>JAKOOJ010000002.1:26927500-29667500 GCA_022577455.1 Arizona elegans | reverse complement strand
TTCTTTTATTACCATTCACAATATATTCCAGAAATGAAAAATGCTTTGCATTATGTCCATGAAATAAACAGCAGGCAATTTTTTAATGTTTTCACTAACAAATTTGGCTGTAATGCCAATTCTAAAACTTTTCTAAATTTTTAAAATGCTAAAAACTTTACAAAGTAAAATATGAAGAGAATAAGAGCAAGCTGTCAAGGTTTTGTTTTTTTCTTTTAAGACTATTAAAGTATGTGGTGGATTACACCAAAAACATGCTATTTGTGGATATTTATTAATATTTATTTCTCCAGCTTGTAACATTCTTTTATATCAATCAAAGAATCAGAAACAAACATAGTATCAAGGTGTTTTATTTATTTTACAATGAGATGATTGCTTGCTATTATTGATGGCTAGGCTTATACTCTTACATCAATTAATGGCAACAGCAAGCACATCAATATGGAATCTTGTCCTTATGCCTTGATTTTTTTCTCCCTCATCTGATAGGTAATAGTAGGGCTGAGAAATGTCACAACAATTTAGTCATGCCTCAGTGCCTTTAACTGGTTCAGTGACAGTGGGAATGCATCATGCTAACATTTCTTATGATTCATAATAGAGCTAAATTTATTAGACACTGTTGAAGATTTAAACTAGTCTTTGTCAATTAAGGTTTTAAGGTCAAAATGTTATGCTGGTTTTTTTTTCTCCATTTTGTGCATTAAGCAAAAGCAAGTTTAAAATGTATGAATAATGCTAAAATGTAGAAACTATTTTAGGAACATGTGTATTCATATTGAGTCATAACTGAAACCAAGTTATGTTTGACAGAGGTAGGTGACTTCATTCCATAGGCTAATTTCTCTATCCCCATTCTTAACTGTCTCACCAACAGTTTGCTGAACAGAATGGGAAAACAGAAAAACAATCTGCATCAACTAGTAGTCATATATATCTCAAAAATAAATTGAAACAAGCACATAACATATTCAAGTCTGTATATGATTAAAATATGAATATTTGTTGGGACATCAAAAATAGATAGCCTGAGTCTATTTGCCATTTTAAAATCCACTCAAGCAATTGGGATTTTGTTTTGTTTTTGTTTTTTGTTATCTATCCCCCATTTCCCAAATCTTTACTAATATTTTGATTTTGGCAACTGTAGATAGATGTCAATGGAGATTCTCAGTTATCCAGGTCATGGTTGTCCCAAAGGGTTTTCTCAAGTGGCAACTGGACTTTCTGGCAAATGGAAAGCACCTTTGGGACAACTGTAGATAGACTTCTCAGGATTGATGCTAGATCATGTAAGGAAACATTAAACTTTAATTTCTTGGTTCATACTATAGATTTATATTTTTGCTTTTGTTTTTCAACAATTATTTAAAATGAACTACTAGTTCTTAAAAAGAATTGTCTTCCTAAACCACTAAGCTTGCTTCTAAGTGTGTGGTAGAAACTCTGGCAAATTATTTTGAAATTCAGGGGGAAAAAAAGCTGAATGATTACCTTTATCCAGATATTTTTTGATACTCCTAAAGCTACCTAAAGTATTATCTTTTACAAGCTAGGTTTATTATTTCTCAGCAAGGTTTTTGTTTTTCTGTGCTTGATAATTTGATATTTAATTACAGTTTCCTCTAATTTACATGGAACTAATCTCCTGTGATTTACAGGCATTTTCTGGATCCCTGTTTGGAAATGCTATTATACCAGTTATTTCTAAATCTCTGGTGCAGAAGCCAATCTTAGGGACAAATTACACAGTTTTATGAGAAGTTCATTTATTTTACATTTTAATTCCTTAAACAGTTTCAAATGAATACCATCTGGAAGGATAATATTATTATTTTCATTTTATCAATATATTCAAATTTGCCTTAGACTCTATTTCTGAAAATATAATTCAGGCACATTTAAGTTCCTTGTTTTAACAGCGAATTTATATTTCACAATATCAATGATACAAAGTCTATTAGAATGTTATTGTTTTTGCCTAGTTCAATCAGAGATGAAAAATGAGTATTTATGTATCTATAAATTAACTAAAGAGTCAGAGATCTCAGTTTCCAAGTATAATTTGATCTTCAGAAATATTGCAGAAGGAAGGAGAAAGGAACAGCTTAAAAGCTCAGAATTCTTTGTGTGTGTGTGTGTGTGTGCGTATACTATTTTTAATTCTAATTTCACAAAACTATAATATTTAGAATATGTCACACATAATGTTTTCTGTATGTACCTCTAGTAATAAAATCCTATTGAACCAGTAGTGTTTAGGTATGCTATGAGAACTTTCTCTTCTTCTCTGTCATGCTAAATAAACTTTGAATGCTTACATCAATTTTTCTAAGACATTTTTTTCTACTGAATTTAAACATCCAGTAACTCATTAACTAGTCAAGACAGCCCTTAATTTAACAATGGAAAGAATTACTCTTTTGTCAATATTGAAAATAATCTATATTACATTTCAGAAATTTCATTGTGTGATGGATTCCTCAGCTAAAGAGTTTCTCTTTTGTAACATAAATTGAATCTTACAGACTTCCATCAACAGTGGGTTTTGACTTCATTAATAGCTATAGAGATCTGGATTAATTTTGGTTCTTTTTTTAATAGAAGGTGATTTGCTGCCCCCTGCCTGTAGTGCAGACATAGATATTCCTGGAGAGCTTGGTTGCTTGTGATGATTAGTAGAACTCTTTCTGGTTGGATAGCTGGTGTTACAGCTATCCAGTACAGCAGCAGTTGTATTGTGAAAAGAGACCAGGAAAACTTTAGCCATTGCAACCATGGATATATGGCCATAAACTCCATTAAAACACAAAGATAGTTTCTGTTCCAGAAGTTCTATGATTGGAAATGTAAACGAGTACACTACGAGAATTATTTTTTTTTTTAAATCTAGACTAGAGAGTCTCAAACTACAACCTTATTCTCTATACACCAAGTAATTTTCCATATAAGGATAGCTGTGGAGTGGAATTTTCTAAATATATTTTCCTGCAGATAGGAGCAAACATCTTTAGAAGACTTTGCAAAATAAAAATATTGTAATGAAAACTTTCCAATATTTTTTCTGTATAATTTCATTTTCTTTTTTATGAGAAATTCTCTTAATTCCAAGTCATCCTCTCAAGAATTTATAGAAGCATTCTACAATTATTTATATATTAAAATATTGAATAAATGCAAGATTAAGAATGTGGAAATACTGTGGATTTCTTTTCAAGCAAATAGTGTAATCTGTCGAAACACAAATAGACATGAAATTTATGGTATCTGTGAGTCACATGAATGTTTAATTTTTTTTAAAAAAAGCAGACATTTAGAAAACATAATTTGAACAATAGGTAATATAGACCAGGGGTCTCCAACCTTGACAACTTTAAGACTTGTGGACTTCAACTCCCAGAATTCCTTAGCCAGCTTTCCACAAGTCTTAAAGTTACCAAGGTTGGAGACCCCTGATATAGAGGGTTACTGCATTTTTGCATTTTTAAAAAATAAAAATAATGGAACACTGGAAACTGCAAAACAGCAGGAATGCACACTCTGAGGCTCCAAACTGAATTCCATTTCGTGCAGCTCTTGGAAAATGGCCCAACTGTAATCACACAATAAGTAAATAAATAATGCTGAAATGGTTTTCCAGTGTTTTGAGCTGGGATACCATGGTGTAACGTCTGAAATAGACTTGACATAATTAAAAAACAAAAAGCACAAAAGTTCTGTCCTAATATATGTATTGAACTTAGTGTTGTGCTCTAAGCTCTACTCTGAGCAGCTTTCTCTGTAGCAGTTTCATTTCACCTTCCTAAATAATGTTTATGCGCAGGCTAGTTACAAAAGATCTTTCAACCTTGCCATGTAGATATGTACTAGGTATCAACTGATTCTACTCCTGTGAAGGATGTGGGAGGAAGCAGTCAAAAAGTAAAAGTAGCCTGGTGGTGGTTTTATTTTGGCATGTTGACTACAAAGTGCTAAAGAGATCTCTACTGTTTCGGATGTCATTTTCCTTTAAAAGTGCTTGTTTTCCTTGGCTGCAATGAAATGTGTGTGTCTATGTCACACAGTGGCTCAAAACAAACTTTCATTTTCTATCACTGCCCTAGATAACAGGCTGCTTTGTTTCTGTACTTTGGGCAATTGAAGGGTTACAAGCCAGCCCACACTTTTGAATTTACTGGACTAAAAATGGAATCGAGTAAAGAAAAACAAATCTTGAAACTATCCTATATGGCACCGAGCAGCAGTAGAGGAGAAAAAGATTTTTGCATTATTTATACCAATATTATGTTTCACTGACTGCCTGGTATTGTGCTCCAGGTACAGTAGTTTTCTCTTCCAGAGACTGGGAAAACTTCCAGAGGAATGCAGCTGGATAACATTTGCCTGTTACCTTCCCCAGAAAAGAATTAGTCACCAAGGACCCTATTCATAAAAAGTAATTGAGGCTATTTCCACAAGAATATTGCATCTTTATAAGGGGAAAAAAAGATGTGGCATGTGCTTTTCCTTTCTTCTTTTTCAGTTAAAGAATACTTTCCTATGATTAATAGTACAATTTTATTTTAATTATAACTAGACATTTTGCATTTGGAAATGATTGAAAAGGGGGAGTTTATAAGGTACTTGGGAACTGAAATATATTTAGATTAGATTTAGCCCAAACTTCTATACATGATCAGGGTTTTAAAGCAGATCATTTCCAGAAAAATATCCATGTCTGTTGCAGCACAAGCATAAGACATCTTAAGAATTTACAAATTTATTTTTACTATAACATAAGTTTTTATAAATGATTGGCCAGCTTTATCAGATGCATAGAATCTCTGGAAGGAACATACAAACATTTGTATAGAGCATCAAACACAAGGTATTTTTGAAATTGCAGAATGAAATCTGCTAGGTTTCTTAAATGAATTGGGTTAAATGTTAAAAGCAACTAGTTTCCTATTAAATCGTTCAAGCTGATCAGGATAATGTTTTCAAATTAGGATTCCAAATACCCTTGAGTAAAGTTTAATGATATAATATGGTTTTAATCAGTCCATAAGATCAATAAATGGACGTGATTGGAATCACATCATTAGCATTCAGATTTGAGTAGAACTTTAGCAGCAATATATATGCATATGATTTATGGCAAAGCATGTTTATGGAGTTTTGTGGTTGAATGCTCATTTTAATATTCTGTAACATACATTAAACCTTGCCTACTGTTCAATTTGCACAGAGACATGCAGATTTAATCTAGAATATGCATGCCAATCATTTCATATGAGATATAATATCCAAGGAAAATTTGTTTAACTTCAGGTAAATAGAAAAAATAGGATTTATTTAATGTTGATTTAGCTGCAGTTGCAGAACACAGTGTTACTCTGTGCATTATGATGGAACCAATCCATACCACAGTTTTAGTAAAGGAATATTGACTGCATTTGTGTTGTCTGCTTTTGGTATTCTCTGACTAATCACTTAACTATCCTGTTTTCCCCAAAATAAGACATCCCCTGATAATAAGCCCAATCGATCTTTTGAGTGCATGGCAATAAGGCCAAGTGCTTATTTCAGGGTTCAAAAAAATATAAGACAGGGTCTTATTTTCAGGAAAACATGGTAAATATAATACTTTGTTTAGCCATGGAAATAAGTTAACATGCCCGTGTGTCAAAAAAGTTAGATTGGTGATCATAACTGTATGAGCAAAACCTGTTCCCTTTTTATATGACTGATGCATGTAAAAAAGGATTAGGACTTCAATCACATGACTGTAAATTCTAGCTTGATTTTTTTATTTCCCCATGGATGTGGAAAGATGAAATAAATAGCAGTAGCACTTAGACTTATACACCGCTTCATAGTGCTTTACAGCCCTCTCTAAGAAGTTTAAAGAGTCAGCATATGCCCCCAACAATCTGAGTCCTCATTTTACCCACCTCGGAAGGATGGAAGGCTGAGTCAACCTTGAGCCTGATGAGATTCAATCTGCCAAACTGCTGGCAGCCGGTGATCAACAGAAGTAGCCTGCAGTACTGCATTCTAATCACTGCGCCATCTCGGCTAATTCAATTCAATTCAATGAAATTGAATTGTTTTAATTTATTCGTAAAAATAAAAAAAAGTTTAGTTATTGGGTAGGTTAAAGTAACAGTTGTAATAATAGTAACAGAAGATAAAATGATACATAATTATGTGCCATTGTTGACTCTTAGCAATCACATAGATAGAACTTCTCCCTGAATTTTGTTTTGTTACTTTTATCATTGTTTATTTTATTGTTCTATTTTTTAACATCTGTTCTGTTTTACATCTGCTTTCCTTTTCATTTCCCCCTTTTTATTTTTACAAGCTGCCTAGAATTTGTTGAGACATGTGGCAAATGAATTTAACAAATAAAAAAGAAAATTTATCCCTAACCTGGTATTTTAGGACTTCATTCGTTACTACTGTAGCTGAGTCAATCCACCTTGTTCTCTTCTCCTCTTTTCAGCATTGGAGCCTTCTCCAGGAAACCAAGTCTTCACATAACCAAGACTTCACAGAAGTAACGTAATTTCAACCTGGTCATTTATGCCTTGAGTGAGAACTAAGTGTTGATTTCTATGATATCCTTTCATTTTCTTGACATCCAAAGGAGTCTTCTCCAACATCAAACTT
This sequence comes from Arizona elegans, assembly GCA_022577455.1. Taxonomy (NCBI): domain Eukaryota; kingdom Metazoa; phylum Chordata; class Lepidosauria; order Squamata; family Colubridae; genus Arizona; species Arizona elegans. Next base: position 29,660,843 of record JAKOOJ010000002.1, on the reverse strand, counting down.
TAGTATTCTTCTTATTATGCTTCTTCCAAATCCAAAAAGATAAAGTGAGTTGTCAATAGTGTTAAAATAAACTGTAGTGTTGTCATCACACACACACACACACACACACACACACACACACACACACACAGAGAGAGAGAGAGAGAGAGAGAGAGAGAGAGAGAGAGAGAGAGAGAGAGAATGAATGAGAATGAGAATATGGGTTACAATTGTATTTTAAAAAATCTGGAAAGCATTTCCTATAATTGATTATGATTAATCTATAAGAAATTGAGAGGATGGAAGATCTCCCATTCTATAGAATCAACTATCCCAAAACTAAAGCCTCCATTTTCACTGTTAACATTTAGAAAGCTTATTAAGACTTCAACTTCTTACACTAAAAATTCAGGAACAATGGAAAAGCACCTGGAATGTATGCTCATGCTGATTATTCCTTTGTTATATACAGAAAAAATATTAAATCACAGCTGCTAGTTCTTTAGTTGGTGCTAACCTTCATACATACATCAGCCTTAATTCTCTTCCCAAGAACCAGGATGTTTTTAATATATATGTGTGAATTCAAGCAATTAGCTTGTTTATTATTTTGTTGTAATATTAAACTATTTATTTATTTATTTATTTATTTATTAATTTATTTATTTATTTATTTATTTCATTTTTATATTTGCATATTTTATCACATTGTAAGCCAATCAGTCAGCTCAAACCAAAAAGATTGGTAGCAAATGCAGATTTTCCAAGTGTTGTCCAAGGCTCTTTTGTATGGCATCCAGTGTGTCTATAAGCACTGGGTTCTCCACTATTGTTGTTATTATTTTTATAAATAAAAATAAATAAAATATAAAAAATAATAAAGAAGTAAATTGATTTTTGTTTTTGTTTTCTTTTTAATCAATTAAACTAAAAAAGGCAGACTCAATGGATCGCTGGATCTTTTCTGGTGTTAGTTTTCTATGTTTGTTATTACTGATGATAAATAAGTATAATACATGGAAATGTATTTTATATATATATATATATATATATATATATATATATATATATATATATATATATACATACACACACATACATACATACATATATATGAAGCAGCATAAAAACAAAGTAATCATCAGTCCCAAATATCCAAAATTTCACAGAACTTTGTGGAAGCCACCCAGTGTAGGTTATAAGATGGGAGGCTATATAAATCTTTTAAATAAACAAAAATTGGTCATAAAATAAGCAGTGGGATATGCATGAATTTTAGCATCTCCACATGTATATAAGCATAATACACATAACTAATTTGCGGTTTGCACATAAATATATGCAAACATACATACTTCACACTAGAATAATGGGGCAGAATAAGCATCTATGTATTTTATGTTGCAGTAGGTACAGTTAACAAAGGTCAGTAAACATCTGTGCAAATGTAGCAAATGATAAAATCAGAGCATCACTAATAAAAATTGAGCATTACTGAAGTAACTTAGATTGCCATTCTAAATACAAGGCAGTAGGTCCTCCTGGACATAATGGCGCTTACTGCTGAGGAAATATTCCTATAAATGTGCTATTAAAGCAATGATGTTTTGAAAAGAGATGGTTGAGCTTCAAAATTTGCAAGATATCAATGACTTTTTGCTCTCCTAAGATACTAATAAATTATAGTACACAATATAATTAACACTTTTCACTGTAGGGGAAGTTGGAGTTCAGTTTTCCTAGAATGAAAATGATATTATTTAATAGCATCTTCAGAATGTAAGCCTCTGATAAAGATTTAAAGATTTCTGTTTGTAGAAAAATATTTGGTCTTCTGAACTGAATTTCCCCTTTTTGAGACTCTGGAGTTTTCATGCTGGAGGGCATGTTTAGTGATCATTTTCTAACATTATAAAGACATAAAAAAAACAGGAATAAATGGACCATTGGGGCAATTAGATTAGCTCGAGCTCCTTCTACATGCAATTGGAGATGATCTAATTGGCCTGTGGCAATAAGTAAGTTACACTGAGTGCTTGAACAAAATGTGTATATGTATATAACAATAAGCATATTAGGTGTAGTTTTCTTTCTGTGTCCCTTTTTTCTTTATCTCCAGTGAGAAGTTTACTTATGACAAAATAGAATAATTAAGGTTAATAAATAATTTTAATCAATGCCATTAAATAAATAGTATATTTCTTAGCAGGAATCCTTTATATTGATCCTACGTAAAACATTACTCTCATTAATAGCATGTCTTATTCTCCATAACTTGCCATGAATGCTTTGTAGGTATCCTTGTTGCACTTGCTAATGATGATTTTGTTGATTCCTATTTCAGAAAACAATAATTAAAAAGCAACATTTATTTTATTATTTACGTTTAGTTTTTACCCACTTCTATTGCAAGAGACTGCCCTTATTTTAATTTCTGGTGAGGCAAGAATTTGGTGTGAAAAGAATCACATGGAGCTATATATAGGATGTTTTGCTAATTTAGGTGAGGGATAAGAGCTGCCCTTTCTTGGTTTCATATATGGCAATCAAGTTGATTAACAACAATTGCATATGAAAAGAATGAAAATGAAAAGTAGGACTAGAAGTGACATGATATCAATGTTCCAATATCTAAGCTGCTGCCACAAAGAAGAGGGGGTCAACCTATTGTCTAAAGCATCTGAAAGTAGGACAAGAAGCAACGGATGGAAACTAATCAAGAAGAGAAGCAACCTAGAACTAAGGAGAAATTTCTTAGATAGATAGTTAGAACAATTAATTAGTGAAATGATTTGCCCCCAGAAATTGTAAGTGCTTCAATCCTGGAGGTTTTTAAGAGATCGCACACGCATGCATGCCAGAAATCCAGAAGACAAACATGCAAAGCCACACGTGCGGGACAACATGGCTTCATGTGCCACTTTGGGCATGCGTGCCATAGGTTCACCATCACAGCCCTACAACATTCTCCAACATTTACTTCCTAAGCAGCTTTGTCTATATGTATTGGTAGGACTAGCTGTCAAATGGTTTTGGGGAATGGGGGTTACCTATCCTTCATATGCTTAAAAAATTTCCAAGTGCCAAACAAGGTATGGCCTCCATGTTCAATTTTAGTTTGACCTAATTTTTTTTCTGTATTGAAATGCTGGTAAAAGGAAAATGGAAGGGGAGATTTATACATGAAACTGCAGGGTATATGTATATAGTCCAAGGTATTCAGTAAACTGATCTCAGAGGTTTTAGGCTCAATGTGTTTCCAATTGAATTTGAAGGGAATCTCATGAATTCTATTTAGAAAGTGCATGTAACATTCTTTCCTAGCTCTTATTTTTCTCTTCCCACACTCAAAAGCAATTTTGTGACATTCATGTGGTTTAAGAAATAAAGTTCAATAAAATGGCACCAAGTTGTTATAACAGCATAAAATGTTGATTTTTTAAAAAAGCGTAATTTTCATTCGATTCAAGTTCTTTGAATTTCCTATTTCCAACAGTGCTTAATATAACTATCTCACTTTTTAAAATACTGAACAATAATAATATCACCATTAATCAAGAGATGCCTATTGCCATTCATTATGTCCAGACCATAATTTTTTAATCATAAAATTCTAACTTATGGATTGGATATGTTTGCCTGAAGAGCTCCAAATCATTGTTCAGAACCACCATTTTAGCATGCAATTATACTTTATTCAGCCAGCAAATAAAAATTATTATACTTTTAATATATGTGAATACTATACATTAATATGAATATGGGTCATACAAATTGCATTCTTTCTATTTAAAATAATACTATTAACTCATCTGGCATGCATATTTTTTGTACCTGCATGTTTTTTTTTCAAAAGAATACCTTATTCATCCAAAAACAGTTATCTCTGTACTCATCTCTTGCAACATAAGAAGGCTTCCTGACCGAAAGAAAATTGCTTACTCATTGTAAATAATTATATATCCAGCATCAGTTTCCACAGGCATGTGCTACCGGCACTCTCCTACTGGTATAGTTTCTAAGCAAGGGAAGCTTTATCTTGAGCAGATTAAACTACAGCTTGAAGTGCCATCATGTTTCCCACAGAAAATGAACCAATTTCACAGTATGAAAGTGGCAAAGTGTTTTAGAAACAAGCAATACTACCATCATTACTTTGTGGGATTCCAATAAATAGAAGCCTTCTCTACTGCCAGCACATCTGTATTGCTTCAGCATTACTAACTTTAGGCAGTTAAAAAGAAGCATTCAGTTGCATTGCATTGAGACTAAGGAAGTCAGAAGTTTTGCTCTTTCACTTCTTACATATTTATATGTTATTTATTTATTTACTAAATTTAAATAGTTTCCCATTTCACTGAAAGGTTCTATGGACAACACAGAGCAGTCAGGTAAAAATATACAAACAAAAATATCTAAAAATTCATATTAATAACTATCATAAAATCAAAAGATACTAATCATAGAAAGATAAAAAAGTCTACTTCATACTGTGTAGTCAACATACATACATAAGTATACACACACGAGAGAGAGAGAGAGAGAGAGAGAGAGAGAGAGAGAGAGAGAGAGAGAGAGGGAGGGAGAGAGAGAGAGATCCGTTAACCTTGTCATTTTTTTACTGTGAGCACACTGGCCCACATTAAAAGGAAATTTTGTTGCCTACTCTCAAAAGAAAGTATATATCTACCCATACCCATACGTAACACACATATACACATGCTATAGAAGTACACACATACACACATGTTAATCATTGTCCATTTTGAATACATAGCAGAAAAGAGGAAACTTGAGAGTTCATAAGGTTGATACTATACGGAACAAAACTGTGACTGAATCTAGATGTTCTTCTTCAGATACCATGAAGCCTCTTTCCGGAAGGTAACAAGAAAAACAGGTCATGAAGAGCATGTGTAGAATCTCAGACAATACTGCAGACCCTGCTCAAGCATCACATATATGCTACAGTCAGGTCCAGAAATATTGGGACATCAACACAATTCTAACATCTTTGGCTCTATACATCACCACAATGGAGTTGGAATGAAACAAACACAATGTGTGTTAACTGTAGACTGTCAGCTTTAATTTAAGGGTATGTACATCCAACTCAGGTAAATGGTGTAGGACTTACAGCAGTTTGCGTATGTGCCTCCCACTTGTTAAGGGACCAAAAGTAATGGGACAGAATAATAATCATAAATCAAACTTTCCCTTCTTAATACTTGGTTGCAAATCCTTTGCAGTCAATCACAGCCTGAAGTCTGGAATGCATAGACATCACCAGACGCTGGGTTTCATCCCTGGTGATGCTCTGCCAGGCCTCTACTGCAACTGTCTTCGGTTCCTGCTTGTTCTTGGGGCATTTTCCCTTCAGTTTTGCCTTCAGCAAGTGAAATGCATACTCAATGGGATTCAGGTCAGGTGATTGACTTGGCCATTGCATAACATTCCACTTCTGTCCCTTCAAAAACTCTTTGGTTGCTTTTGCAGTATGCTTTGGGTCATTGTCCATCTGCACTGTGAAGCGCCGTCCAATGAGTTCTGCAGCATTTGGCTGAATATGAACAGATAATATTGCCCGAAACACTTCAGAATTCATCCTGCTGCTTTTGTCAGCAGTCACATCATCAATAAATACAAGAGAACCAGTTCCATTGGCAGCCATACATGCCCACGCCATGACACTACCACCACCATGCTTCACTGATGAGGTGGTATGCTTAGGATCATGAGCAATTCCTTTCCTTCTCCATACTCTTCTCTTCCCATCACTCTGGTACAGGTTGATCTTGGTCTCATCTGTCCATAGGATCTTGTTCCAGAACTGTGAAGGCTTTGTTAGATGTTGTTTGACAAACTCTAATCTGGCCTTCCTGTTTTTGAGGCTCATCAATGGTTTACATCTTGTGGTGAACCGTCTGTATTCACTCTGGTGAAGTCTTCTCTTGATTGTTGACTTTGACACACATACACCTACCTCCTGGAGAGTGTTCTTGATCTGGCCAACTGTTGTGAAGTGTGTTTTCTTCACCAGGGAAAGAATTCTTCGGTCATCCACCACACTTGTTTTCCGTGGTCTCCCAGGTCTTTTGGTGTTGCTGAGCTCACCGGTGCATTCCTTCTTTTTGAGAATGTTTCAAACAGTTGTTTTGGCCACGCCTAATGTTCTTGCTATCTCTCTGATGGGTTTGCTTTGTTTCTTCAGCCTAATGATGGCTTGTTTCACTGATAGTGACAGCTCTTTGGATCTCATCTTGAGAGTTGACAACAACAGATTCCAAATGCAAATAGCACACTTGAAATGAACTCTGGGCCTTTTATATGCACATTGTAATTGGGGTATTGAGGGAATATCACACACCTGGCCATGGAACAACTGAGAAGCCAATTGTCCCATTACTTTTGGTCCCTTAATAAGTGGGAGGCACATATACAAACTGCTGTAAATCCTACACCGTTCACCTGAGTTGGATGTACATACCCTCAAATTAAAGCTGACAGTCTGCAGTTAACGCACATTGTGTTTGTTTCATTCCAACTCCATTGTGGTGGTGTATAGAGCCAAAGATGTTAGAATTGTGTCGATGTCCCAATATTTCTGGACCTGACTGTATGTCCTGGATAGAAGGAAGTGAACTACCAATAATATTTTCTGAGAGTCCTTAAGAAAATAGGACCACTTGTGTTGGGATCAGGTCAAAGGTCTGTCTGATCCTGCATTGGATCCCAGGAGTGGCTAATTCTTGTCAGAGTTCATAAATAGGATTCAGTATATGAGCATGATAATATTTTCTGGGTGCATTGATGTATGCATATGTGTGTACATATGTCTGAAATCAAGATAATGTATATCGAATAGAATAGAATAACAGAGTTGGAAGGGACCTTGGAGGTCTTCTAGTCCAACTCCCTGCTTAGACCGAAAACCCTACACCACTTCAGACAAATGGTTATTCAATATCTTTTTAAATACTTCCAGTGTTGCAGCATTCACAACTTCTGGAGGCAAGTTGTTCCACTGATAAATTGTTCTAACTGTCAGGAAATTTCTCCTTAGTTCTAAGTTGTTTGATTAGTTACTAATGATTGATTACTTTGGTTAGTTTCCACCCATTGCTTCTAGTCCTGCCTCAAGTGCTTTGGAGAATAGCTTGACTCTCTCTTCTTTATGACAGCCCCTGAGATATCAGAACACTACTATCATGTCACCCCTAGTCCTTCTTTTCATAAGATTAGACATGGTGTAAGTATTCTTGGGATATTGCTTGTAGACTTAACAGATCTATCTATCTATCTATCTATCTATCTATCTATCTATCTATCTATCTATCTATCTAATGGTGCTCAATAACTTTATTTGGGGATTTAAGCTAAGGTGACCAGACATCCCGCTTTTGGCGGGACAGTCCCGATTTTTAGCAATTTGTCCCGCGTCCCGCGGCATTTTAAAAAAGTCCCGATTTTTCATTCTGCCTCCTGAGTCCGGGCTGCCTCCTGAGTCCCAGCTGATGGCTACAGGAAAAAAAAAACTGTTTAAACTCTTGCCGCGGGGCTTCAAAGGACCGACCTACAGCTGATCAGTGTTAAAAGAAAACACCCATGCCTGCAAAAATAGAAAAAAACAGCCCCTTACAGCTTCCGCATAGGTTAATTGGCTGCAAAAAGTTCCTGGAGCAGATTTTTTTTCCCCTAGCTATACTGAAAAAGCAAAAGCGAAAGTAAAGCTGCAACGTGACAAAATGAGGCAGAGAGAGATTTCTTTTTCTTTTTCTTCACCAAAAAAGGTAGGTGTAAACAATGGGAAATTTAGGGCAAAAGAGGAGAGTTCAAGATTTTAAAACACAAAAGAAAAAAAGCTCTGTTTAACTAGGGAATTGTAATAATTGAGATACTATTAATAATTGTATATTGTATTGAAAGCAGAAATGGTTAAGTTGTGGTTTGGAGGAATATATGGGGGGAATTATTTGGTTTATTATTATTGGTAAATATAATTAATTGATTTGTAAGAAATTGGATTGCATGGAAATAATTGGAATATTCATGTTCATATTGATTAATATACAAAAAAGATAGTTATATAACTAATTGATTTATATTAAAATGCTGAATTTGTATTAAACAACTGTATTACATAATTACATAATTAACCAATGTGAGGATGGATATAAAAATAGATGACAATGGGAAGGAGTATAATATAGAATAGAAGGGAAAAATTGAATTTGATTAAGATTAGAAATGAGGATGAAGGGTAATATTGGTTTTTTTAAAAAATAGATGAGGAATAAATATGGCAAAAAGGAAATATAGAAATTGTAAATTTAATTGAAATAACTAAACACTGTTTAAATTTGTGAACCAGCCAAATATTCTGTTCAAAGAAAATACATTGTATGTTGTATGTGTGTTTCTAATTATTGCTATTTATTTATATTTGTTCTCTTTTATTCTTTAAAGTTTAACAATTCATTCTTTATCTTAATATCTTTATATTTGCTTGGGGTTGGCTTTCTTCCCTTTCATCTTTTTTTATTGTACAGCAATGTTTCTCCTCAAACCTACCACCTCTCTCTTTTCTTTCCCTCTTACTTTCTCTTCCCCCCTCTTCTTCTCCCTACTTCCTCTTTCTTTCTCCTTCTCCTCCTCTCTTCCTCCCTCTCTTACCCTCACTCCTCTAATTTCCCTTCCTTCATCCCTCTCTATTGCTGTATTCTTTAATGCATATGGACTACTCAGAGGGCTGAAAAAGTTATTTTTGACTGGTCCTCACACTTTTGACCAGTCCTCAAACTTACGACTGTCCTTACATTTTTTGCCCTATCTTATCACCATGGTGAAGAGAAGCAGTTGTGAAATGAGTGACATGGTTGTTAAGAATGCTGCATGGGCATAAATGTGAGGATGGGCATAAATATGAGGACCAGTCAAAAGTGCAAGGACCTGTCAGAAATGACTTTTTTCAGCCCTCTGGTTAGTCCTTTTGTGCATATGGACTATTCAGAGGGCTGAAAAAGTTATTTTTGACTGGTCCTCGCACTTTTGACCAGTCCTCAAACTTACGACTGTAAGTTTCTCACATTTTACATTTTTGCCCTATCTTGTCATCATGGTGAAGAGAAGCAGTTGTGAAATGAGTGACATGGTTGTTAAGAATGCTGCACAGGCATAAATGTGAGGATGGTCATAAGTGTGAGGACCAGTCAAAAGTGCGAGGACCTGTCAGAAATGACTTTTTTCAGCCCTCTGAGTAGTCCCTATACACATAGCCATGGCCACCCGGTCACATGACCAGCTAGCCACGCCCACCAGTCACATGACCTCCAAGCCACGCCCACAAAATAAGCCACACCCACAATGGTGTCCCTCTTTACCAATGTTAAAATCTGGTCACCTTAATTTAAGCTAATCCCATTATATTGTTGTCCAGTTTTACCTCTTATAGTGTTCCATTGTTGAATGATATTCAATTTGACAATGCACCGCATAAAGAAATATCTCTTTTTATTTATTCTGAAATTAACCCCATGAACTTCAGCCATGAACCCATCCTCTCTCTTTGCCCTCTGTTATCAGGGAATTCTGTTCCGAGGAAGATATCCTTACTATCTACTGTACTGAGGAAATGCTGAGTGCCTTTTCCAGAGAGATAACCAACTCTTATGCAATGAGATACTCAAGACATTGAGATTCAGGGATAAAATAGGTTTTTTTTAATTTAATTTTCTTAAAAATAATAAGCAAGCATTCACTCATACCTCCTCACTGTTAGCCTGCCAGGCTGTAATCTGGGTATGAAGAAAAGAGCAAAATAGCTCAGATGAAGATCTGGTGGATGATGTTTTTCAGCAAACTATTGGGTTTAATCTGCTTTTATGTTCCTTGGCTTGCAGATTATGGGTTCCATTTGTCAGAGCATGAGCTCAGTACGTACTCAGCTGCTGACCACACTCTTCCATTCCAAGATAGTGATAACGTTGTTTTCTTTTCACATTCCACCCACCTATTCTTCCATGTCACTTTAGGTACTTAGCTTATTGTTTAACTATCTCTGGTACCACACTATTTGCAGTTTCTCTGAGGTCAAAGAAGGGTTAGAATACAGCTACTTCAGCTAAATTTATAATATTTCCACATGCACTGTCAACACCACACATAACTTTCTACATCTTTATACATACATATATACTTGCCCAATTTACATTTTCTTCTTTTCAACTTGAGGGAAAGAAATAATGGAAAGTGGGTTAGATGTCTATTTGTTTCACCATCAGCAAGCTAATAACCCATAGACAAAACAGAGCAGAACCAAATTCGCTTCAGTGGGGAGAAACCAATTCCACCATCACGCACACCCAAAAAAAATCTAGCCCAGAACTATAGAGTAAAAAATAAATAAATCCAAAACCATGTTCTCAATGCATTCCTATTATATGGGAAGACCAGTTGCACAGTATTAGAATGTTGCTAACTGTTCATTCCAAGTTCTTTTTCTTCTGCCTCCCACTCACCCGATCCAGAGCAAAACATGCACATTTTATCATAAACTGGTCCATCATAAGGAGGAGAGCAGAAATACACAAAAATGCAACACAAATGCACTCGCCTTGTCAGTCAGTCACTCACTCTCTATCAGACCCAGAGAGGTAAAACTATGCACACAGTCCAATTTGTCCATGAAGAGACAGTGCCTATAGGTGCAATATGTTACTTAGAAGAAAATCCAGGTGCCTCCTGTGGCCACTGCCAATAAAGCGATTGACAAGAATTTGAGAAGCCATGTTCTGCATGCTTTCTCTATCCTGTTTTTCATAATGGTCTTTGCAAGGAGGCAAGCTGCTCCAGCGTCTTCCCTGTTTATAATTTTGAACTCTACAATATCTACCAAATGGCATTTTCAGTTTTATTTATTTTTCTTTCCTTATGATCCCAACTAGAGATAATTTTGTAGAAGTCATCCACACTGAAAAAGTCATCCACTTTTTCATTTTCCACAACCCCAGGAAGCTTTCCTAAATATTCACTACCAGCTAAGTTCCAGTTAGTATGGGTATAAAGTTATGAATTTTTATCCCTGAGTACATAATTTTATAGTTGCTTAGTGAACTACATTTGCTATGAGTTTGGCTTCCATAACTCTTGCGGTTTCCTTTTTATTGTAACCAACCTTTAAGAATGTAAAGATTCATAGAGCTGTAAGGGACGATTGTACTACAAAGTCTAATCCTTGCTCAGTGCAAGGCATCCCTGACAGATAGCTATCCAAACTTTGTTTCTGTATATATAGAAGGAACCCATCATCTCTCTAGGGATTGATTCTGCTGCCCAACTGTTATTTACTGTTAGGAAATTTTCCCTAACATTCGGTTTGAATCTGTCATCATACAATTTAAATCCATTATTTCAGTTCTTCATTTTCCGTTGGCAGGGAACAGATTTTAGCCTTTTCTATGTATTATTTCAAATATTTGGTTATAACTACTTAAGTCTTCTATTTTAAAGGACAAATATTTGGTGTGATAAGCTATTTTAGCCACTCCCTCATGGGATCCAATATTGAAATATATTTTGATGATTGAAATTTTGCTAAAAATTGCACAAGATTTGGAATTTTAATGGTAGGGCAGATCACTTACAAACACGAGAAAGCCCCAATCCCAATTACCTGACATGCTTCCATTATGGGAATTATTTATTTTACTCCCAGTTATTAATTCATAAGAATTCTTATCACAAACCTGCTTACAACTCTTTGAACATAGTCCTTTCCAAAGGCCTCTTGAAATTTACATAAATAAATAGCATGGCAGGCCTGAAGATCCAACAAAAAAGATGGCATCCAGGCCCAGACATGTTACTTGGAACCCTGACATAGCAGCTGATTGCTCTCCATTTGCTTGCTGATTCTCTCAGAAAATTTTAAAGGGATAGTGACCATGGAGGTTGTTTTATTATTGTTTTTTTTATTAGTTTTATAACTGTTGTAAGCCACTCAGAATTACTTAAGTACTTAATACTTCTAAATTAATTAATTAATTAATAAACCAATCAGTATGATGATCTCCAGATTTAACAGGTTTCAGCTCCTAAAATCTAGTTAATATGAATAATAGCTCCGATGGCTAGAGGATAATGAGCATTGAAATTCAAGATGCCTGGTAGGAATAGCTTGGGAAAAGATAATTTAGACGAACAACAAGATTGTTTGGTTTCTTCAATTTTATTAGCAGCTGGTATCTTACAGTAGCATGAAACACCAAGAAAATATTAAAAAGCAAATAAGATATTCCGTAAACACAGCTATAATCAAGAAACAACAAATTTAAAAAATAAGCAAAAAGAAACCTTAAATACTACTAAGAGTTTCAGAGAAAGATAATTTTGCTGCCAAGTATGGTTGCATAATTAACATTTTAGATGAATTACATATAGCATTTAATTATGTTGGATAATTGGATGTTTACGATAGTTCAATAACAACAAAAATGAAATCTGTACTTCTTCTAGCCGCCTGTGTCCATCCTTGAGCAAAGTACTGTGGTAGAAACTTTAAGCCTAGTAAGTCAAAATCAGCAGGAAGACTCTCTTTAGAGTTGTTGGCTAATGTAGTTTTCAAAAGCAATTATTTTGGGGGGTGGGTATTCATTTTTGAAGAGTAAGAGGGTATCAGGAAGATTTTTGTTCTTGCATAAGTCTTTATTTTATTTTTATTCTTTTTATTCTTTATTTTTATTCTATCTAATAGTAATTAAGCAGCGTACAACAGAGATTAATGAACTAAACATTATTAATGGACAAGGCTACATGTGTTATCTACCCATTCCTTTCCCTACTTAAAAGATAAGTCTGGTTCACACAATCAGTAAATGAGACAGAAAAACATACCAACTCGAGGACTTTACACTGTTTCTAGATAGACAATATCTATTTTTATAAATAACTCCATGTTATTTATCCACCTAATTGTGTGCACCTAAATGTTAGTGATGAAGTATCTCTGTGGTACCATATCTCTGATTTTTTTTTAAAAAAACAACACGTTATTCTTTGTTTTCTTGTCTTCATATTTAGTATTCAGGTTTTGGCTGCAAGAAATTGGAAAGATCTGAAAATCCTGCATACTTTATGGCCTTGCAGAAGGCTAGCGGTGTCAGGGCTTTCTGTATTTCAGGGGAAGGCTGCTCCACAAAACAATGCTATGACTTGTAAGTGACATTACTTCACCAATGGAATATAGAGCATGGACTTTGTCCAACCTACTGGAATGGGCAGAAATGGGAGAGAAGTAGTCTTGCAAGTAATCTGGCCCAAGGCATGTAGGCTTTACAGGTGGCAATCAGTACCTGAAAGCTTACTAGGAGGTGGTAGAGCTCACAAAGCAGCATGTTATGTGAAAGAACCATGGAGGACTTCATGTGGCCTATGCTGCAGCATTTTGAATCAGCTAAAGCTTCTGGGTACTCTTCAAGAGGAAACCCCTTGTATAGTGCATTACAATTGTCCTAATGGTGCACAAGATGTAATTCTGAGAAGACCCTCCTGCCATCTGAATAGGAGCTACAAATGCAGGAGTACCTAAACTGTGCACCAACTAGCAAAGACTTTAATTTTTGAGAGAAATTACTAAAAACAAAGAATTGTTACTTATCCATAGTTATTTTCATTTTTAAACCAGGCTTCCTTAACACAGTCCACTATTTCCTCAGTACACCTACTAATCACATACCCAATCCATTCCATGGTGCTCTCTTTTGCTAGGATTCCATGCTAGGATTCTGAGCTGCTGAAAGCATTCTGTCCCTCTGTAACCTCACCGTATCAGTTGTATGATATCCGAGTTGATTTGTTTCCATCCTGCTGCTCATTTAAAACCACAGTAAAACAAAACCAGAAGCCTACTGCAGCTCTATGAAGCTAGCAGAGTGTCAATTTCTCCGTGTTAAGGAAGCCTGTTTTAAGCTAATGATTCCCTTTTTAGTAATTAGAGGGTTTTGTCAAATTAATGAAACACACTACATGCAACTGCTATGGGCACGTTGCACCTCTGTGAAATGATCTGTCATTCCTATGGGGCAGTGGTGAAATCCAAATATTTTTACTACCGGTTCGGTGGGCGTGGCTTGATGGGCATGGTGTGGCTTGGTGGGCGTGGCTTGGTAGATGTGCCAGGGGAAAGATACTGCAAAATCCCCATTCTCTCCCCACTCCTTTTATTTATTTATTTTTATTTTATTGAATTTATATACTGCCCTACTCCCGAAGGACTCAGGGCGGTGAACAGCCATGGAATAAAACATATAAATACAAAATTTAAAATAGATTAAAACAAAATTAAATAATTTGGCTGAACAAATTTAAAACCCCAATAATTTAAAACCAAATTTAAAATTTCCATTTAAAAAGGGGAAAGACTTAGGTCAGGCCGGCTTGGTGAAATAGAAAGGTCTTAAGCGCGCGACGGAAGGTACGCAGATCCGGGATCCTCCGTATCTCTGGGAGGAGCTCGTTCCAGATCGTAGGTGCCCCCACAGAGAAGACTCTCCCCCTGGGGGCCGCCAGTCAACATTGTTTGGCCGACGGCACCCGGAGGAGCCCCTCTCTATGGGAGCGTACTGGTCAGTGGGAGGCTATTGGTAGTAGCAGGCGGTCCCGTAAATAATCAGGTCCTAAGCCATGGAACGCTCTAAAGGTGATAACCAAAACCTTGAAGCGCACTCGGAAGACCACCAATATCCTTCCTGGGGGAAGGATATTGCAAAATCTCCATTCCCACCCCACTTTGGGGCCAGCCAGAGGTGGTATTTGCCGGTTCTCCGAACTACTCAAAATTTCTGCTACCGGTTCTCCGAACTGCTCAAAATTTCCGCTACTGGTTCTCCAGAACCTGTCAGAACCTGCTGGATTTCACCCTGCTATGGGGAGAAAAATCATGTAAAAGCATTGGATCTAATAACTAGTTATAATCAGTCTTATGGTGGTGAAGAATCCTAAGCCTGTTTGTATGTTTATTAGCTTATATGATTTATGTAGGCACCAGGGGTGAAATCTAATTTTTTTTACTACCAGTTCTGTGAGCGTGGCTTAATTAGTGGGCGTGGCTTGGTGTTCAGGTGGGCATGGCCAAGTCGACGTCACTTCTTTGCCCTTTTTTAACCTACAAAACACAACACAACACAACTGGTTCACCCACAATGTAAAAGCAGCTGTGCTAGACCCAAAATGGCCCCTGCAACAAGCAGGAACCTCACACAGGCACAAAAAGCCCAAAAACCAACTTTCACACTTTACACACACACAACACAACACAACTGGCTCACCCACAATGTAAAAGCAGCTGTGCTAGACCCAAAATGGCCCCTGCAACAAGCAGGAAGCTCAGACAGCCACAAAAAATCCAAAAAGCCAACTTTCACATACAGCTTTGTGAGATTTTGTGTGTTTGTGTAGTAAGAGTGAAACACTCAGAAAGCTGCACAAATATTATTTTATTTTATTTTATTTTATGTTTATATAAAAGCAGCTAAATTTAAAACTTCCTAAACTTTAAATGGCTAGGTCAAAAAAAAAAGAACAACTAAAAAAAACCCCAATTAACTATTTTTTTAAAGCTCTCAAAGGGGAAAAAAACAGGCAGGCAGGCAGGCAGATAGAGCTGCTCACCGATGAGCTTGATTGCAGGCAGGGAGATTCAGTTGCTTGCTGATGCAATGGATTGCATGGATTACAGCAAGCGAAGCAAGGCAGGCATTGCAACCAGCGGCTCAGGATTCAGTCTGAAGAGTGAAGGTAAGCAAGCTGGAGGCTGGGGGCGAAGGGATTTTTGCTACCGGTTCTCCGAACAGCCCATCGCCATCACTACCTACTCGCCCGAGCCGGTCCGAACTGGGAGCATTTCACCTCTGGTAGGCACCCACCTGACACAAATGTCTTTGGGTTACTTGCAGAAATTAAAATACATAAAACCATTACATATAACCTAGAACCCATGGATAAACACCCTAATCACCCCAAAAATGTATACATTAACAATGGAGCTTATCTACCTGATCCAAATGCTTGAGGAAAAGGCCAGGTCTTCAATTACTGTAAAAAGCTAACAGGGTTGGAGCCATCCAAATTTGTTATCTGAAGTTCTTAATTAATGGTAGCTTAATTTAATTAATGGTAAGACATATGGTGAAAAGAGAAATTTCTTGAGTTACATTATTGTTTACACACTTCTACAGTGAAATCTGAATATACTGTATATGAACACAGCTTGAAAATAAAAATCTTTAATTCATAGCTAGATGATTATGACAATTAGATGATATTAGAATAGCTTCTCTACTTTATGCTGAGCAAGTTATGTGGTGGAAGTCCTGGGCCTGAAACTGTAAGGCAGGGGTGTCAAACTTATGTCATGGTGGCGTCATGTGATGTATCAGGACTTTTTTCTCCTTTGCTAAACCGGGTGTGGACATGGCCAACACGTGACGCATCTGGCCCATGGACCAGGAGTTTGACAGCCCTGCTGTAAGGGGTTGAATTGATAAAATAGGCTTAGGTAAATCATAACAAAATAAAGATGGTCTCATGATATGGGAATGATCCATCTTTAACTCTGCAGGGAATGGCATAACCTTGAAACAGCAGATCCACAACCTGAAGAACCACCTAGATTTTCAAATCATGAGCATTCCTCATTAAAATATTAAGGGAAAGAATGTCAGGAAAGAAAGTTGGCTCTGGATCAGTGGTGGGTTGCCCCCGGTTCACACCAGTTCTATAGAACCGGTAGTAAAACCGGTGGGAGGCTCCTCCCACCAACCTGACGTCATCAAAATGCTTCTGCACATGCTCAGAAGAGCGCGCAGGCGGCCCTGTTGCGAACCGGTAGTAAAGGTCAGTAGAACTCACCCCTGCTCTGGTTACTTTCCCCCCAAGTATAAGATGGCAGTTTTACTGCTAACGTTGTGAAAAGCAATAAATACTGTATTTTTCTAATAAACCTTGGTGAATAAGACATTAACTTAATCAGATACAATTTCTGAGGAGGATAATTGTTTAGTTTTGCATCAATATGTTTTATAGGTTTGTAGGTTTTAAATATTTTATTGTTCTGAGATAAAAGCATCTAGCATACTAATTCTTGTATTAAACAAATAAATTTGTAACAGTCAAATATATTTTTCTAAAAAATATAAAATTTTATCTATAACTTTATAGTCAATAGATTATTAACTATATATTATTAACTTAGAATTGTGAATCCTGTCAACCTGAGGATGATCTTCCAAAAGTGTCTTTTTCTCTCAGTTAATAATTCCATATCCCGCAGGGTGACTTAACCCTTATGCTCTATATGGATTGGATTAGTTGGGTATGACATTTGATAATCTATAATTCTATTTCACTTTATATTAAGTTTAAATGAAAGACAGCTGTTCTGGAGCCACATAAATATAGTTCAGATACATCTGCCAGAAACTGTCAGTGTTTTAGTAGGTAAGAATTTGAGAACTAACAATAGACAGTCTTAAAACTTGTTTTTCAGAAACAGAAAAAGATGTTTAAGAGGCAAGACAAGTTTATGAATTAGTACATATTTATACAGAAATATCTAAAGTGAAAAATGCCTATAACTGGAAGTATAGCAGGATTTGGGAAGATGGGCCAGATGAGAGCTATGATGGAGCTTGCAATGGATGACAAAAATAATATTGCTTTTATAGAATATAGTTTCATGATACACAAAGTACAGAATTCTACTCAAGATCCCGATTTTAAGAAATATTCCTTGGAAGTGTTTAGAACAAGTTGGTTACTAAGTCATTTGGAGAAAATAAAGGAGGGCATATTAAGTTCCTGAAACTGTCCATCCATCTAAGGATTAGATTGCCA
The DNA here is from genome assembly GCA_022577455.1 of Arizona elegans. Taxonomy (NCBI): domain Eukaryota; kingdom Metazoa; phylum Chordata; class Lepidosauria; order Squamata; family Colubridae; genus Arizona; species Arizona elegans. The sequence goes on along the minus strand of JAKOOJ010000002.1, from coordinate 29,642,975 downwards.
GATTCTTGGTGGTGAGGGAACCCACTTTATATACACAGAGGCCTTTGGGGTATCTCAAAATGTAGCTTGAGGGATGTAGTGATGTCACAGTGTAGGTGAAAAAGGGAGGTTGGAATGATTAAAGATGGAAATAGAGGCTATTTGCAAGCTTTAAAATATCTCAGGTCTTTCTGCTGTAACTGACTTTTCTGTGTCAGATCAGACAATACCTCTAAAATGGCTTTCTTCTGCAAAGGAGCTATTGCACCCCAAACATGCTCTCAATATTCCAAAGGTTGCTGCAAACCAAATAAACTGAGGATCTTGGTTTATAGTGTCAATATTTCCAAGCCTGCTTTTATACAGGGGTGGGATCCTACCGGTTGAACAACCGGTTCGCTGAGCACGCGCCGGGAGTGGGCAGAGCAGGCCTACTTTCACAGCAACAGAGAACTGGTTTGCTCTCGGCAAGAAGTGTGAACTACCAGTTCAGCCAAGCCTGTCTAAACCGGTAGAATTCCACCACTGGTTTTATATCATGGTCTTGCTGATTTGCAGATAATATAAAAATGCTTAAATACTAATAACTGTATTAGTTGTTTAACTACAATTTACAATTCATCAAATACTAAATTTTCTAGGAAGGCAAATACAATGTTTTATTTATTCCTGTGCATGATTTTTGGTGATTTTTTTATATGAATATATCATCTGCTTCATAAGCAATATTTTGTCTGCATATCCAAACCTCTTTTTAACTAGAGTGCATTTCTTGTTTAGCTTGGTTTTCTATAATTAGCTTTTTTTCTATCATCCATCTATAAAATCTTAGGAGTCATACAAGTATACGGTAAAAAATGAGATGTAAACTGAAATTTACATGGGGATTCATTTGACCACAGAAATGAGGGAAATCACTGTGATTAAAAATAATAATAATAAAAATAGAATTATCACACAAAGTACATCAAAACTGTTGGCAAGAAAGTTTGAGTTTTGCAAGTCATAATGAAGCCAAGAAAGTTCAGGTGATTTATGTTATTTTAAAATAATGTATTCTGAAATTTATAAATACTCTGCAACATTTATTTAACTTGCCTAATCAAGAAGAGAGAAAAACAAATGCTACTGCAAGCAATCATGGAAATTTTATTTGCCAACAGTCTCTTACCCCTGATGCTTGTCACTGCCTCACCAGTTTTCACAGAAAATTCCAAGTACTGAACATTCACAGGAACAGCTGCCTGGAAGTCATCCTCAATCCTCCTCCATGTAGCTCTTAAACTGCTTTTAAAATATTAACTTTCACTGTTTGTGTACAACGGAAAAGCAATGATTAACAAAACAAATGATATATACTATATGCAGCTTTATAGTTAACAACTTTTCTGACCTATGAAATTTTACTTATTGCATAAATACTTTTAAGTCTGCTATGACCATCATAAAAGTTAGAAACTGACTTTATATTAAAGAGATATGAAATTCTACAATTGACATTCTGTGGTATTTCTGTATCTGAAGGATCTACTTAGAACTGAAGTGATACACAACTACATTATATACAGATGAGATGACTATGTATGTATGATTACTCCACACATTGGAATATTTAATTAGACTTCCTTGAATGGTAATGGTATGGAAATTGCCTGTTAACTTGAATGTGGTGCTATATGTGTATGCAGGTATTTGGTAACTGATAGAGATGAAATTCAGTAACTAGACAAATTTTTAGGGAGAAATGGACAGAAACTTTATTGATTCAAAATTCTTTGCTTTTGAAAAAAACTTTATTAGGTCATAAAATACAAAATGGAGAATTCTGCTGGCTTCATAGTCACTGGAACTTGTTACTGTCTTCCAACCATAGCTTGAATCATTGCACATCTCCCAAGGACAGCTATTTAATTTTTGTCATGATTCTTCTTTGCTACTAGTCTTGTTATCTATAGAATATTTACAATGCTTCAATGAAGAGGAAGAAAATATTTTTAAAAAGCCGTGAATAATATAACATAATGAAAGCCACTCATTATAAAGAACATTCTTTTGTAACATGAATAGTAGTATAAAATTCACCAAGATATCATTAATTTTAAGGAATTAAAAATTACATCATTTTGATAGCTACTCTGAAGTTTGCTACTGAGTTAGGTAGTCTTCAACTTATAACCACAATTGGGACTGGAATTTCAGTTATCAAGTGATGTAGACTTTAAACAAATAATCATGTGGCCAGCCTGATTTTAAAATAATTTTTATCACAGAGAATTACATGGTTGTTAAATGAATCCAGGTTCCCCAATTGACTTTGCTTATTAGAAGCCATATGGGAAGGAAGTAAATCATCATCACATGACTGAAAGATGCTACAACTATTATAAACCAGTTGTCCACAGTAGCTTAATTTAATAAAAAATAAATGCAAGCCTGTCTCCAAACACCTGAATCGTGATCACATGTATTATATTGATAGTATGATGGTTGTAACTTCGAGAATGAGTCGTAAACTACTTTTCCAAGCGTGTTATCAGTTTAAACCATCATTAAACATATTGCACACACATTGCACATTAAACGAACCATTGTAAGTTAGAACTACCTTCAATTATGTTTCTATGTCCAGACTCCACTTCTAATTGATCACCTATTTTGTCTTTTAAAAACTATCACCTAACTTGTGGCACACCTTATTGCAAAGATTGGATAATGGTCTAAAATGCTGATACATTGATTAATTTTTCATTTGTAAATGCAGATTAGAAATAGAAAATAATTAGTAACTTGGGTTTATGTCTGTGCACAGAGAAAGGAAGCTGCATCCAGAAAATAAAAGTGTATCAGGGGATTTTAATGAGACTATTAAATGCTTCTTTTTATGTTAATGTAGGCTAAAATGGAAGTCTTTTTCAATACATGATTACCTTTTTGGAAGTCATTTGCAAAGGTATTTGTTTATCATGCAAATTGAAGCACAATAGTTATCTTAATTTCTTCACTGTAATCACCAATTAAATTCCTCTTCTCACACAGCAATTTCATTCAGGAAACCACACAAAACGTTGTTTGGCTTTTGTCTCTTTTAGTTTCCATCCTAAGTACAATCAAAAAGGTTGACAGTATATGATTACATATGATCTCTCTCTGCAGGGAAACTATTCCAATATTATATTTGCACCTTTCCATTCATTATTAGCAGTCTTGTGTCTGTGATACTATATTGCAGTGTTGGAACTGGCATTTTGAAATACCATAATTCTTCTTTCAAAGTCAGATCGGGAATTTATTATAGGATTAATGCAACTTGGATTATTTTATTCAATACATGATCATCATGCCATTTTGGGGATTTATGTGTACATACTAAAAGGCTATAAAGTTTGTGGCATGCTGATGAAAACATAACATAGCTATGAAATACAAAGGACACAAAATAAGTGAAATTGGAACGCAGCAAGAAAAAAAGGAAGATGTAATTTCCTATCTATCTATCTCTACCTATCTATCTATCTATCTATCTATCTATCTATCTATCTATCTATCCATCCATCCTCCATAATAAGCAGTCCTGATTCCAAGAGCCTAATTTAAATGAGAAGGCATCAATTTTTCAATGTACTGAAAAAATTAGCATCCTCAAGCTAAAACTATTCTCCAATAATAATGAAAATGTATTGATGGGATATTGTAATTCAAGGTGATACCAATAAACATGAAAGAAAAGTTCTACTTGAGCAATAGAATTTTTTTCTTTATCTCCCCTTACTTTGCAATCCCTGCAACTTTCCCTGAACAGGTTATGTAGGGAAACATAAGAAAATAAGAATCCATTTTACTATCAATGTTCATGTTGCTAGTGGATGGACAGAACTGGATGCAGCCATCAGGGTTAAAGCAGAATCAGAATGTGATGTGCAATAACACCACCCTAATTATACCTGAATTATATGTTTCCTATTTCATGTAAGACTTTAGTTCTATTTAGGAAGAGCCTTCATCTACAGTATAGATTTCAGCAAGTGACATAGGGTGGCAGCCCTTCTGTATGCTGAGAATGTCGTTAAGACAGTATGATTATTTGAAGAGCATTTCAATGCATGTGACAGATTCCATGTTTGCAATTACTTGCAATTACTGCAAATTCAAATCTCACCAGGCTCAAGGTTGACTCAGCCTTCCATCCTTTCTAAGGTAGGTAAAATGAGGACCCGGTTTGTGGGGGCAATAAGCTGACTTTGTATAAAATATACAAAAGTATGAAGGCTATTGCTTAACGCATTGTAAGCCGCCCTGACTTTCTGGAGAAGGGTGGCATATTAAATAAATAAATAAATAAATAAATAAATAAATAAATAAATAAATAAATAAATAAATAAATAAATAAAATAAAATAAATATGAAATGGAATCTTGACTCCATGGTAAGCAAGCACATTACCTGTTCATTAGCACAACTAAGAAAGGAGGGGCTTCTATGTTGCTGAAATCTAGGAAGACACAAAATATCTGAACAGGATTCTACTTGTTCTGACATTAGTGTACAAATCTGTTTTCTTAGGCTGAATCTTGACTCCTGACTATATTTGAATTAACTATTCTAATTAATTAGAGTTAATCAATACAGTGTTGACTATCTGAATGCTTCTTGAACTCTGTACAGGTATCTTTTTCTGTGATTATTCATTCACTGGATAGCCACACAGGTGTAGGATTGTACTTGTTCTCTCTCTCTCTCTCTCTCTCTCTCTCTCTCTCTCTCTCTCTCTCTCTCTCTCTCTCTCTCTCTCTCTCTCTCTCTCTCTCATAGATGTATTGATTTTATGTGTGAAATAGATTGCAAAGAAGTGAAATTGAATGGCATATTCTGATATACTCTGTATTTCAGAACATCCTTCCAGTTGTCAGCATCTGTAGCATAAAGAAGTATGGTTTCAATTTTATTTTTGAAATATGAGTCAAGCATTGTTGCCAACACATTTTTCCCTGTCAAAACATTTCACATTGTGGGGCTGGCAGACAGCTTCTAGCTTATATCTTTTCCCCAGTTTTATTGAGACAGAATCTTTCTCTCTTTCCCCCACCCCACTACGCACGCATGTGCACGCACACATACACACAAACACACACACACATTAATACAGAAACAAAATTAGATTCTGTATAGATACAAAGCAGTACCTGACTTACAGATATGCTGTCATTCCTTATTTTCTGTGTGATCATTTGTAACAATTGGAGGATGGAAATCAAAGAAGCAGTTGAATTCAAATCAGAGTGAGTGAATCTCCTTTCTTTGCTCCAGCACTGCTTACATTTTATTTATTGTACTTATTTTTTTATTAATCAAATTTGTATAGCAGTCCATCTCATAAAAAGCAACTCTGGGAGGAATATAACAATTGAATAAAACAACACATATATTAATATAATATAATATTAATATAAAAATCCAGATGAAATATATTATTTTTATCTGTATCGTTGAGGGAGATGGGTGATACAGATATGCGACAGACCCTGAACAAAGAGAGGATAAGAATAGCTATCTCCGCAATAGAGCATTTCACCAGTTCCTTGACAGCCCCAGGTCCAATAAAATAACCAGGTCTTGAGGAACTTCTGGAATGTCAGCATGGAAGAGTTGATCTCATTTTCAAGGAAAGAATATTCCACAAAATGGATGCCATGGCAGAGAAGGCCCATCTCTTGGTCTCACCAAATGTAGCCTCTGACTAATGATACCATAGCTGATGTCTTCTCTGCCAAATGCCTATATTTAGGATCTTGATATCATTATCTGCTATCATTGATTAATTAATTGATTGGTTGATCTCCACCATTATTATGTTTATAAATAATTCAAGGTAGTGTACATATTTATTACTCCTTCATCTTCCTATTTGTTCCACAAAACAACCCTGCAAATTAGGCTGGGATGAAAGAGAGTGACTGACCTACAGTCATCCAGCCAGTTTGCTTGCCTAAAGTGGGACTAGGCCTAGCACACCTCCATGTAATGCAGGATTTGGGAAGTTTGTGTAGGCCTGTCTGCAGCCGTCTGCAATTTCTGCAACTTCTGCTTACCCATCAACCCCTTCATAGTGCAGGTATGTGGTAATGGCTATAGGGAGTTGTGGGCAATTTTAAATCACCCTTAATTCTTATATTAGTATGACAATAGTTAAACAAAATCAAACACTCCCAGCATTGTCTTGTTGCTATTCAAGTTAACCCAATAATTCTATCAAATATAGTACTTTTCCAACATCCATTCATTAAAAAAAAAAAAGGCAGTTGGCTGATTTCATGGCTCATTTTGCTGAAATGGAGGCAGATTCCTGTTCAGCAACTGTCAAAACCCACTGTTCAGCACCTACACTGTGCTGACAGGGTGAATGTAGTTTGAAGCTGGAAGACAAAAGATGTTTCTGATTTTATATCTCATTATAAATCATAACTTCATCCAAATGTACAATAATGATTCCTTTGTAGATGAATATTGTAATGGACACGAGTTTTTCACTTAAACAATAGTGGAAAACTTGGCAATAATGTATCGAAAGTAATACATAATAGCAACAGCAAAACCTCATCCTAGTTCAAGGGTCGGCAACCTTAAACACTCAAAGAGCCATTTGGACCCGTTACCCACAGAAAAGAAAACACCAGAAGCCACAAAATCCTTTTGACATCTAAAAGGAAGATAACACTGCATATATCATTTTTTACCTTTATGCTATGTATAAAGAAACAATAGTGTGTTGCATTTATGAAATCAATGAATTGCTACAGAGAAAACAAATTTTTATTTCTCCATGCAACAAAAACATTTTGAATTCCAAAAAGAAAAAAGAAAAAAAGATGGGTGAAAAGCTCAATAAATCACGTGCCGGCGGGTGTCACACATTGGTGGTTGTGACTCATATTTTGAGCGACAGGAAGCTGCAGCAGAGGGATGAAAGAGCCATATGTGGCTCCAGAGCTGCGGGTTGCAGCCCTGTCCTAGTTGAATAGTAACTTACTGAGTTAGTAATAGTCAGCCAAAAAGTACTGCAATTGTTCCTAAATGGTAAATCTCTGACAAAATGGCATGGCATGGCATGCCAACACACGGCAAGGCAAGGCAAGGCAAGGCAAGGCAAGGCAAGGCAAGGCAAGGCAAGACAAGACAAAGAAAAGTAATTTATGTAAAATGTTATATCTTTTACAGTAGTAGAACCTGAAAATGCCATTAAGCATATAAAACCCAGCAAAGCCAGTGGATTCAATGACAAATCATTCAAGTAAATATTTTGGGGTTTAGATCAGCAAAATGACATAGGACCCAATTTGCTCTGCAGTTATTCCTTTTTATGAGTTGGTTAGAGTCTTTAGAGACTCTTTAGAGATCTACCTTCATATAGGTTACAGCTGACACTCACTTTCTGGGTAAATTACTAATGGCATTATTTCATAACGATAATTAGCAGAGGTTAAAATTTAAGTGTGCAGTGTTACTGTAACAGACAGCAAAAGTGCGGGAAAATAGCAAGCAGACTGTTAAATTGCAATAAGAATTGGACAGAAATATAATAAAATGTCATTCAGCAAATCAATCAACGGTATCTAGGATGCTTTTTCTGTATAAGTAATATCATCTTCCAAAGGATATTGCAGAACTGAAGAGATTTTAAACAACGTCAAATGACAAAGATCAAGGGCATGGAAACTCAGACAAATAGAAACTGAAACATTGGTATTGCTTATCTTAAAAGAGAAACAAATAATCTGAGCAGAATATGATCATACAAAGTACTGAATAGTATTTAGGAAGGATATCTAGAGATCTAGTCATTTATATCTCGTATCTAAAGAATGGGAAAATAACAAATAAAACAGCAGTACGTTCAATACTACTAAAAATGTCAAGAGAAGTTCTTCAGCACAATATAAATACTATTAAATATTACTGTCAGTTTGAAACAAATTTAATATTTATTATGGAATATTATTTTCTGGTCAGACATCAGCTGTGGGCAGGAACAGAGTGCAGAGCAGCCCAAAGTACAGACATTGGGGGAGAGATAGGTAGATGAGGATGGTTGAAGTTAAGGCAGTTCGTGCAAGGCTGGACAAATGTCAAGGCATCACCTAATTTCTGCAGCTGGGATTACTGGAACTGTTATCACTAAGTGATGCAGCCACATGATATTTTGTTTAATGATGACTTCGCTTAATGATGGAAATTCTGGTCCCAATTAGAGACCTTTAGTGAGAACTACTTGGTAAACATTTTTTACACATAAATAAAATGTAAGATAGTGGGATGTGTATACAATTTATCACACACTAGAATGTAAAAGATAACAAACCAAGGAGACAGTGTGTATTCTCTAGAGTTCATAGACATAATAGTTTTTTGCAGTTTACAGTCTGAAATAATTTCCTTAGTACATTTCTTGCTTCATTTTTATAAAGCTAGACAGTTTTCAGTCAGCATGAGAATACAAGTGATTGCCTAGAAATCATGCTGTGCATGTAGTCTGAAATTTAACATGTTAGAGTTCATTGATATATTGTATATTTAAGGAAAAGCACTTGCTTTCTATTCAAATACCCAATGGACTCTTGCCCTTGAATTGGAAATATGCCATATCCATGCTTTTTGTTAAATAGTAAGAATATAAAAATGTATCAATGTTTAAAGCCAACTGACATGCAATATTTATCCAAATCTGAAACACATGTTTGTAAAGGTTTAAATCACAGATGGTGGTTTTTCTATGTTCACATCTGGAATAATCCATTTCTCAGAGGAAGACTTTAATAACTATATATATAAGGTGCTGTCATTGAACCCTGCTCTGCAGTACTTTTCATACTGAGGTTACTTCAGTATGGAAAGCACTATTTTCCATTTCTCCTACAAGAATCTCTACAGATGTGCAATTGGTGCATAGCATTATTTGATGACAGAAATAGCAGGTTCTGATTAACATATGTAAATTAACTAGAGAGCACAAAAAAATTAATTTTAAGTTTAACTACCACAAACTTAATATGATGGATACAAACTTAATATAGGGCACTTTTATACAACCATCAACAGCCTCCTGAATAGTGTCATCTAAAATATTTGGTCCTCCCCTCCCCGCTTTGTTGTATCCTCTGCAAATACTATTTTCTAAATCTGTAGAGATTCTCAGTCATCAAGGTCATGGTTGTCCCAAAAGTGCTTTTTCAGGAGGCAACTGGACTTTCTTGTTTTTTTTCTTTTGAAGATGTTTCATTTCTCATCCAAGAAGCTTCTTCAGCTCTGAAAGAATAGATCCTTCCAATCCTTCCATTGCCCACTATCTGGTCAGAGCTGAAGAAGTTTCAAGATATGTACTGAATACACATTTTTCTAAACCATTAAATTATAAAGAACAAATGAATGAAGACTAGGTTCCTATAGGAGAATCATTCTATCAGCTATTCATGCATGAAAACCTGTATGGGATGACGCAGCTATAAGGGGCAATAATGTTTCATGCTCCGATACTTAGATTGCCATTGTTAGACTATTACTTCATTTTACCAACTGTTTTTATTCATCTATTTCTTGAAAGCTTTTGTTTTATCCTTTGTAAATTTTAACTCTTGAAATCCCAGCCCTTTGATATTTCGCAGCATTTTTTCTTTTCTTTTTTAAAGAATTTATGAAAAACAAAATGGAAGCAGAATGGAACATTTATATATAATCTCACCGTTCATATTTGTGGACTGATAACTAATTCAGGCTCCCTAATGCAGAAAGCACACTGGCAAATATAATCACCAGAGTTTACACTTCGTAAATGTGGAAGAACTATAATGAATTCCACCAAGTGAACCCACATTTTTATAAAGGGTGTTGACAAAATCTAAAAAAAGGCAAAAGGGCATCTGAAGTTTACTCAAGCTCTCAACAATATTATATTCATGTATTTTATGAAATCTTTCATAATGTGGAAATGTTAGACAAACTTTGTAAACACTGGGAGAATAGAACTTCTAATAAATTAAGATCAAACTGTGTAATACTAATATATATATTTCTATTGAAAAAAGTTATTGACTTTGTCATTTTTATTACTACTGAAAATACTTTTTTGCCAAAAATATTAATCAGAAAATCATGTTAACAATGTACTTCTTTCAAATCTAATTTAATATTAGAAGTTTTATATCATGTTTTAAAATACATACATTACCAATATATTCTAGAAATGTTGCTTTAGTAATGAAAAACTTACTAGATGATGCACTAGTTGTATTTATTTGGCATTGTTTTGAAGCCATCAGAGAAATAAATGAAAATTAAGTAGCTGATTTTTTTTTCCAATCAACATAGTCACCCTAATGCCCTATAACAGTGAGATTCAAGTAATTTAACAACCAATTCTCTGCCCTAATGATTTCTTCCAACAACCAGTTTGCCAAACTGCTCAGAAAGTTAACAACCGGTTCTCCCGAAGTGGTGCGAACTGGCTGAATCCCACTACTGCCCTATAAGTGGAAACAAAACAGATCTACTGTGAACTGAAAATATTTACAGCTAAATATTTTTACACTTATTTAGTGAATTGGAAGAAAGATTTGCCAGCATCTCAGAATCAAAATTTGATCAATGATCATGGGCTGCCAGAAAATAATCTATAACCATTTAATATTTTCATATGTAAACAGGACTAATATTTAATCAATACTGTTTCAAACATCAACTGTAATGAAAATACTCTGACTTTTCAGACTTTAACAATTGTCACTGATTAAGCTGGTTTAGGAAGAAAATCAAAAGTACATTTAAACACAAATGCTACTATCAAATAAATATTCTTTATATTTAAGGAAAGTTTTAAAATATATTATGACATGACATGTCAGTGAAAATGAACGTTAAAAGCATGAACCATATCCATATCCATTTCAAATTCAGAAAATGCTATCAATCATCAAAACATATTTTTCTATCAAGAAAACATTTTCTGTTTATTATTTGTTCTAAAGCACCTTTGAAATACTTTGCATTGAATGATATTCTTTAAAGCTCTTATAATTGCTATTCTGCATAAGTGACATGTAGTGTTAAACAGAAAGCTAAACTTGAAGATTCATAGATTGATTAGGATCTTTCCATTTTATTTAATTTTTTTGAACTGCAAGACTGCAAGTAGAATTGAAAAAAGCCTTCTCCCATAAAATCTTTTGTTAAAGAAGCCCAAAGTTAAAATAATTATATTAAATAAAAGTAAATAAAATTAATAATATATATTAATAATATATTAAATAAAAGTATATACAGTAGACATCGTATCATAGAACAAATTTCTCAATTAATTTTACAGAATGTAAGTGAAAAAAAATTAAATTTTCCATTATAGTCTTCAAGTGAAACACTAGCACATTCAGCAATCTGATTAGCCTTGAGCCACTTAGATGCTTTATGATCTGTCATATATTCTGATTATTTTTTTACCAATTTGCAATGACATGTGATCCATATGCTAATTTACATCAATGATCTTGCCTTCAGTGCAAGGTATCCAATACCAATCCATGATGAGGAGTGTTGTACACTAGTTTAAGCTGAGAAGCAGGCATCCTGGATACAGCGGAATCTCAGTTACATAGACACAGACAAAACTTACAGCAGAAAAAGGCCTGGTGGTTCAGAGAGTCTGCCCTTGTTTTGAGTTTGTTTGTTTGTTTTCATTTATTTATTGTTTTAATTATTACTTTTTATTTTTTATTTGTTTTAATTTTATAGTTTTTATTTTTATCTATATATATAAAAGCAAAGTACCACTCAAGCATCATCACAAAATCTCCAGAACCGTAAAGCCTACAAACTTGAAATTTGCCGTGTATTTTCCTCTTGGCATCTAGGTGCTCACTGAAAAAGGATTTTTTGAAATGACCATCAGAGCATTAGTATTTCCTATATTATTACTAACAGGCTCTGATGCTAAGGAGTTCTACTCTCCCTCCCCACCTGAAAAGAAATCTGTTCCAAATGCAAAACACAAGCAGAGGAGAGGAGTTTCAGTTTCAGTTTTACTTTCACAGCAGCAAGCAGGGGATAGGATAGGGAAGGCTTCTGTGGGGCAAGGCTGAGGGAGAGAAGGGGATAGGATAGGAAGTGTTTCTGTGGGGCATATCCCATCCTGTGGAGAGGCCAATCATAACTACTTATTAATTTTCAAGCTGTAAGTGTTGATTTATCAAGGCCAATCTCATAGTTTCGAAGCAAAGCACAGGTATTCAGGTAGTTTTAATTTTAATTTTTTATTTTTTTTTATGTTTGTCTGATGATCCACTACCTCTACCAGAAGTTGATTCCAAGCTTCCACTACTCTTTCTGTGAAGTAATACTTTTGAATTTCCCTAATGTCAATTTGAGGTTATGCTCCCATATTCTTGATTTTTGCTTAATAGTTGATTTCACTACCGTAGGTGCCTTTCTGTGTGTTTCCATTCTCACCCTTAAAATGCCCCCGCCCAAAAAAAACCACTTTGTGAAAAGACCCAAATTATAATGGCCAAATTTGCTTATTTTTCTGTTGAATTTTTATAGGCACAAATGGATGCCCCAGGGCATGAATTGACCACTGCTGGTTTAAGAACATGAAGGAAGACTTTTTTTTCCAAGCACCAAAATACAATCTTTAATCAGTAAGAAATATATTGTTCTTATGTTAATTCAGTTGTAGAATTTCCTTCTCCTGTAGATATTAATGTTGCTGTCCAATCTTTTTGTATCTCCTATGTAATTTGATAGGTTTGATCTTAGGCAAGCACACACAGAGGCAGCAATATCATTGATAGATCTTGGTCCTGGACATGGTACCCATTCCTGCACCTGCTTCTTTTCACTGTCACTATCATCTATTCTCCCCTATCACACTTTTTTCCTCTGTTCACTCCTCTCCATCATCATCTCTGTGATCTCTTGTTCCATATTTATAGCTTTCTGCTCATTTTTCTATTTCCATCTCTTCTACCTTCCCTATTCCAATCTTGTCATCTCTGCTTTCCAACTTTTCTTCCAAAACTGCCCTTCAAATTGACCTGTGAGACCCCATCCTTTTGTTTTCCATCCTTGGTAATGGTAATCCATTGGGAAGTTCAACAATGCATTGAATCATTATTTTTGCTTTCAGGAGAGGAAACAGTTTCTTTCCTTCAGCCATTGCAATCAATATTAATATTTGGAATATAACAAATCATATTTAGATGTACCACACTGAGCAGATTTGCAAAAAGTATTATTTTTTAATTAAATCCTTTCTTGATTCAGAGGCAGAATACATCTGATAAGCAAATGCTAAGTGTAAGCATTGGGGGGAAAGAAAATCTTACTCTTTTGTCTTTAAGTTCCATACTAAGATCAATTTCAAGATACTGAACTAGATAGATCTTTGCTCTGACTCAGTAAGTCAACACACAAATGACATGTAGCTGTTCATATAATATAAGCAATAAGCTTTCTCAAGCAATTTTAATTCCTTTATCTTTACAAGCATCATTCCAATAGTAAGTATTTATTGTTGCAACCATGGTAATAAAAATATTTATTGGCAGCAGTGATGCATATTGTAAACAACCATCTGTCTTTAGTTTTTTTTCTAGTATGCTCTTTGAACATTTTTATAACAACACTGTAATAAGGTTTGGAGATGTATACAGTTTCTTAAGACTCTAAACATGGGCAAGGCACACGTTTTTAAATTTTTAAAAAAGTTTCTCAATTATTTTTAAATTTTAAAATAGAGAATATTGTGTATTGAGATAATTTCCTAACATTATTCTTGATTCCATGTTCAGTAACTGTAACATGAACTGTTTATACCGCTTTATGATATGTAATATAGTTGGGTTGGATCCACTGAAAATGTTCATTAATTTTGTAGATTTTTTTCAAGTGCAGCCTTTAATTTTAAAGAGAACATTAACTGCTTTGTGTAAAAGACTTTTTTAAAAAATTAAATCTACCTTTTTAGCCTTAGGCTCATATGTCCTCTTTCTGTAGTTACCCAAATTATCTCTCAATCGTTGATGGCCATGCATTGTACCAACATTCAGGCTTCAAAAAATTCATTAAAGAATCCAAAGATCACAAAGCAGAAGATATGGTCATATCTTGCTCTCCTAGCCTGTGTTGAGTTTTCTTTTTTATTTCTAGAGCTATTTTTTTCTGAAATTAGTGAGAGAGACATGGTTAGACTAGTCCAGATTAAATTTTCACCCAAGTCGCATATCATTGTAGAAAAGCTTTGGTCTTTATGCCTCTCTAGTATCTTTATGTCCTTCTATCTGGTGGAGAAGATATCAGGTACACAGAGTTTTGGGCACCTCAGCAGGTACAAGATGTAGAAGGAAAATTTCTAATTGGTACCCACTGCCAATTTCTTATTATTACCATATTGAAATACTGATTGCCAGTTGCTTTCTGAGCACAGTTCAAATTGTTGGTTTTAATTACTTAAAATTTTTAAGGGCTTAGGTGGCCTTCCTGGGACTAAAATCAAAAGGAGAGCTTAATACACTTGCCCCTGTTTCACAGGTCTACTTGTTGAATGTATGGTAAAAGACCTTTACATGTGTTTCTCACAGTACAATTCCCATGGGAAGTGTGCTTCCTATCTTCCTAGCCATTTTGTCTTCTGGAAAGGAGTTGAGACTGTCCATATCAATCAGAACTTCAAAGTGGTATTTCTGCTGTTGTTTTTTACTTTCTACCTATCACATTTTGTTAGAATTTTGGCTGCCTGCCCCACTGCGCCCTAAATACATAGAAATTAAAATACTAACTAAAATAGATAACTCAACCTAATCTTGCAGTCTTAGAATTTCAGATTAAATTGATAAATAACTCTGACACAGTGTCTCGCAGAATGCCTCAGTTCTTCTTAATGCATATATTGTACAGAATAAATATTACAAGTAGAATAACAAGTCAGATATCTATGTACCAGATTCTCAGATCCGCTTGCCTCTGGTAAAAAGATTGAGATGAATGGGAATGAAAGAAAATGAATTTGTTGCTGTTTGTTTTTGAACAAATAAGCATTAAAAAGAAATTTCTTTTACCTCATCCTGCACAATACATTTTTCAAAATACCTTCTGCTTGAATGAATTTGACCAAATAAAATTTAATAAGATAGTACAGATCAAGTAGGAACACAACACTTTCACCTTCTTGAGTATTTGATATACAGATTATATCAGATTAAAAGATTACAAAAAAGACAAGATAAATTACCATCTCCAGATTACCATGAAAATTGAAATTAGCAAGAAATAGGGCTAGGGGAAATATTGTATCAAATTAAAAGGTGAAAAAAGCTAAGCTGATTGAGACTAAGTCAGTCTAAAAGTGTTATCACAATGGTGGGCCTTTTTAATCGCATGGCACTGGAAAGGTAGTACAAGATTATAGAAAAGAAGGACAGGTAGCCCACTATCTGACTGTATTGATGATTATCCACACAAGTGGATATTATTCTGAAGTCTTAGACAAGTCATCTCAAACACAGACCTGGATAATTATTTGAATTTTTAATTGCCATGGGATTTTAAACCCCAATGTTATGTTTTTTCTGAAAGATCAATAGATCAGTAATTTCAAATTGGAAACTTGAAGTATCAACACAGGAATACGCCACAGGTTCATTGTATAATAATTACCTTTCTGGATCGGAACTCCCTACACACAGTCACTCATGCCCTCGTCACTTCCCGCCTGGACTACTGTAACGCTCTCTACATGGGGCTCCCCTTGAGGAGCACCCGGAGGCTCCAACTGGCGCAGAGTGCGGCCGCACGGGTGGTTATGGGAGCAACATGGCGCTCCCGTGTGACACCTCTCCTGCGCGAGCTGCACTGGCTCCCGGTGATCTTCCGGGTGCGCTTCAAGGTTTTGGTCACCACCTTTAGAGCGCTCCATGGCTTAGGACCTGGTTATTTACAGGACCGCCTACTACCACAAACAGCCTCCCACTGGCCGGTATACTCTCATAGAGAGGGGCTCCTCCGGGTACCATCAGCCAAACAATGTCAACTGGCGGCCCCCAGGGGGAGGGCCTTCTCTGTGGGGGCACGCACTATCTGGAATGGGCTCCCCCCAGAGGATCCCGGATCTGCACACTTTCTGCTGTGCTCTTAAGACACTCCTATTCCAGCAAGCCAGCCTGGCCTAATTTTCTCCCCTGTTTTATAATTCTTTTAAATCAAAATTTTAATCTATTTTAAATTATTGGGATTTTTAATTGTCTCGGGCTAAATTATTTAATCTGGTTTTAATTATGTTTCTAACTTTTCTATCTATGTATTTTATTTTGTGCCTGTTCACCGTCCTGAGTCCTTCGGGAATAGGGCAGTATATAAATTTAATAAAAACAAAACAAACAAAAAACAAAACAAACAAAAAAACAAAACAAACCTCAGGTCACATTCAGTTTTATTTCTTTGATTGGAATAGAATAGTGACCACTCTGGCCATAGGAAAATAAATAATTGGAATCAAAATTCAGGGAGATGAATACAAAATGAAATGCAATGTAGATGATATAGTATGGACTTAATGGATATTTATGATATAAAGAACCGAAAGAAGAAAACAATGTAAAAGGACATATTTTAAGATAATTTTTGTTTGAAAAAAATGGAATCCTCTAAAAATATTCTAAAGATAACTTTGCTGATTTCACCAGTAGAATCACCGTGAAATGCCTTTTACTTCAAGACAACTGCAATTTTTTAAAAAATAATCATATATGCCAATATGGTACATCTAAATTCAGAACACACACCAAGGCTCAGTCAGACCCTGACAATGATGATAGGAATTCATCATGACTGTTGTACTTATAAATTGTTGGAGAAAAGAATGAACCTTGAGAAAGATGATAGAATGTAAAACATTCATATTAATCCATGATAATCTGCTAGGACATATATGTAAACTGTTATGGAATCTGATATTGAGATAGAACAAAATAAGTGTGTTTCTGTGTGTGTGTGTGTGTGCGTGTGTGTGTGTGTGTGTGTGTGTGTGTGAGAGAGAGAGAGAGAGAGAGCATAAAATAGATGCAAAGCTTGAAAGAAGTAATTACAGAGCTATTGAAAAATTGAAAAAAAAAGAAAAGTAAAAAAGAATATTCCAACCTATACTTTGAGAGAAAAATGGTATGAAACTTTCTACAAATGCTATACAACGCTATCAATGATAAACGAATCATATAACAAATGTTGGAAATGTTACAATAATGAAGGAACATTGTACTACATATGGTGGTCATAAATTGGAAGAATGTATATCCCAAAAAATTCAGAACATTTGAAAAATAAATTTTGAACTGAAACCACAAATTTTTTAATTGGAAATAATGTCAGAAAACATAAATGAAAAGTATCACAATTTAGTATGATATTTGTTGACAGCCAGAAAAATAAACCTGGCACAACACTGTAAAATTGAAAGTTGCAATTGATACAAAATTGAAAGGCCAAAATTGGAGTTTTGCTATGGTAAAACTGACAATACATTTTCATAATAGAAGACTAATAATATTCAAACAGAAATATATCCCTTATATATCACAAAGCAAGATAACTTCAGACATTTGGAATATGGGTCTTAGGAAAAGAATTATGAGAGCAATACAATAATGAAATTACTTAAATAGACACTCTCAATAACCTTCAGTGTTTAACATTTGAAATGCAGCACAAATATTTAGGTAGTAGTTAATAACTGGGAAAATAAATGGAAAGAAATTTTTACCAAAAGGATTTTTTTCATCCTATTATTTGTGTTTTATTAGTAATTATTTATCTTCTCCTTTGCTTTTTAGATCTAGATGCTTGTGTGAATTCTGTTAATCTTTTCATGCTCCATGCAATAAAAATCTAAAAAACAATTTCAGAGAAAAGGGTTTCAAAGACAAGACTATTTGGATTCAGAACTCTGGGGAACTATATCTGTGCAAATCTTCAAATAATCATCTCTGTTTAAAACCTCTCTGATGCTAAGGACATTTTTTAAAATAAGAAAATTTTCTGTAGCTCTTTTTATTTTACAATTTTTATATTGTTAAATAGTTGGATTGCTGAGTACTGTTGAAGCATTGATATTACAATACTGCATCTAAGGGGTTAAATTTACTATTCAGAGCTAAAGCCATTTTACTGGGTGTTTTTCTGCACTGCAGCTAAAGTTAATTCATTCTAAAGCAGAGAGCTTTCCAGCAGCATTGTTAATATTATAATGTCCTTTTGCAGCACTGGCCTAGCTAGCTTATTAGATGAAGAGGAAACAAGAGATGTGCTGACAAGCAAGGTTCACTATTCTATAGAGGAAAATATTTTTAATCACAATTGGTCTATTGGATTCTCCATACAAAATTACTAGTGTCTTTCAAAGTTCCCAATGCATGGCATTTATAGATCAGCTAAAAGGCATGTTATATACTTGCAAATTCATAACAAATATAAAAACACTACCTTGAAATATACAGCCCAATATAAAATCTTTGCACATTATTATTTTTTTTAAAAAACTCTGCTAATTGAAAAAAGAAAAAAAAACCACAATTTTTAAAAACAGGGAAATTGCCTGTTCTAATCAAAACTTTAATATAAAAGATGCTCAGCAGGACTGCTAGTTTAGAGCGTAGAAAACAGAACTAACCTTTTTTTTTTTTTTTTTTTAGAATAATTGCTTGGAAAAAATACAAAACCCTTAAACAAAACAGGTTGACACAGTAGCCCCAGTACAGCAAAATCCTGCAGCATGAAGAGAAGGCTGACAGCCTTCTTGAGTATAATTCATTCAAATTCCTATCTCAGCAGGGGCAGACAGATAAAAAGAGAACCAGTTTATTGACAATAGAGCCAGGTTTTGAGGGATGTCAACTTGGTGAGAAATATAAGCAGTAAATTAGGAGGCAATAAATGTCTAGTAAGTGAATACATTTAAGCAGAATCAGCACTTCAGTTGTATATGACCTCAGTGATGTTAAGATTAGTCAGGTGCAGAACTTCATAATATGGACACTTCAACATTCATGGTTCGTTTGTGTGTGTCAGCATTGTCTATTCCTTCTTTGTCATGACAATAGCTTTAAAAAAACTTTTTTTTTTTTACAGATGTGAGATTGAGGCTGGGGGCAAAGACCTCAGAGTAGAGATAGAGAAGAAAAACAGATACTGAATTCAAATGCAAGACCCCTTATGATGAGAAGATTCTATCTGAACGTGAGATCTAAGGGCACATCATTGAATTTGGACCAATTAAAATTTCTGTTAAAACAACAGATTGTAGGCTATAATGGGGAAGCTCCGAAAGAAATGAACTGTATTTTTGTTTTTTAAACTTTTGCATAATACAAATGAAAAGTATATACTTTCAGGTAACCTTGAAAAGGTCACCTGGATAGCTTTCATCTGAATATTTTTTTAAAAAAATATTGCCTCTGCACTTCTTTTAAAATGGAGATCACAAGAATGAGGCAAAAGATAGAACTTCAAAATCCTTCAAAATTTATAAATTAAAACTTATAAAAATGATTTCACAGATTAATTACTAGAGAGCACTGTTACTAGAGACCATTAGTTCAGGGGTAGGTTCTACTTACCTTTACTATTGGTTTGCAATGGGCTGTGCACATGCGCAGAAGCGGGGCTGCGCGCATGCACAGAAGTGTTTTCATGATGTCAGGGTCAGTGAGCAGGGCATCCCACCAGTTTTATTACTGGTTCTATAGAACCGGTGCGAACTGGGGGCAACCCACCACTGCATTAGTTATTAGAGGGACACCACTGGCTAATCTCTTTCTTTTCTATGCCTAAACAATAATTATAGCAGAGTAATGCTAATGTCAGAGAATATCCATCACATTATCCATCAAATATAGGGACTAACAACAAGTAAAGAATTTAAGAATATATCTTAGTGCTATCTAGTAGTAGTCCAGGGCAGTGCTGTTTAGTCTGCAGACCAAATCTAGACCATCATCTGTTTTTTGTTCAGATTGCAAGCTAAGAATAAGTGGGCAGGCAGCAGATTATGTGATCTGAGCCTCAACCAGGTTTTGGAGGAGTTAAGGGACAAAAAGCAAGAATGTAATATCTTTGTTGGTGGTGATAGACTATTAGCGGCCTCCTTGATGGTGTGCCTCCATCACCCAATGGCTGCCCCACTCCTTGGCACAACACCTACCAGGGATACAGAAGGTACAGTACCTGGATCTTTACAGAAAAAGTTTGCTGACCCTTGATCTAGTAAATCACAAAGAGTTGGAATCAACCAAACTGATTATTGCTTTACAGCCCAAATCCGGTACACAGGTGTAGGCTGAATCATCTGATTTAAAGCCCAACATAAGTAAGGTAAAACTGCTAGTAGGAACTATTTACAGTAAAGCTTAATTGGTTCTTTGTGGCAATTAATATTCAGCTTATCTATGTCTGCTTGTATTATTTTTCTGTATTCCGTTTTGTATTACCTGACTGAACTTTGGACCTTGGCTAATTGGATCATTTTTTAATTGTGTATTAGGTTTCTGGACTATCTGAAGTGAAACGGTAAGGTTTCACTTTTCATTCTCTAGATATAATGTTGCAGTTTGCAACATGTTTAGGGTTGTCCCGGTTATGGCTTTACTAATTCAATAAATACTTGGTTTACTGTGGCAAAAAAATTGTTGGGTGTGTGGGTGTATTATTGGCAGCATAGCATAGGCCTTTTGAACCATTGTCCAATCCAAATTCATGGCACAGATAAGATTACAGATACTCCTCAATTTATGACTGTACTGAAGCTTCCCCATTGCGATTGCAAATTGTGGCAGTCATTAAGGTGACCTTGATTACCTCGCTTAATTATCTCCACCCCTGCTCTCCTTGATTTGATTGTTATGTGACCATGCAGGTAATTAAGTGGAGTACAGGCTACATCTGCAGTATGGGAGGTCCTGGGAAGACTAGCAAAGGCTCAGACCCACCTGCCCAAGGCCTCCCAAGGTCTCCTCCACCCCTGAGGCACCCTCTTCCTACCACTTGGGCTTCCTCCAGGCCTTGGGCCTACTTCTCTCCCCACCAGCTCCTACAACCTCCTCTCTCTCCACTTCCAATCACTCACTTATCCATTGGGGAAGAAAGGCAGGTAGCTCTGCCCTTTGGCATCCCTGCAAGTAGATAGAAACATTTCTATCCCCAAGCCACATGGCTGCCTCTGGCAGTGGGTACCATTTTCAAAGTAGCCACAACTCATTACAGCCACTCCAAAAATGGCACACACACCCCACTTCCAGGAACAAGCAATGCATCCTAGAAACATTAAGAGGCATCAGTATATATTTGGCGGGGGGGCGCAGCTCTGTCATAACTTTTAATAGCCACTAAGCAAATGGTTGTAATCTGAGGATTATGTATACCAATGGTTGTCAACCTTTTCTTCACCATGGACTATCTTTAAATATTTTTTGTGGCTACGGACTCCAGACCCCAAGAGTTAACTGAAGATTTAATCATAACATTTCTTAAGGCTTTGTGGACCCTGTGTGACAATATAACCAGGAAACTGCAGACCACAGGCTGAGAACCACTGGCCTAATACAATATCAAACAAAAGCCTTTTAACCTATTTAATCTACTTATCTAATTTCAGCTTCAACAAAAGTTCCCCATGTACTTTTCATTTATGCTAAGGCAGCCAAATATATACTGATGTCTCTTAATGTTTCAAACTCAAGGCCTGGAGGTTGGATTCGGCCCGTGGGGTGCTTAGATCTGGATGCCCTGGAACAGCAAAGGACTGGCCTGAGGTGCCTCTGCCAGTGAAAATAAAGCTTGGGAGGAGTTCTGTTTTCACTGGCAGAGGGTTGCAGGAAGCCGTCGCAGCCAAAAACAGAGCTTGGGAGCCCATTTTTGCTGGCAGAGTGCTCAGGCCACCACAGGTGCCCCTGACACAAATGACATCAAGCTAGCCATGCCCACCCTGGCCATACCCACTCCTCCCCCCCAAGATCAAATACAACCCTGATGTGGCCCTCAATGAAATCGAGTTTGACACCCCTGTGCTAAGACAATGCACAAAAGTTATCTTACTGTCTTTATAAGGATCACCTTAAACTCTACACTGATCTAGAATAAAAAGAACAACATGCTGCAAGAAACATATCTTTATTCCCAATCACATGGGAAAGATTCAGCTTTTGGTAAAAGCAAGTTCATCATGAACACTGTTGTTACTTTGCTAGCTTCTTGATTTCATCCTCACTCTAGCAACAACTGGATAGTCTCAATTGTACTTGTTATCCTAAACTTTCTCCTGATAATGTTTTAAACCTTGGTCACCACCTTATACATCACTGTCAGTTGTCAGAACTCTCCAGCAACCATGGCCATTGCTAAGAATTCTGCGAGTTTAAGTTCATATATCTGAAAGTTGCCAAGTTTTGGAGTTACTGCTTTGGACTATTCTGTATCTTGAGATTGAATGTATCTGTCTTCAATAATGGTGAAAAAAATGGTCTTTCTGTTTTGACATAATAGGATCAAAATAAGAATTGTGATATCATTTTGATTTGAGTATCTGTGTAGTTTTGACCGTTTGCTTTGACAGTTTAATAAGTATGGAAAAAGTGATAGAGCTCTGTCATGGTGTATGTTGTGCTCAATATTGGGGAGCTTTAATAGAGATTCCGTGGAGCTATAAAGAAAGATGTGTCACTGTTTCTGTTCTCGAACAAAAACTCAACTGGGGACTACCCACATCACAAAGGTGTTGGCTTAGAGTTCATGAGAAAATGGAAATGATTTTCAGCATCTCTATTTTTTCTCAGGAGGGACGTAACAAACTTTACACCAGCTTCCGCATAGCTGTTCAATTTACAATGATATCACATCTTCAAATTCATATCCTGTGGAGAAATTTTTAAATTTAACAGATAATAAAGTCAAATTTACTAGTGTTATCATGCACATGCTATGCCATGTATAGCAGGGGTGAAATGCTCCCAGTTTGGACCGGATCACCCGATCTGGTAGTGATGGAGGCGGATGGTTCAGAGAACCGGTAGCAAAAATTCCTGCCCCCCTCCATTGCCCAGCTGAACCGCGCAATCATCAGAGGCTTTTTTTTATTTTTAAAAGCATTTTTTCTACAACCTCTTTGGCTGAAAAAAATGCTTTTAAAAGTAAAAAAAAAGCCTCTGATGATCACGTGGCTCAGCTGGGATCATCAGAGGCTTTTAAAAGCATTTTTTCTACAACCTCTTCAGCTGAAAAAATGTTTTTTTAAAAAAAGAAAGCCTCTGCCGATCAGGCAAGTCAGCTGGGATCGTCAGAGGCTTTAAAAGCATTTTTTTTACAACCTCTTCAGCTGAAGAGGTTGTAGAAAAAATGGTTTTAAAAGTAAAAAAAAAAAAGTTGCCATGCCCACTCAGTTATATTACCACCACCACCAAGCCATGCCCACAGAACCAGTAGTAACAAATTTTACATTTCACCACTGATGTATAGTGAACACTATATATCAGTGGTGAGTTGCTACTGGTTCTCCCCTGTTCAGGAGAGCCAGTAGTGAAAATCTTGATAGGCGAGTGAACCGGTTCACTCCGAACATCATTTGGACCCTCCCCCCTCTCCCGCGCTAAAGCTACCTTTATTTCTTTTGTTTTTAGCTCAGCTGTAAGGCATGGCGCGATGTGAACCAGTGGTAAAACTGTTTAGAACCCACCACTGCTATACATGTGTTTAATAGTTGTTTGTACATGTGTTTAATACTTGCAGCTGAGCTACAACACTTAGTGTCTACAAAGATATAATACGGAACTTATCAGTAGTTTTAAGTAGTGTTGTCATCAAAGTAAATAATCGGAACCCATGACTATCACCAGATCACAAACCCTATCAGATATGACATGCTACCTAATCCCATCAAGAAAGGCTGCTTAGTAGCCTGAGAGTTAATGACTAATGTAACCATTCACTTGATTGCATTGACCTCTAGTAACCCTAGGTTCTGACTGAAATGGAAACCTGCATTTTGAAGCAAACTATTTTGACCATTTCTGAAATAAATAAATTCCTAAATAAGTTTTATTTTTATTTAGTTTTTTTTTAAATCAGCACTCTAAATGCAGTAATAAGAATGTCGTAAGATACAGCCTGCCTTTTTTGCTCTTTAGGAAAATGAAATACATACATTTTTCCAATTTTTGATTGGAAATATACACTCATAGGTCTACAAGCCTCCAGCGTTGGAAAAAAAAATACCGTAAAGACCAAACTCAATTTAATTTACTTTTTCAAATAAGTAAAACCTTTTTTTAAAAAAAACTCCTAGGTGCAAAATATTTAACTATGGTTTTGATACACCATCCCAATTACTGCAGATATCTGCAACTGCAACAGAAGAGAGTTCTATGTTTTGATCTGTCCAGTGCCAATACTCTAGAGCAGAGGTCTTTAAACTTGGCAGCCAGCTATGGAGCTTAGCTAGCTGGAAAATTCTGGGAGTTGAAGTCCACAAGTCTTAAAGCTGCCAAGTTTGAAGACCTCTGCTCTAGACAAAGTTTGTCCTGAAAGTGGAGATTATGCACCTGGGCATGCCAGAGTAACTACAATGGCAGTTTACTGTGTAATGGTAACTATCTGCCACCTAGTAAAAGGAGTACTGGTTCTATGCCCTGGCATGCCTGAAAAGATGTTGCATTTATATGAACATTTTAAAAGCTTGTGTGTTTTTGAAGAGGGCAAAATTCATTACCAAAGAGAAGCTGAAATATGCAACTAATCTTTTTGTATCATTAGATCAAAGCATCTCAAGGTTGTACTTTTTAGGGTTTGTCAAGGAAGAAATGAGCCCTACTTAGAAACTGTAGTAATTTTTTTTCTTCAGACTGATCTTGTTTGGCTGTCATAAGCCTTGCTGAATAGAGAAAAATGAAGGCAATATTACGTCATATTTTCCAGGCAACCTGTGGCTGTCCCAATTTAGATACCTGCAAAGGATCCCAGTAGGTAAGTGTTGCTATGCTAGCAAATCAGTGGCTTTGATTTATATTTACAGTCTTTGAATTAACATCGCCTAGAAAGTGATGAATTTAGAAAGTTTGAAGGAGGTCATGATTTCATTCTGTGATGACCACTACTGTCAGAAATGTAAGGATTTTTCTAATCTAGAATGCAGCTATGATTTCATTCTATTGGAAGTACCACACAAGTTCATGGTCTTTACCTATAATTCAGGTGAAGATTGGGCTGATTGTGACTACAGCCTCTGATATCTGGGACATATTATAAAATTATGTATCACAACACTTCTTCTGAAAATATTAAGGTTTTGCATTTAATAACAAACATCCTTCTGAATTCTGAATTTTTACATTATCAAAAAAATAATAAGTTTTTAAGTTGACATAACTTGACATGATGTAATCATTTCCCCAAATCCTTCAATATTCTGGGCTATGAAAATGTCTAAGGAATATTTATTACAAGCCTGGTCATGTAGGGAGTTATGAAGACATGAATTCCCTATTTCAAGATAGCCAAAAACATACCGTAAAAAGCTGTCCAGGAAAGACTTGATTTTCAAGGAAGATGTTTATACCCCTTATAAACTTGCAATGATTAATTTCCTTGGGAATAAAACAGTAATGTCCATCTCAGTTCAGCAACATCAGGATGATACCATAGATCTTTTTAATGTTTTATAGGGGTGGGAAGTTCATTTTATTGATGACAAAAGTACCATGTAAATATGAATGCTCCATCAGTTTATCTAAGAAGTTGAGAGAAAACAGTTGCCAGCTTTTAAAATGCCTTTACAATAGGGCTAATGCCCTACAAATTGCAGACAGAAGCAGGTAAATCATGCTTAACCCTCTGCAGAAACTTTAGAACCATATGACATTGATTTTGTGAAATTAAAATTAAGACAGTTGCCAGAGAGAGGCTTAGCCCTACCTTGAAATGTAAAATCTGGATATATTTTATAGTGAGAAATATCTATTGGTAAGGGAACATTTTGGTTCAGGCACCTCTGACACGGTAAAACTATCTAATGAATGGATATGTAAGGAAGACTATATGGGGAAATTTTAAAAGGCAAAGGGAAGTAGAAAGATCTTAATGAAAGATCACATCAGAGTTTCCAGAGTGAAGAAGCAGTATGAAAAGGTCTCTTGCAAACATGGATAAAACATTTATGAATAGAGAATTAGGGACAAGGATGAAAAATTGGCATATAGAGATGTAAAAAAAAAAATACTGTATGTAGAAGAGACTTTAAAGTGGGTTTTTCTACTTCCAAAAGTCCAAAAAGGACACCACTGAACAACACTGTTATTACAGTATTGAAAAAGTACTCAGAAAGAGCATTGTGTGGGAACTACAGACAAATTCTAATTAAATAGATTGTGTGGCCAGAGAAATTCAACAGTTGGGTTAAGGAGAATGAGATACTGGACCTTTTGCATCACTTTGCCCAGCAACACTTTAACAACTATTTTTTCCCAAAAAATATTTCAATTTCACTATTCAGTTATCAAGGACTTTGCATCTTCTTGGATCATAGCTAGTAAAACTACGAAAATTATTAAAGATACAATAGCCACACAACTTGAAAACATTTCAGCAGCACATTTTGAAATTGCTAATGAGGGGAAAGGGCTTTTTTTTTTTCTTCTGAGAAGCAAGTACTATGTCAGCATCCTCAAAACTGGATACAATCAGGTAGTGGTGACTTCTATATTCCGCTATTGTGCTGTGTAACTTATAATAAGCTCCACCTTATGCATCTTATCCAGTGAGCAAACATTACATCAATAGCAAATCTGACAAGTTTTGCAGCAGTCAAATACCGAGGTATGATGGTATATGAAATTGGACACTCTACAATTCCTCTGTTTGTTTCCAATTCCTCTGTTTGTTTCCTTAATATCCGGCATTTCTAGGGCCTCCACCTGCAACTTACTTCTCAAGAAATGAATCTCAAATAATCCCTTTGACTTAGCTATAGACATCTATCCTCAATCTCTACCCTGTGAATCAGTGGTGTGTTTTCCCCGGTTCGCACCGGTTCTATAGAACTGGTAGTAAAACTGGTGGGAGGCCCCGCCCACCAACCCCAACGTCACCAAATTGCTTCTGCGCCTGCGTAGAAGAACGTGCGTGGCCCCATTGCAAACCAGTAGTAAAGGTAAGTTATTATACACAAACTTGACAGTATACACAGCAAACAAGATAACCATGCTGGATTTCCTATCTCAAATCACTAGTCGAACACTTCCCAAGCGTTTAGAACTGCATGATGTATCAGCGGATTATGCGAACAGATCCCAGTAAGGTGGCCTTCTGCAGCTGACCAATGGTGATCTTGTTAGCACCAACTGTTTTTAAGTGCTTGCCTAGGTCTTTAGGTACAGCACCCAGTGTGCCGAGTACCATTGGAACCACCTACACTGGTTTATGCCAGAGTCTCTGCAGTTCGATTCTCAAGTCCTGATATCTGGTGACTTT
Organism: Arizona elegans; assembly: GCA_022577455.1. Taxonomy (NCBI): domain Eukaryota; kingdom Metazoa; phylum Chordata; class Lepidosauria; order Squamata; family Colubridae; genus Arizona; species Arizona elegans. The sequence goes on along the minus strand of JAKOOJ010000002.1, from coordinate 29,615,459 downwards.
TTCAAGTTGTTTCTCATCAATTCTGCTGTCACCAGGTATGGCAATGTTGACAATTCACACTTTTTTCTTCTCCACAATCGTGATATCCAGGGTATTGTGTTCCAAAACCTTATCAGTCTGTATTCGGAAGTCTCACAGTCGTTTTTCATGCACGTTTTCGACCACTTTTTCAGGCTTATGATCCCACCAGTTCTTTGCTACAGGCAGATGGTAGTTGTGACACAAGTTCCAATGGACCATCTGAGCGACTGTGTTGTTTGTAGTCAGTCTGAGCTATTGTCTACAAGTTGTTGTTGTTGTTGTTGTTGTTGTTGTTTTGCATACCTCAGGATAAAATAGAGCAAAACCCAACTTTAACAAAATCAGAGTATCACATTTACATATAGTACCTGGTTCCTTTAACCTGCATGCAGTTCAATAAAATACAGGCTAATTTTTTTACCTTCTAATTGTCCATCTGCCACATATGATGTAAAAGACTAGGGATCCTTTCTAACATATTAGCACTTGTGAGCCAGTGAGCATTGACAATGATGCAAAGATTTAATCAACCAACTTAAAAGAAAAAAGTAACAGTACAGAGTTTAGAGTTGCTGCAGATAATCTTTTTAGATACACTGTATGATGTTTTGTCCTGTTAAAGGGAAAAAAAGAATATGTTCACAAATACAAATTTCTCTCCCTCCCTCCCTCCCTCCCTCCCTCCGTCTCCCCCCTCTCTCTTTTTGAGAAGCAATATGATTAATCATAACATATACTTAGGTTTGTTGTGTTAACTCTCAAAATAAAATATTCTAAACTATGACCTGGTTCAAACAATTGGATAAAGTAAAAAATAATCTCATATTGAAAAGTCAGGTGTAGCCTGCCTTTAAACCTCATATTGACACCATAAATTAATCTCTTCAGCCTTAAATTCTTAACACATTTACAAAACCAATCAGACCCAAAAAGACTGATTTGGATAATACCTTGCTTTATAAAGGTAATAATATCTTATTAATATCTTTAGTTAAATTGTATTTGCATGTTTTACAATCTGACGGTTAAAATAAAGCAAAATAAAACATTTGACGTGTGAATAGATTGTATTATAAAATTCAACGGGAGGATGTTAACATATTATTTTCGAAGTTAACAAGAGTAGCACTTTGGCATACCCAGCCTTTTCAGACCAGCAGGCAATTCAGCTCAGTGTTTGGTATTACTAAAATTAGATTAGTGTCTTCCTCAGTGCTTTTGTTTTCTTTTGCTTTGCTTTGTTTTTGTTTTTGACAAACCTGGATCTGCCATCACTGCTGAACAGGAATTCAGCATCGTTTCTGATACTTTGTGTTGTTCATTTATGCAAAGGCAATGACCCAAGAGATGAACTGACTGTTTCTTAAAATTAGCCTGGACTCTAAACAAAAAAGAACTTGACATACTGCAAAGAACAACACGTTATTTCCCCTGACATGAATAGGCTCATTTGGGTAAATATCAACTTCCTTAAACCTCAGGTAATTTTTAGCTGCTGTACAAATAATATTTATATATAGTCCATTAATCCGGAGCCTCATTTCTTTTCTTCCTCAGCCTGATGGACAGGGTAGCTGCTGGAGTAGATAATATCCGATGCAGCACCTTGTATCTTTCTTCTGCAGACTGATGGACTTTCTGTTGTTGTATAATAAATAATATATAGTAATGGTTAGTGTTGCAAGAAAAGAATAGAGCTAATTGAGGAAGGCAAGCAGATTAGACCATATTACAGGCATCGGTTTCTCAAAATTCAAATCAATGGAGAGCAGTATTTTTTTTTTCTTGATAGCTTGCTAGCAAGCTTTTAAACAATTCCAAGACTCCACTTTACCTGCTGAATTTAATTATGTGTTAGAAAAATAATTTTATAAAACCTTCAGAATTGGCAAAGAAGCATCCACCATTTTTTTTAATTTGTCATGTTTATATGGCTGTTCATCTCACAAAAATACTATATGACTCTAGTTGGTATGGGAAGGGGGGAAACCAAAAGTAAAATTTAAATCAACCATTCAAAAATGGGAGATGCTTCTTTGCCAATTCTGAAGGTTTTATAAAATTATTTTTCTACCACATAATTAAATTCAGCAAGTAAAGTAGAATCTTGAAATTATTTAAAATCTTTTACAAGATTCAAAGGAAGAGATGGACTAGCATTTCCCAATCTAAGATTGTACAGTAGAGCAAGCTGCCTATCATGGATAACAGAATAAATAAAATCTCAGACGAGAAGAACATCAATAATAGAAGTAACATATCTAGCTAGAGCACTTCATATATACAGCATCTGTAGTATACAGAAACAAAAGAAAGAAAGAATTTAAAAGAACATATGCTAAGACATATTCTATTGAAAATCTGGAATATTTTAAAAGGAAGAATAATTCCAGCAATTTCATTGCTAACCTTACTATCCATGCTTTTTACTTTAAGGACAATTATAATAAAATATTTAATTACACATGTCAATATAATCAATCTACATTCATAATACAGATTAAATATACAATAGAAATGGCATAATAAAGGAATGAATTTACCATTCGTATTTTTATTTAGTATGTGCTTATATCTAAGTGCAGTACGAAGTTTATTTTTCCCTACAACAATCCTGTGAAGTATTGGACTGAGCGAAGTGGCTGTTTATATGTTGAAGGTAGACTAGAACCTGAATCCCCATTCCTAGTCCAACACTTAACACATGAGTTCTTGAGTGTCACTAAATGTATTACAAAAAGAAAAAAATACCTTCAATGATTTTATAAGCAAATTAAAGCTTAAAACAATAACATAGATAAGCAAATCTCTTTTACTAATACAGTTAATAATATTTAAATTTGGTATGTTTTTTTAATACCAGTAGTAAGGAAGAAGTTACATTTCAGAAGACAAGATATTTGAACAATGCATATGCAATAATGGAGAATGTGCATAGCTCAGGATTGAATTGTTAGTTCTCTGGTGTACTTTTAATTCACTTTTCTTCTTACAAATGTTTTATTATGTGGTACTTTGGTACTTGACTGCTTAGAAACTTGTCCAATTTGGTACTTGCACCAATCTGATGCAAAAAGTTTATCCCAGTACTTATCATTTGTTTGGTACTCAACATGCAAACTAGAACTTGTCACTGCTGGCTGCCATGTGACTTGGTATTCTTTGCAACCAAAACAAAAGGTCACACATTAATTACATGGTCTGTTTGGTACTCATCATTTTTATTACTCGTCATGCCCCTTGGAACCACTTAACAAAGAGTACCAAACTACCACTGTATAACATTTTAGTACATGAGGGAATAAAATGTACACACACACACACACACACACACACACACAAACAAACACAAACATACCGTATATTCAGGTATTCAGGATGGTGTTTCTTCATAGATCCAACATTCAGACTGGTCTGAATTCCAGGCATTCCAAAAGTCTATGCTACAATTGTTTGAAAACTAAACCTTATTCAGACATGGTAAGAATTGCATAGAGAAGAGAAGTGGTTATAGTTCCTGATGCCAACTTATCAAGTCTCTAAAGTTAAGAGCAAAGCATCCACAGAAGAGATTCCCCTAAGAGACTATTCGACTTCTCCCTACAGCTGTTCACTCTCAGATATAGATGAGAGCAAAAGTGATAAGGCTACAATGGTGGACGCAAAGCATGACTTATTTGCTTCCTCCTTAGGATTTTGATCAAGTCATTGCCAAATCTTAGCCACACACAGATTTTTTTTCATGAACATTTAGATATACTATAGCTCTTAGAAAGAAATTCTTTGCCATGTAGCTAGGCATACTAATTTCAAGGTTATTTAATTCTAGCAAAATAAAGGATATCATAGTTTTAGGTCAAAATTATTGTCAAAATAATCTTGGATAATATCACACAATGCCATGAATTATTGGTGGGTAGTCTATATCTTTCTTTGAGGTTAGCAGGACATGCCATGAAGGCCACCAGTAGTAACATCCCTCAGAACCACTGCACTTCTTGCAATCTTTATTCAGAAAGTGATTTGTTTTGTGCTGTTTTCTATTCACATCACAATCCAATCAAATTGGAGAATATAGGAAAGATCAAAGCACTACAGCATACAGATCGACAGTAATTCACAAAATATATGAGGCATTAAAATGTTCATTTCTCATTTTGAAAAGAAAAACATAAAGGTAACAGAAAATGATGAAGAATATGAATCTCTTTTTGAGACAGTGATTGTTGAGGGAACCAGAAACTGTAAAAACTTGTTTGAACATGTCTGGCAATTAGGAAAGTAGTTTTTGTCCCTGCCCCATCTTTTTTTTTTTTTTACACTCACTTAGGCCAGCCATGGTTTTCCCAGGCCTTGGATAGGAAATTGTGGAGGCCAGTTTTGTTATGATTGGTTTATAATTGCTTTCTGTTTTTCTGATCGTGTGTGTGTGCGCGCGCGCGCCTGCATGTGTAAACTTTTTATTTTTAAGCTGCCCAAAGTTGTCAAGGAATTGGGCAGCCTCAACGTTTGATAAATAAATATAAAGCCAAATTGCCATTTCAGGGCAATGTAATGGAACAAGCAAAATATACATAGCTAGAAAAAAGTGTACACATGTTTTCCAGCAAAACAAGGAAATCACTCATACATAATTTTGGACCATTTATTTTGATTGAGGGAACGTATCTGTGGATATGCAGAATCCTCTCCATTCATTCAGTGTTTGTTGAACCTTGCCTTGGCTCTGGCCCATGTTTTGTTCAGCCTGCCTTGCTGTTTAATTTTGAAGGATGGAAAAAAACCATTTGGAGTATTGTAATGTGAGTCACAATGTTCTGCTTTATTTTAAAGTAGAAGCAAGACAAGCAGACTAGGTTTCCACTGATTACTTATTCATGCACTTTTTAAAAATAACATTAATTTGGATAAATCACATTAGGAAGTCAAAGAAGAAGACAAATATGATTCCACCTGCAGCTTCCTGACCTTGGTTTCTAGACAATGATTCATCATACATGCCCCAATGTTAATGTAACATGCATGCAATGGTACTTTATTTGACGAGAGCGGAAAGAATGCATATTGTATGCTGCAGTGATTGCCATTTTCCATGATGGTACAAGCTGAGCCTACGTTCTTTGGAAGGCACAAGGTTGGAATGGACAAACTGAAGGCCAGCTAGGGGTCTCTGAGAATCCCAGATACCTTATAGCAGGTATTTAGAGCCGAGGTGGGGCAGTGGTTAGAATGCAGTACTGTAGGCTACTTCAGCTGACTGCTAGCTGCAGTTCGGCAGTTTGAATCTCACCGACTCAAGGTTGATTCAGCCTTCCATCCTTCCGAGGTGGGTAAAATGAGGACCCAGATAGTTGGGGGCAATTTGCTGACTCTGTAAACTGCTTAGAGAGGGCTGTAAAAGCAGTATATAAATGAAGTATATACTATGAAGCAGTATGAAGCAGTATATAAATCTAAGTGCTATCGCTATTGCTATTTAGTGCATGTGATCGCTTTATTTTTCTTCTACTTTGTTTTTGTATATATAATTCTATTAAATAATGAAAATTTATTTTAAACTCTTGATTATTAATTTGTTATACTGTATATAAACTAAAGAACAAAATTACATTACTATTGTATAAAAAGTATATAATTAAAAAAAAATAAGCCTAACCGATTTGTAAAAAGATCCATACAGTGTGTCAAAAAGAAATTAAACGAAAAAAAAGCTACCTGTAGAATGAAAATAAAAAGAAAGAAGACATTTTTATTTCACAGAAAATGAAAAATAAAATTATAAAAATTTCAACTAAACAATGAAATAAAATGAACCCAGATCTGAATCTAAATACTACTTATTAAAACTCTCAAGACTTTTAATAGGGTGAAACATACATCAAAGGGCAACAATTTTTGAACCAAATACTTCAAATGGGATAATTTACAGAATGTGTCCAAAATCTGAGACCCATGGCTCCTGAGGGAATGAAATTTGAAAAACTATGGCTACTTCAGTGCTTCTGGCTGCTGTCGTGCTACTGCTGCTACTGTTGTGGTCATGTGTTCTTTCATTTTTAACATTTCATGACAATTTCACAGACAATTTTGCAAACACTCATTCCTCCCCACCACCATCCAGTAGCAGCTACTGTACCTGTCCGTTGGAAACGGCAGATAGGGAGAAGGAAGAAAAGAAGGGGAGAGGGGATCAGTAAGGAAGGGAAGGAGAGAAGGAGCAAAGAAAGAAAAGAAGAGTGCAAGGGAGGGAGGGAAGGGAGGGAGTGATAAGGGAATATTTCTGATGCTCCCTTCTAACTTCCCACAAAGAAACAATCTGCTGAATTTTTACCACCCGTAGTCATTCTGTTTCTTCAAGTAGGTAAAGAAATATCTCTGAAATGATGATCCAATTGGGCACAGGTTGTCTGGTTAGAACTAAATCTATTTACCCATTTAGCCCAACAATTACAAAATAAACAAAATAATTTAAAGATGAAAAGAATCTAGCTATTGAAATTATATAGTATGACTTCCTTCAATAGTTTTTAACTAATAATTTAACCTAGACCATATAGAATCATATTGCTTTGTTTTCTCCCTTCTCTTCTATATGCTCTTCAAGGGCCGAGTATTGACAAATACCACTAAGTAATAGTCCACATTTGCTACATCCCAAACTCTTCATAGGCTAAAAAAAAACCCTGATTTTTGAAATGCAGTTTAACACTACCTTAATCTGCCTTTCAAGAGCCTGGTTCTCTATATATAAAAGTTATATACCAATATTACAGTTGAACGTGCCAGTAACATATGAGCCAAAAATCCTTCAAATATATTACATCTTACAGATAGTACATAAGATCTCTAAACTTAGAAAAGCAGGTGGTAAATGAAACAATTTTGTTATAGAAAGCAACAATTCTAAAGGTAAAAGTAAAGGTTTTCCTTCTCCAGTCATGTCCAACTCTAGGGCCAGTGCTTATTTCCGTTTTTTAGCTGAGGGAGCCAGCATTGTCTGAAGACATTTCCGTGGTCCTATGGCCAACATGACTATATGCATTGAACACTGCTACCTTCCCACCAAAGTGGGACCACATTTGTATGCTTTGAAACGGCCAGGAGCTGGACCCAATAACAGTAGCTCACCCTGTCAAGTGGTGCCCTGGTCTCTAACCTGGGCTGTTAATCTTTAATCATTGAGCCATTGTGTTCTACTAGTATGCAAAGTACAAGGTGTCCAGCCTGGGGACGGGGAAAGGCAAATGATTTATACAGTCATTATGGGGTCAGAAAAGAGACATGATGGCTCAGTGGCTAAGATGCTGAGCTTGTCGATCGAAAGGTCGGCAGTTCAGCAGTTTGAATCCCTAGTGCCATGTAACGGGGTGAGTTCCTGTTACTTGTCCCAGTTTCTGCCAATTTAGCAGTTCAAAAGCATGAAAAAATGCAAGTAGAAAAATAGGGTCCACCTTTGGTGGGAAGGTAACAGTGTTCTGTGCGCCTTTGGCATTTAGTTATGCCGGCCACATGACCACAGAGACGTCTTCAGACAGCGCTGGCTCTTCAGCTTTGAAATGGAAATGAGCATTGCCCCCTAGAGTTGGGAATGACTAGCACGTATGTGCAAGGGGAACCTTTACCTTTATGGGGTCAGATTCACAAAAATGTGTGGCAACGTAATTATCAATCTAGATTAAATATGGTCATGACATGAAAATAGAGAATGTGTACTAATAGCCATATGCTTGTTTATCATCGTTGAATTTATTCAAGCTCATTCCAAGATAAAGGCTGCAGGCGTAGCCATCACTAGATGGATGCTTGTTACTAAATTATGTTGCTGAAATATATTTTAAAAAATGAAACACCATATCACAAGACATATCTCCAATTCAACTCTTCAAGACACCTTACTTGAAATGTGGTGGTTCTCCTACTATTCAGCTGTCAATTTGTTTTCTGCCTAGCATGTGCTGAATCATATGCATGACCATATCAGAACACGTGGCTACCAAATTGGTTCAAATGTTGCCCATGACCTGAGAGAAGAACCATCATGTATGAGATTTCCTCAATTCTTTTTGTTTGCTATTGTTTCCTTTTCATTATCATCCCCTTCCCCCCCCCTTTTTTTTTCCTCCCTTCCTGCAAAGGTGAATTTAATAAGATGAGCCTTCTAGATTGGTTTTGTTAATTTGTCCAAAGACTCTGTGATCTTTGGAAAAGCTCAGCTCTGCAGTCATAATTTATAGTTGATCCCATTTATCAGTCATCATTGGCTTTCCATTTTTCACATTGTTGCAAATACAAAAGGTGAAGGAGACATGAAAGGTAAACGGTTTTTGCAACATAAAAGAGAACATAAGGTTGATATATTCTCTCTCTCTCTTTCTCCCTTTCTCTCTGTCTCTGTCTCTGTCTCTGTCTCTCTCTCTCTCTCTCTCTCTCTCTGTGTGTGTGTGTGTGTGTGTGTGTGTGTATAAAAGATACAATAATAATGCAAGGATCTTTCTGATTGATTAAAGTATGGAAGCGTATTTTTGGCTTCATAAATAATGCTCTATTACTTTTCCTCAAAGACAAGCAAACCTTGACAGACTGACCTTTTTCAGGGCAGGGAGTTGTTCCAGTGCCATAAATTATACCGTAAAACGAGTGGAAATGCTACTGAGAAGTGTGTGACAAAATAAGATTAAAGATTACTACACACAAAAGATTGTTGTTTTATTAATGGAGTCCTGTCAAAGAGATGAAAAATCCTTAGCTTTTTACTGGATGTTGAGATCACATCAAATGGGTTTTTGGGTTTTTGGGTTTTTTTTTTTTTGTAACAGGCAAACAAACATATCAAAACAATATAGTCATTATATCCTTCCCAACCACCTGGCAAATGCCATGTTTTCACTTAAAGCAGTCTTGCTGTTTTGCAGACAAATTTTAAGAACTGCATATGGATTTCTACATTTATAGAACTTACTATCCAAATTGCTAGCCACTAATGGGGTATGTATTGCTTTCCTAAAAGAGTATAAAATGAAGCAACACCTTTATTAGTAAGCAAATGGCTTAGATAAAACAGAATAGATTTCTACCTGTATTGCTTATTTTATTCATTTAGCCAGCTATCATTTTCTAGTAAATAGTTAAGACTTGAAATATTAAGTTGAAAGTTGCTATTAAGATTAGTATTAATATCATATTAGTATAGAAAGTTGGTATTAGAAGAAAATGCTCTTTATCATTTACACATACAATTTGAAATTAATAAAATGGAATTATACAATATTTTTGTTTCTTTTTAATCCAATTTTGTTTATTTTAAATTAATTCCTCCAGATTTTATGTTACGTTATGTTGTTGTGTTAATAACAAAGGAGAATACAGGCATAGGCTATTTTTAAACTAGTATTTAGTACAGTTATCCATTTTCAGTCAAATAGTAAAATATAGTAATCCCAGAATGGAACTGATCTGTGCATCTACAAATTACTTACAATCATTTTCTGTTCCTCTTCGTTTAGATAGTTGGATAAGATGTTCCTCTATCAGTCTTTGTTACCAAAACAAACAGACAAATAACAGTACACCAATGAAAACACAAACGACACCAGTTATTAAGATTATGTGGATTCTGGACAATACTGTAACAATAGCAGAATGCTCTTCTTGGCTGTAAATACATTTCAAAAGACATGACAGCTCAGAATACCAGAGCCAAAGGCTAAAATAATAAAAAGGTCTGGTGTGAGCACCTACAAGTAGCTGTCTAATGCTAATGCTACTTTATACCCTAGGCTGGCTCCAGGCATTATCCTGCCTGTAGCAAAGTATAACTCATCATTTCTTCTTTCCCAGATCCATGTTCTTTTCCTTCTACTATATTATCTTTTTAAGTATTTGTTTAAATCTTATTTGGTGTCATTTTCTGTTTATTTTCATTTCATCCTTTTTCACCAAAACTGCAATCTTTGGATATATTGACAATAAAACCAATATCCCTCTAAAAGTATACCACATTCTGCTTGAGATCCTGGGGGGAAACAGTCATCTGTTGCTTTCAATCATACAAAGATGGTTAGTACAAATCTCTGCCATTTCCTAATCTGTGTATATTTTTTGCACCATGCACAAAAATGTGTGTATGTGTGTGTGTGTGTGTGTGTGTGTGTGTGTGTGTATATATATATATATATATATATATATATATATATATATATATATATATATATGTATATATATATATATATATATATATATATATATATATATATATATATATATATATATATATAAAGCATCATTTGTACATATGAAAATTGTACCTAAGCGATGCTAACATAATATAATTATTTTAACAATTCAAATTATTAAATCTCACAATATAACTTGATAGTTTTATAACTGTCATAATTTAATGGATGGCTGCCATCAAAGATTCTCCTCTAAGCCAATTTTAATAATGTGCATTTTTACAGAGAAGATAGGAAACTGATACATATTTAGAAATGGCATGTTAAATTAAATGTGAAGGACATTCTATACCTAGGAAGCAAATAAACTTTTCCACTATAAAAATATGATTGAAAAGAACTTTAGTTCTTTTCCTGAAATAACAAGACAAAAGCAGGATCTATTACCTCATCTGATCTAATATCTTCAAATAACACTCCTGGAAATTAAAGTGATATTACAATTAATTCATAATCTTATCCTTGAGTTATAGATGGTGATCAGGGTCAGGTTCACTATTAAATCTCTTATATTGACAATGAATCATTCATATTGTCACCAAGAAATATTATGTCTGCATAACTTTGCTTTATACAGTATATGAGACAGGAGAATTGGTTGCTGAGCACTGTGACTTATATTGGTATATTATGGTAGTATAATGCTAAGCAGTGTAACCATGCATAATTGTTTTAAGTGGAAGATATGGTGGTACACTGAATTGTACACCAAAATAGGCAAGATCTTTTTCTTGTGTATGTATATAACACACTAAAAGCCATTGCAGTTTAAGAACAGTACTCATTACAACTTACTTATCTGGCATCCATACTATAAAATTAAATTATGACTAATTTGGCTGGTATTCTTGGCCAGATTTCTGAACTTGAAGCTTTTATTGATGGTGATCTTGGATTTATTCTGAATTTACTTTACATGTAGTCCTCAACTTACTACCAAAATTGAGTCCAAGATGTCGCTAAGCAAGACAATTGTTAAGTGACTTTTATCCCATTCACAACTTTTCTTTCCACAGTTGTTAAGTGAATCACTGCAATTCTTAAGTTAGTAGCATGGGTGTTAAGTGAATCTGGCTTTCCCATTGACTTTGCTTGACAGAAAGTCGCAAAAAGGTGATCACAGGACACATGCAACTGTCATAAGTAGGAGCCAGTTGCCAAGCATCCAAATTTTGATCATGTGATAGAGGGCTGCTGCAATGATCATAAGTGTGAAAAACAGTCATAAGTCACTTTTTTCAGTGTCATTGTTTGAACAGTCACTAAAGAAGTGGTTATAAATCGAGATTACCTGCATATGTTTATTGTAATTAGTGCTAAAAGAAATAGACTATGTATCTGAAGTCATTTCTGCCACCATGTGTGCTAATGCCTTGTGGAGTTGATAGAGGCAGTTCTGGCAATGTGTGTGAGCATCCTGAGCATTATGGTTAGCAGAACGATAGCATGTAAACTTGACACCATGTACGGTATATTTTTTGTCTACAAGAATTCTGTGAGAAAAATTTTGCTATATGGATCACCAATCGATTCCTAGTCCATTATTCCCTAAATTTCAGTTAGAAGACCATACTTCTTTAATTCTTTGCATTTCATCTTTTCTTTGTCATCCCCATTAGGAAAGAGAAAGAGTTATAGCTACACAGAAGACAAAAACTAGAAATAAAACTTCTAGTTCAAAAACTAGAAATAAAAAGCTTAGCAACTTGGAGTTGCAAATATACCCAGTAACAAAACACTATCCTGAAGAGATTTGAATAATTGACATGAAGAAAGTGAAAGGATCTGTGGATTTTTATCATGTGGTTTGAGAGCAAACATGGTCTGAAATATGAGAAAATTTTAACAAATCATCTTACAAGCCATATTTCTACAGCCTTGCTTTCCTTACTATAGTCACCATTATGGATTGGAGTGGCATATAGGCCAAAATAAATAAATAGTCTGGAAAGAATGCTGAATTTATTTTTCTCCCACTTAGATATTCCAGTGGAAAGCATTCTTTCAAGCAATGCATTTTTATAGTTCTCTGAAAAACTTCACAAAAAAGGGCCAAAGCTTATCAGTGACTGAAAAGAAAGGGATGAAACTTGATGAAACTCTCCATATCAAGGTAGAATTTCACATATTAGGTAGGTTTTCTTAAAATAAGCAGACTGATTCTGCTCTATTTATTCTGGAATCCTAATAATGTGTAAATTGAATGACTATTGTTGCAGTTAGTCAGATATCAGAATAATAGAACTGATCAGATTAGAAGGCTATTTTATAGAAGTCAGATATCACAGATATGTTAGCAATATAACAGAGTCCTTGATCATTTCTTATTTCAGCTAAAACTATTCCTGGGGGTAATTATTAATGAAATAATTGAAAAAGTTATATAAAAATACAAAATGGTAGGAATGTGCAAATGGCACTGAGCTTGAATGTATCTTTTTTGCATGCCCCTATTATTTGAATAGCATTTTTTATTTCATTATCACTGTCTTCTTAACTTTACCTCAATTTTTTAATTAATAAAAAGTCTAAAACAGAGGTGGGGAACTATGGCCCCTTTATGACTTGTGGACCTCAACTCCCAGAATTCCTGAGCCAGTATTTCCTCAGGAATTCTAGGAGTTGAAGTCTACAAGTCATAAAAAGGCCATAGTTTCTCACCCCCACTCTAGAAGCTTAGAAGTGGAAATCCCCTCTTTCTTTGTCAGAGGAGTTCTAAGGTTTGTACATTACAACTTTAGATAATGAGAACATAAATCATCCCCTTTTGGAGTCTGATCCCTGGTTCATCTAGTTGAGCAGTTTGTTATCACTAGTTTTCATGGATGTAACACCCTATACAGAGGTGGTATTTAGCCAGTTCCGACCGGTTCTAGCGAACCAGTAGCGGAGATCGTGGGTGAGCTCTATGCGGTCCTATTTAGGTATGGTTTTGAAGCCAGGCACATGCACAGAAGGCGTGTGCACTAGCAAAGCGCATGTGCGGAAGGCTGGGTGCATGCGTGGAAGGTGCTTGGGTGAAGCGAGCATGTGCGCAAAGGGTGAACTGGTGGTAACAAAATGTGAAACCCACTGCTGACCCTATACAATATTTTTAATTATGTAGATATCTCTATTATAAAAGAAGATTCTGCAGAAAAGTTGTACGTAGCTAATTACTGATATATCCATGAAAGATGTAGCTATATTCCCTCCTTGTGAAGTGGGGTTGGGGGATTCAGATGGGCCTACTAATTGCGTACCTGGCTCTCTGCCACATAACAGCGGTCCTGCCTGAGCTGCTCGACATTATAGCCGGGGTGGCAGTGGAAACCCCAAGACTTAATGTTATGGAGGATTTTAACCTGCCATCCGCTGGTGAGATGTCGGAGACGCCTCGGGAGTTCATGGCTTCCATGACGGCCATGGACCTGACCCAGGTAGTTCAAGGCCCCACCCACTTGGGGAATCACATTCTGGACTTGATTTTTGTCTCTGATCAGTGGCTGAATGATCTAAGAATAGGGGATATAGACATCAAGCCCTTGTCATGGTCTGATCATTCTCTCCTTCACATGGACTTTCAAGTCACTTCCACCCACCACAGGGAGACAGAACCAACCAAATGGTTCCATCCCAGGTGCCTGATGGACCCCGAAAGGTTCCTGATGGAGCTTTGGCCATTTCCTGAGACTCTGGCTCACGATTTTACTGAGAACCTGGTGGTCGCCTGGTGGTCGCCTGGGACAGGGCGGCTACTGGGGCCTTGGACCGCGTCGTGCCTTTGCGGTCTCTGACCCGATGCCGATCTCGTCTAGCTCCTTGGTTTTCCGAAGAGCTGAGAGAGATGAAGCGTCGGAAAAGACGCCTGGAGAGTGATTGGAGGACAAGCCGATCTGAATCTGACTGAACACAGGTGAGATCTTATATTAAGACCTACCTAGTGGCGATAAGAGCGGCAAAGTCTAGCTACTTCTCCGCTCTTATTGCATCTGCAGAGAACCGCCCAGCCGCGCTGTTTAGGATGACCCACTCCCTACTTCAGGTGGGGGTATGGGAAGATCCCTTAAAGGGTCGAGCTGAGGATTTTGTATAATTCCTGCATGATAAAGTCGCTCAGATTCGGGAAGGCCTGGACTCCAATTAGGTAGATCCAGGGGAGGAGATGGGGCAGGTCTTGAGAGCGTTATCTGGGAAGAGTTTGACTCTGTGACTCCTGAGGACGTGGACAGGATTCTGGGCAAGCTTAATGCTGCCACATGTTTATTGGACCCGTGTCCCTCCTGGTTGGTACTGGCCTCCCGGGAGGTTACACGAGGCTGGCTCCAGGGGATTATAAATGCTTCTCTGAGTGAGGGCGTCTTTCCCGCCACCTTGAAAGAGGCGGTTGTGAAGCCCCTCCTCAAGAAGCCTTCCCTGGACCCGGCTATATTATCAAATTATCGTCCAGTCTCCAATCTTTGCTTTGTTGCGAAGGTTGTTGAGAGTGTGGTGGCGCGACAACTACCCCGATACCTGGATGAAGTTGTCTATCTGAATCCGTTCCAGTCGGGCTTCAGGTCACGATACAGCACGGAAACGGCATTGGTCACGTTGGTGGATGATCTCTGGAGGGCTCGGGACAGAGATTGCTCCTCTATCCTGGTCCTATTAGATCTCTCAGCGGCTTTTGATACCATCGACCATGGTATCTTACTGCACCAGCTGGAGGGGTTAGGAATAAGGGGCACCGTGCTTCGGTGGTTCTCTTCCTTCCTCTCTGACCATTCGCAGTTTGTGTTGGCAGGGGGGCAAAGGTCGACCTCGAGGCACCTTATTTGTGGGGTGCCGCAAGGATCAGTCCTCTCACCCCTTCTGTTCAACATTTATGTAAAACCGCTAGGTGAGATCATCCGTGGTTTTGGGGTGAGTGTTCATCAGTATGCTGATGACACACAGCTATACATCTCCACCCCAGACCACCCCAATGATGCCCTTGCTGTGATGTCCCGTTGCCTGGAGGCCGTGCGGATCTGGATGGGGAGAAACAAGACTTAACCCCTCCAAGACCAAGTGGCTGTGGCTTCCGACATCCCGGTATAGTCAGCTGGTACCATCACTGACAATTGGAGATGAGATCTTGCTCCCCACAGAGAGGGCCCGCAACTTGGGCGTCCTCCTGGATTCACAGCTATCTTTAGAAGATCATTTGACGGCCGTGGCCAGGGGTGCCTTTTATCAGGTTCACCTGCTCCGCCAGCTGCGTCCCTTTCTGGATCGGGACGCCTTGCGCACGGTCACTCATGGCCTAGTTACCTCCCGTATGGACTACTGTAATGCTCTCTACATGGGACTCCCCTTGAAAAGCACCTGCAGGCGCCAACTGGTCCAGAATGTAGCTGCGCGGGTGATTATGGGTGCACTCGTTACGCCCATGTAACACCTCTCCTACGCGAGCTGCACTGGCTCCTGGTGGTCTTCCGGGTGCGATTCAAGGTGTTAGTTATCACCTTTAAAGCGCTCCATGGCTTAGGACCTGGGTACCTACGAGACCATCTTTTGCCACCAATAGCCTCCCACCGACCAGTTCGTTCTCACAGGGTGGGACTACTCAGGGTACCATCAGTCAAATTATGCCGACTGGCAACTCCCAGGGGGACGGCCTTCTCTGTGAGGGCTCCAACCCTTTGGAATGAACTGCCCCTGGAGATACAGAATATCCGTGATCTCTGTGCTTTCCGCCGTGCTTTCAAGACCCTGATGTTCCAACAGGCAGGGCTAAACATATGAACATGTGAATGAATTTTTTAAATGTTATCTAATTCTGGGTTTTATTTAATTGACCAAACTAAGTAATAATTTTAATTAGAAATGTTATGATGTTTGTGTGTCTATATTTTTCTTGGCTGTATACCGCCTTGAGTCCTACGGGAGAAAGGCGGTATAGAAATATAATAAATAACATAAAATTAAAAAAATTATAATATAACAGCAGAAATAAGCAGACATAAAGTAGGCTTATGCTGTTACAGTAAGTGAGTTGGGAAAGTCACAATTATTTAATTCTGCCAATAATCTCATGTTATTGTACTGAACTTGAAGGTGACATGCTTCATACTGTACAACACTGCACCAATGCTGAATGAGCCGCCCACCCCCCCCCCCCTTTTTTTTGGCCTTATTAGGAGTTCCTGCTACATACTCATGATTCATATATCCAGGCTGTACACAAGATGATAAATGAGTGTAGAATGAAGTTCTACGCTCATTTCTAAACATGAAATTAGATTAGATAGATAAAATAGGACAGCCTTTTGATGGAAGAATGGTATTGTTTGGATAATGGCAAACAGGCATTTTGATAAATGTGAAATGAAAGATAGTATAGGGAAAATGGTAGTTTAATCACTATTGTCATCTCCAAAAATATCAGAATACAGGGGCATCTCACAACTGTCTCCAGCCACTTGCGGGCTTGAACTATGCTCCTTCTGGCTTTTTAAGGGTTCCAGTGGGGAATGAGGCATCCTGACTCTGGGAAAGATTTCAGTACCTTTCTCTGAAAGGGGAAGAAATCAGCAGCCTTGAAAGAAGTTCTTATGTATTCTAATAAGGCTCTTTCTTGGATCCAACTGTTTTTTTGACAACTGTCACTCTTACTGTAATGTTCTGTTTTGGGGAATGATTGCTGAGTCAATGGTCAGCATACACAGTTACTTATATAACATCCTAGAGAAGAGCGATTAATGTTTCAGTGTGGTTCAAACTGAACATGGAATGGAGATGGCCTAGTGGTTGACCTATGTCAAAATCTGGATTGGGTAGTGCATCCATTTTGGTCGTTTTAGATCATTTAGTGTCATTCAATGGCACTCAGTGACATCAGTCACAGTATCAGTCTAGACTGTTTGTATGGTGGAGGATGGAAGGCAGTGTTATGTAGTGGTTCTACTCCTTCCTCAGTGTATGTTTCCAGTCACTGGGGAAGGGGAGGAAAGATTAGCCAAATGGTTGCTACTCTACAGGATGTTATAGGGTTTGATCCTCAACAGCTACACGAAGCTTCCAGGGGAAATCATTTTCAGGGTATGGTACTATTAACGATACAATTCATAATAGAACAGAATAACAGAGTTGGAAGGTACCTTGTAGGTCATCTAGTCCAACCCACCGCCCAAGCAGGAAACCTTACACCATTTCTGACAAATGGCAGTCCAGTCTCTTCTTGAAAGCTTCCTTTCAGGATATGGTACTGTTAATATGCTAATGTAAGTTTTATGTAAGCCACTGAGAATATGTTTAAGCAAACAGACAAGCCCTGCTATCCCAAGCTATATAGGAGAGGTTGTCAAATGACTTGACCCATTGTCTGGAAGCTGTGAGGTACAAGATGGGACAAATTAATTTAATTTAAATTTGCTGAAATTTAATCCAAGCAAGTAAGGGTTGTTGGTTTTGTGTTTTGGCAGAATTCTCTGATCCATTCAGTGTGGTATATTGATGCAGCAACGTTGCTTCATAAGAGAAGAGCTACAACTTAAGGTCCTCCTGGACTCATAGCTACTGCTTCACAGGCAGATAGTAGCCATGGCTGGGGCAATTTTGGAAGCACTTAATACTTTTGCTCTAAGCTCTTTATTTGATTCTGTCTGTAATTCAGCGTGCTGATTTTAATCTTTAAAGCTCTATAGATGCTGACGTATTTATAGGATTGCCTTCTCCACCTGGATTTGACCTACCTTACATTTACACCTAATAAGAACTTGCTGATTGTTCTCTGCTTCCCCAATGTGAGAGGACTGGAGGCTCATGAACCCTGTTTGTTGCTTAGTAGGGAATAGTCTGTCAATATTATCTGCTTTCTTTTTCCTTTTTTTCTTTTGGGTGCCTTCAAGTCACTATTGACTCCTGGCAACTGCCAGGACAAGATCCTGCAGTTTTCTTGACAAAATTTTGGAAGAGGTTTACTCTTGCTTCCTTCTTAAGGCTGAGCATTTTTTCTAATGCTTTGAAATGCCACTCTGCCAATCAGGGAACTCAGCTGGGATCATCAGAGACTTTTCAAAGCATTTTTTAAAACCACCTCTTTGGCCAAGAGGTTGCATTAAAAAATGCTTTGAAAAGCCTCTGATGATCCCAACTGAGCCGTGCGACCATTAGAGGCATTTTTTTTTTACTTTTAAAAGCATTTTTTCATCGGAAGAAGTTGTAGAAAAAATGCTTTTAAAAGTAAAAAAAAAAGCCTCTGATGATCGTGCAGCTTAGCTGGGCGGGGGGGGGGGGGGAGCAGGGATTTTTGCTACTGGTTCTCCTAACCACCCGCCATCGCTACCGGATTGGGCGATCCGGTCCGAACTGGGAGCATTTCACCCCTGGCTCAGGGAGAATGAGTGGCCCAATTGCTTAGCTGATTTGGGGACAAAGGCCAAACTAGAAGTCATGGTCTCCTTGTTTCTAAGCTGGTGCCTTAACCACTACACCAAACTGGTTCCTATCAGCTTCCTGCAAGCTATTAAAAAATTATTTTTTTCAGAAAGCCTTTGAGAGCTCAGCTGATCCCATCAATGCAGGAGTCTACATGTTGTTATTTGTTTAATTTACCACTTGGTGTGATTTATTTTCATTGTGGACATATTAGCCTTTATATTGATGGATATTTCAAACTACTGAATGCCTGATTGCAGGAGGGATAAACCCCATCAATCAATCAATCAGTAGCATTTCGGTCACATGAGTACTTGTGTGCATTTAGAATTTCCAAGGCAACTATCAAGCATACATCTGCTATGAGTCCTGCCAGTGTCCTAAACAAGCCTCAGTACCACAGTACTGAATAGCTGTCTCTTCTTATGACTAAAATGTTCCATGTAACCTTTGTTGAAATAAATATGTGCCATGTTTCTTTGAAAGTCTGCTATTTTTATCGGTGCAGATACATATTTGTCACCCTAAATTTAAGCTCACACATAAAGACTTCATCTCCTTTTGAAGTTAGAAATCACATTCAGCTTTCCAGTAGAAAGGCTAGGCAGTCAAATATGCCACCAGTCAAACCAAAACCAAACCAAAATTAAAACAGGAAGTAATGGGAAACATATGCATAGTTAATTTATGGGTCAGGAATCAGGCATGAAGAAAGGTTAGATTACTATTCAGCCTGAAACAAGCAAAGGTTCTGCTGGTTGTATAAACTACCAAAGATTTAAAATTCTGTGGTGGAATTATATAGACTGCTCTCCAGTTTCAGAAAATGGTTGCCACAAAATGCTTCCCTCCCAGACTAAACTACTGAAGTTCTGAAGAATGACTGAATAAGAAAACAACAGATTAACAGACTTGGAAGGGACCTTGAGGTCTTCAATCCAACCTCCTGTTCAAGCAGGAGAAGTTAGGTCTCAGCTTGATAGGTTTCCATCTGTAACTTTTTCTCCTGCCTTCAAGTGCTTTGGAGAATAGATTGGTCCCCTTTATTTGTGACAGCCCCTTAGATAGTGGAAAACTGCTATCAAGTCACCCTAGCCCTCCTCTTCATTTAATTAGACATAACCAGTTTCTGTAACTGTTCTTCATATCGAACTATGACAGTATTTTTATTTTGTTTTTACCTTTTATACAGCTACTTCTCAACAAAGTACATTTTCCCACTGGTCTTTCCAGAGTTTCCTATCATCTGCGGTCAATTTTAGCGATGGCTTCATAACATCTATTTAAACATCATAATCTCACTGATAAAATATAATCAATGTAACAAATCAGGAATAAACCATCTATACTTCAATTTCAATGTTCCTGTCACATGCCAGTTTTATCAAATCTATGCTTTGAGTTTGTATTTTAAAACAGAGATCCCCAACCCCTAGGCTGCAGCCCACTATTGGGCCTTGAACAGTTCAGAAATAGGCCATGAAAATAGTGGATGAGTGTGCACACACATCCCCACTTGCACAAGCAGTGTGTACACATGCACTCCATTTGCACAAGCGGCAGGTGTGCATGTCTGCCCCTTGTGCAAATGGAGCTGTGCATGTGCCCGCCCTCACACAGAACCATTCACCCACCATCACTCTGCAAAACCAGAAAGGTTGGGGAACTCTGTTTTAAAGTAACTACTGTTAAAAGCCTGAACCAGGCAGCACTACCTAGGCTCCATAATTCAGAAGAAGTCACAGAGATCAATGAGATATGTCATGCTGAGCAATTGCTCCTAACCTAAAATATGAGTGGACTCTATCAGCCCTACATTGGGAATCCACAGTCAATAAAGACACTAGCTTACTGCCTGTGTAAGGTGATGAAAGTTGAATGAGATAGTGATGATAAAGAAAAGGAGATAGCAGGAGAGCTGCAGTGCCAGCCATGTAAGTGGACAAAGTAAAGGAGAGAACTGAGGCATAAGTGGGAAAGAGCAAGGACAAATTAAGCAAGGATGGTCTAAGAAAGAAACAGGATCTTCCTTCTCTGAAAACAGATTGGCCTCCTCAGTCTTACAGCAGCACTAGTTAATGCACACAAGATGTTGCACACAACTGAGCTTTTCCTCCTGTATAGGCACATTAAACAAGTATTATTTTGATAGTTTCCAGTTATGCACAATGCATTATATGTATATTACATACAATTTATATTACATACAAATTAATCCTTAATTTACATGCATTGAAATCTTTGCACATAAATAATGTATTGCAACATTTTCAATGGCCAGCTAAAGTATTAGGAAATACTTTTTTTCTTTTAAAAAATAGTTTTTTGTTATTCTATAGCCCTATAAAATATAGGCTAAAGGAAACGTTAAAAAATAGTAGTCCTTGATCAATTCATATAACATTCAAGCATGGTCTTCCCAAAATACTAATTTCTGTTATGTATACAAAAGACAATTGAATACCTATCTCCTACTACTCGCAACTTCAGTCTTCCACAAAATCTTTATCTGAAGCAATGGAAGCAAGAATTGGACTAGGTAATTGTTGTAACATTGTGACATTGAGAATTACTGATCATAATATTTTCTTCTATAGCTGTTTGCAAAATATTTGCTTTAAATACTAGAGATACATATTTGAGAGGCTGTCTTAGTTATCATTGATTTTTTTCCCCATTTCTTTGGCATTATTATCATTACCACATCATTACTCTCCTTTTGTCTGAACTCTCAAAGGTTGCTGTGTAACATTTTAATGGGAACATAAGATGATTATTTTTATAAGATTCTTTTGGCTCTGTCAAAAATGATTATGTCCATTGAAACCCCAACCATTATTATGAGTTGCTGCCAGATAGGCTTCGTTTCTGTCTGTTCCAAGAGTCTCTAAATGTCTGGATAGTATCAAAAAGACCAGAATTATTCTACAGATACATTAACTTAGCTCGGCCAACAATAGAATTGAGAACATGCTGCTCAGGAGGGAAAAAAAACTTATGTAAATAATTAGAGAAAAATATGATTTATCTGGCTGGAGAGCAATGTACAACATATCATTCTTACTATAAATATTAATATAGTCAGAACTAAATTAGAAACATGAATGACACTTTATTGTGTCAAACTTCTGCATTAAAAATTGATATTTAGAATGCAGAGAAATAAAAATCCTAGGGCATAAAATGTAGAAGAGTGTAGAAGTTCTTGAATAAAGCACACCTATATGCAATATACAAAGACTGCCTGCTTTCTTATATTCTGTGTAAACCTGGAAGGAGGATTCTAATTTCAACTGAACATATATAAAATCTTCTGCACATTTGGAAACCTTACCTTATTATGCCTAGATTTCATGAAAAGGTTCCAGGTTTACACTGTTGAAAATACTAACAGACTTTTTATCTGCCAGTGTTTTCAAATCCATTTTAAAACATACACAAAATTGTGCAAGCAGTTTTGATCAGTTTCTCCTCTAGAGGAAGAGACTTGAACATAACTGGCAAAATTAAAACTGATGGAGCACATCTCAGTGAATAAAACAATGGGGTGCCCTCCTCCCATTGTACCATGTGTGGCTAAACCATTCCCCAAAAAGATTGGGAGAAGGGAAGCAAGAAAATTATTAATATCTTGTTAATCTCAAAACATTTATATATTTTATTTATTTATTTATTTTATTTTGTTGAGTACATATTAAATAATATATATATAGGCATAAGCATAAATTGAATACATAAAACGACTACAATTAAAGGGAACATTAGGACAGGGATGGTAGGCACCCTGGTGCTCTTATGCACGCCCCTTACAGACCTCTTAGGAATGGAGTGAGGTCAACAGTAGACAGTTTTAGGTTAAAGTTTTGGGGGTTTGGGGATGAGACCACAGAGTGTGGTAGTGCATTCCAGTGCATTCCAGGCATTAACAACTCTGTTACTGAAGTCTGAAGTGGTTCACTTTAAGTTTGTATCTATTGTGTGCTCGTGTATTGTTGTGGTTGAAGCTGAAGTAGTCATTGAGAGATAGGACATTGTAGCAGATGTTTTTATGAGCTATGCTTAGGTCATACCGAAGGCGGCATAGTTCTAAATGTTCTAAACCCAGAATTTCAAGAATTTCATTCCTGAAATCAAATGTCTAGTTAATGGCATCACTTTAACCTGGTAAGATTTTAAATATCTTTATTCCTCCTCCTTTCACTGCTTTGAAAAACCTCTTTTTTTTGTTCAAGGAAATAATGAGTATTTTACAATAATTTGCAATTAGAAAGGTTTAGCCATAATTTAATGTAATCTAGCAAGGCCTCAATCTATGCCAAAATCAGACTGCATCTTCATTTGATAACCCATTTGAATTGAAGCTGGACACATAAAACCTTTCAAAATTTCCACCAACTTTGTAAGTGAGAAAGCATATGGAAAATTTCATGAATTTCTCCAGAGGAAGGACAAAAATCAACAATTTCACTATTCGCATTAGCAGTGACAATAGCATTGCTACAGAAAAAAAAAAAACAAGAGGGAAGAGTTCTTTTATGTCTTGTTTGAGAGATTAGTAAAGGAAAAGAACCCATGGAAGCTATAAAACACTGGAACTTCATTTAGCCTTGCTTCAATATCTCATAAATAAATGAAAATACTAAATTCTATCCATGAGTTTTACTTAACACAAAACTTCTCATATTAGAAACAACGTATTAATTTTGTGATTCATAAAATTCTTATTCATGTTTGTACATATTCTTCATCAATACTACGTAGATTTTGCCATAAAACCTGGATTCATGAAATCTGGGAAACAGGCAACTTGAGGCGACAACTTGCACAATTATTATAGAAAGCTTCCTATAAAACTCCTATCAAAAAAGAGATATGTGTTATTAACTCTATATTTAGATCAAATGGTCCAATTCATAGTATTCAGTTGGTGTTTGGAACTAATTTGCTTCCCGGGGGTGGAGAGGCAACTCCTTTCCTACAAAGCTACATATGATAAAATATATACTGGTAAAATATACACGATTTGCATACGGATCTTCAGTTTTACATGTGAAACCAAAATCAGCTCATATACATGGTAGTACATAAAGAAAACATTATACTAGACAAGATCCACCTATACATGAAAAGCATATGAACAAGACCATTATTTAATGAGTTTATATTATTTATATGCTGTTTCTAACCAATCAAGACAAAATCATCCTTAAAGGCATTCCCTTGACAATCCCATCAGATAATCTATCTGCTTTTACCACTATGTGGTAAATTTTAATTAATATTTTCAAATTCAATAATTCTGTCATTTGATATTGATTCACAGTGATATACATTCTCCAATTGCACAAAAAGATTTCCCCAGCCAGATTTTCAATAAATACACAAAACCCATGCATTTATAATCTTCTAAATTTACCCACAGTAAAGTAGAACCATAAAAGCTATAAAAGAAGTAAGTGGGGGTGGGGGGAGGAAATTATTATTTTTTGTTAATTCCTGGTGTTTATAGCAATAGTGATTTCACTATTCAAAAAGTTCATTCAAATTATTTAAATGAAATGTTTTACAAACAATTAATAAACAATTACAATCATCCCTCATTTTTAATATAACTGATATTCATATTTACTGGTAAATATATGAAAAGACTAATATCCAGATTGCTTAAAGTTGATTTCAAGTTCACTTAGAATCATCCACAGGAACATTTATAAGCAGATGAAATTGCTTTTAATTTGTCAGTAGTCTTTTAAAGCAGTCTGTTGTAGATAAATTGTGTTTCGATAATTTAGAATGGCGAACATGAGTTATAATCCAAAGAGACAGGCTTTGAAGAAGTTAAATGAACAAGAAGGTGTTTATGTGATCTGAAGCTTCACAAGGTGGGAAGATCAGTTGTAGACATCTCCCAGTAGTGCTTTCATATACTCTATGGGCTTGATGCTCTAGTTTAATGCCAGATTACAAAGCTTGTACTGTTTGTTTCTGAAAATAAAATACCATGTTTTGAAAAGGTGTCATTTTTTGATGTGTGAGATATCCATCAAACTCAGCATTTCCAAGAAAAGTTACCCAGCAAAACCAAAGCAAATTTATAAACTGTATCTTCATTCTTTTTTATACTGTAGTTTGAAAATGCCAAGATTTAAGACTTCTCTATTTTATGAGATAGTTTGACCATGTGACAACTCAAACTTCAGCTCAGACCAACAATACATCATTTATTACAAGTATTTCTTCAGTTGAAATCTGAAGGTTTTTAAAGTATACATGGACTTGTTAAAGAGACAAAAATATAACACAAGGAATTTAAAATTGGCTTGTTAATTGCTACTTCTGTTGCTTATTATGTAATTTGGATTATTTAAGGATGACATATATTATGCTAATATCACATACAGATTTCTTATCAGTGTGTTGACTGATAGTAGACACATTCTAGATAAAACTTCATTGCTTATACATTAGCCACCTTATGCCTAATATCCTCAAAGACAAGTCATGTGGAAATACCTGAGCTGTCTTGCAATTCTTCAATACACAGTCCATGTTTCATAGACACACAGAAAGATAATAAAGACCATGGCTCCATAGACCTTCAGTTTTGTAACTAAGCTGATTCTTCAAATTTCCCACACGGTAGAACTTATCTTTGTTATTCTGTAGTTAACTTCTGTATCAGTAGTCGCTGCTTGGAGTGGGTACTGCCAAGGTCATTAAACTGGTCTACTGATTGTACCTTCTGCCTTTGATGTGATTTATGCAATGCTAACATCACATACATTTATATTTTTACTATTTTTGCTAGACAATCCATGGATCATTCTTTCAGAGATATTTCCTTACCTAAAAGAGAAGAAGAATGACCATGGGTGGATTGCTATTGCTTTAGTTTTAAAATTGAAGAAGAAAACATCATTTTATTAAAGAAAGGTATGTAGCAAGACAAATTTAGATGATTGTTATTTAGCAAATGGCACATTTGATAACAACAATTGTGGTTGAGTTGCAATTCTTTAAGAATTTTCTAATGTTTGCACTTCTTTTTCCTTGGCTTACAACTGACTATGCTGGAATATTGGTTCATGCAGATAAGTCAGCACATTCTCCATGGTTTGAACTTTGTATATATTTAGAGCAAAGCATGACTGTTTGGAACTGTGTCCATTGAAGAGTGATATTTTCACCTTATGATAAATTGAGGATAATTCTTGGAATCCTTACAATGTCATTTTTGAATGCACCAATATTTTTCCTTGCTACAATGATATTCTTATGGAATTCTTCCATGACCATCTGTATTTCATTGCAAAGCTTTGGAAGATCAATGTTCCTCATTAAAAAGATGGGAGATCCTATCTTCAGTTCCTGTTTATGTGGTGGCAATTGAATCCAGAAATTCTGTTGGAAAATGAGAAATATTAGCTCCTTCACTGACAGCTTTGAAGGAACAATATTCTTCCATCATTCCAAGGAAGCACCTACTGCTGCAATGATGAGAAAAGTCAATTCTGCCTACTGCATGTGGAATTGACTTTTCTCATCATTTCATCGAAGAGAATCAAGATAGAGTTCTTTAAGAATAGTTTTGCATGTTTATCAAATGTTGGGCAGATGAAATCTGTACAGACTTGTATTGTCCTTGCTGACAGAACTGTATCTTCAGGTAATTCTATTTCATCATATTGTTTTTTCAAATTTTGAAGCAACCACAACTTTCCCCAATTTTATTCCCGTCAGAGTCATGGGTTTTGGATTTTGGACACATTCCATAAGTTAGTCATTATTCCCCATGATAAAAGTCATGATGAGAGTGTGAGTGATGCGTATATAAACATAATTGAATTATCTGAATAATTACAGCAAAATGACGCAAAACATCTGGAAAACATTCTGCAAAGATAATGCTTGCAATTAATTTCTGTGGACTTTAAAAATATTATCACCTTAAATTACCCAAATATTGTAAGGATTACATTCTATATGAACATTGAAATTTAAATTAGTTATGACTAGCTTTAGCTTCACTGAGGCCTTTATTTTCACAACTCATGTTTCACATAATTACCATCAAATGGGTAAAATATTCAAAATATATTAAATGTTATAGATGACATTCAAGAAGATGTAGTTATCAAATAATGTTGTGGAATGAGCATTTTTTTAATAAAGCAGTAAGTTTGCCAATAAAAAGATTAATGATCTGTTCTGCCTAGCAATCCAACTATATCAAAGTGAATTGCTGCATAGAGATTCAGTACCTTTGATTTTCTGAGACAGAATTGTCAATTACCTTGTATATTTCAGTTCATCTGAAATGGGATATAGAAAATGGTTTTGATCGCTTGATCATGGGTTATATAAACGGTATGAGGCTTTTCAATTTTTCTCACATTAAATATTTCTCCCCCATTCATATTACTGAAGTTAAATCATTAACATTTAGAATGTGATATGGCAGAATTATGATTCAGCTGTGTCATTGGTACAGAGTTATTTCCAAATATGAAGCTTTTGCATGAAACTTCATTTCATGGAAATTGACAGCTTGATCACTCTGAGATTGTAGCATAAACTTTGATGTATGTGTGATGTACATGTGGTGGAGTGCAGAAGGGCATTTGGCAAGATGTTTTATCTTGTACAATGCATACATGACTAGTATTTATTTTGATTTTATTTTTAAAGTAAGAAAAGTAGCATTCCATTCATTTGCAGAGAGCAAATAAGATCTTTTATTGGAAATATTCATTTTGTGTTGTATTACAAATGGCACATTATTGCTTTTTGTTTTCATTGTACAAATATGGATTTTATGAAAAAGTATGGTGGCTGAGGACAAAAGCTTGTCTTATATGATTTATTTAAGCAATTAATATTCTATGCTATAAACCATGTAAGAGTTTTACAGAAAACCAGGGCATTTACTACAGCTCCAAATCTACAAAAGAGTGTGTTAGGACAGTATTATTACTGGAACTACAAATCAGTTCATACTCCAAACTTGCATTTTTTTTTTGAAGTTTTTGAATTCCAAAGGTTCCAATTCTATACACTTTAAAAGAAAAATGTTGAGGAAAATTGGGAAGGGAGGGAGGGACGGAGGGAGGGAGGGGACTATGGGAAGGAAACATGTTTTAACAAAAAAAGTCTAGTTCTCTGACTAGAATGTGGAAACGAAAGCATGAAAATTCTTCAAATATAGCAAAACTAGAGGAGGGGGTTCCATTGTATATAACAATACTCATAGATGTTTAGAAATTCAAGTGACTACATTTAGTGCCTCTCACTTTTAGGTGAGTAGAAGCCAAATAAAGGCTCTTTTGAGAAAATATGCTTTCAAAAAGCAAATTGCAGCTTTTTCAGAGACATAACATAATAGTGATGGATGACTTTAATTGTACTTACTTCTGTTAGAAGACAATCTCTGCCAATCAAGTTACTTTCAGAAAATTCTGCCTTATTCTTGCTAACAAGTTTTAATTCAGGGAGTGAAGGCAAGCAATAGTAAACCAACTATCCTTGACTTAATAATAATCAATAGGAAGGATTTAGTTGATGAATTGAAAGCAGAAGAAAAATTGGATGAAAATAATCATATAAGTTCCTGATTGAAGGGAATTACAACAGTTAATATTACTTTGTTAATCTTGATTAATATTGTTTGATGATTCATGACAGTACAATAGCAGCCATAACAAGTCACCTAAAACTATACCATGCTAAAAGGCTAATTTTAGCCTTAATCAACATAAATACTATTTTCAAATAGTAGGAAGTAACCATTCCAACTGAGTTCAGTGACTGATTCTTGGTTCCACCCTTTAAGAAGGATTCATACAAACTAGAACAAGTTCAGACAATAGATCTAGGGCAACACAGTGCAGCCAGATCAGTGCCAAGTTACCTCTGCCAACTCACCACTGCCAAGTTGTCGCAGGACAATTTGCCACAGGGACAACTTTCTGGGAGTGGCTGGAGAAAGACCCTGGGCAGGCCAGTGGTGGGCAGGTGAATGGATGGGCAGAGCACAGAGTGGCAGTGGTGGCTTGGGGCTTCCCACTGAAGGCATAGCTAGGTGGGTGGCCAAGCAAGCAAGTGGGCAGAGTACAAGCAAACAGGTCGCAGAGTGCAAAGCAGTGGAGGAGCCTTCACATTTTCACATCTCCTGCCATCATTGCAGGCTGTTTGGTAGCAGTGGTGGTGTTTGGACCATTTGGCAGTAGCGGTGATGGGCAGGGCAGGCAGTGAGGAGGTGATGGCAACCAGGCATGTCCTATTTACACACCCAACACCGCCGAATGACCCCAACACCGCCATCACCATCAAGCAGCCTGGAGGAGGGGATAGCAGCAGGGAAGTGAAAATGGGACTTGCCTGGCCACTGCCACCTCCCTGCCACCCACTCCACCTACTGCTACCACCACAAAATGGCCCAAACACTGCTGCTGAACAGTTTGCTCTCCAAACAGTCAGGAGCTCTGTGCAGCAACAGCGGTAACGGTAGCAGCAGAGATGTAAAAATGGGACGCTCCCATTCTTGTCACCATTCTGCATTCTGCCCATCCACTCAGTCATCTGCCCTCCAACCCAGGTCTTCCTCTGTCTGGCCATGGTGAATTGTCACCATGGCATATTGGCCATGTTGAGTTGTTCTGCATTGACTTGGCAGCAGTGAGTTGGCAGAGGCAACTTGGTGTTCGCGAACTGATGGCAGTGATCTGACTGTGCACCAAATTGCCCCATTCTGTCAGATAATAGAAACGAGGTGATCTCAAGACTAGATAATGTTATGACGAGAGACTGAAGAAACTGGGAAACTTTATCTTGAAAAGAGATAGCCAAGTAGGGATGATAGCACTTCTCAAATACTCATGTTATTACTCTCATTAAAATAATTAGTACTGTGATTGCTGTTTTTTCATTGTTTATGTATCCTGAAGTCCTTGGCTACTCTTAGTGACCTCACAGATTTTCTCCATGACAATCTGTTCCTAACCTTAATGGGGCACTCATTGCCATTGTAACTAAGTCTATCCACATAGTTTCTGGCTATACTCTTCTTCTCTTTCCTTCCAGCTTCCTAAGTGTTAAGAGTCGCCTCCATAGAGATAATGTCTCAAATAGGATAATTTTAGTCTGACTATTTGGGTTTCAAGTGACTACTCTGGATTGATTTATTTGATAATGCATTGTTTTGTTTTCTTGGTTGTCCAAGAAAAGGAGTCTTCTCCAACACCAAAGCTCAAAAACTGTTCCAATCTTGCTTCTTCAAAATCCAGCTTTCACTTCCATAAAGTGTCACAGGGAATACCATACTGCATACATTAATTCCCTCCCCCCATTTTGTATATTAATCCAATTACTGAATGGGCTACCTGACCTGCTCAGAATTACTTGTTAGTTTAAAGGATATATAAAACTAAGAAATAAAATAAATATCATACAAGAAAAGGTCATTCTAGAATGCAGGACACAATATAGTGGATCTAAATTATAGAAAGGAAAATTTGAGCTGAATACTATGGAATAGTTTCCAATAGTAAATGCAGTTATATGGCAAAGCCAATTATCCAGAAAGTTGGTAAGCTATTTTTCACTGAGTATAGTCAAGCAGAAACTAGATATCTTTTATTGGAAATGTGGAATCAAATTAAATATCTTCTTTACAGTCTTTGACCTGCCTTTACAATAAAGAGTACCATCAGGGATGTGTAAATTTGAATTCCTGGACTGAATGAAGAGCTAGACCTAATGGCCTAAATATTTCCTTCTTACCCTGATTCTGCAATTGTTTGACCAAATTAAAAATAAATGAAGAATTTGTAATTTTCTGTCACTGTGTCCTTTAAATGTATAATCAGCCCAAGAAATGGAATAATGTGCTGCATAAAAGAAGATAGTTAGATATTCATCAAGAAATGAAATAGCAAGATGTATAGACATAATTCTTTTCGATAATGAGTCTTCTAGCCATTGTAGTAAAATATCTGATATATTCATCAGTGGAAACCTGATCTTCTATCTGCCTACTGAAACTTCTCAGTTGGTTTATTTTAGTAAAGGATTGTACTACAATTTATTTAACCTTTTGTTTTGTACTATTCTAAGAGAAAAAAAGTTATTTTCTCAAATGGGTCATCTTTTGAAATTGCTGGCCTAATTATTCAAATAGCTTTATATACAATTCTTTGAAGTAATCCTGAATGTATTTGCTACTCTTGCCTTTTTTGGTCAGGGTTAATTGTTATAATAGTGAAGGAGAAAAATCATTTGGCATTCCAGTGCCCTATTTGATTCCAATGTTTCTAATGCTAATATTTACCAATGGAAATTGAAATTGAGGCACTGCAAACATCTGTGCTACTTGCAAAGATCAACTTTTAATGGGGAATAGAGTGATAGAAATGGTAATCTCCAACTGAACCAAGGTGATGATACCAAACATTTATGGGTCAAACAATATGCATGTACTTCAGTTATCTACATACTGATAGTCTTTAAAATATGTACTCCTGTCACAAACATTTTTAATAAAGGGATCAGCACTTACAATAAGCTATTAAGATGGCAAATTTATCATTTTTTTCTCATCTCTATGATGTTATCGGCAATAGCAAAAGAAATAAATAGGAGCACTTAAGAATTTCAAAGAACAGCATAATTTAGTAATACTTGTATACTGATCTAACTCCAAAGATAAATTGCCTTCCCCCAAAATTGAAAAGACAGTTCCTATTAGCCAGCAGGATCCATTACTTTAATTTCCTAGGAATCGCAGGTGTAATGTTTCCAATCTTGAGTTCAGAGCAAAATGAATTGGGTTTCTAAATTAAACTTAAATCCAAGTCAGGATCTTCACAACTTCCTTAAATTTGACGTGCATAAGAGACCACAGAAGTGCAAGTGACAGTCCATATTTGGGCATAATCCTTAAAATCTTTTTTTTTATTATTGAAAAAGTTTTCAATTACAAATTTTCCCCCTTTCCCCCCCTCCTCCCTAACCCCCCCTCACCACCCCTTCCCCCCTGTGACTTCTTCAAAATAAAAACCTAATACATAACAGATTATATATTTTACCATCCCCTTACTCCCCCCTCCAAATACTGACCCTTACTTCTAGTAATATTATTAATATTATTACTTCCCCCTCTTACCAAACACTTCAAAATAACATTCCATTACAACACTATATGATAACTTCTGATCTAACACAGTAATATTATTATAACTCCCAATTTATCGATAGTCTGCCCTTTTTTTCCCCTTCCCCATACTTACATCTATATATTAATATAACATTTCACAACAACCTTCCATTTTAAAACTATATAATAAATCCTACTTTAACATTTAATCTTTTGCATATATTAATATAACATTTCAAAACAGCCTTCCCCATGAATTCTAGTTTTACATTTGTTCTACTCTATCCATTTCCTCCACTCCCATATATATATCTTAAACATCCCTTTTTTTAATCTATACAATCAATACACTAGCCTGTCTCCACCCACTTTCCTACAAGATTACCGTGTACAACAATTCTTAATATCTTTATTCTTCTGCCCATCCTACTAAAAAAATATTCCCTTATATAAACAAAATCAATGACTTTAAATTTATAATCCATATAATATCTTCTTTGATGTCTTTCCACTGGATTGCCGACTCCATCATCTGGATTAGGGTAACATAGCATCCCAGTTGCAACAGAGTATTCAAAATCCTCAGTTATCATCTGCCCCCATCAATAATAAATATCTTCACATATATATATATAAAAAAAGAAAACAACCACCCGAGTGACTTTAAAATCTTTTTAATGTAGGTTTTAATGTAATGTAAACCAAATACCTTAATTAATATAACTTCGTTCCTCATTTTGTTGTGACCCTGTCTGCATCTTTGCCAGGCTACACAGCTCTACTGGAATTCAGTACAATATAATAACACTTTATTGATTAGTTAGTTGATCACATAAAAGCATGAGCATCAGCCACAGTTAAGTACAATATAATGAGGTAAGTAAGATTGAATAGACTGCAGTGAGATAAAGTAGAATAAAATATACCCTGTTTTCCCCAAAATAAGACATCCCCTGATAATAAGCCCAATCGGGCTTTTGAGTGCATGGCAATAAGGCCAAGCGCTTATTTCAGGGTTCAAAAAAAATATAAGACAGGATCTTATTTTCAGGAAAACACAGTAGTAAGGTAAGATAAAGAGAAAAGAGAATACAAAGATGTATAGTAAAATGAATATTAATACCCAAAGACAATGTGGGTTTAGGTGAATTCATCACTTTCACATGCAATTCCAATGTGTTCTATAAAATGTGCTCTCTGTTGGACAGCCCTGACTACAAACCTAACAGTTCTAGTAACTACTTATATATTTGTGCTCTGAAGAAAATAAGATATTTTTTTATTAGAATCTCAGTATATGGTTCTGTCAGGTAGTATCTTTAAGTACTGAACCCTTGCTGAGGCATATAATTGACAATTGAATGTGCATTATCTTCTGTTTCTGATGCTCCATAAACACATGGTCTCTCGAAATATGGTACTTATGGAATAGTCCATATTTGACCATAGAATATAGCTGGTTGAATCTTGCTCCAGTAAGGACTATTCTATGGTATTGAGTCAAACCTATTGTCAAATATTTTTCTGTTTGAAACTTCATTTTATTTTTGGCTAGCCATTTCAATACCTGATGTTTGCAAGTAACTCAATATCAGTTTGGGAATTAACATCAAAAACCCTTTGTTTGAATATCACCTCAGTCTAGAGTCTGACTAGGGATAAATATTATGTTGAGAAGCCAAAATATACGATAATTTGGAGAAGTTGATTGATTATGTGACAGGTTAAAATGTACTCATCAGTTTTTCAAGTAACATTTTTGATAGTGTATTAGGTTTCATTGAGAGGATCTTCCATCTGTAATTAAAGACTATGATTATTGTTGTACTATAGACAGAGTGGGTGCCCATTTCAGTTCTTATTTATTGCAACTCAATTTCCCAGTTCAACAAAGTCCAGGTTGGTCCTCAATCTCAGAAAAGCTGGACCCTCTCATTCCGCCTTACCTGCCCAATTGCACAATGAATTTACCAAGCACAAAGTTACCAAAACAGAAAGAAAAGTACTTACCTTCAATCCTTTTAAGCATCCAGGTTGGACAGGTATATAGGAGGTATTTAAGAAAGAGCCATATAATTTCAAGTAATTATTGAAATTATATCAAAGAAAGAAAGAAAGAAAGAAAGAAAGAAAGAAAGAAAGAAAGAAAGAAAGAAAGAAAGAAAGAAAGAAAGAAAGAAAGAAAGAAAGAAAGAAAGAAAGAAAGAAGGAAGGAAGGAAGGAAGGAAGGAAGGGGAGAGACAAGTGAGAAAGAGAGATGCAATTTAGGAAACAGTGCAGTATGGTATATAGGGTTCTGCACCAACCATCTTACAGTCTTCACAAAATGCAGAAATATAGCAGATTCCCAAATTATGTTCTATTTTAATTGTGTTTCTTTTGGGGCTATGAGAAAAGAACTTTAACTTAATCCTTTACAATGATTTTTTCCAAATATAAACCAACTTTTACAATGTACATATTGCAAATGGCTCTCTCTCATGCTCACTCTCTCTATATATATAAATATAGACCTATCCTTTTTGAAGGAAACGTTTGAAATGTATATATCCTGGGTTTTCTCCTTAAATTTCAAAATACTGTAAAATGTTCAAAATATGATAATTAGATTCAGCAATTTAATTCAATGTGATAATTAGATTCAGCAATTTAATTCAATATGGTTGTGAAAGGAAGGGAAAATAATATTGCAGTCCTTTCAGCTGATCAGCCAGCAATGGCAAATTTCATAAAAAGTCTGTCTCAGTTCTGTGCATCTGATGGGCAGCATACAAATTTCTTCAATGACTAAAATGTCTTCCCAGCTGGAAGGCTATAACCAGTTACAGTTTTTCTTATAGTCAAATATTTTCTTTTTCAAGAATATTTGATATGGTTTACTTCAAAATGGCATTACAGAATAATTTCTCTCCTTTGTTCCTTTTCTAACAATAATTGAATACTGTACACACATAGCAAATAGAACTTCATTAGCCAGTTGTTTTTATTACTTTCTAGTTTCATTCAATATTACTAACCCCAATAAGAAGTATTATAACAGACATACTAAAGTGTTTCCCTGAAAATAAGACCCTGTCTTATATTTTTTTGAACCCTGAAATAAGTGCTTGGCCTTATTGTCATGTGCTCAAAAGTCCAATTGGGCTTATTATCAGGGGAT
Organism: Arizona elegans; assembly: GCA_022577455.1. Taxonomy (NCBI): domain Eukaryota; kingdom Metazoa; phylum Chordata; class Lepidosauria; order Squamata; family Colubridae; genus Arizona; species Arizona elegans. The sequence continues at coordinate 29,580,514 of JAKOOJ010000002.1, read as the reverse complement.
GCCTTATTTTGAGGAAAACAGGGTAGTGAGTTCTCCTTATTGGGATTGCTGTCTCTTGAATCTTTTCAAAGTCTTAAGTAGATGAATCTTTTGAATGTAAATGGAGGGATATTCAGATAGTGTTTCCAGCTGCTTTGCCCATAATTCGGGGGGATTCATATGAGGATCAATTGAAAAAGCCTCCATTGTAAAGCTGCTAACAATCTGTTTTAGTATATTTTATTATTGATCAAGTTACAATAAAATTTATTCAGAAGGGGATTCATGATAAACAATTTTATAAAATATTAGAAAGATACATCTATTTCACAAAATATGGTTGAGTTATTGAGATAATATAGCATACTTAACATGGATTCTTTCTAGTAAAACAACTGGTTGTGCAACAAACATGGAAGTTGGAAAGTCACTGCAATTCCTTTAATTTCTGAGCACAGAAGCTGATATGTGGGTTATGATCATGAATAACTAGCTATAGTCAATTATTAAGACCAATTAGGCTGAGTGGAAAACTTCTATCAGATAGTACACTAGAAGATGCCAATAGAGGCCCTTCTGACAATCACTACTACCACCATATCTCAAACAAATGACCTGGTATATACTATATTTATGCTTGGATATACAACCAAGAGGAAGAGAAATATATAGGTCCCACCCATTCCTGAAAATGAGGTTGGAGGCTAAGATGAAGGTAACATTAGTCATCCAATAGAACTACAAAATGGTGCGAACATTAAGGATAAGACTTGGCTTCTGAAAAAATACAATGGCCTGCCTAATCTGAAGCCCTGGACTAAACAAAAGCTCACAGCACTTACTACCAGATTAAAGAAATATACTATATAATCTAGCACACATTGTGATACTAGACAAGGACCAGAAGACAGCAGGGCTGACAGATGTAGTAACAGCAACAGGAAAGAATATGAGAAGCTGAAGAAGTCTCAGGAGCTAAAGAGGGACAAGAGAGGTTGTGGAAAGTAAATGCCAAAGTGGTGCTAGTGGTGGTAGGAGCATTCTAGGCTGTGATTCGTAAACTGGCAGAGTGGCTCTAACAGATCCCAGGAACAACATTTCTTTGCCTAGAAGAGTTAGTTCAGTTTAGCTCGAAATGGCTAAAATACTGTGTAGAACCCTCAAACTCTCAGGTTTCTGGTAGAGACACATATCATGCGTATATAAACAGAATCAGAGCTGTGGTGATTAGCAGTGATAGGCATTTAATCTTTTTTACTAGTTGGAGTTAGGATTGAATGGATCAAAATAACTTCAGTCCATGTTAATTTCATGTTCCAATTCTTTTTCATTAACACATCAATCTATTTTTGGAAACCGCATGATAATTAATAATGTTTGTTAAGACAGGGTTTGAAATTTTAATCTTGCTCTCTGTTGTTCTACCTGCTAACTATTTTGTTATTAACATAGTAGACAGCTGACCGGTCAATAATTTGCAAATGGAATTAGAAATTAAAACATTTTGAGTCTGTTTCTCAAGGGATGGGAAACTAATATTGTTGCAATATATTTACCAGTATTCAACTGGGGGTGGGATAATGTATGTATGTGTTTGCGTCTTTTTTTAATGCACATTTTTTAATGTCTTGTTTGGGTTTTTTGTTTGTTTTTGTAAACAATTTCCTTTTTAAAAAATTTTGTATTATTTTGAATGAAAAATAAAAAGTATTTAAAAACATATCTTTTTGCATTTACTGACACTCATGTTTGGGCTCAACCATGCTAACCCCTAAACCTGGATTAGCAAAGCACCATTTATGGGTTCCCATAACTTGATACACTCAAATCATTTGATTGCTTAATAGCATGATCTAATTGACCTAATATGTAAAGGCAGTGGCATGGTTCCTATATCATTAAATCATAAAGTATTTGACTTATTTTTAACTTGACTTCACATATTGTGCAGATTCAGTCTATTTTTAGCTGGAAATGTAATTTCAAAATTTAGAGAGGTTATACACTTAAAGTATAGCTGAGGTACAAATTAGTGTTGGAAATGAATTTGTAGTTGCAGTTCTGATAAAATCCACCCTGCCTAGAAACTATTAGCAGTCAGGAAATGTTTTTATTGGCGTCAAATAGAGCTTCTTTCCTGATGCAAAGGTGCAGGGGTTATTCCTCCTCGTCACTATAACGGTTTATTTTACTATGGTCTGTATGATATATTGTGCAGAAAACCATAGGAGAGTTGGAGGAAAATGTGAAAGAAAATTGGACCAAGGAAGGAATGTTAATGATATATAAAATGCCTGTGTGTATTTTATATATTAGGACTGATGAGCAACAGAAAAAGCAAGAAGCGTAATAGCGGTACCCAGGTACAATTTCATCATGAAAATAAACATTTCAAGAGACTATCTGCTGTTGCAGTGAACATTATCTGAACATTGCTGAACATTAGCATTTAACTGAGATTCTACTCCACACTCAGGTCACATGACATAAAATGATCATTAGTTTTATCAATTATTTTAATGGTAGCAACATACACCAGCTGGTCTTTAAGAAATCCTATAAATATGAATACATGAAAAAAACAGTATTTGCTTCCTAGTTCGTATTAAATAATGCTGAGGTAATGCACACTTTGGATTCAGTTATATTTCCAAACACTTATAATGCACTTTTTCTTGTAATTACTGGATGATTACCATAGTTTTAATTCTGAATTAACTCAATTATTTGCTTGTTTTTAATTGGAACTCATTATAATGTATAAATGTTCTCTTTTTATATTTGTTGTAGAGTTTATTTTGATCACCTTTGCAAACCAAATAATCCGAACACTAACAAAATAATTGGCATATTTTTGCAAAGTAATGTGGCCAGTTGTGGAAATGAGGTATATTTGTTATCTGCATATAGTTATTTATTGATTTCACAATTCATTAATACAGGCCTATTCATATAACCACTATGTACATATTAACAGCAATCATTATTCAGATCACAGCATCTATCATTTGGAATATAAACTGTCATCCTTAGAAACAAATTATTATGGACAATTAGCAAACTCTCCTTTTATAGGTAGTCCTTGACTTATGATGACAATTGGGACTGGAACATCTATCAACTAAACAATGGTTGTTAAGGAGTTTGGGAGAGGAATTTCAGAATTAAGACTGCTACTAAAAAGTTCCAAAGCAGAATTTTCACCAATGCAGTCTCAGCCAATGATGAGACATAATTTGGGACTTTCAATTATCATAAATTACTGGCTAGAAGATAGGAAGAAGTTGAACTTTTATACATTCTTGCCCAATCAATGTAGAATATTGGAAAATTTGCTGACTAATTCCACAGTAAACACTACAGATTTTTAAAACTTAGTGCTTTCTTAAGATTCATTCAGTTCTCTGGTCAATTTAGAGCAATTAGAAAATTGCTGTAAATACTGTATTTTGATTGGTAGCAAGTTTGCAACACAATGACTTTCCTTGTAAACATTGTATAGTTGTGCAGTTCTGTCAAGCATCACTAAGTCTGGTAGGACTTATTTCAGTAGTTATGCCTTGAATTTGGCTGCATCTTCCCTTGACTTTTCCCATTCATTGAAAAATCTACAAAAGATTGTAGACATTTGTCAGAGCTATTCAAAATTCAGTTCTCCCTGATAAACGCAAAGAGAAAGCAACACAAAAAAGCAAAGTCACTTTCAATTACTCCAGGAGTTTTCATGTTTCTCCAATTTTAATATCCACTGATCTGGATAATTAGAGACTTGAATGTCTTTCGTACAAAAGCTGTCCTATCTAGTCAGTCACACTTGAATACAAAAGTATCTTAATCTCATGGAATAATCCAGTTGCACATGGACAAGATATAACAGGCATACTGCTCTTGTTGAAAAAGCAGAACTATACTTTAGAACATTCTCTATGGCTCAATGGGTTCCTTTCATCCATCTAAGAGTTTATTTCTTGGTTATAACTTCTTTGCCTTTCTAATCTCATTCTCTGTTTTTATATCCACAACTTCACCCTTGCTCTGTTTTTTTCTCTAGGTCGTATCACTTTAGCTGATATTTCTTTTTTTAATGTGCTTCTTCATGCATGCATACATACATTGCATGAACATTTACAAGTATTCCTGGCAAATGGGAAATATAAAGATTGTTTGCAAATACTGTATATAGACTATAATCTATAGATTCTGCAGAGTCCTTTAATAAAGGAAAAAATGGATGTTGTAAAGGACAAACTGAAAGCATTTGGAACCTCTATCCTGAAAACTAGATACAGAGTTAACAAATTCATTTTTCTACTTTTATGGCCCATTAAGATCATTTTACTGAATTCTACTGGTAAGTTGCTGAACAAAGCAATGTTTCCAATTGATTTTTGATGGAAAAGGAGAAAAACTTAAATGTTAAGTCATTGGTTTATGTAATTAAGAAAGTTTTAATTATCCTTTCCACAAAATTAACATTCCGAGCCCTAATTTAATAATATAATACCACTTCTACTCTTGCCATTGTCCATATTTATTATTATTTTCAATTATTATTATTTTATTATTTGTGTCTTTTAGCTGCCACAAATTACCTATTTGTGATTTAGAGGAAGAGGAAAAACAGAGGCAAGGCAGATACCATTCTTAAAGCAGAGATTCACCAAGCACTATATGTCCTGATTTGTCATAATCACTTCAAAATCTCTCATAGCCACAATATATTCTGCTTCTTTCCCACTTTCAGCTATGACAATGATCATAGACCACAATGTATCATCATACACTATATCTATTACCCAAAGATGATATATTCTAAGTGTTGTAACAAAACTGAATTACTAGAAATATTAGAAAACTCTGAAAACATGTGAAAGCCAGATTTGATATAATTCAAAAATAGTATTTTGAATACTTTAAACACAGTGTTTAGGAGGTGGATCTAAATATGGATTTAGAATGAAGAATAAAAGGACCAATAATTTGATATTGTAATATAAAATAAAATTTTATTGTAATTTCTGACTACATGACTGCAGTCAGATTGTCTAAAGAAGACAATCAGAAAGACAATCAGAAAGACAGTCAGAAGACAATTTAGTCAAATATTTTTGGATCAACAGTTTTGACGGGTATCCAGATGGGTGATGATGCTCCAGGATTTGACCATATTTCCAGCCAACATTTAAATTGGCCAATTTAAAAGTATACTCATGGGTGGTGAGTCAGTAGTTAGAAAGTCATCTGTGTTTATCTAAAGCTCTAAATCTTTGGATGCTACATGAGATAAAATCCTTTTTAAAACATTCAGATTAAAGAATGCACAGATCATGAATTTTAATTACATAAAGCTGAATGACCTAGAATACTAATGGAAGCAGCATCTTATTCCTAGCTGCCATGTTTGCCCATGTAGCCTTTTCCAAAATAAATAACTGCTCATGAAAGTGCTATGGCGATGACCAAAAATATAAAATATAGAATATGTGTATGTGTATGTATTAATCATGGAATAGATCAAAAACAGTGTTTTACACCACTTTGGCTCTGTCTATTTGACTGAACTATTTGGAGAAATGGAATTGATTTATAACTCTGCTCCAGTTAATTGGAAACTAGTGAAGCTTATATTTTCCTTTGAATTGTTGGATGCAATTGACTCTTCAGCCTCTTATGGCTACTTAAAAACAGGGGGACAATAGGTCTGTGATGAGGGAAAACACCAGCCTCCTTGTAAATAAGCCACAGCTCCAGGCTATATGTGTCTGCAGACTCAGTGCTTGTTAAACATAAAGACTCCTCTGAAGAAAGAGTAGATTGGAGAAGAAAGTTGAGGGGAAATACAGGTGCCAAAGAGAAGCCTGTGGAGGAAGCAACTGCTGGAATGATTCTTATCAGGCTTGTATAAAGAGACTCGTCAATCTTATGCTGCCTAGCTGGAACTCAACACATTACCCAGGCTGGCAATGGTTCTTCATACTAAAAAGTCTTCAAGGAAAGGAAAGAGCTAGAGATGGCTCAAGGAAAGAATTGCTTATACGCTTGCTGCTAAGGTTGGAACCCACATTGGTGCTAGAGGAGAACAAGTTTCAAACTGTTGTTGCTAAACCTGATTACTTCCTTGGTGTGGTATTTTATTTTGAGAGCTACTTTAAACTACTGAGATTCCAAAGAGTCTGCTTCTATTGACAACCGCAGTGCCTGAATGCTCAAGGGTCTGGGCAGAATAAACTTCAGCAGGATTTCTACATTGTTGGAGAGCCCTGGTGGCGCAGCAGACTAAAGCACTGTTATTAACATCAGCTGCCTGCAATTACTGCAAGTTCAGATCTCACCAGGCTCAAGGTTGACTCAGCCTTCCATCCTTTCTAAGGTAGGTGAAATGAAGACCCAGACTGTGTGGGCAATAAACTGACTTTGTATAAATATACAAAAGTATGAAGGCTATTGCTTAACTCATTGTAAGCCGCCCTGAGTCTCCGGAGAAGGGCGGCATATAAATCAAACAAAAAAAAAATTGAGGATTTATTCTGTGCTCTCTTCATTTATTAATTTGCTTAACATCTGTGGAGGGTGATAAAAAAAAATAAAGATGGTAGTGAGATTATACCATCAAGATCTCTATTTTTACATGTGCACTTAAAAGAGATTTTATTTTTTTAATCCTCATTTTTCATTTTACTTTGTCTATGATGTTATTGATATCACTTCTTCCTGCCTTCCCAACACACAATGCAGAGAATGCATGCTTTTGCATTTTCTTCCTGCTAGGATGTGGCCATCTAAGTTCTAGGAATTGACTATCTCCTAATTAATTTCTGGTAAATATCAACAATATAACAAAATCTTTGTTATAGGGACAAAACCTCCTTCACTAACCGTGTTCATATTAAATTCCTGCTTTCAGGAATGGTGACATGTACACAGAATGCTTCATCGATGCCATTCTGCAGGACTTTACATAATTCTCACTGATGAAAACTTTTGCTTTCAATTTCACTGCAGCGAGCCTTGTCCACTTCATCAGGAGTCATACAAACTCATGCCAGATAACAAAAGATTTTGCTCCAGGCACGTCATTTGGACTTGCCTGGTCAGAGTCCAACTCTGCACGAATCAGAACAATTTTATCTGGCAGATAGCATCAATACTTTCCCCTGCAATCCTATGGATGGTCTCATACCCATCCTTTCATAGCAGGGTAAACAGGGTCTCCAAGTAGCAATTAGAAGGATGCAATAATGGCAGAGAAATAATGATATTTCACTGCCTTTATCGCCATGATGTAGAATACGGGCTCTTATTTTGTTCAGTCAGATTCATATATTTATTTTTCTCCAACATCATTCTAGGCATCATTTGTTTCCTGGAACTGTGGCTAGGGGGACCTTTGCACAGGTTTGCCTGGTGCACCAATTGCGACCCTACTTGGATCGGTCACTCATGCCCTTGTCACAGTTAGATTATTGCAACGCGCTCTACATGGGGCTACCCTTTAAAAGTGTTCGGAGACTACAGTTGGTCCAGAACGCAGCTGCGCGAGCTGTCATGGGTGCACCTAGGTACACCCACATTACACCAATTCTCCGCAAGCTGCACTGGCTCCCTATTGGTCTCCGGTCACAATTCAAGGTGTTGGTTATTACCTTTAAAGCCCTACATGGCTCAGGGCCAGGGTATCTTCAAGACCGCCTTTTACCGCATAACTCCTAACGACCGGTAGGATCCTACAGAGTTGGTCTCCTCTGGGTCCCATCAGCTAAACGATGCCAGCTGGAAGGCCCACGTGGGAGGGCCTTCTCTGTGGCTGCCCCAGCTCTCTGGAACCAGTTACCTCCTGAGATCTGGACCATCCCCACCCTATTGGCCTTCCGAAAAGTGGTGAAGATCTGGCTTTTCCGGCAGGCCTGGGGCCATTGATCTCGCTCTTGCGATCCGGTGAGATCTGGCCATGAATGGTGTGAATGAGTTTTAATGTTTTTAATGTTTTTAATTTTTAAATGTTTTTTATAATGATTTTAAATGCATTGTGAGCTGCCCAGAGTCTTCGGAGAGGGGCGGCATACAAATTGAATTAATAAATAAATAAATTAATAAATAATAAATAAATAATAAACTTCTCAGAAAACCAGAATACATTCTGGGATCAATGCATAACAGCAATATGTTCCAAGGCCTCACCTTAGGTGGGCTGCCCACCAAAATGTCCTTCTGGAACTAAGCAGGATCCACCATTCATTTGGGATGGGTTGGTGAAACAGGCCCTATCTCCTCATGTGGATGGGTGGCACCAGCAAGAATTACCAGAGAGTGATCTCTCTGTGGCATCTTATTGTCCTCCAACACCAGAACATGTTGGAACTGCCCTGAACAAATGCACTATTCCTAGTATGGGGCAGGCCTTCTATTACCTGGGGAAGATTCATGGTTGCTGCTGAAGCCATCGGCTCCTATGCACACCAAATTGTGTCTCTATGAGGCAGGTAAAATTCCCCCAAGGACCATATGTCTTAGGACTCCACCACTAACTCATCAATGGAATCCGCAGCAGAATGATACTGCATGGTAGGGAGGGCAGTAAAGCAGCAACAATCATAACTGTTTCAATCAGAGGGTCTCAAATCTATTATCTATGGAGCAGAGCCTCTGAGAGGCCTCATTAATAACAATATCCATCCCATCTGCCCCCCCCACCCCTTGGCAGACACAGAACCTAATACCCAGTAGGCAGATTTCTGAAAAAGGAACAGCCTCCTCTGAAGCCTTTGGAGAATCCCTGTACTTTTATTCACATTTCCTATCTATCTTCCCTTACATAACTGCACAGATTTTTCATAAACTATCAGACAGATACTGAATACCTGAACTCAAAAACATGATTTCTCTGTTTTCTATCTAACTATTCTATATACTTTGAATTTATGTGGTGGTTTTTTTTTTTTTGTTTTTTTTTTTTTTTTATGGTTGGAAGAAATGATCTCTCCATCAGTTTCCTCTATTCCATTTTCCCCACATTTTGGCTTTTCTAACACTGCTATTTGTAATATGAACTGGGGATGAAAGATTAAATGCCGCTGAATAGAAAGCATTGATTGTAATAACTATATTTATTAGTGATTGGATACCTCTTATGGACTTTTTGCTAAAAAAGAAAGAAAAAATGGAATTGTGATTTATGGGTTTGATTGTTAGAAAGTGTAGATATGGAAAGAAGGAAATTATTTTGTAATCAGGGTAAAATAATTTGTAACTGCAGTTAAGATTGGAAGCCATTTTAATAACATTTATTTCTTTTTCTTTTCTCTCTTTCTTTGCACTTTTTCACTTAATCCTTTCCTTTCTTTTTTATTTCAAAACTAAAAACTATATTTTTATTATTTTAAAATTTTATTTTGTAATCCCCATACAGATAGCATACATAAAGAGATGGTAAGGGAAAAGAGAGAGAGAAATCATTGATTCTATGCAGCATATACATATAGACCAGCTTCTCTGGAAGTTGGTTTAACAGCCCTAAACATATATGGGACATGTTCCTCATGGGGTAAGATCATAAATGCAGGCAAATGGTACAGAATGGTGCTGTTTCTAAAGACAAAACCAGGGATAGTAATTTCATCTGTTGATTTAACTTAAATATACACATCTAAAATTTCCTCCTTTATAGAAGGAACATGGAAGATGAAAGAGAAATAAAAAATATGTTGCGTTTATAAGCCGAAGGGGATTTAGATAGTTTCAAAGTGGTCTCAGCTGAATCATAGCTTTCTTCTTAATAGTTGTATATTAGCTCTCACTTGTACAATTGCAGAGATTTAAAGTTTGATACTGAATACTGAATTCAATATTTTTACAATACTGACTTGAAAGTAAGTAAAAGAATGTTTACTAAAACTTTTACCACTAGTTGAGGCTATGGACAAATTCTTCTTCCCCCAATATGAGAAGGTTCACTAGGCACCTTCACTTGTAGCTCATTGTCCAGCCACAGCAAAGAACCCAACGGTGGCTTCAGTGTTATACTCTGACACCTTCTATTTCTTCTCCTAGTTTCCACTGGGAGTTACCATTTCTCCTTTTATCAAATACCTGACTTATTCTCTCTCCTTTCTATTCTTCTTTGGCTATGAGGGAGGCCACAATTCCACTGCCACTGTTCCTTTTTAAAAATGGATTCATTTGATTAGTCAGTTGGTCAACCAAGATAATGACATTGAATTACCCCACCCTCTGGCTTAACTGTAAGGACGTTTTACTGGTGTCTTAGAGCCGTGATGGTGCAGTGGTTAGAATGCAGTACTGCAGGCTACTTCTGCTGATCACCAGCTGCCAGGAGTTTGGCAGTTTGGGTCTCACCGGCTCAATGTTGACTCAGCCTTCCATCCTTCCGAGGTCGGTAAAATGAGAACGCAGATTGTTGGGGCAATATGCTGACTCTGTAAACAGCGTAGAGAGAGCTGTAAAACACTGTGAAGCAGTATATAAATCTAAGTGCTATTGCTATCTCTATATGTTTTCCAGGTAAGAAATCCCTTTCCCAGTGGTCTGTACTCCCAGGGACCCTGGTTGTTCATTTGCTCTCTTCACACTGCTAAAATCCTTTTTCAAATTCCAGCTCTTCTACAGCCTTTATCTGGCAGCTCCACAAATCTAGAGAACTGTTACACATCAGCCAAAAGAATTTTTAAAAAACCCTCAAAGCTAATAGCTGCCACAAAATGTAACTAATAGTTTCAAGAAATTCAAAATGTTCAGTCAACCAATGATATGAAGAGAAAGAAGAGAGGGAATGCAGTGCATGTTTTAACCAGAATATTGCACATGCTGCGGGAGGAGCGTTTCACATATGGATTATGCTGCTGGGGTTAAACTTTCAGCCATGGGAGCCACCAATCAGGGCTCTTAGTTTGTTGCAAGCTGTCAGAGATGCAGTTAAGGCATGCAGTTGGGGCAATAAGATTTATGGCAGATGTTTTTCATCCAATACCAGGACTAGGAAGAACATGGCAAAGTCGCTATATGGATATGGCCCATGATTATCAAAGGTAGAGTGTAAAAAATGGTGGGAGAATCATTTAAAAAAACTGATCCATATGCAGAACTCTGAACATTGAGATAGTTATCATCTTGAAAAAGTACATTACAGAAAATAATAGACTATATATATATGTATGTATGTATGTATGTATGTAGTAAGGAAAATATACATGGAATGCTGAGGATTTGTTATGGAAATCAGTAATTTTTAATTTTTATTTTAATGTTTTTCCATCTTTGGGGCACTCAGTAGGAATGATTGGAATATTTGAAATGAAGTCATAATTTATTGACTAAAATGCTAAAGAATTCCATATCACATTTTATGACAGCTTTTATTGGTAAGCAACATAATTCAAAATATAAATGCCCCTTTGAGATGTTTTCCAAAAATCTTTTTGATGTGGAAGGCACATCAAATTCATATTTCTTTTTATGAATACAATGCTCATCTCAGCTGATAAAAATTCAGAAAACCTTGCAAGAGGTGCTTTCTTTTATCTGTTAAAGTTCTGCATCCATGTAGAATTAGTAGATTAAAATATATGTTTTTGCTTCAGATCACATTAGCAAAAGATGTGACAACGATTAGTCCAGTATTCACATCAAATTCTGTGATAACAATAATGTTGATCAATAAAGAATACAGTTTTTTAAAAAACAACTATACACCTTTAATATTACAACTAGCAATATTTTAGTCTTCATGCTCTTGGTTTGTATCATTGACAAAAATTTGACCTTGGTCAAAATACACAGATTGGGCAATTGGTGAAACATGGAGTTGTTTGAATAGTTAATGTTACATTCATCCCTGTAAAAATCCCTGAACTGTCACACACACAAAATTTTATAAGCCAAGAAATACATATACCAACACTTCTACTTTTATGGTTTTGGAAACCATTAAATGACTGAAAAAAACCTGAAATGCAGCCAAATAGTTATGAAAAGGGGACTCTGTGTCTTTAAGCTAGAGAGAAAAATAAAACCCAATCATTCCAAATATATTGCTTTAGTCATCTGGTTTCATTCTATTAATGACCTTTAACATCTGCAAAAATATTGTGAGAAGCTAATTTTGTTTGTACTGAGGTGGTGCAGAACAGTTTCTGGCTGTCAGTCTAGGATATGCTAGAAAATAAAATTATCTTTCAGGGAATCTGACAAAAAACCTACTGTAAAGGTTTAATTTATTTACAACAGGCTGAAATGAAAAAAGATTTTTCAGCATTCTAATATTAAACACTCCACATGAATAGAATTTACACATTTATATACTATAAAACCTAAAATGTTCAAGAAAACTGACAAATTAAGGAATATATTTTGCATTTTGTGATGTTCTACAAAAATTTTAAATTATAAAACTAAGCATTTTTTGCAACTGTTCTCCAGATTCATTGTCTGAACACTTTTTAAAAATAACTCATTCATTTCATTCATTGAATGAAGATGCTTTCTTCCTACCCTTATTGTGATATTTAGTGTAATATCATTCCTTCACCAAACATGAAGACATACATAAACAAAGCAAGTAGCTTACATTTCTGTTTTGCTCTTTAAATCATAACATTTGAATCAGGGGTGAAATGTAAAATCTGTTACTACCAGTTCTGTGGGCGTGGCTTGGTGGGAGTAGGTTAATGTGATTCTGTGGGTGTGGCCAACTTTTTTTTTAAAAGCATTTTCTAATGCTTTGAAAAGCCTCTGCCAATCAGGCAACGCAGCTGGGATCGTCAGAGAGGCATTTTAAAAAATACCTCTCTGCCGATCAAGCAACTCAGCTGGGAGTTGCCAGAGACTTTTCAAAGCATTTTTTTAACCACCTCTTCGGCGAAGAGGTTGCAGAAAAAAATGCTTTAAAAAGCCTCTGATGATTCCAGCTGAGCCGCACAATCATCAGAGGCTTTTTTTTTTACTTTTAAAAGCATTTTTTCTTCAGAAGAGGTTGTAGAAAAAATGCTTTTAAAAGTAAAAAAAAAAGCCATGGGGAGGGGGGCAGGGATTTTTTGCTACCGGTTCTCTGAACCACCCGCCGCCATTGCTACCGGATCAGGCGATCCGGTCCGAACCGGGAGCATTTCGCCCCTGATTTGAATCCTATATCTGTTTTAGAGGGCTCAGATTGTGTCAAATGTCCTCTTGGAAAAGCTCTTGTTGACTTTCATGGAATTTACTTCAAGGTAAAGATGTATACATTTACAGTCACAGTAAGCTTTAGGGATGCTCAGATGCAGTAGATCAGGGGTGTCAAACTCATATTGTCACGGTGGCGTCACATGACATATCATGACTTTTTCCCCTTCGCTAAACCGGGTGTGGGCATGACCAGCATGTGACACATCCATCCTGTGAGTTGCAAGTTTGACAGCTCTGCAGTAGATTGTCACTGTTCTTCCATAATGTCACTGGAAATCAATTGGCAAATGCCACAGGGTTTTATCTTTTTCAATGAAACAACAAGGTGTTAAACTTTTCAAAGACTAAATGAGAATATGTATACCAGGCTAAAAGTTGAATTAAAACTAATTTATAGTTATGCTTAAGAACCTATACATAAAATGTCCACACCTGAAGAATTATGAGATTTGCTTGAAACCAATTAGGGACATAACTAAATAAAGAATATTCTGAAGAGTGAGCTGCAGGCTCCACAGAGAGAGGATTGAACAGAAAAAGACAGATGGTCATAACATCTTTAATATCCACTGCAGAAAAATCTAATTGTATTCAGGACCAAGAGCAAATATTCTTGATGATTCCATTATCTTTTGAAGTATTCATGAGTTTAAGGACCTCTGAGTTACTGAAAACATGTTCATTAACAAGCATTTGTATCTGCTTTTCTTCCTGTCCTTTGAAAGTTACTCTGCATAAGCCTATGGTTTAGAACCTAAGTTATGGTTCTGGAATTTTTTTTCCCTTGTTGTTTCTTTTAAATCATTTGAAAACTCATTTAAAAAAAGAATAGAATCTGACATCAAGCTTTACTTAAATGAAGTTATAATCATTCCCTGGGAAACAGAGGGCTGCTACTGCCAGTTATAAATTGTGTGTAGGTCTTTGGATGTCCTAGTATTTGTATCTTAATTCTGCCTATGTGGTATAGCACACTAATTAGTAATTGCTCTAAAACATTTTTTTTAAAAAAAATAATCTTTATTAAATATTTACAATAAAATTAACCCACAATAATGGTTGAAAAGCAATATAGGAAGCAAAATATAGAAACACATAAACACAGGACTAAAACCAAACAACAAACATGACTAACTGAGAGTTAAGCTCACTCTCCAATTAATATTAACTAATATCATCCTAGCCAAACATTTCAATGCAATCAAGTTCTTTTTACTAGCTACAAAACAATTGGTCTGTTTTTATCAAAATTATAAAGAGTTATAAAGCCTAGTAAATATCTAGTTAATCTAATTAGACGATCTTATCACCCTTCTCCGAAGTTTAACCTTCTTTTGAGCCATACAAAACATCTGTCCCAACTTCTATTATATACTGAATCTTTCTTGTTTTTTAAGATATACGTTAGCCTGTCCATCTCAGCACATCGAAGAATCTTGTTTATTATCAGATGGTCAGGGGGCATATCTGCATCTTTCCACAGTTCAGCAAATGCCATTCTCGCCGCTGTTGAGACATGGACAAATATATACCAATCCTTCTTATCGATGTAGTCCGGTCTTATTCCGAGTAAGTAGAGTTTTAATCACCTTTTGTTGAAACAATTTTAATTACCTTTTGTTGAATAGTGATCATTGTTTAACCAGCAGTGATATTTCAAGATGGGAATGGGGACAGGGTCAGGTTACTATCTTAAAACCCAACTTTAGTCCTTTCTCATACAGATTTAGACCAGCAAGTTCTTTCAGAAGCTCTTCAGACCCCTCTTCCACCAGTATCTACTCCTGAGTTGAGAAACTTATGAAGGTAATATTCTTGTCATTGAATCCCAGCTTTTTATTTTTTAAATCCTACCCTTCAACAAACTCTGCTGAGCAACTGTTCCCCCTAGCAAGGGGTACTAAGAGATATCCTCACCACCACCATACCCAATCCAGTAAATCCTAAGGCATTTCAGTTACTTTGGTGTGTGCAGTGCCATAGTTATTTATTTATTATTTTATTTTATTTTATTTATTTTATATGCCGCCCTTCTCCGGAGACTCAGGGCGGCTTACGATGTGTTAAGCAATAACAAGCAAGTTAAAGTTAAGCAAGTTAAAGAGCAGTCCCTGTTAACCTACAGATCTATAACTTCATTTACACAAATTCACAAATTAATAAATGCACTAATTACATATATGCACAATCATTGACCTCTTGGTGAATAGAGCCTCGGATATCATCTCCCTTGCCCACCTTAACAGTTTTCTTCAAGGGACCTTACATTTTCAAAGACATAAGATATAGCTAGCCCTTGTTTATAGATAGCCCTTGTTTAACTACCACAATTAGTATCAGCAACTCCATCCCTAAGTGAAACAGTTGCTATGTGGGAAATCACATGACTACAATTGTGCTTTTCTTTTTCCTACACCTCTGCCTTTGGAATGCTCGTCCCAACAGTGAAATAATCAGTAAGAAAGGAATAAATGTTTGTATATATATTAATTGGAGAGAAAGGGATTACAAGAGAGTAGGCAGGCATACAGTGAAAGTAAGCAAGCACACAGTAGGAAATATCTATTGAAAGCAATGGGCTGGTACAAACAGCTGATATGCTCCCTATTGCGTGCCTTCTTGCTGTTTTGCAATCCCTCTGAAAGGATGGGAAGGAAAAAAAGCAACAGGTTGGACACAGGACAATGTATATTGACTGTATTCTGTGGGCATTCATCAAAAAGTTAGTTTTAGCACTCTCATAATTTGAAAGTTACTGAACAAGGCAGTTGATAAGTGTTCTATATGGAGAACTAGGAAGATACAACAGAGGTTTGGCTTAAGTAACAACAATGCTTTATTTCTAACAGAACATTAACTCATAGAACAAGGCAACTGCGCGCGAGCGAAAACATTGACAACTTGTTGCCGTTTGACAACTGCTTAAATAGGGAGCTGTCAAATGGGAGAAATCAATAGGAGAGCTGCGTTTTCCCGCTATTTGGCTGCTCGCGTCTTAGCCAATCACAGTCGAGCAGCAACAGGGCAGGTTTCGGGGAAGTCAGAACTGCGAGGACTTAACAGTAAGTGAGCACTATCTCACTTGGAAGGGGTGCTTAGTCACAACTGCCTTTCTATATCATGATCTCTTCCTGCTGATCCCAATCCAAAAGCAGTTTGGCTGATTAGATCTTTCAGTCACTATTCTCCTACTCTTGGTTTCAGTCCTATTCTTTGTATCTTAGGTTTCCTTCTGTCTTCTTCAACTGCCTGATTAATGAGTAATCTTTCTGTCAAGTCATTTCTTCAAGTAATCCATCCCTCTTCATATCACAAACATATGTTTATTTTCTCAGGTCGCTTTTCTATGTGAACTAGTTCATTTTCTGTTTTGTGGTTATTTTTTTTTTCCAGATTTGGTCTCTGGGCCAACCAGAGTTCCAATCTGTCCTTGGTTTCTTGGTCTGCAAATGTGTCTTTGCACCCACAACTCCACATCCATCATATTTTCCAGTCCCCTCTTTTCATTTCTGGATGGTCTCCCCACCATCAACAGTAGCACCTTCTTTTTTTACTACAAAAAAGCCTTTTATTCCATCTTATGATCTAATTACAGTATATAAACACAGTGGGGGGAGGAGATGACAGGAAGAAGAAGAAAAATACTATGGTAAGAAGTTCTACTTAAAAGCAGATATTATAAAACCTCTCTGAATTTCTTAATGAAATGATATTCAGCCTTTATAAAACAAGTAAGATAAAACCCTGATAAAGGCTTGGCTTAGCTAAATATACATATGTTTATTTTATCAACAGCTTTAGCAACTGTTTATTTTATCAACAGTTTTTTCACCAAGGAATAACTTTTCACAATTTTGAAACCATATCTCCTTAGAGACAAATCATATCAAGTATGAACAGTACTGGAGGAAGAGCTTCTCCTGATCATAAAGCACAGGCAGACTGTCTTAGAAGAGATGCTTTTTCATATCAATAGTGGGTTCCACTTACCTTCGCTACTGGTTCGGAACTGTGAGCGCACGGGGCGCTTCTATGCATGTGCAGAACCTTCCACGCATGTGCAGAGCATCTGTAATGATGTCCAGGTGGGTGGGTGGAGCCTCCTGCCATGACCATTACCAGTTCGCCTGAACCGGGGTGAACCAGTATGGCTTTAAAACCAAGTACTTACAGTTTGAATTGAGGTGAAAACAAATAACAAGTGTGTTTCTGTTAGAATGAATGCAAATGTGAATCCACCTGGATGTACTGGTTGTAATCCTGATGTAACAGTGAAATCCTCTGAAGTCTGCTACCAGTTCTGTGAGTCTGCTACTGAGCACATGCATGCGTGCCTGAGGTGCACCCATGCACTAAAAAAGGAACATTTTGAAGCTTTCCAAGTCTGCAAAGGTAAGTAGAACAGTGAGGGGTGGAATCCACTGTGCCATGTGATTTAGATTAGCTAGAAAGCAGGAAATCTGACAATTCTAGCTAATATAAATAGCGCGTCAAAGCTGATCATTGCCCAACTGATCATCGGAAATACCGGTTCGCCCGAACTGGTAGCATTTCACCCCTGCCCTGATGGCTATAATCAGCTAGTTAACACTTTTCCTTCAACTTACTAAAGCAGTACTCCAAGTGGGAGGTAACAAAAATATGAACAATACTAGTCAGATTATTTTTAACTCACAAATAACTGCAGCTAACAAAGCAAAAAATTTTGGTAAGACTCTCTTAGTCGCCAGAGCCAAATTCAATTCAAAGAAGATTTTCTTTCTTTCTTAATTAGTTACATCAATAAGTTAAGTAGCACTCCTAAGTAAGTAACTGCTGGAGCACTGCAATTCATCTAAAAATATCTGAACATGAGATCCATCATATTACAGGGTTGTTCTCATCTGCCTTCAGTTTCGGTTTATTGGCCTTCATCCAGTCAATCCCCAAATCCAGGCAAGGATTATAGTAGCAGATTATATACTAAAGTTAGTCATGTCTTAACTCCCACTGATTACAGCTAAATTTGTCTGGATCCAATCCCTATAACAGAGCATTGCATTTGACATTCATTAAAAAGCACAATAGCAATAGCACTTAGACTTATATTCTGCTTCACAGTGCTTTATAGCCCTCTCTAAGCAGTTTACAGAGTCAGCATATTGCCCCCAACAATCTAAGTCCTCGTTTTACCGACCTTTACCGAAGAATGGAAGGCTGAGTCAATTTTGAGCCGGTGAGAATCGAACTGCTGGCAGTCAGCAGAGTTAGCCTATAATATTGCATTCTAACCATTGTGCCACCATGGCTTCTCTGGGGTATCTGGGTAAGTGTTTTCAGTGCAGATTTCATTGTATCAAGGAAATTTACCCAAGGTATTATTCAAGTATTTTAAGAAGAGTACCTATGACCATTATTATTTTTTAAAAGATTCAAGAAAATCACCACCTTTTAAGTTATGATTGGTAGAACTAAATTAATATTTCTACTGCATATATGTAACTTGCTTGTTCAATGAAGATCTGAATATGCAAGTTTGCCAAGCAAACATATATTTTGCAAATTTGAAAAAAGATTTGGGTGCTTTGGAGATTTTTCTTTTCAGTTCAAGTTTGCTTTCAACATTATGTAGGTATTGCTCATAAGCTTCCTAATTATTGCTAAATCTAGAGTTACACTCTAATAGTTTGACAGTTCCAACAGAGTGTTTGTTCACTATATCAAAAGGTTAATTGATTTATTTTAATTCTTTTCCCCAGAGACTATATTAATGTTTATATTTCTTGAATAATGAAAGGCTGCTCATTATCCCACAAATCTGAGGATGGCATATTTATTTTTTAACTGTGTTCCAGGTCACTAACAGCTTCATAAAAAAAATTATTTAGCAGAAATTATTTTTTCAGTCCTGTGACATGAAACTTTATTTGGTATCTACAGAGAATTTTCCTCCAATGAAACCATGGAAACACTGAGGAATAGGAAACCAAGATTAATTTTGATCAGGATTTTCTTTCTCAATCCACATTTAAATGTGAATTGTGTTTGCATAATCTTCTAAAGATTTATAAAGCAAAGAATGGCAGATTGTATAGCAACCTTAAAAATAAAATTATATTCTTATCATTCTTATTCTTATGTTTTAAAAGCAGCATTTTCTTTTTCTCAAATATGTCTGTTTAAGGTTATTTCAAATTACAAAATAACAATATTACAATAAGCAGTCTGCCTCAGAGACACTAGAGATCAAATTCATTAAGAATATAACGGACACACAATATTGTACAGGATTAGTTTTAAAAGGTATTTTCCTTAAGCACACACTCCCTTTCTCAGAATCAACATTTATATCTGAAACTATATGTATTTCATTTCCACATCACTTATCCTTTTTCTTTCATATCCTTTCCTTGATTTCCATTGCTTTTCAAACTCATCATTCTATCTGATAGTGGCAGAAGACATAAAGAGACCCTGAGTAGGCAATCATTGCTAGTACTCCTATTAAGAGGACTGCTATTCTTTATTTAATTTTTAATATAATTTTTATCATGAATAATTGTAATAGTAAAAACTAATACAAACTAAATTTAGATAGAGGAGAATGAAAAAAGAACAAAAAGTGCAAGAAAGAAAGAAGAAAAGGAAGAAATATTATAAAGAAAAAGAAAAGAAAGTGTTTTCCAACCTTTATCTCACCAACCTTAAAGAAATTTAATAACTCTTCACCTCCATAACCTTAAATAGATAAGATTAAAATTAAAAGTAAGATTAAGATGATAAAATATCCTTTATTGTCATTCTCCTGTATACATAATGGCACATATTAAAATGAAATTCCGTTTTTGAAGGAATGTCATCCACTAAACAATGTCACCATCCCAAGGATAACATTAATAATATAATAACAGCACTACCATCCAAAAATGTCAAGTTATGCAAAAATGGCACCAAAATGTATCTATGTATGTGTGTATGTATGTGTGTGTGTGCGCGCGCATATATCTATCTATCATCTATCTATCTATCTATCTATCTATCTATCTATCTATCTATCTATCTATCTATTTACTGACAAATAAATAAAGGGAGACTAGTATAGATCTATTTCAAGCTATTTAGCTCACATCAGCTAGCCATACATTTATGGGATTCGAACCTGGGCTTGCTTGCATATTAGGCAGATGTATTAACCACTAAATTTAATACAAAATAGTTTGTCATGAAAGCGACTGCCTAAGGGCTCCTGGATTGGAGCTGAAAGGCAAAAGGAAGCATTATGCTCCTTCCCATATTTGGGTAGACCAGGTTGTTTTGATAGGAAACCCATATATATATGGGTCTTGAGAGTTAACAAGATTGTTACTATATGGTGCAAAGCTATTATAAAATCTAGTTGTTCTGCTTCAGATACCATAAAACATCCTCCCTGAAGGCAACAATGAAAATCGGTCATGGAGAGTCCCTGAGAATACTGTAGACCCTGATCAAGCAGCACTTACATTCCATGTCCTGGGTAGAAGGAATGAACTTCCAATAATCTTTTCCGCTGTCCTGCATAGCATTCCCATCCAAAGCAGTAGCACGTCCAAGCCAAAGAGTCCAAGCCAAGGAGTCTTGGTGGTGCAGTGGACTAAAGTGCTGTTAAGTAGCGCTTAGCTGCCAGCTGCCTTCAATTACTGCGAGTTCAGTTCTCACCAGGCTCAAGGTTGACTCAGCCTTCCATCCTTCCGAGGTAGGTAAAATGAGGACCCGGATTGTCGGGGCAATAAGTTGACTTTGTATAAAAAAGAACACTGCTGGGGCGGGGGGGCAAAAGCCCTACTAAGCAGGTATATACAAAAAGTTTGAAGGCTATTGCTTAATGCATTGTAAGCTGCCCTGAGTCTCCGGAGAAGGGCGGCATATAAAATAAATAAATAAATAAATAAAAATAAAAAAATACAACATGATACTCTCAATCATCAAGGACAGGGAAAGAAAGATGTGCTCTTCTCATATGACAAATCAAATAAACCAACATTATATTCCTTTTACTTCTAATATTTAATACAATCAAATAGTGTCATAGGGTTTAAGTTGTCTTTAATTCTTTTTTATCCCACTACAGAGATTTCTTCAAGGCTTTAATAAGCCTCTTTTGTAAGAAATAAAAAATATTTTCAGGCCATTCTTTCTGTTTATCATGTGTATTTCCCTTTTAACTTTTAAACTTCAGACAGTTTCTGCTGTATATTCAGTAAAGCATCCTTTTCCAGATCATTTTCTTGGCATATCATTTGTTGTTTTCCATTCTGTACTTTATCTTGTCAGATGTTTGTCATTCCTTCATTAACATCTTTTAGATTTAGTCTATACATAAACATCATTACTGATGTTGTAATTGCTAACCTCTGGTTCCATTTTTCAAAGATCTCCTTAAATATTTCCAATGTTATAACATTTTGTGTCACTGATAGAGGAAGATATTTGTATTTAAGCGTTGAAATGAAGGATCCTTGGTGCTCTCTGAGCTTGGTTGTTTTCTTGCAGATATTTCATTACCAAACTAGGTAAAGAAACATACAGTATCTATACAGTGCTGACGTCCATTTGTAAATCCCAGTATTAATTGCATTTTTTCTTCTACTTAAAACATTTCTAAAATAATCTAACCATCCTAATAATGAAGGTATAAGAAGGAAAAAGAGACAAACAGCAACAAAAACACCAACCAAGAACATTTTGGCCAAGAAGAAGACATTGGAACAAGATAGAACTGAAAACAAGAATTTCTATAGTGAGTATTGGGGTTCTGTGGCATCCAAACTGGAGATGAGGTGAGTTGCACCAGTTCCACACTAGTTAAGCTCTGTGGGATGGGGAATTCAACTAGGCAATAGCAAAAGGATCAAGGATTTCAGTTCTGAAGTTTCCTCAATTCATCCATAGCATAACAATGTTAAACTGAACATGAAAGAAAATAAAATATATCATTGCACAAGTTCAGTTGATTTGATGTCGTATCTCCTATTTTATCCATCATACCCAGAAGACTATTTTTGTTTCTTTCCTTGGGGAAAAAAAAGACATTTATAGTAGTGGGCTTCAATTTTAGCCGCTACCGGTTCACATGCACAGAGACATCTGGGCAGGTGGTGGAGCCTCCCGCCACTGCTGCTACTGGTTTGTGTTGTGTTCTGAGCATGCTCAAGAGAATTGGCCCCTGTTGGGATCCTTTGTAATGTGGAATGTTCCTATTGGTTAAGCCGTCTGACAGTTGGTATAAAAGAGCTGTCAGGCTGAGTTCGAGGTTCTTCGTATTGTACTTCTTCTGAATTGTGTTAGAGCTGTAGCTATGAGGTAAATAAATACTTACTGTTATAATCCACCTCTGTAATTCATTATCTGCTCGAGAACACACCACTGGCGACGAGGATGGGATATTGAATTTGCCAAATTAACAATAGTAGGTGTGAGTTGAGCCTGAAGTGAACTGACAGCCTGAGGTGAGGAGAGGTGTGAGTTTAAGACACAACGTAATGGCATCCTCACAGACATTTCCTCCATTCAATCTGGCTACTGAGACTTGGGAGGCATATGTGGCCCGTTTTGACTGTTTTTTAATCGCAAATGACTACACGAACTTGTCTGCTGAGCGCAAACGTGCATATTTCCTCAGTTTCTGTGGGCCTGAAATGTTCGATACCGCTATGACGTTGATGGCCCCTCAATCCATACATGCTGGAACGTGGGAGGCTTTTATGAATAAATTGAAATGCCATTACGCCCCTGCGCCTTCTAGGATTGCCCGCAGACAGCAATTCTACCATAGGGATCAAGCCCCTGGGGAGACAATAAACCAATATGTCGCCGCATTAAGGAAGCTTGCGCGCCATTGCGAGTTCGTGAACCTGGATGACTATCTCTTAGACAGGCTAGTGAGCGGAGTGAGAGATCAGAATCTTAAAAGGCGTTTAATTGTGAACCATGAACTGATGTTCCAAATGGCGTTTGATGAGGCCTGCATGGCAGAATTGGCTAATCTATCAATTGCGGAGCTGCCCCGGGGACAAAGCCCACCCAAGCCGAATAGGGAAGCTTTATTAGTGAATGAGACAGGTGAGGGCGGCCTATCCGACTCAGATGGCGAGCGGGATGTCTGCAGAGTACATGAAGTGAGAGCTAAAACGTTCATGGCTAAGTCACCGAGAGGAGCAGTCACTGAGTGTAATAGTTGCGGAGGGGACCATCTACGTGCCTCGTGCAGGTTTAAAGACGCCGTCTGCCACCGCTGTGGCCGGCAAGGCCACATAGCAAGAGCCTGCCGGTCCGCGCAGCCGCAGTCTAGAGCGAGGGTTCCTAGTAACCAGGAAGGACAACGGCGATTCCGTCCGACGACAGAGCGCAGCCACAATGCCCGGAGCTTCTCCACAGTCCATATGGTCGTTCCAGATGAAGAGCTCATTAAAAATAAAATCCACCTCACTGTGTACATCGAGAGAAGGCCGTGCCGCATGGAGATGGACACAGGATCAGCCACCTCCATCATATCCTGGGCCACCATAAAACATCTTGTTCTGAAGATTTCAAAAAGGAGGCTAGACCCTTGCAATGTGATTCTGCGAGATTACCAAGGGGGGGCAATTCCCGTGGTGGGCTCTGGTTCTTTCAGGGTTCGTTTTAAGGGATTTGCTGGATATTTATCATTGGTGGTTGTGGATGGGCCCCTACCAAGCCTCCTAGGGCTTAATTGGTTCGATGCCTTAGGTCTCACCGTTCAGGGCGTAAATGCCATTAGGTCTACTGAACTTGACGAATTATGTAAGGAATTCCCAGGGGTATTTGATGACCAGTTGGGAAAATATACAGGCACCCCTGTTTCTTTTAGTTTGGATCCCCAGGTCCAACCGCGAAGACTAAAACCACGCCGTGTTCCCTTGGCGTTGCGTCCAAAGGTGGATGCAGAATTGGACAAACTCATTGCACAGGGGGTCCTAGAACCTGTTGATTACGCCCCCTGGGAGACCCCAACCGTCATCGCCATTAAGGCAAATGGTTCAATCCGAATCTGTGCAGACTACCGGGCTACTATTAATCAGGCATTGTTGTCACATGCTTATCCCGTTCCGGTAGTGCAGCATTTGCTACATTCCTTGAGAAGCGGGTCAGTCTTTGCCAAGTTAGATTTAGCACAAGCATACCAGCAGTTGCCTGTGGATGATGAGACGGCCACTGCACAGACCATTGTCACGCATCAGGGAGCCTTCAGATGCCGCCACTTGCAATTCGGCGTGAGTGTATCCCCGGGAATTTTCCAAAGTTTGATGGAGAGGCTCCTCCATGGAATTCCCGGAGTGCTACTGTATTTTGACGATGTGCTGGTCTCTGCAACCAGCATATCTCAGCTGATGGACCGCCTTCGTTGTGTCCTGTCCAAATTTAGGAGTGTAGGACTCAAAGTTAAGAAGTCTAAGTGTAGCATTGCTGTACCTCAAGTTGAGTTTTTGGAGTTCTTAATCAATAGCAAAGGAATTCATCCTACGGAAGCGAAAACTAAAGCTATCCTGGACGCTCCCGTTCCTACGTGCAAATCTGAACTTCAAGCCTTCCTCGGCCTGTTAAACTTTTATGCTGTTTTTCTATCCCATAAGGCATCCGTGGCAGAGCCCCTCCACCGGCTGTTGGACCGAGGTGCTCCATGGAACTGGACCGCGAAAGCCGCTGCTGCTTTTCGAGCGGTCAAACAATTGCTTGTGTCAAATTCTGTTCTAACTCAGTATTGTGAAAATCTTCCACTTATTCTAGCTTGTGATGCCTCCCCGTATGGGGTTGGCGCCGTCCTTAGCCACAGGTTTCCGAATGGGTCCAAAGCCCCTGTGGCATTTTTTTCCCGTACCTTGGCTCCCGCTGAACGGAATTACTCACAACTGGACAAAGAGGCTTTGGCACTTGTGGCGGGGGTAAAGCGTTTTCATTACTACCTTTATGGTCGCCCGTTTACCTTAGCTACGGACCATCAGCCTTTACTAGGTTTGCTTGCGGGTGATCGACAAACCCCACAAATCCTGTCCCCCAAGTTTACCCGTTGGTCCGCTTTTTTTGGCTGCTTACCAATATACACTTACCTACGTGCCTGGGAAGCATCTGGCCCATGCAGACGCTTTGAGTCGTTGCCCCATGACCACCTTCTTATGTGACCCAGCATCTGCTTCAGCTGTGTTTTTGATTGACAGTTCTTCTTTTGCCTTAACTGCTGCTGACATTGCCCGCCACTCCGCTCGTGACCCTGAACTCTCTCAAGTCCTGGACTGGGTTAAAAGGGGGTGGCCTTCAGGGAAATTGGGGTTCCTCTGGCAACCGTATGTTTCCAGGAAACTGGAATTATCAGCCCAAGGGGGTTGTTTACTCTGGGGTCACCGGGTGGTGGTCCCACAGCCACTTTGAAAGACCATCCTTGTCTTGTCTCACTACATGCCGGTCACCCTGGTATTGTCCGGATGAAAGCTATGGGAAGGAGTTACGTCTGGTGGCCCGGCCTAGATAAAAGCATCACAGATTGGGTGGCCTCTTGTCAGCGTTGTCAGGAGTCACGACCACTGCCCCCTAAAGAAAAAGCCCATGAGTGGGAGGAACCTATGGGTCCATGGTCCCGCATACATTTAGATTTTGCTGGCCCTTTCCATGGGCAGATGTTCTTAGTGGTCGTAGATGCGTATTTGAAATGGGTGGAATTGGTGCTAATGCACTCCACCACATCCGACACTGTCATAAGGGTTTTGCACGCACTTTTTGCCACACATGGGTTGCCCGACCTTCTAGTGTCGGATAATGGTCCTCAACTGATGGCATCAGTGTTCGAGCTGTTCCTGGCAAGGCTGGGCATTCGGCATTGCCTCATCTCGCCTTACTACCCAGCGGCTAACGGCCTTGTGGAAAGGGCTGTTCGCTCAGCAATGGATGCGCTTGGCCGTATGGGCCCGGATGCGTGGCCTGAGTATATGGTTGAGTATATGATAGTGCAGCACACGACACCCTGCCTGGTCACGAACTGGAGCCCCGCAGAGTTACTTATGGGCCGGTGTTTACGGACCGTTTTGGATCACTTGCATCCTCTATATGCCCCTAGTAAACCTCTGGACTCCCATAGTACAAACAGACCCTTCGGGGTGGGGGATTCAGTTTATGCCAGGAATTATGGGGGTTCACCATTGTGGATTCCCGGACGGGTGATAGATGTAACCAGGCCATGTTCTTATAAAATAGATATGGGTCAAGGTAGAGTCTGGCGTCGGCACCAGGATCAAATCAGGGCTAGGAAGGTGCCGCCTACCGAACGTAGTGAACAGACGGACAGGGGTATGGATAGGGTTGAGCCGGGGTTTGGGGACACCCATTCTTCCGATTGGAATAATGAACCGTGCAATCCAACACCTACCAGTAGCTGAGGGGCAGTTCGAGAATACTCACCCAGGGTACAGGAAGACAGTCCAGGGCCGGCGCATGTTGATCCAGTTGAAGATCGGTCTGTAGAAAGTCCTAGGGGTAGGAATGTCCCTGTCCAGCCGGAACACCTGCCTAGGGCGAGCCCGAGGCGCTCAGGGCGTCTCCGACATCGACACGCATACCTCGAGGATTATGCATGCACCATTCCAGGGGAAAGGGGTGTTGTGTTCTGAGCATGCTCAAGAGAATTGGCCCCTGTTGGGATCCTTTGTAATGTGGAATGTTCCTATTGGTTAAGCCGTCTGACAGTTGGTATAAAAGAGCTGTCAGGCTGAGTTCGAGGTTCTTCATATTGTACTTCTTCTGAATTGTGTTAGAGCTGTAGCTATGAGGTAAATAAATACTTACTGTTATAATCCACCTCTGTAATTCATCATCTGCTCGAGAACACACCAGTTCGCCCGAGCCAGGGTGAACCGGTAGCAACTCACCACTGATTTATTAGCATCTTATTTGTCCAGAAGTCTCCAAGAGCCACATCTCAAAGTATTATAGCTAATTTTTCCACTGATTGCTGCTTATTAATGATAGCAAATGTCCCCTGGATTCAATAACAGTTCAGCAATTGATATGAATGAGACAAAAAAAAAGTTTAAATTTTTGGTTGCACTGAAAAATCAACACATATTTGCAGCCCATCCATTTTATGAAAACTCCATTGTATAGTAAATCTAAAATAATAATTCTGCATCTCTTAATTCATGTGACATAAAAAAACCTAGCTTTTAGTTAAAAACTATACATAACAGTTATGTATAAGAGAATTGGAGTGATGACATGCTTCAAACTTGGAAGTACAGTATATGACTGTCAAATGCAGTTAATTTCTGGCTCCACTAAAAATTTCAAATGTATCTGAAATAAAGGCTCACCCAATAATTCAAATTTAAAATGGATTAATTTAGCTTCCCTAAAAATATGGAGTTTCTTGCTGTCTAATCTTTGGAGAACAAAAGGAATGATATTAAAATCAGTCTTTTCCAATTTTTTGGTAAATGTAATACAATTAAATTAGTTAATAGATATTCTACAGAAAAATCAGTTCACTGTAAGAAAATAAATGTATTAATTATTGATGAATAAATGCTTGAGTGTTCATACTTAAGCTAATGGATGTAGTGCTTGTTCTTTGTGAAAAAATATACAATCCGTGTATACTGAAATTTTTATTCCAGTCTACTTTTTCCCTTCATTGACATTAGCTTTTTTCCTAAGGTAAAACATTTCTTCATTTCCAACAATTTCAGTTGAAAGCTAATTTTGAAGTCTATTACTTTCATTCTTAGTGAAAAGCACAATGCAGCATTTTGTTTTAATATGCCACTGAAATTGTTTGAGTAGATACACTATGGAATCAAATACAATATGCCAAAATGGTTTCCATTAACTATGCACATTTGCAATGCTTCAGTTAATGGGTATGTTTTTGTTCGTTTCTCTCATCTTTGCATCCATATGATGAAATGATTCAGTTAATGTAACTGAAAAGTACATTGGGAAAGGTAGAGCAAATTACAAAGGCATCAAACCACCATTTCACCCACATATATTATTTTATAATGAAGTTTAATAATGACAGAAATTGTCTTTAGATTTGAACATCAGTCATTTCTGCAATTGTAGTTAATGTGAAAATCTCACTCGTGGTAATGTTTTGCGAAAACATAGCAGAAGCAGTATATCATACGTTGGACTAAAATGTCATAATAAAATCTTAACTAGATATTATTGAAATATATAGTTCATTGAAAATAATTTGCAACAATTCCAAGGATGGAAATGGAGGGTTTGTTCCTATCCACTATAGAACAAGAGTACAAAGGTTATTTATTGATTTATTCCATGAACCTTATATTTTGCTTTATTACTATTTTCAGCAGGCATGTGGAACAAGAGATAACTGAAAACAGTATTACAGTATCTAAATAACTTGTTTTGTGCAGATTTTCAAATGAAATGCAGATGTTTTAACAAAATTCATTATAACTGTAATATTGTGCTCCCTGAAGAATACTAAATGGATATTAGATATTTTATTCTAAAGAGAAATGCTGCATCCCTGTGATATTTTGCAGATATTGCTTTTGTTTCCCCATGACATGTAATGTGGATTAGATAATAATTTGGACATCTTCAGGAGGAAGAATTCAGAAGAAGCTCCTGCTTTGCTCCTTGGAATTTGGCTTGACAAAGTTTTATTTTGTATTTATATTATTTACCTTCTCCATGAAATTGCTGAGACAATGTCATTTAGATTTTGACTCACAGAAACATATATTACAAAGATAACTGTCAGATCTGTTCCTGTTTTCCACTTACTTCTGAAGAATTCCTAAACAGCTACTTGGAAGCTATATAGTCAGAAATTTTCCAGTGTTGTTGGGTGCAGAGCTTGACTACCATTTCTTTAAATGAAGGTGGGTCCATTTCCTCATTCCAAATCCAAATTCATATGAATTTACTCCTCCCTGTAGTCAACTCTATATTATTTCCAGGTGACCTTGACCAAACCAGAAAGGACATAGATCTATTTGACAAGTGGCCACACTTACAGCCAGAAAGGAAGGATCCATTACTTTTAAATCCACACGATAACTTTGGAAAGCTCAGGCAGATGTATCCCTTATTCAGGAAACTGAATAAGAGGAAGAGGTACAGGACAATTGGATTTGCAAGATTCAATTTTCAGCCTTTTTTCCAACCAGAGACTTTGCTTTGCATTCTCATTTCAGACGGCCTACTTTTCCATCTGAAATTTCAAATTAAATACATAGCTTAAGGTGACCAGACGTCCCGCTTTTGGCGGGACAGTCCCGCTTTTGAGCAATTTGTCCCGCGTCCCGCGGCGTTTTAAAAAAGTTCCGATTTTTCATTCTGCCTCCTGGTTCCCGGCTGCCTCCTGAATCCCCGCTGGTGGCTAGAGGGAAAAAACCTGTTTAAACTCTTGCCGCGGGGCTTCAAAGGGCCGCCCTACGTTAATTAGCTCGGCTTCCCCCTCTCAGCTGATTTGCACAGGGCTCTGCTCTTGCTAAATTGCTCAGTTTTTTTTTCCTCTTTGTGCAAACCAAGCTCAAAACGAAACTGAAAGTAAAACAGGCTGTTGGCTTTGCGGTTTGCTTGCAACGTTGGAAAATTAGGCAGCAGATTTATTTTCCTTTTCCTCACCAAAAAAGGTAAGTGCAAACAATGGAAAATTATTTAGGGCAAAAGAGGAGAGTTCAAGATTTTAAAACACAAAAGAAAAAAAAGCTCTTTTTAACTAAGGAATTGTAATAATTGAGATATTATTAATTGTATACTGTGTTGAAAGCAGAAATGGTTAAGTTGTGGTTTGGAGGAATATATGGGGGAAATTATTTGGGTTATTATTATTGGTAAGTATAATTAATTGATTTGTAAGAAATTGGATTGCATGGAAATAATTGGAATATTCATGTTCATATTGATTAATATACAAAAAAGATAGTTATATAACTAATTGATTTATATTAAAATGTTGAATTTGTATTAAACAACTGTATTACATAATTACATAATTAACCAATGTGAGGATGGATATAAAAATAGATGACAATGGGAAGGGGTATAAAATAGAATAGAAGGGAAAAATTGAATTTGATTAAGATTAGAGATGAGGATGAAGGGTAAAATTGTTTTTTTAAAAAAATAGATGAGGAATAAATATGGCAAAAAGGAAATATAGAAATTGTAAATTTAATTGAAATGACTACACACTGTTTAAATTTGTGAACCAGTCAAATATTCTGTTCAAAGAAAATACATTGTATGTATGTGTGTTTCTAATTATTGCTATTTATTCATATTTGTTCTCTTTTATTCTTTAAAGTTTAACAATTCATTCTTTATCTTAATATCTTTATATTTGTTTGGGGTTGGCTTTCTTCCCTTTCATCTTTTTTATTGTACAGCAATCTTTCTCCTCAAACCTACCACCTCTCTTTTCTTTCCTTCTTACTTTCTCTTCCCCCCCTCTTCTTCTCCTCCCTACTTCCTCTTCCTTTCTCCTTCTCCTCCTCTCTTCCTCCCTCTCTTAACCGTCACTCCTACTCTAATTTCCCTTCCCTTCCTTCATCCCTCTCTATTACTGTATCCTTTTGTGCATATGGACTACTCAGAGGGCTGAAAAAGTTATTTTTGACTGGTCCTCACACTTTTGACCAGTCCTCGAACTTACGACTGTCCTTACATTTTACGTTTTTTGCCCTATCTTGTCATCATGGTGAAGAGAAGCGGTTGTGAAATGAGTGACATGGTTGTTAAGAATGCTGCACGGGCATAAATGTGAGGATGGTCATAAGTGTGAGGACCAGTCAAAAGTGTGAGGACCTGTCAGAAATGACTTTTCAGCCCTCTGAGTAGTCCCTATACACATAGCCATGGCCACCCGGTCACATGACCAGCTAGCCACGCCCATCCAGTCACATAGCCTCCAAGCCACGCCCACACAATAAGCCACGCCCACAATGGTGTCCCTCTTACCAATGTTAAAATCTGTTCACCTTACCCTATACACATAGCCATGGCCACCCGGTCACATGACCAGCTAGCCACGCCCACCCAGTCACATGACCAGATAGCCACGCCCACAAAATAAGCCACGCCCACAATGTCCCTCTTTACCAATGTTAAAATCTGGTCACCTTAACATAGCTGTATTGACAACACTGAAGCATGGTTCTGCTCTATGTGATGAAACTACTACAATAAATGACAATGAACCTAATGGTTTATATTTGGGGACAACAACATTACAACCCAAATAAATCCCAGGTGTTTTATAGTTTTTAAGTCAATTTCTGAAAACATCTGGGACTATTCCCATCTTAAAACAAGTTGGCCATCTTTATACTGTTTTATTTACACTTATTCAGAAAGGATACATACATCTGAGAACATATCTAAGAACTGTTAAATTGGCCTAGATCTTTACTATTTACTTTCAAATTGCTTTAAAGTTCCAAATTACACTGCTAATTTTATTAAGTATCATTTAAAGCAAGTATCAAGTAATGAAGATTAAATCAAGAGAGATATTGCTCGTTAGCTGCAATTGAGAGTTGTAAAACTTGTATCTCCACAACATATGCAAGTTATCAGTTTCATTTCATTGCATGTTAGCAACAATATAATCAGTCTATGGACAGATGCTAAAATAAGTTTAATAAACCTATTTCGTCCAGATGTCTTGGACTGTAGCATCTATAATCTCTTGCCTTTGGCCATGTGAGCTGGATAAAATTAGTCCAAAATATTTGGAGTGAATCAGATTGCCTACCCACTGTTTTAAGTTCTTCAGCATGTGAGGGCACAATAAAACATAGTATGAACATGCAAATACAATCTTTTGCTGATTAGTAGTAGTATCCCATCCCTCTATTTCATTACTAAAATACTATATACTGTTTGTGTTGAAGGAAGTTACTTCTTTATATATTTCTTTTCCTTTTCTCTACTATATTCTTATTTTTTCCTTTTGTATTTTTTGTTTTATTTTCTGTACTTTCAATTTTTTCCATATTTGTTCTTAATTTACATTAGTTTTGACCTTTTTAACTGTAATATTTAATAACAGTAAGATCATGGCATTTACCAAAAGGCCCAAGAGCCATTCCTGGAGCATAGATAGCCACAAAACTGAGACAGTTTCCTGTTCCAAATTCTTCATTTCAGTAGTAAAACCCACGGAGGCAACATTGCATACAGGCTCTCTTTTGCCATCCTTAAGTTCTTTTAAGACAAGAAGTGGTCAATACATACCTTCAGCGCTCAAATTATTTGAAGCCAAGACACTAACACCACTTCTTTACAGCTAGGCCTCTTCTTCACTTTTGTGCCATTAAAACTTGTACAATCCAAATTTCTAAGATCAAGTCTCAAAATGTCCTCATAAAGCCACCTCTAGTCTAGAGACAGACCTCATGAAAGTAGAGGCTAGAGTGTGGGTAACTATATTGAACTATTGGCTCAGACTAACCTTTTTTCCCCTTGACCTTCCTCCATTAACTATGAGTGGCAATTTTTCAATCCATATGGAAACTGGCAATAAAATGTCATCCTTAGTTTCTCTTCAATTCTTCTACTCAGCATGGGAGATGCTCTGGCCAAAGCACTCATTAAACAGCATATAACAGACCCAGAGTGTCCCAAACGTTATTGTCAAAGAATCCAAAAAGTATTCTGCCTCCCCTATTTAACTAAACTCAAAGTACTTAAATAATGAAGAGCTTTTACTCTGGCATGATGGCACACCCTCCCTTCAACAATGCTTGAAGACCAATATAAGGAAGATTCCTTACCTGGAGAGACAATGCCCCTCTGAAAATGTGCTTCTCCGTGCCTGCATTACAGAGGCATTCATACCAGCCTCATTCCACCATTACTGCACAAATTCCTATAGTATATAGGACAAAAAATGTTGTAAATCATGGCCAGGTGGCCCAGGGGTGGGTTCTACTTACCTTTACTACTGGTTTGCAGTGGGGACATGCACACTCTTCTGCGCATGCACTGAAGCGTTCTGATGATGTTGGGGTTGGTGGGTAGAGATTCCCCCCACTCCGGTTTTACTAGCGGTTCTATAGAACCGGTCCGAACCAGGGGCAACCCACCACTGATGTGGCCTCCAGACACTGTAACCAGTCATAAATGCAAACCAGTTGCATATGCCCCAATTGTGATCATCTGAATGGGGCTGATGTAATGTTGTCAGTGTGAGTACTAGTGGTAAGTTATTTTTTCTAAGGTCATTGCAATTTTGAACCATTATTAAACCAACAGCCATATGACAAGGACAACCTACAAAGTGCTATGTAATTTGAATAATTTGATAACTGTAGTCTTCCACAAACTAATCTTTATGTTTCCTTATAGACCTATACCTATCTAATGCTTCTATCCACCCCACCCTTTTTTTAAGTTTCTTTAGTCGCTTGTCTTTTATACATGCTTTCTGGTTTAATACATAAATATTTTATATCTTTTAGCTTTTCATAATTTTTTTAAGATGTGATGTATCGTCTATGCTTTTTAATTGACTACACCCAACCCTACTTTTGCTGCTCTATGTATAAACATTTGATTTGATCACATTATTTATGAACTCTAGAATGTAAAATATTTGTTAAAAGAATTCAGCTGCAATATCATTGTTTGGAAAAATGTTTAAATAGTTATCTTATAGTCAAGTTCACCACAGGTTTTGAATCAGTATTTATTTGACATTTGGTATGCATAGTGAACAAGGCAGCAAATTGCAGTCTGCATTTTATAAATGAATATTGAAACAGTCATTTTTGCCTTCCTGTCTGCAGCCTTAGTTCCTGAGGTTCTAATGTATCTTCTCTCTCTTTGGGGGCAGGGGTAGCAGGGGGTATCCAAATCATACATTAGCTCTAAAAACGTATAGGCATTACAAAGCATGAAGTCCAAATTGCAGCAATAGAGCTGTTGCTGCGATAAAAAATTACATCATTTTTTTAATATAGATTTTTGAAATGATGGAAAATGCTGCTATCATTTCTGGCTTCTTTTCAGAATGGATACTTATTTATAAATGAATGGCTGTGTAATAACCCCTGTGGCACCTTCATAAATCTCTACAATGTATAGCCGTCTGTAACACATCTGATGAGAAATGTGTTTACTCTTTCAAGATTAAAAATAGAAAAACACAATAGAACAAGTTCATTGGGAGGTTCAGGTGGCCACTTAGTCTATAATAGAATCAGGAAATGAAATTGCCCTATGGCACAAGGGAAGAAACACCACAAGAACCCATTTTGAGAGGACACAAGAAACCTAGTGTGAGTTTCTCTGTGACGAATATTAATGCAAAATTTAACTTTACTCTTATGAAACTAGCAAAATATTCATTGTTATCTTTAGTTTGTTCTTGCTTCACCAGTGAGGTTTGTCTGCTGCTTGGTGGAATATGTGAGTAACTGTACAAATGTCTGAAGCAGTTCAGTTGAGTCTGTTGATGACATACTAACAAGTGTCAGCACTTCAACCTGCATTTACTCTCATAATCCGTCGGATGTACAAGAGAGGCCTGCTTAAAGTGGGAAAATGATAAATCAGTTATGTTCTTTCCCACAGGACATTTTTTCCAGTGATACATATTCATTATATCATAAGAATAAAATGGACATTTTTACATAGACATATAATTTGTGGAAGCTTTAAAATTATTAATAAAACATATGCTCCAAAGAACCAGTACATATAATCTGATTAAAAGCAAATAGTCATCCTCAATTTAGAACCACTCTAGTGCCTCAGAGATTCAATTTTCTGTGCAGACATAAAATATCACAATTCTCAAGATTTGTTTTTCATATGTTTTTCATTTGTTCTTCATAAGATTTTGTCATGCAGTGTGGAAATACATTTCCAAAGCTTAAAAATACCAATTGTTTTTTTTTTATTTCTAGAATAGTAATTTTGTGGATTTTTGGGAGGGAAAAGATTGTGCTTTTTCCAACAATCTGATTATGGCCTTGTCCTACCAGCATTCTAGACCTGGGGTCTCCAACATTGACAACTTCAAGATTTGTGGACTTCAACTTCCAGAATTCCTCAGCCAGGCTAAGGAATTCTAGCCAGGCTGAGGAATTCTAGGAGTTGAAGTCCACAAGTCTTAAAGTTGCCAAGGTTGGAGACCCCTGGTCTAGATTGTTACCTGTAGGTCAGAAAGGGAAATTATGATGATTATAATGGCAATAATCATTTGCAAGTGAAGTAAAAGAAGTTTCTGTATAATCATGTCCATTGTCAAATTGCTGTACTTTGGTAGAAAGTTTTGTTGTGGTTTTCCCAAATGTTTAACTGGAATATTCACATAAATACATTATTACATTAATCTGGATAAAATTTCAATAGAATCATATTTGAGGGCATTAAACATGACCATTAATACATGCACAGAGGGACTTCGAAACAAGGATACAAATACTAAAGTCTAAACATGAAATGTTTAAGTCTAATGCATCCATGAAACCAGTATTAGTATAAGGTATGTTCTCTGTTTTAAGTAATATATTTAAAAAGCAGGATAAGAATCTCATAAATAAATAAATAAGTTTATGATTGCTCTAAAAATAACTCTGGATGTCCCCTGACAAATAACAGCTAACATAATTTCAAAAATAATAACACATCCCACTGTGCACTGCCATAGTGTAGTTAATTAAAATGATCACACTCCAGATGCAAACTGCATTCTTTTAAAGTTCATATTTTGCAGTAAATTTTCTGTATGCATGCTAGAGTCATTATTCTTTTCAGGTCTTTGGCGACAATGTATGTGAAAATATTTATCTCTCACTAGTTCTTTTAAACTAATTTATGTATTATAAGCTGTGTATCCATTCATCACTGAACAAGGATGAATTAGTTATTATGTTTTTACAAAAGGCAACACATTTAATAGTCTGAAAAGCTCTGCTTTTCTCCTACAGGCCTCTTTCCTATATACAAAATCACTAAACTTAATAAGATAAACCACTGTAGAAAAAAAAGCAGAGAAACCAACCAAAGGACAAAGAACCTAGATTTGTATGTTTTGCTGCTGACAGCTGAAGAAAGTTGAAATGGCTTAACTACAATGCTCAAAATTATTGCTCTCTCCACTGACTGCCAGCACTACTTGAAATGAAAGTAGCACATAATCATCCAAATAAATAATGAAGTAGTGTGTTAATATGCATTTGGATTCAAATTGTTTCCAAAAGAAAATGAAACATAAAGACAAATGGGAAAACAATATGAATATATTCTATTAATGGATTTTATAGACATAAATCCCTCATGTAGAAAGCAAACTACTTTATATGTTAGACATTTTTATGTTATCTTAGATTCAGGAACTGCTCTTGTAGTATTTCAATAAGCTATTTCAGATTTCCAAGCAATGGATATTTGCTCAAAAATGATCTATTCTCCTCCTTAGATACATTCAGGAATTAACTGAAAGAGTAAATATTTTACTCCTTTTTGTATCATAAAATAAATAGGTACTTTTATAGAATAACTGAGTATGTTTTGAAACTGAGAAATATCAAGAGAATAAGCCATTGCAATTCACAGCTGTCATAATGAAAACATCCTCAAACATCCTTATCTTGGACAAAGATAAACTACCTCAAACATTTAATTAACCTAGGCCCTGCTCAGATGTAATGTTCCTGGTTGACTTTGGGATTATCAAAAATGCAAGCACAGTCAATGTATCTATTAATTATCTATAATTCAATTTATATCTCACATTTTATCTTAAAGTTCATAATATGAACCAGGGCTATCCACAAGATGTGGTCAGGAAAGTCAAGATGGTTGACACAGTCATGCAACCAAAGCCGCATTAAAAAAAACAGATGGGACTTCAGTCGTATCATTGTGGTTGCATTTTGCCATTTTTGACCATACCCTGTGGACTGGGCTGCATTTTTATGGCAGTATACTACTTTGAAATGATGGTTTAGCATATCATGTTGGTGTCAGTAGGAACATGTAGTTTGTGTACATTTCTGGCTTTCTGTTGGTTTGTTTTTTGCCTCTTTCAAGCTACTCTACAAAGGGAGACAGAAAATGATTTGAAAATAATGGAACACAGGGGCTGGTTTTCTACAGGATTATTATCTATAGGATTCTCCCTTAAGTAGAAACAGGCACAGCGTATCTGAGTTGTAAAGATCTGGATAACCACTAGATGGCAACAAGGAAATGGAGCGATCTAACTTTAGTGGTTGTCTGAATTTCTGCAAAATATTTTAATTCTCTAAAAAAGGTAAAGACAAATAATGGCTTAATAGTACGCATGAATCCAACTTCTATTCTTAAAGAGAAAGGATAATGACAAAATTATGTTGGACTAGACAGAATTTTTATATCCCATCCCACAAAATAATAAAAAGTATGATCTTCGTATGAGAACTAGCCACTACTCTACTCATTTTTGCAATTTAAATTAAACAACCAACTGTTTTTAACAGACAAATCTTCTGCTTCTTTTTTTTCAAAGTCAGGCATTATGTAGGCAGATGCCTCTGATGAGAATCAGTGGTCAGTTTGTCCTGCTGCCATGCCAAAATGGCCATGGAGGACAATGCCCAGAAGATGGAATCATAGAAAACTGATGGCAAAAAAAGACCTAATGGCCCCGTCAAGTTTGCCCTTTGAGGGTATTTTTTTTTTTAAATTGTTGAATGATGCACATGTGTTTATCCCAAGCATATTTAAATGCAATTACTGATGACTGACCCACTACCTCTGCTGGAAGTTGGTTCCAAACTTCCACTACTCTTTCTGTGAAGTAATATTTTCTAATATTACTTTTGAATTTAGTAAGTAGCAGATGTTTTTTCAAAGATGTATGTAGAAATAGAGTCCAGTCATTTCAATTATTTATATCTATTGGAACACAAACTCTTCCAAGCATGGTCATTCCATGAAATTCCTAACATAATGACAATTTCTTTTTCACAAGGAAAACATACTAAAAAGATCAGTGACTTCATATTAACCAGTATGAAAAATTTAATTGAGGAAGGTGATGGTGCAAGAACTTTAGAGAAAAGTAATTGTGTAATGCTAGAGTTCTTAATTTTTGAGTAGTCAAGCTCAAACTTTGGATTCTCTATGATGGCAAATGTTTCTATCTTTATAAAAGAGACATGGAGATACAAGGATCTGTAGGAATTTACATTTGTAGACATCGCTACCTTTAAGTTACAAGATCATAAATGATCAGTTTATAGACTATTAATTTCCAGAATTCAATGCGGGCTTGTCATATATGATTTCATGCTGTATTATAACCTGTTAGCTTCCTTAGTGGATTGTGGAATTTTACATCTTAATTACAGCAAAATATCTAACAAAACACTGCATTATCTGATTAACAAGATATTTAAATATAGGCAGGCTGGCATCATAATGATTAGTTCTGGGTCCTGTACTTGTCACTCTATTTATAAATGACTTGGATTAAAACCCAGAGATAATGCTTATCAGATTTGTAGATGTCAGGAAAAGGAATGAGATATTTAATGCCCCAAAAGATAGAAATAAAATTCAACATAGCCTTGGTGGATTACAGTGAAGAACTAAAGGTAACTGAATGAAATTTAACAGAGTGCAGTACCAAAGTGGGGCTTTTAATTTAAAAAACGGTATCTGGCTATTTATGACAGTAAACCAGAAATATGAGTTAGCAGTGTGTTGTGGAACTACAGAAAGGGCAAATACATATATCACATCAGGAGATGTTTCCAAATCAAAGGCGATAATACCATGTTATTGTGCATGGATCAGATCCCATTCTTTGGGACTGTGTCAGTATTCCAGAATCTGCCAACTTCTGGATGCAACTTGTTCTACTGATTAATTGTTCTGTCAATAAATTTCTGCTTACTTCTAGGTTACTAGGTTAAATGATTTTTTTTTTCAGTTTAATGATTCTGCTTCCATCAAGTAGCAGAAGTATCACAATCCAAGTACATTTTCTGCTCCATACAGAATCATAAACCAGGTCTACAGTCTGATGATAAGCAGAGTTTATCCAATTAATGGATCATATTATTAGAAGTAGGATGAATAATTACTTGTCAGCATATAAACTAGAAATTAATCAAGGTGCATTTTAAAGAAAAGTCCTAGGGAACAAAGAGAAACTGTAAGTTAAATTAAAGCTTGATCCTGCTTTGGCCTGAATTTACTGGGTATTTTAGCACAAGAAAGTTTTTATATTAAAAAAGAAACAATTATCAATAATATTATTCCAAACTTCCTGTTGAAAACAGAAACC
The DNA here is from genome assembly GCA_022577455.1 of Arizona elegans. Lineage (NCBI taxonomy): Eukaryota > Metazoa > Chordata > Lepidosauria > Squamata > Colubridae > Arizona > Arizona elegans. The sequence continues at coordinate 29,541,069 of JAKOOJ010000002.1, read as the reverse complement.
AAAGACTAATATTCAAAGCCTAACAAATGAAATTGCATATTTTTAGACACCTGTCAAAATAAATGAGTATTTTTATCCTCACTAAATAGCACTAACATTGAATTTGTTCCACTTATAATATTGGAACTGTATTACAGGTAAGGTCACTGTATTCAGAAGTTTGTTGCTCAGGTTTTTCTCATTTTATTCCTCATTCCATCTTCCTCTAAGTATGGCTATAATATGCTGAGGAAACAGATTGCTTTTCCCTTGACTGATAAAAGTCTATCCAAGTCACACTTTCTCCACAATGAGATAATATTATTATGCAAAACTATAGAAGCCCTGAGACCAGTCTTTCCATAAAATAAGAATATTTTCAGAAATGGTTTAGAATGGTTTACTTTCAATTTATATGAAAATTTTCTAAGGCTTAATGGTACAGAATGGTTGCCTAGTATTATTCCTGATAACCAATGCTGATGACATGGTTTATATTATATTCCTTATGCAAAATAATAAGGAAAAGAATTCTCTAAATTTGTTTCTGCAAGTTGCTATTACATAACAAAAGGGCTATTAAGAAGGATCACAGTGTGTCAGCAAAGTATGAGACCAACTGCCTCTTTAATCTATAAACTTTTAAATTCAGGTAAATAGAGTTTTTGTCTGTGTGTGTGTGTGTTTGTGTGAATTTTTATTAAAAATTCAAAAGCTATCTTCTACAACATGTTTTCCAGAAGCCCTAAAGTAACTGTTCTCAGAATTCCCATCCCATCTACCTGAAAATTCAGGAGTTGCAAAACATTGCTTCCACAGGTACTCGTGTTTACTAGTTAGTGGGATGCGGGCAACAGCTTGTTGATTTAAAGAATGGCTATGCAATATGGATATATTTAATTTGCAAAAGAAATGACTCAGGAGAGATGAGATAGCAGTCTTAAATATTTGAAAGATTGCTGAATCACATTGGAAAGGGAATGGATTTAAAATTATAAAGAAAAAAGAAAAGAAAATCCTGACTATATAAGCTTTCAGACAGGAGAACAAACTACCACATGAACTGATGAATTATCCTTCAGTGAAGGTCTTCAAAAAGGCTTAATAAGGTGTCAGAGATAGTCCGCTTAATCATGAAATTGAACTAAACACTTTTAAGGTCCATTCTAACATTATGATTCTATGAAGAGTAGAATCTATTCTTCATAGAATCTAGCTTGCACAAAATGGCATGAGATAGTCCATTGGATCCAATACGAGCAGGGGAATAAAATAAATAATATGACCACTTCTATGATTCTATGAAGGTAGTCTCTATAGTAGGAATCCTATTTTGCATAAAATGACATTTGGAGAAAACTGGACTTTGGTTGTATTCATGCTATACTGTCCAACTTGTGTATAAATTCATATTGTACCTACCCTTAGCATAGATCACTGCTTGGATGTGACTAAGATTGTAACCTAATCTTCTCTTTCTCACTAGGGTGAGTCAATACAGGAAGGAGTACTTTATGGTTTTGTATGAGAATGACAGCAGTGAACAAAATGAATACTGTAGAAGTATATACGCCCTGGTGGTGCTGTGGTTAAAATGCAGTATTGCCGGAAAATTCTGCTCACAGCCTGGAGTTAAATCCTGATGGGGCTCAAGGTTGACTCAGCCTTCCATTCTTCCAAGATCAATAAAATAAAGAACCAGATTGTTGGGGAAAATATGCAAATAATATTTATATTTAAGCGGCCCAGAAAGTATTGTATAAGACTAAATGTTATCGCTATTGTTAGAGCCCAAGAAAAACATGCCAAAAAGTTGTAATTCTTTTCCTGTTCAAAGAGAAAGAAAAGATGATTGAATGCACAACTATATGAGGGTTTTTGTTAAGTGGATTTGAAAGGGATACAAGAGATGACAATGAGCAAAATTTGGCAGCCTCAAATTGTGTGGTTTTCTGCTGGGCAGTTGATGTAGATATTTGCTTTTCAGGAAGTCACTGAGATATTTAAATTCCACAAAGAAATTTTTATGGTTTTTTTTTCTTCTGCATTTGTTGATTTAGATAAAACTTATAATAAAAACAATACTCTTGAGTAATGGAATGTTTATGTAATGTAAAGTTGAAGTTGGCTGCTGAATGCATTAACTGTAATAAATGATGAAATTAAAGCATGTATGGAAAAGCATGTCTAGGTAGCAAATGGTTCATTGTTGAGCAGGGAATAAAATACCTTGGTAGTTAATGCATTTATGGAAAAGTATAAAAATGTTTGTGATGTCACTTGAAGTGTGTTGGTTGGGTTAGTAATATACATGTATTTTTGTATGTGGATTATACTGTGCTGGCTGCAAAACTAAATTATATCCAATGAATGTTGGAAGAATGTTGGAAGACTGAAAGATACACTGAGGCAAATGAATCCTAAAATTATGGTAATGTGACAAGTCCACAATGCCTCCATTATATATAAAAATGGAAACATTCATAGTGATTTTGGATAATTGGTAGAATGTTTAATACAGATCAGAAAATCAATGGAGAATTGTTAAGATATAGTATACAAATGCTCATAGGAAGGTAATAGAAAGCATGTAGTTCCTCTGGAATAACATCTCCCCAGAGACACAGATGGGGTTCCAGAAAATCCTTAAAACCTGGCTGTCAGCCTCCGCTCTTTCATTGCTTACTTGCTCGGCTGCCATGAAACGGGGGGAGCTCTTGGGATTCTTGGGAGGGGGAAGTGAGCTGGAGGAAAAGGAAAGTAAATCTTTGCTGCAGCGTTTTCTTTGAAACTGATAACGTCTCAAGGTCAACAGTCGTGGCATAGAAAGAGGATGACACTGCCAGACATTTGCTCCCACATAACCCATGGAGAATCTGTGGATTGGATGATTTACGCTGGACAGTTGGGGGGGGATGCTTTCTATATGTGATTTTCACGCCTTTGCTTCAGACCTTGCTTTTCTTCGACTGCATTCAGTTCTTAGTAACAGTAAAAGTTACCTTTCTCTATGAAAATGGAGTCGGGGTTTTTCTAATTGTTATATAATGATGTATTTTTGTAATGTTTATACTTCTAGATATTTCATCTGGGCTGGCTGCTTATGTGGGTTGTAACTGTTTTAATTGTTCTACTGGGGTTGTTAGTTTGGGGGGGGGATTTTGTAAGCTGCTCAGGGTCTTCTGAAGTCGGTGACCAAAATAAATCTAATAAATTAAATGTGAGGAACAAATACTTGTCAAATGAATCAAAAATTGTATGCCTAAGCATGTGTTTTTGATAACTTTGTTAGGTAAAGGGAGAGTTGGGTACGTCAGGATAAGTATAAAAGTTAATTGAATGTAATAGGAATGGGTTACTTAAGAAACAAGTCTGGTAAATCAAAAAAGATAGGGTAAGAAATGAGTAGGTGCTAAATGATTGTGGACTGAATAAAAAATTGAAAAATAAAATATGAGATATGAAAGAAAAGTGAATGGATTGAAAAGAGGAAGACCAAGAATTTGTAGTAGGAAATGTTAGTGAGATCCTAAAAAAACTACTGGGAAATTTAAAAAGGGATAATGCATGAGGTGGTGGAAACAAGAACAGTTTTCAGGAATCTAAAAGTATGGAGAGATATAGTGAATCATTTAGAATAAACTGGTTGTGATTCCTTTTCATATCTTTCATTTCTTTGAGTTACTCTTTATTGTTCCTTTTCTGTACTTTGCAGAAGAGCATTTCTTTCTTACTAAGTCTCTAATGGAAGAACTGATTCTTCACTTAAGATATAAGACTCAAATATACACCTGGTCCTTGTCTGCTGTGTTTTGAAAAACTCTATTATTTTGTAGAAATAATTGCAGTAAACCCGCCAAAATATGATAACGGCATGGATAACTGTTGGTAGGGTCTCCTGATCCAGAGAAAGTCACAGTTGTCATATCAGCCAAAGTTGATCAAAGATCTTGGACAGGGCTTCCATCTGCTGTTCTTGCCAATCCAAGAAGACCTCATATCTACTTATCTGCTCCTTTAGGTGTTAATGTCATCCCTTCCAGATTGTCACAGTTCTAGAACTAGAATTTCTGAATATTCACATCTCCATCTTGCTAGGCTTTACCCTAATCCTATTCATTCACATCCAGTTGCTTACAACCTCTAGGGCAGGGGTGAAATGCTCCCAATTGGACCGGATCGCCGGATCCGGTAGCGATGGAGGCGGGTGGTTTGGAGAACCGGTAGCAAAAATCCCTGCCCCCATCCCCCCCATGCCCAGCTGAGCCGCACAATCATCAGAGGCTTTTTTTTACTTTTAAAAGCATTTTTTCTATAACCTCTTTGGCCGAAAAAACAATTTTAAAGTAAAAAAAAAGTCTCTGATGATCGCACGTCTCAGCTGGGATCATCAAAGGCTTTTAAAAGAAAAAAATCCTTTTTTTCTTTTAAATGCCTCTGACGATGCAAGCTGAGTTGCCTGATCGGGAGAGACTTTTTTTCTTTTAAATGCCTCTAACGATCAGGCAATTCAGCTTGGATCGTCAGAGGCATTTAAAAGAAAAAAAGTCTCTACCGATCAAGCAACTCAGCTGGGATCGTCACTGAAGAGGTTGTAGAAAAAATGGTTTTAAAAGTAAAAAAAAAAAAATTGGCCACACCCACCCAGTCACATTAACCACCCACCCCCTAAGCCATGCCCACAGAACCGGTAGTAACAAATTTTAGATTTCACCACTGCTCTAGGGGCCAGACCAACATGCCACCAGTAGTTTTCCAGGGATCCAGGTAGATATTGAGGTTGATGGGAAAGAGATCCAAATCCTGAGGTACCCCTTTTGAAGTGCTTAAGTCTTGACATTCCATTGATGGAATGATTTACTCAGGAATAAGCAAATCTACTATTGTATTTCTGATCTACAATTCTCACAGGCTTTCCCAAAGTATACCATCATCAGTGGTAAAGAATGCTGCTTAAAGATTAAACAAGACTAGGAGATTGCCATTGCCTCATCTATAAATTCCTGTACAGATTCTAACAGTCTTAACAATGTAGTTACTTCATATTAATCAATATGGAAGATTTAGCCAAGCCCATAATCAGTCACTCATAGTCAGTCACCAGTGGAACAATGTACTTTGTCACAAGTAAGGCATCTTGAAGGGTCATTGCACACACGTGCGCACTCACATCCACACACATCTTGGAAATGAGGCTGCTGAAGCACCCCAAAACCAGGAAGTAAATATTGGATAGGGCCACATCACCTTCCTTGTCTCACTGGGCTTTTATAATATATAACATCTGCTCATTAATCCAGAACTAAGTCATGGAAAAATAAACTTCATGAAATTGCTGGTTCTTCTGACTTTCCCCCTTACATCGGCAAATCTATTTAAATAGCATGTCTTTCACATATAGTTTTCATTGGCTTTTGAGAACTTCTTGCCATTATGTTTTTTTTTCCTGTAAAAAGTTGTAACAGCTTGGACTTTTTCTATTATATGGATAAACCAGAAACCATAATGATGGTTTCTATGAGTTGAATAAAATGTCAAAAGTGTTGATGGTTAGGCAAATGCATTTTTCTAGCTGCAGTTCTTATTTAAGTCACATATAATGACATTTCTCATTGACATTGTTGATCCTAAATGAGAAGAAGCTTCTACGTAATGTTAAATGCTTCTTATTTCAGAGAAAAAATGAACAAAATTTAATAAAAAGAGATGGATTTCTAAGCACATTGGACAAAACATATGGCTGTTTTAATTAATTATTTTCTATTATAATAAGAAATAAACATATTGTCTTTGCTTTTACAGTAGCTCCATTTGCAGAAGAAACCTTGCTATTATTAGACCTGTTAATAGCAACATTGTTTGACTGAACTTTGCTAAATCAAAAATGAGACTGAAAAGCATCAATATTATTTCCAATGGAATGGACTTCTGTGTTTTGAAAAATACTGTCTTAAATGCACTTACTTAGAAATTTGGACTGGAGTGTATTATTCATTTTTAAAATTCTGTAATCTAACCCTTTTTTTCCTTTCATTAAAACTGATTCAAAGACTCTGAATAAATCTATATTCCTTGGGCATGCTTTGTTGATAAATGCTTTACAGCTGCCCACAAAGGCTATTTGGATGTTACAGTGATACCAATACAGTAGTTTCTTGCATGCTGACAGGTCAACAACTGTACTATGAGACCTGTTGACAGTTGGCTTTTGGGTACAAATCAATGATTTAAAAAAAACCTTGGAACCATCTGATTCATGCTAAATATGCCAGCTCACTATATTCTGACCAAGAGGGCAAGCTGAAAATCCCCCTTCCAAATGGGATAGGTATGTGGAAGAAAATTTACAGCTATAAAATCATATGGGATATTGCAGCTATGATTACTGACTTATTTCATTTGAGAAAACCACCAGTGATTTCTGGTATGTATCCATATCTGTTGTAAACAGTTCTGATGAATGTAATTGTCACCAAGCCCAGAAGTCATACCATAAAAGGATTTTTGTAACTGTGAAATTTATTCTCTTCCACTGAACCAGTTTTATTCCATTTTCAGACATTATTTCATACTCAGAAAAGATGCTCAGTTTCTAAACCAATTTTTGAAGTTTTTTAAAATTACCACTGCAAACAAGGCAAAATATAGAACAGAAGAACATCAGAAAAACTGAATTAGACCAAAGGCCAACTACTCTAGCTTGTTGAGATTAATCAGGTCCCATGTAAAACCCACAAATAGGATATAAGTTTAACAACATCCTCCTATCTCCAATATGTTGGCCAGAAATTGGTAATAAAAGCAATATTGCATTTAGTGTTTTCTTTTATCCCACCTTTTTTATTTTTATACATAACTCAAGGTAGCAAACATACATAATATTCCTTTCTCATGTTATATTCCCCAGAATAATAGCCCAAGCTCACCCAGTTACTTTTTGTGCCTAATGTGGGACTAGAATTTACTAGTCCCAACTAGATGCTGGTTTCTAGGCCAGCATCTTAACCATTACTTCAACCTCATCATTTATACATTTGTTTAATCCTCTCATCATGGTTTTTTTCCTAATCAACGGCACTTTCCTACAGAAACATTTCTTATAAATAATTTTAAAATCTTTATTTTTTTAAAGAATTCTAAACAACCCATAGGAAGGACTCTTGTAATTATTTTTAAAATCTTATTTCAAATCCATTTGGTCTCTTAGTATGTTAATAATTTCCCATATATTTTATAGTTTAGCATCTACATGCTAATAGAAAGGGAGCCTAAGAACATGTAATTGTTCTCTCTTTCTCTCTTTTTGTCTAGGTGTATATGTTTGTGTGTGTGTGTGTGTGAGAGAGAGAGAGAGAGGGGGGGAGAGAGAGAGAGAGAGAGACAGAGAGAGAGAGCGCAACTGTGGAAAAAAATGACCTTAGAATCGCAATTTCATAACTTTGGACCAGTTGTGTCTTTCAGCACAACTCACTTCACAGGGTGATTTTTGCTGTCGGAAGAAAAAGAAGGAGGAAGGTATATTAGGTATGTCTGTCATCTTCAGTTATTTATGTCATTTATAGAAATAATTACGATGAGATATATAAATAAATAAACAGCAACAGAAATAAACTCTGAGTAATTCCTTATCTATCTATGCTTTGTAAAAATCTCCCCTTTATTTTTTTAAATAAGTTTTGAGGTACTAAAGGGTCAATTATACTAGCTATGGACTTCTCCCATTCAAAGAAAATGTTTCCAATAAACAGGAGCAGAATCATCAATAAATTAATTTATCTCCCCAAAATATATGAGATAGTGCAATGAAAAAGGCTGACAAACAATCCTCTAGTGGTGTAAACTAGTGGTGTGGATATATGCCATTATAAACATATAAATATGCTTTGTAAGTTGTATTGTTTTGCAATTTGATTAATCATTATTTGTTCCACAATGTGAGCAAATGTAGCATCCAGCCGCCAAGTGCTTCTGCTATTAGTAAGCTTCAAAAACATTTGTTATGCTATCAAGGCAGGACTCTAGATAAGTTTATAATTATATATGGTTTACGTTTATTTTAAAAGAGTTTGGACTGGAGTGTAGACAGGTTTCAGTGATTTTCAATGATAGTGAATCACCCAAAGTTTAATGCTTCAGGCCATTTGCAAATGTTATAATAAACAAACATCATTACCTATTAATTTCTAGTCCTACATTTCTAATTGTATTTGCATAGTTTACTAAGGCCAAAGAGTCAGTGTTTCACACTTCCAACATTTGATTTTGCTTCGTTTTGCTCTGTAGCTGCCCTCAGCTCATGAAAATGCCTGAAGAAGCTATGGCACATACCCACCGCTCATCTAGCCCATGCACAGGGCACCAAAGAAGTTTTCTCTACAACATGAAATTTGGAGAAAGCTTTGAAAATGTTCTCAAACATCTCCTACAGCTCTCACAAGCTCTTTGTTGAGACAAATATCATGGAGAGGGTAGAGGGACAAAAACAAATTCTTGGCAAACTCTGTTTTTAAATAGCTCTATGAAACATTATCTATAAATTTGGAATGTGAATCTCCAATATATGGAAGATATGGAGTAATGTATTGCTACCTATTACTAAGCAGAGATAAAGTAGAAGCTCTGATCTGATCCCTGGAGACTGGGTAAAAAAGCCATCTGAAATAAAAGCACAGTGAACCTTATCTCAGCAAGTATGTTTGTTATCTATTTATTTATTTATTAGTCGCATTTTTATGCCGCCCAACTCCCATACAAAAGTTTTAAAAGAAAACATTAACACTCCAATTCGTGGCCGGGTCTCGCAGGATCACCGTAGCGAGATCAACAGTCCCAGGCCTGCCGGAAGAGCCAGGTCTTCACTGCTTTCCGGAAGGCCAGTAGGGTGGGGGCAGTCCAGACCTCAGGGGGTAATTGGTTTCAGGGAGACAGGGCAGCCACAGAGAAGGCCCTCCCCCACGGGCCCACCAGCCAACATTGTTTAGCTGACGGGACCCGGAGGAGACCGACTCTGTGGGATCTTACTGGTCGTTGGGAGCTATGCGGTAGAATAGCTGGTCTTTGATGATTCCTAGATAGATTCTCTAGGGAGTTACATTTTGTGGGTTCTCCTGAATTCAAAGAGCCAAGTCAACCTCAGCACCACTTTGTGTTATAAACTAGTTACATATTTTCTTGGGACAGATAGTATTGACAATGGTAATTAATGTGCTTATCATGCCCAGGCTAAGCTAATGAAATGCTGCCTGAATGCAGCATGTTGCTTTTGACCTACAAAGCTCTGTCTGACTTGGCTACCAGATATCAACCAGGATGTCTTTAAGTCAAATCTGTCCATTTTGTTTGGTCAACATAAAAAGGGAAGCTCCAGGTTCTGGACCCCTCTCAGGAAAAAGCAGGGCCCCACTGGTTGGAACTTCTTCCTTCAGAGGACTTCCAACTGCTGCTATAAAAAGTGTTTTGCTTTGTCCTGCAGGCTGGGCTATTGGACTATGACTGATATGTCATATCAGTCATAGTCATATTCAATTCCTACCTTCAAAATGACATTATAGAACACTGAACACCAGAACAACTAGACACAAGAACAGTTTTCCTCCGAATGCCATCACTCTGCTAAACAAATAATTCCCTCAACACTGTCAAACTATTTACTAAGTCTGCACTACTATTAATCTTCTCATCGTTCCCACCACCCATCTCCTTCCACTTATGACTGTATGACTGTAATTTTGTTGCTTGTATCCTTATGATTTATATTGATACTGTTTCCTGATTGCTTATTTGTATTCTATGACTATTATTAAGTGTTGTACCTTATGATTCTTGATGAACATATCTTTTCTTTTATGTATTCTGAGACCATATGCACCAAGACAAATTCCTTGTGTGTCCAATCACACTTGGCCAATAAAAAATTCTATTCTATTCTATGACTAGGAAGTGCCGGATGAATGTAATTGTTGAGCTATATTTTATTTGTGAATCATTTTATGTTTGGTTGTTTAGGGAATGTTTTTAATGGTCTCATTAATTTGAGTCCTTTTTAATGTGAATTGCCTGAAGTCATTCTGGACTACAACAATATCTATAAAAATGGCAAGAGACAGAAAGATTTTCACTTTTTGAAAATAAAAAAATGGCAATCCCCTAATCACTTTATTTTAATACTTAGCTGTTAAAATACAAAAAGAAATACAATTGGTATCATTATATTCCAAACATATTATTTTTAAAAAATCTTCATATAAAACTGGAAAATGATGAATGAGCTCCTTGAGTTTTATTAACCCAATATAATTATTTAACATCAACTAGTGGAGAGTGTCAAGATCTGAAGATCTTTTCCTTTCCTGTATTAACCTTTTAAAAAAATAACTCAAGCCTGTAAATCTGCAGTTCTTACATTAGAATACTTTTATTTTGTTTCCTTTAAGCTATGGCCTATTTCATGCACATGTACTATTAAAAAAATCCAATTCCCTGAGTATAAAATATTTCATAGATTGGTCTTGTAAATGCCTAGAATGGCAATGCTGAAGAGATGTGCAGCAGTGAGGACCTATCTTCAATATTTTGATTAGTTCTGCTTGGCTTATAGCTGAATGGATTTAAGATGTGCACATTAAACAGAGTCATGTCTTTATGGTGACTTGGCAATTATTTAACCACTTCACTGTACCACAAACCTTTGTAATTCCCAAATAAATGAAATACATTCTTCATCCAAAGTGAGACAGAATTACTGTGACAACAATGAACTTCATAAGAAAATGTAAAGGTTATAATAAGCTTTAGGTTGTGCTTGGAAAGTACTCAATATACTGTGAATTCTAAATACACACTATTCTGATCATGCAAAGGAGGTTTGAATAACCATAAACTGGTGGTTTTAAGGAGTGACTATTAGTAGATTGGTTTGCAAGCAACTACAAGTTTCACAGTACTGATGCTTGTCCATTACAATAGGTCCATTAGAGGCTGCCTAAATTCAGTATGGAATTCTCTCTTAGCCCTTCATATTCCTCTCTCTAGTTCATTTCATATGCTTTAGAAATATCAGATATAACCCTCAATTCTTTCTTTTAGCAGATACTTTAGGTTATCACACCAGCTCTCTGGTGTGATTCCTGAAATTGTCCAGTTTATCTCTGGTGTTACTGTTAAAGCATTGAAGAGTCCAGCAATGATCTTATATACTCCAACCATTTAGCTAGTGATACCTTTCTTTGCAATAAGATCCCAGAATACCAGGTTTTAAGAAATGAGCAAAAATAGCATTGTATTAAGCAGCATTAACCTCAATAGGCCACAGTAAGCCCATGTCCATCAAGGTGTTTATCCTATATCCACTTTATTTCTAAGGATTGATAGCTTTCTGGGTAGTCACTAGAAACTACCACAGCTCTGGCTTTGGAGAGTGGCATTTGTTGCTTTATGTTATTACTACTTTTTATAATAGTAATAATGGCCATCAAATCATCGTATTTTCAACTGTGATTCAATTATTAGGTTGGCAGGATTGAGATTTTCCTTGTAGATAGGATTACAAACATTAGGCCAGTGCAGCTCAACAAGACTTAATGGGAATTGGGCATCATATACAGCTAATAAATTATTATGATTAGTCGCACAGTAAACCAGATGTTTAGACTGGATTTGACATTTTTATCTGCTTATTGAGCCCTTCCAAAGGACCTGGCATAGACAGATGTTATTGTTTGAAAGTTATTGTCACAGAATGTTCCAAGTAAATGTTGCAATTGACTGATAGTGATTTTGTCAACGCCAGAGATGGTACCATCTTTGCTTTCTTTTGCCACAATTATTCTACTTCTGTTTGCAGGTTCTCATGTTTTCTTATTTTCTCTAGTTCTTCCTATTCTACCCTACTGTCTCCAGGTATTGTCATGTCCACTCTTCACACTTTTTTCTCTTTCTTATCAACAGTTGTAAAGTCTGTTATGTGGCAGATATTTGTCAGTTTGATTTCTAAAGTTCCAGAACACTTCAGTTTCTTCATTTTCTATAACGTTGTCTATTTTGTGGTCCCACCAGCTCTTACTTGCAGGCAAATGTTATTTCTTAAAGATATTCCAATGCATCATTGTTGCTACTTTGTCATGTCTTTGTTGATAGTCAGTCAGTGTGATCTTGTAGCAGCTACACTAGGTGTCCATAATATATGCTAAACAGTACCATTTTATCAAGCAGTCCTAAAGTTGACATATGTGTTACTAATCCATAATAAGTGATATTGAGGAATTTATTTCTCCAGGATATAGAGTGTGGATAGAACTATGCCAGATATGTGTAGAAATTCAATAAGAATGCAAGAATGGAAAATGGAGACAGATTCTCTCCAAGGCTGAAAGATGTTTAGGGCACCCTTTTGAAGCAGCGATGTTACAGGGGAGCAACAGTCTCAGGGACAACAGCATCAACTTCTTTTCTTTATTTTATTTTCACACTTGAAGATGGGAGTCATTCTCATCCCATGGCAACCACAAGCTGTTTCAAGGTCAGAAGTTTACATAATTTCATATATATATATATATATATATATATATATATATATATATATATATATATATATATATATATGTAGGTCTTTGGTTATTCGGGTCTTCTCCCACGTAAGAGAAGTGGGAGAAGACCCGAATAACCAAAGACCTACATACAAACACCCGCGAAAACCTGAGAAAACATATATATATATATATATATATATATATATATATATATATATATATATGTATGTATGTATGTATGTATATATATGTAGGTCTTTGGTTATTCGGGTTTTCTCCCACGTAAAATTGGAGGTGTCTTGGAAACGTTTCGACGAAGTCTCATTCATCATCTTCAGGCTGGTGTTTTCGGCTTCGTACTTCTAGGAGCAATGTGTGATTGCAGCTTTCTTCCTTTTAACTGCCAGGGGATGTGTGAGCTGATTGGGTGGGAGCTTGGCTGTGTTCTGATTGGGTGGAGGTGTGTTCTGATTGGTTGGGGGTTTGGCTGTGCTCTGATACCTCCCACCTACCAGCCATTTGGAAACCCGCCCTCATTGACAAACGAGTCCCTAACACAAAGAATGACACCAGACCCACACTCACGAAAACCACACAGGATGTTACCACCACACATCCATGCAAAAAGCAAACCCACACCGATAAGGCACGACCACAAACCAGAAGCCAGACCACAGCTGCATCATTAACCACTTTAAACTCCTCCAATCCATACATGAAGCAAACTGACACCCACCATGAAGATGTGGCACAACCACGAACGCGAAGCCAAACAACAGCAATGCAGCTCACCAGCTCAAATCCCCCTGCAACTCAGACTAACCCGAGCACAACCAAGCCCCCACCCAAACAGAACACACTCCCATCCAATCAGAGCACAGCCAAGCCCCCATCCAATCAGAGCACAGCCAAGCCCCCAACCAATCAGAACACACCTCCAACCAATCAGAACACAGCCAAGCTCCCACCCAATCAGTTCACACACCCCCTAGCAGTTAAAAGGAAGAAACAGCTGCGGTCACACATTGCTCCTAGAAGCACGAAGCCAAAAACACCAGCCTGAAGATGATGAGACTTCGTCGAAACGTCATCAAGACACTTCCAATTTTACGCGGGAGAAAACCTGAATAACCAAAGACCTACATACAAACACCCACAAAAACCTCAGAAAACAAATATGTGTGTGTGTGTGTGTGTGTGTGTGTGTGTATATGTTTTTCTTCTAGCCAGGTTTTCCCTATGTAGCCAAGGTTTTTTTGTAGCTCCAGCTCAGTATATATATATATATATGTAAATACAAAAAATTAAAATCTCGGTTGTTTTCCTGCATCATGTTAAATAAGTTAGATAAAATGTTTAAAATGCTGGTTAAAATCCTAGCTTAAAATCTTCCAAAAATCCTTACAGAGCACTCTGCAAGGTCCTTTAAAATCTTAGCTAAAATCCTATCAGTACCTTAAAAGTTTTTCTTTCTAGCAACGTTTCGACAGGCTCACAACCCTGTCATCTTCAGGCTCTTGTTTAGTTTAGAAGTTATGGGTGCATTGCTGTTGTTTGGCTTCGCGTTCGTGGTCGTGTCACATCTTCATGGTGGATGTCAGTTTGCTTCATGTATGGATTGGAGGGGTTTAAAGTGGCTAATGATGCAGCTGCGGTCTGGCTTCTGGTCTGTGGTCGTGCCTCATCATCGGTGTGGGTTTGAGTCTGCTTTCTGCGTGGATGTGTGGTGGTGACATCCTATGTGGCCCTCATGAGTGTGGATCTGGTGTCATTCATCGTGTTAGGGACTTGTTTGTCAATCAGGGCGGGTTTCCAAATGGCTGGTAGGCGGAAGGTGTCATCTCGTTTATTCATGCTGTGTGGGCGTTTTTCTATCTCGATGGCTTCTCTGATTATTCTGTTGTTAAAGTGTTCAGTTTTGGCGATCATTCTGGTCTTTTTAAAGTTAATTTCATGTCCTGTGGCTTTAAGGTGTTGGACCAGGGAAGAAGTTGGTTCCTCTTTTCTGACTGAGTTCTTGTGTTCTTCAATGCGTGCACTTATTCTTCTGTTGGTTTGTCTGATGTATGTAGTGGGGCAGGCGGTGCATGGGATCTCATATACTCCTTGATTTTCTAACTCAATTTTGTCTTTGGGGTTTCTTAGGATGGTGGATATTTTTCAGTTTGTGCAGAATGCTGTCTTGATGTTGCATTTGTGGAGGATCTTGCTGATTCTGTCTGTGGTGCCTTTTATGTATGGGAGGAGGGCTTTGCCGTTTTCTTGTTCTCTGTCTTGGATTTTAGTAGGGGTTTCTTTTTGGATTAGGTTGGTAATCTTATTTCTTTGGAATCCATTCGATGTTAGTAAATTAGTGAGAGTGTGTAGTTTGGTTTTTAGATGTTGTTCGTCAGCTAAGTGTTTTGTTCTGGAAATGAGTGCCTTGGCTACGGAGTTGATCTGTGCTGGGTGGTGATGTGACAGTGCGTGTAGATAGCAGTTTGTGTGTGTTTTCTTCTGGTAGATGGTGTGTCCTAGGGAGCCATTGGATTTCCTGTAGACTAAGACATCCAGGAAGGGAAGTTGGTTGTTAGCTTCTATTTCCATGGTGAACTGTATTTTGGGGTGTAGGCTGTTGAGGTGTGTGAGGAAGTTGTCCAGTTTTTCTTTCCCATGTGGCCAGTTTATGAAGATGTCATCTACGTATCTGAGCCAGAGTTTGGGTTTGTGATCAGATTTTTCTAGAGCTTGGGTTTCAACGTGTTCCATGTAGAGGTTTGCAATGACAGGTGAGAGGGGTGATCCCATGGGTGCTCCTTCTATTTGTTTGTATTTTTGTCCGCTATAGATGAAGTATGTGTTGGATAAGCAGTGGTTGGTCAGATCTAGGATGTGCTTGGGGGGGGGGTATATTTGTTTTGGATAGCTGTCAAAGCTTCTTTGATTGGCACTTGGGTGAAGAGGGATATGACATCGAAGCTCACAAGTAGGTCGCTGGGCTGTAAGTTTTGTTTCTTTATGATCTCTATGAACTGGAATGAGTTTTTTATGTGTGAGGTGATGGATTCTGCATAGGGCTGTAGTTGTTTGGCGAGAAACATTGCTCCTAGAAGCACGAAGCCGAAAACACCAGCCTGAAGATGACGAATGAGATTTCGTCGAAACGTTGCCAAGACACTTCCAATTTTATGCGGGAGAAAACCCGAATAACCGAAGACCTACATACATATATATATATATATATATATATATATATATATATATATATATATATATATATATATATATATATATATATATATATATATATCTTTACTAAGCTTTCGTCAGCCATCTACTGGCATCATCAGGGTATTAAACTACCATTACAGAGTTCTCTGCCTTTATATGCCATTAATCAATTTGCCCCTTGTGCATGTAATAGCCGTCTCCCACTTGTAATCAGCTGTGTTGTTTTTGCTGTCGTCATGCTGGATGATGGAGGCTTAATTCCTACTGTTTTCTCCCTCCTAGCTTTCTTATCAGTGGGGGATGATGTTAGCCTGTCAGCCATTGCAGTTTGCTGCCTTGTCTGTGACCTCGTGGCGGGCCAGGTTTGTTTCTCATTAATCCTATCTATTATAGTTTGAGACAGCCCTGCTGTGTTGCTCTGTGTTTGGTCAAGACTAACTATGCCTTCACAGGCTGAATCTGCATGCCCAGAGGTGGGGGGTGGGCGCATTTGATCTCTGCTCACTGATGGAAAGCCGTCTCTGCTCCTCCTGCAGGGTCTTTCCTGGTGTCTCAAAGGTAGGCCAGTGGCAGTTCGATATGCCTGTTGATGGAATTGTTATTGGAGAACCAGGATTCTTTTAGTAGGTATCCTCCTTTAGTACTATCATGGGCAATAACCTCAGCTTCTTGTGTGGTTGTGCTCCTTCATATGCGTCCAGATGTGGGAGCACTGTTTCTTGCGTCGGACAGCCAGTTCATGTCCAGCAGAGACGGCTTTCCATCAGTGAGCAAAGACCAAAGGCACCCACCCCCCACCTCTGGGCATATACAGTATATATCCTTGACCGTTTCTCCATGTTCAAACAATGCTTCATATCATATGACTTAAATTGTTGAGCTAAACAAAAAATCTGCTGTTTCCCATTAATATAAAATTTAGGAACAAGTGTTTATGATTAAAATCAACAAAATTAAGCTCTATTGCATTAATGTTTTCATATGTTGCAAGTATTAGGTTTATTTAATTCCCTAGATTATTTCCATAATATTTACATTTAGGCTTCTATGTTAACTGTGAAAAGGATAAAACCATCCTTGTAAGATGACAGGTTTTCGTCAGCGCTGCACTGAAATCTTTAGTCAAATCAGGAAACTGGTGGGTTAAGTTACCATCAGAAACTAGCTAGACAGATGTCCATTACAGAAAGCACTGTGCTATAAGGATAATTGAAAGCTGCCATGTGTAACAAATTTGTGAGTAGAAACAGTTATAAGAGAAAAAGTGGTTCTCTCAATGTTATTGCAGAAGGAAAGGCAAACTCATATCAGCTCAAATCTTTCAAAATATGGGTTTTTAAAGAAGGACAGAAGCCCTGTTTTGACAATATGTTCCCATATTTAATTTAATGTGAGCAAACCACCCTTATCCAAGTTTCATTGGAAATGTCACTGATGAGCAGCTCATCAGACAAGGGGATGACCTAACATGACAGTGTGTGCAGATTAATGGACTTGCTCATAGGAAATAATGTGTGGCTGACACTTGATTAAAGAAATCATTTGCTTATTAGTTGAGTGAATTTTAATTGATTAATGAGTCAATTCATCAATTAGTTTTACATATGAATGACAAACATTTATACTTCGCTTGTAGATACATGTGCCTCAGTAGTGGGATTCAAATCCCGTTGCTATTGGTTCGCTTGTGGGCTTTTGCGCATGTGCAGACATGTCCGGGCAGGTGGGCGGAGCCTCCCGCCATCGCAGCTACCAGTTCGCTCTATCCGGGGCGAACCGGTAGCAACCCACCACTGATGTGCCTTATCAAGCTGATGACTGCCAGCTTTTGTTTAACGTCAACAAGCATAAGAATACCTTTAAAACTCTGCTGTAAAATTAATCTGGAACATTTTTTTAATTGATCAAATGATTAATTATTTAATGTAACTTATTGTTCTCCCAAATTATAATTAAAATAGATGGAGAAGATATAAGCAATACTTCTGGAGATATGAAATACAGATCTAGAACCATGCTTGAGGCCATACATATCATGCCTTTGAGAAAACCTCTAGTTGTGTATAGTATCTTGATACAATCAGTATACATGAAGTGATTCTTCTGCCTTTCTTTTGCATTTGTTTCAGCAACAGCGTTTTTTCTCCCAAAGCAGCTGACATTAAGAAGTCAAGCAACACAATTTCATAATCTGAGTTGTTGTAGTTGGTGAAGGATGTTTAAATTTTATAATGGAAGGGTTATTTATTCCATCATTGGTATTGTAGTCCCCATAAAATAAATACTATCATTCTATCATGGAAACTAAATTTAAAAGAGATTAAGTCAGTGGTGAAATTCACATTTTTTTACTACTGGTTCTGTGGGCGTGGCTTGGTAGGCATGGTGTGGTGTGATGTGGCTTGGTGGGCCTGGCAGGGGAAGGATACTGCAAAATCTCCATTCCCACCCCACTCTGGGACCAGCCAGAGGTGGTATTTGCCGGTTCTCTGACCTACTCAAAATTTCTATTACCAGGTTTCTGAACTACTCAAAATTTCCGCTACCAGTTCTCCAGAACCTGCTGGATTTCACCCCTGGAATAAGTCCATTGATACTATAAAACACATGCTTTGCATTTTCTAAAGAATTGGTTTATTTTTTTAAATTCTTTGTGAAATTAGTTTGGGGTAGGGTTAAGCAGCCTGTGATTCAGGGCAAAATTCAAGTGCCTCACTTTCAGTCTTCAATACATGCTGCTGAAACTTGGCAGCAAAGTGGGTGAATTTGCATGGCATAATCCTATATGGAATTATCTAGGTTGAAGATAGGGAACAGGAATAGTTTGTTTCTAGGAGGCCTCTCATTTTGGTCACCATATTTAATCCTTCCAAATGAGCATCACACTCAATCTTGAAATGCTAATTTGTGACTCCTAATCCCTCAAATATTGTTCACCCCTCTGTTAGGGAAAATAGGAAGTTCGGATCTACAGGATTCTTGATGTACTTTTTATAACTTATGTTTACAAAAACACCAATGAAGTTTTCTGCAGTATGATAGATTTTTTGCAGTTTTATTCTCTGTTGAGGATTGACGGAAAGGACTACACAATTAGACTACACAATTGCAATCTAAAAGAATGGTAAAACACAGTAACCTTTTGAAAAAAAAGTTGTTCAAGTATTGAAAAAAATATAGGCAGAAACAGTGGGGATGATTTTTAGAGCCATGATGGTGCAGTGATTAGAATGCAGTACTGCAGGCTAATTCTGCCAATTGCCAGGAATTCAATCTTGACAGACTGAAGGTTGTCTCAGACTTTCATCCTTCCGAGGTAGGTAAAATGAGCACCCAGATTGTTGGGGGCAACATGCTGATTCTAAACTGCTTAGAGACGGCTGTAAAGCACTAAGAGGTGATATATAAGTCTGCTATTGCTATTCCTATTTTGGTCAACATATATCATCTTGCTTCAGGAAAAATCTAGTTTGTCAGATCCAATTTTTTTCATCTAAAATGAAAATGTCTCTCACTTTTCCACATAGCAAAGTGTTCAATTGTTTCTCCATTCTTCTTCTCTTAGATGATGCATGTGGTTGAAAGATCAGTGACCATATTTCATTTGGGGTTAATTGCACTGGACTGTTCCACTTATTATAATGTGTAAGTGCCTGGGAATATGTAGATAAAGCACTGTTATTTCATACAAACCACTTCACTAAAATAAGATGGATCTTGTCCCAGGCTATTGGAAAATGTCACATTAAGGAAAGCTGGTCTTTAGAAATACTATTCCTTTATTTTTCTTATACTTCTTTCCTAAATAAGACTTTTTTACATATAGAGAACAGAAAAGAATTCCATCCAAAGCCCTTCTTTTCTGCCTATATTTAACATTCGGCATATATTCATCATAACTTTTGAGAAAGCTTGCTCAAATACGAATTGTAAATACACATAATAAGAAGCAAGCACAAATAGTAGGTGCATAAAAGGCAGCTAGAGAAACATCCTCTGCCTGTGTAGATTTATGTTACAATATCAGTGGCTGAAAAATAATAGTAGCTTAGTCTGATAAGTCTTAGCAAATGAAAGCTACTTCAAGAATGCAGTCACTTTTTCACTTTATACTACTAAAATTGTGTTTTACTAGATACAGAAACCATGTACTAAAATCATTCCTGCAGTATGGAAAATCTATCTAGATGCAGCAATGGAAATGTTTCTCAATAAAAAGGAATGATTTTGCAAAAATTCCATCTTTCTCTCTTTAATAGATTTTCTCTGATAAGGAAAAATTTAAAGAGGAACTGGACAACAGAGATGGATTATAAATGTAAAATAATTTTGTCTGGAGCAGTAAATTGGGGATATGGGCAGGTATGATTGCTTAATTTTTTTTTCTGGGAACATTTGAGAGAGAAAAGAGAAGTATTATAAGGGAGGCAGGGAGGCAGTATGCCTTGCATTTCATAAAATAGCACATTTTAAAAGCGGGGAGGAGAATTCCCTGCTTTCTGGAGTGTAAAATCTAAACCATGGCATTGGGACCACAAAAGAACCAAGAGACAAATAGCAAGGAGGAATGCAGATGAATATAAATGGTACCCTTTTCTTATCACCCTGTTCACATATCATTCTCATTCACTATAGCCTGGTCTATCCTATAAATTAAAACATTATAGACTGTGCAATCTCTTATAATAGCAAATATCAAACTACAGATGAATTATTTGTTTACTCTTGGGCTAACTGGAATGTAGATTTAAGTCCATTAGTAAATTAACTTAATACGTAAATATGTCCCAATATGTTTTACTTTTCATGAAAAATTTCAACATTTTCCATCTCTTTAGAAACAAACACCCCTGGGAGGAAATGCGCTGAATCTCTATGTATTGGTTTAGCAAATGTGTGCTTGGAACATCCTCTGGTGGCAACATATGGGAAATGCCTGGATCTGAATAAGAACCAAGATAAAGGCTGTGCTGTGATTCTTCTTCTTCTTCTTCTTCTTCTTCTTCTTCTTCTTCTTCTTCTTCTTCTTCTCCTCCTCCTCCTCCTCCTCTTCCTCCTCCTCCTCCTCCTCCTCCTCCTCCTCCTCCTCCTCCTCCTCCTCCTCCTCCTCCTCCTCCTCCTCTTCCTTCATTAATCAGTAAGGAAAGAACCAATATATTACATTTTTTACAGAACCAGAATTTTTTCATTGAAATGGAACTGCACCGACAGTTTCCTTAAACAATAATAATTTCAGTAGCTTTTTTTTTTTTACTTCAGTTGCAATGTCTGTACCAATCTGGCAACCAAATACTTTTTACAGTGCCTACTCTGAATACCGTGACATATTATTCTTTACATATTATCTGGGTGTATAGCTGATTAAATAAAATAAAGCAACCTACAGTAATGTTTGGAAGTTTACTGATGCTGTGGCAAAAAAAATATTCTTTTGTATTTAAATTTTTAAGGGAAACTCTGCTTTTTTCATTGCTTCTGATAAAGTCATGCCCTTTGAACTTGTGAGATTATTGTGATTTTTGTTCTCTTTTCTAGTACTATAGGTATTCCTTCCCTATTTGCAAATTGGCATACAATGTAGAAAACTATTTTTACCGTCAGTAGCAAACACCTCACCTTCTGCTTTTGATTCATATGTGCTCCCTTTTCTCTAACACTATTTTATGTTGTAAACAAAAACTGAGACCTCATAAGAAATCCCAAAAAGTCAAAGGTCTGCAGATTTAAAAACCACCCAAAGGGCTTGTGTGTGCAAGTGCCAGCTGATGGCACTATTATACTACAAGTTTACTATTACATGTTTAAATTTTAGAGAGCGAAACAAAATTGACCAAGTTATTTGAACATTTCCCTGAATCAATGTCTCTTTATTTCAAGAGGGTGCAACTGAGTCACTAAATAAATAAACAAATCTACTCTCTATATTTTTATTTGGTAAAAAAGTTCAGATATTTGTTACAGTGAAATTGTCAAAATTGACTAGTAGAACCAATATATACCATTCATGCTCCCCAAAGATTTATATTTCAAAAAGAATATATTCTCCACTTAGCATTTCACTTGCTTCGACAAAAATTGAAGAGTTTTTATTCCAAAATGAAAGTAAGGTAAGCTGGAAGCATGTTCTAAGAAAGCAGTTGATTTACAAACTATAAAATGTCATTATTCTACTTTCTAACAGGAAAGTTGTCAACTGCCATTCAACTTTTCATGTTAACTCTAGGGAAGAGTACTGCTAATAATTTTGAGATAGCAGCATGATCTCACATCACATTTGGGCTATTTCCTAGTGAAGTGAAATAACGTGAAATGAATGTCAAACTAAAAAAAAAACATACAGGAAGGCAACTTCAGATGGAAACAGCCCCCAAGTAAAGGGAGGCAGACCCTGCAAAGATTGTGCAATTATCTAAGTCCTATTTCCCCAAATGAAATAATAGAGAGTTGCTCTTCTGTCTTCAATCCTGTTGGAAGCCTGGTGAGAAGCAGCTGTCAAAAAAAAGGAAATTATAGGTCTGAAAGGAACTTAGGAAACCAAAAGCAGGTGGAAAGGGAAAATATTGCAAGACAGATACATGTTGACTAGTAAGTATGACTCTGATCATACTTACACCTGTCACTTGATTCCATCTTGTATATGTCTCTAGACCAAATGTATATGGGGAATCCACATACACATATATACACATGCATCTGTGTGCGTGTGCTTGCATGTATGCACACGCACAAGCACGCACGCACACACACACAAAAACACACCAGTTTGGTGTGGTGGTTAAGGTTCCAGAATAGAAAGCAGGAGACTCTGAAGTCTAGTCCCACTTTGGGCACAAAGCCAGATAGGTGACCTTGGACCGATCACTCTCTCAGCTCTAGGAAAGAGGCAATAGCAAAGCACTTTCAAAATCTTGCCAAGAAAAAGATTTAAGGCAAGAAGATCGAAATGAGTGAAAAAATTAATGCTGCCAGGGAATAATTGTACCATGTATTATCTCTGCTTTCCAGGTTAAATAACAGACTAACTAGGCAATCCTCAAATAGGGCAGGAAAGTTCATAGGTAGAAGGTTTGCATTATTAAAACCCAGCTAGATTTATGCTAGGAGGCTAGAGGAAGAAAAATAATTATTCTCTTCTACAGCTTTAGGGGTTTCATTTCAGCTTTTTATTATTTCCCTTATGTATGTCAGCTGCAATATACATTTCCTCTTATGACTGGAACTCAGAAATCATTAAGTTCTGTAGGTATAAAGTAGCTTTGTTAAAACCACTCTTGACACTCTCTTTATTCCTCCTATTTTTAATCTGTATCACCATGGACATTGTTTTTCGTTAAAAATAACTGCTACTGGGAAAGTTTGATCAATTACAAAAAAAATGGCAACCATAGTTCATCAAAACATTCATAAATGCCCAGTTCCCAGAAGATGAACTGGAGAGATTAAAAGAAGTGTTATTCCTATGATCTAATTTTAGTTACTGGTGCAGGCTTTGCAGTCCCAAAACCCTATCCAGCTTCTTGCTCTAACACCTACAGTATTTTAGAGACATTCTTGGAAATGGAATTGATACTGGTGATTGGTGCTTAGTTTGTACTATCCTAGTTTCTGTTTCTTTTTTGAAACTGAAAAACAAGTTGCAAATGTGAAAACCTAAAGAGTTGTATAGAGTTATCATGTTGGATATCCTGCTCTTAGGGAGAGGGGAGGGCTTTTGCAGGAGATGCCCAGCCTAGACTGCTCTTTCTGTCCTATTAAATAAATACATCAATATTTATTTTATTATTCATATTTCTATGCTGCCCACTCTCCGAGGACTCTGGGTGGCTTACACCAAAGACAGTATACTAAATAGCATATTGCTCCCAACAATCTGGGTCCTCACCCACCTCAGAAGGATGGAAGGCTGAGTCAACCTTGAGCCGGTGAGATTTGATCCCCTGATCTGCTGAACTAGCAATCAGCTGAAGTAGCTGCAGTACTGCACCCTAACCACTGCGCCACCTCGGCTCATATGAATATGTATTTATATATAAATATATAATAAATAAATATATATAAATATGAATACATGGACAATAGACATCTTCAGCAGCAAATATGCTCTGTGGTCAATATAATCATTCCCTTACCAAATCAGAAAAAAAGGCCAATGAACAAATAACCCAGAAAACCTTAAAATAATCTCTAAAAATATTGAGATACATAATGAAATGGGGGTGGGATATGACATCATCTATCTCCAGTCTACAACACAATCCTTTCAGCAGTTCCAAGAAGGCCCCACACCTATTTGCACTACTCAGGGGACCTCGAGGACACAGATAAACCACCAAGTGACCTCAAAATTCTTTAAAAGAATGCAAATGACCAGCTGTCTGCAAAGAATCTAAATCCTTTCATCCCCCACCATCCAGTCAGAGCTGAAGAAGCTTCTTGGATGGGAAGCAAAACATCTTAAAAGAAAAACAAGAAAACCCAATTGCGTCTTGGAAAAGCACCTTGGGGACAACCATGACCTGGATGACTGAGAATCCATAATGACATAGATATCTATTTTATGTTCATGCTAAAAACACTTCTGACCATATATGTACATTGGAGGCATTCTGTATGATCACAAGAATTTTTTCTGACATATATTACTCACAGTAAATGTCCAGGAGCATTCTGACATCTTTCACACTATAGTAAGTATACATACATACACTATAACCTAGTATTATATTAGAAATAGGGATTGGAGATCAGTTGAATAAATGATCTACTAATCATTTCCGCTGCTTTGTTTTCAGATAAGTACACTCATTCCTTCTGAGGTCAGCAAACATTATGGAGAAGAAGATAAGCATACTTTCATTCCTCTGCATATACACAAAACACCCAGGAAAAATATTTTGAATTTGCCCTTGATGAAAAGGCTATGTATGTTATGCATTTTACTGTGTGGATAATATAAATATCATATTGCACTGCATTAGCTTTCTACACCTTATATTTATCATGATTATGAGAGTTGTGTCTAATACAATACAGGCTAGATAAAACAAGCATTTTTGGGTTTTCTTTTTCTTCTAAATAAGCCAACTTATTTTGTTTTTGTAATTGAAAATGTTGAAACATTTCTTGTCAGAAATTAGGGAAAATTTACACAAACGTCCCATTATTATTAATCTATAACTTGCCTTCAGTATAAAAATTTTCCCGGGTCATCCATATAGCTATTGAATCCTGCAGTATTGTTTATTGTTTTTGTTTCATCAGTCCTGGATTTTCACTTTTTAATTCTCCAACTAATATACTTGTAATTCTTGTTCTGAAATCATTTCTTGATTGTACAAATCTTAATCATTTTAGCAGCAAAGCAACATTTTTGTTTCATCTAAGAATACTTTCATACAAACATCTTTTCACTCCCCCAAATCCTAATTTCAAATGACTCATGTTTGCTCCAATCACATTTGTCCTGAAAATATACAGGCCTCCAGGTAAGCTGGATATCCTCCAGCTGGCCAATAGGAAATCTCCTATCTGAATCCATCATCAATCTACCCATCTTCATCCTTAGTACATGTGGAATTCTGTTCAAGTTAGCAGATGCAGTCACAATTAAAGCCTTATGTAAGAGAAAGAACCAGGAGGACGGATAAAAAGAGGGATCTGTTTAGCATTGTTATGCATATAGTCCTCAATTTACAATCAAAATTGAGTCCAAAATTTTTGTTGCTAAGCGAGATAGTTGAGTGATTTTTGCCCATTTTATGACCTTTTGTACCAAAGTTGTTAAGTGAATCACTGCAATTGTTAAGTTGGTAACATGATTGTTAAGTGAATGTGATTTCCCCATTGACTTTGCTTGTCAAATGGTCACCAAAGGTGATCACAAAACCCTTGGACACTGCAACCATCATAAATATGAGACAGTTACCAATATTTATCATATGACCATGGGGATGCTGCAACGCTCATAAATGTGAAAAATGGTCATAAGTCACTTTTTTCAGTGCCATTGTAACTTCAAACAGTCACTAAATCAACAGGTTGTAAGTCGAGGAGTACTTATATAGCCACAAATGAACAAAGTCCAATACCCTAACAGCCTGACTGTTAGTTGAGTCCAACCCCCACCCCCACTCCTTATTTAGCTCTGACCATTAGTTGAGAAGATTCCTGTCCACAGGCTTTTAGTAATCAGTTTAATTGAATTTTCCTGTGTGAATCTTTTTTGTGTGTCTGACACTTGTCACTATTTAACATGTGTTGCATGTACAGCTCACATAAAAGGGCAATGCTATGATTACATAGTCACAGCTGCCATCTTGAGTTTTTTAACACATGAAAACATATACATATGAACAAACATATACACACCATAGATATCTCTGGTATGTGACCATGCAAGCAAGAGCTAATTCAAGAATGCCAGGATATTACATATGGAAGTATCCATATTTCATTAATTTCTCATAAAATTGTCTTTCTAACGTGACTGGTTACTGCCAATGCCATTTTCCCCATTTAAAAAACTGCCTAGATAAATAGTGTATACCAAAACAAAATATGTTTGACGTATAACCCTGTATACAAAATATTTATGCTATCTTTAAAAAGGTTTTAAGCAATGGTTTAAAAAAGACAGAGGAGAAATGAAACAAGAATTTGATTAACTGCATTTAAAACCTCAAAGAGAACACAAAGCAGTTCTGAGGAAATACTAGTTATTAACTGTTAACATTAAGTTTAACAAACGTGCTTCAACTAATTATAAGGTTTTCACTCTAACGGGGGAATAACTAATTCGTCAACATGGGTTATTATTTCAATGTGAAAACAAAAAGTATACTTCATTATAATATATCACTATCTATAAAGAATTGAATGAAAAGATAAAAAATTATATGATATGTAAAGTATTATAATTATCACCTATAACATTCTGAATTCAAATAATTGAACAATAGTAATTTTGGAATGGTAATGGAGCAAACTAAAATTAATATGGTGTTCCTACAGAAACTGATCATGCTCCCCGAATCCAGAAATGAGTATCAGTTTTGGTTTTGATCGGCTTAATTCTTTGCAATCTTATATTCCTTTTATTTTATTTCTATTCTATTCTATTTATATTCAATAGTCTGCAAAAATCCAATATTCATTTAAGTTTGGTTATCATCATCATATCATTGGGAGGCACAGTAGAAAGATGACAGCCAGGGTTGAGACCTGAGCACCACTCAACAGGGTGAGCTCCAGAGGTGGGTTTCAGCAGGTTCTGACCAGTTCTGGAGAACCGGTAGCGGAAATTTTGAGTAGTTCAGAGAACCGGTAGTAAAAATTCTGACTGGCCCTGCCCCCATCGATTCTCTGCCTCCTAATTGAGAGGAAATGGGGATTTTGCAGTAACCTTCCCCTGGATTGGGGAGGGAATGAAGATTTTGCAGTATCCTTCTTCTGCCACGCCCACCAAGCCTCACCCACCAAGCCATGCCATACCCACCAAACCACACCCACAGAACCAGTAGTAAAAAAATTTGAAACCCACTACTGGTAAGCTCCCATTCTCACTCCTGCTCCTACCCACCTAGCAGTCCGAAATCATGCAAATGTGAGTAGATAAATAGGTACCACTTCAGTGGAAAGTTAACAGTACTCCATGACATCATACTGGCCACATGACTGTAGAAATGTCTTCAGACAGCACTGGCTCAATGGCCTTGAAACGGAGATGAGCACACACACCCCTAAAGTCAGCAATGACTAGCAGAGTATAATCCGCAGGGACTCCATTTATCATCGTATGCACATTTTGTATGCAGCCTTGATTAGCATACACAAATTCTATTGATAATTTGTGGGTAGGATTTGAGGATTGTTTTTGATTATTGGTTTGTGTGGATTGTCCCTATATTTGCACTATTATTACCTTGCTGTTGAATTCCCAGAGTCTATTGATGGAGGAAGCTTACAAAAAAACTGCAAATATACAAGCAAATGTAGTTTCTCTTAATTTAAAGCAATATTATTTTTTTCCTGAATGTATTTTTTTTAATCTGCATTTTTGGATTTAACAACTACATAAAAAAATTGAAGATGTACGAACCCTGAATTAGAGCTCCATTTGATTTAGTTCACATATTGATTTGGAAAGAACTCATTAAATACTTTTCATTAATTGAGACGATATCTCAACAATACATATGTGGGCTTCTAACATTAGTATTACAATATTGTTTTGAAGAAGTAAGAATAATTCTAAACAAACATTTATGCTAAACTTCAAATAGTTATGATGTATATTATTTCAGGAAAAAATAAACTGAAAGTTCTCAAGCAAATGAGAAGTTTGAAGACCACACTGCTTATCATTGTTGGTGTCCTTTTTGAATGAGATCAGTAAAGACTTGTAGGGGAGTGAAAGAGACAAATAGTAAACTGGATCCCATCTCCACCCCACCCTTTGCCTCTTGATTCACTGTTTGGTTGCATCTATACTGAATAGCTCTATTTTCTTCTTCTTGTGCCATATCCATCATCGGACATTGGTGATCATGTTGGCCATCCTATTTTTATCAACAGCCGCACAAAAAAAATGCTGTTAGTATTAGTCCCTTAGATTTTGAAGCCATGATGTTCTTCTTCTGCCTGGACCTCATTTGCCTTCAATCTTTCCTTGGAGGATTAAGTGAAGTATGCCATATTTTTCCAGGTGTCACATCACATGTCAAAAATATTCTAACTTTTGCTTTTTTATGGTTTTGATGATTTCCCTTGGCTTTTTCAGGCAGCATATCACTTCCTCATTTCACTCTATAGTGAATATCATATATCACCTCCTCAATAGCTCTATAGTGCCAGATAAATGTGTGTAAGAGGGGCTTTTGAGACATGCATACTGAGATGGCTGTACTATTTGTACAAGTAGACATATAACCAGCTGTAGTGCCTGCTCTGAGGATCCCTTGCAATGATGTTAGTTGTCTGAAAGATGTGTTGTACTTCTGCTGATTCCTAAGAAAGGAGCTAAAGAAAAACACTAAGTTCTCTTCCTATCTCAAGCAGCTGATTGTCTTGGCTATCACTCTCTTCTATTCCCTTTGTCATGGTTGCAGCACAGTAGGGGGATTTGAATCAGACACTTAAATGGCATAAATATTCTTCTTCTGATATATTACACTTGCAAAGGCAGTTTTAAAAATGTCCAAGGAACAAATAGAAAGATTCCCATGTCTCTCAGTCTTCACATCCAGCCTCAGTATTGGCTCACTCAATCAATGCATCACTTATGTTGTATAATGTGGTAACACCAACAGAGATATGCACAATTTTTCATGTGGTTAATTATAGCTATAGCTAATTGTTCATGTAATTAAATGTATTGTTTTGTGACCTCCTGTTAAACTCTGATTAGTCTCTTGGGCTCCATAAATGAAAGTTGCCAAACAGAATCAGGAACTAATCATTAATCTCTTTGTTTCAGCTGGGGTGGAGTTAGAATTCCTGTGAATTTGAAGTAGCTTATCAGCTGGAAGTTGATTCATTTAAAATTTGGCATGAATAATTAGATGTAGGAAAAGAAAACTAAAGAAATATTTTTTACAAATATACACTTTTGGAACTTCAGAGTTGTATAGAAAGCATCATCAAAAATTATTTTTAAAGCTATTGTAACTTGTAATATACTACAGTATGCTTCGTTATTCTTCCCACTTCTAAAAGAAAAATAAAGGATTCAACATTATCTAGACCACGAGTGTCAAACTCACCACGTCATGTTGCCATCACGTGATGTTTCGCAACCTTCTTCCCATTCGCGGAGCTGGGGTGGGTATGGCCTGCACATGATCCATCCGGCTCACGGGCTACTAGTTTGACACCCCTGATCTAGATAACGGATTTATATTATACTGTTTCCCGGTCCTTCTTCCTCTTCAACTCTCTTCCAAACTTGTGAACATCCTCAAACACAAATTATTAGTTCAAGATACTGTTCCTGCTATCCTTTAGATACTTAGGGACTACAATGTCCTTTACTGATAGAATGCAGGGAGCTACAATGCAAAATATTTGGATGTCAGTCCAGAGAAAGTGGCAAAAAGGTTGAACAAATTGAGTAGTTCATGACAAACAAGATTCCAAACAGTACAAAACAATTGCCATATTTGCATAGGAAGATTGTTAACCTTCCCTTTCAAATAGTTTCCATTATACATTATTTGAAAAAAATTCTCCCCAAAGAACAGTACTCATGGACTGCTAATGGAGAATAAATGTGTGTCCTGAACACAAGCAAAGCATGTAGAACATAGAACATAGAATAATAGAGTTAGAAGGGGCCTCGGAGATCTTCTAATCCAACCCTATGCTTGAACAAGAGACTCTATATATTTCAGCTCAATGTTTAAATTTAAATGTAGGAAGAGAAGATTAGATATCACCTGTAACATCTAAAATTAATCAATGTATTTATCTGTGAATCACATAATATATTCTGAGGTCTATATAGAATAACTTTATTGTCACTTTGAAAGTTCAGAATCTGGTAGTCCTGCTAGAAATACTTTAAAATCTCCTCCCAAAGGGGAGCAACAGAAACAGACCATAAAGTTGGGTCTCTGACAATGCTTTGAGCTCCAAGCACATAGCGCTTATAAGCAGTATTCTGAATAACAGGAAACGAATGTCCTATAATCTCTACTGTCCTTACCACTCTCTGTATGGACTTTCTATCTGAGGCACTGCTGCCACCAAACCAAACAGTGATGCAGTTTGTTAAAACACTCTCAATTGTGCCTCTGTAAAAAGTGGCAGGACAGAAGGAGAAAGATGTGCTCTCCTCATCCAACGCAGGAAATGCAGAATCTGGTTTGCATGCTTCACTAAAGATGATGTGTGGAGAGACCAGTTCAGGTTGTTAGTTATCTGCACCCCCAGACACTTAATACTGTTGACCACCTCTACAGCTGCATCCTTGATACTGAATTGAGTATGACTATGCTGGCTCTTTCTAAAATATACAATGATCTCCTTTGTTTTATTAACATTTAGAACCAGGTTATTTATTATTTATTGCACCAGTTCACCTCTTCCCTATAAGCATGTTCATTGTTGTCCCGTATAAGACCCACCACTGCCATATCATCCGCATATTTCACAATAGGATTCATAGCAGATTTGGCACAGCAGTCGTGGATCATCAAGGTGAACAGTAGTGGACTCAAGACACAGCCCTGTGGGGAACCTGTATTCAAGGAGATGGAGTTGGAAACTGTTCTTCCAAACTGGGATCTATCAATAAGGAAATCCAGTAGGTTTCAAAAAATTTTACTACCGGTTCTGTGGGTGAGGCTTGGTGGGCATGGCAGGGGAAGGATACTGTAAAATCTCCATTCCGTCCTGACTCCAGGGGAAGGTTACTGCAAAATCCCCATTTCCTCCCAATCAGCTGGGACTCGGGAGGCAGAGAATAGATGGGGGCAGGGCCAGTCAGAATTTTTACTACCGGTTCTCCGAACTACTCAAAATTTCCACTACCGGTTCTCCAGAACTGGTCAGAACCTGCTGAAACTCACCTCTGATCCAATTACATCAAGCAGTATTAAACCTAATAGGCCCAGTTTGTTCACCAATGCTGAGGAATGATTGTGTTGAACACCAATCTAAAATGAACAAACAATATTCATACATGAGTATTCTTCTCCTCCAGATGCGCCAAGCTAAGATAAAGCACACAGGAAAGTGCATCCTCTATAGAGCGGTTCTTCCGATAGGCAAACAGTAATGAGTCAAATATAGGGGGAAGGCATGAAATCATACCTCTCTAGAATTCCTTGCACCCAAATAGACAATTATGCTTCTCTTCACCTACTTCACCTTACAAATTCTTATATCAAAAGGACAAGGCATGCCTACCCTAAATAAGAGGGGCTCCAAGGGCAATAAACTTAGAAAACAACAGGTTAAGAAAGGTTGTCATAGATCAATGAATCAGGCATAAGCAATAGCATAGCCAGTTTTCTTCTAGAATCTGAGATATATTTGTTCTCCAAATAAAACAAGTTTCTTATCTAGGACTGCCTATAGTATTTTGGCTGTGAAAGGGGGAATGAGTTGCTGAGCAAATGACGTAATGTCTCCCTTTTAAAGAAACCATTTATTTCCTTTCCTGTGCTCTTTTCCTGTGTTTACTGAAGTTTCTGTTATTACTTTAGCACTGTAATCTCCAAAGCTATAAAGTAAACTGGGGAAAGGGTGGTAGCTCTATCCTTCAGCATTTTAATAATACTGAGATTCCTAAAGGGGCAGAAAACTTCAAATTCACTATTTCTATCATTAAATGTTACCCAAGTATGATCCCTGAGCTCTTTGGTCCAGCTCTGGAGTCAACTTTGTCATGTGCAACCACAAAGAGCCCCAGGATAACTATGAATCTTTCCCTCTGAATCAGGGGCATAATTAGTCCAGTTTAATGTGGCCCAGACGGTGCATTCATATCCCAATCACCAAATTAAAACTTTTCAGGATACTAGAATTCATTTAAAATAACAGATTTTTTTAAAAAAAAACTATAAAATAAGTGTTCATTTAATTTTCTTCTGCGTATAAATAAATGAACAAAGATTCCTCAGGTTTGCGATAAATCTATCAAACCAGTTTTTATGTGTTTTTTAAAGTGGAATGTTTACTTAAAAATGACCACAGCAACTTCCCTAAGGTCATCCTGTGGGCCGCAGACTTTCCCTTAGTGCCCGTACATCTCTTTATTTTTTTAAAAAAAATGCTTCTAATTTGAAAAATAAATAAGTACATTTGAGGCTTAAATGCTGGTACTATCTCTGCTGATAAGAAAAGAAGCGGGTATTTACAAGCCAGGCTTACCTAGGAATAGATCTGTCTACGAAAAAAGAAAGAAAGAAATGAAACTGCAATTGCAGGGAGTATCTTGAGAGGCCAGAGAAAATAGTCCAATGTCACCATTGTACTTCCCAGAAAATCAAATAAACCACCCACCCACCCTTGATCACACCACCAATGCAGCCACTTTTCATTTTATTTACTTTTATTTTCATTCTATATACATTTAAACAATGCATAACTCCAACAACTCTGGGCAGCTTTCAATTAAAATTTTTGAAAAACAGAAACAGAATCATGAATGGTTCCCAAAACCACATATAACCAAATAACCCCAACCAGCAGGGACTTAGCCTTCACTCTGCCCTTGACACTGTGTAACCAGTGGTGAAATCTAAAATTTGTTACTACCGATTCTGTGGGCGTGGCTTGGTGGGGGGGGTAATGTGACTGGGTGGGCGTGGCCAATTTTATTTTATTTTTTATTTTTAAAACCATTTTTTCTACAACCTCTTTGGCAAAGAGGTTGTAAAAAAATACTTTCAAAAGACTCTGATTTTTTTCTTTTAAAAGCCAATCCAAGCTGAGTTGCCTGATCGGCAGAGGCATTTAAAAGGAAAAAAGCCTCTGCCGATCAGGCAACTCAGCTGGGATCCTCAAAGGCTTTTAAAAGCCTTTGACAATCCCAGCTGAGCCACGTGATCATCAGAGGCTTTTTTTTTTACTTTTAAAAGCATTTTTTTGGCCAAAGAGGTTGTAGAAAAAATGCTTTTAAAAGTAAAAAAAAAACCTCTGATGATTGTGCAGCTCAGCTGGGTATGGGGGGGGCAGGGATTTTTGCTACCGGTTTTTCGAACCACTCACCTCTATCGCTACCGGATCAGGCGATCCGGTCCGAACCAGGAGCATTTCACCCCTGTGTATAACCCTTCAGTAACCTTCACTATATAGTTTGCATTTATGAAGGCACATATTTTTTTAAATGTCCCAGGCTATAATTTATAATAACTATAGAAACTGAGGGGGGAAATACAATGCAGACTTGATTTGAATATTGCATTTAGCCCAACAAAGTTCTCAAGCTATTGAAAGCATACTGAGATGAAACGAATAATGGGGTCCTTTTTTTCTAAGTAAATTCTCTTAAGAATTCCCCTTAAGAAAAACAGATTGATGACTTTATCTAGGTTTTTTGGCTTTATACATCATTTTCTTTCTCATTAATCTTGCTTCTCAGTAGAGATGGTCTACGTCTCAGTCATATTTTACAATAGAGTAGTATAGCAATGATGATAGAGGGCCCAGCTTTCATGATAAATATACTGCTAAAATGAAGAGAAGAAAAGATGGTTAATGGGGAAGGAAAGACTTACAAAGAGACAATGACATTCAAACCAAGCTCTTGAGTTGCTTTGGTTGTAGTGTATGCCTTTTGTACAAGCCATGGTTTCTGGATCTCATATTTCTAAAAATGGCAGCCACAACAACATCAGCCTCAGCCTCAGCCTCATAAGATTGGACTATCAATTTATAGAAATATGGGGAAGGATACCTGTGCAATTTTTTTTCTAGATCCTGATATAGGAAAAATTATGATGAGATAAAGCTTGAATTGTAAAGTCTTCTCTTTTGAGTTTTGCAAGACAGCTACAGAAATCCAAAGAGTCAACCATTAGGTTTTTAGGTTCACAATATTGGGTAACTGCAATTGCCAGGAAAAAGCCTTAAGGCAATGCTTTCCAAACTTTTTTCTTCATTTCTTCACTAGTCAGTTTTGTCCTTATTTATATGTCCCTGCTGTGATTGGGTAATGGATTCATATGTCGTTACCGAAAGAAAAAAATGCTTTTACCCAATTTTGGGCAATTTACCCAACTTTGGGAAGCGGTGTTTAAATGAGTGCTGAATGAATAAACAATATGACTTGATATATAGTAGTTTCTGTGTTTAAACAAAATTTTGAATCTTCCCAGGCTGCTGTGGATCCAATACTAATCTTCACGGAATGTAAAAATCAAGCCGTTTTGATGATTTGGATGCTACATTTTTGCTCCTTTCAAAGAAAGAACAAACTTCCATTCATAGAATAAGAGTTGTAGTTTTCTGGATGCACTTCTCTGAAAATAATTTTCATTCTATTCATGGAGGAAAAGTATAAATAGGCAATATATTTTGACATATATATTCAGCACATACTATATACTCAAAATTAATTGAAATAGCATATTTGTCTTCTAGATATTTCATTAGAACATGTCTATCTTTTGGTAAAGTAGCCTCTTTTTATTTGTAAAAATAATAACTTATTTTCTTCATAAGATATTCATGAGCCATATTTTTTATTTACATGCTCTGGAGAAATAGAGGTGATTTGAGCATTCAAAACTGCTATTTAAAAAGGTAACTGATACATCTAATATATCTGCTTTTGTTCATTATTTTCCTATCAAACATGCTGAAAAGTATAGGCCATAACACAGGAGTCCTGGACAAAACCAAAGCCTCGTGAGCAATAAAAAGTTAAGAAAGCATGTTGGACAGTTTAATGTGTTTTCATCTTGTAACATAAAGCTCATTCCCAGAATTTCACTGGACCATGTGGACAGGCCAACTGTCACAGCTGTCTATCTTTCCTGAATTAGCTGAAGGCAGACAAAGCAGGCTTTGTGAGGAAAGCAAAGCAGGAGCCTCCAGCGTTTCCATTTCTCATTCAAGGGCACTGTGGCAGCATTGTCTTCCCCCTCTCTGAGAAGAGAATGGAACAATTATGTTAGTGAAATTCCATAGTGAGTTTGAAAGACTGTTTATGTCCAGGCAGGGAGACAGTGAAGACTGAAAAGAGTTTCATGACAGCAGGATAGAAGGCTTGACATAGATTCTTCTGTGGCATGACAGATCTGATGGCCCTGTCTCACAACAGTGTAAGTCAGAAGAAAATCTACAGATGGAAATGCGGTAGAACTCTTATGAACAGATTTTCATGTATTCCTGACTTTTGTAGTGGAACCTTTTCATTTGAGAATTTACAGAATTTCTTCTTCGGCTAGCAATTTTTATTCCAGGTCATCTTTCCAAGTGCAATCTCAAGTCTCCATTTTGAAGAGGAACAGAAAAGTAAAACAACTACATTTTGAATGGAATATAGAATTGTTATGGATATGTTCATATCACTGAAATCTTTTATATAAAATTGGAAAAGTGAGTTCTGTGCCTGGGATTAAAAAGTGAAGTATTGTGCAAGATTTCCACTGGAGATTATTCATTTAATTTGTGTAATAATGCTGAGAGTCACCAGGTCCCCACATTCCTCAAACTTTATCTTTAATATATTGTCACCCAGATTTCCTCAACAACTTCCTAGGTCAATCTTATGCTTTATAGATTACATTGATCTATTTTAACAATAATTATTTTTCCTTGTACTGTTTTTGCTCAAGGAAACTGTATGTGGAATAAGGACTTCTGTATACACACACCAAGAAAACATTCAGACTACTTTATGTATTTATTGATATCCAAGTAAATACTCATAGGAATTCAGTGTAGGAGTTGATCTCTAGACTGGCTGTCTTAATTTTAATATCATTAAGCCACTTCTGTAAGTGAAAGTTGAATGTGATCCTAGTATTCTAGTATTCTTTTCTTGTATTTAATTTTTCCCTTTGAATACCTAATTTTTTATCATAACACAAACTATTGATCATTTTTATTTCAGCCCTAAAAATATTCTGCAGTCTATTGTTACTGGGAAGAATCAGTTGGGTTTAATTCTAAATTTCCAGTTGCCATCAATAGCAGCCCCATGAAATCATTGCCCAGGAGCACAATGTGGTCCAATTCTATGGCTTTGAACAACCACTAATTTCGATGGCTAAGAACAGAGAGGAAAGTAAATGCAGAGAAGGTGGGATGAGGATGAAGAAGGGTGAAACAACACATGCAGAAAGAAGTAGAGTATGGGAAAAAGGTGAGGATGGAGAACAATAACGCAGAGAAACTGAATGAAGAAAAACACTAGCAGCAAGAAGACAGAGTGGCAGCATGCAGCAGAGAAATTGTGCACATATCTAAAACTTAGATAAGGAAGATTTATATGAAAGATTGACAGAGATGATAGCAAGAGGGCAAATAGGATGAGTGTGATAAGGAAATCTGCAAAAAGCAGGAACTTACTTTCGTCTCTGACACATACCCACATGAAGTCAGGTTACCATTAGGCTAAAAAGCAACATTTTCTAAAATGTACATACAACCTTTGGCAGTAACTCTTCAGGACAGCCATTTTCAAAACAGTTTTTAAATTAAAACTTGGACTGTTAGGAAGTAAACAATTCCTGCAAAATACCAAAAATCTCACAGGTGCCTTCTCTCTACCATGAAAGATTTGGTTTCTTGATCAAATTACTAGTTTTTCAGTCTCACCAGTTTTCTATTTGGTGAAATGAATGTAGTCCAGTGAAGCAAAACTCTGCACACATTTTATTAAGATTTTATAAAGACTTCATTGTCATTCGACAACACACATGTTTTCATTGTCTGTTTGACCATGCCTGTAGTTGGATGGGATGATATTTGTCCTTTGTATCTTCTAAACATGACTGAGTTTCTGTAATAATTCCTATTCTGCAAATTTCTGATCATGTATATTATTGTGCTTTTTAAATCATCACTTTTTTTAATGTAAGTAAAAGGCACATTATTTGACTATTGATTGTAGAAGAACTTTAATGCCAGAAAGCACTGAACAAAGTTCTGAGAAAATATTAACTATGGTAAGTAACCATATTAAGTATGGTAAGAAAACAGAAATATATCACTTAATTTAGAACACGGCCTAGTGTGCAAGTTCCATGTCAAGATATAAAAAGTTAAGCTGCAACACTGCAATTATAATGGCTTTTGCTAAAATCTCTTAGGACAAGCATATACTTTCTGGGCCTCAATTAGCACTAAACTAATTAACACAGCTCTCTTATATACTTGTGTACAATAGCTCCATTATTTCTTGCCAGTCCCTGGTGTTATGTAAGAATGATCGAGTAGCTAATTAGTCCATAATTGTATTTAAACATTATATACTTGTTCAAGCTGAGTACTCCTTCCAAAATAAAACTAAATGAAATTGAAATGATATAAGAAATATATTCCCAGTATTAAAGAAATGAAACTTGCCTGTAAAGTACTCATAAAAAAAGAATTTTATTAAAAGTAGTATAGATATATAGAACATGAAGTAATACAAATTACTTGGCCTAATTTAAAATTTATTACATCAATGTATGTTCCTTTAGTCTTCCTTAAAAATTAATGTCTGACTGTATTAACATATAAGAAATAACATTTTAGGGAGTAGTCACATTTTCTTTTTTAGTTATATAACTGCATCAGGCTAACATATTGCTTTTACATTTGAAATCATATTGGCTTTTTTTGGTATTCTTATTCTAGTAAACTTGCTTCTTTAGTTCATATCTGATGATTTTTATATTATACACTTTTTCATTTGATGAGGCTTAGAATGATACATGGTTAGAATTGGGCATGATATATTCTTGATCTTATACCCACCATTTTCAAGAAAAATACCAAGAATCACTTGGAATTCCTGAACCTCATTGATCGAGAACTAGAAGAAAACCAGAAAGAAATCAAATAAGTTGTTAATGAAGAATTAGAAAAGAGACTGCCAAAGACCAAGAATAAATGATGGAAATTGCCTAGAAGAGAAACCGAAGGCCAAGAAAGACAAACATCTAGGAAAGGAACTTAACAAAGAATTTCAGAGAACTGTTAGAAATTACAATTACATCTGTAAAGGCATCAAAAATTAAGAGAGAGAGGAAAAAGCCTTGATAGTACAGTGGTTTGGTGCACCCTGTCTTTAATACAGCTGCCTGCAATTTCTGCTGGTTCGAATCTCTCCAAGGCTCAAGATTGACTCAGCCTACCATCCTTTCTAAGGTAGGTGAAATGAGGACCAGTTTGTGGGGGCAATAAGCTGACTTTGTATAAAATATTCAAAAGAATGAAGGCTATTGCTTAACGCATTGTAAGCCGCCCTGAGTCTCCGGAGAAGGGTGGCATATAAATCAAATTAAAAAAAAAAAAAAAAAAACAAGGAAAACCTTCCAAAGATCTCTGAACTCAGAAAGAGGCTCCAATTTTGAATTGGTATGTATAAGAACAGCAGTAGACAGATAATAATTGATTAAAGAGTATCTAAGAAAGATGGAAGGCATATGCTGAAATTCTGTATGGCAGAAGTATTAATATCTAAGCTACCTTAAAAGATATTCCCTTTTTACAAGAATCTCTGCTACTAAAATATAAAGTTAGATCAGCACTCCAGTTAGTGCCAAGCCAAAAAGCTACAGGAATAGATAGAATTTCTGCAGAAATATGGCAAGCAACAGAAGAAGAATATGTAAAGGCTCTAACTAAAATATATCAATAAATCTGAGTTATAACATAATTGTCAGCTGGTTGGAAAAAGTTAATCTATACACCAATACCAAGTAAAAAATATTTGACAGAGAGCAAATTAGTGTATAAGTTCACCCAAAGGAGATTTTTCCAAAAGGCAACTGGATTTTCTTGGGTTTTTTTTCTTTGAAAAGTTTTCGCTTCTCATCTAAAAAGCTTCTTCAATTCTTCAGAAGTCTCTCCACTTCTCACCTTCAGAGAACCCCCTACAGTTCTACTAGGCTGGTGTAAAATAGCATTCAAATATGTCATTAACTTTACCTTACAGTCTAAGGCACTGTTTTTCAAATTTCACAACTTTAAGAGATCTGGATTTCAACTCATAACTAAATTTCAACTTATAAAGCAGTATTAGTACCGCTTTATAAAGCCTTAGTAAGACTACACCTAGAATATTACACCCAGGTTTGGTTACCACGTTACAAAAAGATGTTGAGACTTTGGAAAAAGTGCAAAGAACAACTAAGATGATTAAAGGCCTGGAGACAAAAACATATGATGATCGGTTGCAGGATTTGGGTTTGGCTAGTCTAGAGAAAAGAAGGACTAGGGGGACATGATAGCACTATTCCTGTATTTGAGAGGCTGCCACAAAGAGGAGGGGGTTAATTTATTTCCCAAAATGCCAGAGGCCAGGACAAGAAACGATGAATGGAAACTAATCAAAGAGAGAAGCAACCTGGAATTGAGGAGAAACTTCCTAACAGTGAGGACAATTAACCAGTGGAACAGCTTGCCTTTAGATGTTGTAGATCAGGGGAGTCAAACTCATGGCCTGTGGGCTGGATACGTCATGTGCTGGCCACACCCTCTCCTGGTTTAGCAAAGGGAGGGGAATTGTGATACATCACGTGACAACACCTCGTGAGTTTGACACCCCTGTTGTGGATACTTCACTATAGGTTTTTAAGAAGAGACTGGACAGTCACTTGTCTGAAATGGTAGAGGATCTCCTGATTGAGCAGGAGGCTGGATTAGAAGACCTCCAAGGTCCCTTACAGTTCTATTCTGATTCTGATTCTGATTCTGATTCTGATTCTGATTCTGTACGCCATACTGGCTGGGGAATTCTGGGAGTTGAAGTCCACACCTATCCATGATGAAAATCCTGGCAGCATAATTAAGTTCCTCACTTTTGTACATATACTGATATTGATACATATCAAGAAAAGGTGGTGTTTCTGTCATGCTAATCTGTCCCATTATTCTGCCCCATAGAATCAGTATATTAAAAATGTCACTTGCAAGAGAAGACCAGAGGTTTTCAGAAGTTGCTTCAAAATTTCTCTCCAAAAAAAATAGCAATTAAAATATGATAGAGGAGAAGTTTATTCAGTTATACCAACACTCTTCACTGCAGAAGTTTCCATTTCTTTCCATTTAATGTCTCTGGTCTCAATGCATTGCAGTTCTCCACAGTGACTTTTTTGTTGCTTCAATTAACAACTACTCATTCAGCAACCATTCAAAGTTACGATGGTGCTGAACAAATGGTACTTATGACTGGTCCCCAAAGTTCTGGTTGACCTCTCTCCATCATGTGATTACAATTTAGGCTGCTAACAACTGGCTCACACATCAGTTGCAGTGCAAGCTCACACAAACAGTTGCAATCTTCCCTGCCAGCTTCTACAAGCAAAGTCAATGGTCATAAGTCACTCCTGTAAGTCAGTACCGCTCTCACTACTTTTTCTCCTGCAGAGCCCAGCTACAAAGTATGAACCAAGTGTGCACAGTCCTGTCTCAGGCAAGAGTTCCCCCCCCACACACTTCTGTTGTGCCACGGCAATCACCTGGGTTTTCCACACTTGGCAGCAGCCATGCCCTACATGACCATGCTTGCAATGCACCACACCAGCCACCTTCTGGCCAGCTTGTGAGCCACTCAGCCTTGTCACTTCACCACCCGTGATCCTCATTTAACAATAGCAATAGGGACGGTCAGAATTGCCATCACTAAGCAATGCAGTCTTATGATGTCACATATTATAAGTGCATTGCTTAGCAGTGGAAATTTATTTATGTTTTTTTATTTATTTATTGGTTCGATTTATATGCCGCCCTTCTCCGGAGACTCAGGGCAGCTTACAATGTGCTAAGCAATAGCCTTCATACTTTTGTATATACCTGCTTAGTAGGGCTTTCGCCCCACCCCCCACCCCCCAAGCAGTGTTCTTTTTTATACAAAGTCAGCTTATTGCCCTCACAATCCGGGTCCTCATTTTACCTACCTTGGAAGGATGGAAGGCTGAGTCAACCTTGAGCCTGGTAAGATTTGAACTTGCAGTAATTGCAGCACTTTAGTCCACTGCACCACCAAGGCTCTTATTAAATTCCAGTCCCCATTACTGCTGTTAAATCAGGACTAACTGCAACTGCAAATTTATTTCTGGAAATTTTTCTCCCCATCCTGCTTGCATCTTTAGTTCTATTTTCCAGGCTCGTTTCTTTATTGGACAAGATTTTCAATTCCTCTGCCAATCTTTGAATTAATCAGGAACCCTAGATTAATCTCTACTCTTCTTTATTCAAGAAGTTTCTGAGTTCAACTTTTTATTGTTTTCTTAAAGAATAAATCCCTCTGCTAAATTAGTCTTTCTTTTCAGGGCAGTCTTTAAAGAAGAAGGAACTATTTTAGATCCAGAAAACAAACAGAAAATAATTGAATATTTCATTCTTTCTCATAAATTCTTCATGGGTATGCTTTCTTTCATAAGATATATCAAACACTCATGTGTAAGTGCATGTTCAGTAACTGCAATCTGCAAACTCCTCTGTGTGTTATTGTGATAAGTTATTACTGTGAATAATTTATATTGTGTCAGAATGGTACAAGCATGAAAATACATACATATTTAAAAGAAGGTACTCTGTAAATGTAAGTCCTTTGAAGTATCCCTTTTCATCTTTTATCCATATCACATATCACAACATAAATATGAGTGTCCTACATATCTTATTTTGGGTGGAAGGTAAAAAGGGAATTAAGTATTAAAACACTTTGAAATGTTTTAAGATTGAGTGATTTAACACAACAGATTCTACAACTATCAATTACTAACAAACTAACAAAATATTTTTCTCACATCGCGCCTTTATGTGACAATTTGTGTCAATGTGACAAACACAATCTTCATAGCACTCCCAGGATGAAGTCATTCCACTGCTATTTGTCACTGGACACATCAAATTATCTTCAGTTCCACTGTTAGGTGCTTTGCTTCCTAGGACAGAACATAAAAGGGCTCATAACAGAAATAGATTCAATCACTTCTCCTTTATAGGAAGCCATTAAATTCAGTTTTCATAAAACAACATTAACGTGCACATATACTACACTCAGTCACAAGCAGTCCTACACCAAGTGAATATACATTCAATCAATGCAGAGTATTGGAATTGATTTGAAGCAGTTGGAAAACTATAGATGCCAACAAGCAAGTAGTAGAATGAGAATCAAGGTTAAAAAAAAGTGAGCTCCACAAAACCTTGGGCAATATCACAAATCTTTGTTCCAATATAAACCTAAAATTATGTAAGCTCTTAAATGACAATGTAGTCTCAAAACTATTGTTAGTCTTTAGATAAAAAGAAACAGTCTTCAAGATTATATCCTTGTGCTGTGTAATTGATGAATGGCTCCACATTACATCTTCTGCAATCTCTACTGAAGCAAATCATATTAAGTCAATATGTCAGTTGAAAGAGGAGTTCATACTCCTTGCTAGGAAAATTCAGTTCAGTATCTTCAGGAAAGTATCCAGCAATGTGATCCATTATTCAGAAAGAATTCTAGGGTGACTCTTTTTAATAGCTTTTAGGCAGGTCCAAAGACCACAAAATCTTCAGACAAGATCAACTGGCTCAGATCAGAATCAAGGATCTGGGAGATGAAAAAGAACATAGTATAACATGGTTATTATATTTTATACTGTGTTCATTGTGTAATTAAAATTCCTACTTGAACAAGCCAAAGTTGTAAGTTAGAGTTCATGGTTTGTGCAATACAGTTAGCAAGGTACAGATGCAAATCCATTTGTGGTTAGTTATCTCTAGGAAAGTAAGCGAAGAGCATGATTTGAATGTCATGCACTAGCTTTACTGCTTTGTTATGGCTTAGTGCAATGTCCAAATGAATTCTTAGACTAATTTGCAACCATAGATAGAGGCAAATACAGCATAAACCCCATTAGTCTGTAATTTTGTCTAGCATGTTTGTGATGTGCATCCAAAATACAAAATAATGCATAATCACTAAATACAGTTTGATATAAGGTTAAATATTTGAATCAGTGTGGGATAAAATAATATGAAAAACTTGACATTTATATTCTACAATTTCTAACTGAATATCCCCTTCCATGAATATTAATATATTCCATGTTCAGTTCTATTATTAGCTTCTAAAATTGCAAGTTATTTTAAAAATTGCAGCCAATATAACCTTTATTTCTTCTTAGACAAAAACAAGCTAAATGATATGTTGGCGATCCAAAATCAGCTTTATTATTTATTTCAAAATCAACTATTGAACATCCCATATTGAACTGACACTTTGCCGAAATAAAAGATTTAAAACTTTCCCTTCAAATTTTCCTATGTGGCAGTTTTCCCTATTTCCAGCACTATTTCCCTCATTAGGGGAAACACTGAAAAACATTTATTCCCTAATAAAACAAAGAGCAACAACTGAGAGGATTTACATTTAAAAATGGTGCAATGGGAAAAACATTACTTTTCATCTTTCTCAGTATTGTGCTCCCAATGCATTTCCTGAAGTTGCTTTGAACAGAATATAAAAAATGGAGCTCTACCATCTTGTCTTGTTGCACCCAGAACTGCTGAAGAAACAAGATTAAGGAAAGGGATCTTCTAGAATTTAATAATTTAGCCACCCACTTTATTTTGCCCATTATGAGAATAAAAACTATATGAATTATGATACCATTTATAAGACCAACATTTTGTAGACTAATTATTATCATTGCAATTTGAGATTCTGCTGTTTGGTCCATCATAAAATTGGACATAGGGCAATTCATTGAGCTGATAGCCCTACCACCATAAAACAATTTTCTTAACCTCCTAGCTTCCAGCTAAACACGCTATAAGGATTATTTTATTTCTCCAAACCCCAAACCTTAAAATCCTGAGATAGTTAATGTTATGTGATCCTGTTAAACAATAAAATTCATTACTTTTAGATTTGTAGTTACAAGTAGTCCTCAACATATGACAACAATTGGGAGTAAATTTCTTGTTTTAAGTCATTGTGGTCATAAGTCAAGTGACCAGATTTGATTTTACCATTTTTTGTCATCATTGTTAGGATATATCACAATAGTTGATAAGCGAATCCATGGTTTTTAAGTGAACATAGCAGTTGTTAAGTGATGGTTGCTAAGTCAAGAATTATCTGTATAGGCTACATTATAAGGACCTGCTCTAAAAGTTAACAACAATAATTAGAAATTTGAGAAGAGACGACTATTGGCAGGTCCTGGAACATGACACCATTCCTCAAATGTCTGAAAAGAACATCCAACAAAGATTAAGGTTCATTTTCTGCCATTACAAAGTACAGAACACAGAATAATGGATTTAAATTAAAGTAAAATATTAAGAAATATTAAGAAATATTTTCCTAATATTACAAAAAATATTCAGAAATATAAATATTAGGGAAAAAATTGTAATAGTAAGAACAATTTGTTGACAAAAATGGAAACAATTAGTCAAAGACGAGATGAGTTCCTTTTCACTGGATATGCTACAACAAAGGGGCCAAATTGTTATTTGCC
Source organism: Arizona elegans (assembly GCA_022577455.1). NCBI lineage: Eukaryota > Metazoa > Chordata > Lepidosauria > Squamata > Colubridae > Arizona > Arizona elegans. The sequence continues at coordinate 29,496,221 of JAKOOJ010000002.1, read as the reverse complement.
AGGGAATCCTATATTAAGACTTGTTGCACAGTGCAAGATTGGATTTAAGGCATAAATGTCCCTTTCAGCTCTGTGATTCTTTGACTCTAAAAATGACTTCATATCACATTAAAAATCTGGTAAAAACACAATGTACAGATATTATACACTTCCACTTCTCCAAAAGAAATGAATATATCTTTAATGGAAATTATGCTGAAGTTAGCACCAAAGTCATATTTTATACAAGTCAGTATTTTCATTTTTCACTTACCTATATTTTGATTTTATTTATTTTTCTTTTTTAAATTATTTGTCTCTGTTACTGGAAAGCAGCCCTTATGACTCTGTCATTAAGTGGCTGTGTTGGTCTGAAATTATCTCCTAAATTTCCATCGCAACCTTCTAGGAGCTCCGCTCCTTTAATATGATTCCTCAGTCCTCGAAACTCTTCTATCTAATAAAACAAGGAAATGGACATTTGACTCCCTCGATTAGTACTTACACTGTTAAAGATATAGATTTTTTAAAATTCTATTTATTTTTACTCTCTTTAACATACACCCCACCCAGGGGTGGGTTCTACTTACCTTGACTACTGGTTCGCAATGGGATCGCTTCTGCACATGCGCAGATCGCCTATGATGACATCCTGGGCGGTGGGCAGAGCCTCTCACCGGTTTTACTACCGGTTCTTGCGAACCGGTCCGAACCAGGGGCAACCCACCACTGATCCCACCATTTCAATTGTTATGACATACAAAGCTTTAAAAAAAACATGTAACCAAGAATATATTTAAACTGAATTAAAATTAACTAAAATAAATTAAAGAAAGTTATCAGATACTCCCCATGCATTAATTCATTTCTTCTCACATTAAAATTTACAATTTTTTATCATCTTTTGGAACATTCTAAGGAAGGCTTTTGAGGTATTACAGACTTTACTGTATGAAACTAGTGATCGTTTCAAACAGAAATTGGATTAAAATAGAAATGGGGGAAAAATCCATTATGAACTTGGCAATGTGCCAACATTTCAACAGGTTTCTATTCCTTTGTTTTATGACATGATTACAAGGCTGAAATGAACCAACTACATCAAAGCCACCTGGCTATTCTAACTGAAGACTAAGCTTTGATAACCTATTCTTGCTTAATCATAACATGACCCTTGTATTTCACAAGGAGATAACCCAATTTTGAAAAACCAGGAAAAATTGACCTTTTAAAAACAGAAAAATAAAGAAAGGGTTTATGAGAAGCAGGCAAAACTTCTCTTCCACAGAACAATATGCTTTTAAAATGAATCACTGGCACAATGTAAGCAAATGATTTCTTTAGGGAATTTGTTTTCAGTTTAGTAGTTTTCCTTTATATGGATGAAGTTTTTAAACCCAAAGGGAAGGAAAAGGACTAAAATACATTTATTAATTCAATGTTAGATATAGTGTACTATTGAAACGTATCTTCTTTTCCAGCAGGACCTGACATTCTGAATAAATATTTAAGTTCTTTATGATTAGATTTTTTAAAATTTTGGAAAACAAATCTAATGGAACTCTAGCCAGAAATTATTTCGATTCATAATGGAGGGCTCCAGATTGTTCACCCTGCAGTTGAGATGAGGAGTTACATTTCAAATAGGAAAAGGATATTAAAATATCAGAAATGCATGAAGATAGCTTCTTGACTGTGTTTCAGTCTTTTATTTTTGGAACATGGGAGAGAAAAAGCAAATCAGAAAAAAAGGAGAAAAAATATTCTAGAATTACTGTGTCATGCTAGTGAGAAAATATAAGTCAATGAAAAAAAAAAGTCCTTCCAGAGAGGCAGAAACCAAAGTTTCTCATGAAGAGAGAATTGCATGTAATTGTCGCCTAGACTCACATGAGTTCTGTGTCAGCTATGGAACATGCTGGCACTGGTTGAAATGGCTCTGGAGAGCAAAACTAGCCAGCAGCTACTGGATAGTATTGCATTAAGTCCCCAGTACACAAATAAGGTTATTTTGCACATCTGTTCAAACTTCTGCTAGTGTTTATTTTAAGGGAAACAAGCATAAAGGTTTTTTTTAAAGAAAACTGCTGAGCATTTATTTTTTTATTTCTCTTTTCCCCTCTACTTTTCTGTTTTTCTTTCATAGTACATTTTTATTTTTATAATACATGAACAAAATGGTAACAACAGTTCTTCGTTTCTGACCTTTTCATTTTAATAACACAAATGATTTAACCTTTATTTTAAAAGCCATAAACTAGTCAATTTAATGAGATTTCCAGGAAAAAGCAAGTATAATGCCTTGCAATATATTTGCATGCTATAACCTTTCACTGAAAATTTCAGGCTGTGGTCATAAGAACAATCATTACCTGAATTTGGGATACAGTTAAAGGATATCTAAATAAGATCCACGTAACACCTTCACTGCAGGGTGGGACTGTGAGAGAGCCTTCATACACCCAATAATCTCTTAGCAGTGGATCTGAAATTGAATGAATACCTTGGTTTGAAAGCAATAATGTAAACATATTTGAAGAAATGAAATCATTTTACTGCATGCAACCTACAGCTGTTCAAACAGAGTCTCTAGGATGTATCTCATAAAAGGCAACCTGCAGGATTTGATCCCTAGATCATCTTGAAGCACAGAGAGGTTGGTGTAGACTGATTTTTTAGCAGAATGCAACAGAAAACAAGATGATATGCTTCCGAGGATAGTTCTTATAAAAGCAATCCTTTCCATTAGAAACATTTCAAACAGAAAGCAGGGCAACCACAATGCTTCCTCTAGTTTGGTACCTCCAATTTGTGGACATCCATATTTATTTTATTTTATTTTATTAGTCATATTTCTATGCCGCCCACTCTACGGGGACTCTAGGCTGCTTACACCAAAGACAGTATACTAAATAGCATATTGCCCCCAATAATCTGGGTCCTCATTTTACCCACTTTGGAAGGATGGAAGGCTGAGTCAACCTTCAGCCGGTGAGATTTGATCCACTGATCTGCTGAACTAGCAGTCACCTGAAGTAGCTGCAGTACTGCACTCTAACCACTGTGCCACCTCGGCTCATATGAACTTCTAACAAGAAAAATCTCTGAAATAGCCCAGTTATCCAAACTTCACCTATTGCACTGAACTCAAAACATGGATGTATGATATTTGTGCAAATTGGATTTTATGATGTTTTATGCCTACATAGCTTTCATTTCCAGCCCTCTACTAACAGCTTCAGTTTTAATAGTCTTCTTTCACTTTTAAGAATAATCCTAAACAAGTGTACAAATTTAATGCTGCTGACCTTTTCTTCTTAACCATTTTTCTTTTGCATAAGTTCCTACCATGTTCAATAGAGCTTCCTCACATGTAAATAGTTATCTAATTCCTACTGAAATCTATTACTAAGTAAATATGTATAAAACTTTACCATGTTTGGTTGAAAAACACTGTCATGCAATTATCTAATGTACTTAAACTACAGGGACAAAATTTAAAAACAGATGAAGGGTGTTCTTCCATTACAAACAAATAATGCTGAAGGTCAAAGAGGAGGAAGGTGGTTGTTATAAGCTACAGATCAAACAACTGTGCAGATTAATCTGAATATTGGTGCTACTGTAAAATTAGAAAAATGTTTAAAAAGTTTGAAGTCAGATGAAAACTAGGGTTGGAATTTGTCGGCCAATTTTACCATCTATCATGTAGCTTTAAGAAGAAAATATGTTATTTAAATCCAAAGGAACATCAGACATTAGGTACTGTTCAATATTATTATTATTTAAGATTTAATCTTCAATTCGATTCACAGCCTGGGAGAGTTCAAGTACCAATCAAGGACCTAAGAGCTTTTAAGGTAACATCTGAGTATATAGATAGTTCTTTGCAAAGTCAAAATATTCAGTGCTAATAAGTTCAAAATGTCCATGTATCAAGGCAATCCTTTGGGCATTGCTCTAAGGCAGGGCTGTCAAACTCGCAGCCTGCGGGCCGGATGCGCTGGCCACACCCATGCCCAGTTTAGCAAATAGAAAAAAATCACAATACATCATGTGATGCTGCCATGACGATGCGAGTTTGATACCCCTGCTCTAAGGGCTCCTATGACTGTTGGAACAACTCTTCCTCCTCTGTCACTCAACTTCAATGTGGAAATCACAATATTTCGTAATTTTTTGTAGTTGTTTCTCTTCAATTCATGAATCATCTGGTATTGCGATAGCAATAAATTTTATTTCTTTTCCACAATAGTGATGTCAGGCATATTTTGGGCCAGAAGTTTGTCTATTTGGATCCAAAAGTTCCACAGGAACTTCCACCTGTTCATTTTCAAGAACTCTGTCAACTTGGTGTTCCCAGTGATTTTTACTACATTCAAACCCAAACTTCTGGCAAAGTTTGCAATGTATGATTTTGGCAACTTGATCATGACGTTGTAGATAATCAGTCTGTGAAATTTTGCTGCCGCCACTGATAACTGATGAATCACTGTTTCATCTTTCTCATTGCATAAACAATATTTGCTGTTGTTACTGACGTGTTGAATTTTGTTTTCATGGAATTAGTTTGAAAGGCTTGTTCTTGAGCAGCCAAAATGAAGCCTCCAGTTTCTTTTTTTTCTCCCTGATCTCAACCAGCTCCATTTTGTGTCTGCCTTTCCTTCACAGTCCTATTGACTGTGCATAGGCTTCTTTTGTTCCCTTTTGATATTCTGCTTTCAATCTCATTGTTTTCAAGAGGTTTTCCTTGTTCATCTCCATTATTATTATTATTATCATCATCATCATCCATTAACCATGAAACACAGTTAACTGAACATTTAAAAAGATATCACAAATACCACTGACAGGCACTAATGGTTGATACAGGTTGCTGCCAGCATACTAGGTATCACCCAAGTATCTTCTTAAAATGTACAATGTTCCAAGTAGCAGAGTTTTTTGCAGTTCTGCTGATGTTATTGCAGGAAGCTCCAATTTTTTGATGTATTTTATAAAATTCTTGGACATGGTACCAACGCCGTGATGACAATGGGTACCACTATTACACATTTCATCCATAATCACATAGATATTATTATTATTATTATTATTATCATCATCATCATCATCATCATCATCATCATCATCACTGCTGAAAACTTGTAAAATAACCAAAATTCATGAAATGTTTGTGTTCTTTTCTAACAATATTTTATTCTCTCTCAACATTCCATAACACATACCCGATAAGTTAATTAAACTTCAAAAGAACCAAACTGGATCCAGATTTATATAGAGATTGATGGAATCCATTACTTTATCAGATTTAATTCCTTTGCGACTCTTTATTTTATCCCAGTTGAATTTGCTCATAATTCTATCTATTCTATCCATAATGGCATCCATCATGTTCATCACCTTAAAGTGGATTAATTACAAGGAAATCTATTGATACATTCAGTGGTGAAATCCTCCATGGGTTGCCACTGGTTTGCTGCCTGCGCATGCACAGTGCACGCCAAACACATGCTGCGTGTGCGCGCATGCACAGTGTGCACCAAATACGGGCTTCGCATAGAAAAGGGAGCCCTTTGAAGGTAAGTAGAACAAGTGAGGGGGGGGAGAACAGCTGTGTTGTGCCATTTAGATTCACTAGAATGCAGGATTTCCTGCTTTCTAGCAAATATAAATCACACGGCACAGCTGATTGTCGGAAATACCGGTTCAGACGAAACGGTAGCTTTTTTTTTTACTACCGGTTCGCCCAAACCGGTGTGAACTGGTAGCATTTCACCCCTGTATACATTGCCCCAAGAATGTGCCATTATAGTCACAGATTTCTCAAATCTGTGTCCTTGGAAATGAAGAAAAGAATCACTCAAAAATACTACCTGTCTAGGTATTAGATGACTAATAAGGAGATTTATCTTTCAATTAAGTACCTCTTTTATGTCTTTTTCTCTTAATTTTAATAATGGTAAATAATGTTTATGGATATTATGATGTTTTGTAATTTTTCCAAACAGCAAACCTTTCTATTACAACAGGTTTACCTATATTATTTGAGATTTATGATTTTTAATTAATGAAACCTTGTGTGTTCAACTATTTATTGTGTTAAGAAATACATATTTATTTAAATATCAACAATACTTGGACAATGACAAAGGAAGAGTCCCGAGACCTCACAATGTCTTGCAAGTCCAGTTAGTTCTCTGTAAGCATGTATTTCTTAGTTATGGTGCATGGATAATATAAGTGTAAAACTCAGAACCTCAATTACATTCTGCTAAGTAGTCCTGGGCAAAAAACAAAACAAAACAAATCCTCATACATTCCATTCATAATAATTTCATATGTCTATAAAAAGAATAGTAACTTACTATATTTCCAACCTAAAAAAATTAATTCCAGAATATGGACACAATAAATGTACTGTGAAACTATTATATATATAATTGCCAACTATGATATTACCTGCCTGAATTCTATTGGTATTATACTTTGATGTAATACAAGGACAAATGTTTTGAAAACTATGATTCAATTCTGTGAAGAGTAGAAATGTTACCTGCTGAGTATTCCACACATGTTTTCCTCAAGACTTTTGTTATAATGGGCTATACCAGTATTCCCATCCTGATGATCTCTTAATGAGAATGAATTGCTACTCTGAGAATGACTAGCTGAAGCTACAGCCTCAATATACAGTATAAATAGATTATTACAGAACGCTGAAATGTTTTGTGTTCAGAGCTATATTTGTTAACAATTCAGTTAAGTCAAAACTGTTGGTCAAAGTTGATAACTTGACAGCAGTTTAATTTGATTCATATCCCAGTTTTAGACTCTAGCTATTAACAAAACTAAAAAGCAAGTGTTTAGTGTGCACAAAAAAATTGTGGCACAAAGAAAAGTACTCACCTGGTAATAATGTGTTAGGATTGAAGCAAGGTATTGTCTTGGAGTTGCCCTGAAAAGTTAATAGAATCCAGATTGTTTTTAGTTTTTAAACAAAAAAAGTTGTGAATTTAGGGAAAAGTGGGTTGTAATTTCTGCAGTACTTTAAAAGGAAGGAAGGAAGGAAGGAAGGTAGGTTCGTTCAAAATGTCACATCATTGTTCAGGATGGACTTGGTTACCCTTAAGATATCTATCAATCTCTGACAATATTGAAATGATTGAAATTTGATTGAAAATTGAAATACTCTTAATTGAAAATAAGGACTTGATCTAGAGAGGACTGTTTGGATACTACAAATGTAGAATCTTCAAAACATACAATTAAATGTTTCACATAATCCAATTCTAGCAACATGGAAACCAATATAATTACAAAGCGTCTGGAAAATCTTCCCTACTGTAAATGTTTACTGCAGGTTCAGTATCTAAAATTCCTACACAGGGCTATAGTAGAAGACTATTCACGAATGGTATAGTTTTGGACTGTCTGGAAAGATTGATCTTTGAGGTCATTATTTCGCAAGAGTTCTATTCCTTTCTCTCAAGCCAAGCTCTGAGGTATGATGAGCCATATGATTTCATTTGCTTCCCTTCTGTTCAAGATTATTTGGGGTGGGGGTAGAGTCATTCAGGCTTTTGGAAGGGGTATCATCAGTAGGCCTATAGAATTTTAGAATCCAAATCCAACAATGCTACTACCATATATAATTGCCTAAGTTCAATAATAACTAGAAGACACAGAACAAATTAAAGTTAAATCCAGATAAAACAGACATGTTCATGGTAAACTGGAATTGGGAATTGTGAGATAGCTTATTTTTACTACACCTGTAAAAGTAGGTCCCTATTTTGGAGCTCTTATAGATTTTTAGCTTACTTTGTTTGATTGATTGATTGATTGATTTCTATAGTAAATAACTTTGGGCGGCTCAAAATTCAAAAACATATATTACAATTAAAATCCTAAAAACAGTTTAAAACAATAAAACAGTAAAAACATTAAAACACTAAAAACATTAAAATCTCTAAAGTTGTTTATGGCTTCTAAACTGGAAGTATATTTGCAAATTAAGCATATTTTCATTGTTATCAAATTAAAGTTTACATTTTAGCTGCCTCTTGTCTTGATTATAAAGATGTTTCTCTTTTTATTAATCAATGTTAATGTCAACTGTGATTTTTAATATAGAATTGCAATTGATATTTCAATATTTTGAATATTTAGTTGAGGAGAAAAGAGAAGTATAAGTAAATTAAATAAATGACTGCTATACATTCTATGCACAAATTCAGATCACATTAAGTCCCTGATCCCCAATTGTATATTGAAGATATTTTACCTTATACTGAATGTCTTGCAGAATCTCAGTCACAGCCTTTAGGCCTGAATGTTCCTTTCCTATCTGAAATAAAACCAATAATAAATACTGAAATATAATAGGGGTTATTCTACCTTTGAAATAGGTTAAACAATACATTATTCTCTGACACTTTAGTATATCAAACTAAAAACAAGTAATGTTATTCATTATGTATATGTTATTATTCTTATGCGAAATTCAAAACATTCGTGTTATTGTTTCTTGCATGAAAAACCATCTTCCTTCTAAAGAGTTCAAGAGAACTTACCACTACTATATCCTCACAACAAGAATGCTATTTGATAGGTTGCAAGGAAGTAACTACCAGACTTATCCAGAGTATTTTACAGTGTACTTGGATTTAAGGTCTTAGTTTGCACTACTCTTTGTATGCTGAGTCTTATTTCTTTCTTCTCTGTTTTGTCCTTTCCTCATTTAACTTACATATGCTATGAAAAGACAAAACAGAGAAAAAAAGGAAATAAAACTCAGTGGGTCGGGAAGAATAGGAAAGAGGAATTTAATTATCCAAGAAGACCTTGCATGATTCTTTACTGAGTAAGGTATAAACTGCCGTGGACTTCTTATCTATGATGCAACACAGGCTATAAAGTAACTGCACAATCAGCACTTGAAGATTCCATGCAGATATTGTATATATCACAATTCTATACAGTTCATGAGTATCATGAGTATTATTAGATTTTTTAATCCCACCTTTTTATATAATTGTATATAAAACACAAGTCATGTGTATATTTATTATGTTATTCCATAATGTCTTAATTGCAAGCTAATGTGAGACACCAAGAAGGGAAAAAGAACAAATAAAAGTGTTAATATCAATGGTATCCTAAGAAGCAAAAATGAAGATTAATAAACAACTATAGGCTATTAAGACCCACAATGCTTGTGGCATAGCTGTCTTCCTGCCTGAAAATAGTATTTGAAGCCAAAGCAAGTTCATAGCAGTCGTTGAAGACAAACCAAAGATTCAGGGTAGCAAATGGTAATCATACTTTGAATGATAAAATGATGTATCAATTAAAGAAAATGAATCCCCCACAACAGAAACACATAATAGGAGAAACTCTCAATAAAGTGGGGTGGGGTAGAGAAACAAGGACAGTGGATTAGAGTAACAGCCAGTAGCAAAGGACAGAAAAGGCATTCTACACTGCTGTAACTAAACAAAAAACAAAAAAACAGGTTTTAGATCCTTGAAGATAAGGCAGACTATTCAAGGGAAAAAAACGGATACCGCAGAATCAGAGACAGCATCAGATACAACTTTGTTCTATAAAAGACAAAGAGAAACTGATAATTCACTGTTATAAAGAACTTAAACAAATGCTGATAAATTGTGGTGTATGCCAAGAATATGGATCAGGTATATGACAGAACACCTTCTAAGAGTTATCAGAAAAATGGGAAGATAGAGGGGACTGAAAGTATACCTCTTCTGAATCTGTGAAGATCAGTGTTTCTCAATCTTGGAAGCTTGAAGATGGGTGGACTTCAACTCCCAGAATCCCCCAGCCAGCACTGGGGGATTCTGGGAGTTGAAGTCCACCCATCTTCAAGCTACCAAGATTGAGAAACACTGGTGTAGATAAATGATGGTCTACAGAAATGTGTAACAGTAATAAAGCACACATGAGAATAAATGGAATGCTTGGTGAATAGTACTCTTAGTGCTAAGTTTGGATTTATTATTTTTATTATACTTAATTAATAAAAATATTTTTTTAAAAAAACAAAGGTGTGGATGTAAAGTAGCAGATTAAAATGACAGAAGAGCACAACCAACTGAAAATAAAACCTCTATAACAGGGATGTCAAACTCAAGGCCCGTGAGCCCATCCTGGAAACAGCAAAGGACCGGCTTGCCGTGTCTCTGCCAGTAAAAACAGAGCTCAGACAGGCTTCGCGCAGCCTCCCTGAGGTCCGTTTTCACTAGCAAAGGGTTGTAGGATGCCACCGTGGCCAAAAAGAGCCTCAATGAGTGATGTCGAGCTGGCCACGCCCCCTGGCCACACATACCCTGGCCCCTCAAGGTTAAACAACCCTGATGCTGCCCTCAAATTGAGTTTGACACCTCTGTTCTATACTACAGGATACAGTTTGATTATGGAATCAGTTACACAGAATAGGGATCGTTTCTCTTTGGTTGGATGTGTTCAGAAGTTAAGTTTCTATTCTTTTCATGTTAAAATGTGCAGTTTCTGGGAAGGGAAATGAGAGAACATTCAAAACTCCATCAGATTATTACACAAAATTAAGGTTGTTCTCAAAATTTTGGATATTAAAAAAATGAAAAATATAAGCACACTTTGGAAGCTGATTTAAAGGCATGAACTGGGCAGGAAACATTTGCATAAGTTAAACAACCTTCACCAACATCTTGCACATTTGCTGTCCTCAGTTTAGTTGGATTTTGCTTGTTTTGGCCATAAGAATAAAACACTAGAACCATGTAACTACCGGTAATTGAGCTGCAAATACATCCAAGTGATTATGAGATAGAAGCAGCTCTAAAACGTGGACAGCATTTCATTCATAAGAATAAAACTTTCATTCTGAATCCAAACCACAATATGAAAATGATAGATACTAGAGAGGCCAACATATAAATAGAAACCTTTGATTAATATTATTGTTTTTATTAATCAGCATAAAATCTAATTGGGCTGTTTTGACTCAAGCCTTAATAAAAAGCTATTCAAATATCTACAACTGTTAAATATCCCACAAACATGCACAACTCCATATGTTCATGTAGAATTCTGGCAGCGATGACTGTGAATTATCATTTGCTTGAAGGGCTATGCAGATCCTCATTAAAATATACAGAGGCCTAAGAGGAGAGAGGGGTCTTGAAGTTGCTTGTTAATAATTGGCACCTAGGCAGCAGACTGCATAGGCATATCCTTTGGTTGATCAAAGATTTCTGTAAAAGTCCACTCATTGAAGAGTACTTAAAATTTCCCCAGCACCATTAAAAGAAGGTTCTATCTGAACAAAATTTAATGATGTGGAGGAGGGCCATGGGAAAATAGGAATTAACTCTTTTGTTCTATAGCAGAGAGCACTCCTGCTGATTCACAGACACAGTTCTGCTGCATCAATTCATATAAATAAAACGAACCATAAAATCACTGTGCTCTTATTATCTTTTGTTGTTGATCATGGACATGATAGTACATTAGCTCTATTTTGGAGCTGTGAAAGTGGTTTTTGTGGGAACTACTGACTTAATATATTGACAGAAGTGGAAATATGTACCTCATCCTAGATAGTCAATTGTTATTTGTACCTAGATGCTCGTAATTACATAACATGTACTTACAAATGTGTGTGTTTTCCATGAAATGAATTTGGCATTCACCCAATTGGTTCTTAATCATAGGACATGCAGCACTTAAGGATCAAGTGGAGAGATATTTTCAATTAAAGTAAAAATACCTACTTCTCCTGCCAAAAAAAGATTACATTGAACCGAGAATGGGATGGAGTAATAAGTTAAAGAGATTTATTTAACAATTTAATTTAACTTTCTGAGTAATTCCAAGGTTAGATCTGAAGAAATTGGGTAACAGCTTCCAAAGCAATTATAGAGTCCTTTAGGAGACCAAATTTTCATTATTTTTAACAGTCCTCTCTACACTAGAGCCATACATCTTTCCAATCAAACGTCAAAGTCTCCAAAGAATTTAAGAACATGAGAAATAGAAGTCTACAAAAAAACATTCAAATATGGTTGATAAAGAAGCATTTCTATTTGCCATCCACTATTACACTGTAGGTCAGGGCTGTCAAACTTCCGGCCCAAGGGTCACATACGTCACGTGCTGGCCACACCCATGCCCAATTTAGCAAAGGGGGAAAAGCTCCCGATACGTCCATGATGCCACTGTGACGATGTGAGTTTGGCACCCCTGCTGTAGGTAATCCTTGATTTACAACCACAATTGGGACTGGAATTTTCCTCATAAGTCAAGTTGAATCAGACTCATTTTTATAATAATTTTTCAATGGGAGTTAAGCAAATCACCAGGTCATTAAGCAAATTCAACTTCCTCATGGGTATTCTTTGCCGAAAATTGGCATAAAATGTTGCAAATCATGATCACATTGCTCTACAAAACAGTCATAAATATAAGCCAATTGCCATGAATTGTGATTACATGACCTTGTGGCGGGGTGTGTGCAATGGTTGAAAGTGCAAATATGGATCATGAGTTACTTTTTCCAAGGCCATCATAGCTTTGAACCATAATTAAGTGAATGTCCATGAGTCAAGGATCACCTATATCCTATTATTGGAAGTTTACAGCAGTTCCAGAGATGACATGTTCCATGATCCCTTCACCCTTCCAAACTTCTATTATATTTGTCTTCTAAATTGGGCAGCTACACAAAACCCAAAAACTACTTTAAGAAACCCTTTTGGGGCCCTAGAAAACTCCCATAATGAAACTGCTTCTGAAAAACGGAAGTTTAATTTTTTGGCAGAAGAAGAAACAAAACGGATAATTCAAAAACATAATAAACCTTTCTTGAATAACAGTCCCAACCTACTCCAACCTCAGAAATTGCATCCTAGTTCTTCTACATAGCATCAAAAGTTATTTATTATCTTTATTAATTTTTTTAATCAATAAGTCAAGATACCTAATTCTCCTTTTTCCTTCTATTTTCCCTACAGCAACAACCTTATGAAGTGGATTGGGCTGAGAGAGAATGAACGGCTCAAATTCACCCAACCAGGCTTACATGCCTAAGGTGGGACTACATCTCATAGTCTTCAAGTTTTTAGCTTGATGCCTTAACTAGTCTATCCTCAACCATCAAAGCTCAAACCTGTCACTCTCTCAGCCCAACAAGCATAAGGTTATTGATGTGAGGAAAAATGGAAGTAAGTTATATTACTCCTTAATTTTTATTTATGTACAAGTCTGAGCTTCGGGACAAAATACAGGATATAAATTTAACACAAAAATGAATGTAATATAGATTATCTAGAGTGGGGAAAGTATGCATTATGCCAACTGTGCATGGACTACACAAATCAAAATAACCACAAAATGGCATCAAAGATATACAGAAAAGTCTAACTTTTTGCTTCCATCTAGTATTTGTGTGAGGGAAAGAAAATATGATTATTTCCAAAAGCTACAATGCAAGTTACAAAAATCTACTACAAAAGTAAAATCATAATCTTTTTTTAAAAAAATACAGCCCTTTCTACTCTACCAACAAAAGACTGTGAAAACTGCCACCTTGCTCACTCTTTAGACCAGGGGTCTCCAACCTTGGCAACTTTAAGACTTGGGGACTTCAACTCCCTGAGTTCCACAGCAAAGCAAATCTGGCTGTGGAACTCAGGGAGTTGAAGTCTCCAAGTCTTAAAGTTGCCAAGGTTGGAGACCCCTGCTTTAGGCCACTGCCAGGATTGGCTATATCCTGATTGATGCATGGTAAATGTCAAATTGAAGACGACTAGGCTTAGAATACAACTGTATGTATTCAGGCTCCCTCCACAAGGATACTGACCAAGATTCTGGTTGTCCTAAGGTATGGTCAATGCACACATCAATATTTTTGAAACTAACATATAATTAGTGTCCTCAGAAGGACTCTTTATATATTTGTTCCAAAAGCTTAAAGAGGAATCAGTTCACCACAGTTCACCACAGTTCAACTTTTATAAGTTCAATTTATTCACTTATAAAACATAAACTTAAGTGGCATCTGCAGCTTAAATGAAAGGGGCTTGTATTGACAAAAGACATAGAGTATAACTGACATAAATGACAGTCTGCTTTTGTTTCTGTAATAGCTGTTGAAGGGAGGAATTGACACCCATAGTTTCACCCATCAGGCAGTATTGCAATGAAACTGCAATTAAGAGACAATAAATGATCATGGCACAGAGAAGGAAAATTACCTGCACAAATAAGGCAATAATGGCTATACCATTCTTCTTTCCAACTGCCTCATCAATACTGTGATACATGGTAGTGTTCCAGTGGATCAGATGGAGCTAGAGAGAGAAATAGACAGACAGACAGACAGACAAAGAGAGGAGAGGGGAGAGAGAGACAGAGATCATTTGTAGCAAAAAGACATTGCATGGACAAGATGTTTCCTAGCAGTTCAGGGGCAGGTTTCAAAACCTATTGCTACCGGTTCACTCATGGGCACTTGCGCACACACACAATGCTTCTGCACATGCGCAGAAGCGTCCGGGTGGGTGGGTGGAGCCTCCGGCCACCGCCGCTACCAGTTTGCCCGATTCGGGGCGAACTGGTAGTAACCCACCACTGTAGCAGTTGCTGATTAGAAACCCTTGCAAAGATCGTTTTCACATAGTCACATTATAGGGGAGATGGTCGGCATAAAAATTTAATGAATAAATAAAACATAAATTGTTTTTGAAGTGTTTCTATTTTGTCTTTCCACACAATGACCTAAGGTCATTTAACATTTTAATGAAAACAATTAAACAAACATTGTAAAGCATTGCCAAACATCCTAAAAGCAAGAGAACTACAATTAAAACAACAACCTAGGACCTGTAGCACTCTTGGCATAATAAAGGCATTTATTAATGTCTTTACAGAGTAGAGAGAAACCTGTTGGGATACCAGATACAGTAGTGGCCAAAATTGTGCAAACTTTTTGGGAAAAGTGTATATTTGAGGTTTGATGGCTAACACCACTTTTTTTTTTTGAGTTTCAAGATAATCATATTCCACTGCTGGAATGGCCTGGGAATAACCCAGACCTTAACACAATTGAAAATCTATGGCACCGACTAAAGAAATTTGTTAGTCAGAAGTGACCCAGCAATAAAACCCAGTTAATAGAAGTTCAGTTCAATCTTGGTTTCGCATTATAACAGCTACAGAACTAAAAGAATTGGTTCACTCCATGGGAAGACGTTGTAAGGCCATAATTCATGCTAAAGGTTACCCAACTAAGTATTAAGTAACTTGGTGATAATTTTTGTATATCTCGTTTTTTTCTACGTGTTTCACTTTTCTTCTTTATACTGTAACTGCTATTCTAATAGCAAATCCTTCATAAAAGTTATTGCATTACATTCTTGATTAAATTATCTTTCCATCAATATATAATTTTATGGTACTACTCCAAAAAAAAAGTGCATTATTAGCTAGTTTTTAAAAATACACTTTTTCCAAAAGGTTTCCACAATTTTGGCCACTACTGTAAATTTTCTGGAGGAACACATTCCAATTGATGGGGCACCAGACAGAAATGGTCTTTTCCAGGAGCCACTACCTGATTCTTTCAATGAGATCAGTATTTAGATAAATTCATATAGATATGCTGTTATTCAGAGTTCATATCTGATATCAGCTGAGTATAGGCAGCTCATAAAAATAAAAAGCAACAAAAAACAATCAAGTAGAAATTACAGAAATAAATTACAAATTAAATTACAAAATAAGAAAGAAATTACACCAACAAAGAAACATAGGAAATTATTACAAGATAGCAATCCAGGCAACATATCAAAACCATCACACCCAGGGGAATCCCATCTGAGACGTGGTGACGCAGTGGTTGGAGTGTAGTACTGCAGGCTACTTCTGCTGATCACCGGCTGCCAGCAGTTTGGCAGATCGAATCTCACCAGGCTCAAGGTTTGACTTAGCCTTCCATCCTTCTGAGGTTGGTAAAATGAGGACCAGGATTGTTGGGGGCAATATGCTGACTCTGTAAACCGCTGTAAACCGCTGAGAGAGGGCTGTAAAAGCACTATGAAGCAGTATATAAGTCTAAGTGCTAGTGCTATTGCTATCTGTCCTACTCCAAGGTCTGAGAGAACATCATCAGAATGGGAGCTTGATGGGGATATTCAGAGGGGACATCATTCCAAAATAGGTTAAGAAGAGAAATGAATAGCCAGTCCTGTTGTTATGTCTACCTGAAAAATTTAAACCATTCCAAGTATGCTAACAAGTAAAACGTAAAGGAGTCTCTGAGGATTTTATTCCCCTTGTCCAGTGGTGAAATCTAAAATTTGTTACTACTGGTTCTGTGGGTGTGGCTTGGTGGTGGTGGGGTAATGTGATTGGGTGGGTGTGGCCTTTTTTTTTTTTTACTTTTAAACCATTTTTTCTACAACCTCTTCGGCAAAGCAGTTATTATTATTATTATTATTATTATTATTATTATTATTATTATTATTATTATTATTATTTATTCAATTTATATACCGCCCTTCTCCTAGTGGACTCAGGGCGGTGCACAGCCAAAACTAAAATACATAACAATACAAAATTTAAAATTAATTAAAAGAATTATATACTTTGGCCCGAATTAAAACAGTGCAAATTAAAACCCATTAACAAATTAAAACTAAACAATAACCATTAAAAACTAAAAAAGAGGGCGGGGTTCACGCCAGCCCTGCTTGCTGGAAAAGAAGAGTTTTCAGGGCACGGCGAAAGACCCGGAGATCCGATATCCTTCTTATCTCCGGGGGCAAGTCGTTCCAGAGGGTGGGGGCTGCCACAGAGAAGGCCCTCCCCTGGGGGTCGCCAGCCGACATTGCCTGGCCGACGGCACCCTGAGGAGTCCCTCTCTGTGGGAGCGTACTGGTCGGTGGAAGGCTATCAGCGGCAGAAGGCGGTCCCGCAAATACCCAGGTCCTATGCCATGGAGCGCTTTAAAGGTGGTAACCAACACCTTGAAGCGCACCCGGAAGACCACTGGAAGCCAATGCAGCTCACGCAGGAGAGGTGTCACATGGGAGCGACCCCTCGCTCCCATAATCCCCCGCGCGGCCGCATTCTGCACCAGTTGGAGCCTCCGGGTACTCCTCAAGGGGAGCCCCATGTAGAGAGCATTGCAGTAGTCCAGGCGGGAAGTGACAAGTGCCTGAGTGACTGTGCGTAAGGAATCCCGATCCAGAAAGGGACGCAACTGGCGAATCAGGCGGACCTGATAAAAAGCCCCCCTGGCCACGGCCATCATATGCTCTTCTAAAGACAGCCGTGCATCCAGGAGGACGCCCAAGTTGCGAGCCCTATCCGTGGGGGCCAATAACTCGCCCCCAATAGCCAGCGATGGCACCTGCTGGCTATATCGGGACGCCGGAAGCCACAGCCACTCGGTCTTGGAAGGGTTGACCCTGAGCCTGTTCCTCCCCATCCAGATCCGCACGGCCTCCAGGCACTGGGACATCACTTCAAGGGCATCGTTGGGATGGCCTGGGGTGGAGATGTACAGCTGCATATCATCAGCGTACTGATGGAACTCCACCCCAAAATCACAGATGATCTCACCCAGCGGCTTCACATAAATGTTGAACAGAAGGGGCGAGAGGACCGACCCCTGAGGCACCCCACAAACAAGGCGCATCGGGGTCGACCTCTGCCCCCCTGCCACACCGACTGCGACCGGTCAAAGAGATAGGAGGAGAACCACCGCAAAACAGTGCCCCCCACTCCCAACCCCTCCAACCGGCGCAGCAGGATACCATGGTCGATGGTATCAAAAGCCGCTGAGAGATCTAACAGGACCAGGACAGAGGAACAACCCCTATCCCGAGCCCTCCAGAGATCATCCACCAATGCGACCAATGCCGTTTCCGTGCTGTGCCCAGGCCTGAAGCCGGACTGGAGCGGATCCAGATAGACAGCTTCATCCAGGTACCCAGGAAGCTGTTACGCCACCACACTCTCAACAACCTTCGCCAAGAAGGGAAGGTTGGAGACCGGACGATAGTTAGCCAAAACAGCCGGATCCAGAGCAGGCTTCTTGAGGAGGGGCCTCACCACCGCCTCTTTCAAGGCAGATGGCAAGACACCCTCGCTCAAAGAAGCGCTGATAATACCCTGGAGCCAGTCTCGCGTAACCTCCCGGGAGGCCAGCACCAACCAGAAGGGACATGGGTCCAATAAACATGTGGTCGCGTTCAGCCGCCCCAGTATCCTGTCCATGTCCTCGGGAGCAACAGGGTCAAACTCCTCCCAAATGGCAGTCTCAAGACTGACACCCATCATCCCGTCTGTACCTACCCAGTCAGAGACCAAGCCTTCCCGAATCTGAGTGATTTTATCGTGCAGATACTGGACAAAATCCTCGGCACGACCCTGCAAGGGATCCTCCCGCACTCCCAGATGAAGGAGGGAACGGGTCACCCTAAACAGGGCGGCCAGGCGATTATCTGCCAATGCGATAAGAACGGAAAAATAGTTACATTTTGCCGCTTTTATCGCCACTAGGTAAGTCTTAATATGAGATCTTACCAATGTTCGGTCGGATTCAGAGCGACTAGATCTCCAACTGCTCTCTAGGCATTTTTTCTGGCGCTTCATCCCCCTCAGCTCCTCGGAGAACCAAGGAGCCAGGTAGACTCGGCGACAGGTCAGAGGCCGCACAGGCATGACTCGGTCCAAAGCATCAGCGGCCGCCCTATCCCAGGCGGCCACCAGATCCTCAGCCGAGCCATGAGTCAGAGTCTCAGGAAATGGCCCAAGCTCCGTCTGGAACCTATCAGGATCCATCAGGCGCCCGGGGCGGAACAAAAATGGTTTGTACAAAAATGCTTTCAAAAGGCTCTGACGATCCCAGCTGAGTTCCAGATTGGCAGAGGCTTTTTTTCTTTTAAATGCCTCTGACGATCAGGCAACTCAGCTTGGATCTGAAAAAAGCATTTTTTCGGCCGAAGAGGTTGAAGAAAAAATGCTTTTAAAAGTAAAAAAAAAAAGCCTCTGATGATTGTGCAGCTCAGTTAGGCATGGGGGGGGGGAGGGATTTTTGCTACCAGTTCTCCGAACCACCTGCCTCCATTGCTACCAGATCAGGCGATCTGGTCCGAACTGGGACCATTTCACCGGTGCCCTAGTCATAGCTAACTATAGGGGATGCTGCTCATCTCCATTTCAGGGCCATTGAGGCAGCACTGTGCGAAGATATTTCCACAGTTATGTGGCCAGTATGACATCACGGAGCACTCTTATCTTCTGACCAAAGTACTGCCTATTTATCTACTCGCAGGAGCTGGGGTGAGAATGGGGGCTCACCCTGTCTCACGGGTCTCAGTTCTCCAACCTGGGCTGCTGGCTTTCCAACTGACAAGCCTAACATCTTAACTGCTCCATCTGCTAACGGATGCGTATAAAAATCTCTTTTGATAATTTGTGAATCAAGTTAGCATAGGTACTAAAGTAATAATATTAAAAGAATTTTAATCAAATGCATATTCTAAAGGCAAAAATGAACCACACAGCCTTTCAAAATTGAATGTTTAATTCAAAAATCTTCACTACTATGTAGCTGGATATTGGACAATAAACATTACTAAGTCATATTCATTATACAATTTCTTATAGCATCAATATATTTTAGAACAGAAAGAAAAATATTCGTATTACACAATATAAAATGGGACAGAAGGTGCTTATCAGTCAGCTTGGCATTCAGAATGTGTTAATATGTGTTTGGTGAATTTAAAGAATCAAAATATATTGTTTGACTTTGTTCTTTTCAATTATTTGTCAGTTTTACAACTATGGATATCTTTTTCCTTCTCTAAATGCTAAATGATTCATTTAAATATCAAACCATGTGTTGACATTTCAGTCTCCATTTCATTTAAATAATGAAACTGCTAGCAAAAAAACCTAGTCTGTTTTAAGCATATTTTTAATTAGCATTTCTCATTGTCCCCACTAGAGGGCACTCACGCTCTCTATCACATTAAGTAAAAAGGAAAACAAAACAAAGAAAAAGTTATTTTCTCTTTTGATCTTACACACAGATCTACAGAAAGGAAATCCTTGCATTAAAGAGTTAAGGATCTAGACACAAATACTATTGTGAAAACAGTGTTCTCTTTGTGACTCCAACTGTTATCTTTCTAATGTCAACATATAGAAGAAAGAAAGTTGTAACAATGCTATGAAAGACAATAGTCAAGTTTACAGGGGCAATTTTATACATGTTGGTGGATAAAGCCATGGAGAGAACTAGCATTAAATTCACAGAGGTAAATTGCTGCAAAGGATCTTTTTCTCTCTTAAACAGAAAAATACTGCTTGTAAAGAATTTTAAAGGAAAAGTGAAGTAAGAACCTCATTTTTAATAATAGAGAAATTTCATGTTTTTATTTTAAAAAAGAGCTATTTTTAATGTCAAATTGAGACAAGAATTACAATGTATTTTTAAAACAAATTTCATAACTAATTTTTCAGGTTCAGTCTGTGACTGATGGTACCTGATCACCACAAATATACTTTACTAGATTCATTGTCCTTAAAAAAACCCACGAAGAAGTATGTTTTTCCATTAAATTTTTGGAAATTTACTCCCTAAAGCAAGAAACTTCCAGGAAAAAAAAGTAAGTACCTTCTGATTGCAGTCCATATTCTAACCGAAGTCATGGACTACAGTAGATTCATCTATGGAATTATATTATTATATTATATATTATTATATATTATTATATTATATTATATATTGGTGAGAAAAGAGGAAAAGGCCACCCTGATTACTTCTTAGAGGGGGAAAAAACACAACCTGGTGAACTTACCTCCTGATCTTATAAAAACATTTCCTCCCTTGTCTATTCAACCTTTTGACTTTTCTATTTTAAACCAGAATCGTTTTGAGGAAGTGTCTTGGTTTACTTATCATAGAAAGCCATAATGGGGCCTGTTTGGTTGGTTATGTATGAACTCAGCCATTTCCACTTAATATAGTACGTAGCCAGGCATAATGCTTTAGTCAACAAACCACTCTTTAAAAAAATCCAACCAACAGAATATCAATAGTTTGCTAGGCTATTTTCCTTAACTTTGTGTCCTCCCATTTGGTTGGAAACAGAATTCATAATTTATTTATTTGAATTCATTAGCTGCCCAACTTCAATGGATTAATCAGGAAACCTTTGAACAAAACCAGATTTTCAAATGATAAACCAACCATTCATTAAACATGGATGGATGGATGGATGGATGGATGGATGAATGCTTGGTTGGATTAGTTGGATTAGTCATCTTACATATAGGCATGCAATATAATATAATGCAATATAATATTAACCCTTAACCCTTCATTGTCAATTTATTGTGAAATTACAGCAAATCATCTCACTATAGTCCTAACTAAGAAGAATGGCATATTATGCCTTAAAAATCTTCCTCAACTTTATAAGGAAAAAGCATAAGAAAAGTCATTTGTTGCTTTTAAAATGTTCTGCTTCTATAGATGTCAAAGATCCCACACTCACATAATCGAAAATGCTATATGATGCACTTTTGGTTATGTGAGTGTGAGCTCACAGAACTGAATTGCTGAACCTTTGATACAATTATATATGTTTTTTAATCCTGATCAGGCATAAAGCTGTGCTTTCTTCTCAATCTAGAATTACCTCAGCATTTGTGATGAGTCCAGGAATCAACACAGTTGTGTATATTTCCAACAGCTGTTGGTGCTAAATTACATCCTGGGAAGGATTTACAGTACCTGGCCAAGATTCAAGAAGTTGCTTCCCTAATTCTGGCAACTGCTTTGTTCTGTGTGTGTGTGGTGTTTGAGCAGTTCCTATAGTTCTGGACCATAGGTGAGCCAGCATCCTCTTTCCAATCTAGATTGTTCTCCCTTCACTGTTACAGCCACTGAAAGGGGCACTATGCAATGTCACATTCTTTAGGGATAGATCTCACTGTCAAAGGATTCATGGCCTTCTCGGCTTATTCTTTCCTCTAAGACAGGGGTGTGAAACTCGCAGCCCACAGGCTGGATGTATCACGTGCTGGCCACGCCCATCCCCAGTTTAGCAAAAGGGGGAAAAGTTGTGATACATCACATGACGACAATGTGTCATTGTGAGTTTGACACCCCTGCTCTAAGTATTCTTGCAAACCACAGCATATAATACTGAGGACCATTACTAAACTAACAATGGTTGAATTGTCAATTATGATTGTCAGTTGGTTTCAGTGGTGGGTTCCTCCCAGTTCCTCCCAGTTCCGCCAAGTTGGTAGCGATGATGATATGACGTCACTGAACCGGTTCTGCCCCCACCCCACCCGCCCCCACCCACCCCCCGCATTATTACCTTTTATTTGGCCCCACCCCCAATCTATTGCTGCCTCCTGAGTCCTAGCTGATCGGCTAGAAGGAAAAAATCTGTTTAAACTCTTGCCGCGGGGCTTCAAAGTGCTGCCCTACAGCTGATCAGTGGTAAAAGGCAGTTTGGTGGTAGACCAGTGTCTCCAAAAACAAATAAGTAGACCAGTGCCTACAAAAATAAATGGGTAGACCAGTGCCTCCAAAAACAAATGAGTAGACCAGTGCCTACAAAAATAAATGGGTAGACCAGTGCCTGTAAAAATAAATGGGTAGACTGGTACAGCTCTGCAAGCAGTTAAAAGCCTGATAGACCAGTACCTCTGCTAAATCCTAAAGAATTGTCACATGACCATCAAGCCACGCCCACAAAATAAGCCACGCCCACAGAACCAGTAGTAAAAAAATTTTAGAACCCACCCCTGGTTGGTTTGTATATTAGACTGTGATCTGGAAGACTTAAGTTCAAATGCCCACTTATATATAAAACCTATTAGATAACCTTTGCATTAGAATTTAGCCAAGCCTAACTTACAGGGTTTCTATGAAGTTACAAAGTACCTTGAGCAATTCCGAAAAAAAACGTTTTATCTGTTCAAGATGTCCTCAACTATGTCTCCGCTAAACCCTATACTGTATTAAAATATTGTGGCTTTGTTCCAGTAAAAGTTCCCAGTTGCCCAAATGATTCTTGTATCCTATAGGACTATTCTAGTTCATGACTCTGTTTTAAATCCAACTGAGTTCCAGTTTGAACTCTTACATAAACCTTCACGAATCAGCAGATGAACATCTATCTGAATTGCATGACCAATGGGCCCTGGATGAAATGGATTACTGCAACCCGTTTCAGTCAGAACTCAGGTCTGGGCATGGGATGGAAACTGAATTGGTCACTTTGAGATGATTTCTGGTTGGTAGCTTATCTGTCTTTGCCCTCCTTGAGCTTTCAGTGACCTTTGATAGCATCAACCATGATATGCTTCTGGATCAGTTCTGTGGGATGGGAGTCAGTAACACAGTATTGGGCTGGTTTTTATCCTTCCTATGAAGCAGTCCAGTTGGTGTTGATTGGGTGTGAGATCCCACTTGCAATTCCTATTATGTGGGATGCTGCGAGGTTCAGTAGTCTCTCTGCTCCTATTTATCATCTACATGAAGTTAATGGGTAATGTCATTTCTTGTCATGGTATGAGTTATTACACTGATAATTATACATTTCCCTGGCAAACTAACCAATTATATTAATGTCTTCTCCAAATGCCTGGAGGCTGCAGGGATCTGAATGGGAAACAGTAGACTTTAACTGAACCCAACAAGACTGAGTGGCTCTGGATTTGGGGGCTCTTTTATCTGAGATTTTACTATCTTTGGCATGGATGGGCTTGCACTACTTCAGATAGACCCCACGTGCAATCTAGGGGCCCTTCTAAACTCATAGTTCCTGCAAGAGGAGCAAGTGGCAGTCTTGGCTAGGAGGGCCTTTGCATAGTTTCGTGTTGTAGGCCAGTTGCGCCCCTTCCTGGACCACAAGGCTCTGCTCATAGTCACTCATGCCCTGGTCACCTTCCGACTGGATTATTATAATGTGCTCCACATGGGACTGCCCTTGAAAAACATCTGGACGCATCAACTGGTGTGGCTGCAAGTGAGTGTGGCTGCATGCACAGTTATGTGCATTCTACGATGGCACACTAATAACTTTGTTCCACAAGCTGCACTGGCTGCTGGTTTGTTTCTGGATACAATTCAAGGTGCTGGTTTTGACTTTTAAGCCCATGTTATCTAAGGGACCACCCCTTCCCAATGACATCTACACATCACATCAGGTTGAGGAGGACAAGTATGCTATGGGTCTTATCTACCAAGTAGTTCTATCTGGCATGCCTTTTCGGCTGTGGCTCCTGCTCTTTGGGACATCATTCCCCCACAAGATGAGATTAGCCTTTCAGAAAATTTCAGAACATGGTTTATCCAGAAACCTTGGGGATCCTGTGGGCAGCCTATGAGTAAGTTGTATTGTACCTAAATAATTTTTCTCCTGCAATCATGCTTTTTATTTATTTTCATGTATACTGTTTTAAGTATTTTAATGGTTGTGATTTCATTTAGTTGTACACTGCCCAGAATCACATCTAGTGAAATGCAAAACAGTATAAATTTGCTAAATTAAAAAAAGCTAAGCCATATTATTTCTGAAATACATATCCAATTTAGAGATATTTCAAGTAATTGCCTTGAGATAAACCAACATTATCATCTTAATGCTTCTTATTAGAAATTAATACCGGTACTGTTTCATAGTTTAAGTAGCATAACTCACTTGAATTATTTACATTCATATTTAACTTTGTTTTGTATATTTAGTGTTCCTTAATAGAAAAAGATGTAATTATCAGTCATTTAGACACCTAGGTTCTATCATATCTCAAGACCTAAAATGGACAT
The DNA here is from genome assembly GCA_022577455.1 of Arizona elegans. Taxonomy (NCBI): domain Eukaryota; kingdom Metazoa; phylum Chordata; class Lepidosauria; order Squamata; family Colubridae; genus Arizona; species Arizona elegans. The sequence continues at coordinate 29,471,371 of JAKOOJ010000002.1, read as the reverse complement.
CTAACATCAAAAACATCATCAGAAAAGCACAACAGAAAATGTTCTTTCTGTGCCAACTCAAGAAGCTCAATTGTCCAAGGAGCTGCTGATACAGTTATATAGAGGAATTATTGAGTCTGTCATCTGTACCTCTATAACTGTCTGGTTTGGTTCTGCAACCCAACAAGACAGACACAGACTTCAGAGAATAATTACAACTGCAGAAAAAACAATTGCTACCAACCTGCCTTCCACTGAGGACCTGTATACTGCACGAGTCAAAAAGAGGGCTGTGAATATATTTACAGACCCCCTCGCATCCTGGACATAAATTGTTTCAACTCCTACCCTCAAAACGACGTTATAGAGCACTGCACACCAAGACAACTAGATACGAACAGTTTTTTCCAGAACGCCATCACTCTGCTAAACAAATAATTCCCTCAACACTATCAAACTATTCACATTAGGCTGCATTACTATTGCTATTGGTCTTCTCATCATTCCTGTCGCCCATCTCCTCCCATTTGTGACTGCATGACTGTAACTTTGTTGCTTGTATCCTTGCGATTTATATTGATATTGTTTCTTAGTATGATTTGATTGCTTATTGTACCGTATGACTGTCACTGGGTGTTGTGCCCTGTGATTCTTGAGTATCTTGTCTTTTTATGTACACTGAGAACATATGCACCAAAGACAAATTCTTTGTGTTTCCAATCACACTTGACCAATAAAGAATTCTATTCTATTCTATTCTATTCTATTCTATTCTATTCTATTCTATTCTATTCTATTCGAAGATAATTTTGTTTGAAATGTATACTTATATAAAACTCTCATTCAATGCGAGCATATAGATGAGTAGTAAGTGAAACCAAGTGAATATGGATTTCTCACTGATCTGAGATAGTCTTTCAAAGAACAAACTCATATTCCAAGAACAAAACACATTTTGCCATTATGTTTCACTCAGTCATGCATCATTCACACTGTTAAAACAAATCAAAGGCACCAGGAAAGCAACTAAAGGCTGTGTACAAATTGTTTAATATGAAGAGTTTGATGTATGATCGTTATGAGGTTACTAGGAAACAAAAATAAACATAGAAAGCCCTGTAGTTATTATACTCATTGATAATTATATTTTGATGAACACACAACCTTTATATTACATCATAATCATATTTGAGAGAAACAGATATGTAGGCACTTGTGCTTGGATTCATCTTGAGCAACACTGATTTGGAAGAAAATAAATGATCCAGCTCCCCACAAAAATTATTTTTTCAAGGAGGCCCTCTGTGGATCAACACAGAATAGATTAGCATGGAATCAGACTTTGGCAGCTCCTATAGACTTCAAATCTTATTTGAGTAAAATTTGTATATGCAACTTGCCCAATCTAGTGCTGTGCAATTTGAACTGGCTCATGCTTATTTAGAAAATAAATGCCACTGTTTTTAAACTCCCAAATAGGTGAACATGCATTTGCAAAACATTTTGCTCTTCTATTTCCTTCTACCGCTGATTTCTATTTTTCCAAATATAAATACGTAGGTATTAAAGCTTTTCCCAATCTTAAAAAAAAACCTAAATGATGTCTCTTAAACACACACACACACAAACAAACAAACATTGACATTACCTTTTATTTCTGGAATGTTTTTATGATGCTTAAGTGATAAACACCAGAGCAGAAAAGCGGATTTTTTTCCACTAGAGAAAATGAATGTTATATGTTATAATTAGCACTGGAAACACAAAGGAGAATGAAGAGTGGAGCTTCTAAATCACCTCAAAAGTTAAATATAAATTTAATTTATATATAAGCTTCAACTGGTGCTGAGGGTTTTTTTAAGAGGAGATGCTCTGGGTATGCATTTTTATACCTATGATGATCTATTATTCACACAGAGGATAAAACAGACTTTTACTGGTTACAAGGGGAAAAAAATCAAGAACATTCAAGACAGCCAAAGATAAAAAGTCAGGTGATACAGCAGGAAACCCTATATAGAGCAGAAAATGTATCCAAGTGATGCTTTGGATAATTTACATGGATTCCAGGTATCAAATACAATAACTAGCATAGAATATGTTATATTGCACAGATGCACATATGAACCATGGATGTTCAATAAACATGCGATTGTATACATTTTGAGGAAAACATGTAACTTTTGTTTTCAACGTGCGTTAAAAAGGGCACAAAGGGCTGACAATTTATGGCCATTTATATACCTAAGATCCTAGGATGATTTAAGATGCTTTATATTTTATCCAAGCAATATCTTTTACATCTAAATAAAATAGGTCCATGGATGACAGTCCTTTTTATAGATACTCAAAAATACAGACAGGTTTATTTGTCTTTGGAAGTTAGTTTTCTCATACAAACTAAAGAACAAAGTTAGAAAAGTCTTTGCTTACAAGAACATTTTTCCAATGTACTGTTTTTCACCCATGTTTCCAAAGGGCGATAATTCATCAAACAAAAGGATTATATTAAATCCTGGGGCCAGATTTTCTAGCTTGTTACCACCAGACACAGGGAGAAATTTAAGCAGGAAATGCTATATTGGGTCACATGCATGAACCTAGACATCCAGTTATACAAAGTCAAGATTGCCATGTAACCTTTTCTTCCTGTAAAGGTGCTTTACTGACCACACCTTCTAATGAACAGGGACAGACACAACGCCTTTCTCATTTCCTTCTGCCACTCACAAAACAGCCTGTGCTGTGACAAATCTACATGTAGCAATGCACCGGTGACAAAATCACAGCTTGCTTCCTCTTGCAACACTTCTGAAAAGCGGCTTAAGGGGAAAAAAATCATCTATACAAGCGAGACAAAAAGAACATTCAGGGACATGAACATTCTGCAGGCCTTTCAAACCTATGGATTTCTTTCCATGGTTCAGAAGACTGTTATGACTGGTACTAATGGGGAAATCTGCTTCGCAACTTTTCCAAAGTTTTCATCCCCTAAAGAGATTTTTTTCTTCTAATTCAATTCAAAATGCTTAAGTATTTCTTACCCTTTGCTCTTGGAGTATTGTGATTTTATTTAATTGATTGCAAGTATATGGCGTGACCTGAGTTGGGACACCTAAGTGCAAAAAAGAGACAAATCTAACGTTTGTTTGTTTGTTTGTTTGTTTGTTTGTTTATTGGTTCGATTTATATGCCGTCCTTCTCCAGAGACTCAGGGCGGCTTACAATACATTAAACAATAGCCTTCACACTTTTGTATATACCTGCTAAGTAGAGCTTTCAGGGCCCCCTAAGCAGTGTTCTTTTTTATACAAAGTCAGCTTATTGCCCCCACTATCCGGGTCCTCATTTTACCTACCTCGAAAGGATGGAAGGCTGAGTCAACCTTGAGCCTGATGAGATTTGAACTTGCAGTAATTGCAGGCAGCTGGTGCTACTTAACAGTACTTTAGTCTGCTGCGCCACCAAGGCTCTTTTTCCCTCCAGGCCCATTGTTTATTAGAAACAAAGGCAAACAATAAATAATTATTCTTCTTGCATGACTAAAGAAAGAAAAAAAATATGGAAGGTAAAATAGAAATTACATGTAATATGAGTATAATGTTTAATATACTCCTGAAAGTATAAAATTGTACTAAAGCTAAAATGATTTGAAGAGTCTTTTACTGTTGCTAAATAGACTGCTATTTCATTTAATAAATATTTGAATTGGCTTCAGTTATAACCAATTTAACAATTTATTTGAGTTTAAATTGGAAGTAGTCTCTTTTCTCAAATAAAAACGGTATCTACAGTCTGTGTAGTGAGCTGAGCATTTATTCTAAATCAATTGAGTAAGTACTGCTGAGCGAAGAACAGTGAAATGATAATGAAGTTACATGTCTACACGTCGGGGAGTCACTTTATGATGTGAAACTGGAATACTCAATCTCAATTAAGGTGATTTAAAATAATTTATGCCAGCTATAAACTACTAAAAATGAAAAAGGTATAAAATAAACACCTCTAGAATTAGTATGTGTGCTGCTTAAGAAAACAACCTCCTTATTTGTCTTAATATCTAACACAAAGATACTTCACATTAAATAGCCAAGGAAAGGAATAAAGGCAGGCATTAGCCATTCAATGGCCATCAAAGAGCAAGCTTTAGAAATAAAATACAAAGTAAAATAAAACCAAATATGCTTCCAGGCTAGGGTAAATGTAAACTCCTATTCCTTCTTGGTCCTTTGCTGGGAGAAAGTGGCAAGAAGGTGACAAGCAACAGGGAGAAAGCAGAACTACTTAACTCATTTTTTGCAACTGTCTTTACACAAAGGGAAAAAAACAGTCCAACCTATCAAAAACAGCACCACAAAAAACAGATTAGGAACCAAGTTAAAATAGGGAAGAAAATGGTAAGTGAGCCCCTGTCTACCCTAGACGAGTTCAAATCACCAGGACCAGATGGATTGCACCCTGAGGTTCTGAAGGAACTGTCAAACGAGATCTCAGAACCACTGAACTATATCTTTCAAAGATCCTGGAGCACCAGGGAACTGCCAGAGGACTGGAAAAGAGCTGATGTAGTTCCCATCTTCAAAAAAGGGGTAAAAAGATCCAGGAAACTACATACCTATCAGCCTGACCTCAATACCAGGGAAGATTTTGGAAAAGATAATCAAGCAATGAATCAGTGAACACCTGGAAGCAAACAAAGTAATAACCAAAAACCAACATGGTTTGTCAAAAGCAGATCATGCCAGACTATTCTTATTGCATTCTTTGATAAAGTGACAAAATTAGTGGACCAGAGGAATGCTGTCGATATAATTTACTTGGACTTCAGTAAGGCATTTGATAAAGTAGACCATAACCTACTATTAGATAAAATAGAAAAATGTGGGTTAGACAGCATCACTACCAGATGGATTCGTAACTGGTTGACCAACTGCACTCACCGTTGGTCCACACTCCATTCAATGGAACTGCACCTATATGGAGGGAAGTATGCAGTTTGGTACCCAAGACTCTGTTTTAGGCCCAGTACTCTTCATTAATGATTTGGATGAAGGGATAGATAGGGAACTCATCAAGTTTGCAGATGATACCAAGCTAGCAGGAATAGCCAAAACTCTGGAAGGTAGGCTTAAGATACAGAAGGATCTTGACAGACTTGAACATAGGGCGCTATCTAACAAAATGAATTCAATTGTGCAAAAAGTAAGGTTCTACATTTAGGCAAGAAAAACAAAATGCACAAGTACAGTATATGTGGTACCTCACTCAATAGTAGTAACTTTGAGAGGGATCTTGGAGTCCTAGTGGACAACCATTTAAATATGAGCCAGCAGTGTGCAGAAGCTGCCAAAAAATCCAACACAGGTCTAGGCTGCATAAACAGAGGGATAGAATCAAGATCACGTGAAATGTTAATACCACTTTATAATGTCTTGGTAAGGCCACACTTCGAAAACTGCATCCAGTTTTGGTTGCCACGATGTAAAAAAGATGTAGAGACTCTAGAAAGAGTGCAGAGAAGAACAACACATGATTAGGGGACTGGAGGCTAAAACATATGAAGAATGGCTGCGGGAACTGGGTATGTCTAGTTTAATGAAAAGAAGGACTAGGGATGACATGATAGCAGGGTTCCAATATCTCAGGGGCTACCACAAAGAAGAGGGAGTCAAGCTATTTTCCAAAGCACCTTAGGGCAGGACAAGAAGCAATGGGTGGAAACTAATCAAGGAGAGAAGCAACCTAGAACTAAGGAGAAATTTCCTGACAGTTAGAACAATTAATCAGTGGAACAACTTGCCTCCAGAAGTTGTGAATGCTCCAACACTGGAAGTTTTAAAGAAGATATTGGATAACCATTTATCTGAAGTGGTGTAGGGTTTCCTGCCTAAGCAGGGGGTTGGACTAGAAGACCTCCAATGTCCCTTCCAACTCTGTTATTCTGTTTTCTGTTTTCTTTTTGGCTTTAGAAATCTCCGTGCTGGCATAATTCTGCTATACTAGACTGAAGTAGTGCTGAATCAAATAGATTTTTATTACAGATTAGCCCCAACAATCTGGGTACTCATTTTACCTACCTTGGAAGGATGGAAGGTTGAATCAACCCTGAGCCAGTGAGAACTGAACGGCCAAACTACTGGCAGCCAGCAGTCAGCAGAAGTAGCCTTCAGTACTGCATTCTAACCACTGTGCCACCACAGCTCTTAAAAGGTAGACTATCAGACATATGCATATACAGCTATGCTTATATCTGAACAAGGCATCCTAAATCAGTTGATAGCTAATATTCTTATTTTAAGTTAAGTCTCATTTGAGTTGAGCACATTTTCCACTGACCTTATAGACTCCTAGATGTTATTTGCCCCGATGTGGAAGAGATTTGCCATTTCTTACTTCCCAAGTTAGTCTTCATCCCTAATATTTCCTAGTGGCCACTAATCCAAGTATTTATTAACCCTGCTTGGGCTTTTCTTTCTTTTTTTTTTTTTTTGATAAGCCAATATTAGTTAATGCCACCATGTGGGTAGGCAATAAACTTTTTGCAACTATCAAGTATTAACAGAAATATGTGCAAACTTTAAAATTCTCCTGAACTCCTCGGCCTAACTCATAAGCTGTCTTGTCTTAATACAACTTTCCAAATGTGTGAGCCTTCCAACTCCTGGAATACTTAGCAAAATCCATTCTTCCCTTTATAAGCACTATCCTGACTGTAATGGGTCAACATCAAGGACAGGACACAATCAGTGGTGGGTTGCCCCCGGTTCGGACCAGTTCTATAGAACCGGTAGGAAAACCGGACGGAGGCTCCGCCCACCGACCCCGTTATCAGAACCCTTCTGTGCACGCAGCCCCGTTGCGAACTGGTAGTAAAGGTAGGTAGAACCCACCCCTGAACACAATGTATAGTTCAACTATAGAATTCACTGCCACCAAATGTAGTGATTATAATTTCCAAACATACGTACAAACATAGCACCTCTCTGTAACATCTTAAAGCAGCTGCATCTTTTCCTGGTATCATGCAAGTAGGGCATGGCTGCTTTGAAATGAGCAGACAGTACTATATGAAGGGTTCTTGGTTCTCTCTGAGCTTGCTTGTTTTCTTGCCCACATTTCATTACCCTAACTAGTAACATCATCAGTGCTAGTGTACTGCATACTACTTACTACCATAGCACTGATGATGTTACCTAGTTAGGGTAATGAAACATCTGCAAGAAAACAAGCAAGCTCAGAGAGCAGCAAGGACCCTTAATTTCAACCCTATTGGTACAGTCCTATATGCCTGTTTCCCACACTTCCCCCACAAGTACTTTTTAAGGATTAAAATGGCCGATAACGTCTATAGCTGAACAAGATAATTAGCCCTCTGCAGGTGCTTTCTTTATTCTTGTAGGTGTGATACATAATTGTTGCATGGCAACTTTTGTGAATCTTACAAATCCAAGGACATAACAGCACAGAATTTTTAAGACAAAAGTGAAAAAGAACTGCATGGCTATCTGCCCAACACATGATAGAATGCTAAATTGACTGCCCTGGGACAAAGCACTTTTTGTACTGTTGCAGCTGACATGGCAGCATTAAATCAGACTGCCAGGTTGTGAAATCAATGAATCTTCCTTCCATGTTAAATTGATTCGGAGCTCTGTGTTAAGGGTTGATGCTAAGAGCTAATCTGTGATTTTATTACTCAGGGAAAAAAGTTGTGAAAAAGAAAAAAAAGATTCATTCTAACAACAAGTAATAACCTTATTATCGAATAGAATATATGACAAAGGGAGATGTTTCATGAGATCAGATATTTATATGGAACAAGTACACTAAATTAGGCAATTTATCCATTAAGTTCTTATTGTCTGATCTAGTTAACAACACTTTTCCACAGCAGAAGTTTTTCATATTTGTTACTTCCTTTTAACTGGATAATGAGTTTGGAAACTTTTGTATGCGAAGTGTGTACTATGCCCCTGAGCTATTGTCCCTTGTCCAATAACCAATTATTTGGTTCTGTGCAAAGTGCAATCTTCATTCTTGCTAGACAATCCAGGAAAATTCAGAAGCACAGGTCTCTAGCTTGCTATGCTTATTGTTTTCCAAAGTGGAGGATATATTTATTTACATATAAGCAGAATAAAGGACTTTGCATCAGATTACAACAAGCTTTAGCTTGCGTTTGCTAGTATCTCCTTCCTTTTTTTAGCACTAATGTTGAATTCTTATTTTTCCTCCTATAATTGTGTTTGATTCTCAAAGACTCCTTGGACAAATCCTTGTAGTTTTCTTAATAAAGTTTTTCAAAAAGTGGTTTGCCATTGCCTCAGCCTTCCTAGGGCTGAGAGGAAGCTCAAGGTCACTCATCTGACTCTATGCCTAAAGCGGGACTAAAACTCACATTCTCCCAATTTCTAACATGATACCTTAACTACTACGCCAAAATGGCATTCTAAATATGTTTTACAGAGCAATAAATTACTGCATACTTTTAGTAATGTTTCCTATTACATGGACTGGGTCTCTTCCTCAGCTGTCTTTTTCAGAAAGCAGATCAGTTTATTCTGTATTGGGCTGAGGCAAAGAACAAAATGGCAGATTCTCTCTAGTCCACCTACTTATGTGCTAATGGAATCTTATTTTAACAGTGGGAAGGGACAGCATTTTTTGCTGCCAGGGGCAGCAAAATAGTGCTAGCACAAATAGCTAATCACAACTGAGATCTCTAAGAGCACATCATATAAAGCAGTCAAGATCCCATGAACATTTGTGTAAAACAAGCCAGACAAAGCAAACCTACTTCTCTCAACCATTTATCATTGGAAAATAATACCACAATTGTGAAGCTTTGATGTACCAGTATCTGTAGACATTTTTCTTTTTATTCTGTGGCTTAAGGTTAATGGTAAACTTCAATTTTATAAAACAAACAATCTTACTAATCTGTACAGTCTGCAAATATTATATTAGCATCAGTTAATTCAAATTGAAAAAATATCTGCTATATAAATATCTGCCCTTTTTCATTCAGAAACCACTATTGTTCTAAGGGTCAAGACATTAATTATGTTACTAAATCTGTGGGTCTGTTTTTGAATACATGCCGTGTTATAAATTGGAGAGATAATGTGTTCCCCTTGCCCTTGTCATATTTCTCATCTAAATTGGAGAACCAGCTTCTGCTGTTTCCTGGAGGACATGCAGTATGCAGAGCTTTCCTACCTGCAGTCGGCCTCTTACACATTTCAGTCAATAAGTCTCTCACTATTCAGAGCACAAATATGGAATTTTTTCTACCATAATTCAGAATACATAAGATGCTCCCCCTCCCATAGGTGATGCTTGGTGGGAAGGAAAACAAAGCCAGGACAATCTCCCAATCACTTTCCTTAAATTTTGCTCATTGAGGCTGAAAGGACAGCATCTACCTTTTGATTTGTTACTGAAATACAATAAAGGTTTGGCTGATGGGGTTGTGCAATTTACAGTCAATGGGAAATCCAGTGGGAAGTTGCAAGACCCAGTCAGTTTACAAGCAGGTTGGCAGGTAGGTAAGTAGGTAAGTAGGTGCTGCTGGATGGGGGAAGTGCCAGGGCATGACTGCTGCCAGGTGCCTCAAGGTCAGCGGTGAAATCCTCTGTTACTGGTTCTGTGAGTCTGCTATCGAGTACGTGCTTTGCACCCATGCACACCTGAGGCGCGCCCACGCAGCGCTAAAAAGGAACATTTTGAAACCTTCCAAGTCTGCAACGGTAAGGGGGGAATCAGCTGTGCCACGCGATTTAGATTAGCTAGAAAGCAGGAAATCCAATGATTCTAGCTAATATAAATTGCATGCACTGCTGATCGTCGCCCAGATGATCGTCAGAAACACTGATTCATCCAAACCAGTAGCAATTTTTTTCTACTGGTTCGCCCAAACTGCTCTGAATCAGTAGCATTTCACCCCTGCTCAAGGTGGCTGCCATGGGCAGTGGATGGCATAGGTAGCCAGGGTCCTCAGGAGAAAAAGCCACTGGAAGGTAAATAATTTACCAGACCAACTTGCAACTTTCTCTGCGAGTTTCCCCTTTGACTTAACTTGTGGGGAGCTGACAGGGAAAGTTGCAAATGGTGACTGTGTGACCTTGGGACTCTGCAATCATTGCAAATGTGAGTCAGTTGCCAAGCTGGAGGTACTGTGATGGCTGGAACTACAAGCACCGGTACCATCATACAAGCAGGGGTGAAATGCTCCCAGTTCGGACCGGATCGCCCGATCCGGTAGCAATGGAGGCGGGTGGTTCAGAGAACCGGTAGCAAAAATCCCTGCCCCCACCCCCCCAATGCCTAACTGAGCCACACGATCATCAGAGGCTTTTTTTTTACTTTTAAAAGCATTTTTTCTACAACCTCTTTCACCAAAAAAATGCTTTTAAAAGTAAAAAAAAAAAGCCTCTGATGATTGTGCGGCTCAGCTGGGATCATCAAAGGCTTTTAAAAGAAAAAAGCCTCTGCTGATTAGGCAACTCAGCTTGGATCATCAGAGGCATTTAAAAGAAAAAAAACCCTTTTTTTCTTTTAAAAGCCTCTGACGATCCAAGCTCAGTTAGAGGCATTTAAAAGAAAAAAAGCCTTTGCCGATCAGGCAACTCAGCTGGGATCGTCAGAGCCTTTTGAAAGCATTTTTTTTACAACCTCTTCGCCGAAGAGGTTATAGAAAAAATGGTTTTAAAAGTAAAAAAAAAAAATTGGCCACACCCACCCAGTCACATTACCCCACCACCACCACCAAGCCACGCTCACAGAACCGGTAGTAACAAATTTTAGATTTCACCACTGCATACAAGGTACAGCACCTGGATGAGACGACATATCTGGATCCGTTCCAGTCGGGTTTCAGGCCCGGGTACAGCACGGAAACGGCATTGGTCGCGTTGGTTGATGATCTCTGGAGGGTTCAGGACAGGGGGTGCTCCTCTGTCCTGGTCCTGTTAGACCTCTCAGCGGCTTTTGATACCATCAACCATGGTATCATGCTGCACCGGTTGGAAGAGTTAGGGGTGGGAGGCACTGTACTATGGTGGTTCTCCTCCTTTCTCTCCATCCGGTTGCAGTCTGTGTTGGCAGGGGGCAGAAGTCGACCCCGAGGCCCCTCATATGTGGGGTGCCACAAGGGTCGGTCCTCTCGCCCCCTTTGTTCAACATTTAAGTAAAGCCGCTGGGCGAGATCATCCGTGGTTTCGGGGTGAAGTGCCATCAGTACGCTGATGACACCCAGCTGTACATCTCCACCCCGGACCACCCCAACGATGCCCTTGAAGTGATGTCTCGGTGTCTGGAGGCTGTGTGGATCTGGATGGGGAGGAACAGGCTCAGGCTCAACCCATCCAAGACCGAGTGGCTGTGGTTTCCGACGTCCCGATATAGTCAGTTGACGCCATCGCTGACTATTCAGGGCGAATCGCTGGCTCCCACGGAGAGGGCTCGCAGCTTGGGCGTCCTCCTGGATTCACGGCTGTCTTTAGAAGAGCACTTGACGGCCGTGGCCAGGAGGTTCTTTCATTAGGTTCGCCTGATTCGCCAGTTGCGTCTGGATCGGGACTCCCTACACACAGTCACTCATGCCCTCGTCACCTCCCGCCTGGACTATTGTAACACTCTCTACATGGGGCTCCCCTTGAGGAGCACCCGGAGGCTCCAACTGGCGCAGAGTGCGGCCACGCGGGTGGTTATGGGAGCAACATGGTGCTCCCGTGTGACACCTCTCCTGTGCGAGCTGCACTGGCTCCCGGTGGAGAACTGCACTCTAACCACTGCACCACCGGCTCATAGTTTAATGGTTGATAACAAACTGGTCTACCCAGTCAGCGTACTATACACCACTAAGCAATGCCAAGAAAAGAGCTAATATGAGACAAAATAAAATCAGATTAAGAAATCTATATTTCTCATTTTAAATGGGGCAGGAAGATTTAAATCTATTTTGCCCCACCCCAGCTCTGCTGACTGGGGAATTCTGGGAGTTGAAGTCCACACATTGTCCAGCGGCCAAGGTTGAGAAACACTGCTCTATGGCATGGGTTCAGAATATCTATGGAATCATCTTTTTGCAATAGGGACTGACCCCCACTCGCCCCCTCGTGCTGGCAGAAGGCCTAGTCTGGACCCATCAGCCAAGGAATTTCAGATGGTGGGATCCAGGGGAAAAGCCATTTTTGCCATGGCCCCCATCCTTTGAGACATCTTGCCACAGGGGGTGAGATCTGCCCCCACCTTTTTTAAGGCTTCAGGAAAAGTCTTAAAACTTGGCTATGCTGGCTGGCATGGGATCCTGAAGGACCTGTTGGCAGGAGGTGGTTGGCGCAGTAACAGAGAAGGCATCACCACTTCTCTAGTCCAAACCTGTAATTTTTTTAGTTTGTTTTAATTTGTAGTTTAAATATGTTTTATATTCATAATTATTTTGATATCTGCATGTTTTATCGCATTGTAAGCTGCTCAGTCATCTCAAACCACAAGATGGGAGACAAGTGCAGTTTAAGAAGAGGAAGCAAAACAACTTGTTACTCAAGGTGACATAGAAATTACTATTGTGGCAGGTATTTTTTAGTATATTATTAATGCCAAAGTTTATAGTACTGTTTATTAATTTTATGACCAATTAATTATACAGAATTTGCACCAGAGGCATAATCCTATGCATGTAAATTTAATTTCTCTGTGCCCACCTCAATTGACTGTCTTTAATTGTTGCTATAAATCAATAAGATGCTGGGTTAAAATGAAACCAACTGGTATTGAGGTAATGATTTAACATTAAGAGAATAAATTCTAAGGCTACGTAAGGTGAAACCACTCTTACCTCCATGGGAAATGCTTTAAAATTAACTGTGTGTTCTGAGCCACGCTGATTTTCTCTGCCCCAGTGAAATCGAACATTGTGAAGCTCAAATTCATGGCCCCGAGGTAATGGGCCTCCCACTAACACTGGAAAAGAGCACAATACAAATTAAAGCAAGTGATATTCATGGCTAGTAATGTTCTAAAACCCCTCTCAACAAACAGTTGGAAAATTATTTCTCTTTGGGCAAAGGTCAAATGTGAAACTGCAGTGGAGTTAACACTTAACACAGTTGGTAGAGCAATATACTTCATGGTTATACTATGCAAATAGTATCCAGTTGCATTCTTTTATTTATGCAGTGTCACAATTTTTCTTAGTGAAAAATATATGTTTATGTTTATGAAAACAAACTATACTGTACTATGTGATGGTTGCCTTGAGACTATATTTGGCCATTTGAATACAAGAATGAAATAAGTAGGAACAAGCAGTGGCTGGACACACACATTACTGTAACCCACAATGTGCTTTGTTTGGCTGTAGCATCACATATTGTCTGATTTCAGCAACTGAGGCTCATTCAACCAATTGTAGATATTATCACACTTGAGCTCCATGTGTCAGCCCTGCTAATATATAACAATGAAGACTGATCAGCTATTCAAAACTATTCGATAGAGAGAAGCAACAGGAGGCAAGTAAATCTCAGATGCATAAATTCTATAAAGTTGTATTGAGTAACCACAATTTGTTAAATTTTAGAAGACACCAGCAAATGAGAAACTATTTTGGATGGTGTCTTTCTCCCTAGACAGTTCATATACTTGGGGGATATTTTGAAGTATTTTAAGCTGTGTGTTTCTCCTTTGTGTTAAAACTATATAATTGTAAATGCATGCAAATGTTACAAAACATACATTAGTCTTCAATTACTTCTTTCCAGCCAGACTCAGAAATAGCAATAGCACTTAGATTTATATACCACTTCACAGTGCTTTACAACCCTCTAAATGGTTTACAAAGTCAGCATATTTTCCCCAACAATCTGGGTTCTCATTTTACTGACCTCGGAAGCATGGAAGGCTAAATCAGCCTTGAGCCTGATGAGATTTGATCTGCCAAATTGTAGGTTGCTGGAAATCAACAGAAGTAGCCTGCAGTACTGCATTCTAACCACTGCGCCACCACGGCTCTTATGTTGCTCAAACTTCTCACTGGAAGTTTGGAAAGTGATTTTTTTAAAACCAATTTTTCATCAATATTGTGGATGGAAAATGAGACTGACATTATAAAACAATATATTTTGAGGTTTTCGGGGGAGATTACACACACACATGCTCACAGTTTGTACGTATTTCTTTTATGTTAAGCTTGTGGAGTTTTGCTTATTACATTTTGCATAACTAAAAACAAAATAACTGTCTCAGAAGGAAAACATGTTTGATAGATTTATATAATGTTGAACTTTGTAATCTTACTTCAACCTGCAAAAGACAAGTGTCATGGACAAAGCAAAACATCAGTCAGCCTTGGATCTGGTACATAAAAACATTGCCTTTAGGAATTACAGTTTTGACTCTTTATCCCTTGATATCAAAACAAAACAAAACAAAAAAACCCAGACTGGTAAATTAAAAGGGAATCTGTGAATTTTGTGATCAGCAAATTTACTGCATATTTACTTCATATATCATATTGTAATAAGGCCACTCTTTAAAAAATTGGGGGGGGGGGGGTGAAATTCTAAATTTCAAATGTTCTTTTCCTGCCAAACAAGCCACCCAAAGTATGTGTCTATTTTGGAAGAAACTTTAAAGGATTTGCCTTCATCTCTATGCTTCAGTAGATTTGACATTCCCCCCACTTTGACGCAAATCTAGTATCCGTACATATGCAACATATGCCTCTCTCCAATTTGTAATTGGATGAGGTCTGGTGGGTATAACTTTTCCCTCATTTCTGTTTGTAATTTTGGAGAATATCTAAAGTGGACTTAAAAACTTTCCTGACTCAAAGCTACAAGTTACCAGGGCAGTATTTCTTCGAATCATAATGAGATTTCTTTTTGTCTAACTCCAGCTGCCTCATACCATTCAGAACATTGCCAAGAATATTATAAACACTAATTTTTTTTGTATATAATCAACTCTGAATGCTGGCAAAGGAATGTTTGTTTAAAATGTATACCAGAGAGGATAATTTTCCGAGCTCTTTTCTGTTTGAAAAAGATATAAGAGTTGCATATTCATATCTCCTGTTTGTACACACATTACACATATGTTTCCTGGTGGAGTGTGGCCTCTCATTCCTTTCACTCCCAGCAATCAGTCATCATCTGCTTTTCCAAGCAACCTTTGAGTTACAACAATATGTAGCTAGTATCTCCACGAAGCTCACAGGATGCCTTCTCCATACTGATCACACTTGGGTTATGTACATGAAAGCAGAGAAGTAGGAATTCAATATTCTCTAAACAGGCATTCTATAAATATATTGAACTATTTGTCATGGTGCTGAAAAGTATGTACAAGTGCTGAACTGATTAAAAAAAATCAAAGGACTTACGTTCAATATATTTAGAGGCCATCAATTTGATGAAATACTGCCTTTCCTTTGCCCCAGTTTGACAGTGAAAATTAAAATGAAATAAAATGAAATAAATTATGACCCCTGATAATCAAGAATGAAAGCCGTGACCCAATCAGTTATTTAATACATGGAACATCATTTTCCTTCACTCTTATACTTTGTACTGCACAATCATAAAATTTCAGTTCCGATTCAGTTCAGTTCAGAGTTCAAATCACAGACCTTAGTTCAGTCTCCTCATAAATATACTATTAATGACAGAATTAATGTATATGAAAGGAGGATTCTGATAAACTGGAGCAAGTTCAGAGGACAATAAAGCTAAAGAGCATAAAGAAAAATTGAGGAAAAAATGCATACCTACAGCAATATGAAAACAGAGGGAGAATTTTATGGCGCCGTTCATGTACACAAAGGGATTTTGTACAGATAAAGGTTCCAATCTCTCAGAATGCAGATCATGAAATTCATTTGAGTTAGAGAAAACAGATAGTGAGTGAATGTTAGGGGAAAAAAATCCTAAGAAAATTTGACACTGGAACCAATTACCAGGAGTGTCCTCTACTTCCTAGGATGGATTCAAGGAAAGCCCAGATAACTCTCTGACAGATTATTTTAAATTATTACCATGAGCAGCAGATTGGACTTAATGTCTAAATTCAGTTCTGATTCAAATAGAATATTTCTCAATATGTTGCTACTATTGATAGTAGTGATAAGTAACATAATTTTAAAATGAAACAATGGGTGCTGGTATTAGCTTATCCTAAAGTAAACAAAAGTAGTAAGTAATGAAGAAAGCATACTTGATTTGGTCTTTAAGAGGATCTGAACTGAGTGTCCATCATTGAGAATCTCACAATCACGGCATACAAAATAATTTGGTGATAAGTGTATTTCCAGTAACAATGGGTCATATTTGGCCTCTCTTGAATTCAAATTAATAGGAGATTGATATTCCCCATTTGCATCAGGAAAGATTAGCCCCCACTCAACACCTGAAAAAGAGAATAACACATTTCATTGAAATGAAAGTTAATTGTTTTTCTATACGCTCTTAGAAAAATGGACTGTGACTAGATTTATCCTGTTCTGCTATACATTTTTAAAAGTCTGTTGAAGGTAGTTGTCATGAGATTAGAAGTAAACAGTCTGACATCAGGCTAATCCAAACAAGAGCAGGTGGAAACTGTCCCTCCCATCCAAATAAGAGTAGTTATATTAGTTAGACCACAAAGGCAAAAGGGAGCAACACAAGAATTTAACCTTGATTTCATTATCAACAGGGCTTGCATTTGAAGCATAGCAGTCACTGGATTTATATAGCTTCACTAGCTTCTACCTTTTCTAGATCACATTATTAAGAGAAGTGGTACACAATCCCTAGGAAAATGAACAAAAATTGTTTATACATATCACATTTCAAGACCAAAACAAGGTCAGAGTATTAACTATTCAATGAACGTTTATCCAGAGGACTGCTTCTTTATATGCAAATAGCAGCTTCAAAGTTATGGTTTGCATAAGAACTACAACATTTAGAAAGCTTGCATTTTCCACCTGCTCAATGCCAGGAATAAACAATGTATACCCACTTATTCGCGAAGATGCTTTTTCAAAAACGCTTGTCTAGTGCAAAAATGCGTTTAATCTCTCATCAACTTTGGTTCAGCAGGTCAAGCCAAAGATTTCTTCTTAAGAATATTAAATATACCATAATATAAAAATGCCAAATATTTCTTTAGAGAAAATAAAACCATATGACAAAACAGCTCCTGTTCTCATTTTCAATTCCTATTATCGCAATCATTGATCAGAAATTTAAAAAATGTATATTCAACTTGATTTAAGTACAAGTCAAACACTACTTTAGATTGACATGACCATCATTTAATGAACATAGAATAAACTAACTACAGAAGAATGTCATTTCTGACATGCAATAATCTGACAAGGATCTACAAGTAAAATTCCAGCAGGTATGTTAAACAGGAGCCAGCCAAAGAATCCTAAAATAACATCGTAATAACACATGAGCTACAATTCCTTCTATCTTTAAGCCATAAAAATGTTGTGCAGGTATAAAAACTGGAAATCAAGATTTTAAGATAAGGTTTTCTTAGCCTGAGTAAAAGGCATGAAATATCACAAAGCAGGGAATACATTTAAGTTAAAACATGGCTGTTTCGCCAACCTGGCCTGGACTGAATGGGGTTTTAATGGGAATTTTGGTTTTTATTGTTGAATTTTAATTGGACTTGTTGTTGTTTATTGCTGTGAGCCGTCCTGAGTCCTTGTGGAGAAAGTGCACCATATAAGTCCGATAATAAATAAATAAATAAGTTGATTAAAACTCTTTTTAGAATAAAGGAATTAAATTCCTGTTTAACATCTTCTCAAAGGTGTTTTTCAAAAGGCAACTTTTGAAAACAAGAAAACCTTCTTATTTTTTTCTCCCCATGAAAACATTTCGCTTCTCATTCAAGAAGCTTCATATTTAAATACAAATTTAAAGTCATATGAGGGTTTTACTTATATATGGAAATATCTTTTAGTGATATGGGCAGAAGAATAAAGATATTAAATATATTATGTATGGTAGACCTGTAGGAAAGTGGGTGAAATAAAATTGATATGGTACAAGGTGATAGGTAACGTTACTGATTGCTTAGTTTAGGAAAAGGGATGTTATGTTTAGATATTAATATACTTAAAAGATTTGAATTAAGAGATATACATATGTGGGTGGAGGAAATGGGTAGATTATGAGCAGAATAAATGCCAAATTAGGATTTATTATATAGTTTTATAGCCGAATGCTGTTTTGAAATGTATAGTATATGGGGGACATAATAATAATGTTAGAAAGAAATGCTAAGCACACAGGAGGTGGTGTGAAAGGGTGGTAAAGTATTATATAATGTGATATTAATTTGCATTTCATCTTGTAGAAGCCATGGGGGGAGGGGAGGGGGGAGGGAGCGGGGGGGGAAGGGGGAGAAATTTGTATTTGAAAAACTTTTTCAATTAAAAAAAAAAAGAAGAAGAAGCTTCTTCAGTTTTTCAAGGAAAAAACCAAGAGAGTCCAGTTGCCTTTTGAAAAGAACCTTTGGGAAATCCATGACCTGGATGTTGAGGATTTCCATAGATGTTTAATGTCTTGATTTCACCAAATAAAATCTAACTTTTCTCGTTTTGTATAATGCTTCCTTCCCATCATCTTTTAATTTTTCACCACAACCACAAGAACAGCATCCATTCAAAGAGAGAAGAACCTGGAATTAAGGAGAAACTTCCTAACAGTGATGACAATCAACCAGTGGAACTGCTTGCCTTCAGAAATCATGGGCACTTCATCACTGGAGGTTTTAAAGAAGAAGAGACTGGATAGTCACTTATCTGAAATTGATCTCGCTGTTGCGATCTTGTGAGATCCGGCCATGAATGGTGTGAATGGGTTTTAATGTTTTAATTTTGAAATGTTTTTATAATGGTTTTTAAATGGCTGTTCAAGAAAATAGGCTGACTCTGATTCTGGGTTTTATTATTTATTATTTATTAGTTAATTTGGATTGAAATGGGATTTTGTTGTACATGTTTTTAACTTGTGTTCGCCGCCCTGAGTCCTTCTGGAGAAGGGCAGCATATAAATACATGAAATAAATAAATAAATAAATAAATAAATAAATAAATAAATAAATAATTGTAAGCCGCCCTGAGTCTTCGGAGAAAGGAGGCAGATAAATTAATGGTTTAGATTCTCCTGATTTGAGTATGGGGCTGGACTAGAAGACCTCCAAGGTCCCTTCCAGCTCTATCCTATCCTATCCTATCCTATCCTATCCCTGCATACACACACAATTTTTCACTTAATATCCAGCCTGAAAAAGAATCCGAGTCACTAACAAATCCACATTGCCTGCAATTTTGTTTTCTTAATCCTGTGTCACCAGATCACTGTGTACACAATATCCCATCTGCAACGCTGGCTCCATGCTGCCTTGAAAACGAATGCTGTCACCTTTCAAAACGCAAAGACGATTAAAAAAAAAAAACAACCCGAGAGATTAAAAATCCCTTCCCGGGGCCACAGCAGTTGAAAGTAGAGACTCGGTCATGTGAACACCTCAGTATTTTGAGTTTTGAAGGTCACACGGCAACGTGTTGTTAAAGCGATTCTGAAGCTTTTTGTTTTACCTCCAAACAAATCCCTCACTTTTGGATGCAGCTGGCTTCACCTGGCAACCTTTCGTTTTCGTCGGAAGAAAATTGCTTTATGAACACCCCAGACACCATCTGATAATGAAGGCAAGTATTACCTGCACATATTGATGGGGGGCAAGAGCCAGCGTGGGTTTTACTTTACTTTCAGTCTTCTCCCATTCCCTCCCATTCCTCCGTCTGGTTGCAGATCACAAACTCAACCCAGTCCTCTTCTCCCACCCTCACCCCCCGGCCGCCGCCTGCTTACCCTCTTCGTAGCCCCAATCCACACTTTCCTCTCTCTCGGCGACTT
This sequence comes from Arizona elegans, assembly GCA_022577455.1. NCBI lineage: Eukaryota > Metazoa > Chordata > Lepidosauria > Squamata > Colubridae > Arizona > Arizona elegans. The sequence goes on along the minus strand of JAKOOJ010000002.1, from coordinate 29,451,464 downwards.
GCCCCAATTCCTCCATGAAGCTGCCAGCTTTTTCCGCGCTTCGCGGACGCTCTCAGCAAGACCCCCGCGCGACCTTCTCTCCGCCTGGTTGTGTGCCTGGGCTGAAAGCAGGAGCCGGCGCTTTCTTTGCGAACTGCTAAATTGGGACTGTGTGAAGACAGGCAACTTGGCTGCAAAGAGACACGTGTTCAGAAGGCGGTGCCTCTCTTGAGACGGCACGGTTTGTGCTTGTGCGCAACTAGTTGTGTCCGCACCGTTGCTTAGGTTAACGGCGTTAAGGAAAGAAATATCCATGTTAGAAGGTCGAAAGGGTAAAGCGAAGCAGCCTAAAAAATGTGGTGGAAAGAAGTTGGAAAGTGTGGCGTGGATCAGTAGTGAATTAACTAGATTTTTTTTAAAAAAACCTTGTTTTTCCCTTGGTCTTCCCTATTCCAGGAATGTTTTATAGCTGACTCTTAAATTATAACAGAGCAAAGTTGTTTTTTCAAGCCCAGAAATATTACTAGTCTTTTAAACTACAGACTATCTTCAATCCTAATTTCATGGTCAGAAATACTCATGCCAAGGGCCTGTAATTATCTAATATTGCACTGTATTGTTTCAGACAACCAGCTTCTTCGTTTTTGGGCTTAGAATTGTCCTTTTACCTGGCTTCCTCGTGAGTCAAATCCCAGAGATCTTTCCCACTATCTGGGCTCACCAGACTATTTGGGGGTCATAGCCTTCTGAAGCTATAAAGCAAAGGAAAGCTGGAATAAAATTGTAAGCACAGTCACAGTCATGTGATTTTTCATTTAGTGGATGCTTTGCTAATGACTAGGTGCCTGTTCTACTTGTGGTCACTAAACAAAAACTACCTATCTGTCAGAGAAGTGCTATCTGTTCATCACTGAGTTATCATAAAACAATATCAGCATGAAATAGCCTGCCTCCATTCCCCATCCTTTTACTATTGCATCTATTCTCAGTCACTGCTCTCTGGATTTTTCAGATGCTACCCATAAAGAGACAAACAATTGGTTTAGTCCTCTGGCTTTGGAACACTCTCTCTTTCTCTCTGTCTCTCTAACATGACTCTATGCAGTTAATGATGGTCCTATTCATTCTGTCAAGACACAAATTTGGTAAAAGATTTTATTTTATTAAAAAAAAAAGAATTCACACAGGGATCTGAATCAGAGTCAGTAACTTTTGGGGAAAATATTTTATATTTAAATAAAAAATATTTTTATTTAGGACTTTTTTTTCCCAGTTATTTCACTATAGGCATGTTTTCAAACTTGCATAAAACCAAGAAAGTCATAAACTTAAACTGAATTAACAAACTCTAGTGCAATTATGCTAATCTGGTTGACACAATAACAACTATAACTCCTATTGCAAACAGGAACAGTACTTTCATGTAATATTGGAACCTGATCAGTCTCTTCCTGCCAAAGCTGATTTTTAAAGGAAGAAAGTATAGTACTTGTTTATTTAGTCATCACATTTCTACATCACCTTCTCATCTAAGTGACTCTGGGCAGTTTACAATTAAAAATATAATGTAAAAACATAAATAAGAACAAAGTTAAAAACTGAATTAAAAAGGTTAGGTTAAAAAATTAAAAGTTGAAGACTTTTAAAAGGTAGATATATATAGAGGGATGCGAATCCTGAAGGCATCACTATGTTAAATTTATTTTGGCAAGAGATGTATAGTGAGATAGGACTGTTTTTTTAAAAAAAGAAAAGGACCAAAAGTGATGAGATCCTCATAATATTGAATCAATGAAGGACAATAATGAAAGATATGAAGTGACAGAATGTCTACAAAACAATATCTTTATAGGATAGAAAGACAACAAATTATAGAGGAAGGTAAAATGGAAAAACATAAATAAATCCAGATTTATTGCAATGAAACCGTCATCATGAGACATTGGAAGATCATCAACCTAATTGAATTAATTCAAAGACCAGATGGGATTCCTGAAAGAATTAGGGAAACTCATTCACTCATTTGACTTTAATTGTTGTTACCTTTGAAAAATTGTACATACATGAGAGAAACTGCAGAATCAAGAAAGACATGCAAATGCTAGAATAAGATTTATTACAGCTCAGTATATTTAGAAAGGAATAAAACGGAAAGCATAGGATTAAGTCTCATACTTAAGATGTGTGATTGGTGTTGTGTACATGCATATGATTGTGTGTGTGCATGCATGCATACATATCTTTGTGCATTTACATTTGAGATATATAGATATAGATTGGAACATTTAAGATCTGTCTATCTGTCAGTCTTTCCATCTATTTCCACATGTAAACTGTCAGGTACAATTCCTATTCAGGAATATTGTTCAATAAATGTCATGCAAACTCACTTTATGTTTATTTAAATATTTGTGCTTAGAATTGTTTGAGTACGAACATCTTGCACACAGTTGACATTGGGACTTTTTTTTTTTTGTAGCAACATTACAAAAGAATCACTCATCCTTCACCTCACAAGACTGTAATGGGGCAGCGAAGGGAACTTGGCTGGAGCATAGCAAGTGCTATAGGCAAACAAATACAGGTCATGAATAGAAGGCATAAAGTCTTCTTATAAATGATGTCACTATAACCTGTAACATGTTGAGGAATGGGCAGAGGACCAATTAAAGGACATGTGATTGCATAGGGCTACAATGGTCTCTAGTCTAAAGGATAATGAACAAATAAAAATAACTGACCCTTCAGAAGAAAGATGAAAGGCCAATATCCAAGGATTGTGATTTCCTATCTCCATTTGACAGGAATGACTATTCCACAATAACCCCAAAGATGTATTACAGTTAGATCCTTATTTGAGACATATCTTTAGCATATTTACCTTTAGATTATCTTTCGAAGAGTTTTTGTAAGACTATTCTTTGCACAGTCAAGAGAACGCTTGGAGGAATAGTTTACATGCAATGCCATTCTCCATCCCATAAAGATAGTTCATATATGAATATAAAGAGGATTTCCTTGGATAGATATACAAAATACAAAATGTAAAGTAATTCCCATATTGTACACCTTATCAACCGTCTTGTTTTTTTTTTTATTGAAAAAGTTTTACAATTACATTTTCTCCCCATTTCCCCCCCCAACCCTCCCTAACCTCCCTAACCTTCCCTAATCCCCCCTGACCCTCCCTAACCCCCCCTAACCCACCCCTTCCCCCCGGACTTCCACAGAGTATAATCCAAATCAAAATCCCCTTTTTATAAAACTTGAATCCCTCCATCCCCAATATATTTTTTCATCTTCACAAAATTCAAATATTTCTATCTTTATATAACACTTTCAGTTAAAAGCTATCTGATACTTCCTAGTTTGGTATTTGTTCTGCACATAATCTATCCACTTTTTCCACTCCCATTCATAAGTCTCTTGTGAGCGATCTTTTAGATATGCTGAAATCTTCGCCATCTCTGCAAAGCTGGCCATCTTCAGAGTCCATTCCTCGATAGTGGGCATAGCTTCATTTTTCCAGTATTGACCTATCAGTAATCTCGCTGCTGTTATCATATACAATACCAACGTTATTTCACCCAATGTAAAACCCTTAACTATACCCAATAAAAACAATTGTGGAGAAAATTGAATTTTTTTCTTCAAAACATTCTGAATGACCCACCAAATTTTTATCCAAAAAGCCTTCACTTTCTTGCAGGTCCACCAAACATGATAATATGTAGCATCTAAGCAGTCACATCTCCAACATTTTGGTTGAACATTAGGGTACCTGCACGACAATTTCTTACGATCTAAATGCCATCTATAAAACATTTTATAAAAATTTTCCCTCATTCTGCGACTGTGTAAATTTAACATTTTGAACCCAAATTTTTTCCCATGTTTCCAACATCACTGGTTCTGCAAAATTTTGTGCCCACTTAATCATACAATCTTTAACCAATTCAGTTTCTGAATCCCTTTCTAACAAAACATTATAAAGCCTTTTAATATGCATTGGACCTTTCTCTTTTATATTCTAACCAATTCTTCCTCATGCAACATAATACCAATTTTTTGGTCCTCTTTCCATCTCAATTGAAGTTGATTATACTGTAACCAAGTTAGATTAATCCCTTCATCCAACAGTGTCTCTAATGTCTTCAGTTGCCATCTGCCCGCATCTGTAAAAAGAACTTCTTTATATAACCCCCCCCCCAAGTGACATTATATTTGTATTCCGCATAATATGACCAAGATCCAGCCATAGCAGTATTTTGTAATCCCATTTGAATCGGTACTTCTTCCAAACTCTCATCAAGGAGTCTCTAAGTATGTGGCTTTTAAATACTTTATCCACTTTGTTTTCATAAAATAGGTAAGCATGCCAACCAAATTCAAGATCAAAGCTTTCTATATTCAATATTCCAGTCTTTTTCCTTCCAAACCAATCGCTTGCTTGAGTCAAAGCTGCTGCTTCATAATATAATTGTAGGTTTGGAAGTTTAAGACCTCCCCTTTCTGGAACATCTTGCATAATTTTCAATTTCACTCTCGGTTTTTTCTCGTTCCAGACAAACTTATTTAGTCCACTTTGCCATTCTTTCAATTGTTTATCACTTTTAAGCACCGGAATCATTTGAAACAAGAAAAGAAATCTTGGCAAAATGTTCATTTTAACTGCTGCTATTCTTCCGAGTAATGACAGCTGCAGTTTTTTCCAAGTCTCCATATCTTTCTGTACATCTCGCCACAACACCTCATACTTATTTTGAAACAATTTCATATTTGATTCTGCAACCTGAACTCCTAGATATTTAACCTTTGGTACAATCTCAAAACCTGCCCTCCTTTCAAGTTCGTGTTTTCGATCTTGTGTCATATTTTTAACTATCATCTTAGTTTTTTTCTGGTTCAGTCTAAATCCTGATACTATACCATAGTCTTTTATAATGTCTTTTATCTGGATTATTGATTCCATCGGCTGTGTTAGGGTAACAACCAGATCATCTGCAAATGCCCTTATTCTGTAGTCCTCTTGCCTTATCACTATTCCTTTCAAGGTACTTGAGTCCCGTATTGTGTTCAACAAGACTTCTAGTGTTAAAATAAATAACAGTGGGGATAACGGACAACCTTGTCTTGTTCCTTTCTCAATATTAAAATCTGTTGTCAAACTTCCATTAATAATAATCTGTGCCTTTTGTTCTCGATAAATTGCTGAAACCGCCCGTATAAATTGATCCCCAAAGTCCATCTTTTTTAAAGTCTTTAATAGAAAATTCCAGTTCACTCTATCAAAGGCCTTCTCCGCATCCAGGAAAACCAGCACTGCAGGGATCTGTTTATTCTTCTCCAGATATTCCAATAAATCTATAACTTGCCTTACATTGTCCTTCATATATCTGCCTTCTATAAATCCCGCTTGGTCACCATGAATCACCTCTTGGATAACTGGCATCAACCTGTTGGCTAATATTTTTGCATATATTTTATAGTCATTGTTCAGAAGAGATATTGGTCTAAAATTCTCAGGTTTTTTAGAACCTGTTTGCTCTTTCGGTATCAAAGAGATATAAACTGTTTTCCATGATGGGGGTATTTTACCTCCTTGTTGTATGTTACAAAATAAGTCTCTAAGATGTTCAACCATTTCTGCTTGCAAAGTTTTGTAGTACACCGCAGTTAAACCATCCGTTCCAGGAGCTTTAGCTGTTTTCAATTGTTTAATTGCGGCGATAATCTCCTCAGATGTTATAGGATAATTCATTCTCTCCTTTTGTTGTTTGGTAATTTTTGTAACTCTTTTATTTTCTAAGTATTTTTCTATAAGTCCATTCTGCGTGTCATCTTTAGCATATAATTTAGTATAATAATCTACAAAAACTTATTTAATTAATTTTTGTTGAGAAATTTCCTTCCCTCCAATATCAATACTATCAATAGTCCGTATACTCTTCTTCTTCCTTAGTGTATAAGCCAACCATCTGCCCGGTTTATTGGCATTACAAAATGTATTCGGTTTCGCATATTGTAAATTTGTTGCTGTTTGTTCCGCCATAAGCATTTGAAATTGATCTTTCAGAAGTTTTATAGCACCACGTATTCTTTCATCTGTTGGGTTTTTTATAAGTAGCTGTTCTTTGTTCTTTATTTCTGCTTCCATTTCAGATCTTTTCTTTTGTTAATTCAGTTTATGTTTAGAATTCATATGAATGAGTACCCTTCTCATATATGCTTTACTCGCATCCCACACAATTTCAATAGGAGTACCCTTATTCAAATTCATTTCAAAAAATTCTTTCATCTGCTTTTTAAGTTCTGTTATATTTTTTTCATATATAAACAAGTTTTCATTTAATCTCCATGATCTTCTCTCAGCCTTTCCCATCTCAATTTCTATCCATACTGGGCTATGGTCGGTTAAAGTTCTTGGAAAAATCTTTGTTCTTTTTGTCTTAACAAGTAAATGAGCTGATAATAAAATAAAGTCAATCCTCGAAAAAGATCTGTGTCCGTCTGAGAAAAAAGTAAAGTCCAATTCTTTTGGATTATGTATTCTCCAAATATCTTTTAATTCCAAATCTTCTTTCATATCAAAAAAAGTCTGTGGTAGTCTAATCCTTGACTTCGCCAAACTCTTTTTATCTATTTTAGAGTCAATTACTCCATTCCAATCTCCCATGATTAAGATAGATCTATAGTCCCATTGCAATATTTTGGAATACAAAGTTTTGTAGAAATGATCCTGTTGTTGATTAGGAGCATAAATACCGATCACTAGAATTTGGCCACTTACTGTATGCAGTTCAATTGCTATAAACCTACCACCTTCATCTGCTTCTATAATTTTAGCTGACAATCTTTTATTTATATAGATAACCACACCATTCTTTTTTTCCAAATTTGAGGCTATGAAATATGTTCCTAATTTTGAATTTATCAAATATTTTTGATCTTGTGTTCTAACATGAGTTTCTTAGACAAATTATATCATTGTTAAATTGTCTCAAATATGTGAATAATTTCTTCCTTTTCTGTGGTGAATTTAATCCATTCACATTCCAAGATAAAAACTTAATCGTCATGTAGACTTTTTTGAAGCGATGAGCAGAATTGCCAAATATCTTCCGAAGTCTTCGACTTTGCTCCCCCCATGGCTTCACATTCTTGTGTAGTACTCTTGACTCCCTTCTTATATTGTTGTGACTTGTGTCTTTCCTGTTGTTGCTTTTCTTTAAGTTGCTTAGAAATTGCTCGAGTTACACGCTGATCCTTAGCTTCAGCCATCCGGACTAGGTCCAAGGCCACATCTCTTGTAGTCACAATCGGAGAGGGCTCTAACAGGGGTTCCTCCAGAAAACCTCCTGTAGCACCCTGCATTTCCGCTGCCTCTGATTCCACCTGCTTAAGCTGCTCTTCCATCTCTTGCTGAAGTTGCTTCTCCTTATCACTCTCCTTTATCTCCAACACAGTGGATGTACGTGGGGATGGTGAGCTCTCTTTAAGAAGAGTAGAGTAGAATTGTTCTGCCTTCTCAACAGTGTTTAATCGATATCTTTCTCCATTATACCTCAAAATTATGCCAGTTGGGGCATCCCACCGAAATGGAATTTGTTGTTTTTTTAATTCATTCACCAAAAATCCAAATTCTTTTCTATCTTTTAACATCTTGGGTGGTAGCTCTTTATAGATTCCAATCTGAGCTCCCTCCACTTGCACTGCAGAGAGAAAAGACTTTTGAAGAATATCATTTCTCATTCTTCTGACTGTAAAATATATCACCACATCTCTAGGCAGTTGTCTTTGTCTGGCCACCCATGAATTCACTCTGTAAATTTTATCCATTTTGTAAAAAATCTCTTCAGGGTTGATTTTTAACAATACAGCCAGAGCATCAGCACAAATCTGTCTCAAGTCTTGTCTATCGTTCGCTTTTATACCTCTAAGCCTTATGGTGAATTCCGTGGACCTGAACTGCATCATTGTAATTTTGTTTTCAACTCTCTGCATTTTATTATCAGCATCAGAAATTTTATAGTCAGTGTCCTTCATTTTAACATTCATTTCTGATTTAAATTCTTCCAACTTAGTATCCGTTCTAATAATTGCTTCTGACAGACCAGACACCACAGTCATTAATTTATTAGTCACCTTGTCATATTTCTCTTGCACCACCTCTTTAATTTCATTAATCTCCTGCTTAATTTCCTGTTGTGACTTTTGAAATTTCTCATCCAGAGCCTGAGTAATAAAATCCTTTAAACTTTCAAAATCAAACTCTTTTTTTCTGGCTCTGCTGGCTGGGAGGCTGCTGCTCAGATTTATGTGTGAGGGATCCCCCCCCCCCGCTGCCTTCCCTTCCTGTTTAGGCTTGGAAGCCATTCTGCCACGTAGGCTAGCTTTTCTAAAAAAGGAGATCCTTTTTCCTTTTCCACCACCACAAAGTCCTCTAAAAAATTCCCCCAGGTTTAATCAAATTGGGGATAAGATTTAAATTGAAGCAAGCTCAGGCTTATTTTAAAAGAATTTTTCCTCTTTTCTTTTTCCTGCTTGTTACAGACAGCGCTACTTTGTAGCTAGTTGAAATAACATTACAAATCCACTCTCACTTTCAGCTTGTTAACACTGAAGCCGGGCGCAATTTTTCAAGCCGCTTTCGCTCGCTCACACTTCTACTTTAAATCACAGAAGTAATAATACTTGCAGTTTCGAAATTTGGAGGTTCAAGTTGTTATCTCCCCTGGTTATTGGAATTGATTTTGTTTAAATTGAAAGGTTGCTGCTGCCGACTTGTTCTGCGCTAGGCAGAGTCGTCCCACGCCGTCCAGAGTCTCAGCGAGTTGAAAGGGAGCCGCGCCTGTTTCCTCCCCAGTAACAACTGTCTGGGGGCTCACAGGGGCTCAACCTTCTCCTCGCCCACTCTCTTCCTCTTCCTCCTTCAGAGTTGGGAATTTTCAAGCCGCTTCTTTGAATCGAAGCGGCTCTACAGGCAGCGGGGCTGGCGGTCCAAAAACAGGACTGTCTTTCGGCGGCGGCAGACAAACCGGAAGTCTCAACCGTCTTGTTTTTGAATACACACACACACACAAACAGAATTGCAGTAGAAGAGCATTTTTGTACAAAATGTATGTCCAATTATTTTCATCTGAACAAGTGAGTTAAAAGAAACACAAAGCTTTGCAAAGCTTAGTTGAAAGAGAAGGAAGAAATAATGAAAAACATCCAAAATTCCACATGATTATTAGGTAGTGAATATAATGGTTATCTTTGTCATGCTTTTATTTTCAAGTCTACCAGATTGGAACAGGACAATAACAATAAATGAATAAATGAATGAATAAGTGAATAAATAAATAATAAGAAACAAGTGCTAATTGCTGCCCTGCTCAAAATCATTTAGCTCACTATAGGATGGAAGAGTGCACAGTCTGTGTACTGATTCCACAATAAATATGGCTTGCATTTTACACTCAGTAATTACTGGATTTCTTATTTGCAGCTTTCCTTGTTTTGCAGTAAACTTAGCTTACCTAGAATTGTGCCTTTGAATCACTGCCTGCAGGGCTTCTAATCCTAGTACCAGCTGAGAGAAGAATGAAAATGTAATTATGAAGAAAAAGAATGAAAGGTGTTGCAGCAATGGAAGTAGTTTCAGTTCAGAGCTATTATATTTCTATATACATTACAGCAGAATTTTTCTGGTTCTTTTTTAACAATTTTTTTCATGAACTTCTGAGGGGTTTATCTCTTCATTGTAGATAGTGAAGTTTGCAAGTGGTTGTTTATGTAACAGTTCTTTGAATCTTGTAAAGCTGGAAATGAATCCTTCAGTTATGCCTCAGTGCACAGTGATAATGGATAACCATAAATTAGTTGTGGGGGAAATTGTGCATGAATTCCAAATGAATATGTTTTAGGGGGAAATTATCATATTAAGTAACATGAATGGATTGGCAGGACTGAGACAAGACAGTACAGAAAAAATGATTAGGCCATTTGGAGATGCAAAAATGAATAAGAATGTGATTGGTGAGTATCTCCTTATAAAAAGGAATATGAGGTTTAAGTATAAGTGTATTTGTATGAACATCATGTGACCTTGTAGGGGAGATGAGTAGCATAAAAATTGAATCAATAAAATAAAGAAAGAATGAACGAATACGAGTCTAAAATATTTATGATAAAAATCGAAAGAAAATGGTGAGGGTAATGAGGAGTTTTAAATGTGAGCATGTTGTCTTTAAACTGTGCATTGATGGTTAATTTAGAATTTGCAGGACAAATAACAAGAACATTAAGCGATATGCCAATATGGAACTAAATTTTGAAAAAGGTTTAAGAAATTTCCCCTGAACATACAGTACTTGGAAGAATACCACTCCAAAACAGCCCGGTAAGCCCAAATGGTGGGGAAGATTTCCAGAACACAACTCATGAGAAGCTGGGAAAAAGGAATAAATTTTATAACCCTTTTTTGCTACTTCACCACCCTTTGGAATTCCGCCTCAATTCTGGGATTATTGATAAAGGGAAATTTAGTGTTTGTATTTACATTCACTGGAGGGAAAGATTACAAGAGAGTAAGCAAGCACACAATTGGGAATCCACATTGAGAGAGATGCCTTAGAGCTGCTTAGGAGGCTGTGGGACCACTGCAGCTGTTATAACTTTGAAACAGGGTCGTATGTAGTTTTGAGGTATCGGTTGTAACTTTGAACCATTGTTAACTGTCCTGGTGTTTCTTGAGGACTACCCATAATTTAAAACAACTCACTTCCTGGCCTTGTGTAAAAATAGACATATGCATCCAAGACTGCTGCACCCACTCCCCATAGTGACTTTGGAAAACAATTTCCTTGGACTTTATTGGTAGTGTAGCACAAATCATAGGCATAGATGCATTGTGATAAAATTGACCTTTCTTTAAAATGGCTGATTGTCCTTCCCTCCACTGCTAAGATAGCCCATCTGTTTATTTGCCTGTGCCTATGTGACAAAAGAAAATCATCTGGGTGTATACAAGATGAAATGGCGCAATGCAATGTGAAGGTTTTTTTTTAAATTTGATTTATATGCCGCCCTTCTCCGGAGACTCAGGGCGGCTTACAATGCGTTAAGCAATAGCCTTCATACTTTTGTATATTTATACAAAGTCAGCTTATTGCCCCCACAAACTGAGTCCTCAATTTACCTACGTTGAGTGCAAGGACTGTTTGACGTGGACTGTTTGGCGCAGACTACAGGAATTAGGCCTAAAATCTAGAATTCCACGAAAAAAGTCACTTATGTCTCTCAAACAAAGGTTGAAAGCATTACATTCTTGATTAAGTTATCTTTCCATTGATATATAATTTTATGATACTACTCCAAAAAAAAGTGGTGTTATTAGCCATCAAACCTCAAAAATACACTTTTCCCAAAAGATCTCCACAATTTTGGCCACTACTGTACAGCACTCTAATCTCAGTCAGGAGGACTTCAAATTACAACCTATGGAAGCTGAAGACAGAAATCCAGAAATTTAACATTTCAGAGAGAGCCTTATGCATTTCAAGAGAGAATAACTTGAATTTGCCCTATTAAACCATTCCAAAAAATTAGGAAGAACTTTAATGAAGACTATAGCCTTCGATGTCTGTATCCTAATGCTCAAAGTATCAGAGAGAAAGGAATTAAGCCATAATTCTTTTGTAAGAAAGTGGGTTGACTGGTAAGCTGATTCTCATGACTGGAATAAAGCACTTTAATGAGATAACTTGTTCAAAAGACTACAAAATAGTAGAAAGAGAAAAGGAATTGTACTGCATGTTAAAATATCTCCAGCTTGTATACAGAAATACAAGTTAATCAAATTGGTGATGCTAAGAGAAGCTAGTTTTAAAATGCAGAACAAAGTGTAAAAGTTGCACTAGTATGAATATTCAGAAGCTGCCAAACTAACAAGAAAAATATATAGGGATGTTTCTCAAAAACAAACTGCAGATCTTTTTTGTATGATAATTTTATTAAATATTATAATTTAAAAAATAACAATACAAACTAAAAAATAAAACAATAAAAAGAAAAAAATAGTACAGAAAAGAAAAAAAGCAGAAAGGAAAATAGAAAAGAAAGAAAAAATAATATGGTAAGAAAAAGAAAATAAATATATAAAAAAACAACTTCCCTGTTCATCATATCTACATAGGTAGTCTTCAGCTTACAATCATAATGAAGCTTCCTCAGCATAGTCATAAGTTATGATAGTTGTTAAGCTGCAATGGTTCACTATGGGCTGCTTTTGCTGAAAACCAGAAATGCAATTTTGGCAAAATATGGTTACATGACCATGGGGCAAATGACTATAAAAGCAGGCCAGTTTTCAAGTGCTTCAAATGTGACCATGAGAGGGTTGCCATAAGCACTTCAGAACCAGGTCATAAGTCTACCTGTAAACAATTTTAGTAACTTATCACTTTCTCTTAAAATACAACCCATACTGCATTTCTCATTTATCAAGAAATCCTAAAAGTCTTAAAGAGGAGCTTTTAAATCCTGGTCAGCAAACCTCCATTAAGGGATCAGAGAATCATAGGGTTGGAAGGAATGTGAGGTCTTCTAGTACAACCCCCACCAAGGCAGGAGTCGTCATACCATAATGGACCAATGGGGTTGTTCAGTCTTGAAAACCTCCTGTGATGGAGCACTCACAACTCCAAGAGGCAAACTGTTCCACTTAATAGTTCTGTCAGGAAATTCTTTATTTTCAGGTTGGATCTCCGTCTGACAAGCTTACACTCATTGCTTCTAGTCCTACTCTCAGTTGTTTTGGAGAATAAATTGATGCCCTCTTCTCTATAACATTCCTTTAAGTATTAAATGCTATCATATCTCCCCTCACTCTTCTCTTCATTAAACTAAACATACATAATTCCTTTACCCATTTTCATGGAACCTTTTATTACCTTCATTGCTCTCCTCAGGTCCGTTTCTAAAGCCTCAGCATCCACTTTGGATCGTAATGACCACAACTGGATGTAATATTCCAAATGTAGCAGTACTATCATTTAACTTGAACGTTATTATCCCTCCACTAATGCAGCCCAGGACTGCATTGGGGTTTTTTTGGCAACTGCAGGACACTGCTGACTCATATTTAAGCAGTGGTTTACTAGAATATCTACAATATATGTTTCTTATAGGCACTATTGTTGAGCCAGGAATGTCTATTCTATACCAGTGCATCTGTTTTGGTTTTTTGTTTGTTTGTTTTCCATAGGTATAGGACTTCATTTCTTGCCACTGAATTATATCTTGTTGGATAGGGCCCAATGCTCAAATCTTAAAAGATCCTTCTAAAACTTGAGTCTACCGAAGTATTAGCAATGCCCCTCAAGCTTTGTGTCATTTATAAATTTGATGAGTGTCCCTTCAATCCCCTCATATAGGTCACTTATGAATATGTTGAAGAATACTGGCCCAAGACAGGACCTTGAGGAAAACCACTTCCCTCCATCTAGATATAATTCCATTAAGGACTGAATGTTGAGTGTGATTACCAGAGATAATTGCATATCTATTTTAACCTTGATCAAATAAACCAATTTTATATTCCTTTCTTTTACTTTTAGCAATCTTAATCTTTAATCTCTTCAAGTAATATTCTAGAATTTGATTTCTCAGAATTTGAAAGTTTGGAAGAGTAAATCTCTGGTTCCAATGACTGACCCAGATTGACTTTGCATCATTATCCTGGAACACTTATATTTGTTTTCATTTGTAATTTGATTTCTTTTCATTTTTTCCTTGCCCCTGTTCACAAAAGCTTTCAGAATTTTAACAACTTTCATTTGTAAATCCAATATAGGAAAGTTATCCAAGTCACTCTTTTGATTTTTTGTATTATTCCTTTTACTGTTAAGTGTAGAATTTTTCCAAATCATTCTTATAACCTGTTATTTTTAAATCCACATTTAATTTAGTCTCAGTCTTGCCTGGTAAAACATATTCCTTTTAAAACAACAAAAATCCTAGTAAACTAAAAATAAATCTTGGCAATTTTCTTCTCCTATTTTCCCAAGTGATTCAGGATACAATTCTCAGAATTGTCAACCAATTAGCCAATTGTGGAAGTTGGAATTTCAACATACAAGATTTAAGAAAGCTGATAAAAGCTTTCACCCAAGACCCAGCTGATGATGCATAGCTTATCCAAGACAGGGATCCTTATTAGCATAAATGTCATTTAAAGAGGCTTTTATCAAAAGATCAAAAATTATTGTTTCATTTTGCTTTATCATGTATGATGTTTACATGCTTGAGGACTTTAGGGCATAATTCTAATATCCCCTGGGTTGCATGCTAATATCATTGTGGGAAGAACCTGGGTGTGACATCAAAGGCTATCCGACTTCAGAGAAAGCCTATGGTATTGTCTTCTATTACTAATTGGTCAAAGGACATGGGCCAAACTAGGTGTCCTAGCATGATTTTTTAGATGATTCAGATTCTGAAATAATCAACAGGATAAAATGGAAACAAGTATATACTAACTGATAGAGTACAAAGATTCTAGCACATGAAAAATGCTGTATGGAAGATCATGTAGTTATTTGCTAACACTGAAAGCTTAAAAACATTTGGTACTAAATCTGAATATTAAAATGGAGAAGGCTAATAGAAGAATGCTTCATTATTAGAATTCTGTTAATTGATTACCTACTAACAACTGATATGATCCAGTCAAAGCAAAGCATTTTGAAGTTCAGGTTACAATGTGAATGTTATGTATAGGTTAAAAAGTTTCATTTAAATCAATAATATTTTAAAAGTTTTATATTGACTGGATACTGCTTGCTTTTTCCAGTTAATAGAGGTTATTTTTAATGTACAATATAGTGTTCAGCAATTAAGTTTATCAAGTATCAGAATCTCACTACAACTCTGTGATATACAGATAAAAAATAATATCTGAGAACATTCATTTGTTATGTAAACTATTTAATATTATATTACCTGTGTTGAATGCAACTTAATGCAAGTTCTCCACCTAGTGGACTAATTGCTAACTCTAAAAACAGTCAGATTTCTATTTTAATGTGTATTGTTAAAAAATTTAGCTGTCATGTAAATGACTCACTACTATAATTTACTAACTACACAAACCAATACTACATAAGAGTAATATTAGGAAACATAACTTCAAATAGAATTTTAATTGTTACATAAATAGTGATATGACCAAATTCAGTATATTTACAGGTTTTGCGATTTACAGGAGAATCATATTAAAATGATTCTGATAAAATTAAATAGTCAACATTTACAACATTTTAAATAATATCACCATTCAAATTTCAGTGACATTTTGTTTTTTTAAAGGATACATTATGTCTGCCCTTGAACATTAACTATTTAAAAATATAAGCTATTTAAAAAATAAGCTTTCCAAAAACCATTAGAGGCAATGACAATATTAGGTCAATTTAAGTGCCTTAAATATGTGAAGGGTTTTTCAATATTTAATATACCATATTCAATACTCAAGTTTGTTTATGTTTGTTCGTTTTTGTGTACAGGCAGCTAACAATCCTTTTATCGTTGTTAGTTGCGAAGTCGTGTCTGACCCATCGCAATCCCATGGACAACGTTCCTCCAGGCCTTCCTGTCTTCTACTATCCTCTGGAGTCCATTTAAGCTCATGCCTATTGCTTCAGTGACTCCATCCAGCCACCTCATTCTCTGTCTCTCTTTCTTCTTTTGCCGTCAATCTTTCTCAGCATCAGCCTCTTCTCCAGTGAGGCCTTCCTTCTCATTAGGTGGCCAAAATATTTTGAGTTTCATCTTCACGATCTGGTCTTTTAAAGAGCAGTCAGGGTTGATCCCCTCTAGGACTGACCAGTTTGATCGCCTTGTAGTCCAAGGGACTCACAGGAGTCTTCTACAGCACCATAGTTCAAAGGCCTCAATTCTTTGGCGCTCAGCTTTTTTATGGTCCAACTTTCACAGCCATACATTGCAACTGGAAAAACCATGACTTGACTATACGCACTTTTGTTGGCAGGCTGATGTCTCTGCTTTTTAATATGCTGTCTAGATTTGCCATAGCTTTCCTCCCCAGAATCAAGCATCTTTTAATTTCTTGGCTGCAGTCCCCATCTGCAGTGATCTTGGAGCCCAGGAAAATAAAATTTGACACTCCCTCCATTTCTTCCCCATCTATTTGCCAGGAATTGAGAGGGTTGGATGCCATGATCTCAGTTTTCTTAATGTTGAGTTTCAAGCCAACTTTTGCACTCTCCTTCTTCACCCACCTAAAGAGCCTCTTTAGTTCCTTTTCGCTTTCTGCCATTAGAGTGATGTCATCTGCATATCTGAGGTTGTTGATATTTCTCCCGGCAATTTTAACTCCAACTTTTGATTCATCTAGCCCTGCCTTTCTTAGGATGTGCTCTGCATATTAGTTAAACAGGCAGCATGACAGTATACAGCCTTGCCAGACTCCTTTCCCAATTTTGAACCAATCAGTGGTTTCGTGTCCAGTTCTCACTGTTGCTTCTTGACCTGCATATAGGTTTCTCAAGAGACAAATAAGATGGTCTGGTACTCCCATCTCTTTAAGAACTTGCAAGTCCTGAAAACATCAATTTAGAACTTCAATGTGAATAGGTAGTACTGAGACTAGACTGAAATTTTAACTGTGTACATGTCCACAAATTACTGGGCTGTAAACATACATTGTTCATGAGAATGAAAAATATTATCTATGAATTACCAAGGGAAACAAAACAGGCTGTGTAAAAAGATTAGTAAGTGACGTCCAAGGAAACACTGTGATATTTAAAATGACACACTTTGCTGGTTGGCTTACAAAGATTATTTTCTTCCTTTTTTTTAATATATAAAAATAAAAATAGAAGGGTTATTTCCAGTAGAAAACTCTTATTAACACATATTGTACAGCTAGTCTATCTTAAATCAGAAGTACTAATTGGGAACAAGGGGGTGTTATATTTTGAGTTCCCTACACAATTTTGTGTATAAGACAGTGTAACTCTATCATAAAAGCTTCATCTGAGAGAACGCTATATTTAAGGGATTTCTTTTCAGTTCCATGAGAATGAGATAATGATTCCAGCCATATGATAAAGAAAGGTGGAGCCATCAAAACTAACAAATCCAAGAAGTTATTTAGGAAAAAAAGAAGAAGAAAGAGATGTGGTTGGGGTGATGATAGTCAAGGGAAGTGATTGATTTTAAAACGCAACTTCATTTCCCAGAGTGATGACTGGTAATCCTGATGTTGCCAAATTACAGGTCTTAGCCACTGTTATTATTTGCCATGCTGATTGATTCTGCTCAAATTTGTATTTCAGCAATACTTCGGGATCATAGTTCACCATATTTAAAACTGAAATGAAATGAATAATAATAATAATAATAATGAAATTTCTTAATTCCTTAGCCTTCCTGTTTCCTCTGGCTGATGGTCACATCTGAGAAAAAACTGCAATTTTACCTTACCTCAATGCCTGTTTGTTTACACACACACATACACACAAACACACACACACACACACGTATATAAACAAACACACACAAGTGAAGAACAGCAAATGTTGACCCCCTCATTAAAAAAATCCCAGGAATTATAGCTCAGTCAGCCTGATATAGATATCTGGGATGATGTTAGAGCAGAAAATGGAGCACGCTATTTTAAAAATAACCTGATTGCTAAGAGTCAACATGCCTTTGTCAAAAATAGAGCACATGAGGCAAATTTTGTCTCCTTCTGTGACAGGATAACTATTCTACTGAAGAAAGCAAATACTGAAGCTGGTATTAACCAGGTTATACATGACAAGCAGTTAAAGTGTGGTTTGGATAGCATTATAGTAAGATGGATTTACAACTGGCTGGTTAGCCACAAAATATAAGATATGCATACAGGAATAAAACTCCGTGACTTGGGAGACACACATCTGAGGCAGCTTTGGATGTGGTAGACAACAAGCTGAACATGTCATTAATTTCAGTTAGCTGCTGGTAGGACTAATACTGTTCTTGTCTTTATTAGAAGAAACCATGTATGAAAGACACATGAAGTCATTCATTATTTCTTTTCATAAGGTGCTAGTGAAATCACATCTGAAGTACTATGTACAATTCTGGACATCACATTTTCAAAAGATTATTGAAATTTTAGCAAGGGTTCCAAGGAGGGCACTGCAGATAATCGAAGAATTAAAGCAAGGGTTCCCAACCTCTAGTCCATGGACCAATACTGATCTGTAGCCCATTGAGACTCAGGCCGCCCAAGTGGCGGTCAAGTGCAAGAAGCTCCATTTGTGCGTGCACAGGATTAAGTGCAAAATCATCCCTGCCCCCTCCCTCCCACTGCTGCCAGTCTGTGGAGTGGGAAAGATTAGGGACTGCTGGACTAGAGGACATACCATGAGGAATTTGGGATGTTCAGTGTGAGGAAATGAAAACTGAAGGGAGACATAGCTTTATTCTGATCCAATGAGGGAAGCTACAAGGAAGATGATCAAGAACTATGGCCACAGAAATCGGAGTCAGAAAAAATGGGTATAATTTGCAACTGCTACATTTTTTTTAAATGTGAAGAAGAAAATTCTGACAATAAGACCCGTACAACAGGGGAATATTATAGAGATTTTTCCATCTCCATAAGAGAGACTGGACAGCCACCACTCATGGCTGATTTAACTGATTCTCCTACACACTGCAGAAAGTTAGGCCAAATTATCTTCCAATTCTATAGTTCCATGATTCTGTGATTAGCAGTACAGTATTTGCCAAAGGATCAGTCCTCTTATGTTTGCCTGAACCTGATGGGCTGCTATTTTGGAATTGTGGAAAGTGGACTTTTTAATTTACAGTGACCTTTGGTATCAAATTTTGAGTTTCATGAACTTCAAATGCTGATCACTAAATTTGAGATATTTTCTGTAATTAAATATTTGGTTAATATGACAGTTTGTAAAATATTAGTACATGCACACTTGCTAACTGGATTTGTTTTTCATAGAAAAAGAACCTAAGATAAATATCTCTAAATTAAAAGCAGGTTCTATTCAAGTAATCCCCATCTTAACAGTAGTTAAGTAGATGAACTAAAGTGCAAAGGGCAGTATGCATATTTTGCCATGATTTTGTTTATATTATTCAGTTCTAAAATAAGATCATTACATCTAACTCCTCTGTATTATATCAAGAGATTGCACTCCTTTGATTCTGGAAAATAATTTAATAACTTTGATAATTAGTTCAATATCTGTAGACGCTAATCCTGTTAAAGAACAATCCATATTTATTTCTGACATAATTATTAATTATACATTAATAATTACTATGCAGTTATTGCAGAGGTTTCATCTAGAAATGACCAAACATCCCAATTATCCAGCTAAAAAGTAAAGAATTCTTTTTTTGAAGCAGATTTATAATTTTGGCATAGTATTTGTCAAAAGGCCTTCTCTGTTCCTCATTGCATCAGCTTCAGAAATATTATATAAAAACATTTTTCTCTTTTTAATGACAGTAAAAACTTGCAGATGTCACTGAACCTCTCAAAATTCTATTCTATAATTCAATGAGATTTAGGTATTTGTAACTAAATGTATAGAAAGACCCATTCAGTTCTTATTGCTAAATGTCACATTCTTGCCCTGTACATAGTATTATGCTAAAAAGAAAATTGCAAATGGCATTCAGAATTAATAGCTGTTATAAAAATAGTTTATCTCAACTAGAGTTGCCTACATGAGTTCACCAGTATGTGACCAACAATATAAAAACCTACCCCAAGCTACATATGTACTGTTACAGAAAACACAATCCCTATTCAAATTATCATCTCTAAAAAAATCTACAACGAATCAAACCATGTCAGAAAGACAATTTAAACAGCATATTCATGGATACATGATACAATCATTGTGTCACAGGACTGAAATATTCTGAAACGCTGTCTTGTTGATATTTCATAATCCTTAGATAGATACATCTGCCAATAAGTATGGATTGTATTTATTCATATGCCAGAAATTCTCAAACTTTGTGAAACAGTCCTGGGATTTCATAAAATATAAAAATGAAATCATGAAATTCTTCCCCCACCAATAAAAGTAATGGTTTCATTAATATTAGGGTCATTTTTTTTACTTGGGCAAAAGAATTATATTACATCCTAAATTGTTAATTTTTAGTTAAAATTTAATCTATACTAGACAATCCTGTGAGCCATTGGGTCCTTCTTTGAAATAAAGGTAGTGAAGTCTGATGTGATCAGACTAAATATTAAATTTTAGGCTGACAGTATCCTTTACCCCAATGCTGTATTGTCCCATGCTCATTTAAGAAGAGTGTATATCATAAATAGAAAAATAATTGTACTGTCAAACAATCTACAGTAATTAAGATAAAGGTAAAGGTTTCCACCACACATGCGTGCTAGTCGTTTCTGGCTCTAGGGGCGGTGCTCATCTCTGTTTCTAAGAGAAGAGCCAGTGCTGTCCGAAGACTTTCTCTGTGGTCATGTGGTTGGCATGACTAAGCACGGAGCGCTGTTACCTTCCCACTAAAGTGGTCCCTATTTTTCTACTTGTATTTTTTACATGCTTTTGAACTGCTACGTTGGCAGAAACTGGGACAAGTAACGTGAACGATTAGTCAATGTTTAATTACCTAAACAGAAAAACAGAATGATGTGGGAGTGGGAGCAACTCCCAATTTCCTGCTGGTTTTCCCGTTGACTTGGCTTGTGGGAAGCTAGCAGGGAGCATAGGAAATCACGATTATATGACTGTAGGGATGCTGCAGCAGCCACAACACAACTTTGAAATCAAACTGGTGTGATATTCATAGAAATATCAATTTCACAGGAGTAATGAGTCCCAGATTTTTTTAATTTAACATATAATGGATCATTTGAACTAATATGAGGATACAAACAGACAAATATAGTGAGAAAGTTAGTAGTAAATGGTTATCAGATAAAACAGTGATATAACCTTATGACTTTATAAAGTAAAATACAACTTTACAAAAGCTAAATTAATTTTAAAACATATTTTTAATGGGAAGGATGAATTTCCTTGCTTTTGTAGACATACTGAAATTTGATTTCTCTTTGAAGACAGCCACACTCATTTAAAGGAATTAGAGAGGGGAAAAGGTGCTTTTTAGTTTAAAACATATTTTCTTAAACTGCTTTTACAATACTGCAACTTGAAAAACACTGAAATATTGTGAATTGCTTTTGAAATTTTCTCTCTGGAAAAAACAGCTCAAAGAGTGCTCAGGAAGGCACTCTGACAACCTTCTAGTCACTGTGTCATCATACTGTGAGATTTGCAATTCAGATTTGGAGAAATAGTGTAGTAGCCAGTAGCACAGAATTTATTTATGCAGTACCAACAACATGATGCCCTTAAGCAGCCTTACTGGATTAGGTCAAGAGTTTATCTAGTGCAGCACTTATTTGTCACTAACTGGGAATCATGGGTTAAGCAAATGCCCACCCCAATCCAAGCCAGTCCCCCCACCTCCAAGCTCACTCCTTAACATATAAGGGTGATACAAAGACTGCTAGTATTTGTCTCAGGAATTAAATACCATAGTTTTGTTTTTTATAAAGTTTAATGCGGGGGGGGGGGAGAATTACAGCTATTTAATTCACTTACATTAACACACGGTTTTTGAATAAAGAATTAAAGATATATTGGCAAACAGTTTTTCTACTCTAAATATATATATAAATATAAATATAAATATATATATATATATATATATATATGATTTAAACCTGTTTCCAAAGAGATGTTTATGCCTAATCAAAGGTCTAAAATATCATAATGCATCAGGCCAAAGTCTCAAATGACCATCCCAGGTAACTGAAATACAATGATACTGTAGCATACAATGGAACAACATTCTTGCATCTGAAAGGGCAAAGTTAAAATTGAGAAAATAATAGAAAGGTGGGGAATGGGATAGTGCTGAGCCTTGAAAGTATGAGTTGCATGACTGGAATAACAGTCCCAGAAAGGTTAAATAGAAATGCTTGTGAATAAGAAATTTCGCCCATTTTCAAAAGTTTACTCTTCAATTACGCTCCAGGCCCATATGGCCTTAGGAAGGTTTTTCTAGTTCTTGGCCTCTTCTATGATCTTGACTGTCATTCCAATCCCAGGAATGATGCCAGTTCCTCGTATTTCTGGGGATAGTAATTTTTGTCTTTAAGAGCCCTCTTTCTAGCCTTTGGGCTGACCCTTTTTCCCCAGGATCCTTCATTCCTGCCATTAACCTACCCTAACAGTACTTACAGGAGCTACTATTCCAGTCTTGTATCACTGTTTTCTACCTAAGTAGATTCCTGTTCCTACTCCAGTCGCCTTCGTAGTTTCTTTGCTTATTTATATCCTGCCTTTATTACTTTACAAATAACTTAAGCTACGTATCCAACACACCATCCTCTTGTTTTCCCCACAAGAAGCCCGTTGTTCCTGGCCATGCTTTTCAACGCGGAGGCTTTTATTTCAGTCCCGTTCCTGCCCTTCAATTCAAACCGTATCATTTATCATGTGTTTATAATTCACAAAGCAATACGATCTATCACAAGTCGGTTATTTCTATTGGCCCATTCCACTTGTTTTTCGTAAGGCATTCCCGCCAGTTCAACTTTCAGCTTTGCACGGATTTCAACAGAGAGGAGCCTCGTCGAGAGTCTGTTTTAGGTCCCCTTCATTTCCTACGGAGATCCGAAACATTTCTTACGGCCATTCCGTGACCTCCCTTCTCACGTGACTCAGGGCCACCATCAGGACCCCTCCCTTCCCCGTCCCAAGCTCTTAAGCCTCGGCCCGTATGTCACTGCCAAGGCTCCTCTCCCCCTCCCCTCTGCCCCGCCCAGACGCCAAGAAGAGGCAGCGGAGGGTTCGAATACTTCCGGGTCAGCGAAGAGCGCTTCGTGACGTTGCCGAACCGTGTAGGAGCCTTACTGCCTGTTATTGTTCCTGCCCCCCTTCCTCCCTCCCCCTTCCGTCGCTCCCATCTCTCGCCTCGGGACGTTTTACGAGCCTCTTCGGAGACGCGGCGGAACATCAGGGGAAAGACAAGGAAGGGGGCGCGCGCGCCGGCACAGCCGAAGAGCCGTCGTGAGACATTCCGCTTCTCAAAAGGGAAAAAGGGGGTACAGTTGGAAGTCGTGCGGCGCGCGCGCGCGCGGAGGGGGGGAAGTCCCTAACGGCTTCAAATCTTACGTAGCGCGAGCTCTGACATAAAAGGGCGGAGGGGGCGTCACGTCACGCCGCGCCACAGAGGAGCGACAGTTCTACCGGAGAAGGCAGGAGGGTTGAAGCGGCAGGGATTGGGAAGACATGGCCTACGCGTATCTCTTCAAGTATATCATAATCGGGGACACAGGTGAGAAATAAAAAAAAGGGGGAGGGAGGGAGGGAAAGAGCCGCTGCGGAATTGGGAAGCCCGGCCTGAGGGCCAAGCCGCCTGCGCAACGCCCGCCTCAGCCGCTCCATTTCCGCAGTGTTGGCTGCGCCGACGTGGTAGTGACTGCTCAAGAGGGGGAGGTGCTCGATTTAGGGACCGCCCGCAGCTTGACGCCGGCCTAGTAAGGCCTACACCGGCGGCTGTAGCTGCGCCGGGGTTCCTGTCAAGTTTCTGGGTGTTACTACCCGTCCAAGGCTACCCCAATTTCGTTGAGTGGCAACGCCACTACCAACCTGGTAGATGTGAAGCACAAGAAGAGCGGTTGGGGTGGGTTAATGAAGGGGTGGGTTTTTTTAGGCCTCAAAGGGCGCTGTTAAGCGAATGCTTCGGTGAGATTAAAAAAAAAATGGTGACGGAGAGTGACAACGCCCCGATAGTTTACCATTCTAGACCTCAAATCTGCCACGCTTGAAAAGTTCCTGTCTAAATCTCCCATTACGTACAGTGAGGCTAAAACACTTCTCTTGCGGAATTTGAGTTGAAGTTGCTCCAATAAAAGTGCCATTCCTTGGAGAATGGCGAGTTAATGGAAAAACACAAAGGTTTAGAATAGAGTTGCTGGGAAATTGAACTGAATGGGTAGCCCTTTTTAATATAGTTTTTAACATTAATTGATGATTTTAGGGAATCTACTTTCTTTTGGCCTCAGCATCTTAGCTATATAATATGGAGAATATGCAGTCTCTTGTTTCAGCATTTCTAGGCTTGATTTTTTTTTCTTATTGCTATACCTATTTGTGCTTTGCTATACCTATTTGTGCTGTCA
The DNA here is from genome assembly GCA_022577455.1 of Arizona elegans. Classification (NCBI taxonomy): domain Eukaryota; kingdom Metazoa; phylum Chordata; class Lepidosauria; order Squamata; family Colubridae; genus Arizona; species Arizona elegans. The sequence continues at coordinate 29,427,217 of JAKOOJ010000002.1, read as the reverse complement.
GTTTATATTGCCGGGGTTGAGATTAGTCTCGTTTGTTATCATTTCTTCTTGGAATAACTTGTCATCTGATCTGTTTATACAGATATAGCAATGTGGTAATTAAATCCTCTGGATTCCATGTATTTGCTTCGTAAGAAGGAGTGGTTGCTTATTAATGTAGCTGTACTTGAAGGTGTATGTATCCCCAAACGAGGCATTACTCATTTTGTTAATATCAGAAAGATTTAATAAAGGCTGACATTTATCAAGTACGTACAAAGCTAAAGCCAAATAGTTCCTGCAAACTAAAAAAAAATACCACGTGAAGGGGATGGCTAATATATTCTTGGCAGTTCTGTATTCTAGGTTTTTGTATTTTCCTGTGAAATGTAATTTTTTGTAGTGATTTATGGAATTAGCCAACTTTCCCCAAGCAGGCCAGATAAAGAATTATAAGAGAACTCCAGAGTATAAGGCACATTGTAGCTGGTAGAAGGCTGATTTTTAGGCCTGGTTCGTGCATAATGTAATTTGCTTTTGGGTAGACAGGATGTCCAAATATAATCATATTGCTTATGTATAGCAGCTATAGTTATTCATGAAAGAGGCATTAAATTAAACTAAATTTGGCAACTTAAATGGTGCAGTTATGTAATCCTGCCTTCACTAGTAATTGAGGAGCAATGGTGATTTTGATCCTTATTTTTCATTCTGAGCTTAGTAAAAATGAATGTTTGGTTTATACAAAACATCTTCCATACTGTTCAGTATAAACTTCTCAGAATGGTTTATAAAAGTTGATAAACCTAGGGACTCCCTTGTCAATAATAAGTTGTAACAAAATAAATTAAGATTGGGAAAAAGGAAACAAAAAGCAAATAGGCACATATTTACATAGCTACAAACTTTGATTTGGAAGAAATCCTTTGGATCTCATCTGAAAATAGCACACATCTCTTTTCATTAAACAACTGTTTCATTAACAATTGCATTAACTTGAATAAGTCAGCTCTTTCATGGAACAACACACACAGACACACATATGTTGAGGCTCAAACAATAGCCAAGCTTCCTTAATACTAGAGCAGTGCTATGCAGATATTCTGTGTAGTTTTTAAAGAATGCACAGAATATTTTTATTTCCAAACTTGAAATGATCTAAAATAGAAAAAGTACTATTTTGGTATTATATATGATAATTTTATGCAGAGTTCTTTTTTTTTCCTTTTTAATAGTAGGAAATTGACATTTGGGAGGGTAGTTGGACCATATTTGACTGATGATAATTCATGTATTTCTTAAATAGTGGTACAAAAATAACACAAAATACTAATTTATACGTATTCCTCATTTATTGATTGCTCATTCAGCAACCTTTCAAAGTTATGATGGTACTGAAAAAGAACATTTGCTTGATCACAGTTCAGATGCTTGGTAACCAGTGCACATTTACAAGAGTTGCAGCTTTGTGTGGTCACACCAGTGGTGGGTTGCCCCCGGTTTGGACCAGTTCTATAGAACCGGTAGTTAAACCGGCGGGAGGCTCAACCCACTGACCCTGACATCAACAGAAGTGATCTGCGCATGCGCAGAAGCAAGGCACATGCACACGCGATCCCGTTGCGAACTGGTAGTAAAGGTAAGTAGAACCCACCTCTGGGTCACACGTTTGCCATTTGTGACCTTCACAGCCAGCTTTCAACAAGTAAAATCAGTGGGGAAACAAGAAGTTGCAAGTTGCATTTACATATTGTTGCACTTGACCTAAATGGTTCGCAGCCACAAGTGACATAAGTTGGGCATATCCGTGTGATTTTTCACTTTATAACAGTGTTGGGTTCCTCCCGGTTCTGCCCGGTTCCACCAAGCCAGTAGCGGTGATGATATTTAGCAGTACCTCTGCTAAATCCTAAAGAATTGTCACATGACCATCAAGCCACGCCCACAGAACCGGTAGTAAAAATTTTTAGAACCCACCCCTGCTTTATAACCATGTTGCATAGTGATGGAGTTGCTGTCTCATTTGTGGTTGGTAAGTGAGGACTACCTGTACTTTTACTGCTACATCTTACAATAAAGGGCATGCTTACTTTAGAAAACAAAGTTAAAACAGGGGATAGAACCAGTATGGGATAGTTGTTAAGATATTAAACAAAGACTACAGAAATCCAGATTCAAATCCATATGTAGCTCGGCAGATGAACTTGGGAAACTCTTTTAAACCAATCGGCACAAAAACTAAAGTAATATGAAGGATTTTCCACAATTCTGGTATCCTGCTCCAGCAAATACTGTATAATAGACTAAAAATGCTGAATAAAAGCAACAGCTATCGAAAATATTCAACCCTGCTTAAAAGTATGATGAAATAATGTTTTTTAACAGTTTTATGAAATAATAGGAGGCAAGGAGCTGCTTGAACTTTGGAGATGAAGAGTTTCAAAATACATTCTTGAATAGAATTATTTATTGGCCAAGTGTGCCTGGGTGCACAAGGAATCTGCTGCCTGATCTGCCCCTCTCATTTTTTGTAGACTGTAGTGGGCCATGTGAAGTTCTTACTGGATAGTGGTGACCTATGTCTTTTCCTGTTCCGTTCATTTCTTTATGATCTTTCTGAAGTTATGTTAGGTTCAAAAATGATGACATATTCATATTATAGTGTCAGATGTATTTATTTGTATACCACCATTGTAAATCTGAGAGATTTCATATAATTCACACACATTTTTAGTATATGTGCGTTGGTAGATTTCTTTGTGTGTGATCTGTATGCTAATACCTTCATTTCAGGTATTAATCTGGAGAAGCAAAGCAAATTCACACAAGGGAATCTGTTTTCTGAGATGCCCTTAATTTCTTCCAACTATTAATAGATCTACAATGGAATTATCTTACAGTCTCTTATATAGTGTGCCTCATATTGATTAATTAGTATTATATTAAAAAAAATTTTTTTATTGTAATTCTGTTTCAGTGGTTACCTGAAAATTATAATGAAAATACACAATCTTATCATGGCAAATCAGTAATGGAAGGATGGGAAGAGGGAACAATCATAAAAGCTTTTAAGTAATTTTGAAAAGTATAAATCAAGAAAGTGGGGAAAACTTTTTTTAAAGGTGTTGCGGCACCCGCCATATAGAAGATCATCCCTTATATGATTCAGATGGCCGCAGCCTTGTTGCTGTTTCAACAAGGATTTAAAATTTGGCTTTGGCCTGGGATGTTAGATAAGCTCTACTGCATGGTGCATGCTATATTATTTTAATATTATGATTGTGGCTTTAATTTGGATATTATTTGGATTTGGATTTTTATTGCGGTTTTATTTGGCAGGAACTGTAGCAGGGGTGAAATGCTCCCGGTTTGGACCAGCTCGGGAGAGTAGGTAGTGATGGCGGTGGGCAGTTCGGAGAACCGGTAGCAAAAATCTCTGCCCCCGCCCCCTATGCCAGCTGAGCTGCGCGATCATCAGAGCCTTTTTTTCCCTTTAAATGGCACTGACGATCCAAGCTCTGACGATCCCAGCTGAGTTGCCTGCTAACTAGCAAAAATCCCTCTCCCCCCCATCGCCCCCGCAGCCTCCAGCTTGCTTACCTTAGCTGCTGGTCGCAACACCTGCCTTGCTTCGCTTGCTGTAATACCTGCAATCCATTGCATCCGCAAGCAACTGAATCTCCCTGCCTGCAATCAAGCTCATCGGTGAGCAGCTCTATCTGCCTGCCTGCCTTCCTGCCTTGGCAACTTTAAGACTTGTGGACTTCAACTCCCAGCAAAGGTGGCTGAGGAATTCTGGGAGTTGAAGTCCACAAGTCTTAAAGTTGCCAAGGTTGGAGACCCCTGTTCTATTGGGTAAGTTTTTTTCCCCTTTGGGAGCTTTAAAAAAAATAGTTAATTGGGGGTTTTTTTAGTTCTTTTTTTAGACCTAGCCATTTAAAATTTAGGAAGTTTTAAATTTAGCTGCTTTTATATAAAAATAAAAATAAATTAAAATAAAATAATATTTGTGCAGCTTTCTGAGATTTAGTGTGTTTCTGTAGTGTTTCACTCTAACTACACAAACACACAAAATCTCACAAAGCTGTATGTGGAATTTTGTGTGTGTAAAGTGTGAAAGTTGATTTTTTGGGGGCTTTTTGTGGCTGTGTGAGGTTCCTGCTTGTTGCAGGGGCCATTTTGGGTCTAGCACAGCTGCTTTTACATTGTGGGTGAGCCTGTTGTGTTGTGTTGTGTGTGTGTAAAGTGTGAAAGTTGTTTTTTGGGGCTTTTTGGGGCTGTGTGAGGTTCCTGCTTGTTGCAGGGGCCATTTTGGGTCTAGCACAGCTGCTTTTACATTGTGGGTGAGCCAGTTGTGTTGTGTTGTGTTTTGTAGGTTTAAAAAGGGCAAAGAAGTGACATTGACTTGGCCACGCCCATCCAGTCAACTTATCACCAAGTCCCGCCCACTAATTAAGCCACGCCCACAGAACCTGTAGCAAAAAAAATTAGATTTCACCTCTGGGCTGTAGGGCCACTTAACAGAGGGCACGCAGGGCACAAGCTAGTTGGCTGAGCCACCAGAGGGCAGGGTAACCAAAGGGGCAAAGATAGAGGGAGATAAGCAGGTGGGGATGGGGTTGAACTGCCCCTGTGGTTGCCAAGCCCCGGAATTTTGATTATGTGACAGTGGGGCGCTGCAGCAACCGTAATTTCAGGAACTAGGCATAACTACCATTTGTTCAGCACCACCTTAACTTCATAGGGTCACTGAACAAATAGTAACTTGAAGTCATTTGTATAATTTATCAATGTACATTTCTGCTTGTTCTCACTGGCTTAGAAAACATCCCTGGTTCATTTGAAACTCATTTTTAGAATACTTCCAGATGGCAATAAGCAACAGTGATCTTCATAGATTTTATTTTTTAGTTATTTGTGTACTTTATCTGCTGTCTCAATCCTAGTGCATATAGGCAATTTACAAATATAGCCATGGAAGTCAGCTGAGTGACCTTGGGCCTGTCACTCTGTCTCAGTCCAACTCATCTAACAGGGTTGTTGTGGGGAAAATAGGAGGAGGGATGGTTGGATATTTTGTCACTATCTTGAGTTATTTATAAAAATAATAAAGGCAGGATATAACTTTCAAACAAGTAAATAAAATATTAGAACACTGGAAATTCTGTAACATGTTGTTTTTTTTAATGTATGGGTATGTGTGTGTTTTTATACTTGTACCATTTGATAGGAAGGAAGTACAGGGAATTATGAGGCATATTTACTAGAAATTAGTGAGTTATTAACTGGGTTTTCCTATCATTATTAAGTAATCCAAATTGCTTGGGTTCATGTAACCTACAAACTAAAATTGAACATCAAACACAATATTATATATCCTGTATAGCAGGCAATTGTTTTACTGTGCATCCACATTTTTTCAAGTAACAGTTTTTTAAAGCATAAATAAAAATATAAATGGACTTGGAATTTTCCAAGTTCTACTTTCATAGAAATTTGCAAGCTCTAACTTCAAGCTTCAGTACTCCAGAGGGAAGAGAGGAAGGTAAAGATGAAAGCATTCCAATAGTTTGCACTATTTGAAAAATACTAATAATAGCATGGAATTATTAAATTATTAATTAAATTAAATTAAATTATTAACATTCTCTAATTTTGTTAGGGAAAAATATGTAGCTTTTGATTTAGTAAATTATGGAATCTTCTTTAGCAGCCATAATTTCAATCAAACTTTTCCTGTTCCTGTTGATTGTTTCTGCAAATGACACATCACTCCATATAGAACAGTTTCAACTCATTATTTTTGGATTTCTGTTGAGTTATGGTCAAGGTTTTGACTTGGCCACTTCCAAACGTGAATTCTTTTATACGTTATTTTATTATAGTTTTACTTGTGTACATTTACTTGTGATCATTGTAGTACTGTAGCATGACTCATTTGCTTAAGCTTTATTTCACGGACATATTTGCTGACACTGTCTTATAAAAGTTGCTGACAGAATCTAAAATCAATTGCTCTCAGAATGGTAACACTCTATCCAGGCCCACTCCAACTCCCATCTTATTCATATTTGGATGAAATCCTTTTGTTGTAATGCAGTCTTTCAGGGGGTTTTCCCCCCCAACAATCTTCATTACTGCTAGAAAGTTCTAGTCTTGTGTCATCCACTACAGAACATAGTTTAAATAACCTTCTAAATCAGGGGTGTCAAACTCGATCCCATTGTGGGTCAGATCAGGATTTTGTTTGCCCTTGGGAACCCAGGGTGGGCACAGCCGGTTGTCGTGGCCGACTGGGTGCATGAGGCTGTGGTGGGCTGTTGCTGGGGCAGCATGGGCCGATCCCTTGCCGTCTCTGGAACGGCCCCATGGGACAACTCTGGGCGTATCGGAGACCAGATCTGGCCCACAGGATGTGTGTTTGACACCCCTGTTCTAAATCATTCAGGTGAATTTTAAAAACCTGAGAAAGGGGGCAGTATGTTTTCTAGAGAGCAGTGATTTTAATACTTTCCCATGTGCATCATTCTTGTTCAGTGCTTTCCTTATGGGAGATGCCGGCATTAGGCAGAGCAAGAGTAACCTTCAACTCCTTTATTGGTACCTGAGGTCGTTTACCACCTCCCAAGGTATTGTATGATTTGCTCTTGGAGAAAATTTCATTGGTCAATCACTCTTGGGAAGAGTAGCAATAGTACTGCATTTTCTGCACTTGTATGCATTCTGTCTTTTATCATGGGTTGTTAGAGAAAAACCTATTTTGTGATGGTTTTGTAGTCCTTTCAATCTTTATAAAAGTAATACTTTTTCTGAAGTTCACAAATTGTTTTTGATCAGGGCATCATTCAGTTCCAGAAATCTCTGTCATGAAGAGCGGTCTACAATGATGATGTTTTTATAGAAAAAGATCCACCATTTACACCCGATTGTCATCCTGTTTATTGGAACATCTATATTATTCTGTAAGAGTGCTGATTTCCTATGAGTTTATAAACTTATTCTAGCAAGTACAGTAAATGTCAACTGTGTCCGCTAAAAGCATTATGTTATTCACTGTTTTGTAACTTGTTTGCCTAATTAGAATTTCCTTATCTGTTAAAAGGACTAAGGTATGAAGAAGCTCTGTTCAAAGTATCATATAGTATAGAGGAGAGAAGAGCAGGACAGAATACTTTATTTGGCCAAGTGTGATTAACACACAATGAATTTGTCTCTGGTGCAGAAGTTTTACATGCAATGTTTGCTCTCTTTCACAAAAAGGAGCCTTGGTAGTACAGTGGTTTAATGCACCCTGTAATTAACACAGCTGCCTGCAATTTCGACAGGTTCGAATCTTACCAGGCTCAAGGTTGACTCAGCCTTCCATCCTTTCTAAGGTAGGTTAAATGAGGACCCAGTTTGTGGGGGCAATAAGCTGACTTTGTATAAATATACAGAAGTATGAAGGCTATTGCTTAACACATTGTAAGCCGCACTGAGTCTCCAGAGAAGGGCGGCATATAAATCAAATTTTAAAAAAACAAAAAAACAAAAACAAATAAACCTTGATTCAAATTTTGTAATTGATTTAGTTGCCTATGTTTCTTTTCCCCATAGTAATGTACTTTAGAAAGGTTGTGTTAGCAAGTGCTATTAGTGCCCACACTATTCTAGCTCTGATGCTACTATGTTCCAAGTCAAATCCTCTTTAAGTAAGACATTACTTAATAGCAGATATTGCATGGGTTGGTTTCAAATGTTGTACAAAGTCATAGCTTGTTAAATATGCATATGCTATACTGGTTTACACAGTATCAAGTCCCAAAACAGGTCTGGCTAATTTTTTTCCTTATCATGGGCAACATTCATTTGAAGATATTTGTTCAGAGCTACATGCCAGATGAGGGCAGTGTGGATGCAATACTGTAATAGGGCCACTGTTCACTTTCTGATACCTTTTTGCTTCTCTCTGATATTTTTTGGTGAAAGGATTACCATGTAATCATTTTCAGACAAGTAACAAGGCTAGAAAAGAGTGAACACTCTTGATTACAAGTTATTATAAAATCCTGCATAGGAAGATGACAAAATTCTTTCTTGAAGTGATTGTTCATTTGTTTTTCCTGTTAAGGTTCAAGGAACAGGAAGGGAAGTGGTGTTCTGAAAATGAAAAACTAGATATGGAGATGATGATGTCAGAATTGTAGAAGGGATTCTTAGGCAAAAATAAGCTAAGAGAAAAGTGTGTTTGACAGAAGCTTTGAAAATTAGGGTAGTCTTGAATTAAGCCCCAAATGGAAAGGGAGACAAAATTGCATTCAGAGAAGTCTTAGATATTAGAAATGTGATTGCACATGGTGATGGGGGAATCAGAAAGCAGGAAAGAGTACTTTGTAGTAGGGACTTCAAGAAATAGTGACACCCTCAAGTCTCCAGTGTTTGTATTCAGTATGCATAATATGGATATGAAGCAAAAAAAGAAAAAGAAAGAAAACTAGAAATCTTAAAACAAATATGACCTGATAACATCAGAGGAATCTGGTGGGATATGATTAAAGCTTAAATGACGTTTATTCAGGAGACAGGCACAATAAAATGGCGGTGGAGTAATTTTGTATGTAAATAAGCTATGTGTCCAAAAATAAGGCTTAAAACATGGAACTTTTGTTGAAAACTTCTGAATAAGTTTAAAAATCCTAAAAAACAAAGACATATCTACTTGGGAATTTTATTATAAATTTAAATTTATAATAATAAATTTTATAATAATAAATTTAAAGGATTTAGATTTTTAAATCACGTCCCAAGTTTTCAAAGAGGCAGACTACAGTGTTAATATCTGCTGAAAAATTAATATAACTAGTAATGGGAAGCCCAGCAAATTTCTGATTTCTCTTCCTGACAATTTCATTTCTCAGAATTGCAAGACGAAACAAGGGTTTCAGCTATCCTGGATCTAATCCTGACCAACAGAGAGGAATTAGTCAATGGACTTGAGGTGTGTGGTACTCATGGAAAAGCAATCATGTCATATTGGAGTTCAAGATAACTAATGAAAAGCTGAGCAAAGTCAGTCATATACCTTGGCCTTCAAGAAGAGAGATTTTAAGATTTAAAAAGGTGGGCATCATGCCATGACTTGAAATCTTAAAGATAAGTCAGAAAAGGTTGGGAAATCTCCCGAAACAAGATAATGAAGGAATAGGCACAAATTGTTTCTAAAACAGTTTAAAGTGAGACAAATTTTAGCAGGCCCACATGGATGAATAGCAATACCTATTGGCTGAAGCAGAAAAAGAAATACATAGAAAATGGAAAAGGAGGGTAGTAAGGGAGGAGTAAAAGGATTATCTGAAATTTGAATAGATAGAATAGAAAAAATAAAGCTCACACTAAGGCCAAGCTGCTGACAAAATTCCAATAATAATAGTATATTAAATTTTAGAAGAATTCAAAGCTGTTAATCTGTTGCATCAGGAAAGCAGGGAAGTCATAATGATGGAGGTAAAGAGAAAATGGAACTTCTTAATATCTTCCTTCTGAGATGTCTCAGAAGACAAAAAGAGCCTTTCCTAATGTCAGGACAGAGAGAGAAAAAAGTCTCTGGATTGTTCATGTTATAGTAAGAGCCTGTCTTGCTATTTTAAATGAATTTAGATCTCTATGGAGAGACAAATTACATTCCAGGTTGTTACAGTTGCCTTTGACAAGAAGGATGGCATACAAGTTTGATAATTAAATAAATACAGGCTGAAATAATTTCAGAACCACAGACCAGTTAGTTTAGAATTTGTTCTAGAAAGGGAATTAAAATACTTTGTCCAGCAGCATGTCTTGAACCATTAAGAGAGAATGCTACTGTTATCAAGAGGCAGCATGGTTTCAAAAGAATAACTTGTGCCAGAATAGCCTTATCTATTTTTATGATGGAATTTGTTAACCAAGGGAATGCTGTGTAGTAAACCATATAATAAGACTTTCATCCTAACCTTGCAAACTGTGTAACATAAGGCTAGAGCAGGCTTTCCCAAACTGTGAGATATACCCCCTTGGGAAGACTCAGACAGTGTCCAGTAGAAGTATGAGGAATCTTTTAATTACATTGCTATAATAAATCTTCCTTTCCCAGTTTCATTGTATTGTCTTTGTTCCTTTGTGTTTATTTTGCAGTTTGAATTTTGGGGGGAGGTATGTATATTAAAATTACACTAAAGGAAAGTATGATGGTAAAAAGTTTAGGAATCCCTGGGCTAGAGGATTTTGAGATTTGGTGGACTTGTAAATGGTTCTGCATTGATTTAAAAGGAAGTATTGAGTGAGGTCACAACTAACATAGTGTTCAAAAGTAATAAAGTGCTGCATTTAGTTAGGAAAAAAAATAATTGTATAGGTTTACAACTGTGGAGTCTTAGTTTTGTGCAATATCTGTATGAATGGTCAGTTGAACGTGAACAGCCAGTGTGATGCTGCAGTAAAACAGCTAGTACAATTTTGGTCTGCATTAACAAAAGTATTATAGCAAAATTATATGAGGTAATAGCTCTGTTGTACTCTGGGTTAGTTAGAGTACTTGGAGTACTGTGTCCACTTGAAATGGACATAGTAAAGCTGGAATGGACTTTTAAGGGGGATTATGAGGTTGGAAATTTATCCTCATGAAGAATGGCTTAAAGCAGAGGTTCCCAAACATTCTCATGGAGCTCTTCTGTTTATTAAGTACTAAAATACCTTACGGCATCCTGGTGAGTTCGCTGGACTACTATGGCACATGATTTGGGAACCACAGGCTTAAAGAAGCAACACATGTTCAACTTGCAAAACATAAGACTTAAAGAAGATAAAATACTCTTCGAAATTAAAAGAAGATTCAAACTTAATAGTATGAGAAATTTTTTGATGGTAAGAGCTATTAACAGTTTGACTAGAGCAGTAATGGATTCTTCCTGCTAAGGTTTTTTGCAAACAGTGATGAGATGGTTGCCTGTTTGGGAATAGTTTACTAAATTCCTCTACTAAGTAAAAATTTGACTATGGCACCTGTAAGGTATACTCTAGAGAGTTTGTTTGTTCTTTTTAAATTAAATTTGTTTAAATAGGTGACCTACTTCATTGCTGTTTTGTGTATTGCAATTTAACAAAATTATAATTTGAGACATTTTTATAAGTATCATTTATCGCTCTCTTTTGGAATTATTTGTACACATTTTATAATTAAGAATAAATGTATTATGTATCATGGGGTGGTTCAGTTGTTTGTATATAGTAGCACTAGATCTTGCATGAAATAAAATACATAGGTACTGTAGGCTGCCTCCCATACTTGCTTTTTAGTCATTCTAGAGGCCATGTTCTAAAAAATAATATACAAAACCATGCCAGAAACATATAAAATAATTGTAATTATAATACTGGAAGCAATGATAGGAAAGCATGTGCAGTGGATTTACTAACTTCTAAATATAATTGGACTATTTTGGAGAGCATTTTTATTATTTCAGGACACTGTTTATTCTGAAGCAATCAAGACCAAATATACATATTTGACATTCTGAAAGTGAATCATCATTTTGGTCTGTAACCATATGTGTGTGAGAGAGTTTCAGAAAGCGAGGGAGAAAGAGATCTACGTTTTTTATAGTTTTTTTTCCCTGTATAAGGAAAACATCAGAGAGAGTAGTTTAGAAGCTGAAAATTACATTTTGTAATTATCATGACACACCAGTCAGTGTTTGGGAAAAGATATGAAATTTTATATTTTTCTTTTCAAGCTCAAGCTAGGATGTTGTTTCCAAATGTGAGTCTTGAACTCTAGAGGGAATTATGTAGAAACAGAGTACCTTCACTTTCAACCAAAAAATGTAGCCTTGGTGCTGACAAAGCCACTTTTCAATATGGCAGGTTTTGTTGTTTTCATGTAAAAATATTGATAATTGTTTTAAATTTGAATCCTATTCCTATGCCCACCTTTAAATTCTGGTAGAGTTTTTAAAGTATGAATTTTCTCAAAAATAACACAACTGATTGTTGATTTCCAGAGATAGGCATCTCTGGTTCTTCACATCATTACTGTACTCAAATAGTCTATAGCTGTAAATAGAAAATAGTTTTTGGATTGTTAATATATGTGAGTTGGTTTATTTTCTGATATATATGAATGAAATCTTATACTTTGCTAAAATGCTAGTGAAATGATTGACATGCATGTTGAACCAAACTTATACAATAATTATTCTTTGTATTTTAATATACAAACATTATTTTTAAAAGGAGAAAAGTTTCCATTGAATAAATAATTAGTGATTGGAACTTGTGTAAAGTAAGAAGGACCTTATTTGGAACATTCTTAGACACAATCTGTTCTTTTCCGGACCAAGCATAATAACTCTTTTTTCCATTGCTTTGGAGAAAGTTTCTTTCAATAGAATTTGAGAACTAATTGTTGTCAAATGTCATAGTTTCTTGGACTAATTATTAGTCGTAGTCTAGGACTGAAAATTGCAATTGCTTCTTTTTTGGTAATGGCTATTTTTATACTAGCCTGTTTGAAGCCTGGTTCACTCAATATAGTATAAAATTGAGTTCAGTCATGTACATCCTCATATCACTTGATTGAGAATTGTCATTTAGCATATATAAAAAAAGGATAGGAATGTCCAAGATATGTCTTTATAAATGTTACAAGAATCTTAACTGCAAACACTGTACATAAATTTCTAATAAAACAGGGAACTTCTCAAACTTTTGAATGATAGAATCCTGGCAATTATGCAAAGTAGGTAACGTTATTTTTTTTAAAAAAGGATATTCTGTTCTCAACATGCAGTTTGTCCAAGTGTATTTGGAAAATATAATGATTTAATGTGGGCCAGCTTCTACTTTGATCCAAATCTGAAATCTAGAGAAATGAACTTACTCTGTTGTTAAATAAGGAACCATACATATCTATTATAAGTTTTTGCTTTTTAACAACAAGGAATAACATTTTAAAATAAAAGTAGGTTCTTCTAAGCAATTGCTGCCTGGCCAGAAATTTTTTAAAAGGAAAATATAATTTATTTGATTGTTGTATATAATTCAGTATTATTTATAAAAAATTGGAGTCAAGACTGGTTAACAGGTGTAAGAGTTTAGGGTTTTTTGTTTGCAAGGAGAGTCTTTAAAAATTGGAAACAGTGGTTCTGTTTGATTTATGGGTTTTTTTTTTTCATTATTTGGCTTTACCACTCAAAAAATGGATAATAATCTTACTAGATACAAAAGGGTAATGTGGAGTTTCTAAAGTTAAGTTATTCTTTAAAAAAAACCCTGCTAAATCCAAAGAAAAGTAAATGAAGAACACATTTTGCACCCTTACCAGCAAATAGAAAGTATACTTGGTAGTCCTGCTGCAAAGCAAAGTCCCTCACTGCCCCAATCAGCTGGCTGTTGGAAAACTGCAAGGCTCTTCTGCCTCTTGCTAGGCTTTGGGAAACCAGAACCTGCATACTAAGGCAGTGGCTTCAGGATGAACTTTCCAAAATCTTGCTCTTGTTTTAAACACCCTCTATTCCCCCCCCCATTGACATTTCTTAAAGAAAACAAAAACATAAAACAAAAAAGGCTGAGAGAGGCAAACTTGTTCATCTTTTTCTCCCCCAATCCCCTTAGGTGTTAAAACTAAATTCCCCACCTCTTTCCTCCAATCTCTATCCCCTCTAACAATTTAATTTACTAAACTTCCTGCATGCCTGGAAAGAGGGTGACAAAATTGTAAATTACTTATCTTGACTATGCTCAAGAGTAGTGGAAAGGAATGAAGCAAGCAAAGGAAAATTTTCTGCAACTTTTTTCCTTGAGGAGCCAGTTAGAACTCCCCTAAAAACTTTTTGCTGTTTGTCTAACTGCCTTTAAAACCTAGCTAGGACTCTAAAGCCAAGTCCTAACTGGGTCCTACAGGCAGTCATACAAACAGCAAAAATATTTCCAAGGACCTACTTCTATTGCTGCATATGATCTGCTCTAGCCGGCTAAATTTTTTGAGCTGATTTTTTTCTTCAGCTTCTCCCAACAAACAGCTGCAGAAAGATTTTCTTTACTTGCTTCATTCCTTTCCTTTACTCTTCAGCCTGGCACTTGCTTCTGGGCCACAGCCATGGTGTCTAGGGACACTGGGGGACAGAGCAGCTTGCTTTCATTCCTAATGTGACAAAATTTCTAGATGGAGGTCTATGGTAAAAAGTAAGTGAGCGATTGGCAATGGAGGTGGGGAGGCCCAAAGCAGGTGGGCTTATGTCTGTACTAGGCCTTCCAGGATCTCCGCATACTCAAGGCATCCCATGCTCATTTTCCAGCGCTTTGCTCCTGCAATCCACATCTGGGTTGCTTTCCTCATCGCTTAACTTTGACTGGGTGATATTTTTCAACTGTCTCTCTCCATGCTGTGGCCACGCCCCACTTTCCCATGATGCACCAGTCTTTTTACTCAGTTGCTGACTGACTGGTGTGCTTTTCTCTTCATGCTGAATTTTTGGTGCCTTTAGCTTCATTGCGTTAGGTTTTTTTTCTTTATTTTTCTTAGCCTTTTTGTTTTCCTCAGTGAGAGCCTTTTTCTGTGAGCTGCAGGGCATGAGAGAGGTGCTTGGGGATCCAGCCCGTCCTCCGCCCGAGGTTCCTGTCATCTGCTGACCGCAGCTCGGGATTCCGACCCTTCGGGGCAGTTCCCTGCCCTCTTCTAGCCGCCGGTGTGAAGCGCGGGGCTTTGTGGTTGCCGCATTTCCCCCACACACACCATTTTCTTCTCAACAGACACTAATTGGCTCTCTTAGGGCGGCTCCGGAGCTCTCTGCAAGGTTCGCCCTGCAGGCTCTGACGTTTGGCTTCCCCCACCGTTACTGCTCGTGTGCGATCGCTCCGCACGTCAGCTTTTAAATTTTGCCGCTCAAGACTTCAGGCATCCAGAGCAAAGTCGGAGACTACGCACCAGCCGCCAGATCGTCCTGAAGCGCTGTCCTTCCAACGGTGGTGAGGTCTGCTAGCGCCCGTCCCTCGGGCGGCGCCTGGGGCTAATTGCCGTCCTTTCTGCCGCATATTTATTTCCGAACCGCCGCACGCTAACCTGCACTGTCGGCCATTTTCCCGCAGACCGCAGCCGCCATTTTGTTTGTTGTTTTTGGCAGCAATTTTTTCTACAAGACGAACGCACTATCTGACGGCAGGCTAGAGGTTACCCGCATTTCTGTCGGGCCGCCATTCTCCTGTTGCCCTATTGTCTTGCCATAGGGCAAGCTTGGGTGTGCGCTCCTTTTTCATTCCCTTTTCAGTTATTTGTGGCAATCGCCTTGTTGTCCCACTGACTTTGGGTCCTTGGCGAATTCTGACACCTTAGCCAGCCATTGCCTTCATTATTTGTAAGTTTGGCTGGGCTGCATCAGTTACCCTTTAGCCTTATTGGTGTCTGATTGTATATAGTTCTGATTGCTCCAGTTGTTTTGTTCTCTAATATATTAAAAAAAATAAAATAAAAAAATAATAATAAAAATTTTATTATTATATAAAAAAACCCCCAAAGAATACAATAGTAATCAAGATCAATTTTATCGCTATGGCGGATGCCTATCTATCATCTGACATGGAGCATGAGCCCAGTCCACCTAGGGCTCTGACCAAACACAAGTCCAAGTCACGTGGCAGACTAGCTTCTGTTTCTGAGGACTCCCGCCAGCCTAGGTCGACGTTGGCGGTGGATAAGGACGCTCAACGATGCCACAGGGCACTTGAGCGCCAATATGACAAGGCCAGATAGGCCATCTTGGCCTCTGTTTTTGCCACCGGCCCGACTCAACTTCCGTCGTCTCCTTCTCCAAGTCGAGACTCTGCCGCTGCTCCAGCACAGCCAAGTACTTCTGGACGGCTGTCCAAGAGAGCCTCTATTTCACTGCCAGATGTTTCATCGGTGGGTCTGATTGCTCCCATCCCTCCATCTACATCTCGTCCCGAGGCGACTTTCACACCAACCGCCGCCGGCCTTCGTGGAGCTGATGGCCAGTTACTGTCTTCCCAGGTGGACTTGCAGTTCTTACTATCTAATGCTTTGTCCTCCCTGTTGGCCACAGGAATTCAACAGCCGTCCATTCTACAGGCTCCGGCGGCTCCCCCTCAGGTGCCTCAACCAATTGCTCTGCCTCCTTCTAAGTCTTCCCCCCACTTGGCACCCGAGTCTTCGGAGGAATCTGATCAAGGGGACAATACAATGGAGGACTTAGAGTTTTCGGAAGACGAAGGCCTTACACCTTATGTCCCTGCCTTTGCTGGCCTTTTCAGGCCCTCCTTGTTCAAATCCCTCCTGCATAAGGCGCGTCAGATCACGAACATGTCTGCTTCAACTCCTGCACTGTCTGAGACTGCATCCACGTCGGCTCCCCACGAGGCTTTGTTTTCGTCATCCAAACCGGGCAGGGACTTCATTCCCTGTCCTCAGCTTTTTTCTGACGTCCTGCAATCTCCTTGGTCTCAACCAGTTTCGTCGACGGGCCCCAATAGTATTGATAAAAAACTATATTGTGCGGCACCGGAGTTGGACGCCATGCTGAGTTTGCCCATGGTAGACACACCAATTGCCAATCTGTCCTCATTGTCGTTACTGTCCACCGACTCCCTTGACGGCCTGAAATCAGAGGACAGGAAGCCTGAGCTCTCCTTTCGTAAAGAACATCAAGCCTTGGCATGGACGATCAAGACCGCGACCGCTATTTCATTTTTTAATCGGGCAACGCTGCTTTGGCTGAGGCAACTTCAGGATAGGCTACCGCCGGAAGATACACACCTACACCAAGACATAAACAAAATTGTGGCTGCTACGGAGTATTCGGCCGACGCTTCCTTGAATTCTGTGAAGTTCGCCTCCAGGGCTTTGGCTTCGTCAATAACATCCCGTCGTTTATTTTGGCTTAGGAACTGGAGGGCCGACTCCAAAGCCAAATGGAGGTTGGCAGCGGCTCCATTCAAGGCTCCGAATCTGTTTGGCTCCGCCCTTGATCCTGTTCTTATCGAGGATAAGGACAAACGGAAGGTTATGCCAACATCTTCCTATCGCAGACCTGAACGGCGTTATATGCCTTACTATCAACAACAGTCCTTTCGTGCGGCGTCGGGATCAGGTGGCACCTATTCGCAATGCCCGCAATTCTTCGGCTCTGACCGTTCTTCCGATCGCCAACGCTTTCGTGACAGGTCCAGAAACCCCGCTGCCTCCAAGCGTCCTTTCCGGGGGTCCAGATACCGACAATTTCGCAGGGGGAAATGACTGCAGGTCGCAGGATCCCATCAGCAGTCGCCTGCAACTCTTTCATCATCAATGGGAGCAGTCAATCACGGATGCATGGATTCTCCGTACGGTGTCCTCCGGCTTGTCGATCGAATTCCTGGGACGCCCTCCATTTCGCCACATTTGTTGCCCTGCACCACGCTCACCCGAAATGGGACGCCTACTACAGGAGCAGGTCCTCCATCTACTCCGCATCAAGGCGATAGAGAAGGTCCCGCCGGAACAACATGGCTTGGGCTTCTATTCAACTCTCTTTCTTGTCCCGAAACACTCCGGAGGTTGGAGGGCCATCTTGAACTTAAAACATCTCAATCTCTCTGTTTGTTATTGCAGATTCAAGATGCATTCCCTGGGGTCCATCCTGGGGGGCGGGGTTTGCTGTGGCGACCTCCTCCAATCAGTCGACCTCAGGGAGGCATATCTGCATGTCCCAGTTTTGCCTGCACACAGGAAATTTCTACGCTTTCAAATTGGGGAAGACCATTATCAGTATTGCGCAATGCCCTTTGGCTTATCCTCTGCCCCAAGGACTTTCACCAAACTAGTAGCTGTCGTGGCGGCTTCCCTCAGGAAGATTCCGGTGTGGGTACTATGTTATCTCGACGACATCCTGGTTTTGTCATCCTCCAGGAGTCAGGCAGCTCGAGATCTTTGACTCGTCATCATGGTATTCCAGAACCACGGATTCTCAATACATTTTCCAAAGAGTCACCTTTACCCGTCCACCTCGCTACTACACTTGGGGACAGTGATCGGCTCTATTCAAGGTCAAGTCTTTCTATCCCCAGACAGCATCCTGAACATTCGAGATCTGATACATCAAATTCTATCTCATCGTCCATCCCTCTTCTCCAGCTCTCACAACTACTGGGGAAGATGATCTCGTGTTTCTCAATCGTGCCATGGGCTCGACGCCACACGAGGCCGCTGCAATGGTTCCTGCTCCCCTTCCAACGTTCAGGCCGCAGCGATTCCCTCCACAAAGTGCCACTTCCACCTCAACTTCGTCTATTGTTCCAGTGGTGGATGGGTCCCACCCTTCAAAAGGCTCGCATTTTCTGATACAGGACCGACTGACTCTGACCTCGGACGCCAGTCTTCGGGGCTGGGGAACCCACCTCCAAAATCAGGTAGTGCAGGGCCGCTGGTCCATTTCAGAAAAAGATCACAACATCAATCTGTTGGAACTGAGGGCTATCCGTCTAGCCCTCCGCCATTTTCAGCCTCAGTTGGAGGGTCACCACATTCTTGTCCTCACGGATAACATTACAGCCAAGGCCCATGTAAACAAAGAAGGAGGGACACATTCGAGGGCATTGATGTTGGAAGCGGAAACTCTATTCCGCTGGGCGGAACGCCATGTTCTCTCGTTGAGGGCCGATCACATTTCGGGAGCGGACAACGTGCGGGCCGATTGGCTCAGCAGGCAAAGCCTCGATCAATCGGAATGGCAACTGCCCCCAAGGCTTTTTCGCGAAGCCACTCTCATCTTCGGCATGCCTGTTGTAGACTTGTTCGTCAGCCCGTCGAATGCCCAGCTTCCGCATTATGTGACTTGTTACCTGTGCCACACAGCGGTGGATCACGACGCGCTCCGGTGCCATTGGCCACCAGGGCTCTTGTACGCCTTTCCCCCGATCCCCTTGATTCCTCAGGTGGTTCGGAAGCTGTTGGAGGAACGGGACGAGCTGCTTCTGGTGGCTCCCGACTGGCCTCCTCGGCAGTGGTACGCGGACCTTGTGGCACTATCGACCCGTCCGCCGTGGCTGATTCCACCGGAACATATCTCCCTACGTCAGGGGGCCATCGACCATCCAGAGCCAGGGTGGCTCCAATTGGCCGTTTGGCGTTTGAGCGGGTTATCTTGCAAAAGGACTGGCTCCCCGACTCCATCATAGGTACGATCCAAGCTTCCCAAAGACCATCGACATCGCGGATATACGAATCTTCCTGGAGATCCTTCTGTTCCTGGTGTGTGGCCAACCTGGTGGACCCTACTTCGGCCCGGATAGAGGACGTCCTGTGTTTTTTGCAGTCCGGTTTAGACAAGGGATTGTCACCATCTACTCTTCGTCGTCAGATGGCTGCGCTATCTACAGTCATACGGTGTCCCCCATACTCGTCTTTATCTCTGCATCCGCTGCTTAAGGGGTTTCTCCACGGGGCTATGAATCTATGCCCACCTCCTGTTCATCGATATCCGACCTGGGACCTTTCCCTTGTCCTTCAAGCCCTGATGTTTCCCCCTTTTGAACCTCTGAGATCAATTCCCCTCAAATTTTTGTCTTTCAAGGTAACTTTTCTTTTGGCGGTCACCTCGGCCAGATTTATCCCATTCTACCCGTAGTGCGGCATCGTCAGTCGCCTGGGCTACGCAGGCTTCGGTTTCAGACATATGTCGGGCCGCCACTTGGTCTTCTGTAACACCGTTCATCAGGCACTATCGGATTGATGCCTATGCTTCCGTCGAAGCTTCCTTTGGCCGACGTGTCCTTCAAAGTGTCCTTGAGGTCCAGGGCTCTGGGCCCAATTAGTCTCCCACCCTTGGGATCTGAACTTTGGTATATCCCAGATGTGGATTGCAAGAACAGAGTGCTGGAAAAAGAACGTTGTCTTACCTGAATGTTCCTTTTCAGCTCTCTGTGACTGCAATCCACTCCCACCCTGTTAGTTCTTGCCTGTTCTGGTTTTACACTGGTTCCAGAGTTCATGGTGTATACGTTTTACCATTTATTCTGATTTTTTTGCTTAGGTGGTCACGCCTTCGTTCAAAGACTGGTGCAAGTGGGGCGTGGCCACAGCACGGAGAGAGACAGTTGAAAAATATCACCCAGTCAAAGTTAAGCGATGAGGAAAGCAACCCAGATGTGGATTGCAGTCGCAGAGAGCTGAAAAAGAACGTTCAGGTAAGACAACGTTCTTTTTAATCAGCTGCACATTCATTGCACTAACAACTGCACTAGGGAGAGTAGGGATGGTTGGTTTTAATGTGAGGCAGTTCATTTAATATTTGTCCTGGCTTCTGGCCGTAATGGGCAGTCTCCATTATGGTCGTAACTTAAGGTATACCTGTATATATGTGGATTCTAACTATCATAGTAACATGGGAATAATGAGTTCTAAGTCACTTTTTTTTGTTAATATGTTTAAATCATTAAAATGATTTGCTTGAGATTAAGATTTAGCAATAGCCTTTTTAAACTTCAGAAACAAATGCTTTAATGGGTGTGTACCTTTAAATACGTTCATCTCTGCAAATATTGTATAACTGCAGATTCTTGAAATTCCTGTTTTTCAGGTGTTGGAAAATCATGTTTATTGTTGCAGTTTACAGACAAAAGGTTTCAACCAGTTCATGACCTTACTATAGGTAAGTCCTTAGTAAGTAAATGATAAAAGATGAAACATTTGTACATAAATGGTTCCTAATCCATTTGATATGTAATTTAGGTATATACTGAACAATTATTATTTCCACAATTATAATTACATTTGTATATAGCTACTGTTTTTCATAGTTGTATGAAAATTCTAGGGAATTTTAGTTTACTGTGGGCAAACTGTTGATTCATCTGCTCTACTGTGTGATTTTTGATTGAGCCAGAAAGCATGTGCTTAGCAAATAAACTGGAAATGATAGCTTATCATTTCTTTTGAGAACCAAAACTATGGTATGTGAGAAAATAACAAGCCAGGATAATCTTTCCAAGTTATGGTAAATCTGGGGAACTCTTTTTATTCTTAACTAAAATGACCAGAAAAATAGGAAGATGGCAATTGAATATGTTGCTGTCTGCTGGAGACTTGTACAGGTAGTCCTTGACTTACAACATTTCGTTTAGTGACTGTTCAAAGTTATAACAGCACTGAAAAAAGTGATGTATGACCATTTTTCACAGTTATGTCCTTTGCAATATCCCCATGATCATGTAATCAAAATTCAAGTGCTTGGCAACTGGTTCATATTTACAACCATTGCTATGTCCCAAGGTCAATATGATCAGCTTTGGCGACCTTCTGACAAGCAAAGTCAATCGGAAAGCCAGATTTACTTAACAACCGGGTTACTAACTAATCAACTGCAATGATTCACTTAATAACTGTGCCAAGAAAGGTCGTAGGATGGGGCAAAACTCACTTAACACATGTCTCACTTAACAACATAAATTTTGGGCTCAATTGTTGTCATTAGTCTCTCTAGGACTACTTGTAATCACTCAGAGAGTCCTTCTCCCCCCACACACATACATAAGCACACATAAATACATAACAGTTAAGCTTGTAAACAGTGAAAATTATTTTAAACTATTGTATTGTCGCAATGACTGAGTCCTATACTGTCTCATTGTTGCTCACAATTAGTGAACTCTCCTAGCTTCATTTTGCCTCTCAGAAGAGGAATTGAATGTGGCACATGCTCAGGGAGTAATAAAAATAATAGGAACTATGGCATGCATAAGCTTTGACAAGAGTTTCAGAATGAGCCAGGCAGGTATTATGAAGAGAGATCCTTCTGTGGAAGCCAGTTACTTTTTCTGTCTTGGAGTCCAATCCCAAAATGTCATGGTAGGCTGTGCTCATTCTCCTGAGGGAGTGCATACATGCTACAGCTTCAAGCTGTAAGTTAGAACTAGACAGATCCCAATTCATGTTATCACTAACATCATCAGTAAGGCATCTTCATTCATTTGCATGTCAGTCTAATGCTAAAATGAATATAAGTTGCCTCTACAGTAGCCTGCAAAGATAAAGGCAAAGTCATAATTATATGTCCTTTAGAAATGATCTAATCTTTATTTATTGATTAGCCCTTGGGCCATATCAAAGTGCAGTGCTCCAGAAACTATTACAAAAGTTTGGTAGGAACAATTTAAAATGAATTTTGAATAGGAGTAAAACACGATTTAAAATGAAATAGAAATAGAAAATAGTAGAAATGATTAGTAAGGCCTCTTCATGCTACAGTAGTGGGTTTGAGTGTGAGCCATCTTAGTGCTAAAAACTAAACTACAATGTCTGGCATGAATGGAAACTTAGCAAATCTGTATCAAATAGTGTAAAGGAACTGGAATACTGAAGCAACTGGAGAACAGTATTGCAATGTTTTTGAAAGACTAATGTAGATCCTTATTTCATTTTCTTTTACAATTTTGTATATTTTTCTGATTGTTTTTGTATATAGTTAGTCAAAACTAAGAAATGATGGGTTTCACTTATTTTGTTTCATTATTCAGGTGTAGAATTTGGTGCTCGAATGATAACCATTGATGGGAAGCAGATAAAACTTCAGATATGGGATACAGTAAGTAAAAATCGTCCTGCAAGAATTTTTTAGACAAATTCAGATTGTTATTTTAAAAAAATAGAAGTTACCAAAAATAATATGATCCTCCAGATTAGCAAAACTGGTCCTTGATTTTGCACTTGTTAAGCTGGAAACATTATGAATCAATAGTTTCTATCTATCCACTGTCAGGATAGACAGTGGCTTCATTTTATACTTGGAGTGATGGTGGTGATAATGATGATGATTGTGAAATTATTTTTAACTTGCTACTTCTAGGCTTTAAAAAAAGTAGGGAAATGATTGTTCAATTTTTGTCTTGTCTACCTATGGTCTGAATTAGCATGTTTTGTTTTAGGGGCTGTAGTAAGTTAAATATGTTTACTGGAATGAAGAGGTTTTAAGCAGCTACATTATAGAATTAGTTTATTCAATAGTATTGCATCATTTACTTCAGTGCAGTTGGCAAAAAGGCTTTCACTTTAAAACAATGCTTTAAAAATTGTTTTGAATTTTTTTTTCCATTCTGATTTGTTTAAAAAAATAAATACATAATGGTCAACTCATGGTTCTTATCCATAAAAAGAAACAGAAAAAGTGTTTGTGTGTTGCTTTCTGCACCTAATAACAAAAAACCGGAAGTTTACAGCAGGACATTGGGAAGAGCATGGAAGTCTTGTTGCTTCCTGTTTCCATCAAATAACTGCTTAGAATTGCTGGAAGAGAAAACAGGATCAAGCCTTAGATTTCCCTTTAGCTATTGGGCTTTGGAATTAGCAAAGCAGGGATGTTGTGAAAGTGAGCAAGGGTCACAATTTCCAACAATATTGGAAGACTATTTCCAATCAGAATTAAATTGTAGCTTTTACAATATAACCTGGATGGATAAGAGAGATGCATAAAAAAAGATTGAATAAGTAGGTAAAGATTACAGATTGTCTATTGCTATAGTGGAAAGCTACTAAATTGCTCCCATATCACATTTATTAATGTATCTTCTATATTAATATTAGACCAATACTTCATGAATGAAGGCAAATATACATATCCCAGGATAATGTTGCACGATCCAATATGGATCGGAAGCAGTACAAAGCAGCTTTCGAGATCTGCAAGTGGGCATTGCATATTGCTCAGAAGCTACTATTTGAGGACAAATCATGCTTTGCAAAGATCACTTGGAGATGGGGAATACTTCTAATGTAATCTATCAGATCCCCTGCATGGATTGCCCCTGTGACTATGTAGGATAGATGGGGAGGAAGCTAACCACCAGACTGCAAGAACAGAAGTGAGTGTCAGATCAGGAGACCTGAACTCATTGGTAGCCTGACATTGCAGTGAACAAGGACATACATTTAATTTCTCAGCTACTAAGATTTTTGGCCGAGCAGCTAAAAAGATAGCCAGGGAAATGATTGAAGCCTGAGAAATAGGTCCCCTGTCAGACCGGTACGCTCACACAGAGAGGGCCTCCTCAGGGTGCCGTCAGCCAAACAATGTAGACTGGCGACCCCCAGGGGGAGAGCCTTCTCTGTGGGGGCCCCTGCCCTCTGGAATGAATTACCCCCGGACATACGAAGGATCCCTGACCTCCGTGCCTTCCGTCGTGCAGTGAAGACCCTGTTATTCCAGCAAGCCGCTCTGATGGGATAAATAATTTTAATTTGGTCTTAATGGGGTTTTAAAATTGGTTTTAAAATGAGAGTTTTAAATTCGGCCCATGATTTAATTATTTTAATCTGCTCTTAAATTCTATTTTTGTACATTGTTTTTATTATGGCTGTTCACCACCCTTCGGGAGAAGGGCAGTATATAAATTAAATAAAAATAAATAAATAAATAAATAAATAAACAAATAAACTGCAGGGTTAATTTACCACCAGCTTATCAGATACCTAGGAGGACTTGATAGCACAAGGAAATAACAGCCAATAGCCAGCCAATAAGAAGCCACACGCAGTCAGGCACCTCATAAATATGATGCATAGAGTAGTCCAAAGACATATTCCAGTAGAGAGAAGTTCCATGAGGATGGGCTCCAGCATGAGTCCTAAAGCTTGGAAAGCTAATTCTCTTGTCCTTATGACTAACCATGTGGATCCTGCATTAATAGTTCAGTTTCTGATAATTTCACAATATCAAGTAATACATAAGTAAGATTTAGTGTGAAGTTTCTGTTCATAGATGTATCAAATCCAACAAGAAATGAGAAAATGACAATTTTTAACAAGACTAACGTTTTGCCTTAAGAAACATTAAATTAACAGATTCACTCTGGCTTGTTCAGTTATTTAAAAATCCTACACCTGGAGGGGAAAGAGGATATATTTGATTTCATTTCTGGTTTTTTAAGATACTACCTTTATCTTTCAAGTTTTCAAAATTGTATTTTATTTCATATATATAGGTTTACGACATTTACAACTACTTTATGAACATTCATTTAGTGACTGTTCAGAGTTACAGTGGCACTGAAAAACAGACTTACATCCTCCCACTTGGCCTTTGCAGGGTCCTTGCAGTCATGTGATCACAATCTAGGCACTGGCTAACTATCTTGCACATATGACGGTTACAGTGTCCTGTAGTCATATGATTGCTACCTTGTGACCTTCCCAGCAAGCTTAGTGACAGGAGGTTTCAAGTTCAGTCATGTGATGTCCTAATGACTGCAGGTGATTTGTTGAACCATCATGGCAAAAAGGTAGTAAAAACATGCCTCACCTAATCACTGCCCTGCATAATGATGAATTTTCTGATTCCTATTGTTGTCTTAAGTCAGGGCTTACCTGTATCTAGGTCCCCCTACCTAGAAGGTCTTTTTAAAATTTTACCATGTAAAATGCACGGTGGTGCAGTAGTTAGAGTGCAGTACTGCAGGCTATTTCTGCTGATTGCCGGCTGCCTACAATTTGGCAGTTCAAATCTCACCAGGCTCAAGGTTGACTCAGCCTTCCATCCTTCCAAGGTGGGTAAAATGAGGAGCCAAGTTGTTGGGGGCAAAATGCTGACTCTTTAAATCACTTAGAGCTGTAAAGCACTGTGAAGCGGTATATATGTCTAATTGCTATTGCTAGAGATTACTATTTTTAGGAATAAGGATATTCATAATATTTTGTTTTTAGCTATTTTGTGTACAAAGCTCCATGCGACTCTGTTTCAAGTACAAAACTGCTGTTTGTAGTCAAGACTACAGCATTATTCCTGTCCTAAGTCTTATAATTTGCAATTAGAAATTTTAACAATTTCAAACTTACAATTAAAACAGCAAAACAGAGAAGTGCAATAAATTGTAACATAGAGTTGACCTGGATATAAATCATGAAGTATGGTTCATATATGATCATTGACTTCTGACATTGCATGTTTTATGTAAATATCTTCATGTCATATCAGAGCTGTATGCAGACCTAATATCATACAAGTTTCTATAATACGCACCAATTGCCTAATATTATATAACAGACCTTATGAAGTAACTACCCTGCCCTGACTAGCCTGAGACTTCACAAGCTACATAAACTTGGCATATTTAATATTGATTGCTAAATGTCCTTAATTTATTTCACTATAATTTATCTAGGGTTAAAAAGCAAAGCTGTCATATCTTTTCTACAGATGATGTTAGAAATATATTTTCTTCTATATGTTGTTTATATCACTACATGATTTAGTACTGCTAACAGACAACAAGCAGTTTCTGATATTGATGTGGATTCTGTTCATTTTTTCATCTCTATATTTACAGTATTTATAAATACTCTATAAATTACATTACGGGTTAAACATCTGTTACATATTTTGCATAGCTGTGCCAAGCTATACTGATAATTAGTTTATATAGACCTCTGGATCATTTATTTGAAAGATCAACTTATACACAAGATGTTTTGTACATTTTCTGTGCTTGCCATTCTACCAGTGTGTATATGTGTGTGTTTATTCTCTGGATAAGCTTTGTTTCAGAAGTACAGGATGTTATTTAAATGATAACAGACATATATAAAATCAAATTCAAAACTGTTGCTTTTCATAATAAAATGATGGAGAAAAAAACCCATCTGAAGATTGTTGAAATCTGGTTGCAATGTATGATATAATGGATAAAATCTGCATCCTTGGCCTTCGTACAACTTTTACTCCAGCAGATGGTGGGCGTAAAGATGTCATTCATCATTTATTTACAATGGGCTTTATTTATTCTAGTGTCAACAGCTGCCCCAGGGAGGGAGTTATTGAATTCAAATGTGAAGCGCTGGGCTATTTGCTTCCTTTCAAATTTGTCTTCAGAGCTTAGTTGCTAGGAGTCCATTCTGTACTCTAATAATGATTCATGTATTGTGAAGCCATTCAGTAAATTGGGTTGTCAGGGATTGCCAAAAAAGGTTTAGAGGTCTTGTTCTTGATTTTTCCCCTAATGGTGCTGTAGATTTTTTTAAATATGTAAGTCTTATTTTCAAGAAATAGTGGCTGTTTATTTTGTTCCCAATCTCAGTAAAATAAATTTCATAGTATAGTTAAGTAAACTGATACTTCTCACACATGAGGAATAAGGAACTGTTGCTCTTGTTTTACTACAGGCTGGGCAGGAGTCCTTCCGTTCCATCACAAGGTCATACTACAGAGGGGCAGCAGGTGCTTTACTAGTGTATGACATTACAAGGTGAGAATCTTGCAGTTTAGTGTGATTTAGACTCTTGTACTCTTGTAAAGTATACTGGGTTGGTGGTCTACTAGTTCATGCTTTATTTAAATTTTATTGCTATCAGTGGACCTATTTTAAGCTTTATTAAGATGGATTATATCTATTGTCAAAGTACACTCTAATTTTGCAGAACTGAATGTGTATATTCATGTTGAGTTTTAGAGACAATATTTAATGTGGCTAAGGCGAATACTTAATTCTGAAGTGGATTTTCTGTGTAGCTGATAAAGCTTGTAATTTGAGACAAGATTTCACAGTGTTCTGCTGCTACATTCTTAAGCATTTATACTTTTCAGAATTCCCAACCAGATGAATGCTAGGTGTTTTTTGGTTAAAGATTACATAGACACTGTGGGGAGGGAGGGAGGGTGTGTGTGTGTGTATCATGGATTATTTTTCTGTCTAGATTAGGTTATATTTTAATATCATATTGTGCTGAGAGTTTTTATGTTATTCAGATTATAAAGCACCAGAATGAAAAGAATTTTAAATATTGATTCTTGTTCCTTTATCATATCAGTCAAAGAAGAATGATTTCTAAATACTGTATTTTTCGGAGTATAAGACGCACCTTTCCTCCCCTAAAAGAGGGTGAAAATTTGGGTACGTCTTATAGACCAAATGTAGCCCCGCCCAGCCTCTCAAATGGAGACTTCAGAGGTTAAAAAAAACCTCTGAAAACTCAGTTTGAGAGGCTGAAAAAAGTCTCTGAAACCTCCGTTGATAGGCTGAAATAAAGCCTCTGAAACCTCCGTTGATAGGCTGAAAAAGGCCTCTGAAAGGGAGGTTTGAGAGGCTGAAAAAAAGCCTCTGAAAGGAAGGTTTGAGAAGCTGAAAAAAGGGCCTCTGAAACAGAGGTTTGAAAGGCTGAAAAAAAAAAGCAAGGCGCAGAGCTCACAACCAACGAACTTGTTGCTAAAGTTCACGTCTGGGAACAACAGCTGATTGGGGGTATTCCAGGAAGCCAATCCACCCGCAATCAGTTTTTTTCTTATTTTTCTCCCCAAAAACTAAGGTACGTCTTATACTCCGGTGTGTCTTATAGGCCCAAAAATATGGTAGTTTGTGCTGATTCTAGTTGTATTATTTGGTTGCATTTTATATAAATTAAAAATGTAAGGCCTTTTTAAGAAGGGTGAAGAGTGTTTGATTTTTCCCAAGTTATTACCGTATGTTTCAGACTATAAAATGCTCTGAACTATAAGACACACCTACCTTTTGGAAAACAAGAAAAAAAAAAATCTGGCTCTGCCTCCCAGCAATTTGCCTCCTTGCAGCAAAGAGCAAATAGCCAGGTCAGTTTCAGCACAGCCTGATTTAGCACGAAAAGCTGATTGGTGATTGGATCTGCCTCCTGGAATACCATCTATCAGCTGTTCCAGGCTGCGGGGATGGCCACTGCCCATCGCCACTGTCGCTGCTCATTGTCACTGCCTCCTATTGCCATCTCCATGCACCCCATTTTTGACCTCTGCGCACCCCATTTTCGGCCCGTGCCAGGTGGGGATCCCCACTGCATGGAACGGGCCAAAAATGGGGTGCGCAGAGACTGAAAACGGGACATGTGGAAGCCAAAAATGGGGCACGCAGTGGCGGCGATAGGTGGCAATGGCGATGGGCGGTGGCAATCCCCGCAGCCTGGAACAACTGATAGGCCGTATTCCAGGAGGCAGATCTAACCGCCAATCAACTGCTCTTGCTATATCAGGCTGTGCTGAAGCTGACCTGGCTATTTGCTCTTTGCTGCGAGGAGGCAAATTGCTGGGAGGCAGAGGCCAAAGGGTGGGGGCTTGCAGGTGGGTTGGGGGGCTTCAGCAACATTCTCTGTATAAGATACACAGACATTTCCACCCACTTTTGGGGGAGGGTAAGTGCATCTTATACACTGAAAAATACGGTAATTAGTTTTGATTTGTAAATTCCTTAGGATTGATATCAATTATATGGAATATAAACTCTAAATATTAATCTTTTGAGATATTTTATTGGGTCTTTTTTTTTTTTTTGGTGTTCATTTACATTTTAGTTTCTTTTCAGGAGGGATACTTTCAACCATTTGACAACATGGTTAGAAGATGCCCGCCAGCATTCTAATTCCAATATGGTTATTATGCTAATTGGAAACAAAAGGTACTTTGTTTTCTGAAATGGTGTACATTAGGATAATTGTAATTCTGTTGTATAGATATATAAATTTATAGTTTAGATTTTTTTTATTCTAATTTTATAAATAAATTAAGGCTGTGAACATGCCTAATACTCCTTCCCCATCCTATTTTCCCCACCACAACAACCTCTGAGGTGAATTGGACTGAAAGAGAGTGACTTGCACAAAATAACCCAGCCAGCTTTTGTGTCTAAGGTGGAACCAGAATTCACAGTCTTCAAGTTTCTAGCTCGGTGCCTTAACCATTAGATCAAACTGGTTCTCAGTTGCAGAAAGTATGGAACAAATACAATGATAAAATTAAAAAACTTAACTCTCATCTTGAGGCTATTAAAAGTGGTTTAATTAAAATATTTTACATTTTATCTATGCAAAATATTAACTGCCCTTTATTTTATAGTTAGCTAGCTAGCTTCTTGCCTCAACAGTTCTTGCAACTAAATAAAATCACCATATTCCTAATCTTCTTCTTTATGCTAGTTGATTGCTATTTGATGCTGGCAGTTCAGTAAGCTGGATTTGTTTCTATAACTTGCTCTGGCTTCTACTATCATTCTTCATTGTTTTTGTTTTAAAACATTGTTTTATTAACTTTAGCAATTGCCAAAATCTGGCCTGCTTTAATAATAAATACTTGTTTCTGATTAAAACAAATCTATTGACAGAGTGAGTAGATTTTACTTCTTCCATATAGCCAAACTACTCTCTTAAAATGTAGCCTGTTAGAGAGATCACAGACTCTGTAGTGTGTCCATAGTTTATAATAATTCATGGTTAATAAGCCAGGATGAAAGAAACATTGGGTTGCCTTTGTACTATATCCTATAAATATTTTAGGAGACTATTAATGAAAGCAGTGCCATTTTTGCTGTTTTAAGGAGGAGTCAGAGTACTTGATTGGGCAATAGTAAGGAAGTATTTTAGATCCTAAATTATTAAGCATGACACCTGAAATATGAACCTACTAGTTTAAGGATATCCATAAATATCCTTAATGGCACAAAATGATGGGGAGCAGAAAATTCCATAATGTTGATTTTAATCTTACTTCAAATATGTAAGTATTGTTGCAGCTAAAATAGTTCCTTAAACTTTGGTGATGTGGGCAATTCTACATACCAAGTTTAAAATAACCAAACCTTGAAAAGTAGTAAGATAATTAAATTTGATCTCATTTCACTTAACATTTAATTCAGCTAAATATAGGTATGCTAAATGTCTATAATTTTCCATTAAAATTAGAATTTCATAACTACATCTGAAGGCTATGGGAGACTCACTTAAAGCTTTGGGCCACATGTGACTTAGGTTGTACACCTCTGCCATTATGATGAGTCATATACATAGGCATTTATAGACAGGATTTGTTTTATTATTGCTACTTGTATCTCATACCCTAGCAAAGGCAATTGTTTGGAAATAGTTACCTAAAATAATAAACAACCATTAGTTTGTTTGAAGAGGCATGTCTTTTGTTAAGTATCAATACTGGCAATTCTGGCAAATTTTAAAGCTTTCCACTTGGATTTTTTATTAACAGTAGTGAATATATTTGCAATTTAATAAATCTGGACTTCAGAAAAATAATACTACCTGAGATAAGACAATTTGACATACTTGTAATCTTACCTAAATATTATAAACAGATACAGCTAAGTAATTCTGATCTTTCTCAATTAATTTTTTTCCCTTAGTGATTTAGAGTCTAGAAGAGAAGTGAAAAAAGAAGAAGGTGAAGCATTTGCAAGAGAGCATGGCCTTATCTTTATGGAGACATCTGCCAAAACTGCTTCAAATGTAGAAGAGGTAATTTTGAGTATTTTTTTTTATATGTTAGATAAAAATTCTAAGTTTAGAAAAATATTGAAAAATATCTTTGAAATAACGATAAAATATTTTTCCTGAACTATTGAATCATACCAGGATCCTATTGAAAGCCACAGAATGAAATAAAGCATTCTCTGCAGATTGTAAGGTTGTGCAGCTGTTGGCCATGTCTCAATCCTTTCACTGATACCTTAATGCCTACTTACCTCAAATGTGTACCCTTAGACCACATAGCTAATTTGTGAATACACAAAACTGTGTGGGTTTTTTTAAGGAGCCATTGAGTGATATAGTGAGCATGATCATGCCAAATTTAAAGCACTTTCCCTACTTTGGACCTGAATAGCTGTATATAGCATGCTATCTTCCATGCTACTTCAGACTTTATTCTGTCAAGTGCTCTAGGGGTAGTGGGAGGGTCTGAATGTCAGCTGAAAAGCCCTGCTTTTTCTACTGTACCTTAGAAAATTTGCCAATAACAAGCGTGAATTACTTTTTCCTTTCCTTTTTTTACATTTAGTGTGTCATGCAACACCATCAAGTTCTCATAGAGCCATAGGTTTCCTCAGAATAGTTAAAAAACCTCTTCAGGTTTTTTACTCAGAGGAAGTAGAATAAATGCTGGTGATTAAAAATAAAACCTAAAGAGAGAGAATAGAAAAACCAGAAATCAAACTACAAAAGCTATTCTTTTTTATTCTTTAGATGGCACATTAAATCAAAATTTACTGAGTTGTATTTCACCAAGGAGTGGAGGAATGATTTTCAACAGAATCTCCAATGTAAATCACAAGTTGCATTAAGAGTCCATTGATCTGTTGTTTACAAAAGACTTTGATCAAAATTGGATGACAGGCAGGAGGCAGACATTGAGATTTGTACAGTATTCAGATCAACAGCTGATAACCATTTGTAAATAAACCACTTATCCAAAGAAGGGAGAAATATGGATGTTACTTTGCATTCTCATATGCAATCCCTTTTTTTTCTCCTATAAAATATACTAAAACAGTCTTGGCTAAAACATTTTTTGGGGAGGGACCGAATGGATTATGCTAGGAAGATGCGTTAGCTGACTGGTAAAATATGCCACACATTGAGAACTACAATGTTAAGGAAAGATCCTGCCCTTGCTCTGGATTTTATTTCATTGAATCAGGAATTACCAAAAACTTCCACAATTAGGTTCATCTTAGAGGTGGCTAATTCAAAATAATATGGCAGACCCCAAACAAAATGGCTTGTTCTGATTTTGAAATGAGTATAGTAGAATAGCCTTTATTGTCATTGTACATCATATTTACAACAAAATTGGTTTACCCTCTGGTGCAATCCATAACAGAACATTATGTAACATTAAAAAAACAACATAACATTGTTATCTTAAATCTATTTTGTTTTATATCCAGGAAAACCTATCCAGTTTAATTTAAAATGTTGGGTGAAATTTTGGAGTTTTGATGCAAAGTAATGTTTGTAACCTTTTCATTTCAAAAATATACTATTAAGTTTTTTTTGTTACTTTATGATTGATTTGGTACTATAAATCTAATCAACTATATATTGCCACCAGATGGCAGCATGTTACATAAAAATCTTAAGGAATCTGTCTTTTTCAGTATCAGACAGATGTGTTTTTAAAAACTTAATACTATCTTAAATTATATCTTTGTTTATTTTCCCAAGTTTTCAAGTTTATTGTTTTATTGATTGTAAGCTGCCCAGAGTTGTATTTAAAATGGGCAACTATGCAAATGTTTTAAATAAATAAACTTCAGCAGTTTAAAAATTAGGCAAATATTATTCCCACATTAAAATTTGTGAAATTCACATATTTTGAATTATTGTTCTGCATTTTCAAAGTAATTTGATACACTGATATAATCTTGAGTATACAATTCTCCCTTATGTTAAAAGGGTTCTTCGGTCCATGTTGACTAGGATTAGTATATAATCCTACTGTCAAGAGATCAATGTCTTTCTCAGACTATGTACAGGAAATCCTTGATTTACAACCATTTGTTTAGTGACCGTTTGAAGTTACAACATGATCAAAATTTTGATAATGGGATAAAAATTTACATGCTTGGCAATTGGTTCATATTTAAGACAATTGCAGTGTCCCAAGGTCATGTGATCACCTGTTGTCATCTTCTGACAAGCAAAGTCAATGGGGAAGCCAGATTCACTTAACAATTGCAGTGATTCACTTAACAACTGTAGCAAGAAATGTTATAAACGGTTTTGCTTAGCAATAGAAATTTTGTGGTTGTAAGTCGAGAACTACCTGTATTAAGACTTTTATAACTGGAGGATGTTGAGACTGAATGCATGTAAACCATTTATTGTTATTATGAACCTATAATTTGTTTATTGTGGGGCCATTTGGCAAAAGAAAGCTCAGGACCATATTGGTTGGAAACATTCAGAAGAGCCCTTCATCCTGCAATGGATACAAAATAGCTAAAATGATGATGATGATGATGATGATGATGATGATGATGATGAAGAATTTGTTTATAGAAACCTGGCAATATTTTTTGTTAGAATATTTTGTGGTCCCAAATAGTACTTGAATTTGTTTGCTTGTATCTCACCTTTATTACTTTTACATATAATTCAAAGCAGCAAACTTACCATGTCCAACTTACCTTTCTCTTCCTATTTTCTCCACAATAACAACCCCGTGACTTGGGTTAAATAGCAATAGCCATGCTGATGCAGGATAATAAAATAAAAACTATATTCCTTGTTTGAGCACTTGCAATTATAGCTTGCTTCATAAATTTCACAACAATTTGTATCCTACAATTCTTGATAGGATAACTCAATGAAAGCTAACAGTATCTTCACCATGCATGTTAATTATGACTTGCATGATAAACCAATTTAAAGGAAAATAGATTGGAAGGAACATAATTTTTAACAGGACTATTTCTCAGGTGTTTTTTCAGGAAGCAACTGGACTTGCTTGTTTTTTCTTTAAAGACATTTCGCTTCTCTTTTCTTTCTTTCTTTCTTTTATTAGATTTATATACCGCCCTACTCCCGAAGGACTCAGGGTGGTGAACAGGCACAAAATAAAATACATAAATACAAAAGTTAAAAGATATAATTAAAACCAGATTAAATAGTTTAGCCCAAAACAATTAAAAAAATCCCAATAATTTAAAACAAATTAAAATTTCGATGTAAAAGAATTTTAAAACGGGAGAAAATTAGGCCAGGCCTTCTCATCTAAGAAGCCTCTTCAGCTCTGACAGGATAGTGGGGAATGGAAGGACCCATACTCCTTGCAGACAGCTGGTCATTTGCATCCTTTTAGAGGGTTGTTGAAGCACTTGGAGGTTTATCTGTGTCCTCAGGGTCACCTGAGTAGTGCTCCTGGTTCCTGTAGTCTGCAATTTTTCCTCTGGAAATCCATTCCAATTGCAAGAAATATAAATCCATTCCCCACTATCCTGTCAGAGCTGAAGAGGCTTCTTGGATGAGAAGCAAAATGACTTCAAAGAAAAAACAAGAAAGTCTAGTTGCCTCCTGAAAAAGCACCTTTGGGAGGAACAACCATGTTAGATAGTGGACTGCCGATTATTTGTCAGCAGTGTATTTTTAAATAAGCAACGGATTGATGTGTATATATATGTGAGCTTTGATATAAAGTTCTGTCTGTTCAGTTTTAGAAAATAGAAAATCTCTTAAGAGATTATAGCTGTGAGAAAATTAAAAGTTTGAGCTGTAGTTTTAAATTATTTGAACATTTATATCCCCATAATAGTTAATTTAATTATTGCAACCCCCTTCTAATATTGAAAACAATTATTTCTATAGACTATAGATCAGTTCACAGTCGTCAGGCAATTCATTTCCGAGTTCATGTCTGAACACTATCTTGCTTCCTACATGTCCTGTGAAGTTGTAGTGATTAATTCTTCTCATTATGTTGCTGCAAATTTTCATGACCCTCTGTGTTGATTCGATCATCCACTTACAGTTTATGCATATTCATATCTTTCTACTCATGGCTGAAAATATTTGAATCTCCTTCACTGGCTGTAGTATGCACTTGGTGCAGTAATTGAGCTGCAGTAGATTGATTACTCTAGAGAGCTGTAAGGCCTTTAAAGGTGAAAACATATCAGTCCTGTTAATTAGGAAACAAAGCTCTGGTGGCAAGTTCAGCAGTCA
Organism: Arizona elegans; assembly: GCA_022577455.1. Classification (NCBI taxonomy): domain Eukaryota; kingdom Metazoa; phylum Chordata; class Lepidosauria; order Squamata; family Colubridae; genus Arizona; species Arizona elegans. The sequence goes on along the minus strand of JAKOOJ010000002.1, from coordinate 29,391,786 downwards.
AATGCTTCTAGAGTAGAAATTAGGAAAGATATGATTTGTTCTCCACCATGAACCCTGTTTATTTTTTAGTATTTAAATTAGATTTGCAATCAGGTATAGCACACCTGAATATATGATACCAGAATTTAGTGACTATAAAAAGTTGGTAGGATAGGGTTTGATTTACTCTTTTGGCTATCTCTGTTACTGTCAGTACAGTACATCTTAAATTCTTACAGTGATAGGAACTGAATTATTGAGTTGTGTGTGTGTGATATAAATTGATACATTTTTGTATAAAATATTGATATGTTTTATGTACACTTTACAATGTAGGATCTTGCCCTTTGGAACATCTTAAACACACACCCTGATGAGATCTGTTCCTACCCTCCTGACCTTTCATAAGGGCCTGAAAACCTGGTTTTGCCAATTGGCTTGGGCCCCCAATGGAGGAGTGCCATGCTGGAAGTGGTTGATGGAGATCCCACCTTATACCCTGCACACTTTGATCCTTCCCTCCCCATCGTTTTACCTTATTTTATAATTTTACTGTTATAGATATTCATATTGTTTATTGGTTTTAATTTTGTAAGCCACCCAGAATTGCCTTGTGGCGACAGCGAAAATAAATGTGATAAATAGATAAATAAAATATAAGGCCAATATTCTGTTATATGAAAGATGATTATTTTATTTAGGTGCCACCCATCTCCATAATAAGGTGATTCTGGGCTGCTTTATATTTGAATAATCTTATTAAAGAGGGAAGAATAACTTACTATTGATGGTGATGTGAATATAGAGACATATATTTCTTACATATATTTCTTCTAAAGAAATAAATGTAAGCAAAATGTCCCGATCAACTTCATATGAATTTATTATCTTTTCTTTTCTCTTCTATTTTCTTCTCTTCTCTTCCCCTCTAGAGAGAGAGAGAGAGAGAGAGGGAGAGAGGGAGAGAGAAACAATATTTTTAGTATATACATTTGTTTGCCTGATACTGGATTTCCAGATGAAGCATCCAAATATTGGCTCTACAACAAAGATCATGTTGTTATTTATATATTGAAAATGTATTAAGGCAAGAAGGCAAAAATTATCCCCTACTCCCCTTTCGAACAACTAATTTTTCTTTCCCTGCTGTGCCAGAAAAGAATAGATAGTTGGTGACATGAAAGATTTCTGCTTCAGTTCCTGTAGAACTGCTGCCAAGTCATATCATGATAGGCTAGATCAGTGATGGCTAACCTTTTTGCCATTGCGTGCCAGGAGAGGGGGGGGTGGGGGAGGGTCACGCACGCACGTGCCCACTCACATGCGTGCACAACCCCCTCCCCCCCTGCTCCTGCACATGATGGCCTGGTAGGCCCGTTTTTCTTTTTTACCTGGTTCCAGATCCTCTCTGTGTATGTGAGAAGGGCGAAAACAGCCTTTCCCACTCCCTTGGAGGCCCTACGGAGGCTCAAAGGGCCCATTTCCCCACTCCCGGTGGGACAGGAAGTGACGTTTTTTCCTGTCCCCAGCCTCCAGAACCTCTCTAGGAGTCTCTAGGAGCCTCTCTAGGAGTCTCTGGAGCCAGGTAAGAAAGAAAAACAGGCCTTCCCCACCCCGCCCCCAGGCCCTCCAGAGGCAGGAAACAGCCTGTTTCTCTACTTCTGGTGGGCCCAGAAGGCCCGAAAATCAGCTGGCTGGTGCACACATGCACCCCAGAGCTGAGCTGGCGTGCCCACTAATATGGCTCCGTGTGCCACCTGTGGCACGCGTGCCATAGGTTCACCATCCCGGGGCTAGATGGTCAAAGGATATCACCTGGAATAAAGTAGAGCAGCATTTTTTAACTTCACATTGGTCTAATAATCTACCCATCAAGTCCTCCTCACATTTGTATATATATATTGCAGAATCTTTCCTCTTCCTCTCCTCAACTGGGTTATCAATATTATGCATTCTAGACTCTTACTATTCCTTTGTTTGTAAATAAGTAGCATGGTTCATAGCAAATTTTTTTGTTTGAAATTAATGCTTGATTCTCTGCTGGTTGGACAGATTAATTTGCTTTGCCTGCTGATGCTACATTTTTTGTACGTTAAACAGTTAAACATTTGAAAAGATTTTAAGACTATCGCTAATTTCATTAGTAATCTGGGAATTACTATCAAACTAGTCCATTGGAACTAGCAGTGTTGAAATTTCTCGTGATTCAAAGAACCTCCAAATGAAGAATTCCACTTTCATCAGAAAACCAGAAGACATACAGTGACCAAGTGAAAGGTTATCACAGTCTAACAGAACAGGTAATCCTTCTTTAGCAGCAGCTTAACCAAAAGTTAAGCAAAAAGGTTTCTAAGGTTAACAAACACAATAGGCCATTGAAGAAGTAAATGAAATATATTTTGTATTTATTTCAAATGTTTCCATTTTCTTTCAGGCATTTATTAACACAGCAAAGGAAATCTATGAAAAAATACAGGAAGGAGTTTTTGACATTAATAATGAGGTAGGTTTTCGAAATATTAGTATATAGCCTGTGAGTATAAAATACATTTAGGAAAAATAGAGGTGCAAGAGAAAAATTAATCATATGCATTTCTTAGATTAAGAAACATCTTACTTTGGGCTGAGTACAACCATGGAAAATATACTGAAGTCCCTGGTTTTTAAACCTGTATTTTATATAGCTGTCATGCCTATCCTGATGGATTTTGTTCTCTGGAAAACAAAGAAAATCAGGTACAGAAAGCACCTGCAGATTTTGAGTTTCAGTAGAACATAGTGTCAAGCAGAGGCTATTTTGCAAAGAATATAATAACTGATCTTGATGGACAGAGTGACTTCCCCCACGTTTCATAGATGTTTCCTGAGATGAAATCCTGTAGATGCAGTATCGTCTTGCAACAGGATTCACAGGACCGGGGACACTTTCACAGATTCATCAACACAAAGACCTATGACAACATGGGAATTTCCAAGACTCACCATATAGAAAGATTGCATTTCTACCTTACCTACATCTTAGACAAACACCATTTTGAACCTTTTCTTCAGCCTTTCTTCCTTGCAGTGATCTGAATTCTCTGATGATTTTGGATTCATCCACATATCTGCTTGCATAATTCTTATGGGTTCATTTTTTGCTTTCTTAATCTTGACCCTGAATCTGAAAATGTCCTTCTTCCTATGGTTTTAAGATCATGGATTCTGTTTGTTAAAAAATTCCACCAACCATGGAAGTTTCCAAACAGGAGAATGAATATTTTTAAACTTAGCTGCCACTTTAAATGCCCCTTAAAATATACTGATCGATGATACCTAATTGACTTAGATGTAAGATCTCTCCATATGTCATGCCCTGTTAAGTTGTTCCGTGAGTAGTACCATTCAGAGGGATTTCTAACATCAGTTATTGTGCTGCAGAACTAGCACATTTGAGGTTTATGTCTTAAGCTAAAAGAGTTGAAAGAGACCAATGTATGATAATAAATAAGGAAAAGTCTTGTTTCAATTTACCATATAGATCTCTCAAGAGGCTCCTGTAAAAACAAAAGCTATTATTGATATAGAGACTGCTAGTAAAATGGATACTACTTTTGCTAAGGCCCATCATATCTCCACAGGTATAACAGGAAATGTGTCACAGGAAGAGACTACAGATGTTTGTCTACTAATTTCTGATTCTACTGTTCAGGAAACCAGGCCTCAACTCTCAGCCATAGGGAAAAGATTCAGTTACATCTGGTTGTTCCCACTTTTTCCATGATCATAGTTGAAACTGCATGACTCCCACTTTGTATCATCTCTTGGTCAGGTGGTTTTCCATTCCTCCCATTATCAGCAACACTGCCAGTCAGGAGTTGAATACCCAGGATGAAGGGTTGTAAAGTTAATGCCAAAAAATACCGGATTTTCCACTGCATGTTTGGAATCCAAAGAGCTGACCAATTCCTACTTCAGCGTCCTTATGAGCTCATCATGTTTCTTGATCCTGCGAAATGTTTCCAGTAGGACAAAGTTACTTTTTGTGTGAGCCCAATTTGGTGATGTTAAAATGCTTTCTCAACAAAATTCTGAACAAAGACTTTATCCACTGCCCCACCTCCTAATCACAGATAGTACAGTAGAACCTTCAATAGAATTATTATTTTAAAAATTGTACCATTTGCTCTTGATGTATTTTTTTTCAAAGTTCAACAATCAAACCTTTTTAATAAGATTAGCCTCTCAGAAATATCCTAATTTATTATAGTTATCAAAACTATAAGCAGCTTACACAGACATCTTTGTAGTATTTTAGAAAACATACTTTGTCAAACTTAGAAATATAAACTACACCTACTGTTAATCAGTTTTATTTCTATACCGCCTTTCTCCCAAAGGACTCAGGGCGGTGTACAGCCTATTAAAAGCACAAAGACAGACATCAATTAAAAATAATTAAAATTATTAAATACTTTCGGCTCAGATTTAAAACCCCAAAAATTTAAAACACCCAATTTAAAATCATTACATTGATAGCCCGGCCTGGCAGAACAGCAGGGTCTTGAAGGCACAGCGAAATACACGGAGGTTGGAGATCTTACGCATTTCCGGGGGCAATTCATTCCACAGGGCAGGGGCTCCCACAGAGAAGGCCCTCCCCCGGGTGTCACCAGCCAACATAACTTGGGCGGTGAACAGCCATAATAAAAACAATGTACAAAAATAGAATTTAAGAGCAGATTAAAATAATTAAATCATGGGCCGAATTTAAAACTCTCATTTTAAAACCAATTTTAAAACTCCATTAAGACCAAATTAAAATCATTTATCCCATCAGAGCGGCTTGCTGGAATAACAGGGTCTTCACTGCACGACGGAAGGCACGGGGGTCGGGGATCCTTCGTATGTCCGGGGGCAATTCATTCCACAGGGCAGGGGCTCCCACAGAGAAGGCCCTCCCCCTGGGTGTCACCAGCCAACATAACTTGGCCGATGGCACCCTGAGGAGACCCTCTCTGTGGGAGCGGACTGGCCGGTGGGAAGCTATTTGTGACAGAAGTCGGTCTCGAAGGTACCCGGGTCCTATGCCATGGAGCGCTTTAAAGGTGGTAACCAGCATCTTGAATAGAACCCGGAAGACCACTGGGAGCCAATGCAGCTCCCGCAGGAGGGGTGTCACGTGGGCACAATGAGTTGCACCCATAACCACCCGCGCGACCGCATTCTGGACCAGTTGGAGCCTCCGAGTGCTCTTCAAGGGGAGCCCCATGTAGAGAGCATTACAGTAGCCCAGCCGGGCGGTGACAAGGGTGAGAGTGACCATGCGCAAGGCGTCCCGGTCCAGAAAGGGCTGCAACTGGCGAATCAAGCGAACCTGATATAAAGTCCCCCTGGCCACGGCCGTCATATGCTCTTCTAAAGACAGCCATGCGTCCAAGAGGACACCCAGATTGTGAGCCCTCTCTGCGGGGGGCAGAGATTCACCCCTAATAGTCAGCGATGCACCAATGCCATTTCTGTGCTGTACCCCTGCCTGAAGCCCGACTGGTACGGGTCCAGATAGATAGCTTCATTCAGGTGCCAGGGAAGCTGTCGTGCCACCACATTCTCAACAACCTTCACCACAAAACGAAGGTTGGAGACCAGACGGTAGTTAGCTAATTCAGCCGGGTCCAGGGAAGGCTTCTTGAGGAGGGGCCTCACCACCGCCTCTTTCAAGGCGGAGGGAAAGGCACCCTCACTCAAAGAAGCACTTACAATCTCCTGGAGCCAGCCTTGTGTAACCTGCCGGGAGGCCAGTACCAACCAGGAGGGACACGGGTCCAATAAATACATGGCGGCATTAATCTTACCCAGAACCCTGTCCACATCCTTGGGAGCCAGAGGATCAAACTCCTCCCAGATAATATTCTCTCTTTTTTTAATTTTTTATTATATTTTTATTGTTAAAGAATAACAAAAAGGAAAAAAAATCAATACAAAAATCAATAGTAAGGAAAGAAAAATTTTTTCCCCCAACGTGCTATGCAAACGGAAAGGAAGTTTTAGGAAATTGAAGTCTTCAATTCTTCCAGAAATCTCTTTGATAAGGTACTGGTGCCGATTCATCCAATCTCCCAAGTGCAAAGTCCACAAATGGTTGCCAAGTGTTCCAAAAAACATTTTCTTTGTATATACCACTTCTAATTTTAATATCACAAGTCAATTTATCATTTAATGCAAATTTCCATGTTTCATTGTACCATTCTTCTAATTTTAAGTCAACATTTAATTTCCAATATCTAGCAATTATAATTCTCCCCATTATAACCGAAATCCTCACCAATTCTCTTTCTCCAGTTGTTAATGTTGTTTCATTCAATATTAATAATAATATGGTTTCCAATTTCAATTTGACCCTCTTCTTAATCATTTCAAATATTTCATTTTCTATCCTAGACCAAAAAAGTTCAACCCCATTACATTTACACCACATATGAGCATATGTCCAGAGTTCCACTTTACATCTCCAACACATTTTATCCACTTTATTATCCATTTGAAAAAGTCTTATTGGGGTCAAATACCACTTCCAAATAACTTTATAGTTGTGTTCTTTAATCCTTATTGATAATGTCCTCATTATTCTACTAACCCAGTTCATATTCCAATTTTGATCAGAAATTTCAATTCCCAGTTCTTTTACCCAATTCTCTTTCATTACCCTTTGTGAATTATTATCAAAGTTAATAATTTTATAAATTTTACTAACTAATCCCATTGGCCCAATTTCATCTTTTATTATTCGAGATGTCAAATTTTCAAATTCCGTTTCCTTTCTACTCTCATCATTCCTTTCTTTGCATTTCCTATTCCATTTATTCATTTGAATTCTTTCAAACCAATTAATATTTAATTTTCCATAAATTTCCTCTTTCCTCATTTCATTTTCTATAAATTTCAACCATTCACTAATTGTTTCCACTTTCTCTTCTATTATAATCCTCTCTCTGTTACTATTTAATTTCATTGGGCAATTCTCTTTCAGTTTACCTAAATACAATGCGTCTGATATTAATTTTTTTGCTACTCTGTCCCAATTTTTAGTCAAACTATTTAACCAATAATTACAAATTTTAACCTTACCTTTAAGATTTTCCAAAAACCATTTATAACCAAACTTCTTTATTTCCTTCATTTCCAAGTTACCCCAAAGTTTAACATCTCCTTTTAAAATTTTTACTACTGTTTTTTTTTTATTAAATGCTCTATAATAGTTTAATAATTTTGGAATTCCTAAACCACCTTGTTTTTGGTTCTGATACCACGTTTTCTTAATCAATCTTGGTTTTTTATCCCCATTACAAAATTTATCTAATTTTTTTTGATATACTTCAATGTCCTTCTCGGTTAAAAAAATCGGAAGCATCTCGAATAAAAAGTTAAATTTAGGAAGTAACATCATTTTACATAAAGCTACTCTACCAAACCAAGATAACTTAAGTTTTTTATATTTCCCAATTTTCTCTTCAATTTCTTTTATTACTATGTCATAATTTAGTTTCTTTAAATTTTTAATTTTAAGTGAAAGTATAATACCTAAATATCTTAAATTATCCTTTATCCTAATTCCAAATTGATTTTGTAATTTTTCTAATTTGTTTTCCCTATCAATTTCCATTAATAATTCTGATTTTGCCCAATTTACTTTCAAACCAGTCATATCTTCAAATTCTTCCAAATGTATTTGAACTCTTTTTATATCATTTGTAATATTATTTAAAATGACAAGAGTGTCATCTGCATATAAATTAACTTTGACGCCTTTATAATCTATTAATTCTGAATCCTCTTCAATCAAAGTTGTTAAAATTTCCATTGCTAATAAAAATAGGGTCGGAGACAGAGGACAACCCTGTCTTGTCCCTGCTTCCAAATTTATATCTTGTGTAAATATACCATTTACCTTCACTCTTGCCGTACCCCTCTGGTACAATTTGGAAATAATATGAATAAATTTATTACCAAATCCTAATGCAGAAATCATTTCTTTTATAGTATCCCATTGTATAGAATCAAAGGCTTTAAAAATATCCAAGGCAAGAATACCTATCTTATCACCGTTATTCTCAGCAATATCAATAACATTTAATACTCTTCTAACTAAATCACACATATAACTCCCTTTAACAAAACCTACTTGATTATAGTTTATATATCTATCTATAAAATTATTCAATCTATTTGCTAGAATTGCAATAAATATCTTAGCATCTTGGTTAATCAAGGAAATGGGCCGATAGGATTCAATCTTTTCTAAATCTTTACCTGGTTTCGGGATTAAGGATATAATTGTTCTATTCCAGGACATGGGAATATCATCTCCATGTAATATCTTATTATACAATTTCTGTAGTTTTGGGATCAAAATTTCTTTAAACTCTTTATAAAATTCTGCTGGTAACCCATCCTCACCTGGAGATTTTCCAAGTTTTAGCTTCTGAATCACATCTTTAATTTCCTCAGAGGTAATATCCTTTTCCATTTTTTCTTTATATTTATTATCAATTTTCTTCTGACCATATTTTTCTAAGAAATTTTTTAATTTACAATTATCAATTTCTTTTTTAAGATATAATTCTTGAAAAAATTTTTTAACAATTTCACATTTCTCTAATTTTTTATAACATCTCTTCCCTTTTTCATCTATTAGGAAACCTATTTCTCTTTTTTCTTTTTTATCTTTTGTCATTCTTGCTAATAATTTTGAATTTTTATTACCATATTCAAAAAAATTTCTTTTTAAATAGCTTAATTTTTTTTTAACTGTTTCGGTATCTTCCGCTATTTGTTTATTTTTCAATTTTTTAAGTTCCTCCCATAATTTTCTATCCTTAGTCACTAGGAATCTATTTTCCAGTTCTTTTATCAATTTCTTCTTTTCCTCTATTTTTACTTTATAATTCTTATACTTCCTACTTGATAATTTAATACTTTCTCCTCTAAAAATTGCTTTCGTTGTGTCCCAAACTGTTCCATAATTGACTTCCCCATTATCATTCCAATCCCAATTTTCTTCCCATTTCTTAAGAATACGATTCTTATCTTCCTCATTTTTATACAATTTTTCATCATATCTCCAACAATTTTCTTTTTTCTCCAAAAACATATCTAATTCTAGTAACAATTCTGCGTGGTCAGAGTCTTTAAATATTCCAACATCCATATTATCCACGTTATCCATCAGATTCTTGGATACAAAAATATAGTCAATTCTTGAATATGAATTAAATACCTTTGAGTAAAAAGTATACATTCTTTCATTACCTTTAATCTCCCTCCAAACATCTACTACACCATTTTGCAACATCCAATTATCAAGTATCCCCATTTTTCTTATTCCACCATATCGGGTAGGATTGGTACTATCCATTTGGTTTCTAATTAAATTAAAATCACCAGCAATAATTACCTTCCCTACCCTTTCAGTTTGCAACAAATCGGTAATTTTATTCAAAAAATCTTTTTGATTCACATTTGGTACATATAAATTAACTAATGTTATTTTTTCCTTGTTAATACATCCTGTTATTATCAAATATCGTCCATCGATATCTGCTATTACTTTTTTTTTTCAAATTGGACTCTATTTGATATTAATGTTGCAACACCTCTAGATTTTGAGGACCCAAAAGCTTTTTCATAAACCTGCATCCCTTTATACATCCTGTTTATATCCTCAGATTTCTGATGAGTTTCTTGCATAAAAAGTATGTCAGGAGAATCTCTTTTAATCTTAAATTCTAAACGTCTTCTCTTAATCAGATAATATTCTCAAGACCTACCCTCGTCTCCTCCCCCGGACTCATCCAGTCGGAGTCCAAGCCTTCCCAAATCCGAGCGACTTTATCATGCAGGAATTGCACAAAATCCTCAGCTCGACCCTGCAAGGGATCTTCCCGCACTCCCCCCCCCCTGAAGAAGGGAGTGGGTCACCCTAAACAGAGCGGCTGGGCGGTTCTCTGCAGATGCGATAAGAGCGGAAAAATGGTTAGATTTTGCCGCTTTTATTGCCACTAGGTAGGTCTTGATATAAGACCTCACCAGTGTCCGGTCAGAATCGGATTGACTAGTCCTCCAGATGCTCTCTAGGCGTCTTTTCCGACGCTTCATCTCTCTCAGCTCCTCGGAGAACCAAGGAGCCAATTGAGATCGGCATCGGGTCAGAGGCCGCAAAGGCACGACGCGGTCCAAAGCTCCGGCGGCCGCACTCTCCCAAGCAGCCACCAGGTCTTCGGTCTAGTGATGTGCCAGGGTCTCAGGAAACGGCCCAAGCTCTGTCAGGAACTTTTCGGGATCCATCAGGCGCCTGGGATGGAACCATCTGGTCAGTTCCGTCTCCCTGCGGTGGGGGGAAGCGGCTGGAAAGTTCAAGTGAAGGAGCGGATGAAGTCATTACAAAAGGTTTCACTTGAAACAGGCTTTATGGTGGAAATCCCAATAGTTTTTTAGTGAGTGGCAAATATACCACATTGCCTACAAATTAAAGAAGCTCAATTGCTCTGAGTAGAACTAGATTATTTAGTGGAAACAAGTTCCTTGCCATCAAAAGAACTTTTAAAGCATCTTCTGAAGAGGGAACCAATATCTGACCCATTAGAATGCTTAAATGGTCTACATCAGGGGTCCTCACCTTGTAGGCTGGAGCCTACTAGTGGGCTGTGAAGGGTTTGCAACCGGGCCACAGTAACTGCTGGTGAGCGTGTGCGTGCACGCATCCTCACTTGAGCAAGCAGTGGACGAGCATGTGTTCGTGTGCTCCATTTAAGTGAGCAGCAGGCGTGTAAGTACACTGCTCACGCAAATGGAGCTGCATGCGTGTGCTTGCCAGTCACTTGCATGGAACCATCCCTTCTCTCCCACCAGGACACAAGGCCGGAAACGTTGGGGAACTCTGGTCTACATCCTAGCCATCCACAATTGTCATGCATTTATGATGCTCACAGCATTTCATGGTCATATGAACACCATTTGTGATCTTCCCAGTTGGCTTCCAACAAGCGAAGTCAAAGGGGAAGCCAGCAGGGAAAATCACAGCCACATTGTGTCTCAACTACCAATCATGATGATTCAGTTAACAGCTGCAGCAAGAAGGTCATAAAATTGGGTATGGTCACATGATGCTTCACTTAATGACTGCACCACATAATGAATTTTCTGGTCCCTATTGTCATAAATCAAGAACTAGCTGTATGTTGCCCACAGAATCTAAGTTGGGTACATACCTAAATTGAATTCTGTGGGTCCCTGAGGAGTGGAGCGTTCTATCTTGGTAGATTCCTCCTTTTCTTGAGTTTCTCTTGCAGCCCAAAGAGAGAATGCTTCTGAGAGTGCAGGTTCAGAAAATACAGGACAGTGAAATAAAATGAAGTCTACTATAGAGACTTTGTAGAACTAGAGACACTCAGATTCACAAACTCTTGTGAGAGCATAGAAGTAGCCATTACTCAGGGGATATAAAGTTTGTTTTCTAATTCATGAGAACTATAAACAGTTAATATTTTGGTTCTATTATCTAACCCTAGCTTGGTGTAAATCTAGATTCTTGGACTTTCTGAAATTTCCCACTTCACAGACGACTACAGATATCAGCCTGTTTAATCTCTTTGGCTTGGTGGCCAGATTTGTTTAGTTTTCCTGGTTTCTCAACCTCTGGCTCTGAAAATGGCTCCCTTCTGAGAATTAATTTTGTTTAGCTACACAGCTCCTGAACAGTATCTTTTGACAGCCTTAGGTGATAAAACAGGATGGCGTTGAACAGTAATTGAAATGGATTATAAACTGACTCCTTATTCATGAATCAACATAATTCATCCAAAGAAAATTTTTTAAGTTGTAGTTACTTTTTTTAAGGCAAACATCTTTCAAAATCACTTTTACTTATCTGTATGGGAACGCAGTTGAAATTTGTTTAATACTATTGAAGTAAGATGTTAAATTGAAATCTTTCTAGTATTAGAAGACATGATGATGGAATTTATTTCCAAATAAATATGGTTAGGAATGCATCCTTAATACCTATATAAGATAATAAGTATATACATTAATTTTGTCCAGCTATTTTAATGAATGAATGTTGCATTGTTGCCTACTGTGTTCTCTAAAAGACATACCATAATATCTCAATCTATTTCTATAATTGAAAAATGACAGATTGCCATGGGCTGCAAATGCCATGGCCTGTGGTTTTTGTGTATAGCTCTGTGGGCTCAGCTGATTCTAGTTGCTAGAATTCAAAAAACCACACAATTTATTTCATATATCTAAGGTTTTGAACATATGTTTTGAGAACATCGCATCTTGTCCCAAACTAACTTTTTTGTATAGCATGGAAAGTTGCTACTTAAAGCAATGGGGAGGGAGGGAGGGAGGAAGGAAGGAAGGAAAACCTGAATTTGCCTAATGTATTTCTTTAGTAGTTTTAAGTGTTTTAAAAGGTATAGTTTTTTAAATCCTTTTTTCTATACCCAGAAATACTAGGGATTTTATCTGTAGAGTGGAGGGTATGTCCTATTAATTCTATTCATTAAATGAAATAATAAGTAAGAAGGTATGTTTTCCTGTTTTCCCTTTTATTGGATGAATATTGTGAGATACAGTAGAATGTGAGGGTTAATTGTTAAGGCAAAAACATTAATAAGATGTGACTTTTACCTAGCCTGTAGTTCTTTATTATTTTCATTATTTGTAATTATACTACTTTTGGTTCAGGAACTCAGTTTGGCATACATAATGGTCCTTCCTTCTGTTTTTCTCCACATCACCTCTGTGCTGCAGATGGGTATGAGAAAGAGATTGGCCCAAATTCATTGAGTGAGCTTTTGGGGTATATATTTGACAGGAATCTGGATTTCCCCTCTACAGGTAGTCCTCAACTTATGACCACAATTGAGCCCAAAATTTCCATTGTTAAGTAAGACATTTGTTAAGTGAGTTTTACGACCTTTCTTGCCACAGTTGTTAAGTGAATCATTGCAATTGATAGGTTAGTAACCTGGTTGTTAAGTGAATCTGGCTTCACCGCTGACTTTGCTTCCCAGATCAGAAAAAGTGATCATATGACTTTGGGACACAGAACAGTCATAAGTATGAACCAGTTGCCAAACACCTGAATTTTGATCACATGATCACGGGGATGCTGCAAAGGTTGTAACTGAAAAATGGTTATAAGTCCTTTTTTCCAGTGCTGTTGTAACTTTAAACAGTCACTAGATAAACTGTTGTAAGTCGAAGACTACCTGTATTAGTCTATCGTCTGTTGTACACCTTTTTTTAAAGTTTTGTGTTTTTGCAAGATAGCTTATAGCTTACAGTGATAGTTTTTTTGAATATACTCATATATCGAAATACGAATAAATATTGAAATATCACAAAATATGAAGTTCATAATAAAATACTTGTGAAAATATTAATATATAAGCAATTTCTAATAATTCATAATTTATAAATATTTGAAGCTCATAGCATATTTTGTCTATTAAGGTACAATGTTTTGTGGAAGATGGTGTACAACACAAAAGAACCTCCTCATAAGAGTCTATCACTGTTTGATATGACACATTTGAATGATTGAATAAAATAAAAAACCTGTGCTTATTTATGAAGGCTTTGAATGTATGTTAATTCAGGGCCCAAATATATTATCAAGTAGGCCATTGTGTCCAGTAAAATTAAGGCTTCCATGAGTACTCACTAAAATGGTGAGTATAGCTTAAATTGAATGAACAAATTAAAATGGGAAGGGAAATTTACAATATAGCATCTTTTTCTATTTGTTTACTCATTCCCCAGATTTCTCTTAATAACTTTATACCAGATGTTCTTTAGCTTATAGTGGATAGTATATATATTGGACAGCAATCATGGCTCTTGAAAAAGAATGCTTGTTGTATCTGTCAAGTTTCATACAGCATCTGACTGCTTTACGATGCCTTATGAAGATTTGATTACAATATGCTGTCAGGAGCCAACAGTGCATGCTATTTACTTGGCTCAGTGCCACCTCTGGCTACTTGATTCCTCAAAAAGTTGCTACCACCCAGAGGGGGCAAAACCAATGAGCCATAGGGCATGCTTTTTATTAAAGAGGAGTCAAAGAGCAAAAAGAAACCACATCAGCTGCTGTCAATACTAAGCTAGTGCCAGAAACCCCAAGGCTACTACTGTTGCAGAACAACTGCCAAGCACTATAAATCTGAGATTTACTGTGACGCAAAGTTTCCTTAAGAGCTTAATTTCTGAAGCTACTGTATTACTTTTCTTAAAGTGCTGTATTTTAGGTACAATCCACTTGAGGGAGTGAGGGTTAAGATATAAGTGTGAGTTTGATGAATGAAAGAACTACTCTCTGTGTGGTTCTTGGCAAGTTGCCACGTCTTTGGGGATCATAGAAATTATTGATGACACAGAACACTTGTATGCCCTTAGCCTGTACAGCTGACTCAACATAGAAAGAAATGCATTCAGAAGAAGAAAGCATTTGTGTGAGAGCAATGGAACTAGGACCTTTCTTTTGATGTGAATAAGAGTTTATTAGAAATGTTGAGGAATTCTAGGTATAAAGCAGTTTGAAACTGTTTCATGTGTAAATGCTTGTATATATTATATGAATTTATAATAGCAAGACTGTTGTGTTTTGGTACTGAATTTATTAAAATTCAGTTAAAATTGTTTTAAAAATAGAAGTAATGAATTAAATCGTATCATTTCCTTTGTTAAAATTTATAATTACAGCTTGTTTAACATGCAAACGAAAGAACAACTTACTTGTTCATAAATCACAAATAGAATGCCTTCAAACTCCGTGTTAATGTTTCAAATCAGTAATGTGCATTCCACTTTTATTTCAGGCAAATGGCATTAAAATCGGCCCTCAGCATGCTGCTACCAATGCAACACTTGCAGGCAATCAAGGAGGACAACAAGCTGGAGGAGGTTGCTGTTGAACCTATTTTTACTTCCTAGCTGCCTGATGAGACCTACTAACTTTCATCCTCCCCTCTCTCCACTCAGTTTCAACTATGACACGAAATTATTGTAAGATGGCATCATGTTGCGGAAGACTTTATTCTTCAAATCTTGTACAACTTTGAATAAATGGTTAACGTTCACTTAAAATACAGGTTTTGGAGATTGTATTCATATCTATATTTCCATTTAATTTTGAAGTCCATTGTTGTGATTATTTTTGTCAAATATTGTCTTGTGCCCTTGACTACGAACTGTATTAAACACTACAAAGTCATCTGAGTACTTTATTCAGTTTATGTAGTTAGGTGGCCCAGCTACTGTGGTTACCTAATGTTTACTATTGTAGAACTGTCCTCAATTTTGTCCATTTTCAGCTCTGAAAAAAAAAGGGATTCTTAATCCTGTATTTATCATTTACTTTCTGTATATATAGTTTAACAACCTGCTTGGATGTATTTGCCAAGCTATAATTCTTTAATGCATTTGCATAAATTCAATACATTTAGAGCTTGGAAGTGCAAAGCATTATTAGAAATTGCTTAGATATTGAATTTTAAACTTTATTGATATGTTAGCATGTTTGTTGTCTTGTCATTCTAGAATCCCCACCTCCCCAAAAATGCTTTATGTATATTATTAGAAGCTACATATGTGTTACCTATTTTAATGCCAAATGTTTGCTATTTGCTCACAACTTCCATAACACCTCTTCATAAATGGATTAGCTGTTTGCCTTAAATGTGTAGGTTAAACATATTATGAATGAAAATAGAGAAAACATTGAAACTCCAAATGGTACATTATGAAGAGTTTGATCTTAAATTTATTTCCATTTTCACTTACAGATAAATGTTTTTCATCAAGGACAGTTTTTCAGCTTAGATGTACAGTAACTGTGTAAAGTTGGTTTTCTTTTGGTTTGGGCTTTTTTTTATTTTTTGGTGGCAACATGTAATCTTAATATGGTAAACATCTTGTCTATTGTGAAGGAGGTGTGACAATAAAATTGCCAGATTGCAAATACTTGATTGAAGACAAAATTGAAAATACTTTAGTGCTGCACTCCACATGGTGATTTTATTTTCATTTTCTCCATAGTTTTCATTTATTTTCCTCTGTGCAAAATAAGTTCCTGGTAATCATATATTAAACAAGGGAAGATGGATAGGACTTTTGTATTAAGTGAGAATGCCTTTTCTTGAGCCAACAGTGTTGCTAATTGTTTTTTTAAAAATCACCCAACTAACATTTCCAATTTAGAACAGAGAGAGAATGTGACATGATGGACATATTCAAATGGAAGTGAAAATAATTTCTAATTTAATGTTACAACTTCTTGATAGACATTCAATAACTGAACAATATATTATTACATTTTTATCATATCACAAAGATATAGCAAATAGTATTTGTGTCCAAAGGTTGCACATTTTTGATAGTCACAAGTGTAGGTGTTAGGACAGTAACAGTGTAACTGGATGGGCCACAGTCCAGGCTATGTGAAGGTGAGTGTTTGTGTACGTGTGTGCTAATACGGTGGATTTTTCTAAAAAGCTTTTCTACACAAGCCTTAATTTACCTCTTTTTCTTGGATTTTGATGTTTCTTTTAACCAGTAATGAGAAGTGCAGCACCTTACCATCAAATTTTAGTGATATGATCTGAGGGATTTTAGAAGCTGCAATAAAAATACTGAATTGGCTTTATGCTGCCCACAGGATGCCCACCTGTTCTAAGGTGCCCAGAGAAGCCTTTTACCTTTATGACAATCATGAAACAGATTTCTTGGAGATACGATTACATGCTTTTATTCATTAGGAAATGTTCCATTCTCCTTAACATTGGTCTATAAAGGGCTGGGTATGGCAATGATAGAAATGTGTGACATATACACATTTAGTTCAACTGCAAATCCCTTCATCTGCCATGCTGGGTTAGGGATAATAGGGTTAATTCACCAGTATATGTGGAATTAACCCAAGACCTAAAATCAGCCTGCAGAATACAAGGATTTTATAGGTTGAACATGCATGCATGATTTCAGGCTACTGTTCATGATAGGAATACTAGTACTGTTTTTTCTTTGATGCCGTCTCCTGTCATCTCAACTCTACTATTCAATGTACATTTTCTATAAATGTAATAACAAGCTCATACTTTAAAAGATCTGAGTTTGTTGGCCACAAAAATTGAGTTTCTTAACCTGTATGTGATGAATCAGCTGTTCCATACTGAAATATTTTGTGTGATGTTTTTCTTACCTCTCTTAAGGTACAGTGTTCCCTTCTTGCAAAATTTGAACAGTTATGAAGATGAATAATTTGAAATAGAAAATTTGTACCTTTTAAATCTTGTTCTTTCATCAAACATTTTAAGCAACTGTATATGGTAGGCTAATACAGTTTCTGAGCCCTACTACACACATTGTTTTGTGACGTTTTCATTCAATATGGCATTTTAGTATTGTACACCACAGCTAATATGCTCTCTCTGTGTATGTATAATATATACAGTACACATACATATTTGAAATAGAAATCTCTGAGTTTTCTATTATATTACAATGTATTGTGTATTAGTTGTTTCTAATCACTGGATTTGTATGGTACAAATTTCAGATGTAACATATCTAGCTGCTTAATGCAGTGTTTCACAAAAGTGAGAGAAATGACCAATACATGTTACTTATACCATTATCAACATTTGGAAGCTACTTAAAACATGAAGTATTGTTTATATGTTCAAAATTTATATTTGCTTCATCTCTGTTATTCTCATTCTGCCTTTATTACAAGCAAACGTTTTCCCCGTTTCCCTCCCTTTTTCCCTGTCCCATTTCAAAAACAATACAGAATTATATTGAAAATGATGCTTTAGCAGCCATAGTGTTACAGGTGTTGAAAATACCTTTGCATTAAAGAAACTTTGATAAGGCATTGGAAGGACCCTATTTGCTTACTGTTGATCATTCCTAGAATAAGGTATTTCAGTATATACTTAGCAATCTGCTCCATTTTAATTGTATGGAACTTTTCTAAAGTTTAATCTCTATAGAAATTGGTACAGCAATTTGGACTATCACTAGGAAAACTGGATAAAATGTTGAAAAAAGTTGTTTTGACAGTGCTTTTTTCCATTTATTTGTAAATACGATAGAGGTATCCTTTAAGGATGGTGCCTGGCATGGTATTTAGTTTAAACTTCATCACTTACTTGTTTTATGTTTTTATTTTTAAAAATGAGGCACTCAGAAAAATTCAAAAATTGCCAAATATGAAAGCTAAATTACATTTATGGAAATACATTTTCATTTAGAATGGAAATTATTGATATTTTACTCAGACAATACAGTAAAAGTTTTCTTTCTAAGGTGTAGAATTTCCTTGCAGCCTTGTTAATATATTTTGTTCTATTGTGATATTGAAGTTTAGTTTGTACATAATCCACATTGATACTGTACTATGCAAGCAGCTGATGAACTGTCTACAGTACTAGGTTTGCTATGCATGAAAGAAACCAAATCGTTGCTAATAAAAACTACTAAAATACTCTTAACAAAGCCAAGACCATGACAAAAAGTAGTATGTAATGGATCTATCACTTCTGTTCTTGGGATGGATTTTATTATTTTTGGACTTCTTACAAACGCTGTTAAATATTGTGGATAAGAAGGAACAGACTCTTGGCAAATGCAAGAAACACTATATTATCCTACTTTAACTACAGTGGGAGTGCCCAAGTCAGATTTATTTTCTCTATCAGTTGAGTTTTTTTTAAAAAAAATTATAAGATTGCCTTGAGTCAATACAAAAAAAATATTCTTGCTAACACTTGGCCATAGACAATAAAATAATTATGTGGGGAAGTGGTTCTGTTAAGCAATGATGTATTTCTAAAAATATTTCAGATAACAGATTTTGAAAGATAAAATCTCATTAAGGTCAGGCTGAAAGGTTCAATTACATTTTAGTTTTTTCAATGTAATAATTGAAAATGGGCCTTAAGCAGATTTTTAAAGCCTTTAAATACTGGAAATAGATATTTTGTCCTAGCAGACAAAACATGAATTTCTGTAAGCAATTTTCACATTACGCATTCCCATATATTACTGTCAATTGCATAACATAAATGTAAATAAAAATTGTACAAGTATTTATGAATTATGGACAGGTTGTTTCCTTCCATTAAACCATTTTGCTATTTTAGCCTATGATTTTCCCAGGAAAATACACCAGGAGGCAATAAAACTTAAACATAATTAGGGTGTATTTTAAGTGTACCAGACAAAGCAATATAAATTCTGTTTCAGGTGTCTGAGATCTGTTTTTTTTTTTTCCACAGTTCAATATTCGTAAGTATCCTGGGCTGATAAGAATCAATACTTCAAGACAATTGAAATGCATTTTTCTGTTAGTTTTCTGAATCTGGCATTATTCTCCCTTTGCACAAAGGAGAAGGCTTGCACTGAAACTCATCAGATGCATTACAATCTTCATGGACTGTCAGATTAGAATGAACAGACTTTTGAGATGGGAATATCTGAGATTCTTCTCCAGCTGTTCAACTAACACTTATCATTTTCATTGTTATATTTATAAAATAGAAGATTCACATCAGATTATAGCCTACAATAATTACTGCTGTTATATTTCCATGAATGTAACAACTTATATTAATATATAATGGATACTCTTTTTTTAGGAATCAATGTTTAAGAGGGTAAAAGAGGCTTAGGATTTAAGTAGGTTTGTTTGTTGGGGCACACCTGTTCCATCTGTCTCTGAAATGTGCTTCTGTTAAAACAAATGAGTTAAAGGAATACGTTTTTGTCCTCTATCTCAGATTTGATTACTAATTTCAGATTCTGAGGAATTACTCCTTTTTAGATTCATCTTTGTATAAAGTGTTTTGTTGTGTTCTGAATTAGCTTGGTCTACAGTTTCTGAAATTTTTCAAAGGTTTGACCTGCTGGACTTAAACTTTGGATCATGTTCACAAATTCTATAATGATTCTGCTAACTCTGGGCATAAACCATGGGAAATGATACACCATTTTCAAGTCAGTGATCAGATACAAATTAGAACACTAATGGTACAAACTAATCTATTCCCATCCCTGCTGTATTGGTAAGTGTATAAAGCAAGGTGTTTTTGTTTTGTTCAGCAAAAAGCACAAGTGTGTGAAACCAATAAACTTTCATGAACCAACGTTTTTTCCATGGTGTAAAGCGGGTCCCCAACACCGAGCTGTGGACCAATATTGGTCCACGGCCTGTTAGAAACCAGGCTGCACAGCTGGAGGTGAACAGCAAGTGAATCTGCACATACAGGGATCTAGGTTGCACGCTCCTGTGCCCCCCAGCCCCATGGAAAAATTCCATGAAACATTCCTGGTGCCAAAAATGTTGGGTATTGGGGATATAAAGTTGCTAGAACCTCTCAAACAAATCTACCACTTCCATTTGTTAATATGCTGCTATGTTCACATGGCATGTAACTTGTGTAACTGAATCATTTCTTCAACCCAATATTCTGGATATGCATGGCATATTGAATTACCTATACTGAGTTCACACAACTAAGCTAAAATGTAATTGGCCAGTGTTCTATAGTCCATCAGGCAACCATCTAAATTGAAGGAAAACACAGTTCTTTGTTGTTGCTAAATGATATGTCAGATGTCAGTGTCAGGGATGGGAAGAGATTGAGAATTCTAGAAAATCAAGATTTCTCACAACTGAAGAAATTTTGAATCAGCATTGTAAACCAGATAGATTTTTGTTGACATCACATGGAGCCATATAAACCATAGTAGGTTTTTTGTGCATGGTATGTTAAACCAAAAGAATTGGGCCATATTGTATCATTTGTTGTGTATCTAAATGTTTCATGCTATGCTTCAATCAAACGCTGCCAAATTAGTTTACATATACAATATCATCAAACTACTGTAGGTGGCAAAATCAGAATAGCCATTTCCACTAGATGGAAGCCGAGGGATAAAAAAAGCTCTTTACTATGTCTGGCAGTTGTGGGAATGTTTGCAGTCCATATAGGGTAGCCTACAAAAGCATTTCTTGTTCTGGGAATTTAGTCAATTTTAGACATGAAACAAACCTCATTTAAGACCGCAAGAATACTCGATATTATTAGGAAACTATCATCTTGCAGTGCAAATAGTTCACTTTAGGGAAGCAGTGCTTCTCCGGAAATAAATTCAATAATTGAATTGGAAAGATGGAAAAGCTCTACAGAGTTAACGCCACTTTGTGGTGGGTTTTTCTTTTCTTTTTTGGGATATTATAATTCTTCAAACGCTTCCAGCTCAACTCCTTTCCTTCGTGGCAAAACGGAACAGAAACGACCCTTTTCACAGTTGCTGGCCACCTGAAAGCAAGGCAGACTCGCTGTAAATTCCTTTTCTGAATGGCTTCAGTAATTCTTTGGTTCCCCGTTTACGAATAAAACAAGCTCCAGGCGAGCGGCGCAAGCAAGCCAAGTGGTTTTTAACAGCCCGGTGAACAGCTAACGCCGAGCTCTTTTGTGAGAGGCTTCGAGTTTCCTGTGGGAAACGCTGACGGCCAACATGAAGGGTTTTCTCACTTCCTGTGGGCGAACTACTTAGGGGACCGACGGCTGCCTTGCGGGGGCGACTCCCTGCCCTCGCCTGTGATATTGATGGAGGAAGGGGGTCTCCATTTCCTGAGCGGGCTTCTGATGAGGTTTCCTGTGTGGATCATCAAAGAAGTGGGCGAAGACCGAGGCTTTTTGCGCGTGCATTAGGCGGGGTACGCTTCCCCCGAGTGGCGGAACAGCAGATCATAAAACGCCGAGCATTTGCTGCTTCCTGCAGGGATCCCCAAGAGGAGGCGGTGAGGTCGGAAGCGGCTCGAACGCGTTCTGGGGTGGGAAGCCCGCCGTCGGGGCGCTTGTGCCCGCTTGTTTCCGCGGCGATGCTGCAGTTGCAAGAAAGGGGCATCTCGCCGTTTCGCGCCTGAAAAAAAATTAATGTGGAAATTCAGCGGTCCTAGAGGCGGCCCTGGAGCTCGGCTCATTGTTCTCCGCGAACATCAGTCGCCTCTCGACGGAGCCCTTCAAGCCGCGCCTGCCCTGCCCTTTTAAATCCGCCCAGCTCCTCCTCGCGGATTCACGGGACGAGCCCACAGCCACCTGGGGCGTTGAGAGTTTCCCTCCCCCGCCCGTCCCTTTCCACGCCCCCTTTTGAACTGACGCCCAATCCCCAGGGACTGGGGAAATCTGTCCGTGCAGCGCCGGACCGGACCGGCACAGTCAGTTGGAGGAGATGGGGGGGAGGGGTGCATCTCCTTCCATTGGCTCACGGTCACAACCAATGGCGCGGCAAGGGAAAAGTGCCGTCAGGGAAAAGGAAAACCCTGAGACTGTGACGTAAAGAAACGGAGAGGAACAACGGGGTCGGGGGAAATGGAATCCCGGGAGAAGAAAGACTAGCGCTCAGCAATAGGTGTGTGTAAAGAACGGAAACGGGGCGGGCAGGCAGGATGCCCTTAGGGCTGTGGAGGCTCGAGAGTTTCCAGACAAGAAAAGACGCGCGACAGCGATGCCGTGTGTGTGTGTGTGTGTGTGTGTGTGTGTGTGTGTGTGTGTGTGTAGGTGGGAAGGGAGCTGTGTGTGGATGTGTCAAAGGAACCTGGGACAGCGGAAGTTAGGAGGGGCCGTTTTGGTGGGGGGGGGTCTAAGGGAGAACATGAAAGTGAGGGGAGCATTTGCGAGCCACCCGGAGATTTCAACCGAAGAGGGGGGACGTCGCAGACGGCGATCTCTGTGCACCTGGAAGGGTTCTAGGTGTAGAAAAAAAGCCTTACAGGCTTAATGGGAGAAGGAAGGAACGACTTGTTCTCATTTCAACCTGTTTTTTTGCAGATTAAAAAATTCTTTCTTATTTAAAGCAAAGACTCTTGTTATCTGTCATCGGGAAGTCTTTACTTACGTTTCCAGAAACTCTTCCCAAAGAGAACCTGTTTTTCAAGAATGAGCCATTTTATTTCGCTAGCATCGGATAATTTTGTTTTGTTCCTCCTACGTCCTTGAATTAGTCACTGTGGTATAAATGAAATCTGAATCTTAAGTTGAAGAGGCTATTACAATTCCATATTTGTATTCAACACGGGCACGCAAACTCTACAAAACTTGTACTTAGGACTACTGGCAAGTTGCACAAGCATTTGCATTGTTCAAGATTTTGCAATGAGCTCGAGTGATTCACTGAGGATCTTTTCAACTTGGTAAAGCCTCCATCTTCAGGAAGTTTGTGTGTCACAACCCTAAGCTAGTTTTCAGACTAGTTCCAGCAAAGTACTTCTTACTCATGCTTACGCTTCCTGAAACATGCTATTCCATTATCTATAAAAGAATCTTAAGTAGTCTAAATATGCATGAAGAATAAGGATATTGCTTAACATTCTGCACAAAGGATTCTGAAATACTATTTCAGAACTATTTAGCAGTGAAAAATTCACATTGAATTATGTATGCTGGTTTCCTAAACACAAGGAAATGCAGAACTGACAGGTTTCTATAGCAAGCTTGCGTGCTGCCCTGACACATGTTAGTGACATTACAAAAACACTGAAGACAGCTTCTCATCCTGTTCTATAAGCATCTTATATGTTTAATCACTTAGGCAGTGATTAAACCAAATTGCCCATGAACAAACTTACCTTGTTTCTATTACCTTGCTTTTCTATTTTGTAAAAAAGTAGATCTATTGTTTTCAGGGTTATGAATGCTGCATTTTTGGAATTTAAGTGAGACTACTGTATGTTTGATTTCTATCCTTAATAAAGATTTGTCACTAACACTGAAATAGTAAGTCCACCTTAATAAAGTGTTGTTCAATTAAAATCCTTTTTCTTGATTCATATTTTAACTGGAACATTATGCCTTTTGAGACCTCTCACTCTTCCCACTTGCGTTCCCTTCTTTTTTTGACATGGGAATGTATTCCCTTTTCCTTTGTAAAAGTCTCTCAGAATATCTCATCATGAATCATGCCTCAATTCTGGTTGTATTTATCTCTTCTATTTTTCAAGATAATATTTTTTTAAGAAATTGAATGAAAAAGGAGGCCTCTCTCTCTCTCTCTCTGTCACACACACACACACACACACACACACTAATTTGAAATCAAGACAATCAACTATTAAGAATACAGTTCTGAACAACCTGCCATAGTATATAAAAATATAGACTATGCTAAAGATTTTTTCCAAATTAATTAAAATGAAAAAACAATCAGGATCAAAAGAATATGGGATTAATTTTGTTGCTAAATATTAGTGTTTGTCCTCCCTTTCCCCATATCTGCTTAATTAACAAATTTATGTATGCATTTAATGGGCATAATTCATTTCTAGTATAAATCTCAGAAGTATGTAGGCTAATATCTAAAACCTCACAAAGCCATAGCTAAGCACTTTATGTACTGATAAACACTTAAATTCAGTTGGCATTTAGTGATACTATCAATATATTGCCAGCTGGGCAAAATAATATTTCTCCTGGTCTTAAATAATCTTAAGCCTTTTCTCTTGAACAATAAGCTCTTAGATTGTATTATATTTGATACCTTGGTCTGAACCTCTATGATTTAATTCTTATTTTTTTAGAAGCAGGTCTCAGTGAACTCATATGTTTACAATTGTGTTCTGTTACATTGAAACAAATTAATTACTCATTAGTAATGTCATGGTTGAAAAATATTTATTTGAGACTTGTATGATCTTAGGGAACAACTTGTGAATGGTTCACGATATAAGAGGCTTTTAATCAATCTTTAAGACAACATTTATTGCTGATATATGATTTATCACCTATTGAAAGTCCAGAGTTCTGAATTCAGCTGAAATGTAAGAGAGGGTGAAAAGTGTTGAATTAAGAGGAAATATCATCCAACAGATCCTAAGTGATAATGTAGCAGACAATGAAATTATACACTTTCAGTTTAATGCCAACATTCTCTAATATAACTTTATATTCATGCAGTTATTTCATATAATTCTCAGAACATACAGTATGTTATTGAATATTATGGGAAAATAGGTAATCTTGCATCCTTTCAATGGACAATACTGTGGGTGGTATAGGTTTATGGCCAATCCATTCTGTTATATTTATGAAATGACATAAAAAGTTTTGTGTTACTATGGAAGCAAGTGTGTTAGATAAGAAATTGCCTCCTACTTTTGTTCTGGTTGCAGTCATCTTTTTCTTTATTATTAATTGTAAAAAAAATTGCCCGCTTTGTTCCAAGTAAAATTAATAGAGTGAACAATATTCCACTATTTTATTTAAATGGACCAACTGTAACAATGTAGCTTTTCTCATGGGTGAACAATGAAGGTTGGTTGCTTTAGTTGTGAAATCAGAGTTTAAATATAAATATGTTAAATATGCTTCAAAATAGTCTCAAAATCCATACAGAAACCCTTGTCTGATTTTAGATTGTACAATGATTCCATCAGTTGTGATTTCTTGCTAAGGGCATGTATACCACAAATAAGTATATGTGTGTGTGAGTGAGTGAGTGATATTATAAGGAATGTGAATAAACAGACATCTGTATTTGTAACATAAATCAATTTAAATGCCTCTAAATCCACTGCAGTATCTGTGGTCCATTAAGAAATTGTGTTTCATGAAGTGTTTTATTCCAAAACAGCAGATCAATCTGGCAAACTCTTACTACTTCATCCCTAAAGAAGTTTCTGCTATTCATTCAAAAGAGTCTGTTTTATTAAGTACTGGCTACCAGTGAATGCTGGAATTCCTGAACAGCATGCATCTGAAGACTAAACCAAAATATCAGTATCTTTGTATACTTACCACAAGAGAAATGTGGATTCATGCCCATTTCTGGTCATCCGTATGTATAGTATTATGGTAGAAATTAGAAGCTACTTTGGGGTAGGGAGAGGTTATATATTAACTCTCTGAATGTATGGACGTGTATCATAACCTGCTGTAAGGTGTATCCAGTGCCTGCTCTGAGAAAATCTGAAATGCATGGATCATAATAATAACTTGCACTAAGGAATTTCTGATGGCAGTGTAGAATGGCAAAAAAACTTGAAAATACTTATTTGAAAATGACACCTGTAATCTGCAAGAAATGAAAGAAAGAGGTGAGTGGAATAGTACAGATTGAATTGTGACATGTTCTTAAAAGACTGACATGTTAGTGTGAACTGGGGCAATAGATGTGGAATTCACAGCATGGAAATATGTGTTCAACAGATGTGGAATACCCATGTTTAGCAAAAACTATAGCCAATATACTCTCAGACATAATAACCCAAAAGCTAGCTTATGTGACCATTGAAAGAAGCACATACTAAAATATGTATTCATGCTGATATATATGAATATTACATGATGTATCTGTATACATATTAGTTAAGCATCTTAATATATTAGAAATCAATGAATTTAGGCACTTGAAAAAAATTGCTGGACATATTTATCTTATAATTAGCTAGTGTGACTTAACTGGAAATTTTTGTAACTAAATAAAAGTGTAACTAATGCTTAAAACCCTGTTATATACTACTGCATTGTAGAATAGATTTTATATATATATGCATTATCTTATTCCTAGATTGAGGGGCCCTACATGTCACTCATTCCCAGGTGATCTCCTGATTGGACTATTGCAATGAACTCTATATGGGGCTGCCTTTGAAGAGTATTTGGAAACTTCAGCTGGTACAAAAGTGCAGCGGCACAGACAGTTATGTGTGTTTTTCTAGAACACATTACACTTCTGCTCTGTGAGCTTCATTGGTTACCAGTTTGTCTCAGGATCCAAGTCAAGATGCTGGTGTTCACCTTTATATTCCTAAATGGCATGGGACTGGGTTATTTGAGGGTCTATATTTTGTTATCTTCTGCAGTTCTTTCTCTTCTACTCTGAGGTCTCCAGGTATTGCCATGTCTACAATCCAGCCTTTTTTGTCTTTCTTATTAACAATTGTTAAATCACGGGTGCCTATTATGTGGCAGATGCTTGTTTGTTTGAATTCTAAAGTCCCAGAGCACTTTAGCTCCTTCATTTTCTATTTCTTTCTCTATTTCATGTTCCCATCAGTTCTTGCTTTCCAACAAATAGTATTTCTTGTAGATCTGTTAAAGCACCACTGTTGCTACTTTGTCATGCTGTTGTTTGTATGAGTCTGTGCAGTCTTCTTGCAGCAGCTAACCAGGTAATCCACTGTTTCTTTAGCTTCTTTGCAGAGGTGGCACTTGCTATCTGTTGCTGTTTTCTCAACAGTTTTCTCTCTGGCTTTGTATGAATTTGTTCTTAAGGCTTGATCCTGTGCAGTCAGAATAACCCTCTCTTTCTTCAACTTTATTGCTCTTAGCCATTGTTCGATCTTGCTATTATCTGTTTCCCACTACTTTTTTTAAATGTACTGGTTATGTAATGCTTTGCCTTCTAGTGCCTCTCTTCTGTTCTTCATTTGGTCTTTTTTTGTAGGCCAGTTTGGTCTCTCCAGTACTGAGTCTGCCTTCTTGGTATTCTACCATAGCTTCAGTGCACCTTCTTCACTGTTGTTTAGGTATCCTTCCAATGGTCTATTTTTTTTTTCTTCAGCAATCTGATGTACTTACAACATTCCATGCCCACTTATTTTCCTTGACAGTAGAGTCTGACAACATTGCTTCATGGATGAAGGGCATGATTCAGAATAAGAGAACAACAGAGTTGGAAGGAACATTGGAGGTCTTCTAGCCCAACCCCCTGATTAGGCAGGAAACCCTACACCACTTCAGACGAATGGTTTTCCAATATCTTTTTAAAATTTCCAGTGTTGTAGCATTCACAACTTCTGGAGGCAAGTTGTTCCACTGATTAATTGTTCAAACTGTCAGGAAATTCCTCCTTAGTTCTAGGTTGCTTCTCTCCTTTATTAATTTCCACCCATTGCTTCTTGTCCTACCCTCAGGTGCTTTAGAGAATAGATTGACTCCCTCTTCTTTGTGGCAGCCCCTGAGATATTGGAACACTGCTGTCATGTCCCTTCTTTTCATTAAACTAGACATACCCAGTTCCTGCAGCCATTCTTCATATGTTTTAGCCTCCAGTTTTTATTATTATTATTATTATTATTATTATTATTATTATTATTATTATTTAATCTTTAGTGAGATTCACAGCCTTTGAGGCTGGTTAATAGCTCAGCAGCTCGAGTCCTAACCAAGGACCTAGGAACTGTTAAGGTATCATCGGAGGATGTAAACTGTTCCAAGTAAGGTGGTTTTTTGTAGAGTCAAAATGTTCAAGTCCGGCAAATTTAGAATTTCTAAATAGCGGGGTAGCCCTTTGGGTATTGCTCCAAGGGCTCCAATTACAATCGGGACAACACACGATTTCTTTTTCCACAGTTGCTCAACTTCAATTTACAAATCTCGGTACTTTGTGATTTTTTCTTGCTGCTTATCTTCAATCCGTGCATCACCAGGTATTGCAATGTCAATAATAATAATAATAATAATAATAATAATAATAATAATAATAATAATAACAATATTATTATTATTATTATTATTATTATTATTATTATTATTACCATCATCATCATCATCATCATCATCATCATCATCATCAATTCATTATTATTATTTTCCTGGTTATCCTATCCAGGGCTTTTAGTTATGCTTGAATCCATTTCACTATTCCAGATGTGTATCTAATGACTGGAATTGCCCAGGTGTTAATTGTCTTGATGGTATTGGTTCCATTAGTTTGGACTTTAATATCCTTCTCACTCTCTTGGTGTATTCATTTCTAACCTTGTTCTTGACTTCAGTATGCTTGATTTTGTCACCTTGAAGGATGTCCACATATTTGTAATGATTTCATCCAGACTTTTAATGTGATTTCCATAGGGCATCTGGACATCACTATTTTCCCCATTGGATGGTAAACATGCATGTTTGTCCAGTCCAAACTCCATTGCAATATCTTGACTATATATATGGACAGTGTTGAACAGTAATTCTATTTCAGATGGTGTTTATGGTTTGTTGCACAGTCAGCCAGAAATTGAGACTGAAATTGGCATTTTTATCCATCTATCAAGTCCTTCCCAAGGATCTGGATTAGGCAGATGTTTATGTTTGATAATGTTAGTGGTATCATTGTATGGTATAAACTATTCTAAGCAAATCTGCCTTTTGCAATTATTATTAACTATTTTTTAGATTTTTGTACATTTCCCAGAGTAATTTGTTTTGTGAAATGAGCAGCCATGTACGTTTGAGAAATAAATAAATAAATAAAATAAAATTATGCCGTACTGTATTGCACTGCACTACAGCATATACAGGTAGTCCTCGATTTACAGCCATTCATTTAGTGATTGTTCAAGGTTACAACGGCATTAAAAAAAGTGACTTATGACCATTTTCACACTTACGACTGTTGCAGAATTCCCATGGTCATGTGATCAAAATTTGGATGCTTGGCAACTGGCATGTATTTATGACAGTTGCGGTGTCCTGTGGTCATGTAATCACCTTTTGTAACCCTCTGTCAAACAAAGTCAATGGGTAGCCAGGTTCACTTAATAACCATGTTACTAACTTAATAACTGCAGTGAGTCATTTAACAATTGTAGCAAGAAAGTTCATAAAATGGGACAAAATTCACTTATAACTGTCTTGCTTAGTAACGGAAATTTTGGATTCAATTGTGATCATAAATTGATGAATATCTGTATCGCATTGAGATTCCTAACTCATTGTTTACTACATTTGTCTTGCTTTTCTATCAGGAAGAAAAAAGTTAGTGTGCTGTTCCTCCCACTATTTACTAGTGGCCTAATGCCTAGTGCAAGAGCCAGTTTGGTTAGTGGTTAAGGCATCAGGCTAGAAACCAGGTGACTCTTCTGCTTTAGGCATGAAGACAGTTGGGTAACCTTGGGCCAGTAACTTTCTTTTAGTCCTATGAAGAAAGCAATGGCAAACCATTTCTGAAAAACCTTGTCAAGAAAACTGCAGGGACTTATTCAGACAGTCTTTGAGACTCAGATATTATTGATTGAAAGAAAAAACATGGCTGGTCTTTTATACTCAAGGTAATAAATTGTAGCTTGAACACTTAAAATGTATTCATCATTGTTTGTTACACTTGTTTGAATGTTTGTACTCAAACACTACTTTGCTAACTATTTTTGCCTGTTTATAGCTTACAGCCATCTTAGGTTTAGGTATTCAGTGAATAGGGTTGTAAGACTTTAATATGAAATCCATATCCATGACAAATTGCCTATACAAGTAGTTCTTATTTAACAATAATTTTTTAACTGACCATTTGAAGTTATGGTAGCGATGAAAAATTAACTTTATGACTAATTCTCACTTTGCAGGCCTGTAAAGCAAAGGAAAACTGAAGTAAGATCATAGCTACAGTCATAGTTTCACTTACCGTAGTAACTGCTTCATTTAACAATCAATTTGCTGGTCCCAAATGTGATTGTTAAATGAGGACTATCTATAGTTTAGTTGCCTTTATCTTACATAAATACTGGTCTCAGTTCACAACCTTCTAACAGGCCATAACACAAAATTAAATCCTGCTTCCTATACAAAATTGCATGTATATCAATTATTCACCAATACTTGTCCAATGGAACTTAGATGTTCTAATAATTTCAAGTTGACTTAATTTTTTTCTTGTATGTTAAGTAAAACTTTTTCAATTCTTGTTGGAGACTTTTGTCTCTAACTTGCAAGAAATTCTATAAGATTAAAGTGAGTCTTTTGTCTGGAGATATAAAATATATGCTCTTCAGTGGTGAAATGCAAATGTTTTTACTACCAGTTCTGTGGGCATGGCTTGGTGGGCGTGATTTGGCTTGGTGGGCGTGCAAAATCTCCATTCCCACCCCACTCCAGGGGGAAAGATATTGCAAAATCTCCATTCCCACCCTTCTCTGGGACCAGCCACAGGTGGTATTTGCCGGTTCTCCAAACTACTCAAAATTTTCGCTACCAGTTCTTTGAACTACTCAAAATTTCTGCTACTGATTCTCCAGAACTTGTCAGAACCTGCTGGATTTCACCCCTGATGTTCTTGTTGTATAACATTTAGAGAAAATAAAAGGATTTGATTGTTTTAAGATTCATAAGTATGTTTCCAACTTTATATTATGTTTCTTGAAAACTGTGGAATCTTACCAGATGCCTCCTTAAACTGGAATCTATGTTCGCTACAAGATTGGTGGTAAATAAATAAATTCAATCAATCAGTCAATAAAAACGTAGACTTTTTAATCTATTTTTGAAGAATGTTATATCTCTCTTCAGTTATCCTTTCTCAAGGCTAAACATGCAGCTTCTTCAATTTCTCTTTATAGGTTTTAGTTTCTAGTCTCTGATCATTTTTGTTGCACTTCTCTGATTACGTTTTAGTTTGTCTGAATGTTTCTTAAGTGCAGAAATGGAATTAGTAGTGATGGGATCTGATCAGTGCAGAATAAAGTTGATCTATGTGATATACAGTATTTGTTTCTAATCTGAAGACAGGTTATTTCTGTCTTCTAGAGTATTAACTGTACCAATAAAGGACAATATTTGTAGCTCAGGATTGAAATTTTGATACTTTGAGCTTGCTTATTTTCTTGTAGACATTTCATTACTCAAACTGCATTACATCATCAGTGCTCTGCAAGAAAGCAACCAAACTCAGAAAGCCCCAAGGACCCCTCAGTATTAGCTGCTCCATTCAATTTTGTGTTATCCAAAATGTGATAAGGATTCCCCCATTTCTTAGTCCAACTCATAATAAAAAATATTTAAATAAGGTATTTGAACCTTCTTTTATTTCTCTTAATTTGATGAACAACCATTGATGAACATACTTTGAATATTTTATAATAGTTATTCCTTTCATCATGCACCTAGTCTATATTTAACTAACTTGCTGCTCAAAATTCAGTGGATACTTTTTAAATGCTTTGCTGAAATAAAGATATATTAAATGTATATCATTTCCACAATGATCATTTTCACAAAGCTTCTTTTCAGCAAATATATAATTATGGTAATTACTACATTGTTTTTAAGATGTTCATGGTACTGCTTTATAATTTGTATGAAAACTTTTCAGGTATTGATGTCAAATTGGTTAGTAATTTCATGTAGCTTCCTTTTCTCCATTTTTGAAAATAGAAATGATCTGACAAATAACTAGTCAATAACTAGTAGTCAATACCTTCAATACTCATATGGTCTGGACATCTAAGCAGTCAAGAGATAGTCCCAGACAATGTTTCTGAGTCCCATGCTTTAATTCTGTCTCTTTCCTCATCCTACTTTTCACAAATTCTTGGTGATTTGCATACTTTTTTTGTTAGAGAGATTGAAGCAAATAGAACAGGAAGTTGGGTATGTTTAGCTGCTTTATTATTAGCATTTTGCCATTTTACTGAGCATTTTTACTCTAAATGTATCTTAACATCTTAAAGTTACATGTGGACCATGCAACAGCTAAACTGGTAAACTTCAACATTCAATGCCTCAGCCACATAGTCAATCTGTGTTATCAGTTTACATTAAAAAGAAGCTTCCTATATTTTCATGCAAAAGTAAATTGAAAAATGTATGGAAATCCTGCAGGCCAGCTCAACTTGAGTTAGGTGGACCAATATTCCAATTTGATATCAGACACCATCTTCAGTGCATTACTCGCTGAGCAGGTGCTTCTAATAATTGAGAAAGATATTTTAAATGTGCACCTGTTACTCTGTCAGTTTCACATATAAAAAACAGTGAACTAAATCATGAACTAAACTCTATCAGAAAAATAAGAGATGGTAGGAATGACAGCTAGCAAACATGGATTTTGGCGATTCAGACACAAGGAACTTGGAAGAAAATGGTCAATGACCTAACCACAGTATTCACCTGGACTTCAGGTTTGTTAACTTGTGTAGCCTATTTCACTCTAACTTCTGAAGGCGTATTGTAATACCTTCCAATTGAACTCTTTAAAAATGTCAAGTTTTGCCCTGTATAAATATAACCACATTCAGACACCTCACAAAAATATATTAAGAGGGCTCTCTTTCAGAATAGTGGGCACCCCGGCAATGCTTGTGCTTCTCTAATTCAGTCCACATACTAACAAGAGTTTAACATTTCATAGTCTTTACAATTCAGGGGGTATATAGAATTTCTCCCCCTGTATGTTATACTCAGGGATCTCTTGGGAGCCATAATGGAAAAATAAGATGTCCTTCAGCACAAGGCCATTTGTATTATGGAATTCACTTAGGGTATATTTGGGCAAGACTCCCATGATAATTTCTGACAGATCCACATCACCCTGCATTCTGTCCTCTAGTTTTTATTGCACATGCTGTACCACTGAGGCAGCCTTAATGTAACTTGGAAAGACCATGTCCAAGACCTCGTGTTTCTTGAAAAAAAAAATCCACTAGGTTTGGTAGACTACAATCCCTATTAACTTGGTCACGATGGCCCAAATATCGCGAAGGGATCAGACGGGGGAGAAATCGCCATCCCGTGTTGAGGGATCCTGCAACTCCGCTGTTTTAACAGACGGATTCCCAGAAACCGGCTCCTCGCTGAAGCGGAAAATTCAAGATTTGCGAGAGGCTCTTATTTGCAGGTGCCTTTTTTTATTCTTTCCCAAACTTGATAACCGACAAACAAGTTTCCCTGCTCGTGAAGGTCGAAAAACTTTTCCAAGCCAAGAAGAGCAGCCTCAGCAGGAGCAAACTGCCGGCCAAGACGGGTTCTGTGTTGGGCAGCTTAATGCTGCGTCTGCGGGAGACCACGAGGACTCCGGCAAAATGCCGCCTTTCCTTTCGGGGTTCTGGGGCAATAGCCCATGGGGCAAGTAGACAAGGAAGGGCGCCGCTGCCGCTTCTGTAGCGGCACGTTAAACTCGACCTCCTCTTTCCTCTCCTCGATGGGCGGGAGGGAAGGAGGGAGCGATAGGAGAGCCGAGAGCCGGGTGTTGACTTGTCTGAGCGCTTGTGTCCCCAGCGCCCTGTCAACATTTGACGTCCCCTCCCCCACTACACATCTTCCCTGCGTCCTCCTTTCCCGGGAGAGGATGGGAGGAGTTTCCTCTCGGACTGAAAAGGCCACCGCGAGGGGGGTGGAGGTTAGTGACCTGACCCCTTCCCCCTCCGCTTTTTAGGAGGTCTGGATTCTTGCATAAATTATGCCAGCAGTTGATGACGTTAGGGGGCGGGGCCTGGGGAGTGCGCGCTCTTTCCTCCCTCCCGCTCGCCCACGGAAAGGAGGGTGGATAGTGGCGTCGGGGGCGCGCCTCGTGGCGGGCGGAGGGAGCCAGCGAGCGGACAGGCAGGGGGCGGTAGCAGCGGCAGCCGCCTGGCTGGCTGGTGTGTCGCTCGGCTTCTGCGGACGCGCTCGGGAACTATCGGATTAAACTTGAATCGAGTGAAATTACACAAAGGAGGGAAGCGGATCCGGGACCCAGTGGAAACCTCGAGGACCCTCAGTGACCCCCTGGCCGGCCCGGATCAGGGGTATCCGCCCGCCTCGCTTTGATTGCCCGGCCGAAACCAACTCCCGGTGCGTGTGCGCCTGTGTGGGTCTCTTCTCTCCGCGCTTGCTTGCTTGTTTGTTTGTTTGCGGGGAAGAGGTGCTCCCGGGCGCCCCGGCTCTCCTCACCCTCTGCTCCGTTTCCGAAGACGGCGCCCAGCCCATCCCGACTCGGTAAGTGACCTCGCCTTGAGAATCGGGGAGAGCCGGAGGGCAACGGCGCACCGGCTCTGGAGCTGCTGCCCGGCTGGCCGGGCCCCACAGCAGGTCGGGGGAGGGGTAAGGAGAGCAATGGAGCCAGTGTGTGCGTGCGCGGATCCTCGCCCGGTTTCCGCCGGTGCTGCTCTCTGGTCCATGTGCATCCCCGGCCGAGGAGCTTTCCAGGATGTGGGGGTTGGGTGGGGGGGGGGGTGGAGGCGAGAGAAAGGAAGGAGGAGGAGAAGCGAGCACATCGGAGAGCGGGAGCCGGAGCGACTCCGGCGGCGCTTCTCTTTCTGACCTCTTCTCCCCTTTCCCCCCCTCCCCGGTTCTTTCCTCGAGCGCAAGTTTGGAGGGCGATTAAAATAGGAGGAAAAGTTGGACGAAAGTCTCCTTGAAGGCAGGGGGAGAAGCGGGGCTGGCTGTGGAATCGAAGGGGGCGCGGAGGGAGGGGGGGCACGTTGGGTTGGTGGGGGCGGAGGACTGAGGGACTCCCGGGAACGCTCTCCCTCCGCCCTGCTGGCCATGGCGAGCGCTCCTGGCCCTGGCAGCACAACAAGCGCTAACAAAAGTGCGGGGGCCGGCCCTCCCCGCCTCCCGCTAGCCTGATCCGGGGGCTCATCGCGCGGACACATGGAGCCGTTGGAGGCGGAGGGGAGAAGTGAAGGAGAGAAAGAGGAGAGGGAGCCGAAGGAAATGGAGGTGATGGTGGCGGGGGGGGGGTGGCTGGGTGGGGGGGGGGAGAGGCACGAGGTTGCGCCGGGGTTATTTGTCTTCCCTGAAGAGGAGCGGGGAGGTTGGCGGTGGGAGTGAAACGGGAGTCACACGCGGGGGACGGTGCGGGGAGGGGTTCCCTACTGTTTCCTAACAACCCAAGAAGAAAACTGAGGGGGGGGGGGCGGGAGAGGGAGGGAGGGAGAGAAGAAGGGGGAGAGAGAGACGCTGTCTAAGCGGGCTGGCGGCGGCAGCAACAACAACATAATAGAGACTTAACCCCGCGGACCAAGTCTGCTTCCCTTTCTCTCTCTCCGTGTATGTCTTTCTCTCCTCCCCCGCCCCCCCCCCCCCATCGCCACCTTTCGCCTGCGCGCTTCTGTCTCTTCTTCCCTGGTCAGAAGCGGGTCGCCGAGAAGCTTTCTCCGGTGTCCATAGTTTCCCCCTCCCTTCCCGAAACCAAGGCCATTTTGAGGGTGAGCGGAAAAGGTGGTTTGAGGCCAGGCGGTCAGGGAGTGTGTCTGTTTAGGTTTGATTCAGCCGAGGACGTGGGGCTTGCCAGGGATTTGGTTTCTGTCGGGCTGGGGTGGGTGGGTGCGTTGGTGCGGGGCGCTGGGCTGGTGGAAGTGAGAAGCGGACGCTGGAGGGGTAGATGTTGGCGGGGGGAGTTGATGAGGGGGGTGGGGAGAGTGTTGTGAGTGGGTCTCGGGGAGAAGGAGCAGCCATCATTATACTGCATTCATTTTTTTCCCCTTGATGGTATTGCATAAGGGGCACTCTCTCTCCTGGAGCGTTTGACACCCTCTTAAACTGAGAATGGGGGCAGTCCTGGGGAGACATCAGGCTGATGGGACGGGTCTGGGTAGGCAGTAAATTGGAGAGTTTTTCCAAAGCACTTTTGAATATTGCTCAGGCTTTGCTTGAAAGTAGTTTCTTTAAGGAGACAATAGACAAAAGAAAAGTAGCAGGACAGGGGGAGTTTCCTTTGAAATATTAAGGGAATGTTAGGTGCAACAGCCTACTCTTTCTAGTTTGCCTTTGTTTTTGTTTGGTGAGGTGTTCAGTATGCTTTTTAGTAGGCTTAGGTTAAAAATAAAGTGATTTCCCCCCCACTACTTGGTCCTTGTATATTTCAGTTTGGAAAGTTAAAATCTCAAACCACTAATTGCCCCTATCCTGCAAAAGAAATGAGTTCCTTAATTTTATTTCCTGAGCAGTACCGGTTACTCATCTTTTTAATTGAAGAATATCTATTTTTATATATCGTAATATGCACAATAAATACAAGAATAAAAGTTGAATGAAATATTTCTCTTTTCTCACAGATCATCCTGTGTAACGGAGACAAAAAATCATAGTGACTATGAGTCTAGCAGCATGGGTAGCTGATTTATCCCAATTATAAAACCAGTTAGTTTGCAGTAATGTGTGAGTATTATTAATTTTAAAAATCAGTGTTGTTAATTATTTTTGTAGAAACCATGATTTATAATTTCCCAGTTAGAATACTACATCTGTTGCTTGAAGTGTGCTTGTTTTACTACTGAACAGCAGAGGCTCTCAGTCTTTAACCTAAAATGGCAGCTTAATTTGACTAGGGCCCCATTCATTGACAATGATAATAAAAAGGCTGAAAGCTAAATGTAGCTGAATACATTGTTTAGAATACAACTGAGAATTCTGCCTTCCCTTATAGGATATGCAGAGACCACAACTTGTATCAAGACTATGAAAGTTCCCCCCAAAAAACTATGGTAAATGTGGGATTGATTTATGAAGAACACATGATTAATAATTGGCAAGATAATGTAGTGATCATGAAATAACCAGTTCTAAAATAGAAAAGGAAAAAGTGATCTCTTTCAAACCCTTTTTCACTGGGTTTGAAGTTGTGAGATATATTTATATGTGAAGCATTAAACAGGTGAACTGTCACTCATATTTAAAAACAAAATTGCTTTTTTGGCCATCATTTTAAAAATAATTCAAAATGTAACTTTTTTTGACAAATTTGTTCTTTTAAACATAAGAAAAGCAATCATTGCAAATTGACTGTAATTCTTACTGCAAGTGTATCGTTTCAAAAAAAAATTTTTTTACTCTTCCTGAACTCAACATTTTTAGAACATCTGTATACTTAAAGATACACAAATAGCATATTTTTACTATTACATTTTACTATGTTACTACTTTTAGGGGAGCCCATTTTGTAAATGTTATCAATTTCCTAAGTTTAATTAGAAATATACAAGTTTTACAAACTCTTGCTACCTTTTTCATGCAATTTTTAAACAGGTTATTGTTGAAAATGTTTTTATTGATTTTTCAAATAAATGGTTGTTGAAATAAGATACAGGACATATTTAAGATCTGCAAACGCAATGCATCACATCTGAAAACTTTCTATGAGTGAAGAGATATTTTAATCATATCTATTGTAGCAAATAACTCACAGTAACTTGAGAATTTTATGACATTATTATTCTAAAACTCTTCCAAGGCAAGAAGATTGTATTGATTGCTG
This sequence comes from Arizona elegans, assembly GCA_022577455.1. Classification (NCBI taxonomy): domain Eukaryota; kingdom Metazoa; phylum Chordata; class Lepidosauria; order Squamata; family Colubridae; genus Arizona; species Arizona elegans. Next base: position 29,353,803 of record JAKOOJ010000002.1, on the reverse strand, counting down.
ATTTTGAAGATTGATAGAAAAATTCTCGAAGATTCAGACTGCACTGTTATAAAGCATTTATTTGTTAATTTTGTTTGAATCTGGAAGTTGAACAGAAACTCTTTCAGCTTATGTAGAAAAAGAACCTTGCAGTTTCCCACAGTTCACATTGCAGATTTAGGAAAGTTGAAAAATCTACAGTTTCTAAATGGGAAATATTCTTTCACACATAAAACAATAACCATTAGGGAAAAAAAACCATGATATTAGATATATGTTATGTGGCTGAAGATTCACAGATGTAAAGCTAAAAGCATCTTTCAGTTGCTGAAAGTTCAAGTGGAGGTAGATTCTTGAGAGGCATTTTAAGGTTTTCTGCAGCACAGGACAGGGAAATACCCTTAACCATTTTGAATGTTTGCATTATCTTTACAGTTATGCTCAGCCTTTGAACTTAGCATAATATTCGAAAATAAAACAATATCTTTCCCTCTAAGAGACAGTGATAGATGTAAATTTTGGCTGATTTCTAAAGATAATAGAATTTGAAGCTCTGTGGTATTAGTTGCTGGGGAGGGCTTTTGTAAGCTATTTTGGGGAGATGTGAAAAATGGAGATCAACAAAGCATTTTGTAGGGATTTACCTTCAAGTTTTGATCTATGAATCTAGTCATTTCAGTCATGTTGGGTTGTAGAAACCTCATATCTACCTCAATATGGCTCTAGATTTTATGTGGACATTCTATTTGCCACATTTTGAGCAACCGTGCAAATTATGCACAATCTTAAACATCTGTACATAGCTCTAGAAACTATAGTTCAATAGGAGATTCCAGTTGTATGTGGGTGTTTTGAAATTGCATATCAGATTTCATGTTCTTTTGAGGAAACACAGTTGAACCCACAACAAGCATGATTACCACATAGTGCAGAACAATTCTTGCTGTGGAACAGACCAGATACCCTCAATTTAGGCACTTTTATTCAGTGATATGTCTGGCAGCAATTTTAATGTTTTGAGGTGATTAGAACAAGTACTGATCCCATGCATTACAATCAACCATATCTGAATGGTCTATTTGTTTTTAGTTTATTTCAGAGAGATAGTCAACATTTTTTGAAGCAACCATTACGTTTTATACATAATGATTTAGGGGCAAAAGAAATATTGTATCCCAGAAATTTTCTTTTGGATAATCATACTGTAGTGATGCTTTATCATATTTGTCTATTACTATAAGATTACAACTATATACATTCAGTGATAACTGAGATAACAAGTACAAAATATACATAATATTCAGAAACCCATCACTAGAATACATGCTTGCCTCTTTTATTGTAAGTCACCCCTCACCCTTTGTAATGGAAGGGTATATATGCTATTTCAGTACTTATTTCTGGGTAAGTATTTTTAGGATTACAGCCTGAAATATTTAGGTACAGTATTTGATTGGAAAGATTATGTAGTTTTTCTCACCAGCACATCTTGTAGCATGACCTTATCATCTTATGTTCAAAGCAGATTAGTTGTTAACAATGTATTATGGTTTCTTAAATAAGCTACAACTGTCTATTTATCCAACTGCAGACCCAAACTAATTAGATCATATTATAGAATGTAATAAATTATGAGTCCATCCACTGTTTTCACATTAAAATAGAAGTAAAATACAATATTCTTTTATCCTGCAGATCAATGATTTGTATAATTGCTAATATCTACAAAGTTTTCTGAATTAAATATTCTAAAGTTTGAAATACATTCCAAAATTCTTAAGCACTTACATAGTGATTCATTTTTGGGTTTCAGTACTATCTTTTTGATTCTGTAAATGTAAATTTAGGTAAATACTTGAAAATTTTAGACTGTTAAAAAGTATAATTTTGATATTTTAAAATCCTAAATTAAGAATAAAGACTAGGTAGTGTCCACCATATATTAAAATGGAATTGGTTTGGTTATTTTCTGTAGGCTATATGCTATATAAGATTTATTTGTTCATTTGGGACTTTTTAATTCATTTTTTAACATTTATAGTTTTCGTAACAACCATATGAATCAGAATTTCTGATATTGTGGTAAACCAGTTTGAAATTAGATCAAATCAGTTGAATTATAAAGCTGATTCTACCAATATAGTACAGATAGTCCTCAGCTTATAACCACAGTTGTGTGCAAAATTTATCTTGCTAAGCAAGACAGTTGTTAAGTGAATTTTGTCCTATTTTACTCTCTTTCTTGCTACATTTGTTAAGTGAATCGCTGCAGTTATTAAGTTAGTAATATGGTTGTTAAGTCTGGCTTCCTTATTGACTTTGCTTGTCAGAAAATTGCAAAAAGTAATCACCTGACCCAGGGACATTGCAACTGTCATGTTTGTTGCCAAGCATTTAAATTTTGATCACATGACAGTGAAGGTGCTACAATAGTCATAAGTGTGAAAAATGGTCATAAGTCACCTTTTTCAGTGTTGTAACTTCAAACGGTCACTAAATGAATGGTTGTAAATCGAGAGCTACCTGTATTTTGATGTTCGCTCAGCCAAAATATAGTGTTTGATCTCATGAGATCCTTGAATTTAAACCTAATTGCCAGTATTTCATGCTTTCTAATTGTTGGCAAAGTTTCCCTGTTTGGGCTTCAAGTATTCCAAGATAGAGTGTATGGAATAATAATGCGTACATAGAAGGAACAATATCTATCCATAACTCCCAAGCAAGTGAATCTGGCTTATATAACATACCCAAAAAACTATGATATATGTTCAGATAAAAGATGTAGTCCTGAATTAGAAAACAGAGGTTTGAAATTAACACACTAAGGCAGGGCTGTCAAACTCATGGGCCGGATGAGTCACGCCTGGCCACGCCCAAGCACAGTTTAGCGAAGAGGGGAAAAGTCCCGATACGTCACACAATGCTGCTGTGATGATGTGAGTTTGACACCCCTGCACTAGGGAATATCAGTGCAGCAGGAACTTGAAAAATAGTAATGTCAAAAATAGTACTTACCCTAGAGATTTCCATGGTCCCAAAACCCAAGTCCAAAGTTAAGAGGACTGAATTTCAAATTAGAAAATAGGAATATGATAGACTGAACAGTGAAAAGCACATTTGAATATTGAAATTTGTATTTATTCTATCTCAGACATAGAATGAATATTCAGAATGAGTAAACCTGTAAGAGTATTTGATGAGATCTTTCTGCAGACGTGGGAGAATTTTCACTATAGATGTTAACTTGATCAAGCTTGTAAAAATTTGATCTTAGTGCTTATGTCTGAAATGATAGCAGTGTTCCAGTATTTGAGGGGCTGCCACAGAGAAGAAGGGGTCAAGCTATTTCCAAGGCACCTGAAGGCCAGACATGGAATAATGGATGGAAACTGACCAAGGAGTGGTTCCACCTAGAAATAAGGAGAAATTTTCTGACAGTGAGAACAATCAACCAATGGAACAGCTTGCCTTTGGAAGTTGTGGGAGCTTCATCACTAGAGGCTTTCAAGAAGAGATTGGACTGCCATTTATCAGAAATGGTGTAGAGTCTCCTGCTTGAGTGGGGGATTGGACTAGATGACCTACAAGGTCCCTTCCAACTCTGTTAATCTAAAAATAAGTGGAAAGTGGTATACGTGTACAGAAATTTTGGAATTTGAGTTTCTCTGTTTTACATAGCTCAGTATCATTAACTATGGACAGTTTATTGAAACTGTACTGACACTGAATATCTTTTTGACATAGTGCATTCTCACTGTAGAAATTTGAACTATAGTATCTGTGAGAGAAATCTATCTACCCTCTTTTTGAATACATACACTGAAGGAAAACTTGCTACCTTGATTGCTCCTAAATTTTGCCTACAATTTGCTTTTCTATAAGGAGACATTGTTCTCTATTCTGCATTCTGGAATTATTTAATAGGTCTTGATCTCCCTGCTGCCTTTTCTCTTAGTTTCTTCTCATATGAAATTTCCAGTATTCTTCTTGTTGTTTAACTTTGCAGCTTTTTGGGGTTTTCTGATTTGTTTTTAAAATTTAGTTCCCATTAGGGATAACAGAACTTGAGCTGTGTTAAGCAATGAAAGATATAATAAAGTGGTTCTTTTGATTTGAAAATATACTTTTCTTGCAGTTTAACATTACTCGATGTAGTTATTTCAGACCATTTTAACCTTCAAGAATATTTTCTTTTATTTCTTCCTGCTAGATAGATAGAATCTATCTTGTCCGGTTTTGTGCACTGCAAATTTAATTTACTTAATTTCTTAATTCAATTCATTAATAAAATAATAGGAAGAATATATTGCCCTGATTGAGAGGCATACCACTCAATACTTTAGTTTATGAAGAACAGCTGATTAACAATATTTGACTGTTATAGTCAATTGTGCTTTTACCTACTAGACATGATATCTAGCTCATATGTAAGTAGAATGCTAATCAGAATATCTTAAAAGTTTTTGTCAGATACTTTACTCAGTTAAAATTCAGCTGAGCATTCCCATAATCTACTAAGGAATTCAAAGTAAGATTAATATGATGATATATATTCTTACAAATTCATGCTGGTGTCTGGTAAATTACTGGTTACAGATTTTAGGATCTGCTGTACAATCTTCAGTTATTTATTTATCTGTTTATTTATCTATTTTCTCACGTTTATTATTATTATACATGTTCACAAATAACTCAAGGTGGCACACATCCAGCACACCTTCCTTTTCTTATTTTCCCTGCAACAACTCTTTGAGATAGGTTCGGCTGAATGAGTGACTGGCCCAAAGTTAACCAGCTGGCTTTAATATCTAACGCAGGATTTGAACTTATGGTCTCCTGCTTTCAAGCCTGGTGCCTTAACCACTAGACCAAATATTGATGTCAGACTGACTGGTCTGTAGTGTTCTGAACCTTCCTTTTCTTTCTTTTTGTAGACAAGACCACACTTGTTATCTTCCAATATTTTGCAGGATAGGCAATTGATTATTCCTCTCTCCCTCATTTATAGTAGTAATATTTGTGTACCAAAGGCTATGAGTGACCAACAATCAGAACCATATTAGAAACTCTTAATACAAATAAATAAACTCACCAAGGGTTTTTTATATTTATATAAAAATGTTATATAATATTTAATATGCAATATAAATAATATAATAATATAATAAAATATATAATATAAAATTTAAAAAATATGATTATAACAGCATCATAAGATTAAAAAAAAAAACCAAAGTCATATGTTCACTAATACATAACAATATTAAAAGCATGCCTTTCTCTTGGACTAGAGTGGAAAGGCAGCTCTTCTGAAACTCGGGACAAAAGAATAGACTCTGTCTCAAAAGGGAAGAATTCTAGAGCATGTGGTCAGCGATTGAAAATGCTCATTTTCTAGGATCTGAATGAAGTTGATCGTGGTCAATCTGTTTGAACAGGCAGATGAATATGGGAAAAAACAGTCACTCATATAACCCAGCCAGGAGCCATTTTGAATTTTAAAGGTGATAACCAGCACGTTGAATCGCACCTGGAATCCAACTGGAAGCCAGTTATGCTACCTTGGATTCACTTGATCCATAGTCTCAAAACTGCTGTTTTGGAGAGATTAAATCCCAGTCTGTACTGATAGAATATCCTCTTTTCAGAAAAGATGTTCTGATAGTGGTTTTCTAGCTTTTCTAAGAATAAAAAAAACACGGGAACATAATGTTTTTTTTTATTATTATTTTGATTGAACAAAAAGTTTGATGTTAAAGTATGATAGAACAAGTATATGAAGCCACATGCAGAATCCTAAGTATGTTTTCACACACTTATCTGTTGTAAGATTTATTAGAACATCTGCTAAATGAACAATGATGTTTTCAGGACTACTAATTATATGTATATGTATGGAAACTTAATTGTCTTTAAAATTTTTAAAATTATGTAAGAGCTCTCATTGGTACATTTTTTATATTTTTCTTCAAATGTCCTCTCTAGTATACTTAGGTCAAGTTTTCCCTTTTTGCTGCTGAGCCTCATTAATATGCAACTAATTTTAATTGGCAATCTGTAGGGAATTGGTCTGCTCATAATACATAGGCGTGAATCATCACATAACAGTGACAGTATTCATCACTGAGTAGCAGTGCATTCCTAAAACTCATGTCTGTGGTCAGGTCTGTCTTATCATAAAGTAGATCCCACTGACCACATCCATTGGGTTAGGTCATTTTTAATGTATTATTTTTTTTTTAGAAAAGCGCATAAACACAAATAGAAAATAGAAAACATAAACACAATAGAAAATAGAAAACAGATAAAAAGTACAAACAATAAAGCATAAATAAGTAAACAAGGGAACTAAAAAATCAATGAGGTTGTGACTTTCTAGTATATCATTACTGTAATAAATTATGAAAATTGTAAATAGCTTAAAACATGGTTGAGGTATAAGCAAAGGTAAATAGAACGATAGTCAACATAATATACATCACCACCCCACACAAAAGCTACAATAAAAGTCAAAACTGAAAGTATGTTTGGATTTAAATATTCCATAAAAGAAAGCAGCATGAACAATCTATATAATCCCTTCTTCCTTCCAAAATATTAGTTGAGGTCAGTGGTGAAATCTAAAAGTTGTTACTACCGGTTCTGTGGGCGTGCTTGGGGGGTGGGGTAATGTGACTGGGCATGGCTATTTTTTTTTTTTTTTACTTTTAAAACCATTTTTTCTACAACCTCTTCAGTGAAGAGGTTGTAAAAAAATGCTTTCAAAAGGCTCTGACAATCCCAGCTGAGTTGCCTGATCGGCAGAGGCTTTTTTTCTTTTAAAAGCCTCTGTCGATCAGGCAACTCAGCTTGGATTGTCAGAGCCTTTTAAAAGAAAAAAAGTCTCTGCTGATCAGGCAACTCAGCTGGGATCATCAGAAGCTTTTAAAACCATTTTTTTTCTACAACCTCTGAAGAGGTTGTAAAAAAATGCTTTCAAAAGGCTCTGATGATCCCAGCTAAATTGCCTGATCGGCAGAGGCTTTTTTTTCTTTTAAAAGCCTCTGCTGATCAGGCAACTCAGCTGGGATTGTCAGAGGCTTTTAAAACCATTTTTTCTACAACCTCTGAAGAGGTTGTAGAAAAAATGCTTTTAAAAGCCTTTGATGATCCCAGCTGAGCTGTGCGATCATCAGAGGCTTTTTTTTTTTTACTTTTAAAAACATTTTTTCGGCCCAAGAGGTTGTAAAAAAAATGCTTTTAAAATAAAAAGAAAGCCTCTGATGATTGCGTGGCTCAGCTGGGCATGGGGGGGGGGCAGGGAATATTGCTACTGGTTCTCCGAACCACCCGCCTCCATTGCTACTGGATTGGGTCCGAATTGGGAGCATTTCACTCCTGGTTGAGGTAGATATCAATATATCAGATTATTGTCCAGTAATGATTTCTACTTTGGATTAATTTTGATGTGAGATTTAAAGTGCAAAAAATCATATTCTCACAATTTAGTGGGAGAATTAAATGATCTTTCCAGTAAGAAGCAGAAAATAACATTGTGGCAATTAATGTGTATAAAGGTAATTTCATTATACCTAGATTGAATGTGTGGTTTAGCAAAATTTAATAAGTGTATCAGTTTGGAATAGGATTTCTATTTCTACAACTTGTTTCATTCTGATATGAACAACGGTTGGCAAAACAAAAGTTTTGCTATTTGAAAAACATTTGGTGATTATGATAGACCACCTTCAAGCTGAATACAAATATAATTTCAGAATAATTCTATTATGTAGGAATCTTGAGAAATAATGAAATAAACTTTTAATAACTATAATATATTTAATTGCATAATGTTTTTGACGCTGCATGAGTTCAGCAGGAATAAAAGAGTATTTTTGTTGATCTCATTTGTATTTGGTGTAGTGTCCAATAATAGCCAGCCAGCAATGAAGAATTTTAGTTGCTGTGGTGCTGTTTTTCCATTGTGACAGTGTGCTGGTGAAATCTTTCACCATTTTCATCACTGACTGCACTTTGATTATAGGGAAAGAAATTCAAGTGTGAATGCAGAAAATGGATCTTCAGTGACATTTCATAGTCTCCTATGGTGTAAGAAGTTTGTCAACCAGTGGAATGTACCGTATTTTTCAGAGTATAAGAAGCACTTTCCCCCCCCCCCAAAAGAAGGTGAAAATTTGGGTGCGTCTTATACATTGAATGTAACTCAATTCCACCCGCTAGCCCCCACCCTTTTTGAGCTTTTGGAGGCTGCAAATGCAGCCTCCCAAACAGAGAGAGCCTCTCAAACAGCCTCCAAAAGGTCCATTTGAGAAGCTCCCTTTGCAAAGAGAAGCTCCTTTAGCTTTTGGAGCTTTTGGAGGCTGCCTCTCAAAAGGAGAGCCTCTCAAGCAGAATTTTTTTTTCTTTTTTTCCTCCCCCAAAATCAGGTACCGTATTTTTGGGAGTATAAGACGCACCAGAGTATAAAACGCACCTATCTTTTTTGCTGAGGAAAAGAAGAAAAAGAAATCTCCCTCTGCCTCTGAGCAATTTTGCCTCGTTGCAGCAAACAGCCTGCTTTACTTTCATTTTCGTTTTCAGCATAGCTTGGTTAGCACAAGGGGGAAAAAATCTGCTCCAGCAATTTACCTCTTTGCAGCAAGGAGCAGAGCCCTGCGCAAAACAGCTGAGAGCAAATCAACTGAGAGTCGGGAGGCCGATCCAATCAACTTGTGCTAATTAGGTTATGCTGACGCTGAAAGGAGCAGTTTTTTCTTGCTGTTTGCTTGCAAGGAGGTTGCAAGGAGCAGCTTGCAACTGCTGTGAGGCAGAGCCAAAGGGTGGAGGCCAGTGGGTGGGCAGGCTACATTCAGTGTATAAGACGCACCTAAATTTTCACCCCCTTTTACGGGGGGAAAAGGTGCGTCTTATACTCCGAAAAATATTGTATGTTTTATACTCTGAAAAATACAGTAGTTGGTGTTCTGTAATTGTCAAGAAAATTTTCAACTACATCCATGAATGGTTTCTAGGCAAATTTCTCTGGCCCTACTACCAAATCTTTGAACTGCTAGTCATTGATGATGTATATGATTTATGGATCAACAGAAATGCCTTTTTTAATCTTGGCATCAATTATTCTTGGAAACTTCAATCTCAAATAGTTTAAACTTCACTTTCCTTGTTTATCACTTTAACAAAATTTTTCATCATTGCAAGTGGATGCAAAATATCTTTGTCAGGTCAACAGGTTCATGAGCCACATATTTCTATCCTGGAATCAAATTGTTTCAAAATGGCCATTTTACAGTTTAATGTAATGTGATTCTCTTGCATGACTTCCACATTTGTATATGTAATATTATTTGGTATATCCGAGATGCATTCCAAGCAGTACAGCCACGACTTATCTCCAGTATCTGGTATACTAGATGTACTTCAACAACAGTACCATGTTTTTATATGTTTCTTTCATATGTGCCAATAGGTATTGAAGGATGTACATTGCCAAGGTACAAAGACGGAAGATTTCTATAAAACAGTATTTGATAGGCTAAGTTACAAGTTATTTTCACGATTAGCAGCCAAAAATCTGTAAAATACAAAATCTTTGTTATTTAGTGTAATTTTCAGTGTAATTGTTGAGCTTTAGAACGTTGCCACCAGATATGGAAAAAACGATCTGACTTGCTCATTATATTTCCAACAATTTTTAGAGAAGAAATTATCCAATTTTACAATCTATTCAAAATAAATTTAATATTCTTTTTACCCTGAAATTATTATTTTCCCATTTCTGTTACTGCTTTCGGGCTCTGCATTCATTTGATCATGCAGGTTCAGATTCTGAGATTCAGATTCTTGTTCAGATTCTGACTTTATAGTTCACCAATATACAATAAAGCAGGATAAATTGCATGCTATAAGACTGATGGCGAACCTATGGCATGCGTGCCAGAGGTGGCACACAGAACCTTCTCTGGGCACACACCCCATCGCCAGCTGCTCTTTTGGTTTCCAGCGCTGGTCTTTGTGCACGCTGGAGCACCAGAAACCTGAAGACCAGCTAGCCGGTGCGAATGCATGCACCTTCCAGGTGGTCTTCGAGTTTCTGGCACGCGCACACATTCCATTTTGGGCACTCAGTGCCAAAAAGGTTCACCATCACTGCTATAAGATTTTAAAATTAAATCTTTTACCCTTATTTCTACAATTTTAGCGCTGTGTTGTACAATTCTAATGTTGTGCTATAGTGCTATGCTACTTCTTTGAAGATAAAATGTCAGGTAAACTAGACTATTTTGAAACAAGAGTATCAAAAGGTTGTATCTTATGGTAACGAAACTTCAGCAAATATATGTATGATTATAAAATTATCTCTTTAAAAATTGATTACAAAAAATATTCACTTTTTTCCAATATCCAGTTTTTTTCTAATCATTAAAACCACAAGTCATAAGTGCATTTTTTTCCATTTCATGCAAATCGTCTCTAAGGGGTTTCCAGGCAGCTCTAAATGTAGATACTGTCTTTTCTCTGATCAAGGAAGTTAAATTAGCTGTCTTTGCAAGTTACTTCATCATTTTCACCAATCAATCCTCCATTGTGGGTGGTGTTGAATCTTTCCACTTTTGAGGATATAATAGTCTCATTGCAGTTATCATATATAAATATTGAGTTCTAATGACTGTTTGTAGTTGTCTGTCACCATTGAACAAATTTCTTAACACATTTTTTAATAAACGGACATTTAATAGGAAGTGAGAAGAGAGAAATCTGGATTTACTATTTTTCTATGTTTGTACCATCAATATATTATTTATTATTGCATGATCTCTTATAAATCGTTTATTTCTGTTTGTATCAACCAGAGATATTTATGCAGACCATCTGGAAATCTTGCACCTTCTATAGAATTAGCTGAGCCATAAGGAGATATAATCCACTCTGAGACCCATGTTAAACAAATTAGCATGGTAATACAGTTTAAAGTTCAGAACTGCTAATCCACCCTCTATTTTGAATAATTTTGGATTTCCAGTGGGTTGTATAGAAATGAAGACTTGATTTGGTTGGTTGCTCCAAAGTTTACAAATCCCAGTATTCCCAATATAAAGAATTTCTATCATTTATGTTCTTGATAAAGAGTTCAGAAATCATCCCTCTAACTAGCAAACAATGAAAATTTTGAGCATATTAAATAGAGTAGTTATTTTATTTTCACTATGTTTGCTTTGCATCACATTTATTCTAACTTTGCAATTAATTTGGTTGATAGAACTCCATCTTATTTACCACGTAATGTATGGTAAGTGAAAAACTATTTTATCATTCCCTCTTCTATAACTATGCTATATGATTTATATATTAGTAGAATAATAAAATTTCATAGTGTGTCAACATTTGTGTAAAGTTTATTTTAACTCAAACTGAAGGAGAAAGTTTCTAAAATAAATTAGAAAACAATTCGTGCATGGAGTTCTGAATAATTTTAAAATTTTAAAAAGCTTTGAATGAACTAATGGAATAATGGAACTATGATGAATTATGGAATGTTTCTCTAGCTTTGACTTAGTTCATTTACTAATTGTATGACTTTAAAACTGGTTATGTATCTAATTGTAACATGACTTATACTAATGAAAAATATCCAAAAAATACTGAAAAAATGAAATATTTACATCTGAATAATCTACCTCTGAGGCATTGCCAATTTTAACTAAAAATTTAGGATGCTTGAACAGTTATATACAACTGTCATGCTCTTGTTTATAGGGGGTAAGTACATTTTTGAATAGAAAAAGATATAACTTTCAATGAATAGCATCTGAAATTGGATAAGGACATTTCTGAGAAATATTTGGAGAACCACTGCATTTTAAGTTGAGACAGAGCTAAGCTATATAGATGAATAGTTCAACTTTATATAAGACAGCTTTTTAAAAGTACGTTTGCCTGCCCCATTTGTATGCAGGTTAACTTGATATAGGTACTAAATATAGCTAGGACCAATTTATAAAACCTTTTTCTCACAGGGAAAGACTGTGTATGGTTAAAATGTGCATAGTATTCAGATTGCTTGTTGACAAGTATGCACATGGAAGGATGAGGTTAATTATACACTGAAGTTACTGTCAGGTGAAATGTTATGGTTCCTAAATTATAGTAGGTTTTTTTTTTAACAGTACCTCTTCAGATTTAATTTGAATCTGAAAGACTCCAAGGTTTCCTTAAAAGTAGTCACTTGAAAATTTTGTATGTGAATCTTGGTGTTCAGACAAAGTGGGAAATCTATTCTTTCCCATACTTAACCCTAGCCTTTTCTATTTCTTCCCTTTCTATTCTATTTCTTCTACAGCAAATGGTAGCTATAAATTACGCTTTCTTACTGAATGCAAAGTTTAGAGATTGAGCAGAGTCACTCTTTGAGGGAGATGGGCAGTTCAGAAGTGTGAAAAATAAATAAATATGTATTTCCAGTGGAATATTTAATATCTCCAAGAAAAGTTTGAAAGAGTGTGATTCAGCTGCCAATCAGAGTGGACGACATTAAAAATAATAATAGTTTTATTTAAGTTAAGAGGTTTCTTTTGTTAATAAATAACGGCTACTATAAGCAAACTTTGGCCTAGATGTGTAAATCATATAATGATTTGCATGCAATCAGAAAGATGTAATAAAATAATTTTATATAAGTAATCCTCAAGTTATAACCACAGTTGGCACCAGAATTTACTTTGCAATAAATCTCTGAGCTGCAATGCAGCGTAATGCCACAGCTGCCCCTCAGAGTGTCTGCTGCTCCAGTCTAACCCAGCAACCTGGCACAAAGCCACAGCTTCCTGGGAAGCACAATGCCCTAGGACCGTGATGGCAAACCATAGGTGGCACGCAGAGCCCTCTGTGCAGGCACGTGAACCGTCGGCCAGCTCAGCTCCACTGCGCATGTGCACGCGCCTCCCATCGGCCAGCTGATTTTTCTGCAGCGGGTCTCTGCAGCGGGAGGCAGGGTGCATGTGGGAGATGTGCGTGCATGCATGCGTGGGGGGCGGGGCGGGTAGTGTGCAGAGGGTGGGGGGAGTGCAGGGGGAGTGGTGCACCCTTCCCCATGCCAAAGGGGAGATCAAGGGACATCCGCAGCACTCCATCCCACTGTCTCTCAGTTTGTCTGTGGCCACGCTGAACAAGCACTAGCACAGGGCGTCGGGATTGCCTGCCTCTCCCATGCTTCTGCCTTGACCTGCTGTCGGTGCCTACAAGCAGAAGCCCCATGCCCAGAAAAAGACGAGTGAAAGTCATGCTGCCAGCTGCGCGCGGTTTGCTCCATTGCCCGGCTAGGAAGGCAGAGGGTGGAGCTGCGCGTAATGCCCACAAAACCTTTCCCACTCCTGCTGAGTTAACACGCAGCTCCTTGCGTTCACTCTCACTCCCCCTCGCTTCCCCCTCACAGAGCCCTCACTCCCCCTACCTGGCCCTCTTTTGACTCATTGAGGGGCGTAGCAGGCAGCGCTTTCCCCAGCAAGGCTTGTGCGCCAGGCAAGCTGACTCACCAACTCGCAGAACCGGCAGTAGCAGCACGTTTCAGTTCCTCAAGTAGCGGCATTTTTGGGACATGGCAGGATTCTGAGGAGCTTCCTCCTCTTCTGCACAGAGAGCTTATTACTGGTAGTGAGGGCTTGCGGAAACGTGCCAGTTTCTTTTTCATGGCAACTGGCTTAAGAGCGCTGGCTATGGGAGAAGACAGAGAGAAAGCCTCTTAATTCCTGTGCATGTCTTTTCACTTTTCACTAAGTTTAAAGGTGTGTTCTCTGTGTGTGGTGGGTAGTGGAGCTCTTTCCGAGAAGAGAGACGATTGCTGTGTATTTTCAGGGCAGTGAGAAGACTCAGAAAGAGCTCTGTTACACACACACACACACACACACACACACACACACACACACACACACACACACCAACTTAGTGAAAAGGCTTTCTCTCTCTTCTCCCACACCCAGTGCTCTTAAGCTAGTTGCTGTCTCATGTGGATCTGGGCAGGCATGCCTTGTCAACAGTGGGAAGAATGTAGTGAAAGTCAGCTGGGTTGGAGGGGAATGTGGAGTGCAGCAGACCAAATGTCCTAGATGGCAGTTGAAGCACCCCTACAGTTGTAAGTATGGGTATGTAAGTATGCCTGAATTTTGATCACATGACTGCAGGGACGCTGCAATAGCTGTAACTTCGGGGATCGGTCACTGAAAGAATAGTAAGTAGCAAATTGAGGACTACCTACATAACCTGGCCTTTTAAAAATAGGCTATTTTTAGTTGGTTTACTACAGATAATTGTAATCCTAATCCATATGATTTATGTACTAATGGATAGATCAAGAATTTTGAAAGAAGTGTCATTCTAGCTTTATTAGTTAACATTTCTATAATAAGTGATATAAAATGTGAAACTTGCATTCTTTTTAATCTGATAAGTTTTTTCAGTATGAAGTTATCTAAAAGAAGAGTGATTTCGTAAATTGAACGCATCAGAGAGATAACCAAAATAATTTTTGTTAGTTGCATTTACAGTCTCTTCTTCCTGAATTTTGCAGTAAGACCTAGAAGGATCACAGCTTTGTAAGTTTAATGGCCAACAGATGGAGCTGGGTTAGCATCTCACTGCTACTTCGGGATGCAGGAATAGTAAAATTCATAGTAAAATTTATAAATAGATTTCCAACAAATTGTAGAGAATTGAAAATGCAATACAGAACTGTATATCTGTCAAGTTATATGTAAGTGACAGAACAAAGCAACTTAACTCAGTGAGTTATATAGGTAGTCTCTCGACTTACGCCACAATTGAGGTGAAAGGTTTAGTTGCTAAGCAAGAAAGTTGTTAACTGAATTGTGCCCCATTCAGTTGTTAAGTGAATCACTGCAGCTGTTAGATTAGTAACATGGTTGTTAAGTGAATCTAGCTTCCCCATTGGCTTTGCTTGTCAGAAGGTCACAAAAGGTGGACACTGCAATCGCCATAAACATGAACCCAAACATCTGAATTTTGATCATGTGACTGCGGGATGTGGCAACAGTCAGAAGTGTGAAAAATGTTCATAAGTCACTTTTTTCAGTCCCATTGTAACTTAGAATGGTTACTAAATGAATAGTTGTAAGTTGAGGACTACTGTACTTTTTCCATTTTTACTAGAGCAAACAGAACTCTTTGTACCGCAATAAGAAATATTATTGCCTTTGTAAAGTATACCACCAATTCACTTTACTACTGATGATGGTCTATAAAGCATTCTTTATTTAAAAGCAATATTAATTCCCATGGACAGCATTCCAGTTAGAGAACTCCCATTTACCAAAAGATGAACTTGTGAGTTACATTTCCAGGTTATTTTTCCTGAGATACTGTTCGCCACACCAACTTACTTTTTGTCTTTTTTGATAATGTGGACACACTTTAAACAAACCATTGGTTATAGCCTCAAATCATTATTTTGGAATCCATGTGAAATAAATATGATACTGATGGCTGGTAATACACCTTTCCTTGCAGACCATTTCTGTCATGTTTCTTTGTAGAAAAGATCTGTAAAATATGAAAAAACAAAGCAGAGTATCCCACCTGTTATTAGGAGCACACTATTCATCTGGAAGCTGTGCATATAAGATTAATCAAGCAATTCAGGATGGATACCACAAACAACCAGAACTGAAAATCTGATGGAATCGCCTTTTAAAATACCAAGTTGTACAAACCTCAAAATGGGCAGGGAATTCAAAAGCATAAGGTCACAACAGAACACCTATCATTTAGTCCAGTTTGCCTTAATTTCACGTGGAGGGGGGAACTCTCAGGACCTTCTTTAGATGTTTTTAACTATATAGCTTTGATAAGGTGATATCTGATTTATTTTCATTGCTACACTATAAAGCTTTACATTCATGGCAATGCTTTGTATTTGATCCAGAAGCCTCTTGGTAGTTAGAACAGTGCTTTCCTAAGCAATAATACGTTCAATAGTGGGCTTAACCTGCCAGCCACCTAGACACTTTGGATTTGCTGTAGATTCCTTGTCATCTCCAAAGACTCCCCTTATAGTGTACATTATGAAAATCTAAAGTAGTTTTGATCAAAACATGGATTAGTCGTTTGCAGGATGATCATCTTAGTTCAGGTATGATCATAACCTGACTATCATAACTAATGCACCAGCCAAAGCTGAGCAAAAGCCAACCTCATTGTAGCTACCATCTACTCTTTTAAGCAATAGACATTGACCAAGAGAATCAACAGGTCATGAGCCAACTCCTTCAGGAGGAACATAACCAGAATAACTACCAAAACATATGTTTCTTGATATTTAATAATATACAGCAATCCAGTTTTGAAGGATTAAATATGAGCTTACTTCACCCTTTCCACACCACTACAGATACAAGCTTAACCTTAGATAGATCCTTGGCTCAATATGGGGTGATGATATGCAGCTGAATACCTTCAGCATACTGTTGAATTCTCACCTAAACATATGGAAGACTTCTTCCTGCTGCTTCATATAAAAGTTAAATAATATAGGGAAGAATATTGAACCTTATGGCATACTAGAGCAACCATATCTTTGAGCACTCCTGACTAAAAAGTTACACTGGACCCCTTTCTCAGGGCATGGAAATATCTTGTGGAACTTCAATCTTGTGAGTTCTATCACAAGCAGCAGCTTGTGGAGGATCATTAAATGTTTATTAGTTGTAGGAATTTTAATTATATTCTGAGGCTGTATGCCTTTTAATATTGGATTCTAAAGGGATAGTACTGTTGTGTTCCTACTTCGTTAAGAGTTCCTGGACAGTGTTGTCATGATTGGAAATTACCTTATTCATCAAGAACCCAGTGATTTTATATTAAAATAATTCCCACTTACAGTAACAAAAAGTATACCATCAGAACATTTTATTTATGAAAAGTTTAATCAGAATAGTTGTTTTTACTTTGAAGGAATACTCTATTCACATTTGTTTATCCAAGTGCTAGAAGCCATAACAATATCTCTTTCCATTTATGTTCTTTCAGTAGGACATGCTAAAAATATACTTAGAAATGCTGATTATTAAAATTTTAATGATTAAAACAGCAATATATACCAATAAGGGAGAATATTCATAGCTCAGAATTGACATGATAAGTCCTTGGTGTTGTCTGAGCTTGACTGCCAAGCTTAGAGTGCATCAAGGACCCCAGCAATATACACATAAATACAAAACACTTGATCCAAACAAATAAACTTGCAGGTTGAAACTAAAAATCTCAGAGTAATAACAGTTCCTGGCCCCATCCATGGGCAAAGATTGGGATCAATCTAATCTCCAGTGGTAAAATGCTTCATAGAGCAAGCTCCATGACTGGTGCTACTATTCATATTGCTCACTTTTGTCGTTGGACTTGAGAAAAATATCAGGCAGGAAGGCATTATTTCTACCACAGGAGGATCCTTTTGAGTCTGTTTCTGAAAGTAATACTATATTATTATCAGATACCTGTCCTTTCTTCCTATCATCATTTTATAAAAGACATTACAACAAATCCTAGAAGTATACGCAAAGAAGTCGAAAGAGGCTTTTCTTTTGTAAGAAGGAAAACATACAAAAAGAAGCCCACTTCCTAATGAAAATCGTAGTAATGTTACTCAAATATATTTAGTAATGGTGTACAGTTCTTCAAATGCAAATGATGCTGTGCAGTTTTTCAATAAAAAGAGAATAATATTATTATCCATACATAGACTTGCATATTCGTATGACTTTTTTTTCTTGAAAGAAAGCATAGAATTAGTCCTGCAACCTCTACATAGTGACATTATTTTAACTGCATATGAAAACCAAAGTGGAAAAATTCTGTAAAGTTATTTCATATAAATGTTGATTTCAGGTTTTTGAGATAACTTATTAACTTTAATAACTTTAAATACTTAAACTTTAAATACTTAAACTTCATTAATGCCAGTTAATCCACCCGGACTATAAATCCTCTTAATTCTTTTCAAGTTTTCTTGTCTCAACATCATAGGTTATATAAAACAATTATTGTATCATGGAGGCAAGCTGTAAAGGCTGCAATTAGGCTGATATTAGTCAATGGACATCAAGCTGCAGCTGGATTGTTGTCAACTGGGTTCCTTTGCTGAGATATTTTTAAGCTTACGGTTCTTGAATTAGATGAAATATCTGGGCTTGGAAAATATTTTAGTTTTGTAATGTTGTAATCTACATTCAGAGTTTTTTAAAAATATATAATTTGTTCTACATTATTATACATTATAAAATATGCTTTTTTTCTGGGTTCTTGGAGATGATGGCTTTAAGACAATAAATTGACAAAGCACAAAATTGTATTTTCTAACATTGCTAACATATGCCCATGAAACCCACCTGTCCCTTTGTTCTGTCTGATTTTTAAAATTATTAGGAAGCAATAAATAAAACTTTACTAAATGCTTGTTTTGTGATTGAGCATCCTCACTGTAACAGCTGATTTTTAAATAAGATTCTTTGCCTAGCTAATAGCTGCTTTGTGACACAGTCTTTGGACTGATCTGAAATTTTAAATTTGCCATTGGTCCAAAAAGTATTTTTTAAAGCCTAGATGATAGTTTGTTCAATTTAAATCGAAGTTACTTGGCAACTATTGTACAAAAACCAGAATAATAGCAAGAACTGTAAATGCAAGCAAGTTTTAAGTTATTTAATTAGGTTGTTCAGTTCCAAATCTTTGTGATCCAATGGACCACAGTGTGTTAGAACTATTGTATTTATGAATATTCTAGTTTTGATCAAATTCATCTGTCAAATATTTTGAGCAAGACATTTTTCTAATACATACCAGACAACGGTAAGGAATCAATATGCATGCTTTGCATCCATTTTTGCTCTTAGAGGGCAAAAAGAGGCTGTGGTGAGTGACCATGTCTTTAAGTGGAACTAGCCAGCCAGTATAGAACTATATGAGCTGAGCCTAGTGTTTATCTATGTAAAAATTTTACTTATTGGCTGCTTAAAGAATATTGAGAACTGATCACTACCTAGTTGGTAACAAGTATGAATGAACTTCAGTGATTTCATTTATTGTATAGCCTAATCATTACTTTTTAAAATTCTATCAATATCACAGTAATAAACAGTTTCTATTTCTGCTCAAGATATTTTTTTGAAGTAACATTTTTGTACCGTCATAAAACAAACTCAGTGCAAGAGTATTTATGGTTTGTTTAAGTAGCAGAGTAGTAGGTGTATATTTATGGAATTACTTGGTACACTGTAAATGTAGCACTATTACCCACTACTGTCTTGGAAATATATGCGAGGTGCCACAGGAGTCAGTGCTCTCTCCAGTCCTACTTAATATCTACATGAGTCCACTTGGTGAGCTCAGCCGTCATATGCTGACGATACCCAACTATACATCTCTGCCCCTGCTGAACTAAACAAAGCAGTGGATGCTTTTTTCAGTTCCTGGAGGCTGTGAAGATCTAAATAGGGTTGGGGGGTGGGCAGATTTCAGCTGAACCCTGGTAGGACTGAGCGTCTTTGGATTTTGAGGTCCTCTGGTTCTAGTATTATTCCATCTTTGGTGCTGGATGGAGTTGCACTGCCCCAAAGAGATCTTCTGCTTAATCCTAAATTCATGATTCATACTTCAGCAGCAGGTGGCAGTCATGGTTAAGAGGGTCTTTGCTCAGCTTAGTGTTGTGTGCCAGTTGCATTCCTTCCTAGATCAAGGAACCCTATTCAGTCACTTATATCCGAGTCACCTCTTGTTTGGACTACAGATACTGGACTACAGGTATCTGTAAGCTTCAG
Source organism: Arizona elegans (assembly GCA_022577455.1). Taxonomy (NCBI): domain Eukaryota; kingdom Metazoa; phylum Chordata; class Lepidosauria; order Squamata; family Colubridae; genus Arizona; species Arizona elegans. Next base: position 29,334,007 of record JAKOOJ010000002.1, on the reverse strand, counting down.
CCAAGGCCGAATGCAGCAGCGTGAGCAGTTATATGTTGCCAGAAGAGCACATTAACATCTGTGTTCCACAAGGTGCATTTGTTACCAGTTTGTTTCAGGTCCACTTTAAAATATTGCTCTTGACCTTTAAATCCCTAAATAGCATGGGACTGGGTTATTTGTGTAACTATCTTTCCCTGATTAAATCTGCCCATCATACCAGATTTCAGTGCAAAGGGCATGTTGCAAGTCCTGTTGACAAGGGAGTTTCATTTAATGGGTCCTAGGTGGTGGGTCCTTTCTGCTGTGGACCCCAATTTATAGAACATCTTTCTCCCGAATTGAAGCTGGCCTCATCCCCCAAAGCTGATTGTGTCAGCAAGCATGGGGACTGCTGAAATATTGAGATGGCTCTTGGGTAGTTAACACCTCCTTTTCCATGGCGATGCTATGAAATTCATTATTGGGATCCTCTCATTCCTGTCTGATAGGGGCTGAGAGTGTATTGTGCCTTTAAATCTTTCCTCTGGCCACTCCTCCCTGCTCTGTGGCTCGTCAGTTATTTCTCTCAGCCTTAGTATAGGAACGTGAGTATAGTTCTCTCACACTTGTGAGATTTTGCCTTGTAGTTTTTTTGTTAATATTGTAGATAGTCTTGTATATTTTTGTAGATATTTTTGTAGATATTTTTGTAGATATTTGTAAATAGTTTAAATTTAGAATTGGGAGCGTGAACGTGAGAGGCTGCTGCTCAGGCAGCTAGCCTTTAGCTGCTAATGTGGGCGTCGCTGGGAAGCCGGCTTGACTGCCCCGTTCTTAATTGCAGCTATCAGAGCGTCTTTTGAAGCTCCGAACAGCTTGACAGCTGAGTTTCTTGGCCGCCGGCGTGCGCTTCGGGATTGCTGGTCCGCTGGTTGTTCCTTCGCTGCCATTTCACTCCCTCTTTAGTTGGCGGCTGCAGAGTTCCTGCTCGGGGACCCGAGTTCAAACTCTGCTTTGGAAATTGCCTTGTGGCGCTTAGGGGACTGCTGTCTCTCGCGCCTTGGTTACCAAGCCTTGAAGAGTCTTTTTTAATGCTGGCTGTTTGAGGAAAGGAGCTGCTGGAGTTTTGCACGCTTTTTCTGAACGCCATTTTTTCTGCTGAGAGATTGCTGAGCCGTTTGAAATTTGGCGCCATTTTGAGGACTCCTTAAAGCCAGGCTGCGCTTTCAGGGACTGTCTGCCCCTGGCGCCTTTACTCCACACTTACCAACAGTGACTTCTTTGTCGTGAGTACAGACTTGGTTTTGGGACTTGGTGGACTTTTAAAAACAATTTTTATTGCCAGTTTAACTGTTGGGGCTGCAATCTTAAAGGACCTTGGTAATCATACTGCAAGGTTTGGCTACCTTCTAGCACCTGGTGTTGTGCCTGGGACCTGGCCATGGCTGATCAGGAATTTTCATCAGATCCTGAACAGGTGCCTAGTACCCCCAGGCCTAAGAAGACTTCCAAGAAGAAATCCAGGTGTCATTCCACCACTACAGGACATTCTTCCAATGGTTCTTCTACCACAGGCAGGGAAGAGCAGAGAAGGCACAAAGCTCTGGAAAAACAATTTACCAGAGCTCAGAAACAGGCTCAGCAATGGGGGGAGATAGTTGAGGAATCCTCCCAGCAGATAGTGGAGAAGCAGGATTTGGATTTGCCCCCCCCCCCAGACCTCCCAGACGACAACTTCTGATTCCAGGGATCCTTTCCCTGGTTCCTCTCAAGAAGCCATACCAGAGGGTAGACCAGGACCTTCAGCTACCTTTACGCCCACTGCAGCTGGCCTCCGTCCTCCAGAGGGACTGGTTTGGCCCCCTCAATTGGACTTTCAAGCTCTGTTTACAGATGCTTTGGCCAAGGCCATTACTTCCAGCCTTCAACAGGGGAGGCTTCCTCAGGCGGATTTGCCTGCCTGGCAGATGCCTTTGCCACCTCCTCCAGTCTCAGCTCCTTTACCTCTTCCTCCCATGCCTCCTCCTCCTCCTCCCATTCCACCTCCTTCTCCAGTGCTAGCTCAAGTACCTCAGGTCCCAACTCTTACACTGCTGAAGGAGATCAGGTTGAACCTGAATTTTCAGATGATGATGAGGCTCCCCCGGAGAGACCGGCATTTGCCACGTTGTTCAGGCCTGCTGTATTTAAAACGTTGTTTAAGAAGGCTAAGGCTGCAACGAACATGGTCACGATTGTTAATCCGTCTCCCAGGAGTCAGCAGAGTCACACCCTCATGGCAAACTTTTTGCCGTACCCTCCCCTGATCAGGACTTTATTCCATGTCCTGATATGTTTAAGGAAGTGATTAAGAGACAATGGGATTCACCAGGGGTATTATCTGCCCCTAGTGGGCATGACAAAAAGCTCTATTGTACTGACCCGTCTCTGGAAGATCTTCTCAGTTTGCCTTCTGTAGATCCACCAGTCGTTAGTCTTTCCTCATCTGCTGTGCTGTCATCGAACGCTGTGGAGGTCTTGAAGTCCGACGAACGTAAGACTGAAATTGCCTTCCGGAAAACGCATCAGGCTGCAGCTTGGGCGGTGAAAGCCACGACCTCCGCATCTTTCTTTAACAGAGCTACATTGATTTGGCTCCGGCAGTTGCAGGAAAGGTTGCCTCCTGAGGACACCAGGCTTAATCAAGACCTGAACAAGTTAGTGGCCGTTACTGAATATTCTGCGGACGCATCTTTGGATGTGGCCAGATTTGCGGCCAGAGCAATGGCATCATCTGTCACCTCACACAGGCTTCTATGGCTTAAGCCCTGGAAGGCTGATTCCAAATCAAAATGGAAGCTTGCATCCGCCCCTTACCAAGGGTCCTCTCTCTTTGGAGCAGCTCTAGAGCCAATATTAGTAGAGGGGAAAGACAAAAAGAAGGTGTTACCTGTAACACTTAATAGACAAGAGCGCAGGTTTACCCCCTATAGCCAGAGGCAGCCCTTTCGTGGGGACTCAGGACCCAGGGGTCCTATTACAATAGAGCGTCTCCACAAGGGTATGACCGCTTCGCCAACAGACAGGGCGGTAGTGACAGAGGAAGATTCCAGTCCACCTCAAGACGGCCTTTTACAGGTTCTGGTCCTCGCTCCGCTAGACGGGGCAAATGACTCTCTCTCTCTTACTCCCATTGGGGGGCGGCTCCTTCATTTTCTGCCCCAGTGGGAGGCATCCACGTCCGATCCCTGGGTTCATCGGACTGTGGGAGTTGGACTAACCCTGGAATTTCATACAGTGCCCAAAATTTTTTTCATTCATTCCCCAGTGTCCCGACACAAGGTCAAGCAGGACAATCTCAGGACAGAAATACAACACTTACTGGGAACAGGGGCAATAGAGAAGGTCCCGACTTCTCAGGAAGGGAAGGGAGTCTATTCGATCCTATTTTTGGTACCAAAGTCCTCTGGGGGATGTCTTGAATTTCAGACATCTCAACAAATTCATCCGATACAAGAGATACAAGATGCAGTCCCTCAAAACCATCTTGGATTGTATTCGGAAAGGGGACGTAATGACTTTGATTGATTTGCAGGAAGCGTACCTACATGTCCCGATATACCCTCATCATCGCAAGTACCTCAGATTTGTGTACACCGGGCAGCATTACCAATACCGAGCAATGCCGTTCGGTCTCTCGTCCGCCCTGAGAGTTTTCACCAAACTGTTAGCAGCAATGGTGGCCACCATTTGGCAGATTCCCATCCGCATATTATGTTACCTAGACGACATTTTAATTTTGTCCAATTCTCTTCTCCAAGCCCAGCAGGACATGAGGACCATTTGCTGGGTCCTGGAACTCCATGGCTTTTCCATAAATCGCAGGAAGAATCACTTCCTTCCTTCCAGGTCCATCGTCCATCTGGGTGCTCGGATCGACTCGGAGGCGCTCCAAGTGTTTCTTTATGAGGAGCGACAGGAGAACATCAGGGACTTGGTCCAGCATACCCTGGCTTTGAGGCGAGTGTCTCTGATAAACTTATCTCGGTTGCTTGGCAAGTTTATTTCTTGTTTAGAGATCGTGCCATGGGCTCACTGTCACTCGAGACCACTCCAGTGGTTCCTTCTGCCATTTCAGAGACTGGGCCAGGGCTCATACAGGACTACAGTATCGCTTCCAACTCAGGTACGTGTGTCCCTCAGGTGGTGGGCGTCGGGGCCCTGACAAAAGGTTGTCACTTTCATGTGCCAATCAGGATAGTTCTCACCACGGACGCGAGCCTCTCTGGCTGGGGGGGGGGTGACCTGGAAAATCAGGTGGTCCAAGGAACCTGGACGCAGAAGGACTCTCAGGACAATATCAATGTTATAGAGTTGAGAGCTGTGTGTCTGGCCCTACTTCATTTTCAGCAGTCCCTGTATCACAGCCATGTCCTTGTCCTCATGGACAACATGTCAGCAAAGGCCCACATAAACCGGGAGGGGGGCACCCAATCTCTCCCTCTTATGCGGGAGGCAGAAGCACTATTGGACTGGGCGGAGATTCATCTGTTGACTCTGAGGGCGGAGCATATTTCGGGAAAGGCGAACGTCAGGGCAGACTGGCTCAGCAGACAATGCCTGGATCCATCGGAGTGGATGTTACATCCAGAGTTGTTTTGTGAGATGACTCACCGCCTCGGCTGGCCTCTGGTGTATCTCTTCGCCCATCAGGACAACGCTCAGTTGCCCAGGTTTGTCACACGGTTCCCTTGCCAGGGAGCCGAGGCCTACGATGCTCTGTGATGCCTGTGGCCGCCGGGCCTGCTTTATGCGTTTCCCCCTATCCCACTCATTCCGGGGGTGATCCGGAAGCTGTTGCTGGAGAAGGCGGAGCTGCTTCTGGTCGCACCTCACTGGCCTCGGCGCCCCTGGTTCGCCAACCTGATGAATCTCTCTGCGGAACCACCATGGCGCATTCCTCAGGCCCGACTATCGCTCAGCCAGGGGGCTGTACTCCATCCAAACCCCCAGTGGCTACAATTAGCCGTTTGGTGCTTGAGCGGATCCGTCTGAGAAAGGATAACATCTCAGGGGACGCCATTCGCACTATCCAGGCGGCTAGACGTCCGTCAACTACTCGGATTTACGATGCCTCATGGAAGGCTTTCTGCCTATGGTGTGGCTCTCACCATATTGACCCTAAGTCGGCAGAAGTTCCTGTTGTTATAGATTTCTTACAGGCAGTTTTAACGAGGGGTCTCGCTCCATCCACCCTCAAAAGACAAGTGGCTGCCTTAGCAACGGTCATGGGCCCAGGGGACTTGCGGTCTCTCACCCATGATCCCAGAATCAGGAGTTTTTTATGGGGTGCCACGAATCTTCGTCCTCAGCCCATTCACAGATATCCCACCTAGGACTTGTCCCTTGTTTTGAGGGCTCTCAGTGTTTCCCCTGGCATCAGTTAGCCTTCGGTTTTTGACCCTGAAATTGGCTTTCCTCCTTGCCATTACATCAGCAAGGAAGGTTTCGGAACTAGCTGCCCTATCTATCCGCAGCGACCTATGTATATTTAAACCCAATATGGTTATCCTCAGACTGGACCCTTCTTTTGTCCCCAAAGTAAATTCCGTTTTTCATAGACAACAGGAAATTATCCTCCCTGATTTTTGTCCCCATCCTCGTCATCCATTAGAGACTCAGTGGCATACGCTAGATGTACGGAGGGCCTTACGCAGATATATTGCCAGGACCGTTTCCTTCCGTAAGTCAGAGGCGCTCTTGGTTTCCTTCCGTCCGGCATCCATGGGCCAAAAGGTGTCATCTCAGACTGTGGCCAGGTGGATTAAGGCGTGCATCTCCTCGGCCTATGGGACTCAGAGCAGGCAGCTACCTGGGCGAATTTGGGCACATTCAACCCGTAGCGCTGCCACGTCGGCTGTTTGGTCCACGCAAGCTTCCATTCTTGACATCTGTCGGGCGGCTACATGGACATCGCTCTCTCCATTTGTCCGGCATTACAAGCTCAACACCCTTGCTTCGGCAGAGGCCTCATTCGGCCGAAGGGTACTTGGGCATATCCCAATGATGAATTGCGTAGCATCGCCATGGAAAAAGGACGTTGACTCACCTGAACGTTCCTTTTCTTGGCGATGTGAAGCAATTCATCCCACCTCTCAGGCTGTCTGGGATGGGGAGAGGGTTTCTTCTGTTTTGGCTTTAGATCACGACTTCTGTCGACTGACTTTGAGAAATAACTGATGAGACACAGAGCAGGGAGGAGTGGCCAGAGGAAAGATTTAAAGGCACAGTACACTCTCAGCCCCTATCAGACAGGAATGAGAGGATCCCAATGATGAATTGCTTCGCATCGCCAAGAAAAGGAACGTTCAGGTGAGTCAACGTCCTTTTTCTTCTAATCTCTTTTTATGCTGTTTTTTGTGACATAATTTTAAATTGTTTTTAACCTCCTTGTGCACTGCCCAGAGTTACTTGATTGTGTGATAAGAATTTATATGACTTATAAATAAACAACTAAAAATGAACCTACCCGGATTGTTTTTTTTTTCTTATTTTTGTGTTTATTGATGTTTCTTAATGGAAGACTTTCCTTTCATTCCCTTCCCAATATAAATACAGTTGGTATGCATTTAACAAAAACAATTATTAAATGCATACGAATAATCAGAGATATTTTTCTTCTTCTAATATTTCTTATTTATGCTCTATAATTGTCCCTGACATAACTAAAAGTTGTTAGGGAATGCCTTTACTTCTCTCTTATTGTGTTGGTGAGCTACCAGCCAATAACCTTGTTCAGGGTAGCCAATTCCCTGTTGGGGAAAGGCTATAAATTAAATGGCCTGCATAACCACTGGGACCAATTTGGATCGCATAAAATTGCTCAGATTTGCCAGTTTCTTGACATTTCTTGACATTTCATGAATGAAATCCTAGGACAACTGGAACAACATGTGTTATCTGGAATTCATTTTGCACTGGATAGGATGTTCTCCTATTTCTCTTCAACTACCTGTGTTTTAGATTTATGCCCCTCTTTGTTTCTTCATGGATTAAGGGGAGCTATGTGGAGTTGGTTCTCAGTGTATATTATGTTAATCCCTTGCTTTAGGAAGTGGTACTGTAGTTCTAGAGCCTGAAAGGTGATGTACTTCCTGCCTAATATGCCACCCTTAACTTCACCATCTTTGATTATTACTTTCATCTCAAACCTCTTCTTCTGGAAAATTATTGAGATTCTCCTGCAAGCTCCCAGGAGTGGCCAAGAATGGGTTGAATCGTCTGTTTCCTGTTGAGACTGAGCTGTCTGTTTCTTTTAGCCATGCCTCCTTCCACCTTCCTGCCCCAGTTTTGGCTTGGTCTTAACCTGAACGAGACGTTTCAAAGCATTCCTGGCCACTTCTGAACTGCAGGATCGTGAGAATTCTATTTCTTTATTATTCTTAGATGTTTTGTCTTTGAAGGTGATAGCTGCTTTTTATAGCAGCGGCTTGATGCTCCATGTTTTGCAATCGGCCTTTTAAACCAAGGGCTGAGCAACTGTGGGCTCGCAGTTGCCAGCGGCCGATCGCTTCCAGCAGGAAACCGTCAGGATCGTCGGATTTCCTTCTTTCAGGCCATTAGTGGCGTGGATTGAAGCGGCGCTGCGAGAGAGGCCAGGGAGCTGGCGGGACCGTTGGCCCCCTTTGTTAATCAGCTGGGCTGAGCGAGCCGTTGGAGGCCCCAAAATTAATCACAGCAGCGCGATAAGAGTCCCTGCCTATCTTTGGCTAGGCACACTTGTACTGAAGGCCCCAAGTGCCCAAATTTGAGGGGATTGCTTGTCTGGCCCACAAATCGAACAGAGGAGTCGGGTGAGTCGTTGCAGGCCTATTTTCCTTGCTGGAGTGAGAAGGAGTCCCTGCCTAATTTTGGCTAGGCACACTCAGTAGCTGAGACCTCAGGAGAAGTGTGGAGTCCCTGCCAGCGGCTGCTGAGCATACCCAGGAGCCACAGCCTCAGTGGAGGCCATTGGAATCCCTGCCTAGTTTCGGCTAGGCATACTCAGATTTGCCCCTGCTAGCCTGGTAGGCTTTAAGTCCCTGCCTAGTCTCGACTAGGCATACTGATTGCAGGAGGCCTTTGGGCTGTAGGAGTTTGCAAGGAGTTTCTGCATCGGTTGCATTTTTTAAACTGCAAAAATGGCGGGAAGAGCTGCTGGGCATAGATCCAAGAAGCAATGCTCCAGCAATTCAGTTCTGGATACAAATGTTGCAACCCTTCAGGTGGTCACTCCCCAATCTGGCACCCAAGGGAAGCAAAAGCATTCTAAAGCTTCTGAAAAAGATGCCAGCAGGAGACATAAAGCTCTGGAAAAACAGATTCACAGAGCAGAAAAGGTCAGTCCCAGCAAGCCCCTAACAGGGTTGAAAGGGGAAATTCCAGCTCTGGTTCTGCTGACAGAATTGCCCAACATTTGTCACCAGAGGGGGCAAGTGAGCATTCCTTTAACTTGTCTCCTAATACTGATACCGCCTTGTGCGAGATTCTGTTTTCTGCCCAGCAGCTCCTCCTGCATCACAGCCCTCCACCTCTGGAAAGGAAGTTTCAGCGACATTTACACCGACGGCAGCTGGCTTGAGGCAAGGTGAGGACTGTGTTTCTGATTTACCTGCTGATCTTAAATTGCTCATTGTGCAAACAGTCTCTCAAGCAATTGATGATAAATTGCGCAGTATCCCTAGGCCTGCAGCCCCTCCACTGGAGGCTTCCACTAGTCTCCCTCAGGGAGGGCATTTAATGAGGGACCAGTCCTACTGGCAGGAGTCCCAATCACAGGATGAATCTTCTGATGGAGAGGATTCATTAATTCAAGAGGGGAGTCAAGGAGAAGTAGATTTGTCGGAGGATGAAGGATTAATGCCCGATGTGCTGGCCTTTTTCAGCCTTTTTCCTCCTGCCATATTTAAATCGATTCTACACAAGGCACGGGTGACTGCAGGGACGAGGTTAGACCCCTCAGTCAGCTCATCGGGACCTACGAGCCCCAGTGACCATCTTTTCTCTAAACCGGTCACTGTGCAGAAGGATGTTCCAGCTCCACAATTGTTCATTGATGTGGTGCAATAACAATGGCCGCAGCCAGGGTCCTTCTCTACTCCAAGCAGCCTTGACTGCTGTTTTTACCATCTAGCTCCAGCATTGGAGGACCATCTACAATTGCCCAAGGTTGTTTTGCCAGTGGTATAGCTTGTCTCTCCCTCATTAGTATCAGGCGATATAGAGGAGGGACTGAAGCCGGAGGATAAGAAGGTGGAGCTGACATTGTGCAAGACGCACCAATCCTCAGCATGGGCAATTAAGGCTGCATCTGCAGCCTTATTTTTTAATCACACTTCGTTACTGTGGTTGCAACAGATGCAACAGAGGGTTCCACCCAGTGAAACTGGGCTCTACCAGGACCTAAATAAACTGATCGCCGCCACACAATTTTCTGTGGATGCAACCTTATCCGCAGCTAAGTATGCTTCTAGAGCACTGGCCTCCTCCGTAAATCGAGGAGGATGCTTTGGCTCCGCAATTGGCAAGCAGATGCCAAATGCAAATGGTGGCTGGCCTTGGCCCCTTATAAGGCAGGCACCCTCTTTGGGGAGGCCCTAGAACCGGTCCTGATAGAAGATAGGGACAAACGAAAGGTCCTTCAATCCTCCTTTAAAAAGGGGGAGAGGTGCACTACTTCATATTATCGCAGGTCCTCATATCAATCTGTTTCCAGTCCTTCATTTCAGCAAACTCAACATTTTTTTTCTCAGTGAGCAGAACGCCAACAGGATAGGGCAGGGTTCTGTGCCCAGCCCAGGCAAAACCCCCAGAGCAAATGGCCCTTTCAAGGGGCAGGAGGTCACGTCTTTCGTAGACCACGATGACTCCGTGTCCAGAGTCCCCATTGGCGGCCAATTGGCTCTTTTTGTGACCCAATGGGAGATTATAACAAGCAACCACTGGATCCTCAATACAGTGAGGCTCGGCCTCAGCTTGGACTTTCTCTCCACTCCCCCGAACCACTTTGTGAGCTGCCCTGTTCCACAAACCAGCGAAAAGGAAGGTCTGGAAACCACCATCCAGTACCTGTTGGAGATTCAGGCAATCGAGGTGGTCCCGGAGTGCCAGAGGGGTCAGGGATTTTACTCCACCCTTTTCATGGTTCCAAAGTCTTTGGGGGGGTGAGTGGGTGGAGAGCAATTCTAAATCTAAAAAAAAATAAATTTGTATCTGGCCTACAAAAGGTGAACTTCCTCGCCACCATCCTAGAGGGGGTTCAGGAGGGCAACTTCCTGGCATCAATAGATCTTATGGAGGCTTACCTCCATGAGCCAATCCTCCTGGCACATTGCCAGTTTCTTCGCTTCTGCTTCAAACAGACTGACTACCAATACAGGGCCTTTCCCTTCAGACTAGCGTCGGTGCCCTGGGCCTTCACCAAGGTTCTGGCGATGCTAGCAGCTTACCTTCGATCAATCCCTATTTGTCTACAATGCTACTTAGATGACATTCTTGTGCAAGTGTCCTCCTTCGACAAGGCCAAGGAGGCATTGCAGACAATGATCACCGTTTTGCGACGGTGTTCTCTGTGAACTCCCCAAAGAGTCAGCTGGTTCTGGCCATGAGACTCTTCACTTGGGGATGGAAATCAACACCAGGCTTGGACAGGTCTTCCTCTCCCAAGACAGCAAGAACAATCTGACTGCCCTGCTTCAACAAATAAGCTCAGAACATTGGGTTCCCATTGCCCTACTAGCCAGGCTGTTGCGGATGTTTGTGTCATGTATTTCAGTAGTGCCAGGGGCGAGGCTGTACGCCAGGATCCTTCACTGGTTCCTGCTCCCATACCAATAGTCAGGCAACAGCAGCTCACGGGCCAAGGTGAGTGTTCCCCCGAATGTGTTACACTCCCTCCACTGGTGGAAGTCTCCAGCACTGGACAAGGGCTGTCTCTTCAAGGAGCCCAGTTGCATCATAATAACATCAGATGCCAGCCTTTTTGGCTGGGGAGCCCACCTTCAGGGCCACATGGCTCAGGGCCGCTGGACTCCAGTGGACCTGACCCACAACATCAATTGGCTGGAGCTTCAGGTGGCACACCTTGCCCTTCCCATTTCAAGATCATAGTACAACACCAACACATTCTCATTCTCACGGACAACATAACGGCCAATGTGGACCAATCTTTTTCAGGAGCTGACAGTCAAATTCGGTCAGCCACTAATGGACCTGTTTGCCTCCCAGCAAAATGCTCAGCTTCCTCGATATTTCACCAGGTTCCTGTCACAAGGGGCAGAGGGGACCAATGCCTTATGTAGCCCTTGTCCCAAAGGCCTACTTTATGCTTTTCCACCTCTTCCACTCATTCAAGGAGTCATATGGAAGGTAATACAGGAGTGGGTGGAGATCCTTTTAGTTGCTCCCCACTGGCCCAGATGCCCGTGGTTTGCGGATCTAGTGGGCCTCTCAGTGTCTCGGTCCTGGAGAATTCCTCAGGAAAGGATCTCCTTCAGCCAGGAGGTCTTACAACATCCGGAGCCTCAGTGGCTCAACTTAACCGTCTGGCACTTGAAGGGAGATTCCTGAAGAAACGTGGGTTTTCCTCCAGGGTCATTAGAACCATCCAGGCTTCCCTCACGTCATCTACAAATCATATTTATGATTCAACATGGTCAGCATTTACCAAATGGTGTGGGGTACAAACAGGACCTAGAAAAATGGGAAAACTTCAGATATCATTTCTAGGTAGGATCACAGCAATAAAGATGAGTATTTTGCCCAAGCTGATGTATCTGTTCCAAACCATCCCAGTCAAACTAGACAAAAAATTTTTCCTAGAACTTAATGCTATTATCAGAAAATTTATTTTGGGGGTGGGGGGAAGAAACCTAGGATAGCGATTAGAACCTTGCAAGATAAAAAGAATAGGGGTAGGTTTGGGCTCCCAATATGGGAAATCTACTATAAAGCCGCAAATTTGGTATGGTTGAAAGAATGGGCAACCCTGGAAAATAAAAGGCTCCTGGCTTTGGAAGGGTATGATCTCCAGAAGAGCTGGCATGCCTATCTCTGGGATACAGGAAATAGAACAAGAACTTACTTCCATAGGCACAAAATAAGGGACACACTAATGCAGACATGGGGAGAAATAAGACGGAAACAATATAATAATAATAATTTAATAATAATAATTTTATTTCTATACCGCCCTTCTCCCGAAGGACTCAGGGCGGTGTACAGCCTATTTAAAAACACAGAAACAAAACAACAATTTAAAATTAAAATCCCAGAAATTTAAAATACCCCCAATTTAAAACGTTATGTTAATAGCCCTGCCTGGCGGAACAACAGGGTCTTCGGAGCGCAGCGGAACACCCGGAGGTCGGAGATCCTACGTATTTCGGGGGGCAGTTCATTCCACAGGGCTGGGGCTCCCACAGAGAAGGCCCTCCCCCTGGGTGTCGCCAGCCGACATAACTTGGCCGATGGCACCCTGAGGAGACCCTCTCTGTGGGAGCGGACTGGTCGGTGGGAGGCTACTGGTGGCAGAAGTCGGTCTCGAAGGTACCCGGGTCCTATGCCATGGAGCGCTTTAAAGGTGGTAACCAACACCTTGAATCGCACCCGGAAGACCACTGGGAGCCAGTGCAGCTCGCGCAGGAGGGGTGTCACGTGGGCGCAACGAGTTGCACCCATAACCACCCGCGCGGCCGCATTCTGGACCAGTTGGAGCCTCCGAGTGCTCTTCAAGGGGAGCCCCATGTAGAGAGCGTTGCAATAGTCCAACCAGGAGGTGACAAGGGCTTGAGTGACCGTGCGCAAGGCGTCCCGATCCAGAAAGGGCTGCAACTGGCGAATCAGGCGAACCTGATAAAAGGCCCCCCTGGCCACGGCCGTCATGTGCTCTTCTAAAGACAGCCGTGTGTCCAGGAGGACACCCAGATTGCGAGCCCTCTCTGTGGGGGGCAAGGATTCACCCCCAATAGTCAGCGATGGCACCTGCTGACTATATCGGGGCGCCGGAAGCCACAGCCACTCGGTCTTGGAGGGGTTGAGTCTGAGCCTGTTCCTCCCCATCCAGGCCCGCACGGCCTCCAGGCAGCGGGACATCACATCAAGGGCATCGTTGGGGTGGTCTGGGGTGGAGATGTACAGCTGAGTATCATCAGCGTACAGATGGCACTTCACCCCAAAACCACGGATGATCTCACCCAGCGGCTTCACATAAATGTTGAACAGGAGAGGCGAGAGGACCGACCCTTGCGGCACTCCCCATGCGAGATGCCTCGAGGTCGACCTCTGCCCCCCTGCCAACACAAACTGCGAGCGGTCGGAGAGGAAGGATATACGAAAGTTCCAAGATGGCTTTCCACAATGGAGGCCATGATCTACCCTAATATGCTGGAAATGGGGAAAATGTTCAAGTATAAAGAAATATTAGATGGGGGAGGGAACCTCAAAACAATTGAAAAATTGAGAGAACAGGGTATTCTTATTGATTGGTGGCCCTACGCACAAATAAAATCCAGATATAAAAAGGACAAGGAGGAGTTTGGCATAGAAATAGGCATTAACGGATTTGTTGAGATTTGGATGGGAACCAACAATAAATTAATAGCCAAATTATACAATTATCTGCTGGAATATGATATGCCAGAGGAGGTGGCCAAAAATTAAATGACAGCATGGGCTAAAAACATTGGGCACAACATAAATCTAAACGGATGGGATACAATTTGGAACAGTAACCTTAAAATGACTAGGGCGGTAGCTTACACGGAAAATCAATATAAGATGCTACATAGGTGGCATCTAGCCCCCACCAGGATTGCCAAAATTTACCCTAATATGAGCCCAAAGTGCTGGAAATGCGACCACCATCAAGGCACCTTCTACCACTGTTGGTGGATGTGCTCCAAAGCCAAAAGATTTTGGAGAACAATTTGGAAATGGATCTCAGAAACGATAGAAGAAAACATAAAATTTTGAACCAGAAATTTTTCTCCTGGGAATCCTGAAAAAAGAATATGAGAAGAAAAAGAGGTATCTAATCATACACATAACAACAGCGGCTAGAATAACGTATGCTCAGTATTGGAAAGAGGAAAAAATACCACCGGAAGAACATGTAATCAGTAAGATATTAGAGTGTGCCGAAATGAATAAACTAACACTTGAGATTAACGAAAGAGAGAATATGGAATATTACACTGTGGGAAATGTGGTATAAGTGGATGGAGAAAAGAAACAAAATGCATAGCATGAGGGGCACAAGGAATAATCAATAATGATTAAATAGAATTGAGCATTACCATTTGTACTATCTTTTAAACTATAACCAATGCAAAGATGCAATTTTATGTAAATAATATGTAAATAATATATATATATATGTGTGTGTGTGTGTGTTAACACCACGGAACCAAAAAACGTTGAATTGTGCTATTATATATTATAATATATAATAATAAAAAAAAGAAATAAAAAAAAAGAAAAATTCAAATACGCCCCAGGGAAGGTCATGATTCAGGTTCCGTAGAATAGAGCTGTAATCTCCCATTCATACTTCACTCGAAACAGCCAGTCAAATAGGAGCCAAACCACTGTAAAACTGTGAACTGAACTGAGAAGATTTTCATGATGTATGGAATAAAAAGGTTAATGAGTGAAACTGTATATTTGAGCCTGTCTCCCTCTGGCTTCATTGGTTTTGTTTCTGAGATCTCTAGATGTTGTTTTTAAGCCTCTATAACAGGGGTGTCAAACTCTGGCCTGTGGGCTGGATGTGCCACCCCCATCCCCATTTTAACAAAGGGGAAAAAAGTTGTGATATGTCACGTGATGATGTGTCTTGTGAATTTGATACCCCTGCTCTATAAGCTACCCAGAGATGCTTGGCAAGTGGTACCTTGGAAACTGAATAAACAGAGAAATGAAGAATTCGATTGCATGTTGTCTCACACATAGCTAAGATCTTGCTATCCCAAAGGGGTCTTTGAGAGTTTATCCTCTTTTTGAAACATTTCTCATGACCAATATGTTTTATAGATGAGATATTTTATTAGGCCAATTGAAGGTTATTAAATAATATGCACACATTTGAGCTTCTGTAAAAACATCCAGGCAAAATGATTTAAAATCCCAAACTCAAGCTGGAGGAGAAAATGGTTAGTAGCACACCTTCATCAGTTTCAAATATGGTAATGGCTTTGAGTTGCACCAAGGACTTTCCCATGTCATTTGGAGAGTTAAATCTATGTTCATTATAAAAAAGTTTCAATGGAACAAAATTGGATAAGATTACTTTGTAATGGAAGAGATTACATGTAATTATTTCACCCATAAGTAGTCTCTCAAAGTTATTTTAGGGCTGTGCATTGGATTTGGCCAAACCTCAGACTTTAGATGGAATAGGCTAGTCTAAACCTGCTCCATTCCAGTTTCAGACTCATCTTCTGATCTGTATCTGCAGTTTAGAGATATTGTAGGAGTAGATTGAAAAGACTGTATTTTATATTTTTGCTTCAGCTCCATTGAACTCTGGAAAAAAACCACCATTTTCATACGAACAACTTTTCATTGTACACTCATCCCTCAATCAGACATTTGGCATGGAATTATAACTGCAATAAACTTTTTCACTGTCTGTCTCAAAGGCACAGAGACATTCATTTAAAAAATTGACTTTTTTTCAGAGAGAGAATAGGTCAAAACTCATGTTCCAATTTCTATACAATTTGGCATGCTTCATTGTTTCATAAACTTCTAGCCAATTTGCAAACTTCCTGCCATTCTGCTGAAAAAACAAAAGTGACCATTCAAGTTTTTCTATTTTAGATTATGGGATAGTGAACACTTATTTTCCCTGTATTGTGCTCTGGAGCCAGACAGTGAGTCAGATGAAACTATTCTGGATTGTCCTGAACTGGGCTGTTTTCATAGTTCCAAATTAAGTGGTAATTTTCCATACATAATTTATTCATATAACTAAATTTTCTAACAGTTCAGTAGATTGACTTAATAAAGTTCTTTTTCAGGTTTTATAAGCTGGAAATTGAGTTCATATACATTTATTAGTAAATAGTTAGCACTTGATCTTAAATCTTCCCACAAAGTTACTGTTTTCAAATTCAGATTCTAGTTTGGGCTGTCTTATTTTTAGTAATTGGGCTATATTTACTTTTTGCTTTACTTTTGCACACATAGTGCATATGCTTTATCTGCCAAGATTTTCTGGTTTATACAGTGGTTTGCAGTATTGTTGTATATAGCCTTTTTTTTGAAATATTATATTGTATGAATGGGCATTTGTGAAATAAAACAATAAACATTGCACTGTATTTTTCTATTATCTTGGCTAAAGCAGAGCATCAAAATGAAATAGCATATATTTTGTATTCAGGAGCCACAAGAAGCCACTTGTTTGGGCACCTACAGAAATTGAATGAATGAATGAATTTATTTTGGAATTTAAATTTTTGGTTGAGGAGAAATACTTCAATGCTCCATAAATACTTTCATGTAATATTGTAGCTAGCGGTGGGTTCTACCTACCTTTACTACCGGTTCACAACGGGATCACTCGCTCGCAGATCGCATATGACAATATCCAAGGTGGTGGGCGGAGCCTCCCTCCAGTTTTACTACCGGTCCTTGTGAACCGGTCGGAACCGGGGGCAACCCACCGATTGTAGCTGATCAATTTGTTCCCCGTATAGTCAGTATATGTTTTACTAGCCATCTTCTACACTTTCTATTTTAGGTGTATGGTTTAGTACATTGCATTCAGGAAGTGTACATTTTGGGGCAAGTTGATAAAATTACAAGCTGCCTCAATTTCTATAAAAATAATCAGAAATATTTAATAGTTATATTTTACAACATAGTGCTTCTGGATTGATGAATATTATATTAACGTGGTTCTGCATTGCAAAGAAAAGATTTTATATAAAAAAATATAGGTTGGAATCTTGAAGCCTTGCTGTTGATTTTCAAAGGCCACTTAAATTTTCCAGTAATTAAAGAACACTAGGTAATAAGACTCTGACTATAACTGTCCTATCCAGTGGTGAAATCTAAAATTCTTTACTACCGGTTCTGTGGGTGCGACTTGGTGGGCATGTGACTAGGTGGGCGTGGCCAACTTGACATCACTCACTGTTAGAGCCAGGAGCACATTCTGAAGCACTTTCTGCCCTTCTGAAGCCCCCATTGCTTTGAGTTTCCCTCCGCCATCTGGCTTGACTGCCCAAGTGAACCTCAGAGCCTTCTCTTGTCCCACTCTCCATCCCGAAGGGACCCACATCCCCCCGCCAATCCTCTGTACAAACCGCCCTCCCTATTTCTGCAAAGGCAGAGACCCCCCTTGCAGGGCAATCCAAAGAGGGGAGGGGGATGCTGCAGAAAAGGCTGCCTTCCACTCATGCCTTCCGTGCCGGCTCCGTGGGGCTTCAGGCTCCGAAGCAGCCCACTGGATTCCCACCCGGCCACCTGCCTGCCAGTGCCACTCCAGGAACTCGGCCTCATTTCGTGGCGGAAGAAGGAAGAAAAAGAATGGTGGCTGCGCAGCGGTGCTCCGGGAGACCAGCTGGGCCACAGACGTCCTGGGGCTGCTGCGCATGTGCAGCAGCCCCGGGACGTCTGCGGCCCACCTGCCCTCCCAGAGCACCGCCACTGTTCACTTTCGTCCTTCTCCCGCCGCAAAACAAAAGCAAATGACATTGGGGTTGCTTCGGGAGATTGCTTCGGGCAGGCAGATATCTGCAGCCAGGCAGGGAGGGAGGGTGGTGAGAGCAGCAGCGCCCCCTTCTACGCACAGCGCACGGATGTGGGCAAAGGAGCGCCAAGATGAAGGTAAGCGCCACTGCCCCGGCCGAAGGGATACCTATATAGGGATGTTCTATAACTATATCTGTTTAATAAATATTAGAGCTATTCTTTTATGTACAATTATCAACAAGTTACATTACTATTTATTTATTTATTTATTTATTTATTTATTTATTTATTTATTTATTTATTTATTTATTTATTTAAATTTTTATACTGCCCTTCTCCTACTGGACTCAGGGCGGTCAACAGCCAAGAATGAAAACATCACATACAAAATTTAAATTCTTTTTTAAAAGAATTAGACAAATTTTGACCCAATAAATTTAAAACACCCCAACTAAAATCAATTTACAATTAAAAATATCTAAAAATATCTAAGGGGGGAGGTTACGCCAGCCCAGCTTGATGAAATAAAAAAGTTTTAAGGGCACGGCGAAAAGCACGGAGATCTAGTATCTTACATATCTCCGGGGGCAGGTCGTTCCAGAGGGCAAGTGCTGCCACAGAGAAGGCCCTCCCCCTGGGGGTTGCCAGCCGACATGTCTGGCCGACGGCACCCTGAGGAGTCCCTCTCTGGGAAAATACAGGCCGTTGGGAGGTTATCGGTGGCAGAAGGCAGTCCCGTAAGTACCCAGGCCCTAAGCCATGGAGCGCTTTAAAGGTGGTGACCAACATCTTGAAGCGTACCCGGAAGACCACCGGAAGCCAATGCAACTCGCGCAGGAGCAGTGTCACATGGGCGCGCCCCATCACTCCCATAATCCCCCGCGCGGCCGCATTCTGCACCAGAACTTTACAAGATAATTTAGTTAAATTCTTACATTTCTAATATTTAGGAGTCTGTGTTACATAGCAGATTCTAACATTTTATGTTACTTTTATAACAATTAAAACAAGCATCATTAAGCAAGAGTTTAAATATTTGGTTTTATATGCCAGAAAATAGATTAAGCATCCTTGCATTAACAGCCACTGCTTAGTACAAAATCTCCAGCTCACTGTTGTAACCTTTACCTTTTTGTGTCCTGTGACACTCATTTTATCTTTGTGCTCCAGTTTATTCATGATGGTTATGTTTTTCTCCCAATCACATATGTGGTGTTGTTACAGAGAGAATAGATAAATTATTTTCAGCAATGCCAAATTTGAAAGAAAAAAATTTAATTGTGTACAAGAAAAGCTTGTTTAAGATGGGACTTTTCTCTTGTATGCTGAGGACAAGAAGAAATCCTCTACAAAATTAAAGAAGTTGGTTTTCAGGTAGTTTTTAAATGCTGTACAAGTAGTTAGTCATCAGTTGACTTAGTTAATGAAGATAATGCAGTAAGCTAGTTTGTGTACCTTGGATACCATGTTTTCCCCAAAATAAGACCCTGTCTTATTTTTATTTTTTTTTTGCCACCAAAAAAGGCACCAGGTCTTATTTTTGGGGTGGTGTTGGTGTCATCCACTGATTCACCTTACGTGTGCATCGCCCCCGGTCTCCTTTTCATTGTCAGAGACTTTCAGGAAATTCTGAGGCCCGCAAGGCTTTTCTGAGGACCTCTGCAGCCAATAACAGAGCTCTGGATTGGTCCACTCAGAATACAGCTTGTATCTGAATTTTTTTTCTAATTTAAATAAGCAAAAAGAAAGTAGAATAAGATAATAATGAATTGAATATTTTACTGCATTCAGTAACTGTATAATAGTTTATCTGTAAGTTTCCTTTTAAAATCATCCTACATACAGGCTATAGTCTAAACTTCAGTTTAGAGTATGAACAACCACGGCAAAACTTTAGAATAATTACAATGGCTGAAAATGTAAAAGGTACTTTGAAACTTCAGCTACTGCCATAATTATAAACAAGCATTGTGGCAAGGCATAATGTCAAACTGCTAATCTCTTATTTTTCAGGAGAAGTGGGTAACCACAGGTCCTGTTACATAGTTTAAAGTCTTAAAATATGATTGATTAGGTAAAAGTCTTTCTAAATAGGATTGATTAAAACATCAGTTTCATGGAAAATGGAAAATACACAAAAATACACAAAAATTACCGTATTTTTTGGACTGTAAGATGCTCCTGACTATAAGACGCACCTAGCTTTTGGGAAAGAAAACAAGAAAAAAAATCTGCCTCTGCCTCCCAGGAATTTGCCTCCTTGCAACAAACAGCAAATAGCCTGGTCAGCTTCAGCATTGTCTGATTTAGAAAGAGCAGCTGATTGGTGGTTGGATCGGCCTCCCAGAATACTGCCAGTCAGCTATTCCAGGCTGCAGTGATTGCTGCCGTCACTGCCCACCACCATCACCACCTAATTGCCCCGTTTTCAGCTTCTGCGGGCCCCATTTTTGGCCTCCATGCATCCCATATTTGGCCTGTTTTGGGTGGTGGGGATTGCCGCTGTCACCTATCCCCACCTCCTGGAACGGGCCAAAAATGGGATGCGCGGAGGCCAAAAATGGGGCGTGCAGAGGTGGCAATGAGTTGCAGCAATACCCACAGCCTGGAACAGCTGATCAGCGGTATTTTGGGAGATAGATCCAACTGCCAATCAACTGCTTGTGCTAAATCAGGCTGTGCTGAAACTGACCAGACTGTTTGTTGTTTGCTCCAAGGAGGCAAATTGCTGGGAGGCAGAGGCCGAAGGGTGGGGGCCGGTGGGTGGGCAGAACTTCAGCAACATTCACTCTATCAGATGCACAGACATTTCCACCCATTTTTGGGGGGGGGGGGGAGTGCGCCTTATAGACCGAAAAATACAGTGTATGTTACCTTTATAAACAAAGCCCACAATTCTGCCTATACATTTGATGTGGTCTGCACAGTTTATAGACCCTATCAATCCCTCTAAAGTGTTAATTGTGGTACTTGGCCAACACATATACAAACAAAATAAAAATTTACCCACCTCTCTTTTAGGAGTAAACATCATTCCCAGATAAACTGTGGCAGATAGTTCATCCTGCAACATTATTTCTGTCTTCTTTTGATTAAATTCGCCTTATTTTATATCAAATACCTCATAATTCCATCTAAATTCTAATATTAACTTAAATCTGGGAGTCAAAATGAAGCTTCTAGACCAGGGGTGGGCAATTAGTTTTTCCCAAGGAGCCATATGAGAAACTAGGATTGTTGTGGAGAGCTGCCACTGACCCACCCCTGCTGCTTTCCTGCCTCTACCCCACCCGCCACTGTCCTGACATGGTTCTCCACCGTTGCCACTTCGCTCCCCACTGTTGCTGCCATGGGCCAGACAGGGACAACCAAAGGGCTAGATGTGGTGCATGGGCCCTAAAATGCCTGTTCTAGACAAGATGGTATAAGAATCATACCTCCAGTCTGCAAGTATGTTTTTTTCTTCTCTGTTGGTAAGATACAAATAAACTGCTGTAGAGTATGAAGTGGGATTTGTGGGTAGCTCCTACCCAGATGGAACGAGATAAAATGCCTACAGGGCCTTTATGCTCTTATCTATCCTATTATTGCAAGAAATATCCTTTGAGAATGTTCCAAAACTTCAGCTAGTGCAAAGAATGGGCAGGCTGCTTTCTAATACAAACTTCATTGACCATAGAACATCTGTCTTGCATTATCTGGGTAGTTCCTATTTTGTTTTCAGTTAGGCAGAATTACACATGTGGTTTCTTTTCTATAATTCCTCAAATTGCTTGAAACCATAACATTAAAATGCCCTTTCCTTCTATACAGTCATCTCTTAATTAAAGATGAGCTTATCTACTTATCACAAGAAGTATCTGAACTAGATGGCAAAGTCCACCATAGATAAAAGTAGCAAATGTATTTCCCTCATTCAGCCAGAAATGAAAGACATGAGGTTTCATAGAAGCATTGAAACAGCCTGACTCTTCCACAAGCATGAAACTTTCATGGAGTACATATAAAAGTATAAGGGGTTGGGGGGCAGAACCAACATCAAATAACGTTCCCTGGGAAGCAAACCTTAAATACTCATGTCATACTTAGTGACAAGAATTGGAAGTAAAGAAATTGAGTGCAGTAGTTTTGATCCTTCAAAAATTGCTTACTATATACTATGATAATTATGAAATGGTAAATTAGAGAGATGGGAAAGAAAAGTTCCCATTGTTTTTTTTAATGAGTTTAAGATCTTTATTTTCTTCCTAAAAGCTATGCAAGTTATTGACATATTGTTAGGAGTGTGCAAAGATGATACATAGGAGCCTTTTCTTAATTTGTTTACACAGGAACCTTTATTTTTACTTTTAGTTTTCTGGTTTTTATAATTCTGAAGTTTTTAATATTAGTATCTGGCCTCCAGCTGCTTTTATTCAGGCCAGATCAGTCTGCAATAAGGGCTCTCTTATGACAGGGCTACCTAGTGTGTATTACCAAAATCAGGCTGGGTCTGGTAAAGTGGTAGCCATTTTGGAAATATGTAGAGTGGGGTTTGGGGTGTGGTATTAGCTGAAAGTCTGTGGCAGGGGCGTGAGTGAGTCCTTTGTTTTCCAGGAAATCTTTACTTTTTCAGGAACACTGCATTGCAAGTCATTAAGTTGGATTATAGGGATCAGTTGGGACTGTTGACATTGTACCAGCCTCTCTCCCCCACTCATAGTCACCTTCCTGCTGGAGCGCCTTGACATCATTTTGGGGTTGGCAATAGAATTACCCAAACTTATGGTTTTAGGGGACTTTACTATGCCTTCTCAAATCTAAAGTGATTTGGGAGTTTATGGCCACGAGCCTATCCTAGTTCATTCAGAGCCTGAGCCAGGACAGGCATTACATTCTGGCTATGTGATCTGAAATTGGGAAAGCTGTTGGTGTCTCTCTTGCCATGGTCTCCATGGGATCCTCTTGTGCCTCTATTCACTGCACGGAGGCTAAACCTATTAGATTGATCCATGCTCTGGTGATTGATGGACCTGGATAGGTATCAGAGGAGGCTGGGGGTTGTTCCTGTGGGTCTGTTGCATGATCCATCAGAAGCCTTGGTTGTCTAAAATACAATAAGGGGGTGGCTTAAAGTGGTTGGATCATGCTTTCATGCTTGTGAAAAATAGAAATAATCATGGGATGTGAGAATTGTAATTCAAACAGTATTGTATGTCATTAGATTAAGCATTGCTAGTACTAGTATAAATATTGCAGCAAGGTTTTCCTGCTTGGACACAAGACAATTAGTTATCAGAAAATACTGTGATTGCTCCCTGGTGATTGTGTTCAAAGGCACTTTTTGGAACAGTTGCTTTTTCTTCTAGAAGATGATGATTTGGTCATTTCAGGAATGGTTAGTGACTTTCTGTAAGTAAATCTACAACAGGAGGTGCTTTGTGTTCCAGACACAATTCGTGTTGCTAATTCTTGACTTAAGTAATAGTCTTCAAAAGTTTTAATTGATGATACGCAGGTAGGCTTCAATGTAAGACTGGTTCTTAAGTTAAATTGCCGCATGCCCACCATGATCATTTGATTGCATTTTGGTTGCTTGGCATTTATGATTGTAGCAATCCACAGTCACATAATAACATTGTGATGTTTTTTGCCATTTTCCAACATCCACTAGATAAAATGGATTCTCTTAAGGGCCACATGATTCACTTAACAATCAACACTTAATGACTTTTGTAAAAACTAAACTTAAGACCTTAATGATTTATGCCCCAAATTCCAGGCTCAATTGTGATTGTAAATTAAAGACTACCTGTAGAGAAAGGTTTAGCAGTACTACAATACCAGAAGAAAAATATTGTCTTTTTCCCTGTCTCCTCCTCCTGATAGCATAATATTGAATATCTGTCTTTATCTATCTATCTATCTATCTATCTATCTATCTATCTATCCACCCATCTATGTAAAAAGTTAATACAAACACCCGCGAAAACTTGAGAAGACATCCATCTATCTATCTATCTATCTATCTATCTATCTATCTATCTATCTATCTATCTATCTATTGTGTTTTCCTGAAAATAAGACCCTGTCTTATATTTTTTGAACCCTGAAATAAGCGCTTGGCCTTATTGCCATGCATTCAGATGCCCGATTGGGCTTATTATCAGGGGATGTCTTATTTGGGGGGAAAACAGGGTATCTAATTTTTTTATATCTCAGCAGGTGGCAGCACCTGGCCCTGCCTTATCTACACATAATTTACTTAGAGTTTAGATGTAGGAATTCCTAGAAATGTTCTATGTATGAAGTTGAAAAGAACAGTTGAAAGATTACAATACAATAATGAGGTTTTATATTGTAGGCCAGGCAGGAAACACAACCAGATGATCTAATTCTACTTTATGGTAAGACTACATCAAGAGACTCTTGCAAGCCTGGTAGTACAAATCTCCTACTATCTTTTTTTCAGCCTGAGAATTTGGGGAATCTCTTTATATGCCTATTATGCAGCTATGGTCTACATCCTCTCTTACCAGGAAGCATCGCTCCCCCCCCAAGGTCATTCCCACATACCATTACAGTTGTTGTCAATATAACTGCATGGTTATATCCATGTAATTATCTGGAGATAGACCTGAATTAAAGACATCTGTCCCTTAGAACGCAAATAAAATTATTTGATTTAATTAGTTTTCAAGAGTTATAGCCTGCTTGTTCTTTCGCATAAGACAACAATTCAGACTCCAGGTCTATTTGTCTGTCTTTCTATCTTTCTATCTTGTATGCTGTCTGACACCCAATGACTTTCACTGACAATGAAAATAAGAGAAGTACAATAATAACCCACAAAAAGAATAGATAGTGAGAATGATAAACCAGATAAGAACAATTAAAGGGTTTTTACTCTCCCCTATCAAAGGCCTGGGCAAAGATCCCAGCTTTATGCACTACATTAACAGGTATATTTAAATTAAAACAGGTTTTAATTTTTGTTTTGGCTTTTTTGTTTAAATTATACATATATTGTACAAAACTTAGGGATATAAAAATTGTTTGCACCAAAAATTTCTCAGATACTTGAATGTTTGCATAATATATTATTTTGAACAGATTTTGGGTTTGCTACATATGCAAGAGAGTTGTTCATCAGTTAAAGTGTCTCTGTTATAAATAGCTACAAAAACAAATAAAAAATAATATACATATATCCAATATTTTAATGAAGTTGCAATATCAAAACAAAAATAAAAATAAAATAAAATAAGATAGATGCATAGAATTTTTTTTTTAAAAAATGAACATGCTAAATTGAAATAAATGATCTAAATTCATATTTATTTAATCATTTATAATCATGAATTAAATTATTCATTAAATATAGATAATATTGACTTATAAAATCTATGCCAAAAGGGAGCATGTTATGACATTCTTTGATTAGTAGAAAAAAATACTATATTCAGTAATTATTAAATGAAAAATGGAAAAACACCACAAGATGAAAAAATAATTAAGAAAATACTAGAATATTTGGAGAGACTGACATTAAAAATGAAACAGAAAGAAGATATGGAATATTATCAAACATGGAATCTATTTTATCAATGGTTAGAAAAAAGGGGTGGATATTAAGAATGTAATATGTATTGTTAAGCAAACTGAATACCCAGACAACACAATATTTATTAAGCACTAAGAAATGTAATTAATTAAAAATTAATTAAAAATTAATTGAAAAAGAAATTATTAAACAAATCTATAATTATATTATATTTATATATTTATATATATATTACATTTATAATATATAATATAGATTATATAATATAGATTATATATAATATCTAAATATAACATAATTATATTATACATTTCTTGCATCCAGTGTTCGGTATTTGGAGAATAATACTATTCTATTAATATAATTGATTGTCTCTTCTCCATTCCCTGTATAACCAATATTTCTAAGAAAGTGTAATATTCCATAATTTTGGCATATAATTCAAGATGGCATTAACTTGGACAACATTTACCCATACATCTCTTAAATGTTACAAAAAGAAATCAGCAGCATACATGACTAAATCATGAGTTTATGGACCTTCACATTTCTTATGCCACCACAAACAAAATTTATAATCCAGTCCATATTTTCTGAAAGATTAATTTGGATGTATTGAGGTTCAATTATTTGGTATGCCAGCATGTTATTCTATAAATCATAAGTGTCAATAATTTTGACATTAATGTTTTCCAATTTCTGATATAATTTTAGTCAGTTGTTTTCAGACATAGACTCTACTAAAAATGATAAGCTTTTTATATCTTGAGGCTGCTGACACATGTAGTTTAATCCTAATTGAGAAATTAAAAGTTATTTATATTGCCACTGATTTGTGTATTGGATAAATAAAATTCTAATTGCAGTAGTTGAAAATCAAAATAATCATTACAAAGTAAGTGATTTAAAATAGCTATTCCAGATTCTGCCTTGTTTCCAATAAAACATTACACCACTTATGTTTAAAACCTTTTTTCCATAATGTTAAATGTTCATGAGACTCAGAGTTAGAACCCTGTCTGTGTCCTAATAGGGTCCAAATATATCTAGCTGCACATAAACCAGAAAATGAAAGACCATTTTTTCAAAATGTTGCCCTGGTAATTGCCATGATTTTAACAGAGATGTGTAATAACGTTCCAAAAGAGCCCATACATGTTGATAATCAGTTAAATGTGATCTGTTCTTGTTGAAATTTTGTTTTCTTAAATTGTGTTTGAACTAAATAATTTATTTAAATTGACATTCCTTTCATGAAAACCATTTTATTTATTTTGATATTTTAAAACTTACTAACTGAAATTCTGGAATTTATTATGTTCAAAATAAATCATTTTATCTATGTAGAATGAATTTCTGCATACTAGGATGCTAAAGTTTTGAAAGGATGATTTGATTTGAAGGAAATTAGATCATATCAGTCCTTTGAGCTGAATCTGCAAATCAATGTAAAGGTTCAAATCACATGCTGCAAATCACTTCAGGGACATTTGAAGGAGGCTCAGTGATTCAGTTTTCCAATTTCTTGGTCATTATTAAAGTTTCTTTCCATATGTGAATAAAGGGAGACTCATGGCCTCTTTGATGCTGACATTGATGCTGACGTGCATAATGAGCCAAATCTCATTATGCACCTCAGCCTCATGTAAACAATGTTATGCAAGCAAGCCTGTCTGTTCAGGAAACAAAATGGTCAAGAGTGGTTTCTCCTTGATGTTTTGGATATAAATGTGAATTTCATACATTTTTATTTTTAAAATAAAGAACTTCCTGCACTGGATCATAGTTTCTCTGTAGGGTCTTTGCCTCATAATTTGGAAAATCCACCCCCCCCCCTTCATTTCTGGTGTTTTAGAGATACATGGGGAATATTTCACAAATTTGTGGTGGAAAAACCCAATTTCTATTTCTATCTTGCCAAAAAATGAAATACTTGAAGGCATTTTGATAGACTAGGAAGTGAATATTTTACTGAATCCCAAATTAGCTTGAAATTTAATCTTGTTACCATCGTGTTTCAGATTTGAATATTGCTATATCAGATCTCAAAATTGAACTGTATTTTGACCAGTTCATACATATGTATTATATATGTGTTCCATGATTTTCACATGTTTCCACTACCATTCAATTTCTTATTTTCAGGGAATAGTGAAGAGAAGATATAGCCTAAAAATGATTGACAGAGGAGTCAGATGTTAGTCCCAAAAAGTTTATTTTTACCAGATGTCATTTTAGTGGAAGATTTTAAAGGCATTGAAGAGGCACCTGGTATTAGGTAATGTAAGTAATTTTAGTTTTAGAAACATTTTAGAATTTAAATAATGTATAACTGTAGAACCATAAAATTGTTAGGAGGCATTTAGCACAAAGTAGGCCCTAATAGTGGCTTTAATCCATGTAATCTCAATAAACCAGGGGGAGTTTTGAAAACCTTGCATAATCCAGTCCAAAGCCCTGTCCGCTCCCTTATCCTAGTGACTACCAATCTTGTTTAAACCATACAGCAGACCCTCTAGAATAACCCCAAGTTACTTCTGGAATCTAATCAGACACTACTAGTCACCTAATTAACTAAGTGGTTAACTAATTATTTAACTAACATTAGTCTAGCAAGATTTATCTTTGATAAATTCAATTCTGATAATTAGCCCATTGTTTTCAAGATATTTAACAGACTGTTCTCTGCTCTAGACAGCAGCATCCAAGCGGGTACTGGATCCTCCTTTATAGTTTTTAAAAATTAGAATCATCATCTATCTTCAAATCATTTATCACTTCTGTAGGATTTGCAATATTACATCCACTTATCCAACATCCTAATATATTCATGTGATCATGGAGTTTAAAACATTTAAAGTTGTGTTTCCTGACCAAAATTAATTAAAAATTATAGACCGATCTCCCTCCTGAATATGGACTATAAAATCTATATGGGTATCTTAGCAGGAAGGCTAAAAATAATTTTGAATAAATTAATACACAGTGATCAAAATGGATTCCTCCCTGGGAGGCAAATCAGGAATAATACAAGGATGATAATAGATATATTGGAATACTATGAGGAACACCCGAACAAAGAAATGGCATTGGTCTTTGTCGACGCCCAAAAGGCATTCGACAATCTTAATTGGCAATTTATGAAACAACAAATTATCCAAATGGAATTCGGATCAAACTTTGTTAACACGATATCCACAATTTATCAAAAACAAAAGGCTAACATATTACTGAATAGAGAATTAACTAAGGCTTTTCAGATTAGAAAAGGGGTCTGACAAGGGTGCCCTCTATCCCCACTTCTATTTATTTTAGCACTAGAAGTACTCTTGAGAAAGATTAGAAATAATAATGAAATAAAGGGTTTGACAATCAGAAAAGAGATATATAAGACACAGGCATTTGCAGATGATGTGGTATTAATCATGGAAGAACCATTAGAATCAGGTACTAAAATTTTGGAAGAATTGGGCAATTACGGGGAGGTAGCAGGCCTTAAATTAAATAAATCCAAAACTAAATTATTAACAAAAAATATGATGGAAATAAGGAAAAAAGTACTGGAAGAATCAATGGAGATCCAAACCTCCAAGAAGGTAAAATACCTGGGGGTCTGGATTTCATCAAGGTGCTCGGCCCTCAGAGAGGATAATTATTTACCATTGATTAGAAATATTAAACAGGATTTGGAAAAGTGGGGAAGACTACAGATATCATTATTGGGTAGAATCGCGGCAATAAAAATGAGTATATTACCCAAGTTATTGTATTTATTCCGAACGGTCCCTGTTAAATTAGATAAAAAATTTTTTTTGGAGCTTAATAGCATCATCAGGAAATTTATTTGGGAGGGAAAGAAACCAAGAATAGCAATTAGGAATTTACAGGACAAGAAGGAAAGGGGGGGGTTCGGATTACCTAAATGGGAGTTATATCAAAAAGCTGCAAACCTAGTATGGCTGAAAGATTGGGCAACCCTGAGAAATAAAAGACTGTTAACTTTAGAAGGGCACGATCTCCAGAAGGGCTGGCATGCATATCTCTGGGATATTGGGAAGAAGACAAAAACTTATTTTCATAGGCATAAAATAAGGGAGATCTTGATACAAATATGGGGAGAAATGAGACAGAAGCACTATAGGAAAATTCCGAGATGGCTTTCCACCATGGAGGCTATAATATATCCAAATATATTAGAAATGGGTAAAACGGTCAGATACAATGAATTATTAGATGGGGGAGGGAACCTTAAAACAAGGGAAGAATTGATGGAACAAGGTATTTCCATAGACTGGTGGCCATATAACCAAATTAAATCTAGATATAAAAAAAGATAAGGAGGAATTTGGCATTGAAATGAGCATAAATGGATTTGACAAGATATGGATGGGTACGGATGACAAAATTCTGGCTAAATTATATAATTACTTATTGGAGTACGATATGGCAGAGGAAGTAGTTAAAGAACCGATGTTAGCATGGGCCAAAAATATAGGACAGAATATAAATCTGAACGAATGGGATTCAATATGGAATAGTAATCTCAAAATGACAAAGGCGACGGCTTACAAGGAAAACCAATACAAGCTGTTTTATAGATGGCATATGGCCCCAGCTAGGATAGCAAAGATCTACCCCAATTCGAGCCCTAAATGTTGGAAATGTGACCATCAGCAGGGTACTTTCTATCATTGCTGGTGGACATGTAATCAGGCACAAAAATTCTGGAGGATGATACGGATGTGGATTAGTGAAATAATAAAAGAAAATTTTGAATTCGAACCAAAAGCCTTTCTCCTGGGAATTTTGAAAACTGAATATGCAAAAAAGAAAAAGTATTTAATTATACATATTCTGACAGCCGCTAGAATTTCCTTTGCCCAGTATTGGAAAGAAAAACAAATACCACCTCAAGAACATGTTATTGGAAAAATATTGGAGTGCGCCGAAATGAACAAATTGACTTTAGAAATTAATGACAGAGAAGATTCGGAATTTTATAGCATATGGGACATGTGGTACGAATGGATGGGGAAAAGAAATAAAGAAGGAAATAGAGATTAAATATTAATTAAGTAACAAAATTCATATGAATAGTATTATATTTAGTCTTAGAGATTTGAGCACTATTATCTTTAAGTGTTTTGAAATTAAATCTATCAAATAAAAGACAAGTTATAATGTATGTAGATGTATATATGTATATAATTGCACCAATGAACCGAAAATGTACCGAATGTATCACTATGTGTTATAATAAAAATTCAAATTCAAAAAAAAAAAAAAAAAAGAACCATAAAATTGTTAGGAGGCATTTAGCACAAAGTAGGCCCTAATAGTGTCTTTAATCCATGTAATCTCAATAAACCAGGGGGAGTTTTGAAAACCTTGCATAATCCAGTCCAAAGCCCTGTCCGCTCCCTTATCCTAGTGACTACCAATCTTGTTTAAACCATACAGCAGACCCTCTAGAATAACCCCAAATTACTTCTGGAATCTAATCAGACACTACTAGTCACCTAATTAACTAAGTGGTTAACTAATTATTTAACTAACATTAGTCTAGCAAGATTTATCTTTGATAAATTCAATTCTGATAATTAGCCCATTGTTTTCAAGATATTTAACAGACTGTTCTCTGCTCTAGACAGCAGCATCCAAGCGGGTACTGGATCCTCCTTTATAGTTTTTAAAAATTAGAATCATCATCTATCTTCAAATCATTTATCACTTCTGTAGGATTTGCAATATTACATCCATTTATCCAACATCCTAATATATTCATGTGATCATGGAGTTTAAAACATTTAAAGTTGTGTTTCCTGACCATGTTTATATCAGTCTCAAGCATTGGTCATGCCCCCTGATTCTGTTTTCACTTTTCTTATTATAGTTGAAAATTGAACCAAAAAAAGAAGTAATCATGCCTTTTCTTTTTTACTTATTAGCATTTGTCATTTCTATAGAGCATTTCATTTTCTTTTTTGTTGTTCTTAGTATCCTTTGCTACTCTTGGCTCATTTTGAGCTTTTGTTTTTATTGAATTATCACCCGGCAACATATCATGAAACTGCAAACTCCTTGAACAAACATATTGATAATAATACAAAAAATAACTGTATCTGCAGCAGGTTATAAACAGCAACCCTACCTGAGTTTAAGAGTAGTAATCTTGTTAAAGCACAATCTTAATTTCTTCCAGCCTATAATTCCCAACAACTCTTCTTGTGATAACATAATCTTAATTTGTCTTGCAATACACAGCAGCCCAATCTCAACCCCCTTTGAATGATCAATCATCCATTTGGAAAACTCCAGTTTTTTTTGGGGGGGGGGTCATAGAATGACAATCACTCTCAGCAGAGCCACAGGGGATGACACTGTTGATAATTCATTGTTGAGTGTTTCCTATATACTTCCTTCTTTGGAACTGGTTGTGCAGATGACACAGGGCTGCTTGAAGTAACAGGATCAGGTTGGCAGACTGCCTGCCCAGCTGTTCCACATGTCACTTTTAAACCTGCCCATCTGCCAACTGCACAATATAGGAAGCAGGTTCTGGAACCCTCACTATAGTAGATGGAATCCATTGTGATAAGCATGCACAAAGTCCGGTGGATGAAACAAGAGTAACTTAAGTTCAAGAATCCCTGAAGTTCTTCAAGAACTGAATCTACTTCTCTTGAATTGTGAATCTCTGACTTGTTTGCACTTATGCTTTTAATATTTTCTTTAGGATCCCCACCAATTTTTACTTTCTGTTCCTATTACTCTTCTACCATGGGGTCCTGCTTATCCAAAATTTTATTTATTTATGTATTAATACTATAAGGTACAGAAATACAAAAGAAAATAATAGGAAAGATAGGGAATATGAAGGATAGAACCTACATACGCATACAGTCCTCAGTCGTCTTATGACAATTTAATGATGGCTAAAAATTACTACAAATCTACAAAAAGCGACTAACAACCTGTAGTCTTATTTATGACCATTATGTCACCCCTCGCAATCATGTGATTGCAATTAGGACGCTTGACAGCCGGCTTGCATTCATGACTGCTTGCAGTGTCCTCTGGTCACATGATCAAAATCTGTGACATTTTTTTTGCAGATTTCTGGCAAAAAGCATTGGGAAAGCTCGATTTGCCTGATGACTGTGATTTGCATGGTGTTTTGCTAGTTTAACAACTGTCATAAAAATTGTCATAAAATTGGGTCTGACTCAACTTACAATCACAACAACTTAATGATGGAAATTCTGGTCCCAATTTTGGTTGTAAGTTGAGGACTACTTTTACATACATTGTGATGTGCAATAAAATGTAGCAGTGTTTATTAGCTGTTTATTAGCTGAATTCTGAGCAAAAAATACTTTTAATTTAATGGGAAGAAAAAAAAACCATAAATATTTTTAGGCCTTTCCCTGTTGTGCTTTTATAGCAGTATAGGGCTTAAGTTTGGGACTGCTGTCAAGCCTGTGCCTGATAATTCAATTCTGATAATCCTTTGTTTAAATATAATTTTTATTAAAATAAATGTTTACGTAAGATTAAAAAACTATGGAACAGAAAAGTAGAAAACATATTAAAGAATAAAAGAAAAGTGAATAGTAACAAAATAAAAAAGAGAAAAAGAAAGATATATAAAGAAGTTACTCCTGACTTTCTTCGGAGCAGCTACAAAAATAGTATATTTAGACTTTTGGTCTAAATCTTGTCCTTGAAAAGGACTAGCACCCTATAATATATTTCTTATCTCCTTTATTTTCAAACTATAAGTTTTTGCCTCTTTTGGTCCTCCTATGCCAATAGTTTTCTTTTACTCAAGTGAATTATTTGATCAGGTAGGTAAAATTTTCCTAGTTATATAGAGGTGGAATTGCAAATCAGAAGATTTACAGTTTAAATGTTTCCTTTGCTGAAAATGTTAAACAATCTTGAATCCTCTGATGTGAACTTTGATAGATGACCAAAGTCAAGGTGCAGTTTCTCACCCTCAGTTCTCTCTATCTATAATGTGGAAATAATAATTCTGATTAATTGATAGGATTATGCATGGGAATACTTGAAAGTACTAAACTAGTAGTATTAAACTTTAGTACTATATTACTCAAACCAGTATTTGTTTGCAATTTTTTTTTTTAATTTGATTTATATGCCGCCCTTCTCCGGAGACTCAGGGCGGCTTACAATGCGTTAAGCAATAGCCTTCATTCTTTTGTATATTTTATACAAAGTCAGCTTATTGCCCCCACAACTGGGTCCTCATTTCACCTACCTTAGAAAGGATGGAAGGCTGAGTCAACCTTGAGCCTTGGAGAGATTCGAACCAGCAGAAATTGCAGGCAGCTGTGTTAATAACAGGGTGCACTAAACCACTGTACTATCAAGTAATGAATAACTATAAATTTAGTTATTTATCAGATCGGATTTACATGTTAGTCAAATGATCAATAAATTGAGGGAAAATATATTGGGGGAATCTAACCATAAGTACTTGCCAGATCACTTTTTAGTTTATTGTAACATTTACTTAGGCTTTCTCTTTTACCAGATTACATAGTTTGGGAATATACGGTTAAGGACATGTTGTTAGTAACTAGAGCATTTTCAGGATTTTGTTCAGCAGATGGGCTGTTTGCTTATATTCATGTCTTATACTGCCTGCTGTGCAGCTGCTTCAGCTGTCTGTTGTGTTCTTTTGTTCTGTCCAGGAATGGAAGATAAGAAAGTATAGGTAGTGGATTAACGTAAGATTACTGTTTCCTGCCTTTTGAATTTTTTATATAATATATTTTCCTACCTGGGTAAATAAAAATATTAAACGCTTCCATGTGACATAAATATAAAGCTCTGATATCTATAATAATGACTTGGCTTTTTATTTTCAACCTATTTTTGTATTTTATTTTTTTTTAGGATTGGTAACAAGCTGCCTGACACTCCATGCTCCACAAAATTAAGGAAATATGGAATGACATTAAGGCATTTGGTTGATGACTAAGGCTCTGAAGACAAACATCTTGGTGAGGTGAAGCACAAACTAGTATTCTAGTTATAAGGCACTGCATGCTGCAACAAAGATGGCAGATCCAGGAATGATGAGTCTTTTTGGAGAAGATGGGAATATTTTCAGTGAAGGACTGGAAAGCCTAGGTGATTGCGGATATCCTGAAAATTCAGTAAACTCTATGGGGCAACAAATGCCTATTGATCAAGGATTTTCCTCACTACAGTCATCCCTTCATCATCCTACAACCAGTCAAAATCAAGCAAAGTTGACCCACTTCGATCACTATAATCAGTATGAGCAACAGAAAATGCATTTAATGGATCAGCCCAACAGAATGATGAGCAGTGCGCCTGGCAATGGCATAGCATCTCCTCATTCACAATATCACAATCCTCCAGTTCCTCATGGTGGAGGTACTGGTAGTCAGATGGGAGTCTATTCTGGTATGCAAAACGAAAGACACGGACAACCCTTTGTAGATGGCAGCTCTATGTGGGGGCCAAGGGCAGTACATGTGCCAGACCAGATACGGGCACCATACCAGCAGCAGCAACCACCACCTGCCCAGCCGCCATCAACACCATCGGGACCACAGGGACAGGGACATCCTCAGCATATGCAGCAGTTGGGAAATTACATGGCTCGTGGTGACTTTTCAATACAGCAGCACGGTCAACCCCAGCAACAGAGGATAAATCAGTTTTCTCAAAGCCAGGAAGGTCTTAATCAGGGAAATCCTTTTATTACCACCTCAGGACCTGGCCACATGTCTCATGTGTCCCAACAGAATCCAAGTATTGGGCCTTCTTTACGACACTCAGTGCAACAGTTTCATCATCATCCCCCCACAGCTCTCCATGGAGAATCAGTAGCCCACAGTCCCAGATTCTCTTCCAACCCTCCTCAACAGGGTGCCGTTAGGCCACAAACACTTAATTTTAGTTCTCGGGGCCAGACAGTACCTTCACCTACTATAAACAGCTCAGGGCAGTATTCTCGTTATCCTTACAGCAACATAAATCAGGGATTAGTAAACAATACAGGGATGAATCAAAATTTAGGCCTTACAAATAACACTCCAATGAATCAGTCTGTACCAAGGTACCCAAATGCTGTAGGGTTTCCATCTAACAGTAGTCAAGGACTAATACACCAGCAGCCCCTTCACCCTAGTGGCTCACTTAACCAAATGAACACTCAAGCTATGCACCCATCACAGCCTCAGGGAACTTATGCTTCTCCACCTCCCATGTCACCTATGAAAGCAATGAGTAACCCAGCAGGTACTCCTCCACCACAGGTCAGACCTGGTAGTGCTGGAATACCAATGGAAGTTGGCAGTTATCCAAATATACCACATCCTCAGCCATCTCACCAGCCATCTAGTGCCATGGGAATTGGACAGAGGAGTATGGGCCCTCGGAATATACAACAGAATCGTCCATTCATGGGTATGTCTTCAGCACCACGGGAAATGGGTGGTCATATGAGACCAAACGGTTGTCCAGGTGTTAGCCTTGCTGATCCACAAGCAATACAAGAACGATTAATATCTGGTCAGCAGCATCCCAGTCAGTCATCTTTTCAACAGCAAATGCCAACATGTCCTCCCATGCAGCCTCATACAGGAATTCATCATCAGTCTTCACCACCACCACCACATTCTCACCATCAGCCTTGGGCACAGCTTCACCAATCACCACAGAACACACCGCAAAAAGTGCCTGTCCTTCAGGTAGGGAATGTATTGAATAAAATTTAACTTAGTGGACCATTTTCAAAATAATCCTATTAATTTGTGGTGATGCAGCTCTTTTGTTTGTCTTGTAAGCGCTTTTATGGGGAATTGCATATACATTAGTGAATTCAATGATGTATTTTGATTGTGAACAAAATTAAGTTATAGTCATATGTATTTAACAATCACATATTTTTAGCCAAATGATTTTTTGCATATTGTTTCTAAATATTTTACTTTTTGTGCAGGGCTGTAATATAAATATGCATTTCAACCTGCAAAGTCAAGAAAAAGTTGCAAAGGAACAGTTAATTAAATAGTCTCCTATAAATTCAAGTGTATTATGATAGGGTCATAAATTTAAGAGTATTTCATGTTGGAGTTCATTTGCCATCAGTAGTTTTTAGTTGCCCTTCCTTGTACTTGTCTTTTTTAAAAACTGAAACAACCAACTGATACTTGAACTTTTTTTCTACTTAATTTTTATCCTTTGTGTTAAAAAGCCTAAGTGAAATCACTATCTTCTATGTTTTTTTAAGTCATTGTTTTGGCTGAAAATGGTCCAATCATATTTCATATATCTGACGGTGAAGGGGTAACAGAATAAATGATAAGGGGAAACATCAGATATGAGGGGGAAAGGAGAATCATACATTGAATAGGGAAGGGAATGATAACAAGCCACATTAAGACTGAAAAGAAATCTATTCCCTGCATCAAGAGATGCAAGATTTCTAACATTGTCTAATATTTGGGATATGATATATAATGCAAAACTTTAGAGAATGTAAGCTTGCTCAAGACCTGTAAAAAAGAAGAAAAGTTCCACACCTTCTGAGTCTAACTAAAAAAGCTACTCAGATTCAAACCTACTTTTATTCTGAGACTATAATTTAATGTCACTAACGATATTAATTTGATTATTTATTTGAAACATTTATCCTTTGCCTTCAGCCTGGAAGATTATAAATATTTTGTAATATAATAATAGTGAAAGATCTCCATAGTTTACAAACTAAAAATGCATGCCGTGATTCCCTGAAAATAAGACCCTGTCTTATTTTCTTTTGGGCCCCAAAATAAGCACCAGGTCTTATTTTCAGGGGATGTCTTACCTGCTTACCTTAGGACCATCATAGCGACACCTCCCATGCCATGACACCTGTCGTATTGCTGCCCAACTTATTCGGCCACTTGTGGCCAGATGCCACATGGCTCGTTGCACAGCCCGTGCAAGCTGTCTCCGAGCTGTAAAGCTGTCTCCCAGCTGTTTTTCAGCTGATTAAAATGGTTTTAACTTCTGGAGGTTTTTTTTTTTTTTGGAGGGAATAATGTTTTAAAAAGCTACCATCAGCTATCCTTTTCTTTTTGGATAAACTCCTCTAAGTCCACTCCAACCATTTCCACTTGATTGCACTTTCTTTCTATCTTGCTTCCCTTCTGAGAGGGCAAAAAAGAATGCGAGCCAAGTATGCATATGGTATGCTGCCACTTGTGGCAAGAGGCTGTGTAGCACATCACGCCGGTGCCGCTGGTGAAGGCAGGAGGCTGCATGGCACATTGTGTTGATGCTGCTGCTCGTGGCAGGACACCACGAGGCTCATCATGTCAGTGCCGCTGCTCGCGGCAGGATGCAGCATAGCATGTTGTGTTGTTGCACACATGAGCGGCGGCCCCGGCGCCTCTTAGTCTCCTGCCACGAGTGGCAACATACCATACACATTCTTGGCTCACATTCTTTTCTGCCCTCTCGGAAGGGAAGCAAGAGTGAAAGAAAGTGCAGTCAAGAGGCAATGGTTGGAGTGCACTTATAGAAGTTTAGCCAAAAGGAAAAGGATAGCTGATGGTAGCTTTTTAAAACATTATTTCCTCAAAAAAACAAAAAAAATCCTATAGAAGTTAAAATTGTTTTAATCAACTGAAAAACAGCTGGAAGACAGTTTTACAACTCGAAGACAGCTTGCATGGGCTGCGCGACGAGTCATGCGACATCTGGCCATGAGAGCAGCGCAACAGTTGTCAGGGCATGGGAGGCCTGGCTGCAGGAGTCCTAAGGTAAGTGGGTGCAGGGCATGTGGGGCAGCTTCCCCCCGTCCTAGCTCGATTTTTACGCCTGCGCCTCACCCAAGGCACATACGTAAAAATCTTGTTAAGGTGGGGCTTAACAAGAGCTTAATTTTGGGGTAGGGCTTATATTAGGCACATGCATGAAAACCGGGCTAGGGCATATTTTCAGGGAAACACGGTAACACAGGAAAGGTGAGGAAAGACTGTGAAAAAAAGTTGAAATACTAAGGTTTCATTATTTTTATTATAGAAATGGGCCACTCAGAATTAACAGCCCCACAGCCCAGCCTTCCCCAAAAACCCACCAGGCAACAGAATCACCTTAATGCCTCTGCTGCTTTTCGTCATGTTGGCCAGTCCTGATGTCTTATGATATGTTGAAAATTTCAGGTTATTTCTCTATCAGTGGCTATATTTGGAGCTCTGTTTAAGAAAGTTGTCTCAAATTCTACATCTCATGGGACTAATTATAAATCTTATTTGTTAACCACAAAAATTGCTTTCCAAAACAGGAAAATTATGCATGGACTAAAATGAATTTCTCATAGTTATTTCAGATACATGATTTATATAAATGAAACTGAGATATATTTATCTTAAGAATTATATCTGTTTAAAGATTTCTAGTAAAGGTCTACTATCTCCTAAAGCGATCTGTTCCACTATTGAATAGCTCTTACAATCAGATAACAGCAAACTGAAAGCTGCCTCCTTATAATTCAGCTCATTATGTCTTGTCTTTTCCTCTGGAATACTTCTGAATATTTCTTCTCTCATTTTTTCATGTTATAGATCTTCAGATACTTGAATATCATTATTACCCCTCCTTACAGATCTTCTCCAGGCTAAGCATTCCCAGTCCTTCCTATTCCTCATATGGTTTTCCTTTATATTTCTCATCAGCTTGGTTATTTTTTTCTAGAATTTCTACAATTTGAGTATGTTTAGAAAAAATGACCAAGCTGATGAGGGGTATAAAGGAAAACCATATGAGGAATGCAGTGCCTAGAACTAGGCGCAGTATTCTAGCTGTAGTAAGACCAATGTGAGAGAAAGAGGAAGATTTTTCTTGATCTTGAGCTATACATCTGTTTATTCCATTTAAGATGACTTTTTTTTGTAGTTACAGCTGCCCATTATAATGACCATGCCTCCTGTTCAATCTTTGATGTAAGGCTTTGTATTTGTGTCTCTTGAAATTAATCTTGCTGCTTTTTATTTCTTATTTCAACTTTTCCAAGATGCTTTTGTATCTTGACTGTCTTCTAAATTCTTTGCAATCCACCTATGTTTGTGTTATTTGATAAACCAGTATGATTGTTCAGCCAACTCTGTATCCCTCCAACAACAGCATAATCCATTACTTTACTATAATCTCATTGTAAGTTTCTTGAATACTTTGCTGAAGACATGGCGTTCCTATCATTAAGTAAACTGGTCAGTCTATCAGGAAAGAAAATAGGGTTAGTTTGGCATGATTTATTCTTAATAAATCCATGCTGGCTCCTGCCAAACATTGGATTTTTTTCTAAATGCTCACAAACTGGCTACAAGTAGTCTTCACTTAATGGCCAGTCACTTAACAACCGTACAAAGTTACCAGGGACTTTAAAAAAGCTTCTTATGACCCATTCTCAAAGCTAATACTGCTGCAGAACCACCCCCCCCCCACACACACAGAGTCATGATCACATGATCATCTTTTAGGTGCTTGGCAAATGTCTTGTCCTTGTCCATGCACGCATAACACCAAGAGAGTTTGAAGTCTTTATTGAGATTTTACAAGCCCCTTAATGTTATTCCGCAGGTCCCACTCACACGGAAACACAAGTCCCAATGAATCAAAGTCACAAGCAACACAAAGTCTGAGGGCAAGGCATAAGTCTGCAAATCCACATGCAAGGTCCAAGGTCCAGATCAACAATATTCACTGAAGAAATTTACAGGCCTGGCCAAATTGTTTTTCCAACAGATGTTCAAGTTGTTGAAGTCTCCTATTATTATTATAACACAATTTTTAAATATATATAAGAAGGGTATAATTCTTAGGCAAATATGGAAAAAAAATCTGATCTACAGTAATTTAGAAATATGCTTTCCAATTAAAGACTTTGGATAGGAATTGTACAGTATTTAATCTTGCCAAAACTCTGCTTTCTTTTTTACTTCATTTTATTAAAAGGAAGAAAATCTATTAAAAGCAATAATGGGCACAAGGTTAGGATCAGGAGTCTCACCCTTTTTTGACATAGAATTTTGAACACATACATGGCAATTCGCAAAAGGTAGTTGCTATGGGGAATAAGGCAAGTCATAACACTCCCATTTACCAGAAGGTAAACAATTGAAGTTATTCCCAACCACCTCTTTTAGGTTTGCAGGCTATTCTTTACTATTCCAGCAGGGCTTTGTTTCTGAGGAAGCATGCATGCTTCTAAACATTGACTTACAGCTCTCTTTAATTTGGATTTTGAGTAAATTCCTGTGAGATATACAAGATCCAGCAGTATTCTTGGAAATAAAGGTTATATTTAAGGCTGGGACTGACCAAAAATCCTAATGGAAAATGATATTCCTTGAGTTCAATTTCAACCTACTTTGTCCCATCCAGACTCCTACAGCTTCCAGACTATAGGAGCAAGACTTCTAATGCATCACTGGGCGGGATGGTGTGGGGGGAAGTAAAGTATAGGTGGATATTGATGTTACTACATTCTAAATTGACAGGAAATCTATTATTTTCACATTGGTGACAGCATCGGCAAAGGACCGAACCATGAGGCACTTCACATATTAAGGGTCAGGGACCAGCTTTTCTTCCCTTCTATATCACCACCAGTTATAACTGCCCACTAAGGGAGTGTTTCCCACTTCCAGTCCATACTAGTGGCCTGAAGGATACCATGATTGATGGTATAAAAGCTGTTGAGAGTTCTAATAATGTAGAAAACCAGGCAGATAACCTTGAAGCAGATATTTAGGAACCATTAGTAAGCAAAAAGGACAAAACTGATTTCTTAAGTCCTGGGAACAGAGATAAGTATTAACAAGATACTCAGTTTGGCCTCTTCCTCATTCACAGGAGTGCAAGAGGGAGAGGCTGAAAAGCACAATCAGTGTTGTAAGATTATGCTGTTATGAACTATTAATTACATATAAGAGCCAGTTTCAGGTAGTGGCTAAGGCAAAAGTTTAGAATCCGGGAGCCTGTTAATTCTACTCCTGCCTTAAGCACAAAACCAGCTGTGTAACCTAGGACCAGTCACTGTTTCAGCCTAGGAAAAAGGCAAGGGAAAATTACTTCTGAAAATCTTTCCAGGATTTAACACTAATTTGAAGGGACAAAAACAATTTTAGAAAATATATATAATTCTGGTCTTCCTGAGAAGTTGATTTTTGGGTCCGCTCTTTTGGGAGGTTGAAAAATAGGACTGGGATTAGTGTACTATTATGTCTTGATCTTGACATGATCTTCTACCATCAATGTCCATGCTCTTTCTATCCCAGGCTAAGTCTTGATTTACAAAGATTTAGATAATCTGTTTCTTTCCAAGTCATTTTTCATCTATTTTGCCATCCTCTCAACAACTTTTCCCAAAGAAAGGGTTTGGAAGTTGGACAATTGTATTCAAATCTGGCTGAATGCAAGGAAGGTATAAAATAAGAGGGAGCGTACCTCAAATTCTTTCAAGGCTGCAAGTACCACTCCCTCTTCTAAAGAGATATTGATAGTCTCCCAGATCCTGGACAATTACATATGTGCCTCTACTCTAAAGAAGCTGCAAGGATGGGAGTCCAGAGCACAGGCAGCAGACCTCTACCTAGAAAACATGCTAGCCACTTCATCAGAGTCTTCAGGTCAAAAGGAATGTAAAAGATAACATGGTAACACATCAACTATTGTCCTTGAGGAATCAAGGTTTGGACAAATCTGAGTTATGCATCCCTAAACAAGTACTACTTTTGTCAGGGCAACAATGGAGAAGTTGAAATCCTTTGCCTCCCTTAACACTATCATGTGGGCCCAAACCTAGGCTCATACCTGTGGTCACTCAAATCCACTTTTTAATCTTCTGTATTGATGCTCCACGGATTACATCTGCAGCTTCATCTCCCAAGGTTCCTTAGTAAACCAAAAAGCCTATAAGATCACCAAGTAAAGAGAGGCCACTTAGGGATGATCATACTGAAAGCCTGGGTTGCTTCTTCATCTCTGATACACAGAAGACCCAGATTTCAACTTCTAGGGCTAAAGGAATATTTTAGGAGGGAACTACCCATTCCTGTCTGCAAGCCATGGATGCAATTCCCTCTATTTTTTTCAGCTTATTGTGTCCTGTTATAGATCTCTTTTGCTAGGAATATATGTACAGTGAAAATATTTTCTTAGAAAAAAGAAATGACAAACCTGAAAAAGGTGCAAATCTGAAAGTAGTTCAGAGTATTAAAAATGTATATGTTATAACTTTGCTTTACAAAAGAAAATTCAAGAGCAAACCCAAGAAAATAAATAATGAATTAAATAAAAGACAGGTTTTTGAAACAAAGGACTGTTCTTTATAATAAAGGATATATGTTCACTAATTATATATGCCAGTTTCCCAAAAAGATAACTTGCCTCCCACTTTTTAAAAAAGGAATAATGTCATTCAACAAATCCAGTACTTTCGCAGGATTTTGTATAATAAAGCACCTTTGATCTGATCTAACTACTATATAAAGCAAATTGGCATAACAAGGTACTTTCCAAATACTTTGTTTTTTATTTTTATAATAACTTTATTAGAATTTTAAATAAGATAAAAAATTAATAAAAATTAATGTTTAGAGTAAAAGAAAGAAAAGTAAAGAAAGAAAAAAGAACAGGAAAACTGTAGAAAAAGAAAAAAATGAAGTAACTTCTTATTTTTTTGTAGCAGTTATAAGTACAACTGTAAATAACTTTCCTTATGATTACAACATAAATTTTTTTTCCTGTAATTTCTTTTAGTTATCAAAACCACATATCATAAATTCATTAAACTTAAGTCTCTTTTCTGATCAAAGCTTTAAATTTAGCCATGTCA
The DNA here is from genome assembly GCA_022577455.1 of Arizona elegans. Lineage (NCBI taxonomy): Eukaryota > Metazoa > Chordata > Lepidosauria > Squamata > Colubridae > Arizona > Arizona elegans. The sequence goes on along the minus strand of JAKOOJ010000002.1, from coordinate 29,290,898 downwards.
ACAAGTTCCATCACCTTCACCATCCATTCTTCCATTGTGGTTAATACCAGTTCTTTCTACTGTTGTGCATATAGTCTTGCTGCAGTTATTATATATAAAGACAAAGTTCTGTGTGTTTTTCTCAACTTTTTGTCAATCAGTTCCAAAAGAAACACATTTCACTTCAATTATAAACATTAATCTTTAAAATCTTCTTAATTAATGTATATAATTGAAACCATTTTTTAAAAAACATTTTTTATACCTCCACCCAAGCTTGGTAAAATGTCACCTCTTGTTGTTCACACTTTTGAGCATAAATTCAAAGTAACCTTTATACATTCTAGACCGAGTATCGGCACCCATGGCTCCGGAGCCGCATGCGACTCTTTGGGCCCTCTGCTGCAGCTTCCTGTCCCATCACTGTCTGGCCCTGCTCCTCACCCTCCCCTCCCCTCCCTCGCCTGGCCTGAGAAGGTAAGAGCGATGGCGGGGAATGGAGAAGCGGCCGGGGCTAATTCTCTGGCACCTTACTCTTGTGGAGCTTCTTCTGGCCCTTGTTGGTGCTGGGTTTGCCTCAATTGCTTGGGGAGACGTGCAACCTGCTCTCCGCCCTGAGACACTGGCCTGGCCTGGCCTGGCCGCGACTGATGCCGGCCTCGCTAACACGAGGGTTGGCGCGGTGGGAATGGGATCCAGGAGGATGAGATGTCGGAAAGGGGGCTGGGCCAGCAGTGCCCAGCCAAGCTTTAAAAGGTTCAGGGAAAAGGGAGCTGGCCCTGCTGAACCTCGCACACCCAACTGGGGGGGTCAGGCTCGGAGAAAGCCCTTGCCAAAGACGCTCGCCCATCAGTTGATCTCCCCCCCCCTCTCTATGTCTCTATGTGTGGATCTTCCTCTCTCTGTCTGTGTCTCTTTTCTCTCTCTCTTGAAAAGCCGCGGCTGGGCCAGGCCAGCAAGCTCTCCTTGGGGCCCTTCGCTACTCCTTTTATTTCTTATTTTTAGAAATCCGGGCTGGCTGAGGAATGATCGCCAGCCGCGGTGGAGGCTTCCCTTTGGGCGACCTTCCTTCTCCTCTTGCGACCCCCTGGCCGGCTGTGGTGGGACCAGGAGGGTGCGCACACGTGGGGAGACCCTCCTCAAGCAAGTGCCAAAGTGCAACAAAGGTGTGAGTGGGCAGCCGGCTGCTCGCTTAAGGAGCATCTCCCCGCATGTGCGCACCCTCCCGGCCCCACCACAGCTGGCCAGGGGGTCACGAGCAGAGGAGGGGGGAGGAGTAGAAGGGTCGCTGGAGCCTTAGTGCAGGAGGAAGCGGTCCTGTACCAGCCTTCACTCCACATTTGCGCGTAAGGTAGCCTTCGCTTCCTGGTGCTTTGGGCTGGAGCTCGTACCGTCCACACTCGGCTGAAGAGCTGCCGGGGGGACATGGCAAGGCGATGGCCGGAGTCTTAGTGCAGGAGAGAAGCCACGACCTGTTGTGTCCTGTTGCGCCCAGCTGCGGCTTTCAGAGAGAGAGAGAGAGAGACAGACACAGAGAGAAAGAGAGACAAACAGACAGACACACACACACAGAGAGATACACAGAGAGGGAGAGGAGGGAGAGAGAGACATAGGGAGACACACAGAGAGGGGGAGAGAGGGGGGAAGATAGGAAGAGGCAGAGAGAGAGAGAGAAGGGAGAGAGGAGGGGAGAGGGGAAGATAGGGAGACGGACAGAGAGACACAGATACAGAGATATACAGAAAGGGGGGAGAGGGGGAGAGAGATAGAGAGGGGAAGAGAGAGGAAGAGAGGGCTTGATACAGAGGGAGGGAGAGAGATACAGAGGGGGGGAGAGATACAGAGAAGTGGGGAGACAGGGAGAGGGGCAGAGAGATAGAGAGATACAGTCTAGTGATGCATCCCAGAATTTTGTTTTATTATTTTATTCCTTGGCCATTTTGAAAGCTTGAATAATCTCTTTCCATGTGGATTTCCAATCTGTGCTTTGTTTTGCTAGTATCTGAAATTAAGGACACTAATTTAATATTCTGCTAAATCTCTGTTCTTTGATTTTGCTAAGTAGACTAACTTCGTCCAATACGTTGGCTACTGTGTCATTATCCAGATTTGCTGGCATGTTTTAGTTAGAACCTTTACAGATTTTTTTCTTGGTTGCAAACTTGCTGTTTCTGTACAATCGATATTCCATCTATTCCTATAGTCTTCTGACTGGATAATAATCAGAATTTCATTAATAAGTTTAATATTTTTGACATGTGTAGAATTGTGCTATTTTTATCTAGTTTTAGGACTTGTATAGAGAACTGATCACACTAGATCATATTTATGCAGAAATATTGAAAATTGAAAAGCATTCAAAAACTTTTAGGCACCACCAAATATCTTTCTTAATTATGAAAGCAGTGCAGTTTCCTCTTTGTTTTTCATGTCTTGCATAGTAAATGCTCATCCCTCCCAGAAACCTAAATCCTAAACCCAATCATGGTTTTCCTCACTGAACAGATGAAGAAATTATTCCAAATTTATCTATATATTTAGAGTCATAAGACTCAAGGATTTTTATGACATAATATATTAGCTCACTTTAGTTGATAATGTAATTGGCATTTAGTAGCATTTGCATTGAGGGGAAAGGGGGCATTATCAGAAATATCACATCATTTCAGCCTTTTTCTATGTGCATTGTAATGTTGCATGCATTCTCAAAATGCAGAAGGAGTTACAGCATGAGGTCACTCCCATCATTCCCATCATGTTTGCATTTTTTTTGTTTCCCCCATCAGCTGATGTTTATGTTACCTAGCTCTATTAGAGGTTTTCAGATTCATGTTTTTTTTTGTTTCTTGTTTATATGTGATCCTCTGTGAGATATAACATATTGATTCACATCTCCCACAACTAAAGCTGTCCCATGTTATAAGCTCTACTGCAGCAATTTTTTTTATATCTTTGTACTTTAAAATGGAGCGTTTGAGAGGAGATGAGATGTATGTGTGCAGTGCATTTTATGTTTTTCATCATTCTTCTGCTACAGCACAATGATCAATAACACAAGTTATTAATAGCTTTGCCAATTAGCTCATTATTTGCCAAAACAAGCCATTCTTTCAGCTCCATTGCCATGCCTTCTTCTATAATAGTGACTTACTAAGGAGTAATTATAAGAAAACCCACTTAAAATGCTTATAAGTTGAGGAAATATTTCTAATTATTACTTTCCCTGTTCTTTCTGTCTCCTCCCAGAAAGAGAATTCACAAAGATCTTTTTCTTCCTGCAAAAACAATAATTTAATTACAGTAATTAAAATATTTGATGACTTCACAATTTAGAAGTAGAATTTCACTGATATTAATTATTATCCATGTATTTGGGTCTCTGTTTTCTTAGTCTCTGCTTCTCTAATGTACCTCCTTAGCCCAGTAGTCACTATTATGAATCTCTTTTAGCAGTCTCTAGTCTTCAGATAGTCATACCCTTATATTTTTCGAGTGATCTAGTTTTATCCTTAATCTCCACACACCATTCTGTAGGTCAGTCTCCACCAGCTGACTAACTTCTCTCCAAATTGTCTTGATCTTGGTGTCCAATTTTCCAGGGGAGGCATATGTATTGCTGTTCTTTTTGATCATGCAGCCAAACATTTCCAGGATTACAGTGGTTATACTATATACCAGTTCATTGACTTGAATTGTGATTGTAGTAGGAATTGTCATGAGGGCAATCTTTCTTCTGTCATACCATCAGATGATATTTTTCCACTGAGCCTTGGTAATTGGTATTGAGAGTTTATTATATCTACTTTATCCTTGATCAAATGTTTCATTTCAAGTGCTGTGCTCTGTAATAGAGGAAGTGGCAGTGATGTTCCAGCTTCAGATGTTGGCTACATATTCAATTGATCTTCTGGGTCTTCTTGAGTCCAGGATGTAATGTGTAATTGGTCTGCCTCAAATTATTAAAACAGCTTTTTCTTCACGATGTGAAGAATTGAGTAACTAGATGTTTCCAGCTATTATTCGCATGGATGTAAGTCTTTTGCCAATCCATAGTTCCCTCATAGTTTTCATTTAACCCATCTCATTAAGTCTACTGTTACAGTAGCATTCCATCAATTCCAGGTTCAATTGTCTTGTCCAAGTTGGCATGATTCTCTTAGTTCATGTCACTCTTGCATCCGAGGTAGGCAATGAAATGTTAGAAGGGGTCCAAGAACCCCTACTGGTAGGCACCAGCTGGGATTTGAAACCTAGTCTTTCATATCAAAGGGCAGCATTCTAACTGCTATGCTATCCAACAATTTACTGGACATATTCATTACAAGTAGTTTTGATTAACAATCCTAATTGGGACTGGAATTTCCATTGTTAAGTGAAGCGATCATTAGGCAACACATTACATGACCTCACTATTTAGCCATGGCAGTTCTAGCACTTCTGTTTGCAGTTGTTAGCCAGAACCTCACTGTAATTAGGTGAGTATCTCATGCTTCTCCTACCCTGCCCTGCTCTGCTTGCCTCCACTTCAACTTCTCCCACCTGCCTCTCCCCCCTCCTTTTTAGGCTGCTCTGCACTCAGGCTGGCTACCCTTGCAAAGCCCAGCTGAACTTTACCGTATTTGTCCTTCTTGGTATTGAGAGTTTGTAGCGCTGGACTCATCACCACTATTGTCATTCCAACTGCCGGGCTCCTGGCAAACTTGCATCACTTTAGCAGCCTCAGCTAGCCGCAAATTCCCATATGCACATCTGATGTGCCTGCTGGAGCTCTGTGCAACAGAGGCAGCTTGCTGTCTTCTCCCAGCTACCGGCCATAGTCTTGCAAAGTAGCCCCTCATTCACAATCATCTACCCTTAGTTACTTAGTCTCTTTTGTTCAGTGTCAGCCTGCTTCTCCATTGTGGTGGAGATAGCATCCAGGAATGGGTTGACTTCATCTCCTAGTTGATTGGACTGAGTTTATCAGAACTGTAAGGACATGCCTCCATTACCAACAGTCCCCAGATTTTGACTTAGTCCCTCAGTAGGACAGACATGTCAAAAATTACTCCGTTCCTTTGAGGTGGAATTCTTGGATTTCTACAGCGGAACAACTGAACTATCTTACTCGGCTGGCTCCCAGTCTGACTGGTAGAGCCGCCGGAACTTTCCAGCGTGAAGAGCTTTGGCTCGAGCCCACTGAAGTCCAACAGTTCAGCAGGCGTTTGAAGGTACAGTGCAGCAGTAGCGTGAATGAGCCTAGCTCCACGCTGCTAACTGCCAGGGTCTCAAAAACGCGAAAGGAGTCTTCATCTCCTTTAACGCATCGCCCAGCCTGAAGGGCTTTTGCCCGGCCTGCTGGAAGTCACAGGAGCCGGAGCTGACAGGAAAGCCAAGCATTTTGAAAAGGGTGCGAAATGGCTGTCAATCTTCCCTTCGAAAGGGCGATCCGACAAGACCCCCTAGCTCTTCCCTGATGCTCCTGCAGCGATCAAAGCCCCTACCTGTTTCCCCGGCATACTCTAAAACTTCTGAGACCGTGCTGGCAGCAGAGCTTTTCAATGAGCGAGTCTGCTTGTCAGATTGTCAAAAAGATGGTGGACGCGACGGTGGCTCACGGCTGCGAAGGGGTGAATGCTGATGAGGCCAGCGACTCACCGGCCGTTTCCTGCACTCCCGGGCTGAGTCCTTTAACCAGATTGGCGGCACAGGGCACTTCACAGAATTGAGCTGCAGTTGCTCACAAGAGCTCCAAGGCATTCAAGAAGGATACACACAAATGGGAGAAAGCCCTAGAGAAGCTGTGTGCCAAAAGGCAAAAAGAGGCTGCCAAGAGAAGCCTGCAAACACCCCCCAAGGGGAGAATGGCAGGTTCCTGCCATAACGGTGATCAACCGTTAGAACTGCAGAGCGAGCCAAGCCAAGCAAGGAGGCTATACTCACAAGACTTGCCACCAGGAGGAGCTGGAGAACAGACTTCCCTGCCAGACACTCGAATGCCTGTCAGCAAGGCAGGTTACTGGAGTTCCCTGTCAGATCTGCCTGCGGCTGCAGGGACTTGGGAACAACCCTGCAAAGAGACTAGGCCTGTTGCTGAAGTAACATTCACCCCCACAGTAGTGGGGCTGCACCCAGAGGAGGCGCCAGAGCCTGTGCTTTCCTCAAGTATGCAACTGATCATTGCAGATGCCATCAGACAGGGCATAGCTGCTGGATTACAGCAGAGCAGGCGGGCTCCTTCTGTAGCATCTGGATTCTCTCTAGATCCAGGATTAGGCCAGGCAGCCCAGCTCCCGGGGGAGCTTTCAGCCTTTTCAGAGCCCTACTCCCTTGCTACCTCTCAGTGGAGCCAGTCATCGCTCTCAGGGGAGGAGGGGCAAAGAGAAATGGAGCTCTCTGAAGATGAGGGACTGACACGGAACCAGCCGGTTTTTACAGGACTATTCCATCCTGCCCTGTTCAAGTCCCTCCTCTTTAAACCTAGAAATTTGACCTGCCTGGAGACAGATCATTCAGCTCCAGATACAGCTGCGGGCTTACCTGCTCCCACTGACCCCCTCTTCTCTGAACAGACGACAGAGGCAGAGGTCAACCCCTCCCCGAAAATGTTTATTGACGTCCAGAGACAATTGGCTTCACCTGAGTCAGGTCCCAACCCATCCTCTTCTGACAGGAGATTGTACAATGGGGGCCCAGATCTCACTAGGGTGCTTCAGATACCAGCAGTGGATGCCCCTGTGGCTGCTATACAATCCTCTTCTGCCATACCTGGCAATCCTAAGAAAATCCTTAAGGCAGAGGACAAAAGAGTGGAATAAATGCTCCAAAGGACCCATCAGGCTGCGGCCTGGGCGGTCAAAGCCTCCACGGCCACCTCATTTTTCAACAGGGCCTCATTGATCTGGTTTTGTCAGCTACAAGGGAGGATCCCGGTAGGTAACGTGAGGACACACCAGGACATTAACAAACTTGTGGAAGCAGCGAAGGTCTCTGCTAATGCCACACTTAATGGAGCCAAGTTTGCCTCCAGGGCCATGGCTTCTTCCATAGCATCGCACCGCCTGCCCTGGCTCTGTCAATGGCAGGCGGACACCCGACATAAATGGAGGCTAGCCTTGGCCCCTTTCAAAGGGGAGAATCTCTTTGAGCATTCTCTGGACACCGTCTTTGTAGAGTCTAGAGACAAAAGAAAAATCATACCATCCTGCTCTAGACAGGGCGAATTTTGCTCTACACTGTATTTTCGCCACCCCTCCTTTTGGGCGACAGATGCAGGTGTAGGATTTCCACATCCCCAGAGACCCTACATCCCCAGACGAGCAGCAGCAGGATTGGTCAGGTAGAAGTAGGCAATTTCAGGCCAAGCGGCTCTTTTGTGGTGGGGGAGGTTGGTCCTTTCGACACTCAAAGTGACTGCCGGTCCAACCCTCCCATCGGGAGGCACCTGGCCCTCTTTGGAGATTGATGGGAGGAGATTACATCAGACGCCTGGGTCCTGGAGATGGTGAGGTCTGGCCTCTCCCTAGAGTTCCTCTCCACATCCCTGAGGTTTTTTTATACGTTGTCCCATTTCAAGGGACAAGTCAAAGCAGGTCCTCATGGAAACCGCTATTCAACATTTGTTGGACATTCACAAGATCCAGCTGGTTCCAGGGGACCAACAGGGAATGGGATTCTATTCCATCCTCTTTGTCATACCAAAGACCTCGGGGGCGTGGAGGGCAATTCTGGACCTGAAAAGGCTGACTCGCCTACTAATCTATAGGTGGTTCAAGATGCAGTCGCTCTAATCCATCCTGGAGAGTGTTAGAGAGGGTGACTTCCTCACGTCAATAGACCTGACGGAGGCCTACCTACACGTCCCCATTTTACCAGCGCATCGACAATATCTCTGCTTCCATTACGCCGGCTGACACTTCCAGTACAGGGCCCTACCCTTGAATAACCAGGACATTCACGCAGCTGTTAGCTGCCTTAACGGCACATTTCTGGGCTCTTCCCATGTGCGTCCAGTGCTACCTGGGCCATATTCTGATACGGTCCTCCTCCCGCCTCCAGGCAAGAGAGGACCTGCGGATCATAATCCAGGTGCTCCAGGACCATGGGTTCTCAATAAATATAGACAAGAGCCACTTGTCACCAATGAACCATTTGCTCAATCTAGGAGCAGTAATAGACACCGTGGCATGCAAGGTCTACCTCTCCCAGGAGCAACAGGTGAGCCTAAGGGACTTGGCAAGTCGAGTCAGAAGAGATCGTACAGTACCACTGGCCCTTCTCTCCCAGTTCCTGGGCAAGATGATGTCTTGTAGTTCCATCGTCCCTTGGGCATGCCTGCACGCCAGATCCCTACAGTGGTTCCTCCTGCCTGACCAAACATCAGGCAGGAACAATTCACTGGCCAAGGTCAGGGTTCCACCGGGAGTGATCCGTTCCTTCCAGTGGTGGACTTCCCAGACAATTACAGTAGGGTGTCTATTCAAGGATCCAGGCCACCTGACTGTTACTACTACGCCAGCCTCTTTGGTTGGGGGAGCTCATCTCCAGTCCAGTCCAGGTTCAGGGACAGTGGTCGCAGACAGACCTGGGCCACAATATCAACTGGCTGGAACTCAGGGCAGTTCACCTGGCCCTCAGGCAGTTCCAGGACATGGTGTTGGGCAGACACATATTGATCTTGACAGACAATGTGGCCACCAAGGCCCATATAAATCGCCAAGGGGGCATCCATTCCAGATCCCTCATGCAGGAGGCTGAACAACTAGGCCTCTGGGCAGAGAGACACCTTTTGTCCATCTGGGTGGAACATTTTTCCAGAGTGGTGAATGTGCAGGTGGATTGGCTCAGCAGGACCACAGTCTACTACTCGGAGTGGCGCCTGCATCCAACATTATTCCAGGAGCTGACAGATTGCTTTGGACGGCCTGCCATGGATCTGTTCACCACTCAGTACAACACACAACTGCTCAGATTCTTTGCAAGGTTTGCAGTACCAGGGGCGGAGGGGATCAATGTTCTTCGAAGTCCTTGGTCCCAAGGACTTCTCTACACCTTTCTTCCTCTTCCCCTCATTCCAAAGGTGATCCAGAAGATATTGGTGAAAAAGGCGGAGGACCTGCTTCTTGCACCTCACTAGCCCAGATGGCCATGATTTGCCGACCTAGTCAACCTGTCAGTGGCCAGACTCTGGAGGATACCGTAGGACAGACTTTCCCTCAGCCAGGGGGCCTTGGTCCATCCAGACCCACAGTGGCTCCAACTGACCGTCTGGCATTTGAGCAGAGACTTATGAACCAGGACAATTACTCCTCCAGGGTGATTCAGACTATACAAGCCTCCAGAAGGCCTTCCACCAATCGGATATATGATGCAATCTGGAAAGCCTTCTGTTCCTGGTGTTTCAGGTTGGGATTGGACCCTGCATTGGTATCTGTGGCCCAAATACTGGAGTTCCTCTAGGAAGGGCTGAACAAGCGGCTGTCGCCCAGCGCTATCTGTCAACAGGTGGCTGCCCTGTCCTCGGTCCGAACCACCCGCCGCCATTGCTACCGGATCGGGCGATCCAGTCCGAACCGGGAGCATTTCACCCCTGCATTACCTTCAAAGTAACCTGTATGAAATTGGATTTTCATTTATGTTTCAAAATGTTAATTAGTGTGACTTTATGTGGATACCTTTTTTGTTGCACAGAGATTTATTTATTTTGATTGAAGTGAAGGTGGTTGAATAACATCCACTAATTTGTTGAGGCTGACACATGTACCACGTTACATGAGTATATGCTTAAGTGTAGATTCCTGTTATATTTTATACAATTAACTTTTTTCCATGAAAGACATGAAGGGTGGGAATAAGACGAGTGCAGAAAAGCATCTGGTTCATTCATCAACAGAAGAATTATGAAAAGGGAGTCACAAATGCTGGGGAAAATTTGAAAATTAGGAAGACTGCAGGCATAGATGGTAGAATTTAATAACAACAACAGCAACAACAACAACAACAACATTGTCATTGTACGTGCATACACAGTATACCCATACAACGAAATTCACTTAACACCCAAAGACCAGGTCCAACACACACAATTCCCAAACACACCGCCACCCACCACAAATTCCCCACCCCTAAACCACCCAAACATCCATACAACAGACCAAGTAATATCATAATATAGTTGTGGTTTACTTATGGAATAGCTGTGCAGCTTGTTTATTTTATAGATATATGCTGCTCCAAGATTGGTAAAATGGAAAAGTAACCACTTTGGAAGTGGTTAGTAGATTAGGAGAAGATCACATCTTCATCCCATTTACATTACATCCTTTTTATCTAGTTTTTTGTTAATTGTTAATGTTTCAATTTTTAATGCTTAATATTTTTAATATTCTAATTGGTTTGTTCTTTTCTGATATTACAGGCTGCCCAGAGTCACTTGACAGTGAGATAGACAGCATATACATTTAATTAATTAGAAGCCAATGCAACTTGGGCAACAGAGATTACAAAGGTAAATTTAGGCTCATCCATCACTGTGTGTACCACTATCAAATTAGGAACTAGTTGTAGCTTTCAGGTGGTGTTAAAGGGCAGTCCCATTGCAGTAATCCACATGGGAAGTGACCAGTGCATGAGTGATCATGAGCAAGGCTTGCAGGAAGGGTGAAATGCTACCAGTTTGAACGGGTTCGCCTGAACCAGTAGTAATAAAAGCTACCGGTTCAGGCGAACTAGTATTTCCGACAAAATCTAAATCGCGCGGCACATCTGTTCTACTTACCTTTAAAAGGCTTCTTAAGCCTCATTTTTCAGCGCTGCGCGGTAGCACCTGTGGTGCGCATGTGCGCAAAGCATGTGCTTAGCATGCACTGTGCATGCATGTGCAAAGCATGTGTTTGGTGCGTACCGCGCATGCATGTATGCAACAAACTGGTAGCAGACCTTGAAGCATTTTACCCCTGCCTGCAGGTCCATGAAAGGATGCAATTGGTGCATTAAATAAATCTCTTCCAAGGTGATAAATATGTCACCTCACCATAGCTGTCATCTGCTGCTTGAACAGGAACCATGCTCTCTTCCCATCTTCCCATCTTTTTCTTTGTCTTCTCTCTTTCTCTTTCTCCTTTCCTGTCCTTTCTTGCATGCTCAAATGCAAAAGGGGAAACATTTCTCCTTTTGGTTTGTTTTTAGTTTGTTTTGCTAGCCATGGAAATGGAGGTTGCGGGGGCCGTGTGCACCCCTGAGCTCCATTTTTGGCCAGGAGAGCTTCTTGAAATCCTCTGCCAGTGAAAACGGAGGTGAGAAGGGCTGTGTGCACACACACCCGTGGGCCCCGTTTTAGGCTGGAACAGCCTCCTGCAGCCAGCCTGCCTGCCAGCAAAAATGGAGCTCGGAGGGCTGCACATGGCCCTCCCATGCTCCATTTTTGCTGGTAGAGGCACCACAGGCCGGCCCTTTGCTGTTTCCAGGGTGACTTTGTGGCCAGATCTAAGCACCCTGCGAGCTGGATCTGGCCTGTGGACCTTGAGTGTGCCACGCCATCTAGAATCAAAGATGAAATAACAAAGAGCCATTCCATTTTTCCAGGGTTGAGTTGAAGTCAGTTCCTCCCCATCTAGACTCTTATTGCCTTCAGGCAGTCGGTCAGCATTGCCACAGTATTATCTGTCCAGCTAGGCATGTAGATACAGATATACTGACAGATGCCTCCCCAGCAGTGGAATAGAGCAGAGCAGAGCAGAGCAGAGCAGAACAGAATAAAAAATAAAAAGTAAGTTGAATACAGATGAAATAAAATACTTAAGAAATATAAGAAAATCAGCAAAAAAGTTTGCCAGTACATAGTCTGCCAAAAAGTCTGGGTCCATAGTCAATATATGGATGATGCCCAGTTGCCTGCTAATGCAGTCTAAATCTCCTTACTGAGATGCCTGGAGGCTGTGCATATATGGATAGGGAGGAGCACACTTTGCCTCAATCCGAACAAGACTGAAGAAGCTGTGAGCCCTGAGAGCCCCCTGTCTTTGGGGATCATCCATTTTGGCTTGGATGAGGGGAGTTGTACTTCCCCATTCAAGACTGGGGCACAACTGGGGGTCATCTTTGACTCACAGCTCCTGATCAAGGAGCAGGTAGCAGCTAGGGCTAAGAGGACTTTGGACAAGTACTCCTGGTGCATCAGTTGCAACCTTTCCTGAACTAACGCTTTAAGCACATCATGAATGGATTGCTGCAATGTACTGTACATGGGACTGTCCTGGTCCAGAAGACAGTAGTGTGGGTATGGTTGATCATGCCATATTAAATCTGTATGACTTCACTGCTCTGCAAAATGCAGTGGTTGCCTGGTGGTTTCAGAGTACAATTCAAAATCCTAGTTATCATCTGTATGGCATAGGTCCTGTGTATCTGAAGGATACCTATCTCTGGTTGTTTCTTCCTGTCTGGTATGATTGGAGTCAGGATAGGAAGTGGATTGATAGTTTTGAAGTGTGGTGTTGTAGAATATTCCTGTTATGGGCAACCAAGAAAGCAAACAAATCAACTCTAAGTACTCACTCAAGTCACAAATGACCAGGTTCAAATTATCAGACACATTAACCAATTTGGACACATTTTGCAAAGTCCTAGGTCTCTGGAGAAGGCTCTATTGCTGGGAGAGGGAAGAGAAGACGGCAACTAGCAGCAAGATAAGCTAGATGGACTCAGTTACAGGGCAATGAATACATTATTGGAAGATCTGAAATAGTGACAAATTGTTATGGAGAAAATATATATGTTCACCAAGAATTGACAATGGCTTGATGGCACTTACCGTATTTTTCGGAGTATAAGATGCACCAGAGTATAAGATACACCTTAATTTTGGGGGAGGAAAACAAGAAAAAAAGAATTCTGCCTCTGCCTACCAGCATCAGGCTCAGCAACATCCTCACTTCCATTCCGATTTTGATAATGAGTAGCACAGATCTTTTTATCAGTTTAAAACAAATTCTATCACTCTATTTAATTGGAGTGGGTAGGGTGGGGTGGGGGATGATTTTCATGGGGGCAGAAGAGGGACTTGGCACGGAAGGCTCCACTCTCGAGACACCCCTGTCTTCCTACCTATATCTGTAAGCATTGAAAGCCTGGCTTTCTTGCAGCAAGGCCCCCATAGAGACACAGCACTTCAGTCCTCCTGGATGCTGTCATCTCATAAACATGGTGCCGGGCTTCCCGGCAAGCCCCCTGCACTTTGCTGCCTTGGTTGGAGCCTGATTCTGGAAGCGGCCCAGGGAAGTGTGGAGATCGGGACTTGGTTGGTGAAGCAGGCCCTGCACAGGAGACATAAGGGAAGACGCTGCCACCCAAAAATACTGTTGCCGCAATCTCCGCTACCTGGAGATCTCCGTTGCCTCCTCGATTTCAAAAGTGGGGTGTGCGGAGGCAAAGAAAGAACATCACGTTTTTGGGTGGTTCCAGGCAGCGGAGATCACGGCAACAGTTTTTGGGTGGTTCCAGGCAGCGGAGATCACGGCAACAGTTTTTGGGTGGTTCCAGGCAGCGAAGATCACGGCAACAGTTTTCGGGTGGCAGCTCCTTGTCTTACACCTCCTGTGCAGCGCCCAGCAAGCCACCAGTTCCTTGAAGATGCAAGCCCACTCAGCAGACCCAAAGCCTGCAGGTGGTCTGCACCAACCACCCTCACTCTATGCCGCACAGCAGCCATGGGGGCAGAAATCTCGGGAGGTTAAGGAGAAGTTTACTGCTATAGGGAATGGGGATCTCTAGTCCTCGCATAAGTTGTGAAGGCAGCCATCAGAACTGTTGGAGCTGCTTCCAGGCAGACCCTGGGAGAACTCGGAGCTCTCGGTGGCTAAAGGGGAAGAAAAAAACTCTGGGCACATTGAAGACACACATACTCCTGTTGCTGGAAGAAGGGGAGAAGGGCTGCTTCTCCTGCAGTCCCTCCCCACATCCTTGTGCCTTCCCTTGCATCTACATTCGTCCCTCCTCAGCCACCTTCTCCTCCCAAACGGTCATTGTGCCCAGAAGGGCTCCATCCACAGTTGAGGTTGGTTCCCCCCCCCCCCCCCCGCTCTCTTAAATTGAACTGCACTGAGGGGGTCGGTGTGAAAGAGAAATGCCTCAGCTCCCCAAAGCCGCTTGGTGTTTTTTTTTTTTTTATTGAAAAAGTTTTCAAATACAAGTTTTTCCCCCCTTTTCCCCCCCCTCTTCCCTAACCCACCCTTTCCACCCAACCCCCCCTGTGACTTCTTCACAACAATAGGCTATTTCATAACTAGTTACATACATAATATCTTTCCTTTCCCTTAATCCCTTCTCGAAATACTGACCCTTAACATGTTAAGCTTATTGAGTATTATTACAATTTAACCTTTAATCTTTTATATATATTAATATAACATTTTAAATCGACCTTCTCCCTGCATCCAAATTTAACATTTATTCAATTCTGTCCAATTCCTCCATTCCTCTAAATATATGACTTAAAATCATACAGTACAATTCTAGATATAATCCACTACCCACTTTACTAAAATATACACATATCTATATATGCATCCCATTTTATAAAAAGAAGAAAAAAAAAAAGAAGAGAAAAAAATATATCTTCTTTAGTATCTTTCCACTGAATTGTTAAGTCCTCCACTCCCCTAAATATATGACTTAAGAATCCTTTTTCTTAAACTAATCAATCAGTAAACTAACCTATTTCAACCCTTCAATTCCTACAAAATCATGCAGTACAATTCTAGATATAATCCACTGCCCACATTACTAAGATATACACATATCTATATATGCATTCCATTTTGTAAAAAAGGAAAAAACAATAACTTTAAATTTATAATCCATATAGTATCTTCTTTGATGTCTTTCCTCTGGATTGTTAGATCCATCACCCATAATAGGGTAAAATAACATGCTGGTGCAACAGTTTGTTCAAAATCTCCAGTCATCTTCTGCCCCCATCAGTAGTAGATATCCTCGCATCTGTATAAAAGCAAAAACAACCACCCGAGTGACATTATAATTATAATTATATCCATATGGTTATAGTTGTGGTATTCATCAGGATTATTAATTCCCATCATCCTACTGAGTAACATCCAGATCTTCTGCATGCCCCGGCGAGACTCTCCTGCCTTATAACTCAAAATGATTATAATATATTTACCAAAAAAAAAAAAAAAAAAAAAAAATTTTTTAGATGATTCAAATCCAACAAAGTGAGGCTCTTTTCACATCCCAAAATCATGGCCTTGCAGAGATCTGCCACAATCCTCAGGATAGTATCAGACAATTGTTCGCCTCCACTATCTTTTCAAATATTCATTCATTTTTTAAAGTCCCTGGCATCACTGTTGCATAGTTTAGAAATTGCTGTTTCTATGCGATCTATTTCTTTTCTTTTTCTTTTCCGGGTTGAATTTCCATCCTCGTTTCTTGCCTACCAATTGTGTGTCTGCTAGTTGATTTTCATTCTGCTTTATGTATTGTTGTTGTTGGGTTAGTTTTATCATCTCATCTTTCTTCTCCATCACTTGTATATCAACTGATTGATTTGCGCACTTGTCTGTGACTTGATGGTTCATCACATTGGAGTCGGATGACACTGCTCTCTTATTTATAGACAGTCCAGCTGGGGTATCCAGGGAGTCCAAAGACAATTTATCCATCACAGCCTCTGTAATTTGATGTTTTCCTTTTGTTTCCAACTCCTTTTGCTTATCCTGTATTATGCCTAAAGGTGTTAAATTCATTTTTAAAATTTTTTGATAAAAATCTTCCGCTTTTTCAACAGTATGCAATTGATATCTTATTCCTTGATATCTCAATATTAGGCCAACTGGGGTGTCCCACCTGAATAGGATATTTCTTTTTTTTAATTCAGTCACTAGAAAGCCAAATTTCTTCCTCTCCATTAACATCTTGGGCGGGAGCTCCTTAAAAATCCAAATCTTTCTTCCATGAAATTGCAAGGTAGAATTAAAAGAGTTCTGCACAATATTATTCCTAATTTCTTTATCTGTAAAATAGATCACCACATCTCTAGGCAATTGCCTTTGCTTTGCCAACCAGGAGTTTATTCTGTAAATTCTATCAATCCTACAATACACTTCATCAGGTTGAACCTTTAAGATCCCAGCCAGAATTTCAGAAGATATTTTCCTTAGATCATCTCTATTATTTTCCTGCAAACCTCTCAGTCTAATTGCATATTCTGTAAAATTATATTGAATCATTAAAACTTCTCTTTCAATCCTCTGTTGTACATTTTCTTCATTACCAATCTTTTGGTCAGTCTCCATTTTAGATTTGTCTTCCGAGCTATTATCCTGAGTGTTTATCAAATCCTTTTTAATTTTTTGAGTCATGTCATCCAAATTCTCCTCAATTTCCTTCATTTTAGACTCTAATAATTTAGTCTTTGCATCCACCTGAATCAGAAAGCCTGATAAACCATTAGCAGCTTTTAAAATCTTTTGATTCAAAAAGTCAAACTTTGATTTGACCAATTCACCAATTTCTTTAATTTCCTGCTTAAATTTTTCAAGTTTCTGGTTCACAATCTCATCCCTTCTTACAATCTCTTCAAGGATAAATTCTAATATATTAAAATCGGGTTTCTGACGCTGGAGAGTTGAAATTTGTTGGCGCAATTTCTTGAGAGGGGAAGTTCCCCCCCCATTTGTCCAGCTGTGTAAGTCCCGATGCCATTTCCCACACAGACAAGATTTAGCAAAAAAGAGAGAAGAAATAGAAAACAAAAGAACTTTCCCTTAAAAAAGGAAAAAAAAAAAACTTCTTTTCAATCAACAGCACAGGAGCGAGGTTTTATCTACAAATGTAGCCAGTGATATTTATTCCGCTACATTGTAGTAAGAAGAAACGGAAGGACTTTCCCTTTTAGCCCTTCTCCAGCCACAGCAGACGCCATTTTAAAAGGTTCTTTTTCCCTCTTTTCCTCTCCTCTTTTCTCTTAGATAGATTTTGGAAAGGTGAAATACTTGCGGTTCAGTATTAAGGGTCCAGCTCGTCATTTCTTTAATTATTCTGTTGAATTCGCAGGCTTGCTCTTGACGCCTGGCTCTGCATAAGCAGAGGTCTCCCAAAGCCCGGAGCAGCGGCAGGGGATATGGGGCTTCTCATCCGCTCCGTCCCAAAAGTTACAAAAAAAACTTTTGGGACTCTGCGGAGAGTTCTACCCACCCCTGCCGGCTCTATCTCCGTTTCCTCTTGGAAACGGAGTTTTTTCGAGCCGCCATCCGCTGTAACGGCGGCTCTGACAGGGAATGGAAGCTGACGATCCCAAAGGAACGTCTGGCGGCGGCCAGCAGCAAACCGGAAGCCCAAGCCGCTTGGTGTTTTGACCACCCAAAATGGATCAGCGCCACCTCTGCAGTGGCCGGCTGCTGCTTTCTCCCAGGATCATTTATCAACAAGTCAGAAAAGCAGTGCAGTTCAGTTTAAGAGAGCGGGGGGGAATCAACTTCGACCTTCTTTCAGCAACAGGAGTGTGTCTCTTCTCAATGTGCCCAGAGTTTTCTTCTTCCCCTTTAGCCATAAAGGAGGAGGAGGAGGGCACGCGGCTCTGTGAATTGCATTGGAGAATCGGGGAGGAAAACGCCGGAAAAAGCAATGCATGGAGGCGATGCTCTTGCTAAGCGGGCACTTCTGTGTGAGACGCGTAAGGCAAGGTGCTCGCCACCTGGCCTGCCCCTTTTCCAAATGACCCAGGTTGAGGGCAGTCAACTTCTGCTCCTGGCCTGGGAGATGGATCTGGCTAGGAGGAAAGAGAAAGTGAGACTTCGGAAAAGGAGGAGGAGGGTGTGCCGCTCTGCGAATTGCTTCGGGAAATTGAGGAGGAAAAAACAATGCATGGAGGCAATGCTCTTTTTCCTCCCTGATTTCCCGAAGCAATTCGCAGAGCTACGTGCTCTCCTCTTTTTCTGCAGTCTCACTTTCTCTTTCCTCTTGGCCAGATCTGTCTCCCGGGCCAGGAGCAGAAGCTGACTTCCCTCTGTCTAGGTCGTCTGGAGAAGGGTCAGGCCCTAACCATTTCCGCTGCCCATTTCCCAGCATGTGGAGACCGAAAATGTGATGCTCATTTTTAGCAATGTGAGGATCCCCGCCGCCTGAAACCGCCAGAAAATGCGACGCACGGAGGCCGACAACCTCTGAAGGGTGGGGGCCGACGAGTGGGTGGGGCTATATTCAGACTATAAGACGCACCCAGAATTTTACCCTCTTGGGGGCTAAAAAGATGCGTCTTATACTCTGGAAAATACGGTAATCAAAATGAAAAAGGGTTAACAATAAATGCATTCAATTAAAATGGGTTGAATGCAAAAGAAATAGTTTAGGAGGTATGATGGGATAGAGAAAATGAACAAGGATCAAATTGTAAAACAATTGTAAGGGCTGAAGTTGACAAGGAGGAAACCACTTAAGGCAGGAAATATTGCACATAAATGCCAAGCAACTGGTTTCCAAACTGAAGTCTGTTAATTGAGCAGTAGGCAAAAAGTTCTAGGATTTATACGTCGAGTAAACACACACACACACACACACACACAAATACAAATACACACACACACACACACACACACATACACACACACACTTTCTGTCCTATGCTGGAGGCTGATTTCTCCATGTGCTTGACTTCCATTTTGTCTGCAATAGTGCACCTTATTTAGTCGTCACTGAGATTCTGCTATAAACGTATCCTTCTGTATGGAATTAAGTGTGTAGAGAATTTTATTGCCAGTCCCAGCATGAAGTCTGTCATATAAAAGAGGAATGAATGGCTTGAGAAGAAGAATAAATTTTTAAAAATAAAAAAATAAAAAAAGTAAAACAATAAAATGAAATAAAAAAATATATGGAGTTAAGGAGTTCGTCAAAAAAAGTCGGAAACTTAACATGTAGAACAAAAAAAAATGTAGCAATTCCTACATGGAAATGGGGGGTAGGGGAGGGAGAAAAATGGTACAAATTTGTTTCCAAATGTTTGGAAACATTTTGAATGAATATAACAGCATTGCAGATCTCTATTTTGAATGTATATTTAAGCTCTACTGTAAGAAAGGTGTATGTTTTTAATGTATTTTGTAGCCTACCTTTACTGTAATTTTCACAAATAACTTAAGGCGGTGGGTGAACATACCTAATATTCCTTCCCTCTATTTTCCAGATTGGAAAAGTCAAAGTCAGCTTTCACTAAGTTTTATCAAGAGGCTTTATAGTTCAAACAAGCAAACTTGTTATCTTAATTAACTTGCTTTTAAAAACTCATTTTAATACATTGTTGTATTACATATGCATAAATTGCCATCTGTCCTTCATTAAGCCTCTGAAAAAGATGTTTTCTAAACAGAATTTGCTTCCATGTCAGCAAATGATATTATCTACGGTAGGCATGGTTGGAGCACATATACTTGATGCCAATTTTAAATACTGCCACTTAATTTTCTTGTGTTTTAATCTCCATTTGAGTTACAGACTGATAGAACTCATTTCATTTATAATGAGTATGAGTAATGAGCAACAACTAAGCTGCTGAAATGTGTAGTTGTCAAGTGCCAGGGAAATCAGGAGATTCAGGCAGTTCAAATAAGTATAAAATTTATTGCAAGCTTAAGATCTCTACAAAAATCTGATCTACTAATGATTAAAGAAAATGAGAGGGAATAAGAAGGCATTCAAGGTGGGCTGGACTTAGTTCTCTTTTGGTCTTGTGACTTACAATGCGTTTGACCAAAGTCCCTTGGGCTCAGCTTGATCATCTCTATGACGGCTTTTAAAATTGTTGTTAAAAACTTTACTAGTTTCTCATAAAATAAAATCTAAAATTCATTCAGATTAGCAAACTATATCCTATATTTTTGCTTTTATTATATATTAAATTTATATTTTCTTTAAATTTCTAGTTTCACATTTTCTAGAAATAAACCTTGTATAGTATTAGATCCATTTAGAAATAAACTTTGTATTGAAATTGTCTTATGAGTTTATACTTCCATTCTTCACCTTTTAGTTGGTAGGGGAGGGAGTAAAAACACAAGAAACTACAAGAAAAAGGGGATTTCCTCATATTTCAGAGGGTGATTATATTAATATAAGAATCAGTATTAGTGTCTGGAACTTTGCTTATTTTTCTTCAGGTTTATAAGTTGGAACTGGATTTGTGAGAAAAATGAAAGTTATAAAGATTAAATTTCAAATATTAAAAGCTTTTTCTAATATAACTCATTTTTAGAGTAATTATTAAATATTAATATTGCAATGAACAGACAAGGTAAATTTGTTATAGAAGAGTCATACAACTGAGAGCATCTAGAGAATTGTTCTTTACATGTGTATTTTGAGTATATTATAGGAAACGTCACTGAGAGAAGCTGCTGTTTGTTACTGTAAAACACTGTAAAGCGGTATATAAGTCTAAGTGCTATTGCTATTTTATTTAAAAAAATCTGTTTAAAGTTAGAATATAAAGTAAATTTCAAATCTTTCAGCCATATGTTTTCCAATTGTTCCATTGCATATATTATAACCAACATTTTTAACCCATTTTATCATAGAGGTAGTCCTCGAAATACAACTTGGTCTTTTAACAGCATACAAAGTTATGACAAAAGCCCATAAGCTACTTACAGACCCATATCGAAGTTACAGCCACTGAAGCACCCCTCTGGCCATTTGCCCTTATGACTGACCTCATGGATGCTATAGCACCCGCCCTCCATTCCCCCCACCCCCCGCTCCTCCAGGACCCTGGAAGACTTGGGGCTACTCACCACATGCCCATCACCCAATCACACACTTATCTCCAAATCTCATGTTGGGGAAGGAGGCCAGGCCAACATATTCCTGGCCACATAGCTGTCTTCAAGAAGTGGCTATCATTTTCAGCATGCCCAAAATTTTAAGGACCAAGTGACAGACTGCTCCATTTTGTTGCCTTAACGTGGTGTACACAGTAATTTTAATATTAATATCAATTTCTTACATTTTAAATATTAAAAATATTTAATGTATTTGTTCAACATTCTGTTGAATTGTGGGGAAACTGCTCTCAGTCACTTCGTTTTCATTTGCAGCACCCCAGGACCATTATTTGAACTGCATATAATATAACTTCAATGAATTGACCATGTTCATCAATTAATAAAACTTCTGGATTTAACTGAGGGTTAATATTCAAAACAATTCCATTTCTCTTTTTAATATATGCTAAAATAAATTCTTCACCCAAAGGTCTCTTGTAGACAAATAATGTCTTGCTCTAATTTTTTCAAATAATGATTCCCCCCCCTCTTTTAAGAAGCATGTTAAAACATTTATAATTCATACTCCAAGAATTTAGAAAAGTCCATACCTGTAGTGCCTAGTTCAGTATCATCTTTTTCCAATTCCTGTTGCCTCTACTGTGACCATTGTGTTGATACCTATGAAGCCTCCATCTCCAATTCTCCTTTCTGTCTTTCTAAAAAATCTCTTGCTTTATGGACAGAATTCAATTTAAGTCTTTTGCTTTTAAAAATAAAAATTGTGATTTCCAATTTATCTCATTGAAATGAGATCTGTTTCTGTTTTAATTTTTCACCGAAGAAGGATTTTCGTTTCTCTTACACAAAATCCTAATAGGAATCCCTTTCAAAACAATTATATTAGTATTATCCATTTCAATCTGGAATTAAAATACTGCTGCAGGACTTGATTCCTTGTTTTCTTTCTAACAAAATGCACTAAAATATCCCTAGGGACATTCCTCCATTGTTCAAAAAATTGCTGAAGTATATCTTGTGTAAGTATTTTTTTCCCCACAAATTGCTCCAATGATTCTCTTTTCGCTCTCTTGCTATTTTTCTAGTAGTCATTTTTAATCCAAAAGTAAAGATGTCTCAAGCAGGCAAAATAAAAAGATAAGCCTCTTTTTTCCCTTCTTGTTTCAGACACTTTCATTTTAGTAGCTCTGGATACCTTCAGTCACAACAAGCATCACATCTCCATGGCAACTAAAGTCACAGTCTGATTCTTTACCTTATCTTTTTTTATGCAGATTCCACCAATTACATACACAATTTAAGTATAAACAGCAAACCTGTCTCTTTAACAGGTTTAGTGAAAAATTATACCAAAGCACATTCATCAAAAGTATGTAATAAAAATAAATATAGGAAAAAAGAAAAATATTGTTTGCTTCTCCATTGAAAAATTTTCTTAGATCTTCTTTTATTTAAGGTGTTTACAAGTCTTGAATATTTAAATCATAGTCTCATTCACTCTCATTTGTAATCTAGAAAGATTACTTTACCACAGAGTTTTGTCTTTATGCAAAGAAAATCATTCTTCATCTGAAGTTAATTACTTTCCGAAGTGTTTAGAAGTGAGGTAAGCAAGGCTTTATGTCACTTCATTCAGTTGGGAGAATAAATGGAATTTCAGGAGTCCTGGCATCTCAACTCCCAAGGCGGTGCAAAACTTTTTCGATTTCTGCAATTAACTTGGAAGGAACTGCAATCTAGAACACATATGGTTTATCTCTTGATCTCCCTTTGATCTAGGGAGATTACATTGACCAGAATCTTACTTCCAGATAGAATTCACAGCTGAGGTGGCTCTTCTCACCTTTGAAAAGCATCAGATTGCCATGATTCCTGACCAGAAGCTACCATTTCAGTACTTTCTAATGTGTAAAATAGCAAAAGAAAATATTTATAAATCTATATTGACTCAAAATGAAATCAGGTGCTTGTAATGAAGTAACTGATTACAGATAATACTTCCCAAAATCTGATGGTGAATATGAATAGGAATTCAGAATTCAGGGATTATAATGACCAAAAAGTCAAAATGAATGGCAGGATATAAATGAAATAAAGTGTCCTTGGGGTCTGCTTGTAACATTTCCTTATTCTTCCCAAATGTATTCTGTGTCTTCATCTCTACCCTGTTGTTTATGAGATGACTAAAATCTTTTGATCCAGCTCAGTGACATTGTTATGGTCAGTCGTGGATAACTAGAAAAGCTAAATAAGGTCAGACCTGATTAGTACCTGAATGGTAACGCACTACAGAATCATAGGCTGTAGCTTTGACCAAAATAATATTAATATTGAGTTATATACAATAGTAAGGAAATGATAAACCATTTCCACCTGGTAATCACTATTTTGTTGCCAAGAAAACAATGTGGACAAGTCCACAAAGGTCACCTTATTTCAGAAGTTTAGTGGCATCTTTTATTTTATTGAAAGCCGAAAGGCTTTGTGATTAGCAATTCTCCATTGTGGGTGGAGGCAGCAGCCAGGATGGGTTGTGTTCGTCTGTTCAGGTTGCTAGACTGAGCCTGTCAAAGTTGTTAAGTCCCACCCTTGTTACTGGGCAGACCAAGCTTTTGGCTCAGTCTGTCAGCCTGGACAGGCGTGTGGGACTATTCCTCTTGCTGTCTTTTCACTCTTTATTGGCTATTTATCTGTCTTGATAGCTAATTAGTGTTGGATTTATTGGTTTGACTCGGACTGTGACTTGGATTGCATTGGACTTTGCTTCATTTTCTACGTACTGTAAGATCCTCTACCCTAGTGACTGGCTTTGCTAGTTATCTGGGGGGGGGAGTCCTTTTCCCTTAACCGGGATCCATTTCCCCTTTCTATCACCTGTAGGACTTTTGGGGCTTTCTGGAGGTTCCTGTTCTCATCGGTGACATTGCTGGCCATCCCTAGCTTGTACGACCATTTCGTCATCGGTGGAGTTTCGCGCTCCCCTTGTCAACCTCCTGGTGGCCATTTTGAATTCCAACTGGCCGTTAATTACTTCTGCCGCTTGCTGTCAGTGAGGCTGCCTGTTCGCCCCTTCGCATTAAGAACCGGCAAGTGGAGCCTCGCACTCCCTCCTAGAGCCTGAGGGGCGTGGGGTTTTTTCACTTTGAATGGATCGCTGGCCGCTGAGGCGCACAATAGCTGGGGACAGTTTTTTTGGCGCGAAAAAGGTCATCAGAGGATCGTCGGCTTCGTGCTTTGTCCTGTGAGGTTGTGAAGTGCCGTGGCTGTGGATTGCCGTGTGGCAGAAGCGCTAATTTCGGTGAGGCTTCGCGCCTCCCCTCCCCCTTGGGACAGCAACGTCTCTTTTGTGGGCGGTTCCTTTGGCTGGTGGAGTTTTCGCGCTCCTCTTTTAGTGGCTCGTCGGAATTTCAGGTGTGTGTGGGGTTTGCTGGTGGAGCTTCGTGCTCCCCCTTTGGCAGCGCAGCCATCTCACTTGTGAGGAGTGCCTTTGATGGTGGAGTTTCGCGCTCCCCTTTAACAACAAGGAGATCCTTCTGTGGACAGTTTTTTTGCTGGTGGAGTTTCGCGCTCCCCTCCTCCTCCTCCTTGCCTGCGCCTTGGGGCTTGTCGCCTTTGGCTCGTTTGTCATCCCAGCTGTTATTTAGTCAGGGACATTTCTCCATTGGACAAGTGGAGCTTCTGCGCTCCCATTTGCAGTTGCCCTGTTTTGGAGGCCTCCAGGTTTTGTTCTTTGCCTCTTAACGACTGTTTACCTCTTTTGCGACCTTTCTGACATCTGGGAGTTCGGTCCATTGTCACAACTGGGCTGTTCTGCCTGATCATCAATTATGCCCAAAACTTCGCACAAATCGAAGCATGGTCGCAAGGCAGGGCATTCTCACAGCCCTCATCATCAGGGGGCTTCCCCTTCTAGGTGGGATGTCACCTCTGGTTCCGCCTCTAAGTCAGCGGGTTCGGATCCCCGCCACAAGTCATGTCTCCACTCTCTACCTTCTTGTGCGGAATCCCTCTGGGATAAGGTGCTGCAAAAGATCTGTGCCAAGGCCAGCAAGCACCAGCCGTCTGCCAAGGAGACAACTACAGTCTCTCATGATGCTACAGCTTCGGACACTGGGAAGCAGACAGGTCAATTGTCCCTTCAGGATTGTCCTGCGGTTATTCAGACAGCTGATCTGTGGGATTCCCCCGCGGCTCCGGTTCCTGAGCCTACGGCGGAGCCTTCTCCACCTTCACAGCTGACATTGTATTTATCCGGACCGACTTCTGCACCTCCCCACTGTGGAAGCTGGGCCTAGTGCGGCTCAACAAAATAATTTTTTTGTCTCTGGAGCAAGTTCAGCACCTCATTGCGACTGCGGTGCAGCCGTCATTGGCGTCTCAATTTTGCCCTGACAGCAGGACGGCTTCGGTTCGGTCTGGCGCATCTACTTCTCGCATGGATGTCGAGCAGGAGGATGCTCTTTTGATTGAAGCCCCAGATTCTCCGGTCTCTTCTATTGCGAGCCGCACATCTTCTCTAGCCGATGAGGAACCTCAGGATTTGGAGCTTTCTGAGGACGAGGATCTTCCTCCAAACCAACCCGCGTTTACAGGCTTGTTTTTCCAGGCCTTGTTCAAATCTCTGCTACACAAAGCCATTAATACGGCCCAGCTCAGCTCTCCATCTCCGCTACCAGCTGCCCCGAATACGGCCAAGGGGGCTCTGAATCCCCTTTTCGCTGAGCCATCCAGTCCTGTAGACTCCATTCCCACCCCTCCTTTATTCCTCGATGTTATCCAGAAACAGTGGATAGATGGGTCCTGGCCACCTTACGATCTGGGTTGGCCATTGAATTTCTCTCCCCCCCTCCAATGTTCTTTGTGCACTGTCCGCTTTCTCATGACATCGAGAAACGGTCCCTTATGGACTCGGCGGTTCAGCATCTCCTTTCCATCAGAGCTATTCAACCGGTGCCTGATGTGGAACGAGGGATGGGATTTTATTCCCGTGTTTTTCTTGTTCCAAAGTCATTGGGGCGGGGGTGGAGACCTATTCTGGACCTTAAACGTCTGAACCGGTATGTTATATACTGCAAGTTCAAGATGCAGTCCTTAAAATCTATCCTCGACGGTGTTAGGAGGGGCAATCTCCTCTCTTCCATAGACCTCACTGAGGCCTATCTCCATATCCCCATCCTTCCCTCCCATTGGAGGTTCCTTCGGTTCTGCTATGGGGGGCACCATTACCAGTATCGGACCCTGCCCTTTGGCCTCTCCTCTGCCCTTCGTACCTTTACTAAGGTACTGGCTGCCTTAGCAGCATCTCTCAGGGCTAAATCTATTCGTCTACAATGCTATTTAGATGATATCCTAATTTTGTCTTCTACTCAGCAGCAGCTGCCTCTGACCTGCAGCTTACTCTTCAGACACTGGCGGCCCATGGCTTCTCCATTAACTTGGAGAAGAGCCACCTAGTCCCTACCACTTGTTTACTCCATCTGGGGGCCCTGATTGATTCGTTGGCAGGCAGGGTCTACCTTTCGCACAAGCGACAGGATAGCTTGAGGTCCCTGGTTTCTACGTTTGAACGGGCTAGGTGAGTGTCTCCCCTTGTACTGTCTCAGCTCCTGAGAAAAATGATATCCGCCATCTCGATAGTTCCCTGGGCTCAGCTGCACTCACGGGAACTTCAATGGTTTCTTTTGCCGTTGTAGAAGGCGGGCAGAGGCACTTTGACACGTTCCCGTCCCAGAAAGGTGATCAGGTCCCTGGGGTGGTGGCGGTCACCAGCTATATCCTGAGGCTGTCTCTTCTTCGAACCGCAGAGAGTGGTGGTGACAACCGACGCCAGCCTTCAGGGCTGGGGGCTCATTGTCTGGGCCAAGTGGCACAGGGCACCTGGAACAGCACTGATGCCCGTCGCCCCATCAACTGGCTGGAACTGCGGACGGTCTACCTGGCACTTCGAGCCTTTCAACACCTTCTCTCCAACTTGCACATCCTGGTTCTAACAGACAATATTACGGAGAAGGCTCATATCAATTGCCTAGGGGGCACACGGTCCCTACCCCTGATGTCGGAGGTGTTGAGATTGGGCGTCTGGTCGGAGAATCACCTCGCCTCGCTGCGGGTGGAACACATTTCTGGCGTCGCCAATGTTCAAGCGGACTGGCTAAGCCGTCAACAACTGGATCACTCAGAGTGGCGCCTTCATCCGCTCATCTTCCGCCAAGTTGTTGCTCTCTTCAGAGCTCCAGTGATCGACCTCTTTGCCACGTCGGACAATACTCAGCTTCCGTGCTTCATCTCATGGTACCTGTCACCGCATGCGGAGGCCACCGACGCCCTTCGCTCCCTGTGGCCGCCAGGGCTGCTCTATGCATTCCCCCCAGCCTCACTGATCTCCCGAGTGATTCGCAAACTGTTGCTGGAGCAAGCGGACCTCATCCTTCTGGCCCCGCATTGGCCACGCAGACCTTGGTTTGCGGACTTAGTGTCGCTGTCAGTAGCCCCCTCTTGGCAGCTACCTCAACTGGAGGATGCCCTGACTCAAGGGGCTGTGTGACACCCAGACCTGCAGTGGCTCCGTCTGACCGCTTGGCGGTTGAGCGGCGTGCCCTCGGTGATGCTGCCATCCTGGTAGATGTGATACGCACCTTTCAGGCTTCGCGGCGGCCTTCTACGGACCGAATTTATTCAGCCACCTGGTGGGCCTTTTGTACATGGTGTGAACGGACCAGGGTTCAACCCCTCCAGGCCTCGATTGTCAACATACTAGTTTTCCTTCAGGAGGGCGTTTCCAAGGGACTTTCTCCTAATACATTGCAGAGACAGGTGGCGGCAATCTCCTCGATACTTACCTTCGGATCGTTCTCTTCCTTGGCACAGCATCCTTTGATTCGTCGGTTCCTGCGGGGCGCTACAAATCTATGCCCTCCTGTTCTACATCGGTACCCAACCTGGGACCTCTCTGTAGTTTTTAATTCTCTTACAGGTGCCCCGTACGAGTCCTTGCGGATGACTAGTCTGCGGCTCTTAAAGTGCAAAGTTGCCTTTTTGGTGGCTATTACCTTGGCTCACCGCATCTCAGAGATGGCCGCCCTCTCCATCCGTGGTGACCTCTGTGTGTTCCACATGGATCGTGTGGTACTTCATCTGGACCTTACATTTATCCCCAAGGTCAATACGACTTTCCACCTGATGCAGGAGCTGGTCCTGCCCAACTTTTGTCCTCGCCTGGCTCACTGAGTCGAACGGCAGTGGCACACTCTCGATGTCCGGAGGGCACTACGCATTTACATTAAGCGAACTGCGGACTTCCGCAGAACAGAATCTCTATTTGTCTCCTTCCTGCCGGTTTCTTTAGGTTGCAAAGTGTCGTCACCGACCATCGGACGCTGGATCTGGCAGACGATAGCCAAGGCCTATGAACTACGTTCCCTACCGAGACCTCCTCGCCTGACTGCGCACTCTACCCGCAGCACTGTGACATCGGCGGCTTGGGCCACACAGGCTTCGCTTCTCGAAATCTGCAGGGCAGCGATGTTGACTTCGCCTTCTCCATTCATCCAGCACTATAAACTGGACAAGTTTGCTTCGGCAGATGCCGCTTTTGGTCGTAGGGTGCTGCAGCGAGTTCTCTCGGGGGAGGGTTCTTAGGACCAGCCTGGTCCCCCCCCAACTGTAGGGACAGTGATCTTTGGTATGTCCCATCCTGGCTGCTGTCTCCACCCAGATTGGAGAAGGGGCATTGGTCCTACCTGAGACGCACCTTCTTGTTGGGTGGGGAAAGTAGCCAGACCCTCCCTTTTTTGCCAGTCTGGTCTCTATGTCTCTACCTTTCTCTCCTCTGTTCCTTGGTCTCCCACACACCGAGCCTGTCTTGTCTTCGCCAAAAGCTGGGTCTGCCCAGTAACAAGGGCAGGACTTAACAACTTTGACAGGCTCAGTCTAGCAACCTGAACAGACGAGCACAACCCACCCTGGCTGCTGTCTCCACCCAAGGAGAAGGTGCGTCTCAGGTAGGACCAACGCCCCATCTGTTCCTTCTTTAAAGACTTGAAAAGAAAGATTCCGTTCCTTCTCCTGGCTCAGGGGTCTGCAACCTTAAACACTCCCTCTCATCTCTCTCTTTCACTCTCCTTCTCTCCCCCTCTCCCCTTTTCTCCCTCATCTTTCTTTCTCTCTTTCTCTCTCTTATCCCCCCTATGTGTCTCTCTATGTGTGTGTTTATGTGTCTGTCTGTCCCTCTCTCTCTCTCTCCCCCCCCCCCATCTCTCTGTCTCTTCTCACTCTCTAGGAAAGACCTGCATGCTTTTCTTCGGGCTTTTCGCTATCCGTTTTTCTTTCTTCCTTTTGGAAATCTGGGCTTGCTGAGGAATGAATGGTGGAGCTTTCCCTCCTCCCCCTCCTCCTCTCGGGACCCCCTTGGCGCCGGGAGGGTGCGCACAAGAGGAGGAGGAGGGAAGCCTCTGCCACTCATTCCTCAGCAAGCCCGGATTTCCAAAAGGAAGAAAGAAAGGAAGAAAGAAAAATGAGTAGCGAAAAGCCCCAAGGAAAGCACACAGAGTGTGCACTCGCACAGGGGGTGTGAGTGAGAAGACACACAGAGACAGGGAGCAAGAGAAAGACACACACACACACACAGAGGGAGACTGGCTGATGGGTAAGCGTCTTTGGTGAGAGCGAATCGAGCCAAATCTGTCTCTTCCCCTCCCCCCTCTCTCTGACTGGCGGGAAACAGTGGACGGCTACCCCAAGAGAGAGAGCTGCCAGGAGCAAGCGGGGCAGGGAATAGGCTCCCCGAGGAGGGAGAATCCAGTCTCCCACATTGTGAAGCGTGCTAGCTTTAGCTGTGCTGTGCCAGGTGCTGAGAGCAGTGGGCAGGCATGGAGCGGGTATTAAGTCTTCCTCCCACCCCACGCCAAAGGAAAGCCAGCCGGGGTTCTCCTTCCCTCCTACCCCTTCCACTACTTCCTTCTACCCACTCAATCCTATTTTGGAACAGTGAAGCGCGCACTGGAAATGCATCTTCTGACCCTCAGGCGCTCGCCCGCAACTCTGTGCTTCTCCAGGCCCAGCTTGCTGAGGGGAGGGGATCAGCCCTGACACCTCTGCTTCCCCCCCCATTGCTGCCCAGGGAAGGCACAGGCAACAGAAAGCGTTCCGCTGTGAGAGCCGGGGCAACCAACTCGCCAATGGGGTCACTTCTACCAGGCCATTGCACCCCCCCCGGGCTGTTGTGCTTGGTGGGAGAGGGGAGCACTTTCCCATGCCACCCCCTTCTTTCTCTTGACCCCACCAACAAGAGAGGGGGAAGGCCAGGCTTGGGGGATGATCCCCACCCCACAAGATCCGCCCCACCATTCTTGCCCACCGGCCGAGTGCAATGGGCGCAGAGCGTGTCTCCCTCCCCTGTCATTTGCAGGCAGCCGTGATGAGCTTTGCAAGCCCTGTGTGCTGGAAGGTGAGGCTGATGGCGCTCAGGCCCTTCCCCAGCCCACATCTCCACCCGGACTCTCCACAGCACAGCTGCTGGGGCAACCGGGGACCACGTGGCTGCGCTGCCAGCATCGCCCCTACACCAGCCAGCGCCGGCCTGCGCCCTTCAGCCTTATCTTAGCAATGAGCAAACCCCTGTGGGCTGGAAAATAAGGGCGATGGCTGGGAAGGGTGGGGCGGGGCCGGGGCCTAATCACCACTGCGCACGGGCCAGATAGATTGCATCAACAGGCTGGATCCGTTCCATGGGCCGTAGTTTGAGGATGCCTGCTCTAAACTATGTCTACCAGGCATAGAATCTATAACTATAGATTCATATCTATAGACCTAAGTACCCCCTTTAATTTTGCCCGCCCCCGCCCCTGCCCCGTGAGGCGAGCTTCCATTCTCCTTTGCATTTTGGAATCACTCTGTGAGTGAAATAGGCAGTTTTCAGATTTAATATATAAATAAACAAAATAAATTAAACATCCGATCACTTTCTCTTTTCAAGGATCTCATTAGTTCCATCCAATAACAGCTTTGTTGGTCTTCCTCTAGATACATTCACTTTTCCTTCATATATTTGTTTGGTAACTTCAATTTTCATTCATTCTCTCTGTATGAGGAAATCATATCAAAATACTTCTTTCATACTGGTCACACATTTTAATGTTTATTGCCCATTCTAACATATGATGCAGTAAATCAAAGCAAGTATTAGGACAGCTTGCTCCACTCCAATAACATAAGGCAGTACCAATCATACAAAGCATGTTCATCTCACCCTATGTTACCAGTGTCAAACATGGACACTTACAACAAAACATAAATGAAAGTAAGTCACCATGGAAATGAAATATTTGAGGAAAGCTGCTGGAGTGATCAGAAGGGGTAAAATAAAAAATGAGACTAAGAGAAAGAATTGGCATAGTACTAATCTTAAATTACAGAAAAACAGCAAATAAAGTGGATTGCTCACCTGGAGAGGATGTTATAGGATTTCATACCACACAAGGTACTGTATTTTTCGGACTATAAGACGCGCTGGACTATAAGATGCACCTAGGTTTTGGGGAGGAAAACAAGAAAAAAAAATCTGCCTCTGCCTCCCAGCAATTTGCCTCCTTGCAGCAAACACCCTGGTTAGCCTCAGCACAGCCTGATTTAGCATGAGCAGCTGATTGGCGGTTGGATTGGCCTCCTGGAATACCACTGATCAGTTGTTTCAGGCTATGGGGATCGTCGTTGCCTCTGCATGCCCCACATTTTCGGCCTCCGTGCACCCAATTTTCAGCCGCCGCATGTCCTGTTTTCAGCCTGTTCCAGGCAGGATTAGGAGGTGGCAGCGATCTCCGCTGCCTAGAATGGGCTGAAAACGGGATGCACAGAGGCCAAAAATGGGACACAAGGAGGCCAAAAACGGGGTGCGCGGAGGCAAATGATAGGTGGTGGCAGCAGTGATCCCTGCAGTCTGGAACAGCTGATCGGTGGTATTCCGGGAGGCCAATCCAACTGCCAATCAGCTGCTTGTGCTAAATCAGGCTGTGCTGAAGCTGACCAGACTGTTTGCTACAAGGAGGCAAATTGCTGGGAGGCAGAGGCCGAAGGGTGGGGGCTGGTGGGTGGGCGGGGCTTTGGCAACATTTGCTTTATAAGAAGCACAGACATTTCCACCCACTTTTCTGGGGGGCGGGGAAGTGTGTCTTATACACCGAAAAATACGGTATATACAAAAAAGAGAAGGTCAAAGAATACGAGGCAGATCCAGAAGAAGATGGACAGACAACACTACAACAACATCAATTAACAATGGTTGATGCTGCCAGAAAAGTAAGAGCCAGAACTTTGTATCTGCTTCGGATCCTATGATAAGAGGAGGAGGAGAAGAGGAAGAAGGAAGAAAAGAAGACCTATTCAGTCTTGATACTCTCTCCACATACACATTGATACCTCCTATTTCCATTATAGGGGTATTGGGCTAGAAACTAGAGCATTATGAGTTCTAATTCCACCTTAGGCATGAAACAAGCTGGTGATTTTGAGCCAGTTCCTTTCACTCAGCCCTAGACAGGAGGCAATGGCAAACAAATTCTGAAAGAAAACTGCAAGGACATATTCAAGCAGTTGCCAGGATTCAACACTGACTTGAAGGCACACACAATAATAATAAAATAATAATATGATGATGATGATTCCCATTGCATTCAAATTTTAGTTTTTTTAGTTTTTCAGAAATTTATCAAACACTTTCCTAGAGAGGCTTAACCACCTAATCCTGATAGTTTTTGTAGCCTTTGTAATCTTTCATTTGTATATGGGAACAATAATAGTATTTTAAGATCAAGAGGCAGTTACCTTCCAGGAGCAATGTGAGATCGCAGCTGTCTCTTCCTTTTAACTGCTAGTGGGGGTGTGAGCTGATTGGGTGGGAACTTGGCTGTGTTCTGATTGGGTGGAGGTGTGTTCTGATTGGTTAGGGGCTTGGCTGTGCTCTGGTTGGATGGGGGCCTTCCGGCTTAGCGTAGCCCAGCCCCTGCATGAGTCAGCAAAACAAAACAAACCCTGGCTCCGACCGCATCGTGACCGACCGCCTATCACTTATGCTAATCACCTACCACCACCTGTGCAAATGACCCCGCCCAACGCCCCTTCCGCCGATCCAGGTCTGGGAAGCGCCGGGAACCAACTCCACAGTCACGGCGCCAGGATCCGCGGCTACCGCCCTAGCGCTGAGTGTCGAGGGGATCTCGACAGGCGGCTCCCCCTACCAGGTGTCCTCCTGGAATACACAACACATGAATGTTAACCTCCTATTAGGGTTTTATATCAGCACCCCGGGGCCCGGGTTTATGGGGATACTTTTTATGAAACCGATCAAGTAGTCGACTAGCCCTCAAATCCGTAGCCGTAACCCATGAGGATTCCTCGAATGGATACCCCTTCCATTTGATTAAATACTTTAGTACTCCCCTGCTAAGTTTTGAGTCTAATATATTCTCGACCTCATAGTGATCCCCTTCCACTGGGCCTGGACCTATTGTTTGTTCCCGAATGACAGCTATTGGTTTTAGGAGGCTACTATGGAACACAGGATGGACTTTCCCCAATAGCGGAGGTAGTCTTAATTCCACTGTAACGGGATTAATCACCTTTATAACAGGAAAGGGCCCTAGGTATTTGGGCCCCAGTTTACGACTGGGGGTTCGTAGTTTTAGATATTTCGTAGACAAATAGACTAAATCCCCAACTACAAATGGTTTGTGGTCTGCTCTTTTCTTATTGGCTTGGTATTTATAAGTGTCAGTTGCTTTGTCCAACGCCTCTTTTATTCGGGGCCATAGACCTTTAATACGAGCAGCCCAACTATCTGGTAACACACTATTCTGGTCCTGGAGAGCCAATTCGGGGATCGCAGGAAAATCCTTACCCGAAACAACTTGGAATGGCGTAACCCCCGTACTCCCATGAACGGTATTATTATATGCCATTTCCGCAAAAGGGAGTAATTCAGACCAATCTGATTGTTGGTACGATACGTAACAGCGTAAGTACCTTTCCACCCTGGCGTTTGTTCTTTCTGCTGCTCCATTAGTACTGGGATGGAACCCAGAACTTAGACCTTGTGACGAGCCTAACATCTTTATGAAATTGCGCCAGAACATTGAGGTAAACTGTACGCCCCTGTCGGAAATAATACGCCGGGGTGCACCATGCAGCCGGTATATATGCCATAGAAAAAGTTTCGCCAACTTCCTAGCTGACGGCAAACCATGACACGGGATAAAATGAGCCTGCTTGGAGAAAAGATCGACTACAGTCCATATCACAGTGTTGCCACTACTCTCCGGGAGGTCTACAATAAAATCCATACCTATCTCTTCCCAGGGACTATTTGTTTCTGCTACTGTCTGTAAAAGGCCGAGAGGCTTTCCCGGTCGAGGTTTAGTCCTTGCACACACTTTACACCCTTTTACATAATGTTCAACTTCTTTCCTTATACGTGGCCACCAGAATTGGCGTCTTACTAGGTGTAATGTTTTCAGGAACCCGAAGTGCCCTGCTGTTTTTGCATCGTGACACCTCTGTAATACTGACTGTCTTAACGACTCAGGGATATACAGCTTGGTTCCTATCCAGGCAAATCCGTTTCGGTGGGTCACTTTATCTCCATGTTCTTTCAACCAGGCATCCGTAAGCACTTCTCGACGTAAATCGTCTTCCCATGAAGGTGAGGACTTGTTATGCGCCGTTCGAGCCCACTGTTGATGATCAGGGATCATGGCTTGTACGACCTCTTCTCTTTTACTTTCAAATTGGGGAAGTCGCGACAGAGCGTCTGCCAAGAAGTTTTTCCCTCCTGGCACGTATTTTAACTCAAAATCGAACCTTTGGAAATACTGTGCCCAATGTACCTGTTTTGGTGACAGGCGTCTGGGGCTTTGGAATGCTTCTAGATTTTTATGATCCGTCCATACCTCGAATTTGGTACCACTGCCCTCTAACAAATGCCTCCAGGTAAGCAGCGCCCACCGCACAGCAAATGCCTCCTTTTCCCAAATAGCCCACCGTCGTTCTGTAGTTGTCAGTTTGCGGGACGTATAAGCGCATGGGTGCAACACCCCGTCACTAGTCCTTTGCAACAACACAGCCCCCACTGCAACATCACTAGCGTCGGCTTGTACAATACATGGTAAGGTCGAATCAGGATGTCGTAATATCGGTGCCTGGGAAAATAGGGTCTTTAAACTGTCAAAAGCTTTTTGACAGGCAGGAGTCCACACTACTATTTGTCCTGGTTTCGCTTTCAGACCTAATTCTTTTGTACGAAGTAAATCGGTCAAAGGGAGAGCTATCTGCGCAAATGCGGGGATGAACTGTCTATAAAAATTTGCAAAGCCAAGGAAGCTTTGCAGCTGTTTCCGTGTTGTAGGCGCCTGCCATTCTAGTACTGTTTCCACTTTCTTGGGATCCATCCCCAACCCGTTCTCTGAGATACGATACCCCAAATAGTCCAACTGTGTGCAGTGGAACTCGCACTTCGATAGTTTGACGAACAGTTTTGCCTGTAACAATTTACTCAAGACCTGTCTCACCAAGGCTGTATGTTCTTCCATCGTTCTGGTATAGATTAGAATATCGTCCAGATATACCAGGATACCTCGATATA
Organism: Arizona elegans; assembly: GCA_022577455.1. Classification (NCBI taxonomy): domain Eukaryota; kingdom Metazoa; phylum Chordata; class Lepidosauria; order Squamata; family Colubridae; genus Arizona; species Arizona elegans. Next base: position 29,255,513 of record JAKOOJ010000002.1, on the reverse strand, counting down.
AGTGCTCATGCAATACCTCGTTTATCACTTGCATGAAAACAGCGGGAGCACCTTGCAGACCAAATGGCATTACTTTAAATTTATAGCTACCTAAAGGGCAGTTGAACGTGGTCTTCCACTCATCGCCTGGCTTTATACGTACTCTGTAGTACGCCTCTCGTAAGTCTAACTTTGTGAACACTCGTCCGGTTGATAAGGTAGCCAGTAGATCTTTCATTAATGGAAGAGGGTACAGGTGTTCGACACATACCGCATTCAATCCCCGAAAGTCCACACACAAACGTAAACCGCCGTCCTTCTTTTCGTGAAATAAAACGGGGGCGGCCATATGTGACCGACTGGGTTGGATGAAGCCCCTGGCTAAGTTTTTATCAATATATCGTCTGAGTTCTTCCAACTCTAGTTTTGTCATAGCATACATTCTTGGCTTTGGCAATCGAACACCCGGTTTTAGTTCTATAGCACAATCAGTCGCTCTGTGAGGGGGTAGTACCTCATACTCCTCTTCGTTAAACACTTCTGCTAAGTCTCTATATATAGCAGGATATCCTAATTGTGATGAGTCAGCTGAAATATCTCTCTGCAACCCCGCCTGCCCGACTCTGGCCTCTGGTTCTGGCTCTGGTCCGACACTTAATCTCAGGTGTCGGTAACCGCCTTCCCACCATATGTTGGGCCTCCATTTATCTAACCACGCTAGACCTAAAATAATAGGTTCCACTATTGTGTCCACAATAACAAAACGAATGTTCTCCCAATGTTCCCCCATTTCCATGCGTACTAACTCGGTAACCCGAGTTGCAGCCGTGCCACCCAGGAGAGAGCCATCCATCTGCTCAAAACGAATGGGATTTTGTAATTTGGCTGATTGCAACCCCAAATCTATGGCTACGCTTTTCCGGATGAGACACCGGGTACACCCCGAATCTATCAGGGCATCTCGTTGGACTGCCCTTGTAGTCAGAAGGTTTCTCAGAGTAATCGGAATGACAAACGGATGTATAGGATCACTCACCATAGGATCAACTGGCGCCTCCTCATCGCTGCTGTCCGGAACCAGCGAGACACTGTCCCGGTGGAGGGGCCCGTCTGACCCTCCATTCGTCCCTCGAGTACCTCGTAACGCCATGGGGGTAACCACTCTGGACCTCTCTGACGACGAACGTGCCCGTTCACGGCCTCTCCCAGTTGACTGTGGTGGACCTCGTGTAGTGGTGAGCGGAACAGGAGGTATGGGACAGTCGGCTACACGATGGCCCAACTGGTTACACCTGAAACAACGAATCGTCCCCCTCCCCACAGGGACTAGAGAACGAGGTGTGGAGGTGTCCACTCCTTTTGGGCTCACTGGTCGTCCTATGGGCCAACGAGGGGGAAAAGGAAGGCTACTCACTCCCTGAGTACGAAATTCTCGTAGGCCGACATCTAAATCGACCGCTGCGCTGAACCATTCCGACAGCTTAGGTGGCAGTCCTCGATAAACACATGCTTGCCGCAATTCTCTGTCCAATCCTAGACGGAATTGGTGCACTAGGAGACGTTCAGGCCATGTACGGAGCCGACCAGCCACAGTGCGGAATTCTTTTACATACTGTCTTGCCGGTCGACCCCCCTGCTTAATGGCTACCAAATCGCTTTCAAGCAACTGTGTCCTGGACTGGTCTTCAAACCGGCAGCGTAATGCCTCTAGGAAAAGTCCCACACTAGCCAGTTCTTTTGCATGGTCGCTATGCAGATCAGCGACCCAATCTGCTGCCTCACCTGTCAAGACAGCGGTGATAGCAACCACCATAGCCCATTGGGACGGATAGAGACGGCCATAAAGATCCATATAACTTAGTATTTGGCTCAAAAATAAGGAAACCCTATCTGCACTACCATCAAATGTGGCCTGTATGGGGGGTGGGTCCCAGTACTGTGGTTGAGGGGTGCCCACCCCCGACAGCCAAAACGGGGTTGGGCCCCCCGGCTGGGCATCCTGAAAAACCTCTCTTTGCTGAGGGGTAGGACCACGGGGCCCCCCTTGGCCCTGTTGAGACCCAGACCGTCGCAAAGCGTATTGGTCTTGATCCACCCCTCGTAAGGACCCCCCTACCGGGGGTGTGGGACCAGAGGGGAGGGGGTCTCTTTTGCCGGGTCTGTACCCCCCCCTTTCAATGCGCAGTTTCGGACTTGCCAACTGGAAACGGGTTCCGGAGCTGCTGCGGGTCTCCCCATGACTCTGCCACGATTCTTGACTTGGCGCCCATGGTTGCCAGGAGGGGGCATCTCTGAAGCTCCCCTCTCCAAACTTTTCACGTAAGACATCCAGGGTGGAAGCTCCTAGTCCCGTGGAATGGCTCCAATCACACTCCTCGTCGTCTAGCCATCTGCGCTCCCTCCACCCCTGGAAGGACGTTTCCCCCGACTGGGGAGAGAGGGGCTTCGAACCGGTGAGTGCAGAACTCTGCCACCATTCCCCCATATCAGGTTTCACTGTACTAGGACCGGGAGCCTTGTCTTCAACAGAGGCTGCCTCTCCCCGCACCAGTTTCTCCTTAGGACGGACCACTGGCAGCTCCCCCTTCTCAGCTACCTGAACACCTGGAACAGCCTCCACCACGGTGTCATCCGCCGTTTCCTCCTCTATCGCCAGCGAGCCGACCGTCGTGCCTTCCGCCATCCCAGGCTCAGCCCCGACGGGATAGACCAGCGTAAAGGATGCAAAACGCCGACTTTCTGTCTAACTTTCCGCTGCGTGTCTGGAGATGTCGGGAAGGAAAAACGCTGCAAAGGCTTGATAGTTGTAAGCGGTTTATTCCAACGGTCGTCAGCACCGTCAGCGTTAAAGAAAACAATCAATGCAAAGGCATACAAAGTCGGCGTTGGGAGCGGGCTCCTCCCAACGCTTTAAATAACGCGCCCAATAATTACAACAGCCCACCCGCCCTTCCGGCTTAGCGTAGCCCAGCCCCTGCATGAGTCAGCAAAACAAAACAAACCCTGGCTCCGACCACATCGTGACCGACCGCCTATCACTTATGCTAATCACCTACCACCACCTGTGCAAATGACCCCGCCCAACGCCCCTTCCGCCGATCCAGGTCTGGGAAGCGCCGGGAACCAACTCCACAGTCACGGCGCCAGGATCCGCGGCTACCGCCCTAGCGCTGAGTGTCGAGGGGATCTCGACATTATCTTGCTTACATAAAAGTCCTCTTCATTTATAAACAGTTGATGAACAAGATATTTTCTATAATTGAGGTAAATCTGGAATCCTATGTGATTAGTTTCTGAAGATGAAAGAGAACTCATCTTGAAAAACCTGCACTATGTGGTGGATTAAAAGAGAATCTCAGAGTATGTGGCTTGCCATGAACTTCTATAATTACCACCAGCTGCTTGAGACAATGGATTTTACCCTGTTTTCCCTAAAACAAAACATCCTCTGATAATAAGCCCAATCGGGCTTTTGAGTGCATGCGCTAAAATAAGCCTCCCCGAAAATAAGCTCTCCCCGAAAATATTTAAACGCATGTGCAGCCAGTCCCCGCCATTTCCTCTGGTTTCTTCCACATGCCCCAAAATAATAAGACCTCCCTGAAAATAAGGCCAAGTGCTTATTTTGGGATTCAAAAAAATTTAAGACAGGATCTTATTTTTGGGGAAACACAGTAAATAGTGGTATCTTCATCCAGTAGATTCATCCCATCAGCTTTGTTCTTCCTGAGAAGAGCTTCTAGTTATATATTTCATTTTGTAAAGCAAAAGGAGGTGCTGTTTCTCTGACACTGTTTTGCTATATGGAATAATTTCCCCTTTGGAACTATATTTACATCATCCCTCTTAACATTCTATAAGTTGCTTAAGACCCTGCTCTGCTGTAGAGTGTTTGGTGGCTAGTTAATAGTTGCCATATTTTAACTTTAATTGTACTGTTTATTTTTTCATATATTTTCCTTTAGATGCTTAACAAAGTTTGATTTTAATACTTACATTGTGGTCACTTTAAGAGGTTGTATCTTTTTTTTTGGATTGCTATCAACCGCTGTGAGTCTTGATTGGCTGTGTATATCCTAAAGAAATAAATAAATGGCCTAAATTCTTTTAAGAACAACAGATTACGATTCTAATGTAAGCTGTAAAACGGACAGAGGAGATAAGCAACAGGCTTCAGAACCATATATCATTTTAAATTGCTTTGAAATTTTATTAATTTTGTACAAATTAATGTTATGGCACATATGCCGGTGTGTTTTTTTCAAATTTTCTTTTATAGCATTTTATTTGTCAGTCCCTTTTCAAATCATTGATGTACTGATAACAAACAGGGTTATGTGATTTTCATCAGCTATTCATTAATTTGAACAAGGCAATAAAGTCATTCTACATCTACAGTTAAAAGAATCATGTGTATTTTCATATTCTCTTACTTATATTCATCTTTTGCCCCCTTTTTATTTAGGTTTGAATATACTGAAGTAACCCTATCTTTCATGTTTCAGTTCCTATTTTAGCAGAAATATGCTTCTAGAATGGCTTTCCATTTAAAACATGAAATGTATTTTCTGTATTGATTTATAACCTGCATATTTTCCATGAACTAATTTAAAGCATTTAATTATTTAATGTTTATTTATTTCTCCTAGCATTCTCCATCAGAACCCTTCCTAGAAAAACCAGTGCCAGACATGTCTCAGGTTAGTGGACCGAATGCCCAGCTCTTGAAAAGTGATGATTACCTTCCCTCAATTGAACTACAACCGCAGCAGAAGAAAAAGAAAAAGAAAAAGAATCATATTGTTGCGGAAGGTTCCAGCAAAGGATTTGGTAAGGAAGGCTTTCCTAGTGGTCTTGATAACCAGGATCCTACCAGAAAAGCCCTAGAAGGCTCCCAGGAAGAAAAAAAGAAAAAAAAGAAACCCAAGGTGAAAAAGGATCCGAAGGATTTGAAGGAACCCAAGGAGAAGAAGGAGCCTAAGGAACCCAAGACACCCAAAACCCCTAAGATCCCCAAAGAGCCAAAGGAGAAGAAAGTAAAACACACTACACCAAAACCCAAGACCAGCAAAAAAGCAAGGTATGGAATACAGCAAATAGTTCAAATAGTGAAATACTGTTTTGCAAGTTTAATATTAAATACGTTTAAATTAGTGAAAATGTTTTAAGATTCATTATAGTCCATTTTAATTTGTTTTATATTGATTTAGAATTAACTAGCACAAACTAAAATGTTTTTCTTTTGTGGTTTCCAAAATGTATTATAGGCTGATTTGGACCCAGCTATGGGATAGAGAAACGTAAACCTTAATTTCAATCAGAATTGCAAGTCTGAGTTTGAGACGAAGTTAATACAAGGACACTGACTTCACTAAGCTACCCATTCACTTTCTCTTAACTTGTTCTTAAGAATTGGTCCCTCTGTCATTATAGTACTATTTTGGCGGGGAGACAGGATATTTTCGGGCCTTCTGGGCCCACCAGAAGTAGGGAAACAGGCTGTTTCCTGCCTCCAGAGGGCCTTGGGAGTGGTGGAGGGGAAGGACGGTTTTTCTCTCTCCCCAGGCTCCTGAACCTTTCTAGATGGGACCAAAAATTGGCAAACAGGCCATTTCTTGCCTCCAGAGAGCCTCCGGGGGGTGCGGGGGTGGCCGTTTTCACCCTCCCCAGACTCTGGGGCCTTGAGAGAGAGAAAAAGGGGCCTACTGGGCCCACCGGACCATTGCGTGATAGGTGGGGGGGAGGAGTCATGTGCACTTGCATGGGGGCAGGACTCATAGAATTATGGGTGTGGGCACACGTACGTGTAATCCCCCCTGCGCTTCCCCTGCTCCTGGCACGCGATGGCAAAAAGTTTAGCCATCACTGTTCTATACTGTTCATTCCAAATTTTGTGCTATTGAAACTACATTGCAAATATAACTGGAACCCTCCTGGGCCCTATGGAACCAGGAGTTGACCTTGGGAATGAAGGAGGAGGTCGAGCCTCAGGATCACCTTGTCCAGGTGGAAAATGCAAAGGTCAGCTCTGATGGAGAGAGCTGCCATCTCGGATATGCGCCAGGCTGATGTAACTGCAACCAGGAAAGCCACCTTAAGGGTGAAATATCTGAGGCTCGTTGTCCTCAGGGACTGAAAAGGTGTTTCGGTTAGAGCCCGCAATACCCTGGGTAAATCCCAGGTGGGGTAGCGGTGAACAACCGGGGGTTGCAGATTACTTGCACCACGCAGAAACCTGCGGATGACGGGGTGGTGTGCTAGAGGCTCCTTGTTGGAACTCGACAAGATGGTGGAGAGAGCTGCCACATGTCGTCTAATAATGTTGTGAGCCAGCCCTTTGTTGAGGCCCTCCTGCAGGAAATCAAGTACCTGTGGGATAGAAGCTGAAACAGGGTTAATATGGTGCTTAGCACACCAGTTGGTAAATACCTTCCAGGTGGAGTTGTAAATCCTGATAGTGGACTGCTTCCTGTCTGCCTGTATAGTCCGAATGACCTTTTCGGAGTAATTATGTCTCCTCAAGAGGAGCCCTTCAAGTGCCAGGCAGTCAGTTGGAGCCACTGAGGCTCCAGATGTAGTAGGACCCCCTGGCTGAGAGAGATCCTCTCTGGAGGAATCCTCCAAGGTCTCGATGTAGACAGAGCGACTAAATTTGCGAACCAGGCCCATCGGGGCCAGTGAGGGCCATTAGGATGATTTCTGCATCCTCCGAGATAACCATCCGGATTACCCCCAGTATCAGGGGGAGGGAGGAAATGCATAGAGGAGGCTGGGGGGGCAGGCGCAGCAGAGTGTGTTGTTCCCCTCTGCCTCCTGGGTTGGAAACCTCGTGAGATAACGAAGTATTCAGGCGAGAAGTGAACAGGTCCGCTAGCGGTTGCCCGAACCTGTCGCATATGTCCTGAAATACGTCTGGGTGGAGGCACCATTCGGCATTGTCCACCATAGTGGACTGAGCAGGTAGTCTGCCTGAGTGTTCGATGTCTCGACAATGTGCTCCCCCTTGAGGGAGAGGATGTTCTTCTCTGCCCTCATTCCTAGTCACAGGGATTCCGCCATGAGGCGTTTGGAGTGGGTCCCCTCCTGACGGTTGACGTGTGCTTTTGCAGCCACGTTGTCGGTTAATATCAGGACATGTTGTCCCTGAAGAGATTGGTGAAAATGTCGTAGAGCCAGAGGAATTGCCCTCAACTCCAACCAGTTGATGTTGTTGGTGAGGTCGTGTGATGACCAGCGACCTTGCGCCACTTGGGAGTTGAGGTGAGCTCTGTTGTGGCCCCGCCCTCTGAGCCTGTCCCATCGGAGGAAGAAAGCTCCGAGCATGAGGAAGAGGAGTCAGCCAGGCCTCCCTCTCCAGGCCCCTCCCCTCTGGCATTGTCTCAAGTGCCGGCCGAGGGAGAGGAGACAGCTGATTCGGATCAGAGTGATAATGGAACATCATTCCTGGATGCACGCCTCCGAAGGCGTGATAAACGTTTGCAGCAGTTTAGGAGGCGTGCTAGGGATTAGAACTGAGTCACTGGACCACACCCCAGAGACTATATAATAGAAGGTGGTGGTCAAGGATCTTTGTGACGAACAAAGTAAACCTTGGATAGTCACTAAAGCCTCGTCCGGAACTGCTGGGAGGAATATTATTTCTGCTTGGACTTTTGTGAACGTTCGTATCTTTGCTTTCTGTTTGTGGAAATAAGGCCCTTGGCAGACGGTGTGTTTATCGCTGCCAAGTGGGAGATAAGAACTGGGTGCGTTCCAAAGTGTTTCCTTAACCCTCGGCTGGCTGTGTTGTGTGTGTGTGTGTGTGGGGACGGGGACAGATCAAGCTCCCCAGCCCTAAAGCCTGGTGTCTGATGTGAGCGTGATCCTCCCAGGCTCTCTGAAGATGGTCCCTTTGCCGAGGGCAGAGGATGTCTACCAACGGAAAGATCTGACTGGGAGGGGAACCCTGATCTTGGTCCGGGAATTTAACATGTTTGCCTGCTAATACGGCCATTAGAACCACTGAAGGCTCCATGCATGTAGCTGGGCCCAGGGCACTATTTGCATGCATGACACCATCTTGCCTTATAACTCGGACAGTGTGAGTAAAGGGACCTGGGGTTCTGCTCGATCGGAACTATCAGGATTCTTACACTGTCCCGTCATTCCTGGGAGAGGAATACCTCTCCTCGTTTGGTGTCTATGATGGCTCCTAGGTGAGTTATTGTGGTGTCGGGAATCAGATGGCTTTTTGAGTAATTGACCTGGAAGCCATGGTTCTGCAGGGTTCATATCGTTAATTTTAAATCCTCCTTTGCCCTGGGCAGGGAGGAGGCCTGGATCAATATGTTGTCCAAGTAAGCCTGCCGCCTCACCGGGATTAGCCTCAGGCGAGCTGCTAGGGCGGCCAGGATCTTTGTGAAACACTGTGGGGCCGATGCCAGCCCAAAAGGCAAGGTGAGCCATTGCAGGTATTGGCCCGCATAGCAGAACCTTAGATACCACCGATGGGCCGGCAAGATTGGAACATAGAGGTATGCCTCCGAGAGATCTATTGAGGCCAGAAAATCCCCAGGACGAATTCCCTCCAGGATGACATTAGGAAACTCATCTTGAACTTCTTGTAGACCAGATGGGAATTGAGGTTCTTGAGGTCCAGGATTGCTCTCCATCCCCCTGAATGCTTCGGTACAATGAACAGGATCAAATAAAACCCCTTCCTCCATTGGTCTTGTGGGATCACCTTTATGGCTCTGATGTCCAGGAGGTGCTGCATAGCGCTCTCCATGAGACTCCGCTTGACGCAGCTGTTGGAGACAGGGCATTGCATGAAGTGGTTCAGGGGGCTGGAGAGGAACTCAAGTGATATACCGAGTCTGATGGTGGACAGAACCCAATTGTCTGTTGTTGTGAACTTCCACTGGTCTACGAAGTGACTCAGTCGGCCTCCTGGGGGGGTGTTGACAGATGAGTCATTTTTGTCTGTGGAACTGGCAGTTGCCAGATCCATGAAATGGCCGCTTATGGGGCAAAAATTGTTGTGGTCTGTCACGAAAGGAATTTTTGTCAGATTGGCGGGGCTGGCCTTGTGGGTAAAATCTCTGCTGTGGTGGCCCTTCATACATGTTATAGTGAAAGGGCTGCCTTCTATAATAAGGAGCGGACCATCTGTCCGCTCTCCTCGCAGAGAAAGGTAAAACCTTCTGCCTTTCCCTGTCTTTGATAAGGAGCAGATCTAAGGATTTCCCAAATAGTCTAGTCCCTGTGTAGGGGGCTGCAGCAAGCCTCTATTTCGCTCGTAAATCAGCAGGCCACTGACAACGCTATAATAGCCTCTGGGAGGTGACTGGCAAAACCAGAGCCCTGGAGGCATATTTTGCAGCATTTAACATTGCATCAGCTGAGAATTGAGTGGTGGCGATTATTTTGTTGAGGTTCTGATATAATCGTGCCTCATTTGGGGCCAGTCTAGCTTGCATTTGTTGGAGTCATATAAGGGAGGAAAGGTTGAAGAATGCCACAGTTGTGCCCTGAATTGCCCAGGCGGCAGCCTGGTGGGTTTTTTTTTTTTTTTTTTTTTTTTGAAGGACAAGTTGAATTTCTTGTCCTCGGGTCTCAGGCCTTCAGAGATGTCCCCTGCCAAGAATGGTGTAGGGGACGACAGGGCAGCAACTGGACCATCTACAGGTGGAACCTGTAAAAACTGGGCAAATGCCGGTGCCGTGCTATAGTTCCTCCTGTCTGCCCCATTGGGGGTGGGTATCGATGCAGGGCTGGCCCACTGTTTTTGGACTACATCCATAAAAAGCTTGGGGGCCAGGATAAAAAGGTGCTCTGTCGCTGGCTCAGAAAAGAGGCCTCAACTATGACCATGGGGAAGAGCCAGAGGCTCAGAGGTTGGTTCATTATCCTGTAGACTGGCAGTCGCCTTCGTCTTATGTAATAAGGACTTAAAGAGCCCAGGAGGGAATAGTCCCGTGAAGGCCAGGGTGTCAGGACGTAACCCTCATCATCAGAGAGATCATGGTCTCTCTGGACCTCTTCACCCCCCCAAAAAAATCACTGTTCCTTGAATGAGAGGGCGAATGCTGTGGGGGTTCAGTCAAGCTAGCAGAAGGTGAGAATGAGAACTGACGTGAGAATAAGTTGGAGGCAGGCGAAGCGGAGCAATGCTGTTGGATCCCCACTGCAATATCCTTAGTTATTGCCTGTGCAATCAGTGACTGTTCTCAGGTAATTCAGACAATTGAGGCCCAGTAGGCTCTGGGGCCTGAGTGGGCCTGGATGCCCTTCCTGTGATGTGTCAGGCAAAGGGATCGTCACCTCTGATCTGCTTCTTACTAGCCAGAGAGGCTAGGTTTGGAGAAAGTGTACCAGCACCCTCAGATGGCCAAGCAGTTATGGCTGTTCTGGTTATCCCGGATTAGCCAGTGCACACATGAGCAGTCTTGAGATGCTCCAAGGGTGGTGTACCTAGGGCGAACCTAGGAATTGCCAGCTCCTGCGTGTTTGGTGCCTGGTGCCAAAGTTCCAGAGGATGCCTCCTTGGAAATGCTTCAGTGGCAGCTCGATTAGATCGGTGGCATTCCAATGCCAGCGGTGAGAAGGCTGCACTTCAGCTGATATTATTGACAAGCGCGGAGAAACCGTGGCTTGCCTGGGCGGCGTTGCGCTGATGGTGGAGGCAATAAGAGGCCGTGCTACATATAAAATGGCCGCAGCTCGCTGGAGTGGCAGCACAGCAATGGCGGCAATGAAAGGCCACTCTACAGCTGATTGTGATGGGGTTGTGATGGTGCGCTTCACCTGCAAACGGCTGCAGCTCACTGGGGCGTGGCAATGACGGCAGTAAAAGCCACTTCACAGCTGATATGATGGGGTGGCTTGATGGCAGCAATCAGCCACGCGGCTTAAAGGTCCGGGCCGCTTGACAACTGGCCTCGTGGAGCTGTAGAAATACATTGGCGGCCAAGGCTGAGCTGGCCAGCACGAATTGCAACGAGGTGACAGGTAACCTGAATGCAGAAAAAAAACCTGAATCTAGAAATCCAGAATAGTCCAGGAATGTTTGAAATGCAGCAACTGCCAAATATGTCTCTTCTCAGGTCGACTGAGTTGAAAACTGGGCCTGAGAGAGAAACATGAAGTTGTGGCCAAAAAGATTATGACTCAGTCTCTAGGCAGATCCGACTGTATCAACCCATTCCTGGACTATTCCACAGCCACAGAGAACAGGCTTTCAGATAGGACCAATGCCCCTTCCAAATTTTGTGCTGTTGCAACTATTTTGCAAATATAACTGGAACCCTGAATAACCTCATAAAATATTTTTAAGTTTTTCGTGAGATAGGATCCCGAAAAAGTAAAAATGAAAAATGAAAGTTAAAAGAAAAGATGAATGAAAAATGATGAAAATGACTCTACATGTAAATGTGTTTATGAGAAATAAAAATATTTTAAAAAAATAAATAAAAAAATGAATAAAAAAGGATCTTATTGCAGTTTTCTAAATTACCTTTATGAGAATCACAAGATTCTTAGCTAATCAATGTATGTATATATATATATATATATATATATATATATATATATATATATATATATACACACACAAGCAGAAGACATCCGAGATTTGAATGAATGAAATAGCCTTATTAAATACTTTGTTCGTTACATACAATAGTTTTGTATTCCCTTTAGTTGTTTGAGCAGTGTATAAATGTAAAGAACAAAGTATTTAATAAGGCTATTTCATTCATTCAGATCTTGGATGTCTTCTGCTTGTGTTCCCTTTATTTTTTTGAGCAATATATATGTATGTATGTCTGCCTGCCTGCCTGCCTGCCTACCTGCCTATATATGCATATATATATGGTGTCGTGGCATATTTGGGTCTTTTCCCGTGTAAGATTGAGAGTGTCTTGGCGACGTTTCGATGAGGTCCCACTCGTCATCTTTAGGCTGGTGTCTTCAGCTTCGTATCTGTGCGAGCAAAGCGTGATCGGAGATGCCGTATCTCTATAAATACTGGTTGGTTGACTGTGTTGTTACATCTTGATTAGTTGATGGAGTTGATGTTTACAGATTAGTCGGTTGTTTTGTAACATCCTGTGTGGTCGAGGTCCTAGTTGTGTGCCCATTAGTCTTTTGTGTTGTAACGACCTGAGTAATTGGTTGTGTGGTAGCATTCTGAGCTCTAGTGTTGTGACATCAACTCCATCAACTAATCAAGATGTAATAACACAGCCAACCAACCCGCCTACAGCAACAGAGCCAGCACTCCACACCTCCCCACCAGTATTTATAGAGACATGGCATCTCCGATCATGCTTTGCTCGCACAGACATGAAGTCGAAGACACCAGCCTGAAGATGACGAGTGGGACCTCGTTGAAACGTCACCAAGATACTCTCAATCTTACATGGGAAAAGACCCAAATACGCCAAGACTTGCATACCTGTACCCGTGAAAATCTATATAACACTATACTGTTAATAATGTGACTTTATTTGATTTGAAAAGAATTCTAAAGAAACTTAATGTATCGGGAGCAGATTTATTTCAGGAATATTCATATGTGATGAGATTGTCCGTATAGAGCAGGGGTCACCAACCTTTCGGACATCAGGGATCACTAAATTCATAATTTTAAATCTCACGGATCACTAATATGAATTTTTTAAAAAGATAAATAATATTTAGTACTATATAAAAAATGCAAATAATTTTTCTGTGGCCCTCCAAAATTTTCTCGCAGACCATCAGTGGTCCACGGCCACCAGTTCGTGGCCCCTGGTATAGAGAAAACAATTAGTTTTGCATTGCTACCCAATGTCTCATTTCATGACCAGTATCTCAGAAGTATAAACCTTTGCATTTATTTATTGTTTTGTTTTTAAATATTAGAAATGTAATAAATAAGGCACTTAAAAGATGGTTGCAATGACATGTTTTTTCAGGAATAATGAAACCTGTTTTGGATACATTTATAGAGGAAGCTCGATCCTCATTTCTTTTATTTTCAGCCCGCTTTTCTTTCTACCCTTTAGCTGCATAACTATTTTATCATGTAAATCTATAATTTAAGGAACTTCTGTTAATTTTATGTATTTTGTGGAACGGAACCCAACATATTTTTTTAAGAAAAGCTTTGAACTATTAGTACACAAACAAGGTTAGGTTAAACAAATTAAGTATATTTTTTCCTATACATTGCATGTTCATGTTTTTAAGCTTGAAGTCATTCAACTGAGTTTAAAATGCAGGCAATCTTTAAACCTGTAGAAAAAACTGTACTCATATATATTAAGGAGTTCCAAGAAATGATAAATCTGTCCAAAAATATTCACAATTAAATCAAGTGGATCAATAAACTAAGTGATTAATCTGTCAAACAAAAACTTTTGAATTCTTTAAAGATACTTCATTTATCTTTTTGATGTATTGCTGTGATATAGATAAGAAAAAATATGAAACGTATGATTGCTGTACGCAGCAAAAAGTACATTGTGATTATAGTGTAGTAATGGATATATAGATATGAAGCAATACTATAAGTCTACTACAGATTTGCAAGGATATAAAAGATAGTGATAACTTATATAGCTTTCTCTAGCTACTTTTTAGTCCCTGAGGCCCATTTTGTTGGGTTATTGATCCTTTTAATTATAGTTAGCTTCATATATATTGGGAAAATGATAAGTTTTGATCTGGGTGAATTAAAGTGGCTGTAATTTCTCAACGGTTAATATCACAATTTTGTCAAATCCTTTGAGTTAAAGGCCTTCATTTTATTTACATCTTGAATGTTTCTTTTCAAATTCAGTGTGGTGATATACAGATGCCAAAACCTACCATTATCCTAATTCAGTGATGGTTAACCCTTTTGGTGCTGGGTGTAGAAAGTGTGCGTGCGTGCGAATGCACATGTGCATGCCCGAACCTCCAAAATGCAATGCAAGCACCCCTGTGCATGCACATGTGTGCGCATTCCCATGCATGTGCATGTATCCCTGCGCATGTGCCCCCCGCACATTTGCCCACCTGTGCCCCGTTTTGGCTTCCAGGTTGGTGCAGGAGGCTTTCCAGGCCCAAAATGGGGCATGGGGGGACCTCACATGCCCCCCCATGCCCTGTTTTGGCTTCCAGGTTGGTGCAGGCAACCTTCCAGGCCCAAAATGGGGTAGGGGGTGCACGCAAACCACCAAAATGCAATGTGAGCACCCCCATGCATGTGCGACAGAGGCCTGAAGACCAGCTGGCTGGCAGGAAGCGCACCCGCATGCACGGTGGAGCTGGGCTGGGGTGATGGCTGGCATGCTCGCAGAGAGGGCTTTGCGTGCCACAGGTTTGCCATCACGGCCCTAATACATACAAACCTGACTATAACATACTTTCATCTGTATCATGTCCACCATTCCCCCCCCGCCCCCAATTCAAGCTAGTTTTAGGAAGGAACACTATAGCTGTGATGGCCGGCGAACCTATGGCATGTGTGCCCGAAGTAGCAAGTGGAGGCATGTCGCCTGGTACACGCGGCGTCGCCTGTTCCTCTTCCAGGTTTCTGGCGTGCATGCGCACGTACCGATCAGCTGGCCTTTGTGTGTGCAGGAGTGCTGTAAACCAGAAGAGCTGGTCTTCTGTTTTCCAGCATAAACCTGCGCACCAACCAGCTGATCAGCGTGTGCGCATGCACGGCAGTAATCTGAAGTCTTGCTTGCGGATGCACATGTGCATGCCGGAAAACAGCCCCGACGAGTGTGCGAAGTGTGCACGCATGCGCTAAGTGCCCCGTTTTCAGCACTTGGTGCTGCACATGCATGCCTGCGGTCCCTTTTCGGCACTCGCTGCCGATAAGGTTCACCATCACTGCTGCATCAAATAGGTGGTCAGAAGATTTAAGTGCCTTCAAGCCCTATATTGCATGAAGGATAATCCATAGCATATATCTATCGCATTAAGAAGAATCTAGTGTAATCATTACAGGAGGGAGGAATTAAATGTTTCTGATCTCAGTGCTAGTTGCTGTGTGTATCATGAATGCTATCTGCCTGATTTTTAAAGTCCTTACATAAAAACTCTATAACTTGGCATAGAGGTTATAGGTTGGGCATCATTGATTTTGTATGCTTCTTTATTCATAGTAAAAAAAAAGGTAATAAAAAACCATTGTGGTATAATGATTAAGGTATGAATTAGAAGCTGGAAGACCAGGGTTCTTGAGATAGTGTTGAAACATAAGTTTATACTTTTAGATTTAAGCACATCTCATAAAAATATTAATTTTTATTAATAATATGTTGCTTAGCAAGTTTTAAATTCCACAGTACATCAACTTTGCTTCAGAAATTTGACTAATATTTGATTGTCTTCATTTCTTAAACATTTGGTAACATACATTTTATTTTTTGTTAATTTCCTGTTGCAATACCTTATGAAAGTGCTAATTGAACACAATTTTTAAAGTTAACTTTCAATAAGTTAGCAGTTTTAAAATTAAAAATATCTTACTGAAAAGACATGTCTAGTAATAAGTGTATGCATTACACAATAACTTTTTTCAAGTCTTTGCTGTCTGTAAGTATGTAGATATAGGTATGCAGCAAAAAGCCCATGGGATTTCTTACTACTCCATCCTCCCAGTGAACTTCCAAACAGATTGACTTTATTTATTACAAATTATTTTATGCTACTTCAATCATCTGACTGGCTTACAGCACAATATACTATGTATAACATAACAATAATTCAATAGTTTATCCACATTATAAAAGTATAATAAATACTTTCAACATAACTAACATCATAAAAGTTATAAAACATTATAATATCAAATTAATTCCTCAAGTATATTTCCCATTCTCGGCTCAGTTCCAAAGCACACATTTAAAGAGCCAAACTTTTAAAAATTTCGTGAACATTAAAAGTGAGGGTACAGTTCTTTTATTTGATGGGAATGCATTGTGCAGGAGGAGAAGTTATGCAGAGAATGCTTGCCTCCAAGTGTCCTTTTTTTGTGCTTCATGAGGTATGGCGATTGTCAGCAAGTATGCTTTCGGGGAAGTGTTGGACGTACAGATTCTATTTGGGGCAAACAGTCTTGCTAGATACAAGTAGCTTTCTCACCGTTGTGTGCAGAAAAACAAGTTTGTGGGACTAACAAAAAAAGTTCAACCAATCAATTCCAACTTCACAAGTTCTTTTTTTTTTTCATGAGAAGTTGAAATTGATTGATTGAACTTTTTTTTTTTTAGTCCCACAAACTTTTTTCCCTGCACTCATTCCCTGCACACAATGTGACCGAGAAATGTGATGGACCTGGAAATCAGGTAGGCAAAGAAAGACTTGGGGGAAGTGACGGCATCTGGGCCAAGGGTGAAATGCTGGATCGCCCGAGCCGGTAGTGATGGCGGGTGGTTTGGAGAACCAGTAGCAAAAATTCCTGCCCCACCCCCATGCCCAACTGAGCCACACAATCATCACATGCTTTTAAAAATTATTTTTAAAAGCATTTTTTCTACAACTCTTCGGCCGAAAAAATGCTTTTAAAAGTTTTAAAAAAAAAGCCTCTGACGATCAGGCAACTCAGCTAGGATCGTCAGAGGTTTTTAAAAGCATTTTTTTACAACCTGTTCAGCCAAAGAGGTTGTAGAAAAAATTCTTTTAAAAGACAAAAAAAATTGGCCACGCCCACTGTCACATTACCCCCAACCATGCCATGTCCACAGAACCGGTAGTAACAAATTTTACATTTCACCACTGATCTGGGCACTAGGCGCTGAAACGGGCCCGTCTCTCTTCAGCAGTTGCCCAGGCCCACTGGAGGGAAGGCTGGCCCTTAAACGTGGCAGCATTCCAGCTCTGGCAGGAAGGGGCAATCAGCCTGGGTGCTGCAAGCAGGATGCCCACTTGCTTCAGCATCCTCCCCCAACCCTCTGGTATTCCGCTGGTGCTTTGGTCCTCGGTTGCCACCTGATGCGCAGACCCCGCCCGCCGCCTGAGAGAGTTTTCACCTAATTTCTGAATTTTGGATAAGAAAAGGGGGGTCTTATATATGGGGGCGTCCTATAGATGGAAAAATACGGTAAATAATAACATTTTTTAAGCCTTTGTGGATCCCCTGTGACCCCCAGTGTCTATGGACCACAGGTTGAGAACCACTGATCAATTCTACAATTCCTCCTGCAATTCCTGACTGACATAGAAAGAAGCGTTGTCTTAAAAAAGCAGCTTTGAAAAGCACCTTTGGGACATTGTCCTAAAAGTATGTTAACAATATATGATTTATAACTTAATATGAGACCTTGGTCCATCAGTTGGTGCATTGGGGATTAAGATGCCAGTCTCCAGGTTCAAGTGTGCAACTATGAGGCTGCAGGATGCCCAAGGAGTTATACACCAGCAGATGCTAGTTTCTTGGAGGTGTGATATATCTGCACCTTATGCAGAAAGCATTTAGCTCTATTCAAAGAAAAGTGCTGCAGTCAACTCTATTCTGTTGTCTCACTAGAAGACAGCAAGATGGTTCTTATTTTTCCTTTTCAGGATAGCAGTACAATACAGGAGTATGGGCTTTACTACATGCCAGAGATAAAGTTGCTTCTTGGCTTCCTTGAAACTCTTTTCTTTGTTTGCTGGTGGAAAAGGTTGGCATCTGCTTCCAAAGCAGCCAATCTCATCACCACTGAAGATTTGCTCTGGCCTGCTTCCTTCAAAATCAGTAAGCCAATAGACCTTTGTGGGTTATCTTTGTGCTACCAGGATGGAGAGAGGGAAGTATATGAGGTTAGCTGTATTGACTGCATATCTCATTATGTCATTTTTCCCATCTGCCACTTAAGGAAAATGCTAACTATATTATGGCACTTGTTAAATTATTTTAGTAAAATAATTATGTGAATCACTAGGTATTTAATAAATACTTACACTGTATAGTATTTCATCCATAATTGCATATACTGAGAAACTCAAGGTTGCATGAAGTCTTGAAAGCAATTGTATTACCAAAAATTAACATTAAATTGTGATTTTAAAATAATACAAAGGCAAATTTATTAAATAGAGGGGGAATAATGTTAATTGTATTTAACTACTTCAATCAAATTTAAATAAATCAAATTCAGTTAGTAATCTGCTTTGAGTTGTGATTCTACACAACTCTGGAGGAGCTCTGGTGGCTCAGCAGACTAATTAACATCCATTTACATCTGCTGGCTGCAATTACTGCAAGTTCAAATCTCCCCAGGCTCAAGGTTGATTAAGCCTTCCATCCTTTCTAAGGTAGGTAAAATGAGGACCCAGATTATGGGGGCAATAAACTGACTTTGTATAAATATACAGAAGTATGAAGGCTATTGCTTAACGCATTGTAAGCCGCCCTGAGTCTCTGGAAAAGGGCGGCATATAAATCAAATAAAAAATAAAAAAATAAAAAAATCCAAGTACACCACTTGCATGGTGTAGAAATTGGATTAGGATTAGAACTGGAGACATTCACAGCCATGGAAGCTCTTTGTTTTGGCTAGTTATTCTTCTCAGAGAAGTCTATGTTGTCATTCAGTGGGATTGTGAAGTACGCCACCTTGAGCTCCTGAAGAAAAAGTGAGATATAAATCTAACTAATAAATAAATGACCCACATATGGTTGTTAACCTGGAAGATTTGTATTTCCCTAATTTATAAAATAGCAGTACTGTCGGTATCTTAATTTTCACATTCAAAGTTAAATTTGAGAAATGTCTGATTAAGTTCTTGCAGTCTAGTTTTAGTAAAATGTTTTAAAAATAGCTGATATAAAAAGTTGGCAGCATGGCAGTTTATTAATGTAACTTTAATAGAAAAAAGAAGGAACTGAAG
The DNA here is from genome assembly GCA_022577455.1 of Arizona elegans. Taxonomy (NCBI): domain Eukaryota; kingdom Metazoa; phylum Chordata; class Lepidosauria; order Squamata; family Colubridae; genus Arizona; species Arizona elegans. Next base: position 29,236,700 of record JAKOOJ010000002.1, on the reverse strand, counting down.
GAAACTCCACCTCCATGGGAAAATAATTTATGAATAATAAGCAAATGGTTGCAAAACAAAGTCCCAGGGACTGCATATAATAGGAATCAGCCTAGTATTACTGAAACTATAGATTATAATGCTGATATAATTTTTTTCCCATTTATTTACTATGTTCCAATGTTTTGATAATTTATTTGGCTGACTTAAAGTGTTTCTGAATTATGAAAGAGGAATAACAATCATATATGGTTTTCCAGATGTATACTACATTATAGAACAAGATGCATTGGTTGAGTATATTAAGATATGCAGTTGTTTATTCATATAAAGATGTAGTTAATGGACCAGAATAAGAAATAGTATTCTGCGAGAAAAGAGGACACACAATTTTGAGAGGAAAGTGAGGGAAAAAATGAATTGTTTGGGAAAGCTAGAAGTAGTCTTTGATTTGACCAGTACTCATACAGTGACCTTTTAAAGTCATGATGGTGCTGAACAAATGGAATAACAATTTCCTAAATTCTGTCCATTGCAGAAGCACCCTGTGATCAAAATTTGCATGCTTCGCAGCCCAGCCACACTTATGATTGTAGCGGCACTCCAACCCTACCCCACCCCCTGCCTATCTTTCTACCCGTCACCCTGCATCAGCTACCCTCACCTTCACTGTTTTTGAGATGTGCCTGTCCTGACTGCTGGGGCTGGCTTTGGGAGGGAGCTGAAAGCAGCCCTGCCTCCCCTTTTTTCACAATGCAAAGCCAGCTTCCTCTCAGCCTGGCTGCCAAGCCGGACATGCCTCATCATCAGCAGAACAGAAAGATGACAAAGATTTACTGAGGTGGCAGAGCATACGGCAGCAGGTGTCTTGGAGTGCAGGGTATCTGGAACTGTGTTTGGGCTGTGCATTTCTGGGGCTGCTTCCTGCCCTACAAGGCAGGATGCAGGACAGCCAAAAGGGCACAGATATGTGTGTGTGGAGGGGGAGATGGATGGGAAAGTTGGAGGCAGTCCTTACCTTACTGAGGTTCAGAGATAAATGTAGTTCCAGCCTTCCAGTTTAAAACATTCTTGTAGATAAATGTGAATTTTAATCTATGTGAGGAATGTTAACAGAGCATTTATATAAAAATATAGATTTTATAAAATATTTTACTTAGGTTTTTATTTGTGTTGTAAAAATTATCTTTGTGAACAGGAGACACTTTACACACTCCCAGTATGCTTTTATATAACCTTTATAGGCTTGTAGAAGACATGAATAAGAAAGGATGCCTGAAAATCCTTCAGCTGTATCTTTTTCCTCAGACAATTGAATAACTACAAAGGTTCTGCTTGTGCAGTAAAAGAAATTGATATTGTCCATATACTGTACCAAGAGTGCAAAATATTATGCCTAAGGGCCATTATACACCTTTGTGGTATACCTATAGCATTGTTTTCCCCAGATATACTGTAATGTATAGTATGGATTAATTAACAATACAGTGCTGTACGAATGCACCAATATCCTGAAAAGGCATCTGGAAAGTGAGATGATATGTAAGTATGTCTATAGTTATAGCGAGAGAGAGAGAGACCAAAACTCTCACAGGTCACCTAGTTTTGCAAGACTTCTTCAGTAGAATTTTATAGGATTTTCAAGTAAAGAATGCTAAATTTTTGCAAGGTTTTGGTTTATTGTGATACATAAACACGCCATTGTAGAGATGGGTAACTTTAACTACCCTGACATCAACTGGAAAACTACCCTGACATCAACTGGAAAACAAGTGAGAAATTGAAAATGTTCCTCATGTGCATACCTGCAACTTCATCTTCCAAAATGTGGAGGAGGGAACTAGAGGGTCAGCTTAACACTTATTAATAGGGATGAAGTGGTTGAGAGAGTGGAAATTGTAGAAAGTTTGGGAGAGAGTGATTATGGCATACTATCATTCACCATAATGCAGGCAAGAGTAACTGAACAAAAACTAGCGGTCTAGATTTTAAGAGATCGGACTTTAACAGACTTCAAGAAAATAACAGTTCAGGATGCTTGGGAAACTCTGAAAACAAGGTAATAAAGGCTTAAATACCACAAAGAAATTAAAACAGGACATTTGATGAGACCAGCATGGTAGTACAAAGAGCTTTTTGACAAACTGAAGGTCCAAAAGGACAAGTGTAAAAAATGGAAAGAGGAGTTTGTAACTACAGCAGAATACCAGCAAATAGCCCGAATCTGTAACATCAATCCATATGTTTCAGGAATATCTGAAAAGCTCAGGAGGATTTTCAACCAACACAATATACATACACATTTTAAACTCAAAAATACACTAAGGCAGAAGCTTGTCTACCCCAAAGATAAAACATCCAGACACAAACTGAGCAGTGTGATATATGCAGTACAATGCAGTGAGATGTATAGATCTGTACATTGGAGAAATCTACTGTACAAAATCTACCTTCTGGACAGAGAGGACCCCTGGTTTGAAAGAGGGTTTAAAGAGGCCATCTACATTAAGATTGAACAGCCCTCTCTCAGCAGAGAGGGAGATATATGATACTACCTATCTCCTGGTTATAACACAGTCCTTTCAACAGTTCCAGTTGTCTTTTGAAAAAGCACATTGCGGACATACTGTTTCTACTACTGTGTTTCCCCCCAAATATGACCTACCCCGAAAGTAAGTCCTAGCTTGATTATTACATGTGCCCAATATAAGCCCTACCCACAAAATAAGCCCTAATTAAGACCGCCCACTCCAGGGTGCACAGGTAAAAATTAAGCTAGGGTGGGGATGAGGGGGTTGGAGCTGCCCTACTACTTACCTTTGGACAGTTGCAGCCAGGCTTCGTGCACCCTGACACCTGCCCTTTCTTATGCCTGCAAGGCTTTCCTGAAGGCCTCTGCAGCCGATAACAGCGCTCCGGATCAATCTGGAGCTCTGTTATTGGCTGCAGAAGCCTTCAGGAATGCCTTGCTGTCTGCAGAAGAAGTTCCTGAAGGCCTCTGACAGTGAAAAGGAGGCCGGGGACGATGTGCGCAGTTGAAGTGAGTCAGTGGACGACACCCGACCCACTAAAATAAGACCTGGTGCCCTTTTTGGTGGGAAAAAAAAAAGACCCAGTCTTATTTTTGCGGAAACACAGGTACTAGTGTGCTATTACTATAGTTACTTTACTGCTACTACTAATATATGCCACTGTATTTTATTTTTACACAGCCTGGTCTACTTTAAATCCTCTCCCTAACTTTTTTTTAGGATTTCTTTTATTCTTAATTTATACTTTATTAAAGGCAGCATGTAAAGCATTGGCACCTTCTCAATGTTGGGCTTGGCTGTGCCTCTTCATTTTCTTCCAAACCATTTCCTTGTCTGTGAAGAAAACACCTTTTATTTAGCATCTTTGTTTCTCTGTTGCTGTTGTTGAGTTATAAAAACCCACATATCTCCTCCCCCACCTGTTTCAAGCCTTTTATAAGCAATTCTGCTATGCTGCCACTGGGGAGAAGGCTCAAATAAGTGGGGTAAAAGACAACGCAGGTACCTGCAGTTTTCCCAGCAGTCTGTTCTTCCACACTGTCTACCTATCTATCTCAGCAGAAAATAAGTTAGCATCTATAGTTAGTTTTCTGGATAATTTGCAGTAGATCAAGAAAAGACTGCAGATCTCTAATATTTTTATGATTGGCGAGTTTCTTATCACTCTCCACATAGTTAGGGTTCTGAAATGAAGAATTCAGTGGTAGAAAACTATGTAAAAGACATTGAGCCCACTCTAAATCAACCACAAAGCTTAAGTGCATCTTGTTTGTCTAGAGTCATTCCCTTGCTCTAGTTGATGGGTGTGGGTGATATTGATTAAAAAAAAAAGCACAGCTGGTTCTGCAGACAATTTAATTCAATTCAGAGTGAAACTTCTTTCTGTGTAAGTACTTGAATTTTCTCTGTGTCTTAAAAAATAGAGAATAGAAAGCACGTTATCACTTTTTAGCTTTTTAGAATATTAGCATGTTATCAAACTTGCTCTAAAGAATTCATCAATATGTCAAGCTAGCCACTCATAAGCAGTACTGCACACAAGGTATGCTAACCATTATTAAGCTAAATTGTATGGTCTGATTGATAGAGGTCACCAGTAAAAAGTAGTAACCTGTCAACTTGCTTTATCTGGCAACAGTTCAAGCACGACAGGCTTACCTTTGATTTAAACAAATTTGAGAAATATGTAAAGTTTGGGAAGCAGTTTTCCACTGATTTGATAAAAGAAACCACAAAATGCTGCAGCGCAGGTGTTGAAAATGTTTGAAAGCTGATTGAGGGAAGCAGATGGCTTTAGTCAGTGGCATCCAGCCAAAAGAGCAGGTGCTGGTCATGTGATCACTGGTTACCAGGGTAATCTGATTGCTCTTGGCGTGCAGATGAAAGGAAAGGGGCCCTGCATTCAGCTGTAGCATTGTATAATTTGTGGCAGTTAGAGCGGAAATAAATGCTGGAAATGGAGCCTCATAGTAGGGGAGGCTACTGTCCATGTAGTATATATACACTGGCATAGTTGGAAACAGAACAGTTGTGAAGATTCATTTTGAAGAAAATGATTGTCTTCTGACTCTTAACACGTATCAACCAATGTTTGGCAGTGTCAGAATTTTTTTTGAGCTTTTTGAAAATTAAATGTGTGTTTATAAATTGACATTTTGGAAGTATAAAGAATTTTATTCTTTACTGTTTGTAAAAATAATGGATTAGAATGATTCTCGATCAGTCCCTTTAGAAACCTATTTGTATGACTTAAACATAAAATGTCAAATGAAAACATTTAACATCTGACAAAAGTACACATACAGTTTCTAGGAATTTGACATAACATCTGATGGAGTTCTGTGAAATTGTGTATGTATTCATGTGTGTTTTTCAAGTTATTAAAGTAATTTTAGCTGAATATTCATGATTTTGTCTTTAAATAACATGTACATCTTACATCCAAATTTACTAATTTTTACTTCATCTGTTATGGGAATATTTTTCAGAAATCATACATGGAAGCAAAAATTGCCATTTCTGTCCTGAATACAATATTAATCTCAACAGATTTAACATTCTCATATGCTTACTTTACTGACATTATTCTTGGCAATATGAAGGCATTATGAATGCTCAATGTTCTATTTTTATGGTTTTAGAAGTGCCTAAATTGTATTTACTGGAGACCAGTAATTTATTTTTTTATGTAAGTTCTTCATCTCTATCCATGCCCCATTTTAATACTGATTTATGCAGTGTTGGGATATCTAACCTAGAAAGGAGAATTCTAAAGGAAGGTAATACAGGGTCAGTGTACATGTACATGTATGATGGTTAAGATAAACTTATCAATATTTGTTCTTCAGTTACTTTTTTCAATTTGTTTTATTGTGTATACTTTGTTAACATTTTCAACAAACTGACTTTTTTGTATTTATGTTGGTTATATACATATTGCAATTAAATGGGTCTAATAGCATTTATAAAATAATATTTGAAAAGTTAATTAGATTATAGAAATTGAAACAGCAGAAATAGTTTTGGGAAATCTACTCCATTTCAGAATAGGAAAAGATTTCTATATGCAATACTAATTAAAGGTATTTCTATTTCAGTAACAAGAAAGCAGAATCAGAATCTAGTGCAGTGAAGAAAAAGGTCAACAAGGGAAAGGAAGGTTCTGAAAACTCAGATGTGGAAAAAACACCACTAGGATCACCACATCCTGAAGAGGAAGATGATGCAGGAATTCAGGTACTTCCATTGGTCATTTGTTCATACCTGATTGTTGAGCACTATGGCCTCGTTCAGATATAATGCTAATCTATTATTTAGTTTTACAAGAAAACAAAAGCACACCCCTTTAAAAAAGAAACTGCTGATGAGGAGAAATTTGGAAATGTCCATTTGCTGTCAAGTTAATCGTGCCTCATTTTATCTGAATTGTACAATGCTCTATCATGAATAAGTTCGTTGAAGTAATTATGATGATGGCTTTTTTCAATTCACTGCAGTTGAATTTAATGAAAGATTAGGTTTGGAACATTATGGTAAATTGTAGTTAATAAAAAATAGAAATTGAAGTCCTGCTGCAATAGGAGATGGGAAATAAATAGTGTAGATATATGCCAAAAGACTGGTTTTGGGTGCCTTCAGATCCCGTGCCTTGCCTAGACAAGTCCCTGCAGTGTTCTTGGCAAGGTTTTTGTTTTGAAGTCCTTCCTCAATTGAGAGAAAGTGACTGGCCCACAATCACCCAAATGGCTTTGTGTCCAAGATGAGACTAGAACTCATAGTCTTTTGGTTTATATCCTGATGGCCTAACCTGCTACACTAAACTGGCTGTCAAGATTCATTCTTACTATTCCTATTATTAGTAGATCACTGCAGCAGAGCTTCTGGTACTCGGAAGCCAGAATTCCTGACCTAACTTGGCATGCTATGAATATTTTTTTCAACCTTATTGTATAAAAACTAGAGAATCCATTCTTTTGAACTTTGTTCCTAAACAATCTCGGTTGTAAGCTTGCAATCTTCTTATCCTTGCTTGGGCATTAATACATTACAATCATAGTTAAAAAGTCATTGAAAGCTAATGGTTCAGGTAAGCTAAGAAAGCTGAATTTAACCATATAATTCAAAATCAAATGATTTTATAAAAAAGATTATAAAGACTTAAAACTCCTGAAAAAGTGTCAGTCTGGCTTCCTATTGCATTATTTGTATTCAGGCAGGTTTTAAAATGTAAATTGATTTTATTGCTGATAGGGTTTAATCTGATGATGTCTATTCTTATGAATTTTTAAATTAAAGCTTTAGTTGAGTTGGATTTTATTTACATGTACACCTATTCACATACACATTAGCTATTCAATTTCAGAGTAAGAAGTTTATACAAAATGTAAAAAAAGAGTAAATAACTATTGAAAAAAAGGATTTGAAGAATAAAATAAAATTAAATTAAATAGAGTTTTTAGCAGTGCAATTTCCCCTCTCTCCTTATATCTTTCTATTATTATGGCCTATTCTTGTTTCCATCATATCCCTATATCATATTTTGTTGTTTTGCAATCTTTTTTGAGGCTCTCATTAGCTTTCTCCAATTATGACTTTTTCACTGTTTCTTCATATGATTGTTTTGGAATTTGAATCCTCTTTTATTTTCTTTATATGACCAAGCCACCTAAATATCTTTTCTTTGTATAGGTCATTCAGTTTTATATTCATTCAACATCCATTCAGCATCTATTCATTCTTAACCTTATTTTATCAGAAAATACTTCTTAAGGACCCCATTCCTTCTCCATTCAAGTTTTATGTTTTTTCCAATATACTCAACTCTGAAATCCACTTAAAAGGTGGATAGAATCACACATATATATTCAAACAAGTTATTTTTCACAATAGCAATAGCACTTAGTGCTTTACAGCCCTCTCTGCACAGTTTTACAGAGTCAGCATACTGCCCCCAACAGTCTGGGTCCTCATTTTACCAACCTCAGAAGGATGGAAGGCTGAGTCAACCTTGAGCTGGTGAGACACGAACTGCAGTACTGCATTCTAACCATTGCACCACCATGGCACCACAATGATCACTTACTGTCCCATTACCATTCTAGTAGCATTTATACATCTTAACATTCTCTAACAATTTTCCCATCTTAAGTAAACATTCTGCCAAACTACACAAATTAATCTACTTTCTTTACTTTTCTGTTTTTACATATAACTTCCATTTATTCACACCGTTTCTCCTATTAGGCACTGCTATCTAGATAGGCAGTATATATATTTTCAGATCCATATTTCTTACTTCATTATACAGTTTAGCATTTGTTTCAGTTATTCAGCTTCTCAGCCAACAACATAGCATTGTCAAAGTATTTATACATTGATGTCTCCAAAATATTCCTTATATATTTAATTCATAAATATATTAAACACCCAAAGGGACATCACACATATTTGTCTTGCTCAGTACTGAATCATTTGCTAAAGATATTACTTATTTTCACATGCTGCTTCCATCATGTACTGCTTTTATTGCATCTAGTAACTAACTTTCATATTGACAGAAATTGTTGCATAATTCAAACTATACAGTAAACTATACAATAAATCAGCAGACATACAGTAAATTTATTTCTCACCTTCATGCATTTCTCAACAGCACACTGAAGAGCAAAAAAAAATCTGGTTTGCATATACACTGCCTGACATAAAATTATTATATTTTCCAAATTTTGCTTATTGCAGATTTTTGCCATCTATTGTGCCCTGTCAGTCTGAATTCTTCTAAACGTCTTCCCAAGTACACTAAATGAAGAAATCCTCTTGTGGTTTCTGCATTTACTTTTATTATCACTCCTTTTACACAATGAAACAGTAGCAACATTTTGGGCATCTGGCACAGATGACTTCACAAACGCATTAAGTCACATAGCTAGTCAATAAGGAAATCACATACATGGTTTAACTACACCTGCAGTCTTCTGTTTTTCATTATTCTCATAGCCTTCATGACTTACATGTTAGCAGTTGTTTATATATTAACATTTATAATGTTAATCTTAATTCTAGTTATACCACAAATGTAAATCTAAAACACCCAAACTAGCATTGTTATTTTAGCATCTTCCCAAATTATTTCATCACTTTTATTCTAAATTTCATTCCTTCTGATGCAACAAATTTATGTTTATGCACATCAAAATTGCTCTGTATTTTCTTTCTTCCTTTTAATGTTAAGTGTTCCTTCCTTCCTTTGCACTTTTTATCCTTTGCCTGTTTCCTTACATCGTTCTATCAGGAATAATTGTTCATACGACCTATTAAAGTAATTCCTTACCCTTGTGCAACACTTTGTTTACATTATTGTCTTCATTTTGTTCCAGTCTGCTTCCACACATCGTTCCTTGCAACTTCCTATGCACTTAATCTGTCAACTAATACTTCATACAGGATTCATAACTTTTCTTTCATTCTTCTTTCATTTTGTTTTTGCTTTTTTCCTTTTGTATAACTTTTCCAAAGATCTACTCTTGGTACTACCAAAACATGGTCTGTTCCAGATTTAGAATCTCTGATCACTCTTATAGCCTTCCCTAAGTCAGTGTTTCATAAACAATAAAATCAGCCATGTTTTTAGAATTGTATTCATTTTTCTCCATGTATATTTTGTGAATAGATTTATGCTTAATCCATATATTAAAAACCACACCATTTTTTTCAATTTCACTATTCAGTAATTGTACCACACAATTGCTACCAATCTATGCATTTCTGTGCATTATAAATCATACCAGTTGATATTTTCTAACATGTATTTTAACCTTTTTATCCATAATGAAACCATCTCGACTTCTTTGCATGCGAGCAAGTCCACTTCAGAGGATAAGCTTCTTTCAGATGTGACACCCTTTTGTTTTTTCTTAATTTCACAAACAGAATATTTTCATGAATATTATACCTTTTACTGTGTGCTCCACTTAAAGTTCAAGTTACAATATTTAATATGTCATGGGATCATCAGGGTTTTGATCAATTGAAACTTTTTTATAACACTTTTTATAAGACAATGAAATAGTACACTAGCATACTAGACTTAAGTCATACCTATAGCCCCTGCAGCAAACCTTGCTAATACTAAGGACAGAGCACCAATCAATTTTGAAACATTTTGGCCAGTATATGCCACAAGCACAACCAAAGTGCTCAGTTCCACTCAAGCTTCCTCATGCTATTTATACAAGTTAAGATCTCCAATATAAAGCCTGTGTTTCAAGCCAATCTTAAGTTTTCCAGAATGTCACTAATGGGGTTGTTTTGAAAGTTTATTATTAAAAATTCACATGCTTCAGTTTTGATGAAAAGGTGAGGTGGTGGTGGTGGTGTTAGTTGCGAAGTCATGTCCGACTCATCACGACCCCATGGACAACGTTCCTCCAGGCCTTCCTGTTCTCTACCATCCTCTGGAGTCCATTTAAGCTCACTCCTACTGCTTCAATGACTCCATCCAGCTATCTCATTCTCTGTTGTGTCGTCCCATTCTTCTTTTGCCCTCAATCTTTCCCTGCGTTAGGTTCTTCTCCAGTGAGTCCTTCCTTCTCATTAGGTGGCCAAAGTATTTGAGTTTCATCTTCAGGATCTGGCCTTCTAAAGAGCAGTCAGGGTTGATCCCCTCTAGGACTGACCAGTTTGATTGCCTTGCAGTCCAAGGGACTTGCAGGAGTCTTCTCCAGCACCATAGTTCAAAGGCATCAATTCTTTGGCGCTCAGCCTTTCTTATGGTCCAAATTTCATAGCCATACATTGCAACTGGGAAAACCATAGCCTTGATTATACATACTTTTGTTGGCAGGGTGATGTCTCTGCTTTTTAGTATGGTGTCTAGATTTGCCATAGCTTTCCTCCCCAAGAGTAAGAGTCTTGGGGTAGTAAAAGACCCCAAGAGTCTTTTAATTTCTTGGCTGCAGTCCCCATCTGCGGTGGTCTTGGAGCCCAGGTAAATAAAATCTGTCACTACCTCCATTTCTTCCCCATCTGTTTGCCAGGAAAAAGAGAGGTAAACAAATGGTGATGCAAATATTGTAGTTCATAGGCCAAGTGAGCCTGTGTATTTGGATATTACATCATTCACATGTACATAGGATTCTCCCATAGAGATATATGAACTTGAGCATCAGCCCAACAAACTGAAGAAAACAATTCTGTATTAAAGAACTAATGTATGGGAATACTTATTATTGGCAACAAAGTAGAAGCATACACATTTATTTCTTATTTCTTTTTTAGAAGAGGCGTTCTAGCAGGCAAGTTAAAAGAAAGCGTTATACAGAAGACTTGGAATTCAAGATTTCTGATGAAGAAGTTGATGATGCAGATGCTGCTGGAAGAAACTCCCCTTCAAATAACTCTCAATCTGAACAACAGGTCTGTTCATATTTATGGTCTTCAAACTGAGGAATAAACTAAAAATTCTGTACAGTATTGTAGTGTTGCTTCCCTTCCAAGGGATTTCCATCTCAGTTTGGCTCAACATGCCAAAATAAATTAGTTATTTAGATTCTTAAAGGCTGTGTTCATTCACATTTTCTTTACATGCCAACAATATGTAATTTTACATAATTTAATGAAATTAATGGTCTGTGTTGAAAAGCTTAAAACGAGGCTCCAAAGAGACAGAATTTACCTCTCTGAATTCAGTGGTCTGGCTTCTATGACTTAATAAACCACTCAAGCTTGTCTCCTGCTGTCAGGTACTATAAGAACCCCTTTATGAAATTACTGTCTTTTAGTAAGCAGTGGGAAATGCTTGATTTTTTATGTAGTGTAAATGATGGATAAAATGAATTGAATAAAATGAATAGTGATGATATGAAATGAGTACTATTACAATGTTTTAAAAAAACTTCATATAACTTACTTAGGAAACCATTGGTGAAAATGGGCATACTGAAGTAATTATTGGTCAGTAATTATTTTTAAAAGCTTTCTTAAATCTTTTCCAGTGCTGTGTCAAATATTTGCAACAATTCTGCATTTGGAACGCTCAACTTGCTACCAGTTGCCTGCTAGACAGAATTTAAGGGACCGGCTTAGGACCTGATTATTTGCAGGGCTGTACCACTTCTGTCCTATTACTCAAAATAGCAGGAGAAGCTCTTCTGAAGAGGGCCCTGTTAATAGAAAGTCAACTATTTGAATATTCAGAAAAAACTAATGAGATGCATTTAGTGCGCATGCTTAGGAAAACAGTAAACACTGAGCTTTTAATTGATAAGTATAACAGTCTGATTTATTGTTTCATTTTAGTTGCATTAACTTTGTTATGCTTTGTTTTTCTATTTTTTTATATCATAAGACTTCTTGAATATTGAAATAAAACAAAAATGCAGTATAAAGTTAGTAAATAAAAATAAGGTTTCTTGATGAATTTTAGCATTAAAATATATAATGATCCTTTACAAAGCTAACATTTTCCCATTATATATTTATTTAGCAGAATTTATAGCAGAATGAGAAGACGTCCTCTTTAAACCATAAGTGATCTAAGAATGTGTTTTTTCCATTTGAAAAAGCAACTTTTATAACAGAGCAAGTGACCTAGCTCCTTAACCTAGAGATAAATGAACTTCCCTTAGATTGTTTCTAGCAATTGTAAGCAGCCATTTAAGAATTTAAAATTTAACTTGTAATTTCTGCTCTTTGGTTCATGAACCTCTTTATTTGATAGCTTCTGATATTTTTCCTCGTTCTCTCTTCTCTGCCCTTATTTCTCAATAATTCTTCCTTCTTCCTAATATGTGAAACACTAATAGAGCTATATGTATAGTGATTTTGGGATTTGTAATGGTATGTGGGAATGACCTGGAAGGATGAAGGAAATAGATGCTTCCTAGAGAAGGATCAGACAAGAGAGGGCGGAACCCCCAATGACTTAATGATCAGAGAAAGAAACTTGGAAAAGACTTGCACTATTTGATCAGATAGTTAAAAGAGACAGATTTTATTTTCAGACTTGAAATGTAGTCTTACGATAAACTAGAATTAGCTGTTCCGTGTTTCTTGTCTAGTTTACTTGGGAGAGCTGACAGGATGCTGAAAAAAAAGTTGTCCTAGTAAATTATATAACCTCCACTTCTCTGCATGTAGATGTAACAATATTCTATAAAAAGTGGAGGAAACGACAGAAAATTGTAAGTTCTCTTCCAGAGTGGCTGCTGCACAACTGCAAGAAAATGATTGAGAATAGGAAATTCTTTCTTTAAAACCTGACTGAAAAAAGTTTACAATATTCATCTTATATTGAAATCAAACATGGTGAAGTTTCTATGGAGATTCTCAAATTATCCAGGTCATAGTTGTTCCAAAGTTGCTTTTCCAAAAGGCAACTGGACTTTCTTGATTTTTTCCTTGAAAACGTTTCACTTCTCATCCAAGAAGCTTCTTCAGTTCTGAAGGATGGTGGGGAAAGATGATGAACCTTTAGAAATATTTTTTAAACCTGGAATTTGAAAAGTTCAATATTATATTTGATATAATTTTCTCCAAAGTGACTGAGAGTTATGCAAGTTCAAGTTAAACATTTCCAGAGGGCAATAATAAAGACAGATGACCAGTCCTGACAATATAGCTGTTCCTTTCTGTATTTTTATCAATAGTTACTATAAAATATTTCATTTTAAGGAATCTTCTGATGCTGAAGGTCCTGTGGTAGAAAAAATTTTGAGTAGCCGCATAATCAAGAAACAGGTAATGTTTATTATCTTAATCTTCATTTTTAGAATAGTTTGTTTCGCTGTAAACTCTTTCACAACTGTCAATTGAAAATTAATTATTATTGGTGTCTATGTTTTTTGGAAAAAAATTAATAGATTTCTAAATTTCAGCTTTACCTAATCTGAGAGATTAATTTAAGGTACAAGAGTAATATGTAAAGAAATTGGAAATAGAGCAGAAATGAATTATAGAATATATGCTATTTTTGATAATTCTTCATAAAGATATTAACAATAGATTGAAAATTATTATTACCCATTATGGGTATGAAATTAGAATTATGCATTCATAGTAGTACATTGAAATTTAATATTAGGGATTTTGTTTTAAGGTGAGATTATTCGCTCATTAAGAGTCTGTATCATCTGTCTATACACTTATTTATCTGCTTTAGGTCGTATAGAATAAGCTATGTTTGCTTTGCTAAATCCAATGCACTGAACTCGTATCCTTATATTTTGTACCTTGGGTTCTATAGAATATTTTGAATCTTCAACAGGAGGAACTGCCTATCTCTAAATACTTTCACCTCTCTTTCAGCCTCTAATATAAGTGATTATATTAGAAAAAACATTAACAATACTGTCGTGTTACCAGGGCCAAACCAAAATGTATATCATCTAAAGCATCTGTTGCCCACATTTTGCTACCTCTTTTGCCCTGCCAGTAGTTTCTTAACAATATTTATTAGGGAGTGATTAATATTCAGGAGACATTTTTGTGAATAGTCACCTTCAGACTCCTCCATTATCAGTGAAAAGAACAACCTCTTTTCTGGTTCATGGGGGAGCTGTTAGAAACTAAGAAATTCTCCACAGTAATTTAATGGGAGTTAAATTGATTCTAAATGGGAAATAGTCCAGTTGCTGAATTTGTTTTCACCTATCCCTTTCATCATAATAGGTGATAATCTTGCTAGGAAGAATTATTTTTGGTTGAGACAGCTGCCAAAGAGACCTGACAGCCATATCCAGCACCGCAGCCTGCCTTATTCTGTAGAACAATGCTTCTCAAACATGGGTAATTACCCAAAATTGAGTAACATATTTTACAGATAGTCCTTGACTTGTGACCATTATTGTCGTAAATCATGCTAATCATTAAGTAGGTCACTCCATGACATATGCCTGATTTTATGGTCTTTCTCACAATGGTTGTTAAGCAAATGCTGCTGTTGTAAAGTGAATACCATGGTCGTTAAGCAAATCCATTATATGAATGGGTTTGGTTTGTTTGTTTGTTTGTTTGTTTGTTTTTTGCTGAAAACTGGAGATAAAGACAAGTTTCTAGCAAAAAAAATTGCTTAACGTAACAATGTGCAGCATAAAGCTATTAAGATTTTGCAGAATAAAAATAATGGTTAAAATTGCTGTGAAGGAAACAACAGACTTGGATACATGGAGTTATATTACATCTATCAATTAAAAAGTCTATTCATTAGATTAACATGCAGTACAAATCAGTTTAACTAAAAATAATTAATATTCTAAAAAAGAAAAAGAATTTCTCTTAGTTACACTAAAACTATGAGGTGAAAGGGTCATCTTTAAGTGCAACCTATGCCAGAAAAATTAGAAAGGAACAGCATATATTTAGTATAAGAATATTTTGTACAAAATATGCATAATCACTATAATAATTCACAATACTAAAACAGGAATTTAATTTATGCACTAGCTGAATTTAAATTAATAAGATTTTTACACTTAAACTAGATTTGGCATCTGTTACAACTTAAGACAATTTTATATATTTTCCTCAGTGTACTTTAAAGATACAAAGTGTTGGGTTGTTCATATCTCAAAATTATCTGCAAAGCTCTGAATGTATGCATTGTAGTTATTCAGTTAATGTCTTATTAAATAATTTTTAGTCAATATATGAAAATCAGATTACATATTAATAACTAGGACTAAGAATATTTAGAATGGTTATCCTGATTAGAAATGGGGTATATCGTTTACTATATCTAGAAAATTCTAGGTTGTAGAATGTAAGCAAACTTAAGAATGGAGTTCCCTCCACCTTTACTCATTAATACCAGAAGCTATATCCAAATTGTTTTTGACTATGGCCGTTGATTTCAGTAGTCCTTGACTTACAACCGCAATTGTGACCAGAATTTTTCTTGTTAAACAAGTTGTTTTTTTCTTGTTAAACAAGAATAACTGCAGTTACTAAGCAAATCACACTGTTGTTAAGCATACCCAGTTTCCTGCATTGATTTTGCTTGTCAGAAGCTGTCTGGGAAAGTCAAAAATGGCAATCATGTGACCTGGAACCACAACAACTGTCACAATACATGCTGGTTATCAAGTGCCCCAACTTTGATCAAGTGACAATGGTTGTAAGTCTGAGAAGCCCTGTTCATCTGGGTTGTATCCATACTCTTTAAACACAGAATTGTAACTTAAAGTTGCATCTCAAAGTCTAAAATAACATTTTAGATATGATATGCCATCCTGCTTAACAGGATTGTATTAATTAAGCAATGGAAGTAGCATTTGGGCTTTTGTTTACCTACTTGATATGCAAGGACTTTTTGCCAAGCTTCGTGTAATTGCACTATCAAGTAAAACTATATAAAAATAAAACAAGAATAAGACATTTAAAATCCAGCTTAATATGAATATTTATTCAGCAATACTAATACTGTAGAAACATAAACCATATTAAAACACTACTTGAACAAGTCACAAAACCACAATATAAAGTTGTCAAGAGCCAGCCAAAAATAATACATAAGGCATTCAGGAGTGCAGTTGCTAATTGGGTGCTGCCTGAGAAAATGGTACACTTGGCTTCTCTGTAGCACTGTGGGTTTGGCAGAAAGCCATTTTGGGGTCAAGTTGTTGTGAATGAAGCTGTGTGTGGTTAGGGAGGAGTTACAATGATTCATGTGTTGGAAATTGTAATAAGTAGAATTTTCAAGGCTTAAGTAAATTCAGGGAAGTTTTTGCATTTCTCTCTCTCTGATTTTCCTTTAAAAATATATAAGAAAATTTTAAATCCTTTTTTTATTGTTACTGTTAAATTTCAAACACATGCTGTTTTTGAGTAGTATTTTCTATTAACTGTAAGATTAAGGTGATATTTACCACAGTTTGTAATTAAAACCATTGATCTTTCTTTTTATAGATGGATAATGGAGAAGAAACACAATCAGAAGAATTCTATGTAAAATACAAAAACTTGTAAGCAAGCCCTGTCTTCAGCATTCTTTAAACAGTTCCACAATATGTAAAATATAAATTACAAATCTCTAAAGATTAAGTACAAATCAATTACAGATAATGTTCTGCATATGAGTAGCAATACATAATATTAATTTTAAGTGTTTGGAAGGAGAATATGTGTCCTTATGTAATATTTCTTCTTATAATAGATGTATCCATAATGTCTTATTTTATACACTATTTAATGATGAGTGGAGCTTGAAGTTTCTAACCATGAGATTAGTAACTAGATGTCAACAGAACTCCAGACTAAAAATATATAATAGCTACAATGTTGTTTAGTTCCTGCAGCTTACTATCACTCTAAGGTAAATTTCAGCTATAGTTGCAGTGAAAATGACATTCTAGAAATTAACATTTAAATTTACTGAGTTTAATAGTTCAGCTAGAAGGTGGGATCTTAAGGTTACTTCCTTTCCTATAAAGGTAACCCATCTTTTCAGTCTGATCTTCTGCTTTCTAGAGGAAAGCAGATTCATTTTAAGAATTAAGAATAAAAGGTTACAATTAAGAGTGCTACAAGATCAACTACAGTTACATGGAGAATAACCCAGGAGATTGGGGAGGGAGGGGGAGCATCAAGAGAAAAATCCAATCACCTCTAAAGTAAGTAAGAGGTGAGAAGCAGGACGGCTTTCAAGCTTGCCTTCAATCAAGCAGACTTGATTGAAGTAACTCAAACCCTACTTTAATGATGCAGATACTGGATTATGCCAACTGCAGCAACTCTCCTGCAGCCTGAGAGGAATGCCAAGAAAGTTTCATTAGCTAGCAGAAAAGTTCAGGCCAGTTATGGGATGATCTCTTTGAAAGTGGACAAGCAAAATTTCAGAAGAGGGTAATATAACTGATGACCCCCAGAATCCTTGTGTATTTATTGTGAGGCCAGGCAACACCAACAACAGCAATACATCAAGTTAGCACCAGGATACAATCTGGGAGCATTTCCTGTTAGGATTATAGTAGGAAAGCTGAAAGATGCTGGAAGTGGAGATATGGTGGGGCAGCCTCAAAAGAACAAAATGGCCTAGCGATGCTCCAGCATGGCAGCTCAGAGACTAGAGAGAAGAGTAGACTTGCTTGAATCTTGGTTATCTGTGGAAGGCATAAAAGCCCTGGCCATCTTACCTACCCCATGAGGCTGCATTTTCCTAAGAATTACATCCTTTTTTATAAGTATTCAGCTACTTCTGCTTACAGAAGCACATACAACAAGTGCTATTCAGATGTGGATAGAAGACAAAGAATCAAAATGAAAAACACAATTTCATAGTCAAGGTCTCCAGCCAGCCTCAGACATAAGGCCAAGAGAGATCCTTTTTTTCCCCAGGGGACCAAGGCATGAGACATACTTGAAATCCATTTCTCAAGATTTTAGTCTGGGAAGAGAGTTAATCTTCAGGACATTTTCTCCAGAATTCATACCTCCCTAATGAAAACTATTCAGCATTGATTTTCTTTCTGATGATCCTGAATAAACTACTCAAGATACTTAGACTGTAACTGGGCCATAACAAGCAACCAGTATCTATATGACCGAACCACTGCAGCATTCCACCTGCACCCCCTACTGGCCCACCTGTAGCTCTTACTGGCTCACCCATTCCACTATGCCTGGACTCCTCAGTGCCAGCCTAAGACTCTTGCTGGCCTTTCCACACTCTCATCACCCACCTGCAACCCTTGCTGGCCTGTTTCTTTATACCAGGGTTTGAGATATACTACTAGATATCTCAAACCCTGGTATAAATAACAGTTCTCGTTTCTCTGTGGCCACTTTCAATCAGTGCTGACAGGTGGGGAGAAAACTTGCCCATGATCTCTCACATGTGGTTGCCTTAGGGCTTAAAACTTTCTCCCTTTTCTGTTTAATATCTATCTGGAAACCTCGGGGTGAAATCATATGCCAGTTTGGGTCAGGTATCATCGATATGCAGATGATACACAGTTGTATATCTCAAACCCTGGCATAAAGATGTAGTCAAAGTCCTGACCCAATACCTGGAAGTTGTACAGGTCTGAATGGAGGAGGGGGATGAGACTCAGGTTCAATCCTGATAAGACCAAATGGTTGGTCCAAATGGCCCCCAAAATTCAGAAATAATTCATTGCTGACTTTCCCATTCAAAGTTTGTGCACAATATGTGGTTCCTCTTGGATTTCTAGCTCTGAATAGATGTTAGCTGTGACCTAATCATAGATATACCTGTTGCACCAGTTGAGCCCTTTCCTGGATTAGACAGACATGCCCTAGTCCTGTGATTGCGAACCTATGGCACGGGTGCCACAGGTGGCACATGGAGCCATATCGGTGGGCATGCGAGCTCAGCTCCGGCATGCATGCATCCGCCGGCCAGCTGATTTTCGGGCTTTCTGGGCCCACCAGAAGTCAGGAAAGTCACTGTTTCTGGCCTCCGGAGGGCCTCTGGGGGTGTGGGGAAGGCCGTTTTTGCCCTCTCCAGGCTCCTAGAAAGGCTGTGGAGCCTGGGGAGAGCAAAAAAAACAGGCCCACCGGGCCATCGTGTGCCAAAAGCGGGGAGAGCACGGGGGGGGCGGGCGCATAGAATTATGGATGTGGGCACGCGTGTGTGTGACCCCACCACACTCCCCCCACTTTTGGCACGCAATGGCAAAAAGGTTAGCCATCACTGCCCTAGTCTGAGTAAAGTGCCGGTTATTACTTTATAATATTTTAAGGTATTATGCCTGACTCTCTGAAGGACACTTGTCTCCATTTATCTCTGTTGGTTCAGTCAAGCAGAAGAAGGGCACTTCATATCCTATTATCGTATCCTATTACTGTCATCTTATAGGATCCAAAATACACAGCTACTATGTTGCAATTCCTGCCTTCTGAAACAGTATACATCCAGAGTTTTATGTGGTTCCCACCGGTATATTGTTGAAGAAACTGGAAGACCTTTTTGTTTCTGGGATTTCAACAGTTTCTTTAACAATGTATAGATGGGAGCCACTTGAAACTGGATAGATATCATTCCAGAGGACGGGAAATACAACATAGTAGCTGTGCTTTTTTTAATCATATAAGATGACTTTGCTTAAGTAATAGAATACACATGTGTTTCTAATTGTAAATTACAAAAGTTGTTTGGAACATGAGTAGCCTATTTCAGTGATTAAAAATATTTGTAGAATTGTTCCAGAAAATCTACCTATCTTTATAAAATGGATAAGTTTGCCGCCTCACATGCAAATTTTGGCCATGTTGGGCCATCCAGGGTCCTATAGAGTTCTTATAGCATTACATAAACTCACTGAAAAGTATTGTTGTAATATTAGGAAAGGTGCCTTCAGTCTTGCCTTCTAGCTCAAAGAGGTGGAGTCAGCCCTTTCATATCCTATAGGGTTCATTTTCTGCTAACCATCTGCTCATAACGTTTACTATATTTTAACAGTTTGAATCCAGTTTATTTCTTTATCACTTATAATTTATGGGCAAAATTTTATTATGAGCAATGTAGAACCAAGGTTACAGTGAGGTGGGTGTTGTGGATAATGTTAAATCTCCCAAACTGCTCACTTCTGCCTGTATATATGACGCCTTTTTAAAACAATTGAACTATGCATAAAAAGTAGTGTTACCATGAAGACCAGAATAAAAAGAAAGAAAAATTCCAGAGTCCATATCTTTAATAACTTTAAACATAAAAGACCAATTCAAATTGTCAAGTTTTTTCTGTATCCAGAAAAATCAGTGCCACTTGCAGGGAGGCACGATAGCTTAGTGGCTTAATGATGCTAGAGATGGTCTTTGCTCCAGTGGTTCAAATTCTAGCACTGCATGGTGGGGTGAGCTCTCGTCACTTGCCTCCACTTCCATCCACCTAACAGTTCGAAAGCATGTACTATGTAGGTAGATAAGTAGCACTTTAGTACCGAGATGAGAGGAATCCTGCTGGCCCTGCACCTCCCTGGTTGTGATGCCTGTTTGTGAAGTGGCTTTGATGGAGGAAGAGAATCTCGGATGGTGCTGCAGGAAAGCCACTTGTTTTTTTTCTGGTGCGGAGGTAGCTCGCCCTCCTGACATGCACCTTTGGAAACATGCGAGCGTGAACCAAACAGAGCTAGCAAACAGATAGCCAAACTATATTCTGCAATAGCATTGCAGTTTCCTGGCTAATATAACATCACCATACGCTAAATAAATAAATAAGTGTCAGTTGGTATGTTGTTGTAGATATTTTATTATATCCAATACAGTTCTTATACTATTTCTTAATTTTGTGTGAGAACCCATATTGATCATCATGTATAAAATCTTGCACAATCTTCTTTAATCATTCAGCCAAAATTGATATAAATATTTTATAGTCATTATTCAGCAATGAAATTCAACAGTAACTCTTAGTTTAGATTAAATCTTGTTTTTCTTTTGACAATAAAGCAGTATTAGCTTCTTTCCACAATTCACATAACAGATCCCTGCAAAATAGAATCCCATCACACACTGAAGTGGTTGCAAATGTTGGTCTTCAAAACACTTACAGTATGAACTTGGAAGTCTATCAAGCCCTCATACTTTCCCTATTTTAGTAGTTTCTGAGTTGCCTACATCCAACTCTAGGAATTCCAAATGTGCTCTCTAGTCCCAAAAGTTGTGGTAGAAAATATTTAATTGGGCAATATCTGATTTAAATCAACCTGACTTGGAACATTTTTATTCTGTTAAAATGTTTATGTCAGATTAATTTAAGTAGATGGTCACTAGATGTTATGAGTTAGGTTTATTGAACACATAACAGCTGTGAATTAGTCACAAAGCTAAGTCATAGCTCAATTCAATACTGTGTTAACCTAAACCAAGCAAATCACATTCTGCTATACTCTCTCATGCAAATCAGGGATTTTTTTTAATGAATTGAGTTATTTGTTTCTCCAATCACAATGATTATTACTGACAATATCCACTTAAGTTCTAAAATATTTTTTTCTCTTAATATTTAGGGAGATGATAGTAAAGGAGGAAGCACAGTATCCTATCTTTGATATTTAATCAAAATGTCCATTGCAGTTATTTGCTAAATGATACTGTAAAACTGTACGGTTTATGTATTATTTTAAGACAATTATTTTAATAAGACAATCAGTTTGCATAAATATTAAGCTGATAAATAGTGCTATGATTATTTTTCTTCCTTTTTTTTAGCTCTTACCTCCACTGCCAATGGGCATCTGTGGAAGTACTGGACAAAGACAGGAGAATTCAACAGAAGATTAAAAGATTTAAAGCAAAGCAGGCTCAAAATAAGTTCCTTTCAGAGGTATCTTTTTATTATTTCAACTGGATTAAATCATATAGTGAGGCTGAAGTTCGTTGATAATTCCATCAAGTGAAGCTCAGTCATTTCTATTCAATGTACCTACAATTTCTTTTGAAAACTATTTGGAATGTAACAGGTGTACCATGTGGTAGCTTATAGTGAAACAGTAATCTGGATCTCATATATCTGTAAATACTTACATGCCTTGAAGAGATTACATCTCACATATTGTAAAGATGGTCTCCCATAGCCTCCTTTTTAATAATACTTTATATAGGCTGGATAAATATTTTTTATTAAATATTTTGAAAACAGACTTTTAGGCACTCAGTCTACTGAAGTGGATTGATGTTTAAATTCTCTTGATTTTTTAATGGTCTTAGCTCTTGTGTTCATTTATTTATTTTGGATTCTACTTCATTATGCTGGCTTCTTACATTGTTACAAGTTTTAGACTTTATTGTATTATTATTGTTTTAAAACAATTGAATGATTCTAAGGAACTAATTTTATAGATATATGTACAAATAAATAATCTTCCCTTTCCCCACAATGTTGTCACATTTTCCAGAGAATTTCTTAATTTCAGTCTAGTCTGTTTCAAGCAAACTAGAGCTAGCTGAGGCTTAAATTTACAGAAAACTAGTGATCTGAGCAATATGTCTCATACATCATGTCCAATCAAATAGCAAAGGAATATAAGCAAAAACATGTTAGTCCTGAATCTTTATTTCATGTAATATTTAATATTTATTTAAACCCTGTTGTTTGTCTAAGCAAACTGACTAAATAGTGGTTTGTCTGTCACTTAGTATGAAGCCTGAGCTGCCCACAAAGTTACTCCTGATAATTATGTTTCAGTATTGAAATCTCATTTAGTAGTTGGTAGATGGTGAGTTTTATGGCTGCCATATCTAGGTGAAATAATGGGAAGATCTAATTTCACTGGCGTATGAGTTAACACTGGATATCCCCTCACTTTACAGTGTCACTGGGACTGAGTATTTACACTGAAACAGAAGAAGAAGGAATAAAACAGCACACTGTGATCCAAAAAATACAGGAGGTTCCCCACTAGGAAATATGGAATTATATAACTGGCCAAGAATTAATGCATTTTTATTTATTGTTCTGTCTCAAAAGCTATAGATAGAGATAGAATAAGTTTATTGTGCTGTTCTTTAGTAAATATGGTTTGTAGGACTACAAATCCTGTCTCTTTTCTTTACATCTTTAAATCAAACTGGTAGGGAGCTTAGAAAATTGTTAGCAACAGCTGGATATCAGCTGCAGGCAGTGCTTGAAAACAAAGTAGCTAAAGATTTCATAAGCAACGTTGATTTGTTTGGGTGCTGTTCTCAGTAGACTATGGAATTGGTGTCTGGAAGTTGACAAACTGAAGTTTAATCTAGGCAAACCAGTTCTAATCAGCATAAAGTCACATGCAACACATGCCATATTCACAAACCATTGCTGGTTCAGAATACTACATGCAGTACTTTCTGGAGATTATTTTTTTTACTAAATTATACCAATTTTCTTTATTTTTTTCTCCAGTTTTTGTGTCCAAGATTCCAATTATTTCCTATTAAACCTTTAATTTGAGATTGCACTTTGATAAACTGTGTCCTCTATTATAAACCATCCCATAAATTATGAGTAGAATGCTCTGTTGCCAAGACAGTGGTTTTTCCATGATTACATGAAATTTAAAAGATTATGGTCACCTTCTAGACAGTTAATAAAGACATATTATGCTATCATGTATTTATTTATTTACTTACTTACATACTTACTTAGTTACATGCTTGCTTATTTACTTAACTTTTTCTTACTGGATTTATGGGCCACCCATTTCGCCAAAGGCAACTCTAGGCAGCTTACAATCATTCAATAAAAATGCCATATAAAACATTAAACAATAAATAGGGATCTTAAATTTAAAATTCAATTAAAATTAAATAAGATTGAAAGGAAGGGAGCAGAGTACCCACAGGGAGGAGGTGGTTTGTTATGTAATCCATTAACCACTTCCAGAATTCCACAGCCCAATTAGGACTCAATCCAGTTGGCAGAGCCATATCTTCAAGCTCTTTCGGAAGGCCAAATGGGTCTCATCTCAGGGACTTACATTCATAGAATATTAAAACTGCTTCAAGGTCATGACCTTGATCTTGATAGATATTTATTTTCTCATGATGTTGAAGCAATTTTCATGTTCTTACTCCATTTTATCCCACCTTTATTATAAATATCTTTTTAGACCAAGATAGTACAAAATATGTTGGATTTTTCAGCATTTTCCCATGTCTGCTGAAAAAGGTGTGAGACTCAGATGTTCCCAACTAGCTTTGTCAAAGTGGTATGTCAATGGCTTATGCTTATAGGCAGCTTCATAAATTCCTCATTTCGATCAGCAGGTGAGAATGAACAAAGTTAATCCACATTAACAGGGCTACATAACAACTTAATTAATCAACCCACTGCAGTGAATTAGCTACTTAATTTGCAGAAAAATGTATTGTTTCATTATGACTTCCAATAATTCCTCAGTCATGATGGAATAATACACTTTTCTCTGCAAATTAAATAGCTAACTCACTGCAATAAGCAGATTAATTTTTTTTAGAGACAGTCCAATTTAAAACACCATGTTATCCAAAACAGTTTCTCTGGGTGGATTCCCCATCCCCACCCCCAGTTTCATGGTATAATCAATTAAAAAGAAGTTACAACTTAATTGGTTAGATTTGGTATGAATCAAGAGAATCTGTATGCTCCATTCTCTTCTGAAACCATCTGTGATCTATAGAACATCAGGTTCCATGGTGGAAAGTTAATGGAAAGTATACTTAGAAGTAATTATTAATGGATAAAGTTAGCTGCCATGTAAGAGATATATCAAGCAATGACCAAGTAGCTATCCAAAACTGATTGGCAAGATCTTTGCCTTTAGAATATGCCAATCCAACAATTAAAATAATATATCTGAAAATCCTTGAACTTCTCAGCTATTCAAAAAGTGCTATGCGTGTTTGCCTGTTAGCTTGTAACAGTAAGTACATGAGAGCCAGTTTGGTGAAGTTGTTAAGGCATCAGACTAGAAATTGGGAGACAGTGAGTTATAGTCCTGCCCTAGGCACAAAGCCAGCTGGGTGACCTTGAGCTTATCACCTTCTCTCAGCTCTAGGAAGGAGGCAATAGCAAAGCACTTCTGAAAAATCTTAACCAGAAAACTGCAGGGACTTGTCCAGGCAATCTCTGTAAATCATTGATTGAACAGGTAAAACCAATACACTACACCATATAAGAGGAAAAAGTATGTATTTATAATAGACTTGATTTGTACACAATTATATACCAGTTCTCACATAAATTTAAGAAATATAAAAAATAAGATCATTGCCAAGATAAAGTAGGAAACAAAGAGGGTATCTAATTTATTTCTTCAGGAATATTTTTTTCTGAATATGATTTAAGCAGTAATTAGGTGACTTCTGAGGTTTATTTCTACAGCATATAGCTTTCATAGTTCCAACTTCTATACTGCAATCTTCAATCTTCAAGAATGCTAAATGCATCATATGCTATAAACGTTTTAAGCTGTTCGTTAGTGAATTGTAATTTCCCATGATTTAAACAAACGATTCGTTTAAAATATCCCTAAACATTCCTATTCCTAAACATTCTTGCACGATAAAAAGTTTTACAGTGCGATTAAGAGGCCCAGTTAACAAAGCGAAAGAAGTTCAATTTCCTCAGAAATACTATCATTCTGGATTGTTGCACTTCAATTAATGCTATAGTTTACCAAAAATGTATTGTGTATTACAGTGTCCCTACTGTTTTATTTATTTATTTATTTTCTTTTATCCATGCTTGTTCTTGAATAGATAGATGATGAACTTTTTAATCCAGATTATGTTGAAGTTGACCGAATAATGGATATTTCACATAGCAAAGATGATAATGGAGAGGTAAATTTATTTATTTATTTATTTATTTATTTATTTTTAAACTTGCACTTGTTTGCTAGCAAAATTAAATGAAGTATGTCATACATTGCTAAAACTATTTTCATTTTAATTTATTGTAATGGGTATTTCTGTTACATTTTTGGATATGCATTAATTTTTAAACTATACTGCAGGCAGTCCCCGACTTGGTTGCTTAACAACCATTTGAAGTTACAATGGATCTGTAGGTAGGCTACTTACAATCCAGATTTGAAGCGCCAATGGTCGCCACTCCCACAATCAAGTGATTGAGCTTTGGCTGCTGAGCAGCTGGGTCTCATTGATAGCCATTTGCAGCATCCTGCAATCATGTGACCACATTTTAAAATAGTTTTGCTGAAAAACTATGGGTTTTTACTTTAGTTTTTTGGCAAAACAACGCTTTAGCAAACTGTTGGTTCATTTAATGACCAGGGAGTTCATCAGAAAAACTTGTAAAATTGGATCACATAACTGAACTGTCACGATTTACAGCAATGATAGGTAATCTCTATTATGGTTGTAAATTTAAAGATTACCTATACTTGAACATCCATATTCTTCACCTGGACAAAATGTTGCTATATATATATATATATATATATGTATGTATGTATGTATGTATGTATGTATGTATGTATGTATGTATCAAAGACCCCATATATATCAAAGACGCATATAATGCTTCATGATGTACTGTTCATGATATACTTCACCCAGTAAACAAAAATTTTTGTAATGTAGACTAAAACCCCATCAAATAATTGTAGCAGCAGTGAATGTGTCAGTTTTAATTTTTGATTCAGTAAATATTGAAATACAACTCACATAAATTGAACTCCTACATTGTTTTAAAAAGTGGGGAGCTCATGAGAGAAAAAAAGTTCAAGAAATACTGTTAGAATGTATTTTTGTTTTTAAATCTGTGGGGAAAATAATTTCACTATTTTCAATATTCAGGAAAACCTTTCATTATTTTAAAGTGTTACATCATCTTATTCATTGTGGGCATTGTGGTTTACTGTACATATTCTCCTCATGAATATTATCCCATACTACATAGAATTCAAATGTAAAGTTTTTGGCAGGAGACTTCTGTATTCCAGAGCATCTTCTATAGAAGAATTTTGGCTTTGATTCAAAGAACAGTTCAATGTTCCAGTGATAGTTCTTGGCAGTTCATTTTGGGTGGGTTTTTGTTGTTTGTTGTTTTTATTTTGAAATGGACTTTGCAAATGCCAACAGTCTGGTGTTGCATCCCCATCAAAGTTTTGTTTATTGGTATTTCCTCAATTCCAATTTTGCATTCAGTTCTGCAAATATTGGCCCTAACACTAGTACCACTTTTATCTTTATTACTATACTTTCCCTTTTCTAATCTTGTAGAGAAATGTACTACTCGATAGTGGTGGGCTTCATGACTTGTTTCCTATAGGAGACGTTTGTGACCTCACTTAAAATTTGTTGTTATATAGTCCAGTATCAGTTTCTTCATTAATTGGAGCAGATCACTCTTATCTGTACTTTCCTCATCTTTTGGATGCAACACATCATCAATATTGATATGATATTTATATCACAGTCTTCTATAATTTCTTCATATTGATTTCCCCAGATTTGTTTCTATAGTGGCCAGTTAAATCAAGGCAGAAAAAACTTTATTTTCATTTTTGCCTTTATCTCTTCCATCAGCATATTTCTGGACAACAGTGAATATAACAAATAAGAAAGATACTTCTGTGGATTGAGTTTCACTACCTGTTTTGTATCACATCCAAAACGAGCAGTCTTAGCTATAGTTCATCTACTGTAGGCTTCAACCAGTTCTTGGTCAGACTTTCTTATATTTGTCAGTATCATTAATATGATTAGTCCTTCTTTCCAGGTGGTTGTGCATAGACTACCACAGTAGATGAGAAGTGTAAATCCAGTCTTTCCAAATCATGTAGAACAGGGGTCCCCATTTGGAACCGGGGGTTGAAGTGGCAGGCGAACACACACGCAAAATTCCATCCCACCACTCATGCAATTGGAGCTGCATCAGGGGTGAAATGCTCCCGGTTCGGACCGGCTCGGGCGAGTAGGTAGCAATGGCGGCGGGAAGTTTGGAGAACCAGTAGCAAAAATTCCTGCCCCCACCCCCCCATGCCCAGCTGAGCCACGCGATCATCAGAGCCTTTTTTTTCTTTTAAATGGCTCTGAGAGCCCAGCTCTGACAATTCCAGCTGAGTTGCCTGGATCGCCAGAGCTATGTAAAAGAAAAAAACTTTTTTCCTTTTAAATGGCTCTGACCAGCCAAGCTCTGACGATCCCAGCTGTTGCCTGCTAATTGGTAGCAAAAATCCCTCTCTCCCCCCCTCAGCTTGCTTACCTTAGCTGCTGGTCGCCACGCCTTGCTGTAATCCCTGCAATCGATTGAATCAGCAAGCAACTGTATCTCCCTGCCTGCAATCAAGCTGGCAGAGAGTTGTGGACTTCAACTCCCAGAATTCCTCAGCCAGCAAAGCAAAGGTGGCTGAGGAATTCTGGGAGTTGAAGTCCACAAGTCTTAAAGTTGCCAAGGTTGGAGACTCCTGTTCTATTGGGTAAGTTTTTTCCCCCTTTGGGAGCTTTAAAAAAATAGTTAATTGGGGTTTTTTTAGTTGTTCTTTTTTTTAGACCTAGCCATTTAAAATTTAGGAAGTTTTAAATTTAGCTGCTTTTATATAAAAATAAAAATAAAATAAAGTAAAATAATATTTGTGCAGCTTTCTGAGATTTTGTGTGTTTCTGTAGTGTTTCACTCTAACTACATAAACACACAAAATCTCACAAAGCTGTATGTGGAATTTTGTGTGTCTAGCACAGCTGCTTTTACATTGTGGGTGAGCCAGTTGTGTTGTGTTGTGTTGTGTTGTGTGTGTGTAAAGTGTGAAAGTTGTTTTTTGGGGCTTTTTGTGGCTGTGTGAGGTTCCTGCTTGTTGCAGGGGCCATTTTGGGTCTAGCACAGCTGCTTTTATATTGTGGGTGAGCCAGTTGTGTTGTGTTGTGTTTTGTAGGTTAAAAAAGGGCAAAGAAGTGACATTGACTTGGCCACACCCACCTGACCAACAAGCCACGCCCTCCCAGTCACCTTACCATTAAGCCACACCCACTAATTAAGCCACGCCCACAGAACCGGTAGCAAAAATTTTTAGATTTCACCCCTGAGCTGCATGTACTCACCCACTGCTTCCATGGAACTATCCTC
This sequence comes from Arizona elegans, assembly GCA_022577455.1. NCBI lineage: Eukaryota > Metazoa > Chordata > Lepidosauria > Squamata > Colubridae > Arizona > Arizona elegans. The sequence continues at coordinate 29,207,684 of JAKOOJ010000002.1, read as the reverse complement.
TTTCTCTCCTACGCTGATCCACAAAGCCAAAAAAGTTGGGGATCACTGATGTAGAACATACATTTTTGCTGGTTTTGTATGTATTTTTATAAAAATCACATACCTACATACACACGTGTATGTATGTATGTATGTATGTATTATTTTTAACCCTTATTATCTGCCCATGTTTAGTGAGTGAGTGATTATATAAATTGAAATAAATTTGAATGCAGAAGTAGGGGATTAAGCACTGATATTGTTGGTGAAATCATTAGATCATACACTGAAAAAAATATTTGAAATGTAACATTGTTCAAACTATAGATAGACCATTCAGGATGTGGTATTTTTAGCTGGCACAAGGTTCCAGTGTTACTTGATGGCCACAGATTCTTGCTTAAAATGTGCCATATGATGAATCAATCAATCAATCAGTCAGTCAGTCAGTCAGTCAATCAGTCTTGCTTAAAACAAAAGTATCTGCAAGATCCAAATCTTGAAAACCTGTATCAGGTGCTGGAGGAGGACTGTGGTTTCTTTAAAGTCAATAATACTTAAAAGATCTCAACCTTAGTAGCCATAAACTAGCAACATTCAGGTCTGGTGGAAAACAAAGGGAGAAAACCTGACTGAGTAACTTGGAAATTTTATTTCACTTCATTGTTCCTCAGGACAATAAATTACTAGACTTACCTTACTAAATACTTGCATTTTCCTTATGAAAAGATTTCCTCTGTCTTCACTTTTATGTTTGATTACAAGGAGATAACAACTGGTGAGGGAATTTACATTGCTAAACAGTAAATGTTGTTCATCCTTCCAGAGATTGTGCTGCAAAAGCCTTGAGTAGTTCAGTTGCTCTTCAGCACCACACATGGCTTCATTTCAAAGAACTCTCATAGGACACTCAGATCTGAGTTGAGAATTTACTATGGTATAGTTAGTTAGCAGACCAGCTAATTATGAGCATGCTAGGCTGTGTCCATAGATACAAATTGTTTGTGTTTATGGAGGATGATATTGTTCAAGGGAAGATGTATGCTATTAGATGCATCAAATCATAGGACATTTTTCAAATCAGTTAGAACCATGCAGCAAATCTATAGGAGACCAAGCTGGGATTCCAAGTAGAACTTTTGATTCTTTTAGTTCATTCTGTTGGAATTTTATGGTTGGAATTCTATTATAGTGAATTTATGAATAGTGATCTCCCACAATAACCACACAGACTATTTCTGTTCTTCTCTTTAATGCCTGGTTTAAGTCACAGACTGCCCTATGCAAAAAACTAAGGTTTGTTTGCCATAGAACAACTTGAAAGTGAGTCTCTCTGAATTATTTTAAGGAAGGTTTTTATTCTACTATTGAAAAAAAAAAGATCTTTATCAGATTCCTCATCTTCTGGATGCAAATACCAATCTGCAAATAGCCAAATTTCATAGGTTTTATTTTAGCTTTTCTTTTTAAATGAAGCTGGTTTTCCTCAATAGACTGGATTGATACTTTGTTTTACAATTACATTGCTCCCACCATCAGCAGTAAATTATAAAGTAGTCAGAGTGCTTAATAATCCATATTAATTTTTTGCTGTTCATTGAAAAATGATGGCTCTCTAAAGTTTTGCTGTGTAATAGAGAATCTGTTCATCCAGTGAATAATCATGTTTTTACAGTATGTCTGGATTTTGCATTGTTGATGGGATTTCTGCTTCAGAGACTTAAAGCTAATGTCCATTCTGTTTTTCTCTACTTAGAGAATGATTGGGTTTTCTGATTAATTATAAAAGAGTCACAGTTTTCTCCCAAATAGGTTATATATTTCATTAGAATATTTTAGATATGAACAGTGGGATTCCTTCCTTATTATTACTATGTCCATTGGGGTCTCATCTCAAAATTAATTTGCAGCTACCGTCTTTCAAGTGAACCTATCCCAATATACTTGCAATTAGTGCAATTATGCCATTATCCAGAAGAGGATATTGTGGGCCTGTTTTTTCTAGAAAGCTTCAATTTAAATAAAAGCCAACTGCTGTTGTCTTTGGTCACCTCCTTATGTTTCATGGGCTTTGCATAGCAGAATCTGGATTGTTCTCGCTTTTTGTAACCCCTTTTCTATTGATAATGGATACCAATGCTTCAAACACTTGGTGGGGAATACACTGTCATCATGGCAAGTGCAGTGCCCTTAAATCAGGCAACAGTATCATAATTATATAAACTAAGTGGAACATCTAAGAATATTCAAGGCACACCAACTTTCAAGTTTCTTCTGATACAAAATAAGGGACTATTAAAAGTAGTCCAGATTAAGCAATTCTGCACCCTATTGATTCTCCCATTTGGGTGATTTTTTTTTCGGACTTTCAAATTAGATATTATTAAAAGATAAGATAAGATAAGATATTGGATATGTATTGGTTCATCCATATGCATCCAATGGCCATTTCTGAAAAACCTTGCCAAAAAAAAATGCAGGGACTTGTCCAAGCAGTCTCCAAGAATTGCACATGTTTGAATAGAAGAAAAATGGTTCATCGAGATGTGATGGTGCTCAAAAATATGGTTTAGAAATTATCAGTTTCATGTTTCTCGCAGTAGAACACATGTGACCTTTCACAAAATATTCTACACAGAAAATTTATGCTTAAAAAATAGAAAAAGTATTTGGCCTGCTAGAGCCTTCAGAGAGAACTCAACTACATTTTTGTTAAAGTTTAAAGGAAAAAGAAAAGATCTAGCTGTAGTTTCAACTTACAGGGTATGATTTTCAGTTGCCCAACTTTTATAAGGATTACTATTAAGCAGTTTAAATGTTTTTTCTACCTCAGCTATTTATTGTTTATTTATTATACCCTAAAGCACTGTGAGGCGGTATATAAGTTTAAGTGCTATTGCTATTGTGCTGCCTTGGAATCTTTCCCCAGTGCTCAACCTGACCCATCTCAAAACCATTTGAACTTCTGGTTCCATACTCATTGCAACTGCTCTCTTGGAAAACCACTTTCCTTACTGATTCAGCACACTTATCTGTAAACTTTGTGTATTCTTCTGAGAGCCTTTACTTAGTTTTCTAGGGTCAGCCATTGGTGAATTCACAGATAGTAAAAGAATTGGAATTATGGGTTAGTAATCAGTAACATTAAAAGTGATGTAACGAAGTACTTTCTCGGTTTATGTGCTGTTTTTACATTAAAAATAGAAGTTCAATGAAATATGCTTTATTTAATTTACAAAATTACAATGTCGTTGATCATATTCATTGACTTTCATATAATCATTTTGTTTGCTTTTTTCCCTTAAAAAAGCCTGTGATTCATTATTTGGTGAAATGGTGTTCACTTCCATATGAAGACAGCACATGGGAATTAAAGCAAGACATAGATCAATCTAAGATTGAAGAATATGAGAAACTAGTGGCTAGGGAGCCAGAAACAGAACGTGTGGTAAGATTTAGCTTTCTATTGAAAATGTTTCTTAATAGTAGCTTAATAATGTGGTTTATGGAAACCACTAATACGATTTGCTGCATTTGAAATAGGAACGACCTCCTGCTGATGACTGGAAGAAATCAGAATGTTCCAGAGAATATAAAAACAACAACAAACTCAGGGAATACCAGTTGGAAGGAGTAAACTGGCTTCTTTTCAACTGGTACAACACGTATGTAACATGCATTCATTGTAAAACAGTATAGTTTGTTCTAATTTAATATCCCTGAATATTTTAAAATACAGGGTGTTTTAATGATCTTAGTAAAATAGCAACTTCTGTGACTATATTCTCTCTCTCTCCCCCTGCCCCCACCCCCGTGTGTGTATTTTTTCTGTACATGAATTTGTATTAAGCCTTGAAGTGGGGTTTTTTTTCTGTTTTAAGAAGGACGTTTGAGTTGACACTATTTAATTCTTAAAAGTAAATGTCCTTATGATACATAGGATTCTTACAGTCAAATAAATAAGGAAGTGGTTTGTAAATCTCATTTGAGGAGCTGAATTATAATTTCAGAATTGAACATTTATTCATTGCAGACGCAACTGCATTTTAGCAGATGAAATGGGATTGGGGAAAACGATCCAGTCCATTACATTTCTCTATGAGATATATTTAAAAGGAATCCATGGTCCATTTTTGGTTATTGCCCCATTGTCTACAATCCCCAACTGGGAAAGAGAATTCCGTACTTGGACAGAGTTGAATGTTGTTGTGTATCATGGGAGCCAAGCCAGTCGAAGGATGATTCAGACATATGAAATGTACTTCAAAGACCCACAGGTAAATGTTATTAGTATAATAAAATATGACTTCAGATAACTATTTCTTCTTGTTGGTTATTGCCCTTCGTTTTATCAAAACTTAAAGTAAGGATTGGAAAAGAGATTGACAAAGGGAAATATTTTCCATAAATTCTGCACACATAAATATTACTCTATTAGGGTTTCCTAAATCAGGAGATTTAAAACAGTAGAATACAGTTTTTCCACTCTGATTAAACAAAACTAAGAATGATTTATAAATACATTTTTTTATCATATCAAAAAATCTGGAAGAGTCTGGTAGCACTTTTTCCAACTATTAAAAAGCATAAGCTTTTGGTGCTGCAGTTCCCTTCATTGGGATATAAATTTAATATTATTTTTAATATATTTATCATCCTACTATTTTAATGTTTGATGTTTTTACTCTGTAAGCCACTGAGTGGCCTCTAGGCTAAAAGGATGGTATATACATTTAATAAATTAAATTAAATTTTAAAAAATTAGGGTGAGTGGAGTGGGGAGAGTGCAGATTGTTTATGCAGAGCCAAGTTATTAATATGGCTTTCTTTCCACATTGTTACATTATCAGTATTCCACAGAACATTTGATACTGTTGGTAACATTTATAAAGAATGCACAATGTTGTAGTAACTTTCAACTTCCAAAGTAAATTCTTTGGGTTTAAGAGGTTTAGGTTTAAGAGCAGGATTTCGGTATTATCCACAATTATATCATCATTAGTCAGTGAACGTTTTTGTTTTGAAAGAAAACATTTGAATCAGTGGTGGGTTTCTACCGGTTCACCCTGGTAGCGGCGGCTGGAGGTTCCACCCACCCGCCCGGATATCTCTGTGCATGCACAGAAGCTTCTGCGCATGTGCAGAAACATCGCGTGTGTGAGCACGTGTGTGTCCACAAGCGAACTGGTAGCGACGGGATTTGAAACCCACTACTGGTTTGAATCATGCATAAGGTTGTTTTAACCATATATAATAATTACATAATAATCTCTATGCTTTTAGGGTCGGGCAATTAAAGGATCATACAGATTTCATGCCATCATTACAACATTTGAAATGATTTTGACTGATTGTCCTGAGCTCCGTAACATTCCGTGGCGATGTGTGATAATTGATGAAGCTCACAGGCTGAAGAACAGAAATTGTAAGCTGCTAGAAGGGCTCAAAATGATGGACCTGGTAGGTATTGATATTCTTAAATCTCAGAGAAAATTCTTTTAATTCTCTCCGTTTGAATTCCAGTTTTTTTAACATTCTTGTCATTACAATTTTCCTGCTTAAGAGAATGCTATGAAACACCTACAATTCATTTGCATACTTTAAACATCTAAAATATCTAAAATACAATAGGAAAAAATGGACATGAAACAGATCTTCCCTTGTAGTGGAGATGGATAGCATAAAAATTTAATAAATAAATAAAAATACAAAATAAATGAATAAAAACGTTTTCATTGTCTTATTTTTTGCAGGAACACAAGGTGCTTCTAACAGGGACTCCTTTGCAAAATACTGTAGAAGAGCTTTTCAGCTTGCTCCATTTCTTGGAACCAAGTCGTTTTCCTTCAGAAACCACTTTCATGCAAGAATTTGGTGATCTAAAAACTGAGGAACAGGTAAATTATTCCACAATATTTCTTTCAAATTATAATAGTCACCAATTTTGAAAAATTCCTTAGAGTAACAGTTTTGTTTTTATTGGAACTAAACTATTTTACTTATAGGAGGTTTTACACTTTATTATTGTCAAAATGAATCTAAACTTAAAAAAAAAATATTTATAACTTTTAAAGAGATTCTGTGTAAATGTAAACTAGTGAACTTTACTGGAATATAAGACTCAGCCTATTATTATTTAAAATGTATTTATATTTATAAAGGTAAAGGTTCCCCTCGCACATATGTGCTAGTTGTTCCCAACTCTAGGGGGCAGTGCTCATGTCCGTTTCAAAACTGAAGAGCCAGTGCTGTCCGAAGACATCTCCGTGGTCATGTGGCCAGCATGACTAAACGCCAAAGGTGCACGGAACACTGTTACCTTCCCACTGAAGGTGGTCCCTATTTTTCTACTTGCATTTTTTACGTGCTTTCGAACTGCTAGGTTGGCAGAAGCTGGGACAAGTAACAGGAGCTCATCCCGTTATGCGACACTAAGGATTCAAACCGCTGAACTGCCGACCTTCCGATCGACAAGCTCAGCGTTTTAGCCACTGAGCCACCATGTCCCTTATTAATATTTATAGTGATACTTAAAACAAAGCAAAATAATACCAAGTATTTAAAAGCAAAACAATTTTTTAAAAACATTTAAAGCATTTAAAACATTTGAACAATGTCAGCTAGGAATCTAGCTGTTAATTCAGTACATCTGGAGATTATTAGATCAAATACATCTCATAAATAGGCTTTTTAAATGAAGTATGCAAAATATTACCAATATTTTAGCTCATACAATAGCAATATAAAATGTTATATCCCATTGTAGAAGAAAGATAATATATTGTTCAATAAATATAGTGCAGTCTACAAGGATTTGGCTGTACTATTGTATCACATGAGCCTTTTTATTTACTATAATTTAATTATTCAATTATTGGCATGATTAAATCTCATACAATTAAGACTTCTTTAGTCATGTAATATCTCCAGTGCATATTAATTGCTCTGAATGTTTGAATTATAGTTCTATGTTACTACAATCTTTTAGTACATGTTAATATAGTAAACAATCTGTTTAACAGATCTATTTTTACCAGACTTGGTATAAACAAGACAAATGTTCAGTTCAGACTTCATTCCATTAACAAGATTATGTGCATTATATCAAGCATGTTTCTATTAAATTGGGGTTTTACTGCAAATGACACCAGTCATGTCAATTATGTAATTATGCAAATGATGTAAATTCTGATTTAATGGATATTTGGATTTAACAGAAACTCATTTCCACAAATCATCTGTTAAATAGAGCATTTACTGTAATGAAGTTATTCTTACCGTAATAAAGTTATCCTGTAAACACTGTTGATAAATGATAATAGTAATTATGGAAATATTTTCATTTTTCCAAAATTGCAGCATAATAGAAAATTATGGAAATATGTACATATTATATAAAGATATTTATAATAGGAATTGAAAATTGTAATATAAACATTTATTTTATCAGGTTCAGAAACTTCAAGCAATTTTAAAACCAATGATGTTAAGACGACTAAAAGAAGATGTGGAGAAAAACCTGGCACCCAAGGAAGAAACTATTATTGAAGTTGAATTGACAAACATTCAGAAAAAATACTACAGAGCTATTCTTGAAAAGAATTTCGCATTTTTGTCAAAAGGAGGTGGTCAAGCAAATGTTCCTAATCTGTTAAACACTATGATGGAACTGAGAAAATGTTGCAACCATCCATACCTTATAAATGGTATGCTGGTTCTCTTATTTTATAAAAACATTGTGTAAGGACTGTAGTTATCTGTGGATTATGGCCACCCATCTCACTTCCATATGAATTTCGGTAGTTTACACAGTTAAAACACAACTAACAATCAACATTATTTACAGACTTCAATTTTAAAACAAATTGTATTTTTGAGGAGGCTGTAAATCTCCAAATGCCAAGTTTAAATACATACCAACTTGAATGATTGCATCAATGCTTTATGACAATAATCAACTGCCTTTCTTGTATCTTCAAGCCAGGTGTTGTTATGTTCATCAAAGAAATGATTTCCTAATTACTTTTAAAAGGGCATTTATTTTTGTCATCAATAGGCTTATACATCAATAAATTTAGGACTGCCTAATACTTCAGACATGTGAACTGAACCACATAATAAAAAATCATGTCAGCTTGTTAATATAGATAATAGCAATAGCACCTAGATTTACATACCTCTTCACAGTGCTTTTCCTTTCCGCTGTCCTGTCTAACACACACTGTATTAAGATATACAACAGAATTCTAATGCTTCATTGCACAAATGTTACTGCTATATGATACAGCTTATTTCCTACATTAAATTACTTGTACTATTTTTTTTCATTTATAGAATGTGTGTGTCATTATGTTCTTGTTTTCAATATTAAGATAAAACTAAATTACAACAAAAACAAATCTGCCATATTTAGCAAACACCCTTGTTATAATGATTTTAAGATGTCCTGAGGTTTTTTTTAATATACTGCTCTCCCATATGATCAAACCTCCCAGATTCTGACTGAATTCCAATGAGATAACTCATATTTAATGTAGTGGTGGAGGAACCATAAATTGCTGTGTGTGGCCCTTATTTTGTTAGTTTTTATCTATAACCTTTTTTATTGGGACATTTTTACTGTAATTATGATCTACAGTTAATTTATTTTCCAACAAAGTAGTCTTTAACTGGTAGATATTGAAGTCATTCAATTTTGAGATGTGTTTCATACTAGAATTCAGTTAAAGTAACCTATAGTTTTGATGGTTAGTAACAGTATGTAAAACACTTTCTGGAAAAAAAAATGGTTTTGTCATTACGTTCTCTGTTCACTGTTATATATATTGTACTTAATGTTCTTAATTTGCTAATTAATTATTCAGTCACTCACTGCTCCCTAATTTGTTATGACTTCTGGCTTGGCACCTCTATGTTGTTGTGAAACTTGTTTGCTGGAAGCTTTGCTTTTATTGTTTGTACTTATTTATGTATTTTCCAGCTTAAATTTAAATAAATATATAAATACACATTTACACATAAACATATAAACTCTTAGACATTGTATGGGGAACTGGAAGTAAATTCATAGTTTTATCAATAAAACCTTTAGAATATTCACATATAGCTGTCCAATCTCTGCAGGTGCTGAAGAGAAAATTTTGGAAGAGTTTAAAGAAACACACAATCCTGACTCTCCAGATTTTCAGCTCCAGGCAATGATCCAGGCTGCTGGCAAGCTAGTACTGATTGACAAGTTGCTGCCAAAATTGAAGGCTGGTGGCCACAGGGTGCTTATCTTTTCCCAGATGGTGCGCTGCTTGGACATACTGGAAGACTACCTCATTCAAAGACGGTGAGAACAACAGTATAATTTAAGTTTAGCAAATAAATTCTATCAATTATTCTATTAAGTATTTAGTCTCTGTTGCACAGAGAAGGAATATTTTACAATAAAGTAGAAAAATGCCTAAACAAAATAATACTCATTAATTATTTTTGTTCAGAGTCATAGTATATAACCTTTTACTTTAGACTTTATGATTTATTTATTTATTTTTCACATTTCTAAATTGCCCATCTCCCTCAAAGAGTGGTGGGAGCTTTGCTCAAAGCGATAATGCTTTTAGAATAAAACATGATTAAAACCATTTTCTATTATATGTAACAGACTAATAAAAGTCCATAAAACAGTCATTAATAAATCTTAGATTTTCAAAAATGTTTTCTTATTTTTTTCAATTGGAACAATTTTCAGGCTCTTAATTCTGGGTCAGACATAGCCAATTAATTATATCAGTAACATTTTTTTCTGTAACTTTGTGTAATTTTCAGCAATTTGACATACATTTTTGAAACAAGAAATCTTATAACTGCTCTTTCTGCTCACTGATTTCTTATATACTTATATACTTCCTTTTACAGCTAGAACAGAAATTGAGCTGCAAAGTTATAGAATCTAGTAAGAAAAAAAGATGCATTTTCTGAGAACAATACTTTCAGTCTTGAATTACTGGCATGGAGGGTATACCTTATTAATATTGCTTTGTTTTTGTAGATATCCTTATGAACGAATTGATGGCAGAGTAAGAGGCAACCTTCGTCAAGCAGCTATTGATAGGTTTTCCAGACCTGATTCTGACAGATTTGTTTTTCTATTGTGCACAAGAGCAGGTGGCTTGGGGATTAATCTTACAGCTGCTGATACCTGCATTATTTTTGATTCAGATTGGAATCCTCAAAATGATCTTCAGGTAATATTGTAAAAGGCAGTTGACACATTCAATTTCCCTAGTGCCCTCCTTCCCCCAGAATTTATTGCTCAGATAATATATTTTCTTTGAACACTTCAAAATTTTTAAAACCACTCATTGTTCTAACATTTGTTCATTTTACTAGCTATTTTAATCTGTTTAAAAAAATACATCTCATTTCATATTTTTCTAGGCTCAGGCTCGATGTCACAGGATAGGACAGAGCAAATCAGTGAAGATCTACAGATTAATAACAAGGAATTCTTATGAAAGGGAAATGTTTGACAAAGCAAGCTTAAAACTTGGTCTTGATAAAGCTGTGCTTCAATCCATGAGCGGAAGAGAGAATGCTACAAATGGGGTAAAATATATATCCCCCTCTTCTTCCCTTCCCTTTTATATTTATAGCTTTAAAAATAGTATAAAGTTTTCCTTGAGTAGAGCTTGACTTCTGATGATTACACACATATGCCCATGTTGTTTTATCTGCAGTAATATGGAATATGGCAGTCACGCATATTCTTTTTTTATGTTATTTATTTAACTTCTGAGTTCAGTCTACGGCTGTGGGATTTCCTGATTGTCGTCAATATCTGGAGGTGTGTGTGTGTGTGTGTGTGTATGGATATATGGATATATATGTGTGTATACAGTGGGGCAAAAAAGTATTTAGTCAACCACCAATTGTGCAAGTTCTCTCACTTAAAAAGATGAGAGAGGCCTGTAATTGACATCATAGGTAAACCTCAACTATGAGAGACAAAATAAGAAAACAAATCCAGACAATCACATTGTCTGATTTGGAAAGAATTTATTTGCAAATTATGGTGGAAAATAAGTATTTGGTCAATATCAAAAGTTCATCTCAATACTTTGTTATATATCCTTTGTTGGCAATGACAGAGGTCAGACATTTTCTATAAGTCTTCACAAGGTTGGCACACACTGTTGCTGGTATGTTGGCCCATTTCTCCATGCAGATCTGTTCTAGAGCAGTTATGTTTTGGGGCTGTCCCTGGGCAACACGGACTTTCAACTCCCTCCAAAGATTTTCTATGGGGTTGAGATCTGGAGACTGGCTAGGCCACTCCAGGACCTTGAAATGCTTCTTACGAAGCCACTCCTTCGTTGCCTGGGTGGTGTGTTTGGGGTCATTGTCATGCTGAAAGACCCAGCCACGTTTCATTTTCAATGCCCTTGCTGATGGAAGGAGGTTTGCACTCAAAATCTCACAATACATGGCCCCATTCATTCTTTCCTGTACACGGATCAGTCGTCCTGGTCCCTTTGCAGAGAAACAGCCCCAAAGCATGATGTTGCCACCCCCATGCTTCACAGTAGGTATGGTGTTCTTTGGATGCAACACAGCATTCTCTCTCCTCCAAACACAACGAGTTGTGTTTCTACCAAACAGTTCTACTTTGGTTTCATCTGACCATATGACATTCTCCCAATCCTCTTCTGGATCATCCAAATGCTCTCTAGCAAACTTCAGATGGGCCCGGACATGTACTGGCTTAAGCAGGGGGACACGTCTGGCACTGCAGGATCTGAGTCCCTGGCGGTGTAGTGTGTTACTGATGGTAGCCTTCGTTACGTTGGTCCCAGCTCACTGCAGGTCATTCACTAGGTCCCCCCGTGTGGTTCTGGGATTTTTGCTCACCATTCTTGTGATCATTTTGACCCCACGGGGTGAGATCTTGCATGGAGCCCCAGATCGAGGGAGATTATCATTGGTCTTGTATGTCTTCCATTTTCTAATTATTGCTCCCACAGTTGATTTCTTCACATCAAGCTGCTTGCCTATTGCAGATTCAGTCTTCCCAGCCTGGTGCAGGTCTACAATTTTGTTTCTGGTGTCCTTCGACAGCTCTTTGGTCTTCACCATAGTGGAGTTTGGAGTGTGACTGTTTGAGGTTGTGGACAGGTGTCTTTTATACTGATAACAAGTTCAAACAGATGCCATTAATACAGGTAATGAGTGGAGGACAGAGGAGCCTCTTAAAGAAGAAGTTACAGGTCTGTGAGAGCCAGAAATCTTGCTTGTTTGTAGGTGACCAAATACTTATTTTCCACCATAATTTGCAAATAAATTCTTTCCAAATCAGACAATGTGATTGTCTGGATTTGTTTTCTCATTTTGTCTCTCATAGTTGAGGTCTACCTATGATGACAATTACAGGCCTCTCTCATCTTTTTAAGTGGGAAAACTTGCACAATTGGTGGCTGACGAAATGCTTTTTTGCCCCACTGTGTATATATGTATGTACTTATTTATTTATTTATTTATTAAATTTGTATACCGCCCTTCTCCCGAAGGACTCAGGGCGGTGCACAGCCAAATTAAAATACATACAATACAAAATTTAAAATAATTTAAAATAGAATTAAATCCAATTGGCTTCCCGAAGTATTAAAACCCATTTTTAATCTTAAAATCTTAAAAATTTTAAGCCAGCCCAGCTTAATTCCAGCCCTGCTGGAATAGGAAGGTCTTCAAAGCTCGACGGAAGGTACGGAGTTCTGGGATTAGTCATATTCCTGGGGGGAGCTCGTTCCAGAGGGCGGGTGCCCCCACAGAGAAGGCCCTCCCCCTGGGGGCCGCCAGTCGGCATTGCTTGACCGACGGCACCCTAAGGAGGCCCTCTCTGTGGGACCGAATTGGCCGGTGGGAGGTTATCGGTGGCAGAAGGTGGTCTCGCAGATAGCCGGGCCCTAAGCCATGGAGCGCTTTAAAGGTGAGAACCAATACCTTGAAGCGCACCCGGAAGACCACTGGGAGCCAGTGCAGCTCGCGTAGGCAAGGTGTCACATGGGAGCGCCAAGTCGCTCCCATAATTACCCGCGCGGCCGCATTCTGGACCAGCTGGAGCTTCCGAGTGCTCCTCAAGGGGAGCCTTGTATGTATGTATGTATGTATGTATGTATGTATATATGTATATATACACATACATACATACACACACACACATACATACACACATACAGAGAGAGAGAGAGAGATGCTGTTATTTATTGCCATACAGTATATTCTAAATTTCATTTATTTGTTAATTGAAGAAAGGTTTTTTTTCCTAGTATCTCTTTTACTATATAATATGTTAATAGTGTGTACTTTATTCATTTCAAAAATAATTGTCACCTGATAATAGTCTGTATTTTATTCAAAAAAGATTTGACAGACCAACTACATAATCCCATCCAAGTATTCCATCTAAATGTTCTAATTAAAAAGGAACTAGTACATAAAAATCTGGATATAAAAAGTCTACCCGCTCCAATTAAAATGCCAGGTTTTTGAGATGTAACAAATCAGACCAAGATAAACCCTTTAAGAATTATATCCATCTTTAATATAAGATTTAAGATGTACAAGTCAATTGAAAAACAAACCGAAATTATTTAGTGGTGAAAACAAACTAGAATAATGTGCCTGTATAAGTGTCAACACCCTCTTATAAGTTGGAGTGTGACTGTGTTCAGAATTAATAAATTCAAACTGATGTTAAATAGTAGTACATACTTCCCATCAATTAAAGTAACTCTGATCAAGCCCATATAAAGTTCAACTATTCGAGTAAAATTTTTCTGACATTTACGCAGTTGCCTCTTACAGAAAAAGAGGTCAGGTGTCTGTCAGGTGCTACCGCCAGCAGAGACAAGAAGTGTATTTTTAAGATAGTCAAGAATGCCAGTAAGGACTGTGATGTTGATGCCATTCATCTTGGCACAAATGATCTGTGCCTAAAAGATGTCTTTTCTGTGCAGAACAATTTCCAGAGCTTCGGGTATGAACTTAGTAGTATAGGTTGTAGGCTTATCTTTTCAGAGGTTTTACTGGTATATATGGAACAAAAAGGGAAAGGCCAGCATGTAGCGGAGTTTAATGTGTGACTAAAGGAGTGGTGTAAAAGGGAAGGTTTTGGTTTTATTAGTCATGATATCTGCAGCTGGTCCAATGAAAAACTGTACAAAAGAGATGGTTTGCATTCCTCAGAGAAAGGGACTGAGTTATTTGGCATTAAATTCACAGATTTTCTGGATAAACATTTAAACTGAACAGCGGGACAGAATTAATTGATACAGAACATTTCTGTCCCCAGCAATCTAAAATTAATAGGGTTATCAGTGCATGTAACATAGATGTTTGTGTGAGTAAGATTATCAACTTTGCTGTCAAGCAAAACCAAGCATTTAATAGTGCGATACCATGTGCACTAATAAAACAGGTGGCAAGAAAGTAGGGGCAGTCAGGCACAACACAGGTTATGTAGACAGTAAACACAGGGTCAATCAAAATGGACTCAAATGTCTATACACCAATGCAGAGTATGAAGAATAAACAGGAAGAATTAGAAATTCAAGTAAATGGGGGCAGATGTGATATTGTTGCCATTACGGAAACTTGGTGGGATGAAACTCCCAAATGGAACATACAGCTAGAGGGTTTTAAATTATTTAAAAGAAATAGACCAAATAAAAGAGGAGGTGAAGTTGCACTATATATAAGAAATAATTACATCTCTACAGAAATAGAGCATAACAATGACGAAAATTATCTTGAATGCATTTGGGTCAGTATTAAAGTGGGGGAAATGACATTGCCATAGGTATATACTATAGGCCACCCAACCAAACGGGAAATATATTAACCTTTTGCTAGACAGCTAATTAAAGTATGTAGGAAGCATATCACAATAGTAATGGGGTATTTTAACTACCTTGACATCAACTGGGAGACAGACTCTGCACCAAGTGGAATATCCAACTGGTTCCTAACCAACCTAGCAGACAACTTTGTTTCCCAAAAAGTAGAAAAGGGAACAAGGGGATCAGCCATTTGGACTTAATTCTCACTAACAGAGATGAAATGACAGAAGGTGTTGAAGATACAGGAACCTTGGGGGCGAGTGATCATGCTATATTGGAATTCAACATTATGCAAGCACAAGCAATAGAACAAAGTCAAACTAGAGTCTTGGACTTTAAGAGAGCTAATTTCAATAAATTTAGAGAGAGCTTGGGACGGATTCCATGAATGAGAATCCTCAAGAGGAAAACGGCTCAAGAAGCTCAGGAAATTTTGAAAAGTGAGATTATAAAAGCCCAGTCTAGTACAATACCAATGAAGAAGAAAAATAACAGCTCTCAAAAGAAACCAGCATGCCTGCATATAGAATTCTCTGACAAATTGAAAGACAAAAAGGACAAGTATAAAAAGTGGAAAGAGGGGCACATAATTATATCATGCCCAGAGTATCCCCTCTATAATGCCGACCCCTCCAGGATCTGATTTTGCCTCTACAGGCCTCCAGACACGAAAATTCAGACAGAATAAACGGAGCCCCGTTCTTCTATACCGCACCACTGTGATGTCACCCCGGAAGTCCTGTTATTCTGTTTTCTGTCATGATCTATTAAGAGTTTACAAAGCATCAAAAGGACCTCATTGTTGCAAGATATCAGTCAGGAGAAGGGTACAAAAATTTTTTTCAAGACATTGAATATACCATGGGACCCAGTAAAGACAGTCATCAACAAGTGGAGAAAATATGGCACACCAATGACATTACCAAGAACTGATGTCCTTCCAAAATTAATCAAAAAATAAGAAGAAGGGGCTGCCAAGAGAGCTAAAGCAACATTAGTTTTTTGCAAGTACTGATTATGTATTACATATGACAACAATCTCCCATATTCTTCATATGTCTGGGTTATGGGGTAATGTGGCAACACAGAACCTTCTTTTACAAAGAAAAGCATCCAGGTTCAGCTACATTTTGTAAAAACCTGACAAAAGTATGTGAAAAAAATGTGTTACTATGAAAAGTTCATAGATTGAACTTTTTTGCCATAATTCCAAAAAACTGTGTTTCTCACCAAAACAACACTCTGTATCACCAAAAATACACCATACCCACAGTGAAGCATGGTGGTGGCAGCATTATGTTTTGAGGCTGCTTTTCTTCAGTTGGAACTGGGGTTTAGTCAAAGTGGAAGGAATTATGAACAGTTCCAAAAAGCAGTCAATTTTGGCACAAAACCTTCAAGCTTCTGCTAAAGCTGCTAAACCTTCAGACTTCTGCTAAAATGCTGAACATGAAGTATAATTTCACCTTTCAACAAAAGCATATCTCCAAATCAACAAAACAATGACTTACCAGAATAAGATCAAAGTTTTAGAATGGCCCAGCCAGAGCCCACACCTGAATCCAATTGAGAACTTGAAGAGGGCTGTGCACAGGAGATGCCTTTGCAATCTGACAGATTTGGAGTGCTTTTACAAGGAAGAGGAGGCAAAGATTCCCAAGGCAATATGTGCTACACTCATAGACTCCTATCTCAAAAGACTGGACGCTGTCATAAAGTCAAAAAGTGCTTCAATAAAGTATTAGTTTAACACACTTATGCAGCCCCATTATTCTAGTTTTTTATTGTTATTTTCTCCCCTAAAAGATTTCAGTTTGTTTTTCAGTTGAATTATACAGCTTGTATGTTATATTAAAGATGGAAAAAGTTAAGTGATCTATCTTGGTCTGATTTTTATATATATATATATCTCAAAAACCTGGCATTTTAATTGGGGCTTGTGGACTTTCTATATCCACTGTAAGTAATAAGAAACTATATTTATTGCAATACCTTTCATGTTCAGTTGCTTTGAAAAAAAATTCCATCCTTTGATATACATTGAAATGGAATAAATGTAGTCAAATTATTGCTTTATTTTGAATTTGGAAGCATGGCATAGAAATGAGAAAGGCATGATACAGAAACATTTAAGTTTAGGAAAAGGTGGCCTCCTGAACCAGCAAGAAGGAAAGTACCATTTTGAATTTCTCCTTCTGACTTCAAAGGAGAAACAATACTGGATAAAACCATAAAATTGTTTCCTTATCCTAATTATACTTATTAAGATAAAAAAGTTTTAATAAAAAATAAAAAGGCAGTTCCTTTTCCTCACAACTTATAGGTTCAGCAGCTCTCCAAAAAGGAAATAGAGGATCTTTTGAGGAAAGGGGCTTATGGTGCTTTAATGGATGAAGAAGATGAAGGATCCAAATTTTGTGAAGAGGATATAGATCAAATTCTTTTGAGACGAACACACACAATCACAATTGAGTCTGAGGGAAAAGGCTCCACATTTGCAAAGGTCAGTAAAAAAGTTAATTTTTTAAATTAATTAGAATCATGTATGAATGATCTTTCCCATAGATAACCCCAGAATATAGAGTTGTCCTTAGATTCTACTGTAGCAGACACTGGAATAATGTTGTTCCAAATCAGAATCTAAGTAGTTTATTCGCTGAATCCGTACAAATATGTAAATTGAAACATGAATATAATTTGAAAGCAATTCCCCTGCTATAAAAAAATTGGATACTTTATAAGAAAGCCCTGTAGAAAAACAGAAGAATTCATAAAATATCTGGAATATCAAATTTCATACCTTAAAACAAACATCAATGTCTGTTCAGGGTATACAAGAAATAAGGTGTTTTAGAGAATCTGTATTTCAACTGAGAATGCTCAATGTGGAACATTCAGGTATGTTCGAAGTTTTGTGTTTTGCATCTTTAACACATGATATGGAGAACTACCTAGTAGCGATACACTTTGTGTGGAATATTTATTAGGAAGTTTTGTACAGTACTTAATGGAAAATAATTTATTTCACTGTATTCCAATGAATGCTCCCCATCACTGGTTTTAGAAGAAGGATGCAGTCATTTGGAAAGTAAAATACAATTTTTAAAGGATTCATTTGACCCTTTGTGCTCCAACCCTGTGACACTGCAGCAGATAATAAAGAACATTGTCTTTTTGTCACAACACTTTCACCCAGAGAATAAGAATGCTCCTTTTTACTTCAAATGACATTTTGCGTCTTAATAATATTTATATGTTTAAAAGGCAGATATTTAGTTATTTCATTTGTTTCTGTCAGACAGGAATTTGTCATTGTTCTCATCTTGAGGATACTGCTGAATGAAAGCAGTAGTGTTGAAAAGCAGTAGTACATAAAGCATTTAAAGTTGACGTGTTTTGAGTCCCATCACCCAATAAATGCTTCTGGTAAAATCAGATATTTGAAAACATTTCATGCACCTCTGATCACTCTCTTTTTCTTTGGATCTCTGGTGATTCAGAACTACCTTTTTTTTTAATCTTTCTGTTTTTATTTCTGTAGACATGCAAAAACAGTTGAACAAACAAAATAATTTTCATTGCATAAGTGTGTGTATATTGCAGCCTTTAATCAAACTATTATATTGTTTTGTTTTAGGCTAGTTTTGTTGCATCTGGTAACAGAACAGATATTTCTTTAGATGATCCTAATTTCTGGCAGAAATGGGCAAAAAAAGCTGAACTTGATATTGAAGCCTTAAATGGAAGGGTGAGGAATTTAAACTTACCTGTTCTACTTAATTTGCTAAAATACATTTATTATTACTTTTTAAACAAAAATATTTTTTTATTTTTGTTACAGAACAATCTAGTTATTGATACTCCAAGAATAAGAAAGCAAACTAGATTATACAGTGCAGTCAAAGAAGATGAACTGATGGAATTTTCAGACCTCGAAAGTGATTCTGAAGAAAAACCTAGCATAAAACTTCGTAGGCCACAGGACAAATCCCAGGGATATGCAAGGAGTGAATGCTTTAGAGTAGAAAAAAATCTGTTGGTCTATGGGTAAGTAAAATAAACTGGAAAATAAAACAGTATTCAAGGCTTTATATTATTTGATCCTTTCTACTTATATAGGGTTGTAGCTTATTGCACAGAGAGACTGCAAATAGAAGTCTCATATGATATAACAGATGTTATTTCTTGGAATACATTATTTTCTTTGACAGTGAACTGGAGGAACTTGGCTTGCATGCCTTATTCTGAATTGTTATATTCTTCAATTTCCCATTCATTTGTCCAATCAGAACCAACGCATGATTTCTAAACAAAATTCATTGTTAAAAATCATTCTAAACTGAAAAATAATTCACTTTAGAAAATGATTTACAAAAAGTAAAAAAGTCTAAATGTTGTTCATGATGGCTATTATGATTATGCAACTTGGTAGGATCTCCAGAAAAACAAGACTATAAACAGCTAAAATAATGATACACATTAATTAGTAAATAGCAGAGATTTAATTAGCAGATTAGGTAAATAGGTACATTTTAGTTAATTCTAAAAACTGACAAGATTCAGGGCCAATCATAGTTGAACAAAGAAGGAATTCTGTTAATGGGAGCTTGTCTTGAAAATATTCTTTCTCTGGTCATCAGATAGCAAATCATTTGTCAGACAGAGTCCCTACTAAATCATAGTTGACAGACATATAGTATATTTAAGGGAGCAGTTGCCACATATACTTTGTATTCTATTACAATGATATTTGATGTACCTTCTGAACATATGTTTGTGATAACCAAACACATATGTTTGTGATAATTAAACCTCAGTCAGCTTTGGAGTAAGTCCAAATATCCTGTTTTCTTCCAACAGCACATGTAGCTATATATTTACCATCTTTTCAAGGATAGATTATTGACTGGATGAACAGATTAAGAACCAAATGATTCAAAGTGGGCTTCT
The DNA here is from genome assembly GCA_022577455.1 of Arizona elegans. Classification (NCBI taxonomy): domain Eukaryota; kingdom Metazoa; phylum Chordata; class Lepidosauria; order Squamata; family Colubridae; genus Arizona; species Arizona elegans. The sequence goes on along the minus strand of JAKOOJ010000002.1, from coordinate 29,187,873 downwards.
TAAAGTGGAAGTGCGCTACCATACATCTCAAGTTAGCTAATTCAAACTTTATTGATTCAAACCACTTATTCTTACTCAGTTGATTCAGATCAGACATGAAGAACAGGAATTAGGAAGACATATGATGGAAGGCTCAGACATTTTGTTCAACCACAGTGTTTGAATCAAAATACAAAAGAATAATTTTATCTTGCAAGCGCCTTTGTGAGTGTGCTTGTAGTCTCCAAGAGTCTATTTGTAGGAATAGAATTTAAAAGCCCCCTAACAGCACAATATTATTTTGCTAGATGATTAGAGATGAGAATATGGAATGATGGCTATAAAGAAACTCTTCTTCATTACCTTTACTGCTGCATGTTAGCACAATGAATTTATCTTCAGATTTGATTTTCACTATTTGTGCTCCAGCCATTTTGTGATATGTTTCATTACCCATAGGCCTTCTGAAGTCCAAAAAGCTTTCCAGACTTTACATTGGCAGAGATGTTAAGAGTCAGCGATCCATTTAATCACACTATTAATATTCAAGTTAGGGTCTCAGCAGAATTGTCAGCCTTGTCACCAAGGCATTCAAGAATCTTTAACGTTACATAATTACCCCAAATCCAATGATCCTAATGGATCCCCCAGCCTACAGGGAGGTAAAAAAATCTGGCAGTTCTAATCTTATCAGGAAATGCTTAAGCATGGCAAAAAGAGGATGACAACTCCCTTCACTTTTAGACCATTTTCTTCCTATTTGAATGCAACCAGATGAAGAATATGTTCTGTTTCCTAACGTGCAGTCAGTGATCCATTAAGACAGTTCCATGGTTTACAATAGAATCCAGCACAACACAAGCCAGGAATCAAAAAACAGCCCTGAAATGAATGTTAAAATCCCGATGGAGTGCATTATTGGCTTCTCCACTATCAGAAATCACCATGACTAATTCAAGAAATAGTGGAATGGTTAATACACAAACATTCTGTTTCTATAGCCTAATACTAGGACAAACACCTCTAAAACCAGCAACAGAGTTGAATGGTCTACTGGTAGACATCAAAGATCATCTGTGGATCACAACCATTCTCTCTCTCTCTCCCTCCCCCCTCCAATTTATGCTTGTATCCCCAAGATAGGCAGTGCTAGATCAAATCAACCCTGTCTGGTTTCATTAATGCACACCAAGTGAGCTCTCTTTTTTGTGAATTATTTTGGGTTGATCTGACATTCATTAACAGCGCTGCCAGATTAAAAGATAAGTTGACAGGCAACTGTATTCTGGAATATGGGAGAGAAACACACTGATAGCACATTTCAACCAGTATGCATAGTGCAAAACACCATCACAGTTTAGATTGTACAGTTCCATTTCTTCTCCACCCATCTCCATATAAATTTGGCATCAGAGAGCTGCAATAGATAAGGTAACCATTCTGCAAACATCATACACAGTATCTCCTAATCAGCCTTCTCCCACCTGGCATCTAATGTACATGTTTAGGCTGCCACTCTTACAATTTTGTCAGTGGTAAAATTGAGGCAACTACTGTAAAAACCTAGATTTTCTTTCAAGCCCTTTAGAAAATTCAATAATTAAAAATATAGTTGCATAACCATAAATAATACAATTGTTAACTAATCGCATACTAGAAATTCTTAAACTCATTAACAAAAATAGATTTCCCTTTTTAAAAAGAAACCTGCTTCTGTTACCATCATTCCCAAGATCTTGTGTCATGTAGTCCTTAATTTATTGTCATGGTTGGGCCTGGAATTTTGGTCATGTTAACCAGTCATCAAGTCAGCCACACATGACCTGGTTTGATTTTATGACTGTTTTTCAGTGAAGTGAGTTATAACTGTTGTTAAGCAAACCATATGGCCGTTAAAGAAAACCAACAGCTACAATTGGTACTTTCTGCCAGTTTTTGCCAGAAAATGGCAAAACCCATCACAAATTGTGGTCACATGACTATAGGATGCCGCAAATGGTTGTAAATGTGAGCAGGTTGCCAAGCATGTGAAATAAGATCATGTGACTGCAGGGGGGCAGACCATTTCACAATGGTCAAACGTGCTTTAAAGGCTGTAAAGCATGAATTCTGAGGCCATCATAACTTCAAGTGTTTGCTAAGTAATGGTAATTAAGCAACACTATCTGTAAACAAAAAAAAACCTAACACACAGAGCCGTGGTGGCACAGTGGTTAGAATGCAATACTGCAAGCTACCTCTGCTGACTGCCAGCTGCCTGCAATTTGGCAGTTCGAATATCACAGGCTCAAGGTTGACTCAGACTCCCATCCTTCCAAAGTTGGTAAAATGAGGACCCAGATTATTGGGGAAAATATGCTGACTTTGTAAACTGCTTAGAGAGGGCTGTGAAGCACTGTGAAATGATATATAAGTCTAAGTGCTATTACTGTTATGTTAGAGGTGTTTATGATAGGAATGGACTGGTAATTAAAATATTAGATTTTGTGCTACAGCAGCATTTATTTTATAGTAAACTCATAGTTCTGAAAATTTGATAATTTTCAAATTAAAGGTATGCTTCCATCCTTTATTGAATTTAGTAAAACAGCCTTAGTGAACGATACTAAGATGGTATTAAAAATCTTTGTCTTAGGTTTTGTTCCTGTTAAGAGCTAGTACAGATAGAATATTACAGAAATGAATTCAAATTCATGTTAAAATAATAAAATTGCAGAAATTGCTTTAGGATATGAACTCCTATTCAGAACTTACGATAGCCATTTACATTAAACACATGCATTTTATTTTTTCCACTATAATAAAATATTAGTGACTTGCTATTTGCTTAGTAAAATATCTTACATCCACAAAATACATACAGTATGTATGTATTTTAATACAAAAATTCTGCAGTATAAGTAGTCCTTGGCCTATGACTGCAATTGAGCCCAGAATTATGCTCATCTATTATCATTTGTTAAGTGAGATCTCTTTGCTTAATTACCACAATCCCTGATCTCTTCATTGCTCCATTAAACAGAGCATGGGGTGCCTTGGAGTGGGGGAGAAGGTCTAGAAGGCCTGGAGCAGGCTCAGGCCCACACTGCAGCACCTTATTAGGCCATACATGGCCTGTCCCAGGCCTCCTCAGGCCTCTCCTGCACTGAAGCACCCTGCTTCCCACCCTGCTGGGACTCACACCCTCCCGATGTGGGGAGGTCATCATGCTTTGGTCTATTTAACCTTTTTTGAAGATTGTCTTTGGAAAAGAGAAGTGTCCAAAGTGATAGGCAGATTGTCAAATTCCTGAATTTTGTTCACACACCTGTGGGAGTGCTGTAGTGGCTATAACTTTGGGTACATGTCTAAGTTCCTTCATTCATTGCCATTGTAAATTTTTCAACAGTTGCTGAACAGAGTTAGGGCTACCTGTTATGCCAAAATGTGATTTACTTTTTTTTAATATAGTTGGGGACGATGGACTGATATCCTTTTACATGGACGTTATAAGCGTCAGCTAACTGAGCAAGATGTGGAAACTATTTGCCGAACTATCCTTGTATATTGTCTCAATCATTATAAAGGGGATGAGAATATCAAAAGTTTTATCTGGGATTTGATTACTCCAACTGCAGATGGACAAACTCGGGCCCTAGTTAATCATTCTGGTATGTTATCTGCATCTTATTTCATATCAAGTTTATCAAGTGCTGTTGAAGCCATAAAACATTGCTTTAAATCCACTGAGCAGTAATTCTGTGATCTTGAACAAAGCAAGTATATAGATCTGTACTTTTATGTGAAATGTCTTTCAGTGTTATTGTTGTTAATCTTATTTTCTGTCACTGGGAATTACACATGAGTGTCTTCATCTGATATTTCAATGCTAAAAGTCCCTCTCCAAAGTTTATCTTGGCCATTTCTATAATAAGTATGTAAAAGTCCAGAGATATCACTGTTCTTTTGTAAGTTAAATGTGGGAAACTAACTACCGATATGACAGACAATTGGTGTGTCTGGTTCATTACAGAAAAAGAGAGTCATTGGAACCATTTTTTTTTGTCATTAAGCAATGCATTTGTAAAGCACAACATCGTGTAACCATGCCCCTTAGTGAAAGAAATTCTGGTACTTCCAGTTGGTGTAGTTAAGTAAATCCCATGACATTGTTAAGCACAATGTCATGTAGTCAGCATTTGTGACCTTCTGCCACCTTCCCCAAAGCTGGCTGGCATTCACACAGCACTGGTCACCAAGTAACCAGATCTCAATCATGTGACTGCAGATATGTTGCAACAGCCATAATTACAAGGATTGGTTGTAAGTACCACTCATTCAATGCTGTTCTAAGTTTGAAAAGTCACTGAATGAATGGTCATTAAGCAAGGTTTATCTGTTCTCTGAATGGCAATGACTCTTAAGATATGCATATAGAATCTTTCTTGGCTGTATAAGTAGATGCTAAAGTTCATAGTTAAGAAAACCCTTTCTATGCCAAAAAAGATGCTCTGCAATTGAGTTGCTACTTCAATATTTTCCTCCAGTTAATAAATTTAATCCTTGTGATCACATATACTTTGTTGAAAAAATATGTGAAGCTTCAAATTTATTAATAGATGGATCTATTTTAGAAGTTTCAGCCAAATACTTCCTGCATTTGTTGTTCAATCCTGTACATCAGCTTAGAGGTATTTTGGCCACTCCTCTTATTGAACTGCTTCATCTAATTTTTGGACTGCCTTACATGAACTGCTCATTAAAGTTATGCCCCAATAGTTCATTTTGGTAAAGATTGAAGCTTTGATTTGGCCATTCAAAAAATGAAATTAGTTCTACTTCTGCTTTTCTATTATAGTTTTACCTGCGTATTTAGCATTGTTGTCCTTTATGATTTACATTCATTTAAGATTCAACTCATGAACAATTACTGACAATGCCTTGTACAATGTATAGTACAAGTCATAGTCCATTGCCCTCTCAGTTATAGTGAGCGACCTGAGGCCTGAATTTGTAAAAGGATCCCAAACTATGATATTTCCACCATGATGCTTCATGATTATGTTCTTTTGTTGGAATGAACTATTTTCTCTAAAATGAACTATTGGAATAAACTGCTGGGTCATTTAGGGTTTTTTATATATATATTTGAGATAGCTGCCATACACTTTTATGAGAAAAATGGTTTGATCCATTATACCATTACATGCATACTACTTTTCTTAAATAGTTTCCTAACGGTAGACTGATGAATACTGATATCAGGTATGCTTGTCTGAGCAGACTTTGACCATGGCCATAAAATGCAAAAAAAATTTAATAGGGAATGGGTTCTCCAATTCATATTTGATGCTCATCTCATTTACTGGAACATATGAGTTGACCTCCCCCATTAAAAGATTTGATTATCCTTGAACATCACAAACTCTTTCCAACAAAGACAGTGAATATTGACTCAGTACTGTATATTCAGTAAAAACATAACACCGTACAGTTAATCAAGAAGCTTGTTAAAGAGAGATCCAAATTGGAACTATGGAGAAATGTCCTGACGATGAGAATAATTAATCAGGGGAACAGCTTGTCTCCCAGAGTTTTGGTGCTCCATTGCTGGCGGTTTTCAAGAGAAAATTGGACAACTATTTGTCTAGGATGGTTTCCTGCCTTGGGCATGAGGTTGCACTAGAAAACCTCCAAGTTCCCTTCCAGCTCTACAATTCTATGATTGTTTATTTAATCAGAATCTCTCAGATAATTCTAAAGGATTCACAAAGTTTCTTTTACCACTGTATCTGCTGCATACAAATCCTCAATGTCAGAACCCTAAATGTAATATTTTCTCTATAAAATGCCATTTTGTTTTAATTGCAAATGATTGCTGCTTAGCTATATATTCCCCTTGTGCATTAAATAAGATTTTTGTACCAGCATATGTTGTGCAGTTCTTTAGCATTTGCTTCTGTGTGGGAAAAGGTCACTGGATTGTTCTAAGCGAGCAGTTTGTTTCAGAGTTGCTGAAAGGCTATAAAAGTGATGGTGAACCGTTTCGGCACCAAGTGCCAAAATGGAGTGTGCATGCACGCGTGCTTTGTGCGTACATGCATACGTATGGCCCACAATCTGGAAGAGGAGATGCCCAGGGTGCATGCGCCCACCCAAAAATGAACTTCCGGTTTCAGCTACTGAACTTCTGGTTTCAGAAGTTCAGTAGCTGAACTTCCGGGTTTCTGGTGCACATGTGCATGCGACGATCGGCTGGCCTGCGCGCATACTCAAGAAAACGGAAGACCAGCTTTTCTAGTTTCCGGCACTGCCGCATGCAAAAAGGCCAGCTGATTGTCACACACGCATGCGCGCCAGAAACCCAGAAGAGGAATGGGCTACCTGGCGCATGTCAAGCGACATGGCTCCGCATGTGGGCCATAGGTTTGCCATTCCCGGGCTGTAACATTATTTTAAGTTCATTAGCAGAATAATGGGATATAAACATTGAGCATGATCCAGCCACAGTGAAACATTATTACATCCTATCATCTCATATGTCATGTTAATGGAACTGAAATACTTTTAACTTTGGCACATATTCAGCTAATGAATGAAATTCTACAATAACTTTAAATTACATATATGTAGAATATGCTGTAACACATTTGTTATTCTGCAACTAGCACTTTTCCTAATTTGCAACACAATTCTAGCTATGCCTATTGAGAAACTGAGTTAAAACAGGATTAACACCCAGGTAAGTGCATAGGATTTTAAGCAGAGTGCTTAGGAGGGTAAATTGTATAATAGCATTTTGTGGTTTTCTAATTGTTTTGAATTACTGCAGAGTGTCTTTAACTATGATACTGTCATCATGGAATGGAGTAGCGTAAAGTACGACCTAGTTTTCTAGAAGTCCATACCATAATGATAAAGGGCTGTGAGAAAGTGATTTCACAGGCAGATGGCCTCCTTTGACATGGTGTCAGAGTTAATGCTGAAAAACCATGCATGTGTACATTTCTTAGGCTTGTCTGCTCCAGTGCCCCGGGGGAGAAAAGGCAAAAAAGTAAAAGCTCAGAGTTCACAACCAGTGCTTCAGAATGCTGACTGGCTAGCCAGCTGTAATCCAGATGCCTTGTTTCAGGAGGACAGCTATAAGAAACATCTCAAACATCACTGTAATAAGTAAGTTAATCCATTAAATTAATTTGACCCATTTTGACTTGAACTTGAATGTTTCATGGAACTCAAATTCTAGGACCATAATATAGGTCATGTAGATTACTATAAGGATAATCTTTAAATTATGCTTCATCATTGTCACTGTTTAATAGTATAGACCCATACACATTCTTATTTTGGTTAATGCTTAACATTTTTCTTAGAATACAGATTACTGTTTGTCCTCTCAATGTGGTCAATTTAAGTTGCTGTCAGTATTTAAAATGTGGTTGGTCTTAGTTCATTGAATTATTGGAACTTATTTTTTCACGAGCCTGGTGTGTGGTATTTAATCTTTACATGCTATTCAAATAAAGTGTTAAATTATATTATATGTTCTATGGCCATTATGAGGTGAGATAAAGGCTGTAACTTTAATCATATTTAATTTGAAATTATCCCTGTTGGAAATGTTGCAATTTTGAACAACATATGTGATGAAAAAACTGTATAATTGTTGAGGTTATTCAGGGCTTAGCTGCCTGATGAAAACGAATCATGAGCAATAAAAGACATTTAGCTCATGTTCCTCATAATTTATGTATTAGGAAGTATATTGTTTTCTTTAAAACGTAACTTCATCATAAAAGTCTATTTCTACAAATCATAATTTTTAATTGTAGTTACATATTGTAATTCATTTATTGTGTATGTTATTATTATTATTGTACTGGCTATGGTTATTTCTTTTGTGCATTTTCTTGACCTTCTGGAAGGCTGTTAAGACCTGTTTTTTTCCTCCTGCATAGGGCCAGGGTGTTAGAGGAGCCCTATAAACGTGTAATTTTTTGCAAGTTTATGATATGGCATTTAGGCTTTTTTGTAGTGGATTTTTTTTTTTCGTTGTTAGAGGGGTTCATTTTATATGGTTTCTCTTACATTTTTTTTCTTATAAACTGCTTTTTAATCACTCAAAATTATGTGTTTAAGATGCATGGCCATTTAACATTTCTAAATATGATTCTTAAAAGTTGCTTTGCATGAAGTGATTAATAAATTCATAAATAAATTTACAGTTACATCTTCTGTAAAATATAATATAGTCAGAATACTCTAGCCATCCCTCTTACAATCATCTTCCTCCCTCTCCCCTTCTTCTTCCCTCCCCCCACCATCTCTCTCTCATATTCTTTCTCTTTAGACTTATAGGCTGACCAACTCAGTATTGACTGTGTGTGACAGACTTTTTTTAAAAAAAATGCAGTATCAGCAAATATTGCAGGGTATATTCAATTGGATAACATGATCCCAAGTGAACTTTTACTTTGACTATATTAATTGTAAATAATTGAAAAGGTATGTAAAAGAGAAGAAAGAAGTAGAAAAAATTTGAAGGACAATATAATTCCAAAAGGTTCCATTTTTAAAATTTATTTATTTATTTATTTATTTATTTATTTATTTATTTATTTATTATTGAATTTCTATACCGCCCTTCTCCCTGAGGACTCAGGGCGGTGTACAGCCAAAATTAAAAAACATGCAGGACAAATATTAAAAAACAATTAAAAGATATATAAATTTGGTCCAATTAAAACTCATTACCAATTAAAACTTTTAAAACATTTAAAAACAATTAAAAATTTCATCTTAAGCCAGCCCGGCTTGTTTGAAAAAATGGGTTTTAAGGGCACGATGGAAGGCACTGAGGTCCTGGATTCTCCTTATCTCTGGGGGGAGCTGATTCCAGAGGGTAGGTGCCCCCACAGAGAAGGCCCTCCCCCTGGGGGTCACCAGCCTACACTGTCTGGCTGATGGCACCCTGAGGAGGCCCTCTCTGTGGGAGCGCACGGGTCGATGGGAGGTCGTCGGTAGCAGCAGGCGGTCTCGAAGATAGCTAGGCCCTATGCCATGGAGCGCTTTGAAGGAGATAACCAGCACCTTGAAGCGCACCCGGAAGACCACCAGGAGCCAGTGCAGCTCGCGCAGGAGCGGTGTTACATGGGAGCGCCATGCTGCTCCCGTCACTACCCGCGCTGCTGCGTTCTGGACCAGCTGGAGCCTCCGGGTGCTCCTCAAGGGGAGCCCCATGTAGAGAGTGTTGCAGTAGTCAAGGCGAGAGGTGACGAGGGCGTGAGTGACTGTGCACAGGGAATCCCGATCAAGAAAGGGCCGCAACTGGCGAATCAGGCGAACCTGACAAAAGGTCCCCCTGGTTACAGCCGTCAGATGTTCCTCCAAGGACAGCTGCAAATCCAGGAGGACTCCCAGATTGCGAGAAATTAATATTAAACTTTTTTAAAAAATAAAACAATATTTGAAATCAAAGAGTAACCTAGGCCCATTTATGTGTAGAAATGGCTTGTTTTTGGCTAAATACAGGATGGCCAACTCTTTGAAGTTGGCGGTCTGGTTCTTTCCTAATTAAGTTACTTATTAGAATTTTGAACCCAATAATGCTGAACTCTAATTTCTTCCATATTGGTATGTACTTGACCAGCTGAAGAACCCTTGCAGTTGTGGTTGTTAAAGACCATTAAGTCTCTCTGCTTTTTAAAGATACAAATGCCAGTTATTTGCCAGAGCAGTTGAAGTCTAAGAGCCGCACAGCTGTTTAGCTAGCATCACATACTTCCTCTATACAAAGACAAATCCACTTCAGGAAGGTGGTGAAGACCTGAATTTTTCCACAGGCAGTGTTAACGGAGTTCTGGGATGGTTATGTGGGATCTGTAGCTATGAGACTTTTATTGGAGCCTCTGTTGTCCTTTTTGTTCTTTTGTTCTTTTTCTTTAAATTGTATTATGTTTTCATGTTTGTTTGTCATCCAGATGTGCATTTGTTTCATTTATTAATTGATAGTAAATATTATAAAAGGCAGCTATAAATAAGCTATGCTCTTTCTTTTAGAAGGTTCTTCACTAGGTGCTGTCTATGTTGAAAATGGTTTTGCATTTGTGTAGAATGATTTCTAGATTAGAAAATGTGTCCCAGATATTGCCTTTTATTCTGTAGGCATACTACATTAAAAATTGGTGTCCCAAAGACTTTTACAATATTACAGATGCTTTAGGGTGTCTTATTATTATGCAGAAAGGGCTGGGATAGAAGCTGCAGGGGTGTTACCCAAAGTACTAGATTTACATGGCTAACCAAGTAAAAGGCAGGAATACCTTTGGGCTTTTTTCCCAGTTGGACAACCTTATTCTGTGGGGATGAGGAGCTTCAGAAAATGAGGGGGTGGCACACATATTGCCAGTTCATATCATTAGTATTTCAAGTAGAATATGTTTTTTCGGTGTATTTCTTTTAATAGTTTTCTAGCATCGTTGAGAATGGAAGAGAGTAGATGTTTAATTACATCAATTTGGTCTTTGAGTATGAATATAGGATTATGGCTCCAAAATAAATGTTTATATTCTTTTAGAGGAATTACACAATGAAGCTAAATATGGTATATTCTATTGTCTTCTAAGATAATAAGAGAAGTAAATTTGGCAAGAACTTTTTACAAAATAATTTCTTAAGAAAACACTGACTTTTTCCTATTTTTTTAAAGCAAAGGTTTGTGTAATCTAACAAGTCTTAACATTCCATGCTGGGGGTTTATTGTAAGGTAGTAAAACCAGATTTTATATCTCGTTTATTCCTACAACTTCTGATGTGCTTCCAAAAATGGTATTAAGGCAGCAGCTGAGGAAATTTTATGAGATAATGAAGCAGAACAGTTACTGAAAGCCATCTGCTCAGTTGTTTACAAACTTGCTTCAATACTTCAGAGGCAGTGGTAGAGTACGTGTCTAAACTTCACAAGCTGCACTAGGTAGAACTAAATGAAATGTGCCTGGGTTGGGCTGAGCTCGATCCCTCTGTGCAGTCTAAGCGGTTGCCAGGCAGGCCTGTTGGAAGCCAGCAGAAAGCACCACACAGAGGTGATTATGTGCCACCATCTGTCACGCTTCAAGCCTACCATACAGCATGGCTAATCAGCCTTGGCAGGATGATGGATGAACAGCAGCAGCTGCCAAAAGCCACTGTTGGCAAACAGTCCTGAAGTTAAGAACTTTTTCCCCTCTCTGTTTTCCTCTCCAGGGTCCTGCTGCGTGTCCGCATGCTGTACTATCTGAGGCAAGAAGTTATAGGGGACCAAGCTGACAAGATCTTAGAGGGTTCTGATTCAAGGTTAGTGCAAATTCAAGTTTATTTGTGCTTCATGATCATGGTTCGTGTGAATATTTATGATCATAAAAAAGTTAAAGATTAAACATATCTGATTATGCTCTTTTATTATACTGCTGCATATTTTGGTTGTTCATTAAGGATGAAGAATTGTTAATTTCATGAAATAAACTATTTTGACAGAATATCAGTGAACACTTTAATTTATAAATCTAATGTAAAGGTTTTAAAGTGGAAGAAAGTATACCGTTTGGGGATTTTTTTGCATACTTTATTTTTTATTTAGTTACAGTTATACAAGTTTGTTCTTTTGATACTTATGCCAGCATCTAAAATTACTTGGAAATGCTAACTCTTTTTTAGTGAGATTGATATTTGGATTCCTGAACCATTTCATGCAGAAGTTCCTATGGATTGGTGGGATAAAGAGGCAGATAAATCACTTTTAATTGGAGTGTTCAAACATGGTGAGTGATGTCATACTTTGAACAGAGCTTCTTGGTAAAGCTTTCTGTTACACCAATATTCAGTCATAATATTAACAAGTATAGTTCCAAAGAACTGTTGGCTTCTGTTCCCTTTTTTCCTTCTGCATTAAAAAAAATGTATTCGAGTTGTAAATATCAGATGCTGTTTTTGAATGTTTGCAGAATATTTCAGAAGAAAACATTACTTTCTTGGCTATAAATAACACAAAACCATATTTGTTTAAATAATAGCCAAATAGTTTTACAGTTCTCCATAAACTCTGCTTCCAACATTGTTCATTTACTAATTCTGCCAGTTAGTGTCAAAGTGGATGGTGGGCTTAACCTCTGCTATTAATCTGTACAAGTGCCTCCTGGGCTTTGTTCCAAGCAATATTTCACAAATGTCAGTGCTGAAAACTATGGACTCCCTTGAGTGGGATGAAGCCTTGTTAACTTTGAAAGACTAGGGAAGTAGAGTTGGCATGATATATACAGTGGGCAAATCCTGATTATAATCCCAATTCTCTGGAGTTCGGTGCAGCATTCTCAGTAGCCCAGATTATCTAAAGGAGAGAATGAAGGCTTATGAAATCTTTCATGATTACAATTTGGCTTGACACTGTACAGCAGTTAAGGAGAGTGTATTGTGGAATAAATCCTAATTGAATTGTGCTGCTCTGCCTATATACAGGAGTTCTGTTGTGGGCTCAACTGAGGCAAGTCTAGCCTAAAAACCACGTTGATGCCACACACTGCTGGGATCTGCCATTTTCCATCTAGTCAATGTGATCAGTAAGAAAAAACAGCAGTCTGAAAACTATGATGGGATCAGTATCATATTACAGACAGGCATCATCCTACATATTTCCCTATGTATGTATCTCCAGCATAATGCCCTGGTTTCATTGCGACCTGAACAACAAAAGAAGGTAGTTTGGTTGCATGTAGTGGAAGAAGGGCAACTCATAAGCACTTTTCTCTAGGTGTTCAGTATAAATATTTATCGTATTTCTCTTTCTCTTTCTCTATCACTTATTCACACATTTTTCGGGATCTTCATTGGCAGTATCACTGCTTGAAGGGATTTTTAAAATAAGGTTTTCTTAGTTTATGATCAGTATAAAAGTATAGTCTGTAAGGATTCTTGTTGATAGATATTGGTCTTTTTATGTTTATCTGAATGCAGGCTATGAGAAGTACAATTCTATGAGAGCAGACTCTACTCTATGTTTTTTGGAACGAGTTGGCATGCCTGATGCCAAGGCCATTGCTGCTGAGCAGAGAGGGACAGATCTATTAACAGATGGTGGCGATGGGTAAGCAGGACATTATAAAAAAATTAATAAACGTACTGTATTGTGTATGCTGGCCTGACTTCACCTATTGCATCACATTTGTGGATTCTCATACATAGGAATGTTTCAGAATAATGTTTATGTTGAGGACAATTAAAAAATAATCATTTTTTTTATTGTAACAATAGGTATTGCTGAGGAGGATTTCCTTTTGCTTCAGGATTCTTTTCTTTTTTTAATTGTCTATCATATGCTGCGTAATAAGCATTGGATAATGTTTTGAGTTATTAGTTCTGATATTTTCTGGATTTTATTTCATTTAGAGGTGATTTTGATAGAGAAGATGAAGACCCGGAATATAAACCAACCAGAATTCCATTCAAAGATGAAATTGATGTAAGATGTATTCATTTATAATATACATGCTTTATAACTAGGTTATTTTGAAGTAGTGTGATTTTCATGATTGTATGTGTTGTGTATGTGTTGGAATTTAATTCTTGTCCTAAATGAAACACTATTATTCATTACATTTTCTTTTTTGTCAAAGGAATTTGCAAACTCACCTTCTGACAAGGAAGAATCTCTAGAACTCCATGCAGGTAAGATTTTGGAAAACCTTGGTGATGAATGGAAGAAAAAAGAGGATAATGATAAAAATGTGATCCAATGTATTAAAGTTTTTTTCTAGTTGTGCTATAGAATAGGTGAAAACTATGTTTCCAAGTGTATACAAAATGACGTAAAGTGGATTGAGTATGAACATTTCTTTTTGGGTTATCTGCCATTGGAATACAGTTAAGAAAATTGTTCAACAATTGAATTGTCAACAATTCAAAGGCCTTTTCATGAAATTTCGTTGAGCTCTGACGGATTTATTATCAGAAGTGTTTTTGTTACCTTTAATACATTGGTTTTTGTTACCTGTTTTTATGATATTTTGTGAGCTAGTATTTGTCTTTAATTATGAATACCTCTTATCTACCTTGATAATATTCTCCAGGCAAGCACAGTGAAAATAGTGCTGATTTTGGTCAACTCTACTGGCCAAGCACTTCAACCCTGACTACTCGCCTGCGCCGTCTCATTACTGCCTATCAACGTAGTTATAAAAGGCAACAAATGAGGCAAGAAGCACTAATGAAGACTGACCGGCGTCGACGGCGACCTCGTGAAGAAGTGAGAGCACTGGAAGCAGAAAGAGAAGCTATAATAACAGAAAAACGTCAAAAGTAAGTTTCTTCAGGCTTCCTCATAGATGAGTATTGCCTTGCAACATAAATTACTGTCTTTAGAATGCAAGCGGATATTCATTTGGACTTTTAGAAGTATCCTGATATACTAATCTCTTTGTTTTTAGGTGGACAAGGAGAGAGGAAGCAGATTTTTATCGTGTTGTATCAACTTTCGGAGTTATTTTTGACCCTATAAAGCAACAGTTTGATTGGAACCAGTTCAGAGCTTTTGCCAGACTTGATAAGAAATCTGATGAAAGTTTGGAGAAGTACTTCAGTTGTTTTGTAGCTATGTGCAGGCGAGTGTGTCGAATGCCAGCCAAACCAGATGAAGGCAAGCCCATTGTTTTCCATAATACTAAAAGATACTTTAGATAGTTTAAGATATTTAAGGATCCATGTTTATTTTCCCGTTTACCCTTTCCTTTTTTCCAGTAGTTGTGATCACACACATGCTACAAGTTTGCAACTGTAGCATTCTAATGAAATAAAGTTAGAGGGGGGGGGGAATTTCATATTAAAGATCTTTAATTTTTTTTAAATGTGAGTAAAAACTGCCTTCATGCTTCAGGTATTGAAGATAGAGTTTGCGCCTACTAGATTTTTAACACTCACAGGAGTGGATGCATTCCTCTGTAGAATAATTGTGACTAATAATAGACTCTTTAGAAGCTCTACTCCCTTCTCTGAACTATCACATAGACCTAGAGATTATCTATTTATTTACTATTTTTGTTAGATTTATATCCTGGCTTTCCTTTAGGATCTTAAGGCAGAAACAATGTCATTACTCTTCTAGGTTTTCCCCACAATATATTCCTGTGAGAATATTGTGAATTTTGGCTGAAAGAATGTATCTGATACAGACCCAACCACTGCTAAGAACCTCTCCAGTGCTAGTCCAACATTTTGACCACTATGCTACACTATATTTCAATAAAGGATAAAAATGAAAATACACAGCAACTGATTCTAACACTTCAGCAACTGAGCTGAGGCCTTTAAGATCCCAAGCCAAGTTTGAAACAATTAAGAGCAATTGAGACTCTGCGTTTGCAGAGAATAACTATATTTGCTTTAGTGTGGGGTCAGGGTTGCTGATCATGTTTATTTCAATTTGGAAATTATTTGAAACCCAGTGATAATTTATGTTATAGAACTTTTAAAAAACCTTCTTCTTAAAATTTTGCTTGATATGTAGTAATTTTAAAACTTTCCTAATTTCTATGTACTCCTTTTTTCCTTATAGAACCTCCTGATCTTTCTACTGTGATTGAGCCTATCACTGAAGAACGTGCTTCTAGAACTTTGTATCGTATAGAACTCTTGAGGAAAGTCCGAGAGCAGGTTCTCCATCACCCACTATTGGCAGAGAGGCTAAAATTGTGTCAGCCAAGTTTGGATTTACCAGAATGGTGGGAGTGTGGCAAACACGATAAAGATTTATTGATTGGAGCTGCTAAACATGGAGTCAGCAGGACAGATTATCACATTCTAAATGATCCTGAACTTTCTTTTCTTGATTCTCATAAAAATTTTGCTCAAAATAGAGGTGGTGGTAATCTAACTACCATATCTCTATTAAATCCACTGGGTGTTTGCTGTGGTCAGTCAATGTCTATTATCCCAACCTCACTAGTACAAGATGAAAAACCTACAGAACAAGCTGAGGTTAAAGTGGAAGGAGCTGAAAAAGTACCAGCCAAAGAAAAGTCTGGTGAGGAGGAGGAGGAGGAGGAAGAAGAGGCAGCAGATGTTGCAATAAAAAGTGATAAGGAGGAGGAGGAAGCTGAGGTTGAGGTTGCTCCTGTAAAATGTGAAGTAAAAGATACAGAACTGAGTATAGAAGTTGATCCTAAATCAATTTCTGAAAAAGGTTCGGAAGATGATGAAGAAGAAAAACTTGATGATGATGACAAGTCAGAAGAATCTTCACAACCTGAAGGTAATTGTAGATGCAACCTGAATTAAGAATTATTTTGACTATACTTGGCAGACCAGATCTTAGCAGTTCTTTCAATGGACTTAAAATTTTCAAGTCTGATCTCACTCAAACTTTTTAAAGTGCAGTACTAGGAGTGCAAGACTTTAATATTTTTCTTTTCAATAAACCTTTCCACATTTATTTTCCTACCAAGGAATTTCTACATCTGTCTACAAATCCTTATTTGTGTTATATATTTACCATGTTCTTAAGGCACTTGCCAAGACTGTTTGACCTCATTATTGCTTTCTGAAAACTAAGCACAGGCTTAATCATCAACATCGCTGTGCTGTTGTAAAGAAAGATCAATAGAAATGGATAAGAGAGCTTGAGAATACAATTTGATAGCTACTATTTTATTTGGTTCTAACAAATAAAGGGTACTATATAAATGTTTTAGAAATAGCACTGTCATCTCTGTTATTTATTTTGAACTGCAATAAAATAGAATATAAAAGAACAAAATTATATAATCAAAGTAAGAAAGCATCCTAGAAAATTATTGAGATTTTACTAAATAAAATACCATAAATTTATAAATTTTACTAAAAAATTATAATTTTTCTAAGAGAATTTCTTGGAGTTTTTTTCTTCTAACTTCATCTTAGAAATAAAATACATTTGTCCATTATGATGTACAGAAAATTCCCAGTACTTAGTTCAATCAAAGCTTTAATGATCATATAAAATTTATTACACTATAAATAACTGTCCTATTTGGGGGAACTAATTTTTGGTGATCGTTATTTCTCGACAGGAATGATTTCTCGGGGTAAGAATTTTGATGAAGAAAGCAATGCATCCCTGAGCACTGCAAGGGATGAAACGCGTGATGGATTTTATATGGAAGATGGAGACCCATCAGTAGCCCAGCTGCTTCATGAAAGAACATTTGCCTTTTCTTTTTGGCCTAAGGTATGTTCAATATATAACATTATTATTTGATTTCTGGAAAGTTATCAGCTATGAATAACTTAATAGTGTATATCATAATTCAATTCTGTAAAGATATAGAACAGATTCTCTTCAGGAGGGATGAGAGGCACTCAAGAAGAATTTGAAGTATTTACAGGTTTGGCTCTCAGCAGCTAAACATATCTGATTTTCTCAACTGAAGAGGATTCAATTAGAGGTATTCTAGCTTTTCTGCATAATAATAGAACAGGAAAATAAAGTAAAATTTCAGACTGAGACTTCCTTTTCCGTTGCCTATCACCTAAGAGATATGTTCTGGGCCTGCTATTCAGAAACCAACAACTTAAAATAAATATTATGGTATTTCCTAAATGTTGTAATGTAGATGGATTATTATTATTATTATTTGTAATCTTAAACAAGGCTTAATAGACTATCTCATAGCTTTCATTTTTTAAAAAATAAAATTCAGAATAGATAAAGTTCTCATAGTGAAATTGTATTAACCTCATATACATCTCAGTTTCTGATTTCATTGGGTGCTAGAGAAAAATAAAGTAGTAAAAGTCTTAAGCTTCCTAATCACCATAACGGGGCCATCTGGATTAGGGGAAAATAACCTTGCTATAATAGGCTTATTCCTGGGGAAAACAAGCAGCTGGCTGCAGCTGCTGAAATCTGCTGGCAGCTTTTATTCTATTTTGTAGTTTAGTGAAGATTAATCCTATCTGGTTATCAATCGATAATTTCCAAATATTGATAATTACTTTGGACAAGTATTTGTGATTCAAGATACTGTTAACTGTGTGTTTCCACAGAAAGTGGCTTAAAATTAACGTATTGCTAGTTTACAATAAACTTCAAAAAATAATGTAAATCAATTAATATAGTATGGTACAAATGTACAAATAACACCACTAGCAGAAAATATAATATGTTCATGTCAATAACAGCACACAAAAACATAATCTTTACAGCATTCAGATTTTAAAAGCAAATATTAGCCAAGTAATTTAACTTCCTTAAATTTCTTAATTTAACAAAAATCAGAAGGGCATTATATAAAGCATAACATTAAAAGTTCCAAAAATATGCAATTAAGATTCAAAGTATTTTCTATGCAGCAGTGCATGTTTTGTATTTGCTTTTATTTTGAGCATGCCGTAATTAAATTGTTTCAGTATACATGCTTGAGTGGAACTTGAAGTGATAATGGGTGTGGAATGAGAACTGACATTTATGGGATGTTCTGAGATTGGTACCCTTTTCACAAAGTTGAACTTTATTAATAGTGACACTAATAAAGAACCACTTCCTAGGACAGAATTACAGATGGTGTTGTCTCTGACCTACCTAAGACAAAGTTGTTGAGAGTAAAGATTATATTATTGTGTAGTAGTTGCACTATTACTTGTCAATTCGGCTTGAGTTTTAAAATGTCTCTGTAATAGCAAACACTCAGGAAAAAGTACTGCACATCCAACAGTTTGTTTATTTTGATTACCAACAGCAATGATGTTTGTTCTTCATTTATGTGCATTCAGTTTAATTTCAGGGTGATTGGGAATACTTATCAGATGCAGAATTTCAATTATAATTACTTTGGATCTAAAATTAGTAAATCTGTTAAACCATACAATAATGCAGATTTTGTATTTCCCTTTTGCAGGATCGAGTAATGATCAACCGATTAGACAGCATCTGTGAAGCAGTGCTGAAGGGAAAGTGGCCAGTAAATAGACGCCAGATGTTTGATTTCCAGGGGCTTATACCAGGATATACGCCAGCAGCTGTGGACAGCCCTCTACAGAAAAGAAGCTTTGCTGAACTCTCCATGGTTGGTCAGGCCAGCATCAGTGGCAGTGAAGATGTCTCTGTATCGCCTCAGTTATCTAAGGTATGTTTTGTTTAACAAAAGGAAACGGGCCAAAATAGCAGCAAAAAACACATGTGGCAATAAATTCCACTTTTGCCAGAAAAAATAAACAAAAATAAATAACATTTAGATTGAAAGTAGTTTTTATGACACATTTTTCATTAGACAAAAACCATAATTAATTTATCTAATGTTGGTCAGGCCAAAAAATATTATTGATTGGGACAGTGCCATAATATTATGCTTTTTCCATTTTTCAAAAATGCAGTAAAAATTGAACACATTTCTTTAAAAAAAGCAATGGTAAAATCATTGCTCATAATGATATATGTTAATTTTTCATTAGGAAGATGTACTCAATTTATCAGTTCCACGTCAGCGGAGGAGGCGGAGGAGGAAGATTGAAATTGAGGCTGAAAGGGCAGCCAAGAGGAGAAATTTAATGGAAATGGTTGCCCAATTGCGGGAATCACAGATTGTCTCTGAAAATGGGCAAGAAAAAATTGTAGACTTATCAAAAGCCTCACGGGAGGCAGCAAGTTCTACCTCAACTTTTTC
Source organism: Arizona elegans (assembly GCA_022577455.1). Taxonomy (NCBI): domain Eukaryota; kingdom Metazoa; phylum Chordata; class Lepidosauria; order Squamata; family Colubridae; genus Arizona; species Arizona elegans. The sequence continues at coordinate 29,168,254 of JAKOOJ010000002.1, read as the reverse complement.
AGCTGTTCCTTCAAAGTTTCTGTTATCTACTGTTTCGACACCAGTATCTGATGCCTTTAAAAGTCAAATGGAGCTGCTACAAGCAGGCCTTTCTCGCACACCCACAAGACATCTGCTAAATGGTTCCTTAATTGATGTCGAGCCACCCATGAAAAGGAGAAGAGGAAGAAGGAAAAACGTAGAAGGTCTTGATCTTTTATTTATAAGCGGCAAGCAAGCATCTCTGACAGCAGTAAGAAAATATTTCCATTATATTATTTTCAAAAAAAGAAAATACAGCATAATTATGATAAACATAGGGCCCAACCTGTGGACCCTATGCATCTCCCTAGCTGTTCCCAGAATATTTCAGAATATGTAAAATAGAATATTTAACTTACACCTGAAGTATTTGAGAGCTGATTTTTCGTATTTGGAGAAATTTAAAGATACATGTCTCTTCTTAATTCCTATCAAAATGCAAAAAAGGGGGGAAAACATTCTGGCAGCAGCTATTCTATGAATGTAGGAAATAAATCTGGAAAATCTTGTAGAAATCTTGTGGTATTGTAAATATTAATCAGTTGATTATAACAGGCTTTTATGGATCATAGTTTGCTTCATCAGATGAGTAACAGAAGATTTACTTGCAAAAGTTTAACATTGCTGCGCTGGAATGTTTCACTATATGTAGGAAATAAATCTGGAAAATCTTGTAGAAATCTTGTGGTATTGTAAATATTAATCAGTTGATTATAACAGGCTTTTATGGATCATAGTTTGCTTCATCAGATGAGTCACAGAAGATTTACTTGCAAAAGTTTAACATGGCTGCGCTGGAATGTTTCACTTAAAACAATGCTTATTGATCACATAGGTCTTTTTAGAATAAAAATTGAAAGTTGCTTGCAGCCAGATGTTTGCAGCCAGGTGCCCATCTAACCATTTAAAATAGAAGAGCGTGAAACTGTGTACAGAACATTTTGGTAACTTAGTGTTACAATACTAGTTATACGCTTCATGATCTAAAAATTCCAGATATGTCCACCAGTCTAAATAAAAGTTGTCTATCCTTACTATATAGCCATATGTGTCTACTTTAAACCACAAAGATATCAAAATGACTGCCTTTATGTATTTTTTGCCATACATGGCATCATAACATGCTTTTTACTTGCCTTTCCTCACCTTGTCCTTAGAACTGTACAGTATGTATAAGCAATGGTGAAATAGCTATGTATATCTATACATACTTACAAGTACAAGTACTTACAAGAAATAATATCTGTTGTTTGTCATTATTATTTAAAAGGCTAACAGTATTCCCCATTTAAATTAGGTGTTTTATGCATCACTCCTGTTGAATTAGCATTATGTTGAAAGTTAATAGAATTTTGAACTTTCTGCAGGAAGATGCAGAAGTGACCAAAGTGTTTGATGAAGAAATGGAACCTCCTCCAGCAAGAAACATTCCATCTCCTGGGCAACTGGATCCTGATACTCATATTCCTGTCATTAATATAGAAGATGGGACCAGACTAGTGGGAGAAGATGCACCTAAAAACAAGGATTTAATTGAATGGCTTAAATTGCATCCCATGTATACTGTTGATATGCCAAGTTATGTACCAGTAAGTGAATACTCACCTTCTATTTTATTATTTTACCATTTTATTTATATGTGACAAAGTTCCTCGGATATTTAAAGAAAACACTTTACAATAAGTAAAGTAAGCAAACCAGTTGTAAATATTGAAAGTGTCAAATTATTTTTGTGGTCTCTGACCTATTTGAAAAGCTTAAGCTTAGATCCTTGTTTTGGAATTCTCTTACTCTGTTTAGTAACAGAAGACTTTGTAAAGTCTTAGTTTAAAAATATTACTGTTAAACATGTAATAGTCTTGATGCTACTGTTAATGTTTATTTCAATAATAAAATATACTGTACATATAGTTTTATAAATTAAGCATTCATGTCTAGGAAATAATTGCCCTTTTTCCTTTCTTTAGAAGAGTGCAGATGTGCTGTTTTCCCCATTTCAGAAACCGAAGCAAAAACGGCACAGATGTCGAAATCCTAATAAATTGGATATTAATACCTTAACTGGAGAAGAGAGGGTTCCTGTTGTAAATAAACGGAATGGGAAGAAGGTAATGCACTGACTAATTTCCTCTATGACTACCCATTGTTTCATTTAATTTTCAGGTAAATGCTTTTATATTACTTTTCTATAAAACGGCATGCCTCAGTCATCTCAAACATTCTGTATCATTTTGTTTGAAATATCAGTATTGAATCAACGATCTCCTTCATTGAAGATTTTCTGGAGGAGGCCGGATCGTTTCTAGTTTGACTTCTTATTTCTCTTTAGTTTTTCACATCATGGGATAGGAGAAATCTTGATTCTATTAACATTTTGGATTTTAAGTTGCAATATTCTTAAGCTATTTGACAATTTTTTGTACTTTATTAATAATGATTAATAAGTCATTTGTCATTCAGATTATCAGTGACAGTATGTATAAATAAATAATAGGCTAGATTTGTTAAATTGCATACATTATGAAATAGAGATCTTTTCTTTAATTAAAATTTAATATATATTATTAGATGGGTGGTGCTATGGCCCCACCAATGAAAGACTTGCCAAGATGGCTGGAAGAAAATCCAGAATTTGCTGTTGCTCCAGATTGGACTGACATTGTTAAGCAGTCTGTAAGTAATAAGAGTTTTTTTAATTACACAGATTTATTTAGTTCAATTTTGGTGCTATCAAACTCCAGAATTCTTTAGGTCTCTCACAATATTAAAATACTGTGGCATAGTTTAAATGAGGGAACCCAGACTGTACCTAATCTGTCACCTTTTACCACCTGAAAAAATTGCAGGATGACAGGCAGTTCCTCAAATAAGTGGGCTCCGTGTCTTTTAAGTGGGAACCAGCACTTTGAAATGCACCCAGAAGTATATTGGGTAAACAGTACAGCTTGTTAAACAGATAGGATACCACTGCTCAAATTGCTGCACAGTGGACCAGATGCAGCTTCTGAGCGCATTGGTGACAAACACATGTGAGACAGTGGAGAACTACACAATGAAGAAAGCATAAGTATCTATGCTTCATGTAACTTTACCATCTCTTTTTCTTTCGTATGATTTATTCATTGGTAAACCTATTCACAGGTGAAAAACTCAGCACCATATTCCCATGTAGTTCCCTCAGTTATGCTGTTGATGTTTAGCAATGTCATATTTTGGAGTAAAAGAAAACCAGAAGACGTATATAATGCTTCTGCAATGCTTCACACATCTATTTTACCTCTTCATATCCCCAATTGAAAAGAATCAGATAGAAAATTTCAGTCATGCTCTTTGGACATTACATCTTGCTTCTCTTACAATTGTGTTCCTTGGATTTAATCTGATGTTAAAAACCTGATTTTTTATTAGGGATAACTTTTATAATTCATAGATTTTAAGATCAAAGGTAGACAAATAAGATGAGTAAATGGACCCCTTTATTATATACAATTGTGAATCATATAAGCAGCATGATGTAAAATGCTCAGTATAAAGGCATCATTATAAATGAAAGCATAATTGTATGCTTGTGCTTTTCTCCTCACCTCCACTCCCACCCAACCCCCCCCCCCCCCCATCATTTAGGGTTTTGTTCCAGAATCCATGTTTGACCGTCTTCTCACAGGTCCCGTGGTGCGAGAAGAGGGTGCAAGCAGAAGAGGGAGAAGGCCAAAAAGTGAAATTGCCAAAGCAGCTGCAGCAGCTGCTGCTGTAGCTTCAACATCGGGAATTAACCCACTGATAATGAACAGTCTGTTCGCTGGAATGGATCTCGCAAGCCTTCAGAATTTACAAAACCTACAATCTCTCCAACTTGCAGGTCTCATGGGCTTCCCTCCAGGACTGGCGACAGCTGCTGCTGCTGCTGGAGGTGATTCTAAAAATCCAGCTGCTATGCTGCCTCTGATGTTGCCAGGTATGGCAGGGTTGCCCAATATGTTTGGACTAGGTGGATTGTTGAATAACCCAATAACAGCTGCTTCTGGAAACACCACTATGGCTTCCAGTCAAGGAGAAAGTGAAGATGGCACTTCAAAAGTAGAAGAAAAGAAGAATGAGAATGAAGAGGAGAACAAAGACTCTGAGAAAAGCACAGACGTTGTTTCAGCTACTGACTCTGCAAATGGATCTGTTGGTGCAACTGCTGCTGTGGCCTCTGCTACCACCACAAGCAACACTGGATTGTCTGCCAACCCTCTAACCTTCAATCCTTTCCTTCTGTCAACAATGGCCCCTGGTCTGTTTTACCCTTCTATGTTTCTACCTCCGGGATTGGGAGGATTGACACTACCTGGTTTCCCAGCATTAGCGGGACTTCAGAATGCAGTGGGCTCCAGTGAAGTGAAGGTTACGGATAAAACTGAAGAAGCTGCCTTTAAAGATGAAGAAAATCTAGAGGGCAGTGATGCAGAGGAGAGCCTTGATAAAACTGCAGATTCCTCTGCTTTAGAAGATGAAATAGCACAGGGTGAAGAATTAGACTCACTTGATGGGGGGGATGAAATAGAAAACAATGAAAATGATGAATAAGCAGTACAAGTTACTGTTCAAGTGTTTTAAACTTTTGACAAGTGGTAGTCCTACTGTTTACACTCACAGTTAATGTCCATACTTAGTTTTATAAGCTGTTCTGTAACATAGTGTAGCAAACAAAAAGTCATGTTATACAGATGAGTCAAAAGGTATCTTGGTCATTAAGTATTGTGCAGTGCATTATTTATTATCCCTAGAAGAGATGAAATGGAGAGGTGACCTTATCTTTTTAAGGAAATTGATATAATGCTCTGCTTTTTTTTCCTTTTGGTACCATTGGTATTATAAAGCAGCAACTTGTAATAGAGTGGCACTAAATAGAAGGAAGTGCTGCTGAAAGGAAGTATGAAGTTATATATTTAATTATTAATTTTTAATTTTTTGCTGTGAAGGTCAAGATAAATTTTAACATGCATATCATTCTTACATATCATTTTGACTGTATGGAAATTCACTCGTGCACAAATGTGCACATGCACACCCACACATATATACACACATTCTCTGACAATCTCCATGATAGTGTGAATGTCTCTCTGTCTTGAGACACAGCAATAATAAGGCAGCTGTTGAATGTGAAGAGTACCTTTTGGAAATTACCCATTGAAAAGGTTCTTGCAGGATAAAACTACAGTTAAATCGTCTCGTGATTTTGTAATGCACTGGTAAAACAATTTTTTTTAAAAATCAGGTACCTTTTTAAATTAAAGGACTTTGTTACTTTAGCCACAAAGCTAAACAGATTACCTCAACTCTAAAGTAGCCTTGAAGTTTACAGACATGACTTTGTAAATGTATGTTTTTCTTTTTTTTTTGTGATGTCTTTTTATTCCCCCCCCCCCCCCACCTTGGAAATTGCTATCATGTAAGATAAGATGTAAATTGCTGCCAACTGTAGTAATGATGCTTTTAATAAAAGTGACTCATGATATGTAAGGTGTAATTCCTAGAATATAGTGATCACAACTGATTCATGCTCAACAGAAACAAATATATCACTGCAGTCTTCCCCCTGTATCTTTCTTTACCAGCTTTTCTATCTCCAAATATACTAAATTAGTCGTCTGGGAAAAGACAAGGGAAAAAAAGCCTGAATTATACTCATATTGTTCAACCCTTACTGAAGCTTCAGAAAGATGCACAAAGACCTGCATTACTCCCTCAACATATTTTCAAATGTGTTCTGTGTGTGATAATGTGGTACATTAAAGAACAAAAGGGTAAAAGAAAAATGAGGCTTTGATAGGCATGATATCTAGGTCATTTATCCTTGGTTAATGGGTAGAAAAATACAATACTGTAGTTTGAGGAAGGAACATAAAGGCACTGTGGTGGGCTGTAGATTAATGTCTGGGATGCTAGAAAGCTCTGTCAAACATCCTACAGGAAACTAAAACTGACCCACTTTATAGAACACCTAAGCTGCTTCTGAAATGCTGCTGGTTTGCACCTTTTTATGACCTTGGATAATGTAGCTTTTGAGAGTTATGCTTTCACAGTGCTGTCACCAAAATGAACATATAGCAACCCTGCCATGAAGTTAAAGAGGTAGGCATTTCACCTTGGCAAGAAGAAAGAATTCACCAGGATGCTCAGTTCCATTGATTGATCCATTAGATCAATCCTTTAGACTACTTGAGAATACTATAACAATTATCAGGAAAACAAAAAATAATCATTTAAGCTAGCTAGCTGTGTATATTTCTATAGTTCTGTTAATAGCTGCTAATAAAGTTTAATGAGACTATTTTTTAAAATAACCAGTTCAGTTAGAATTGAGTGTGGAGAGTGAAAGTGTTGCCATAAACAATGAAAACAAAATAATGAACAGCTAGTAACTAAATATTGTAAGACTGAAAGATATGCATTGCTTGAATTAGTCCAGATCAAAATGTCATGTAACCTCCATTTTAATAGATCAGAGTAGCTAATAGAGGTCAGGATTTTTTTTCTTTGTACATGCTATTGCACAGTCAACTGTGTTGTTATTTCCTGTCAAATTCACATACAGTGTCTGTTATAAAAATCTAGAAACCAACAGAGGGGCCATCAATCTGATTGGGAGGGGCATACCTTGTATCTTATTCATATCTGCCTGCTAAATTTTCACTAATGGCTCATTTTCAACAAACTATGTAGTTTATGGTAAAAGTAACACTATAAAATATTTGATTTTGCATAATTTAAAGCATTCTGTTTTATACTGGCAGAAAGTAATTTAATGAAGGTTAATGATATCCCTGGGGAAAGGAGTTTTAATTGTCAAGAGCAAAGGCAATTAAAAAACAGGGGCACCTGCACTATCTGTCTACAGAACATTTTATTTCTGGCTACTGTGTCCATTTCTGAACTGTACAACTTGTCTTACGGTGCCCTAAGTTGTCAGTACAAAATAGGCCTCTGCCTATTTTATTAATAAATAGTATTTTTTTATAAAAAACACCAAACATCTGTGAAAATACTTTTTTCACGTAGCAAGTAGAAAGAGGCCATCCTTTCTGTTAGAAAATCAGGTGAAACTATAGGTCCATGTTTAATGAAAAGAATGTTTTGGTTCCATTTCAAAAAGATTTCAAACAGAAAATTTATGGTATATATTTATTTTTGAACATATGCATAATTTTCCATTTTTCCTTCTTGGACATGTGTTTAGAGGAAGCAGTCTGGACATCAGTTTCCTTACAGTGCTGTCTGCTAGTATGAAGGATCATAGATCACTTGCATAGACCAATACCAAATAGATCAGGGGTGTCAAACTTGCATCATCACTGTGGCTTTTTTCCCCTTTGCTAAACTGGGCGTGGGCATGGCTAGCGTGTGACGCATCCGGCCAGCGGGCCACGAGTTTGACAGCCCTGAAATAGATACATAGAAGGCAAACACCAAAAGTGCCATACATACTCCCGTACATATATTTGTATGGCAGGTGAGAGAAGCAGTACTATTGAACTCCACAGAACATCCTTTTACACACCCCAGCTCCAAAAGTTATGTCAATAATCTATAACGTTACTTTATTTGTTTGAAATCTAAGCAAATAACATGGGAAAAGCAAAGCAAAGGAAGACTGGAATGATGTAGACAGTAGGTAGCATTCTGTGGGTATCCAATGGCTCAATTCACCTATCAGCTGTTGATTAATAAAAACTGGCCATGTGGGTGAGTGTAGTGAAGTGTAGGAATTTTGAGATAAGGGGAAAACAAGATACAGAAGTTTTTCTAGCATTGCTAGCAAAGCAACATCTTGTGGTAGAAAGGTTTAATTATGAAAAAGGCTGTTTCAGAATTGCTGAGTCTGAAGTTTGATAGCAATTTTGGTATGGAACAACCAGAAATCGAAAAGAAATCCATCCCTGTAGAATAATTAAACTTAACAATATATTCCAATATTTACTAATAAAATTGTAGTGTCTAATTTGCCAATTCACTCTAAATAATTTCCAGATTGGAATCGTTTTTGTTTTTTTTTAAATAAACTATGCAACCAAAATGAATTAGTTATCAATATGGAGGTACAAATCTGTATAATTGGCATAGATTATTACAGTACTTGCAATTTGATTACAAATTTGGTTTCAGTGGTATCAGTTTATTACTCATATGCTACAAAGCTTATGTATAAGAATTTGGGCAGAAGTATTTTTTTTAAATGAAGTATATTGCTATATATACAGTATATATGATAGCACTATCTGTGTAGTCAGCAGTTCATTCTTTACAAAATCAAATTTTGGTGTGGAATGTAGGGATGGGAGTGTGCATGTGTGAAAATACTCATCTTTTCTCTTAGTACTGACTACTGTGTATGTTATATGTACTAAGGAAGAAAACACAAAATTATTTGTACTAATACTTTCTGATATCTTTTTCCCCTAAAAAATAACCACAAGGAGGGGAAGGGTAGAGTTTGGATAAGAACAGTTCTCAGAGATAAATTGTTTAACCAATTGCCTTGAACCATTTTTTTTTCTAATGAAAATCACTCTACTGATTAATTAACAGATTACAAAATGTGCTCACAAATGAAATGTATCACTATGAAGACTTCTTTCTGTACTATATTAACATAATTTGGAAATACTGGTAGTGGCTTCTGTTTTTATTCAAATAGTGATATTTATTATTTTAGAAAATGCAAAGAATTGCTGAAGCTTAGCTATGACTCTGCATGTAATTATTAAAATGGTTTAACTGAATCAGGAACAAGATTATTGGCCAGCATTCTTTGCCTCTCTCAAACATAAATTGAAGCCCAAATAAATGCATGGTTTTGGTAGCATGTCCCACTAGCTGCCTTCACAAAGTACACTTAACCTGTTACTGATTAGCTTCATTTTGGGATTTGTAGAATACATTGAACCATGAATTAACTAAATGAGTTTGGATACACATAATGCTAAGACACAAAAAAACCCTAAACCATTTTAGCATTAGTGAAGCTTGTTGAGTTGTTCAAATGCATCTACTCTGTTTTCCTTAGTTGATTAAGTTGTGTAAATATGCCCAATTAAATTAAATATTTTTCATCTTAGTTTAGTTTCACAACTGTAAAGGCACCCAGAATTTTGCTATTACACAAGTAATGTAATGGATTGTTCATGTTCTTGGCTCTTTGCAAAGTTGAAGATTTAATGCAATAGAACTCCCTGGTTCTTATTCCCCTGAACCTACTTTTTATGTCTTGTGTGTTTTCTGATTTTTTTTTTTTAATTTTGGAGGGTGGGTGTGGGGATTGGACCACAGAAGAAAACTTGCAAAACTTACCAGATGGTGCTCCAGAATGGCTTTACTAAACAGTTAATGCATAACAAGGGTCACAATGTGAAAAAGAAAATTAAGAATCCCTGCCCCAAAATGAATCCTTTTCTGATACTGGAAACAAAAAGCGCACTCAGCTTTATTGATGTAGTGATGTGTTTGTGTTAGTGGCCGCTTGGGCTGAACACCAATTTACAGTGTGACCTTCAATGAACCAGCATTTTTCTTAAAGGCTGCCTGGAGAGCCATGACAGATTACATCAGCCTAATTCGTTTCCAGATACGTTCAGCTCTTTTAGACAAAGGAGAAGCCATGCACTACCTCCAAAGCTTTAAATGGTAAATTCACAACTGGACTTTCTGATGTAATTGCCATTATTTCTCTCAGTTGATCAGTCCTTAACATTCTTCAAGAAAGCTGGCCATCTGCCAGTTATGTATGGCGAATGGAGACTTCAGACAAGATGAATGCAGAGGTCACTACAAATGCCTATGTTTATACACAAGCGTGCTGACCTACATTATGTTTATGTTTAAAATGTATGTTTTGGCATTCATAACTATTTTAGAGATGCTTAAAATGAATTTTAAATGTGCAAAATATGCCATTTTAATTATATATAAAGTATTTTAAATTTTAAAATAAAAAATATGCAGCATATAAACAATGAAAAGAAAGGCATGGGCCAGGAATGGAGAATTCTATGGCATCATACAAGTTAACCAAATACTAGAATTGAGTGCATTAAAAACATTCAAATGCTTAGACAAATAAAATAGTTTTTGTTCTGGTCCCTGAAAAGTAACAAAGCAGATGCCAGTTGTGCTGCCCTTGGAGGTCATCCTTGTGAAGGCTTTCTAGCAGCTACCTGCTGGACCTCAGCATGATGGAAACCTGCAGCAAGGGATCTGAGGATAAACTTACAGCGTATGTAGGAATAAACACAGAGGTATTTTCTCACAGACTGATTCAAAGCAGTGAAAGCTCGCTAGCACCTTAAATTGGGATCAGAAATTATTTATGCTGCAATGAAGACAGTGTACAACTGGTATAACATGTTCCTAACCTCTAGTGGTGCTTTCCAGTCTTATTTTGTAATACCTGAAGTTTCCAGTCTGTCTTCAAGAACATCTATAAAAAAATATAACAATACATACAGTATCACTTGTACAGAAGACTATAATTGAGACACTTCTTAAATTTCTTTGTAGTTGGGATGAAAATCTGGTTATGTATCCTGAGCACTTCCTCTTGTACAATATCTTTCGCGAATTGACACCGGACCCTACCTTCCCTTCTTTGCATTACTTCCATAGTGCTACCAATTTTAGAACTCTGTGGAATAACTGTCGAATCAGATAATTTCTTTGGTAATAAATAAATTGAGTGAGTTACAGTTTAAAAAATACATGGAAAAAAATTCACAGCTAACAAGGAGAGCATGACTCCAACTATAAACCACCTACAATAGAAGAAGGCATCACTGTTACCCTGTCCCCAAGGTCTGGCAGAATAGTCAGGTCGTCAAGTATTTCTGAAAGAACATAGAAAATAGCATCTTTGTGATTCTCTGGGGATTCATCTTTCTACTGAGCAGGTGCTATAACAGTTGGAAGTCTTAACTTCCTCATTTTAGGACCAATATTTTTACAGCTTTTCATGTCATTTTGAGAGTGCGGGCCACTGTTTAATTGTGAGTGTCCTTTAATTGTTTGAAACACATGGACATACAATCTTCCTTCTGGAAACTCTCCAGCTGAAAGTAACAGGACAGATTTGCAATTCCTGGTCTCTTGTTTGGATGACAACTGAGTACTCGCTGTGTATTTATATACCATCAAGAAGACTACATATAAGACTGTATACCATCAAGAAGACTGTATGTTGAAAAACACAGAGCAGACCTAAATTTACAGTTACTGTTTTCTTCTTCCTAGTGTTATTTCCGCGCTATGGCAAGGCCCGCTTGTTGGCAAAGCTGTCTTCATTTGGGTTGAACCAGGGTGCTTTCAGGGGTGATCCCCAAGTATTTCATGGGTGGATGGATCACATCAAGGTGCACAGTTACTGAGTCTATTACTCTAAAACTCCACTCTCCAATATAGCCAGGAATAGGTAACAGGTAATCTGTATGTTGGACTTCTTGGTTTTAAAATATAAGATGAAATGTAAAAATGTTTGCTACCGATTCTATGGGTGTGGCTTGATGGGCGTGGCTTGGTGATCATGTGACTGGGTGGGCATGGCCAATTTGACATCACTCACTGTTAGAGCCAGGAGCTGCACATTTTGAAGCACATTCTGCCCTTCTGAAGCCCCCAACCCTTTGAGTTTCCCTCTGCCACCCAAGTGAACATCAGAGCCTTCTCTTGCGGAAGCAGAATCCAGGCACAGAAATGATAAAATGAGTGGTGGGGATGGGGAGGAGAAAGTGAAATTAGCAGAATCCAGGTACAGAAATGGAAAAACGGGGGGGGGGGGGAGAAGGGAGAGGAGACGGTGTAATTAGCAGAATCCAGGTACAGAAATGGAAAAACGGGGTGGGGGGGAATGGGGAGGAGAAGGTGTAAGAAGATGTTTCTTTAGATTGCTGACGCTCCCAACAATGAGTTTGGTGGTGATCTAAGGAAATGTCTTCCAGCTCTTCAAGATCGACTTTAAGCCAACAGCAAAAGTAGTGGTGGCAGGGCGGGGGCAACAGGGGCGTGTGTGTGTCCCTCCTTCCACAAGGACTTGGAGGCAGACACTGCCCATCTGAGGAAAAGAAGAGGCGGTGAAGCCCTGGCTGTCACCTGGGAGAGGAAGACCACAGAGGGACACACACACACACACACACACCCCGTCACCCCTGCTACTTTTGCTGTCGGCTTCTTGGTACTCTTAAAGTCGATCTTGAAGAGTTGGAGGACATTTTCTTAGATCGCTGACACCCCAAACAATGAGTGTGGCAGCGTGGAAGCCAAGCAAGTATGGCAGGGCTGCTGGGAAGGGAGTAAGCTGCTAGCCCCCTTCCCTGCAGCCCTGCCATGCTTGCCTACCTTCCACGTGGCCTTCCGCTTGCCTGCCTTCGAAAGCTAGCCATGGGAAGGCCACATGGAAGGCAGGGAAGCATGGCAGGGCTGCGGGCCGTGGTACAGTTTGGGGGCGTGGCCAGCCAGCAATTGCTACTGGTACTGCGAACTAGCCCCAATCTCCACTACCGGTCCTCCTGAACCAGTCTAAACCAATAGCATTTCACCCCTAGATAAGACCCTCTTAGTTGTTGGCTCAATGGTACTCAAAATGACAAGATTTGCTCCTTGTAGCTTTTTAGTGAAAAGCACAATACATTCTGTTTAGAACTAATAACCAGCTTAATAATTAGTATTTATGTTAGGTCAAGTGCTTTCTTTCTAAAAGACTTTTTCTTTATTTCAATGACATTTATTCCCTCATTATAAACAATTTATTTGCTCATTATAAACAAATAAAAATAATAGTTCCTTCCTCCATTTACAGGTAGTCTTCAATTTACAATCACAATAGGGTTTGGAAAATTCATCATTAAGTGGTGCACTTAATGTGGTATCACCATTAAGTGTGGTATCATATGACCATACCTGACTTTTTTGCCCTTTTAACATATTAAAAAGAGATGTGTAAATCTCTTTTGCCTGCTAGCTTCCTGTTGACTTTGTTAGCCAGAAGTCATCTGGGAAGTACATAAATGATGTTCATGTGACTGCAAGACACTGCAACTATTGTAAGTGCAAGCCTGTTGCCAAGTGCCTAGATCACAATTATGTAACCATGGGCATGCTGCAACTGTTGTAAGTGTGAGCAGTTGTGAGTCACTTTTTTCAGTGCTACCATAATTTCAAAATCTCTAAATGAATAATTGTTAAGCAAGGACTACCTGAAATTATATTAAAGAACAAAGAATCCTCCACTGACTCCACCAGATGATTTGTTAATAGCTCCAAAGAAGATAACAAGGGCTGCAGAACAGCAATCAAAACCATTGCTAAACTATCAGTATCTTGGAAGCCATTTCAAGGGCTACAATAATGACAGTCAAAATAGAAAAGGTGATGAATGAACCCAGTGCAGTCTTAAAAGATCCAAGAGTGGAAGGAAATTGGAATTATGAGAAGGGAGATAATTCTATATACAAAAATGTTGACTTTGAGAAAAGCTCAAAAAGCTTAATCTTTCTTAATGTACATGGGATTGTCTTTTAAAGTCAATGCTTTATTTTAAATATATCATGAAGTTTCCATGCTTTATTTTAAATATATCATGAAGTTTCCATGAAAGTAGTTCAGGAGAAGAGCCTTCTCTACCATTGGACCTGCCCTTTGTAATATCTGCCCCCCCCCCATATTGAAGTTGACTCCAACCCTCTTGACCTTCTGTAAGAATCTGGTTCTGCTAGGTGGCTTAGGGCTCCAGTGGGGAAGCATCATAGTGGAGGTGGTTGATCGATTAACAACAGATCTGACCTCCACAGCCTGCTCCCACCCTCCCTGTCTTTTAATCGGGTCACCATATTTGGCTGTGTGTTGTATCTTATTCATGCTTTTATCTCTGGACAGTTTTTATTTTTTATGACTCTAAGCTGCCCAGAGTTACCCTGAGGTAAGATGGGTGGCCAATAAATTTTATAAATAAATGAATAAAATTCTTTTCTGCCATATTATGTAATTCTCATTTGTTTCAAACTCTAAAGAAACATTTGCAGTTGTCAAGTAATTAGAGAAAGAAGCACGTTTTCCCTTTGCCAAAGATAGAAGAGCTCTTTCAGGTCTTCAGCAATGCTACAATTGAAGCTTCAGCTGTTTTTGCATGTGTGATCTACGTAAAAAAATGTCTCACCATTGTGGCTTCATATTGACTTTTTTGACCATACCTTGTAGTCACCCCTGTTTGGTAACAATACAGAAGTGATTTGCCTTTGCAATCTAACAGGTTGGTTTTTGAAGACTTGTTTTTTTAAAAAAAAAAAAAACAAAAAGAATAAGGGAAATTAATGAATAGTGAAAAAAAGAAAATAGTAAAAAAAAATCAATTGGAAATGTAGAAAGGAAAAATAAAGGAGATAGGAGGAAAAATTGTAAATTTATATTTTATAAACATTTTAGTCTTTATTCTTATTTTGTTATATTTTATTCTCTTTCTCTAAGGTTACATCTTTCTTTCGTTTATCTATCTATATCAATTTATCATCTATTTACCCTTTCTAATCTTCAAATTTATAAATCAGTAGTTCATTTTTCTCTTTTTTCCGCAAAAAGTCCATAAGGGATTCTAGTCACTAATAAATGCAGCTGTTAATTTGGCTATCTCTGCTAGTTTTTCATCTTCACCAACCATTCCTCCATTGAGGGTATTTCGAAGCCTTTTCATTTTTGCACATACTGTGTAGTACTCTTGTAGCAATAATCCAATGTGGAAATAATCTACCATGGCTCTTTACTAATTAATCCCAACCAAAGTGGGGGGGAATCTAGTTTCAATTGAATATGAAAATAACCAATTTGTCCACATTTTCAACATAAATTTGAAGTACTTTTATACATTATAGGCAACTCTTTTGAGTCATACTTCATTGTATAGAAATTCTTTTAAAGTTATAACTTGTGAATTCCTATCCTTTTAATCGCATATTTTTTCACTGTACCATCAATATGTTATGTCCCTAAATCATTTTATCATACACTTTTTCACTTCTTCTGTTTCAAATTTTAATAAAAGTTTATACATTTTAGCTGTAAAATGTATTTTACATTTTAGCTTGATGAACTACATGTTCATCAATTATACATTGTTCAAGTTTAAATTCTGTCTTCTGATTCTCAAATCCAAGTGTTCTATTATCTACCTTCAGTCTTTCTTGAACTGTGCATATGAAATCACTGAAAACTAAATCCCTTCTTGGCAAAGCATTATTACAGAAATTCTTCCCAATGATGTCAATTGTAATTTGTCCCATTTTAATATATTCTTCTTAATTTAATTCCATGACTTAATATAACTATTCTGGTATAATGTACAATTTATATTGGTCATAATAATGCCGTATTATTTCACTTTTTCTCAGTCTCATGCTAGGTTAAAACAATAGACTTTGTTCTTTCTCTGCTATCCATAGAGTTAATGTGAAATCCTTCCTATAAAATATCCTTACTCCAAATAAATTGAGGCATTTTCTCTAGACAATTCTATTAAATTAGAAGGATGCTCTGGTTTCTAGGAATGGCACCAGCTGTTCTCTCTTTCCCCTGCCCACCTTCCTGGCAATACTTCTTTTTATCTTTTAAAAATTCAGTGCAAACAAATCCAGCAGGTAAAACTTTCCTTTAATTTGCAAGCTTTTCTTCACTTTCTTTAGTACCGAACAAAAATGTGAACCAGAGACCCTAAGTCCATGATATCCTTAATGGGACAGGCAAGGGAAGGGGAGTCTGCTGTTAATTAATTTGTTGCATATTATGTATTTATTGCTAAATAAAAATACTCAAAAATACAAATACATATATTTATTCAAAAATATAACTCAAGACAGCAGCAAAACACAGAATCAGATTAAAGTAAAAAAATAAAAATCCAACAGAATGCTAATTACCAAAACTATCTAATTCAGCCCATTAGAACTCAATAAAGCAAACATGACTTAAGTATCTATTTAGGGCCATTAAACAGATGGGCTCCCCAGGCAGGGCATTCCAGGGTGTAGACAACCAGAGAGGAAGGTCATAAGCTGCCAAACATGTAGGACAGATACTCTAAATATTCCATTCCTAGGGAACCTGGTTGAAGATACAGTAATTACCTATGGACCAGCCATGAAGGACTTCAAAAGTAATAACCAACAGGTAGATTGGGATCAGGATGCAAATTGGCAACCAACTTGCAGCTGTAGCACTAGTGTGAAGTTGCTATACCTGTTTCTCCCATTTCTCCTAGACAGACCATCACATTCTGAATCAACTGTAACTTCCAAATTGTCTTCCAAACATCAGATGTAGGTTGTGTTGTTAGTGTCAAATAAGGAGGTATTGATGACTTACTGTCATCAGTAACTCTTCTTCCAAAATGCCCCACAACTGGTACATAATTGGTGCAGACCTCAACAAAAGACTCTCTGACAATAACCATTGCTCATTGCTCTTGATGAACTTGCTCCCTGTGACCTCATCTAGAATAAAAGTTGAACCACAGCTGAGCCAAACCAATCACCAAAGAAGAGCAATTTTACCTTACAGAGATTTAATCTGAGTTTATTTCAACCAATTTAGTTCTCACCACTTCCAAGGATTGGACATCTCTTACCTGGTCTGAAGCCTGATAAACAATGGTGTATCTTCATCATACAGTTGAAACATACTCCAAGCATACAGACGGATACTGATGATACATTACTCCAAGTAGCTTCACCAAGATGTTAAATAACCTGATGGAGAGCGCTGGGTACATGATACTCCCTATTGGTTGCAATCAACTACTATTCCATGACCTTTTTCACAATGATCATCAATAAATATTCCTATTTTATACCTATGTACTTGATTCTTGTTTCCTGTGTGAAAAACCTTGTAGTTGTCTCTGTTAAATTTCATTGTTATTTTTCAGCACATTTCTCAAAATATCAAGATAATTTTGAATGTCATTTCTGTGGAATTCTTAGTTCCTCTCTGAGCTTGGTTATATGCTTGCAGACATTTCATTACCCACCTAGGCAAAATTATCCATTTCATCCCTTTGAGTACCAAAAAAGCAGTGAAAACAGAATCTTCAGAAATGGATGGTGTTCTTTCACGCTCAGCTAACTGACAACACGTTTGCCAGCTTTGATTCAAAACCGTTGTTTTCTTACTTGAGTTCTCCTGAGCTTCTTAAAGATGATCTCCATCACTTCATTCGATCCTAGCAGCAGTACCAACTCCAGTTGTCTGTAGAGCCAAATCCACACCTTTCATCCAGGGGCCGGTTTGCTGCTCTGGGCTGAAAGGCTGCTCCCTGTTCTCTACTTGGCAGTTCTGATTTTTTAATAATTTTGCTGTTGACCCAACAATGGTCCCTTAAGTCAAATGAACTATCCTCAACCCTGGAAACTCATATTCCATTCTACTGTTACATCTCACCATGAGAACCCATTCAGTGTTTGACTATAATGGATGAAGCATGGTCCCCTTGCTTTCCCATCCTCTGGCCACAGTCCAGCAGTCTCCTTTCCCTTTCTTTTTCAAGCATCTTTGAGTTCCAAGGAAGAACCATTGCCAATTTGTTTCTGTAAAGCTGAATTATCAGTTCATCAGTGTTATAAAGTTTCCACGGAAACTTTATAACACTGAAAAAAGTGTTTAAACTTTTTAAACTTTAAAACAAATGAAAAAAGAAAAAGAATGTTTCCCCTATTGCTTTGGTTATTATAGCATTAGACTACAATGGTACCATATAGAGAAAAAAAAGGAAAAAAGCGTATAGATGGCATCTCCCTCCTGCCCGACTATCCAAAATGTTTCCAGGACTCTCTCCAAACTGTTGGAAATGTGGGAAGTTAGGTACTTATTTTCACCTATGGTGGACCTGCCCCAAGGTAATTGAGTTTTGGAGACTTATACAGGGATGGATATTAGAAATCACTGGATATAAATTACAATTGAAACCAGAATACTATCTATTAAATATCAGGATAAGATAGGCATGATTATATGGTGTCTGATTGTATATATCATAACTGCAGCAAGAATATGTTTTGCTCAATATTGGAAGGGGAAAGACCTACCGGCTGAAGATTTGATTTTGGGAAAAATTATTGAGTATGCGGAAGCTGATAGGTTAACAAAAATTTTGAGAGATCAAAAGGATTCCGCATATTTTCAATGCTGGGACCAATGGTATGCTTGGTTGAATAACAGAATAAAAAGAAGATAAGGTTAGTGTAGATTTTATATCTTATTTGTATATTTTGACTGAAGTTAATATATTGTGTAAAGCTCCCATCGTTATCTGTATGTGAATAAATACTTTGGTTGTAAAGAAATAAATAAATTTTTTTAAAAAAAATATCTATCTATCTATCTATCTATCTATCTATCTATCTATCTATCTATCTATCTATATCCCATTCTTCAAACTACTGACACAATAGCTATATACATGATTATCATATAATCATCACAGCAGACAGAAATCAAATTGAAGTAAAGAACTTTGTAAAGGATGTTGGAAGAAATATCCATCTAGTTCATTTCCAAGTGGGGAGAAAGACACTGAAACATGGAGGCTGATTGGAAAGATGGTTTATTGATGAACAGGACCACATGGGTCTGAAATCCTGGGCAGCTGACCACATGGAGTTGAGAGAGAGTGTTATTTATACCTTCTCTTGGGATTTGGGTCTCTTTGGGTCCGATAGAGAGGTTCCATCTTTGGCTATAGGTTGTGAAATTTTGCCCCCTGTAGACAGGGCAAGCAACTTGGGTGTCCTCCTGGACTCCTGGTTGAGTTTAGAAGATAATATAACAGCCGTGACCAGGGGGGCATTTGCCCAGGTTCGCCTGGTGCACCAGTTGTGCCCCTATTTGGACCGAAATGCCCTACGCACAGTTACTCATGCGCTAGTCACCTCCTGTATTGACTACTGCAATGCTCTCTACTTGGGGCTGCCCTTGAGGACTACTCATAGGCTTCAGCTGGTACAGAATGTGGCCGCGTGGGTTGTTATGAGAGGGTCCCGATACTCCCATGTTACACCTCTCCTGCGCGACTTGCATTGGTTGCCGGTTGTCCTCCGGGTGAGATTCAAGGTGCTGGTGATGACCTTTAAAGCCCTATATGGCTTAGGCCCAGGATATTTGTCAGGCCATCTGCAACCAGCAACAGCTTCCCATCGCCCGGTGCGTTCTCACAGGGAGGGCCTACTCAGGGTGCCGCCGGCCAGAGAAAGTTTGTATGTACCTGCTATAAACAAGCCTGGAAGTCACTTTATTAAATATCTTTAATTTTATCTTTTTACATAACGAGGAGGAAAAAAGCCAGAGAGTATTTTTGCTCTCCTTTTGAGAAAAAAAATATTACTGATGGAGATACTCCAGTGTCTCAATCCTTGGGGTGGGGAGGGGAAGCTGCACTTAAGGAGGCTGGCTGAAAAAGGTCCATTCTCTGATCCAAGCAGAAATCCAATCTTGAATTTCAGGAAGGAGCTTTTTCAGCAGGCATCCAGAAACCAAGCAGGTGGTAGCTGTTTGTGATCTTTCCTGCTGGCTTTCCTGTTGACTTTCTGAGGAAGCAGGCAGGGAAGATTGCAAATGGTGATCACATGATTGTGGAGCACTTGGCAATCCATTGTAAATGCAAACAGGCTGCCATGTTCCCAGATCACAATCATGTGACCATGGCTGTAAGTTTGGACAGAAGTTGTAAGTCTCTTCATTCACTGCTGTTCTACTTTCAAATGGTCAATGAACAATGGTTGTAAATCAAAGACTATCA
Organism: Arizona elegans; assembly: GCA_022577455.1. Classification (NCBI taxonomy): domain Eukaryota; kingdom Metazoa; phylum Chordata; class Lepidosauria; order Squamata; family Colubridae; genus Arizona; species Arizona elegans. Next base: position 29,148,426 of record JAKOOJ010000002.1, on the reverse strand, counting down.
GTAATGAAAGTCATGGAGCTCAGTGAAACAAATTTGATTAACATGAAATAAAAAGAAGACCAACTAATAACAATAAAGGCAACCTGCCTTAGAAATGACAGTAAAAGCCATGAAGTGGTGGTAGTCAATTTTAAGATTAACTACTACTAATAAAGAAAAATAAAGAAACAAAAGTCAAGAAATGTTCTGTTGAGCATTTTATATCAGAGCAATGAAGACTATGGAAAAGATATTCAGATCGTGTGATATGTCTATACCTCCAAATATCAGCAGCAGAGTTGTTGCAAGAAATTTTTGAACTTTGATATTACAAAAGATTCTTGAGAATACCAAGATAGCCAAGAAAACAAACAAATGAATCACTGAATAAAGTGACCAAGAGTTGTTCTTTGAGGCAAAACTGAGTAGGCTCTGATTACCATATTTTGGCCACATTATGCAAAGATCCACTCTCAAAGAGCATTTTATAATGCTAGGAAAGGTAAAAGGAAAGAGAGGAAGAGTAGTGAAGCTTGATTTAAAGTTGCTTGTAACTGTGTTATAGTCATCACCACATACCTATGCTACAAAGAGGTTGATGATAGGTTGCAAATGGTTGCAGACAGGCACACGCACACCTCCTAAATCACAACTGTACATTGTTTAGAAGTGCGTGTCCTATATCCTGATTGGTCAATCCAACTTCCTGTTCTGTGCTTTGCTGTTTGAGCATCCCCTAGCCAGAATAAACATTTGTGTAAATGCAACACAAATAGAATAACAGAGTTGGAAGGGATCTTGGAGGTCTTCAAGTCCAACCCCCTGCTTAGGCAGGAAATCCTATACCATTTCAGACAAATGGTTGTCCAATATCTTAAAAACTTCCAGTGTTGGAGTATTCACAACTTCTAGAGGCAAGTTGTTCCACTGATTAATTGTTCTGTCAGGAAATTTCTCCTTAGTTCTAGACTGCTTCTTTCCTTGATTAGTTTCCATCCATTGCTTCTTGTCCTCCCCTCAGGTGCTTTGGAGAATAGATTGACTCCCTCTTCTTTGTGCTTTGGAGAATAGATTGACTCCCTCTTCTATGTGGCAACCTCCAAGATATTGGAACACTGCTATCATGTCATCCTTCTTTTCATTAAACTAGACATACTCTATTCCAGCAACGATTCTTCATATGTTTTAGTCTCCAGTTCCCTAATCATCTTTGTTGTTTTTGTCTGCACTCTGTCTAGAGTCTCAACATCTTTTTGAGACTCCTATGCAATGGTCTCGGAATGACAAATGCATGTTTCCTGATGTGCATTGACAGAGAGATGGACCCACTTGATTGCAGTGGTGATGGATGCACCATTGATTGCCAGGTGGGAGACAGTGCCTTCTGGAGAAAATCCATCTATGTAGTTGTTAAGAATCAACATGGATCTGATGGCACATAGTTATTTATCAATATTAAATATTATGATACATTTTTATCTCTGCTTTTTCTCACCTCCAAACGGTAAGAATCACACTGGAATCTGCAAACGGGAGCTGACGACTGCTCGAGCTTCTGCATTTTTGAGCGATCTTTGGAGCAGTTGGACAGCTCCATACCTGGCTGATTCTTACTGTCAGGAGCCCCGCAGGGATACTAAGAGATCAAGTTACACCAGGTCAGATACTTCGGTCTCTATGGCAATCGGCAGAAATAAATAAATAAATAAATAAACACACCCCAGTGCTGAGACAGTGGTAAAAAGTAAAGCAAACACCCAGAACAGCAAATGTCTATGGAGAGTCTCAGTCATCCAGATCATGGTTGTTCCAAAGATGCTTTTTCAAGAGGCAACGGGACTTTCTAGTTTTTGGGTTTTTTGGATAAGATGCGAAACGTCTTCAAAGAAAAACCAGAAAGTCCCGTTGCCTCTTGAAAAAGCACCTTTGGGACATCTAAAACAGCAGTTCCGGACTTCTTAGGGTTTGTTTTTTCCCCCCTTCACCCCGCCACTAGAAAAGCCGAAGAGCTTTTTACGCGGGTAAACGGGTCCGCCTCCCGCGTCCTGGACGCCTCTTTTGAGCTTGTTTTATGTGGCGAAGCAGATTATGTGTGAAAAAGGGCCCCATTCGTGAGGCCGGAGGAGAGGAGAAAAGAAGGGAGCTTGCTGAGGAAGCAGCTGCCCTTCCCCCGGCAGCGGGAGCGGGGGAGAAGGAATCAATATGCAAGGAGAAGCTCTGCTCTGAATGAAGGGAGCCTGTATACTTCAAGCTGTTGGCACGCAGGCACCGAATGACTGTGGTTGTTGGGAGAGGATGCTGAGGGGGTTGGGGGGGGGAAGGAAGGGGAGGAAAGAGCGGATTAGCCGCTCCCTCCCCCGCCGCGCTAGTGACAGGCGCCGCGCCCGTCCCAGCCGGAGCATCTCCTGAGGGAGGGAAGCGGGGGGGGGGGGAAGGAGTGGGGGGAGAGACGGCGCTCCCTCTCCTGTTTTAGAGCCAGAGCGCTGGGTGGCAGAACTTGCAGCGACGCTGGTGGAAAAGTTTGTTATCGCCCGCAAAGCTGTGAAGAGCCATGACGCAGCTAAAGCAGGCGGTATTATTTTCGTCTACAGGTACCAGCTGTTAAGTGCCGAACAGCTGACAGAAGACGGCTCCGACTCCCTCCACCCCACCCCTTCTGTCTCTCCCTCGCGCCCCCTCCCCTTTTCCAGGCAATACAAAACAAAGAACTCTTCCCCGGCCTCGGCGAGGGCACCTTCTCCTCCTAGCACCCCCGACTGCTTTTCCGCCGCCTGCAAACAGCCAGAAATTGCATTATTGCTTCATGTTGTTAGAGAAGCTTGACCTAGGCTGTGCTTCTAAACAATCTTAGCCTCCCTCTTTGTTTACAGGTCAACATTTTGCTTCTTTCATTCCTCATAATGGCCATTTTTAAAAAATTCAATAAGGTTCCTATTATTCCCTCTCTCTCTCTCTCTCTCTCTCTCTCTCTGTTTTGTTTTTTTTGTTTCTGGCAAGCTGATAATTAACCCTTCACACAACAAGGTTTATTGCACAAATCACCACCCAGCAAATGGGGAGCTACTGAGGGGAGCAACATGGCACAACAAACATTAGACGAAGCAGCTTGCTCCAGACACAACATCTGCAGAATGAGTCCATTTTTCTGTAACTCTAATCTCATAATTCATTGTTTGTGTGGTGTTGGTTACAGTAGCTGAAAGGGAGAGAACAGCAGGTCAATTTGGCAGGGATTCGCATTTGAATCTGAAATGAGGGCCTAGCTCACCTTATGACAGGCAGCTAAAATGTGGCCAAATAAAGAAGGGAAATGTGCTTTTGGAAAGTATATCAAAACATACTCTGAATAGGAAATGTATGATTAAGAGGAACATAAAAATACAGCTTTAAAATATCTGATTTGATCCTGAATTCTTACAATGTGCTTACTTTTACTGAAATGTATTATTTTCAACAGTACATTTGATTCATTAGAAGAAAACTCTTCTCATTATGTCATATACAGTACATTTATTTTTTGGGAGGAGGGGATTGCTTTCCCGGTTGGAATCTCCTTTTTGAAAATGTATATGGACCAAAGTTGTGCCATTTCTATTGATAAAATTTAACTCTCAACCTTCCCAGTCAGGTAATTTCCAGATGTCATCTCCAACATCTCCCAAAATTCCCCAACCACTACCGCCAGTGGGATTATGGGAATGGAAGTCCAATACATCTGGAGGACATCATATTGATTAAGCTGACAAAGTTCCTGATGGATTTCTCCCAGGAGACTAATGTGCCTGTTAGTGAAGCAGAATTCTATTCCTTGGTTTGGCCTCTCAAGTCCTGTGTGCTAATTTCCACATAAGTGTAAGAAAAATCAGCTAAAATCAAGAGCATGGGTGAATCTGCAGCTGTGAACCTTCAACAACCATAAAAATATGTATCTAAATGAACATTAATTTTATCTGCAGAATAAAAAAAATGAATAGATAACATGACTAAAGAAAAATAATTTGACTTCTGGAAACACTGACTTCTCATTTTAATAATTTAAATGAACTACTAGATATGGGGAAAATGTGGTACTTCTTCTGAATAACCAAAGGGCCCTTCTCTTCCACAAGCTGAGCAAGCATGGCAGGCTTACAATGCCAAAGAAAACACTCTGTACATGTTCAAAGGAGGAGTGCATTTATTTAAATAGGCATTCATTCTTCATCGAAGGAAAGCTCTAGAAACCCTTGTTCCAATTTGACTTTAGGAGAAGCTTTCCCTCCATGCCCTTGCTATACAGCTGGAACAGGACATCTGCTCTGGCCACTTGTTTCCAACTGCTTTAAGCATGACAGAACAGCCTGTGTTGTCCTCATCAGAAGTTCTACTTTAGCAGGGTGCAGGGCAGCCAGTGCCACTACAACTATCCAAATCCATTTGCCTTTGAAACCAGACTGGAACAATAGCCTGCCTTATGCCTTCTCGGAGACTCTGTGTCCCTGTCCTTGCAGCAGCTGGTGCTTCTACCCGTACTAAGCTCTAGTGAACAAGGTCAGCTGAAAGCCTCCCTCCTCTTCAAGGGCTTCCCTATCCACTGGGGCCACTATCAGTTACATGAAACATTTGGTTTCCAATAGAGTGTTTGTGCTGGAAGGGATGGGTCCATTTGAGCAGCAGGCAGGAAAGTCTTGCCCTGTGCTGGCTGACAACAGTTTTGTCGGCACAGAAAAGTGCAATGGAGACAGATCGTGCACATGACAGGCTGCTGGCGGCTCCAGGGAATCCATAATTCATGATGTTTTTCTTTCCAATCCGGTTTTGGATTTCACAAGCTGTCCAGTTTCCTTCCCATTCTTTGCTTGCTTTTGTCCCTCCTTTTAAGAGATTGAACTCAAAACGCCGCACTACAAAAGGACAGGAACAAAAATTATTCTAGGGAGGGTAGCTTTGTAAGGTACAGGAAAGATTCCAAAGCCTTTAATTGTTTCGTGGAACAATTCAGTGACTGCATATTCATTTGTTTGTTTCTTGATCTACATCCAAAACCTGTAAGAGCAGCAAAATACTATGCAGTGATGCCTTGAACTGAAGTTCATCAGGTCATCTGGTAAAAGCAGGGATAGGGAACCTTTCAGCAATTGGCTGATTAAAGAGGTTAATCAGGGCTTTTAGGGATTGTTCTTGCACAGATAAGAACAAAACGGTAATCTCCCCTCATTTATAACTGAAAAGTCATATTCTTGTGAGAAGAAAAGTTGCTATAGCTCACATACCACAAAGTTATTGTGTAGTAATTTTCCCTACCCTTTTCTATAACTACTGGCAACTTTTAGTGTCTGAAAACTGGTGACTGAAAAGTTTAATGCTGGAAAAATCTAATTGTTGCTGAGACGTCTCAGTTGATTATAGGATTAAAGGCCCTATAAATGGACTCTCTGGATTCAAAAGATTAAGGTTTAATCTCTGGTATTGCTCCAAGTTGTGTTGAGAAAGATTTGTAAATGGAATCTTGGAGAATTACTACCTCAAAGTGTCAACAGTGAATGAGATCCGGAGCCCCCAAACTGGGAGTTGCAAAAAATTCTAAGCGGCTGGAAGGATGTGAAATGTTTTAAAAAATATTTAGCACTTTTAAATCCAGAACAGAGTGCTTTTTTGGAAGAAGAAACTAATATGTTAGGATGATGAATAGGAAAGATGGCCTGCTGAGTGAACGAAGCTGAGCAAGCGGGAAAGCGGGAAGAATACATATTTGTTTTATTTTTGCTATTTTTAGGGTCAGTTACATTTTCATTGAGATTTTGCTACAGGAAAAATATTTATGCTTGTTGTTAAACATAAAGTCTACATTTATTTTTCGTGTTACTTTTTAATTATTAAGAGGCTGGGTTAAATAAGAATTGGAAGGGTTTAAAAAACATTTGGGACTCTAAATTAGATGGACCAATTCCCCTTTCCACGTTGGTTTTTAGTTTGGTAGTAAGAATGTTCTGTGTGCTCAGAGCAAGACAAGGTTACTTCAAAAGTTCTTTTGCCTTCAAAGCACTTCCTGGATTAACTTTATAACCACATTGCTTTATGTGGTTAGTTCAGATTCTTGTTATGAGAGAAAAAGACAAAAACCAATAATCTTAAATATGATCCATTTCACACTTTTTCGGTGTTAAATTGGATTTTTTTCTCTCCAAAGAATAAATAAATCTAACTACACTTCATTTTTACAGCATTTGTCCATCTACTACTAGCTGATAAAATTCTTTCCCTGATAAAATTCTTTCCCTATCACTTAGTTTATATAAAATTTGCTTTATTTTGATACTCCAATCAGTATTAAATTTCTTGCATAAATGTTGAAACAATCATTAATTATATTATGTGTGATTTCACTTACATTATTTAGCACAGGATGACTAACTTGCAAGCATTCACAGAGAACGCCTGGCAGGATAAATGTTAACACCTAAGTAAAGTAGCATCTCTTTTCTACTGAAAAAAAAACTTATAAGTTCTATGAAACTTTTTAATGGAAATGTATAATAATTGCTTTATATAGGCCCTAACAAAATATATGAACCCTACAAAAAGAAAACAATCATTAAGATAAATACTCTTTTTTTCCAGGTATTGGGTTTTTAAATTAGATTTTTAGCCCACCTTTATTATTTATAAGTAACTCAAGGCAGTGAATATACCTAATATCCTTTCCTCCTCCTATTTTCTTGGAACAACCACCTGTAAGGTGAGTTGATCTGAGAGACGGAGTGGTCCAAGTCACTCAGCTGGCTTTTATGCCTTAAAATGGGTTAGAATTCTCTCATAGAACACATGCTAACGCTCATTTTTAATTCTTAGTCCAATCATGTCTTTAAGGTAATCTCATCTTATGCTAGAAACTAGATGAAGAAAGACTGTTTTAATATTATATTTGGATATTAATTGATGGCTCATATATGCTATATTTCTTATGGCCAGGGGTGAAATCTAAAATTTGTTACTACCCGTTCTGTGGACGTAGCTTGGTGGGGGGAGGGGGTAATGTGACTGGGTGGGCGTGGCCAACTTTTTTTTTTTAACTTTTAAAATCATTTTTTCTACAACCTCTTTAGCTGAAGAGGTTGCAGGAAAAAATGCTTTCAGGAACCTCTGACGATCAGGTGACTCAGTTGGGATCGCCAGAGGCTTTTAAACCTCGGCTGAAGAGGTTGTAGAAAAAATGCTTTTAAAAGCCTCTGATGATCCCAGCTGAGCTGCACGATCATCAGAGGTTTTTTTTTTTTACTTTTAAAAGCATTTTTTCAGTTGACGAGGTTCTAGAAAAAATGGTTTTAAAAGTTAAAAAAAAGCCTCTGATGATCGCGCGGCTCAGCTGGGCATTGGGGCGGGGCGCAAGGATTTTTGCTATCGGTCTCCGAACCACCTGCCACCATCGCTACCAGATCGGGCGATCCAGTCCGAACTGGGAGCATTTCAACCCTGCTTATGGCATAATTAAAGACTGAAGTGAGAATGGTCTCTTACCATAGACCAGAAGAAGTGCAACGAATTGCAAGGCTCTAATCAAAGTGTCTAATAAGCAAGATCAAATGAGCTATTAGGGACAGGAAAAATAAACTAAAAAATCCTTCATCATAAATATATCAATGGTCAAGTTGTATCCATTCTAGTAGTCTTAAAGATTAAAATGTGAACACGAGGTAATTTTGACTTCTTTTTAGGGTTAGCATCTGTTTTGGAAGACTGGAAAATAGCCAGTTTCTAAAAGAAATTGTTCTGAAAGGGTTAATAATCATTCCATACCAAAAGATAGGAAGTATTAAAGAGAAAATATTTCTCTTTTTCACCAATTTTCTACATATTATCTATGATGAGACCTAAGGGTATATATATATTTTCAAAGGGGTGCTTTATTTCAACAAAGGTTTTGAAAGAAGCAGTTTTGTAAAGTGCTGTGTCACTTCACTTTTAACTGAGAGAGCAGTTGCAAGGCTTTGCTCATCAAAACTGGATTCTGCATATGTTCAGTAAATGAAGAAAAACCACTTCCTTTTAAGTGAAGTAGCTGATGGGGTGGTGGGGGTAAAGGTTTGACTCTACCTCAAACCTCAGACATTTGCAGAAGAACAGCAGCTTGCCCCATCAGGTGCTTGTGGTGCTTGCAAAAGAGAGATACAGTTCAGTTGGCTTCTTGCAATCCACTATTTTAGTGTCAATAAAGTAGTTATTGAAGCATATGCATGTGTCTCTCCAAACATGTAGTACTTAGTAGAATACACGAGATGCTCATAGTCCAACTGGCTTTCTTTTCAAAGCTGCTTTTAGGATTTAGGGCGCATTTTGTATGAAAATATGTTTCAAATAAAAAGTGAAAACATCAGGTATCTTCAATTCCTCATCCTATTGTTAAATTTGCTCAGTGGTTTTACTCATTTATGCATTTAACTCTCAAAAGAATACTTTCTGTTGGGTTGGGTCCAGAGTCTGATGGAGCAGAACTCCACAATCTGGGAGCTCCAAAGTATGAAAAGGGGAAGGGAGACAATTTTCACCCGCTCTTATTCCCTTCTAAATCTCTTTGCATCTCTGAAAATCTGCTTGGGAGGATTGGGGAATCCTTTAGAATGGTTTCTTGGTGTGCATGGAATAAAGAAAATTGACATTAATCATTTCTTCTTTCAAACACATTTTGATATAGCACAATAGACAGAACTTATTTATCTACCTGTACTTAAATAGAATTAATTATTTTCACCAATTACTACAAAATAAGTTAATCATTTTTATAGTTTTCTTGATTCTGTATTTTGTAATAAAGTATATGTGATGGCTGGATTCTTTATATTTTACTTTTAACCAGTAATTTTCATGACCGAAATCTTCAACCACTGTGTATTGATTTGGTATTTTTAATCATGGCTAATGTTCAGATTTTCAGTCTTAAACTTCATAAAACAAATGCAAATAAGTATACATGTTTTGAATAATCATGATTTGGAAATAATTGGAGAAGTATTGGTTACAATGATATTTTAATTCTTCTTGTACTTTCTCATACATAAGCACATAGCCCCCTTGGTACATTGAATACAAAGAAAAAGGGCAGAAATGTTTATTTATTTAAACCATTATATGCTGCTTATAGTTACAACTCTGAACTTCTTATACTAAGAAAATGAAATATTCATAAAATTCTCACAAAAGCCATAATAGTAAAAATAATTTAATGCTGTTAATAAATATTATGAGGATAATTTCATAAAAATTAAAAAGTATGTACATGTATATTTCTGAGTTCTTGCTTTAGCTACAGTATGTGTATAATTGTCCTTCCACAATGTGCCAAAGGTAAGCAATGCCATATATTCTCCTTAACATCTCCTGCTGTAGAACTCACTTTTCTTACCAGTTATACTACTTTATCATACTGAGTTAACTGATGGTTCATTATTCTAATTCCAGTAAAATTCCTGCTCTATTTTTTTTTAAATTCTATTTTTTAAAGCAACAAGTCCTTGCTTTTGCAAAAAGTTTGTTTCTCTATCATAGGTACTAACATATTGTATATTCATTGGGTGGATTGCTTTAATAAACTGGTAAAATTTTCATTAGTCATAATACTAACATGTATATTATTACCTAGAAAAGGTGAGGTCATGGAGCATTCTTCCATCACTGTGTGTTGATTTGGTATTTTTAATCATGGCTAAACTGATGCTATTATCAATGGTTTCTACTGGTTCTGTTTTGTGTTTTGTATTTTGTAGCTGGAGTTGCATTGGATTATATTATTCTCTTGTAGGTTTGCACCTGTGCATGATCTCTGGTGAGAGCAGGATGGTGGCCACCTTCCTGGCTTTTCTTGATCTCTCAGCAACCATTGATACCATTGACCATGGTTTTCTTTTGGGCCAGTTGCCCAAAGTGTTTAGGAGTGAATCCTCCTCCTCCATAAATGTCTGCTGTTCAGTGAAAGTTCTACATGTTACAAAAAGATCAATAAACATGGGCACAAAATTTTGAGGAGCCAGTGATGTTGGAAACATGGGAAAAAATTTGGGTTCAGAATGTTAAATTTACACAGTCGCAGAATCTGAGGGAAAATTTCTATAAAATGTTTTATAGATGGCATTTAGACCCCAAAAAATTGTCGTGTATGTACCCTAATGTTCAGCCAAAATGTTGGAGATGTGATTGTTTAGATGCTACATATTATCATGTTTGGTGGACCTGTAGGAAAGTTAAGGCTTTTTGGATAAAAATTTGGTGGGTCATGCAGAATGTTTTGAAGAAAAAAATTCAGTTTTCTCCACAAATGTTTTTATTGGGTATAGTTAAGGGTTTTACTTCGGGTGAAACAAAGTTGATATTGTACATGATAACAGCTGCGAGACTATTGATAGGTAAATACTGGAAGAATGAAGTTTTGCCCACGATCGAGGAATGGACTTTGAAGATGGCCAGTTTTGCAGAGATGGCGAAGATTTCAGCATATTTAAAAGACTGTTCACAAGAGACTTATGGATGGGAATGGAAAAAGTGGATAGATTATGTTCAGAACAAATATCAAACTAGGAAGTATCAAATAGCTTTTATTTGAAAATGATATATCAAGATAGAAATATTTCAATGTAATGAAGATAAAAAAATTATAAGGGGGAGGGAGGGGTTCAAGTTTTATATAAGTTTTATACTAAGGGTTTTTTTTTACCTGATATGAGTACATTGTGTGGAAGTCTGGGGGGAGGGGAGGGTTAGGGAGGTTGGGAAGTTTGGGGTGGGATGAGAGGGGGAAAAAAAAGGGGTGAAAATGTATTTGTAAAACTTTTGCAATAAAAAAATAAAATAAAATAAACATGTTCTTAATATATGGAGAATCTTTCCATTTGAATATATTTTATTGCTGCATTTTAACCATGTTCATTATCACTGTGCTTTGTTTATCCTTTCTTTAGCCTATTTAAAAGGCACAAAATGGCATATTATACAAAAGTAACATTCATTATTTATCATTATTTAAAAGTCTGCAATTATTCCTATTGACACCATAGAGTGGAACATTGGTTTTCAAAATTTCAAGATTTTATAAATTGGGTGTTTTAATCTGTGTTTCGGCCGAAATATTTAATAATTTTAAGGGATTTTTAATATTTGTATTATCTGTATTTTATCTTGGCTGTTCACCGCTCTGAGTCCTTCGGGAGTAGGGCGGTATAGAAATTTGATTAATAAATAAATAAATAATAAATAAATAATAAAAGATCAAATTTAATGAATAATAATGTATTGTAAATAAGTAGACTTTATTTGGGGATTTTTAATTTGGTTTTAATATTAATATTAATTTTTACTTATTGTCGGATTTTTCTATTGTTGTGAGCCGCCCCAAGTCCTACGGGAGAAGGGCGGCATATAAATCATGACAAAATAAAATAAAATAAAATAAAATAAAATAAATAAATAAATAAATAAATTTGTAACCTGCCATCCATTTGACTGTACACAGTGCCCATATTGATACAAATAACTATATAAATTCATTTGTGTAGGCATTTCTGCCATTTTTAGGTATTCTAAACATTTTAAGTATACAAGCAACAGCAAAAAAATCTATACTTTTAAGATATATATTATACGTATATCCATGTAAGAAATAAACTTCCTGAGCTGCACAAAAATTTAAGCATGGAACTTTAAATATCTTCCATTACTTTTATTTTCATTCCTCCTGTCTGTTTTCTCTCAGACAGTTGGACTTACCGCTATTCCTTTTTTCTTTTGGTTGTAATTGAAGTAGCCGGAGGTTAATTATTTCTCCAGCAACTGACAGTCTTGACTAAGAGGCAAGTGCTCATATGCCTTAAGTGCATAGAATTCCTCCCCCACACATCATATTAGGACCAATGAATCTGTTCTTTCTCCTCTGCCCAGGACCTAACATCTCTCTGTCTGTGGTTTCCGCCAAGTACACATGCAACATATGGTAAGTGAGAAAATGTGACAATTGCCTGTAAGAAAGAAAACAGAGATGATCTTGACTTAAGCTGTTCACAGCAATAAGGAGGTGGTTCTAAGTATAGATATAAACTGGTGCCCTATAGTTTTTCACATTTTTCAATTTTTCCTGCTGTATTTTACCAGCATTCAAAATTATAGCATGTATTTTTTTTTGAATATGAGGATTTTTAACAGACTGGCATCCAAGATGGGATGTCCAATTTCTTTTCCTCTGAAGTTTGTTCTTTAAAGTAGCTAATGAGAAGAGCCTACCATTCTCCATGCTTCCTGGGGAAGCATGGATAATAATACTTCAAATTTGTTTTCCAAGCTCCTCCCTCCCCACTTTAGATCTGCTGTAGAAGATGATCCCTTGGTCTCTGTCACTGGCATTTTCTTCACAACAAAAGTATAGCCCAAATGCATTAGGTGTGATATGTAATTTGGATTACCTCTTAAGGAATAAACTAGACTGACTATTCATATGATTTGTCCCAAATGATGCTTACTTAGAAATATGATTCAGAATTTTCATTTTTAATTTATAGCGAAAGCAGTATAGTTTTATAATTATATACAATAACTAGGTTATTAAAAATATGTATACAAAGTTTATAGGTATAGTTTCTTGCTAATCTTAAAGTAACCCTAGAACTCTGATTAGTTTTCCCATTTTTCCTCCAACTATAAATGCAGGCTTAGAGAACGTTATTAGAGCTGGGCTGCAAAAATTCAGAACAGCAAACTCTCTTTGCTGCCCTCAGATTGTCATTGGATTTTTGTGGCTCACATTTGGTAGTCCTAAATTTAGGGAAGGTGAATGAGAAAAGCACCTAAAGAAAGCCAGGAGAGTTGACAGGTAACTAAATCTGTTGGCTTAGCTACCTGTTAAACCATATCTCTTTCCCAGCTCCATCTCAGGTTATTGAGAGCAATTGGTGAATGTTTTCCTACCAGCTAGTGTTATTTATTTATTTATTTAATTTATTTATTTTGTCACATTTCTATGCCGCCCAACTCCCAAGGGACTCTGGGCGGCATACAACAAAGAATAAAACAATGTGAACAATCCCATAAAAATGTTAAAAAGAAAAACATTAAAACATTAAAAACTTTAAAAACGTTAAAACACATGCACACCCTAGTATTGGGGTGTCAAACTCACAGCTCATGGGCCTGATAAATCATGCGCTGGCCATCCCCACCCCCACCCCCAGTTTAGTGAAGGGGAAAAAAGTCACGCTACATCAGGTGATATGAGTTTGACACACCTGAGCTAGTGACATTACTATCTATGTGGTTGCTAAGAGTCAACAGTAAGCAATCAATCAATCAATCAATCAATCAATCAATCAAGTTTGCTAAGAAGAGAGGAAAAGACAATTAGGGAAGTCCACCAATCCATATTCTTAACATGCTTTATACTTATAAATAAGAATAGTTCCATCAGTCAGGACTGTACTTCTGACAAAATAGGGATCATCAGTGGGACAATAAAATTTTGGGAGTTCTGCAATTCAAAGATTAATAAATGGCACTTAATTTGGTCATGAGGACCTTCTCCAATGTTGTTCAATGTTCTTCAAATTAAACCATAGTTGTTTAGAGACAACTAAATCACATACTTAATTTTTTACATAGATATGGCAACATATTGCTTCCTTAGTTTTCCAGTCTTGCCTATTAGAGATTCTTCATTTCACTATATGTCCCCTGATTTTGTAGTCTTCTCACACAAACATTTAATCAAGCCCACCAAACAAGCTGAGTCATCATTATGTTATTGGGATGTATATCTTAGAGAAGATTTCACACTGTTTACACTGCTACAGATCTTCAGAATCAGACAGAGCACATTGTTTCTTTCAGCTTCAGGTTGCTTAGGCTTCCAGAAGAAGCAAGTTCTCTGTGAGTTTTACTCCAGGTCAAAGGGTTGCAGCCTTCGTCATTTTCAGGATGATCCCCATTAAATGTTTATAGGAATGCCGGCCTATATACTATATAGGCCGGCATTCCTATATAGATCTTGGTTGATGACAAACTGGCAGGATATGGGGTGAAGGAGTGGCTGTGGATATATCGCGCACAGTAAATTATGGAGCAAGCCATAGCGGAGGGATGAGGCAGTGAAGGAGCTCTCCAATAGATTCCTTCAGATAAAAGACCCCAACTATCTTTCTTTCCTATAATGGCCCCTGAGGCTAATGTCTTAAAGAGGAAACAAAAGAATTGTTTTACATCACATAAGCAGGCCAGAGACACAGTGGGTGGAAGAGGCACTGGAGTAAGGCAGGCACGCCAGAACTGCTGAGTGCAAAGGAGAGGCGAGGGTCTGGGGGAGGGTGCCGCTGTGAATAACTTCTGTTTTGCTGTGTGGCCTCTGTTATCAAACCTTTAATACCTTCTTTGCCATTTGGGAGAATAGAGATAGCGTGCCTGTTTCAGGCAAGGAATAGCAGTGGCAGATTCAAATCTGGTCTTACAATTTTATCTATCCATACAAAACCAATTTTCTCTATTATTCCAATATTATGCAGATGTAAATGTAAGAAACATTGAACACTTCAATATTAATAGATTTGATAATGGTGATTTTTATTAAGAGCTCTGTAGAAAGAGGTACACCAATAAAACGGTATGTAATGGACTACTTCATATGGCTTCATCCGTGCAACTTCATCTCCTGCTCTGGGTTTGAGAGGAGAATAGACAGGTATGAAGACAGTGCAAAAGAGCAAAAGACTCTAGCAATCCATTCTATACCTACAAACAAAGGGAACATTTCTGTCTCTTTTAAATTATCTCATTCAATGTTCCTAAATTGACGGCTTTAAAAAATGGACTATATATTTACTTCCTTGGGCAGTACTTTCCATCTGTTTTTGATTAATGCAAGATTGAAATGTCAGTGACAGCTGTTCACACTGAACTGCATTTTTAAGGGAGGAAGTTCTATTCCTTTAGAAAGCATAATATGAATGACTGTATTGTATCAGCTTTAATACCCACCCAGTACACTATTTCATTCATGGCTGATGAATTCTGAGCCTGAGAGGGCTTCTGTGATTTTTAAAAATTTTCCCTAAAGGCAAATCCTCAAAGGTACTGTTTTTCTCCTTTAGCAAGACAGAAAACAGCAGAGAGAAAATTCTCTTCTGTGTGATTTTTTAAAAAAAGTGTGAGGTCTTTCCCATGTTCTAATATTGGTTATAAACTTTTCATTTTTCTAAGGGCTCAGTACACAGTTGCACAAATTAGGCCCAGAGCTGTTTAGGACCTCCAAAAGCCTTAGATGTGGCCCCAAGGATTCCAGATTGATTAAATAGAGCAGGGATGTCAAACTCCTGGTGTCACATCATCACGTGGCGTATCGTGACTTTTTTCCCCTTCACTAACCAGGGTGTGGGTGTGGCCAGTGCGTGATGCATTTGGCCTGTGGGCCGTGAGTTTGACACTCCTGAAATAGAGAATGATAAAAATATTAAATACATGGATGAAGAATAACCACATTACTCTTTAAATTAGATTTAAATGTAAATGAAATTAAAGTTAGGTCAGCCAATATAGGGGTGCTATTGTTGGAGGGTTTATCCGTTCAATCGGTACTTTTCAAATTTCTCAAAACAATTACATTAGTAATCATTCATGCTCAGTATAACCAAAGTTTCTAAGAAGAGTCAAGTCCTATGTTTTGGAACATAACTGACACTCATATTAAGAAATTTCCCTGTAAATCTACTTAAATATTTATTTTTAAATATTGTACCAAAATTGGACTTATTGAGCAGGAATCTCAATGAATCTAGGAGGAACTCCAGATTGTAAACCAGGTCTCTCTGGGGCAGTGAAACCCCATCAAACACTAAAAATGGCATAATTTTAGAACTAGTAGGTCCCCAAATCCAGAGCCACTCAGTCTTGCCTGGGTTCAGCTGAAGTCTGTAGTTACCCATCCAGATTCTCACAGCCTCCAGATATTGGAATAAAACATTCACAATATTGCTCAACTTGCCAGGGATATATCATTGGGTATCATCAGTGCATTGAGGGTATCTCATTCCATGGTGACAAATGAGCTCATGCAGATGTTAAAGAGAAGAAAGCACCAAATCCTGTGGCATCCCGCATAATAGAGGCCAAGGGTTAGACTTCTCCTCCCCAATCATCACTGACTGGAATCAACTCTGAAGGAGGTAGGCATACCAGCACAACTGTGCCATCTACCCTCAATCTCTGAGTTAATCCAGAAGATACCATGGGTGATGATATAAAAAACCACCGACAGGTCAAATAGGGCAAGGATGGATACACAACTCATATTCCGCCCATACCATGGTTTATCCAAAAGCGTGACCAATGATTGTTTCCATCTATACTACAAACATAATGTTGTATTTACTTTAAGAAATGGGCTCCATCAGAGTGGATTTCACATATTTGTGTACATAATAATTATGACTGTACAATAGGCTCCAACTGATACTTTGGAGCAGATAATAGTATAAACATACCACCTATCTGTAACTTCTTAAAGAAACAGTGTCTTTTTCTGTGGTCAAAATTTGAAATACCATTCAATCCTATAGATAAGCGCTCACAAAGAATCAGTTTTTGATTTCCACCCATGACTAAATTATTAGAGATCTAACACCATGGCTAAAACTCTCAGATGATCCTGTGTCATTTGAAAATAAAAAGATGGCATAGATTGAGCTTACTTATTCAGCAGCCAACTGATGATTAGGTAGTGGTACAGATGCTTAAGAGTATAGTTTATATACAAACTATATGATTTTGTGGGATATTTTCCTATCCAGCTTTTATTAAAGTTCAACTTTACATTAGATGCAGTTGATAGCTCTATATTAAATTCATTCTCAATGTCACTTCAAAAGCAGCCACAAATGCTGCTGTGATCTCTTAATGTACTTCTGCTATTTTTATTTTATTTTATTTTTTATTGTCCATCTTGTTGTGGGGCTACTCTGGGCAGCTTAAAATGTATTAAGCATCTTAAATGTCTGAGATTCTGGATATCACATATTCCTGAATTTCAAAGCAGAATAATATATTAGAAAGACGATTGAAGTTTTGCCTAGAATTCTCTAACAATACCCATCCAGACACTTTTCTTTTAAAAGCAGAGTTCTGAGCTGTAGACTGCATGAATTCAGGCAATACAAATTTTAATAGGATTTCCCCAAATCTTTGCCACCATCCACCAATTGTCTGGATTTTTGCCGCTTAGATATGATGACTATACTTAACACTAGCTGATCATTCTGATGCTGTTGGCACTGGTAAAGGGTATGACTGTATGCTGCCAACTGGCATGCTATCTGGCAAGGGAGCTAAGTGGGGAAAAAAACAAGGGGAGCCACAATAATGGGGTCTGTAAAAGACCTATGGAAATAGAAAATAGAATGGGTCATTCTCCCGCCTTTCCCCACTTAAAACCTGAAATATGAAGCCAGTGACATAATTCAAACTACTGTGAAGATCTTACAACACCCTCCCCCAGGGACTGTATTCTGCTTCTTTGGGTTTTGGTTTATCCTATCTTAACCCTTACTGCACCTCAGTTCTTTCCCTCCGCCATGACTACCCACTCCTGCACTCTTTTAACTATTACTCTCAGGAAGCTGCCTTCATTCTGGTTACAAGAATTGTTGGCAACTGTGGGATTCACCCCACTGAAGTGTGAACTTTATTTCTTTCCTTTGCAACTATTTAAATGCTAATGTTGAAGTTCAGTATGTTTTCTAAAATAGAAAGGGAAAAGGGGAACTTAATCTGCAATCCTTTGCTCACTTGCTTCCAAACAGAATCAGGCTGCAGAACGGTTTATTAAACTCCTAATGTCTCTTAACAGTTAGGGATAATATGGATGGAAAGTCATATATTACTATCCTACAACACTGAGAGCAGGTAGGCACCACCTGATCTGCTCTTCCAATTTTAGCTGTTGAAATGAATGTGCAGTATATAATGCTATAACATTGTTGTTGTTTTTTTCTGTTGAAGGAAACATGAAAGGATACTGACATTTTATATTTCTTGGATTTGAATTTTAATATTTCCCTGAGATTTCCCTCACCATCACTATTGTCATAATGGAATTGAGATAAGGTTCTGCAGCTCTGAGTACAAAGAAAGCTGTTCTGTTTTTGCCACTGGATGCAGCCCAAAAAGGTAGTTTTTTCCTAGCTGTTTAGTTTCCACACTGATTCTCACAGTGTGGTGCCCAACATCACAATAAAGGAGACATTGAAAACCTGTTTTGGATTTACAGGGATGGGATGGCTGAGAAAGGAATGGAATGGTGACTGTGATATTGGCTTGCCTATTTTAAATCTACTGGATGAAAAAGTACTTGATAATAAGAAAAAGGATGTTGTGCCTCAGGCTGCTGAAACCGAGAAAGTACTGTGTGCAAAAGTGATTTTTATTTTCAACGTAAGCGTGCTAGTGTGTGAAAGTTATTTTAAGCACATTTCAGAGATTTGAAATTGAAAAGCTTTGGTATAATATGTTAACACATAAATCAAATCCATAAACAGTTGAAGAATACGAGCCCATTTCCCATATTTGAAAGTTTTATTTAATGACCAAATCCAGGAAATATGGATGCTATTTGAATAAATATAACCTGAACAGAAATATTTGTATTTCTAGGCCTGTGCAAATGATAGCCAATGTTTATAGCAGTCCAGGAGAATATTTGATCATCTTTTTCTATATTTGGTAGCCTCTGTCTATCACATGAAACATGCCAACAAGACTGGAAGATTTCAAATGACGCAAGCTGTCTGTTTCAGCAGCAGTTCCTCTGGGAGAATTTGCAACTTGAGAAAGAGTGACTTTTCCCATTATGTTTTTCTTTTCAGGAAAGAAAAAAAAACTCTGCTTGTACTCAACTGTTAAGAGCACACAAGCTGATGTACTTTGGTGCTTTATGGTTGAAGATGGCTCCATTGCTAGGAATTCTCAGGTTTGCCTCTTTTTCCTCAGCTGCCATATAATTACAACATGGCCATAATATTTTTCCACCTGCTTTCTGAAAACACTTAGGATTTTTGTTGTTGTTGTTGTTCCAAGGCTTAGCTGACCACCATATCTTACATGAGCTTTGATTCCAAGGCCCCAGTGCAAAGCTTTGGTTTTTTTGTGTTCCTGGCACTTTGCCTTTGTTCCTTCCCTTGATTCTCTATGCCTGTGATCACCTCATTATTATGTCATCTCTTTCCTTTCCTGACTCGGCAGGAATTGGCAATAACTTTAGTCTCCATCTGGTGCTACAGAAGGTGTCTATGTCAAATGCTATCCTCCCCCAGGTAGTTTTTCCCTCTCTTGCTGATATCTTGTATCTTTCATATCTTCTAAAATATTCCCTCCCTCCCTTCTTCCTTCCTTCCTTCCTTCCTTCCTTCCTTCCTTCCTTCCTTCCTTCCTTCCTTCCTTCCTTCCTTCCTTCCTTCCTTGTTTCTTCATGGGATAAAGAAAATGAGAATAATGTAGAACTCTGTGTCATTTGCCTTTTATGAGCACGCCAAAGCCTATTACCCTTTGGCCTCTTCTTCTTTTATTAACTCAAGTGCAGCTGGCAGCAATACGTCTAGAAAATCTCTGCTTGCTAAAAACGCCTTTTGTCCACAAGTTAATTTTCTCAGTTCAGACCCATTTGTTATACAGAGGCCTGTAGTTTTTCTTTCTTGCCATTTTTGTCTATAATCTTGGATCTTCTCTGACTGAATTTACCACATTGAGAGGAAGGAAACATAATTGGATGAATAAGGACATGCATCTTAAAACAACTTGTGCTTGAGAAGACCAGAGTGTTTGGGATAGTAGACGGAGGTTTCCTGTTTCAGCAAGAGGAAAGGAGTGTCTGCCATTTGTCACAGATGGGGAAGCATCCGGTTTCCTTCATGAATTCTGCTCACAGCAACTCCCGCTCCGGAAGATGTGAGCGCAAGCAATTTTGCACATGTAGCTTGGGACCCTTATCTCACAAAGCGTTGAGCTTCACAACCTTGGAATCCTGAAAATGCTGAAGACCAGAACAGATACCTCAGATTTGTCAGCCCCCATGAAACTATTTAAATTGCAAAGCAGAGCAATTACATGAATTGACCCTTTCCTGTTTCCACATTTTTTTTATTGCCCTGGAGGTTGACTTATTTTCCTCTTGTTTTGAATAAACAAGGTCACACTCTGGAGAATTTCCCAGCTTCTCAGGCAGTCCTTCTGGCCATTTAACCCATTGTGTTTGCTCTAATTGCAGAAATACCCTTCCTTTGCCCTTAGACATGAATTCCAAGAGCAAGAAAGTGTGTTGCACTGCCTGCCCTATTGCATCGTGATCAATTAAAGCTGCAAGTGGCAGAAAAAATGTGAGACAAGTCTTCATTTTGCATGTTTTTTTCTTTTTACTGACGTTAAAGCTATTGAATGGTTTCTTGCTTAGCCAATATGACTTGTATAGTTTGGCTTTGCATATTGTGTGAACAGCATATTTTGTAAACCTAGCCAACCCTAATCCTAATCCTAACAAGTCACAGTTAAATAAACTCTGTCAATATGTAATACAGAAAAAGAAAGCACCAATAGACAACCTTGTGGCTTCCCTTGGTTCAGCCAGTTTCCTGTGGGACTATTTCCTTCAGCCTGGTCCCTGACCTCTTCACTCACCCTGCAGCTCTCTTTTGGCAGCAGAATTGGCTTCTGCATAATTTTTTTTTAAAAAAATAATGGATTGGCCGACTGGTCACCAGGAGTGTGTGAAGTACTGACACTGAGTAGCCAATTCCTGGTTTGAGCCATGTAATTGAAAGGATTTGGCTTTTGTACTTCTATAGCCTGCCTGCTAGGAATTTTCTTTCCCATGGCCCCTGTTCCCAGAGTAGCTCCTTATTTGCTTTCCACATGTCATGTCCTTAAGGCAGTTTAAAGCTTCCCCCCTGATTCCTGTAGCAAAACCTCTTTCTCAAGTGCCAGCTCTTCAACATCACTTATCCAGCAGTTGTATCTCAAGTACACAAATCCTGACAGCCACTAGCCAGGAGATATAATACATAATATATAATTCTATGTGCTTCCAGTGTAAACAACCCCACTTGTCTTGAACAATCAGACTGTTCAGTTTTTTCCTTATGCTCGGGCTTATTCTGTATGACGCACATTGCATGCTATGGCTGTGTCACGTTCACTGGAAAATAGTGCAGGTTGGAAGCTGCATTACTGTCATTTCCCTGCTGCTTTATTCCACCACCTGATCTCAAGATTTCCCTTTTCTTTCATTCTTTTTCCTTTGTTTTATTGCTTTAAACAGATCAGAGAGGTGGCTTAAATTTGAAAACTGTCCGGCATTTCTCCTTTGCAGAAAGAAGGACTATGCTTCCAATGCAACAGTGATTTCCTTTCTATTTTTTATTTCTTAGTGCTTTCCCACAACTGCAGGGTCTGTTTTTTTTCAGATCAAGCATTAATCCATCAGTTGTGACAGGAACTGACTGACCAGTTTGTCACTGAAGCCTGATCCTGTGACTGAGACAGTGTGACTGGCCCAAAGCCACTTAGCCAGCTTTCATGCCTAAGGTGAGACCAAAACTCAGACCTCTCAGTTCTAGCTGGTGCCTTAACTCCTAGACCAGTGTTTCTCAACCTTGGAAGCTTGAAGATGGGTGGACTTCAACTCCCAGAATCCCCCTGCCAGCAGCACTGGCGGGGGGATTCTGGGAGTTGAAGTCCACCCATCTTCAAGCTACCAAGGTTGAGAAACACTGCTCTAGACAAAACTGGCTCTCTTCCAATTCAGCCCTGCTTCTGAGAAGCAAATCTACTCCTTACTCTCCTGGATTTACTTTGGGTGACTCATTCAGTACTTGCTGGATGCCTTTATTGTTTGAAATGTCAGAATGATGGAAAACTATCTGCTTGAGCTCCTATCCCTGGAAACTGCTTTTCCCCTCACAGCTTCCCCGCTGGGGAGGTTTGAGGTGCAGTTGGATTTTATTTTGCTATCTCTCTTTCTGCCTTCTACAGAGTGGGTGGATGCAGACTGAGAGGATCTTATTGGAAGAAAGGAAGAGGGCCGAGGTCAATGGAATCTGTTCTCTTTAGTTGACTGTGCCCTGTGCTGTCTCTTTGTGACTTTATCTG
Organism: Arizona elegans; assembly: GCA_022577455.1. NCBI lineage: Eukaryota > Metazoa > Chordata > Lepidosauria > Squamata > Colubridae > Arizona > Arizona elegans. The sequence continues at coordinate 29,126,316 of JAKOOJ010000002.1, read as the reverse complement.
AATAGTAATTAGCTGGCAGGAAAAGACAAGCAGCTGAACAGATAGGAAGTGGTTACTCTGCAAGATCTGAGGTCTAGTACTAATGCAAAGAAGAACAGAACAAAATGAAAGTTACACCTGCCCCATTGAGACTGCTGAGAACTCGAGAAGGGGAGAAGTTCTATCTTGTAATGACTCAAACAACTGCTCTCCTTTTTCCCCTCTTTAAAAAAAAACACAACCTCCAGCATCCTCGTCTCTTCATATATTATAACATTATACTACGATTATATGAAATTGTGTCATTTTTCATAGTAAAGTAAAGTAAAAAATGAAATTGGAAATGAAGACGTATGTAAATAGAAATCGGATCTGCTTGAATACCATCTCAGATTGAATTAAAAAAGGAAACAACAAAGGAATGGAAAAGAAGGGAGGAGTAGAGAGGAGAAAGTAGGGGAGTTAGGAGGTGAGAAGAAGTGAAAAGAAGAATGGGAAAAGGAGAGGAAGAGAAAAGAAGAGCAGGAGAGAGGGTAAGAAAGGGAGGAGGAAGAGAGGAGAGGGGAAAGATGAAGGAAAGGAAAGGAGAGGAGGAATGAGGACAGAAGAAAGAAAGGAGGAGAAAGAAGGGAAGGGAAAAAGGAAAGGTTGTAGTAAAACAAAAGAAGGAAATGGTGAAAGAGCAGACCTGAACAAATAATTAATTACCTAATGGAAGTTAAAGAAGAAGATGAACAGACAATGTATAAGTATGGATAAAAGACTACATTTAAACATGTTGATGAAAAATAAAAAACTTTTTTTTTTAAAAAAAAGTAAGAAATTGTGTTATATAAAGGATTACATGTGTTTGCCTCCTCAAAAAAACATTCTATAAAACTCATGGCTAATATATTTCTGCATATGTTTTGCTTATTGTTTTCATAGGCAGTGTTTCAGAGGTAAGAGACATATATAAATACATATAAATATGTACGGAGGCATATTTCTCTCAAACCCAGACTCTGGGGTAGCCACTGCCTAGCATGACCCAATTATTCCTTTCCTTTTTTCTTGAATGCCAGGTTTTTGATGAATAAAAATTATATCTCTCTGCATTGATGACAAATTTAGACTGCCTAATCCATATCCTTCCAATTCAAATACCATAAACACTATGCAAAATTTTACCAATGTGGAAGCATTTTTATGTTCAAGCTTCATCTGCTGGTGTATTTTTTTTTTAGCTAGCAGCCTTGTGCTAACTCTGAGATGTAATACTGTCTTAGAAATTTGCTTTTGATATCCCTGTGCTTCTCTATATATTTATATGAAATCTAAATAGCTGCAACTTATATCTATTACTTCTTGTTCCAGTTTCTGTGGCCATGGAAAATAGTTTTTAACCATCTTATTATAGGTATACTGTACAATCATGGCTATCATATCTCTTCTGGTTTTTTATCTTCAAAGTGACCATTACAAGTTCCTTCAGCATTCCTGAATGGCTATATCTTTAAGTCTCTATATTTTGGCTTTTTTTGAATCTTCTCTGACTCATCAGGATTCTCCTGAAAATATGGTGCTTAGACTCATACATAGTTCTCCAGGTGTTTTTTCACTAGTGCTGAATAAGGAAGAGAGATTACATTACATGTGTCTTTGATACCATGCGTCTTCTAATGTAGCCCAGGCCTGTATTTTCCCTGCTAGCAGCTGTCTGAAACTGCTGACTCATGTTCAGCTTGTTGTCAATTACCACATCTAAGTCCTTTTAGCTGTCATGTTTCCAAACAATGGAGTTATTTTATATGCAACATTTTCTCCCTTAAAATACCTTGCATTTATCCCAGTCTTCCAACTTGTTCAGGTTTGATTACAAACACATTCTGTCATCCCGGATATTGGCCAGATGCAGGTTTTTTAAAAATTCATTTTAATATGGTTTAATTTCTCCAAATATATAAGTTTCTATAAGAATTCTGAGCTGATTCAGTAGTATAGCCACAGGAAATCTACTTTCACTCATTACTGTACCTTTATGGTTAAGAGAGTTTGAAAGAAAAGAGTTTGCACAATCAAATTATAATCAAATCCTAGCCATTCAATAAATATTTGTCTACAGACCTATGCACTATTGCTTGAGAATTAATTCCAGCAAAATCTTTAAGAGGAAAAAGCACTTAGCAATGCTATAATAAATCTACTATTATGTTGTACTGGATACCTGATTTACGACAAATAAAACTGTTCTGACATACTTGTTTTGCTGCAAACATCCCGCCCCCCTGTGTTTTAATTATCTCTATTTTGGAGAATTCCAGATACTTTCAATGTGCCAGTTTTGAGGCTTGCAAAAATCTGTAACAAAATTGTGATGATGGAAAAAAATAGTTATGATCCAAACCCAGTGGTGGGATTTAACAACCAGTTCGGCCAGGGTCAGGTTGGCTGTCGCAGGAGGCATGGCCCAACCTGGCCCTGGGCAAACTGGTTGCTAAATTGCACACACACACACACACACACACACACTATCAAAGTGGATCCTGGTCACTGCACTGCAATGGAGAAATGGGCAATGAAGCGGCTGGCACAAGGGGAGGAGGAGGAACAGGGAGAAGAAAGAGGAAAAGTGTTTTTCTTCTTCCCTCACACTGGCCACTCTGTTGCCCGTTTCTCCATTTCAGCACAGTGTCCAGGATCAGGGGTGAAATCCAGCAGGTTCTGACAGGTTCTGGAGAACCGGTAGAGGAAATTTTGAGTAGTTTGGAGAACCGGCAAATCCCACCTCTGGCTGGCCCCAGAGGGGGGTGGGAATGGAGATTTATTTATTTATTTATTTATTTATTTGTTTGTTTGTTTGTTTGATTGATTGATTTATATGCCGCCCTTCTCCAGAGACTCAGGGTGGCTTACAATGCATTAAGCAATAGCCTTCATACTTTTGTATAACTGCTTAGTAGGGCTTTTTGGCCCCCCCAAGTGGTGTTCTATTTTATACAAAGTCAACTTATTGCTCTCACAAACCGGGTCCTCGTTTTACCTACCTCGAAAGGATGGAAGGCTGAGTCGAGCTTGAGCCTGGTGAGAATTGAACTTGCAGTAATTTCAGGCAGCTGGCAGCTAAGTGTTACTTTAACAGCAGTTTTTTTTTTTTTAGTCCGCTGCGCCACCAAGGCTCTTGCTCTTGGAGATTTTGCAATATCCTTCCCCCTGGAGTGGAGTTGGAATGGAGATTTTGCAGTATCCTTCCCCTGCCACGTTCACCAAGCCACGCCCACGGAACCGGTATTAAAAAAAATTGAATTTCACAACTGCCCAAGATCCACTTTGATAGTGGAGGGGGGTGTAATTTAACAACCATTTCACTCAAACTTGTGCAAACCGGCAGAATCCCACCACTGTCCAAACCTATTTTCCTCCTTGTGGCACTTGCAGAGGATAATATAAGGCGATGTGGTAGACTTCCCTGCTGATATAAGACATTTTTACTCACATTCCTCTTCTGCAAGTTACTTTGCACTTTGTGTAGGGAACACATCTGTCATGGGTGTTTGTGTGTCAGCTGTCAAGTCTGCAGTTATTTGTGTCTTAATTGCAACCAAAGTAGATCCAGAATAAAACTAATGCTTATCGTGCAATAAAACCCCTTTAACTTGCTCATACCATAAATTCTGGAAAACATTTGATATTTGATGGAAGAGGGGAGAAAGGTTTCTGGAAGGTTACTTAACAAAGCAAGGACAGGATTGTTATGAAAACCAGGCAGGAATACAAGTGTATCTGATGCATTTTGCTACCTGGAATATAATAGTGTAGAGTAATGTAATTGATAATACCCCTCTTCACACAAAGTGCTATAGGACAATCTGAAACATGACACTGAGCAGCTAACAATAGTTAAAACAAGATAAATAGAATAGAATAGAATAGAATAGAATAGAATAGAATAGAATAGAATAGAATAGAATAGAATAGAATAGAATAGAATTCTTTATTGGCCAAGTGTGATTGGACACACAAGGAATTTGTCTTTGATGCATATGCTCTCAGTGTACATAAAAAGACAAGATACATTCGTCAAGAATCATAGGTACAACACTTAATGATAGTCATAGGCAGTGGTGGGATTCAGCCAGTTCGCACCACTTCGGGAGAACCGGTTGTTAACTTTCTGAGCAGTTTGGCACACTGGTTGTTGGAAGAAATCATTAGGGGAGAGAACTGGTTGTTAAAATACTTGAATCCCACCACTGGTCATAGGGTACAAATAAGCAATCAAATCATACTAGGAAACAATCAATATCAATATAAATTGTAAGGATACAAGCAACAAAGTTACAGTCATGCAGTCATAAGTGGGAAGAGATAGGTGATAGGAACGATGAGAAGACTAATAGTAATGCAGCTTTAGTGAATAGTTTGACAGTGTTGAGGGAATTATTTGTTTAGCAGAGTGATGGCGTTCGGGAAAAAACTGTCCTTGTGTCTAGTTGTCTTGGTATGCAGTGCTCTATAATGGCGTTTTGAGGGTAGGAGTTGAAACAATTTATGTCCAGGATGCGAGGGGTCTATAGATATTTTCACAACCCTCTTTTTGACTTGTGCAGTATACAGGTCCTCAATGGAAGGCAGGTTGGTAGTAATTGTTTTTTCTGCAGTTCTAATTATCATCTGAAACTATTATATTATAATATAACTATTATTATAAAAACTATATAATAAAATTATGAACAACCTATTTAGCAGCTAAGAAAAAACAGCTAACAATTAGCATAAGCATAATACAGGCTCAACCAGACATCCAGGACCTGAAGCTCCATGCAAAAACCACATCTTCAAGGCCTTATCAAAGGCCAGTAAGGCAGGGCCAGTGAGATCTCCAGGGGAATGATGTTTTAGGCCCCATGACAAAAAGGCTTTCTTCCTGAGTCTTGCCATTCCCTGATAGATGGGATCCTGACCATCCTTTTCCAGTTGGATATAACAGCCAGGTAGAATCAACAGGTAGAAAGATATCCACACTAATATGGTGCCATTCTGTAACTATGGATATGAACATGAAGAATGTTATACAAAAGTTTTAGAAAGACAATAATATTGAATGCTACAAATAGACTAATTAAATATAGAAAGCAGCCATCTATTGACAGCCATCTCTCCGTTGATTTGCAGGCCTAACTAGATGACAACCAGAACAGTTTCTAACCAAATGTGTGCACTCCTAAAAAAAGTTTCAGCTACTTTAATGATTTAAAAAAAAAAAGGTATTTTGAATGAGCTCCCCCAAGTTTTAAAGTACCTCTTTGGAAAAATTTGCATAGCCCTATCATTTAACACCCATTTAATGTCAGTAGTAGGTCAAGGGCTATTGAATACCAAGGACTTTGTCTATAGAATAATAGTCTCTTCCTGCAATTCCAATACTAATATATGCCTTTCCCTACATGGGCCTTGAAAATAATTAGGTGCTCACCTGCTTCTCTTGCCTGCACTGCTGCCAGTCTCTTTCTCCCCGTGCAATTACTATGCAAGTGTATTTATGCCTTTGTTTCTTCTAATCTCAAATACCTGCTCTTCCTCTAAGAATGCAGCTTACAAATATATTGCTCAGCTGTTGACAATTTTACCTGCTGCCAATTGTTTACAAATGTAATTCATTTTTCTATAACAAGAGGTTGAAGATATCCGTGTTGAGCCCAGATACTTTTCATTTGGTATCTTACTTCATTGATTATTACGGTTTTACACCATTTCAGATCTGAAACGGAAAAAATAGTCTTTGGAGTATGCTGGGATGCCACTGTAGCTTTCCTTGCCCCTTCTTAAACCAGCAGCATTTTCCCTGGGGTTCTATGCCTGTCCTTTGTGGCTGCCATGTGATATGGTTGGTTTAAGAAACTGCTGACAGGTGTTATTTAGGGCTCCCAAGGGTTCTGAAGTAGGTTTTTGCCTTCTAAACTGAAGTAGTACATATTTACCAATAAATAACATCAAGTAAAAAATATTTGGCTTTCATGATGTATTAAATGTGGAAAAACTTTCCTATAAAATCCTGGTTTCTGATTGCACCAGTTGTGGGTTGCCCTGTTCTGCCCCAGCTATGGACCCCAAAGAACGCAGCACACACAAAGTCTGTACAAAACTTAATTTATTAAAATAACTCAGTCTTTCTCAAACAAAGGCTGTTAATAAACTTTCTTAACAGCCTAAAGAAACAAAAGTTAAAGTAATCACAATCTTACTATGGTTGACAGAAAGCCCAGAAGCAAGGCTTCTGCACATGCGCAGAATGTGCAGACGCGAAGGAGAGTGAACTAAAAGTTGTTCCCTACAAATTGCTTCAGTCGGCATTCCTCCTTAAATAGGCTAAGGGAGTGGCCAATTAGCCCCAATTCTTACTCTTGAGGAGACCTTCTCCTGAGGAGCCATTCCTGCCTTTTGGCAACTCTGCATGCCCGTGCATCGAGAAGAGGCTCCCCCTCTTCGACTTCTTCACTTAAAGGAGCTTCTGGAGGTTCTGAAGGCCCTGGATGAGTCCCTGCCTCTGGCACCACATCTTGTCCAGCCTCCTCATTGTCTGACTCGAGTGTCAGCTGCACAGACTGCTGGCACAGCACTACACCAGCCTCCTCGTTGTCAGAATCAGCTACAATCTGCACAGGCCGCTGAAGGGCCACAACATGCTCCCAGTTCTCACCGTTTCTATAGAACCAGTAGTAAAATCGGTGGGAGGCTCTGCCCACCGACCCTGTCATCAGAATGCTTCTGCGCATGCGCAGAAGAGCGTGCGGCCCCGTTGCAAACCAGTAGTAAAGGTAAGTAGAACCCACCCCTGGATTTTACCATGCCTTTTTTATATTTCAACTTTCTTTTCTTTTGAGAATGAAGTGAGTGAATTGTGATATTGCTGTCTCCTATCAAGATTGTATTCAAAACATTGTAGAATAAATTTTCTGCAACTTGTCACAAACCACATTTGCCTGACAAGAACACGCCAGCAGGAACTGCGGTTAAACAAAATGCAGAGCTAGTTATGATCTTTGATCACACATATGACATTAATATACTATATATAATATATATTAAATCTCATGATGAGATTTAAATTTCACATCCATTTGTAAGGAGTAATAATCATATTAAGTTTAAAACGAAAATTTGGAGTAGTGGTCAAGGCATCAGACTAGAAATGTGGAGAAGGTGAGTTTTAATCCTGCCTTAAGCACAAAGTCAGCTGGATAACCTTGGACCAGTCAATCACTTTCAGCCCAAGGAGCAAGAAATGACAAACCACTTCTGAAAATGTTACCAAGGAAACTGCAATGACTTGTCCAAGCAGTCACCAAGAATCAAACTGACATAAAAATGCTTAGGTGTCCGTGTGTGTGTGTGTGTGTGTGTGTGCGCGCACGCGCACCCACCCACAAATTTTAACAGCATTATTGCTTAATTGTTGACTTAATTAGTTCTGTCCAAATAACACCTCATATTAAAAATGGTTGTGAGTGGAGTTTATGCTATTGTATTCTCCATACCAAAGATGCAGCACAAATTCTGAATTAATAAATCCCAGATTGCTGCCAATTTTCCTTGGTAGACTTGCTATGAATTCTACATGCTTAGCAAAATATTTCTATAGATTAAAGATAATAAGATATATTTGAAAATGTCTATGATATATTATAGAAGACAAGTATGCCTACCCCTGAGGGGTAGTTCAACCTTCTGCCCTGTCACTAATTGGTCTCAAAAAGAGTTGGGATATTCAAAACTGAGAGGTCTTAGGTGGTCTCTGAGCTTGGTTGTTTTCTTGCAGAAGTTTCATTACCCAAAGTAACATCATCAGTGATGATGAGCTACAAATATTTTCCTTCATTGATATTCAACATTCTTCAGATTTTCTGCCCATTGGAAAGGATTATGAGGCACATTCATTACAGTCGATTGAGTTTCCATTTAGATAAGGTGAAAGCCAAGCTAAGCCCATTAGATCTAAATGTTGTCATGTGTACAGAATAAAAGTATTTTCTAAAATCTATAATCAGTTTCCATTGTAATAGTTTCCCTGAACATGCACCGAATGAGAGTTATTTCATGTTTCTTGTCCACTATGCTTAACTAGCACTCTTCCCATCAATGAAATTCCTGATAGGTTTCTCAGAACTTAATTGAAAAGCATAATTTTAATTAAAATTAATGAAATAAAGGAAAATTTGAATGCATTAAAAAGTTTATTAGTGGATCAAGAAAATACTTCACCTATGGGCTAACAGGGCAGAAGATAAGCAAATAAGAAATATTTCTGCTGTCTGGTTCCCCTCTCATTTGGCAAAATCAACTTGGTGGAAAAAGCTGTATTCCTGTATGTATTCCTTTTCTATTGCATGCTTGTTCATACAGAAGATATTGGAACCAACTTAAAAATGGAGGGAGGAGAGTACAGAACTTCAAGAAGGCCAATCCACCACTACTAGTCAAAGTGCCTTCTATGCAAAGGACTGGTGTAATACTGGATTCAATTGCTAAATGTTGTCATTTAGAATTTGTGATCACAGCATCTTTTTCTAGCACAATTTTAGTTTCGAAGTAAATGCTGTTTCAGGAATGATATTTTATCACTGCTTTAAGCTTCAATGGATGATATGTGTTCTGGAAATTTTCACGGCCTCCTATTTTATACGATAGCTGCTTCTTTCACTCCCATCTGATTCATATTGTAGCAAAAATTCTCAAATTGATTACATTTTTATTAATGTTCACCAACAACCTCTCTAAACATTTATATAAAGATGTTAAATGGAATGGAGACAACATGGAATCTTGATGCACTGTATAAATCAAAAGACACAGTGAAAAAATACTGCATTAACAATCTTTTGAGAATCATTCCTTAGAAAAGGTTAGGCCTATGACGTCGTGTACAAAGTATTCTTGGGCTAGCATTCCCAAAACTCATGATGTAGGTTAATGGCAATGTTGCTGAAAAATCTTGGAGAGACCCAGTGAAATCAAGTCCTTTCATAATTTAACCATAAAGAAACCAGATGCCTATGAGCTGAAATCAGCTTTTTCTAACCCTCCATTCCTCCAAATGTTTTTGAACTCCCAATTTAACACTCTGTCTTGGAATTCTGGAGTTAACATTCTAATGTGTTTAGAATGCATCAGATTGGGGAAACTGTCAACATAAGGCTTCCAAAATTTTCTAGAATTGATAGGACACCACATACTCCAACATGATAAACTTCTTTAAAAGAGTAAAGTCCATCAATCTCCTTTAGAGTAAAAGGATAACATACAGTTGAGCTGCTCTCTGTTCTTTCAACCTTTCTTCCACCCTGCATTTTGTAAATCTTGTTTCAGTTTTTTCAGTGCATCTCAATGCAGCTTGTTCCAAAATGGGAGAATGTTCATGTGCTTTTCAAGTTGTATAAAATGGAAATGATAGATAAGTCTTGAGCCCAGGTGAAATTGAAGGCAGTAGGAAAACAAAACAATATGAATAGACCCTCATGTGAACTGTTTGTGGGGAATAAAGGATGCTGACATAGTACTTCTTACAACCAAGTCAGGCAAACTATACCTGACTTAAAGAGCAGCCTTGACTCTAATTGCTCTTCAGAAGTATCCTATGTTGGCTTCTACTATAGCAACCAATGCAGACTTTCTGCCTATTACTGATACTGGGTTCGAAGCATCCATTATCGTGGTGCCTGGCTTCTGTGACAAATTCTCAGTGATCTGGCTCCTTTAAGACAAGAGTGCATTACTTCCATCAGCTCCCCTCCTTTCTGTGCCTCTCAGTACAACACAATATCCAAACACAGCTGTCAGTCAGGCTCCTTGGGGAGCAGTCTGTATGTTTACATGAATGATCATATGGTAACCTTGTCCAGCTCATGGGCAAGTCACACGTTACCTCATCTGCAGTCAAATTATCTCATCCATGTGAAATACAGCAAGTTCAAGACAGGATGTGAAGCACACAACTCTCCCTGGTATGGCTTCCTCATTAAGAGACAGAAGTCCTACCCACCATTAAACCACTCAGGAAATAAACCTGAGATCTGTTCATCTTATAATTATCCCTACTCATGGGGCTAATCATAAGTCAATGGGGTTTATTTCATGACAGGCTAGGAAGTATGTCCTATGTCCCTGTGAAGGTCTGATCCCAGTGGAGTTACATTTACCCTTTGCAAGTCACATGGCAAAGCCCACAAGAGACATCATTTACCCCTCTTTAAGCAAATACAAGGGGAAAAAAATAAAATACAACCAGACTATGTGTGATATGGCAGAGGTTGCAATGGAGCTCTTCCAGTTTATTTGGAACTTGATCTTATGTGCTGAATTTCCATGTTTCCTTCATGTTTCCTTCCTTTAAAAATATTGCATGTGAGGTGAGGGAATATAAAGCAATTATCTTTGCCATAGGCTGCTGGGTTTAGCTGCCTCCATCAAGTTATTCACAGTGTAAAGGACAAGCTGACCTACAGAGGTCTCTTCCTTCCAATCAGCATCTATAATGTAAAAAGAAGATCACCTTTATTTACGCATATGTCCCAGTAAGCTTTCAGCTTCCTAAGTGAATATTTGTTCCACTTAGTTCCCTACATGCTATAATATTTGCAATTTCTGATCTGTTTATTTTAAAGTCATTTAAAAAAAAACACACACTGGAAAGTGGGACAAGCCTGCTTTCTTTGCCAGTAAACACCTTGAAAAAAACACCATCTATTTGTTTCAGACTATTTATCATTTCTGATGTGAACAAACAGCTTTCTTTATCTGTCATGATGCAATATTGTAAATAGCAGATTAAAACGATCCTTTCTCTCCACCTCTTTGTTTTTCCAAGCTTGATATGTGAAACTGTTTCTGAATGGCTCATAATACAGTCTATCTAATGCACATCTGGAGAAACATCCTAGAGAACAGGTCTCGGGATCCCAGGGGCACTAGTCAGACTGGGAATGGAGACCAGTATCCATGGTGAGCCTCCCTATCTCACCGTGCCAGGTGTCTATACATGTAATTTCTTGGAAAAGCTGTCCTTAGGGAAGAGAATCCAGGGGAGCAGTAATTAGGGGCTACCTTACATAGCACTATTACTTTACACTGCTCCTGAAATCTGGAGATGTGAAAGGTAGTAGAGGAAGTGCATAGATGACGTTTCATGTTTCCAAAAGGCATGGGAGCTGAAAGAAATACAAAAATATTTTAAAAACTTGGGAACCAGACGTGCTCGCTTTGTCTTGAAATAGGATCCATTTACCAATCAGTAAATATTTAGGCTGAGAGGAAATATTTCTGACAACTTCTCTACCAGTCCCAATGATGGAAAGAAATACTTTCTCCGAGCTGCTAATTAGAGACTAATTAATAAAACAGGCCTTTTTCTGCTAGGTTCTGGGCACAAAATTTCCCATTTGTTTAAAATATAGTAGGGCAGGTTGTCCATTAGCCCTTTAATTTAATGCTTTTGGTTGCAGATCAGTTCAACTCCCTACAATCTTGTGCAATGACAACCAACAGAGAGTTTGACAGATAGGAGACCTGGTAGCTAAAGAACAGCTTTTTTTCCCACCCCATGCTTTTTTAGTCATCTTTCTGAGCCCAGGCAGTTGGGTGATCTGCTGCTCCATTAAAAAGCTAATACTATACTAAGTTGCATTAAAGAGGGATAGAATCAAGATCACACAAAGTAATAGTACCACTTTATAAAGGCCAACTAAAACCATACTTAGAATACTGCATCCAGTTTTGATCATCCCAATACAAAAAAAAGATGTTGAGGTTCTGGAAAGGGTTCGGAGAAGAGCAACAAAGATGATTAGGAGCCTAGAAGCTATAACATATGAAGAACAATAGCAGGAACTGGGTATACCTAGTCTAGTGAAAATAAGGACCAGGGGTGACATGATAGCAGTTTTCCAATATTTGAAGGGATGCCACAAGGAAGAGGGGGGTCAAACTTATTTATCAAAGCACCTGAAGGCAAGACAAGAAACAACGGGTGGAAACCAATCAAGGAGAGAAACAACCTAGAACTAAGTGGAAAATTCCAAACAGTGAGAACAATCTACCAGTGGAACAAATTGCCTTTAGAATTTGTGGGTGCCACATCACTGGAGGCTTTTAAGAAGAAATTGGACAGCCATTTGTCAGAAATAGTATAGGTTTCTTGCATGAGCAGGAGATTGAACTAGATCACCTCCAAGGTCCCTTCGAACACTGTTACTGTAACTATCTGTCAGGGTTGGCAAATAGGTGGCAGAGAGAAAGGGTTCTTTGAGACAATGGAAGAGATCTGACTTTCCCACTGCCAGAAGACCCTGAAAATCCATTGGCAATGATCAGCTAGGAAGACATAGCCACCAAGGGGGCCAATAGAATCATGGCGGCCCATGTCCCTAAACATACCTCCACAGAAGGCACCATAGAAAGATAAGCGGCACAGCTTGGATTGGAAGCAACTGTAGAAACCACTTTAAATCCCGAGGAGAAAGCCACAAGTTTAGGCTGTCTTCTTAGAGGGTCACAAGTGAATTGAAGATGAAACTATTCTAAATAGGATCGCTGAGGCAGTTTAAATCCACAGTCAGTAGGTCGTGCAGAGGATTCCATAGCCTGAAAGTAGGAAAATGCCTCCTGTTTCTATTGTATTAAATATGGAATGCTGACTTCACACAGCAGATAGTTTCAAGTCATTCTATAAAATAATTCACACAGTGGTGCCAATAAACAGCTCTCAGAGAGAGAAACTGCTGCCATGGACAAAAATTTGTTGCCCCATCATATGAATGTTTCTTCAGAGAGAAAAAAATCCCTTAGATTTTATAGATTCTTTGATTCTAAGGGAATATCTTTGGGTTGCATACTTCAAGTGACAACCACACAAAGAATGCAAAAGTAAAATGTAAGAGGAAATGTGGGAGGTGGAGACTGCTTTTATTATTGCTGCTAAACTACACACTACACACGCCAATATTCTTAGCTACTGTTCACTCTTTCTCAGATGAAAGAAGTCAGGGGTGTCTTGTGTAGTAGCCAAAAATTTGCATTGATTTTATTAATATATAAAACTGTTTGATGATTCTGATACCAGCTACACTATTTCCCTTTTCCTTCAGGAATATCAGTAAAAAGAAAACAGTATAGGGTTGAGATTTTGGTCTGTGCTGATTGAAAGCAGAAAAATCTTCTTTCTGCAGAACTCACTTGAAAAATTCTGAAAAGATTTTTCTGTCATTTTCGGCCATCCATGGTCAGGAATAAATCCTCAACAATAGAATCCATGGCAGCATTCCAAATCAATAGTGTAATTGTTTTGTTGCTTTGAGACTAGATTTTTCCTTTAATTAAAACTACAAATAACAAAAGAAGTTTATTTAATTAAAATGACTGAAGCGCATAAACAAACATATTTCCCTTTTTTTAAAAAAAAAGAAAAAGAAAAGGCAGAATGAAATAACCAAGAAATGTTGCAAAGGAGAATGTCACTGTGTTTTTCTCTTTACATTGACAAACGTAAAAAAAAAAAAAAATGATTATGAGAACATTACAAGATAGAGTGAATTGTGAAAAAGAATTAATTACATCCAGGTTTGCTAGGCCCATATTTCTATATACCTTATTTACAAGTTACCAAAATGATGGACAGTGCATCTAAACTAATGGAGGACATTAAATGTAATTGTGATTATCCTGATTTGTCATAAAATGCAAAATTTAGATACTCTTCAGCTAGCCTATTCCCAGTGATAAATGGAAAAGCTATAAATGGTTGAAATGCTAATAAGAACGCCTATTCTCAACTTTATCCCATAAGCCATAGTGAAGATGTCACAATAACAATAAAATGCTCCATTACCAACCAAAGCAATTAAGTCAAACTAATTGAATTACAATTAACAATTATTTAATATTTGTACTTGTGGAGCATTATATTATCAGCAAGCTGTCTATGCGGTATTTTGCTAGATTGTAAATGGTTTTAAAGTCATAGAGTATTTCCAGCAGTCAGATCTTAAATGTGCATGCTTGGAAGAAAATCCCATGGAGTGAAATGGATTTTATTAATGTGCATATATGCTTTTGATTGTAGATTTAATCTTAATGTTAAAGTTGGGCCAAATCTGCCACCCATGCTATTTTGCTTTTAATCTGAAAACCAGCATGATATTTGTACTGTCAGGAAATCACTGATAGCTTAATTTACTTTGCAAATTTGTCATGAACATAAAATTTGGGTGGTATATCTGTCTTACAGGAAAGGCATTATAATAATTTGCCACAGCATTAATTACTGTTTATTTAATGAAAAAAATTATTTAAAAGACTGGTTTAGGTTATTCTGGCACACAGAAAAGTGTCTTTGATACAATAGTAATGGTTTCAGTATTACACGTAGGTGGAATGAACTGGGCATCATTTCAAGTTAGCCAGTGGTCTGGAGATTTTTCAGTTTTCCAAATCCCAGATCTTCAGTGTCATTTCACAAAGAAAGATATGACCAACAGACTTGGATATGCATCACAGGCCTGATTTCACCCAGCATTCTTTCTTCTGGGAGCAGCTACTTTCTGCCCTATGGTCTTCAAAGACCTGCAGTCTCCAAGAAATTCCCAGATATGGAGGATGTATGACGAATGACAAAGCGTACAGAATACCAAATTTCAATCACAGCAAATGTTTCTGCAAAATTGGACATGTTCACCTGCAAATATTGGCTCATTCCAAAATTCCACTGAATTCATGATTGTGGTGATGTTCTCAGGAAACCAAAGAGAAAGAGGACATTTATATCATTAGCAAGTAACACCTGTTATTAATTTTAGGATATTGATCCAACTAATCAAGTCTGCCTTTACTACATTTACCCAGCTTGATTGATATGCTATATACAATTCACATTAGGCTCAGCTAACAAGGCCAATACTGGCTGAACATAGGGAGAATTGTAATCCAATATAGAAGGGGGAATTGGAGAAAATTCTCTATATAGATTGACACAGGCCTTTCAGGATTTTGAAGGAACTTTCCTATTCCTGTTTGGAGATGTTATGTATTGAAGTTGAAACATAACATTTATTTATGCATTAAATCTATATCTTGCTTTTTCAATCAAAACACACACATATATATAGGGCAGTCACTCTTCATTTTATTTTGGAACAAGCCCTATTTACAGCAATCAATGCAAGTATTCATTTCTATAGAGAAATATATAAATGCATTGATGAAAAGATACATGCCTTTGCTTAACGTTCGTGTGATGTCTACTATTTTTAAAATAGATACACTGTATTTGCAGAAGAATATACAATGCTGCATATTCAGTGGCTCTGTAGCTGTGCTTGCTGAACTGAATCGTATACACAGTTGGAGATTCCAGCTCTGGCTTTCTCCAGTACCTGAGAAATGCAAATTGCATTTTAAAAAGGGGCAGAATTGTATGGAACCAAAACATGAACAAAAAGACTTCTCCCCCTCAAAAAGAACACTCTTATTTATCAAATATCAATTTCTTTCTACTTTTATTTTGCAAAATTCCTTTGGTTATAAAATGGCCAAAACCCACAGAGTTGTCCAATCATCTGTTCAGTAAAAAAAACAAAAAAAAAAAAATTAACAAGTTCTATGCTAAAGAATTATCAAAAACCCAGTTAATAAGCATATATAGCACATACTGTATAGTAAATTCCATTCTGAAGGACAGTTGACAACATCCAGCTATCAGTCATTGGTACTGGGGACAGAAAAGCAAGATTTTGAATGCGGCAGGAATGAACAGAGCTAGCTCTTGTTGACCTCTTGATGGATTTTGATACTATTAACCATGGTATCCTTCTGGATCAGTTCTGTGGGTTTCTGGACAACACAGTGCTAGTTTGCTTTCTTTCTACACGGCTGGTACAAGATGGCATTGTTTGGGAGTGAGAGGTCAATCACTGTTATGTGGGGCTTGACTATGTTTGGTAATTTGTCTATTTAATGTTTACTTAAAGCTGCTGGCTGAGCTTATTGTTGCCATGAGGTGAGGTTTCATCCATACTGTGATGATACCCAGTTATGTATTTCTGCTCCGACAAACTAAGCAATGCCATTGATGTCTTATCCTGGTGCCAGGAGACTATGGGGGTCTGGATGGGACATAACAGGTTTCAGCTGAACCCTGGCAAGACTGAGTGCCATTATGTTTTGGGCTCTAGATCTGTTACTTTACCATCTTTGGTTTTGGCTGGAGTTGCATACTATTGTGGTCCACCAGCAGCCTGCAGACCTGGCAGCGGAGTCGGACAGTGAGGAGGCTGGGGAGGACAATGGGCCAGTCCTGGAGTCAGACGAGGGCCTTGCATCAGAGGCAGAGACGGGCCAGGGCCATCTGGAAGAGATTAGCGGACTCCGGAGCCTCCAGAGGCAGAGGGCAGAAAGGAAGAGTGCATGCATGCAACGAGCTACCAGAAGACAACAGCAGCTGAAGCAAAAAGGATGACTCGGGAGTAAGGCCAGAAGATGATTGGCCACTCCCATAAGGCTTAAAAGAGCAGCAACAAGCCATTGAGTTCTTTGTAGAAAAGCAATGTTGATTCCAGTGCTTCCTGTCAGTGTCTCTTGAACTTTGTGTGGGTTTTGCCAAGAACAACCCCACAGGTTGGTGATAAGGCTGACGGACTGGTTATGAAGAATTTGTTTTGGACTAAGTTGAGAATGAATTAATTCTCAGCTGTTTTAATAAAATGAGTTTGTTCAGGACTGAATTTTGTTTGGTATTCACTACTTGGGCCTCGGTCACAACACATACTCCAGACGGATCCCAAGTGTGTAATGTGAGGTTCTTTCTAGACTCATGACTCTTACTTGAGGACAGATGACAGTCTTGGCTAAAAGAGCCTTTGTACAGCTTCATGTTGTGCACCAGTTGTACCCTTTCCTGGACCATAAAGCTCTGCTTAAAGTCCCTCATTCCCTGGTCACTCCCTGACTGGATTATTGAAATGTACTGTACATGGAGCTTCTCTTGAAAAGCATCTGGCATAGAGTGTGGTTGCATGGACAGTTATGTACATCCCTAGGATGGCACATGTAGCAGCTCTATTCTGCGAGCTATATTGCTGCTGGTTTGCTTCTGGATGCAATTCAAAGTTCTGGTTTTGACCTTTAACCCCTATATGAAATAGGACTAGATTATCTGATGGACTGCCTCTTTCTAATTACATATACTTGTCCCATCCAGTTGAACAAGTGTGGGATATGTTGCAGATTCAATCTATCAAAGAGTTCCATGTGGCATGCTTTTTCTTCTGTGACCCCACCTCTGGAGCATCATTTCCTCTGAGGTGAGGTTGGCTCCCATCACCATCTGCCCTAGTTTTTCTATCAACCTTGGGCACCCCGAGGTTGATGGTGCAAGATGGTGTCAAATTACTGTTGTTCTCCATATTCTTGATTTTTAATACTTTTTATTTAAGTTTCTGTGTTTTATGGTTTTCATTGTCAATATGCTTGTCATGTTTGCCAAAGTCATCTTTGTGAGATTTGTGGCTATATAAATCTATTAAATAAATATATAAAATGTAAAGCAACATTTAACAGAGTATAAAATGTAATAATACAAAAAAATAATAATCCAAACATACAATTAATTCAGATTTTGTTTGGTGTGAATTGAATTAAATTGACAGAAGCTAGGCTGTCAAAGAACACAGTGGCTGGACACTATCAAACCTGACACCAATCAGAGCACAGAGAAACTCAAAAGAAATAGTGCAAGATTGGAAGTTGTGGAAAGACCTGGCCTTTAGAATTGCCAAGAGTCAGACTGGGTACTGAATGGATAACATCATGAATTAAATTGAATTGATACCTTCAATCAGTATGGTGTAGTAAAACGTTAGCTGCCACGGTCCAATTTCTTGAATCTTCACAGATCAACCACCTGAAACAATTTTTTTTTAATTTGATTTATATGCCGCCCTTCTCCGGAGACTCAGGGCGGCTTACAATGCGTTAAACAATAGCCTTCATTCTTTTGTATATTTTATACAAAGTCAGCTTATTGCCCCCACAAACTGGGTCCTCATTTCACCTACCTTAGAAAGGATGGAAGGCTGAGTCAACCTTGAGCCTTGGAGAGATTCGAACCAGCAGAACTTGCAGGCAGCTGTGTTAATAACAGGGTGCATTAAACCACTGTACTATTACTGATATTAGTGAAATTGTTCCCAGATTAAAAAAAAAAGCTTGTTTATGTTCTGTCCCCAACCACAAGCACACACACCAACAAGACGTTCAAGACCTTCGCTCGTTCCGCCGTGAGTTGAAGACCTGGTTGTTCCGTAGCCTGGACTGATGGGGGGGGGGTGTTTAATGAATTTTAAACTGTTTTAAACTGGGTTTTAACTCTATATCGTTTTAATAGGAATTATGCATTTTACTGTTGTGAGCCGCCCTGAGTTCTCGGAGATAGGGCGGCATATAAATTGCATAAAATAAAATAAATAAAACAAATTAAGATTTCAAATGTACTATACAAAGGTGAAAAAAGATCCTACAGCATGGCTATCAAACTCATGGCATCACGTGATGTATGGCGATGTTTTTTCCCTTCGTGTGTGACACATCTGGCCTGCGGGCCGCCAGTTTGACATCCCTGTCCTACAGGATCGGCAAAGCAATGGCTGTTTCATCTCAATATTTAACAGCAAACTTCAAGATAATTGAATCTCTGGATTGCCACCTGGAAATTTTAGAGCCTATCCAACAAACATACTAGCTTTGCTCCTCATGCTGCCTTCTCCAACATTTTGCTTGTGTTACTATTGCCCTCTCTATTGGTGCTCTTTTTTTTTCTTGTTGATGACTAGTGCTGCCTTCAGCCCAATGGGTAGGCACAAAAAAATATTCCTTCTCCTTCTCTCTTGCTCTGATTTTTTTTATTTTCTGGACTTTCTTTTTGCAACAAAATAAATGAGCAACCAGTTGCAAACTCTGCCTTGGAACAGTTGCAGAGGTTGGGAAGGATGATGATAAAGGCTCCATGTTGCCTTGACTGGAAGGAGTAAAATCCTAGGAACTGGAAGGCAGAATACAGTTGAAGTACTCACAGCAGAAAATAACCTGCCTGGCGCAGTCCCAGAGAAATTGCTGCAAAGGATCTTCTTCTGGATCAGTAGCTGAGCCAATAACTGCTTCTGTTACCAAAACTGTTCCCAAGCTACACATAAATCCTGCAGTAGAAAGATTTGGGGGGAACGGACATCAATCTGATCAATATTGCCCAGGCTTGCAGAAAGGACCTTGAACATATCACATTATAACTTTATTAATGGTAATCTTTCATATCTGATTATTTTATAGTAGGTCAACTCACCCATTTTAGTACACAGACATTATTCTGGATAGGGTTGATGCATGTATCTTATCCCCTATTCCGTGCTAAGAAGACAAGCTTAGATCACAAGAACCCCAATCCATTCATCCTCATAATATCCCTGTATGGTAGGTCAGCAATATCCTCATTGTATAACAGACTCAAGCTGAGGCTGATTATTCACAAGCTGCCAGGGAGTTCAAGGGGTAAGGAAGGAATTAATGAGCCAAATCCCCTAAGCTGAAGTTCCAAATTCTATAAGCACTGGCTCTTAAAATAGCTTAAGCATGACAGAAAGGGAGCTTCAGCGTCAGAACTGTCTGCCTATGACTTTGCATGACCTGATTCAAATGACCAGCTAATATATCTAGAAATGTGCATGTGATGTAATATACTTGACACCCAAAATCCTACTTACCACAGAAATCTGAATTTGCTATCTAGTTATATGCAGCATCAGTCATGCTGTGAGAGGCATACATTTCCCCATAAACTGCTGTATTTTTCATCATACTGTGATGTTTATTTCTGGATAAAATAAATGTATATAAAATTTATAAACTGGTAAGGTACAGTATCAACAATGACCCATCCTTTTTCAAGCATCAGATAATTTAAGATTACGGACTTAATGTATTGCTTAATGTATATATTACTCCAAGTTTGGCCTTTGGTGATACATAGTGGCAGAATTCTGCTATATTTGGGGATTCTCCTATTGATTCCATTCTGTTCCCAAATCCTTCCTATACCTGATCATTTATATAATTATTGCCTTTAGAATGCAAGTAATTTTAAAATAATGTCATCAGGCTCAGGAATGCTATACATCAGTGATATGAGAAAATATTGCCTTCCTCTATTATTTTATCTCCAGGAAGATTGCTGGAGATGGACTCAGGAGACATTTTAGAGAAGGAAGTTACACCGGTAGCCTTAAAACGTGCACGTAAAGAATAATTAGTAGAGAGTAGGTGGTTGATAGCAGTGGTGGGTTTCAAAATTTTTTATTACCGGTTCTGTGGGCGTGGCTTGATGGGCATGGCATGGCTTGGTGGGCGTGGCTTGGTGGGCGTGGCAGGGGAAGGATACTGTAAAATCTCCATTCCCACGCCACTCCAGGGAAAGGTTACTGCAAAATCCCCATTTCCTCCTGATCAGCTGGGACTTGGGAGGCAGAGAATAGATGGGGGTGGGGCCAGTCAAAATTTCTGCTACCGGTTCTCCAGAACTGGTCAGAACCTGCTGAAACCCACCTCTGGTTGATAGTCAACAGAACTTTCCTGCTTCCAAAAAAGAGGAGAAAAAAAAGATACAAGTTGGTACAATATGGTATTGAAATGCCATAGAAAGGAGGGAAATGGTTAGCAGTGTGGGAGCTTTATTTATTTATTAAATTTGTACACCACCCAAGTCCCAGCAACTCCAGTTCTGAGATGGGAGCTGTTCACTTGGAATTAATGGCAATAGAAACATGCTATGCCATGAGATGCATGCTACTCAGATGCTAAAATGATCTCTTTGTTCAGTGGACTTCTGTAGTGGGATGTTTGCATCTGAAGCTTGTGGTTCATGTAATGCTCTCACAAGTTTGGTAATGTGAAACTGCTGTCCCACATTTATGCAGTTTTATGCAAAATATACAATAAGGTTGAAAAGGGCAATAGAGATGGAACTGTGACATATACACTGTATAAGGATATAGCCTCCCTATTGTCCATTCCCAAAGTGGTCCTTGTACTTATTCTAGAGTTTTTTTTTTTTAGTACCTGTTACTTAAACAGCAGGCCCCTTAATATCTTAAAGCAGGAGTAGAGAATCTAAACTACAACTCTCATCAAAGGCCGGGTTGACTAACAACTATCCAAACTAGAAAATATTGATGACATTTTCCAAAAAATAAATTGAAACTCTTTCAAAGAGGCAAGAAGTTGGGAGGCTTTAACCATAATCTAAGTATAAATTCCAAATCATGAGAAATAACCAGTTTAAGGTATTCTGTTTTGATCAGACCCCGACTTCAAATGCTGTATCACTTGAAGGAGGATTCAGAGAAATTGTAGCAGATTCAGGAAAGGGTAACAAAGATAATCATTAAGTGAAGACAGATTAAAAATGGCTATCTTCAGCTTTAAGGAAAATGAGCAAGAGGATATATGATACCAATCTTCAAATACCAAATACCTGAAAGGGCATATAAAAAGGTCAAAATCTGTTTATTCTTCCACATAATACAAAATCATGGATTTAAGTTACAGGAAGCAACATTCCAATGGAACTTTAGACAAAAACTTTCTGAGAAATGTAGTAGGCTCTCGTTCACTGGATTTGTTCATGTGGAGATCAAGGAACTGGTCTGAGATACTTTAATTTGGATTCATAAACTAAGCAAGAGTCTAGATACAAAGAGCTAAATGATTCCTTCCACATCTATGTTTCTATTGAGGATGCAATTGAGGATTTATATAATCTTATATCAATATAACCTGATTTGAGCAGATTCCCTTTTTTTTAAAAAAGGGAAAGGATTGTGAAGTGGTTCGGGAATAACGAGAGGCACAAGCAAGCGACAACAGCTCTTTAATATACAGTGAGACTTCAGCAAAAACTCAGAGGCTGCAGCCCTCCTTATATACAATCCTGGAGGGACTGTCAGCCAATCAGAAACGTAGGCAGGTTTGAAACTCCCGCTTAAAAGTATCAATACATAACACCCCTCCCTTCCCAGAAAGCACTAACATTCAAAAATTTACATATGTACACACAAAATCTCGCAGGTGCCCAGGACGAGTTCTCGTTCTAGTTGACCTGCGCAGTTCAGTGTCTGGCGGGGCGTCGAGCTGGTCGGAGGGATTTACTGTCTCTCCCGGCTCCGCCAATGGAACCTCCTGGATTTTGTCCGGGGTGTGGTTATCCCCGGTTGGGAGTGGCGACTCGCTGGGGCAGTGCTGGAACCAGGGCTTGTCAGCTAAGTATTCTCGCGAACCCGGGCTTGAGTTAGCTGTTTTGGGAAAGTTGTTGTAGTTAGGTTTGGAGATGTCTAAATTGATGTTTGCTTCGCTGACTACCCTTTTTCTAAGTTGGTCTATGTGGCGCTTCCAGAGTCTGTCTACTCCTACATCCACTGTGTACGATTTTGGGCCTGTTACGCCCACTATGGTTCCTGCAACCCATAGAGGTCCGCTGGCATAATTGCGAGCGAACACCGGGGACCCAACCTGAAACTGTCTTAGGCCAGAGGTTTCTCCCTTGAAATTTTCATGCGAGTAGGTAGGGTGAAGCCTGTCTAACACGCACCGAAGCTTCCTGCCCATGAGGAGCTCTGCTGGGCTTCTCCCTGTTGCTGTGCATGGTGTGGCATGCTGGACCGCTAGGAATTGGTCTATCCTGGCCTGCCAGTCCCCGTTGTCTAGTCTGGACAGTGCCTCTTTGGCCGTTCTAACAAAACGTTCAGCCAATCCATTAGAAGCCGGGTGGAACGGGGCCGATAGGGCATGGCGGATGCCCAGTCCGGCCAAGTAGCCCTCAAAAAGGGTTGCCGTGAATTGAGGGCCGTTATCAGATACCACGGTATCCGGCAGGCCGTGGGTGGCAAACAGCTTCCTTAGGACCTTGATTACTGCCTCGGCTGTTGTTGAAGGCATTAAGATTATTTTGAGCCACTTTGAGTAGGCATCGACTACTATTAGAAACGTTTGCCCGTGAAAGGGACCGGCAAAATCAATGTGCATCCTCCCCCATGGCCCTTTTGGTTTCTCCCACTCACGGATGGGCGCTACTGGGGGATCGGGACGAGACTCTTGGCAGGGTCTGCACTTCCCCACCCACTCGGAGATAACTTGGTCCATGTTGGGCCACCAAACATAGCTGCGGTCTAAGCTTTTCATTCTAACAATGCCCGGATGCCCTTCGTGCAGCAATTCTAAGACCCGTGTTCTTAGTTTCGTTGGTACTACCACCCTGTCGCCCCACAACAGACAACCCCCTTGCATAAACAGTTCATTTTTTTTTGTTCACATAACCTTGGTATTTCCCCCCCGTCCACTTTGACCGGCCACCCCTTCAGAACCCAACCCATCACAGTGCGAATGATTGGGTCTCTAGCTGAGACTTTTGCCACCTCGCAAGAGGAGATAGGTCCCAAAGTTAAAGTGTCCAGCAGAAGGACGGAGACTTCTGGTGTTGGGTTGGTCAGTAGGTCTGGTAGGGGGCAGCGGCTGAGGGCATCCACGTGGCCCAAGGTCCGTCCGGGTCGATGGACAAGCTGATACGAATAGGCCGATAGAAAAATGGCCCATCTGGTCAAACGCGGGGAAAGAGCAGCGGGGGTGGGCCTATCGCCTGCCAAAAGTCCTAGCAAGGGCCGGTGGTCAGTCACAAGTTCGAATTGTCGGCCATAGAGGTATTCGTGGAACTTTTTAACCCCCGCAATTGCAGCCAGAGCCTCTCTGTCCAGTTGACTATAGTTCTGCTCTGCGCTTGACAGGGTGTGAGAGTAGAACGCAATGGGCGCCTCTAGGCCGTTCGGCAGTCTATGGCCTAGGACAGCACCAACTCCTACGGGGGAGGCGTCGCAAACCAATACAAGCGGTAGCGCTGCGTTGTATTGGATTAGGAAACTGTCTTCAGATAGAAGTCTTTTTACTGCCTCAAAAGCGGCAGCTTGTGGTTTCCCCCATACCCATGGTACATTCTTCCCTAAAAGTTTGTGCAGGGGATCTGCAACGGTGGCCTTGTCCTTCAGGAACATTGAGTAAAAATTGAGGAGTCCAAGGAAGGCTTGGAGCTCCACTTTAGTCTTGGGGATAGGTGCGCTCTTAATAGCTCTCACCTTGCTTTCGGTAGGGTGGATGCCTGTGCCGTCCACCCTGTACCCCAGAAACTCCACAGAGGGAACAGCGATCATGCACTTGTTCTTTTTAAGTCTAAGTCCCGCTTCTCTAAAATGGGAAAGGACGTTCCTTACTCGGTCCCCTAGCTGACGTTCGTCCTGAGCGCTGACCAGAACATCATCAAAATAAGGCACCATCCCCGGGAGCCCTTGCAAAAGGCGCTCCATGGTGCTTTGAAATAGGCCGGGTGCGACGCTCACTCCAAACTGGAGCCTGGTGCATTTGAATGCACCCCTATGAGTTACAATTGTTTTCGCCTCTGCCGTGGCGTCGTCGACTGGTAATTGTTGATAGGCCTGAGCTAGGTCCAATTTGGCGAAAATTTTTCCGGGCCCCAGGGAGTGTAGTAGATGATGCACGATCGGCACCGGATAGGCGCTCGGCTGCAAAGCCTTGTTGATCGTGCACTTGTAGTTGGCGCAAATCCTAATTGAGCCGTCAGATTTTACTGCGGTCACTATGGGGGTCTCCCATTTCACATGATCGACGGGGACTAACACCCCCTGTTTAATTAATTTGTCCAGTTCCGCATCGATCTTCGGTTTCAATGCGAACACACCCATCTGTCTTTAAGTCTTATTGGGCTACGTTGGGGTCTAAGTTTAGTGAGATAGGGGTCCCCACATACTTGCCCAACGTGTCCCCGAAGACGTCCTGGAACTCGGTCAGGAGACTGTCCTTTAGTGATGACTTGGACATCTGGTGGACGCCGGTGAAGCCCATGCCGAGGGCTCGGAACCACCCCATGCCCAGAAGGCTAGGGAGCTGCTTCGTGACGATGGTCAGTGACAGGTCTCTTTCGTAGTCTCCGTAGGTGACTCAGAACGTGCCCACGCCTTCGAGGGGGACTCGGTTTCCCTGGTAGTCTAGGATGCGCAGTCTCTGCTTGGAGAGCTGGTCCTTCCGGAATGACGGCAGGAGGGTCTTTAGGATCGCCCATGATATTATGGAGAGAGCTGATCCGGTGTCAATCTCCATCGAGCATGGCTTGCCGTTGATTTCGACCACCGTGCTGACTTTGTCCTCGATCGCCATGCTGGCCTGGTCTATGTGTAACCTGCGGCCATCTCGCGGTTCAAATTCGTGCCGTTTTTTCGCGCTACCTTCTCTCGTTGGCTGCTTCTGGCGCGTTGATGCCAGTTGGCTGCAGCGCTCACGTGGTTGGTGTTTTCTGGGCAGAATGGCTCTACAGACTCGTGCCAAGTGCCCTTTTTTCTCGCAATGCCTGCAAATAGCCTCTCTGTATTTGCAGGACAGTCTATCATGGTGCCCACCACAGCTGGGACAGCTTCGATGGGGGCTGCCAGTGTCTTTTCTCTGGTGCTCCGTTCAGAAGACATCCTCATCCGACTCGGACTCCGAGCTGGATCCGGTGTCTTCTCTGTGCACCGGGGCAGACTTGGGGCTGTCTTTGCTGGTCAGCGGACGCTGCAGCGTTTCTGCGGATTTTGTGGAGGCTTCATGAGCCCTGGCCTCGTCTAGGGCTTCAGCAAGCGTCAAATCAGGCTTGGCGAGCAGGCGCCATTGCAGCCTAATGTCCCGAACACCACAGATAAGTTGCTCAAGCAACGCATCGTCTAAATCTCTATAGTCGCAATGGGTTGCGGCTTTTCTCAGGCTGGCCATGTACGCGCTGACCGGTTCTCCCTCTCGTTAAACGTGCTGTCTGAGTTGGTATCGTTGCACGAACGTGGAGGGGACGGGAGCATAGTGAGCCCGGAGAGTTGCCATCAGGGTGTCCCAGGAGACGGTTTGAACCGGCGTTGGCTCACACAGCGACTCGGCCATCTCGAACACGTCCGGTCCGCAGTGGCTTAGGAAGAGGGCTCTCTTTCGATTAGCAGAGAGACCCTGCATGTCGCTGGCTTCTAGCGAGCATTCGAACCTTGTTAGGTACGAGACCCATTTTTCACGGGTCGGATCAAAAGGCTTGGGCGGAACGTAGGCAGACATGTTCAGTATGCCTCCTGTGGTTCACCTCGTCGCCTAGCTGAAGCTCGTGGTCTCACTGATTGGCTTCTTGTAGCCTCAATCCCATCCTCGTCGCCAATGAAGTGGTTCGGGAATAACGAGAGGCACAAGCAAGCAAGTGACAACAGCTCTTTAATATACAGTGAGACTTCAGCAGCAAAAACTCAGAGGCTGCAGCCCTCCTTATATACAATCCTGGAGGGACTGTCAGCCAATCAGAAACGTAGGCAGGTTTGAAACTCCCGCTTAAAAGTATCAATACATAACAGATTGAGCAAAACAAGACTTGCCATTGGGTATTCATACTTAATACAATGATGTATTGTATTGTGACGCAGTCTGCATGAGAGAGGCAATTTTTCTTAACTTGATACTTCCTTTACCCATATTGACCGGAAATTCTCAGAGCTCCAGTTCCAATTCATTTTGAAGGATACCAAATTAAAGAAGGGGGAAAGAAAGGAAAGCCACGTTTTTCCACCTGTTAGGCCTAGATCAATGTTTCTCAGCCTCAGCCACTTTAAGATAAATAGATTTAAACCAGAATTTCCCAGCCAGCATGGTTTAATTTTACACATCTTAAAATTGCTGAGGTTGAAAAACACTGGTTTAGCAAACCATCTACACTGGCCAACCTTTTTAATTTTAATTAGTGTATCTTCTTTTCTTCATGCAAACACATATCACTTAATCGTTGTTATGTACTATAAGGTGCAAGATGACAAAATATGAAAACAGCAATATAGGAAAGACTTGCTTTTCCCCAGATAACTATCCAGTAACTGCATTGGTATTACAAAAAGTCATAAAATTCTCATTTGAGAATTAAGGGACTTGCAAACCCATGATACATAGAATATCCTGAATTAGGGAAATGGTGGTAAAGAATGCAATTTAAACCCTGGGGAATAAGGTTGACAATATTACTGCCTCCTGTTTTATTTTAGTCATATGATGCTCCTCCAAGTACTTATATATCTTTCTTTGCTTGCTATAATTTTGGATGCTCCATCTATGTATACTATTTGGGAGGTGAAGATAAGCATCAGTCCAAATCAACAAAAAAAGGGAGCTGCTCTTTAAGAGACAAAATACCTGAATGGTTTTTTCCCATATTTTGAAGGATTCATTATGATTGATTGCATAGACAGCCAGATGTTTTAAGTAGAGTTGGCATTTGTTTTTTTTAAAAAAAATTGATTTATATGCAGCCCTTCTCCGAAGACTTAGGGCGGCTTACAGTGCGTTAAGCAATAGCCTTCATACTTTTGTATCGAGTCCTATCGAGTCCTTCCCAAGGTTCTGGGACAGGCAGATGTCCATGCTTAATGGTATTAAAGGTATTGTCTCAGCATGTAAGCTGTTTGAAGTAAACCTGCCTTTTGCAATTGATTGATGGTGATTTGTCAATGCCGAGGGTGTTCAATTGGTGCTCCAGATGTTTTGGGATTGCACCCAATTATTATTATTAGTTGCTACTCAAAAAGGTAATTGTGAGGCTTTATACACATGTTTCCTCCTCCTATTTTTCCCATTTCTATGCTTTAAGATAACACAAAAGAAACAGCTTTTTCCCACTGCCTTTCTTTCTTCCACCTCCACTCCAGCTTTGGAAAAACCCAACTAATTATTGAAGGTTGCAATGCTTGATATATAGAGCAGCGGTTGTTTCAGGTGCATATGTCAAAAGATCAGGTGTGACTGGTGGGAGGAGAACTAGCTACAGCTGCAATTCAGAGAGACCAGATGGCTTGCAAGGAATGAAGTAAGAAACCCAGGGAACTCTAATGATTAGAAGCTCTGAAGGAGTCTTGGGATGCTGGCAAGCTAGGCATCCTGGGAAGTATTGTAATTAGCATCTATGAGGCAATTGTAGGACATTCTTCCATGTAATGCCTTATTCTATAGATGGGTACCAGAACAGCTGAATATGCCTGAGCAGCATGAGTTTAAAACCAAACGAAAATAGCAGCTTCTCTGCCTAAAGTGCATTTGTTAAATCTGTGCTGATTAAAGTTAATTTTTTTAAAAAAAACACTGTGTTTTGTACATTCCATCTGTCCCAGGTGGTCTTATATTCCAAACAGCATTTTGTTATTTCCTAACTAGAGGACAGTGTGGAAAGAACAGGTGAAAATGCAAACCAGATTCTCTGTTGGGATGGCATCTCTGCCAAAAATGTCTAGGCATTTGGCCTAGGATTGGGATGCCAGCTTTCATAAGTGAATGGAATTAAGCCTTGGATGTTCTGGAAAGGCAAGGCAGAAATTTAGCAAAAAAATTCAATCAAAACTTCAATTTCAGTTGGGAGCGACTTAGCAGTGCGTCTGATCCAGATCAGATCGAGTCTGAAAGCTGGGAACTGACAAGAGGAGGAGGAGCTGCTCAACTGTCAGACTTGATCCGATAAGATCAGAGGAGTTAACCCCGTGCCTGACCGCTGGCCCCTCGCTCAATGAGAATAGTGATGTAACTTTATACAGAGAAAGCAAAATATAAACAAATCTATAACCACTATCAAGATGATTGGAAGTTGCTTCTTTATAATTTTCTTTTTTCCTTTTCCTTTTTTCACTTTTTAAATTATTTTCCATTATCTTTATTTTCTTTTATGGTTTTTACTTTAATGGGTTCTTCAATTAAAAATGATGAAAATAGCATAATGATGCTGCCTCTTGTGTACTGAATGGTAAGAGACAAAGGGATTAGTAAATGACAGAATGTCAGTGATGAAATTGTTATTGATAAATGAGAGGTCATTGGCAGCACAGAACAATTCACCCAATCATTCTTGCTATCTGAAACTAGATAGAACAGGGGTGTCAAACTCATCACATGATGTATTGGGACTTTTTCCCCCTTTGCTAAACCGGGCTTGGGTGTGGCCAGTGTGTGATGCATCCGGCCCATGGACCACGAGTTTGTCATAGAATAAACATCACTACCATCGAAAGTATGTTCTGATTTTGCCTTGTTTACAGGACAATTAAAAATCCAGTAAGGCTGAGTGACCTACTGAGAAACTATTAGACCAATGATGAGTTTCTACCAGTTTGCCTCGGTTTCTGCGAACCTGTAGCAGCAGTGGCAGGCTCTGCCCACCCACCTGAATGTCATCAAGGACGGTCTGCACATGCGCAGAACCTTCTGCGCACAAAGTCACAGTTGCGAACTGGTAACAAACGTAAGTAGAACCCACCACTGTATTAGACCCTAGGTACTTGTTTTGTTGTTCTTTGGTTTGTTTCAAAGTGGAAATATTTAAAGCTTTTCAAGCAGCTAATTTGAGATTTTCTTCCCATTCCAACACTAAAATATTAGAAAAAATGTTTCTCCTGCTTATGTTAACAGTACTAAAATTACTAATGCTGAAAAGATATATTAGTAGAATCCATATTTATAAATATCCATCACTTGGTATCTCAACATCTATTCCTGGTACTGAATTTTCCTGCTGTTCTGAATTGGCCTTACAAAGAACCACATTCTCTAATTTTATGATCCATAATTTCTATCATTATATTCTAGAACTATGCAAAGCAATTGAGTTAACACTAGACAACCCATGATCTAACTAGCTCATTATTTCACAGAGATTTCCGTACCTAAAAAGTGAAACAGAATGACCACAGATAGGCAAAAAAGCAGTAGGAGCAGGAGCAACTTTGTACTTCCTGCCAGCTTCCCCATTGGGTTTCCTTGTGGGAAGTTGCAAAGCTGGCAGGCAGCATTTGAATTCTCCCTCCCTTCCCTTCCCTTCCCTTCCCTTCCCTTCCCTTCCCTTCCCTTCCCTTCCCTTCCCTTCCCAACAGGCAAGTAAGTGGCTACTGCTGTATGAGAAAGGGAGGGATTGCTAGACTGGCTGGAAAACTGTCACAAAATATTGAAGATGAAGCTCATATTACTGTAGAAGCAGCACAGCAGCAGCCAGTAACGGTGAAGCAGTCACAACTTTCCTTGGGAGTCATAGGTACATTTTGTAACTTAACTCATTTGATATCTTGATTCAAAATTGTTCTATGATACATTGTTTTTGTCTGTTAAAGTTCATGACAATGAGAGTTTTAGTAGTATATGGATAGATTACAGGGAGTTCTTTCCAACCTCTTTTTACAAGAAAAGGTAATTGTGTTTGGCCTAACATGTAGGCACCCATTCATAAATAAATTCAAAAATTGTTTAGGTTGACATGTTTCATTCTATGCAAGAAAACTGGTCAAAATATAGCTATCAGAGTTATTCCAATATTTTAGATTTCTTCACATTCTGCTCTTTATTGGGTTATTTATTATTGGGTTATTTATAAAAAATAAATATGTGCCTTGTGTGCTTGTGCTGTGTACCCTGACCTGTTTGACTTGTGGACTGATTTCCTGGATTTCGCTTGTGCCCATTGGACTTGTTTACCCAGTGACTCTTGCCGTGCTGAGCGCAGAATCTGGACCTGTGCAATGAGGGTGTTTAATGAGGACCTTTTGGGGGGATTTGAATAAACACCTGTAGACTCTTGCTGTACATGTGTATGTGGGAGAAGGGCTCCTGCTCAGTGGTGGGTTGCCCCGGTTCGGACTCATTCGCAAAAACCGGTAGTAAAACTGGCAGGAGGCTCTGCCCACCGACCCGGATGTCATCAGGAAGCTTCTGCACATGCGAAAAAGCATGCATGTGCACACGGCCCCATTGTGAACTGGTAGTAAAGGTAAGTAGAACCCATCCTTGCTCCTGCTCTATGTTTGAAACACCTGCTGGAAAACAATTTACACTTAATTTTAGCGTACAGCTTTGTGAGCACTTGCTACCATGTGATGGGTTCTTAGGTCAGCTGTTTTTCCACATGTCATTTCAGAGTTGTATCCCATTTCAGTGGCCTCTACAAGCCAGTCTAATCCATGAGCTCAGCATGCGCCACAATCAGCATATGCCGTTGCAGAAGAAAGCTTGCACATACTGAGATTTTGTTTGCTTGAGGTTTTTTGATGGCAGACATGAAGCCTTGTGGCTGTACTTAAATTTGCTAGGTGACATCGGTTGAATTCTTTTTGTTTTTTGGTTAGCCTTGGGATCTATTTATAGGCCATTTTGTTTTCAAATAAGCATTCACAATATGTCTCCCCCTCCCCAAATACACAGATGGCTGGCTCACTTTCCCAAAGAGCAGGAACTTGCCAGAACTAGGCTCCATAAAGGTTAATTGGGTGTCTTTACCCAGAAGAAATGCAAAAAAGCAAGCACAATTTGCCTCTTTATTTTAGCGCAGAGGAAGTTTGGTGTTTGCCTTGTATCAAGGTCAATACAATTTAGCATTGAGGAACATTATCTTGCAAATTAATCCTGAAAATTCAGGAACAGATTGAATTTTTAAGACAATTTTAAATTATTAGAAATGCTTAGATTTTTGAATATCATCAAATTTATCATTCAGGATGTTTTTTAAAAGAAATAAGTGCCTATAAATGAAGGAAGGAAATGGATTGACTACAGTTTATCCTTACTTGAATTATATTTTATTTTAAATGTCCATCCCTTATTTTTTTAATAGGAATATGGATGTTCCTTCATTTTCATATAGCTGATAGAACAGCACTGCAGCATGCCTAGTTTTTGAACTCTGACCTGGCAACATCTCAGAGGAAAGAAAAGGAAGCAAGTTCATCAAAGTGTCCAGCTGAGCTTTTCAAAGGGAGAAAGCAGTTAAATACAATGCTCTTTAAGAACATCTTTCCTCTTCTGCAAAATATCTAGGCAACCAAACGACTACACTGGGAAAATGGTACCTTTAAAAAACCCTGTACAGTGCATGATATCCCACATTCATTCTTTTCTTCCATCTTGTTTAAACCTTCTCTGTCTTCGCTTCAGCAAGGATTATGGACCCAGTTGAAGATGTCCTAAATTAAATAAACCTAAATTAAATCCTGATATCACCCATCATTTTGCATAGCATGCAACTGAACTAATAATATTTAAGAACACTTTTAAATAGGTTGTAATTTGACCATATGTACATTAACCAGATTCTTCTAATTCTGAAGATAGTTTCTAGTTCCTCCAGTTCTCTAGTTGTGAGAATCTTTTAAAGAATAAGCAACCTTGAACAGTGCTTCAGGTGTGTATGTATGTTTAAGATTTTTATTGTTGTGTATTACTATGTGCTCCACACACCATAGGAAATGAATAAAGCCCTTTATTTATTTATAATAGTGCTATTCCATTTTATAATAAAAATGATTCAAAGCAATTAACAAGCTAAGTAAACCTAGAATCAAAAAAAAATACACTAATTAAAATAAAGCATATACCTTTAAAATATTAATTGGTTCTTAGAAAAGTGAGGACTAGTTGGAATATCTACTAAAATGTCTTCACAGTTCACTTCTTTTAATAAT
This sequence comes from Arizona elegans, assembly GCA_022577455.1. Lineage (NCBI taxonomy): Eukaryota > Metazoa > Chordata > Lepidosauria > Squamata > Colubridae > Arizona > Arizona elegans. Next base: position 29,093,728 of record JAKOOJ010000002.1, on the reverse strand, counting down.
TTGAAAGTTCTACAATTTAATTAGGAATTTTTAAAACATCCAGATAAAAGCAATTTAAAAACAGTTGAGAATAAATTCAATAAAATCTTTAAAAATACCCTGTTTCCCCCCAAATAAGACATCCCCTGATAATAAGCCCAATCGGGCTTTTGAGCGCATGGCAATAAGGTCAAGCATTTATTTCAGGGTTCAAAAAATATAAGACAGGGTCTTATTTTTGGGGAAACACGGTATTTCCGCTGCTATTGAATTCTCTAAAAAGAAGAAACCAATAACAGCTAGACATAAAAATGCAGCAGCAATGGTTTTAAGCAGAAGTTGTTGACTCAAAATTGTGCTATGATGCCACAACTACGTCTTGATTTTCATTGATAGAGTGTGCTTATATAAGTATACATATTGTTCTTTTTAACTTAATGAAATAACCACCTAAAACAAATTTATGTGAGTAGCCTCCTTTATACCTTTACTTGATCCTGCTTTGTGATTGTAATGTCCGTTCCTTGTATTGCTTTTATAAATGTGACCATTGAAAAACAGTTAATTATTAGTTCCATTGCTGACGTTTCATAACCCAATTTTAGCAACATCATGTGGGAGAATGACCTTTCCAGTTGCCTTGATTTGGTTTATGCTTATGCTTCTATAGCATCTTAATCTGTATATGTGGATTAGCATTTTTAGAGAAACACAAGTAATTTTAAAAATCCCCATTTGATCCTCTGGTAGAAGCAGGATAGATTTTAGTTTAATTTAGGAATGAACCTGCAATATTTGTAATTCTAAATAAGGGGGAATTTCATACAGGGTTCTGTTTTCAGCAACAACAAATAATTCTGCTCATTACATAATTCTGTGAGGTATGTTTTATTTAGCAGTCCTTTCCATATTTAATTACAAACTTTTTATTAAATTATTATCATATGCCACTGATAGAAAAAATACCTATTACCACATCAGATTGCAGGTAATCTAAACCTTTCCCTGAATATCTTTACTAAGATTCTGGAAGGGAACAGAGGGAGGAAATTACAATTTCTAACAAGTAATTACACACAAAAACATACAAGTTAAAATCATTGTTCTTTTCCAAAATGTGAATAAACAATAGATTAGAACTTTGATTGCAAATAGTTTTGCACAATTAAAGTGCCCAGATTAAAAGTCAAGGGTCAGCATTTTCATGGCATGTCTTGTAGTGTCAAAAACCCTCCAAACTGGCCAGATACGAAACATTGAGTACCCCTTTCCTTGGGTGCATCTGGCCATGGCATAGACTGAAATTTGAGGAAGCCAATAAAGCTTTACTGCCAAATAACTTGTGCATTCAAGACAGCAGAGAAAATGTCCTCTACCAGGAACTATTTGCCCTCCTGCCGCAAAGCCTATAAAGAAAGCTGCTAACAAAAAGGTTATTCAGAAGGTTGCTTGAATAAACCCAAAGGTAACAAGTATCCACTGAGCAGATGTCGTGAGACTGAACTGCACTTTGGAGAACTGCCGAGATATTTTAAAGTAACGCTTTCTCATTAACCTAAGCACAATGCTAAAAGTCCTTTAAAATAAAACTTTCCAGATGCCACCTGCATCTGAGATGCTAATAAGATGGATGCCAGTAAGCCCACTAATATTGGAAATGCTCTTAAGAAAGAGTTAGGTCTGATTATACTGACACAAACAAATAAAAAAAACTAATTTATGTATTCCTGCAGCTGCATCAACAGGGAGTGCATATAAGTAGGGTCTGAACCAATTCACAGCTGACTAATGCTCCGTCCATCTTTGTAGATTTGGACATTTAACCATAATTAAGATTTATTGTTTGCAACTTGTAGTTTGGAGCATGGATATGGATACTTTTTTGTTTACTATTAGAAGAAATCCTTAAAACTGCCATAAGTACGTAATTTTGCAAAACAGTGGATTATTGTTATTTGTGTATATGTAAATTATATGTAGTTTAGTGCCTGAAGCAAAATATTCTGTTTTCATTAGCTATCTGGATTACTGAAGTTCAGAAGGATAGAGGATGGGCCAGAGGATATGTAATATTTGAATAAAGCAGACTGACTTTAGGACTAATTTCCTCATATGCAAAAAAGACAAAAAAATGTCTCTGCACTGGGGAGATACTGTGGTTTAACAGTTGCGTCTCAGGTTGAGTTTCTGACATTGTTACTTCAAACTTATCAGATATCAGGTGATGGAAAGAACTGGCTGCAACTATGAAGACCTCACAGTATGCAATAATGGCCTAGGCAGAATAACCAAATTGCTACACAGCAGCTTCTTATCCAGTGTATGAGTAATGCTACCACTGACCATTTCTAAAATTTTTAGCAGAAAATTTCATATCTTATTGCCTCTTTACATTTTACAGAACATGTACATCAATGGCAATCTGCCATGCTCTGATTTCCACCCCAACATCATTTTATATTTGAGAGCATAACAGTAATATGTACACCTTGGCTATGCTGGTTGAGAATTATACAGCTAGTCCAAAGATCCGGAGGATCGAAGCAGAGAAATCTGGACTACGCACATATGGCCCTTTGAACTGGATTCATCATTTTCAGATAATGTTCCTTGGTCTAAAAAATTAAGTGGTGTATTTTATTCTTCCATCCACCTTGTATAAGATACCTTTTTGCTAGAGTAGTCTTATCCTTGTCCCACAACTGATTAAATGAAATATGAATAAAAATGGTAGCAGCAGGACATGGAAGATCCCAAGAGATTTTCTATCTCTTCTAAGTGTGCATCAGTTACAATATGTAACTTTATCTCCTCATCTAATTGGATATCAGGCCAGCACATGCCCTTCCCTTCGCTTGTCCTTACAACAATCTTATGTGATGGATTCATATGAGAGTTCAAGATTATGCAGTGATTTAATGGCTGACTGTAGATATTAACTTAGATCTCTCTGGGAGATCTATCCAGACCAAACATAAAAAAAAAAAAAGTGGGAGTGGAATATTGTTAATAATCTGCCTTGCAATTTCTCAAAAGTATTCTTTCCTTGTTTTTGTTTTTCTCATTTATTCACAGAGTTTTTCAGATTTCTTTCCATCTTCTTCTGGGACTTCTTTTGAGTTTATGTTACAGGGAAAGTGATGATGTAGAAGCATTTCCTATATCTCTCCATCACTCTGAAGCTTCCTTGGCTGCATGCTTTTCATAACTGAAGAAGCTCAAAGGGAGAAGTTTCCTCATCATATTTGCCATTGGAATTTGACTGAAACATCCTTAGTGTGGAAGGCTGCTGATTTCTCTTCTCATTTGAAATAAAATTCAAAAGCAAATCTTCTGTTGAATGACAACTGGTAGAAAAACTGCAGGATTTTTTCCCCCTGAATCATACTGCATAGCAGCTGGTGGAAGAATATTCACATATAAATGATTTTGTACTGATTCCACTTCAATCCAGTGTCAACGTTTTTCCATGATATGAAACTCAATTTAATTTTCATTAATTTCACCAAATCATAGTTGACTTGTATATATTAGGTATGGAACATAGATTCCTTGGTATTTGAAATAAGTTTGAAACTGCTGCAAATTTTAAATATATTAAGTGTTTTATTGGATTTTTTGATAATTTCTTCACACAATTTCAATTTAGCTTCACACATACAAAATTTGACTAGACATGCTTCTTTAGGATTCATTTTTAAAACTAATCACACAATTCTTTTAATGTTGGGGGGTAGTGAAAACTATATGTTCATCCCAGAAACTGAGATTTCAGTTCAGGCTACATAAAACTTGCTTTTTATGTCCCTCAGCTCATTACTTCTTCTCCATCAATATCTGAGGTTTAGATTGCAAATTTTATGGGAGAGAAACTTCTCCATTTACTTACCCACCCATCCATCTATTTATGTATTCTACTTATTCAGGTATGTATAGCATAAGGTTCAGGAAACAATGGAACTGTGTAATTTATAATATTATTTCTCCATCCTTTCTCTCTGACTTGTGCTTTTTAAGTTATGTTATTAGATTCCAATCTATGTAAATGTTTTAATCTCTCTTGTGTAGATAGTTGGATAACTTCCTTAGTTGGTTGACTTCGTTGTATGTGGAAGAACTCTGATCTTGGAAGGTATCCATGCATATAGAAGAGACTGCTACTTTGTGATACTTTGCATATGTTCATATTTCTTGAGCAAGGGTGGCCACTATACTTCAGAAATTGACTTGTCAGCATTCCAGAAGAGCCCAATTCCAATTAAAAACTCCGAGACAGGCATTTTCTCAAAGTTCCAATTTATTAGAGTAAGTATACTGGCACATCTGGGAAAACCCAAATCTGAGAGTTCTGGGTTTTCCCTCAGAAAATCAACATCCCAAATCCAGCCCCTGCAACCCTCAGTCCATCACATGGCCCAATCACCATCCATCCCATCTTAAACTACCACTTCAACCATTCCTCCTTCAGTTGCAGGAACAACCTGACCTTGACCAAAAAAGAAGAATGCTATTATGTCTAACTACAAACCCTCTACTAATTCCCCCCTCCTACTTTCCCAGGCACAAGAAGGTGGCAGCATGGAAGCTTCCGGTGCTAATATGGCTTCCAAAGCTGACATTGACACTATTGTGTTCTGTGCATTACAGCTAGGGCTTCTCTATCAACACTACATTAAATTTTCGAAGACACACTATATATTTTTTGAAGATATGCTGATAAGCCTCTGTTAATAATTAAACTTTTTTTCTTTTTTGCCAGATATATACTCATATAGGAGTTGAAACTAGTGTCCCTCACTCATTTGTGACAAGCAACAATTTGGTAAAGAATCAATGTATGATCACATTTATGATTCAAAGCAAGAATAGCCATTTTTACGTCTGCTTATACTGTACCCAGCTTTTCAACCAAGCTGTGTGATCATTGTGTCAGGCAAACCTTTAAAGACCAAAAGAATAACCTTAAGGGTACATGTTCCAATTTTCGGATATTGCAAGGTTAATCTACAAGACCAAGAAATGCACAATGTTTATTTGCCTTTGGACAACCTCCACTTATCTTTTCTTGGTCCATTTTAAAGTAGTTTTTTTCAACTTCTGCCAGCACAGATGTGCTGTCTGGCTTACCATCTGCACTTCATTTCACTGTAGGCAAATGCCTCCACTGCAATTAGCTATTGTGAGCTGTGGCAGGAATTCCCCTTCCCTTCCAGTGACTGGTCATTGCTGTTCCACATCCATTTTGTCCTGGCTGCTAGATTACTAGAAAGAGTTAACCCTTTTTTAAAGGTGTTTTGTTCCAAATGCATTTGCAAACATTTGTAGCTTGAGAAATATTCCCAAATGTGTAACTGAAAAGACGAACTTTTATAGACAACTGTATACAACTCACAGTAGCTTACCTAAGCTAAGTTGTATACAGTGTCAAAATCAGTGTCCAAGACAAGGGATTTTGTCAGATTTATCTAGGCTGGCCTTTATCGAGAAGGGTCACAGGCAGACATTCAAGGACACAATTCTGAAAGGATACTTTTACTTCAGATAATAAATATGCCTTTGATGACGAAGAAAACTAAATAGTGAAAATTCTAGAATTCAAACCCTATGTTTTGTTCTCCAATGCTTAGATTATAATGGATTGAGAACCACCTTTTTTTTTCTCATTAGAAAAAGTGATTGACACCTGTGCCTTGTTATTTTTCCAGGGAAGTCTTTGGTTGTAACTTGGCCAACTTGAGGCCTCACAAATGTACGTAATCCTTTCCCCCTACAAATTAAAACTATAAAACATTGGCAGGTTGAAGTCACCCATTTATGTGACTCAACTCACCTAGTAAGAAAGATGACCTCTAAGAACATCAAGGTCAAAGCCTGGGTCTTAACCCTTACTCATTAGAGAAAACAATCTGTGGGAGATTTAAAAGATATAGTTCTGCAATGTTAGCTACGTGCCCTTATCACTGTTTTTCTTTTACCAGGCTTCTGCCAAACCTCCTCCTTTAGCAATCACTCTATGTGCCAAACCCTTTTCTTTCTTTAATGCTTTAGGTGGAAGAGTAGACAGTGCAGACACAGAGGGGGGATCTCTAATGTTTGGTTACATTCATCATTCTTGCTTCCCTTGATTTGCAATCTGTTATGCGCTGGGGAGGGGTGTGTGTCTTCTAACAATGTGTGGCATCTTCCTGTAGGTGTTATTCAAGTGGAACTCTGAGAATTCCAGAGTTCTGAAAGAGTCTCCGAAATGCAAAGTGAGCAGGTCATAAGGAGGTGGGGAAAAAAAAAAAGACAGTGACAAGTTAGAACAGAAGGTGAATCAATGGCTGGAAGGGACCCTGGTGCAGCTCCATCTGGAGAGAGGAGGGCTGTTTGATGTGTCTGGAAAGCATTATTTTTGCAAAGCACTGGACCCTTTTTCAACTTAGAGATAGGGATCTTAGTCCACTGCCAAACATAAGCCTTCCTGATGGCACATTGGAGGGGGTGAGGGAGTAAAAGAATATATACACTAGTGGCACAACGCAGGGGCAAAGGCGGCCAATCCTTTTGCTTTAAGACCCATCAGGCATCTGGCCTGGTCCCAGGAGGCAGTCTAAAACTTCAGATTGCATTAGCCGAGACTCCTATTTCATATCACTGGATGCTCCAATTTGATGACAATTTAATTGGTTGAATATGAAGGGAGATCTAGAAGCCTCCCTGATTGATTGTTCTTAACAGCTCAGTCCCACAGAATGGAACTATCGTACTCTGCCTGCTCATCTTTTTTTTCTTTTCCTTTTTAAAAAGAAGTTCAGAATTCTCAATATGTAAATGTAACAAATTTCAAACTGGTAATAACTTTCTGGTTTTGTGGGTAAATTAAAAACAGCTCAGATCTGCCTGCAGCTTCCTCATAATTTTTTTGCCCTTTGAAAAATAACTCATGCAGATCTGTTTATTGAGTCCCAGTTTCCTTGACTGTATTTTGTGGTTTTGATCTGCCCAAATTTCAGTATCTTTATAATAAAACCTTATGCATGACTGCAAAGTTTAGTGGGTCTTGTTCCCAGGTAATTGGAAATAAAATTTCATCCTTATATAATCAATATGGCTTCCCTGTGGTTTGGCGTATACCGGTTTCTAAGAAGAAACCAAAATGTTTAGTTTCCTTCCTGACTTTTATTTTTAGAGCATTCAATATAATGAATTTCTATGTAGTGGATGTTTAAGACTCTGCTCCATAAATTACATTGGATAACAGCCAGGTAAGGAGTTTTCAGGTGTTACTCTAATCCTAGATGCCCAGCATGCAGGCAATTACTACTTTTGTTGGGGTTTACAATTATTTGGATGGTCTTGATAGCATGATAATTTTACTTTATGCATCAGGCCTGTTGTCCGTCTATTACAGATGTAGCTGAAATGGGGATTTGTAAGTGTGCTTGGATCACTGTGATGATAAACGTAAATGTTTATTAAGTTGCACACTTACAGTATATAGTGTGCAGAGATAAGCAACCCATGGGTTCCATATGCAATAACCCAGTTCCATTTGTACTTATTGGATTAGAGTATTGAAAGTCCACTACAAATCACTATATTTTCAAGTATGCAATTTCATGGTTAAAAATAAAAATATGCTGCTCGCTCAGAGCTTCTCAATTTCTTAGAGTGTGGCTGTGCAGATGTCTGATTGGTTGACTGTGGTGCGCAATCATCCCCCCCCCCGGCCCAATACTTCTTTCCCAAAATGGGTGTGAGTCAGGAAGTTAAATAATTCAATGGCTACATGCAATATCATGTGAATGGATTCCCATGTGCGAAACTGCTTTATTCAATCTCTTCACCCTGGACTTCCCTAAATGTAATATAAAGAATTTACTAATTCTGGGGACCAGAAATGGAGGACCAGTGGTGGAATTCAAATTTTTTTACTACTGGTTCTGTGGGCGTGGCTTGGTGGGCATGGTGTGGCTTGGTGAGCGTGGCAGGTGAAGGATACTGCAAAATCTCCATTCCTTCTCCACTCCTGGGGGAAGGATATTGCAAAATCTCCATTCCCACCCCACTCTGGGGCCAGCCAGAGGTGGTATGTGCCAGTTCTCTGAACTACTCAAAATTTCCGCTACCGGTTCTCCAGAACCTGTCAGAACCTGCTGAATTTCACCCCTGTGGGGGACTGCATGTAAAACCAAGATTCTGACTGATTAATGCTGTATGTTCTGCTGGCAAGCACAAAACTGAATGGAAACTAAGAAGGAAAAAATGTTTGCTTTCACAAAAATCCCCAATTTCAAAGAGCTACAACTCTTTCAGGTTTTTTTTTTCCCTGAAAAAAATGTTTTTCTATATGGAAATATGACAAAGGCTCTAAGGAACAGTGCTCTCAACTAGTATTTTAATCAAAATAGTTTTAATTTATTTTGCATTAACCACAACAATAAGAATATATTAACCTTTGAAAAACAAACTTGCTTGTAGATTTAGCATTTGTAAAAAAAAAAATGTAAAAAAAAGTTCCAGTTTATAGAAACTAAAAAAGGATACGGAATGTTCAATTTTCAGAAATGTCTGCATAAATTTACTATAAACTGCTTCTTTGCAAGCGATATTTTAAGTTTAAATCCTCATAATATCTCTGAAAAAAATATTTTCTAGGTCTTTTTCTAGGTCTTACACTGAAAGTTTAGTTTAGGAACAACGACAACAAACGTCTGTGAACAGAGTTTTCCTTAACCAGACTGACGCTCACTCCCTTAAAGTATTTCTCCAAGCCCAGTAAGAAAATTGTTCAAGGAGTATTTAACAGTTATTCCCAGTCTAACAGAACTTAAGGCCCTTTCTTCTGAGAGCACTAAAATCCTCCTGTATCCCTTTGAGCTATGGGTTTGGTGTTGGGGGGGGAGGGCAGGGGAGTACTCTTAGGAAGTGGGCCGATTAATTTTCAGCTCAGTTCCTGCTCTGTTGAAAATGCTATAAAGGTGGTTTCACTGCTTTTCCTCTGAAGCTCAAGGCGGCTGTCTTCTTAGAGCTGAAGCTCATACCACATTTCCCTGATGCTCCTGGGGTTTCCCCCTCCCTCCCAGATTCAGAAGTACTTAGAGGGAGGGCTTTGCTGCTCTCCACCTCCCCCCCCCCTTCTGCACACACACTCACAAGGATCAGGAAACATGACATGGTGCTGGCTGGAGCATTTATTTCCCTGCTTCTCTCTTGCTACAATATTCTTCCAGTTTCCATAAAATGTCACTTTGTTTATTCGGTCCTAAATTTTCTTCTGGCAACTTCGAATGATTTGTTTTTTCCTTATCTTTATTATTAATGCAAAATTACAATTTAGAAAATTAATGGTAATTTTAAAGGTTTAAATTTCCTAAGGGTGCTTTTTAAAATTGCTTCAATTGCTTTATTTTTGTAACATTCTTATATATTTCAGACCTGCAATATCATTTTAAGATCAGACAGTTCTGAGTTAAAGCAAAACCATGACTAATTGTTCCGATATGTTTAATATGTTGAAATAAAACTAGTGGTGGGAAATTCCCAATCTTTGCATTTTTTTATACGCTTAGAGCACGATCTCTTCATCTCTAAACAAAAACAAATGTTTGTAGGACCTGAACAGATAGTAATGTGACACCTTGTTATATGAATACTTAGAAGAATGAACCTAAGACAGGCAGACAGAAGAGTGGTCATTTCCTAATTCCAATGTCTTCCATACGATACTGGCCATCATAGGTTGTGAGTGACCATGCTTTTGCTACCCTTTCAGCTAGTGTTTACTTCTGTTGTTGTTGTTTTTAACTTTAAACCCTCCATTTTGAAAACCCACTTCTCATCTCTGTTCAGGTAGCCATATTTGAATTGCAATCTTCTCCAGCGGGACCCTTTGGACATGGGGATTGGAATTCATGGAGTCCTCACATTATCTGCAGGACTTCAAGTTGGCCTTTCTGTTCACATGATGGCTACCCTGTTCCTTTTCGGCTTGTATAGTGTTCCTTCATGTTGTTGTTCTTTAGCCAAAGCTGTCATTTATCCAAAGAACAAGAGAAGCCATGTGATGAATTTTTTTTTTCCAGGATTCCTTTTGGCCAATGGCCCAGTGCTAATGAAGCCCCTTCCAAAGTGCTAAAGAGCTGTTGCCAGAATCAGTTATAGTGAAAACAATAGGGGAGTGGCACGCAGACAGGAGACCCAGTGTATGTGTGCGTGCAAGCGTGTGTGAGAGAGTTTGTGAGTGTGTGACCCTGTGTGTGGAGAGAAGAAGGCTTTATCAATGTGTTTTTGTTGTCCTTTCCCTTAAATTGGACGGGGATATGGCACAAAAGGTTCCATAACATGTTTTGCTTTATATTTTATGCTGGATTACTGGAAAAACAATATAACGGGAATCCAGGCAATCAGATTTCATACAGGCTGAAGAAAATTCAAATTGCAGTCCATAATTTGAATTAATCCCTATTAACATAATAGCATTTATTTCTGAATAAACAGGCCATAGAACCAAAATTTTATTTATTTAATTTCATTTACAGCCCACTTTTATATTCAGACAAATATGTTAGGTGGCTAACATATTTAATTTACTTGTGTCTTATTGCAGGAAACATCCTGATCTTTATAAATGTCCTATTACATTGTTTGTTCTCATAACAGAGCAATGATCTTAATACAGTAGAGATATAGGTAGGGAAAAATTATTAACCCGATAAAGCCACTGAGATGCATTTTACCAAGTCAGAATTTGTTAAATATTCACTTTATCTGCTATTGGTCATTTATACTTGTATTTTTCTGCTAAATATTTGGGGTTTTCTAAGTATTTTTCTACTGACTAAATAGCTTGCTTTAACTTCCCTGTAGTTTAATCTCATTTTTGATCTAATACCTCAGAACATTTTTATATTTCCTATTGTCTCAATTTTATTTCATGTAGACTTTGACAAATATTACTTTCCCCCTTCTCACTACCAATATTTGTGCATTACATTTAGAAAATGTCTATGGAAATTTTCAGTTATCCAGGTCATGATTGTCTCAAAGGTGCTTTTTCAAGAGGCAACTGGACTTCCCTTTGTTTTTGTTTTTTTTTTTTTGATGATGTTTCACTTCTCATCCAAGAAGCTTCTTCAGTTCTGAACTGAAGAAGCTTCTTGGATGAGAAGTGAAACATCTTCAAGGAAAAACAAAAGAAGCCTAGTTGCCTCTTGAAAAAGCACCTTTGGTACATTAATTTTTGTTGTTGTTGTTGTAAACTTCACAATTAAAAATGTGGAAGGAAATGTAAAAATTCAAGTAAAGGCTACATGAGTAGCCTTCCTGCAAAATTTTGGTTCTGAGTCTTTTCACAAATTTGTTATGCCTTTTTTGTGTATTTATGTGAAAATGGAGCAGCCAATTCATTTTCCTGTTTTTATTAATCCTGCAGGCCTGCCTTTTGATTTTTATGAATCAAAATATCATGGGATTTTATTGTTAGTTGAGTTTGTAGCCTTCAGCACCATCTACTGGAGACATTTAAAACAGAATAAGGTTTTATTACGAATAACCGGGAAATACAGGTAGTCTTCAATTTACAACCATTCTTTTAGTGACTGCTCAAAATTACAACAATCCTGAAAAAAGTGACATATGACCGTTTTCCACATTTACAACCATTACAACATCCCTGTGGTCACATGATCAAAATCTGAACGCTTGGCAACTGGCATGTATTTATGACGCTTGCAGGGTCCTGGGGTGATGTGATCACCTTTTGCAACCTTCTGACAATCAAAGTCAATGGGGAAGCCATTGACTTTACTTAACAACCATGTTCCTATCTTAACAACTGCAGTGATTCACTTAATAACTGTGGCAAGAAAGTTTGTAAAATGGGGCAAAATTCACTTAACAACTGTCTTGCTTAGCAACAGAAATTTGGATATCACTTGAGGTAAGTCAAGAACTATCAGTATGGTGGCTGATAGCTATAGGTGCTGCTGCATACGTGTTTATCATCTATGTTTTCTTTCACAGTGGGAAAGCAACATTAATAAAGGGGAGAATTATTTTAAATATACATAGAATGTCATAATTTTCTCCATAGGATATAGCAACTCATCTCCCATATGCAATGGGTGGCTTTTCTATTCAAAGAATAATAGCTCAAATTCTAGAAAAAAAATGGTTTTTAGGTTTTAAAACTCGACATTAAATCATAATCTCATCTTGATAATGCCACAACTCCTCCTACAACTGAAATATTTTTTGTGGGATTAAGCAACATTATGGAAACACACGGAATAGGAGTAAGAAATAGTAACCTAAAGAAATGTAGACTGCAGTAAGAAAAAGAAATATAACTAAACTTAATCTGTACCTACAGCAAATACTATATCTCTTTTTATATTTCTATCCTTATCAATATTCTTGCTTCTTCTACTTCCATATATTACTTCATTCAATGCTTTTTAGTCTTTAAACAATTTAATTAAAGAAGATCTCCAATCCCTCAGGATCTGCTTATCTCCACTGAACTATATAACTTTCTTAGACTTCCCCTTCCTCTTAACACATTTGGCCTTCCATTATATAGATTTTACAATTCTTTCCTTATTCTTTCTCCATGTTCTGTATGACCAAACCAATTTAACATAGGTCTTGCCTACCTGCCAGTTAATTTTTGTACCCGGTCCATATTCATTCAGCTCCCACTTGTTTTTTACTCTACCCTTCTTGTTTTAGGTCACAGGTATATTAATTCCCCTGGTTTCATTGCATCCAATTTATCTTTTTGTTTTTTTCTGGCATACTTAACTCTCACTTTCATATAACAAAATAAGCAAGGTCTTCAATGCAGCCATTTGTTTGACAAACATTCATTCCTTGTATCAGATCACATACTGGTCACTATCTTTACATCTGTGTTTGCACTTCTCCATTTTACAGTTTTGGCCTACATTCTACCAGGTACATACATTTTTCCACTCCCCTTGTTTTCTGCCATTTCTGTATAATTTGCCATTGGTCATTCCATTTTTCCTGACAAACACAGCAATCATAATCTTTGATACCTTAATTTTAAAATCCACACTTCTCACTTCAATAATACAATCTACCATTTACTGAGCCAACAATGTAGTATCAATTACATATGAAAATATACACACATTGTCATTTCCAACCTATAATTTTATCATAACAATTTTTCCACATTTATTTATAAATATATTAAACATTCAAGAAAACATCACCTATTCTCTGAAAGCATTAATTTCAACACTACCATTGAGCAAGAATAAAATAGACCCCTAATTCAAGTACACCGACTTTACATTAGACTTTTGCTAGATCAACAAGTGTACAATAATCTTAATTTCTCATATTCATACATCCTGCAATGATCTTATACTGTATGAACAAAAATCTGGTCTGCATATCCCCTACTATCCTAAAGTTCAGTGAACTTCCCAAATGGTCATCTTTCAATCAGAATTCTGCAAACATCTTCCCAGACACACTGAACAAATTAATCCTCCGCTCATTGTTGTATTTTTCCCTTTGTGTAGAGGAACAATAACGCCATTCTTTTAATTGTCAGGCATAAATGCAGGGACACACACAACCATTAAATACATCAAGTACATTGAGTCGCTCCACATGCAAGTCATATCCATATGTTCTAGGCCTCCCTTAGGCATGAAAACCAGTTGGGCAACTTTGGGCCTGTCATTTTCTCCCAGCCCAGCCACCTCACAGAGCAATTGTTGTTGTGGAAAAAAATAGGAGGCAGGAGCATTATGTACACAAATGACCTCTACAAAATAAAGGCAGAATATTAATTGAGTGATGATTATGTTAACTTTGTCTTGTTTCATCTTAAAGACTAACAAATGTATCACTGCAGCATTTCCGCAGGTATGACCCATGGCCTGGCACCAGTTCTTGGAAGGTATACAAACAGTTGTTCATTTTTCACTCCAGCCAAAGTTTTGCAGCATTAATCTCACTAGGACTCAGTTGGTGGAGAAATAAGAATTTACCATCCAATATCATAATCAATCTCTATATCCCCTTTTCTATGTATTTATTTATTTTGTGCCTCTGAGTCAATTTTGACTTCTGGTGATTTCAGAAGACAAGTGCCTACAGTTCTCTATTTGATCTATTTATACATGTTTTTCTTCCTATGGTGGATTTTTAGTGGAATGGAAATGTACAAATTTGATATATGAATTTAAGGATGCATTAAGAATTTAATGTAGTATGTATTTAAGAACTACAGGAATAAATTACTACAATATTTTATTACTGCTGTATTAGAATATATTTATAGATGGATTTTATAAATACAAATTCATGGTAGAGGATTTCTATTTTTTAATGATTCTGAGTCATATTAGTTAAATATGGTTTTAAAGAAAACCAGTGTGATCAAAGGAGATTATTACTGTGCTCCTTAGTGAGAATGCCACAGGAGTGACTCTTATTTTGTTTGTCATGCTATTGACATCTTCATGAAGCCACTATGAAAATTATACAAATTTTGTATGTTGTTATTCCACCAATCATCAGATGAACTCCTGATTGCTTCATTTTATCTAATCAAGTGCAGCAATTGATGTTCTGTATTATCAATAGACATACAACTTGCAAAATAAAACTTAGCAAAATGAGGTTCAAACTAAACAAGTTCTAGTTCATGAATCCAACTCAGTATTTAATATGGTTTGGAAGATGATACATTCAGGGGATCAAAGATATGTGAGGGATTTTTTTGAATTCAATACTGGTGGAGACATAGGTGGCTTTAGGGCTTTTTGAATTGATGGCCTTTAACATTCTACCAAACAATTTCTCCTCTATAATTGTTTAGAGCAGGGCTGTCAAACTTCCAGCCTGCAGGCAGGATGTGCATGCACTGGCCACGCCTGGTTTAACGAAGGGGAAGAAAGTCCAATACGTCATGTGATGCCGCCATGACGACATGAGTTTGACACCCCTGGTTTAGAGCCCAGAATTCAAGATAATTTTCTCTGAATATCCCTGGTTTTTGAGGTGTGATAGATAGCTTCTAGAGACAGGGTCTTATTGGTAGTGATGTCCTGGCCACAGAATGCTACCTCAAAAGTGGCATATTCAGGACCAGATGAGAGAGCGCTATTTTCTCATGCTGTTAAACTATAATAATTTTCAGTGTTCTAATTCTTTTACTGAAACTTTGTCATTATTTTGATGTTGGTTTTTAAGTCATATTTACATTGTATATTTGTGTTTTAATACTATTGATGATTTTAAATTACTGTAAATTACTAAGGAAAACTCATATAGGATCAAAACCATATAAATGATAAAAATAAAAAATATCTAAAAACACTTATTTTTTGCAAATGTACAGATTATTTTAGAATTCTTACATGTTTATCATTAAAACAATCCTGCAAAATGTATTAGAGTCACTCTGGGAGTGAGATGGAGGTTCCCTAAGGTTTAATAATAAATAAAATAAAAATAAATAACATTAATTATTGCTACGTGGTGAATTTCATGCTTGGTTAGGCTCTGGATCAGTGGTGGGTTGCTTCCCGGTTCGCACCGGTTCTATAGAACCGGTAGTAAAACCGGCGGGAGGCTCCACCCACCAACCCCATCATCAGAACGCTTCTGTGCATGCGCAGAAGAGTGCGTGCACGGCCCCATTGCAAACCGGTAGTAAAGGTAAGTAGAACCCACTCCTGCTCTGGATCCTTGTTTCTCATCTCCAAATATAACACGTTTGTGGCATCATGATGGAACTCATACTTTGCAACCATAGTCAAAATCTGAGCTTCACTCCTTATAATCTTCAGTTAAAGTGATGAAGATTCATGTCTAAGGAACCCTGATATTCACCCAGTACAGATATAGTCTCCTGGATTACAGTAAGACAGTTTTTAGCTTTATTTTTTTCCAGTCACAATATCCACCAGGATTTCTTTCAGTCGTGTATAACAGTTATCAATATAGTTCAGGCTCAAGATGCCTTATTGTCCAGGAGATAGGACCATTCTGCTGACTCTTTCCTGACACCCTCAGTATGAAAAGAACCCTTGTTCCTTTCTGTCACATGGAGCCATTTCAGATGTAATATTTATGCATATAAATGTTTCAGGAGAGCTCTGATTTATCAACCATCTCCTCCTCTTTCTCCCTCTTATTCAAAGATTTCAACAGAGCAACAGATGGCCCTTGCAGGCTATTTGCTGTGACTGAAATGGTAACACTACTGAGAAGGGCTCAGAACTTTGTGACTAATAATGAGTGCTTCTTCTTCTGCAAGCACGGTACTCACTGCATCCAAAAATATTTTGTTTGTTTTAAGAAAAAGAGACATCTGGGCTTGTACCACCTGCTACTTTCTGTTCTTAGTTTGCGTAATTTTAAATGATAATTAAATATGGATTTATGTTTATTGTTTACATTTTGAAAGCGATTTTTGTTCTCAATTGAGAAAGTAAAGAGCAGCTTGAGTTCTGCTTAAATAATGTAACTATGAAAAGAAGAACTGCCTTCGGGAGTTAGCAAGCAGAATAACTTGGTTACACTCTTTCCTATTGCAGTGAGATAACATTAAATTCTTTTAAAATCTGAAATATTTTTTTATTTATTTTGCAAATGGAAAATCGTTCTCTACTTTTTCACAATGCATTCCCTTTTTGGTGGGAATACAACAGATTAGATTTAGATTTTTTTCAATCCCACCTTTATTCTTTTTGTAAATAACTCAAGGGATTATTTATACCTAATGCTCCTTCCTCCTTCTATTTTCTCTGCAACAACAGTTCTGTGCGGTGACCTGGGCAGAGAGGGGGAGTGGCTGGACCAAAGTTACCAGTTATCCAGTTTTCATGCCGAAGGCAGGAACTAGAACTACAGTCTCCCAGTTGCTATTCTAGTACTTTAACCTCTGATTTTTATACATGTCCATCAAAGAACTGGAAAAATCTCAGTGAGTCTTAGCCCTACAATATGGTCAAGAGATTATAAGGAGTAAATGGATGCCCTACTAAATATGTATATAGAGGTACCACTAAAGAGAAGGAGATACCAGAATTAGAGAAAGTAGAATATGTGATACATGAATCCAATAAGAATGTAGTTCTTGGTAATAAAAAAGATTATTCATCCCAGTCAAAACATGATATGCTGTTTATATTATTGTTTATGACAGCATTTATGTATGGATGATTCCCCTTTCCTTCCCATCCCATCCTATCCCATCCCTTGAGCCAATTTTGAGTCAACTGATTCTGAGAGATTCTTTTATAGGGTAGGAGGGAAGATTGATTGATATACACACACGTAAAAGAAGCTTTATGACCAAGATTATATAACAGTAAACCTATGTAGATTAATTGTTGTACTGCTCTAGTTTCACAAGAAAATGAAGTATTGAATTGAATGTACATTTTGAAAGGCTGAGGGTAAGATCACAAACTGTAAAACTGCAACTGAGGTTTCTGAGATGCCAGTAACATTGCACATTTCCAAGGAAAATAGTTTTCCTCAGATAGAATGCCAAGGATAAGAAGACCACATGCTGGGTTACATGTACAATTTTGCTGGTAGAAGGAAAATATATTTGGAAAAGTTTTCTTGTTTTCTCACATAAACATTCAAACAAAAATTTTGAATAGCTGCTATTAAAAAAAGGCAGTTTTAGTTAGGTTGCTCTTCCATAGAAAGTGTAAATGTTCTGTCCTCACTACACTTTAGACTATGTGCAGTTTGACATGCCGCTAAACCCACCTATTCTCCAATAAAACAGACTGTGTGCGTAGATATGGATGCTTTATTGAAAGAACAGGATATGATGAAACTGGGGAAAATAGGAATACATACTATGAGAACCAAATACAAGATAGACAGTATTGAGTTACTACTGAACATAACAATTAATAAATACAAGTAATCTAAATCTCACCAGCAATGCTCTACATGTGGGATGTGGATTAGTCCTTGGATGAACATGTGCCACAGATTAAGATGGATTCTTCTTTGAGCTTTTGTCTTCTCCAAATGCTAAAGGAAAATGGAGTCTGGCTTCCCAGCTTGCACTTGTTTTAAGAGTGCGGGCTGATGGGTAAAGGAGTTGGGTCAGCTTCAAAACAATACAATGGTATTTGTCCCTCTGGCCAGTAGATGGGGCTAGAGAGCAACAACAGTATATATAAAAATTGTATGCTGAGGCATGACAGTAAATTAGAATATATATACACATATATGTTTAAAGTTTATATATATACACATATATATCTTTAAAAAGTTCAGAGTTTCCTGTCCTACAGTATGTGGATGGCACTTGAATAGCATGCTGGAACTTGATCTAGTCCAGGAAAGGCTTCTCACCCAGCAAGGAAGGCTGATGGGGACAATGAACTCCATAGATACAATTCATAAGAGACTCTTAGAAGCAGGCACCTTGTTTCTCTGCAATGATGGAGTAAAGCTGAAAACAGCATGTAATGTGGCAAGTGTCTCTTTAAGAACTCCTAGGTTACTAATGGATATAGGTCACACTAACAGTCTTAAATAAACAAATCATTTTACTTTTACAAGATTACTATCAGGCTGTAGCTGCTTCTGTAAGCCTAAGAATGTGTGGAGGAAATGACCTAATAGAATTTATACATGAAACCTTCATATCTTAAATATCTATGGGGAAAACGTCACAGAGCATTCCTCATAAATGTTATAAAAAGGACACATTGTGATCAATACTGCATTTTGTGATGAATATTTTACTAAGTGAAAAAGGCAGGATTTATCATGTGGAAATTTCCAATTGTACCAAATTATGTAACCCTGCAAACAAAGAAATAAATGTACATTTTGTACCCTGGCTTAAGTAGCCAAAAATTATGAAGACTACAATGACAGCAAGCATTCATAGTGGTCATACCTGAAAATCCAATTGTCTACAGGTAGTAATGGTCAAGTTAAATTGAAATAAAAAAGACATATTTCCAAATATGGGACAGATGGTATGAATGGATTAATCAATGGGAAAAAAAATAAAGTCAAATATAGTAAGAAATTAAAGGTAACAAATATACACCATCATTAAGAAATTAAGGTTAATGTATATATATATTCACATGTTTAAATATTATAGATAGATAATCCTGTTTGTTAGTTTTAGTATGTATGTAATTTAGAATTGTATTTTTAGAGTTAAGAATGTTTTGTAAAATTTTTATCTCCATATATTGAATAAAGTTTGTTTTTAAAATAAAAAAAATGAAATAAAAAAGACTGACTTTTTTGTGGAATGGATCTAGTTTACTTCAGTTCCATTCTTATACCCATATTTCTCTTTTCTGGAGCTGTTACCACAGAGAAAAGGGATATGGCAAGTATACATTCTGCCTCACTTTTCAATCTATATATAATTTAATAATTCAGGTTCTCACATTTTTTATTCTTTACTCTCCAATGTTAGCAGATGGTGCAATTCCAGCTTTGTCATATACAGATGATATAGTAATTTTTGTCTGTCTCCCAGGTGGGAATGAGAAGAGCTTTGGCTTTCTCTCATCCAAAGAGCAACTTTTAATAAGTTATAAAAAATAACTAGTTTTGCACAATCAACTATACAATGCATAAATGGCAAATAAACAGGACATCAGTACAGCAGGTACGTACTTATAAATACCTTGGAGTGCAGTTCCAGGCCTCCTTATCTTGGAGCACACATTTCTCCTATTTGATTGGTGTTGTTCAGTGGAGCTCTTCAGTTGTCTTGAGATTTTTTCCATTGAAAGAAAACACAATTTATTCCTGCAGCTTGCAAGATTATTTCTTTTGTTTATTTGTGGTATTCATATTTATACTTTAAATTTTTTAAAAATCCTATCCAAGGTCAACCCAAATTTATAAGAACTATGCTTGCTGTGCTAAGATTCATCAACGATGCTGCCTTACAGCTGGAGATAGGTTTGGTTTATGTAGATACCAGAGTCTGGCGCTATTTCATTAATTGCTAGTTAAAATTAATGTTTTGTCCCCTGAGGTTCTGGCTCCAGGGGTTCTCAGTGACCATTTTAAATCAATCTGGCTAAGAAGAACTAACAGCAAACTCCAGTCTTTAGATCTCTCCTTAAACAACCTCTGCCCAGGGAAGTGTTGTGATTCCGACCCCCAAGCCCGTCTTATCAGAGGGAGAAGACTCCGAAAGTGAAGGAGAGGACTTGGCAAAGCCTCCCTCTCCAGGACCCTCCTCTCTGGCAATGCCTTAGGTGTCTTCCGAAGGAGAAGAGATAGGCCAGGAGCCAGGCACTTCCGAGCAGCCGCAGTTAGACAGCGACGGAGATAAGTCTTGGCTGGATCCCGGACAGCGTCGGAAAGACAAGCGCACACAGCAGAGAAGGAGGCGTGCCAGAGATTAAGCTGAGTCACTGGACCATACCCCACAGGGGATAAAAGGGGGTGTGGTGGCTATCCAGGCTTTGTGATGGACAAAACTGAACAGCTAGCAAGTCATACTGTGTTTCTGGAACTTCGTTATATGCCTTCCTTGAATTTATTATGGACTGGACTTGACAATTCTTTGGCTCTGTGAACTTATTTTGGTTTATCTGACAGAGGAGGAAAACCTCCCTTTGTGAGTAAAGTTTTTGGCAAGCAACTACTGGGTTGCTGCCAATGCTGCTATCTCAAAGAAATTCCTGACAGCTGGTTTATTAACTCCTGGCTGACTGTTTGTGTGCGTGTGTGAGACGGGGACAGAACAGGAAGTTTGAAAATGCTGGGAGTTATCTTGAGCAGCACAACTGGGCACTGATTTCCAAATCAGCCTAAGCCTAGTATCCAATGCCATAGTCAGTGTTTCTTGTTCAAATAGGCATGTACCATCATCCTATTTCTCCTTCATTCTAACTCTGAAATTTTGCCAGGACTTCATCTTGGCCAGGTTGGAGGCACTTCCCATTGCAGTCCCGTGAGGATATTATTTTTTATAATTTTTATTCCACCTTTATCACTTTATAAAAAACTCAAGATAGTGAATATCCCTAAAAATCTTTCTTCCTCCTATTTTCCCCACAACAACAACACTGTGAGGTGGTTGAGAGAAAGTGACTGGCCCACGATCAACCATCCTGCTTTCATGCCTAAGGCGAGGCTAGAATTCACAGACTCGTAATTTCTAAGACAGTCACCAACCACTATACCAAGCTCGCTCTTAAAAAATTATCTTCAATATATGTCCATTTGCAGACAGCTCCCTCTCAAATCTTATATCTCATTTTAAACAAATCTTGAGCAAGAGTAGGATGCTTATTTGTTGCTTCTTCTATCTGATCAAGATTCTGATCTATTATCTGAGGTTTCCTTTTTCTGTGTTTCTATTTGTTCTATTCTCCCAATTTTCATTGATATTGCTGCCATCACTATTACCTGCATTATATTGTATATTATATTATTGTGATGCTATTTATTTTATGCCTACTTTTTACATACATACATACATACATACATACATACATACATACATATATGTATGTAAGTTTTCACGGGTATATATCGTTTCGACAGAATCTCATAAGCCTGATGATGGCAGATGAGATTCTGTCAAAACGTCGCTTCTACCCTTTTAGGGATATATCCACAATTACACGGGAAGAAACCCGAAATATTAACTACACACACACACACACACACACGCATGCACGCACACACACACACGTATATACAGTATATTTCAAGAGTATGTATTTCTATATAGATATTTCAATTTGAAGGGTGTAATAAAGGTTTGATTTGACAATCATTTATCAAAATAGGTCACACTGGAAAGACCTATATAGGATTGCCCTGCAAATGTTATTAACTTTCTCTAAATTAGGTCCTGCAAGTTAATTTTATTTGGAGAAAATCATTAAATTGTAAGAGATGCATTTAATTTCACTTTAATTTAAAACAGAGGTAGACTAACTTTGGGTTTATGAGGGTACTTGGAATTTTGACCATGTTTAGTGGTCTCATAAAATAGCTGCCATGGGAAAAGGGGACCCTATTTACAAAATAATTATAATGCTGGGCAGTTAAAGAACATTTGTTGGAAGCAAACAGGTGAGATTGTTCTCTAGTTCCTCATCCCCTTTACCTTCTAGGATTTTTGTCATTAGTTCACTATTGTTTCTTTTTTCTGGGAAGGTGAACGTAGAGTACTGCAGAAACATTCAAGGAATAGTTACCAATAAAGACATGTTCAGTATTTGGACTAAGGCTGAAATAAACAAGATTAATTCCAGCATACCCTCATCTCATTCCTGAACATTCCCCTCATTTGGTCTCATTTCAAAATTTACAAAACAAATTTAAAAACAAATTTAAAACAAATTTAAAAAGAAATGATAAGTTTCAGTGAATGACACACTTTCTAGAATGTGTGTCTGTGTTTTTTAAATATAGCTTGCAGTAAACTCTTTTTATAAAAAGAATTGTAAGTTATAAGTTCTTACAAAACTGTTGTGGAAGACACAGGATTTGTATTTGCTATGGGGAAATGATTCCTTACTATTAAGAGATGCTTTTTTGTTACAGATTAATTCTGTCAATGAATATCTGTATTTAAATAAGTTAAATTGCTATTCAACCATGTGCTCTTCCTTCAGATTCTGGAATAACTCTCATAAATCTTCATAATCCCCCCATCACAGTCACATACCAACCACTTGTGATCTTGATATATGAATAATTAGTTGCCAATGACTAAGGTATGTGGTGACATATTTCAGGATAAGGAAGTTGGGTATTGATATTTAAATTCCCACCATTCATAAATAATAGTGATCATCTTAATAAAAAGCTACTAGAAGTGTAAGCGTTCTGACAATGTTTAATATTTCATCTTAAAGCTGGAATAATGAATGCTAAATTATATGGCAATACCTACAGCAGACCTGTATGTATGACATTCAAATTAATACTAAATGAATTCATTACAAGAAGGATAATTACAATGAATGGCTAATAAATTAATAAAGACAGAACATTTAGGATTCCATGCATACATAGAGTATTAAATATCCAATTAGCTAGCTGTTTGTGACTGTAGCAATAAGAATGTGACAAAGACATTTGAAACTGGTAAATCTGTTGGCTTTTTAAAAATGATTACTTATGTCTCTGATTGTCCTACCCTATTTATAGAGCTATTGTTTCTAAAGTGCTCATAATTTCTTCCAAGATGTTATTTACATCACTTTGGAAAAAGTGCTTTCTATTCCTTCTTTCCAAGATATTACTAAGTAATATACAAGACAAGGAAAAACCTTGTTTAGATAGATGCAGAATCAATGACTATTATTTGTTACAAATAGTTTGTCATATGGCAAATTTATTTCCAGCTCATGGGGACTTTAGTGCTAACCTCCAGTATATGATTAAATGCTAGAAAGAAGGCCTAGTGCATTTTGGTCTGTAATAGAGTTGACTGGAGTTGAGTAGCTAATGCATTTAAATAATAATAGGATATTAGGTGAAAATTTTCAAAACAGATACAAGTTCAAGCACCTTTTCTAGGAATTAAAACTTGATGACATAATAATTAAATTTTTCACACTTTCTTAATTAATTTAGAACAAGCTTTAGCAATGCAGCCATAATGGAAATACATTAAATTAGCACTGCTATTCCATTTTCACTAGAAAGAAAACCCACCCTAAAACATGCTATAGCAGTGATGGCGAACCTTTTCAGCACTGAATGTCGAAACTGAAATGTGCGTACATGTGCATGCACGCACACTGGAAACCCGAAGACCAGTTGGCCAGCGTGCATAAGTGCACTGGTCAGCTGGTCTTTGGATTTCTGGCATGCGCATGTGTGCCAGCTAGGTGGTCTTTGCGTGCGCTGGAGCACCAAAAACCTGAAGACCAGCCAGTCTTCGGGTTTCCAGCACGCACATGTGCACCAGCCAGCTGGTCATCGGGTTTCCAGCGCTCCAGTGTGCTCAAAGATCAGCTGGCTGGCGTGCATGCCAGAAACCAGAAGATCAGCTGGCAACGGCACACGTGCCCACAGAGAGGGCTCTACATGCCACCTCTGGCATACGTGCCATAGGTTCACCATCACAGTGCTATAGATTAGTATTTGTCACCACATATTTTTGTTAATAGTGTTAATTCAAGGCTGTTCCCTAGATCCATAAGAAGCCCAATCCTGAGATATTTCAGACTAATTTGGAATAGATGGTCATTTACCGGAAGCAGAACAGATAGCTCACCTATCCTGTTATGAATTAAAATCCTCGCCACATCATCTGCCCCAGCTTATCATTATGGAGCTTTGGAGTATTGCCAATGGCAATGAGACAGCAGTAGACATGTTCCCATCCCAACAGTTGCTTGTTCAAAATGTCATGGTCTACAGATGAGGAAGAAGAAGAAAATATGTCCTTAGTTTAAAATTTCATGGTCCCCAGTTAAAGTTGATTTTATGATCAGATCATAAACAGTTGTTTCAGTCACAGAATCTTAGATGCCTTTCTGTCACTTAAAGCCATTTTTCTATTCTGTGCACCCTGGGACAATAGGAAACAAGTCTTAAACTTTTGATGTGTGGGATCCCCTGGGGTACTTAAGGAGTTGTACTGGTCTCTTCAGCCATCGTTTCATTAATTAAATACCGGTATATCTAGTTCTGTCATTCATAATTCTTAGTTTCCAGTTCTTCCTGGATCTTTCTTTTAATATGGCATCCAGAAATGGATGCAGCTCGCCTAGTGGAAATCTGACCACATGCAGTATATAATGGAAATATTACTTTTTGTGATTTGGAAACAATATTTCTATTAATGTAGTCTGAAAGTGGATTTGACTCCCTCCCTGCAATAACACTGCACTCTATATTTAGTTTGTGATCAATTATAATTCCACAGTCCTTTATACATGTGCTATTACCAGTCCAGAAATTCTTCATTCTAAACATTTGCATTTTATTTCTTTTTATAAGATAAGAATTTTGCGTCTGTCTCTATTCCATTTCATTTGTTTTATCAAGATAACATTGAATATTATTACTGTCTTTGGTTATCTGTACCACTCGGTTTTGTGCCATCTGCAGAGTTGATTTTTTTATTGATCTCCTCCTCCAAAATATGAATTAAAATGTCTGAGGCCAACGTAAAACTTAGGACATTTCATTTAATACCTTATTCCAGTTCCATGATAACTGAACATTTTTTTGAGTATACTTTTAAACCTGGTTGTGGATCCAACTACCAAACAGCATTACAAAAATCTAGCAAAGATGCTGTTGCTTAAAAGTCCTTGCTAACTTTTGGATTATGCTACATTGGTGCTTATCAATTGATTACTTTATAATCTGCTCTAGAATCTGAAAAGGTATTAATACCAGACTGACTGGCTGCTACAGTTTTGGTACTTTTTCTACCTCTTTAAAGCTATGAATAGCATTTGTCCTGTAATCTGGTACTTCACTTATTTTGCAGAAATTCACAAATGTAATCTATAAATTCAGTCAAACTGTCTGAAAGTACTTTTAATATCTTGAGATGTATTTTATTTGAATTTATAGATATGAATTCATTTAGATTCCTAGTTGATGTTTCTATTAAGCTCAAACAGGAATCTTGACTCTTCAAACAGTTCACAAATGTAAGGTGGAATACATATCCTATTGTCAGAAAAGATAAAAAGCTTCCTTCTAGGAAATTCAGTTTCTGTTAATATGGACATATTTATGTAGTTCCCTGGCAACAATACCAAAATTTTGCCATTGTCTTCTTCTGGAATATTTTTAAAATATTCCTACTTTATGTACAGCCCTGGTATTTCTTAGTAGTCTCCCTTTCAAATACTAAATAAAAACTGAATTTTGTTGTTTGTTATAGTTGTGTCCAAACTTTGAAGGAATGCTTTGTTCTGATGATACTTCAATTGAATCATACCATAGTAGTATATCTACAAATCAAAGCCTAAATGTGCTTCAAAGTACAATGGTTTTTTGTTTTCTTGGCTGCCAATGGTATTTCCAGGCATTTTCTCCAACCAAAGTTCAAAAACATCTATCCTCTTTCCATCTTGCTTCTTCAGAGTCCAATTTTCAGTTTCATACAGTGTCACAGAGAAACCATTGCCAGCATGGTTCTAATTTTTGCAGCGCCTTATAATATCTCCTTATCTAAGGGCTTCCATCTCTATTGGGCTACTTTTAACCTTAGCTTCTGTTGCCTGTTGCACTTCCTACAGTTCTGAATTTAATAATGTCTACCTTCTTGAATTTCAACATGTATATGATTACACTCACTTTAGGTTTCCTAAATACCATCTTTCCCCAAAAATAAGACCCAATCTTATTTTTTTTTTGCCTCCAAAAGAGGCATTAGGTCTTATTTTCAGGGGATGACTTCCAATGTCTCACCTCATGGCAGTGGCACTGACAGCCCTACCCAACAGGAGCCCGTGTGGCTTCCGGAAAGGCCTCTGCAGCTGAGAAACGAGCTCCAGATTAATATACACAGAGCTTCCCGGCCTCCATTTTGCCATCAAAAGAGGCCTTTCCAAAATGGAGGCTGGAAGTGCCACATGCATCAATCTGGAGCTCACTTCTCAGCTGCAGAGACCTTTCTTGAAGTCCTCTGATGGTGAAGTGGAAGCCAGGGGGCACCGCACATGTCAATCTGGAGCTCATTTCTCAGCTGCAGAGGCCTTTCCTAAAGGTCTTTCCTCAGTGAAACAGAGGCCGGGGCAACGCTTGCAGGTAGAGGCAAGTGGCTGCAGAAGAAGTGGGCTGGGAAGGCAAAGTAGGTTTCAGGGTGCAGGAGACCTGGCTGCAACTGTCCTAAGGTAAGTGGGTGTGGGGCACGTGAGGCAGCTCCACCCCCACTCCCATCCTAGCTTGATTTTTACTTGTGGGCCTTGCCCCATTTCGTGCAACCAGGTGCAATGGAGTGGGTGGGTCTTCACTAGGACTTATATCGGGCACACATGTAAAAATCAAGCTAGAGCTTATTTTCAGTCTAGGTCTTATTTTCGGGGAAACACAGTATCCAGAATTCCAATATTATGGAAATTTGGTATATTCAGTTTGTTCAATCTTCTGAACTGGTTAAGGTCAAGTCAAGCACAGCTGATTCCCTTACTATTACTTCTACCTTTGAAAAACAAATTTCTCAGCCAAGTGGGTTAGGACTTTTCTAGAGGAACTTTGCTTTGCAGAGTTTGTCTCCCAGTACATGTTGGGAAATTACAATTTCTTTTTGGAAACCATTATTCATATTTTCTCCTTGGTTAAATAATGTGAAGATTATTGTTTAGATTGTAAGTGGCATAGAAAAGACTTGGAAGGTACTCGTTTATGCTAAATTACTTTACTTAGAAGCCAAAACTTGGCTTCTAGAATTAACTAAGTCACATATCCTGCTCTTTTGGTCCTGTTACATGATTGAGTAATCAGTTATCATACTTCATGGACAAATGTTTACCAATCCAATTATAGACCAGCAGCTTCTTCTTTAGTATGGGGCCTTGCTATCTCAGTGAGGGCCATTATCAATCTGCCACAGGTACTTCCTTTGTTTCCCACCGTGTGCAACTATTGTTCTTGGGGCTGATGTGATTTCTCAATAAGATTTGTTTTGACCATACAGCAGTCCAATATCGTCTGTGTTATGGACTGTCTAGTTTTAAGGGATATAAGAGCTATAAGATGGGAAAAATAAGGCCTAAATGTGGTTATATATCATGTATTGTTTTCCTGAAAATCTGCTTAGGTCTCATATGTTTCTTTTAAGTTATTTTAGAAGCATAAGTTGCATATAGGTAGTCCTCAACTTACAACAGTTCCTTTAGTGACCATTCAAAGTTACAACGGCACTGAAAAAGTGATTTATGACCATTTTTCACACTTATCAGAGATGGTATTCAGCAGGTTCTGACCATTTTTGGAGACCCGGTAAATACCACTTCCGACTGGCCCTGCCCCCATCTATTCTCTGCCTCCCAAGTCCCAGCTGATCGGGAGGAAATGGGGATTTTGCAGTAACCTTCCCCTGGACTGGGGAGGGAATGGAGATTTTACAGCATCCTTCCCCTGCTACGCCCACCAAGCCACGTCTACCAAGCCATGCCATACCCAATCAAGCCACGCCCACAAAACCGTAGTAAAATTTTTTGAATCCACCACTGACACTTATGATGGTTACAACATCCCCAAGGGATAAAAGTTTGGATGCTTGGCAACTGACTCATATTTATGATGGTTGCAGTGTCCTAGGATCATGTGATCACCTTTTGCAGCCTTCTGACAAGCCAGTGGGAAATCCAGATTCACTTAACAACTGCAGTGATTCACTTAACAACTGTGGCAAGAAAGGTCGTAAAATGGAGCAAAATTAACTTAACAACTGTTTTGCTTGGCAACAGAATTTTGGGCTCAATTGTGGTTGTAAGTCTTGGACTACTTGTAATAGTTTTTCATAGTGTGCTAAGAAAATGTTGATTTCTGTGAATTTTCCTTATACAATTCTGAAATTAAACCTGCTCAAAATAGCTTATTTTGATATTAAAGATGCACCTGGAATTTGTATCAATATCCCCACAACTGTGTGTACAGTGAATATTTAATTCTTGTATTTGGAAAAGGAGTTATCATGTGGCAATAAAAGTGTATACAACTATATCTATATATTGGAAAATTAGGATTCCAGGATGGCTGGAAGGAGAAAAAAGGGCCAATGTTGATACTTCACAAATTCATTGTTGAGGCACATCACCAGGCCCTCTAGAACCAGCTTATTCAATTCCATACTATGAAGCTCTTGTTCACTTGGCAGTGAAACAAATGTCCCTATTTTTCTTTGTCAAATATTCAAGAGTATGCAATACTACTCCATTCATTCTCATTCTACCTCCTCACAGAGTTTCTTTGTATTTTCTGATGTATCTGTGTTTTGGTGTTTAGCCTAGCACTTCCTCATTCCCACTGATTTGAAATCAAGCCATGTAGCCCATTTGCTTGCAAAGCTCCAGCAATTCATCCTGGGGAAGGCAGACCTTCAGAGCAGTGAAACCCTGCAGAGGAGGCGTCCTTCTCTGTCACAGCTGAACCGAACAAAGGCTGTTGCGAGCTAAAGGGTCCATGGAAAAGATCAACACCGATTCCTGTGTTTTCAGCAGTTAGCAAGTACAAGGCACTGCTAGTGTGATTACTAAAAAAAAATATGTCATGGATATGGAAATGAACTTCAACCTTGCTCCTCTGAAAGGCCAATTGCTTTCCAAATCATCATTAAATCCAGTGCTTAAATAGGAAGGTGATATACAATTTCTGTTGTTTCAGTTTACACCCTAGTGAAATCCAGTGTGAGAGAACGATTGTTTGGGCTTTGAAAGTCAATTCTGTTCTCTGTTATATCTAAGGAACGTGTAGAGTAATTCTGCTCATGGTCGGTTAAGGCATCACTAATTTACCCCGGTATGACAGAGAGAAGAATTTAACCACCTGGCTCTTTTTTCCCCCTGATGTAACCCTCACATGAAATCAAATTTTTTGTCTTCTAGCCTATCCATTTGGCTGTTACTCTTGTTCCAGCATCCCTACAGGGCAGGGGTGGGTTCTACTTACCTTTACTACCACTTTGCATCGCGCCTGCATGCCCATGCTCTTCTGCGCATGCACAGTAGCTTCTGCACATGCGCAGATCACCTTTGATGATGTCCAGGTCAGTGGGCGGAGCCTCTCACTGGTTTTACTACCGGTTCTTCTGAACCAATCCAAACCGGGCGCAACCCACCACTGCTACAGGGTATTTCTCAAGGTGTGAATCTTCTCCTCATTCTTCCCCTGCTCTCTCCTGCTGATGCAGTCCCTTCCCCCTGCTCATCGTCTCTTTCTTTCTCTTGCCTTGTAGAGGTAAAAGGTCATGGTGCCAGGCTGAGTGCAGCACACTGCCTTGGCTCAGACGCTATGAATTTTGCCTGCTTGTATGATCTCATTCTGGCTTTGATTTGCATTATCTCACCTTACCTTCACTATCAGGACGATGCAGGATGATAACATCTTTTTTTGGGGGGGGGGTGAATAGTTTCTACCAATTAAAACACTGTTGCTGGTTTGCCTTTTCTGCTTGTAAAAAACTGTATAAAAAAGCAATAAATGCTGCGAAGGGAGAGAAACATCTTTGCACAGAGCAAATGCCTGGACCCTGATTTCTACACTGCCTAGTCAAAGCATGCCTCACTTAGTGGATGGCTTCCTAATTGGGTATTAATAAAGGGAGTTTTTAAAGTGTTTATTTAGTAATAAACCATTTTGCTCTTGTGATGACCTGGGGCTGGGCATGGAAGCAACACAGCCGGAACTCCCCTTTATTGCTCCAACTTTCCCCCAAAAGTCCCACCATTCACTGCAAGTCCAGGAACAAAGCTCTAAACATGCGGTTCCAATAATTCCTGTCTGCTATTAGTCTCAGCTGATCGGGAGAAAATGGGGATTTTGCAGTACCCTTCCCCTGGAGTGGGGTGAGAATGGAGATTTTACAGTATCCTTCCCCTGGAGTGAGGTGGGAATGGAGATTTTACAGTATCCTTCCTCTGCTATGCCCACCAAGCCATGCCACGCCCACCAACCACACCCACAGAACCGGTAGTAAAAAATTTTGAAACCTACCACTGGTCTATATATGCTTGATATTTGAACTGGCTGCCACAAAGTTAACGTTCTCAGAAAATTTGACTCAGTGTCTTGGTGAGTTGAATCCTGACCGTGCAAATTTGGATTAATTTTGATGGAAATAATAAATTTTCCCTTTAGCTGTCAAAGATTTAAAAACTCTAAAGAGCAACCATGATTAAGAAATAATTTACTGGCATGTACCATTTCAGAAAGATACTGCTCAGGTTTCTGAAAATCGCTCATATTTTATTTGATTAGTTCCTCATCTTTTCTAATCCTAAACCGTTTCATCCTATTCTTGTATCAGCTTCTAATGTTTTAAAAGAAGAATTTGCATGAAAAGTTATACAACTAATTGTGCACATTTCTCCTTAAACTGCAATGTACTTTTCCCCGCAGAGCATTTTTGCAAACAGTTTTCTTTCCTGCATGGATTTTTGTCTTGTCTTTTTTCCTCTACCAAGAGAGAACAGAACTTCAAAATTCAGCAAAGTGTACCTATTATTCCTGTATATATACTGTAGCAGAAGATGTCTTTTGTGAGGTCAAATGATTTCTGAACCATCCAGAACAACCTGTTCCAAGGTTGCATATCCTGGATATCTCCAGGGCAAGGTTGGGAAAGAATGAAGTAGAGCACACAGTCTGCCTACATTTCTCTGCTGCAGGTTTGGTAAAAAAATAAAAAATAAAAATACTAGCAACATGCCATTTAGAGTGTTAATAAAGGAACAACTGATTAGTACTTGACTCAGAAAACATAATTTCATTTTAATTGAAAGCCTTAAACATAATACAGGTCTCTTTTAGTAGAAAAAAACTACAGATGGAAATCAATAATAAAATAAAATGACAGTTTTTAATGTTATGCACATTAATTCACTTGCACTACAGTTTAGGTTATAATACAGACATACTACATGCATATGTTATTGTACAATTATGATTACACACTGAAAAACCTAAATGACACAGTTTTGATGTACATATTTTCTTCCATCTGTTTAGAGAAAGGAAGATTGAATAAACTGAAGCTTTTACTAGCAGCAGCCCTGAGGAAGATACTTTATCGGCAATAGAATCAGCGGTTGCTGGCAAGTAAACAGTCTCCTGCTATCTTTTGAAACCTGCTTTTTTATATAGTGATATAATTTAAGGAAAATGATTAAACCTATTTGATTTACATGCAACTTTTAGAATATGTTTTATATTTCTTTTTCTTATTTGTATCACTCCCATTGTAATGTTAACTAGCATTTAATTTGAAAAGATAAATCCTACAAATTGAGTGCTCGAAAACCACACCCAAAAAGTCAGTCCAACCCACACCCAGGTACAAATGAAAACACACCCAACTGTCTGCTAAGCATAGCTGTAGGCAAAAACTGAAGGAACAAATTAGGTATAATTCAATGTTATTAAACCACAATTTTAAAAAGCTGGTGGATTTTTTTCCCTGCATGTTGTCTCTTCTGACTTATGTGTCCTGAGAAGTTTGTTTTAGAAGTGAGTACCAATCTTTTTTCAACACAAACCTCTGTTAACTGATTAGTATTTTAGCTGATCCTCTAAATGAAAAACTAGGCATGTACTAGATTTCCATAATCACTGTGAAGTTTTATTGCTTCCTACACTCACTCTTAGCCACTGTATCTAGTCACTTCCTTTCCCACTGTAGGTTTCCTTCTTCATCCCTGGGGTGATGTTAGTATCTTGATCCTTGAAAATATGTTCACAGGTGCAGTTTATAGTTAGGCAGGGAAAGCTATTTATCAGATGGGGAGTTACAACTTCCTCTTGGTTCTCTTGTTATATTTTGCATGGTTCAGTTGAACAATTGACGATGATTTTATTTTATTTTATTTTTAATCCCAGTGGAAATCTGTTGAAGAATTTTGGATATTCTCCATTTCAAATGAAGTTTATATTGATAATGCATATTTTTTACATTTAGAGATGACAAAATCTCTATTTGTATTTGTAGCATGTAATAAATATTAAGTTGCAAATCGATACACAGAATTTCCGTTGCTATATTCAAAAGCAGGCTAGCAATAACACTTAGACTTATATACCACTTCACAGTGCTTTACATCTTTCTCTATGACGTTTACAGAGTCAACGTATTGCCCCCAACAATCTGGGTCCTCATTTTACCAACCTCGGAAGGATGGAAGGCTGAGTCAACCTTGAGCTGGTGAGAATTGAACTGCCAAACTACAGTCAGCCAGCAGTCAGCAGAAGTAGCCTGCAGTACTGCATTCTAACCACTGCACCACCACAGCTTAGGATAAGATAGTTGTATTGGTATAGTTGGGCAGCGTACTTCAAATTTATATGGACGTTGACAAATTGCAAAAAACATTAATATTTGTTATATGTATTGAGAGATTAAGTATTATGAAAAAACCTCTTAAATCAGAGGTGGGATTCACTTACCTTCCCTACCAGTTCGCAAATGTGAGATCTCTGTGGACAAGCGCACTGTCGCCCGCTGCTCTTCTGGTTTCCGGCACACACATGCTTGCCAGTCAGCTGATCTTCATGTGCACCAGAGCCCCGGAAACCCAAAGACCAGCTGGCTGGTGCACGGGATGGAAACCAGAAGACCAGCTGGTCTTCAAGTTTCCGGGGCTCCAGCACATGTAAAGACCAGCTGGCTGGTGTGCATGTGTGCGCCGGAAACCAGAAGATGTTGTGGCTCCGATCCCCGAGCCCATCTTATCGGAGGAAGAAGGCTCCGAACATGAAGGAGAGGAGCTGGCCAGGCCTCCCTCTCCAGGCCCCTCCTCTCTGGCAATGCCTCAGGTGTCTGCCAAGAGAGAGGAGATTGACCAGGAGCCAGGTGTCTCCGAGGACAGTGATGAGGGTGATAAGTCATTCCTGGATCCACGCCAACATAGGCGAGATAAACGTTTGCAGCAGATGAGGGGGTGTGCCAGGGATTAAGCTGAGTCACTGGACCACACCCCACAGGCTATATAAGAGAGTGTGGTGGCCATTTAGACTCTGTGACGGACAAAGCTAACTTCTGGCTAGTCACTTTGTACAACGCCTGATCTACTGAAGGTTTCATGTTTGAGCTGGACTGTTTTGAAAACTGTGTGTATTAGTTGGTGTTATCTGGTGGAAGAACACTCCCTCTTCTTGTAGTAAAGCACTTGGCAGACGGTTATCGTATTGCTGCCAAGTTCCTGATAACGAACCTTGTGTGTGTTGAGTACTTCTTTAACCCCCGGCTGGCTGTTTGTTTGTGTGTGGGGACAGGCACAGAACAGAAGACCAGGTTTGGGCACTCGGTGCGGAAAAGGTTTGCCATCACTGCCTTAGTGTCTTCAAAGAGCAAATATGGGTTCACGAGTAAATGCTGAATGGTGCTCAAAAAGTAGCTGGAGACTGATATTGTCATAGCATTTTAAACTGAATCTTCACATAGCAAACATAGAAATCGTTTTTGGAGTTCTTGCTCCATAGGCTTTTGGATCCAGGAGCAATTGCTACACCTGAGTCTGGAGCAGCATGAGTTTAGATGAGTACCAAATTCCTCAGCGCATTCTAACTGAAGGGTCCTTGGTGCTGTCTGAGCTTCCTTGTTTTCTTGCAGACATTTCATAAATTAGCAGTGGTGGGTTTCAAAATGTTTTACTACCGGTTCTGTAGGCGTTGATTGATGGGCATGGCTTGGTGGGCATGGCAGGGGAAGGATACTTGTAAAATCTCCGTTCCCTCCCAATCCAGGGGAAGGTTACTGCAAAATCCCCATTTCCTCCTGATCAGCTGGGACTTGGAGGCAGAGAATAGATGGGGGAAGGGCCATTCAGAATTTTTACTACCAATTCTCTGAACTACTCAAAATTTCTGCTACCGGTTCTCCAGAACTGGTCAGAACCTGCTGAAACCCACCTCTGCTAATTAGATAACATCATTAGTGCTAGCAGCCCTTACTATCACTGATGATGTTACCTAGTTAGGGTAATGAAATGTCTGCAAGAAAACAAGGAAGCTCAGACAGCACTAAGGACCCCTCATTTCAACCCTGAACTACAAATATTCTTCTTTATTGATACTAACTGAATACATCATTTTCAACTGGTTTCCTAATTGCAGAGGAAGAACCAAACACTGATACCATCAGTTAGATATGCGTATTTGTACATAGGATCTGTGAGGAACGCCTCACAGCTGAATATATGTATGAGTGTAAAATAAGGACATGCAGGAAAAAACAGTTAATGAAAAAAAGAGGTCATTCCCTGTTTGTGCTGTTTTTAGGTTAAGGCAGGGGTGAAATCCAGCAGGTTCTGACAGGTTCTGGAGAACCGGTAGCGGACATTTTGAGCAGTTTGGAGAACCGGCAAATACCACCTCTGGCTGGCCCCAGAGTGGGGTGGGAATGGAGATTTTGCAGTATTCTTCCCCTGGAGTGGGGTGGGAATGGAGATTTTGCAGTATCCTTCCCTTGCCACGCCCACAAAGCCCCGCCCACAGAACCGGTAGTAAAAAAATTTGGATTTCAACACTGGTTTAAGGTTGTTATATTTCTGCTTGTACCATAGATTTCTCAGTCTGGTGTCCTTCAGCTGTATGGGACTACAGCTCTCAGAATCCAGTGTGAACGTACAACCTGAATGAACTAGTTGTATGATGAATATCTACGGCATAGAAAATCCATATTCTGAGCTGATTATACTGGTGGTTTCACACTCCTGTTATGAATAATAGGGAGAGGCAATTTAAGTGTGATGAGAACATTGTTATTATTATTATTTTTACCATACGTCAGCAGTGCTACAGAAACAAGATGTTCTGCATTTTAAGTCCTTCCTGAGGATATGTTGTGTCAGTTTCTTCCCTGGTCAAATTCTACTGAAAAGTACACCAAGGGTTAATAAAGCCCAGCTGTAAGAGGGTGGCATAAGCAAGGCAAATATAATCAGTGCTTTCTTTAATATTAAGAGCGGGAACTTAAAGGAAAAAACCATACATGGTTGTTACAAGAATTTACAGCCTTTTGCAACAGCATGACTAAACCATGGGGATCAGCCTGGGGGACTGTGCAAGAAAAAAACATATTGGACAAATATGACTTAAAGGAAACGTTCATGCCGATAATAAGTATTTCATATGAACAATCTATAATAGGAAAAACAAAGACTGTAACTTAAGACAGAGACATGAAAGCCCCACTTTTCTAAATTAGGCACCACAAGGACTCATTAATTATGAAATAGTAGCAGAGTTTATGGAACGCCACATGCTTTGAACACATGAGGCCTTGGTTATCTTCTCCTACTAAAAGATCTGAATTAGAAGAGCTGGAAAACAGTTCATCTAAGACGTTCCTTTTCAGCCCTGACAGTGGACACAAAGGATTGAATTTGGGAATTTCTCTATATAAATCCCATGGTGTATGCTGCATGAAATGCATAAGGTTTTGCATTCATATTTTGCCTATTAAAATCTCTCCCATAGAGAGATTTTGCATTACACCTAGGAACTTTCCCCCTCTTCCCTTAATTTCCAGCCTTATTGTTGTCCTAAAGTAATACTTTCCCTCATTTAAGTTTAAATAAATTTAAATAGATTCGAGAAGTTTAATAAAAAACAAACAGAAAATGACCATCATGGCAAAATTATGATTAATTAATAGCAAAGTTATAAAACGGAAATTTCATTTTAGTATAATTTCTAAATGTATTATGATATAGAGATGAAACAGTAGAGATCAGTGGTGAAATCTAAAATTTGTTACTACCGGTTCTTTGGGCGTGTCTTGGTAAGGGGGGTAATGTGACTGGGTGAGCGTGGCCAATTTTTTTTTTTTTTTTACTTTTAAAACCATTTTTTCTACAACCTCTGGGGAAGAGGTTGTAAAAAAATGCTTTCAAAAGGCTCTGACGATCCCAGCTGAGTTCCCTGATGGCAGAGGCTTTTGTAAAAAACCTCTGCCGATCAGACAACTCAGCTTGGCTCGTCAGAGGCATTTAAAAGAAAAAAAAAGTTTTTTCTTTTTTTTCTTTTTTTTTTATTGAAAAAGTTTTCAAATACAAATTTTGCCCCCATTTTTCTCCCCCCCTCCTCCCTCCTCCCTAATCCCCCCTCACCACCCATCCCCCGCTGCGACTTCTTCACAACAAAAACCTAATTCATAACAGATTATATAATATTTTACCATCCCCTTACTCCCTCCTCTAAATACTGACCCTTACATGCTAATAATATTATTAATATTATTACTTCCCCCTTACCATACATTTCAAAATAACATTATATAATAACTTCTAATTTAACATAATAATATTATTATAACTCCCAATCTAGCAACAATATGCCTTTTTTTTCCTCCTCCTCCATACTTATATATATAACATTACAGAACAGCCTTCCCCATAAATCTTAATTTAACATTTATTCAGCTCTGTCCATTTCCTCCCCTCCCCTAAATATATCACTTAAACATCCCTTTTCTTAAACTAAACAATCAGTAAGCTAAACTATTTCCACCCACTTTCCTATAAAGTCGCCATCCACAACAATTCTTAATATCTTTGATCTACTGCCCGCCCTGCTAAAAAAAAAAATTCCATTATATAGAAAAGATCAATGAATTTAAATTTACAATCCATATAATCTCTTCTTTGATATCTTTCCACTGGATTGTTGAGTCCATCATCCATCTTAGGGTAACATAGCATCCTGGTTGCAACAGGTTGTTCAAAATCCTCAGTGATTTATTTTATTTTATTTTATTTATTTTATTTTGAATTTGTATACCGCCCTTCTCCCTGAGAACTCAGGGCGGTGAACAGCCAAGTAAAAACATCAAGTACAAATATTAAAATACAGTTAAAAATATACATATATAAATTTGGCCCCGTTAATTAAAAACAATAAACAAAACACTTAAAAACACTTAAAAAAAAAATTAGGCCAGCCCGGCTTGCTGGAAAAGGAAGGTTTTAAGGGCACGGCGGAAGGCATTGAGGTCTTGGATTCTCCTTATCTCTGGAGGCAGTTGGTTCCAGAGGGTAGGTGCCCCCACAGAGAAGGCCCTCCCCCTGGGGGTCACCAGCCTACACTGTTTGGCTGATGGCACCCCGAGGAGGCCCTCTCTGTGGGAGCGCACGGGTCGATGGGAGGTCGTCGGTGGCAGCAGGCAGTCTCAAAGATAGCTAGGCCCTATGCCATGGAGTGCTTTAAAGGTGATAACCAACACCTGCCCCCATCAGTAATGAATATCCTCTTATATTATGTATAAACAAGGAAAACAACCACCCGAGTGACATTATAATTATATTCCATATAATATCTGTAATTGTGGCTTTCTTCAGAATTATTAAATCCCATCATCATAATGGGTAACGACCAGATCTTCTGCATGCCCCAGCGTGACTCTCTTGCCTTATAGCTCAACATAAATATAGTACATTTATCAATAAAAAAAAAGAAATCCAAAATAGATAATTCCAATCCAACAATTTAAGGCTCTTTTCGCATCCCAAAATTACGGCATTGCAGAGGTCTATCACTCTCCTCAGGATAATGTTAACCAATACTTCGCCTCAACTGTCTTTTCATATATTCATTCATTTAAAAATAAGTGGCTTCACTGTTGCTTAATTTAGAAATTTTTATTTTTGTGAGACCTATTTCTTTTTTTCTTTTCTTCTTTTTGTGGGTTTGATCTCCATCCAAGTTTCCTTTCTACAGGTTGTATATCAACTAATCGGTTTTCATTCTGCTTTATAACTTGATCTTGTTGGTTTTGCTTTTGTGTCTCATATTTCTTTTTTATCAATTGTATATCAGCTAATTGGTTTCTATGCTTGTCTGTGATTTGATGAATCTTCACGTTAGAATCCGATGCCACTTCTCTCATATTTGTAGATAATCCAGCTGAGGTGTCTAAAGAGTCCAAAGGCAATTTGTCCACGGCAACCTCTATAATTCAATGTTTTCGCTTTATTTCCAACTCCTTGTGCTTATCCTGTATTGTGCATAAAGATATTGAATTCATTTTCAAAATTTTTTGATAAAATTCTTCCGCTTTTTCAACAGTATTTAATTGGTATCTTTCTCCTTGATATCTCAATATTATACCAACTGGAGCATCCCACCTGAATAGAATATTTCTTCTTTTAAGCTCAGTCACCAGAAAACCAAATTTCTTTCTTTCCGATAACATCTTGGGCGGGAGCTCTTTGTATATCCAAATCTTTCTTCCAAACAATTGCAAAGTAGAGTTGAAGGAATTTTGCACAATATTATTTCTTATTTCTTTATCTGTAAAATAAATCACCACATCTCTGGGCAATTGCCTTTGCTTTGCAGTACAGGAATTTATTCTGTAAACTCTGTCGATCCTACAAAATACTTCCTCAGGTTGAACCTTTAAAATCCCAGCCAGAATTTCCGAAGATATTTTCCTTAAATCATCTCTGTTATTTTCCTGCAATCCTCTCAGTCTAATCGCATATTCAGTAAAATTATATTGCATCATTAAAACTTCTCTTTCAATCCGTTGTTGTATGTTTTCTGCATTACAAGTCTTTTTATCAGCCTCCATTTTAGGTTTTTCTTCTGAGCTATTGTCTTGAGTGTTTGTCAAATCATTTTCAAATTTTTGTATTCTATTATCCAAATTGTCCTCAATTTCTTCCATTTTAGACTCTAATAAATTAGTATTTGCATCCAACCTGATCATAAATTCTGCAAAACCATTAGCCATTTTTATAATCTTTCGGTCCAAAGTATCAAACTTTAATTGCACTAATTCTTTAATTTCCTGCTTAAATTTTTCAAAGTTCTGATTCACAATCTCATCCCTTCTTTCAATCTCCTCCAGAAGAAATTCAATTATGTTAAAATCAGTTTTCTGAATCTGGAGATTTAGAACTTGTTCACGTAATTTGTTAATGGGGGAATCCCCCCCCACTGCTTATTTGTCCGGCTTTGTAAGTTTTAATGCCATGTTTCCACACAGACAAACTTTTTTAGAAAAGAAAAGAGAAACAGAGAAGAAAAAAAAAACTTCTTTCCAACCAAGATCAATATCAGATCTCCAGGAAAAAGAAAACACAAAAGTAAAGCTTTATCTTCAATTGTAGCCAGAAGTATTTATTCCGCTACTTTGTAGCTCAATAGAAAACGGAAGGACTCTCCCTTTCATCCCCTTCTCAAACCGCGGCAGTCGCCATTTTTAAAAAATTCTTTTTTCCTTCTTCAGTAACTGCTATAAAGTAAATGAAATACTTGCGATTCAGGGTCACAGGTCCAGCTCACATCCTTTTTAATTAATCTGTTAATTTTGTAGGCTTGTTCTTGTCGCCTAGCTCTGCATAAGCAGAGGTCTCCCAAAGCCCGGAGCGACGGTGAGGGAAATAGGGAGCCTCATCTGCTTCGTCCCCAAAAGCAAAAAAAAAAAACTTTTGGGGCTACACAGAGAGCTCTACCTGCCCCCGCCGGCTCTATCTCCATTTCCACATGGAAATGGAGTTTTTTCGAGCCACCTTTCAGTTGTTACAGGCAATGGGGCTGACGATCCGGAGGGATCGTCTGGCGGCCGCAAGAAGCAAACCGGAAGTAAAAAAAAAAGTTTTTTTCTTTTAAAAGCCTTTGAAGATCCCAACTGAGCCGCGCGATCATCAGAGGCTTTTTTTTTACTTTTAAAAGCATTTTTTGGCCAAAGAGGTTGTAGAAAAAATGCTTTTAAAAGTTTTTTAAAAAAAGCCTCTGATGATTGTGCGGCTCAGTTGGGCATGGGGGTGAGGATTTTTGCTACTGGTTTTCCGAACCACCCGCCTCCATTGCTACCGGATCAGACAATTCAGTCTGAACCGGGAGCATTTCACCCCTGGTAGAGATATACAAATAAATAAATGAACCCATTCTTAAGAAACATCCACTATTTCCTATAACTCTCTTGAATGATTCTTCACAAATACAATTGCAGCAAAAAAATTGTGATGGCTATCATAAACTAAAGATAAACTCAACATTGTATGCAATCTGATTTTGTACATGTTTTCTTCCACTTCTATTCAAAGCTCTCACCTGAATTTTTAATATTGCAGACTGAACAGGGCAATGGAGTGTTTTATTAGTAATATTTTTAAAGCTATTTTAAATCTTTTAACAATTCCAATACCACTTAGATGTATTATACCACTCCATACTGCTTTACAGCACTCTCTGAGCCATTTACAATGTCTACATATTGCCCCCAATAATCTGGGTCCTCATTTTACTGACCTTGGTGGATGGAAGGCTGAGCCAAACTTGAGCTGGTCAGGATCAAACTCCAGTTTGTGAATAGAGTTAGCCTGCAATACTGCATTTTAACCATGGAGTCTTCACTGCTCCTAATTTCCTTTATTCAGAGATCAGTAATCTGCCAGTTGAGATCAATTGACAAAATAACTTTTCAATCTGAGGAATTCAAGGAATTTGTCTTCCATTCCAGCAGAGGAGTATGATAACTAAGACTCTGGCTAAAAAATTATATGTCTTTTGTTATTTCCATCAGTTTCCAAAGCTTAAATACTGAGAGGATGTAATACATTTTGGATAAATCATACTTTTATGTGAATAGTTTTAATTTCTTTGGATGTTTAGTCACAAAACTGGATAAGCAGTGTATATATAAGCACAGAATGATAGGTTATTCAATTTCTAAGTTGTATGAAGCTTTTCACTTTTCTTGCTTTTTTCATTGTTCTATTTTATGTTATTTTCTTTCAGAATTATATTTTTTGTGGGTTGGATATTTTGATAGAAGGTATGACCTAGGACATTGCAGCAATAAAGTCCAGGGCTGTATTATACCCTCTTGTCTCCATTAGGTTTCATATCTCATTCTCTAGTTACATTTTAAGCCTATTTTTTTTCTTTTTAGGTGCTGACAGCTGAAATAGTCCTTAACTTCCCTCCACTTCAGTTACATTATGGATATTTCAAGAGTTGATCGTGTCTTCTTTTAAAACACCAAAGGTCATAGATCTCTCTTGTCTTCTCCTGGTTTATAGGGATTTAGAAGATAAAGCTATTTGTAGATGACATTCAGCTGTTCAGTATCTTCTTAAAAATAGACATTTATTGCATTCCTTGGGGCAATATTTTCATCCAACAAACAGAAAAATAAAATGGAATTGTTTCTTACATCCAAGCATAATTGAAATAAGAACTTTAGTTAGAGATAAGTAACACTAAATAAAAGTTTGTGGTTGTGAAAGTGAAGCAAAACAATAATAATAATTATTCGTTTGTCACCTGTTTGTTGGACCCATGCAGCTTCTGCTTGGTTAATGCTCCTAGGAGGGAAGCAGTGATTAAGGCCTCATTGCAGGAAGATGTGTGTTATTGTCTTGAATAAAGCTGTGGTATACACCCTTCTTAAGAGACTATCCTTGGATGTGACCTTTTTAGACAACTTTTTTCTAGTTTTCAATCTTTTCTTCAAAATCTACATAAGAACTCTGGAGAGGGCCTCCAACAGCACAGGGTATGGTATCATTGCAGGGGTGAAATGCTCCCAGTTCGGACCGGATCACCCAATCCGGTAGCCATGGAGGCGGGTGGTTCGGAGAATCAGTAGCAAAAATCCCTGCCGCCCCCCATGCCCAGCTGAGCTGCACAATCATCAGAGACTTTTTTTTTAACTTTTAAAAGCATTTTTTTCTACAACCTCTTTGTCAGAAAAAATGCTTTTAAAAGTAAAAAAAGAAGCCTCTGATGATCGTGCGGCTCAGCTGGGATCATCAAAGGCTTTTAAAAGAAAAAAAAGCCTCTGCCAATCAGGCAACTCAGCTTGGATCGTCAGAGGCATTTAAAAGAAAAAAAGTCTCTCCTGATCAGGTAACTCAGCTGGGATCGTCAAAGTCTTTTGAAAGCACTTTTTTACAACCTCTTTGCCGAAGAGGTTGTAGAAAAAATAGTTTTAAAAGTAAAAAAAAAAACTGGCCACACCCACCCAGTCACATTACCCCCCCCCACCAAGCCATGCCCACAGAACCCGTAGTAACAAATTTTAGATTTCAATACCGTAACATTGTTATTATTTATTTATTATTAAGCATGTATGCTTCGCATTCACTGTCAAAGACTCTGGACTGCTTACAGCTTCAAAAAAAAAACAACAATGTAGAACAACTATAATCTTAAAAACAATAAGCATTAAAATTCAACCTTAAAATTATTTTTAAAAAATGGATTAAAAAGAGATCGATATGTAAATAGTGGAGGTGATCTTCTCCTAGTCTACTTTCCACCTCCAGAATGGTTAGACCTCATCAGGTCCCCAAGCTATTTGTCCGAGACAGGTTTTCAGGCCCTTTCAAAGGGCCAGGAATGTGGGGGAAAATCTCGTCTAAAGGGGCACATTATAAAATAATGTCTGTTCAATTGCTTCATACTGATAACATTCAGTTATAGAGTTATACATTTTGTAAATTAGCCCAGAACTAAAACATATCTTCTATTATAAAGCAACAACAAAATATTTTATTATTATTCATTTTTATTTATATCACCCACAGTATTACATTTGACACAGCAATTTTTGGAGTTGCGTTTATAAATATGAAAGTTACCATTGACTTTTTCTTAAGAGTTCAATGTCTAGAGGGATATGTTCAAGAAAAGCCTTTATATTATGTGGTGTATGTATCAATATTTAATGGGGAATGTTATATTTATAACACAAAAGTGCTACCTGGAGTGTTGTAAATTTTACTTTTATATGCTGGATATGTTTGAGTTAGGAAAGAAGGAAACAGAAAAAAGTAATCAAGAGACTACTTAAGCTCAATAAAATGAAATAATGGTGAGTCACTGAAGCCCCACAAAAAGCCCTTAGCTAAATAACCAAGACTATTTTGGGCTCTTCCACTGTATTCCACATATCTACAATGAATGGCACCAAAAGGGTAAAAATAAAATTCTAGATTAGTGTTTTTCAAACTTGGCAACTTTAAGATTGTGAACTCCAACTCCCAAACTTTCCCATCCAGCATAAAAAAAACCATTGTTCTAGATGAAACAGGGCCATTGAGAGAGGTTTGTGTTAATAGTATTTCAAATGTCAAAATTTTCTATTTTTTCATTTACTTTGCTATTTTCTGGAAACCAAATAAAGAAATATATAACTGTCTATTATACAATGTTATCTTTTAGAACCCAGGAGGTGTACTTACTCAGTTGGAATGCCTAACTCTAGAATGATACCTTCAGAGATATTTATGTGGCTCCCACCCTAAGATAGTCCCACACTAAGATAGATGATAGATGATTGGATAGAGATAGACAGACAGACAGACAGACAGACAGACAGAGACAGAGACAGAGACAGAGACAGAGACAGAGACAGAGACAGAGACAGAGACAGACAGATAGATAGACAAGATGGATGGATGGAAGGATCGATGGATCAATCGATGGATTGATGAATAGATAGACAGACAGAGACAGACAGGCAGACAGATAGACAAGATGGATGGATGGATGGATGGATAGGTAGATAGATAGATAGATAGATGATAGATAGATAGATAGATAGATAGATAGATAGATAGATAGATAGATAGATAAATATATAGATGATAGAGACAGATAGAAGATGGATAGATGGATGGATAAAAGATAGATAGATGGATGGATAGAAATATCTTATTTATTTATTTAAAATACTTTTATGACCACCTCTTTTATATTCTGTAACCCTAGGGGCTCACATCCAAGAAGAAATGCTAAAAAAGACATTTTGTTGCAATTGACTTTGCATGACCATCAATTGCCAAAAAGATCGACAAAGTTGAGTATCATCAGCACAATAATGGGATTGGAAGTCCTGATAATGAATCAGGATACCCAAACGAAGCATATACAAAGTAAACAAAATGGGCTCCTAGTCTTAAGGGCAACCATTACAAGAGGAAAGTTCTAAAACTGAAATCTACCGTGCTGCAGAATACTG
This sequence comes from Arizona elegans, assembly GCA_022577455.1. NCBI lineage: Eukaryota > Metazoa > Chordata > Lepidosauria > Squamata > Colubridae > Arizona > Arizona elegans. The sequence continues at coordinate 29,049,129 of JAKOOJ010000002.1, read as the reverse complement.
CATAAGAACAATAAGACCAAAAATATTTAAATCAATCAAATGTGCTAATAATTATGCCCCCAAACTATAATGTAGCCATCAATATCTGATAGTCAAGTATATTTAATCTTGTATCAGATCTAATAATAGGATGTCAGGTGTTGTGGCTTGACCATCAGAATACCATTCAGAATTCAGGGGAACGAGAGAGCTGCACCAAATTGTTCATGCTTTCACTGTTCTTTCTTAGGATACATTCTTTGAAAACTGAGTTCTGATGGTGATGGTAATGCATATCTTGATTACCACATGCTTAGACTTCTCCAACATGTTCTACATTATATCAGTGTATATCACTATATTTGAGACGTTTTGATAAATATAATTGGTCCAGAATGCAGCAGCCAGAGTGTTGGTGGAATAATTCAGCCACTGCAGGAAAACATGAATGTTGGAGTGACTATATTTGTCACCAATAAGGTTCCATGTCCTATTCAAAGGTTCAGTCATAACCTGCAAAGTTGATATGTTCAACTTTGATGTATATGATGTGGTGGTGCGTTACATAAGGCACTTCCCATAATTTATTCTGCTCATCATGCTTAGACTTTTAGAGAAGATCTGCTGAGAATTCTACTTCCCCTGGAAGTACATGGAACCTAGGTTTGGTAGCAGTCCATTCACTGTATCTGTCGAGTGTCAGCCATTCCCTCGACACATGGTTCCAGAGGAGGCTGACAGTATCCTGGAACCAGTGGTGGGTTGCTCCCGGTTTGGTCCGGTTCTATAGAAAACTGGCAGAAGGCTTTGCCCACCCATCACGATGTCATCATGGGTGATCTGTGCACGTGCAGAAGTGCGCTTGCACTCTCGCTGTGAACCAGTAGTAAAGGTAAGTGGAACCCACCCCTGCCTGGAACATGTTTTTTGCACAGGGGAAGGTGACCTTTCCTACTCACAGGGCGGTGAAATTATTCTTGTTCCCTTGTCCAGTTGATTGTAGCTCACTGACTGTGTCCATCTTTATCTTTTATTGTCTTCTTCAATTATTATTGTATGCAATTTCTTGTTGCATAGCCTCTAAGCCCAAAAGTAAGTAAAATATGAATTGTCATATATTTGCAATAATATCAAGTCCTACAATATTGGCAAACTAAAGAAGCAAGAACCACATGGATTCCAGGACACAGCTTTAAAGCTGGTCAAGTGCAAAAACATAATCTTGAGAACTGAAAATGTTCAAGTTCCCAAACAGACTTACAACCAGCATCTAAGATGGAATCTTTTTGAAATAATTTTTCCCATCATCCCCACCCCTGGGATGGGTTGTCTTTTCTTATACCCACTTTCATTGTCCACTTGGTTCCTATATTCCCTCACAAATACTTCTCCCACGGTGGGGCATAGAAAATGTGGCATATGGAAGACTCACTCCCTGGCGGCACTCCGGTGGGGGGCCCAAGTCATTCTGATTGAGTCACAGCCCGTGGACCGTGTGAGACTGGTGGCCGCCCCTGGCACGCCGGGACTGTAGTCAGGTTGCTTGGGAATGCAGCCCAAAGTGGGTTGCCTAAGGAGGAGAGTTCCGTAACTTCATGATAAGGATTGGCTCTGAGGGTTGGGCTGGTCAGGCTGGGGTGCAAAGCAAGGCTGGGCGTACTGCCAGGAGCGGTGCCTGTGCTTACCCACCCCCATCCCCAGAGGACTGGGGGGTCAGGAGGGCACAGCGGCAATTCTGGAGGTGAGCACAGCCCTTTCCGTGGATCACCCAAGTTGCATTGGGCAGTGGCCATCCCTCCCCCCTCAGGGGGCCAGTGGTGGCCCGTTGTCCCACTTCAGCTGGCACCTAGAAGCTGTCTTAGATCTGGTGTGGACCAGGGGAATCGGACTTTTAATTAAAACAAAGCATTGTGAAGACCCATAGTGGGTGATGAAGCAATGTGATTTCTGCCCAGCGCTCTGAATATCAAAGTGAACAAATTCAATGAAGCGTGGGTAAACCGTGGGAGTAACTATGACTCTCTTAAGCATCTTTGATGCTTGGGTGGGGGCTATGGTTGCACGGCCTGTGTGCCTTCTCCTGGTGACCGCTGGGTAAGGTACAGATGGATATATTCCCCCATGCCTTAGCAAAGACCTAGGCCACTCCCCTGCTGGGGTAACCTTCCTGCAGGGTTCATTGCTGGTTACAACATTTCATAGAAAGAAAAGTTCTGGAGTCTGGGACAACAGCAGTCAAGACAGAACAATGGGATGCATGGAAGCTCCCCATGATATTCCTGGTTCTAGGCATTATAGTTCTAGTTCTAGCTTGTTCCTGTGTATCTGTGGCCAACAATTTATATCTCAACGTGGCCTGAGTATAATAATAATAATAATAATAATAATGATGACGATAATAATAATAATAATGATGATAATAATAATAATAATAATAATAATAATAATAATAATAATAATAATAATAATAATAATTTTATTTCTATACCGCCCTTCTCCTGAAGGACTCAGGGTGGTGTACAGCCTATTTAAAAACAGAATAGACATCGAATTAAAATAATTAAAAAATATTAAATAATTGGCTTAATTTAAAACCCCAAAAATTTAAAACATCCAATTAAAAATTATGTTGCTAACCCAGCCTGGCGGAACAATAGGGTCTTGAGTGAGCAGCGAAATACCCAGAGGTCAGAAATCTTACGAATTTCCAGGGGCAGTTCATTCCACAGGGCTGGGGCTCCCACAGAGAAGGCCCTCCCCCTGGGTGTCGCCAGCCAATATGACTTGGCCGATGGCACCCTGAGGAGATCCCCTCTGTGGGAGCGGACTGGCCTGTGGGAGGCTATTGGTGGCAGAAGACGGTCTCGAAGGTACCCGGGTCCTATGCCATGGAGCGCTTTAAAGGTGGTAACCAACACCTTGAATCGCACCCGGAAGACCACTGGGAGCCAGTGCAGCTCGCGCAGGAGGAGTGTCACGTGGGCGCAACGGGTTGCACCCATAACCACCCGCGCGGCTGCATTCTGGACCAGTTGGAGCCTCTGAGTGCTCTTCAAGGGGAGCCCCATGTAGAGAGCATTGCAATAGTCCAACCGGGAGGTGACAAGGGCGTGAGTGACTGTGCGCAGGGCATCCCGATCCAGAAAGGGCTGCAACTGGCGAATCAGGCAGACCTGATAAAAGGCCCCCCTGGCCACGGCCGTCATATGTTCTTCTAAAGACAGCCGTGCGTCCAGGAGGACACCCAGATTGCGAGCCCTCTCTGTGGGGGGCAAAGATTCACCCCCAATAGTCAGCGATGGCACCTGCTGACTATATCGGGACGCCGGGAGCCACAGCCACTCAGTCTTGGAAGGGTTGAGTCTGAGCCTGTTCCTCCCCATCCAGACCCGCACGGCCTCCAGGCAGCGAGACATCACATCAAGGGCATCGTTGGGGTGGTCTGGGGTGGAGATGTACAGCTGAGTGTCGTCAGCGTACAGGTGACACTTCACCCCAAAACCACGGATGATCTCACCCAGCGGCTTCACATAAATGTTGAACAGGAGGGGCGAGAGGACCGACCCTTGCGGCACTCCCCATGCGAGATGCCTCGAGGTCGACCTCTGTCCCCCTGCCAACACAAACTGCGAGCGGTCGGAGAGGAAGGAGAACCACCGCAGAGTATGCACAGGCATCATAAATATCCCGCAGATGTGAATGCTGAGAGGGTTACTATCTTACCCACGAAGCATTTGCACTGGTCCCCTGAGGATGATGAGGCTTTGTGATGCCATGCCGATTGCTGCTGGATGGCTGGGATGTCTAATTACTGAGATATTTAATTAATTTGGTTTAACCTTGATGGCCAGAAGAAGACTACCTGGCCTATGCGGATGACCTGGTGCTCCTGCTAGAATGACCAGCCAGGTTACAAGAAAAACTCAACTGCGTGGCATGTGCCCTCCATGCAACTGGATTGTCCTTGAATCCAGCTAAGTCCTTTGGCCTGCCAGGGTGAGAAGCATAAGTATATGGCCCTTTTACCAATTTCTTATGCTTATGTAGGTACTTCTATTCGCCCATTGGGGCTGGATGACTCGGTGTGCTAATTGGGCCTCCAGTTTAACTGGAAAGGCCGGGTTATCCTGAAGCACACTGGTCTCTTGGAGGGCATGCTGAATGAGCTGTCTCAGGCACCTCTTAAGCACCATCAACAGCTTAAGATATTGAGATCGTATTTGGTACCGAAGTTCAGGCACAAACTTGTACTTGGTTATGTGCACCGTAGTATGTTTATGAAGATGGACAGATTGATGAGATCTGCGGTGTGGCTCTGGCTCTATCTACCAAGTGCTGGGATACTTCCCCTCCCATATCAAAGATGGGGACTTGGGAGTGCCCTGCTTCTCTACCTCAATATCACTCCTTCAGAAGGCATGGCTCAAGAAAGTGGCTTTGGAGCTACTTTGTTGCCCACTGCCGTGTCACAACAGGAGGCATTCCGGTCGCTGATGAACTGGATTAATTGGCTGAGCATGATGGCCTCTGCAGTTGTTACCACCAAGATGGAGGTCCGACTGGAGTGGAAGAACATTCTTGCATGATCTATCAATGGTAGAGACTTATGTATCACAGATGTGGATGGAGCTAGCCATGGGTGTTTGTTGCGCCCTTCCTGGGTGTTTTCCCAGTTATATGGGGCATCCAGTTGAGGGGTAGCATATTCAGCACTAACTCTAGGAGTGCACGTGGTTCCAGCCATCAGGTGGTGGGCAAAAGCTGTCGAGGTGCCTGCCAAGCCCCCAAAAAGCTGAACCATGTTTTACAAGTCTGCGAGATCACGCACGGTGCACCCATCATAATTGAGTTCTCCACCATCTTGTGCACTTCTTACATCAAGACAGAGTTTGTTGCTGGGTGGAGCCCATTATACCATCTGGACCATCTTTCATAAAGCCAGATTTGGTGGTGGACTGCATCATAGAATTCTGGGTCTTGGATGTGGCCATTGTGGGTATTGACTGCGAGAATCCTGGGACCTTAAGATCGCAAAGTATGGCCGGGAAGATATCCTGAAATGGGCAGCTTCTACTGTTCAGGTGATCCAATTGCTAGTCATCATATGAAACCGGAGACTATGCCCCCACCCTCCTGCGTGTGCATGTGCAGCCCCCTCGCATGTGCCCCACCCCCGCGCATGCATGGCAGACGACCAGCTGGCTGGCAGGAGGCGCGCGCACATGCACGGTGGAGCTAAACTGGGGTGATGGCTCAAGTGCCCATAGAGAGGGTGCTGTGTGCCATCTGTGGCATGCGTGCCATAGGTTTGCCATCACGGGACTAGTCAATGTTCACTGTTTTGTATATGTTCAACATTTTTGCAAAATATCGTGAAGGCTATTTTTCTTGTCTTCAGTTAAAGCAATCTTTCCCCCAACCATCCTATCCTCTTTGACATAGAAGCACATTCTGTGCTCAAGAAGCCTTAATTAATTCAGACATTTCCTGAATAGGAAAGAAAATGCATCTTATTATTAACCTGCCTGCTAATGAAATTATGTCATGATTTCTATTTCATTCAGGAGAAATGTAAAATAAATGGGATTCAAAGGGTTAGTGCAGGAGGTAAATGTCATTTTAAATCCCTTTAATCATAAATCCATAGTGCTAGATAGCTAGCAATGTACTCTGTCACAAAGCATAAAAATAGAAGATTAAACTGATCATATCACTTATCTCTTGTTTGTCTGAATCTTGCATAGTTTTGGCTCCTTCCTTTCACAGCTCTAACACAAAACTCCCTCATTTTTGCAAGGAGAAGGGAAATAATAGTCTTTGCTTGCTGAGGTTGGACATTTGTTTCATATTTATGTTTTCACAGCAAGGCAGACTTAGTTGAAGAATTGCTGTGGTTTAAAGAAGTGTGAGCATCCCTTATTGCAGTAAACTATTTAACTTGCATACAACTATGCCTTTGGTGATCGTTCTAGAGAAGACAGGCTAGGCTTTGTCTTCCTTCTGAAAGGAAGTTTGTATTGGCTGTATCCAAGTAAATGACACTGTTTCACCCCTAATGATTCTCCCTTCCCCATTATTTTATATTTAACTTTACAGGAGAATGGTACATCTTTGCTTCAATACATGACAAATCACTGAATGGCAGGACACAGTTAGATCTGTATCGTTAGATTTGCACTACTCAGTATATAGTTTGCAGTCCTAGCCAAGACTTAAGATTTTTTTTGTGTGTTGGTGGAATCTGTTTACATCACAATTCATATAGTTTTATGGGTGTTCTTTTCTTACACAGATTTATTAACACAAGTATTACTTGTTACTTACTTTTCAGATTTTTCTAAAATGCAGGTGATATTTGAGTCCAGTTTTCTAGGTTGGGATTGGATTTTGCTCCATGTTTAACCCTACAGTAAAAACTGAACATTATAATTATATTTAAAAGTTCCCTTTCCCTCCAGCACTCAAGTACAGTATATTATTATAAGGTGGTTTATCTTCTTTTTTTCCTGTGAAAAAGAGAAATAGAAGCAGAAGATCAGGTTAGATTTGTTCAGAAGTAATACCAATAGCATGTTTTCTGTCTCTTCACTGTCATCTTCTGGGTATCTAGGTTTCTGCAGCTGTTGTAATCCCGACATTTACACGGCTTTTTATATTCATGGCTATTTTTCTTTAAAAGATTGCTCTTGTGTTTTCTTATGCTGGTGCCTGAAAATTAAAACAGCCAGAATTCATTCCCTCCCTGAAATTTATTTTTTTGAGAGCCTTAAGCTTAGACTGCCATCTAAAGGCCATTAGCTTCTTAAAATATCACCGCAGCCCTCATTTTTCTAAGTGTTTACTTCATCTCCATCAGACAGGAATCTGATTCTGTAGAAAGTTATCACAATATTATACAATATGGGCATGTGCCATCCAGTTTGGTTCCTGTTTTGGCAAGCACATTTGATCAGAATAATAGCAATCATTTTTTGTCATATAAAAAAAAGAAGGAATCTTCTGTTTGGTATCAGACTTCAGCCTTGGTTGTGCTTTGGTCCATTTGATCAATTCATGAACATCAAGGAGAGTCAGGATTGAACCAAATACTTTGATCTGATGGACCATTGCAGGAAGCGTGCACCAAAACTCTGACAACAAAATTTGAGAGGGCCAGCAATTATCTTTGGCTAATCTACCAGAACAGCCCTTGATTGCTTCATCTAGTCAATAACATATCTAACTTTGTCTTTTGATCCAGCTGCTGCCATGACATGTCTGTGCAAATATCAACATAGAGCTTTATGATCTTGACTTGTTTCCCCAAATACTGTTTTAGAAAGGCTGCATCCTTCCTGAAAAGAAAAATTACTGATAACTGTACAAAGAGGGGAAAGTGGGTTGCATGGGTATCTTGGTTTTCTTTTAATTATCAGAGCAGTGTGATAATTAAGATACTGAATGATGGTTGGTGAGTCTAAGGTTCAAGTCTGCCGTCAATGATAGAAGCTTATTTGAGGGAATGGATCAGTCAGTTTCTCTAAGACCACATAGAATTATAATTGATGGGAGAAAAATGAAAGAAAAAGCGCCTTTGAATGAACAATTAAGTATAAATCAACTGGATATTAAAAAAAAATATGTAAATGATGTTTGGCTAATTAATTTTAATGTAAATAATGTTTGACTCAGATGTTATCTGGAAATTATTCATCCTACTACACAAAACTAATCAGAAATAAAGTTGGTCATTATCTGGTTGGGACACCAGGTTCCAAAGGGTTAAGCCTGTGATGGTGAACCTATGGCATGCATGCCACAGATGGCACACAGCACCCTCTCTGTGGGCATGCGAGCAGTCACCCTAATTCAGCTCCGCCACGCATGCCCGTGTGCCTCCCACTGGCCAGCTGGTCACCAAATCTCTACTGCACATGTGCGGGGGTTGGGGGACATGTGGAGGCCCGCACAGCATGCATGGGGGGGTGGGGTATGTGGGGGGCATGTGCACATTGAATTTTGGGGGTTTGGGCATGTGCGCATTTGTGCACGCTTGTGCTTTGGGCACTTGGTCCAGAAAAGATTAGTGTTGTGGCCCGTCAGCAGCCTGTGCAGTTAGTAGTTGATTCCAACAGGCTGGAGAAGATGTGGTGCCAGAGGCGGAGATTCAGCCAGGGCCTTCAGAACCTCCAGAAGCTCCCATAAGTGAAGAGGAGGAGCCTCTTCTTGATGCACAAGCACGCAGAGCTGTTAAAAGGCAGGAGTGGCTCCTCAGGAGGAGGTCTCCTCGAGAGTAAGGCTTGGGGCTAATTGGCCACTCCCCTAGTCTATTTAAGGAAGGACAATGACTGATGCAATTTGCAGGAAACAACTTCATTCATATTCCTTCGCGTCCTGATCCAGAAACGTTTGATTCGGCTCTTTTTTCTCTCTTGTCAGTTTTCCTGCAAATTGCTTCTGGGCATTCTGCCAACCACAGTAAGATTATGGTTATCTGAAATACTGTGCCTCAGAATTGAGTTATTATTCTTTGTATTCTTGTCGGCTGTTAATGAAGTTAAATTAACAGCCCTTGTTCAGAAAAGACTGATTTAAACTGTACTTGTATTTGAACAACTACTAAGAAAGCTCATTAATAGTCCTTAATTAGTAAACTAAGGTTTGTATGGACTTTGTGTGTGCTGCGTTCTGTGGGGTCCGTAGCTGAGGCAGAACAGTTAGCCATCACTGGGTTAGGCTGAATATAAAAAATTTAAACGGAAAAAAAAGTCCAGAAGGAAAGAATTTCCATATTATTATGAAGAAAACTTTCATGAAATTCACCAGGAGCTGAGTTTGATTCAAAGGAAGGCAATCTGACTCAATGGTCATATAAAACAAATCAGAGCCTGAGGCAGAAATGTAATTTGAGAAAGTATCTCTGCGATGATTTTATCTAGTCCTCAAAGGAGATAAGGGGAGAAAGTGGTGAGGCGCTTTCAGTCTTACAAGAGTCTGTTACTGTAACTTTATAATAAAGTAGTTTTAGGTTTCATAACTTCGGTGTCCTAATGTTGGTGTACCTTGAAAGTATGTCACCTAATCACCTGCAAATATTCTGAATCACATTTCTTCTATTTTTTAAATCAGCATGCTCAATGAATGGACATTATGAAAACTGTAATCCAAAATACCTGAGTATCACTAAGTGAAAGAAGGGAGAGTGCAGCTAAATGAAAACTGGTGATTTGTAAATAAACTTCTGTGGATGTTATGGTGCTGGCAATTACTGTTATAATGTAACTTTTCTTTTTATATATAGAAGCCCTAAATACCTTTTTTAAAAACTCATCAGCATAGTAGCTCTAAGTAAGCAGGACACAAAATACCTTGAACAATGTTAAAAAGGTTGACTTAATATACCTCAAGGGAATATCATGTGATTAATCTGTTCAGCCACTGGGTGCCAATGTTGTCTAATATTTCATAAACTGACATTTTTTGTATTAATCCTGAGACCTTCAACCTAAACAGATGTTCATACATTATAATACTTGGAGATCTAATATGATTAGAGATTTGAGTATTTTAAAGGTAGAGGCTAACATTCACTTTTAAATAGGACCCTACCAAATTATATTTATTTATTTATTTGTCAAGAACGTATTAGGTAATTTATATAATTATAAAAATGAATTGAATACATAAAATAGATACAAATAAAGGAAACATTAGGACAGGGATGGTAGGCACACTGGTGCTCTTATGCACCATTACATACCTTTTAGGAATGGGGTGAGGTCAACAGTAGACAGGCTTAGGTTAAAATTTGGGGGGGTTGGGGTTGGGGATGAAACCACAGAGTCAGGTAGTGCATTCCAGGCACTGACCACTCTGTTGCTGAAGTCATATTTTCTGCAATCGAGTTTGGAGCGGTTCACTTTAAGTTTGTATCTATTGTGTGCTCATGTATTGTGGTTGAAGCTGAAGTAGTCATTGACAGGTAGGATATTGTAGCAGATAATTTTATGAGTTATGCTTAGGTCATACCGAAGACGGCGTAGTTCTAAGTTTTCTAGGCCCAGAATTTCAAGCCTGGTGGCATAAGGTATTTTGTTGCGAGCAGAGGACTCTTCTTGTGAAATATTTCTGGACATATTCAATTGTAATAATGTCCAATATGCAGTGCGGGTTCCAGACAGATGAACTGTATTTGAGAATTGGTCTAGCAAATGTTTTGTATGTTCTGATTAGTGTGTAAGTACTTGTATTTAATTTTTGTTCTTCTTGCTTTCTCATTTTAAGTAACAATAAGTATGTCTGAGCTTTGATTGATTCTAGGAAGAATTATTTTAAAAATAATTATTTAAAAGAAATTATTTTCTCCCCCATGCCTACAGCTACCGGGTAGCTATTTCATGTAAACAGTGAAAATTGTGAAGGACCACTAGAGGTCAGTGTATCTCAATCAAAGATGTTAACATTGCTAAATAAGATTTAGCTACAAGTCTAAGCTTTTAAACCCTACCCATTGTTCTTAACATTTTCCATACGATTTATTCATACACATCTCCCAATAAATTGTAAAACAGGATGTTTACTTAATTGAATACTAGATTGTATCCAATAAATATGCAATGAAAATCATGCAATTTGTCACTTCAGTGCAGTAAAAGGTGTTTAGACAAAAGACAAAAATAATATTGTGATGAGGTCAGCAGATTTGTCAAGATAATCACAAAGAGCCTCTTTATTCTTTTAAATGTTTGTCTGAAATCTTGTCTCAGGTTTCTGTAAGTTGAGCAGGGTGAGTTCCCAAAGGCAATGCCTCTTAAAACAGACAAAGGGAGAGTTGATTGCTTGGATTGTGTTTCAATAACCCCAGGAAGACATGGTGATTTGCCACATTATGCCCAAGCATGTCCTGTGACTCTTGAATGATAAGTGACTTCTCCTTTTATCTTTCTCAGCAAATGGGGAGAGGACAATTTTTGAGCCCTTTGAGCCATTACCTTTGAAATCCTTTGAGGTTGGACTGTCTGATTAAATTCTATGTACAGGTAGTCCTATACAATGGCACTGAAGTTACAATGGCAATGAAAAACATGGCTTATGAGTGTTTTTCATACTTCTGACCATTACAGTATCCCCATGGTCATATGGCATATATTTTATGCAGTGTCCTGGGGTCATGTGATCTTCTTCTGCAACCTTCTGACAAGCAAAGTCAATGGGAAGCCAGATTCACTTAACAACCATGTTGTTAATTTAACAACTCTTAAGAAATATGGCAAGAAAGATAATAAAATGGGGCAAAACTCACTTAACAAATGTCTCACTTAGCAACTGAAATTTGGGACTCTATTACAACCATAAGTTGTGGACTACCTGTAATTGTGTGTTTCTCTGAACATTTGATGGAATAAAGGTATTTGTTGGAGAGTAATATGAACTCTTCATTGAATGTTCAGCCTGTATATATAGGTAACTTGCCCTTCTATTACAGAAAATACCATTAGCCTTCAATAACCTTGACAATGATCTACATTTTGCAATCCCTAAAACTTCTTGCCTAATGAGAAAGATGGGCTATGATATATGATACTGTATTGTATTGGAAACACCTTTTCTTGTAAATCTGTTTAGAACTGGAGACATTTTTAGGAGAGAAAGGTTATGGATGAATTTCATGGATAGTTGATAATTTAACAAAGTGGATATTAAACGGTATATAAAATATTATGAACAAATATTTTTTTTTTATTGAAAAGTTTTACAAAAAAGAAAATTTTCCCTTCCCCGTTCCCCCCACCCTTTAGCCCCCTTCATCCCACCCTCCCCCCGACTTCCCAGAGCAAAATACAAGGTATTTCATTTAGTCAAACAAACTAGATTAATCTACTTATCCTCAAAGTACTACCTCCCCCACTGAAACCTTAACTCCACTATCGATAACCAAATACTTCTAATACTAATAGTCATTCATAAGCTATTTGATATTTTCTTGTCTGGTACTTATTTTGAATATAATCAATCCATCTTCTCCATTCCGATACGTATCTTTCTTGCGTGTGGTCCTTCAAGTACGCCGAGATTTTCACCATTTTTGCTAGGTTTGTTACTTTCAATGTCCACTCTTCAATAGTAGGCAAAGAGTCTTTCTTCCAATATTGAGCTACCAGCAGCCTAGCTGCTGATATTAAGTTCAAAATCAATTTAGTCTCTGAAACTGTACAGTCTGTAGTTATACCTAATAGAAACAATTGAGGAGTAAATTTCAACCTTCTTTTCAAAATGTTCTGCATCACCCACCAAATTTTTATCCAAAATGCCTTGATTTTTTTGCATGGCCATCATGTGAACAAAAATATTAAATACATAGTTACTTTATTTGATATGTGCTTCTTTCAAGAGTTCCAGAACAGCCTTCTTAGGAATATTCCAGTTCAAAATATTCTTGGGAAATTGAATTTTTATTGAAATTTCAGAAATAACATCTTTCTTTACTATCCTATATCTATAGTTTCTAAAATCTCCCCTTTCACCTGAAATCACTCTTCCCCAAGCCCCACAGTGCTGCCTCATCATGGCAGGGGAGAGTGCTCCTGGGAGGGATGAATGAAGAACATTGGGAATAACTGCCAAGAATCTATGTTCCCAATAGGAGTCACCAAGATGTAAATATCAAGCCCAGCTGCTCAGTTGAAGCAAGCAAGCAGGACAGTAGTGATGTAGCAAGAGACAAATTATCACTTCAGTGCCAAAGAAAAAGGCTTTAATTCATGGTGTGTAGGAGAAAGTGAACTGCCAAGAAGAAAAACTATACGAATAGAAAATATAAAATAATTGACAATATAGTGTTAGATAATGAGCCCCTTAGGTCAGATAGCACTCAACATGCTATTGAGGAATAGCTGAGGATTTTTTGGAATAATTTTTTTTATTTAGATTTATATGCCCCCCTTCTCCAGAGACTCAGGGCGGCTTACAATGCGCTAAGCAATAACCTTCATTCTTTTGTATATTTATACAAAGTCAGCTTATTGCCCCCACAAACTGGGTCCTCATTTCACCTACCTTAGAAAGGATGGAAGGTTGAGTCAACCTTGAGCCTTGGCGAGATTCGAACCTGCAGTAATTGCAGGCAGCTGGTCTTAATAACCAGCTTAATAACAGGGTGCCTTAGACCACTGTACTACCAAGGCTCTTTGGTATTGGTAATGTTTATAGGGTATGGCTATATTAAGTCTTGGAAATTGCCAAGAAGATAAAAGTAAAGATACCCTCTGTCCAGTCACATTTGTCTCTAAAAGGTGGTGTGGATCTCTGTTTCTTAGCTGAAGGAGTCAGCAATGTCTGAAGATAGTTCTGTGGTCAAGCCAGCAAAACTATATGCCAAGACGCACGGAACACTGTTACCTTCTCATCAGTGGTACTTATTTATCTGCTCACATTTGCATGCTTTCAAACTGCTAAGTGGTCAGAAGCTGGAGCAAGTAATGGGAGCTCACTCCATCATACAATGCTCAGTTCTTGAACCTGGACAGTCAGCTTTCCAGCTGACAAACTCATGGTCTTTAACTGCTGAGCCATCATGTTTCCTTGTCAAGAAGATAAGAGAACCCAAAAGCAAAAAAGGCAAAAATCTTAGAAAGTAACTTAACAAATAATTTCAGAGAGCTGTTAAAAGGGGCAAGAAGCAGTAGTACAACAACATCTGTAAAGACACTGAAGGAGGAAACAAACACGGTAAAACAAGGAAAGTCTTTAAAAAGATCTCTAAACTCAGAAGGTGATCCCACTTTGAACTGGTATGTTAACGGTTCCAAGTGACAGAGAGCAACTGATTCAAAGGAGATCAAAGGAAAATGGAAGGGTATACTGAAACATTATACAGTAGAGATGTATAATCATATGATATCATAACATCCAAGATTCCTTAGAAGATACTCCTTACTTATAGGAATATCTAGTAGTAGAAGTTGAAGTTATATCAGCACTTCAATCATTACCAAATCATAAAACTATAGGAACTGATGGAATACCCAGTGAAATATGGCAAGCAACAGAAGAATCATTATTCAAGGTCCTAACAAGCCATGCCAGAAAAGCTGGGGAACAACACAGTGGGCAACCAATTGGAAGACATCAATCTTCACTCCAATACCAAAAAAAGAGAGAAAACTTAACAGTCTGCAAACTATCACACAGTACCTTTTATTCCAATGCTAGCAAAATTATCTTAGGATCACCCAATGCAGATTTAGGATTCCTTTAATTATCATTTTACATGCAACAAATCATTTTACATGCAACAAATTGTTTCATATTATCAATAAAAAAATATGTTAACTTTTTAGCACTGTGTAAACTATTAACACTGGGGAATCACAGTTCCAAGAGGTAGTTATGGTATTGTGCATCATTAAAGATAGCAAAAACTTAAAAGTGGGAACTTATGGCCTTACACCAGAGAGGCTTTGCTTCAGGCATCACTTTTCATTAATGAAACTTGATCTCATACATCATTTTGCAGAAACTATGTCTGACATCATAAATCATTTAACTACAGGGGTCCCGGGCATCCTATTCACCACAGAATAAAAGCTACCTGGTGCTTATGCTGATTTCTAGGTAGAGATATTGCACACATTAATTCCATACACTGACACACACAAGAAATTGTGGTAATGATCCATTTAGGTTAAAATTACATAAAAAGACTGACAAGTTTACTTATATATTGCAAAAAAGAAAATCAGAAATACTTGATCTTATGGCTCCCAAAGCAGTGTTTCATATCATGCAAAATATTATTAATCTTTTTTTTTAAAGTTTCAGAAGAGGAATGGAAGCTGACACAGCTTATAAAATATAAATGGGATAAATATTGTTGGCATTTCATTCATCAAGGAAATAATATGTTCCATTGTTATACATTTAGAAAAAGTAAGTTAGAATTATTTTTTGTTATGACAAAGCAGTTTCTTTAATTAAAAATTAAGTCTAAACAAGTTTAGATAACAACACAATTTATCCAAGTGTCCATTGCATTAAGACAAAATAAATGATACCAGTACAGAAAGTCTATAGAGTAAGCAGATCTTCCTAGGCTGTTGTTGGAAGAAATCTCCTTCTAGGTTCTGCTCCAAGTGGGGAAAAAGACACTAGAAACATGGAGATTGCTTGGAAAGATGGTTTAATGGTGGACAGGATCACATGGCTTGAGTTCCTGAACAGAAGAAGGGGGCCAGATACAGTAAATCCTCGGGTTTTTATGCTCTCTCTGGCTCTGCATTTCTTGGGGCCCCAAAAGAGTATCCTGATTGGTTGTCAGACTCCCAGGGGGTGGGAGTCTTAGCTAACCTTGCTGTCTGATGGTCACATGTGCTTCCCAGGTCACATGCTTCCCAGGTCACATGTGGTGAGTTTCGGTTGCTAGATGGGGCCCATTGTGTTAGTTTCTGTTGCTATTGTGTTGCAAATGTCCTTTGACAAAGGATTGGATTTCTGCCTCTGGTCCATTAACAAAGGGTGGGGGGCAGGAAGGTGGGAGCTGCTTTGTTTGTAAAATATGCTTCTCCATTTCTCATCCAGGGAAATATAATATTCTGCCTTTTTAATATTTCCCAAAATATTTCACTCTTCCAGGAAAGGGGTGGGTGCTAAGTTCCTACACTGTACATGCTGTCTTCGTGTTGTTGGTTTGAGTTATGAGCTTGGCGATTTGGTTGCAAACATTTCGTCCCCATGAAATTGAAATATTTCATGGAGATAAAACATTTGCAACCAAGTCACCAAGCTCAGAGCTCAAACCAACAACATATCTACTAACCTAAGCTAGTAATATTCAAAGACATGCTGTCTTCAACTTTCAACCACAAATTGAGACCAAAACTTCTATCATAAGTCAGTGGAATCATCATGTGACTGACTTTATGACTATTTTACCATAGTCATTAGGCAAATCACTACCATGAGACTGTTAAGTGAGTCATGCTGTCATTAAGCAAATCCAGCTTCCCCAATTGACTTTGCTTATCAGAAGCAAGCTGGAAAAGTCACAAATGGTGATCATGTGATCACAAAGCATTGCAGATCGGTTGTCAAGTGCTGTGATCAAGTGACTGCAGGGACGATGCAATGGTCATAACTTCAAGGGCAGGTAAATAAGTCACTTTTTCCAAGGCTGCTGTAACTTTGAACGATTGATATATGAATGTTGTAGGTTGAGAACAATCTCTGCTGTCATAAAATGTGAGGAAACCATTTGATTGATTGGTTGTCTTATTTGCGCAAATCCCCAGCCTTCATTGTGAAGACTCAACCCATTAATGAAGTGAACCCAGTGCAGCCATAGGTCAAAATTCCTTTCTATAGAGATTCTAGCTGGGAAATTTGGGGAATTAAAGTCCACACATCTTAAAGTCGCTGAGGTTGAGAAACACTGCACTAGCTGATGATACAAGTATAACTAAACTCTAATAACTTTTGGACATCTATATTGGGAAATATTCATAAATAGGCTTTTTAGAAGTTTTTTAAACAAGGAGTATAAAAAATTCTTTAAACAAGAGTTAAGCAGGAAAGTCAGCTTGCTTTGGAGGATGTCGCAGAGAGACGGCTGTCTTTCTGCTCGCTAAAACCAACATTGAACAGGCAAGTGATTATTTCCCAGAAAAAATCTGCAAAACCCAGGAGAATCTTTCTATTATTGTGATAACACCCTCATGCATGCTTTCTAAAAATCAACAGGGGAAAATGTAGTCTTCTGTGTATTTCCTGATTGATCACAGGGGAGAATTTCCCCTCTTACCATATCTTTGAGGATTTTAAAAGATTCCTCACCTTTTTGTTTGCTGCTTTCTTCACTCACGGAGACACACCGTTGCAAGCCAAGGAATGAAAGAAGAGCAAACAAATTAGAAGTGTGGTCTCATAGCTAATTATTCTGCAGAGCTGTAATTTGAGAGGATAAAAGGCCATGGCAATACCAACATGTTGTCCTAAGCCAAGGATTTCTTTCCCTGGAGAATTTATTTTGTTTATGATTTATTGAATATATTTGTAGAATGCTTTTAATTGTTACAGCAATTGCAACAATAACACATTTATGAAATTATTATTTGACTCTGAAGTAATCCACACCACTTTTAAGGGCAGTAACAGTGGGACAGGAAAAAGAGTGAGTGTCACACATATCTATAAGTGTGTTTGGGACTGGAAAGATTTTTTAAATACTGTGGTATGATCAGGGGTGAAATACTCCTGGTTTGGACCGGATCACCTGATCCGGTAGCGATGGAGGCGGGTGGTTCGGAGAATCGGTAGCAAACATCCCTGCCCCCCCTCCATGCCCAGCTGAGCCGCACAGTCATCAAAAAAAGCCTCTGATGATCGTGCGGCTCAGCTGGGATCGTTAAAGGCTTTTAAAAGCCTCTGAAGAGGTTGTAGAAAAAATGCTTTTAAAAGCCTCTGATGATCCCAGCTGAGTTGCCTGATTGGCAGAGGCTTTTTTTCTTTTAAAAACCTCTGACGATCCAAACTGAGTTGCCTGATCAGCAGAGGCATTTTTTCTTTTAAACACATCTGAGGATCCAAGCTGAGTTGCCTAATCAGCAGAGTTTTTTTTTCTTTTAAATGCCTCTGATGATCCAAGCTGAGATGCCTGATTGGCAGAGGCTTTTAAAAGAAAAAAAGCCTCTGCCGATCAGGCAACTCAGCTGGGATCTTCAGAGCCTTTTGAAAGCATTTTTTTAACAACCTTTTCACCAAAGAGGTTGTAGAAAAAATGGTTTTAAAAGAAAAAAAATTGGCCACACCCACCCAGTCACATTACCCTCCCCCACCAAGCCACGCCCACAGAACCGGTAGTAACAAATTTTAGATTTCATCACTGGGTATGATGGGTGGCCAAACCTGCGCAATCAAAGTTCTACTTCTTTTTAGGTGTGATACATATGACAATAGGCAGGAATTAAGTTGCATGAGTGTGGCTGCTATCTGATTCCTTTGATTTTCCCTGTCAGTATAATATAGAATGAATATTTTTCAACTTGTTCAAGAGAAGATATTTAGCTTATGACCGACCTTATGCCTCACATTAAAGAGATTTCTAGTCTCTAAATATGAAGTTATTACTGGGAAATTCTAAAGAGCTGCTGTCAAACTGTACAACCAATAATGAGCTACATGGATCAATAGGATAACCAAATCAAACAGTATAACAGGTTTTACTGTTTCTATTAACTTAAGTTGCATTTGCTTAATAAGAGAAGAGGCATACCATTCCCTGAGGATATGTGAAGACCATATAGTATTAGTAAATTTTGCCTCTCCTTATAGACATGTATGCATCCATCAGTCTTGAAAAAGCTTTCAAAGGAAATAAAAGAAAAAAAGTGAATGCAACATATCTGAGTTGTGTTGCATAATGTTTTAATAACAATATTGACAACTAATATACTAATAATTCACTCATAGTTGTGAATGCAAAAAATTCCAAACCTTCCCTACAAATTCATACTTCAAGCATGCAAAGATCACATCTAAGGTAGAGGGAGTCCAGAATTTCATATCTAGTTTCAGTGATGTACCTTATTGCTTGTACAACAGGACATTGGATGAAAAAGGTCAAAAGTGTTCCAGAAATCCAGTCCCAACTGCTTCCTTCCCACTGACATCATGGACCACATGGAAGGACTACAATGGAGAGAGAGAAATACCCAGGAGCCCCAAGAGATCAACAGTTATTAAGGAAAGGACAATCGAAAATGCTCAACAGAATGGTTGGCGTGCGAAGAAATAGGGATATATTATGCACAAAATCAGACGACTGATTTAAAAATCCAGAGTTCAGTTCAGTAGCAGATGCAAAATGCCTATTGCATTTAAATGATTTAAGGGGAAAGTATAATTAGACATAGTGTATTATGCATATAGGCTAGGCCAGCATCACAAAAATCTCCAGAGATTATTCCTTCCTTCCTTCCTTCCTTCCTTCCTTCCTTCCTTCCTTCCTTCCTTCCTTCCTTCCTTCCTTCCTTCCTCTTATACACAGGAGGAAATCACATGACCAATTTTCTGCACTTCATTGCTGAATTTGAGTGGTGGAGTCAGAAAGATTTTCAGAGGACACAAAAAGAAGCTTAAACAAAGTTGACCTAAGATTATAGGATATCCACTCTTAAAACAAAGAGATATAGAATTTACAAAGGGTAGTCCAGAGGTTAAGTACAAAGCTAAAATATTGTAGCTAATATAAAAAGTCAGAGGTAAGATCTATAAGCAGCTGTATGACTATTCCAGCTGGCTGTTACACAGAAGGTGTGATTGTGGTATTTTTTTCCCAAGTGAGTTCTAACTGACTTTTATCTCACACACTGCCAGTAAAATCAATCAATTGATTGATTTCCATCCTGTTTAGAACAACTATTTGTGGAATGTCAATCACCATAAATGTCAGTTTAAATACTACGATATGCATCAACTCTGAACAGCGTTTAGAGTCAAGAAAAAAAATTACTTACCAAGAATGCTCAACGTCATCTGGACAGAGCTGAGGAGCTTTGATTTGGCTCTTGTGCCTCCTCTTCAGGTTGAGTTCAGCTTTTGTTCAACACATTAATAAACACAACATGTTTTGCCATTTTCTTGGCAATAGGAAGGAAATGGCTTGTCACTGTCTTTTTCTAGAATGTTTGTTTTTACTTCTACCAGCCTTGGGCTTATTGATACTCCCTTTCTAACTAAATTTGAAGCTTTGTGAGATCAGCCAATACAGCCTTGGTGGCACAGCAGACTAAAGCACTGTTAAGTAACACCAGCTGCCTGCAATTACTGCAAGTTCAAATCTCACCAGGCTCAAGGTTGACTCAGCCTTCCATCCTTTCGAGGTAGGTAAAATGAGGACCCGGTTTGTGGGGGCAATAAGCTGATTTTGTATAAAAAAGAAGCCCTACTAAGCAGGTATATACAAAAGTATGAAGGCTATTGCTTAACGCATTGTAAGCCACCCTGAGTCTCCGGAAAAGGGCGGCATATAAATCGAACAAATAAATAAATAAATAAATAGCAATGAGACAACTGAATCTTCCTCTTCCTCTTGTGTCTCCTCCTCCTCCTCCTCCTCCTCCTCCTCCTCCTCCTCCTCCTCCTCCTCCTCCTCCTCCTCCTCCTCCTCCTCTTCTTCTTCTTCTTCTTCTTCTTCTTCTTCTTCTTCTTCTTCTTCTTCTTCTTCTTCTTCTTCTTCTTCTTCTTCTTCTTCTTCTTCTATTAAAATAGACATTAGATTTAGAAGCCTCATTCCTCAAAACAATACAGCTTTATCTTTAAAAATCTATAAAAATATTAAATTGATAACACTTCACTATGTATTACGTTATGTGCCACCAATTTCAACAATAATTCATTTTGTGGGTGTGGGTGTGCTGTGATTACTTTGTAGAAGAAAGGAAGGTATTTTAGCTGTTGTCCATGGTTAGAATGATTTGGCTTGTGACAAAAATTTTCAGATAAAGCCAGTTTGGAGTAGTGATTAAGGTCCTTGCCTAGAAACCAAGAGACTATCACATCTAGTCCTACCTTAGGCATAAAAGCTGGCAGGGTGACTTTGGGTCAGTCAGTCCCTCTTAGCCCAACCTACCTCACAGGGTTGTTGTGGGCAAAATAGGAGGAGGAAGGAGTATTAGGTATCTTTGCAGTCTTGGATTATTTATAAAAATAATAAAGGTGTGATGAAAAAAAAAATCTAAAAACAATAATCTCCAAAAACCATTTAATTGGTTATCTCTCAATTCTGAGCCCAACAAATCTGCCTGCTGCCAGATAGTGAGGATCCTAGATAACTCAGTGAGGACAGATTATTGGAAATCATTAGCACTGTGTATATCGATTTTGCTATTTCTTATCTATCCACGCCTCAGCTGTCAATCTTCCTCAAAGCAACAGCCCAGTATTGTTTACTGGGTGTGAAAATCTCTTTCATTTTGCAGCCATTTCAAACTAAGGCAGGTTGGTGGTTTGCTAGTTAATTGGCAAGTCAAAATTTCTTGAGCTCATATGTTATTACACCTATTGCTAACTTTCTTACTTTTAGTATATTTGCAATTTCTGTTACTTTTACTAATCCTTGTCCTTCAGTCTTGAAGAAAGTGAGAGAAAAACAGTCATGTGAATTAGTAATACATGCCTCCAACAGGGCAGTTTACCATTAAACACAAGTTGCCACTGGATAATTAATCAGATGATGTTCATTTCTGAGGAAATGGCTAAACGTCTCATCTCAAACAAATTGGTTTCCATAGTGCATGAATGAATACCAAACTGATTAAACATTGTTTAATGAAGCATTCCTCAGAACATACTACTGCCCCAAATGCCTCGCTTTTAATTGTTATTTATTTTATATTTTTTGCCAACTAAATTTGAAGGACACATTGGCATATTTCTAATACATAGAAATACTTTTATATTGTATATTCTTTCAACTATACTTTTTTCCAGCAAGCCTGTATATGACAAATATTCTGGCGTTTTTATTATGAACCAGAAAACCAGAGGTTTTCTTGAGTAAGACTATATAAGGAAATATCTACTATTTTTTCTCACAATTACAGGTTTCTACAAATACCAGATGGACATGTATAATCAATAAGATTATTGTATTTAATCCACATTCAAATGAAATTCAGTTTTATCCAGTATAATTTGTTCTTCTGTAACAATAATTGCCCATTATCCATTTATGATGTTAGGCATTTTTAAAATTAATTTCTCAGTCCATGAGTCCCAGGCCCCCTAAAAGCATCTGCCATTAAAATATTTTGTTCTATTTTGTATTAACATGTCTAAACTGAGTGTTCATCTTCTTTAAATAATCTTTAGTCTCGTCTGGTTTCATCTAGTGTCCAATAGTCAAAGACCCTTCTTAATCAGATTATCTTTCCAGCCAAGCTAAACAATCACAAGTTTCCACAGGAAGGATTAATATATTTAATTATGAATTCTCATTTCATCTGGACCTTTAATCCATTTTTAACTTTCCAAAATCATCACCTTAAAACTTCTTTTGTTGCTTATTAAAATATTTTTTGTTGCATCCTTAAATTTATATGTTATGCTTCTTTTTACAAAGAAGAAGGAAACTGGAATAGAATAGAATAGAATAGAATAGAATAGAATAGAATAGAATAGAGTAGAGTAGAGTAGAGTAGAGTAGAGTAGAGTAGAATAGAATAGAATAGTATAGAATAGAATAGAATAGAATAGAATAGAATAGAATAGAATAGAATAGAATAGAATAGAATAGAATAGAATAGAATAACAAAGTTGGAAGGAATCTTGGAGATCTTCTAGTCCTACCCCCTGCTTAGGCAGGAAACCCTATACCATTTCAGACAAATAGTTTTCCAATCTTTTCTTAAAAACTTCCAGTGTTGGAGCATTCACAAATTCTGTAGGCAAGTTGTTCCACTGATTAATTGTTCTAAGATAGAATTCTTGGCTTTTACTCCGTCAAATCAGCCCATTACAAAAACATCTGTTCTTGAGATCTATTCATGACGAACACTGTATGGAGTACATATCGGTTATTTCACCCCTCTCTTTGATCCTAACAGACTTCTCCAGCCCTATATCCTGAGACCAGCCATAATCTCTGCAGTAGACAGTATCCACTTCAAGCAGGGACATCTGGTTTGTCATGAATACTCATCAGAAGGGTCACTGTCAATTTTTACAAGATGGTTAGAAGAGGGTCCAAGGGCCACATAAATTAGTCTTGCATGTGACTGTAGGGTGACAAGGTGCCCCTCATAGCTCATATTTCACCATAATGCAGTTTCTTTTATTTTGACTTCACACAATGTCTGAATGCAGGAAGTCATAGTTTAAAAACTATGGCACAGGGCATGTTATTAATATAGAGGTAATTATTATTGTGATTATTGTTACGGCAACTAACCAGTACTCAATAAAAGCTTTGATATCAGTGTAATGGTAAAATAATAAACAATAAAGCACAGTACAGTAAAAAGAATTGAACTAAGGAAAGATAAATACATTTTGATTGGTTCTGCAGGTTAAATATAACATTTAAAATGATTGAAATTGAATGTTATGGTAGGACAGTAAAAAAATGTAGATAAAATGAGCCTGAATGGCTGAGAATCTTTAATCAATAAGTGAAAATATTTAAACATATCTCCATCTCAACCTTCTTAGCAGGATATCTGGAACCAGAGAGCTTTGTATTGCTTAATGAGTTCAATGTAAATGAAATAATGGCCTAGCATATTAACTCAGCTATAGTCCCAAAATATAGTAAACACAATTCAACACAAATTGTATTAATCTTCAGCTTCTATTGGTAAACAAAGAGAAAAGAATAAGAAGAATCCTCATTGACTTTGACTTTGCTTATCATGATAAAAAAAATGGATGGAAAAGTTTCTCTGTGGCTTAAATCAGGGGTGAAATGCTCCCAGTTTGGACTGGATCGCCTGATCTGATAGTGATGTCGGCGGGTGGTTCGGAGAACTGGTAGCAAAAATCCTTGCCCCGCCCCCATGCCCAGCTGAGCCCCGCAATCATCAGAGGCTTTAAAAAAATTTTTTTAAAGCATTTTTTCTACAACCCCTTCGGCTGAAAAAAATGCTTTTAAAAGTAAAAAAAAAGCCTCTGATGATCATGCGGCTCAGCTGGGATCGTCAAAGGCTTTTAAAAACATTTTTTCTACAACCTCTTCAGCCAAAGAGGTTGTAGAAAAAATGTTTTTAAAAGCCTCTGACGATACCAGCTGAGTTGCCTGATCGTCGGTCTTTTAAAAGCTGAAGAGGTTTTCGGCCGAAGAGGTTGTAGAAAAAATGTTTTTAAAAGAAAAAAAGCTTCTGCCAAGCAGGCAACTCAGCTGGGATCATCAGAGGCTTTTAAAAGAAAAAAAGCCTCTGCTGATCAGGCAACTCAGCTGGGATCGTCAGAGGCTTTTAAAAGAAAAAAAAGCCTCTGCCGATCAGGCAACTCAAAAAAAAAGTTGGCCACGCCCACCCAGTTACATTACCCCCCCCACCAAGCCACGCCCACAGAACTGGTAGTAACAAATTTTACATTTCACCACTGGCTTAAATGTTCAAAGAGTCTTCGTTTTTCTCTGCATCAAGACAGCACCTCTATTCATGAAAACAGTTTGTCCATTTTAGGTCTTCTGCACCAGCATGAAAAAAGAGCAGCTACTTTAAATTAATTTCTGGGAATCACTTCTCGAAAATGCCCTCACATAGAAGCCTTAAAAAGAGGCATTGCTTCAGTGGTAAAATCCAAACTTTTTTACTACCAGTTCTGTGGGCGTGGCTTGGTGGACATGGTGTGGCTTGGTGGGGGTGGCTTGGTGTGGGTGGCAACGGAAGGATATTGCAAAATCTCCATTCCGACTCCACTCCAGGGGAAGGATACTGCAAAATCCCCATTCCCTCCCTACTCCTGAGAGAAGGATATTGCAAAATCTCCATTCCCACCCCACTCTGGGGCCAGCCAAAGGTGGCATTTGCTGGTTCTCCGAACTACTCAAAATTTCTGCTAACGGTTCAATAGAACCTGTCAGAACCTGCTGGATTTCACCTCTGCATTGCTTTAATGATCAGCAGAAAGAGGCTTACTTATACCATGTGAAGCACAAAGTACTTTTTCCAAATCATTTTTGATTTATGCAAATAAATCGAAGCATGCATTTTGCAAATGGTTGCTATTTATTATTTCATAGGTTTAGTGTATTGTTTTAAATTTTATTGTTTCAAACCCCTTGACAGAGATTTTTGTCCTTAAATGAAACCGAAAATATTTAAAAGAAATTTCTTTTAAATCTGCAGTAGCCATCTTTAAAGTTTTTGATTTATAGATCAATTATTCATCACCTTGTTTTCACTCCAGCCATCTCCTAATATCGTTTCTCCAAGATTTACCAAAGATGACAAATGAATCCTAGTCTACAGAAACCTAATTACCTTCCAATGACTGTGATATCTTATATGAATTGATAATCAGATGGGTGGAAAGGTAGATAATTCAGAGGGGAAATTACAGTCCATAAGAACAAGTTAAAATGAAAACAGTTAATAAACAGTACAACAGATGCATACATGCCCTATGTTACTAGGGATTATCCAGCCTTGCACTATTTTTAGATCACTCTTGCTTTTGTCAGTTTTATACTGAAATGAGAAAAATCTAATCCAGGTAGTAAAGTGACCAGTAAAAATTCTTAGTGAAATGCTAATGCCCGAATTAGCAAAATATTTGAACATTAGTATCTCAGGTCACGCTTGTATTTGTCTAAACCCGTGCCTATAAAAAGGAATAAGCTACATTTGTTTAATAAGGGACAGATTATTTCATAACACTGAGCTGCAGTTAATCAAACTGAACTGCTATGTAATTCTGATCTAAAACTGATGTTTATCTTACAGACGCATTCCAAAACAGCAGCTACATTTATCTACTCTAGCTTTGTGGCTCAGCCTCTCATGCTATTATATTAGTTCAGAAATACTAATTTACTAGGCTGTGTGGGTATATTTGTATTGATTTAAAAAATCAGTAAGAAGGAACCATGGCTGTGAAAGACTAACTTGGAGGGGTGGCTCTTTCCCCAAAACTAAGAAAGATTTAGAAAAACTAAAAAGTACAGTGCCAAATTCTTCCCCTAAACAAATAATCAAATAACAAACAGGGAAAAAATGAAATGATTAAAGCCTTAAAAGATAAAGGTAAAGGTTCCCTTGACATATGTGCTAGTTGTTCCCAACTCTAGGGGGTGGTGCTCTAGGGAGGCTCCGCCCATCCTCCAGGATGTCATTACATTCCGTTTTTAACCCTCTACACATGTGTAGAAGAGGCACGCATGAGCATAGCGAGTGTGAATGCATGCTCATATTTCTGAAACAGTAGCGAAGGTAAGTGCATTTCACTGCTGGGCTGACAGACAGGATAATCTAAACCAGTGTTGTGCTGGCCAAGGAAATTCTGTGAATTGAAGTCC
The DNA here is from genome assembly GCA_022577455.1 of Arizona elegans. Classification (NCBI taxonomy): domain Eukaryota; kingdom Metazoa; phylum Chordata; class Lepidosauria; order Squamata; family Colubridae; genus Arizona; species Arizona elegans. The sequence continues at coordinate 29,023,160 of JAKOOJ010000002.1, read as the reverse complement.
ACACATCTTAAAGTTGCCAAGTTCGTGAAACGTTGATCTAAACAGTCCTTTTTTTTTTCAGGCAAACTCATAGAGTGAAATGTCACACTATTATGGCTTTGGCTTCTTTTCCTGACTGCCTGAAATGAAAAAGCTGAGCAATTTATAAAGATGAAAGCTGCTTGTACCACAGTGTTCCCTCCACCACCATGTCTTGGGATCTACTAGTGTGCAGACTGGTCATACTGCCACTCAGGACTCAGGATGATTTAAATCAACTTAATTTTAGAAATTTTACTAAAACCCAGTGTGTACCATCATGTCTGGACAAATGAAGATGACTGAATGGCTGCCTTGAGTTATCTGTAAAATAATAAAAGTGGGATAAAAATTAAATAATTAAAAATAAATCCTAAAAATCTTAATGATTAAAACAACATGTTTAAGATGGAAATGGCAATTGCAGAAACTCCAGTCTCCAACTGAAAATATAGAAAAGCATCTTATTATACCAGGGAGCTAAAAATAAATAAATAAAAGACCAGCACTAAGTCCAAGATTTATTTATTTATTTATTTGCTTGCTTGCTTATTTATTAAGTTTATTTGCCAACTATCTCGTATCCAATGACTCTAGGTGACTCACTGTAGAACAATATATTTGAATGGCAGCTAATGTGAGTGTGAAAGAGATATACTCATATTTAGAATTAGATTGTACATCTTCTTATACATTGTGCAAGAAATACACTTGGTATACTATATCCTTACTTCCATCAATATAATATTCCTATTGATGCATGTTATACATTTATTCTAATTAAATGTTGGAAGAACTAAAACACTGGGAAAGAGATTCAGTATTGAACTATCACCTTCATTTCCTGTCCTATTCTGGGTTCATATGCTGTAGTAGCACATTTATTTGTCCCTAGAGCAGGGTAAGCAAAACAAATCATTCCTTAGGAGGGTAAATCAGTATTGCTTTATTGATTTTCTATGATTTATATGTGAAAAACTGGTACACAGATTCTATTCAGCACAGAGGCTACTCAACCTCAATTGTATGAACTGCGTGGCTTTTTTTCCAAAAGGGTCATGTCCTCCATCTGTTCATTTCATTTCATTTCATTTCAGTGGCACAAATCTCGGTATAATATTAATCAACAGCAGAAATTATTTACTGTTCTCCCTGAGCTCAGATAAATTGAAACTGTGCATGTGTATTTACATCTACATAAAGTTTTTCACCTACAATGATTATATGTTTATGATGTTTTCTAAATAAAGCTTCATGAATCTTACAAAGCTCAAACAGTTTTTGGAGATACCACTTCAAAATCTCTCAGCCATAGCCCAAACTGATCATATATATTGCTTTTATAACCAGCAGATACATATATTTTAAAATTAAAGTATACAATTTTAATTTTAAAATGGAGTTCCCTGGGGCCTTTGCACTTCAGAATGCAGATACATATGTGGGAAGCACCTAGAATCTGGAAAGCTAGCATGTTTTCTGCAGCCTTTAGAAATGAATAGAAAAGCAGCTTACAGACAACTGTATAATCAGATTCCATTCCTCACAATAACTCCATTTGCTGGGACTATTTTCTTCTCTTTCAGAACAGGTCTTCCTAGAAAAGTCTCCACAGTGCCTTAAATCCTCAGAATGAGCTCTCCTTGCTGCTATCAGAGATCAAAGAACTATCATAAACACCTGGCTCACACACATAAAGGTGTTCCAATGAATTACCTTTCCAGGTGAGTAAAGTATCATCTTCCAAACAGAAAAAAGACATGAATATTGTTGGATTTAGCCACACGATTGGGAAGTTTCAGAGGAAGAACCATGATTTCTTGACTGTAAGATAAAAGGGGTTATTATTCATTCATTTCTAATCTGCCCAATAGCAGAATAGAATAGAATAGAATAGAATAGAATAGAATAGAATAGAATAGAATAGAATAGAATAAAAATTTTTATTTGCCAAGTGTGATTGGACACACAAGGAATTGGTCTTGGTGCACATGCTCTCAGTGTACATAAAAAGAAAAAAATATGTTCATCAAGAATCATAAGGTACAACACTTAATAATAGTCACAGGGTACAAATAAGCAGTCAGGAAACAATCAATATCAATATAAATCATAAGGATACAAGCAACAAAGTTACAGTCATGCAGTCATAAGTGGGAAGAGATGGGTGATAGGAACGATGAGAAGACTAATAGTAATAGTAATGCAGACTTAGTGAATAGTTTGACAGTGTCGAGGGAATTATTTGTTTAGCAGAGTGATGGCGTTCGGGGAAAAAATGTTCTTGTGTCTAGTTGTCTTGGTGTGCGGTGCTCTATAATGTCGTTCTGAGGGTAGGAGTTGAAACAATTTATGTCCAGGATGGGAGGGGTCTGTAAATCATTAAAAATACTGAAAATTACTAAAAGTAGTAAAACATAGTAAATGCCATGAATGCATCCAGAGGATACTTCAAGTCAATCTGAGAAAAAAATACATATATGCTTGGGAGGAGAGGTGTCAGAAAGCCATCTCTGTGAGCAGCAAGATTATATCAGAGCATTAGCTCTTTTCTATTAACGAAAAACCTCAGTGGAGAAAATCCTTCCCATAATCCTTCTGAATCATTTTATCTGGCAAGGACATCCTATTCTTCCTCATCTTTTAATGCTAAATAGAATACAAAAATATCATTCAATCAGAAATTATGAGTCCAGGCAAGTGGGAGGACCATACCAATACAAATGTGAAAGATCCATTTGGGGTAGGGAAGGTGGCAGCATTCAGGCCAGTTCAAGGGAGTTTTATCACTGTCTTCCCTTCCCACAATTCCACATTAGAAGCTGACAAGGCTATGAAAGAATCTCATTCCAGCACTGGAAGGTCAGCAGTTTGCTCCACTGCATTAAAATGCAGCAAACTAAAAGAAGGATTAAGGTTAGGGTTCATGCACAGCCTTTTTATCTTCAAGACTCCTTCCCCCATAATTTGCAGTTACCCCTATTAAGTTTAGGATGTGGAGTTTCAAGAAAACTAAAGATTCTGGAAAAAGGAAAGAAGAAGCAGTCATAAACACAAATTAAGGAATCACCCAACACAAAACCTGTTCAAGGATTTTACACCTTCCTCATGAATGAAAGCAAGGGATGTCAATCAGACTTCTACTGTTACTCTAAATCCAAAATTAAACTTCCAAATTATTGAATATCACAGAAGATGTACAGTAATTATCATACTGGAATGTCATCCACTATATGTCGGTACAACATCTAACATAAAGGGTTTCTTCAACTCATAGTTATTCTAAGGGAAGGATATATGGTGTACGGTACATATGCATCAAGCAATGGAAATAATGTTTACTGCTTTATTTCCAGTCAGATGATCAAGTATTTTCCCCCCTTCATACTATAATCAGAACTTATTTTCTGAAATGAAAACATGTGTTTCAGGTAATGTTAAGTCTTATAAAATATGAGTTCAAGAATTTTATATGCAGTACAATGTCTCCATATCTTCTAATGAACATTTTATGTTTATAATTCCACAGCAACAAGGAGAAAAATGTTTGAGGCTATAGAATTAGGTTTGAAAATTCTAGATGCATAATTCTAGATGTTTGAATTATTTATTAAAAGAGTAGATGCTTCAAAAGTAATTCAGGATTGCTTTGAATCTTGTGTAAACACAACATCAATTTACTATTTATTAAAGTGGTTATGAGATTTTTCAAGCTTCCCTGACAGACTGAAAAAAGATATAATTGCTTTAAACATTTCATTGAAAACATTTTTAATACTACTTCATTAAGGCAGCATCATCTTTTTTCATGCTGTGGTAGAAGCCTGAGAAAACTTGAGTTCTTATGAATAGCAAAAAGATGTTTGCTTGTTGTTGCTGTTGTTAGTTGTGAAGTCATGTCTGACCCATCACAACCCCATGGACAACATTCCTCCATGCCTTCCTGTCCTCTACCACCCTCTGGAGTCCATTTAAGCTCACACCTACTGCTTCAGTGACTCCATCCAGCCATCTCATTCTCTGTCGTCCCCTTCTTCTTTTGCCCTCAATCTTTCCCAACATTAGGCTCTTCTCCAGTGTGTCCTTCCTTCTCCTTAGGTGACCAAAATATTTGAGTTTCATCTTTAGGATCTGACCTTCTAAAGAGGAGTCAGGGTTGATCTCCTCTAGGACTGACTGGTTTGATTGCCTTGCAGTCCAAGGGACTCGCAGGAGTCTTCTCCAGCACCATAGTTCAAAGGTCTCAATTCTTTGGCGCTCAGCCTTTCTTATGGTCCAACTTTCACAGCCATACATTGCAACTGGGAAAACCAAAGCCTTGACTATATGCACTTTTGTTGGCAGGGTGATGTCTCTGCTTTTTAGTATGCTTCTAGATTTGCCATAGCTTTTCTCCCCAGGATCAAGCGTGTTTTAATTTCTTGGCTGCAGTCCCCATCTGCGGTGATCTTGGAGTCCAGATAAATAAAATCTGTCACTACCTCCATTTCTTCCCGATCTATTTGCCAGGAATGTTTGCTTGTACCTATATGAAATCTAACAAAATTTTTGAAGCATGGATTACCATTATTTATTTCACTACAACAAACTGACAACAAAATGAAACCTTTTCTGCTTCAGAAGAAGCCAGTGCCTTATTATCATTTGCTTTAGTGGCTTATAGTATATAAAAGAAAAGAAGATGACTAAACTCCCAAAAATCTCTGTAGACATTATCTTCAAATAAGCGTAGTCTTTCAAACTAGACTTCTTAAGATCATAACATTTGTTTTTCCAAACAAATATTTTCCTAAACATAACTACCCCCAACTCACTGGTGTTAACTGCCAAATCCAGTCTAAACATCTGGCCAATGTATTCTGTATATATTTGACAATATTCAAAATTGTCTACCTGCATCTTCTCTCAAAGAATGATGTATTCATGTAATAAGGTGATGTCAAATGCCATCTGTATAGTAAGTAACTCATCTAAGATTTCAAGAGAAAAATTATGAGAGCAGAATTTGGCAGAGTACATCAACGTTAAGAAAATAAAACAAAAATCTGTAGTATTATAATTGATGCTTAAGTACTTTATTTCATATGAGTATTTTATAGTATACTAGTATATAGCAAGCTAGTTAAAAAGAGCAAAGAAACTGTTTGCAGGATTCTGTATGCAGATATTTCTACTAAAGGTTGGATTTTTTTGCACAATATCAATTGGTATCTAAACTAGAAATGCTGCCCCATATGCAGAATTTTCATTATGACATTGTGATATGTATTTGGTCATCTGTCAAGTTTGCCCTGCTTGTAGACTCCATGGTTGGTAGTCAGCAGTATCTTAATACATCAGAAGAAATATAGAGTGATCGTCCTATTGTAGGGATATGTTATTTATTTATTAATCAAATTTATACCAATTAACCATCAATCTCACAAAAAGTGATCATGGGTAATCAATAAAAAACAATAAAAATCTCTCTACATAGAACCGATCCCTGGTGCCCGAAAGATTGGGGGCCACTGGTCTAGAGAACCAAGGACTGGCATACCAATTTCATATGTGCTACATTTTTCAATAATGAATTAAATACTAGATATCATAGCAAATTATGATGTATTAACATAATGATACTCAACCAGGTTCATTCCTCCTCCTCCTCCACCTCAATGTTTTTTTAATCTTATGCTTGTTTAAGCAGTCATACTACCTGTATCTTATCATAATGTGTGAATCTAATTGTTGTTCTGCTATCTAAGTTGAGATTTGGGCCAATCGGATTGTATGAAGAAATTGTGTCTGGGTGATAACCTGGAAGTTCCTCACTGAGAAAAAAGGAAGATGCTTCATGGAGATTTAAATTTTTGCCAACATGCTGAATTTCAATGACCTTTTAAATAGCTGGTGCTGAGCAAAATACATCCTTTGGGAACACACAGTTGCTATGCAGATGGTGGTTTTTCCAGCTTTATTAGTGGTCTTCCTAACATGTAGCCGTAAGAAAAAGAGATGGTATTTCTTTTCTCAGGATCATATCTCCAACTGCCTTAGCTTTCACAATAAACACACGCAAACACTCAGCATTGCAGCATCAGTCTCTTTTGCATAAGGACTCCATTCTTTTCTTTTTTCTAACATATTCCTATATCGTTCTCAGCATGTCCTATCATGAAAAGCATTTCTAGAATCATCTGTCACACAGGCGGGATCTTATTGTCATGTGTGCATTGTGTTCTTCTGCTATAAGACTGAATTGAAGACAGAAGGTTTTTAGGACCCGGGAGGGATGACTGCTACCGTGTGGAGAAGCACACACACTCATCCTATCCAAAAATGCATAGCCCCGTGGAGGCAGAGCTTGCTCATTCACAGTTCTTTAGAGAGATCTTCTGTTGAGGCTGCAAAGACCAAAAGCTGTCTTACAGCCATCCCTATCTATGAGCCAAGAACCTCATCTAGGGTGGAGCTTTACGGCACTCTAAAGGTATTTGAGATACATCTTTTCTGTGCTTGCATTAGCTTTTGTTTTTTCCCGTTTCTCTCTCTCTCTCTCTCTCTCTCTTTTTGTTGCAATGGCATGGCTGCGGCGTTTCAGCACTATCTTATGTGGACAGCTCTTGTCTGCAACCCATCTGTTCTTAAGCTTTTCCTTCCCCTGCTATCTAACTCTTCTTCCTGGACTTCCGTGGCTTCCCACACCCCACCCCCCTTTTAAACTCCCACAGAGGTTAAATTCGAGCATCTTTAAATTCTCGGGGGGGGGGGGAGCAGAAAAAATAACTACACGTGTACATGCATGCACACGTATCTATTAATATTTCTAGGAGCCTTAAGTAAGGAAGTTCAGTTGAAGGTTAGAATTTATAAAAGAAAGGTCAAAGTATAGGAGAGTTAGAATAGTGTGTGGGTGGGTGTGTTGAATGGATGATGTGTCTCTCAGTGAGGAAATGGGACAATTGTAAAGATCAGGAGGCAAAAGCTGCTCTTAAATAATTTGCTGTCTGCTTCCATAACCCTTAAATTTGAAGAGATGCTTAAAAAACCCCAAAAAGAATTGAAATAACTTCTAAATGAGAAATTATTATCAATAAAGAGGAGAGTGAATTTCTTCTGCCAAAATCACATTTTTCTTTAATGTAGAAAGTAATGGTTTATTTTTTCCCTTTATGAGGTATAAAAGTCAAGATTTTTGTGAATATAACTAAATGTAATGAAATCATACAATTATTTTACAATATATTTCTAATACTGGCAATCTTTTCTTGGGCTTTTTTTTTTTTTTTGAGGAAAATGGATGAAAACAATAATCCAAAGTTAAAGAACAGATGGCTGCTCTTTGTTCTTAAATGCAGTTGGTTTATATTTGGAAGGGACAGACAAATATGAGACACACATGGAGAGAGAAGTTCCCTGTGGTTACATGGTATAATGAGACAATAACACAGATTGTCCTAGTACATTAAAAGTTAGTGCAGTGCCAACAAGTAAAATGATGTTATGTAACAGCATGATGTCATGCAGAGCAGACACATGTATGCATTTTCTCTTTCAGCTTGTAACAGGGTACCACTAAACAAATTCTTTTCCTGGTTTGATTTCAGTGATTCAGCTCTTGTTGTGCCTTTCATTTTTAGTGATATTATACTAGGTATATTAATAATTTTCCTGTTTTGTTGACTCATCCCTGTTCTGAAAATCAAGAGCCAAACAATCAAATGCAAGAGAAAATTTTTAAAAGAGAGAAAGAATGCTTTCTGATCATTTGTCATTGCATGGATAATTTTAAGAAATTGTTTTCCTTTGGCTCTTTAATCTTTTTAAAATTAGATTAGCAATAACATATTGATGTAATTAAGCATAGTTTGTCAATTCAAAACAGCAGAATTGGGCCTTCAAAACTATCACTGATGTCGTGATAGTAATTGAGACATGAATTTTATACATGGTACAGAATCTTTTTGGGGGGGGGATATTTGTTGTCTTTATTGACAAACAATGTATAACTGATGACTTCTAAACGAAAGAAAGCCAAGCCTGACATTTCCATAAACAGCTTCATATCAGTGTAGTATATGTGATATAGTGATTTAAAATCAGCATGGTATGGTGATTTAGGAAGGGCCAGATTTAAATCATAGGTCATTGGATTACTTTGAGCCAATCACCTTTTTCAATCCAACATTCCATCTTGTGCTCATGAAGGAAAAGTGGGATATAAACTGAACAAAGAAACCAATAACACATCCTATCTGCCATAATGGCAACATTGAGCCATGGTGGTGCAGTGGTTAGAGTGCAGTACTGCAGGCTAGTTCTGCCGGCTGCCTGCAATTTGGCAGTTCAAATCTCACCAGGCTCAAGGTTGACTAATCCTTCCATCCTTCCGAGGTGGGTAAAATGATGACCCAAATTGATGGGGCCAATATGCTGACTCTGTAAACCTCTTATACAGGGCTGAAAAGCACTATAAAGCAGTATATGTCTATTGCTATTTAGTTGAATAGTTCCACTTAAACAGTGAGTCATTGGTGTAATTTATTGCAATAGACATAGGCCTGAACATATAATAATGGTAAATATCAGTTATTGCTACATAAATCTATCTATATCTATATCTATATCTATATCTATATCTATATCTATATCTATATCTATATCTATATCTATATCTATATCTATATCTATATCTATATCTATATCTATATCTATATCTATATCTACATCTACATCTACATCTACATCTATATCTACAGCTATATCTATATCTAATCTACAGTATATCTATGCCTATGTCATCTATACTTATATACACTAGTGGTTAAGGCACCAGGATAGAAATTGGGAGACTGTGAGTTCAAGTCCCACCATAGACATAAAAGCCAGCTGGGTGCCTGGGCCAGTCATTCTCTCTCAGTCCAACTCACCTCACAGAGTGGTTTTTGTGGAGAAAATAGGAGGAAGAAGATTGTTCTGCCTTGAGTTATTTGTACAAAAATATAAAATAAAGGCAGGATATAAAGAAATAAGATTGTAAAATGCAAGTATTATAATTGGTGTAGTAGTAATCATTACATCAAACATTTGCGAATACATCATCAAATATTATGCTAGAATTGCAAAATAGAGATCAAAGCTTTTCAAACCTAATGATCTCCAGATCATTTGACTACAATTTAGGTCATTTCTAGCTTAGGGAGGGCTTCCCTAACATTGAAGTCACAAAGAAAAATAACAAAGCACTAAAAGCATAAACTGCATTAATATTTCGCACAAAGCAATGATGGACAGGTAAGCCTTTGAAAAATGCATTTGGTTTTTTTCAGCCAACCATTCATAACATAATTTTTGAAGCATTTTTGTGAATAGTGTTGTATTACAAGTAATTTTTACCTGACACATATACTTGTTAAATTAGAATTCTAGCCCTAGTTTATTTCAGTGATCTCAATTATAATAAATAGATGAAATCTTGCAGATAGCTTAAAATAAATAGAAATTAGAAGAATTGTGAAAAATAAAGAAGAGTAGAATATAAACTTCATCCCTTCAGTATTTTTTTAATAAATCAGTTATTTGATTAAATAATTCTATGATTAGAGATAAATCATAGAGCCGTGGTGGGGCAGTGTTTAGAATGCAGTATTGCAGGCTAATTATGCTGACTGCCAACAGATCAATTCTCACTGGCTGAAGGTTGACTCAGCCTTATGAGGTTGGTAAAATGAGGACCCAGATTGTTGGGGGCAATATGCTGACTATGTAAACTGCTTAGAGAGGGCTGTAAAGCACTATGAAGCAGTATATAAGTTTAACTGTTATTGATATTGCTAAATATGTTAATTTTGTGTAGACTTGTGAGTGAGTACGCTATTATGTTGGAAAGTTGTATTTGAATTATTATTATTATTTGGTTCTGCACCAAATTTGTAGATTATACAGGTTATATTATATAGGAAAATAAAACTGGTCCTAACTGATACAAACAACATTTCAACAGTTGTTTATTTAAGAGCCAAGGTGGCACAGTGGTTAGAATGCAGTATTACAGACTGACTCTGCCCACTGCCAGGAGTTCGATCCTGACCAGCTCATGTTTTATATATATCCCTGTCTTAATATTAGTTTTTTCATTTCTTAATTCCTTGAACGGTAACATATCTTAAACACTTTGATTTCTGCTGCTGTGAGAAAACAAATATTATATTAAGATACTGTAGGGTTCTTTTTGTAAACACAGTTACTGATTTTTGTAGAATTGGTAACGATAACATTTATTCAATTCCAGTTAAATACTGTAATATTGTCTCACAAGTAATCCTTTACTAGTATTTACTACATAATAATATTTTAAAAAGAAACTGAAGACTTGCTTTTGGCTGTGCAAGAGCAAACTATTTAAACTAATACAATCAAGGCCAAAAATTGAAACATCTTTAAGTGACTCAAAGTGCAGATTGTGCAAAGAGGCAGAACAAAGAGTAGATCATATATTCAGCTCATGCTAGAATATCACACAAACTAATTATATTTAGTTTGTAATTACTACAAACTATACAATAAAGCATATCTGCCAAAATGATTCACTGGAACATCTGTAAAAATTATCATGTACTAGTAATGAAAAATTGGTGGGTACATATAGTTGAAAGAGTAGTAAAAAATGAACATGTGTAAAATATTATGGGATTTCTGAATGTAGATTGATATAGTATTGGCTCATAACACACCAGATATAATTGATAAAGTATAGATAATTGATGCAGCAATACCTGGACATAGTAGAAAGGTAGATAAAGGATTGGAGAAGAACACAAGGTATCAAGGTGTGAAAATTGAAATTGAAAAATTATGGCATAAACTAAAATCTTGGATGGCACTTAGAAAATCTGCTCATTGATAACATTTCCATCTGTCAATTTCAAAAGATCACGCTACTTAGATCAGCTCATTTTGATACCTTATGACATCCTAGGTTTGATGGTTTCACACTAAAGACTTGGCAGTTGTATGTTCAGATTTTGTAAACAGATTATAACAACAGGATAGGAGTCTAAAGCTTTGTTAGGTTAATTAACATGTAGCAGTTTATATTGTTAATGATAAATGTTAATTGTTAAAGCTGAATATTAAATACGTTTTTGTTTAATTGCTTTATAGCATTCGAGAATTTTTATGAATGAAACAACTAGTAGGCATAGTTCAGCCACTAAATGAACGTATTACAATAGCCAATAGCATTTTATATTTAGTAATACTATTAGGAAACTTCAAAGGAATATTGATTATTCTGGCTGCCTACATGTTGCCTTAAGGCCAAATGTTAGAATGAAAGAAGGGATGTAAAAATGAATGATGTATAGTTCTGTAGGTATTTACTTTTTAGGGATTTTATATGTGTTCATGTAAAATGGGACATTTCACCAAAACAGTAAACCTGACATTTCATTTACTTATGTGAAAAGATTTAACTTCATGATCTGCTGGCACAAGTCAACCTATTTGGTACCACACAGGCAGCTGGAAATATTACCAGCTGTCATCTATTTAGCACACCTTCCTCTTTTTTCGTTATTTCTTTTCACCAGCTGAATTGGTAAAGCCTGACATTTCCTGTGAGTGACTTATTATGATCTATTGAATACAATCAAAAGCTGGTTAGCATAGCACAGCATTCACTCATGGATTTCTACATCTAGGCTTACCTCTAGGCATATAAGTGCAATAAACAAACAAATAAATAATGACTTAGCAGGGCTAACTCAGGGAAGGCATGTGTGCTGACCTTTTTGGATAGCTGAGTAGATGATAAGATCCTCAGAGTTCAGCTTTAATAATGACTAAAATGGAATATAAGTAAAACTTTTACTAAAGTCTGTCTGTCTTTACTCTTCTATGGATAAGACCCTTATAAAGAAGAACTTTGTACTTTTAAATCTTATTAGCCTCAAACAAGAATATCAGTTATCTCTGGATCTGGACTCACCTTTGTGTTTATCAGGGGAGACTCACTTGGCTTCCTCAAGAAGGAACTGTAGAAGAGGAAGTCATTTTTGATGCAGTCTCACTGCTTCTTTCCCTGAATTGTTGTTTTTTGGAAGCACTCGGGATTTTTTGCCATCTTGAGAGTTCTAGGTTCAATTTCTGCAGGCAGAGGATCCTTTGCCTGACTAGTATTACCCTAAAATTCTACCCATAATCAAATATTGCATCATACTTCAGGGAAAAAAATTAAGCAATTCCTTTCTGTGAAGTGAGATGAATGGATGAGAGAGTAAGAAAGAGTTCAAGAATGTGACTGTGCCATTTGCATATTCAAGAATCAATGGCAATTGGATGATCATCTGCTCAGACATCCTATTTGTTTTGGATAAATGCATGGTTCAGCATACGTTCTTCATGTGTAAAACAAAAGGGAATGGATTTAAAAATGTGACTGGTTTAATTGTTTATGATGAAAGTCTGAGACAATTAATGAGAATACAAGGATGAAAAGAAGTTCTGAATTTTGGACAGGGGATTTTATAGTAATTCAAGAATAAATCTAAAAGAAAAATGGACCTGAAAGAAAAACAAGGAAGTGAAAGTAACTAGAATGAAATGGAATTATTTCTCTTCCAGTAATCATTCCACTTTCACTATAGTCTCTCCTCTCCTCTTGTCTCCTCCCCTCCTTTTATCCTCTTTCACTCTACCATGGATATGTGGATTATAGGTATTTATATCTATATCAATATAGATATAAACAAATTATTTGAGTCCTATATATGTTTCATATAAGGGACACGGTGGCTCAGTGGCTAAGATGCTGAGCTTGTCGATCGAAGGGTCGGCAGTTCAGCGGTTCGAATCCCTAGTGTTGTGTAATGGGGTGAGCTCCCATTACTTGTCCCAGCTTCTGCCAACCTAGCAGTTCAAAAGGACATAAAAAATGCAAGTAGAAAAATAGGGACTATCTTTGGTGGGAAGGTAACAGTGTTCCGTGTGCCTTTGGTGTTTAGTCATGCCGGCTACATGACCATGGAGATGTCTTCGGACAGCACTGGCTCTTTGGCTTTGAAATGGAGATGAGCACTGCCCCCTAGAGTTGGGAACAACTACACATATGTGTGAGGGCAACCTTTACCTTACCTTATATATGTTGCAGTTCACACATATATAAAGATACATAGAAATTTGTTTCAAGAAAAGGGACTGATTCCTTTGGCACTCTGCATTGGAATATGTGGAAAGTTGTGGGATATGCGGAGTCCAGAAATCTCTCCAGAAGGAACTGACCAAATCACCTCAGTGTGTTAATGATTAGGTAATTTGCATGTCTTCAATAGAAATCTTTTCTAATCTTGCTTCAGAGTTTTGCCAAAAACAATTATGTAGATTGAAATGCCATGCTTGTGTGATTCTCTAGAATAGTTTTCTTCAGATGTGTTCAGATAACGTTTTGTGGCTATCTGAATAGATCAAGGAATGCAATTCATCCACCTTAGTCTACGGGGGAGGTGGAAGAAAGAAGGGAGGATATGTTCTTGAACTCAAAGGCTGTTTTGTGGATGTGGCTGTTAAAAATTATTCCTACTTGAAGAAGACTGGTTTGTACACTGCCCAAGGAATATATGTGAAAGTGCAGGTATATCTATGTTTTGCATAAATTCACATGTTTGAAAGAACAATCTCTTGTTGGGGATTAGTAAGAACTGTTTTAATATTGAAAACTGTTCTGAGTAAAATTCTTTGGAAATTATGGTCTCAATGAGAATGAAGTTCCATTTAGCAAGACGAAAGCAGGTTTTATTTACAAAAAGTGTTATTTCTCAGAGTACATACATCACACTCCCAGTCTTCCATTTTTAACTTTATTCTTGTTAAATAAGGAGCAGTAGCATAATACTAAATATTAAATCAATGTAATATCTACAATGTTGATGGTTCAGTGCAATTATATTTTCATCATGATGTATGTGAGGCACAGAATTGATGGCAATGTATTATTCCATTCAAAATAGTTCAATTTTAAACAGGTCTATACTGGCAATAAAAAGGGAGATAGAAAGTTTTGAAATGTGCTTATTCAATTTGTTTATTCACATGTAATTAGTGATTTTGATCTATATATTTGTTTTACAGAGAATGCAAATTTGTACCTTGAATGGATATCTGGGGATATGAATGGAATTACCTCTGAATTTCCCCCCCACTCAGTATAATGCAAGAGATAAATGCACTTGAATGGATCACCACATACTCTTAGTTGAATGGGGCCATTGCACATACTGACCATATTTCTAAAGCTAAGGATTTGGAAAAGCAGCTTTTGAAGACATGACCCATTTGCATACTGGACTCAGTCCAGAAATCATAGAGAAAGCCCGTCTGGAACTTAATGAAAACCCAGATGTTTTGCACCAGGATATTCAGCAAGTAAGGGACATGATCATCACAAGACCTGACATTGGATTCTTGCGTACAGATGATGCCTTCATCCTGAGATTTCTCCGAGCCAGAAAGTTTCATCAAACAGATGCCTTCAGATTATTGGCTCAGTATTTCCAATACCGGCAGCTGAATCTGGATATGTTTAAAAATTTCAAGGCTGATGATCCAGGGATCAAACGAGCTCTGATTGATGGATTCCCAGGAGTGCTAGAAAACCGTGATCACTATGGCAGAAAGATACTTTTGCTCTTTGCAGCCAGTTGGGATCAGAGTAGGTAAATGTAGATAGCATCCTTATCTTTTTTTAAATACAACATTCATTAGCAAGTGATTTATTATATAATTGACAATCCAAATATTTTGTATTATGAAGCATATTCAAATGTTGAATTGTTTTGCCAATTATTTGACTGATCTAATATTTAAAATGATAAATGAAGAATGTGCTTAAATCTTGCTTCAGATGTGTATTTACTATTTCACATGCATAATTCAGATTTCAACACAATGTTTATAGGAAATATTGCCTAGTAAAATTAAAGTATTGTTTTATTGGAATTGAGAAGATATATTTTCAAAAACAAGTCCTTTTGTAACCATATTTACACTGATATATAGTTTTTAATGTCATAATACATCTGACTACGATTGACTATAATACTGGTGATTCTATATGACTAAAAGAAGTTTGAATAACCCAAGTATCGAGAGGGAAATTCTTCTTTGCTATAATCAATCTTTCCATAATAGTAGGTCCAATAACTTCTACTTTATTAACCCAAGATGTCAAATACTTAACCATTTGAAATTGTATAGTGACTGGGATAGAACGAGCAAAGCATTACTGTTATTTGAAAAGGAAGGAAGGAAGGAAGGAAGGAAGGAAGGAAGGAAGGAAGGAAGGAAGAAAGGAGAACAATATTTTTAAACTTTCTGAATGTCAATAGGTGTTTAGAAATGTGGTTACCCGCAAATTCTATTAAAATGAAGTTATTTTACTGTTGCAAGTTTTTGTTAATAGTAAAAACAAAGTTTGCAAAATCCCATGCCCTGTTTTAAGTTCTATATTTTATTATTAAATACATAATGTCATACATAATGCCAAGACATCTACCTGTAGTGTAAACAAAAACATTTGCAACACATTGAATCTTTAATTTAGATCAATTATATTTTGATTAAAACACTACCTTTAATATCTTGTAGTCCATGGGTGTCAAACGTGCGGTGTCACGCTGCTGTCACATGATGTTTCGTGACGTTTTTCCCCTTAGCAGAGCTGGGGTGGGCATGGCCTGCATGTGATGCATCCGGCCTGCGGGCTGCCAGTTTGACACCCCTGTTTTAGTCTATAGGATTAATAAAAAAAATAGTGGTACCCAGAAAAAAAAAGCTTTAAACAAAACACTATACTGATACCTATGAAAGTAAAAAGGAAGGAATGAAGATGCTTATTATGTGTAAAGTTTATTTAGTTAATCCAGATCACTGCTCTTTTTTTCCTGTTTGATGAATCACTTCAAAATAGGAAACAAAGATCTGTGGGAAATAGTGAGAAAATATAATTTCCATTTCTATCTTTTGCTGCCAGGACTAAAACAATTCCATTCTCACTTTTGTACAGCTTTCATAAATTTCAGTGGCAAACACAGACATTAATTTTTCCTCTTGCCAAGTAGCAGAGACATCATAAATGAGAAGTTTATAAGAACAGCAAGAAAAATGTTAGCAGACTCCAGAAGTTAAAGTCACATGAAAATAGCTCTGTAATCAAGTATTATAAAAGCTTAACCACACAATCCTTTCTGATACAAATTAGTAGTAAACCATTCATTCTTTAAGGAATACATTAGTACATGGGTGTCAAACTCGTGGCATCACATTGCTGTCACGTGACATTTCACGATGTTTTTCCCATTCACAGAGCTGGGAGGGTGAGGCCTGTGCATGACCCATCCGACCCACCGGCCACTAGTTTGACATCCCTTCAATTAGTGTTTCTCAAACTAGACAACTTTAAGATATGTGGACTTTTATTCCTAGAATTTCTCAATCAGAATCATCAGAAGTCCCCATATTTTAAAGCTGCCAAGGCTGGGAAACACTGAGTTAGATAATAGACAAGTGATTCAAGGTAAATGGATTCACATTAAATGAATTTATTGGCTTTTCCAAATTGATTTGTTGTAGGTATGTGCTTTTGAAAAATCTGAAAATATCAAGTTATTAGAAAATTAACAGAAATATCTTTTGAGTTTTTTTTAAGAAACGAAGAAGAGAGAGGTGCATTTGGGCATTATATCTTCTAAGTATGAAAAATATCTATCAGTTCCTAACAGATAAGCTCTGGGAAAAGGAAGTTGGTGATAAATAAATTCATGAAAATACTTTCTGGAGAGATAAAAAGTGGTTTCATGCTTGGTTTTGTTAGGCTACAAGATGAATTAGTTCTAACTCTGTCATGATTTGTAGCTTTTCAACTAAAGGGATCCAGAAAGCTAAGACAAACAATCATTGGGAAATGTGATAAGGTCTCAAGGTAGGAAAGTGGTCTGAAGTAGAGATATCTGTCTTGAGGATATTCCTGGATCTTGTTTGGTCATTACATTTGATAGTGATTGCAATGACTGAGGCCATCTCTGTTCAGTTTTAATTGATTTATTATACTATAGTGTGAGTATCTTACCAGTAGTAATTTCATGTCTTAATTATTGTATTGCACTCTACATCTCTTGAAGATGATGCAGAGGCTTTAAATGATGCAGAATAATCATGTCCAATTACTGAGCAATGTGTACAATTAACCACATCAATTCCCCATAATCTCCAAAAACTATTTCCTCCTGAAACTACTGCAAACTATATTATGTATGATTAGCTTGGAGTCCTAGTATTCAAAGTAACAGTTCTTCCAATGTGTACTAACTCAGCTTTTAAGATAATCGGTTGAAGGCTTGGTTATGGTGCCACTAAATGGACACAATCTGAGTCACTGCTTTTTAAATTTTTTTGTGACGTATTCTTGGATTTTTGAGAACTATAATCTAGTTATAGCCTATTGGCTAGCAATATTTGGGGGAAGACTTCCAAAACCATAAGGAATAATGAAGTTCTTCTGGTTGAGGCAGGAATCATTGCAATTCCTTAAGAATAGCCTAAATCCTTTCTGGTAGAGAATAATTTTTATTATAATAAAGTGTAGTTTGGCACTTCCTCCACTTTTTAATGGCTGGGCATAACTATATGGGTATGTAAAACTCCTCCTTTAATGACCACTCATTCAGTGACTATTCAGACTGATAACAGTGCAACAAGTGGAACTTATGACTGGTTCTTGTATTTACATTTGTGGTAGTCACATAATTGTGATTCAGGCACTCAGCACTCAACTCTCAATTATGACATTGCAGTGGCCCACAGTCATGCGATCCTCATTTGTGACCTTCTTTACAAGTTTCCTACAAGCAAAGTCAATGATGAAGCTGGCTGGAGATTGCAAACCACATGATGTCCTTGTTTAATAATCCATAGTGATTTGTTTAATGACAGCACCCTGGAACTATTGGAATCTCCATTTCTAAATGGTGCAGTCACATGACATACTTAAAAACTGACTCACTTAGAGATGGAAATTCTGGTTCCAATTACCACTGTTAAGGGAGGGCTACCTGAATTTATTATTTGATTTTTTTTTACAAATATCATGTGTTACCAATTAAATAAGATTAACTTTACTGATTAAAAAGAAAGGTCAGGATTTTTAGAATAAAATGCAAAGCATTACAAATTATGATGTTAAAATAATTAGTGATGAAAAATGCAAGCATCTATAATACTATCATGGATAGTGAACTTCTGTTAAACTTCTGTTCTTGTGAACATTATTAAATCCTGAATTACTTGTAACCTGGAAAAAAAACTTGCCTTTTCCAGTCAGAAAATTAATTATATTTAGAGAGCAGTAATTGTCAGAAAGTTAATAAGATGCAAGATTAAATGAACAAAGAATGCTATATGGAAAAATAACATGAGTGCAATTATGCATGGATACATACATTTTATCAGTTTTAATATGTCATTCCTGTAATTTGATCAGATGAAGCCACAAACAAATGAGATAGGAAATAAAAAGAAGAAATGAATTAATGGAAAATGAAGAAAATAAACAAATTGAGAAACATGTATAAATAATACTGTAAATGAATGGGAATGGATGCGTTTAGTCCAGATAAAAATAATATGAATATATTCTTGATGAAAAGAATATAATTAATAATTGTTCACTCTCATTTGTGGATTATGCATCAATGGAATTACTTTAGAGGAATATAAGTGTAGGGGAAAATATTAAATAATTGAGAAATGATGAACACATTTTTCCAGGAACTGCTAGGAAAGGATGTCATAATTAAAATGGCTCATACTAACGTATTCTTTAAAGATTTAGTTAATTAATTTAGTTAATTAATTAACTTGATCAGAATTGTACACTGACCTGTGGAGAGAGTCTTCCATGCTCTTTCCAAACCAAAGGTTTAGCTTTACAAGTTAAAGGTGTATATGTGAGGTCAGTGCAGTAAATTAGGGAAAATACAGTATTTAGCAGAAATGACTCAACACAAAAAAAAGTTCTGGAGAATATATCTAAATTGCATAAAATATACATTTTAATGCACAGCTGTCTGATTGCTGTCTGAAATACACATGAGACGATCTTCTGAAGACAATTTTGGTCTAATGGTTAAGATACAAGGCTAGAAAGCAGGAGACTGTGAGTTCTAGTCCCATTTTAACCATAAAAGTCAGCTGGGTGACTAAGGGCCGGTAACTCACACTCAGTCCAACTTACCTCGTGAAGTTATTGTGGGGAAATAGGAGAAGGAAGGTGTGTTGGATATGTTCACCACTTTGTGTATTTGTAAAAATAATAAAAGCAGAATACAAATAAACAAATGAACATTGAGTTGTTTTGAATTTTGGCCATTCTGCTGATGGGGGGATCCACCAGCCAAACATAAAAGCAGATGAAGTGTTGGCAATTTAATTCCTCCTTTCTCCCTCCATGTTTTCCAAATGTGCTCTGGAACTGTGGTACATTCCCCAGAACAGATTTTTAGAGATATTGGAGTGAAGAAGGAAAAATTTATATGTGTTTTAATGTTTAAATAATTTTAAATGATGTCAACTTGATTCAACCGGCTTCTTATCAGTAGAAGCTTCAGATCTAATTAATAATTTCAATCCAATTGATTTAACAAAACAAATCAGATTCAATCAGATTTGAATCAAATCCATTTACACAGGCCTAAGAAATATAATCAAAAGTATATGAATCATACAGATTAAGTATATGGAGGAACACCATGTCCATTGAAGTTACATGCTGTAATTGGCTTTAGATATCTCATTGTTAATGTTGATTGGGATTAGTAATAAGCAATATCTATCTATCTATCTATCTATCTACCTACCTACCCACCCACCTACCTACACACACACAAGCACGCACACACACATGTTGGTAATCTATTTCATATAATTTTATGTTTCTAATTAATGATAATAATTTATTTTGATGAAAACCAATTTTGCAATATTTATGAAATGGTTTAAATAAACATATTGAGAGTTAGTTTGGGGTGATAGTTTTAGGTTAGACTTCTGAGACTATTAATTCCAGTCCAACTTTAAGCACAAAATTGATTGCGTTACTTTGTGCCAGTCTCTATCTTTCAGCCCTAGGAAGCAGGCAATGGCAATCTATTTTAGAAAAAGTTGGGACTTGTCCAAGTAGTGATCTTGGACTTGAAGGCACATTCTATATTATACTTATTTTTGTTCTACTTTTATAACACTATTAAATCAACTTTTAAGACTCATTTATACTAACCAGCATCTGAATTTTGATTCTTTTTTTTTCTAAACTAGATTAAATGCTACTATTTATACTCCATTGCACATTACGATGAAAAGTCCTACAACAATCATATTAATAAAGGAAAATATTTGTAGCTCAGGTTTGATATGAGGGATCTCTGAGCTTGTTTGTTTTCTTGCAGACTGATGATACCTTGTTTTCTTGCAGCACTGGTGTTACCTAGTTTGGGATGAAACTTCTGCAGGGAAACAAGCAAGCTTTGAGAGCAACAAGGATCCCTCAAAGAAAACCATATTTCTATTCAATTCATATTGATTTATTGTAGTCAAAGACTAATATAATGCTAGCTAAATTTGATCCACCAGGAAGTACCGATAGTCCTCAACTTCACAACCATTCATTTAGTAACTGATTGAAGTTACAACAGCACTGAAAAAGTAACTTAGGTCTATTTTTCACACTTATGACTGTGGCAGCATCCCTGTGATCACATGATCAAAATTTGGATACTTGACAACTGGCATATGCTTATGGTGGCTGCAGTGTCCTGGGGTCCTGTGTTTACTTTTTGTGACTTTCTGACAATGAGGAAGCCAATTTATTTAATGACTGTGTTACTAACTTCCATGTTTTACTTAACATGGCAAGAGAAGTTGTAAAATGGGGCAAAATTCCCTTTACAACTGTCATGTTTAGAAACAGAAATTTTGAGCTCAATTGGGGTCGTAAGTCGAGGAAAATATATATATATAGGGTTGATTTGTAATAAAAGTTCTAAACATGATAAAGGAGATGACCAGGCTGAGCCCAAGGGAAGGGTCAAGTGCACCATCAGTCTTGAGCCACTTCGCTCTCACAAAAGTTCTAAGTCCAGTCCACCTTGAATTCCATTGACTCTTATCTACCGCCAATTTGCTTTGATTGTTAGTAGTTCATATTCTTGTAGAGTGTTAACATCCAACAAACCTATAGTCATTTCAACAGTCTCACTTCCCGATTTCTTACACCTGACACATAATGATTTAAGCAGATTGGAATTAATTAATTAATTAACTATTTAATTATTTATTTATATATTATTATTTATAAATTATTATTATTATATAAATTATAAATTATTTATTATATATATATTATAATAATATATTATATTATGATTTATAAATATTAATTATTTACTAAATTATTAATTAATTAATTAATTAATTGGAATTAATAAAGCAGGTTGGTATTAATTTCAATTAAAGAAATATGGGAATTGATTATTATGTGAAATTGGTTCAAATTGAGTTAGGACAGGAGAGTCAAACTCCCAGTGTCACGTTATCGTCACGTGACATATTGCGACTTCCCCCCCTTCGCTAAACCAGGGATGGGTGTGGCCAGCGTATGACTCATCCAGCCCATGGGCCGCGAGTTTGAAAGCCCTGAGCTAGGATAAGTCATTTTATGTTTTGTTTCTTTAAAAAAAATTTTTATGGATTACAACCAATAAATTGGCTACAATGAAGCACTAGCATATGAAGTTAAAATTGGAAGGTAATAAGAAAAAAGAAAGGAAGAAAAGTACTTCCTGAATTATTGAAAAGTGATATAAAAGAATCTCCAAACGGAAATGAATGATGCTGACAGCATATTTCCAAAAAATTGTGAACTTTTGTCAGCCTGAATATTTTATAAACCATTAATAGGATATGAATGCAAGGCTTTGAAAGGTACTCACTCCTGTAGCAAAGGCCTAACTCAATCTGTCGGCCAATTATGTAGCTGGGTATTGCAAACTATTTAATTAGCAGCTGTGCTGGTGTTAATTAGATGAGCAGCAGGCATGGTTTTAAAATGAAATGAAATGAAATGCTGAAGTTTCCCTTGGTTTTGATCAGATGACTCCACAATAATTCATTAAGTTGTCTCTTTAAATTATACTGGGGGGACAGGGCAGAAAAAAATATTGGACAAAGGATTTTTTTTTTTAAACAAATATTTTTTCCCCAGTAAGCCTAAACATTCTTCTAATTTGTGTTCACTTTGCTATTTCATCAAAGAAGTGTTTTCTTCTAAAAATCTATAACATAATGTTGAGTCCCTGGTTGTTTCTAAAAACTGAAAGATTTACTGTATTTAATTTCCAGTCATTTCTGCCAAGGATTTCATTAAAATTTTAGTGTTGCCTGATTTAAAAAATATTTCTAACAGCTATAAAACTCCACTTTCATTGTTTTTATATAATCACATTTATATTATATAGTTTTACATCAACCTTTATTACGGTGTGGTTTTCATAGCCTTTATCATTTCAGTGATAATTCTTAATTCAAGTTATTTTTCTGCAGTTTACAGGCGAGGCTGTTTGTTCTACTTTCATTCTGTCCTAATTAAAGAGATCTTCTTGTAAAGATAAAATGGAAGAAATAAGCCTGTTGCCTTGACCTCCTAGAGAAAAAGTAGGATATAAATACTGTATGCAATAGATAGCATCTCAAAACAACACAAGGACAAAGGAAAGATATCACTCACTCACATACACACTTGTGAAACTAAAGATATATATACAGTACAAGATTAAAAAATATATCAATATGCACACATATACAGCCCAAGCAGGCAGTTTTGAAACAAAAATGCCCTTCTTTCAATCTTAACTTGTTCATTCCAGAAGGTTTTGATCAGTTCTGGAGAAACAGTAGCGGAAATTTTCTAATTCATTGACCAGATTACCAGCCTGTCCATTTATCTATTAACTCATATACTTTTATCACATGGAGGGGGAAAATATTGTAGAGTAAGATGTCATTGTGATGGGATTCCATCTCCAGTCCAATTTAGATCTAAAAGCGTCATTGCCAAGCCTCCTGTGTTAGCAAGAATGGTGTGGTTGGACAGAAGACGTAACTGGGAAATAGCTTTGTTCATTGCATTCATTACAGTCCACTGACTGTTTCTAAAAAGTTTTACTTTATTTACTATAATAATATATTGTGCCACAATTTTATGATTTATTGAACAGATAACTTTGAGGATAGCAATTCCAAAGATCAGGAATGAAAAATCTAGTAGAAGAAACCACATTTATTTATGCCAGCAAATTAAAGTTAACAAGGATTAAAAGTAAATTCTAGTATCATTCGCTCTGGTGAGAAGAAAATAAGTTTTCCCAGCCCTATGATTATACTATATTTTCTCCTTATTCCTGACTTCTATTTTGATAGCCAAAAACTATTTTCTTTTTGCTTTGTAAAATTCTATGGTTCACAGGACTCTCAATTCTTTCTATGATTCAGAGGAGGTATTCAACAGATTCTGACCAGTTCTGGAGAACTTTACCACCTCTGACTGGCTCCACCTCCATCTATTCTCTGCTTCCCGAGTCCCAGCTGATCGGGAGGAAATGGGGATTTTGCAGTATCCTTCCCCTGCTATGCCCACCAAGCCATGCCCACCAAGCCTAAGGTGACCAGACGTCCTGCTTTTGGCGGGACAGTCCCGCTTTTGAGCAATTTGTCCCGCGTCCCGCGGCGTTTTAAAAAAGTCCCGATTTTTCATTCTGCTCCTGAATCCCGGCTGCCTCCTGAATCCCCGCTGATGGCTAGAGGGAAAAAAAACTCTTTAAACTCTTGCCGCGGGGCTTCAAAGGGCCGACCTACAGCTGATCAGTGTTAAAAAAAAAATGAATAGACCCATGTCTGCAAAAATAGAAAAAACAGCCCCTGCTAACAGCTTCCGCTAGGTTAATTAGCTGCAAAAAGCTGCAAAAAGTTCCTGGAGCAGATTTCCCCCCCCCCCAGCTATACTGAAAACAAAGGCGAAAGCGAAACTAAACCTGCAAGGTGACAAAATGAGGCAGAGAGAGATTTTTTTCTTTTTCTTTTTCTTTTTCCTCACCAAAAAAGGTAGGTACAAAACTGCAAACAATGGGAAATTTTGGGCAAAAGAGGAGAGTTCAAGATTTTAAAACACAAAAGAAAAAAAGCTCTATTTAACTAGGGAATTGTAATAATGAGATACTATTAATAATTGTATATTGTGTTGAAAGCAGAAATGGTTAAGTTGTGGTTTGGAGAAATATATGGGGGAAATTATTTGGTTTATTATTATTGGTAAATATAATTAATTGATTTGTAAGAAATTGGATTGCATGGAAATAATTGGAATATTCATGTTCATATTGATTAATATACAAAAAAGATAGTTATATAACTAATTGATTTATATTAAAATGTTGAATTTGTATTAAACAACTGTATTACATAATTACATAATTAACCAATGTGAGGATGGATATAAAAATAGATGAGAATGGGAAGGGGTATAATATAGAATAGAAGGGAAAAATTGAATTTGATTAAGATTAGAGATGAGGATGAAGGGTAATATTGTTTTTTTAAAAAAATAGATGAGGAATAAATATGGCAAAAAGGAAATATAGAAATTGTAAATTTAATTGAAATGACTAAACGCTGTTTAAATTTGTGAACCAGCCAAATATTCTGTTCAAAGAAAATACATTGTATGTTTGTATGTGTGTTTCTAATTATTGCTATTTATTCATATTTGTTCTCTTTTATTCTTTAAAGTTTAACAATTCATTCTTAATCTTAATATCTTTATATTTGCTTGGGGTTGGCTTTCTTCCCTTTCATCTTTTTTATTGTACAGCAATCTTTCTCCTCAAACCTACCACCACTCTCTTTTCTTTCCTTCTTACTTTCTCTTCCCCCACCCTCTTTTTCTCCTCCCTACTTCCTCTTCCTTTCTCCTTCTCCTCCTCTCTTCCTCCCTCTCTTACCCTCACTCCTACTCTAATTTCCATTCCTTCATCCCTCTCTATTGCTGTATCCTTTAATGCATATGGACTACTCAGAGGGCTGAAAAAGTTATTTTTGACTGGTCCTCACAATTTTGACCAGTCCTTGAACTTACGACTGTCCTCACATTTTACATTTTTGCCCTATCTTGTCACCATGTTGAAGAGAAGCAGTTGTGAAATGAGTGACATGGTTGTTAAGAATGCTGCATGGGCATAAATGTGAGGATGGTCATAAGTGTGAGGACCAGTCAAAAGTGCGAGGACCTGTCAGAAATGACTTTTCAGCCCTCTGAGTAGTCCCTATACACATAGCCATGGCCATCCGGTCACATGACCAGCTAGCCACGCCCACCCAGTCACATGGCCTCCAAGCCACGCCCACACAATAAGTCACGCCCACAATGGTGTCCTTCTTACCAATGTTAAAATCTGTTCACCTTACCCTATACACATAGCCATGGCCACCCGGTCACATGACCAGCTAGCCACGCCCACCCAGTCACATGACCAGATAGCCATGCCCACCCAGTCACATGACCAGCTAGCCACGCCCACAAAATAAGCCACGCCCACAATGTCCCTCTTTACCAATGTTAAAATCTGGTCACCTTAACCAAGCCACGCCACACCACACCCACCAAGCCACGCCCACAGAACCGGTAGTAAAAAAAAATTGAATCCCACCACTGCTATGGTTCATGGGGCTCTCAAAATATTTTGTTTTAGTTGTTATATCTTGACATTCTAACAATGCCTATTATACATAATAATGAGAAGAAACTCCAAAAATAACTTTGCACAGGTTCAAAGAAGTAAAGTCATCACTTTGTCACAATTTCTACTGGTAGAAAATGAGGTGAATTTGTCTAATGCCACAAAAGCAAGGGTTTTTGTTTTTGCTTCCAACTTATGAAAAATGATTAAGACATTTTTTGAATGATTTTAAGAAGCAGTAATTATTTTTTTCTCTTTTCTCCCATTCTTAGAAATTCCTTCGTAGATATTTTACGGGCTATTCTCTTGTCCTTGGAAGTTCTGATTGAAGATCAAGAGCTTCAGATAAACGGCTTCATTCTAATTATAGACTGGAGTAATTTTTCCTTCAAGCAAGCCTCCAAATTGACCCCTTCCATCCTCAGACTGGCTATTGAAGGGTTGCAGGTATGTAGCACAGATGAAAGTGTAATACCTTGAAGAATACCTTGGGTTTTCTTTCTTTCTTTCTTTTTTTCAGGAACACTGTTGTCAAGTACAGAAACAATTAAAAAATCAATAGAAAAATCATGTTGAAACTTGAGGCTAAATTAAGAAAGTCAGATGTTTATTTGTTTCAGTGAAACTCTGAGTCATTTTTACCACAGGGTTGTACTGCATGCTGCAACAATTAGAAATGTTTAGAGATTTAAGATTTAATCCAAGGGACTTCCGGGGGATTAATAATTTGCAACATCTGTCAGACAAAATATATACCACACGTATACAGAGTGTCTGCATACGTGCTGAATGGACGATAAAATAAATATCTAGAGAGAGAGAGTTAGCATCATTCTGTATTATTATAAGTCCAAATAGCTTTAAACAAAATTAAAACAAAAAAGTCTCCAAACTATTAAAGTCAGAGGTGGAGATGTTGCCTATGTTTACATTCAGAAATAAATGAACAAACATTCCTAGAATGCTGGGAACAACATATGTGGTTTGCTCTTAAATATTCATTCTAGATTCTGTCAATAATAGCATTTGAACGACTGTGCTTTTTCAGCTGAAGGCAACCTAAAGGATACTAGGAAAAGAAATTCTGACTCCACAGCCATTTTTTTTTTCAGATCAGAAAAGTTTGCATCACTAAGTGCTTTGGGAATAGCCGACTGTGGGGTTCTTGATACACTCTGAGTTTGGTGGTTTTCTTGCAGACATTTCATTACCAAACTAAGCAACATGATCAGTGATAGAAAGGAGTGAGGTTTGCTCTTATTTTTATATGCTAGAATATAAAATACTAGTATATAAGAATAAGAGCATTTTGTATACTTTTTATATACTGTATGTATACTGTCTGGCCAGGGCCGGATTTTCCTATAGGCTAACTAGGCTTCAGCCTAGGGCCTCAAGATCAAGAGGGGCCTACACAGTGGTTGGATTCTGGGGGCTCTAGGGGGTTCGGCTGAGCCCTTTGTTAAATTGCTGGCTCGCCCGCCCCTTACCTCCGAACCGCGCGGTGCCAGCCTACTGTAGCCAGGGGTGGGCAATTGTGGGACAACTTGGCTGTCTCAGGAATTCTGGGAGTTGAAGGCCACAGGTTGTAAAAGAGCCACAATTGCCCACCCCTTCCCTAGCCTGAGTTCCGCTGCCTGGGATCCACGTGGGTTGCCACGTGGTTCCCCACCGGCTCCGGATGGAGAAAGCAGCTTCCAGCCTTCACTCACCCTCACTCTCTGCTCTGTTGGATCGCCGGCCGTTCGCTTACCCCGCCCACTCCCCATCTATTGCTGCCTCCGATGGCTAGAGGAAAAAAAAATTTCAAATTCTTGCCGCGGGGCTTCAAAGGGCCGCCCTAAAGCCAGTGGTGCAGCTGAACCGTTTGTTAAATTGCTGGCTTGCCCCGCCCCTCCGCACCACTATTTATTGCCAATAAATAGTGGTGGGTGAGGGGCGGGGGAGCCAGCAATTTAACAAAGGGTTCAGTGTTTTTTTTGTAATTTTATTGGCCCCAGGAGCTTCAGCAGAGGCTAATTAGCCCTTGCTTAGATCGGCTCCCGACCCCCAGCTGATTTGCTCTCAGCTGTTTTGCTCAGTGCTCTTTTGCTTGTTTGGAAAGAGTGCAGATTTTTTCTCCCTAGCTATACTGAAAAACGAAAGAGAAAGTAAAGCAGGCTGTTGGCTTTGCACATTGGAAAATTAGGCAGGCAGATTTCTTTTCTTTTTCCTCACCAAAAAAGGTAGGTGCAAACAACGGGAAATTTAGGGAAAAAGAGATTTTAAAACACAAAAGAAAAAAAGCTCTATTTAACTAGGGAATTGTAATAATTGAGATACTACTAATTGTATATTTCTGAAAGCAGAAACGGTTAAGTTGTGGTTTGGAGAAATATATGGGGGAAATTATTTGGTTTATTATTATTGGTAAATATAATTAATGGATTTGTAAGAAATTGGATTGCATGGAAATAATTGGAATATTCATGTTCATATTGATTAATATACAAAAAGGTAGTTATATAACTAATTGATTTATATTAAAATGTTGACTTTATATTAAACAACTAATATTACATAATTAACCAATGTGAGGATGGATATAAAAATAGATGAGAATGGGAAGGGGTATAATATAGAATAGAAGGGAAAAATTGAATTTGATTAAGATTAGAGATGAGGATGAAGGGTAATATTGGTTTTTTACAAAAATAGATGAGGAATAAATATGGCAAAAAGGAAATATAGAAATTGTAAATTTAATTGAAATGACTAAACACTGTTTAAATTTGTGAACCGGCCAAATACTCTGTTCAACGAAAATACATTGTATGTTTGTATGTGTTTCTAATTATTGTTATTTATTCATATTTGTTCTCTTTTATTCTTTAAAGTTTAACAATTCATTCTTTATCTTAATATCTTTATATTTGTTTGGGGTTGGCTTTCTTCCCTTTCATCTTTTTTATTGTACAGCAATCTTTCTCCTCAAACCTACCATCTCTCTCTTTTCTTTTCTTCTTACTTTCTCTTCCTCCCCCTCTTCTTCTCCTCCCTACTTCCTCTTTCTTTCTCCTTCTCCTCCTCTCTTCCTCCCTCTCTTACCCTCACTCCTACTCTAATTTCCCTTCCCTTCCTTCATCCCTCTCTATTGCTGTATTCTTTTATGCATATGGACTACTCAGAGGGCTGAAAAAGTTATTTTTGACTGGTCCTCGCACTTTTGACCAGTCCTCGAACTTACGACTGTCCTCACATTTTACGTTTTTGCCCTATTTTGTCACCATGGTGAAGAAAAGCAGTTGTGAAACGAGTGACACGGTTGTTAAGAAAGCTGCACGGGCAAAAATGTGAGGATGGTCATAATTGTGAGGACCGGTCAAAAGTGCGAGGCCCAATCAGAAATGACTTTTTTCAGCCCTCTGAAAAAAGTCTATACACATAGCCACGCCCACCCGGTCACATGACGAGCTACCCACGCCTACACAGTCACGTGACCAGCTAGCCATGCCCACCGTCACATGATTGCCAAGCCACACTCCCAACTAAGCCACGCCCACAGAACCTGTTGTTAAAAAAATTGAATCCCACCTCTGGGGAAAGGGCCTCATAAGTGGAATAGCCTAGGGCCTCTTTTCATCTAAATCCGGCCCTGTGTCTGGCTGCCAATCTTTCCTGCAATGCCTTTCACACATATGTGGTAGTTGTTCCCAACTCTAGGGCATGGTGCTCATCTCCGTTTCAAAGCCGAAGAGCCAGCACTGTCCAAAGACATCTCTGTGGTCATGTGGCTGGCATGACTAAACGCCAACAGCACAGAATGCTGTTACCTTCTCACCAAAGGTGGTCCCTATTTTTCTATTTGCATTTTTTATGTGCTTTCGAACTGCTAGATTGGCAGAAGCTGGGACAGGTAACAGGAGCTCACCCCGTTACCCGGCACTAGGGATTCGATCCTCTGAACTGCCAACCTTTTGATTGACAAGCTCAGTGTCTTAGCCACTGAGCCATTGCGTTATTAAAGCCTTAGTGAAGTAAAAATGTACACTTTTGAAGATCAACATAGCCAAACATGAGCTCTAGCTCTCTCCCTACGCAGCACTAGGGATTCGAACTGCTGAACTGCCGACCTTTTGATGGACAAGCTCAGCGTTTTAGCCACTGAGCCACTGTGTCCCTTCCCACTCCTTTAGGGATGTCTAATTTGCCATAACATCCATGGGAAGTCTCTAAATTATTGTACTTTAACAACTAAGTGATATTGATCAATAGTCCTAAATAGCTGCAACTATCCAGAATTTGCTTAGTTTATCTAATATTAAATACTATGATCTAATAGTCATAAAAATGCTTAGTTTATCTAATATTAAAATACCATTTAGGCATGTTTACATGTTCTATCTTTGATACACTGGTAAGGACTCTTCGGTTAAGAATAAGTTTAGAATCCTTTATCTGTTACAGATGCTGTTCAACTTATTTTTGAATATTATATTTACTATGACTCTTCAGTAAAGAATATTATTCACTTACTCTATTGGATTTCATAAAGACAAGGACCCCTCTCCTAGAAGTGTGGTTCTGCTGCATTAATAATTATGTAATATTCAAAAAAACTACACAGTATTTTCAAAGGTAAAAGTGAAATAATACTGGAATACCTAATGTACCATTGATAAATTTCCTTGTTGGGAGGAATGTTGTGTATATAATATAGTTATACTATAGTAACATTAGTGTGTGTGTGTTTGTGTAAACAATTGGGTCCCTCATTAGGCTGAATTCTTTCTAAAGAATGTTAAATTGTAGTCCCAAGTTGATTAATAGGAAATGAGCACTTTTGTGCAGAAGGTTACTATTTGCCTCTGTCTTATTTAATTCGTTCCCTAATGTTACTTACATTTTACATTTTGCTCTAGATCAGTGGTTCCCAACATGGGCCCCACGCCCCACAGAGGGGCAATTTGATTTTTAATGGGGGCAATTGAAACCTTGTTTAAACCAAGTTTTAGGCTTCCTCCTGTGAGTAGGAGTTCACTTTTTGAATAGTAAGAATTATATGTCACAAGAGGGGGCCTTCAGGATTTTTGAGATGCTTAGGTGAAGCATGGCCAAAAAAAGCTTGGGAACCACTGTTCTAGATGTAAGAAGAGAGACCTAGCTACACTTTGCATAGATAGTTGATGAGAATATAGTCCAAACTGTATGCTATCATGGTTTTCCAACATCTTATGCATAATAATAATTTGTAGTTTTTATATCACCAGTAATAAAAGTTCTCTGGGTTTTAAAAGCAAACATTTATTTATCATACTTCTGAACATATGCCTAACATCCCTGTTGTGAGTGTTGAGTATTTTAAAGGCAGATAATATAAACCCATGACACGTCTAATTTGGAGCATAAATCTAGTCATTGGAAGTTTCCAATTGGCTGTTGCAATATGCCTTACTGAACAGCAAGTGTGGGTGTAATTAATAATTTCGATTTTGGATCAACACAGTTCCAGAATTCAAAATGTCAGTTATTCTGATTTTCTGTGTATATAGAGACTTTTAGTATGTAGGGCAGGGGAACATATAGCAATCCTATTCTGTCCATCCTATCACTTCCTGAAAGGACTGTTGATTTCAATTTAAATCTGCTGCACGTAAGCCCAGCCTTCCAGTCTTACAAACCAATGATTGAAGGATCGAAGAGTGAATTATATTTCTGTTTGGTTTAAGGATAATAGTAGTTTTGGAACCTTTTGTTTGGACAAAGGATTAAAAACCTTCGCTGTTCCCACAGTTCACCCAACAGCTATTAAAAGTAAAGCTTTCTTGAGGTGAAGTAATTGGTGTCATTTATATTTTGTTCAGCATCTGAATGCAAATGCATTCTTTATTCTTTATTCTTTCTGTCTTTCTTTCTTTCTTTCTTATTTATTTATTTATTAGTTCGATTTATATGCTGCCCTTTTCCGGAGACTCAGGGCGGCTTACAATGCATTAAGCAATAGCCTTCATACTTTTTGTATATACCTGCTTAGTAGGGCTTTCAGGGGCCCCTAAGCGGTGTTTTTTTTTAATACAAAGTCAGCTTATTGCCCCCACAATCCGGGTCCTCATTTTACCTACCTCAAAAGGATGGAAGGCTGAGTCAACCTTGAGCCTGGTGAGATTTGAACTTGCAGTAATTGCAGGCAGGTGGCAGCTAAGTGCTACTTTAACAGCACTTAGTCCACTGCGCCACCAAGGCTCCTTATATAGCAATGTATTAAATAGTAATAAACTTCTTGTCAGGAACAGCTTTTGAAAGAAATTTATTGTTGTTGAGTTTACCAAAGGCACAGGAAAATATGCATTGTTCTGCTTTTTATTGCTATACCTGTCACATTCTCAGTATAACATCTCTGGGACAAGTGTTACTCTAGAATGCTTTGTTCCAGATGCTTGTCAACATTAAAAGATTTTATGTTTTTTTGAAGTGTCAGAATCAGAAGGACATTGGAACAATGAGAAATTCTATGTTTTATTAAATGGTTTAAAAACTGCACATTAATCATCATTTAAAATTGTATCTTTATAGATAGGGCTTCATGAGCTATTATAAGCTGAGAGAAGACGTACAGATCATTAGAGATATAGGTACTGCCAATGAAACCATATAATAGGCTATATACATGGTTTTGTTGCACCAATCATTAGGATAGTATTTTCTCATTTTCAAGCTGTTACGTTTGTTTTGTTTGTTTCCCAAAAATTTATAGAATAAGCAAACCAAAATAATTGTGACAGGGCAGTGTTAGGTCAGGTCATTAAATTCCTGCATCAATCAGATTTATTACCCATTTTTCATAAATGGTGCAATGTTGGGCATAAAATAACATTAATACTTTCATTACCTGACCAATCTATTCTGCAATAATAATGTCAGGTTATAAAAGTATAGAAAAGGACAAGACAACAGTGAAATAGAGACACCTATCAAAGTTGTATTCTATGATACTGCTGGTAAAAACTTAAAATTTAAAATACTGAAGAGAAAAAAAATGAGATTCTCCAAATAAGTATCTTTGGAAAGTGTATTCCATTAAATTAGACAATACTTTTGGCCAGCTTCTCTTTGCATGTCATTTTATTTTTGTGTAGAGGAGGAAAATGATGAGATAAAATGAGCAGTACCAATAAACTTGAAGAACAGGAGGATAAGCTACAACAAAGACACAATCAGACAAGAGATTTGAGTCCAAGGCAGAAAGTAATTTGAGGAAGTGTCTTAGACCTAATTTGTAATTCTCTGGAACATAAAGGATGGGAGGGAAGAAGTGTATTCAGATTTGCAAGATTCTTTTACTGTAAGCTTATAATAAAAGTAGTATTAGCATTCATAAGGTTGGTTTCCTAATCTAATCTACTTTGAAGGGCTGACAGATATCGTTTATGATTACAGGGAATAAGGTATAATTTGCTTTTTTTTCATAGTTTTTGTATTTGAGAGAAAAGTGGTTGGCAGCCTCTCATTCTGTGTACTTCCATGAACATTCCAAAAGATCAACCTGGCTTTTAGGATATCTGGGGGGAGGTGGGTGTAAAAAGACCTGGGTATTTAAAAGCCCCAAACATTAGCTGAACAGAATTTCTTTTACTAAGCCTGGGAAGTATATACATGTATCAATATCTCAGAAGGTATCTTTCTAGTAAAGCACATTTCAAGGAAAGTAAATAATATTTAAGCCTTTTTTTATATCTACAAGTCCAGAAACATTCAAATACATATACATACTCATACATACATTTCCTTGATTTTCAAATAAATTCCATTACAGTCAAATGGCATCCTTGGGTATCACCCAATTCCTTTAGGATAAAGATCATTTTTCCTAACAGCGTTACGGGCAAAGAAGGGGGTACTGAAAAAAGGCTATATCCTTTTCTTCCTAACTTCTTACATAAATTTTGATTAATAAACACTATTATAGATGCCAAGCATTTTTGCCTTCTAGGTGTTGTATTAAACAGAAATTGATGTCACTTTGCCAGATTTAGGTTTATCTAATCAACTTTCTCTCTACAAGAATAAAAAATGCTAAGTAGAAAATGTTCAGATGAAAAAAACTAAACAAACTCCATTATACCTGAGCATTTAACCACATAAAAAGGGATATTGAGAAAAAATGTGTATAGCATTTTTGTGAATCATCAACAATGACATAGACTCAATGGCATGCATATTAATTTTCTATATACTACTAAATCTTTCGTGTTTGTTTGCAACCTTCAACAGGACAAAATAGCACATCCTAGGGCTTCTATTTTTGAAACAACATAAATAGGCTCATATACACAATGCATGCAAAATCCAGGGCCCCTGACTCCTGTGAGATTAAAATTTGATAAACCTGTGTCTGCTTTAGTACTGCCATATGGCTGCGCCACTGCGATCAGCCACAGTCATATGACCATCATTTCCAATGCTCCAGTTGCCAAGTTTGAAAAACACTGATCTAAGGAATGTAAAAATTCAGGGTTTATTCTAATAGACCAGAATAGGCCTATGATGAAGATAAAGACTATGGTGAATGAATTAAGAAATATTAAATAAGTGATGGGGAAAGAGTAAGACAGGTTAAAGAAGTTATCTACTGTGGTTTTAGAAAGGCTTGTGAGAATGGTTGGGCAATATACTTTGTGCCAGTTTAATGGACCTGTCATGCATTTCAAATAATTAGCTATTGATACCCTGCTTAAGGAAACAAATC
Source organism: Arizona elegans (assembly GCA_022577455.1). Taxonomy (NCBI): domain Eukaryota; kingdom Metazoa; phylum Chordata; class Lepidosauria; order Squamata; family Colubridae; genus Arizona; species Arizona elegans. Next base: position 28,988,600 of record JAKOOJ010000002.1, on the reverse strand, counting down.
CTTCAAAGAGAATTACATAACTTACTTATGATAGTTGCTTGAGGAGAAGGACAGCTGGAATTGGCACGAATTTTTCATTGCCTCCTTTTTTGCTGTGTTTATATTGCAATGCTTTTCAGAAATCCTCTATAGTTGTTCCTGGAATGGTGTAATTCATCAATTTTTTAATATTTAGATTGTTTAATAGTGTAGTGAAGAAGGCAGGAATCAGTCTTGATGAGGAAGAAAAATGGAAGAATGAAGCAATCGTGTTTTTCTCTTTCACAATGTTTATATATGCATGAATATTGTCTATCTGCCTGTGCAATTTATCTTCATTCACAAATATGTACAATCTGATGCTATTTTCAGGGATAGATTATATTTTTCCTATAACTAATTATTGGGTACCACCAACCACATTGTTTAGTTCTGGTTTTTATTGTAAATGAATAATGGCTTACTTTATCAATGATTTACGGTGTATAGATTTGTTTGGAATAGCATGGGACATTTATTATGCATAGTCATTCTCTTTGCTTTATTCTCTACACCAGTAAGCTTCATTCATGATGTAAATGCCATCTTAATGTTCTTAATTTCTTTAATATATATTGCCTCTGGAGAGACTTGTTTAGAGGGAAATGTCACAATAATGTATAAATAAAAAGAGGTATATGGTCTTCCACTTTCTAGCCTAGAGCCTTTACCACTAGACCAAACTGGCTCTCAAGTTACAATAGAAGTCTGTAATGCTGCAATAATTTATATGCAAAAGTGAAGGGGTTCCTCTTTGTAAAGATGTATTAAGTTGAATTTGCAAAGTGTGAGTAGCAAAAGGCAGTAAGCAATTGCACAACTATGAGAGTGTACAAAGGATGAGATTTCTTCCTTTTCTTTGTTCGTTTTCAAGCTAGGAACTTAGTCAAAATCACCAGATAATCAGTGGAAAATCAAAATATATTTATTCACTCAAAGCTGTCAAGATGCTTTGAGCGAACAGCCACAGAGTGCATGGGTTTCTCCATCCTTTTTTAAAGATCTTTTAGTTCAAAATTTAGACAACCATTATCAATAAAATAAAATGCAATATTTTTGCTCCATTAGCATGAACATCGTCCTTTCATATTCTGTTAAAACATATGTTTCCTTATTTTAAAGTTATGGCAAACTTCTTTATATATGGCCGCCCAAAGATCATGTGCTTCTCTAGAGCTTGTGTTACAGAGACATCTGTATTACCATCATCTCACTAATATTGCACAAATATCCAGGGCTCACAGAGCAATTCTACAGATGCCAACTGCTTTCAGATACCAACCCTGAGACAACATATAATGCTGCCAGGTTCTGCACAGCAGTGTTTAAAATCTGTCAGATGATGGAAACAAACATCTAGTAATGTGATGGATATAGTCTGCCACATACTAACTTTTATACTTCCCTAAACCCAACTAATTCTTCTAGATTCCTTTTAGACTCTTGTTTTACTATATACTTTCTGTTTTACCTGTTCTAACTTTTTTTTAAAATATTATTATTTTGGACTCTGATTTACCTTTTATGCTTTTTAATTGATTGTATCCCATCCTCCTTATGGTCTGGGATCATCATAAGGTTTTCATTTGATGGTTAAGCAGAAGTCTCTTTATTTATTTATTTTATTTATTGGTTCGATTTATATGCCGCCCTTCTCGGGAGACTCAGGGCGGCTTACAATGCGTTAAGCAATAGCCTTCATTCTTTTGTATATACCTGCTTAGTAGGGCTTTCGCCCACCCCCAAGCAGTGTTCCTTTTTTTATACAAAGTCAGTTTATTGCCCCCACAATCTGGGTCCTCATTTTACCTACCTCGGAAGGATGGAAGGCTGACTCAACCTTGAGCGTGGTGAGATTTGAACTCGCAGTAATTGCAGGCAGCTGGCAGCTAAGTGCTACTTAACAGCACTTTAGTGGCCAAATCCAAAAATGCCAAGGAATTTCTAGAAGCCTGGCACTCTGACAAATCAGCCATCAATAGTCTCATAGATATTAACAACATCTATAGTCAATACCAAAAAGGCAATCAATTAGCCCAAAAGAGAAAAAGACTCCAACACCTCTCTGCCAATAATCAAATCAGCATAGATTAATTCCAAGGTTAACTTCAGATCAACAATTAAGTAAACAATATCCCAATCAAGAAACTGCCAAAGAGCCATCAGTAAACAGCCCAGTCAAAAAATGTCTAAGACCAATTCTACCCACACAGACAAGCAAGTCACCAGAATATAAACTGACAGTGAAGTGGTTCGGGAATAACGAGAGGCACAAGCAAGCAAGTGACAACAGCTCTTTAATATACAGTGAGACTTCAGCAAAAACTCAGAGGCTGCAGCCCTCCTTATATACAATCCTGGAGGGACTGTCAGCCAATCAGAAACGTAGGCAGGTTTGAAACTCCCGCTTAAAAGTATCAATGCATAACACCCCTCCCTTCCCAGAAAGCACTAACATTCAGAAATTTACATATGTACACACAAAATCTCGCAGGTGCCTAGGACGAGTTCTCACTCTAGTTGACCTGCGCAGTTCAGTGTCTGGTGGGGCGTCGAGCTGATCAGAGGGACTTTCAGTCTCTTCCAGCTCTGCCAATGGAACCTCCTGGATTTTGTCCAGCTGGGAGTGACGACTCACTGGGGCAGCGCTGGAACCAGGGCTTGTCAGCTAAGTATTCTCGCGAACCCAGGCTTGAGTTAGCTGTTTTGGGAAAGTTGTTGTAGTTAGGTTCGGAGATGTCTAAATTAGTGTTTGCTTCGCCGACTACCCTTTTTCTAAGTTGGTCTATGTGGCGCTTCCAGAGTCTGTCTACCCCTACGTCAACCGTATAAGATTTTGGGCCTGTTATGCCCACAATGGTTCCTGCAACCCATAGAGGTCCGCTAGTATAATTGTGAGCGAACACCGGGGACCCAACCTGAAACTGTTTTAGTCCCGAGGTTTCTCCCTTGAAATTTTCGTGCGAGTAGTTAGGGTGAAGCCTGTCTAACACGCACCGAAGCTTCCTGCCCATGAGGAGCTCTGCTGGGCTTCTCCCTGTGGCTGTGCATGGTGTGGCATGCTGGACAGCTAACAATTGGTCTATCCTGGCCTGCCAGTCCCCATTATCTAGTCTGGACAGTGCCTCTTTGGCCGTTCTTACAAAACGTTCGGCCAATTCCGTTAGAAGCCAGGTGGAACGGGGCCAATAGGGCATGGCGGATGCCCAGTCCGGCCAAGTAGCCCTCGAACAGGGTCGCTGTGAATTGAGGACCGTTGTCAGATACTAGAGTATCCGGTAGGCCATGTGTGGCAAATAGCTTGCGAAGGGCTCTAATGAGTGCCTCGGCTGTGGTAGAGGGCATTAGGATTATTTCGAGCCATTTTGAAAAGGCATCGACTACGATTAAAAATGTTTGCCCATGGAAGGGACCGGCAAAATCAATATGGATCCTCCCCCATGGCCCTTTTGGTTTCTCCCACTCTCGGATGGGGGCTACTGGGGGATCGGGACGAGACTCCTGGCAGGGTCTGCACTTCCCCACCCACTCGGAGATAACTTGGTCCATGTTGGGCCACCAAACATAACTGCGGCTAAGCTTTTCATTCTGACAATGCCCGGATGCCCTTCGTGCAGCAATTCTAAGACCCTTGTTCTTAGTTTCGTTGGTACTACCACCCTGTCACCCCACAACAAGCAACCCCCTTGCATAAAAAGTTCGTTACATTTGTTAACATAACCTTGGTATTCCCCCCCCCCGTCCACTTTGACCGGCCACCCCTTCAGCACCCAGCCCATTACAGTGCGAATGATTGGGTCTCTAGCCGAGGCTTTTGCCACCTCGCAAGAGGAGATAGGCCCCAAAGTCAAAGTGTCCAGTAAAAGAATGGAGGCTTCTGGCGTTGGGTTGGCAAGTAGGTCAGGTAGGGGGCAGCGGCTGAGGGCATCCATGTGACCCAAAGTCCGTCCGGGTCGATGGACAAGCTGATACGAATAGGCCGATAGAAAAATGGCCCATCTGGTCAAACGCGGGGAAAGAGCAGCGGGGGAGGGCCTATCGCCTGCCAAAAGTCCTAGCAGGGGCTGGTGGTCAGTCACAAGTTCGAATTGTCGGCCATAGAGGTATTCGTGGAACTTTTTAACCCCCGCAATTGCAGCCAGAGCCTCTCTGTCCAATTGGCTATAGTTCCGCTCTGCGCTTGACAGGGTGCGAGAGTAGAACGCAATGGGCGCCTCTAGGCCATTCAGCAGTCTATGGCCTAGGACAGCACCAACTCCTACGGGGAAGGCGTCACAAACCAATACAAGCGGTAGCGCTGCGTTGTATTGGATTAAGAAACTGTCTTCAGATAGAAGTCTTTTTACTGCCTCAAAAGCGTCAGCTTGTGGTTTCCCCCATACCCATGGTATATTCTTCCCCAAAAGTTTGTGCAGGGGATCTGCAACGGTGGCCTTGTCCTTCAGGAACATTGAGTAAAAATTGAGGAGTCCAAGGAAGGCTTGGAGCTCCGCTTTAGTCTTGGGGGTAGGTGCGCTCTTAAAAGCTCTCACCTTGCTTTCGGTAGGGTGGATGCCTGTGCCATCCACCCTGTACCCCAGAAACTCCACAGAGGGAACAGCGATCATGCACTTGTTCTTTTTAAGTCTAAGTCCCGCTTCTCTAAAACAGGAAAGGACGTTCCTTACTCTGTCCCCTAGCTGACGTTCGTCCTGAGCACTGACCAGAACGTCATCAAAATAAGGCAACACCTCCAGGAGCCCTTGCAACAGGCGCTCCATGGTGCTTTGAAATAGGCCGGGTGCGATGCTCACCCCAAACTGGAGCCTGGTGCATTTGAATGCACCCCTATGAGTTACAATTGTTTGCACCTCTGCCGTGGCGTCGTCGACTGGTAATTGTTGATAGGCCTGAGCTAGGTCCAATTTGGCGAAAATTTTTCCGGGTCCCAGGAAGTGTAGTAGATGATGCACGATTGGCACCGGATAGGCACTCGGCTGCAAAGCCTTGTTGATCGTGCACTTGTAGTCGGTGCAAATCCTAATTGAGCTGTCAGATTTTACTGGGGTCACTATGGGGGTCTCCCATTTCGCATGATTGACGGGGACTAACACCCCCTGTTTAATTAATTTGTCCAGTTCCGCATTGATCTTCAGTTTCAATGCGAACGGCACCCGTCTGGCCTTAAGTCTTATTTGGGCTACGTTGGAGTCTAAGTTTAGTGAAATAGGGGTCCCCACATACTTGCCCAACGTGTCCCCGAAGACGTCCTGGAACTCGGTCAGGAGACTGTTCTTTAGTGATGACTTGGACATCAGGTGGACGCCGGTGAAGCCCATGCCAAGGGCTCGGAACCACCCCATGCCCAGAAGGCTAGGGAGCTGATTCATGACGATGGTCAGTGGCAGGTCTCTTTCATAGTCTCCGTAGGTGACTCGGAATGTGCCCATGCCTTCGAGGGGGACTCGGTTCAGTCTCTGCTTGGAGAGCTGGTCCTTCCGGAACGACGGCAGGAGGGTCTTTAGAGTCGCCCATGACATTATGGAGAAGAGCTGATCCGGTGTCGATCTCTATCGAGCATGGCTTGCCGTTGATTTCAGCCACCGTGCTGACTTTGTCCTCGATCGCCATGCTGGCCTGGTCTATGTGTATGCTGCGGCCATCTCGCGGTTCAAATTCACGCCGTTTTTTCGCGCCGCCTTCTCTCGTTGGCTGCTTCTGGCGCGTTGATTCCGGTTGGCTGCGGCGCTCACGTGGTTGGTGTTTTCTGGGCAGAATGGCTCTACAGACTCGCGCTAAGTGCCCTTTTTTCTCGCAACGCCTGCAAATGGCCTCTCTGTATTTGCAGGACAGTCTATCAAGGTGCCCGACACAGCTGGGACAGCTTCGCCGGGGGCTGCCAGTGTCTTTTCTCTGGTGCTCCATTCGGAAGACGTCCTCATCCGACTCGGACTCCGAGCTGGATCCGGCGTCTTCTCTGTGCACCGGGGCAGACTTGGGGCTGTCTTTGCTGGACAGCGGACGCTGCAGCATTTCTGCGGCTTTTGTGGAGGCTTCATGAGCCCTGGCCTCGTCTAGGGCTTCCGCAAGCGTCAAATCAGGCTTGGCGAGCAGGCGCCGTTGCAGCCTAATGTCCCGAACACCACAGATAAGTTGCTCAAGCAACGCATCGTCCAAGTCTCTATAGTCGCAATGGGTTGCGGCTTTTCTCAGACTGGCCATGTACGCGCTGACCGGTTCTCCCTCTCGTTGAATGCGCTGACTGAGTTGGTATCGTTGCACGAACTTGGAGGGAACGGGAGCGTAGTGAGCCCAGAGAGTTGCCATCAGGGTGTCCCAGGATACGGTTTGAACCGGCGTTGGCTCACACAGTGACTCGGCCATCTCGAACACGTCCGGTCCGCAGTGGCTTAGGAAGAGGGCTCTCTTTCGATTAGCGGAGAGACCCTGCATGTCGCTGGCTTCAAGCGAGCATTCGAACCTTGTTAGGTACGAGACCCATTTTTCGCGGGTCAGATCAAAAGGCTTGGGCGGAACGTAGGCAGACATGTTCGGTATGCCTCCTGTAGTTCGCCTCGTCGCCTAGCTGAAGCTCGTGGTCTCACTGTTTCACTTCTTGTGGCCTCTATCCCACCTTAGTCGCCAATGAAGTGGTTCGGGAATAACGAGAGGCACAAGCAAGCAAGTGACAACAGCTCTTTAATATACAGTGAGACTTCAGCAAAAACTCAGAGGCTGCAGCCCTCCTTATATACAATCCTGGAGGGACTGTCAGCCAATCAGAAACGTAGGCAGGTTTGAAACTCCCGCTTAAAAGTATCAATACATAACAGACAGCAAATCATCAGAATATAAACTGATTATTTAATTTCACAATATATAGACAGATTTAACCATAGTTTCAATTGGGAAAATGTGACGATGCTAGACCAGGCCAAACTAGCACTGATTATGTCACGTCTGCAAGAAAAGAAGTAAGCTCAGAGAGCATAAAGAGCATTTCATCCCTGAGCTACATATAGTCTTTCTTATTTGTACATTTTGTATTTACCAGATTCATCTTTTTTGCATTTGGGCCTTCAGTATTTAATCTAACAGAAAATTAATGGATTTTTGAGGATTTATTTCAGTGGAAGTTTTACTTATACTTTTAATGTAATATTACAAACACCATATTAAAGAAAGTGATGAGATTTTGGCATAGTCAAGAAGCTGCTCAGTATTTTGAATGGGTAAGAGGAGTTTAGAGGCTGAATATCAGATTGCCTTCATTTGTTAGTCTCTTCATTTCTTCAGAATGTTCTTCAAGATGTTCTTTGCCTAACAGTAGCAATGCTGACAATAACTATAAAGGCAGTGTTGAAATGAATTGAAACTAAATTAAGGATATTAGATTTGATTATCTCTGTAATCCATCCTTCCTTCCTTCCTTCCTTCCTTCCTTCCTTCCTTCCTTCCTTCCTTCCTTCCTTCCTCCCTCCCTCCCTCCCTCCCTCCCTCCCTCCCTCCCTTCCTCAGATTTTTGGTTTGTTTTGTTCCTCCATCTGTGTTGCTTGCTAACTTTTGCCAAACCCACAGACTGGCTATTTTCTTCTTTCCTAATTACTTGGCCTATTTGATTCATTTATAATGCTGACTTTCATGCAAAACGAATGAAACTGAATATAAATTTTCTAAATGGGAGTATGTGGGCAGATTAAGAAAGTGATTCATTGACCAGCAGGAAGTAAAGGTTTGCAGCTAATATTCTAGTGGTATTCATGAACAAGATGTGATAAACTAATGTCACAAAAGTATTATGAAGAAAGACTTCCTGTTTGATTTTTCCTTGCTTTATTTCCTACAGTGAAAAGTATGAAGGAAATGGTTTAACGGGATTAATCATATGCTATTAAATTCTGTGGTTCTATTTCCATCTAGGCTGGCAAAGATATTCAGAATGAAAAGGTTTATAACAGGAATTTTTCAAAGAGGCATAACCTAGCAACAGGCATTTCATTAGGGCCATGATGGCGAACCTATGGCACACGTGCCAGAGCTGGCACGCAGCACCCACTCTGATTACATGCGAGCCATTGCTCCAGTTCAGCTCTGCTGTGCATGCGTGCATGCCTCCCGCCAGCCAGCTGGTCTTCGGGTCTCTGCTATGCATGTGCGGGTGGTGGGGTATATGCAGGACGGCTGTGTGCGCATGCAGAAGAAGGTGGGGTGCATGTGGGAGGCACACGCATGTGCAGGGGGACACGTGTGGAGGATGTGCGCACATATGCGCAGGGAGGAAGGGTGCATGCAGGGGATGCACACGCATGCGTGGGGGCAGGCCACATGCACAGGGGCCACATGCACATTGCATTTTGGGGGGTCAGGTGCACATGCACGCCTTTGCACACATGCATATGTGCTATTAGCATTCGGTCCAGAAAAGGTTAGCCATCACTGCATTAGGGTCTCTTAAACAGAAAATCAGAAGAGCCATAGAGATATGCAATATCCTTCACTAAGAATCTAGAGGATACCTGCACCTGCTTAAAGGTGCAGTAGAAAAAGATATCTGATAAAAGAGAATATTTGTAGCTCAGGGTTGTAGCAACATCCTTGATGCTTTCTGAGATTGGTTGTTTTCTTATAGATGTTTCATTACCCATACTAGGTAACATCATCAGTGTGAGTAAGGAATGGGGTTTGCTCTCAGTTTATTTTCTAGTGGCTTGCCCTATCAGGGTTGGTGGGGATGATTTAGAGGTTCTTTTTTTTTTTATTGAAAAAGTTTTCAAATACAAGTTTTTCCCCCTTTTTCCCCCTCCTCTTCCCTAACCCCCCCTCACCACCCATCCCCCCCTGTGACTTCTTCACAACAATAGGCTATTTCATAACTAATTACATACATAATATCTTTCCTTTCCCTTACTCCCTCCTCAGAATACTGACCCTTAGCATATTATTCTTATAACTCCCATTTTTACGATAATCTGCCCTTTTTCTCCTCCCCTAAACTTATAGTGTATTATTACAATTTAACATTTAATCTTTTATATATATTAATATAACATTTTATATATATATATATACATTTTATATATATTAATATAACATCCAAATTTAACATTTATTCAGTTCTATCCAATTCCTCCACTCCCCTAAATATATGACTTAAGGATCCTTTTTCTTAGACTAATCAATCAGTAAACTAACCTATTTCAACCCTTCAATTCCTACAAAATCATGCAATACAATTCTAAATATAACCCACTGCCCACTTTACTAAAATATACACATATCTATATATGCATTCCATTTTGTAAAAAGAAAAAAGACAATAACTTTAAATTTATAATCCATATAATATCTTCTTTGATGTCTTTCCACTGGATCGTTAAATCCATCACCCATAATAGGGTAAAATAACATGCTGGTGCAACAGTTTGTTCAAAATCTTCAATCATCTTCTGCCCCCATCAGTAGTAGATATCCTCGTATATATATAAAAGTAAAAACAACCACCCGAGTGACATTATAATTATATCCATATAGTTATAGTTGTGGTATTCATCAGGATTGTTGATTCCCATCATCCTAATGGGTAACAACCAGGTCTTCTGCATGCCCCAGCGTGACTCTCTTGCCTTGTAACTCAAAATAATTATAATATATTTACCAGTAAAAGAAATCCAGAGTAGATAATTCAAATCCAACAAGGTAAGGCTCTTTTCACATCCCAAAGTCACGGCATTACAGAGATCTGCCACAATCCTCAGGATAGTATTAAACAATTGTTCGCCTCCAATATCTTTTCAGATATTCATTCATTTTTTAATGATTTAGAGGTTCTTTGATTGGGCTGTTTATTGTTGGCTTGTTTGACAGTTCCTTTATTGGGGTATTGTTTACTTGATTATTGGTTTGATGTTAATCTTGAAGTTAATCAATGCTCATCTGGGTGCTGAATGGTGTTGGGAGATGCTTTGGTCTATTTGTTCTCTTTTTGGCTTGTTGATTATTTCCTTTGCATAGTATACAAATATTGCTTATGTCTATATGTCTATTGATGGCTAGTTTGTCAGGGTGCCAAGCTTCTAGAAATTCCCTAACATTTTTGGCCTTGGCTCGGTCTAGGATGGTCACAGTTTCCCAGTTGCAACTATGGTTGAAATTGATTTTTTGAATAGGGAGTTCAAATTATGCATTTCTTTTGAAATGGTAGGGATTACATTTACTTTTTAAAGAAATTTGGCCTCGATTCATCTATTCTTGCATGGTATTAGATCTGTGGAAGACATTTAACAAGGCCTTTGCTTTCTCTGAGAAATCCCAACAGAAGCGTGGCTGCCATTTTCTGGTTATCCGCAGTTTCTGAATTTTATATAGTCCTTTGTGAGCTTAACTCTGTTTTTCTACTGGTGAGCTTTTATTATTAATGTTTTGTTTTTATATTGTAAATTGCTACTGGCTAGTTTTATCTGGAGTGAGTAGGTTATAAATGTGTTAAATAAATGAATAATTGAGTAGTATATTGTAAAGACAGCTATTTTGTTCTGTTGAATGCACAGCTCTTTCGTATTCAAAAATCTCAGGAGAAGAAATTTGCCCTTCATTTTAAGTGCATTTGGAATATATATATATATTCAGACCTAAAACATTCACCGTTAGTTTATTCTCTGTTTTCCTATGAATCTAATGTACTGATTTAACAGGATATATGAGAAATATAATTTCAGATGCTGCGTTCTGCTTACCTGAAAAAGAATCCCACTGTTGTTGACTGAAAAGCTTGACTCTACCTGCATACTAATTTGTTAGGTTTCTGTTCAGAGCCCCCCAAAGCAGGCATTTTTGTCAGTTGCCATGGCGCTGTATGCTGTTCCTCCCTCTCGACAGCTTCACTTAACATCTTCCTCTATCCTTTATGCCCAGTTCATTCACCCAGAAAGTTCAGCTATTAAAACAATGCCTTGAGGAAGGGCTGAGGAAGGGCAAAGGCACAGGGTGAAGAGGTAAACCATGCCTGTAGATGTCTAAGGGGACTTGGTTCTGTGACCCCTCTGGAAAATACAAACCACAAACCATGTCATATTCATACTTGATAGATATGCACATATACAAACTCTCATGAAAATAGAACTAGGATGAGGGTAAGCCCCAGCTGTGGATTTTTTCAAATTTGTTCTATTGTATAAAAGAGCAAACCGAGCACTAAAACATAGTGTTGCATGGTTGTGTGTTTGAATTGTCTCTCAAATGCACCAATTAATAGCCAAGACTTCTCCTTTGACTTCTCCTTCTCCTCTGACTCCGGACAACAGGCTCTGCTGTTTATCTCTGTCAGTCTCTGTTAATTAGAATCTGTTTCTTTCTTATCCACAGGACAGCTTTCCTGCTCGCTTTGGAGGCATCCATTTTGTGAACCAGCCGTGGTATATCCATGCTCTCTACACACTAATCAAGCCCTTCCTCAAAGACAAGACACGGAAAAGAGTAAGTAATGAGAAAATGAAGCAAGTGTGTGATGTTGCAAGCCTACACGTGATATTAGGGAATTTCTACTCTTCTCTGCCTCTTCCTTTTTCTTTGTGGTTTGCAACAAGGGATGATGTCTCAGCTGGATTTTGTCAGCAGCCTACATTTAATCACTATTTCAGCAGGAGAGAATTATTTCCAGGTTCCAAGCCAAGTATCAGAAAATCTTTCATCATATACACATGGAAAAAGCAACTTTCTGTAAAATATAAAATTATCTAATTTTCAACCCAATGCCCTTTTAATGCCATGGACGATTCATCCTGTTCCCTACAGGACACAATAGGTTGCTAAACCCATTGATAGATAACATTTCAAGTCTATGTTATCAAAGGATAACATAGATCCTTCCCCCCCCCCAAACATTTTAACCTTGGGAGAAATCTCAGATTTTGCTGTTAGCATACTGTTTTTTATGTAATCAGTTGACAGCAAAATCACTGATAACAAATCAAATGCTATTATAAAAGGGAAAAAAACCTTGGGATATTGATTTTTATGATGCATGCATGCATCCATCAACTTTTCTTTTGTTAGGAAATGCAAAATTATGCTAAGTAAAAAGTAAGAAATAGTAAGCAAGAGTTAGTAAAGTTAGTAAAGTTCATATTCAAGACATGAAATAAGGAGGCAGCAAAAATTTGGTTGACTAGAATTGAGAATATCTTTGAAAAGAGAAAGATAAGATGTTCAAAGAAAAATAAGACCATGTATGAAGCAGTATATGGACATGATAAAGGCAAGGTAGAATTGTTCGAAAGGTCAGGAAAGTATCCTGAGGTATAGCAAATGATTCCAAAATACATTAAATTTATTTAGATTTTCCTTTCTTTAACATTTGGCCTATTTCTTTTTTGAGATTATTATTTTTTATTATTTTTCTGTTCTTTGGGACACATTATTTTATCCTAGCAGAAAAAAAGGATAATGGAGATATTTTTATCTACGCATGAATATATAATTCAATGATGGTTAACCTTTTTGGCACCGAGTGCCGAAATGGGGTGCATGCATGCCAGAGCACCGGAACCCAGAAGAGAGCAGCTGGCCGCTACGTCCATGCACACCGGGTTCCATCGCACGCATGTGCGCCAGACAGCTAGTCTCTTCTGGGCTTGTGCGAAGACCAGCTGGTCGGCGTGCATGTGTGTGCCGGAACCCACAAGAGAGCAGCTGGCTGGTGCGCATATGCGTGCTGGACCAGCTGGCTGGCGCACATGCGCACAACGAAACCCAAAAGAGCAGCTGGCGATGGCGGACATGCCCACAGAGAAGGCTCTGTGTGCCACCATAGGTTCGCCATCACGGATATAATTCATTCATATGTATGATTTAAAAGAGTTACTTGTAAATGCAATTCTTCTAATGGAAAGCATTGTAGCCGCAGAGGCTATTTGATTATAATGTGGCTCTATTTGCTTGATCAAATCTTTTTTAAAATTATAATAAATTGAGGGATATTGTGAACAAGGACTAGTAAACTGCAATTTTATAGATATTTCCATAAAAATAAACTCTTTTGAATTTAATGATACTTATACCAGCCTAGTCATGGAGAGGATTATACTATCGGTTGTTTTTTTTTAATGTAGTGTCCATTCATCCATAATGAGGCAAGAATAAGAAGACAATTCTGTAAATTTTATATATTAAAATCTTATAAAGACATCCATTAAGTTATATTGGATGTGAGAAATTGCAGGTCAATTCAATGTGATGATTTTTTTTCCCATCCTATTATGAGAGCAGTAAAGTCAGAAGGTGTTGATTTCTTGCTATGTATGGCATTATGTTCTGCAGTCTCTGGTTGCTGTTTGGTTGCAGGGCATGGGGATCTATGGGAGGGCAAGGGGGGAGCAAATGACAAAGATGCATTGTGACATCATGATTCAAACACCATTAAACTTGTATCACACATCCGAATGCAGGATACTTAAAGGTGAAATATTATATCATGATATTACCATTTGTAGATAATCTGGGTTTCCTGTATACACTTCTGTTGCCGGAGCACATAGTTGCTCAGAGGTTTGGACATACTTAGGGTAGGATTCTTTAGGCATCTTACCTGAAGAATCTTGGTTTCAGATGCTGCTGCTCACTCATGCCCAGAGTTTTTTGTGGCCACAGCAATGGTTTCTTAGCTCTCTGTCAATGTTCTTTAATGTACTGCACTCATGGTGGAGGAACTTCAAAGATCAAAGTCAGAATGGAATGGAAACTTCAACATCATTGTTCTTGAACACTTTATTTTCTTATCCATGTTTGTACAGTTTATATGTTCATTACCATTTGTTTATTCAGTAATCAAACACAGAATTATTTGATTGGATTGATGTTATCCAATCCTTGCTTTAAGGCTGAAATATTTCTTAGACTTATATAAATATGTATCAGATTATCACATTCTAATAATATAGTAATACAATAAGGTGATGACTATGCATAAAAATATATTTCAAAAGAGACAGAGAACAAAAATGAAAAGAATACTAAAACAAGTAGGTAGCAGAGTAGAAATGCAATTAACTACCTCTCTTAGTTTTCTGATATATGACTTGTTAGTTGGAGCTGAAGTCCAATACATCTGGAAACAGCTGAAATACATGAAAAGTTTCAGGAAAAATAGATTGATTTTATCTGGAATTGACAGTCAACAACAAGGGCATAATGGCTGGACTCTGTTGTCATTCATCAACTGTTCACAAGGCAAACCTCTTGATGAATGTGTGAATGTCCAAATAGGGATTTATATTTTGAGACCAAAATTATTTGCCTGCAAGAAGGCAATGAAAACACCAAAAGCTTGGCTTAATTCCAACAGGTCAATCGCTATTTTTTTTTTTTTTTTTGCAAAACAGTAGTACAGCTAGTCCTCAATTTATGACCACAATTGAGCCCAAAATTTATGTTGTTAAGTGAGAAATTTGTTAAGTGAGTTTTGCCCCATTTTTCAACTTTTCTTGCCATATGTGTTAAGGGAATCACAGGAGTTGTTAAATTAATAATACGGTTGTTAAGTGAATCTGGTTTCCCCATTGACTTTGTTTGTCAGAAGGTTGCAGAAGGGCATCACATGACCCCTGCATACTGCAGCTGTCATAAATGTTGGTCAGTTGTCAAGCATCTGAATGTAAATCATGCGGCCATGGGGATGCTGCAACTGTCACAAGTGTGAAAAAAAGCTGTACAGGTGAGTTCCTCCAGTTCGGCCCGGTTCCCCCGAGCCAGTAGTGGTAACTGTTTGAAGTTACAACGGCACTGAAAAAAGTGATTTATGACTATGTCACTTTTTTCAGTGCCGTTGTAACTTCAAACAGTCACTAAGCAAACTGTTGTCGTAAGTCGAGGACTACCTGTACAGCTTTCTGAACATTATTCAAAGGCAGGTTTTACATAAAGGGCAATTCCACTGTTCTTTCACTATCAATGTATCTTTTCCTTACTTTTACAAAAATCTTGATTATTGGAATGGCACAAACACACTGTAACAACATCTAATATCTGTTTTTTTTAAAAAAAGATCTTTCTTCACGGAAACAACCTTAATAGCCTTCACCAGCTCATACACCCTGATTGCTTACCTTCAGAGTTTGGAGGGACTCTTCCTCCCTATGACATGGGCACTTGGGCTCGGACGTTACTTGGACCGGATTACAGCGATGAGAATGACTACACTCACACATCTTACAACACCATGCATGTGAAGCATTCATGTTCCAACCTAGAGAGGGAATGCTCTCCAAAACTCATGAAAAGGTAAGATCAAAGAAAAAAGCTTCCATCTAGAAGAATTTTGTCTGTTTTCTCTCTTTAACTAGAGGATTAGGAAATATATCTGGGCTTGAAATCACCATGAGTAGCAAGAAAGAAATTTTGAAAAATTTGCCATCTAGTGTTTATATAGATTTTTGCAGCCCAGATATGGAACAGTTCTCACCACTTCAGGAGAACTGGTTGCCTGCAGAGCTGGCAGCAGAGTCGGACAGTGAGGAGGCTGGGGAGGATCATGGGCCAGTCCTGGAGTCAGGGGAGGGCCCAGATGAAGGCTCTGTGTCAAAGGCAGAGATGGGGCCAGGGCCATCTGGGAGTGATGTGCGGACTCTGAAGCCTCCAGAGTCAGACAGCAGAGAGGCAGAGGAACAGGAGGAGCCTGTTCCTAGTGCACGTATGCGCAGAGCTGCCAGAAGACAAGAGCAGCTAAAGCAAAAGGGAACATTCGGGAGTAAGGCCAGAAGATGATTGGCCCTTCCCATTAGGCTTAAAAGAGCAGAAAGGCTCTTGTGCTGTTTGTAGGAAAGCAATGTTGCTAAATCTGTTTCCAGTCGGTGTCTCTTGTTTCTGAACTTGATGGGGCTTTGCCAAGAAAGGCCTTTTTCTGAAGGACTTGTTTTGGAATTAATTTGAACTAAGTTGGGAATGAAGTAATTCTCAGCTGTTATAATAAAATAGTTTTGTTTGGGACTAATTGTGTCTTGTAATGACTAAGTGAGCCTATGTCACAACAAGCGGTGAGGTTCACTTACCTTCCCTACCAGTTCTCAAATGTCTTTCTCATGCACAGTAGGCGCACGTTACATCAAGTTGGGTGGGCAGAGCAGCTACCGGTTCGCATGATCTGGAGAGAACTGGCTGAATTCCACCACTGCATATAAACATATACACATACACATGTACGTATGTATAAATAATTTTTATCTGGGCTGCAAAAATCTATACAAACATTAGATGGCAATGTGTTCAACATACATATAACATTTTCCTGGCTTTTATTAATGACAACTGATCTTCCTGGGGTTGTTCTCTATCACCTTATGCTTCAGTTCAACATCAGTAGTTTATCCTGGGGATGGGGGACAGAGTCAGCTTTGTGTGCAGGCAATAAGATGGTGCAGCTGAATATACAAGGAAGCTATGGGAGGTATGGAGTCAGGTTACTGCTGCCTGCATGCTGATCAGCTGCTTGACAATCTGCTTGGCAGCAGATATAAAGGAAAAGTATGCCTTCAAGTCTGTTTTGATTGCTGGTGACGACCCTTGCCGTTTTCTTGACAATATTTTTCAGAAATTGCTTGCCGTTTATTTCTTCCTATGGCTGAGAGACATGACTGGGTTCACATCACCCAACTGATTTAGGACTTAGAACTCATGGTCTCCCAGTTCTAGGTTGGTACCTTAACCATTACAGCAAAGTGGCTCTCAACAACAAAGGAAGGGAATATTAAAACTGACGTGCTCCGGGTGTCAAATACACTAGGTACATTAATGGTGTCATGTTGTACATAACAAGTGATTTGGGTGCCTTCTGAGCACACCAAACAGGGTTGAAAGGACTCTCTTTATCATGGAGTAAAATAAACTCTGAAACTATAATGCTCTGAAATTTAAAAAGTTAAATCTACCCATGTACTATTTACTACCCATGTACTATGTACTAACTGTTTTTAATGACAGTTATATTTTTTATAATATTCTGCTATCTGAAAAAATTCTAGAGCAGTTCATGCCATAATTGATCTTCAAGCAGTTTGAAAGCAGTGTGATAATTATCGAAAAGCTGCATGGGCACTAATGAATAAGTTTTATGTTATCTCATTTTTAATTGCATAATTTACTTAATCAATTTTTGAAATGCTATATATCTTGATATATATCTCGATTTCAGTAAAGATGTGTTAATATATGTTATTTGGATTATTGATCCTGACAATGTTTGGACATATTTGTTTAGTTTGTTAGATGTTCAGCATCACTTGGCAAATTGGCAGTCAAATAAATCAAATGCATAAATAAATATCCTATGCTACTTTGATTAGTAATCTAGTTAAGTGTGGATTGCATAAAAGGATTATTGTTAGCTAGAATATTGAGTGAGTTGCCACAAGATTTAGTCCTAGTACTTGTACCCATTAATATTGTAATTATGGTCTGGGATAACTCATTTTTTAATAATTTGAAATCAGTGCTTATCAAATTTGCAGATGATACAAAATCAAGTGGGCTAATATCCCAGAAAACAGATATAAAATTCAAAATAATTTTGGTAAATTTGAAATGTGTGCTAAAATTGAGAGAACGACATGAAACAAATTCAAATGCAAAATTCTTTGCTGAGTAAACAAGAATCCGAGGCACATATAAAAGGAGGTGGATTAGAAATAGATTGTATGAAAAAGTTATTGTAATATTGTGTATTTCAAATTAAAATATAAGCCGATATAGCGTAATGCCAAAACACAGGTAAATACAATTTTAGGCTTCATCAACAGATAAAAAATTCCAGATGTGAGAAGTGACCAAAATACATCTTGAGCATTATGGACACAATTGTTTAAGAATTAATTGGGAAAATTAGAACAGGCTCAGTAATGGCACTTAGGATGTTTAGGGGATTTAAAAACAATGATGAAACATTGAAGCAATTTGGAATGTTTTCTTACAAAAGGAAAGCTGATGGGGGAATATGATCCCTCTTTAAATGAATAGGATTTCTTCTGTGAGAGGAAAGTCAAGAGCTTTTTTTCCCATCATTTTAAAGACAGGGATTCATGGATTTATTGGTTGATATTGACTGTTGACACCTCCTGACCATAAGGAGACAGTTGGATATAGTTAGGCAGTTAAGGATTTACTCATCACTACTCATTTGGAGTATTTTAATGCACTGCACAATGGCTGCTGTTGAAAAACCACTCTGAAACTGCAGTTGGCATTCAATATGGTAGCCACCAGAAACAGATAAGATCTATGCTGAAGGCTCAGCATTGGCTTCCAAGAGTTTCTGGGTGAAATTCAAAGTGTTTGATGGTGACTTATAGCTTGGCACAGTGGTGTATTGCAAATTTTTTTACTACTGGTTCTGTGGGCATGGCTTGGTGGGCGTGGCAGGGGAAGGATATTGCAAAATCCCCACTCTGGGGCCAGCCAGAGGTGGTATTTGCCAGTTCTCCGAACTAGTCAAAATTTCCGCTACCAGTTCTCCAGAACCTCTCAGAACCTGCTGGATTTCACCCCTGGTTTGGCACCAAGGTACTTGCTAGACTGCCTCTTCCTACCAGAACAATAATCCTGCAAAGAAGTATTTCTTTCCCTCATTTTCATGCATAGGAACCAAGGCTAGAAACTTCTTATTATGTTTCCATTCCTTTGGATTAGCCCTCATGCAGAAATCAGGCTTGCCATTTATTAAGGCATTAGACTGGCACAGAGCAGATCCAGGTTATAATCTAGCACCATTTATTTGGGAGTCGTTTTAGCTAGATATCATGAGACTTAATTCTAAATAAGCTTGCATAGGATTGTGCTCTATTACAATTTTTTCATCAATATGAATAGTATAACTCTAAATAATAGAAAACAAATTACAAACATTTCTCATGTTCAGTTCTTCTTGTTGCTGCACATAATAATCAACATAGTACACAATATTATAGTTATTATCTATTTGGTGATAGGGAATATAGATGGCTGTTTAAATACTAAACTATTAATTTTAATAGAAGAGAATATATGTAACTCACGGTTGAACAGAGAACCTCGGTGCCCTCTGACCTTAGCTGTTTGCTTGCAGACATTTTGTTACCAGACTAGGTGACATCTTAAATGCTAGGAAAGAATGGAGTTTGCCCTCTGTTTAAATATAATAGGTTACTTTGTCAGTGTTTGTGGGGGTGTTGTTTTCTCTTCAGTGGTGCCTTGATTAGGCTGTTGTTTACTACTTGATTATTTGTCTGAGTTGCTACTTCCTTAATTAGGGTATTGTTTATTGTTTGTTTGTTTGTCTGATGTTAACCCTTGTGTTAATTCCTGCTTATTTTAGAGTTGATTATTGATGAAGAGGTAATCTGGTCTTTTTGTTTCCTTTTTAGCTTTTTTATTGTCCTTTTTGAATGGTATGTAAATGTAGTTTATATCTATGTGCCTATTGATCGCTTATTTGTCCGGAATCATCCAGAAATTCCTTAGCATTTTTTTAAAGCTTAATTTAGAATGCTTACAGTTTCCCAGTTGAAACTATACCTGAGTTTGTCCACATCTTCTGACTGTTATTTGGTGTTCATGAATGTGAAGACTTCTAGTCTTCTGCCTTTTTGCCCTGCATGGTGGCTGTTACAGTCTTAACAGACTGTTGTAAATGACTAATGTTTTTTCTTTCTTGAGCTACTGAGTCTTTTGAGTTAGTTAAGATGTTTTAAAGTGCTTTAGTGTATTTGTGTTGCTGTATGGTTTAACAGCCTGTTGGTTATTTCTGATTTTTTTTAATGCATGGTACTATTGTCCTTTTCCTAACTTGTGTTGGTTGTATTGTAGTGAGTTGAATAGTCAGGTACTTTTTGATAAACTTGCATGGGTATCCAATTTGTTGGAAGAGATTGAATAGCGGCTCTGTTTCATTTTCCTGGTATTCTGGGTTGCTATAGTGAGTTTGTGCTCATCTGAGTAATGTTCTTATATATATATCCCCTTGTGGGAGGTTGGATTGTTACTTTGGTAATGGAGCATGTGGTTAGTGTGGGTGGTTTTTCAATAGACTTGCTTTTCTAATTTTCTGCCATTTCCTCTCCTGAAGAAGATATCCAGAAAAGGTAGTGTGTGGTTATTTTCTTCTTCCCTTGTGAATGTTATCCTTTAAAGATGTCGCTGATTGTTTCATGGGTTTTCTCAATTGTTCCTTTATTATTATGACAAATGTGTCATCAACATACCAGATCCATACTGTTGGTTGTATGCATGGGAGTGCTGTAGCTTCTAGATACTGCATTACAGTCTCTGCTATCAGTGTTGAGAATGGTAATTCCCATTGGTGTTCTTCTGAATTATTCTGAATTATTTTTGTATGGTGTGCTGACAGTTACCTTTCAAAGAGTAGTGGAACTGGGTGACATTTCAATTCAACTGGATTTCATTCTTAATTAATGTTATGTATAAATCAATATTTTTCTCTTTTGTGAAATCAATATCAATTTGGTAAAGCAATTGGAGATAACAAGGCTTTGGGAGACCTTTGCTGGTTGTATTCTCATGATGTTTGTGAATAAAAATGTACATTGAAATGAATCTTAAATCACAGATGTAGAGATTTAGAAGCAGAGGTGTCTGCTGAAAGGGGAGTCAAAAAGTAAAAATGGTAGCCACAAACTTGTGAAAGAGATGGAGCTTGATTTCACATCAATATCACACCTTGCTTGATCCCCTTGTGGATATCATGGTTAGAAGGGTACTTTAAAACTGTTATGCCCGGGAGGACCTTATAAATAAAATGGCTGAACAAATTCCATTTTTTTTCCTATTGGAGAATACTTTCTGCATTTTTACTGTTTTAAATTTCTTTTCCATCTCTAATTACTATGACAACTTAATTGTCCTTTATGTGCTGCCCACACTGCAAGAGAAAGAAGTACTGGCACTATAGAGAAACTATAGTATGTACCTCAGGGAAAAACCCTCATACCACTTGCCATGAAAACCATACCAAATCAACTGCAGATTTCCCAAGTGACATTGACAAAATTTACAACTCAATATGAATTTTAATATTTATCTCTTCTACCCCAATAATAACTGGCATGGTGTAATGTGTCTTCCTTTCAAATGGTAGGTTCTGTGTGGAATCCCCAGTGAAGTATTAAGCTGGTGGGCACCAAAAGCTGGCAGGCTTTTTTCATGAATGGTCCCCAATTATGCAACTCTTTTGCACCCTGATATAAAAAATATATGGTCACATACATTACATATCTTCCTCCTCCTTCTCTCTCCTCTCAAAAAGACCACAAGTCTTTGGGGATTTCTCTTTCTAAATAAAGCTTAACATAGGTAAATACTGTTCTTCAGATCTCTCAGGGTTTAGACAAGTGACACCATAAACATGTCAAATGTTTATTAACATTCCAGTTCTAAAAACTGAGGGAAGAGCTGGGTTTTGAGTCCTTTCAAAAGGCCAACAGGTTAGGACCACTTAGTCTTCAGGGTGAAGGATGTTTCATGGTGCGGGTACCAGAACAGAGAAGGCACATCTCCTAAGTCCTGTAAGAAAACACTGTTTCACAGAAGGGACCTGGAACATGCTTACCTTGCTGAATCCAATAAGATAGAGAGAATCTACCAGAATCAGGCACTCTCTCAATTAACCTAGATGTATGCCATATAGGGCTTCACACTGGATAACAAACACCTTGAGTTGCACCCAGAAACTTACTGGAAGCACACCCAGCTCAATGCTGTTACATGATATTACGTGGGGATAACATTCTGGATTACTGCATTTTGGACTAGATTTGAGTTTCAAAATACACTTTCAGGGCATTTTCACATACACCATATTGCAGTACTCCAGTTAGGAAGTCATTAATACATGAGTAACTATGAGCAGAAGAACTTAATCCACAGAGAGGTGCAACAGATTGATTTGTGCAAGGGTCTTCTTGGCCACAGCTTCCACCTGTCCCTCAAGTGGGAGCCCAGGAGAACCCTTAGATGACACACGATAGCTGAGATTGTCAGAGAGGTACCACATTCAGAGTTATTGATGAAAACTCTCCAGATGAGGGGATTCCCTAAAACCTATAGCCACTTAATCGTGCTAGAGTTGAGTTAGAGCCTGTTCTTCCTCAAATTCTCACAACAGAACAGAACAAAGATGTATAATTATGTATCAGTGATCAATCCTGTCTCAGTGCTATGCCCCAGCCTGAACCCAACCTGAAAAAGATTCTAGATAATCTGTTTCCTCCAGGATCCTTTGAAGCTATGGGCCTAAAAAGAGTTTCATCCAAGTTGAAGCCTGGATGAAAATTGTCAAGATGTCATGGATGCAGCAATGGCCTCTTGAGGAGTGGTAAACTTCTTATCAACTTCTAATCAACAAGATCATGTTTCATTTTGCGTCTCAGAAGTGAAGAAGCTTCTTGGATGAGCATCAAAATGTTTTCAAAGAAAAAAAAAACCCAAGAAAGTCCAGTTGCTTTCAGAAAAGCTTGGGACAACTATCTGCTCTGTTTCATAGCTCATCTGCTTTCTACAAAGCAAAATGCACTGCAGGAGGACAATAATCTTTAGGAGTTTCTAAATATTGTAGCCTTCAAGATATCCCTGAGGTACAACGTCCAGTATCGTCAACCTTTGGCCAGGTTGGCTTGGGCTGCTGGGAATTGCTTATATCAATATGATTACATATATGCCACTTTGGCAGCAGCCTCCTTTCCTCAGAATAATAAACAAGAAGGAGTAACACATTTTGATCATTAAGGGAACAGGTATAGATTGGATTTTTTTTTCTTTACTTGGTATAATATTAACCTAGTATTATAGAAAGGCACTTCTAGACCAGTTTTGCAGAATCATGAATATCAGAGATCTTATTCTTTCTTTAGCAGTAAACAATCTGTGATATTGCCTAGATTATTATAATATGAAACTACTTTGGTTGACTCATAATGGACAAACTGATCACGGGAAATATAAATGTTTGCTTTTCATTCCCTGCCATTTTCTTAGTTGAGCCTAAGATTCGAATGGGAGTCTCAGGCTCAAATCTTTATTTTGCAAATTAGTTTTGGTAAAGGAGTGGGTCCTTTCAATTCATTGCAAATGATCCAAGACTTAATTTGAAGGTTAGAAAGTTATAGAAGCAAAGCAGCCTACCTTCTTTCTCTCAATGAAGAGATTATTTGTCCTTGGAAGGAAAACATTTGCAACAAGCTGCAATTGATTTCCTGGGAGGAAATCAATGTCTTGATTTGGGAGATTGTTTTGTTTTGGGAGATTAATATTCCAATTGAGGATTTCTTGTTTAGATCAATTGAGCTCAGCAGAATTCCCTAAGTATATTTTCCAAGATAATTTTCATTAATATTTTAAAAAAGAGAGATGGTAGCTTTGCTAATTTTACCTGGTAACTGCTGGTGATTATTTAGATAGAATATATTTAGGTAGAATATAATGTTTACTTTTAAAATTTAGTTAATGGTTTAATGGCATTTAACATGCGGGAATCACAGTCCACCATTAATTCAATTAATTCTGTGTGGTTGATCTCACAGCATTTTGGAATATTGTTCAGTTATCGCTACATACCAGGAACCAGTTCCACAGAGAAAGGTTTTTCTGCGGACCAGAAAGGGTGTGGTTTTGCATGCTGCCTGCATCCCATGGATGGGGCTTCACTTGTTTGTGTGGACCGGTTGCTGGCATGCCGCAGACTGGGGGTTGGGGATCCCTGATTCAGAGTCCTCATAATAATACCTGAACCAAATTGGCTTCCAAGTTTTTTCAGGAGTTGAAAAATATACAGCTGATAGCTACCTCATTGAGATAATAGGTGAATTTTGTATCCAAAAAGACAATAGCAACAAACAATAGGCATGCTGTTTAATTTCTAAGCAATATTTACCATTCTGCTTTTTTCAGGTCTCAATCTGTGGTGGAACCTGGAATATTAAAGCATGAAGAACAGAATGTAAATGAGAACACCCAGCCACTACTAGCTCTAGACTGAGATTGAAATCCCTGCGAAATACAGCTGTATCCTCAGACTTCAGTGGTCCACAATCCTTTTGAAGCAAATGACAGGTTTAATACACATTAATGTGCATTCAGCTTAAAAAAAAACCAAGCACTCCATCTTTGTGGAGCAAGTAACGATTATCACCAGCCATGTGTCTGTGTCCAAAGCCAGAGGTAAAATATTCCTTGTGGCCAAGAATA
Organism: Arizona elegans; assembly: GCA_022577455.1. Lineage (NCBI taxonomy): Eukaryota > Metazoa > Chordata > Lepidosauria > Squamata > Colubridae > Arizona > Arizona elegans. The sequence goes on along the minus strand of JAKOOJ010000002.1, from coordinate 28,964,387 downwards.
ACAAGTGAACAAGTCTGATTGTAAAACAATTTTTATAAGAGTGCATTATATTAATAATGTCTGAAACACAGATTGTTTTCAGTGATCTGTCACTGAAAGATGGATCCATTGAAGTTCTCTCATATTGTTTAGGCAGAGTTACAGTTTTGTTTAAATAAAAATTAGAAGGCTTGCATGCCTGTGCATAGACACATACATACGTATTTACACAGCCACTTTAAAAATGTCTTGAGTTTAAATATTGCAGTAAGAAGCCACCCTTGGTTTGCAGCACAGAAGTATCATGTCCAAAGTTTCTCCTAATTATCCCCCATCATCACCAGCAGCATGGCATCGATCATGTTTACTAGGCATAATAGAAATTGTAATCTAATCTTTTTGGAGGGCACCCAGCTGGGAAAGTTACATGTGTGAAATATATGCAAACACAAGCAGGGTGTCTTGAATGTCTTGGGAGATTAATATTCCAATTGAGGATTTCTTGTTTAGATCAATTGAGCTCAGCAGAATTCCCTAAGTATATTTTCTCCTGCAATCAGTTAAAGATATACCAAGTCAGGTTTGACTGACTGCAAATTAGGTTATATTTATAATAGAAAGAAAAAGCTTGGGATCAGTTATTGAATATACTACCATTAGAAAGAAAAGTGGAACAAATCATAAATATCCAGAGATCAAAAGCCAAAGAACAGATGGTTATTCCAGACTTTGTTCTGTTTTGGGTCCCATTCAATTCCTATAAAGAAATAAAAACAAACACTAATTTTTCTTTTTACAAATCAGTTATATCAACATTATTTTTATTGTGATTTTATTTCTTCAAATACAGTAAGCACTTTAGTTGCACATCACAATATGACATAGCAGTATTTAGAAATCTTTAATCAGAGAACATTTAAACCATATTCATAGAGAGGCTTAATCACCATCGACCAAGGATGGCTATCCAAGGTGGTGGTCTGAAGCAGTGATGTTTTTCAACAGTAGGCAAATATGATGAATCAAATCATACGTTGCTATCAAGTATCTTTAGTGGGGACTTGATCTTTTAGGAACTGTCTAATCTATAGTGCTAAAATATTGCTTGTACATTTTTCTACAGAGATAATATACTTTAATTAACATTGTTATTGTCCCAGAACTGTGTATGACTTTCTTTCTTCTATGAAACCAGTAATGCTCAATCAGTCCTTTCTTCTAAGTGAAATACAGGGTCTCCATTCATAAACGAAACTTACTCTGGACCACAGCTTGTCCTGGTCAAAAATCTTTTTTTTTTTTGCCATGAAACCAACAATGAAAACTGTTAATCATAACCAAGCACGTGAGTTTTTAATCAATGTATGATTTAGGGAAAATGTGCTGCACTTATGTTTCAGTAGGATTTCATACCCACCAAAAACAATGACCAAATGCATTGTAAATTTTGAAAAAAGGCTTCAACAAGCATTAAAAACTTATCTAAAGAACTGTGTAATTTATTTTCACAATGAAATAATGTTTGGCACTTGTTTTTTTTTTCACTCACCATTCACCACTCTCACGAATGTTTCTTGCTTTCAGTGCACACTAATTGATTACATCTATTTATTTCAGCTGTCTCTCACATTTTTCCGTGCCATAGGGGTTAGGGTTATTGCTATCGATCAATGATTGACAGTTAGAGCTGTAAATTTATGTCCGCATTCAATAATCACAAGAAGAACATTGTACCAATCAATTATGTCTGCGGTGGACAAAAATGATTGGGCATGAGATTTTAATATTTATGGTGGCCAAAACAAAGAAACAAAAGTCAAACATCTTATTGGTGTGTTATATATAAAATCCACAGACATTCAAGTTAGCAATTCCAACTCAGCTAATAAATCCTGAAATTGTGAAGTAAATAAGCTTGTGTGAAGATTATAATATACTTTGAAAATATCACAGGAATATCTTTCCTAAAGAATCTTGGTATTACTAAGGTTGAGGATGAATACGGTTTAAGTCTGCAGTTCTACTGTGCATCACTTTTTTTAATATGTTTCTTACAGTAACATAGAGGAGTATAATAACTTTAAAATGAAAAAAGTAAAAACTGAAACATGTACCCTGTGCAATATACTTTTCAGTTAAGGGTTGCTAGCAGCAGTAGTTCAAGGAAACTGTGCTTCATTACTGTGAGCAAAACTCAGATTTGATACTGAAACAGAAATGTGTTAGGATAGTAAAATTATTTGGAAATAATGCTTTGGACTTCACCAAAGTATGAACCTTTACATATTTGTTAATGCATCTGTTTTCAAAATTTATGCACCAGAATTAAAAATGCACACAGCTACATTATAAGGCATTAGTTCATGAGGAATCCTGAAAAGAAGAGTCCTTGCAACAATTAATATGATAGAGATGATGGTCTTGTTCCTCATAAGGTCCAGAGCTTCTCTTTAAAGGATATACAGCTCTAGGGCATGTCTCTCTATGTGCATCTGTACACCCATGCATATAAACAGGCAGCCATATATTTGTTTTGAAAGCTCTTGAATTTAAGGCACAGAATGCCGTACCACAAGCATTCTTAAATTTTGAGATATCATCCTAAAATGATAATGAATGTGTATGAGAACCCCTCTCCCCAGAAATTAAATTAATAATTTGATTTTGATTAAGGTTGTACATGAAACAAATATGAAGCCTTTGGTATTCTCTGAGTTTGATTGTTTGCTTACGGAAGAATCATACTGATGATGTTATTTAGTTGGGTAAGGAAACATCTGCAAACGAACCAAACTCAGAGAACGCCAAGAACTCCACTGCCCTATCCTGAGCTATAGATATTTTTTCCTATAAAATAGACTCTTTATAATAATTGAATTACAAATTATATATCAGAAAACAAGGGTAGAATCTTGCAACTTTACTACATAAAATGCTTTATTTGAAATAAAAAAATTAAATGGGAGTCTATCTTTTTTAATAGGAAGGACACATAAATTTGCTTGATTTTGAATAATCTCTGAAATAAATCCTGCATATTCATGAGAGGCACCTTTTGTTCCCCTGTCCATCATTTATTTTTGGCCCATATTTGTTTTTTTTATAGCAGCAATAGTATCATACTAAAAGGGTGCTCCAAACTTTAATCAGTAGACTGGGTATACCTGCCCCAAAAATCCATTATGTAAGACTATAGTCATTTAGAATAATTAAAAAATAATACTGAAATTCTGTAACTTGCATATTTTTACAGAAATTCCAAAGAACCGGTACACTACTGATGGGCTGCTACCAGCACCAGGAAGTTACAAAAGATATACTATTTATTTGGCAGAGATGCCAAAGACTCAATAATATTTTTGAGAGAAGCCAAACAACATAATTTTCTATAACATAAATAATTAAAAAGAAGATTTGTAGGCAGTTTACACAGTCCTTGTGGCTGTGATAAGAAAAGGAGGCATCTGGAAAATTGATTTATACAATTTTTAGTATTGAAAAGTCTGAGCATGAATATCAAGCCTCAGACAATATATATTATTTCAACACTGGTCCTCCTTAAGATGTTTCCAATCCTCAGTTTGACAACTTTTGTCATAGCAAAGAACAAACAGCTATCAAGGCAGATTAAGAGATTATTCAATCTATATGCTATATTTTGCACAAATTATGACCAGAAATTATTTCCAGGAGCACCTGTTGGATTTTGTAGACCTACATTTGGAATGTGTACCTTGGTACATTTCTTTGCCTAAAATTACACCAATCTTGTACCTTTTGACAACGAGTAATTAATTGCTTATAACTAGTTTTAGTGGATGTAATTTGAAACATCTATGCAAAGCTGTTTAAATGTCAGTCTTGCTTATTGCATCATCAGAGATGAATGTAAAATTATATAGTGGCTTCAAAAAGAGAACAGGTTCAAAGGTTGGCACTGATAGGTTGAATGACAATGAATCATTAAAAAAGTTTCATGATCATTCATTCATTCATTCATTAATGGGAAAACCACTAAACACCACAGAATATATGTATATGTTACTTTCTCTTTCTTAGTTTCATGTAGGATATGAAATTGGCTGTAATTGAAAACAAAAATGTAACAAAGCAGCTCCAGATATCAATTATTTCTTAATCAGGCTTTAAATTATGAGTTTCTTTAAAAAACAACTGCATTAAAAAGTTGGTGAAAAAAATGCAGTCCAAAGTCTCTATGTACTTCATCTAAGCTTAAAATATGTTTTTATATTATTAAAAAAAATTAAAAATAAACACAAAATTGGGTAAAATTTGCTCTTAACTAGAATTGGACAAAGGAAATGTTTACTCATCCTTTGACTTGGAAGGAAAAAGCCACCCTCAGTAAAATAGATCGCTGCTCGTATAAGGCTTCATTGTTTCTAAATTAATATAAAAGGGAACTAAAAGAAAAGTTGAAAAAGAAAGTGGTTCAAATAGAACAGAAAAAAGTATCCATACATACTGTATCTGATGAAAAAATGTCCTTATTTATCAAAAATAAGACACAAAACCACCTGCTCCTCTTATCTATAGGTCACCCTATAAATCCACTGGACGAAACCAACATAGAATTATAAAAGGTAACAATAATACATTTTCATATTGTTCTATAAGAGCTTATGGTTGCTTTTATCATGGGAGAGGTGGATGTAGTGCTTGAGGACACAATCCACTAAATACTGCTTCTGAATAATCTCATAACGATCAGAAATTGCACAGTCTGGAAATCTGCATTCCTTATGATTACATTCAGGCTTTTGAAGGTGGCTTTTACGTCAAGGAGTTCCAAAAATATATATCAAAAAAGTCTGGCACTAGTCTTCTTTCAAAATGTAGCACAGAATGTTCTTTGGCTGATAAAAGCATAGAATTCCAACTTGCAGCATGAATACAGAGCATTCAGATCAGTGCTGTAATGGGGTGGTACACAGAACTGGATGCTTTAAAGTCCTTATATATTCTTGATACAGTTGCATTTAATTTTTGTTGTACTTCTCAGCACACAGTGTGAAGCTCAAAAGGGAAAAACTTCAAGACTACTTAAATAGCTGGTAGGGTGCGTCGCTGTTGTGACGTTAATTCTGGGTGCCAGACATCCACAATGAATATCAGCCGGTAAGCATTAGCATCCTGCCACACTTCATGTTCAAAAGAATCATCAAAAATGAGAATCTTCCCTTCTTTCCAGGATCTGAAAGAAAAAAACAAATTATATTTTACCTGCTGCTTATGAGAACTCAAAACTTTTCCAATTGTATCTACATCCTGGATGCAAAATCTACATAGCTGATCAAAGACACAAGGTTTATCTATGGCATCATACAAGCGGTCTTTGACTTATAACTATTTGTTTAATGATCGTTTGAACCTATGATAGCATTGAAAAAACTGACTTATGACCTGACACTTAACAACAGTTGCAGTGTTTCCATGGTCACTAATCAAAATTTGGGCCCTTGGTAACCAAGATATATTTATTACAGAGTCCTGGGCTCACATGACTGTCATTCATTCACCTTCCCAGCTGACTTCCAACAAGCAAAGTCAATGGGGAACGTTGGATATTCTTAATGACTGTGTGATTCACTTAACAGCCATGGAAAAAAGGTCATAAAATCAGACATGATTCACTTAACAACTCCCTCACTTAGAAACAGAAGTTCCAGTCACAATTGTGGTTCTAAATCGAGGACTTCCTGTGGTTATTATTTCTTTCATTCTACCAGGTGAAAAACTGATAAGCTTGAAGGGAGCCAAGCTGTTTATACTGACCCAGAGGCTTTCACAGAAAAATGTACTATGTGTACTATTTCTCCACAAGTAAAAAAAAATCTGAAATAGTGTTTGCTACTATGTCTTACTCCTTGGATTTTTTTTTTCACTTCCAAATGCTCAAGTCTCATCTACTGACACCTTATGGGATAATAGGTAAGGAAATAAAGGCAACATGGGAGATGCACATGATAAAAAGGAAGGAACTATAACACTGTGTGAAATAATACCACATTTTGAAGTTGCTGAACATTCAAACAAGTATTATAGTGAGAACAGTTGAAAAAACCAATCAAGACTAGGCAAGACAAAATTATAAGGTATATTATAATTAATATAATATACTTAAATATACTTATAATATTATTAAAGATTTCAACTAATTTATATTATGTAGAGATGAACTTAGAGAGCAATGTTTCAGCTGTTAAGTGACATTGCACTGACATAAAGATTACCTCTCATTTCTTGGGCTGGCTTTTAGTCATGAATTAACAAGAGTAACCCAAAAAGGAGAGGGTAGGGTTTTTTTGTGCCACTCGACACCAGGAATTTTGAGAGCCCAATACTGGCACCCTCACAATTTGACCAATCATATAAATTTGATTTGCCAGGAAGTAAACTCTGTGATCCATGCATATGCATGCGCATCAAAACAGTCATGAAGATAGCTGCAACTGTGAGATTGAAATTCTACTCTTTTTTTAACATGCTTTGCAACTGTACTTACAAAGGAACAGGGCTTCAATCACACTTTTGCAGCTTGCCATCTTGACTTTTTGATGTGTATCCCCCTACTGTGTATCCCCCTACTTTTCATTGTGTCATCACCACAGCTTCTCAGAATACTCTTTACCTTACCAACTCAATTTCACCTTTTTTAAAGGAGGGGAGGGGCGATCAGTGAGCATCCATACAAAAAAAAAAAAAAAAGTTTGGATTGCAGCCCCATACTATGGCTTTGTTCTAAACAATTATGAAGCTAAAAGCTGTGCTTTACTTTGCAACATCAATTTGTTTTTAATGGAAATAACTTCAAAATTATATGATACTCAGATGAAGCAGGAGCTTGGATGATGCCAAATTCAATGCCTACATAGATATTGTTAAGTACAGATACCGTAATATATAGACCTGACTAGGTGAAGATAAGCAGGCTTCTAAGCATTATGTCCGTACTACTCTCTCTGGTGGTTTTTTGCTAGCTTAGCTTACAACGGAGATGTTTCTCTTGGATTCCATACCAGCTCTTAGTATCCTGGCTCTTGACACTTGACACGCTAGAAAAAAATGTGTTGTGAGGAGAAGAAAAGATACCTGGTTTCTTGAGCACACCGTATCCTGCAGCCTTCTTTAGGAATGACCAAGCCCAAATGCATTCTCAACCTACAGTTAGTCGGCCCTGTGTGAGGCCAGACGTGAGTCCCTGGGTGCATGACAGAATACTTGATCTGCAAAAAGATGTTCAGTTGATTTTCAAAAACTCATGTCAATTATGTCAACCTGCTAGAAATATAAATAAACTATATCTAGTTGAACCCAACCAAAATGAGTAAAGTTTATGTTAGGCTCCCTACCTGAAGTTTTGAAGCAAATTACTTGTGAATATGCTTTATGGATGCTTTATTATTTAGTAAAGCATATTTATTATATGCATAGTATTTATTATATGCTTTACTATTCTAATTCCATTTAATCAATGTAGGCACATGCTTTTATGTATACTGTATGCCATTTAATGTCTATTGTGGATTATATTTTCACTTTAAAAATAAGGATGTAAATATATATATATATATATATGCATATTCTTTCTAGCCAGGTTTTACCTACGTAAGCTAGGTTGTTCTGCAGCTCTGACTGTGTGAAATCTCATTCACCATCCTCAGATTTCACACAGTCAGAGCTGCAGAACAACCTAGCTTACGTAGGTAAAACCTGGCTAGAAAGAATATGCACATAAAAGCCTACGAAAAACAGAAAAAGACATATATATATATATATATATATATATATATATATATATATATATATATATATATATATATATATATATATATACACACATACATACATACATATATATATATATATATATTTACCAGTAGCCTTATTTGCATGTATTAATCATAGTTTAAAGAGACATAGTGTAAATGTCTTAATTTTCTCTATTCATATAAGCAACAGGAAGGTTTAATTTCAAATTGCAAACTATATTTAGTGATTATACATTAAAAGATCAAGACAATTTCCAATCGCACCTGATTCTAGGTGATTTCACAGCAGCAATATAGAAAAGATTTGCCTCTATTTTTTTTTCAGTCCATCAACAGCTAGAATTGTCACCTGCCTCCAAGTGCAAATGAAGACCAACTCTAACCTCAACCAAGGATATTTAGGTGTTATTACCGGTTGTAGATGATTAAACAATCAATTTGTTAACTGATTTCTGAAGCTGAATCATATTGTTGACATTAAACATAATTCCAGAAGGAGACCAAAAGGCAGTTCAATCAAATCAGTTTATGGTCAGCACTTTTTATAAATAAACAATTATGTTAACATAATCCTATTTGAAATAAACTTGATTTTATCCATGGTATCTATAATGTAAAGGTTTGCATCTTTAAAATTAGTTGTATCTCCTTCTAAATCAGGCCTGTCAAACTGGCGGCCCACAGGCCAGATGTGTCATGTGCTGGCCACACCCATCCCAGCTCCGCAAAGGTAAAAAAGTCACTATACATCATATGACATGATCGAGTTTGACACCAATGTTCTAGATCAATTGTAATTATTGACAACTGTGATGGACAGTTACTGTTCGGTTTTCAATCATAGACTATGTAGAAAAACAAACATAATTGCATCATTTGTCTATAACAAATATCATGCTGACTCACTCATAAACATTCAGTAAAGGTAAATTGGAAAGGCAGATCTTTTATTTTAGCATTTGCCTCAGGCAAAACCAATTAATAATTATTTTTCTTCTTAATATTTTTTAAGATATACTTACAAGTCAAAGTAACACATACAGTATACATTTACATCCACTCCCCACTATATATAAGCACTGTAAATATATCTTGAAATTTTTTATTTATTCAATTTGTATAGCCACCCATCTCAAATACTGTACATTATTCTGGTTGAACAGTTGAAAGTAACTCCCAGTCATATAATTAGCAGCTGAGTAAAAATAAATCTACCACCGTCAAATCAACCTAAGAGGCTCTGCCACACATCTGGATCCTTGATGACAAAACCATGTCTTTAAGACCATTAGATTGAGGATCTAATCCTCAAGGGGGATTTGAAGGGCAGCATGTGATTCAGAGCACACATTTACAAATGTAGCAACTAAAAGCAGCTGATGTTCCTCACTAACTTGTCTGCCTTCTGCAGTGAATATGCAATCGCAGGAAAAGACCTGTTTGCTTTAAGATGTTCAGAACAGGTGCTATATGCAGTCCCACATGGCCTCTGAATCACACTTTGCCCTTTGAAGTTGGATAGTTGCCCAATATACGTGGATGCTTCTTCCTATCTATCTATGGATCTGCTCTACAAACTAGACAATACCTGCCCTCTTCGGCATCCAGTGGCTTCTGAGAAACGTTCTAATAAGGCACATGATTTTGGAACACTGTTGCAGGCATTCTCATTTTTTCTTCCTAGAGTGAAAGAGGAAAAATATAGTTTAAGCATAGGTAATCTGAATTTCACACCCCCACATCTAAGTATAGTCATACAGGGGATTTGAAAATGTCAGCTCAGTAAGCGCTTGAAAGAGATTTAAAAGTGTAAATCATCCAAAAATCCAGTGGTGATTAACTCTAATCGAATTGGCCTTCGTACCTAAGTATAGACGTGGAATACTTTTGTATTTCTTTTTATACAGAATGTAACTCATACTCATTACAGTTAGCAACCATCTAAAACAGAGATGGCCAACTTTTTTTCTTTGAAAATAATTTTGCTTAGGCCCAGATTTAATACTAGGCTGTCTACTACTTTATATGATATGTCATGATATCTATGGATGTTTCATAATAAATTTTCACTGATCCCAGAGAAAGTCATTGCATACTCCTTCACATACTCCAGCTTTTATTGAATTGAGAGGGAAGCATTGTAGAGCTATTTGAATATTGCATAAAATCTAGTTGTAGTTTCATGACTATAGATAAGAACAAAGTTTCCTGAGTGACTTTGGTCCAGTTATGCTCTCCCTTCCATGGTCTCTCTTGCCGCCTAATTTGCCTTGGTGTTGTGAAAGAGGATAATGTTCAGTTCCCTAATGAAATCCAAAGAAGGAGTTCGTAAAAATATAAGTGAAATTCGGTGTCTTTTTATAACAGTGGTGATGGGCTCATGATTTGCGGAACATTAATTTTCTAAAAGAATATTATGACCAACTAAAAGAAAGTTTTTATTTTAAGTAGAGGTACAGAAATAAAAGCAATTTTATTATTTTCCAGCACCTCAATACGTCTTATACATCATCCCATTTTTTCATTACCCTTCTGGGCTTATTGCCTCATTTTAATTATAAATGACAGAATTGCATTCACTTGTAAGAAGAAAATATCTCTTTTTTGCCAGCGCACGTTTCCTCAGGCCATTTTGTAATCTGTGAACCATCCACTTTGTTAGGTATAAACCAAGTATAAGCTTTCTACGTAAGAGAAATGCAAAACTATATCTTGCAGATAAATGCAGAAATGAAAATGGGAAAAAAAATAGAGCACCTTTTAAAAATATTTTTAAAGCTACATAAAGTAGCACACTAAAAATACAGAAACAATTCTGGGAAGTGCCCCAAAGCCATTCAGTTTTGTCCTCTTTCTCACTCCCCTGCCTCTCCTCTTCAAACATGAAACAAGAATCCACTACCACTTTCAAGTGGAACTCTTTATTTTACTTAGACTTTGATAAAACATTCAAAAAAGAAAATGTTTCCTTTTATGTGAGTCTTTCCAAGAGCAAAAATAATTTACATGTGGCTCATGAACAGATTTCCAGCCCGGCAATGACCAGGCTTTTACCTGTTTAGCTTATATTAAGTATGGCCGTGCACACTTCAAAAACAATTTAGAAGAAGTTCTTCTGAATTATGACTCTTAATGTAGTAATGTTTTTCTCTAGGCTTGGGTGAAAGCCTGAAAGTAAAAAGACCATCTTCCTTAGGGATAGGGGTGCTGTTTTTGTATTTGTGATCAGTCTGATATAATCCTTCTCAATCATTTAAAGTGTTACAGCTCTAACATTAAGTCCTTTTACAATGCAATTCCTTTACAATGGGGCTTTGAATGTAGTTGGAACCTAAATTTTGTTCAGTGAACAAGGATGAATTTGCATAGATGGAAGAGATATTCTCATTTTCTTCTTCCCATTAATATGTTTGTTTCACATGTTTAGATCCTCCAACTCTGGAAAACTCTTCTTGGAAGGAGGAGCTTTGATAATAGTCCTTCTCTTTTACATGAAGAACAATTAAGAGTTCAGATCATTACATTTGTTCTGTTATGAATATTTTATTAGCTCTGAAAGGAAATACTAAATATAATATGCTATATTTCACTCAAATAAATAACTCAGTTAGGTAGATGTTCACGTAGTTGTATTCCAGTTCTTCTATTTGGAAATTCCTGTTTGGCTCTCTACATTAGAGGTGCTAGTACACCCAAACTTTGTCAATCTGGGAAATACAATACAAGGAGATTTTAAATGAAGGAGGGGAACTAAAATCTAGAAAAGAACTATATGATGAAGGGGTAGAATTGGAATGGTGGGCATATCTAAAGATCAAATCACGCTATATGAAGGATAAAAAGGAATGGGGTATTAAGAAAGAATTGACGGCGCTAGATAAAATCTTATTAGGAACAAACAAAAAGGCAATAAAGAAAATTTATTAATACCTATTGAAATATAAAATGGCAGAAGAACAAGTGAAGGAAACTATGGTAATGTGGGACCAAAATTTTGGTTATAATATTAATATGGATAATTGGCAGGATCTATGGGAGAGAAACAGGAAACTAATGTTAGCCACTGCGTACAAAGAAAATTTGTATAAAATGTTCTATAGGTGGCATCTCCCGCCCACAAGATTAGCGAAAATGAACAGGAATTTATCACCACAATGTTGGAAATGCAATTTAGTATCAGGATCTTTCTATCATATGTGGTGGTTATGTAAAAAAGGGAGTTTTGGCGCCAGATTAAGGCATGGTTGGAGGAGATATTAGAACAAAACATAAACAGAATTATTCCTATTAGGAATTACAAAAGAAAAACATAGCAAAGAACTGATATACTTAATGCTGCATGTGATAACAGCAGCAAGGCTGGTTTATGTGCAATACTGGAAAAAGGAAGAAACCCCCCCGGAAGAAGTAATAATAATGAAGATCTTGACATGTGCAGAAATGGATAGGCTGACACTAGAACTCAAAAACAAGGATGAGACAGAATACTATAAAATCTGGAATAAAATGTACCAATGGTTGGAAAGGAGAAAAGGAGTTGGAACAAAAAAGATTTAGGGCTTGTAGAATTAATACTGGATAATATTTAGACAAATATGTACATGAGGACAAGGGATGTGCATATAAGAACAAAGTAGCAATGTATGTCAAATAGTAATAATATTTGTTGTTATGTGAAAAATATGTATGGATATGACAAGACCAGGATGGTCACACTGTGTCCAATGTTTTTAATGTTTATTTAATAAAAACTTTAAAAAAATAATAACAATTCAAACATTATCTTCTTTTTCTGTTTTTCAATGCCTAACTTTCACAGCTAATCATTAGCATAGCTGGAAAGACCACTATTTTAAGTTTTCTGATCTTTATTGCACTAGAAGAATCCTTATTTTTCATTATCTTGTTTTTCATTGCCTTTTTTTCTAGTACGAGACTGTATTTTTCCTGAACACGTTTCATTTTTTAAAATCTTTATCCAAGCCTCCCAGAATTAAATTATCTATTTTTTTGACTTCTTCATTAATTAAGCTGCTTGGCATTATGTTTCTCCCTAATATTTAATATTAACCCAGATATTTCATTTTCCATTTTTATATCCATAACATAAGATAAAGGCTTTGATGCCTCCTTTTATTTAACAAAATTGAATTATCTGCATATTTCAGAATACTAACGTTTCAGCCTCTCAATTATTTTCAATTATTGGTTTTTGAACTTAGGAAATTCCTGGATGTCAATCCATATCTATGATGGCTTATTTTGCTTCTGAAATGTGATATATTGTTCAATATGTAATAGTCCATTTCTGTTTTAGAATCCTTCATGAGGGCTTTCATTGTGAGCAGTATATTTCCTGTAGTTATATTTTGAAACTCAAAATATTAATTAACCCTGTATAGCAGATCATATATTATTTTTTATTTCACTACATAAAACTCGTAACAGTAATATATTATCAAGCATCCATGCCAACTTACTTTATGCAGGCAAAGCCACTAGACAATTTAAAAAGTGGGAATAGACATAAGCATACAAAAATCCCTTTAGTTAAACATTGGTAAGTGTATCAGCACACTATTTCAGACTTTTCCTTTTGGTCTTCCTTTTGGGTCCACATCAGGGGTGAAATCTAGCAGGTTCTGACAGGTTATGGAGAATTGGTAGCGGAAATTTTGAGTAGTTTGGAGAACCGGCAAATACCACCTCTGGCTGGCCCCAGAGTGGAGTGGGAATGGAGATTTTGCAGTATCCTTCCCCTGCCACTCCCACCAAGCCACGCCCACAGAACCGGTAGTAAAAAAAATTGAATTTCACCACTGGTCCACATCAGTATGTACAGAAAATGTTCTTCTTTACACATTATGGATATTAAGATTAAGATGTTTGGTCTCTAAAAGCATTAATGAAGACTTCAGTTTGACAATTACTGTGATCATTTTGTTATTCAATATTTAAATGTTTAGATATATTATTTATTTTTGACATTTAGAGTTTAGTCCTGTAATTTTCAAAATTATTTTATTACTTGCAGGATTATTCTTGAATAATCTTTGTACTCCATTTCCAGAAATTGCACCCATGCTGTACATGAATTGTTCTTCTCTTTGTGTAATTAATGAGCCATTACTTAGTTTGAGTGTATCTTTGCTTTAAATGTCATTTTATAGCACTCAGTGGATTATATTATTGCTTTTAAATCAGTGGCTCATCATGGGAAATGTTACATATGTTTGTTTAATCTTTAGAACAGAGTTGTATGTTTATATACTTGTGTAATTGGGAACATTTTTATATTATTTCCAAGAATGGAGTAATTGTGTTATTAATTTTATTTTGCTAAACTCCTCTAATTTACTTGGACTTACTGAAACATACAGGTATATAAGAAAACTTGTTTCTGTTTTAATTTAATTGTGTTTTCCTTTTTAGCTTTTGCTTTAGTTTATAAAATTCCATCATCATCTCTTTTCTATTCCAGAGGTATCTAGTGTTTTATGAGTTACTATGCTATTTATGTGTATTATAACATTGACAGATATATTGTAAAGAAGCAAATACAAATCTCTTTCTTTTATTCTCTTGATTATTAATTCTAAATTAGCTACCTAACGGTTTGCATTTTTTTGAAACTTATCTGCTTTTGGAATTCACTCCATATACTGCTCCATTTTTGTTTGTAAGAACTTAGTCAAAACTTTCCCTATGTGTAAAAATTATCGACATTCTCCTGCAATTTCTTTCTTGAGTATAGCTATATGCATTATGTTGTAATCTCTAGGCCCGTGATGGCGAACCTATGGCATGCATGCCACAGGTGGCATGTGGAGCCATATCAGTGGGCATGCTAGCGTTGCCCTAGCTCAGCTCCAGCACGCATGCGCGCACCAGCCAGGTTATTTTCAGGCCTTCTGGGCCCACCGGAAGTTTGGAAACAGGCTGTTTCTGGCCTCCGGAGTGCTTCTGGGGCTGTGGGGAAGGCCGTTTTCGCCCTCCCCAGGGGCCAAGAAAGCCTCTGGAGCCTGGAGAGGGTGAAAAACGGGCTTACCAGGCCCACCAGTAACCTTTTTGCTGTTGCATGCCAAAAGTGAGAGGAGCGCGGGGAGGTCATGCGCACATGCGCGGGGGTCGGGGTGGGGTGCACAGAGGACATTGAATTATGGGTGTGGGCATGCGTGTGTGCGACCCCCTCACCCTCCCACCACTTTTGGTACGCGATGGCAAAAAGGTTAGTCATCACTGCTCTAGGCCATACAATATTTTTTCCATATTTATAGAAACATAGCTATGTACAGTTTAACTCCCTTCTGCAGCTTTAAACAATTAACAGATACTTCATCAGTATCTCATATTTCCTATTTGGCTTGGTTTATTACTGTAGACATCTCTAGAGAAGTTAGTTCCTGAATAAATTATCTTTCTCTGCAACAGTTTTGGTAATTTTATAATAATATTTGTAGAGAAACTCAGTATAGTCTTCCTATTCCCCCCCCCCCAACTTTTAATATATTTAATTTTATTTGCCTCTATTTCATCTCTTACATGATTAAGTATTTCTGTCTTACATAGATAGTTGGTAGAAGCCATAATCAAATTAAAATTACATTATATTTATGACAGGGGTCCTCAACCCCTGGTCTGTGGACTGGTACCGTGTTTCCCTGAAAATAAGATCCTGTCGTATATTTTTTTGAACCCTGAAATAAGCGCTTGGCCTTATTGCCATGCACTCAAAAGCCCAATTGGGCTTATTATCAGGGGATGTCTTATTTTGGGGAAAACAGGGTATTGGTCCGTGTTCTATTGGGAAGTGGGCTGTGCAAGCGGCAGGCAAGTGCGCGATACTCCATTTGTGTATATGCTGGATTAGGTCGCATATGTGACACCATTCCCCCCCACCCACTGCCACTGCCAGAGGACTGCTGACTTATGACATGAGTAGATAGGATTGGCCTCAATCTATGTTACCTTAGCTATAAATTTTCCTGCAAATTTTTATATCTTCTTAAACATATTTTATAACCATTTTCTTATTATTGTCCTAATTTTGTTGACAGTGATTGAGAGCATGCCAGTGATCAAGAGCTTAGTTCTGAGGTTTTTTTATGAAATGGTAAATATTTATGGTTTGTTATTTATTTTAAATATTCTCTACATAAGAACAACTACGCTAAGAATAATAAGAATAATAATTAATATGCTATGAATCAGTTTGCAGTTATATAAATGTAAAAACCTTCATGAAATCATGAAGATTTTAATGATATTGTTCTCTTTTGGGAATAATTAAAAATATCTCCTTAAATTGAATAAGAACTAATAGTAAAAATGAAAAAAAAGAGAGTTTTTGCTCAAGTCTAATAATAATGGTAAGAGCAGCATGGATCCATGAAGAGCATCTTATCATCATCATCATCATCATCATCACCTGTGGCTGGACGGCTATAGCATGCAGTCCCTATGGTTATGGGAATGCCAGTCTTCAGATTGGTAGTGGCTTAGTCACCATGAACTAACCCAGGTATCTACCATCACCAATGATAAGAAATCAACAAAATTCCATACTGGACCGGTCATCGTCCGGATCAACAAGGACTGCATCAGGTGCTATGGCTCCTGGGCATCTGCCAAAAAATGGCTACAGGGCTCAGTTGCTACTGCTGGGGAACCAGGGTGTGCAACTGTAAAGCGACTGGGACAAAAGCACAGAACTTGGACAACCAAAAAAGTGTTGCCCATTGTCATCGGGGCACTTGGTACCATGTCCAAGAATTTTACAAAACACATCAAGAAATTGCAGCTTCCTGCAATAACACCAGCGGAACTGCAAAAAACTGTGCTACTCGGAACATCATATATTTTAAGAAGATACGATTGATACCTAGGACACTGGCAGCAACCCATATCAACCATTAGCACCAGTCAATTGTATTTGTGACACATTGTTAAATGTTCAGTTGACTGAGTTCCATGTTTAATGACTAAAAGAGATGATGATGATGATGATGATGATGATGATGATGATGATGGCTGGCACTTCAATTTTCATTATCCTGATTTTTAGCATCACAAAACATATTTCCCCTTTAACATTTTAGTTGCGTTCTTTTGTTAGCATGGAAAGGAAACAGTGGAACAGACAAGAAAAGTAATGAGTTGTGTACCTTGCTGCCATAGAGTAAACTGGCTCCAGTCACCCTTTTCTCGTAAATTTTCATCTTCTGGAAGAAAGAGGCCCTTGCTTCTATCCATTACAGCAAGTCCTTCATCCCGGATCACCTTCCAGTTTTTTTCTAAGGACTAATAGGACAAAAATCATGTACATTGCATATTCTTTTAGCTATTTCTCCTCAAAAATAAATATAGCCTCATCAGTCACAAAGCCTCCCATAGTTTCGCATTTTCAATTATCTTTGTATCATAACTATTCCAATAATATCAAACACTTACCAGTATGACTTCCACTTTTATTTGCTTTTGATTTACCTAAGGTAGGGCTACTTTGTGGACAATCCAATAATATGATAATCATTCAAATTTATGTTCTATCCGCTGATGCAGAAGAAGAGGAGGACTTTGTGATCAAGTCCAATCTGAAATCAACAGAACATGCAAGCAAGATGTGCTGGTTGTGATTGGTAACTGGAATGCCAAAGGTGGAAACATGAAAGAGGAAAATGTAGTTGGATTGTATGGTTTATGAAACTGATAAAACAAAATGGATATACTTAACAGGAAAATGAAATGAAGCAGGAGCCTGACATACTAAATTATGCCACTCTAGTGATTTCTTTATAGCTAATATTGTCTTCAATAGAATCAAAACTGTTGCCTCTAAAGAGGGACTTCTTCAGATGGACTTTACAGAAATCAAATCTACTATATTCTTGCTAAAAGAAGGTAGAGATGTCCATTTATAGCATCAAATACCTGGCCAAGTACTGACTGTGGACAAGATCATGAGCCTGAAAGTAAAAAAAAAAAAAAGTCTTTAGTGATGGGGGTGCTATTCTTGTATTTGTGATCAGTCTGATATAATTCTTCTCAATCATTTGTCACAGCTCTAACATTAAGTGCTCCAAAGTTCATTCTCCAAAAGCCAGAAACATGGCTGCACATTATTCAACTTCAGAAAAATAAATCAAGATCCAGGCACACAATCAGTTAAGTGGGCCAGTAGCCGGGCAACTCCTTCACAATGGGGCTTTGAATGTAGTTGGAACCTAAGTTTTGTTCAGTGAACAGGGATGAGTTTGCATACGTGGAAGAGATATTCTCATTTTCTTCTTCCCGTTAATACCTTTGTTTCACATGTTTAGATCCTCCAAGGTCATGGAAAGCTCTTCTTGGAAGGAGGAGCTTTGGTAATAGCCCTTCTCTTTTACATGAAGAACAATTAAGAGTTCAAATCATTACATTTGTTCTATTATGCACATTTTATTAGCTCTGAAAGGAAATACTAAATATAATATGCTATATTTCACCCAAATAAATAACTCAGTTAGGTAGATGTATTTCAGTTCTTGTGGTTGCATGAGGAAACGATCACCAATTTGTCCAGACTTTTGAAGTTTTTCTAAGAAAAACAATTCTGTGTTCTTTTGTTCCCAACCATCCACCTTATTACTGTCTTCTTCTTTAGCCTTGACAAGAATAACCTTGCATGTATCACATGCCTACAGTATGTGAATTTCTTCTTTCTAATCTCAAGGGATCATTGAGACTTTATTTGGTCCATAACTCAATGTTCTTGGAATCTGATATTCTTAGTAACCTTCTTCGCACCAATAATTCAAACATTATCTTCTTTTTCTGTTTTCCAATGCCTAAGTTATTCAGCTAATCATTAGCATAGCTGGAAAGACCACTATTTTAAGTTTTCTGATCTTTATTGCACTAAAAGAATCCTTATTTTTCATTACCTTGCTTGTAATTGTCTTCTTTTCTAGGACTAGACTGTATTTTTCCTGAACATGTTACATGGCCAAGTACTGACTGTGGATAAGATCATGAACTGCAAGAAAGACTTAATCATAACGAGTGGCACCTAGCTAAACAGTAGAAATTGTGAGAAGGATCTTGGAATCCTAGTGAACAATCACTTAAATATGAGCCAGCAGTATGCAACAGCTATCAAAAAAGCCAATGCAGTACCAGGCTACAAAAATGATTAGGGGACTGGAGGCTAAAACATATGAAGAACAGTTGCAGGAATTGGGTATTTCTAGTTTAATCAGAATGAAAAGCAGGATTCAGAGTGACATGATAGCAATGTTCCCATATTTAAGGGGCTATCACAAAGAAGAAGAGAAGGAAGAAAAGGCAGAACAAGAATTAATGGATGGAAACTAATCAAGGAGAGTACCAACCTAGAACTAGGGAAAATTTATTGAAAGTTAGAACAATTAATCAGTGGGACAACTTGCCTCCAGAAGTTGTGAATGAAGTTGTGGAGGTTTTTAAGAAGAGGTTAGACAGCCATTTGTCTGAAATGGGATAGGGTCTCCTGCTTGAGACCTCAAGATCCCTTCCAACTCTGTTATTCTATTACTGAAAACAGAATAACAGAGTTGGAAGGGACCTTGGAGGTCTTCTAGTCCAACTCCCTGCTTAAGCAAGAAACCCTACACCACTTCAGACAAATGGTTATCCAATATTTTCTTTAAAAACTTCCAGAAGTTGTGAATGTTGGAGCATTCACAACTTCTCGAGGCAAGTTGTTCCACTTATTAATTGTTCTGTCAGGAAATTTCTCCTTAGTTCTAGGTTGCTTCTCTCCTTGATTAGTTTCCACCTATTGCTTCTTGTCCTGCCTTCAGATGCTTTGCAGAATTGCTTGACTCCCTCTTCTTTGTGGCAGCCCCTGAGATATTGGAACACTGCTCTCATGTCACCCTTAATCCTTCTTTTCATTAAACTAGACATACCCAGTTCCTGCAGCCATTCGTCATATGTTTTAGCCTCCAGTCTCCTAATCATCTTTGTTGCTCTTCTTTGCACTCTTTCTAGAGTCTCCATATCTTTTTTACATTGTGGTGACCAAAACTGGATACAGTATTCCAAGTGTGGCCTTACCAAGGCATTATAAAGTGGTATTAACACTTCACGTGATCTTGATTCTATCCCTCCGTTTATGCAGCCTAGAACTGTGTTGGCTTTTTTGGCAGCTGCTGCACCAGGTACCACTGATTAAGATTTAGTCTGTCCATGTGTTTAAATAGTCTGCTGACTGTTTAAATCCACCAATAGCTATTACTAATTATTGACTTGTTGGAACAAATGACACAGTCCACTCATGGTGCTGTTCATACCAAAAAGGTATTGGAGGGAAAGATAAAGAAGACTAATTTCATCATAAAAAAACATGTTTTAGGAACATAAAGTTATTAGTTATATAAATGGTACAAATGAAATTGGAAAGACTGATGCTGCTTTTTTGCAAAACTGCAACTGATGAAGTGATACACTTGCTAATTTAGATTGCACGAACAACAAACGTGCCTAAATTTCTTGGCGTTAAAAATAGCTGAAGTAGAAGCATAAAACCTTCTCAAAATTAATGAAAACATTATCTTTATTAAGCTTGTTATTATTCTGCTATACCACATTTTGCTTGTAGTAAAAACAAAGCTCTTTATTAGTATTATTTTTTTCAAAATTACAATTTCAAAAATTGTAATAATTTTACAGAGCATTAACATACAAAATATGATAGTTACAAATACTCTTTTCTAATGACTCCACAACTTCATTATTTTCTGATTCCTTAGGCAATCTTCCAACTGTATTAGCTATTTTAGGCACCCGAACATCAATTAAGCAAAATAGATATTTGCTGCAGCAAAAGCTTTTGCTGTTAGCCATACAAAGCAATAGTAATAGCAGTAGCACTTAGACTTACATGCCATTTCACAGCATTTTACAGTCCTCTCTAAGCGGTTTACAGAATCAGTATATTTCTCCCAACAATCTGGGTCCCCAGTTTACCGACCTCAGAAGGATGGAAAGCTGAGTCAACCTTGAGGATCGAACTTCTGTAGTGAGCAGTGACTTAGCCTGCAGTACCACATTCTAACCATTGCGCCACCATGGCTAGATAAAATCAGTTACCAGTGTTGTTCAAAGAATAAACAGAAGCATCTCTAGCAGAGGACCTTCCAAGCTCTGCTTGAATACATGAATGAAAATCAAGCTACCTACTGAACAATTTTAATGTAAATCTGTGACAGGAGATGGAGATGCTTAAAAGCATTTTCAAACAGTCATAGGCAATTACTTACAGAGGCTAGTGCAGAAGAGGGCTGAGGTTGTATTTCATTAATAGAAACTGAATATCTATTGAATTGAATTGAATTCATATTCAACCAATGTTCTCAGAAATGATGGAAGACTATCTTGTTCCACTGATATTTTTTTTGTCTTTGTGAGAATTATTCTATTGTGTTTTATGTTTGTTTGTGTATGCATCCTTTTTTTTGTCATGTAAAACACCTGGAAAAGGGGATATGAAAGCTATCTATAACATAAAGTCACTTATCCTATGCAAGAAGAATAAGTAGGAGGGGAGACAGACTTCTTAAAGGGTCTGGTTTCCCCACTCCCCCCCATACCTCCCTGCCCCAAAGGATTTTGACCCTTTGCACTGATAAGGCTGGGTGTAGATATTTATGTTGTTCATAAAATAGCATGGAGATTCAAAGCCCAGGCTTTTCCAAATAGTTGTTGCAAATGCAGCATCTCAGTTTCCAATAAATCTTTATATATTTGTACGAGTAGGCAAAAATGGATATGCAGCTACTGGCGATCACTACACCTGCAAGCTTTCGAACACACTAGCCATATTAGATATGCATCTAAGTGAGTGGCTACGCCACCTGAGTGGCGTAGGAGACTAATGCCTCCTACAAAGGCAGCATTTAACATCCAGCTGCCTGCAATTATTGCGAGTTCAATTCTCACCAGGCTCAAGGTTGACTCGGCCTTCCATCCTTTCTAAGGTGGGTAAAATGAGGACCCGGTTTGTGGGGGCAATAAGCTGACTTTGTATAAAATATACAAAAGTATGAAGGCTATTGCTTAACACATTGTAAGCCGCCCTGATTCTCCGGAGAAGGGTGGCATATAAAATTAAAATTAAAAAATTAATTAATTAATTAATTATCCTTACAAAAAATAAGTTATTCCTATAACTATTCCCTGAAAAAAACAGGAGGCTTACATATACCTTAAGTTAAAAGATATTAATTTATCAGAATGCCAGGCAATTTTCCAAAGTATGACTAAGGAAGATTCACTAAGTAAACTGTTGGTTACTCTTAGAAGTATTGGTGCTGTCTTACCATATTTTTCTACATGGAAATATTAGATACAATATAGGTGCTATATTATGCTTAAACCCAAGCATTAAAGCTTCCAAAACAAAGGGTTCTATTTAATCCAAAGAACTATCAGCCCTTTCCCTATTTTCATTCAAATGAAATGAAACTAATAACTGTAAATAGACGGTGTATTATGCATTAGGGAACAACCTATGGTGGTAGATACTGTGGAAAGGAGCTTTTGGGTTTTTTTCCTTTCATAAACAACATTCCAACAGGACTAAATGGAGATGCTGGAGAACCACAGAGAGTAACATTCAGGACAGAAAAACAAATGCATTTCTGTCTCTGATATTTTTCCTGCCACTAGAAGGACAGGATTTGTTCTGGCCTCACAGGACATCTGAGTTGCTGCTATAATAAATCCTGTGATCATAAATCCAGTCCAACTTCAAAATACAAAAGTGAGCTCATTGGGAAAGCAGCATCTGAAGGACTAAGCAAGTGGAAAAATCTGGAGCTGAGTCAAACTCAAATGATGGAGATGCTAGCTGTGGTCAGACTTCATTTCCTTCAATACTAGCCCTGCCTGATTTAACTATTTTGCAGCATCTCTGAGCATTACTACACATCTGTTTTTCTGCAGCCAGCAGGATTCTCTAACACTGTGTTGATTGTAATAGGAAGATTTTTTTTAAAAAAAAAATCACAGTCCCTATTCAGATAGAATTTAATGTGTATATGCAAATTAAGTTTTCCTTAACTTTCACAAGGCAATCTGTTGAAAGCATCAGCTAAAAACAATAAGGAACTATTTCTAATATAAAAGAAAATTCTCTCCTAACATTTAAATATATCTTGCTCATGAAAATCAGATCGTTATTGTTTTTAAATGACTGCATGAAGAGCTATCAGAAAGCTAATACTCGTGTTAATTTTATTAGGACACAACACTACCTAAAACAAAACCAAAAATAGTGACTAGTAATGTCTTTCCTATAATTTGACTTTGATCATCTTTCCTAATTCAGTGTTCTCGTAAGTGTTTTGGGATTACAAGTTCAGAATTTCCTATTTAGGACAGTGCATTTTTGAAAGTGATTAAGAAACAAAAGTACTTCAGGCGTTGCAAGACCATAAAGAATGTAGCTTTCTTCTCCCAAATAATGTGACCATAGTTTTGTTACTAATACAGTTGACTGAACCAGTTCCAGGTAAGCCTGTCCTAGATGTACATCAAGAATAAAACTTCCACCAAATGATATTTTAAATGTAAGATTAATACTAGAGCAAATAAATTGTAGTTAAGGAACAGCAGTGTAGTAATCATAAATACTTTTCTCATCTATCGCCAAGGTCTACAAATATTGCCAAGTTATTTCAATCTAGCCTGATTTCTCCATTTATCCAGCTGGCCTAATATTGCCTATCATATGCAATTAAATGTCCCACTGAAACCTCTAAGAGTTATGAGAGCATGAGAAAACATAGATTGGCCTGTTATCCACTAATTACAACACTCATCAATTAAAGGCTTGCCTCCTAGTAATTAGTGTGAATTATTGAGTTACAGTAGCTATCTTTGTCTATCCAACTCATGGGCCAGCAATGCAATTCATTGTGTTTGCTACTTAACATACTTATGCAATTTAATGCTTCCACTACATTGTTGTAAAGCATTTTGAACTAGGCTGAAATAATTTAACTTCTAGTGAAGAAAGAAAATATTTTTATCAGTTATAAGGAAGTCTTGCCTGGGGCAATCTGCCTGGGGCAGATATTTTGAATTATTCAGGAATAGAAATACAGTAGTGAGAAATTAATTCACTCTCATTTTAGTGCAAACCTATGTAACTAGATTCTAAATCAAACTGTAATTATCTTTTTTATTTATATCTTTGGCAATGTAGCATAAGAGAGCCGTTTGGTGCACTGGTTAAGAGTTCACACTAGAAACTGTGAATTCTACTTCTGCCTTAGGCACAAAGTCAGCTGGGTGATCTTAGGCCAGTTACTCTGTCTGTTATGGTCCCATTGGAGCCTGGATCCAAGGAGGAGGACGAGACAGAGATAGGGCCGATGGAAGAATGACCGGAGGAGCAGGAAGAGGCAATCCCAGGTCCCTCGGTCCTGGGAAGGGTCGCCAGCGAGGGAGAGGGGGTGCAGGATGACCAGGTGAGGGGTGATGACAAGGCAGGCAGAAGAATAGAGGAGAGTT
Source organism: Arizona elegans (assembly GCA_022577455.1). Classification (NCBI taxonomy): domain Eukaryota; kingdom Metazoa; phylum Chordata; class Lepidosauria; order Squamata; family Colubridae; genus Arizona; species Arizona elegans. The sequence continues at coordinate 28,940,079 of JAKOOJ010000002.1, read as the reverse complement.
GGAGCTCTGGCAATGAGCAATAACCTCCTCCCTCTGATCCCCAAGCTTGGAGAATGGAGAGGAAGCAGGATCAGTGCAGGGCAACCCAATGACTCAGGACAAGCGCTCCCTGCCCCTCTTCACAGGGCTCACCTGGGGAATGAGATTTAGGGAGATGCCGTTGGGAGGGGGATTTGTCGGAAACAAGCACTGCTTTTTTCCAATCTCACGTGTTGTTACTGATGTCTGGATACTTTGCTATCCTTGTCTTGCTTGCCTTGTATGCCGTGCTGGCCTTGCTTGCCTGGCCTGGCTCAGTGCGAGGTCGCAGTGACACAGTTATACTCCAGGTGGTGCTGCAGTCCCAGGGAACTCTTCCTGTGACAAGGACTCTCTGAAATCAAATTCCTTGAACTGTAGCTACTCTCAGTACTGTACTGCTCCTCTGGACTAATAGCAGCCAGGACCTACTGAAGGTGCGTATTTAGAGGTTGGCTCCTGGACTTGAATGGTGGGACTTTTGGGGTAAAGTTGGAACAATAAAGGGGAGTTAAGCTTTTGCTCTGGCCGTGTTGTTTCCATGTCCAGCTCCAGGTCCTCACACTCTCTTTAGCCCTAAGAAGGAAGCAATGGCAACCATTTCCAAAAAGCCTCACCAAAAAAACTGCAAAGACTAGTCTGGACGGAGAGTAGGAGCCAAAAACAGACTAAAAAAAGTGGTCTGGTTATTAATATTTTTTTCTCTAAAAATCTACTTCTATGTTTGGATTTATAAGGGGTTACATACAAAGTTACATTTCTTAGAGGACCTCCTGGCTTAGGCTGTGGATGCAGGAGGCAGATGGAAAGGAGATTCATCCAAGGAGAAATATGCACACAATATATACACATTTCTTAGTTTTTTTAAAAATCACAGATTAAGCAGAAATTAAATGAGACAAAACAAAAATAGAAATAAAAAATTGAGGCTAGGATAGAATCCAGAACTGACATACTCATTCAATTCTGTTTAGAAGTACATTCCATTATGTACATTGGGCTTATTCTAAAATATACAAAGCAGCAATTTTAAAATCAACTTAGCATAATGTTTCTATAGAAAAAGGAAGAGCAACATTGCGCACCTTGATCAGTTCTGTATAACCAGTTTCCTTTGCTGTCCACCATGGCTGAGCTTTTAAGCCCTTGACATTATACAGAGAACGCTGCCAGACAGATGCAAAGTGACCCCGTTGGTACCCAAGTTCATACCACTTGTACGCCTAGAAGATTGAAATTTGACAGCATATTTTTCAGTTGTTGCGTTTCAACGGAAAAAGTAAGTTAATGAGAAATATAATAATTTAGTCATTATTTCCGGCTTTCTGCTACTTATTTTTCCACACAATAATGAAATATTAATATTAGTTATTAAAATTGAAATTATAATGTTGCGCATTAGAGCAGAAGAACATTTACTCCACTCTATTGTTTGTCCACATAATCCATTTTTGAAATTATGTGTTTTATAAGAAAGCAATGTTAATCTGGCTTGGAGAAACGTTATTTTTACAAAATTAGTTCCAAATTATTACTGTAGTTCATATTCCCAAAATTTTATAATATCACTTTAACTGTCATTATATTTAACGAGTATTTATATAACTGTATGAGTCAACTATGAATGAATGAACTTTTCCTTTGAGGCATTAATGTAATAAATCCATAATCATATATAGAAGCTATTGTTACCCATGAAGTAGCAGAAATACAGTGCAAAGAAAGGAACCAGGACTCAAAAAAATCCAATGTCTGTCATTGATGATCTGTAGCCAGGAGGAAATAAAAGAGGAAAGAGAAATTCCTGCATTGTGGCCTCTAATTCTATTTGGAATAAAGAATAATGAAAAGTGAAATGATTTCCTCATTCTCCTGTTCAATACATCTATCCCCACATATCCCCAAAAATTCCCTTATTTGCAACAATCCATACTTCCTACGCCTCATAATGTTTTTGAGAGCTCTCTGTATCTTTTATGCCTTCTCTTCTGGCAAAACAAAGACAAGCAATACTCTGTTCTGAATAATGCTGTCAGGACCAAAAGAATGAATAGCAGTTGTCTGGATTGACATCAAATATAAGAACTCCTTCAGGTGTATTTAACTGAAATGTCAAGCATAAAAGGCAAAACTCTGCTTCTCTTTCAGACAGTGTAAAGGGCTCTGAAACCATCACCTAGTGAATAAGCAGGAGCTTATTCCCTATGCCAATTTTTATTGTACTTAAACCCCATTATAACTATAATGATGGAAGGGAGAAAAGATGTGTGCTTCACTTCATCTCTATGACTTCTGATCTCCTTGAATTTACCAGGGCAATTTGAAGGTGACATTCATTGTATTTTTTTAAAGCATAGGATTCAGAATCCTTATGGTATAAGGTCCTATATTGTCTACGGCAGTGATGGCTAACCTTTTTGCCATCGCGTATCAAAAGCATGGGGAGCATGGGGGGGTTGTGTGCGCGTGTGCCCACACCCATAATTCAATGCCCCCGCACACCCCGCACCCCTGTGCACGTGACACACACACACCCGCGCTACCCCCGCTTTTGGCACATGATGGCAAAAAGGCTAATGGAGGGCTTGGTAGGCCTGTTTTTCACCCTCCCCAGACTCCAGAGGCTTCTTGGAGCCTGGGGAGGGTGAAAACAGTCTTCCACACACTCCCAGAGGCCCTCTGGAGGCCGGAAATGGCCCATTTTCTGACTTCCAGTGGGCCTGGAAGGTCCAAAAATCAGCTGGCCGGTGCGCACATGCGCGCTGGAGCTGAGCTAGGGCAACACTCAGGGGCCCACAGATATGGCTCCATGTGCCACCTGTGGCACCCGTGCCATAGGTTCGCCATCACGGGTCTAGGGCATTGCTAGCATATTTGTTCAAAAGTATTTAAAATTATTTTTCACACCTTCTTATTTATATGGTAAGATTGGAGTAGAGCAGGGTGTCAACCTGGATTTCTTTGAGGGCTGGATCAGCATTGTACTTTTCTGCAGGTCAGCTGCAGGGGAGGGGGAGGCGGGCCTTGAGTAATGGGGATTACAAATGCTTATGTACTGATTTCTTTCTTTGATGAGATCTTGAATTTGAACATAGTCAGGATTTCTTTGTGTTCATTCAGAACTGACTCATAGTGACAAATTCAATGACATGTTTTGCCCAAAGAAGATCTTTTTTTATGAACCCTAATTTTGTTCCAAACTAGATTTATCCATTGAATAACATATACAATATAAATCACACTGCAAAATAATGAAAATACCAAATCAACACAACTTGATTGCCTGATTTGTCATGTTCGTAACAGGAAAAAGATAATTTGAGCTGATCTGTGGGAAACCTCAGGACTAAATACTTTTCTCCCTCCATTTAACATCTACATAAGGCTGTTGAGTCTGGTCATCCATCAGTTTGGGGCAGTGGTGAAATGTAAAATTTGTTACTACTGGTTCTGTGGGCGTGGCTTGGTGGGGGGGTAATGTGACTGGGTGGGCGTGACCAACTTTTTTTTTAAAAAAAAACTTTTAAAAGCATTTTTTCTACAACCTCTTCAGCCGAAGAGATTATAAAAGAATGCTTTTTTTTATTAATAATAAAAAAAACAAACCAACATAGATACATTAAAACAACATACAAAACAGACAAACATCAATTCAGTCCAATGGGTGGGTTATTTTCATATTTCTATTTGTATCTATATCTACATTCACATATTTACATGGTTATATATGTATATATATAATTGACTCCTTGTTTACTTCTATGCATTTCTATTGAATAGTCAGAAATTATCTTTATATTCCTATTTTTGCCTCCAGCCAGCTGTACCATCTTTGCCATACTAAATAGTAATCAGTATCATCTTTCTCTTGTATTTCTTTTGTGAGCTTATCCAATTCTGCACATTCTGTAATTTTGGCTATTATTTTGTCCTCTGTGGGTAACTGTTCAGATTTCCAATGTTGGGCAAAGAGTATACGTGCTGCTGTGAGGATATGGATGATCAGATATTTTATTTCTTTTGTGTATGTGCTGTGATTATTCCCAATAAAAAGATTTCCGGCCTCATTTCCAGTTTTTGTTTTGTGATTTCTTCAATCATTATTTTAATTTGTTGCCAGTATTGTTTTGCTCTTCGGCATGACCACCAGAGATGATAATATGTCCCTTTCTGTGATTTACATTTCCAGCACATTGGAGACGTGTTTGGGAACATCTTGGCCAGGCGCGCCGGTGGGAGGTGCCATCGGTAGAACATTTTGTAAAGGTTTTCCTTATAGGGTATAGACAATGTCATCTTATAATTTATCTTCCACAAATTTTCCCACTTATCCAGTTCAATAGTATATCCTATATTTTTGGCCCATGTTATCATATTCTCTTTGACGACCTCCTCTTCTAATTTATATTTTAGTAGGTACTTATAAATTTTGGTAATCATTTTCTCATCTGTACTTTGTAATATTTTATCTAGTTCATTTGGTTCATTTTGGAATCTGAATGCTTTTAAAAGCCTCTGACGATCAGGCAACCCAGCTGGGATCGCCAGAGGCTTTTAAAAGCATTTTTTTCCATACAACCTCTTTGGCCGAAGAGGTTGTAGAAAAAATGCTTTTAAAAGCCTCTGACAATCCCAGCTGAGCCGCGCGATCAGCAGAGGCTGTTTTTTTTTACTTTTAAAAGCATTTTTTTCAGCCGAAGAGGTTGTAGAAAAAATGCTTTCAAAAGTAAAAAAAAAAAACCCTCTGATGATTGCGCGGCTCAGCTGGGCATGGGTGGGGGCACAGGGATTTTTGCTACCGGTTGATCTGTCCCTGTCTTCACACACACACAAACACAGCCAGCCGAGGGTTAAGAAAGCACTTGGCACGCACACAGGTCGTTATCTCAAACTTGGCAACAATATAAGCACCGTCTGCCAAGAGTTTTACTGCAACAGATAACATAACATTACATATGCATTGTAAATAGTCCAGCAAAAACAATATCCCTTCGGCAGCTTCAGGCGTTGTTCAAGTGACTAGCCAAAGTTAGTTTTTGTTCATCACGGAGTTTTACCAGCCACCACCCTCTCTTATATAGTCTCTAGGGTGTGGTCCAATGACTCAGTTCTAATCCCTAGCATGCCTCCTTAACTGCTGCAACCGTTTATCACACCTTCGTTGGCGTGCATCCAGGAAGGACGGCTCTTCTTCCTCACTCTCATCCGAGACACCTGGCTCCTGGCTAATTTCCTCTCCCTCGGCCGGCACCTGAGACAGTGCCAGAGGGGAGGGGCCTGGAGAAGGAGGCCTGGCTGACTCCTCTCCCTCATGTTCGGAGCCTTCTTCCTCCGATGAGATAGGCTCAGAGGGCGGGGCCACAACACCGGTTCTCCGAACCACCTGCTGCCATCGCTACCGGATCGGGCGATCCGGTCCAAACCGGGAGAATTTCACCCGATTTGGCGTCAGATATTTTCAGTATATCAACAATACACAAGAGTAAATCTCAATCGTGGGCTGGCCAAATGATGCTGTTGAAGTCATATCCCAGTGCTTGATGGCTCTGAAGATTTGGATGAAGAGGAACAAGCTGGACCTTAAATGTAATCAAACTGAGTAGCTGCATATGTTTGGGCCCAGAAATGAAATATCTTTCTTCTTCAGCTTTTAATGGGATTGCAGAATCCAGGATGAGTCTAGCATGAAATCTGCAGGTCCTTCTGAACTCACAGTTCTTCTTTGAACAGCAGGTCACAGAAGGTGGCCAGGAGGAGGGCCTTTGCATAGATTCTCTTGCATATCAAGGGTGCCCTATCCTGGATTAAAAGGCCATTCTAATAATCATTCATGCCTTAATCACCTTGTGGTTGGAGTGTAATCTATATAGCGCTTTTCCTGAAAACCATTTGGAAGATACCGACAGTCCAAAATCCAGTGTCTCAAACAGTAATGTGCAAGCCATATTATATTTATAATATCTATGCTTTGTGATTTGTACTGGTTGTCAATTGGATTATAGGTGCAATAAGGCTAGTTGTCACCTTTAAAGGTTTACATGGCATGGGGTAGATAATTATTTGAAGGAATATCTGTCTCCTAAGGTTTCTGCCACATTTTGACTTGTGTGGAATCCCATTGATTATACAATGCTATTTAGCAGGACTCAGAAAAGGCCTTCTATGTCTTAACATCTGCCCTCTGAAATAGCATTGCCCCATAGAATTGCATGGTTCCTCCATAGATTTTTATGATTAGTACCAAAGACATGGCTTTTAGCCAAATCTTGGACTAAACTTAATAGGGAGGGTATAACTTAAAAGGAAGGGAATGTTACTTTTCTGTTCAGTTGCAACTTTTAATAAGTATAAAAAAATTATAGCATAAGAAATAAATATTAGGCAGAGGCTTATCTAAAGTAGTATGCCAAAACCACTTTGCCAGCTATTTATTCATTTGTTAAACTTTTAATAGGCACAGAACAGCCACTCCAATGTTAAAGATATTAATAATATTGCCTCTAATTAAGTTCTGAGTGTTGACCAAAATATACAATTGAAGAGGAACCAAAGTAACAAGGTAACAGGTAAGGTAACAGTAACAGAGTTGGACGGGACCTTGGAGGTCATCTAGTCCAACCCCCTGCTCACGCAGGAGACCTATACTAGGGATTCAAACCGCCGAACTGCCACCCTTTCTGATTGACAAGCTCAGCGTCTTAGCCACTGAGCCAGCTAGCCAGCCTGTACTTCCTGTACAGCAAGATAGGTTGGTTTTCTCTTGTCAGGTTCCTGGCCATTAGGACTAAGTTAACCCTCGCCTCTGCGGCTGTGGTCTAATTTGCTTTTTCAAATGAACTCAGTAGACTTCCTACCTCCTTGTTTCCAACTCGCTGCATGGCATCACCCAAATGAAAATAAAAGCGGCCATCATCAGTGCCAGGATCTCCTGTTTCTAGACCTTCCTAGGAAAAAAAGAGAGAGAAACCACATCAATTACCTGTTAAGTCATTTTAAATTCATTCCTAATGTTATCAGTGTATTGAGATCAACAAGAAAATGTGCCAGCCAGCCAGCCAGCTATTCCCTGCAACACAAGATACTTCTTCCTCAAATGTTCATATGTGAAAATCATTACTGCCTATAACTCAACATGTATTAACTTACTATTTTACCATAAAGATTACTTCACAAAAACCATCACAAAAAGGGATATATGAATTAGCTTTTGAACAGGGTGGCTAGGAAGCTGGAAAAAACATTATATGATTACTGGAAGTCCCGAATCTGAAGATACATAGCACACACCAATGGCATTTAAGACATCTCTACTATTAAATATTTCACATCTGATCCTATAGAATACATGACATCCCAATTGCCCTCCTTTTGGCAGCAACATCTTTTGTTTTCGCAAATAGAAAAAGATAAAAGTCGCAATGTAAATTTTACTTTCAGATAGGGAATGCTTTCTTCAATCTTGTTCTCTGCCTTCAGAATGAATCCATAGTGCACTTTTGCAAACCCATCATTAGGAGACAGGCTTAGAACCTAAGGGAGAACAAAAGAAATAATAATCATGACTTTACCTCTGTAGCTTTCTAAAACATCAATGCATTTTTAGAAAATGTAAAAATGTATTTTTTCTGTCAGTCCTTCTCTTTTCTCTCTCTGGTAGCATTATGGACTCTGGAGTGGAACTAGCAGCTGACAGACTGTATTCCCTACAGATTGTAGTCCCTACTCAATTCCTGGGGAACTTTGGGCCAGGTGCTCTACTTCAGACCGTGAGTATACTGGTTAAGATTCTGGACTAAGAGCAGGGAGGCCTAGGCTGTAGTTTACCCTACCCATAGATGTTCACTGGGTGACCATTGGGCCTGTCACTCTTTCTCAACCCAATCAACCTCAAAGGGCTCTAGCTGGATAAAAATAGGAAGGAAGACCACAATGTTTGCTACCTTGAGTTCTTATACAAAAAAAAAAAAAAAAAAAGGCACCAAGCTGTAAATCCAATAAATAACTTTTAAAAAAGCAGAAAGTGATGTTGTCATCATGTGACACTTCTACTTCTCCAGTAGAAACAGAGAAATTCAAACTTGGTAGCAGATGTGAAATGTTATGAGAAAGAAGAGAAAAACTCAATAACAATGGATGATAGTGGTTTCGGTACCATTTTCTTTTTGCCTCTCAGATGGAATACAGTATCATAGAAATGAATTTTATTAAGATCCATGTTAAAAATTCTGAATGTTGGATTTGATATCTGTACAATGGATTTAATGGAGGATGGGGTGCCAAACAGTACAGAGAATACCACATGTCTGTTTGATAGGGGAATTTTCCTTGTAACAAAGTCACCTGACTCCATTAGCCATTACATGCATGGTTCAGAGCACTAGCATAACTCGAATAAGCAAAAACATGTCTTCAGATTTCTTGTACTACAGAGGAAGCCCTTGAAAAAAGTAAAAACAAGATCAATTGCTGTTTGAAAACAAAAGCAGCTTTGATTTCTTACAAAGAGTATCTTTAATGCATTGAATTCAGTTCCAGACTATGACAGTCAAAAGAAAAATATATAATGGGGGGAAAAAGTGAAATTCTACCCCTTTTTTGACATTGCCTCCAAGCTGTGATACAATGGATGGTTTCATAAAACATTTCCCAGAAATAGGGCACATTTCCCATCAGATTGATTTCCAGTTAAAGACATATAATTCTTTGATTTAATTTTTACTACTTAGCCTCTTCACCGAAGAAGGAGTGAGATTTTTTTTAAACAGATCTGAATAATTTAAGAGCTGAATAACACTGAAGTCAAGCTGTTAACATCTGGCTCTTTAACAGCTGACAGATTACAAGACTTTACTACTGATCTTGCTAGTTAAAGCTATTGAGAGCAATAGTTAACAGCATTTTAAGACGATAGAAAAGATTTCTGTAAGTTTGCAGCTGACCTACAATTTCTTATTCCAATTCATGGATGTGAAAGAGTATACCATGGTCAATACTATGGTCAGAGGTGCCATGGTGCCAGGGCTGCCATTATAATAAATAATAAAATCTCATAAAATCTCATGAAAACAATGCAAGATTGCTTTTCTCAGATAGATAGAGAGAAAGACTGACAGACTGAGAGACCAACAGACAGAGATGACTATGAGGAGTCCTTGGTGCTCTCTGAGCTAGGTTATTTCCTTCCAGATTTTTCATTACCCATATTAGGTAACATCATCAGTGTTTTGATGATGTTACCTCACAGGTGTCAAACTTGCAGCATCACGTTGCTGTCAATGACATATCACAATGTTTTTCCCCTTCACAGAGCTGGGATGGGCATGGCCTGTGCATGACGCATCCGGCCTGTGGGCCGCCAGTTTGACACCCCTGTGTTACCTCATTTGGGTAATGAAACATCTGCAAGAAAATAACCAAGCTCACAGAACATCAAGGACCCCTCATTTCAACCATGAGCTACAAATATTCTTTTATTGAGACATGATTATTTCAGAAGCACTAACGTCATTCTCAACTTGCTTAATTTATTTGTAGCAGTACTGTCACATAACTGGGTTTGACTGATTAAAGAAAGCTATGATGTTGCCCTGAATATGTCATCCTTATCTAAATGGAAGAAGAAAAGAGTAAAAGATATAAAAATTAAGGACCTAGAATTTGAAAAAAAGCATATAAACATCGAAACCTACTTTTAAGGCTTATAGGCATTGCCCATTAACGCCTTAGAGAATATCAAAATGATGTCTTTAGATTTGTGAAAAGAAATAGGCAATGCAATTAATCAATTACTTATATCTAGGGTTTTTATCCACCTACCCGGGTTATTTTAATGCATGGTTCTTATATATAAAGACTTGCATAATTGCATATATAGTATTTTTGGAATCATTTATCTGTACTTAATAGAAGCTCACCTCCTGGTAAACCTTCTTGGCATTGTTGTTGTCTCCAATTAAAAGATAACCCACTCCAAGGTTGTTCTTTAATGAAGTATCATTAGGAAACAGGTCAACCAGTTTCTGTAGTGTAACTAATGAACCTCTCATGCGACCTAATTTGATGGGAAAACAATAAAAAAGCAACTTGGCTACACACACGAAGAAGCAACATGGAATACAGGAACTTTGCTAACAAAATAAATTAAGATCGTTAAACAATAAAACAGACTGTGCTATTAAACATTGGAACATGTGTAAAATTTACACTTCTAAGGCATGCCTTAGAACTATGCTTGCATTGCCTAGTGTTATGGAGACCTCTAGTGCAAAATCAAAGCATTTTCACCATTCTCTTTTTGGGCAATAATACATGTTCCAAATTATTGGCCTTTTTTCTCAACTGCATCAATTATAGATATAAATAAGCTGGCTTTAATCACAGTATTCACAATTATCACACTATTTAATGAAAGGTTGGCTGCTCCTATATCTTTGAAACTACATAGGCTACCTCAGAATAAAACTAGGAAAATTACTACCTTTAATAATTCAAATGTAAATTATACATGTAATATAATGCTCCTGGGAATGATTAGTTGAAATGCATTTTGTGACCAATGATTTATTTTTGCACAATAAAACTTCAGCTTTTAAGCCTGTACACTGCAATTTCAGCCACTGGAAACAGACAGGTGTGTTTGCATTAGGCTTGTATTTGATTTACTTTAACAAAGAGATTTGCGCAAGCAGGTGACCTGATTCTCTTTGTAGATGTGAGAGGTAACATGAATCACTTTGACAAAACAGTTTATATTGCCTCCAATTGCTTTGAGCTGCAGGAGAAGGCTCATCTTAGCATTCTCTATATGCATTGGCCATTTATGTTCTGGACGGCTTCAGCACATGCTATGAGGATTACCCACAGCCTTCTCAAAAGCACAAACGATCTATCTATATTTTATACACCACCCATCTTACCTACTTTAAGTGACTCTAGATGGTTTACAATAAACATTTAAGAGAGGTATTTTGAGAGTATTCAAATTAATTTAATAGGTTTCCATCCTGCCTGATGCTCATAAGCTTAGGAGCTTGGAAACTACACAAGAATATCAAATTCCTAGATATGAAAACAGAACATTTTTCAACATTCGGGCCACTGGTAAGTATGGTTTCAGAAACTTACCAAGAAACTGCTGCCTGTCTGCCCGCCGTTTCAGTGTCATCTTTACTAGATCATCAGGGACATTTGGCAGATTGGCCACTTCACCATAGGTGGTGATAGATCGCTGTAGTATTTCATTGCTTCTCATTTTTTCAGCCAAGTCATCCTCACTCTGTATGTGATAATAAAGCATTAATTAGTACTGAAATTTCTATCAAATTTAAAGCACGGGTTAAATTAATCAATGGCTCTTAGATTATAACATTTATTTCCAAATCACCATTATGAGAGTTCTAAAGTTTTGATGTGTAAAAACTGAATACGGCAGATACATAATTTTTGAATGCAAAAGGAAGAATGAGACTTCAACTCTGTGGCACTGTTATATCATCAAAAACTAAGAATTTATTTTGAGTGTTTGAAAGCCATGTCTATATCCAGATACGACAGTTGCTTCAAAACAATCAATACATTTTCAATGCATGTCTTTCTTTAGTTGCTTTTTTTCTGAGATGCCTGTAAAGTGACTTTGAATTTAAGATGATCTTTTCTCCCCTTCCTTGCAGCAAAAGGGATATAAGGCTGAAAAAATCTAAAATATCTGCTACTGTATTCTAAATGCATCTAAAATGACTATCTTGTTTTAATAGTAGGTAACTTCATAATTAATTCTGTAAGTTTGAATAGTATCATGTCTGCATTTTAGTGATAGTAAGCTAGTGCTACTCAGTTTTAAGGATTTAAATATATTCTTTTGTGGGTTTTTAGACTGATGTCCTTAAAGAAGTTACACAGTACAGGTAGTTTTCGACTTACAACTACAGTTGGAATCGGAACCTCTGTTGTTAGGTGATACATGTGTTAGATGAGATACAATTGATTTTATGACCTTTTTTGTTGGAGTCGTTATGCAAATTACATAGTCATTAAGCAAATCCAGCTTCTCCCATTGAGTTTGCTTGTCAGAACCCCCCTAGGAAGGTCACAAATGGTGATCATATGACTCCGGGACTCTACAACCATTATAAATGGTTGTATAAATGGCATATAAGTCTAAATCAATCAATCAATCAATCAATCAATCAATCAATCAATAAATGACAGTTGCTAAATGACCAAATCATGATTATGTGACTGCAGGAATATTGCAACAGTTGTTAAGTGTGAAGACTGATTGTAAGGCACTTTTCTCTGTGCCTTCATAACTTTGAACAGTCATTAAACAAATGGTCATAAATTGAGGACTACCTGTACATTTTCGCCGGATAATTTCAGATTGCAGGGTTAGGGAATGTACTCTCATTTTAGGATTACATCATCTGAGAAGGGTAGGAGAGTGAATACCATGTCTTAATCCTTTGTAATGTGAGAAGCTCAAAGGCGTTCAGAAGAGGAAAGGCATGAGCTAGCTAGCCTCTTCTACGTATGTAAGGAAGTGTTACATTATATCACCTGTTCCCTTCTTTCAGGGAAAGCCTGAAAGCTGATGAAGTGGGATCAAAGTGGTACTGCTTTTAAAAATTATGCAGTTAACCATTCAATTTTTATAGGTCAGGGGGAAAACCCTAGCCCAATCTAGGGTTATGTAAGGAATTCTTCTCCCTCCCCAAAACACCTATGTAACTTGAGCCTTTGATAGTTGCAATTTATACCCAACTCCTTGCCACTTAAGTTATCTTAACCATCCAAATGTATCTCTCTTTAGAAAATCGGGGATGCCTGGACACCATAGGAAATAAAACACTGAATTGAAAACTAATGCAGCTATAGAGAGAAATGGAAGGAGGACTGTGAGATCGAAGGAAGGGAGAAGGAGAGAGAGGAACAGAAGAAAGGGAAGACGAGAGGAAGAAAGGAAGGGGAAATAAGAGTAGGAGAGAAGGTTAGACGGGGAAGAAAGGAGGAGAGGGAGAAAGGAAGGGGAAGTAGAGAAGGAGTAGGAGAGGAGGAAAGAAGAAGGTAGGAAGGATAAAAGAAGGAAGGGAGAGGAAGAGAAACAGAAGAAAGATTGCTGTAAAACAAAAAAGATGAAATGGAAGAAAGGCATCCCCGAACATGTTTAAATATATTAGGATAAAGAATGAATTATTAAAAATTAAAGAGAATATATCTGATTAAAAATGGAGAAAATAGAATTTGAGGGCAAAAGAAGATACTGTTTATAGAAACGAGAATAGAAATATTAAGATGTTTGATTAAAAAATATGGAAAAAGAATACAGAATGGCAGAAATTGTAACTAAGTTAAATATATTCGGATATGACAAGTTGTATATGATATGATATGATATGGTCAATACTCTGTTTCATAAAATATGTGAGTGTGCGTTGGGGTGGAAACTAATAAAACTTGATTCAAATGTATCTTTCTTTCTCCGATGTTTGGGGCTGACTTAAATGGGTATTTGGACTTAGTTCCATTCACTCAGTGCAATATAAGCAGATAAAAGATATAATACTGAACTCAAATTAGTACCTTGTCTGTGTTTAGCCAATATTATTAGGATAAATTTAAATGATCATTCCAATGCCATGAAAGAAACATCTTAATTTCAATTATTTAGATCCAAAAATCTAAATTTTGTAATCACTTGTCCCTAACTGCAACATCATTGGATATGGCTAGCTATCAAATACTCCCTCACACATAAACAGGACTATTCAGCTTCAAATGTTTTTAAAACTTCTTCTGTTTGGTGGCACAGTGGTTAGAATGCAGTTTTTCAGGCTAATTCTGCTGACTGCAAGCAGTTCGATTCTCACCGGCTCAGGTTGACTCAGCCTTCCATCCTTCCAAGGTCGGTAAACTGAGGACCCAGATTATTGGAGGCGATATGCTGACTCTGTAAACCGCTTAGAAAGGGCTGTAAAAGCACTGTGAAGCAGTATATAAGTCTAAGTGCTATTGTTATTGCTATTGCTATTCTCATTCAGAAAATAATGAAATGGCAATTCTATGCTATAAAAAATCTGTAAGGGGACTCCCTTAGAAATCCAGAGGTTTGTAACATGCAGAATCAGGGCTACCTGTGCCCACCAATCCTGAAAATTTGGGCTTGCTTCCAAATCCATACAAAAGTTAGTAACAAATTGGAATTTTCAATATGACAAAATGAAAAACAAATAAAATTGAGAAAAATCATTCACTCCTTATTAAGTTTCTCCCTCCCTCCCAATCCCAATTTTATAGGAATGCTTATTTTCAAAGTCAGATTTTGGCCTCAAAAAAGCTGATCATTCCCACCAGGGTCTTTTTCATGCCATGCTACAATTTGGCTATTAAATTGCATAATTCACTATGCTCTGTACTTCTTTTTTGCCAATTCTGAACCATATAATTTACTGATTACTGTACTTATTAAAAGAGAGAAATAAAGGAAGATACTCTCAGTTCAGAGGAATTTATCAAAGTCCAATTAACTTAGTTACAACAAAATAATGTACCCTTAGTCTATCACATTAACCTATGAGATAATATTATATTTTTCCCTATATACAGTGATAGCTTGGTATGCAATTGCTTTGAAACTCATCAAATTAAGTACCCAGTGCATTTTGATATGAAAAATTTGTCCTGGTATTATTTGTTTGGTATTCAATGTACAAGCTAGAACTTGTCAGTGTCAGCTGCCTTGTGACTCACTACATTCTTCCTTATGGGAAAAATTTGTTTGGTACTTATCATTTTTGGTACTCATCACACCTCCTGGAACCAATTAATGATGAGTATCAAGGTACCACTATATTTTAAAGCATAAAATAAGTGATAGATTATGAAATCAGAAGCTGTTTTCTAATGCAAATCTTTATTTTCTAATATAAATATTTTATTTAATTTACTTTATTTGCAATCAGTAAAAAATCATGGATATATAATGAGATATACCATAGTTCGATTTTCCATGCACAACTTTTTGCTTTCTTGTTTAATTTTTACCTGGGCTTTTCCATATCTTGCTCGAGGACTTTGGGGATACTTGCTTACCAAAGCTTCAAATGCCTTTAAAGCTTCTTCTGTTTTCCCCTGAAAATCAGATAGAGATATGCTATAAATAAAGAAGAGGAAATCCTTACAATTATTATTTAATAATTGGAAATGAGGAAATATAAATATTGAAACCCAACAGATATAGATGAAAAAAAGTTGGGGACAGCAGCACCTAGTGTCAGGGAAGCATGGTGGAATATTTTGTATTTAAGATATAATATACAATTTTAAGAACAGATACAATGACTTTTTGTAAATCCATTATTAAAATATCATTAAAAGAAATACAAATAATGATATAAATTCAGGGAAGAAAACAAAAGTCTGTAGTTCCTGGGTTTAAAATGAACGTCCTAGGAAAATTAAAAAGGCCTTGATAGATATTTAAAATATAATTATTTAAGAGGGGATTAACTTTGAATAATTTCTGATCACTATGTTAAGAAATTAACATGAGCCATTTATCATTAAAAAATCCTCTTTATCTGAAAGAGATTATGACAAATGGCTGGTGCTAATTTCTATAGTTGCAAGAATATCATTCCAAAGACAAGATTGGTTGTATATCAATTACTGGCATATTGATGTTGATGAATGTTCAGAGATATTAAAACATTTCTGCTAATGCCTATTCACACACTCTTTTTCCCCCCCAGAGAAAGTTTACTAGTAATTAATTTAGCAATGTGGCATGATACATGGACCGACACACACACACACACACACACACACACACATTAACTTTCAGTTTTAATTTTTCAAACTAAATTTTACCTTTTTGCGTTGCTTTTCTGCAGCATCGAGTTCAACTTTAATACTTTTATCAAATTTATTGAGCAATTTTGTTTTTTTCTTCTTTACTATGAAAAAGCATAAAAAACCCACAAAATTTCCACCAAATTCAGTAATATTGGAGACTTATAACTTTAGAGCAACTCAGGAACTCTGGTATAATAAATCAATTTTCCATTGGAAGGAAAAATACATTTCACATCCATAATAATTTGAAAACTAAAAATTGTATCTTGGTATCAGCTTCTGTTTCCAATTCTCTCTCTGCCTTCTCCTTCCTTGCTTCAGACCTGCCTCACACTTGTACCTCCAAAGATCTCTCTCTCGCCTTTCTGCCAATCCCATTATCCTCTCTGGTTTTTACCATTCCAAATGTGGTAAGTAGCAGAGCTATAGCTTTTATTGTTTAGAGGTTTCAGCATACACATAGAGGATCAACATGAACATAAAATATAATAAGTAAAAAAGTCTCCCCCTCCAACTAGTGGGTGGAATAAAGACAAAAAATAAATTTGATGTAATAAAATATAAATTATTGAATTTAATATGGTCATTTTCTGTGTACAGTATCTTTTTCTGCCCTTTGGGATAAAACTGGTCTTGAAATTTCAGGTTATGTGTCTACAATATTAACACACTTCTGTATGGAGAAAATTAATCTAGAATGAACAAAAACACTCAAGGACCTTACCATTATAGAATTCAAGACAACTATGGCAGATAAGATGAATTGTAGATATTTTTAACCAGAACTCCAAAACCATCAACTGTTAAACCAATTTGTCAACTTGTTTTACAGCGACTGTAAGCTATTTCCCATATATATTTCTCATGTCAGAACTGTAATATTGTATTTGTAGGAGTTATCTACTTATGTAGCAGTGTTACTAGTCCTTCATTATTAATATTTAAACACATCTACATCTCAGTGGCTAAAACTCTGAGCTTGTCGATCAGAAGGTTGGCAGTTCAGTTGTTCGAAACCCTAGCGCTGCGTAACTGAGTAAGCTCGTTACTTATCCCAGCTTCTGCCAACCTAGCAGTTTGAAAGCCCGTAAAAAATGCAAGTAGAAAAACAGGGACCACTTTGGTGGGAAGCTAACAGCGCTCCGTGTGCCCTTGGTGTTTAGTCATGCCGGCCACATGACCATAGAGATGTCTTCGGACAGTGCTGGCTCTTTGACTTAGAAACGAAGATGAGCATCATCCCTATAGCCAGAAATGACAAGCACGCATGTGCGGGGGAACCTTTACCTTTACACTTCAGTATTTTGAATATTACAGCATTTTAGCTCAATATGATTGATTGCATAGACGAATGCATGAAAACAATAATTTGCTGTCATTTTTAAAGATTTGGGAGGTCTATTTTCATAGATTGTTTCCAAGAACACCCATATGCTTCAGGACATTGAGTTCACATTCTACCATATGCTATCCTGTTTTTGGACAAGGAAAAAATGACAGATGTCTACATTGGCCAGTATTGTATAATATTCTGATGCATTCTGAAGAGGATTCAGAAGAAATGGTTGGATCTGGTACAAACAAAATGTCTCCATGGTCCATTAAAGCAACCTGTCTTGTGTATGACTGCAAAAAAAAAAAGTGTATCCACTTTCAGGAATCCATTCATAAAGATTAATTTCTTTCCTTTTTTTGCAAATTCATGTAGAAATCTAAAAAAAAGTTGGGCTGTTTCAATCAAGAGCAAGGTGGGGGCATTTCATGCTTGCACAATTCAGTTGTTCTTTTGAGTCATTTTAAACAATGCATATTTTATGGTGTAACTTTTACAATACATATCAAAATCAATAAACTGCTATCAATCTTAAGATAGCAACCTCTACAGAACATTTCTTATTTCACTGGAAGTCATAGCAGCCTTTTTCCTTGCTATATTTCTGTTTAAATACCATGTTATAATAATAAATTAAAAGGTAGCAATACTGCCAGCTAAAGCAAAACTCTTAATCTCTTATCCATTTTATTTTAAATTGAAAATGTAGCTGACTCAACCATTCAGCATATTAGTAAGAAAACTGGAGATCTTCAAAAATATATATTTAATGATAGGTCACTTCAGAAATTTGAAGGTTTGTCTCTGTCTTTTAGCATGAGAACAGCATGCTTCCAAATTGCAAATGCCAGAGAGCAATGGCTTGTGATGCACAGTAGGCATCTGGTTGCCCAAACTTTTAAATTATTATGTTCTTTTGAGGGTTTTTTTTTGGGGGGGGGGAGGGGGGAAGAAACATAAAAAAGTATTTATTTCTTAAACCTTAAATAAACAAAAAAGGTTGGAAATCAAGAAGTCTAAATGATATATTAGGGACAAGTCTTAGGATTTAGGATCTTAGGATCCCCCAGAAAAAAATTAGACTATTTCAAATATAACCTTACCAATGCAGGAATTTTAGATTTTTGAACTGTCCGTATTTTCAATTGCTTACCTTTTTCTTTTTGCAGAGTTTCTTTTTTACCATGTCCTGGAATAGGTAAAGAGATTTCTTATCATCCTGATCCTTTTTAAAAGCAAGTTCAAATGTATATTCATTGAATTATTAAAATGCTGTCTTCAAATAAATACCATGTAACCATAATGTGCCCTGAGTAAAATATCCATGTGTTGTTAATTAAGGATGTGCAAAGTTTAAATGGGTTGCTTTGCTTTGATGATACTTTGAGCAAAGCATTCCTTTGAAATGCTTCCAAAAGCAGTGTGCTTTCCTCAGCTTCTAATATCAAGCTGGCTGCATTGATTTGCTTCACCTCACTTCTGAGGCATCCCCTGGTCACCCCAATAAGTGGAAAAAGCTTTTGCCCATGTTAAAGCATACTATTGAATATTACTGCTGGCTATATGAACTGCTGGCTGAGGCTCTGAGATGACACAAAGTACCATTACCATCATCAGCTCAACAAGAATCACAACACATCTGAAATCAAAGTTTGAAAGTTTCCCTTTTCAGATGGAATCCCAAACTTGATCAGTTTTCTATATAAAAACACATTTGCCATTCAAATATACAGTTTGGCAGTTGATGCTAATGAAATTTATAAAACAAATTCGTTTGTTTAAATTATCTGAATATATCTGATTTTTTTTTTTTTGATATTTCAACATATATGCAGAAATGACTTTTTCTTAATCAACCCAGAATCTAAATCAAATCAGTTTGATAATCATATCAAGTCAAAGCAAATTTCTTTGTTGTTGTTGTTGTGTTGAATCAGATCAATTTTACAAATTACCGTAACTGTTAATCTGAATTGGATTTTGTATGGTTTACTTAGATTTGCTTTATATGTCCAATACTATTAGTTCTACGGAGATTGTTATACCACTGTTAGGAAGGCACCATTTGTTATCCAGGACATACAGTATGCCACAGAGTGAGTACACCCCCTCACATTTCACATTCACATTTGTGAAATAAATTCAGCAATGGTTAGCTAGTTAGTTCTACAGCACATGCAAGGAATTCTGTGCAGTAACCCTAAAGACTGTTCGTGTAATCTATCTTTATGTCACAAGTCTCTGCAATGTTGATATGAAGCAAATGGTCCTAATATGTTAAATAACAGTTTCAGTTATATCCTTAGTATAATACAACTCATGACATATTCTGGAAGTAATAGTTATGGCCATATTTTCTTTGTGTTTCCCTGAATTATTTCTAGCTCTGCCTTCCTTCTTCCTCCTGAATGGTCTTTTTCTAACCTTTATAATGATTTAATGACCGATCACTAAAGTGTACATCAGTATTTTTTTTAAAAAATAATCACTCGATTCGTCAAACGTTCTTCTGTATTTTATTGCAGCAAATGTTAACACAGAAGGTACATATTTTAATAGTCCCCTTCACCTTGTCTCCATGGCACACTTATGTAAACAAGAAAAACATAGTAGCATAACAGAAAATTTTATCACAGCACAATCATCTTATCCCAACATTTCAAAAATAGAGTTGTTGTACAAAAATTCAATTTATTTTACCCAAAATAATCTTAATTATCCTTAAAATTATGGCTTTATAAAATGTATTGCTGTCATTTAGAAATGTACAATTTTAATTCCATGAAGAATAATACTTTGCCTCAATCTGTATGAACAGATTGTTTCCTAAGTATTATAAATATATATGGCATAGTCCTTCTAGCACAGTGTTCTCATTTGCTACAGCCCCTGTGCAGACCCAATGAATAGGGAGAAACCAAGGCAGTTACAGCTGATGGGAACTCTTTCATGGAGAGATGGAGAGACTGAGAAGAGGAGAACAAGTCCACAAAAATACCTGATAAAGCACTACGTACACACTCAGACTATGTAGTCCTTTCTATCTTGGATTTCAACATAATAAAAATGCACTGCATTTATCTCTATTTTTTTCTCCAAAAAATCAAGTTACAACCAATCACTTCCTAAAATATACAAGCCACATATTATATTGCTATTCTAGTGAACCCTCAAGGATTCAAATAGTATTTATTTCCTATCAAAATCTAAATTTGAAATGTAACTGCTTTTTATTTTTTTCTGAAAGAATATCTTTTAATTATGCAGCAGACTGAGAACAATTCTCGTATGGACTGCCTCAGTTAATATTGATCTTTTGTAAGCAGAGTAAATATTTATTAAGAAATATATGTAACAAACAGTTTTTGGTAAAGTAGGTACAAGCAGTAATGATTAAACTGTAAGCCTAAGATCATTTACTTTTCAATCTTATTTACAGCAGAAGTTCTATTATTATAAGAAGTTACAAAGACATCACTTATGTAATATCAATTTAATTGCCTGGCAGTTTATGTGAAACTGTAGCAGAGATAATAATGAAGCCAAAAGGAAAAGGAAAATCCTTGTGTTTTAATATTAAAGTTTCATTAGAAGAATCAGTCCATCAAAACATTAAAAAGTAAAAAATATATGTAGTGATCCTCTTGGAATAGGCCCATGGTTAAATTATTTGCTTTATCTGGACTAAAATCAGATAAATAATGGCACAAAAAATTAGTATGTAGAAGTCCAAGTCCAAGTTATTTCACAGTCCTATTTCACTAGTTTTTTGCCATAAGGCATGTAAATATACCAAAATATTTTGTTCACATTTTAAAACTTAGTAAAATCAAATTACATCCATAATTTACTGTTACACTATAAATAGCACATTTACAATTATGTGAACACCACATATTAAGATTCAGATATAACTGTTTGTCCACTAATAAGGGGAGAAGTAAAAAAAACCCATGTTGTACTAAATGCTACAAAAATATTAAAAGTAAATATTAGTACTCTAAATATATGCTAAAGTTAATTGGCATACTAAAAGGTCAACTATGTGCTATGATATCCTTCACTGTTTTAGGAATTTTCAGAAGTATCGTTTGCATTTCTTGGATCATTTTAAGAAAGGAATTTGCCATGCATATTAAGTACTTTTAAAAAGGTTTCACATTTTTATGTTATATTAGTAGTTATGGGAAATGAATTAAAAATCGAATTTCTAAATGGAATGGTCTTGTAAAGTAATTTTGTGAAACACTTTTTAGTGTCTACCACCCACCACTAATTTTCTGAGCTCCATTAATTATGTCATAGAAAAATTTAATGAACATCTGCTGCCACTGTGTAGAATATGGTTTAGGCTGGTCCTCCTGATGTAGGGAGTCTTTTTGAAGCGTTAAGTATCTGAAAAAATAAGGGGAGATCTAAATTAGAGGACCAACCATAAAACAGGTGATTTAGAAATAATCTTTAATATAAATATGCAACTTTGTAATATAGTTAATTTAGCTATGTGTTATTAGAAATACTGTTTAATTAAGCACAAAGTTGCTACCTAGGGGAAAAGGTAGGCAGTTACAGAATTAAAGGACACTCCCTTGGAACTAAAATGATCACAGAAACCCAACAATCTCTTACCCCACCTCTCTTTGATACATCTATTAGATATACATTAAAAAAACACCCATTATGATGAGAAAAGCACATGTGGAAGGAAAATTGTCCAACATACATTCATATTTATGAACGCTGGAGTACCCGAAGGATGAACAATTTTTTTTTATATCAAGATGTTTTTCAAAATCTTCATCTTCGTGCTTAGAAAATAAATGGCAATTATTTGCATATGTATGTGTATGTGTATGTGTATGTGTATATGTGTATATATATATATATATATTTCTAGTTTGGGCTTTAGTTTTTTGATCTTAGACATTGTGGCAGAATGTTTGAAAAAATAGTTTATATGTATACTGAAGGGCAGAAGGAATAATGAACTTAAAAACAAATAGATGGGAATTAGGTCTTTATCTCCAAATTGTAATATATTATTTCAGCTACCAATATGCAAATCATGAACATGAAGGTAGAAAAAAATGGCAAACCAATGTTTAAATAGAAAAGAAATCTAAAATTGCTTATATTCTCCTCTGTTCCATCATGTCAAACATTTCATATAAAGAGATATATTTTCAAATGGCACAAAACTGTGCCAAAAAGAGTCAAGGCAAATATGCTGGGAATGGCAGGAATTAAACACATACAGGATTAAATAAGATGTCTGTACAAGAGTATTGATAGGATCAGATATGGAAGCATTATGGATGTCTCAAGACCAAAACCACAGAAATATGAGTAATTTATTTCCTGGGGTCTTTTGAGAGAAATTACGAGAATGGAGCTACAAATTCATGTGCCAGTTAATGTTCAAATATAAGTCAGTTGCAACTGAACTAAACATTCATATTCAGACCACTGTAACATTATAGGATACAGTAGAAGGACCTGTATCACCAAAACTACTGTTGAAATGCATAGCAATTACTCTATGGGCTGTCCACAAAGCTTTCACATCAACTCAACTTCACCTCTAGTTAAGAAGATAAGATTCATTCAAGCAGTTGTCTAGTCTTGCATCCCAGTCCCACTATAGCCAAGCTAGAGATGTGTCCCAGCAGACTTCATCCTAAGAAGAACCATCCCTGATATATTCCTCAGCACTTGTATTGGAGGAAGGAACTATGCTATAAAATGCAAACTAAGTGATGTATACCTGAATACCTAAAATACCTATATTAATTAATATATTCTTAAAGATCCATCTCATCCTGGGCACCCTTTTTTTGAACTATTAACCATCTGGCAGACCGTACAGGTCAATAAAAACAAGGACAAATAGGCTGAAAAACAGCTTCTATCCCAGGGCAATAACCATATTGAATTCTACGGTATAGTGCAATATCGGGTTTTCAATTTCAATTATACAGAATGTAAAGGATGTATGTTTGTGTTTTTATTTTTATAGTTATAATGTACACTGAAGATGGCATTTAATTTCGTTGTACCATGTGCAATGACAATAAAGTAAACTATACTATACGATAGGTATTTTATTAATACTTATTAATATTAATTAATAATATTAATTATATATTAATACTTTGTACTTTCCTGACTAACCCATAAAAGGAACAACTTTTACAACAAAATTCGGACATTTTCTATTGGTAACATTTTCTATTACATATCAGAGATATGTAAATCCATACAATAGTTATTGAATATCCATGGCAAGACATTTTAAAAAATCAAGTTTACTTACAACAATAAATATAATAAAAAAATAAACATCAACTTCATAGTTTGAAGCCACTAATAACACCCTAATAGCTATTTTCTATAAACACTCTTGATTACAAGAAGATAGGTATACACAAAGAATTTATATATACATCCAAAATCTTTTTAGCTGGTGGAGAGGGACAGAGAAGAAAATACAAGTGAATGTTGTAGGCACTCTCTTGCGTCTGATTCATTTCCTCCCTCTTTGCAGAGTGGAAAGATTGGAGAGGAAGGGATTTCAAGATTATAAGCAGGCACACAATGGGGAATATACTGGCTGTTTGCCGAGTGTGATAGTGCATTGTTTTCAATGTGTATTCCTCATCATTTACCTGCTTGTAAAAACCTTTTTCTCCACTGAATGTCAAATACAAATATCTATTCCTTTCTTATTAATTATACCAACATCTGAGTGAATATTCCAAAGGGTCAGGAAGTTTAGGAGGCAAACAAAAGCAAAAGATGTAAAACGAATTGTCTTGTCAGTTTTGAGGTGGATATCCTAGCATTATTTCTGAGAGAAGCATTTCAAAGGGCAGGGAAGTGGAGAAAAGGAAAGCACAGTTGTGGCTACATAATTGACCACTTAGTGACTATATCGCTTAGCAGCCCCAACCCAACTGTGATCACTAAATGAGGACTCTTATATAGCCATGATTCAAAGTTTGACTTTCACTTGGCATCTGACAATGTTGCTCCTGCTGAGGCTGTGCTTCAGGATGGTCAGCCTTAACAATCAGGAAGTCAGGATTCAATGGAGGCTGATCAGCCACGGGGATCTCCTGTTCAACTGGAACAGTCGGATGAGGAGGCACAATCTCCAAGCCCCAGGTCTATACAAATCCTAACGTGACCTGAGCAACATTCCTCAAGGAGGCTTCTCAGTAAGAAAAGGGCAAGGCATGTGTAATTGTAGACAGTTGGTTAACTAGATTTAGCTAGCCCCTTTGCTTACAATCTTCGTTGGAGACATTTGTTTCTTTCTAGTTCTTGCTTTTTGTTCTTGACATTGACCACTGGACCAACTAATTACCCAATTTGGCATCCTGTGACTCTTGGAATGTATTTGATCTATGTTATTGTTTCTTGGACTGTTCAGGCAAGCTCTCTTAGGCATTTGACTCACATTGCAGATTGTTGTTATCTGTCTAAAATTCAGTGCCAGCTTTGAATACCCTGTGTGTGGGGGTGGGTGGGTGGGGGGTATATCAGCAACCCTGAAACAGAACATTACCTGTACTGAACTATTACTGTTTAATAGTATGAATAAGCCATACTATGATGGATAAAAATTGCCAGATTCTTATTACTACTAAAATTTATGTGTGAATATTAGCTAAAATTAAATGCAATGCAATTTGCTCATTTAAAATTAAAATATTTTTAAAACTGAAAGAAACAATGCTATTAAATAATTCCTTTTGTAGGTTTTTTTTAGACAATAAATAAACACATCTAAATTACACATAAAAAAACTCCAACCCTGTAAGCCATAATTTGCCTCTCTCACATGAAAAAAATGCGGCATTAAAAAACTGATTAAAGAGCAATTTCACTTTAGTTCTTGAAGATCTATAATATATACTTTTAATACTTATAATATATACTTTTCAATTATAAGTAGTTCAAAAATAGAGGAAAAAAAATAGAAAATGAGAGGGGGTTCTGGAATTTCAATTCACTCTATTTTCCAATCCTGAAGAACATGCAAAACTGACATGGTTGTTTAGAGGAAGCGAATTATACAGTTCCTATTTCCTGGCAATCAAGTTTCTAGCAGTATGCTAAATTTATAGGAAAGAATTCCGTGATTATCCATGCGACCACACACATTAAACTGCCCTTCCACATGTCTGCCCCTTTTAAAGTACTACTTAGAATTCATACTAACAGGAGCCACAAACCTAGAAGATTCGAGATGATTTTGCTATATCATAGATGATGATGGAAAAATGCAGTGAATATAGGAGAGGTTATGCTATATTCTCCTAATATAGGAGAAGTTATGCCATATATTTTTCTACACTTCTCATAAAATATGGCTATTACATGCCACATCAAGAAGTAAACTGAATTCCTGGCCTTACAGAACACCTTATAACTATGTGCTTTCCAGGAATATATTTTGAAAATTAAAATAGAAATTCATTATGGAGTAAGATTTGAAAACTTCCTATTGCAGATCAGTAGCTCCCAAAAATGAACATAACTTAACACTCTTCTACAGACATGTGTTTTTTATTGCAGTAGGTTCTCTGTTTAATGGTATCTATGATCCTACTTTATATTTATCTCATTTTTAATATATTTTTTATCCAATTCAAAGACTTTAGGCCAGGCCTCCTTTATCCAAATTTCAGGGTTTTATCCATACCATTATTTAAAGACTAATCAATATTGTAAAAAATGTATCAGCTGTTTTATTAAATGCTGTTATTAAATTAGATGTTGAATTGCTAACCTGAATAAATACAATGAAAAAAATATAAAATTCTTAGGAATAAAAAAGGAAAAAAGTGCTAGAAATACATAAAAATATCAACCTGATCATTATTGCCTTGTTCTAATTGCTTTTTCCATTTGAAGAAAAATAATTCCCAAATTTTATGGTTCTTTATTTGTCAAGAAAAAACATTATCTTTTTAACTTCGGCTACAAACCTCGAATTTGCTTATGAGTTTTATTTCTACCTTTATGTAAAATCTGTCTTATGAGCACAGTGTGAAAGTTACTTTTAATTAAAGATAGGAATCTGAGGAGGTTACTTACCAATTACATCATCCTCTATATAATCTTCTGTGTGAACAGGAACTTCTGTAATTCACAGATTTTTAGTCAATTATTATGATACGAGCTTACAGATGTTATTACAACATTATAGGATTACTACCATGTTTCCCCAAAAATAAGACCCTATTTTTTGGAACCCTGAAATAAGCGCTTAGCCGTATTGTCATGCACTCAAAAGCCCGATTGGGCTTATTATCAGGGGATGTTTTATTTTGGGGAAAACAGGGTAAAATAATATTTTCTCAGAAATGAAATGGTGCAAATATATTTAAAGTCCTTACATGACAAAAAAGGGTAACATTCTGCCAAAATTGGGTTTATTCAAGTAGGATAAAAGTCCTACATATAAAGGAAATCCATAGGCAGCTTGTTATATTTAATAGTTATATCGGCAACTGCCAAGTGTTTCTATTACATTTAGGCTGCTATTAGGCTGCTTTTACTATTCATGGACAATTTCTAGTGTAGTTAGTCGTTTTGTTGATAAAAAGTAACTCAAATGTACATTATTATAAAATTATTCTGCTCATATCGTATAAATATAAAAGCAGAAAATATATTTACGTATTTTTGCAGCAGTTTTGGTCACATCTAGTTACTGGTGCTATTATATACAAAGTACTAGTTTGAATGGACAAATATTGTACTAACCTGTATCATGATGTTGAGCAGCCACATGTTCTTCTGTATGTTCCTCCTCATGTACTATGAACAAGTTGGAAAAAAATGGTATTTTTAAATTATGTACACTTGCTTCTTGAAATAGACTCAGTAATTTCAATAAAAGAAACTGGTGTGTAGTAATTATTACAGTATATGTAGCCTTATTCTGAATTATCAGGAATAGATTAAACAAATTATATAGAGTATAGCAAAATAAAAAATAGTGATAAAATACAAAATAGAACACAATTGGGGTTCCAACCAAGATAGTGTCTCGTCTAGTGGCACATATCACCTTTAACATTAACAGAAACTAAAAGATTAATGCCAGGTGGAAATGCAATTGTTAAGTTAGTAACACGCTTGTTAAGTGACTCTGACTTTCCCATTGATTTAGCTTATCAGAAGATTGCAAAAGATGATCACATGTCCCCAGAATACTGCAACCATCATAAACACAGGTCAATGGCCAATTTTGATCAGGTGACTATGGAAATGCTGCAACAGTTGTTAAGTGTGAAAAGCAGTCATAAATCTCTTTTTAAAGTGGTATTGTAACTTGGTCACTAAACGAATGGTTGTAATTCAAAGACTACCTGGACATATCAAAGCTTGGGTCTCAGAGCTAAATGTTTGCAACAATCTGACTTGTGTCAAATAGTTAGAAAAAGAACACAATTTTGTATCTAATCTGCTTTCAGTAAACACTGAATTTTCTGTCTCCTACTTCATCCACGGAGCTACAGGAGGCATACATTTGCTGTCTCTTTCTGTTTTTCCTGATAATTCATAATGCTCTCTTTCCCACTCAAGCAAGAATTAACTCCCAATCTATTCCCAAGGACTTCACACATAATAATTGGAAAATCCATGCTTATTTGCACACATTCAAACATATAAAACAGAAATAAATACCAAGGAATATACAAATGTGATTGAAATAATTTCAATGATTTCCAGAGGAATAACCACACTTAGTTAAAACTGGTCAAAATGTGAAAAATCTCTATAGGTAGTCCTTAACTTACAATAGGTCATTAGCGACCATTTGAAGTTATGATGGATCCCCAAAAGGTACTTACAACCCAGTTACAATAATCCCATACTGCTCCCCCTGCAATCATACGACTGCATTTCAGGCACTTGACTGTCAACATTTACAGTTGTTTGCAGCATCGTGCAGTTACATAAGACCACAATTTATAAAGTTTTTACCAAAACCTGGTATTTACTTCTTGTTTTTGGAAAAGTGCCCCATAACAACCTCTTAATGACCATGGATTTTCTCAATGACTGTGCATTCACTTAGTGACAATGCTGAGTGGTTTTAACGATTGCCACAAAAAAAGTCAATGTAAAAGCCAAAAAAAGGTTACTGAAGTGCAGTGGTCCCTGTTTTACAGAACTCGGGATGATTAGAATGAAATCTATTAGTCTTTCGTAAGGCCCTAAAAACCTGTTCCTGTGCTCGGGAGCTAAATGTGTTAAGGGCCCCGTTTCCTGGCTATATTGCTAATTGGCCAAATATCTGGGCTACTATCTGTATTTATCTCGTTTTATTGTTTTAAAATATTTTTAGTATTTCAATTGTAACATGTTTTTTGAATTGTAAGCTGCCCAGAATCATTGACTGAGATGAGTGGCTGTAGAAATTGAATGAATCAGATTATGTTCAGAACAAATATCAAACCAGGAAGTATCAAATAGCTTTTATTTGAAAATGTTATATCAAGATAGAAATATTTTAAGGTAATGAGGATGAAAATTTATTTGAAAATGTTATATTAAGATAGAAATATTTTTAAGCTAATCAGGATGAAAATTTATTTGAAAATGTTATATTAAGATAGAAATAGGTTAATGTAATGAAGATGAAAATTTATAAGGGGGAGGGAGGGGTTCAAGTTTTATATACAAAGGAGGGTTTTTCCTTTTACTTGATATGAGTATACTGTGTGGAAGTCTGGGGGGAGGGGAGGGTTAGGGTGGGTTAGGGAGGTTGGGAAGTTTGGGGTGGGTTGAGGGGGGGAAAAAGGGGTGAAAATGTAATTGTAAAACTTTTGCAATAAAAAAAAAAAGAAAGAAATTGAATGAATGAATGAATGAATAAATAAATATAAATGGCTCGGACATGTGATGATCTGCTTTATGACTATCACCATTGATGATTACAGTAGGCAGGCTCCATTATGGTTGTAAGTCAAGGACTATCTTCATTGGTTCCAAATTATACAGTGAAGCTTTCTTGCAATACTGCAATTGTTTATTCCAAAATTGTTTGTATAAAATGCATATAAATGAACTTAACAATATATTTACAATAATGAATAATTTCTTTATCAATTCTTTTTATCTTAGATAATTCATGGATATATACCTGATTGAACAGGTTCAGTAACAGCATCTGAAACATCCGCATCACCTAAGGAAACAATAACATCTCTATTAATAAATTATTATGGAAAACTCATATGGCACAATAAGGCATATTTCAACAATGATTCTTCAAAGATTGTTGCTGAGGTGAATAAAGTCATGTCCTTGCCATCCAAAATGGCTAACGCGATGAATAAGCCTTTTTCCATACTCTTAGTGATAACATTTGCATATATTTCTTTATTTGATATAAAGCTGTACATGTTAGGTTATAGCATTTAAAAACTCTATAAATAACAGAATACAATATAAAAATATAGCTTTCCTTTTTACTGATATATGTAAATATATTTTATTAATATATGTAAAATATATTTAAATTTGGCCATAATTTTCATCTCAGTTTGGTTTAAACAAGTAACAGTAGGAAAACCAGTGCCTGTCAGGTTGCTTATTCAGTTTAATGTGTACTTACCAATCCTTTAAAAAAGGAACATTTCATCTATTTCTCTAAACTCGAAGTGCTCAAATATTTCAGCACTTTGAGAAATCAACTACTGCTGGTAAGAGAAAGAATACTGTTTTTGTACAACAGCATTTAATTTTAGGGACCAGGGAGGGATGGGATGGCGATTTGTGCTATGCCCCAAATCTTCAGTTTATTCCTGTTCTACTGTATGTTCTTTCACTAGAAATAATCACCAATACTTTCAAGGAACATTTATTCTTCATTTCTTTTGTGTAGCTCTATTCCATGCATGCTGACTTGAAAATACAACCTATTCAATTTCATGAGGCTGGACTTCCAGAGAAGAAATAGTGACCTGGAAGAATTCTCCACTAAAAGCAGAGCTGATGAATGAAGAAGTAGTGAGTAGACTAGCTCTTTGTAATGCTTCTTTGGATAAAGAGCACTTGAGATTGCCCACGAGTGCTCCACACAGCACAAGGGTGATTAGAACTTTGACTTTGGAAAGATGAGGGAATAGCATCTTGCTCAAACTATATATTCCATATGTTCCGAGCATCATAGTTACATGCAAAATGCTTAATCATGGTGTCATAATGACAGCTGTAACTGTGGGTTCAAGACCCTTTTTAAAAAAACATGTCACACTTGACATACATAAAAAAGTGTCATTTCAGTGAAATGATTACAACCCCATCTAGATTTTTTTTATTCTTCTGAAGCAAATGCCCTGCAAACCAGGTATCATTTGGTCTTGCTCATCAGAAAGTATTTGACCACACATAATACTCACCAGTGTCAGTTTTACCTATTTTGCTTGTTTGAATCTTTGCTTTAAAATGTGGTGGGAGTAACCAGAAAATGAAAGCTAAAAATAAATATTTCCTCATAATGAATTGCCCTAAAATCCTCAGAAATAAAAATGACCAATTTATACTTACGTTCATGTATTTCTTCTGGATGATCAATTGTTTCTGTAGATTTATTGTAACAAAACAGAGGAAGTTTTAGGAAAACATAAAAACGTTTACGAAAATAGCTTATTTTAAAAAGTATGAAGCTATAGCTGAAAGCACTCTATAGGTAGAGTTTTTAGTTGATTGAATTACTAATGTTTGAAGTATATTATTACTATATTTCTACCTGAAAAGTAGTACTGTTCAAGAGATATTATTCAGTATGTTCTTGTTTACCAATGTATTCAAAATCAGATATTTATATATTTTATATTTTTATTTAATATATGTGTTTTATTTCACTTTATACATTCACATAAGAATCCTTAATTAATGGATGTTTCCTATATTACTCCATACAGGATATAGAAAATACACATGTGTAGTCATCATACAATCTATATAAATAAAAATGTAAATGTCTGTTTGTACAAAACCGTGCATCTCCGAAAGTTCTTCACCGATTGCTTTCAAATTTTGACACAACATTGCATTTGACTATGGGCGTGTTTTTATATACCTATATTATATACATGTCACACCTGTGACAGGCAAAAACATGAAAAACATTGGAAAACATTGAAAGACATTGACAAAAATTGAGAAACATTGAAAAACAGCGCCATCTGCTGGACGTAAAACATGGCAGCCTCCCAGCCCTGATTATGCTCAACAGATTTCTGCTCCTTATATTTAGACTCTCCATATTGCTTCCAAGAAACTGCACATTTGGAAGGCAGAGACGCCCGAGGGCCATATCCTGCCACCAGGCTCGGCAGGTAGGCAGCCAGCTCCCCGCCGGGAAGCCCTTGCAGCCGGCGCTTCTAGGACTGGGCGGGGCCCGCCCAAGCCTGGCTCTGACCTCCCCTTCCCCTGGCCACCCCGCGAACTAGCCTCGCCTGCCGCTGCTGCCCATCCCCCTTGCCAGCCGCTCTCGGGGCTCCCTTCAAAGAACACCTGGCAACGAGGCTGCCTGGGTCCGCCAAGCAGGAACCCTCCGTCCCTCGCCTGGTCCGAATCGCACCTGGCCCAGCGCTACCACGGGCCCCAAGGTCAGACAGACCAGCCGCTAACCGGCGCTATGCGAAGGTGGTCGGTGAGCAGGAGATGGAGGCAACTGGAGTATCAGGGTCGCCTTTGACCAGTGCCGCCTTTGATTCCCAGGTGGGCGCTCTGGCAGTTCACGGAGCCTACACGAAAATTTCGGCCTCTGGCAGAAAAGGGGCTCCGAGGAGGCTTCGGGGGGCAGAAACAGGCAGGAGGGAGGATGGCTGGCCCTCCTTTGTTTCACCTGGAAGAGTGGGGGATTTAATCATTCCCCTTCCCTTGGCAAGCGAGGAGAACTGTGCAGCAGGGGTCCAGTGGGATGTGCGTAGTTCTGCCGCTTTCTTCCTTCAGGCGGGAAGCCCCAAACCAGCCTCGAACCCCGGCCGCACCCCCTCCCTCCCTTCCCTTCCCTGCTATGCGTCTCCCCGTCGAGCCCCCAGAGAACATCTGTGTAGGGAGGATGGAGAGGGCCCCCAAGTTTCTGCTGTGGTGCGGAGAGCTGCGAAGGCCTGGCCTGAAAAGGTAAGGGCGATGGCGAGGGATGCAGAAGACGCTGGGCCAGAGACAGAGATAAACAGAGAGAGAGGGAGAGAGAGACATAGAGAAATACAGAGAGACGGGGGGGAGAGAGACACATACAGAGATACAGAGAGAGAGGGTGGGAGAGAGAGAGACAGAGAGAGATACAGAGGGGGGGAGAGAGAGACATAGACATACAGAGAGAGGGGGAAAGAGAGACACATAGAGAGATATGGGGGGAGAGAGAGAGACATAGAGATACAGAGAGAAGGGGAGAGAGAAACACATAGAGAGATACAGAGGGGGAGAGGGAAACACATAGAGAGATACAGAGGGGGAGAAAGAGAGAGAGACATAGAGAGATACAGACGGGGAGAGAGAGAGACATAGAGAGATGGGGGAGAGAGAGAGGGAGGATTTTGTGGTTCCCATTGTTTTTTAGCAACCGGTTCTCTGCCCTAATCACCAGCTGGGTAGGCGTGGCTCAGGGGCTGTCATGTGACAGATGAAAGTGAGTGACGTCGAGTTGGTCACGCCCACCAAATGTTCATGGAGAGTTTGGAACTTCAGCCTCGCTCTTTTAGCCCAGCGGAAGCACCAGACTGGGCCACAGCAACGCGTGGCTGGGTACAGCTAGTATTAAATAAATAAGAATATGTACAATTTCCTGTTTCTGTTGTGCTTCTTAGCAGGAGTTGAAAATAAGCATTGCAGCTGCTGCTAAGTAAGGTACATGCAATCCAGCAATAAATAATTCTGCAACAATTACAATTCCTTGTTCTAATTGTATTATTTTTGCCTATGTTTATATAAGTGTTCAATTAAATGTTATGCAACTGAAATAACAGTGCCATTACTATCTATTTGAAAACAAAGTATAGATACAGAATTCACAGATGAAGAATATATTCTGTGCTATATAAATAGAGACTGCAGTTGGAAAACAAATGGATTCAGAAGGCCACAATTTGGAACATAACAGCTTTGCATTAAAAATATTACTTTTCATTAAAAAGAAGAGAAGTGTGAAATTGGTTATCAGTGTTCTGTGTCATAAATTTACAAATAAAATGTAAATCAATTATTAGAATTACAGCAACAGAACACTTCCTATCATTGACTAAAAATGTTGATAACATTTTCTTGTAATTGTAAACTTTCAGAAAAAAACTTTTTTTCTATGTGAGTAAAATCACACATGAGAAAGTCAGTGTACTTCTACTTATTTTTGAAAACTGGAATTTATTAAATATATTTCTTGGCCAATTTATATTAAATGTTGAGTAGATTAGATATAGATACCGTAAACATTTAATGCACAGTAAGCAAATAGGAATCTACATACCAGTATTCTCAGTGAAGTCTTCTCTCTCTAATTCTAAAAAAAATGATATCTTAAAATTAAACATTGAGTGGCAAGTTGCTATGAATTAAAATTTTATGCTATTATAGACCAAGTAGATCATATGTTAAAAACATATCATCTTAGTTACAATAATAATTAATTATTATTATAATTAAGATAAATATATATAAAATAATAATTAATTATTAAACAGTGTTTATGAGAATATATTAAAAGCAAAGTATCTGCTCTATGGACTCTGGAATAAAAATGGTGAATGCCATTTCCTTGTGTCAGTTTCAACATACTTCACAGCACACTGGGATTCTTTGGGAAAAAGTGGAAGGGTACCAAGACCTTTGACCACAACATTGTTTCTGGTTGGTTTGGCATGGCAATTTATTTGCACTGACATATTAGGTCTTGCAAACTTGATGAGCCAGCTCTTTCCTACCCACTCAGCGCTCTATCATTGTTTCTTTACATCACTCCCATGTGTTCAGCAAACAAAACAGATCTCCATGAGCAGGATACACAAATCAGCTGGAAAAAGTCTATGTAAACATCACATAACCACAGAATTTATATAGAGTCAAATGGGCAAAACTTTGGCAACGCATAAGTAAGCCAGCATTCACTGAAAGAAACTTAAAATACGGCATTGTTTGTTTGGTATGAAAAAACATACCTTCTTCTTCTACATGGTCAGATTGTTCTGTATTTTCTGGACCAGATTCTGCAAATGAAAATATTAAGATCTGTAAGAAACATGATGTTATGTAATCTTGTTCAGAAAGTATATCCTCTCAGAGGTAGTTATGAAAATGGAAATAATGACACCCTTAAGTATCATACTGATTCCTAAATGGATGAAAGCCACTATTCTTTCCCAGATATGTTCCTCACTTGTACTTGCCACCTAGAAAGTATGTTACAATATTGATTGCAATTACAATTCTTTGTTTAAATATGTAAAATCATTTTGTCCCCAATTGCCACATACCATTCTACACACTTATACATAGTTTCACATTACTAATTTCATTTGATTCACAAAACTGGAAATGACCAGACTCTCCAGGAGAAGCTTAAAAGACTGAGTGCATATGCTTTCTTTCCTGCTCAGTCACATTTTTCAAAGAAGTCAAAACTTATCACAATTTTATAACATCATGAAGTAACTTTTGGTTCCTTCAAAGATGAATATGTCAAGAAAAATTAACTCCACTTCTTCAGGCTTAAAACTAAAAGTAGCAAGGAACATACTTAGGAACATGAACAATTCTCTTTTCTGTGTTCTTTCCAAATATACAATTCGTGTTTGTGAGTGTGTGTGAAATTTTTTATTCTTCCTCTTAAGATGGAGCTAAGCAAATTAAATGTTGAAATCATTGCATGCAACTGAAGGAAGTTTTTTTCTAAATTCAGAAAGAAGTCTTATTTCCAGTTAGAAGATAGAAGTAGATGTAACCTTTTTCTATCAACATTATCTTTTATGACCCAAAATAAGCAAGACAGTTATTAGTCTTGATCATTCAAACAGAAAATGCAGATTATACAATTAAAGGATAGTAAAAACTTTTTATTGACAAATCTATTATGTAATTTTAACGATTTACTTTTACAAATCATTAAAAATATTTCCTTTATATTAATATAAATCAGACATACCTTGGATTTCTGGCTCATTTGTGTCTTCTTCCACATGAGAATAGTCGTTTAAAACTGAAAATTAGGAATGCCATATTATATTACAAAAGCCATTAATATACTGCCAGGACAAGGGATGCTTAATACTGCTGCCACAAATCTCAAGCCAATAGTTAAAAAATTCAGAGAAATAAGGTAACAGGAAAGAATTTTGTATTTGACCCAGAAGAAAATCTTCTACAAACCTCCAACTAGTATTTACAGTAGCAATTTTGCATGTGTGAGATTCAAGTACTGAAAATTTTGTACAGTTAGCCCATACATGTATGCCTTTTCCTAGCGTACTAATTAACCTTTTCTCAGCCAGCAATTTTACTTAAAATAATATAAAGTAAATTTATTTTAACTTGTAATTGAATTGTTGAAACTCTTATCAAAACTTTAGATTCAGCAGTCCTTGGTCCTTTAGTTTCACTTTTTTTTCTATATAAAAATTTCACTGAGAGTGCTGAATATAATTTTCAGTTCCTGCATATTCAGTACTTAGTCACTTTGTGGCACTATAAAATTATTTGTTTATTTATTAATTTAAAACATTTTAGATAAGTCAATCTTATATCTAACTCTTATATCAAATTATGAAAGACATTAGATACCATCAGTGTCATATTCTTCTTGATCCTTGGGTTGATAGTGACTTGCAGGTTCTGAAAGTAAAATGTTTCTTTTTAAATATATACAAAGATTACAGAAAATACTGCGAACTTTGAAATTTACTAAATTAAATTAATTGATGGGAAACAGAGGCAGATTTTATTTTCTTGTTTTCTTCCCCCAAAAAGGTAGGTGCTTCTTACAGTCCGGAGTGTCTTATACTCTGAAAAATATGGTACGTATGTATGTATGTACACTATGTTTGCACGTATGTATGTTTGTAAAAAAGATATATATAAATAAATAAGAGTCTGGGAAAAAGATATATAAAAGGATATATATGTTGCCTTAATGCATACATAAATATATAAATACATAGATACACACACACACACACACCCCACTAGTAAATTATTATACAAAATACTATAGCATAGTCAGCATCACAAAAGTTTAAGTGAACGATTACAACAAACATACATGTGTTTGTTGAGTTACATACATATTAAACATTAAAACCCTCATTGCCTCTCTGAATTGGTTCAGAAAATTAAATGCTACATAAATATCTAAGAAATATGTTTATTTTTCTTCACAACTGAGATACCTTCTTGGGTAGTACTTGATTTCTCTGATATTTCAGGTATTTTATTTTCTATTTCTTTATCATAACTCTGTTCCGTTGTGGGTTCTTCAGATACTTCATTATTGTCTTCTTTTTCTTCCTCCTCCTGAAAATCTGTTTCTTCATGGTCTTCATCTATTTCATCTTTTTGTATTTCATTTTTTTCTTCATCTATTTCACCGTTTTCTTTTTTGGAAAAAAAAAGAGATGACTTTGAATTCCAGTAAACAGCTTTAATTTCATTAAATCAAACATCCATTTAAAACAGTAATAGAAATTGCATCTTTCCTAATAAAAAAGCATAAACAGTGATGCTTAAGTTTGTAAACCTTACAATTTTCAGTATTTCAATATAATTTTCAATATTTTTAATATTTCAGGACAAATATGATTTAAATATAGTTTGTTCTGTTCACAAAAATTATTAAACTAGTCTGTACATTTTTGTGTATATTTTTCTTTAATCTGTGCTTGGCTACAAAATTAAACGGTATTAAAATTAAATATTTTTGGCACCTTAGTGAATCATTCATCCATTCATCCATTCATTCACACATACATATCGGGTAAGTCTATTATATAATAATAGAATAAGGGAAGTTGGAATGGATATTCAAATTATTTCTAGCAGGACTACCAGATTCTGTAACAGCTTTGTTCCCTACGCCATCCATCTGATAAACTTGCAAGATCTGTTTTTCTCACCATGTACATGTATACATCCGAACTAGACTATGTTGTTTCTCTGTGTCATATATTATATATGAATATATACATATTTATTTATTTAGTCATGTTTATGTAGTGTACATTGAAGTGGTGACTGTTTGAGCTGTATGCAATGAAATTTCATTTTAATGTATGCCAATTAGTGTACACTGAAAGTGACAAAGTTATCATTCTATTCCATTCTACATTGGAGGTTTCTAGTATAATCCCCTGCTCAAGCAGGAGACCCTATACTAATGCAGATAAATGGCTGTCCTATCTCTTCTTAAAAACTTCCAGTAATGGAGTACCCACAACCTCTGGAGGCAAGCCTTTCCATTGATTAATTGTTCTCACTATCAAAAAAATTCTGTGTTGGTTCTCTCCTTGATTAGTTCCATCCATTGCTTCTTGTTCTGCCTTTTCTGCTTTGGAGAATACGTTGAACCCCTCTTCTTTGTGGCAGCCCCTTAGATATTGAAAAATTGCTATCATGTCACCCCTAGTCCTTCTTGTAATTAAACTAAACATACCCAATTCCTGCAACCATTCTTGTTTTAGCCTCCAAACCCCTAATCATTTTGTTGCTTTTCGCTGCACTCTTTCTAGAGTCTCAACATCTTTTTTATATTGTGGTGAGAAAGATTGGATGCAATATCCCAAGTTGGCCTTACCAAGGCTTTATAAACTGGTACTAACACTTTACAGTTCTTTTCCTGCCCTCAGATGTTTTGTATAATAAGTTGCCCCCCTCCCCTTCCCGGTGTGACAACCTCTTAAATATTGGAAGATTGCTAGATATACCCAGTTCTTAAAACCATTTATCATATGGTTTAGCCTCCAGCCACCTAATCATCTCTGTATTCTTCTATGCACTCTTTGTAGAGTCTCAACATATTTTTTGTAATGTGACGACCAAAACTGAATGCAGTACTCCAAGACTGGCCTTACCAAAGCAGTATAAAAATACTAACACTTCATGTGATTTTGATTCTATCCCTCTAGCCTGGAACTGCGCTGGATATTTGGCAGTTGCAGTACATTGCTGGCTCATATTTAAATAATTGTCCACTAGGAGTCCTAGATCCTTTTCTGAGAGATACTGCTGATGAGGTAGGTACCAACTATTCTATTCCTGTGCATTTCATTTTTCTCATCTAAGTTTAAAGTCTTACTTTTCTCATCAGTGAACCACATTTTGTTGGATAGGACCCAGTGTTCAATTCTGTACAGATCCTCCTGGAACATAAGCCTATCTTCTAAAGTATTGGCTACTGCCCCCAGCTTGATGTTACTTGCAAAGTTGATGAGCTCCCCTTCTATCCCCTTATCTAAATTGTTTATGAAGATATTGAAGAGTACTGGGCCTAAGATAAAACCTTGGGTAACCCATTGCATGCTTCTCTCCATGTAGATGTAGTTACATTGAGGACTACATGTTGAGTGCAGTTGATCAGCCAGTTACATATCCATCTGGTAGTGATGCCTCCATCTCACATTTTTCTATTTTACCAAAAAGTAGGTTATGGTCTGCTTTGTCTAATGCCTTACTGAAGTCCAAGTATGAGTAGATTATGCCAGAAACATTTACTCTTATCATGGGAAAGTTCTATATGCTGTGCAAACACATTTTTCCATCTCAGAAAGAAATAATTGTCAAAACAACAGAGAAATAAACAGAAAGGTATGTTATAAATTATCTTACATAGATCAAAGTAGTGTCTTACTATTATTCTTAAAAAAAGGAAGAATCCACACATTTGCGAAAAAAATAAATTTAGGATACATTCATACCAGGTTGTGAGTCAAGAAGTTCATGTAGTAAGGCCTCAATTTCATCTTCAGGTTCTGTTTTAACATGTATATGTTCTGCATAAGTTTAGAAAATAAATCAACAATTACTGTTCAAATTACTGAACAGAATTTGAAATAATAGAAAATGGAAAATAAATACCTACAGAAAAATTATTATGTTTTACCCTTAAAATAGTTTGTAATTGTCAGTTTTTATCAACTATATAATCTAAGTTTTACACTGGCATTTCAGATGTTGCCTTTCTGGTTCATTCTACTATTTTTAAAGCATTCTAACAACTTTTTAAAATATACTTAAAGCTTTTTCCAATGATCTGAGAAAACTAAAAACTGACACATATGATATATCTGAGCTCAAAACAGCCACACAACTTGCTGTTTGGATTTTTCTACCACTATTTACACCTGCTTCAACTTTTTCCAGAGCCTGGAATAAATTGAAGCAAGATTATATGTGATATCATTTTCAAATTTTAAAAAAATGCAAAACATTTGCATTTTTTAAAAAAATGAAAACGTTATATTTAATCTTATTCAACAAATATTTTTTATTGTGTTCCTGATACAATTTTTTTTATTCAATGCTATTAACCTAAGATAGAAAATATATATATATATATATATATATATATATATATATATATATATATATATATATATATATATATATATATATATTTGTAACATACTACATTTTTATTTATGTAAGCATTTGGCTACCAATTCATGTATTTTGCAAATGTATATATTAAACAGAAATCATAATAAAAAACTTCAGGTGAAGAAAAGAAAGTAAATTGGATAAGGCAACTGATCTCAATCCATCGATTTTATAGTGCAAGCAGTTTTGCTATATTTAGGGCTTCGAATGGAATTTGTTATCTAATGTAAAAATGTACTCCTGAAATTTTCATCTTAATACATTTCTAAGTTGTATTTTGACATATCTGAGGATAAGCAAGCATAGCCTACAAGCAAAATGCTTAATTATAGTTTATCTTTGATAAGACAACAGGTTTTAAGGAACCTTAAGATCTGTGAACAGATTCCAGGATTAAAATAGTGTATCAGTATGGGGCCAAAGGTAAAAATAGAATTTGTGTTTCAAACAAATTACTGCATCCCACGAGCACTATACTAATATGGCAATGTGACGTTATGTAGATTACTATGTTTTTACATGGAGATTTCCTGAAAATTACTTAGAAATTCCAACAACTATGAAATCAGTCACCTCTCTTCCTTGTGATTTACAATGGTTGCCAATTTATTTCAAAGCCTTCTTTAGTTGTTACTTTATAAAGCTTTAAATGGCTTTAGTCCAAGTATTTGCTAGAATGCCATTCCTAATATGAACAGACTGGACATTAAAAGCTTTGGAAGATGGCTTGCCTTTTAACTCCACCAATGAGGCCTAAGAGTGCTTATCCAAGCCAGAACCTTCACAGTTGTATATTCTTGCTATGCAATTTGTGGCTTTTGAAAATAATTCTAGCATTTTCATCTCTGCAATTTCACCAATTAGTCAAAATTTCTACATTCAACCTGGCTTATTAATTTCAGCAAATCACTTTCTTCATGTAATATATCTGAAATATACC
This sequence comes from Arizona elegans, assembly GCA_022577455.1. NCBI lineage: Eukaryota > Metazoa > Chordata > Lepidosauria > Squamata > Colubridae > Arizona > Arizona elegans. The sequence continues at coordinate 28,899,328 of JAKOOJ010000002.1, read as the reverse complement.
CACAATAATAGCAAATTTTAAACTGGCCATATCCTCAATGGTGGTCCTTTGTATATGTCTCTATATTAGTAAATTTAAGTAGGATGTTTTACTGATATTTCAAAGCATCTATTTAAAAACTCATTTACAATCATTTCATGTATAACTATTAACTAAACTATTAAATTAACAATTAAATAGTTATGCACTTAGCCAATTTCCTCTAATTGTAGCTGCCATTTTGTATCTGAAATAGGCATTATATTTGATTTACAATTCATGTCTATGAAATATTGATTTTGGAATAATTTCTGAAGATTATATCAATCAGAAAAAAAAACCCTTCACTGCTTTTATTTAAAGAAAAACTGTAAAAACAAAGAGCATGTTAAATAGAAATTAACTATAATGTTGTAAGGTCTGAAAAACTTCACAGGAAGCACAGAATAAATGTTGTAATTTTGCAATAGTGGTGAAATGTTGTGATTGCAGATCTCATGTTCTGAAGGTTTTGTATTATTAAGGGCTTACCTGTTTTCACATGTGGCTTTTCTTTAGGTGGGATAACCTCTTCAGCACTTCTTGGAATTGGCTGTTCTGAGACAGTTCTTTCCTTAAGTCCTGCATTGTTTAGTTATAAAGTTAACTTTAATCTCTGCATCAAGATTTTGATCCAATTAGGCATCATTATTAGCAAACCATCCAGGGTGAGATGGGAGGTTTAGACATTTAATTAATTAATTAAGATAGGGACACCAAACCAGGTGAAAAATACTTACCACCTCCAGAAAGTCATGTCATCTTCAATTTAAGTTTTAAGATTACATTTAAAAATTTTAATACATTTTTTAAAAAATATTATAGCAACTATTTAAAAGGAATTGCTCTGTATGTGCATTCACTGGCTTTATTCCCAACTTCCTTTGAACATTGTGTATATCGTATTACCAAACTGATTTCTAGTACAGATGCCTAGAATACAATGAGAGACATTAAAAGACCACTGTCTCATGGAAATCTCTTTAAAATTATGTCTATATGTGTGCATGATTTTGTGAGATCAAATATTAACCGTACAACTTCATTTAGTACAATCTTGAATTTGTTACTCCTAACATTTTCCAGCTCTGTCCCTCTTATTCACTGATGAATAAAATGCAATAGATTAAAGGATGTTAAAGTAGACTTCAACCTGCTGGAGGTGAATAGAAAAAAATCCTTTACTTCACTTAACAGAATAATTCCTGAGGTTTCTTGAGCATTGGAGATGATGAGTTATATTCATACTGCACACCCAGCAGCAAGAAATACAAACAAAAAGGAGCTATGTACATAGCACAAAGAATGATTATATATTGTACTTCTATAGTTAGACAGAAAAGAGAAATAGCTAAATTTTCAATGTTCCCATATATAACAAATTCCCAATGTGCAGTAAGCTAGACTATCTTTTATCTTAAATTATTGCAAGTAGTTTATGACCACATATTCAGCAACTGGTTCAAAATTACAATAATTCTGGACCGGAAGATTTACAACCTATCCTCATAATTATTGCCATTGCAACATCCCTGTGGTAACACAATAGCAACTTGGTGCTGACAACCAACTTACAAATACTGCAGCATCCCATTTTTACATTTGCAACCTTCACCACCAACTTCCAGTAGGCAAAGTCAATGAGGAAACCAGCAGAGTCAATAAGGCGAATATCTGTAGCTCAGGGTTGAAATAAGAGGTCCTTGGTGCTCAGAGCTTGGTTGGACGTGTCATAATCATGCTGATGATGATGTTACCTAGTATGGGTAATGAAACATCCACAAGAAAACAACCAAACTCAGAAAGCACCAAGGACCCCCTCATCAGCAGGCGGTTGCAAACAGCGATCATACATAGCTGCGCTTAACCATTTTGCAGGATTTGTATAACGTTAACTGGAACTGTCACAACTTTTACTGTACATCAACAGTCACATGTTTCACTTAATGAGTTGCCATTCCTAATTACCACTATTAAGCCAGAATTCTCTGTATTGCTACTTGTATTTCTTAGATAGCCGATTTGTAACTAAATATTCTAACACTGAATAAAAAGGAATTGAACAATTCTTCTGCTCAAATGTTTTTATTGAATTTCATCTCTTCAAATAAACAAACTGAATGTGCATAAGTGACAGGAACAGGTTTCATTACCTTATTTCCTTTTAGGATATGAATTATTTTCAGTGTACTACATTACAATATAAATGTAGAATAACATGTCATAAAAGTAAAAATTCATTTCAAACTCTTTAAATTCTTCAAAAATGAATTAAAAATATTTACAGCGAGACTCCATGGACTGTCTACACATCTAAGCAACTGGGTGCCTTCCATTTATTATAGAGTACAGTGTCTATAGGTCCTTGCTGGTGGCCAGGCAAAAATGCCTTTTGAAAATATATTTTGAAGAAATGATTGCTATTCCTAAATGTTTTCTGAAAATATTATATAACCTTTCTTTTCCATGACAAATGGCATCACCACTGGCTCATGTACACCACATGTTCTTAAATTTTCAAAGAGGTTTCTATATTGTGAAAAACTTTTCTATCTCTTATTTAACTGCAAAAAATATAGTATGACAGAAATACTAAGATAGTTGTGGTTGCATATTATTCATTTTCCCCCCTTATCTTCCTCTATTTCAAAGTTAATATTTTCATTTAAGAATTTGTATCAAACAACTAGATTAATACTATTATGTACTGTAAATGCATTCTTCAAGCACACACCCTTACAATATTTTTCAATATTTTTAGATAAATCACTAAAGCTACCTTCTCAAAATAAAAAGTAAAATATTCCATTCTTTTCTAAATTGCATATATGTAGTTACTATTTTTCACATCATCACTTAAAATATAATAATTTATGCATTGCAAATTCAAGGCATAAGTTCAAAACCATTATGAAAACACCTGCTTTATCTTCATGTTCAAAATGTTAACTAACCATTTAAACTGCTTCGGAAATGCGGCCTGGGTATCTCCATTATTTTTTCATATACGGTATGTTTCTGAAGTACATCTTTTTTCTGTAAGGCTTTTCTTGGTTGAAAGGAATTCTAAAAAGTCACTAATTACTTTTTGCACATGATGACTCTATTCAATAGTTGTTGGGTTTTTTTTAAAAAAAAAAAAACCTGTAATACAACCATAAAATTCAATTTTCTCCCCCAAAAGATCAAATTGGTTTTCTAAGAAGCAAACATTATGGAAAAATTATTGTGAAAGGATAGTTGAAATCAGTATTTTGATTACGTTTATGCATTCTAAATTCACTGTCATGGTTTATATTTTCAAACCATTGTCTTTGATACAGTTAAGTAATTCATTATGGAAAATATTATGGAGTATGTAAACTAATGAGGTTATTTATTGTGATGAATCTGTAACAGGGAAAGCAACCTATGGAATCCCAGTTATTATAGAAATTGCATTCCAGTAGTCCCAGCCAACATAACTTAATAGTGAGGGATGCTGGAAGCCAAAAATAAGTAACATCTGGAATATTACAGGTTACTGAATCCATGCTTTATATGATGGATGTTTGCGCACTGCACACACATATACACACATACAAAGAGAGAAAACTGAGAACCAAATCCAAGTTTATTTTTCCATTACACTTCTAAGAATTGGTATGAAATATTGTTCTAAATTAAATACTACTTTCAAACATTTCAGTCTCTTTATTTTTACATTAGCCTTTTTTGTGTGACATACTGAGTAGCAAAAATAAAATTCCATTGTATAACTGATCATAATACGAGTAAACAAGCTATGTACAACTGGAATATTGCATGTTTATAAATTCACACATATACCAAGGCTGGAGTGGAAATAAGCATGTATTTTTGTTTATTCCAACCAACTCAAGAAAAATTGTATTACAGATGAAATATCAATAATTTCTTTTGTTTTTTTTTAACTAAAGCACTATTCAGACATTAAGAATTGTTACTTTGGTTTTTTTCTTTTATCATCTTCAGATGCTTTAGAAAGACTTTTTGCTAATTTTCTTACTTCTTTATCTTTGTCATTAGCTAATACTTTCATATCTTTATCCTTATGATTTTTGTCTAACTCTGATTTTTCTTTTCCAATTTTTCTTTCTTGCTTAATTTTATGAGAATCTTTCTTTGATTTATCATCAATTTTCTCATCCTTTATATCAAAGTCTTCAATTTTTTTCTTTGTCTTCTTCTTTTCTTCTTCTTTGGCTTCTTTCTTTAATTGCGGCTTTTCTTTTGTTTTCTTGGCTGATTCTTTGATCACTTTTTCATTATTAAAAAAAAGGAAAATATTTTTTTTAAAGATTAAGACACTATGTATTAGCATGCCAAATGCATATCCATTCAAAGTTCAAATCATGAACTCATGTTTCCACTTCAAAATAAGCTGATCACACAATATTAGTAGAAGCAGAAAATGTACATAATTTATAGCCTTTTCTGCCTTTTGTTTACTTTTATGGGGAAGTGTCTCTCTGGGTTGCTTCATTGTCCTTGTTGATGTCCTTCCTACTTAAGTGTTTAAAATTAAATTTTGTCACATCTGTCTTCTTAAGTAGTAGGTTATCTTTATACAACACTTACACAATATAATACAATTTGGTCCTTGTTTAATAACCACAACTGGGATCTGCACTAAGTGACACTGTTGTTAAGAGAGACATGTGAAGTCTTGCAATTAACTGAGGGCTATTCCATTGACTCTGCTTGTCTGAATCCAACTGTGAAGTGTGCAAATGACAATGACAAGTGATTGAACTGCAAAACTAAAACAATTACAGGAAGACTACTGAACGGAACTGGGTAGTGTAAGACTAATACCCAAGTTTTCTGTTACTTTCACACAGGGTCCCAGTTCATTTCTGCTTTCTATTCTTTTACCACTTTGTTGTATGTTCTTTTAAGTACATTGAAATCAGAGGTGTGCTGCAGGTATAGCAGTTTACTCAAAGCAGGCCCTTTCAGTAGCAGTCCCCAACCTTTTCAGCTCTGTAGATTGACAGCAGCCGCAGCGGGGGAAGGGGATGGTTTCACATGTGTGCATTCGCTTGTGCACATGGAGCTTTATGAGCTCCCCTGCTGCTTGTGTGGCCCAGGTTTCAAACAATAATGGGCTTGGGGACACCTGGTCTATGGAACATCTTTCTCAGTGAAATATATTTGACATGAATTTTACTATGCTTTTTAATGTCAAGTGAAGATGTTTTGGTCATGTGTTGTTACTCAGATATGTTATTGAAGCTGGTACTCTATTGTTATTTGTTTTAATAACTGTTTTTTTATTATTTTAAAATTTTTGCTTTAAATTTTTTACTGTATTTTAAGCTACCCAAAACTTTATTCTGATGTTTCAAATTTCAACATTACTGTTATTTTGATTAATATTTGATTATTTATACATTATATTGCTGGGCGGTTACTTTAATTTTGCCTGGGCCATCCAAATTCAAAGCTACAAGATGGATGGTTATATTAGTTTTTAAAGAAAGAAAGAAAGAAAGAAAGAAAGAAAGAAAGAGGATAGCAATGACTATGCTAGCTGTGAGGTGTAGGTTCTATACATCCACAAGGAACCAGCTGGGAAATGTTGATGTTAAGTCTTTTTTTAGAAAATGTTTAGTTCAGCACTGGCATTAACTTCAGCAACCTAATGACATGATAGACACTGAATGTGGTTAGACCAACATCAAAAATATCCTCTTGTAATCAACTTCAATTAGCATTATTTAATTGAACTTAATACTGACCTAGTAAAACATTCTTAGAAATCAGTGTTTTATGATGATAAAATAGGAAAAGAATGCACTATTTTTAATAGATTTAGGTAAATTATTGAAGATAATGAGATGCACATCTATGTTACTCAGGTTAAACTTGATTATGTTGTTCACCAATAAATTAATATTGACAAGATTTTTTTCTGACTGCAATATGAGAAATTTAAAATATAAAAAATGTATTATACAATTAATTTGTTAGTGCTACAAGGCATATCAAATCTAATTTTACTCAAATACTGGCTTCCGTGCCTAGAGTATCTCAAAACAATATTCATTAGCAACCATGGAAGTTAGGTAAGGGTAAACAATTCACAGATGCATGAATGATTATTTCCTGAAAATAGCCATTTTGCATAATTTTCAACTACTGTAGCACTCCAAAACCATAAGTGAATTCAGTTGAAGGAAAAATAGTCTAGAATCATCAATGTTAAGAAAAGATAGACAAATTGAATCAAAGACCTTTCCAAATGGTTCTTCTCACTAGGCATCCATCCAGGCCGATATTCATCAATCTGCCAAGATATTATCAACCCTTAATTTTTTTCTAGTACACTGTCTGAGCCCCAAAAGTGTTGTAACTCTTAAGAATAATTGAAGATAAATGTAATAATGTCAAATGACATTATAAATAAAATGTTTGTGTTCTATCATAGTTTTCCCCCCCAAAAAAATCTTCAGGCTAATATGCTAAAATAATCACTATTATATCCTAGGTATACATATAAGGCAATTCTCAAAGGTATTATCCTTTACTAGGAAAGGCTGATCACTTTCCCATAAACCCTTTTTATATTTTCAGAGTATAATACTACTAAAAGGGATTTAAAATACATTTTCACTTACCATAAATAAAATGGGGAACCTATCAATTCATCTGATTATACTGCTTGCCCAAATGTTTTACAAGAGTAAAATTATAAGCCAAGAGTTTACACATTTGATTGACAAAAGGTAATTAAATATTTGGCAAGCACCAGGATAAATAAATCCAAAGTCTTGTTTATATCATTAGAAAGATAACTTATAAGAGTTGTGTGTTTTTTTGAGACTATAATTATATATAACTCCAGCTGATAGATCTCAGTAAAGGCACTTTATTTTTTTTCTCCAGCTAGTTGGTATGCACTTAGAAACTTGCTTCTATACATAACTGTTTTCAGGAGAGATTCTATTATGGCATAATGATAAAAATGTTATATATTTTGGAGGCACAATGCAAAGTACCTTGAGCTATTGAAGCAAAAACAGAATGTAAACATAATAAACTGCTTGAGTCTTTTCAAAAATTGTTTAGTAAAATAGACCACATTTAAATTTTTTATGATAGCATCCAAAGTTAGTAGGCATAATTATTAACATGGCAAAACTCATGCACTGCAGGCATCAGTGATCAATAAGCAATAAACATTGCTAAGTCTTGGTAGTAAAGTACCTTTGACTTTGCTCTTGATAATCTCTCCAGGTTTTACTCCTGAATTTTTAAAAATGGAAATAGGTTGCAAACATTATTTTAGGACATTTCATACATTAAATGTATTAATTAAAAAATAAAATTTCCACCAGAAATATTTCACCATGAAGTTATTAATATTCTACGTTTCTATTTTTCATTATTCAGTAAAGCTAGAAAAAACTTAAATACACAAGATTTGTCTAATATCTCCTTTTGACTAAGAGATTTTTTTTACTACTAATAAAGCAGAATAAGGAAACATCCCAATTTTTATTCCAGTAGACATTATTCATGTTACTAGACTTGGAATTCCAATTTCACTTTTCCTATTGGTAATTATCTCTAGTTATAACTGTACTAAGATTACATTTGTTGCAGTCATTGGATTGGATTAAAAGATACGATTAGGATCAAATGTATTTATAAACAAATCTTAAATAAATGCAATCTGGGCTTTGACATTATGTTAACTACATTAGAAAAGTATGATGGACACATAAATATATGAATTGGTAATAGTTCACAGAAATCTGAATTGAATGTCATTAGCTGAGAGCAAGTAATGCATGATTCATATATATGTCATTGAGATAAGTACAGCATTGAAATTGTTCTTTTCTTTAGAAGTGTTAAACAAGCTGCACAAGTAATAGCTACATCACACCTATCCCATGATTCTAAACTGTTTATTTTAGTTTATGTTTATTTATAAGATCTATAATTACACATCTTATGTATCAACATCTTGGATGCCTTACAAATAATATACTAAAACAATAAAAAAAAACATAAAACCTACATAAAAACTATTGATGTCTCCAAACACCCCTCATAACCAACAGACAGGTTTCTTGGGCTCCAGCCACACACTATCCCAATGCTTATGAGAAAGGTCAGGTCTACAAAGCTTTTTGGAAGGCCATGAGGATATGGGCCTGCCAGATCTCAGAGGTCTCAGAGGTGTTTGAAAAGACAAGGGGGCACAAGTTGAAGACAATCTAATATCTCCCATTCATGCCAAAATACTATTCCTCTCAGCCTTTGTCAGTACTGCTGATTGTACTTGAACAGTTGAAATTAAACAGGTTCCTCCTTTCCCACAGCATTTCACCTATTATCAAAGATTTTCATTATATTCTAGACCAAGCTTAGAAGATTCTTGAAAATCTTGAGTGTAAACATTGCCAACAAATTGCTATATTTAAAATGTGAAATAAGAAAATATCATGATGCAGATTAAAGTTTTGTCATACTCCTACAATACTTACTTTTTGGCGCATAGCTTTTATAACCTTTAGATGGAGTATATCCATCTAAAGCCAAAGAAATCCTTCAGCATGGAAAATACTGTTATAGACAGAGGATTGAAGGTTATACCCACACTGTATATTATGAAGTTCTGAAAAGCTCAGTTAAGTTCATTAAGTTCTCTGTTCCATTCTATCTCAAACTTAATTGGGCTCTTAATATTCAGTGCCTGGGGCCCAACTGCCATTGTTTCAAATGCAATTCAGAAACAATTATAAATCAATTTCATGAAATAACAAATTATATCCCTTAGCAGAATCTTACGATACCGAGTTAGTCTTAAATATTAGGCAATTGAGGCAAGTATTTTTAACATTCTTCCACAAGTTAGTAAAATTTATATAAACTGAAATCATATTTATATTTAATCTCCCCAACAAAAAATAAAGCAAATTCTAAAATTATTTTAAAGGTAAATATGGTTAGTTTAATAAATAATGTAGGACCAATACTGCCTGACATATCTGTTAATAGGTTGTGAATAAAGATCATTTACAAATAGGAATTTGGTTCTATTTGCATATTTAGGCTTACCTATAATAGCCATCTGAGTGGGAAGAATCTCTCATAATCTGTAACCTTCAATTATCCTCCATCAATTTCTCACATATTTGGGAGAGATCTTGCTCTATTTTTGTTAAGTTTCATATGCAACTTAAAACCCTTTTATACAGAGTTCTATTCCATGAGCTTTCATAAATAATCCAGACCACCTATTTCAAAAGCCTTGCTCTATAAATATGAAGGGAAGAACGTAACATGAGAACATGAATCCAACAAGTTTATTCTGACCTTCCCCTCCTAATGAGTCTGGGAATCTTTGAGTACAACTAAAATACACTAAAATCAATTTAATGTGCAGTATTAATGATATAAACATTTGTGTATATGAAAAGAGTTAGCAAAGTAAAATCTAGACTACAAATATCATTTTGTTACAATCCATTCTACTGTACAATTAAGGTGTTCTATGGTAGCTAATGATACAAAATATACTACATGTTTGGAATGTTTATTCATATAACTCAAAAAAGTATTTATAATGTGATTGGAAACTCATTGTTTGTATCAGATACAGTTGAAGGTGGTCACAGAAATCCAGGGTTCAGTTGATAATTTTTGATTGGAACAGATAAAAATGAAATATTTTATGCAAATTATTTACATATTAGCATGTCAGCAAAACAAGGAGAAACTAAAAGCAGGTTTTCACAATTACATGCTCAGTATTATCAAGTAAGGCAACCAATAAAAATTACAGATTTCTCTTGTAAACTGTAAATATTATGTAAAGCCTTACAGCAATGTTAGTACAAATAATTAAAGCTGCTACTGTTTACAAGACTAATCCTTGATCTGCAAAGTTCAGTATTTATTCAGCGATGTGCATGTAGTGCAGGAGATTGGATTCTCTCCTTCTCAAAGTTCACATTTTCCAGAAAGGGAATCCAGTGCACAGAAACATAGGCATTGAGAAATAGTTGGATTTCAAGAGTCTGAATAATCAATTACCTCCTTATGAGGCCAGGGTTAAGACGAGGAATAAAATCAAACCCAAGTCAGCCACCACTTTGAAAGTCAGTTTGTATTGACTATCTTTAATATGTTCAGAATTACAAAAAACACATATATACATGGGTGGGGTGGGGGTATATTTATTTATTTACAGTTTCTTATTCTCATAGAATATCCACTTTTTTAAACAAACAAACTGCCTTTGAAAGAATAGTAATATATGAAGAAGTAAGTGACTGAAACCTGTTTTAAAAATCTATAGAAGTTGCATGCTTGGTTTTAAATAATAAATAGTTTATTAGTCAGATAACAAATGTTAACAACTATTCTCAATATGCATTCTGTAAAATCAAAAAAACTAAAAAATTAGGAAAGAATTACTGATATTAAATTCAGTAATAGGTCTCTAATTTAATGTTATGGTAGGCAGAATCTTAAAATCTAGAATATCAATATACACAATTTGCCAGACATGCCTAAATATTTACAGCCAATTAAACATTTGTTAGAAAAAAGAACCATTTACAGATTAGTAATGTAGGCTATTATTAGAGCTTGTGCATTTTAGTGCAAAGGCAGACATAAACCAATCACACTAGTTAGGATACTGTTGGATTAATACTGACAAATGTTATTTCACTTTGCCTTTTGACTGTATATTTCTAAAAGAGTTTAGATAACAAGTTTCATACAACTGATCTGTTCATAAGAGGGATTTACCCTGTTTTACTCCAGCACCTTTTTGCACTTAGTTAATTTTATGGACATTTCCATTCATCAATGAATTGTTCCATGAACCAAAGTCACTGATTCTGCAAATCCACAATAACACATGTCTTTTTTCCTTGAACCCCTTCATTCTGTGACGTACCATCAACATCATCTGTTGCATCGTTCTCTTCTTCTTCTATTATTTCAAAAGGAGTTATTACATCATAGAGAAATGAGAGGAAGCCATAAAACCAATCAGAACTTTCCTCTGCTAAAATATTAAGAACTTCCTCAAGTGAATCAATATTTTCATTTTTGCCATCTTTGGTTAGGCCTATACAAGAATAAAGGGAAAAGAAGAGAGAGAAAAGGCAGTATTAGGTAGAAAGAAAAATCTTGATCTAGAAAGCTTTAAGAGATCCTAGATTAACTAGAATAAAATATTTTTAAAAAGATATTTGAAGAAATTAGTAAAAGAAAATGAAAAATAAAAGTGTCAAGGGATGAAATGATTCTATTTATAGATTATGGGAAAATGTCCAACAGACACACACACACACACATATATAAATTCTCTCTCTCTCCCTCTGTCTGTCTGTCTCCCTCCCTCTCTTCCTCTCCTCTCCATATACCTATACACACACACACACAAATAACAGACATGTATACATACAAATATGCATATAAGCCTCTACATTCTTCTACTGAGTTTACTATCTTTTGAATCTGACAAAGTAAAATTTTGCTTATGAAGATAAGTTTGTTTTCAAAGTGCTATTGAACTCTTGTTATTATTGCTACAAAACATCTACTCTATTGAAAATAAAATGACAAGGTGACAAGCATATACTTTCATAACATTAAAAAAAAAAACAAGGATAGAACTAAAGAAGATAAAGTTAAAAACAAAGTAGTCTAAACGCCAATCCAAAGAAAGTTCTACCGTATTTTCCGGCATATAAGACGACTGGGCGTATAAAACGACCCCCGAATTTTCCTGTTAAAATATAGGGTTTGGGCTATACTCGCCGTATAAGACTACCCTTCTTCCAACACACACCAAATAAAAATTAAAAAGCATCAACTGGCTCACCCACAATGTAAAAGCAGCTGTACTAGACCCAAAATGGCCCCTGCAACAGGCAGGAACCTCACACAGCCACAAAAAGCCCCCCCCAAAAAAAACAACTTTCACACTTTACAGACACACAACACAACACAACTGGCTTACCCACAATGTAAAAGCAGCTGTGCTAGACCCAAAATGGCCCCTGAAACAAGCAGGAACCTCACACAGCCACAAAAAGCCCAAAAACTCAACTTTCACACTTTACATACACAAAATTCCATATACAGCTTTGTGAGATTTTGTGTGTTTGTGTAGTTAGAGTGAAACACTACAAAAACATACTAAATCTCAGAAAGCTGCACAAATATTATTTTATTTTATTTTATTTTTATATGAAAGCTAAATTTAAAACTTCCTAAACTTTAAATGGCTAGGTCTAAAAAAGAACAACTAAAAAAAAACCCAATTAACTATTTTTTTTAAAGATCCCAAAGGAGAAAAAAACTTACCCAATAGAACAGGGGTCTCCAACCTTGGCAACTTTAAGACTTGTAGACTTCAACTCCCAGAATTCCTCAGCCAGCTTTGTTTTGCTCGCTGAGGAATTCTGGGAGTTGAAGTCCACAACTCCCTGCCTGCTTGATTGCTTGCTGATGGAATGGATTCAGGCAAGCGAAGCAAGGCAAGCAGCTAAGGTAAGCAAGCTGGAGGGGGAAAACTTTTTTCCTTCCCCATGGCTCTGGCGATCCCAGCTGCGTTGCCTGATTAGCAGATCGTCAGAGCTTGGATCGCTAGAGCCATGTGAAAGGAGAAAAGTTTTTTCCTTCTCCATGGCTCTGGCGATCCCAGCTGCGTTGCCTGATTAGCAGATCGTCAGAGCTTGGATCGCCAGAGCCATTTAAGGCTCGTCAGAGCCTTTCGGGCTGGTCTGCCTGGTTACAGGAGAACGACACCTGGCATATAAGATGACCCCCGACTTTTGAGAAGATTTTCATGTGTTAAAAAGTCGTCTTATACGCCGGAAAATATGGTACTTGATCAAGGATTGAATGAGTTCACAGTCCAGTGGTTAAACTAGGTTTCTCCAATCTAATGTTCCCAAAAACTGATTAAATTTCAACTGGCATAGTTATAAGAAAATATCTAGCAGAGTTCTTCCTGGTATTGCAGTACTAGAGTACTAAAAAGAATCCAGATTAGGCTAGCTAAATTTGCAAAATCCTTCATCCATCATTTATCCCCAGCAACAAGCATTCAAAATTATGTCTAAAACTGACATTTGCATTTAATGTTACTGGCTACTTATTTGTAGATCACTCATCATTTTTTAATACTCTTCTGAAGCCATCACATAGTTTGAAGAAGACTTTTTACCAATGAATAAAAGATCATAAGTCCTACAAAAAAGTACTATTTATTTCCACAAACCACAAGAAATGTTTACCATTACCATAATTATGAATGAATACTTTATTTGACTAAGTGTGAATTAGACAAACAAGAAATTTGTCTCTGATGCATAAACTCTCAGCTTACATGAAAAACAACATAATAATAATAATAATAATAATAATAATAATAATAATAATAATAATAATAATATTTTATTACATCCTCTTTATATCCTCCAACGATACCTTAACAGTTCCTAGGTCCTCGAGCTGCTGAGCTATTAACCAGGCTGTGAATCTCACTAAAGATTAAATAAAAATAATAATAATAATAATAATAATAATAATAATAATAATAATAATAATAATAATAATATAATTATTGATTTATTGGAAGTTAAAATTTTAGAACCAAATTTATGATCTATATATTTCATAAATATTTTCATATTTAATGTAATATTTGCAAATATTACAAATACATAACATTTGTACAGCCTATCCCTCTAAAATAATCTTATTTTCCATGAATGCTTGCTCTATTTTTAATTATTCTATCATAAACATGTTTTCCCCCTATTAATTAGTCATAAATTAATTAGCTGGCCTCCAATGCTAATTATTTGTAATTTTCATTTTAAAACAGATGTTACAATGGCTACCATATTTTCTGGAGTATAAGATGCACCATTTCCCCCTCCCCCAAAAAGAGGGTGAAAATCTGGGTGCGTTTTATACTCCGAATGTAGCCCCGCCCAGCCTCGCAAACGGAGATTTCAGAGGCTGAAAGAAGCCTCTAAAAGAAGCTTCAGAAAAAAAAGCTTCTGAAAGGTTTTATCTAAAATAATATGGTAAGCAACAAAAGAAGGATCAGTAAAGTTTCTAACCAAACTATGTTAATAAATCTGGAGAATGACACAGTAACCAACAGATCAGGAGAGGTTAATCTACATATCAACCTACATACCAATCTACAGAAGAGGTTAATCTACATACCAATACCAAAAAAAGGAGATTGAACAGAATACAGATAATCCTTGAGAATAAAAGCCTCTGAAAGGAATTTCAGGAAAAAAGCCTTTTTCTTTCTGAAGTTCTGTTTCGGAGGCTTTCAGAGGCAGATTTTTTTTTCTGAAACAGTTTCAGAAGTTTCAGAGGCAGAAAAAAAGCAAGGCACAGAGCTCACAATCAATGAACCTGTTGCTAAAATTCACCTCTGGAAACAGCTGATTGGGGGTATTCTAGGAGGCCAATCCACCTCCAATCAGCATTTTTCTTATTTTCCTCCCCCAAAACTAAGGTGTGTCTTATACTCCGGTGCATCTTATATTCCAAAAAATATGGTATTTATTTATTGTGCTAATTTAATAGTCTGTTTTTCCTAGGAACTCAGGAATTTAATATTTCAGTTCTTGGCTTTGGATATATAATCAGGCACTAATCATTTGTTAATATTTTTATAGCTCTAAAATAGTATATCATCTACAATTTTTAACTGTTCTTATATTTCTAGCAACTTCTTTCCCAATGAAGACTGATACAGAGATGTCAGTTGTGCCCCCCAATGCCACATCATTTTTCTCTCAACTTTTCAAAATTTCTCCTATTTGACGGATCCTTAGTGCTCTCTGAGCTTGTTTTCTTGCAGACATTTCATTATCCAAACTAGGTAACATCAGTACTAGTAGGGCAGATTTCCCCACCATTTTCAGCTTTGTGGACTGGCAGGAGGATGGGGGATGATATTAATATGCTCCCACTGCAGGAGCCATCCAGTAGGCAAGCTGTCACATTCTAGACACTTGCAATTTTAGAATAAACTATGAGGGTGGGCCTAGGTAAAATGCATATTAATAAGAGCACAGATTACTATAGCCAGCTTCTCTGCATTAGGTAGGACTGCAACTGACACATCTGCTACCAAAAAGCTATCCTTTTATCTATCTGTTGTTCTAGCAATGTTTTATCTACATTGGGTAAAAATGAATTTCTGGTAAGTGGTTTGAATAATGAAGGAAGGTGTTTGAGAAACATTAGTATAATCCATTTCACACAGACTGTCCCAAAGTTGGGCCACTAATCTTTTTGTTAATTTAGTCATAGTTTTCATGACAACCCATGACCCATTGGGCCATTTCAGAGATTTCTTTACATAAACAGAAAAAAAAGGAGCAGGAGCAAGCAAAAAAGCACTGGGAGCAAGATCAACACCCAACTTCCTGCTGGTTTCTTCACTGACTTTGCTTGTGTAGGAAGCTGGCTGAGAGAGCCAGAAATGTTTGCTTGCTTGCTTCCTCCCATCCATCCATCCATCCATCTTTACTTCTGATTTTTGGCAAAATGCCCCATAGTGAACAATGGAGTCTCTTAACAACTATAGTGTTTTACTTAACAACTGTCATGATAAAAAGGTTGTGAAATCAGATCAGTCATGTGATGATCTGCTTTATGATCATCATGGCCTATGACTGTAATAGGCAGGCTCCATTATAACTATACATTGAGGATTATAAGCAATTTACAGTAATTGTAAAGGTGTACTTCTTGTAAAGCTTATATATTACTTTGCCATTTAAGGAAAAGGAATAGAATTATCCCATCTCTGTCAAGCTGCAGGTGAAATATATTCATTTATTTACAATCCATGATCAATATTTAGAAGACATAAAACACATAAAATATAAAGCAACAACATAAAACAACAATAAGATAAAACATATAAAGTCTGAAGCAATTAATAGTATAAGGAAAGCATCAGAGGATTTCTGTAAGTCATAGCTAATGTTAAAATTTAATAACCTTATTGGTCATATCTGAAATTTAATTGCCTAGGGGAAAAACTGAAACCTTGCTCTCAGAAACAATTAAGATATCTAACAACTGGTGCTATGAGCTCCATGTGTTGTCCTTATAGATAATTCACTGATTTGGGCAAAGGTAAAGGGTGAATAATGAGAATTGTTAGAACAATATCTGGGAATGGAATATATGTCTGCATGATGTCTATAACGATTCTCAATCATCCAGTTTATGGTTGTCCCAATGGGACATGTTTGCATATTAAATATAAAGTGCCTACAAAGCAGACATTTTTTTCCTGGTTATTTCCATAGTTAGCTGACTTTATGTTTTGAGTGAATAATACAGAAGAATTGTATAGTAATATTATGGGGTTAGCTTTTCAAAATTTAAGAGATTACAATGTCTCATTGTATTATTCATAAATGAGGAAACTCAGATTCGAAGTCCTTTGAACTTCAAAATACAGGCAAGTAACTTCATCTAACATATAATTATAAAACAGTTTATTAATTGTTTAATTTGTTTATTAATTTGAACCATATCAAAAAATAAAAATAAAATACAGGATCTAATTTGTGGGTAAAACAGATAAAAGAAAACACAGTAATAAAATACATATGTGGTAAATACAAATACTTAGTATTCAGAAAAATACATCATCTTTACCGGATACCCCAATTCTGTTCAACATAATGGGTTCTTAGCTCAACTGCCTTAACTATAAACTTTTGTTCACAATGTATGTGTTAGAGCCCAGGAGGAAATAGAACAATCTACAATTTAGATCCCAATGGGCTCTGATCAGATGGGGATGCTATGTATCTTAGCCTAAGAGTAGCATATAGTTGTCAAACAAAATATGAGCATAACATATAGTGAATAATCCTTCACATCATTTTCAAGTGGTGGATATTAACAAGTGATATCGCATAATAGTATGTCTGATTTTGCAAAAATATGCCAAGATAAATAAACATAAACCTTTGATGTCATAGATACTCTGGGTGTCTAGATGCTTGCTGTTTGCTGTTTGCTCCAACTGAGCACAGCTAGAGTATTTCTATTTCAGTCCCCTACTTTACTCAAGTTTAAATGAGGAACAATTTACTGATATCTATACTAAGTTAATACTAACAACTATGCCCCCTCCCCACCACCATCAAAGTTAGGAAACTATTGTGGGGATTGAAATTGCTTGCAGAAAAACACTTCATTTAGATATTATGCCTCTTCAATAGGATATGCAAAACATTCTGAATCCAAAAGGTTGATCCAATCTTATTCATTCTTTTAGAAATATTTTGAGTTCTGAATATTTCTAGAATGATTATAACATAAAAACAGCATTGATAATGTCAAAACAGTTATTTGGAATAGGGTGTTTTGAGCATGATACTTTCCAATTCTGAAACATTTTGCACTGGTTAAATTGCTCATATAATTAACTACCTGACTAAATTATTTTCTATTGTTTTTTTCATTACTGTTAGTGGAAAACAAAAGGATTTAAACCATGATAGCAAATAATTTTTATGTGCCCCTTTCCCATAGATTGCAGAAGTAAATCAGATTATGAGAAGTACTGAACATGCCACTATATATGACAAAAATAGACTGATAATAATCATGCCTGTCAAGTTGGTGCTGATGCTTAACAACCACATAGATAAGATTTTTCTCTCAGGAGAACAAAAATAGACCAAAGTATATATTCACTGCACATACTTTGCCTTTTTTTCTATAGTTCTTAATACTTTAGTACATCATAATAGTGGTTCAGATGATAAGGCTATTAGATATATATTTTCAGAAAGGCAGGACAAAAGCTTGGATCAAATATGGTTATGTTCTGAGAAGACTTCTGTAATCAACGGAACAGGTAAATTAAGTAGGTAATCAAGCAGCTCATTTTAACAGATCTATCTTAAGTATGACCTAATTCTTGGTCAACACTAGTGTCAATTTCAAAGTCTGAAGGGCCCTTTATCTTGAATATATGTCATTGTGACCAGGAGCAATGAAAGATCATCATTCAGTAACCCTTACATGCCAGGGTGATTTTTTTTCTTTTTATAACTCTATAATCCCTTAATTTGTGATAATTTTATTTTATTATTCATATTTCTATGCCACCCACTCTCTGAGAACTCTGGGCGGCTTATACCAAAGACAGTATACTAAATAGCATATTGCCCCCAGCAATCTGGGTCCTCATTTTACCCACCTCGGAAAGATGGAAGGCTGAGTCAACCTTGAGCTAGTGAGATTTGATCCGCTGATCTGCTGAACTAGCAGTCAGCTGAAGTAGCTGCAGTAGTGCACCCTAACCACTGCGCCACCTCGGTTCATAAGAGTTGGGACGACTGATTGGAGCTGAGCATTTACTGGCTGGAGAGCCGTCCTGATGCCTAGGCGGAAGGGCATCTGG
The DNA here is from genome assembly GCA_022577455.1 of Arizona elegans. Lineage (NCBI taxonomy): Eukaryota > Metazoa > Chordata > Lepidosauria > Squamata > Colubridae > Arizona > Arizona elegans. Next base: position 28,880,835 of record JAKOOJ010000002.1, on the reverse strand, counting down.
CCAGTAAATGCAGATATTTTTTCTTTGCACCCTAAGAAAGAAATATCTGCTGCTATCTAGGATTGAACTCTCAACCTTCTGAATGGGAGGCAAGCGTCTTCACCACTAGGCCACCACACCGCTAAGAAGACTAAGTGATAATAAATGTGGTTGCTGAAGAATTGACGGCATCTTTTTTGTCTCCTTTACCCTCCTGAAAGTCTTCAGAACTTGAAGGCTACTTAATGAATTAAGGGATTAAGAAGGAGAAATCGGCCTAGGGCCAAGCACTATCATTGTTTTCATAGTCCAACTTATTTTTTTTTAAAAAAAAAACCAAAATAAATGCATAGAAAATAAGCAACCTCCACAAAAATATATTTTAGTTCTATAGATGAAAATATAAATTCAAAGACAAATTATTCTACTATAGCAATACATTGTTGGTATCACAGACCTTTACTAACACTGTTAAGATTCTGGATAACTTTACAATGCATTACACTTTCTATTTGAATGTCACATTTTTGAATGGCATTTTAAAAATATCTACTTGCCTAGCAAAACCTTGGCATCTTCCATATCAAAATCACCATCACCATCAGCATCATAGATCCCAAGTTTTCCTAAAGGGGAAGAAATGACTTTGTTTCAGAATCTCTGAATGGTGAAAAAAATCAGCAAAGAAGAAAAAAAGAAGTACTATTGAATATTTGTTACTAGAATCTTAAATGCAAATACAAGCTATTTTGAATATATATATATATATATATATATATATATATATATATATATATATATATATATATATATATATATATATATAATACATGTTGTTTCTTCTTAAAATAAAGTATATTAGTATTTGAATCCAAAATCCGTTCATAATGCTAAAATGACATCAGAGTATCTGCCAACATTAAATAAACAAATTTGTATTTGATAGATACATTTATACAAAATAAATGATATAATAACTTTGATCCTATTCTTTTCACATCAATGGAAACTTTTCACTTCAACAGGAATATTACTTTTCTGAACAAATTACTAATAATATATTGTGTACTATGTATGATTGTGTGCTAATATATTTACATATCTATTCCCTAAATAGGCAGATTCTGATTTCAGAAACTTTGCATTCAGGCAGATAGAAGCAATGTAGAGATATACTTGCTTCAAAGAAAATTTGTGAAATACTGCATCTGGAATAGCTGCAGGTATCCAATATTTTACTTAATACTGTTTACTGAAAGGGAAAAAACCTGTTCAGATTTGCTAAAAAGTTGCCAAGAGGCAATTCATAACCATTTCAAATAGTCTAGCAATGATTTGAGAGGTTTGAGTTATCTTCTGGCCTTTAAAGACCAAAGCACCTCAAAAAAGGTACAAAAGAGAAAGCAAAGCAGGAAATTCCTCTAAAATATAATTTGCTATACAGTTTAGGACTAATGTTATAACTGACCTTCCAAACAACATGCCTAAATTGAGAAAGCTATTGGATTTCATAGATCTTTCCACTGGTGGATTATAATAACTTCAGTTACTATTTGTACTTTTTATTTTCTGTATTGTGTTTTAACTGTTTTTAGGTCTATGGAGATTCTCAGTCACCCAGTTCATGGTTGTCCCAAAAGTGTTTTTTTCAAGAGGCAAATGAACTTTCTTTGTTTTTCCTTAAAGACTTTCAGTTCCTTAAAGTTCTGGAACTGAAGAAGCTTCATGAGAAGCAAAACATCTTCAAAGAAAAACAAAGGAAGTCCGGTTGCCTCTTGAATAAGGACCTTTGAGACCATTGTTTTTATGATTATTTGCTGGCCAGTCATTGGTCTGAGATGGATAGCTATACAAACTGAATAAATAAAGAACTAAAATAAGAATAAAATCATCCTTTGCACATATGGATTATTGAGTAGGTCACAATTAACTGAATTTATGGAACACAGGCAGATAAAATGAAATGGACTATATTATGGCTTTTAAGATTATCAATCTAGTTATTTGCTGCACACATTTTTTAGGGAAGTGCAAATCATCTGAAATAGGTACCTTTACAAAAGTGTTAGAATGAGAAAAGTATTCCTCTTAAATGTATTAAAATGACCAATGGAAGGCTTGCACGGCTGTTTCAACAGTTGTCCCTTGTGGGAACCATCAGTAAAGCAAAGTGCCTGGGCATAACAAGATTTTAAAAAGAACCAGGGATAGCCTTCATAGCATTTTGAAAACTGTATTGCTTTAAGGCTGTATGAATAATTAGGGCAAATACTTTCTGCAAAATACCTCTTTTAAATGTTTTGTATACCTACATTGTTTTAAAATAAAGCATAATAGCACTTTTCTAAACATTTTCTTTCCATATAATCATTTGCATATAATACCAATAAATCATTAAAATCTAAAGAACCAGGGAAAATGTTTCACAGATTCTGTCAAGAACTCCTACTTTGATTTTCATAGCCTTGATATTGGAGGTTATAATTTCCCTATAGCCATTTCACAACAATAAACAAATGTAAAGTTTGATACAGGAAAGCAAAACAGTTTCGTTTCATTTCACAAATTCCTATTTCTGCATTATTTAGGCAAGTGGTGACAATCTAACCAAATGTCCCCAAACTTTATTAGGAAAAAAAAACCAAAAGCCAATATCCTGGTTAAGTTATTCACAGAAGTTTGCCAATGGCATTAAAATATTAAACAATCTTATCTACAGAAGTAAATATCAACAGCAAACACTATTCAGGTGATCTGCTTCTTCCTGCTACTTATTTCCTCTTTTCTGAATCAATTCCACAAGCTAAGGGAAAGAAGCAAAACATTGCACATTCAAAAATAATGTAAAAGAAGGAAAAAAAGGAAATGTAAATCAAAGAAAATCAGCCCTATCCTCTTCAGAAGTCAAAAACAAAGGATAACAGTACATTTTCTTACTAAAGTTAATTTCACCACAGCTTCAAAAGTTATCTGGAAATAAAAGCATCTTGGCTAGGGAGAAAGAAAAATAGCTATATTTTTTAAAATAAAATTTTATAAATCAACCCCATCAAGTACAACACATAATATACACATTCCTTTATAATCCTACCTTGAAGTACTTCTGACAAGTTATAACGGAAGTCCTTTGCCTTGGCTGCATGCGTAGCAAAAATACAGATACCATTACTCACATTATCAGAATCCACACAATTGTCCACCCTTTCAATCTGCAAATTCATCTTTTCTCTGCCCCCCCCCCCTTGGACGTAATATACTAGATACAATATATCTAACTCTACTTTCCTAATCTAATTGCTTGCATTTTAATATTTAATTTATTTTGTGCTTTCAAGTCAGTCTTTTCTCTTGGTGACTAAGTAGACAGGTTGATGCAGTTTTCTTGGTACCATTTTTAGAAGTGTTTATCACTGCCTTATTCCTAGGGCTCGGACAGAGTGAATGGTGCAAAATTGCCCAAATGGCACTGATGTCTAAAGCAGAACTAGAACTTTTGTTTCCCTGTTCCTAATTCAACACATTAACCCCGTCTCCAAACTGGCTTTCTTGCTTTGTTTTTACTAAAAAATGAATAACAAAAACGAGTAACAAAAAATGAATTAGAATTTACTATTGCTAAAGTTTTGAACCAGATTTAATATTAATAGGAGGAATTGGAGAAACACCTGCAGGGCCATTGTGAATAGGCATCAGTTGAATAAAGTCGCTTAGATTTGCACTAAGTTGGAATCCAGCTGAGCAAATCCTACAGAAAAGATTGAGGTCCACCTTTGCTTAGTTAATCCAGGCAATTTTAGACATGTGATCCTACGGAAGTGTTCAGAATATTTACTGCTGTCAGCTCTGCCACCTATGTTCTAGATTCCGCCTTTCCTGGCTGTTTAAAGTCTTGTTAGGAAGTGACATGTGACTGGTCCAAACAGTAGTTAATGCCACTTTGAGAAAGAATATTGTTCCATCCAGCTTGAAGAATGCAATGATCTGCTCCTCCATGAAGAAGCTATTATTGGACCCAACAATGTTGGATAACTTATATAGAGCCTTATCTTCTATTTGTAGGGAAATTAGTTCACAGAATGGAAAGCATTCATATTTTTCTGGACTGGTTTAGAGGATTAGAAATTATTTTGTGATGGTTATCTTCCTTTCTCCATAACCAGTTCCAGTCAGTGTTGGTAGAAGGAAAAAGATCAAGCTCTAGGTCCCTCTTACATGGGAGACAGAGCTGTTCTCTCACCCCTCCAATTTAACATTGCATGAAGCAATGGTGAGATTTGGCAGAATGGAGTAAAGTATGATCAGCACACTGATGTTACTTAATCGTTCATCTCTGAAAGACTCAGTGCTTGGAAGGCTTGAATGGGAAGGAACTAGCTATAACTGAATTCTAGAAAGACAAGTGGCTTTGTGTTTCTGTGTCCCCTGGATCTAGACAGTTGCTATATTTAATTCTCGATGGAACAGCAATTTCCCGGACAGAATTTGAAGGTCCTCTTGGACTCATGGCTCCTGCGTGAAGAACAGCTGTCAGCCATGGTTCAAAGGGGTTTGCATAAATTTATTTTGTGTGCATATTGTATTTAATGTGCATATTTAGAGCCAGTTTAGTGTCTAGAAAGCTGGAGGCAGTGAGTTCTAGTCTTATCTAAGCCATGAAAGCTGTTTGGGTATCTTTGGAACAGTTACTCTTTCGCAGCCTGCTCATTTCACAGGGTTATTCTTGTGGAGAAAATAGAAGACAAAAGTGTGTAAGATATGTTCACCACCTTGAGTTATCTGTAAAAATAATAAAACTTGGAAACAAACAAACAAACAAACAAATATTGTGCTCATTCCTAGACCAGAAGTTTCAGATCACAGTCACTTGTGCCTTACTCATGTTCTGTTTGGACTATTGCAATGCACTCTACATGGAGCTATTCTTGAAGACCATCCAGAAACCTCAATTGGTCCAAAATGCAGCAGTAGTTCTGGGCTGCCCAGAGATTGCCAGTTTTGCACCACTACTGTATAAGTCGCCTGGGCTCCTTTTTCTTTCTAGATGTAATTTAAGTAGATGTTCATTAGCTTTAAAGCCTTGAATAGCACAGGGTCAGTTTATTTGAGCAAATACCTCTTCCTGAGGACATCCTCCCAGACTGGATAGGTGGGTGTGCTCCAGGTGTATTAAATTTTGCCATTTTATGGGACCTAGGAAGCAAGCTTTTTCCATAGTGGCACCTAATCTATGGAAAAGACTCCATGCTGAGATATAGAGAACCTCTACCCTCATGGCCTCCTTCAATGATAAGCCAGGTTGTGTTCTTGCGATGGAATGCTACTGCTGGTATGTAAGACTTTCTAATTTTGTTGTATTTATGCCTGTTGGCTGTTATGGGTTATTTTATATAACATGAGAAATCATAAAAATGTTTTACATAAATGAATAAAATATTGGGATAAACTATATAGGAAATTGAATCTTAAGATATTATCATTACTACGACTAAATTCTTACCTAGTACTTCCTCGTAATCAACAAGTTCAAACCAAACTACTGCAACTGATGTCCATACTCCCAGAAGTGCAATTACCATGAACCATGTAAAAAAAGAGGTCCCAGAAACTCCTTCTTTCTTGGCACTCTTGTTTCCACCATGTTTTGCTTCTGTAAGAGATAAAAATGAAGTATTATCAAAAGTTAAAAACTTTTGGAAATGAATTACTAAATAAAATTCATAACATAAAGTGTAATGTTACTATTAAATACATGACACTATTTCTAAAGTTTGTTTACAGATTAAAAAGTATAAATTAATTTGTTTCAAAGCTAAATTTAATACATAGCATATATTTCCTATTTGGTAGGTTTATAATGTTGACTTGGAAAGTAGTCTCCAGATTAGAAATCCAGGCCATACAGTCCTCATTGTGTATGAGAATTTTAGGCATACGGTCCTCATTTTGCTATATAATCATTTGTTGCACTGTTTGCCTAATAACTTTGTAGTCTGTCACACTGATTAGTAGATATTATAGAAATAGAATAACAGAGTTGGAAGGGACCTTGGAGGTCTTCTAGTCCAACCCCCTGCCCAGGCAGGAAACCTTCAGACAAATGGTTATCCAACATCTTCTTAAAAATTTCCAGTGTTGGAGTATTCACAACTTCTGCAGGAAAGTTGTTCCATTTATTAACTGTTCTAACTGTCAGGAAATTTCTTCATAGTTCTAAGTTGCTTCTCTCCTTGATTAGTTTCCACCCATTGCTTCTTGTTCTACTATCTTTGAAGAATAGTTTGCCTCCCTCTTCTTTGGGGCAACCCCTGAGATATTGGAACACTGCTATCATGTCTCCCCTAGTCCTTCCTTTCATTAAACTAGACATACCCAGTTCCTGCAACCGTTCTTCATATGTTTTAGCCTCCAGTCCCCTAATCATCTTTGTTGCTCTTCTCTGCACTCTTTCTAGAATATTATAATAATAATGGATGGGGTGGGTAAAAAATAGAAGGCGGGGACATGAAATTTTCTAGTTTACTTATAACTAATTGTGATTTCTTACCTTGATTGGTATGGAGAGAGCAGGGTTAATCAAGGGATTATGTAGATGTGTGATTATGAGTATTGATGGCTATTGATCTGGGACACTGAATACAAGACACTGAATACAATATCTGAATCATCAGTCAAGGAGAGGATTTGATCGAGTTGTTTAATATGGAGGAGAAATGACTCGGTGTGAGAAAGAGATGCAGTACTCCTCAGGAGCAGTGCTTACTGGTAATCTTATTCTCCAGTTCCCTGACTCTACCTCTTTGCCTGATCATGTGAGCTCAGGACCCAGTTGCTAAGCTCTGGGTCCTAAGTTGCTGCAACTTAATTCCCATGAAAGTAGAGGAGGTCCCAATAAAGGAGAATATTTGTAGCTCAGGATTGAAATGAGGGGTCCTTGGTGCTCTCTGAGCTTGCTTATTTACTTGCAGACATTTCATTACCCTAACTCGGTAACATCATCAGTGCTCACTGATGATGTTCTTAGTTAGGATAATGAAATGTCTGCAAGAAAACAAGTTCAGAGAGTACCAAGGATCCCTCATAGAGAAGATCCTTGGGACTGTAAGCCCAGCCACCTGTATTTTAAATCCATGTCCTTCCTTGTTGGTCAAGACCTCCTAGGAGTTGACATGTGATCAGATACAAGTACAGAATACATCCCTGAGAAAGGGGATGATTTTACTAGGAATGAAGGTGATGGGGTCTACCCCTTCTCAAGAAACCATCACTCCAACAGAGCTGGATAATTTTCATTTAGTTTGCAATCTTCTCTTTTCAAAGTGATTAGGCTGTGATCTCAAAGGACCGTGAAGGAAATAGATTTTCTATCTCTCTTTAGGTCTGGCTTCTGACCAGGATATAAGGCTGACATAGCATTGGTTACACTTTGTGATGACATGGCAGGCTCAAGATAGGAAGAGTACATTCCTTCTGGCTCTTTTTGATTTCTCAGCAGTCTTTCATACCATCAATCACTGTATTATTTTTGAGTAGCTTAAGGGGATTGGAAGCATGGTGTTCTAGTCATTCTTCTTTTTCCAGGGCCAACTGCAATCGATATTGGTAAGGAAGAAATATAATTCTAACTTCTGCTTTGTAAAGTCTCAGGGCTCCTGTCTTTCTCTCCCCTTCTCTCATTTTAATATTCACATGAATCCACTGTGGGAAGTCAGCTAACTACTATTAGTATACTGATGATACTCAGTTGAATCTCTCTGCTATTGGCCAACCAAGGCACCAGGCCAGGTTATTTACAGAATTATCTATTTCTGGTTATTTCTGCCCATCCGACTAGTTACATAAGGTTCTCCTCTTTAAGAATCATTTAATGGTATCATTTGAGACATGCGTTCTTTGTTACAATGCTTGATGTTCAGAATGAATTTCCCCTTTTTGTAGTTCAGATATCCTTTTGTAGAGCTGTGAAGACTTGGGTTTTCTCCCATATATTGGGACTAGATGGTACCTGAGCCCATCCTTTTGGAAAGATGAGTGACTTTTATTCCCTGCCTCAGCTATTTATATGTGAATTATTGTAGTTTTTAAGAGACTTGTATAATATTTTGAAAGCGATTTTAAATTTATTTTGGAAGCAATTTTTCCTCATTGAAAGTAACATTATTGGCAATATAAACAAGAAAAATAAATAACAAATAAATATAAATTATTTCCTCAACTTATTTTCTTTTCTATTTTCTTTTTACTTTCATTGTCTCACCTACTGCTGAAAAATACTATTTATGTTTGTTCTTTCTAGAAAACACCATTAATGATACAAGACTTGTATCAACTAATTTAAATGTTAAAACTATGCTTACTCCTAGTCTGGTTGGTGCCTCGGGTTTCTTCTTTTTAGGTCAGATACATATAATCCAGCATATAGTATTTCTTAACATATATTTATATTTCTTATGCTTTCGATCAGTTTAAAATATATTGGAATACTGCAGTTTCATAATGTCCCCTGCCTTTATTATTCACAGTAACATAAAGTATTCAATATTATAACTGAATAGAACACACTGAAGGAGAGAGAGAGAGAAAAAAATTAGAGAGGAAGAGAGAGAGAGAACTGGTGTATCTTAAATATAAATATCTAAGTAAAATATGATTAGATTCATATAAATGAAAATATTTTCACATAATAGTCTCTGAACTGAACTATTTCTTTAGAAAATACTTTAGAAAAGTATTTCTAAAGATATCACAATTTCATATTTATTTTTAGAATAATGAAACCATTACTGCGATAGTCATGCAAATTACTTAAGCCTTCATTTACTAGAAGACCAGTTTCTCTTTTGGTCTTCTCTTCGAAATCACACGAAAATCTCAATTTTTTTTACCCTGCCTTTAAATTTATCAAATGACATTTAACCAAGCCAGAAGTAATCATCAAAAACTATTTACGATTTAAACTAATTTCTCAGAGCTAAAACAAAATTACTATCTTTCACACTGATACTGCCAGGAATCAGAAAGTAGGTCAATGTCCAAACTTGGTATGCCTTTGCTTTCATCCACCACTTGTCTAAAGCAATACAATTATGCATTAACATCATATCAAGAAATATATTTTAATTGCTTTAATTGTATGACATTGCTTCTGCTACAGTTTTATAATATTGTACTTTGCTATTAAAACAATCTATGTTCAATCACTGTATTTAAAGATTCCTAAAATCAAGTATCTCATGTTATGGGGGCGGTAACATTTCAAAATTTTAAACTTCAAAATTCTATTTAATTTTTAGATAACAATATTTTAAATTTTGTTGCTCAATTTGAAAAACATAAACACATTCAATTTTCCAAGAAACATACCTGAATATTCAGCCATGGTATTAGATCCTTTTATCCATGAATAAAGTACACTTTAATATAAAACCAGTGTCCAAGATACAAACAGCAAAATTCACTCTCACTCTCTTGCGACAGCAGCAAAGGAAGATCTTTATGGCCAACTCAGCTAAACCCCGAAATTAGACCCGACTGCAAACTCTGCTCAAAAGCTATTTTTAGTACAGCCATCACAAGCTAAATGCTTTTATGTACCCATATTGAAACCCAGCGCTGACAGCAATCAGGTTTACCCTCTCCTATTAACAAAGCATCCTGGGTAATAGGTTTTTTCTGTCTCATTTAATCTCTAAACATCAGCATACCAGAAAAGCAAAGTGGAACAGATTTTTTTTTTTAAAAAAATGCATGCCTCAGCAACTAAAATCTAAGAACATCAAATCTTCTATACAAATTCAGACAAAAGTCCAGGTACAAAGCTTGTCTGTGCAATCTGGGCATCAGACAGTCATTCTTACCTGATGCTGTTATTCAGCCATCCCATGCAGTTGATTTTAAGTAACTTATTTATAAACTTGCAAACAACTGATTCAATTTCATGTTTAATTACAAGATGATATTGTTCTTAAGTAAATAAAATTTCCTTCAACAGCAACACTGAACGACAACTAGTAATAAGTTAAAGCACAGTCTTCATTACAAAAAGTCCAATAATATGTCCATAACATTTCACAATAAGTTAAAATTTAGAGATTGCTTTGTTACCAATTTGTCAAGTAAGAAAGAGACAGGAAGCTAAAATACATTTTAGTTACTATATACAAACCAAACTTTGAGTGAGAAATGCAATAGAGTATGAGCCAATCCTGTAACATTAAGCAATCTTCAGGCTGCTCCTTTAAGAATGATCTTTCCTTTCTCTTTCTAACTCTGCCTCCTGTTTCCCCCCACTAAAATGACATTAAGATTACTTTACAACTATTGAATCTGTGCTGTTAAATTCCAGCCCAAATATTAAGGATTCAGCAATGCTGGAAGGTCTTCCAATTTGGATGGTCTTTATACTGAGTCCCAGAATATACCTTGCTTGCCTTAATGCTGTTATTAACCTAGGTTAATACAGGTAGTCCTTGACTTATGCCCAATTTTTGGTTGCTAAGCAACATAGTTGTTAAGTGAATTTTGCTCCATTTTACAACCTTTCTTGACAGTTGTTAAGTGAATCATTATGGCTGTTAAGTTAGTTACACAGTTGTTAAGTGAATTCCACTTCACCATTGGCTTTGCTTATCAGCAAGTCAAAAAGAGATCATATTGACCCTAGAACACTGCAACCATCATAAATACATGCCAGTTGCCAAGCTTCCGAATTTGGTCATGTGTTCATGGAGAAGTTGCAACAGCTGTAAGTGTAAAAAATGGTCATATCACTTTTTTCAGTGCTGTTGTAACTTTGAATGGTCACTAAATGAATGGTTGTAAATTGAGAACTACCAGTAGCCATTCTTAATGTTACAACAAATAATAAAATACTTATGCATTTGATACAAATTAATGAACTTCTAAAACATAAGGATTTAGATTTAGACCTGGGAAGTTATTTCAGAATATAGTACTGTAAGTCCTCAGTTCTTGGCGATATTTTGGGCAAATTCCCCAAAACAAAACAAAACTTTTAAAGTAATAGGGTACAGTGTCAGAAGAAAACATTAATAAACTTTAATAAATATGAATTTATTAGCTCTAAATAATTCAATTTTATTTTTATTTTTTTTTATATCACACTTTTATTATTGTCAAACTATCCAGCTTTTCCAAGTATCCAGCTTTTCTTTCAAATAAGGGATTATTTTAAATTATTTGTATCTCAAGCAAATATTACCGGGATGAAAAGTTGAACAAATGTTGTTCAGTCAGTCATGATTCTCTGATCTGCAAATATCCCATTCCCTATTACTGCAAAGGAGAAATATAATTTTTCCACTTAGTGGCAGCATGATGATTTGCTGGTCAATTTGATAAACATAAAATATTACAACTTTAGGCTTTTTTTAAATTTAAATTGAACTGGTTTTTTAAAGCAGCATTTATACTTCTAAATACTTAAAAGCGACAAGGGAAGATGTTAAATACATTTCCCAAAATGTATGTGTGGGGGAGGACTAACAAATGTCACTTGAATTTGAAGATTTTTACCTTTTCCCTATCCCAGAGGAATAGTTCCTGATTAAAACTGATAGATTATTATGGCATTTTTGATAATCATTGACATGACAAGGAATACCATATACAAACACAGTCAGAAATCAGTAGTTAAATACTAGTCTTTCAACTATTTCACTGTTGTCAAACTCACACCGTTACATTGTCCTCACGTGACTTATCGCAATGTTTTTTGCCTTCATGGAGCTGGGGTGGGCGTGGCCTGCACGTGACGCATCCGGCCCGCCAGTTTGACATCCTTGAACTATTTTGTTCCATGTACATTACAGGTAGTGCTGCCTGATTTACTGATCACTGTAGCGACCTGCAATTACATCTCTAAGCAGCATGGTCATCTCGACATCAGTTTCAATTAGGTCATTAAACAAGTCAACACAGGTTAAGTGTGACATCCAGCGACTGTGACTTATGATTTCCTGTTGATTTCCCTACTAACTTTGCTTGTTGGAAGCTGTGAACATTGTAAATGATGATCGTATGACTGTGGAAAGTTGCAACTGTTGTATATGCAAACCAAATGCCAAGTATCTCAATCATATGCTTACAGGGACGCTGCAATGACTGTAACTTTGAGGACCAGTTGTCTCATTTTTCAACACTGTTGAAACTCGTTAATAAGAAAGGACCACCTACACTCTCTTCCATTAGTACTCCCTGTACATTGGTCACATTAGCCTTAATTTGCTGCTGTTTTTCCTGGTCTATTCAATGAAACAGATTACAAATTGACTTTAGAAAGAAAGAATGACTCAGTGCCTCAATGCCACCAACTATGATAATTTTTTCATTTTTTGAAACTTTATTTTACTAAACAAGAAGAGTTAATAAGAGTAAGGGTAATAAGGAAATTGAATTAAAGCAATGTAAAAATTGGTTTTATTATCATCAGTATTGGCTTACATAAATTAGATGATTTTAAAGGTTTACACAATTCTGAACTATAGGAAAAGTTTAGGATCACCTGATAAATTAAAACTAAAGTTAAAACAATAATTTCAGAAATAAAATATTGATATTGTAACATAATTAAGACCAATAACACATACAGTTCCTTTCCAGAAGATGAACAGAGAAAGAATATCTTTGAAAGATTAAAACTGAAGATGGATAATGCAAATTTGAAAGATTAACAATGAAGGAAGGTAATGCAAATGTGAAGTTACAGTATAGTAGTCTAGGCCAGGCATTTTCAAAATTTTCCAGTTGCAGAACTAGTTATTGTTTTTTGTTTTAAAAATCCAAAACCTTTAATCAACTTTTCTGACAAGTAAGAACACAGTTTTAAAACTCGTGTAGGGAAAAAAATTACAAAATAGGCATAGGAAAAAGTATGTTTTTCTCTTTATGTTTTTCTTCTGTATACTGTCTGGTTCTACACCATTATTTATGATATGCAAATATTCAAACACTTTAATTTTGTGGCACATCCTTGTTTATCTAAATGCTAGCAAATTTAGCATTTGCACCAATTAATATTCAACTATGTTTGTAAAGATATAACATGGATTTTGTCTTTTTCATTGCAGGCATTTTAGGTTATCTACCATGAATTTGCATTATTGATAGTTATATTTCTGAGAAAAAATGGTTACTGGTTTGAATTTTCTGGAAAAAGTCAATAAAATTTTTAAAACATAATGTTTTAGATGTAAAAATTATTTACTAAGACTATATTACTATTATTCTTCTCATTCTTCCTAGTACCTTTCTCCTCCCACTTATGACTATAACCTTCTTGATTGTATCTCTATGATTTATATTGTTTTGTTTCTTAGTATGATTTGATTGCTTATTCGTAACCTAAGTGTTATACCTTATGATTCTTGATGAATATATTTTTTTCTTTTATGTACACAGAGAGCATATGCACCAAAGACAAATTCCTTGTGTGTCCAATCACACTTGGCCAATAAGAATTCTATTCTATTCTAAAAAAAAAAAAGCTTGTGCAACTTTAATTTTTTTAAAAATTCTCCTGCATGTTTCATAATGCTGTGAACGCCAGATTCAGGCATTCCAACATCTCACCCTATTTTAACATTGCTATGATCACGTTCATGTCATTGAATTTCATTCAATTTTTGCACCAATAATGAACCCCTTCTTTTTTAAAACTTGTATTGTTTTTCTCTGACAGAATCCTCTTTTTCTCCATTTTGAACTCATGAATATTAACAGGGCGTAAACCACAACTGCAACTGAACAAGCAGAACTCTTAACAGTACCTAGCATTAACTGAATTTTTGTCTACATTAAGCATGACCTGATATCAATATTGCATTATTTGAACTCACGATCTACCTGTAAGTCTAAATAATTTATTAACACAGCAAACCTATCCACTTAAATTTTTTCCTGTAACTAGTTGATAAATTTTAAAAGTATGTCCCAATATAGATGCTTAAAGAACCTTAAAATGACTTTTTTTTTAAAAAAAGGCTTTTAAAAACGTTGTTTAATAATCTTTAAATAGTAGCCATTTGATAAATAACTCCAAACTGAGTTGCTGATATAATCTTAAAATTAATTTGCTTCCATTCCCCACCCACCAATCCTCAGTGCTGAAAATTCTGTGATCAGAATCTTTGTTTGAGGAGTGGTAACGAATGATCCACCTAAACATTGCATTATATACATTGTGTGGTAGAACCAGTTTGGTGTAGTGGTTAAGGTACTGACCTAGAAACCAGGAGACTGTGGGTTCTAGTTCCACCTTAGGCATGGAAGCCAGATGGATAATTCAGCCCAAATCATAGGGCAGTTGATATGGGAAAATTAGGAGAAGAAAGGAGTATTATGTATGTTTGCTGCCTTGAGTACTTTATTAAAAAGTAATAAAGATGAGATAAAAATAAATACAATTAAATTTGAAGAGTTAGCTATCTTACAATGCAATGCACTGTCTAGGTGTCCTCTGTATAAAAACAGAATCTATGAGGTTCCTGTGATTTATGGACCATTTTGTATCCCATTTTAGTGGGTGGACATTAGTCACAACTCAGGTAAATGCTAATTATTATGGAGGGTGGCTGTTAATCAATGGGACAGGTAAGAAAGACAAAGATTAATCTTAAATCTTAAATTAATCATTTATGCTTTAATACTTCTTTGTATCATCTATGTGGCTGAATGTTCCCAATAAAGATTTATATCTCTATCACACTTGAAAAATAAACAATAAATAATAATGATGTTGTTACTTGTAAAATAGAAAAGTAGTTAATCCTATTTTATTGCTATCACAATTTTAATTACTTTTCCACTATTGCAATTTCTAGCTAATAACCTAAATTCCAAATCCTGCCTGGTCACTTATTTCCAAATACATGTTTAAGAGGAAAAAAATGTTGCACAAGCAGCGTTTTGCTTTGACTTTTGCCCAATATAAAGTCTGTCCAATCACATTAAAGTGCCTAATTTATCATAGTGACCTTTTAATGACAAGAAAAAAAGCTTGTGCATATACTGAAAATGCAACATGCTTCATGAATGGATATTACTAAATCATCCTCCATCACCTAAATGAAGAAATTGTAAACTTTACTAGAGTGAAGTTCCTATAAGGAACATACATTTAAGAAACATTTTAATACAGAGAAGAGCTTCAATTATTATAGTTTCAGATCTCAAATATGAACAATCAGCACATAACATAAATAACTAAAATGAATACTTCTTAGATCAAAACTATATTGTTAGATGTTTCCTGAATTCAGAGAAAATGACCACTCTACAATCACACCACTCTTTAGTACTTTTTAAATTAGAAGCTAGAAGCATTTAAAAAACCAGTTAGATGCTCAGCAATCCAAGCAATATAAATGAACAAGTTCATAATACAACTATTATAAGATAGCTTTATTTATTTATTTATTATATTTCTATACCGCCTTTCTCCTGTAGGACTCAAGGTGGTGTACAGCCAAGAAAAATATAGACACACAAACATCATAAAATTGCTAATTAAAATTATTACTTAGTTTGGTCAATTAAAGAAAACCCAGAATTAGATGACAAAATGACTTTAAAATGAAGAGATCACACAATAATTCTCTCCAGGGCTGAAAAATCAAATATAATTTGCTATCTTGAGTTTAAAACTAAGCTGATTGAAAATCTAAAAACGAATTAAAATTTATTTGTAAGCTTTTAATGTAAATAATAATTAAATTCAATTCAATAACATTTAAACACTATCAATTGCAGTTAAAATTAGCAAAGATAAAATTTACACATGAAACTCTTGAGAGCTGCTGTCAGTAGATAAACCAAAAATCTGATTTGACATAACACAGCTCTCTTCATAAAGTTATTCAACTTTTCCACAGCTAAAACTTCAAATTTCAAAACTGACATCTGTGGATCTGAAGGATTTTCCAGCCCTAGTTTTTTTAAAAAAAAATTTACAACAAAATTAAAACAAAAGCTTTTCATGCAGCAAGTCAGCCTACAAACGTGGTTACAAAATAAGTGCTGATACTCCAGTCTTATCACACTTTACCAGTTTATGATGTTCATCGGGAAACAATCACCTTGATGTAAGGAAAACTTCAATGCATAAAAAACCTACAATGAAGAATCCAACAAACGATGTTTAAGATGCAGCACTGTTTATAATTCTAATATTATAAAAATAAGAATAGGTATTACTTAGAACTGTCTCTAAAGGAAAAGTCAAAGAGCTATTTCAATTGCATAGTAGGCAATGGGGGGGCCTTCTTTCTTCTGTCATATACTGCATTTCTTTATTTTATTGGTATGACTTTTACATCTTTATTCTTTACATCTTGTAAGAAATCTTGATTTTAAGAACTCCAAACAAATATGTTTCTTTGATTACACTCCTTGTGAATGTATAACTATAGTCTCACTATGTGAAAAAAATCAACTGTTCTAAGAAGGCATCTATAATCATCTATCATTTGGCTTATATTTTCAAAACTGTGTTTAGAAATATACCTAAGCCATTATTAATTGAACTGAGGTTTATTGAATTAACAGTTTTTTCACACAGAACCACAAATTAGTGATATGTGATATATATACCGGTATATATAAAACAAAATTTATTTATCATAGTTATTGAAAATGTATATATATATATATATATATATATATATATATATATATATATATATATATTCTGAGGTTTTCGCGGGTGTTTGTATGTAGGTCTTTGGTTATTCGGGTGTCTTGGTGACACATATACACACACACATATATATACATATACATTTTGTGTGTGTGCGTATACACACAGACAGAGATATATGCAGTAACTATGATAAATACATTTTGAAGTAGCACAATACCTAATCCTACCCTAATACCTAGGGTTAAAGTGGAGGTAGGCCTGCACTGCTACCTTTAAAAGCAGGATACAAAGCTATATAAAGTCAAGTAATAAAACTATGATGACAGGAAAAATTTAAGACTAAATATATTTGTTATAACTATAAAGGTAGCCTGTTAATTTAAATTCACAAAATTTTCATATGCTCACTGATCTAGTTAGTCTGGTGCTATTCTCTATCCTTTCCGTGATGTCTTCTTCCCATCTAGTTTACTTTCTTGTTGCAAGTTTCTAGGAAGAAACTTATCATTTAAAGCCTTTTTTACCTTTTATACAATTGCTCAAGTTTTTCTGAACTTGTATCCAATTTTGCAATAAAAGAGATAGAAGCAAGGATTATTGACATTCAGAAAGGACAGAGTTTGCTTTCCTTTTGTAAATAGTTCTTTATATAGGATTTGTTTCTGGTATAGAATGGAAAGCTGAATGATAAAAAAAAGAGGACCATCAGTTTTAATAAGAGATTTACAATAATTTAACAGTAATCTATTCTAAAATCCATAGAGAATGGTAAATGCACATTTTTTTATACTGCAACTGGATACTAGGCTACCCCAAATGTATATGTATCAGGACATATACTACACTTTTCAGCAATCTAATAATTTTTTTTAAAAAAAATCCTTAGTAAAAATTATATAAAATCATAATAATTGTACCATTTTGATGCAAACTGCTTTGAAAGTCACTGTGGTCTTCAGGAAAAATATTTATTTGGTAATAATTTTATGTGGCCTTATTATAATATTGAATTAAATAAGTACAAATTCAACATATAAATACAACTAGCAAATTACTGGAAGAATCCTTTTCTTGTACTGTGTAAAAATCTGCTTATTGAGAACATATTCATAGTGGCTCTTGTTAGCAATGTTAGCAACAATGTAGGTAATTGGAACCAAAGAATAGAATAGTTTCAATGGCTAATCAGGCACGCAAATGCTATCCAATAGTAGGCTTACTTTTATTTATTTGTATCCCACCTTTACTATTTTTATAAACAACCAAAGGCAATGAACATATCCAACATATCTTCCTCCTCCTCCTTCCTCCTCCTTTCCCCACAACAACCCTGTAAGGTGGGCTGGGCTGAAAGAGAGTGACTGATCAGAGTCACCCAGTTAGCTTTCGTTAAAGCAGGACTTGAACTCACAGACTCCCATTTTCTAGCCTGGTACCTTAACACTAGACCAAACTGACTGTCAATCTTATATCATGCCTTTTCTGAAAGACTCCCACAGAATGATCAAAAACTTTTAAACGGAAGTGTGGGGGGCAGACTTTTATCCAGCAGAAGGTTTGAAGAGCAGCACTTTGAAAGTAACCTTGCCAATTTTACCTGTCCCTATTGCTTGCTTCACAATAGTAGGGAACTTTATGAACATGGCAAGAAGCAATCATCTCCCTCTTCTTTATTCTATTAAGAGAAACTTCTTTAAATCAAAGAGCACCAATGAACAGAATTGCAGTGGGAGCATCCCAGCCTATCTTGGTAGAAACATCAGAAAGACAAAGGTAAATTCTGTTTTCTTCCTACAAACTATTTTAAAGATTGATTTACTACAATTTTCTGGCTTTGCATTATACTCTAATAAGCGGGATTCTCAAAGCATGGTAAGATAAACTATGAGTAAGGAGATTACCATTGAGTAATTTCTTGATACCACTGAGTACTATATGTACACACAGTCAAAATGGATGAGGAAATTACATACAAACTTGAATGTTCTGCAAGAGAGATTGCATTAAACTCCTCTTATTATGGAAAACCAATTTAAGGCTATACTTTGCACATATACTTCTTTCAAAACATGCATTCTAAATAAGTGAAAGATAAAATCTCCCTCAAGTCAAGCTTGATTATAATAATCTTAATGAAAATAAAAGAATAATTTTACTAATTACTGAAAGAACACTATTAAGATTAGATTTGAAGTCCCAGTCACACAAAAAATTATTTGATAACAATTAGAAATCTGTAAAAGCTTCTAATGCAAAAAATGAGGAAAAGACATACTTTTAAATAAACCAGTAAAATTAAAGAAAAAACGCTACCATCTCAAAAGGCTTTCATCAACACATCATTAAAATATCATTAATATCTTACTTCCAACAAAATTAACATTTCCCACCCAGATTATACTAAGTAATATTTTGAGAACTAAATGTTTTTGCAATATTATTGTTTTGAAATTTTAAGAGCACTAATCTTATTCAGTAATTGGGGTGGAGAAATGGAAGAAGCACCAACCTAAAAATGTTTGCTTAAAAACAGTTGACCTATTATCACTATCCAGAGTTTACTGCTTATTGTATAAAGAGTATTCCATAGATTTCCATATACTCTACATAAGTTTTGAAGGACAAAAATTTCCTTAGTAATAAAGATGAAGAAGCAGGTTTAAATGGAAGTAGGAGATATAAAACCATCTGGCCATGACTCATTCTCTTTTCGTCAGCAGTTGACATGTAAACATTTTAGAAGAAATCTAAAGGATTGACCAAACTGAAGGAATAAAAGTACATTGGGAGCAAGGCAAGGGATGTAAGGTATTGGATATAAGATTTGCCTATTAAAAAAATTAATTAGAACAATAATCCTAAAGTTTATAAATGACAAGGTAAAATGCAGAAAAAAAGAAAAATAAAGTAGTAGCTTCTGATTTTCTTTACAGCTACAGGATAGATGTAACCCATGACTTACATTTTTCTATAATTGTTTTTTTCTAATCATCAAAACCATGTATCATAATTTCACGTTTTTACATTTCACCAAAATGTCTATAAGGATTTCCTGTCACCATTAAACTTAATGCCTTTTTTCTAATCAAACTGTCAAGTGATCACCTCAGCAAGTTCCATCAACTACACAATCCATTTCTCCATCAAGGGTAATGTTGAATGTTTCTACTTTTGTGTATATAATAATCTTGCTACAGTTATTATATGTAAAGACAATATATAAAGACAAAGATCCATGTTGCTTATCAATCAGACTAAATATAAAAGCTATGGGTGTCAACCATATATTAATTTTTAAAATCGTCTGAATTAACATATGTAATCAAGTTCAAACTTTTCTGTGTTTCTGAATGAAAACCAAGAATCTCTTCTTTTTATTTCCAGCATAAATTGGAGTATCTTTATACATTCTAGACCCATGATGGTGAACCTATGGCATGCGTGCCAGAAGTGTAATGCTCTGTGGGCACGCGCGCCATCGCCAGCTGGTCTTCTGGTTTCTGGCACAATGGCCAGCTGGTCTTCGTGGGTGCTGGAGCACCAGAAAGCAGCTCAAAAAACTCCTGAAAAACAGGCCATTTTCCGGGCCGTTTTCAAGGCCAAAAAAGGCCAAAACACAGGCATGCACACGCTGGCCAGCTGGTCTTCGGGTTTCCAGTGCTCTGGCGTGCACTCATGCATGCACATTTCAGTTTGGGCACTTGGTGCCGAAAAGGTTCACCATCACTGCTCTAGACAATTTTTCTGGTGAAATATATCAATGATACATCATTTTATAAAACTACTCTTAAAGATTACAACATAATGTAAAATTCAGTTCTTTCAACTACACATTCTGCATTGATCCATTTGTGCATTGTAAGCATTTTTAGCCTATGCTATCATACATTTTTCCCTGTATTTGAATCTTTAAGAGATGTTTAGCAATAACATGTATATCATCTATTTGAAACTCAGTCTTACAATGCTCAAAACCAAAACTTTTTTTATCTACTTTCTAGTAATTGAAGATAAGACTGTCACTGACAAAGGTAACCTTCTGCCTCCAGATCTTCTCTTGAATTTACTTTGCATTTTATATTTTCCTTAATAAAATTCTAATATGGCTAATAAGTTAACCATTTGTCTTTACTTATCATTTCTCTTCTATGAAATGCTTCTTGTGCTTAGAGCCACAAAGGTATTTTTGGAAACAACCTGGAATTATATCTGTTCCATTTTCTCAGTATGCAAATCTAACAAAATGGTTTTTAAAATCTACATTAAGCTTAGATTTATCATACCTTAAATATCCATACAACCCAAGCTCACAGCCCATATCCCTCTAGCTCCAAAAGCCTTTTATTTCTTAGCAATATCCACTTTTTCAATCAAACCAAATAGCAAACTGCAAAGTATAATTTCAAATCATATAAATTAAATCCTCCTTTTTCATTTGCATCTTACAATAGCTTTTATTTAACTTGTGGTTTTTTTCTATCTCCACACAAGTATACCTATATCTTTCTTACACTGTTTAATTGATATATTAATTGTCATAATGGTTATTGTCTGAAATAAAAATAACATTCTAGGTGAAACATTCATATTAATCACAGGAATTCAACCCAATAATGACAGTTGTAATTTCTCTCAACTTAACACATATATTTTAACTTTATGTCATATCTTTATGACATAACTTCATGTCATATCTTAATTTTATGTCATAACATAATTATTTTAAAATAACAATACATATTTGTCTAGAAGTATTTTATCTTCTTCTAGATCTTGAATTTATTAATTCTGTTTGTTCTTTTATTGTCATTTTTTTGTTAATCTCTTTGTCTTTTGTTTGCTAATCTTGAAGCCTGCTAAGCCACTAAATTGATTGTTTTCCCATCAATACTTCAATTCCCTTTAAAATATATTGCAAAATGAGCATCAAATCACCTGCAAAAGTTTTTGCCTTGTCCCTTTTTAAAATCTTTACTCCCACAATTCTGTTATTTTTTCTTATATCTCCATTAAAAATTTCAAGAACTAAAATAAACTGAAGAGGAGACAGTGGGCAGCCCTGCCTTGTATTGTACATGGTATTATTAGATCTCCATTAACAATAATTTATGGAGGGGAAGTTGGGACACAAATCAACTTTACCCATTTTATTAAATACTCTCTAGAATTCATATCTTCCAAAATAGAAAAGTCCAATTCAAATTGTCAAAGTTTTTCTCTGAATTTAAAAACCTTAATTCAGCTTGTTATTCATTATATTGTTCCAAATATTTTAGAATATCTAGCACAGTTCTGACTGTGTTTTAGCTGTATTTTAGGTAAAAACCTACAATGTTCTAGATGAATAAATTCTCACAAAATTATTTTCAATCTATCGCTAAAATGGTTAACTTATTATCATTCAATAATGATATTGGATTAAAGTTTCTTATTAAAGTCAAATTAGTGCTATATCATCCTTTTTCCAAGTCTGTGGCATCTTTCTTCCCTCTAAAGTAGAATTCATTGTATTTTGTAGAGATGAATCAGTTCATGCTGAAAACATATAATAAAAACCCAATAGTCTATCTGATCCAGGTACTTTTTCTGGTTTAATATTTTTATAATTTCAGAAGCTTCGATCACTGCTATATAGGTCCATTAATAGGCTTTGTTTAATTCTTAATCCTTAATACATTTTGTTTTTTAAATATTCATCTATTTTCTTCAAAGGAATTTCATTTTCTTTAGATAAATTTAGCTTGTTTGCATTTGTCTTAGTTCGTCCAGGTACAAAAAGTGTAACAAGCTTTGATTATTGAAAAATGGAAACAAAGTTTCTGAACACATCATACATAGTTCAAAACATCTAGAATGAAAGTCAGGGAGGCTAAGATAATTGTAACAGTATTGAACTATATTTTAATAATACAACTGAAGCAACCCAGTAATTTGCATTTTCAGCATAATGCACAGAGTATTCTCTTGAAGGGCAAAAATACCCAATTAAAGTTCTGTTGGCCTCAGCTACAATTTGAATACAATTCCATGGTGATTTAAGGAAGCCACTGATGACTCAGTAAAAAAAAAAAACTATGGTGGGAAAGAGAAAGTTGACACATAATATCCACTATTGGATTAACTTCCATCAAACCTGTAAAACAGCCCTTCCAGATCACATTAAAGGTTAAGATAACCAACACAAGCTTAATTCCTGATGAGAACGTGTGGTTTTCTTGCAAACAATACAGAAGCAGGTCATCCCTAAATCTTTGGGAATGTTTTTCAACCTCTCTCTCCTGCTTACATGCCTACTGTTTAGGATTTGCATGTTTCCCATGCAAATCCTAAATAGGTCCAGCTCAGCTTGGTTTCCAAACACAAACAAGATCAGCCAGCAGAACTGCCATAGCACGTTTTTAATCTTTAAAATGTGAAATACCACGGTAGTCTTGCAACGGAAATCTACATAAATCCTTTTGAAAATAAATTCCCCTTGTGTGCCCTTTTTAAAAGATTTGGCCACCAGATAAACTCACCATTGCACAACCTTCCCCTGAAACCTCCCCACACAGGTGTGACCCGAGTGCATCGGGGAGGAAGAAACGAGGCGAAACTCCTCCCTGGTGTTGTCTCTCTTTTGTGTGCATTTAGGGAGGAGGTCAAAGTAGAAGGGTAAGGCGCTCTTTCAAAATCTGTAGCTAAAACCCTGCAGGCAATGAAATCCTAGAGCCCATTGTGCTTCCCCCCACCCTTTCCTTCTGCAATTGTAGTTCCTGTCCCACTTCACTTTCCCTTTGGGCAGAGGAGCAAAATTCAGCCGACTGGGGGAAGAAGAGGATGAACAGGAGAACCAAAGCGCCAATTTCGAAATCGAGGCGCAAGCAAAAAAAAAACCCTGCGGGTCTCTGAAGGGGCGACCAGATATGGGACACACACACACCCCTCGCAAATAGTCTCGGCTCTGCAAAACCATCAGGTCTCCAGCAGCAGAGAGAAGAAAGATGGGGGACGCTGGTCTTTGCCCCCCACCTCCACCCCCATCCCCAAATCCCCCCTCCCCCGGTCCCATTCAGCTGCTATTGAGGCCCAGCGAACCGGCTGTTACTGACCTCTCCGGGCTCCGGGGCTGGGACTGCCGCTTTTGGGGCTCCTGCGCGGAGCCATATCTCCTCCTGTCAGGTAACAACGTTGCCTGGGAGTGCAGGAGCCAAGAGTTGGGCGGGGCCGACACGAGGGTGAGGATGACAATACTAACCTGAAGGAGCTCCGCCCCGCGCGTTAGGCTGACCCGGCGGCCACGTGAACCAAGCCCTCTGATGACACAAGATTGACAGCCAGGCTCAACCAATGGCGACGCAGAGATGGAAAAGCCGACCGGAACCTCATTGGTGAATGGAGAAAACGTCGAGGACGTTAAAAGTTCGCCTTTGGGGCGTTGTCGATAGCCGCCGGGAGTGCTAATCGCCTGGAACGTGGCACTGGGGAAAGTGGGGTGCGGGGTGGAGGAAAGAAGCCTGGCTTTGGGTCGATTGTCACGAAGCTGCGGCTGTTTGGGCGATCCGTGCTTGTTTGCAAAGAGAAAGAAAGCAAGCAGAGTTGCTATTGCTGCAGCATCTTATTTTATTATCTTTTCAACGGCACTTTGATTTAATCGATTCCAAAGCTTTGCGTGCAGCCTACTCGGAGAGCTTTCTGCTCTTCCGAGGACCCAGGACAACTAACAAAATTAAAATATATCTGAAAGTGGAAAACGTGCGCTTAACATCACGTAAAACTTAATTGGTAATAAATGCTTGGCGAAAGAGGAGTTTTGCAGATTTTCCTAACGCTTTGCATTTTGTCAAGAGATGCAAAACCTGAGGCGCTGTGGTCTGTAACTGGAAACAGCACACAAGGGCTTCTCTGCCACGCCATAAAATATGTCTCTTAAAAGGAGATGTAAGATTTTGAAAAGAGCTTTCTTCTTCCTTTAACTAACAGAAACCCAGGGCAGATTATTAGTGTCAGCCTTAGTTTACTTTGCACCAGTTACAGCTTTCAGATTCTTCAAGACACCAGTTGTGGAGAGTTTCACCTTCTGTCCCGGTCTGTAAACCAGAAAAGACTACAGGTAGTCCTTGATTTACAACAATTTGTTTAGTGACCATTCAAAGTTATAGCAGCACTGAAAAAAGTGACATGTCCGTTTGTCACACTTATGAATGATGGAGCATCGCCATAGTCACGTGCTTTACATTCAAATGATTGACAACTGACTCACATTTATGATGGTTGTATTGTCCCGGGGTCACGCAATCCCTTTTGTGACCTTCTGACAAGTAAAGTCAATGGGGAAGGCATTCACTTAACAACCAGGTTACTAATTTAACAATTGCAGTGATTCACTTAACAAATGCAGCAAGGAAAGTCAAAAACTCACTTAAATTTCTCACTTAGCAACCTAAATGTTGGGCTCCATTGTAGTTGTAAGTTGAAGACTACTGTATTTCAATTTAACTTTCTCCTTCCTGACTTGAACAACATAGGGAAACAAGTTTAAGATGATCTTCCAACAAACCTGGGTAAAGAAAAGATACTTTAATTGCTGTTTGACTTGAAGTCTCAGCTGAATGACGTACACATTAGCCTTAGTGTGCCATCCAATATGAGACCTTGAGTCAAATAGCAATTAAGTTGACTTTACCTAAACGTTAGTTGGAAAGATTGCTTGTGATATGATGTAACTATGGCCATGTAAATGCATATTCAAACAGATACCCTCTTGATTCACTTAGATGCAGACTCAAGAATATGAGAGAAACCTTGAGATATGAGGATGCTAGGACATGGTTTTACACATGTGGACTTGGGACCAAACTAATAGTAATCAGTACTATACATGGGGCAAAAGAGAACGTAAACCATTACCCTTGAGTCCTATCCTGCTATTTGCCCAATGTCAAAAAAACTCCTATTGCTAGTCACAGTTGTACCTCCTAGATTATGTTGGCCACCCTCAACAAATTCACATGCTGCTGCCACCTGCCACCATCTATTTATGAAATTTATGCATGCCTAGAGTAGAATAACTAATATTCTAGAACATGAAAATCAAATTCAAAATGATATTGTTTGACAAAAGTAATGGACAATATAATATTTAATAGAGATTAATGTTTAATAGAGATTAAGGCAAGATTTCCATTTAGGAAATGCATCAAATTAAGATAGTTAATCAAATTAACTAGCATATCAAAAGTACTTCTGAAAAAAGATTTTATATTAAGAACCTATTAGAAACTGGATATGAATCAGCAGTGTGACTACAAAAAGCACAGAGACAGTTGGGTAATGACCAAGTTGCTGGGCTAAAAATCAGGAGACAAGGACTTCTAGTCTTGTCTTAGTCATGAAAGCTTACCTGACTTTGTTCTTTGTTGTGGGGGTGGGGAGATAGAAAGCAGCAGGAATATTAGATATGTGTGCTTCCTTGACAAGAGTGATAACAATTTAATATGAAAATGTCCTGGATGAACAGACATATAATTTCCAAATCACAGGAATCACTGTTCTACTTTATTTGGCATTGGCCACATTCATCTTTAGTATTGAGTCCATAGTTCAAGAATTCAGATAAATCTGTAAAAAGTTCAAAGAAGGGTAATGAGGGTGCTTAAGGGACTAGAAACCAAGTTTTATGGTTTCTGTTTAGTTTACTTTATGCTGAGTCCTTGGTGCTCTCTGAGTTTGGTTGTTTTCCTGCAGACATTATATTATATGACTGTAACATCTTCAGTTCTCTTCTTCTTTAGCTTAGCCTCTAAACATAATAAATGCACTAAACATAATAAATAAATATGTTCAAAATGGCTCAGTTTCATTAACTTTATTGAACATTTGCCATGTCAAGCGTAGTTTTTCATGTAATAAGCAGTCTTTCAAAATATAAAGCAATTTTTATTTCCTTCCTTAATATCCCTTCTACTAAATACTAATATTAATACTGGTAGAAGAACATGTAAGACAGGGAAGAGGACTACAAAAATAGTAAGCACATAAACAGTGGAAAAATTGATCTATTTCAATTAATTGGTGATTACAGGAGAATACTCCATGATGCAAAAATGTGTCATATTTGTTCAAAATCTAGTTTCCTTGTTGAAGAAATAGCCAGCATGGCCTAAATCAAGCTACAGAAATCAAACCAGCTACTGTTCAATGGAATTTGTCCTGTGCTTTTAGTACTGTTGAGACCAGAACAAAAAATGCTAAGTATTCAGACCTCTCTTTAATGTTAAAGGAAAATTCCATCCACATTTTAGTAGATAATTAACTTCTATCCAGAAGCAAATGCCCTTATGTAAGTCAGGTTTTCTTAAGTTCTTACCTTGTTTTGCTGTGGGTGAACTTAAATAACTATGCAATCTTATAGTAGTTTAAAAGACATTTTTTAAACATTTTTTTACATTTTTACATTTTTTCAATGTAAAAAAACACCGTATAATTTAAATGTTTATTCCACATAAGGCTTCATTTTATTCACAACTCATATAGACTTTGAAGGTGGTATTTTAAGGTATATATAAGGAATCGGTGAGGAAGTACAAATACGTTAGATAAGTTAGATGTTATCAAAGACTCCTCAGTAGCTTAATGGCAATTGAGGTTATGTTGTTGTTTTTTTCTTTCACACTTACAACCTTTGTACTTTGTCAGTATCTGGTTAATCTGAAAACAGGATTGGCAACTTTATCTGTCCTAGACTTTATTCTTTAACTTTATTCTTTATTTAGGCACCAAGATTTAGATAGTTGAGATTCAAGTGGTTTGGACAGCTACACACTTTAGATTTGCAGGACTGCTTTCAAGGCTTTGGCCTAAAGCCACCAGTCAACTCTAAGCAAAGCACAAAGTAACTTATTTATGCAAATTTTGATATAGTCAGTCAGCATGTATTTTGTATGAAAATGTTATTTTCATGAAATTGCATTTAAGAGTAGGATGATGCAGGTTACCAGTGAATGCACCATTACTCCTTATTTGTTAGAATATTATTTAGATTCATGAGAGATAGTGGATTTGTAGAAACAAATTCGCTCTATACCATTTCCCCCTTCTGAACAAAAAAAAAACTTTGGTGAAGATGCATTACACTTGTATACAGAATTCCCTCTGTGCAAATTTTATGACAGATGACGTGCAGGAATGTCACAGAATGCTTTGTAGGAATGCCCCTGATGATTGACTGACTGCACAGCACACCAACATTTTATGAGTTCGGAATAAAATACCTTAAAATACAATGAGTTAAGCAGGAGTTTTAATCATTAAGAATATTAACATCTAGATATGCAATTCAGTCTAAAGGTTAACTGCTCCAAAATACAACTCAGAAACTGTAATGAAGCTACATGTAAGTTACTGTGATAGAGTTCAGAAAAGTATCCATGCATTGCTAGAAATGTATTGTTAAGCCTGATCAATCTTAGCCAGTTAGTAAAATGGCAGTGTGTATTGCACATGGGTGTGAATAACTTAATGGAATTAACAGTGAAATAAAATTTTAAAGCACTTTTGAAAGGAATGTAAGAATGCATTTCAGGAAAATATAAGTGGTGCAAGGGTTGAGGGAAGGTCTTTTACAATATTTTTATAGATATCAAATAGTGAAGATGTTATTTGATTATAAGCAGTGGATTTGTAGAGAACAAGATGAATAAGTTTATGCAAAGCTATTAAGTAAGAAATGTTTCCAGGAAACTGTGAAGAGTCCTCTTCTCTCCTTGGCTAACTTCCCTGTGCAAGTGTTATTATGCTTACAAAATGGAAAAGAAAGAAAAGAGATAAATCCCAGTGATAAATGAGTCAACACATAAAGATTGGGTATGGCTCTTGGTCATACATTTGTTATTTGAACATTGCACACAAGCTCAACCACTGGTGATTTCATATTATTTTCTTGGCAGGAGGACAGAAGCAGTTGATCACTGCTTTCTTCTTTTCGTTTTTATTTCTCAACCTAACTGTAGGTCTGAGATTTCCTTGAGGTGTAACGTTCAAGTTCTAAGCAGATCCAAATCAAGCAGATCTGAAGTCAGTGGTAGTCAGATAGGCTTTATTAAAAATGTTTCCATCCTTTTGTTTATTAACTCCACTGTGGCATAGATTAGATACCATACTAATTAACCATAAAGATGATTGCTAAACAAGCTAATATCTTTTATGGGGTAAATAATGCAATTTGTGTACTTGAAAGTGAAGAACATCCTGTATTATACGTGATTTAAATTTCATTGAACTCAGATTATAATTTGTTTCATAAGAATTATATAGAAACTTGTTATGAAGGACTTACATATATAGTCTATGCACTTCCTGTTTGTCCAGTGACAAGTATCAAAGTTCTTATTCAGTGTTTGGAGGCTGTGAGGGCCTGAAGGGGAGAATAGGCTGCAGTTCAATCTTGGCAAGATTCAGTGGATTTTGAGTGTTATGTCCTTATAAGGACATCCGCCCGGATTGGCTACCAGCCACCGGGTGGGAAAGTTTGAATCCCTGTCAGGGGGCGGTGCGTCTGCCGGAGCGGATATAAGGAGAGCTCCGGCAGCGCACGGCCAGTCTTGCTACTGTTTCTTGTACTCAATAAAAGTTACTAATGTAACGAGCTGGTCACGTCTTCCATTTCCTGCGCCGATCTAACACTGGCGACGAAGGACTAGAGAGAAGAACGAACCTCGCGGCACCAAGCCAACAAGACAAGACTCCGGCACCGGGAACTACAGTAGGCATTTCCAAAGGCATGGCATCCGCTGAAGTCACTTTGCCAGCCCTTGCTCCTTTCCGCCCAGGGAAGGACAAGTGGAAATCCTACGTAGTGAAATTCCGGCAATACCTGAGAGGCAACAACATCAGGGATGCCGATGATGACCGGAAGAAGGGCATCTTCTTGGCCAACTGCGGCTCCGAGGTCCTCGACATGGCAATCGATCTCGTAGCACCACGAGACATCGAAGAAGTGCCATGGACAGACCTGCTGCAGATCCTGGAGGACCACTATGCCCCAACAGGAACACCGGTGGCGAACCGTTTCACCTTCCATCAACGGGACCAGAAGGAAGGTGAGACGATCAAGGAATTCGTGGCCGCCCTACGCCAGATCGCAGCCAGCTGTGAGTTCGACCACGTGGACAATGCCATCGCTGACCGCGTGGTCTTCGGCATGAGGGACAGAGGCCTGCAAAAGAAATTCCTGAGCAGGAAGAAGCTCGTGCTCAAGGATGTGGTGGAGGAAGCCACCGCATCCGAAATCTCAGAGAAAGCAGCTGCCGCAGTAAGCAGAGCTAAGGGAATCCACAAGATTCGCTCCACAGAGCAATCATCAACAGAGGATTCCACGGCTGGATCCGAGTCGGAGGGAGAGTCCACCGTCCACAAGGTATCCAGACCCCCAAGGCGGGAAACCGCCCAACGGAACTACAAAGGGGAGCGCTGCGCCAGCTGCAGAGGGGACCATGCCAGAGCAACCTGCAAGTGGAGAGATGCGACCTGCCGACGCTGCAACAGAAGGGGTCACATCGCCGAAGCTTGCAGAGCTGAGGAACCAGCCCCAGACCCTCCAGCCACCGTCCCCGCGAGAATCGGAAGGATTACCAGAGGTCATCCAAACGGTCCTCTGGCCCTTCCAGACGCAGAGACGACGAATTTCCCCGGAGCGGAGCGGTCCACCAGACGACCATCGCTCACACGACATCAGACAGTGCCACCAAGTTCCATGTGACCATCCACGTGGAAGGAGCACCCTGCAAAATGGAGGTAGACTCCGGCTCGGTCTACTCCATCATGGACTGGCAGCAGTTGAAGCGCCTGCAACCCAGCATCACCAAGCGAGAGCTGAAGCCACTACACTCCAAGCTCGTCGACTTTGGGGGAAACCCCATCGGAGTGCTAGGAAGAGCCAACATCCGGGTCACCTACAAGCAGTTCGAAGGCAAGCTCCCCATCACCGTCGTAAGGGACAGCCGACCGAACCTGCTAGGAGTGGAGTGGTTCAAGCCGCTGGGGCTTTCAATCGAAGGCATCAACCAAATTGGCAGGGACGAACTCGACTACCTCATCGAAGAGTTCAAGGAAGTCTTCGATGGTAAGCTGGGGAAATTTGTGGGGAGGCCAATCTCCTTCAATCTGGACAAGGGAATCACCCCAATTAGGCTCAAACCCCGCCGAGTTCCGTTTGCCCTGCGGCCCAAAGTAGATGAGCAGCTGGACAAGCTGATCGCCCAGGGCGTCCTGGAACCGATCGATCATGCCTCATGGGAGACCCCCATTGTGACCCCACTGAAGCATGATGGGTCTGTGCGCATCTGCGCTGACTACCGTTGTACCATCAACAAGGCGTTGGCACAGAGCGCATACCCAGTCCCAGTGGTGCAACACCTGCTGCATTCCCTGGGATCTGGATCAATTTTTGCGAAACTGGACCTGGCCCAGGCTTACCAGCAACTGCCAGTGGATGAAAAAACGGCGGAGGCTCAAACAATTGTCACGCACAGGGGGGCATTCAAATGCAACCGGCTCCAATTTGGAGTCAGCGCTGCCCCCGGCATCTTCCAATCCATGATGGAACGCCTACTCCAAGGCGTTCCAGGGGTGGTGCCTTACTTCGACGATGTGCTCGTCTCCAGGGACTCAAGAGCCCAACTCCTTGAAAGGCTGAGGCTTGTCCTGCAGCGATTCAAGGCCAAGGGCTTGAGGGTCAGGCGGGACAAGTGCATCATAGGAGTACAGGAAGTCGAGTTCCTGGGCTACCTCATTGATAGCACAGGCATCCACCCCACCAAATCAAAAGTGGAAGCAATCCATGAAGCTCCAAGCCCAAAAAACAAAACGGAGCTTCAGGCTTTCCTTGGGTTGCTCAACTTCTACGCCATTTTCTTAAAACAGAAAGCCACAGTTGCTGAGCCACTCCACCACCTGCTGGGGAAATCGGCTTCCTGGAAGTGGGGCCAGGAAGAGGAAGCAGCGTTCCGGGCCATCAAGGGACTACTGACGTCCGAAAGCGTCCTCATCCAATACAGCGAGACGCTGCCCATCAAGCTGACGTGTGATGCGTCTCCATACGGGGTGGGGGCAGTCCTCAGCCACGAGCTGCCCAACGGCACGGAAGCCCCCATCGCCTACTTCTCGAAAACCATGTCCGGCGCAGAGCGGAACTACAGTCAGCTGGACAAAGAAGCCCTGGCCATCGTGGCAGGAGTGAAGCGCTTCCACAAATATCTCTATGGAAGATGCTTCACCATAGTCACCGATCACAAGCCACTCCTGGGACTCCTCGCAGGCGACCAACCCACCCCGACCTTCATGTCCCCGCGGATGACGAGATGGGCCATCTTCCTGGCCGGCTACTCCTATAGGCTTGTGCACCAGCCAGGCACAGCCATAGGAAACGCCGACGCACTCAGCAGATGCCCATCGAAGAACCCGGTGGAAGACCCAGCCCCCACGCTCCATCTATTCCACATAGATGACGACGCCAGCTGTCCAGTCTCCTCTGCAGATGTGGCCGCGCACACCCAGAGAGACCCCACCCTCCGCCAAGTAAGGTCCTGGATCCTCAGAGGATGGCCATCGAAACAGACGGAAGAGAGGTTCAGCCCGTTCACCAGGAAACAGACGGAGCTGTCCACCATAAAGGGCTGTCTGCTATGGGGAGACAGGGTGCTGATCCCAAGCACGCTACAACGGCGGACGCTGGAGACACTGCACAACGGGCACCCGGGCATCGTCCGCATGAAGGCCCTGGCACGGAGTTACGTCTGGTGGCCCTCACTGGACAGAGACATCGAACAATGGGTCTCCAGATGTGACCCGTGCCAAGAAGTCCGCCCCGCGCCGCCACAATCTGAAGTCACGAACTGGGAGACCCCCAGCAACCCCTGGTCGAGGGTCCACATCGACTTCGCGGGCCCGATGCAGGGGCGACACCTCATCGTGGTAGATGCCTTCTCCAAGTGGCTCGAGGTGATACCCATGGTATCTACCACAACAGAAGCGACGATCCGAGCCCTGCGCCGCCTGTTTGCCACACACGGACTACCGGACGTGCTGGTCTCGGACAACGGCCCCCAGCTCACATCCCTGGCCATGGAGTCCTTCCTGGCAGGACTGGGCATCCGCCATGCCCTCTCCGCTCCGTACAGGCCGGCCGGAAACGGACAAGCGGAACGGATGGTCCGGCTCACAAAAGAAGCCCTCACCAAGATGGGCCCGGGAGACTGGCAAGAACGCATCGACAACTTCCTCCTCACCCAGCACATCACGCCGCATGCCACCACCCACAAGAGCCCGGCCGAACTCCTGATGGGCAGAAGGTTGAGGTCACCCTTGGACCGGCTGCACCCCCAATACAGCCCGGAAGTGACCGCAACCGCCAGCCGCCCGCTTCGCGCCTTCAGCAAAGGAAATTCGGTTTTCGCGCTGAATTTCAACGGCTCGCCTAAGTGGCTGAAGGGGAAGATTGCCAGCACAACCGGCCCCAAATCCTACACCGTCGAGTTGGAAGATGGACAGGTCGTGAGACGTCACATCGACCAACTCTGGAAAAGGTGGGGGGAGCACACGAAAACCACCCAGACGAGGTAGGCCTGCAACACCCCGGCGAGGTAGGCCTACGACACCCAGGCGAGGTAGGCCTGCAACACCCCGGCGAGGTAGGCCTACAACACCCAGACGAGGTAGGCCTACCACACCCCTGCGAGGCAGAGCAACGCCATCCCGACGAGGTCGGCCCAGCACACTACCAGGCACTGTCACGTCGGCAGTGCAGCGAGGTAGACCAGGGCCAACCACACGGGGGATGGCAACACCAACCCGGCCAGGTGGGCACCCGGCACAACAGGGCCAGGGACCCCCGACCCAGCCCGCAGGTAGACCGGGACCTGCCCAGAAGGGGAGCACCGCACCCTACCAGTGAAGGCAACCCATGGCAGCCCTACCAGGGAGACCTCAACGCAAGGCGAGTAGACCGGGAACCATCGCAGATGGGCACACCACAGCACATGGGCGAGGGTGGCACACGACTCCCCGGCGAGAGGGACCCCCGCCCAACGCAAGAAACAACCCGGCAACAACAACCCAACCCCGACGACCCCAACCACCAACAGGCGGTAGACCAGGGACTAAGGGGAAGGGAAAGCCGACAACAACCCGGCCAGGGAGGCCTGCGCCACCCCGGCAGGGGAGACCTCCACCAGCCCGAGGAGGAATCCCCACAACGACACCCCGACCAGGTCGACCACCACCAACCCGACGGGGAAGGCCAACGCCAGCCCGGCAGAGGAGACCTGCGCCACCCCTGCAAGGTCGGACACCGCTACCTGGGCCAACACCACCCACAGCGAGCAGACCAGACCCAAGGGCACCGGCCCGAACCACCCTCCGGACCACAGCGAACCGGGCCGCAGCAGAACCGCAGCCACCGGGAGACCGAGGAAGAGCAAGTGACAGCCGGGGTCTTACCGAGACTCAGACGCTCTTCCCGGGTCGGAACCGAACAGCACCGCCGAGGCGAAAGATCCACAGGCCAGGAGGAAGACCACCAGAACCAGCCATCCAAGGTCTGCGGTCCGGCCGGAGGCGCTGAGGGTGACCCCGCACACTCGCCAGCCGAACCGAGCCCGGTTCCGGGGAAGGAGCCAGGAACCACAGGAACCCCGTCCGTCCAGGGCGGGGACGCGGAAGAAATGAGACTGTGCAGGTCAAGTAGGGTGCCTAGGCGTCCTACGTACCTGCGGGACTACGTCACGTTTATTGACGAACTCTGAACGTTTTCTTGGGACTAGGGGGGAGGAGTGTTATGTCCTTATAAGGACATCCGCCCGGATTGGCTACCAGCCACCGGGCGGGAAAGTTTGAATCCCTGTCAGGGGGCGGTGCGTCTGCCGGAGCGGATATAAGGAGAGCTCCGGCAGCGCACGGCCAGTCTTGCTACTGTTTCTTGTACTCAATAAAAGTTACTAATGTAACGAGCTGGTCACGTCTTCCATTTCCTGCGCCGATCTAACATTGAGCCCCCTAGATCTCGTGTATTTTCTTCTTTGACTCTTGATAGGGTAGGATTCCCCTAGACAAAATTGGTGCACAATGTGGGGCTTCCCTATACTGATAGTTGCTGTTCAAAGAGCAAGTCATGGCTTTTGGGCCTTTGTGTGGATTTATCTTGTCCATTAGCTGTGCCATTCCTGGACTGGAAGGCCCCCCTCTCCTTCACTCACATTTTAGTCAGTTCCTGGTTGCATTACTGCAATATGGTCTATGTGGCCCTGCCATTTAAGAACCTTGGAATCATTGGTGGGATTCAAAATTTTTTACTACTGGTTCTGTGAGCATGGCTTGGTGGGCGTGGCTTGGTAGGCATAGCAGGGGAAGGATACTGTAAAATCTCCATTCCCTCCCCACTCCAGGGGAAGGTTGCTGCAAAATCCCCATTTCCTCCCGATCAGCTGGGACTCGGGAGGCAGAGAATAGATGGGGGCGCGGCGAGTCAGAGGTGGTATTTACCAGTTCTCTGAACTACTTCAAATTTCTGCTACCAGTTCTCCAGAACTGGTCAGAACCTGGTAAATACCACCTCTGCTTGGAATAGAGATAAACAAAATCTATACACCATTCAAAAAAGACAATCAAAAAGCCAAAAAAGAAACAAAAAGACCAAAACATCTTAACATCATTCAATAACTAGATGATCAGAAACAGTGGTGAAATGTGAACCGGTTTACTACCAGTTCGCTGGCTGCGCATGCGCGCCAAAAGGAGGCATGGGGTAAGTAGAACAGTGCATAGGGGGGGTTGATCAGCTGTGGCGCATGATTTTTTTTTAACTTTTAAAAGCATTTTTTAAATAGGTTGTAAAAAATGCTTTTAAAAGTGAAAAAAAGCTCTGACGCGGCTCAGCTGGGATCGTCAGAGCTTTTTTTTAACTCTTTAAAAGCATTTTTTTTAAAAGAAGCGGCAAGCAGATGACCGGACGATTGGGTGGGCATGGGCGGAGGGGGGGACAGGAATTTTTGCTACCAGTTCTCCAAACCACCTGCCACCATCGCTACCAGATCGGCCGATCGGGTCCGAACCAGAAGCATTTCATCCCTGATCAGAAATTAACTCAAAGACACTACAACACTAGACCAACAACTAAGAGGTAAACAATACCCCAATTAAGGAAATACCAACTCAGACAAACAGTAAACAACAGCCTAATCAAGGAACAAACACAAACACTCCCACAAACACAGATATACAAACGACTAGTATATAAAATAAGAGCAATTCCCGCTTCTTTCTAGCACTGATGATGCTACCTAGTTTGGTAATGAAACATCTGCAAGAAAAAAACCAAGCTCAGAGAGCACCAAGAAAATCACAGTTCAAAATATGATTCTTCATTGATTACTCTGATCAAAATTGATAAGACCTTTTCATTTATTGTTGTTCACAGGAATTTGAGTCTTGTTGAGCACAAGGGGCAACCTAAAGAAGAATTTGCCGTTGTAATTTTAATTTTCCATTTTAGGGAAAAAAATGATAAATATGTTTCTATACTGTAACTGCTCAGCAGAGGTCAGTATTGTTGCATGACAGAAGAGAGAGACTTCTTGTTCAGGAACTGAAAGCAGACTCTCTTTGAGAAAGAATGAAAGGAAAGTTTACTCTGAGCTGTAGTTATCGATTTTTTTTTTAGGGCACTGTATTCTTTTAACTCTAGAATAACAATTTTGAGCAACTGAAGTGTAAATACTTACTTTTAGGTCTTGTTTTTAGGTCCCCTTTTGAATTTTAATTATACACATATTTCATCGTAAAAATCCCAGAAAACATCTACAACATATACAATTATAGGAGTTAAAGTGATATGCTTTAAAGTGAGTTGTTTTAAAGTAGAAAAATAGTTTGTTTCATACATTATGTTAAATCATAATGTAAGTGGACTTAACATACTGTACTATCCAAATGAGATGGTAGGAAAGCTTTTTGCACACGTCTCTGCTGTGACCTTTCCTGGATCATGACTCCCTATGCTCAGTTACTCAAGTCCAGGTCATCTCTCATCTGGACTACTGCTCTACATGGGGATACCCTTTCAAAACTATTTGGAAGCTTCAGTTAGTGCAAAGTGCAACAACAAGAACAGTCTTCGGGGCCCCTGGGATGGCCCATATTACACCCCTGTTCCTTGAACTTCACTAGTTACCAGTCTGCTTCCAAGTGCAGTTCAAGGTGTTGGCTGTAGGTGTTGGCATAGTTCCAGGCTGCTTGATGAACCATCTTGTTCCGCTAGGACAGGGGTCGGCAATCTTAAACACTCAAAGAGCACAAAGGTCCTAACCAGAAGCCCCCATTCAATTCTGGAGCCGACCGGAAGTCCGGTTCCCCCATCATAGTCTCCTCCTAGTGCAGCGTCAGTGGTGGGTTGCTCCCGGTTCACACCGGTTCGCAAGAACCAGTAGTAAAGATTTGTAGTAGTTCAGAGAACCGGTAATAACATTGGCTGTCCATGGCCCCGAACCGGTCTCTGGCGCAGTCGCCGCTCACCCCTCCCACCTCATCAGAGGCTTTTTTTTTTACTTTTAAAAGCATTTTTTCTACAACCTCTTCGGCCGAAAAAATGCTTTTAAAAGTAAAAAAAAAAAGCCTCTGATGATCATGCAACTCAGCTGGGATCATCAGAGACTTCTAAAAGCATTTTTTTCTGCAACCTCTTCGGCCGAAGAGGTTGTAGAAAAAAAACCGCCTTTAAAAGCCTCTGGCGATCCCAGCTGAGTTGCCTGATCATCAGAGGCTTCTAAAAGCATTTTTTCCTGCAATCTCTTTGGCTGAAGAGGTTGTAGGAAAAAAAATGCCTTTATTGTCAGAGGCTTCTAAAAGCATTGTTTTCTGCAACCTCTTAAGGTTGTAGAAAAAATGCTTTTAAAAGTAAAAAGCTTTTAAAAGTAAAAAAAAAAAATGGCCATGCCCACCCAGTCACATTACCCCCCACCAAGCCACGCCCACAAAATAAGCCACGCCCACAGAACAGGTAGTAAAAATTTTGAGAACCCATCCCTGCGCGGCATCCTTGTTCCTCTGCTGACTGGAAGTCCAGTTTCCCCAACAGAGACTCTCTTCTTAGCACGGTGTCCTTTTTCCTCTGCCAACTGGAAGTTGGTTCTCCCACCATAGAATCTCCTCCTAATGCGGCATCCTTTTTCCTCTACCTGTCCTAACCAAAAGCCCTATCAATTGTGGAGCCGATCAGCAACGGAGCCGCAGCAGAGGGATGAAAGAGCCACATGTGGCTCCAGAGCTGTGGGTTGCTGACCCCTGCACTAGGCTAAGCCTATCCTACTTGTGCTGGCAGATAGGGCCTACTTTGAATCCATCAGTCAAAGAGCTCCAACTACCAGGATTCAGAAGAGCCTTCTCTGCTGCAGCATCTGCCCTTTAAACACCCTACCCTCTACCACCTACCCTCCTATCTTTCTCCAACAGCCTGAAGACCTGACTCTGCCACTTGGCCTGGGGAACAAATGCAGGAGTTGCATGCTGGAAGTGGCTACTGAACTGATAACAGACTCTCCCTCCCCCTGTTTTGTTCTCTATTCTCCACTCATCCATTTTTTTGGTTATATTAATAAATTCTCATTGTGTTCTTTTTCATTGTTTATTTTATTCTGTTATTTTACTACTGTTTATATGTACTCTTTTCATTTCTTCTCTTTTATTCTTGTAAACCACATAGAATAGCCCCCATGGTGAGAAAGATGGCAAATAATTTGATTTAATTTTAGTTTGGCATTTCATTGGACTATAGACCTATTGCATTTATCTGAAAAGATAACAACATTCAGTGTAAGGCAATTCTTACCCTATCCCACCCCAAGATTAAAAAATATATGAAATTAAGATTAGAAAAGATTAGAAAAGATTTTAAAACATTAGTAAGATTAGAAAAAAACCCATAGTGTTTTATTCAAAATTCTACAATAGTGTGCATAAGTGTGCATACATGCCATGCTTAAACTAAATCACATTTTACGACTTAGTGTTATACATAAATAATACCATTAATGGAGTACTACTCAACAGAGTGTGGAGTGAATTTCTGGAAGATTTCCTAAGTAAAACTGTACACATCCCTAAGGTAGGATTGTTAGCATCTGGTTTGCAGCCTGATACATATGCAGCTACTATATTCTGGCTACAACTTGATTAGTTTTCTGTATATTCTGACTGGTATCTAGTGGTCACCTGGATTTTTACATATAAATTATAATAGCAGTATCATCAATTATAATTGGGCCTCAAGGGTGTGAGAATTTAAATTGACTCTGTATGAATTGCTTTATATAATTATACTGTTATCAAGAATAAAATATTCAGACCAACAGAAAAATATAAACCTGCTTTACAGACTCAGGAATATAGGTAGTGGTGAGCTGCTGCCAGTTTGGACCAATTCGGGTGAACCGGTTAGCTGTGGCGATCAGATGGCCTCGCCCCCGCCCTATTCTGTCCTATATTTCCTTCTTTCTGGCTCAGCTGATTCACCCGGCACAGCTGATTTCTGCACCTCCGCTGTTCTACTTACCGGGGCTGCCTTAGAAGGTAAGCAGCTGAGCTTCAAATTGCTGTATTTTGAACACTGCACGCAAGTGCGTTAGGCGAAGCACCCGCTCACAGAACCGGTTGTTAAAATCAGTTGCAGCCCACCTCTGAATATAGGTAGTAGTTTTGTTTGCTCAGTTTGCTTCTCCATAATGAACCATTGTTATCTGAAATATTTTTTTCTAGATTTGCATAATGTAGACTGAATCATAAATTAATCACACATAGTTTAGCCTTGCTATATTTGTCATTCAGGGTATTGTGTGAAGGCAACACAGAAGAAAGAAAGAAAAGGAAGGAAGGAAGGAAGGAAGGAAGGAAGGAAGAAAGAAAGAAAGAAAGAAAGAAAGAAAGAAAGGTGAGCAGTAAGATCCTATGGATCCACAGTGTTGCAAGCAGCCTTCACCAAGAAGGTTTTCTTTCCTGATTCATTGTCTCCAAATACTAATATAGGACAATGTGATATCTAATTTCCTATACTTCATTAGCTGAGGAAATGAAGGGGGGGCGTACAATAAGGGTTAATATTTTTTTCATATTTATTGTTACATTTTCTGTATTGTAAATTGGGAACGACAATGTGTGATCTCCCAATTACAACTGTTTTGCCACCGGCCATTTAGCCAGTTACTGGGAGTTTCCACAATATACTAGAATGAAGCCCACAAGTTACCCACTTCTGCTATAAAGGCACTCTTCGTGTTTCCTTCACTTAAGCATTGAAAGGCAAAGATTAGAACTGCTCGTGCCCAAATCAGCAAAGAATAAACTAATGTCTCCTTCTAACATCTAACTCCATTTACAAAACTCATAGTTTTGTTTTGTTTTTTTAATTTGATTTATATGCCGCCCTTCTCCGAAGACTCAGGGTGGCTTACAATGTGCTCAGCAATAGCCTTCATCCTTTTGTATATTTATACAAAGTCAGCTTATTGCCCCCACAAACTGGGTCCTCATTTCACCTACCTTTGAAAGGATGGAAGGCTGAGTCAACCTTGAGCCTGGTGAGATTCGAACCAGCAGAAATTGCAGGCAGCTGGTCTTAATAACCAGCTTAATAACAGGGTGCCTTAAACCACTCTACTACCAAGGCTCTTCATAGTTGATCTGATTTTAGTACCAGCTTTAGAAGAATGACACATCACCAGGTTCACATATCACACTACCTGACAGTAGCTGGATTCGCATTTTGTTCAGCCAGAACCCATCAAGTCACATTATATTGGTGGAATCACTTCCAGGGAATCTGTTTGGGTCAGTGAATATGTGTTAATATTCTGCCAGCCATTTTTCTTCAAAATCTGAATGTGGCAGCAAATGGCATGTCTTTCTACACTACCTGAGTTAAGTGAAGCAGAATGGTCACAACTAGTCATTAACCACTGCGCCAGTGGTGGGTTTTTATCGGTTCGTCCCGGTTTGGGTGAACTGGTAGTGGCAGCATTAGGAGGCTCTGTCCACCTGCCTGGACATCATCATGGATGCTCTGCGCATGCACAGAAATGCCGCACATGAGTGAAGCAAGCACGCACGCATGCACGCTCACAGTTCCAAACCAGTAGCGAAGGTAAGTGGAACCCACTACTGCACTGCATAGATCAGGGGTCCCCAATATTTTGGACTTCAGGGACCACTAAATTCATAATTTTAAATCCCACCGACCACTAATATGATCTGCCTAATAACTGGCTGGGTGGGCGTGGCTAGGGAGTCATGTGACTCAGTGGGCATGACCAACTCAGTGTCACTCATGTCAAGGGGCACCTCGCCAGCCTCTACTCACCTCTCCCCTCCCAGCCACTCTTTGCCTGCCCACCTGGCTCCTTAGGGCCCAATAGGAAGCAGTTGTTGGAGCTAAGCAGCCACCACAAGAAACAAAACAGCAAAACAGGTGACTCAGTTCAAATTGGATCTGACCAAGAAGGAGGCTCAGCAGAATCACCTCACTACGAGCATAGGCTTTCCAAGCAGAAGGAAGACCTGCGGGAGTGCAAGTCCAGGTACCGGCGCCTGGAGGCTGAGCAGGCTAAGATAGTCAGCCAGTTCCAGACCATGATGCAGTCCCACTGGAACTAGGTCCTCCAGCTTTTTGCCACCAGCGGCACTTTCCTCCAGCTTTTGCCCAAAGCCCCGCACCAGGAAGCTGAAGCAGACCCCAAGTTGGAATTTCTGCCTCCCTCCGAATCACATGAAAAGACCCCGAAGGGGGGGACTCTCTGCAGCAACACAAACATTCATTGCATGTATCCGGCCCAGGGGCTGTAGTTTGAGCACCCCTGATTTAGTGCAATATAAAAAATGCAAATAATTTTTCTGCAGACCATCAAAATTTTCTCACGGACCACCAGTGGTCCACAGACCACCATTTGGTGACTGCTGGCATTGATGACAGTCAGTATTTCTCTCGCTACAAAATGGCAGTTAGTAATTGGCTATGGACATTTTTTCCCACTGAACACAAGCAATGGAATATAAGGATGTAACATCTATTGCCGAGTTCACTCTCAGATCTGCTTGGAAGAAGTCAGAACCATGGCAAGTAGAACAATATGCATTTGTTGTCTAATGAAACATTATGCAGAAATCATTTCACTGATGAATAGCCGCAGTAAACACCAACATGGTATGAAACCCCATTACATGGTATTAAACCCCATTACACCTTTATGTAGCATCTGAATGCAGTCCTTGCATCTAAAGACAGCAAGTTAGTCAAAGCATCACAGAGCTTTTATCATTCTGCACTTTTCAGTGTCTGCCACTTGAGGTAATTGTCTACTCTGCCTTATGGAATCAGTTACTGAAATGGTTTTAATAATCTAAATATGTATGAATGATAGATGGGTGGATGATGATTCATCTTGGCACTTGCATCATTTATCTTCCTCTCAGAAAAACGAAGGCTGGAATCTTGTATTCATTTTTTTCTGGGAGTAAATTTAATTTGCATCTGAGTAAATATATATTAGCCTCCAAGCTACCAATGGTTCTAGCATACTGACTATGACGGATATATTCCAATATTTTTCACTGGCAGTAGAAATAACTTTTTAAAAATCAAGAAATCAAATATGTTATACCTGACTGATTCATACCAAGCTGAAACAGCTGGAGATGCTTGAAAAAAATCATTTATCAGAAGAGGCCCATTATCATTAGTCACACTAATGACCAATTGCACCATTAACTTAAGCAAACCTCATGAGCAACATATGCTCTAGTTTCCTTTCACTGGTGATTATTGCAGCCAAATGTACTTGGTAAATTAGAGAAGAAGAGGGTGTTGTCTATGTCTGGGAAAAGCAGATAGACAGGAGACAAAATATGCTTTGTAACTTTTTGTTTGTGTCTTTTCCCTGTATGGCAAGTGTGAAATTTAAAAAGTTTTTCGGTTAGTCAGAGTTCCTTTTCTACATTTAACCAATAAGCACACACGGAAACCACATTCTGTGACTCTATAATCTCAATAAAGAAGTTTGTTCGGTTTTGCTGTCATGCTTTGTGAGAATGTAGCCATTGTGGTTTATAACCATGATTTATGGATTGGGGTACATAATCCCATCCAAGTGCCTTAATTAATGAACCATGTATAGCTCACTCATGCATCCAGCCAGTGGAATATTTACCCAAACAGTGGGAACCAATGGGAAATGTGGTTTTAGAGCAATATCTTTGGGACTACTTACTCCCAATTGTTCCACCATGTCTCTTCTCTGGGGCAATGTTGTTGAGACAGACCTTACAATCCCTATCCTTGCTCCCAAGTGAAATTTGAATTTCCTTAATGCTAATAGGATTTAGGAAAAGTCTTTCCACCAACCCATGGGGCAGGAGCTATGATAATGTTCCTCTTGCAATGTAGTTGTTGTGCCTCTGATGATATTATGTTTTCAGATAATTTAGTAATAGTATTTTATATTTAATCATATATCATATGATTAATACTCCATTATTGTAATTATTGTAATTAGAGTTATGGTTTTAAATTAGATTTACTGTTAGAATATGTACACTGCAGGGATTATAGTGATTGCAGCACCCTATAAACTAAGAAAATAAATAACGCATCTGACTCATCAAACTCATCATCCTTTCCAGTAAGATTCCTTCCTCTGATCAAAGCCCCCTTCTTTAAAACCTTCTCCCCTTTTACCCTTTCTATCCAAAATGTTGTTTGAGATAAACCATCCCTCCTAAAAGCGGTCCCAGCACCATGAATTAACTCCTCCTTAGGCGTGTTCAATAGTTTGTTTTTTCCACCAAGAAAAATGTAGAGAAAACATCATGTATTCTTGGGAATCTGGGTCCCCAGTTGCTTTCTCCAAGAGGAAAGGCAACACAAAGAAGGCCAGGTAATACAATCACACAATGCTCATGTTACACACAGCTTTCTTCCAGTGCTGCTTATGTAACTCTGTATTTTCCAAGCCAAAACAATTGATTATTTATTTACTGGTTGGTTGATTTATGGATTTTATCAATCGTCCCAATTGATTGCTCCTCACAAGACTTTTTGAATTATCTCCTGCTTTCATTCAAACCCTGTAGGTTTGAATGAAACAGTGGTGTGTTGTCAACCTCATAGTGAGCCCAGAAAACTTCTAAAATCCATATTAATTCATATTTCATAGCAAACATACAAACATCTCAGACAAAGTAATAAGAAAAATAATTTTTAGTCTTCCTCCCTCCCTCTGAGATTTCATTGCCAACAATAAATTGTTTCACATTCTTAAAAATCAAGGCACAGAGCCACTCAATGGTGCTGGAAAATAAATTGACCATAATTAAAAGCAAATTAATTTTAATATATCTACTGAAATGAACATTAAATACAGAAAACAAATACTACATTGATTTCTTCCTGAACTCTAACAAATCATGTCAGTTCTGTAAGATTATCACAGACTCAGGGAAAATATTCTCAGTGACCTCTTATATTGGAATATGTGAAACATGAAGTAGAATATATTCATTCTAAACCAGATCATATATCAATCATGTTAAGTCACTTGTGCATTTTTTTCCTGGTCTTAAACCTTGATTATATGTTCACCATTTTTTAATGTGCCTTTGAGTCAGTCTTGACTCCTAAAGATTGCCTGGACTAGTCCCTGCCATTATCTTGGCAAGATTTTGGAACCAACTTTCCATTGCCTCTTTCCTAGGGCTGAAAGGGAGTGACTGGTCCAGAGACACCAAGCTGGCTTTGTGACTAAGAGGAAACAAACCTCCTCCCAGTTTGTAGCCTGATACCCCACTCTGACTCTATGTTCATCCAGATTTATTTTAAATCCACATAACACAGCCATAATCCAGCTATCATTTGAACTGAGATACCAAGTTAACCATTGTTTTAACTCT
Source organism: Arizona elegans (assembly GCA_022577455.1). Taxonomy (NCBI): domain Eukaryota; kingdom Metazoa; phylum Chordata; class Lepidosauria; order Squamata; family Colubridae; genus Arizona; species Arizona elegans. Next base: position 28,836,242 of record JAKOOJ010000002.1, on the reverse strand, counting down.
CTTTCACTCTCCAGAATAAAGTCCGCTACTTCTCTCCACATGTATAAAATTTCTGTGGAGGGAAAATAGTGCAATCTTAAACACATCTATTCTAGTCAGAAGGAAATTGCACTAACTTGGCTCATTCATTGCATTCCGTCATGATCTATTTAAAGATTAAAAATAAGCCACAGTGAGCTAAGATAGTATTAAAAACATGATCTACCAGCTATAATGGTTAGCTTCATGTATCACAGTATAATGAGGGCTGTTTTTTGCCTTAGTATCTCTCTTTTCATGTAGCTACAGGATGTAGATACCCCAACAAAATAAAAGGAAAGACGGAGGCACATGAGCTATAGTTATATTTTATTTTCTAGAAAGTTGTCTTACGTTAGATAATAAGCTTATATAGTTTATAGTGTGTTGGGGCATAACACAGAAAAAAACAATTAGTGGAAAGAAGCCATTTCATGCAACAAACAAATCATTGGTTTCAGTATAGCCCATCTGTCATCCAAAAATTTGAAGTTGTTATATTCCATAATCACAACTCCTATTTTACAAACTTTATGAAAATGAAGGCACATAAACATTGTCTTTCATTATTATTCTAGCTATTAAGTTATCATTACATATACCCTAGTATTTGGAAAAATGATATAATTATAATTTTATTCAATTTCAAACATTCAGTTATGCTCCTAAGAGGAACTTTAAAGGTTCTTGTCTGCTAATAAAAGCACCATATCTGTTGTTAGATAGTTAGAAATTAAATCACATTATAGTTTATTATACTCAGCTGCACTATGAATTGTGAGTAGTCTTATCTTCCATGAATATGTCTAAATGCTTTTAAAGCCATTCAAGTTGGTGACCACTACTGTAATTCTTACTGTATACTCTCCCATAAAATGATTTGTTCAGCTTTGTTTAAGCATGTTGGATTAACCAAGATGTTCTACTATGTAAAACCATTTATGTTATTGGCTTAGTATGTTGTTAAATCCCAGCCAATTGCAATTGTTTCAAAAATCATAATAATAATAAAAAAAGGGTTATTGTAATGAAATGTGAATCAGACCTTGTGCTAATGAATTCCAAAGTCCAGGTATGGCATTGTGCAAAGAATTATTTCCTGGTATCTGCTCATAAACTCAGGCCATTTAACTTTGTATTGTATATGCATATGCATATGTATATAGTCTTTGATTTACAACTATTCATTAGGTGATCATTCAATGTTACAATGGTACTGAAAAAAGTGACTTTCAACCAGGCCTCATTCTTATAACTATCCCAGTATCCCCACAATTACATGATGATAATTTGGGCACTTGGCAACCAAATGTATTGGTTGTGATCCACATTTGTCACCTTTCCAATTGGCTTCCAACAAGCAAAGTCAATGGAGGAAGCCAGATTCATTTAATAACTGCAGTGATATGCTTAACAACTATGACAAAAAGATTGCATATTTGGGCATGACTCGCTTAACAACCAACCACCTCGTTTAGCAATAGAAATTCTTGTCCAAATTGTGGTGGTAAGTGAAGGACTACCTATACTGGATTCCAGCTTCAAATTTCTCTATTGTCTATTTTCTAGTCAGGTGGAAGGTGCAGGGATCCTGTATTTCCCTTCCATCCTTTTGGAAAATGTCATGGTATGTGCATGGCATATACCAACTTCTCTCAGTCCAACGCTGGAAATGAAGGCTCAGTGGTCTTGACTCTTTAGCATCTCATGATTTATAAGGGGGCAATGGGGAGGGGAGAGAGAGAGAGAGAGAGAGAGAGAGAGAGAGAGAGAGAGAGAGAGAGATATGTAATGATTTACTGTGTATACTGTCACTCTGCCTGCTCTTTGCCTATGAGCTTGCTACACTTCTGTTTTTGTTCCCAGGTACACATGCACAGAAAATATGATCTCTGCCTCTTCCCCATGTGGAATGAAGCTAATTTATGATAGCCTTTGCCTATCTTTATAATAGATTTTTTTGCAAATAAATTTCTGTTATAAAACCTGCTTTACTAATCGTTACACATGCTAAATTTACACTGTTGTTTTCTCTCATCTAGATCTCATCCATTTGCAGCACCTGATGTCCAGATAGATAATCTTTTTCATGACATCTAGAGATTGCCCAGATTTTTTGCCATCTAGAAATAAATCTTGCTTTTAATAAGGGCAGGAATATTTTTTCAGTGAAAAACACTTCTAAATCTAACATTCTCTCTATCTGATGGTTTAGGAGAAAGGTTTATACCCAATCCACTTATAATTCACCAGCAATATACAATAAACTGTAGTTGAAGGTGCTATAAAACTTCTTTACGAGCACTCAGAGGGCAAAAAAAAAGTTTTATTTTAAATGTATACAAGAAGTGGCACTTTATAAGCTCATGATCTGATTGTATGTTGCCCTACAGCTTGTTAGCCTAAGGTGACCAGACGTCCCGCTTTTGGCGGGACAGTCCCGCTTTTGAGCAATTTGTCCCGCGACCCGCGGCGTTTTAAAAAAGTCCCGATTTTTCATTCTGCTCCTGAGTCCCGGCTGCCTCCTGAATCCCCGCTGATGGCTAGAGGAAAAAAAAACTCTTTAAACTCTTGCCGCGGGGCTTCAAAGGGCCGACCTACAGCTGATCAGTGTTAAAAAAAAATGAATAGACCCATGCCTGCAAAAATAGAAAAAACAGCTCCTGTTAACAGCTTCCGCTAGGTTAATTAGCTGCAAAAAGCTGCAAAAAGTTCCTGGAGCAGATTTCCCTCCCCCCCCCCCCCGCCTAGCTATACTGAAAACAAAGGCGAAAGCGAAACTAAACCTGCAAGGTGACAAAATAAGGCAGAGAGAGATTTCTTTCTTTTTCTTTTTCTTTTTCCTCACCAAAAAAGGTAGGTACAAAACTGCAAACAATGGGAAATTTTGGGCAAAAGAGGAGAGTTCAAGATTTTAAAACACAAAAGAAAAAAAGCTCTATTTAACTAGGGAATTGTAATAATTGAGATACTATTAATAATTGTATATTGTGTTGAAAGCAGAAATGGTTAAGTTGTGGTTTGGAGGAATATATGGGGGAAATTATTTGGTTTATTATTATTGGTAAATATAATTAATTGATTTGTAAGAAATTGGATTGCATGGAAATAATTGGAATATTCATGTTCATATTGATTAATATACAAAAAAGATAGTTATATAACTAATTGATTTATATTAAAATGTTGAATTTGTATTAAACAACTGTATTACATAATTACATAATTAACCAATGTGAGGATGGATATAAAAATAGATGACAATGGGAAGGGGTATAATATAGAATAGAAGGGAAAAATTGAATTTGATTAAGATTAGAGATGAGGATGAAGGGTAATATTGTTTTTTAAAAAAATAGATGAGGAATAAATATGGCAAAAAGGAAATATAGAAATTGTAAATTTAATTGAAATGACTAAACGCTGTTTAAATTTGTGAACCAGCCAAATATTCTGTTCAAAGAAAATACATTGTATGTTTGTATGTGTGTTTCTAATTATTGCTATTTATTCATATTTGTTCTCTTTTATTCTTTAAAGTTTAACAATTCATTCTTAATCTTAATATCTTTATATTTGCTTGGGGTTGGCTTTCTTCCCTTTCATCTTTTTTATTGTACAGCAATCTTTCTCCTCAAACCTACCACCACTCTCTTTTCTTTCCTTCTTACTTTCTCTTCCCCCACCCTCTTTTTCTCCTCCCTACTTCCTCTTCCTTTCTCCTTCTCCTCCTCTCTTCCTCCCTCTCTTACCCTCACTCCTACTCTAATTTCCATTCCTTCATCCCTCTCTATTGCTGTATCCTTTAATGCATATGGACTACTCAGAGGGCTGAAAAAGTTATTTTTGACTGCTCCTCACACTTTTGACCAGTCCTCGAACTTACGACTGTCCTCACATTTTACATTTTTGCCCTATCTTGTCACCATGTTGAAGAGAAGCAGTTGTGAAATGAGTGACATGGTTGTTAAGAATGCTGCATGGGCATAAATGTGAGGATGGTCATAAGTGTGAGGACCAGTCAAAAGTGCGAGGACCTGTCAGAAATGACTTTTTTCAGCCCTCTGGTTAATCCTTTTGTGCATATGGACTACTCAGAGGCTGAAAAAGTTATTTTTGACTGGTCCTCACACTTTTGACCAGTCCTCGAACTTACGACTGTCCTCACATTTTACATTTTTGCCCTATCTTGTCACCATGGTGAAGAGAAGCAGTTGTGAAATGAGTGACATGGTTGTTAAGAATACTGCATGGGCATAAATGTGAGGATGGTCATAAGTGTGAGGACCAGTCAAAAGTGTGAGGACCTGTCAGAAATGACTTTTCAGCCCTCTGAGTAGTCCCTATACACATAGCCATGGCCACCCGGTCACATGACCAGCTAGCCACGCCCACCCAGTCACATGGCCTCCAAGCCACGCCCACACAATAAGTCACGCCCACAATGGTGTCCTTCTTACCAATGTTAAAATCTGTTCACCTTACCCTATACACATAGCCATGGCCACCCAGTCACATGACCAGCTAGCCACGCCCACCCAGTCACATGACCAGATAGCCACGCCCACAAAATAAGCCACGCCCACAATGTCCCTCTTTACCAATGTTAAAATCTGGTCACCTTATGTTAGCCTCAACTGAAATATGCAGGAGGTACATGAGACAATATGAAATTGTATGGTGGCTATTTCTCCCAGACTATCTGTATAGTGGCTGTATAGAGATCCTACAGCTGAAAAAGCTGGTCTGAACAGATGTCTTTCCTCCATAAATCATTAGACCAGTGATGGCTAATCTTTTTGCCGTCGCATGATAAAGTGGGGGGAACACAGGGAGGTCGCGCACGCACATGCCCACACCCATAATTCAATGCACCCCACCCCTGCGCAAGCACTCTGCCCCCCCCGTGTGACCCCCGTTTTTGACATGTGATGGCCTGGTGGACCCAGTAGGCCCATTTTTCCCATCCCCAGGCTCCAGAGGCTTTCTTGGAGCCTGGGGAGGGCGAAAATGGCCTTCCCCAGCTCCTCCAGAGGGCCTCCGGAAGCCAGAAATGGTCCATTTCCCAACTTCTGGTGGGCCTGGAAGGCCTGAAAACCAGCTGGCCGGTGCACACATGTGCACTGGAGCCGAGCTAGGGCAACGCACACATGCCCACAGATATGACTCCGTGTGCCACCTGTGGCACACGTGCCATAGGTTTGCCATCACAGCACTAGATAATAATCCTCCTATTAAGTTCAAATATTTAATGTGTAAATCATATAACTCCATTTAATTAAAATGGAATGGTTTACAGGAAAGAGAAAATCCTATCCTTTTTAAAAATGATTACATGTCTCTCTGATGAAAGGGAAACACCAGCCACCTTTTGAGTAAACCACACAGGAACAGAGTATGGGTATCTGCAATGTTGTGGCTATTCCTCAGCATCTTGGTAATTTAAGTTGTTGTTCCTATATATTGTTTTTTAATCGTCTTACTACACAGAGTCTGTAAGCTGTTCAAAATGGGACATGATTGCAACAGCATCTCAGCAAAGCAAATAAATGGATAAAAAATTGCATTAAAATTTGAAGTATTGAAGATGTAGATGGAATTCTATTTATTCTCAGAAAATAGCTTCTTACACTGAACAGAAGTAATACAAACTCAAAGAATATTCTGTTCTTCTAAACATTTGCTATGAATAAAAGCACTTTGAAAGAGTTCAGATCAAATTTACACTCAATGTGTTTTGATTTCGTATTTACCACACAGCATGAAATAGAGCCAAGTGCATTCATTGTACTTCTTAAGCCCTGCTCATTGAACAAGTCTGAATTTGTCCTGCTTGTTCAGATGTTGAATTCATAAAGTGTTCTGCTCTTTTCATCTATCAATTTCACTTGATTCCTAGGATAAATGAAACAGTCAAAATGCTATCTGAAAACACTCTTGATTCATGAGTTTGGACCATTTATCTACCAAAGTGATGGCAATTCTCAACAACAGACTAAGCTGCTTCCCTTCTGTGCTATTCCTGATTCTTCCTGAAGCTGATTTTAAAAATTCCAATCTGTACTCCAATAATTTGGCAAGGCAGTCAAGGTAGTGCTCAATCCAGACAGTTCCCAGACTCCTAATTGCTTGTTCCCCTGCTTCTTGCCCTTCCCATCCATGCAGAGAAAGCAAGCCTCACTGATTGGTGCCTGCATGGTATATCTTTCAGATACTTGTTTTCTCTTCATTAGTTCCTGTAGTTTTTCTTTGTGTTTCCAGATGTTTGCCCAGATGAATATATGGATAAATGAGCAAGATTCCTTCCCACATTCTATCCTTTTTGACACTGACCTTTCCTTCCTTCCTTCCTTCCTTCCTTCCTTCCTTCCTTCCTTCCTTCCTTCCTTCCTTCTTTCCTTCCTTCCTTCCTTCCTTCTTTCTTTTCTTTTCTTTTCTTTCCTCTTATCTTACCATTTCTACTTTGAACATACAGTGATCAAAGAAAAGAGAACAGGTTGTCCCTTCATTCCACTAGTCTACCATAGGTGCATAGAAACGAGTAGCAAAAAATGAATCAGCTTTACAGAAGCAATATAGCATTTGTTGAAACTTCATAATTTCATTGTGACATGCCTACATTGTAAGTAATGATTCAACCATTTAATCATAATTTCATTATTAAAGAGTTTAATAACGTTTTTAAAAAAGGGAAATGGGGAATTTTTGCAGTACTGTAGACAGATAGCATTAGAAAAGGAAGAGAAGTTGCTTCACCCAATTTGAATAGAAAGTGAAAGGATCCTTACTGGGATATGTAACATTGATTAGAGGGATGAGTTTCTAGAGGTGATGAAATAAGAGATGTTCATTGACATACAAGACCTTGTAAATCAATTGCAAGCTAGTGAAACATTGGTATCTGCTAACCAATAGAGAATATAGTGATCCAACATTGCAGGACAAAATGGCTGGCCAGGGCAGTAATCAGTTGCTGGAAGAAGGGGAATCAATTGCTGGAAGACAGGTGGTTTAGATATCAAAGTTGGGGCTGTTACTCAGATTGTAAACAACTATTCAGAATAACTTAAGAGACAGCAAAAACGAAAACAGCAGCGCTTTTAAAAATGTGTAGGGCCAGTGCATTTGCCATGGGTTGGATATGGATAGAGATGACGTCATCCATTTCTGCAGTGAAGAAGTAATCGGTTGTCTATGCCGGTGATTGGGCAGATTTGCTGTGCAAATTTGCTGTGAGTTATATTATAGCATTATATAAACTATTGAGCAAGACACGGGTATTACATGGAATCAAGCTGGGGTAATGATCGATTTGTCTTCTTTTTAGTTTCACAGAAAGGTCTCAAAATGAAAACTTCCTCATTCCTAGGAAAGAGATAATGGAATTGAATGTAATGATTACATTCATTAAAATATTTTGGAGTGCTTGAAAATAGTATTGCGGGAACTGTAAATCAAATCCATGCACTGTAGGCCTAGTCAAATTAATGCTTTGTCTCTATTGTCCACATCAACCGCAGTGTGTTGACACTTTCACACTATTGTTATCCATATATGGACTGGTACTTAATACAGAGCACAGTCAATTACTGTTTCATTCATATTAACTAATACTATAGCTGAGCACATACAGAACCATCACTGAGTTGAATCCTTTGTCAGAGATTCAAACATGAAATAATTTTATGAATTATTTTATGGTAAAAAAAAATCAGCATCAAACACCTCCTCCCAAACAGGGGTAACAAATTGCAAGCAAATATATTTTCTCAATTGATACTAATACTTTCCACCTCATTTTCTGTGCTTTATATGTAGAGTAGTAGTAGAAACATTCTCTCTGGCAGGCTGCAACAGTGGGAGCCAGGTGGAAGGAACTTTAAACAGATGATTTATTTGTGAGCATTTAGAAAAATCCAGGGAAAACTTAAAACAAGCTTTTGATCATGGCACCAAATCAGACTTGCTGATGGACTGTGCTTTCCATTGTGATAGTTTTTTCCCATTTTTCCCTATTGACAAATCTCCCCAATAGACAGAAACACAATTGGGAAATCATTGTTGTGGCATTGTATGGCCATCTCTGCAGCGAAAGAACTCACGCCCACAGGTGCAGCCTGGCAACATTGTCTTCTGCAAAAAGGAGAAAAGAAAGTTACATTATAAGCATGAAAAATCTTCTGGGTTTCAGGGACTTTGTGACAGATGAACACACATTGGGCAATAATAGCTGTGAGTGAATCCTTCGGGAGATTTAAAATATTCTCCACACATGATAGGGCTCAACATCACAGCTAAAAATGAAGCATGTGGAAAAAAATGTGAACTTGAAATTTGGAGATTTGGCAGATCTTACTTCTGAGAGTTTTATTTCTGTTTTGGAAACCTCTGAAACTGCACTTGTGTGAATGCTTTCTCTGGCAACAGCAACAGAAGCCACTTCCAAACACTTAAAGTTAGATTTGCTTTCCACTTCCCAGATGCTAAACAGCACCGCAGAGTCATTAAGAACGCTCGTGAATCAGACCATCACCGCAGAATCTTAAATTAGAATGGAGAAAGTTTGTGGGTCATTATTCAGCTCATGGGGAAACCTTTATTAAATTCACTTTCATTCCCTCTGTTTTCAGAGTGTGTTCTTTGGACACTTCAAAGAAAACATTCATTTTAAAAGGTGGACATGCATTATTAAGTAGTTATGTAAGACTGAATAGATACTGTTTGGTTATCTACTGACAGAAGCAACATTCAATGAAGCAAGGCAGTGTTTAATAGAGATGGAAGTGATATGCTATTATTTATATGCTATTATATGGCCTTAATTGTAAGATATGATTCTGGATGTAAAGCAGGATAATAATCTGATTTTAATTAGAAATAAGAACTAGGCTAAATGCAGTGATGCTGACAGTATGTATTTAAGCAGACAGTGTCTGATGGAATAGAAAAGATTGTGCAGACATTTTGAATAAGAATTAACATTTTGAATAAGTCTTAACTTTGTGCAGATGTTCAGATTTCATTGCAGAGAATATAGTGGGAGAAAGTTCATTTGAGCATTCTGTTGTCACCTACTATTGCCTCTCTTGTCCTTCTTTTCTGACCAGTATTCTTGTATTCCGAGAATGAACAGGATACATACAAAGTAACTTTTCTGGAGAGACTTTGCTTTCCCACTAGAGGAAAATGTTCCATTTCCAATGTCCGAATCTTTGTCAGTAGATAGAAATTCTCTAGTCTAGTGGCTCAACCTACCTTCCTAATAAACCTTAGTGAAATCACAAAGGGCTGATCTTATTTCATTTGTTGTGTAATTGAATAAATGGAATAGTATTTTGCAGTAAACAAAAACTAAATTCCATTTATTCAGATGTTTCAACATGAGATTACTTTATTAGACATGTTAGGGAACATTATTGTGCCAAACTACAAGCTTCTCATAAAAAGTAAAACGAGGGGAAAAAAGATTTCCATAATAAATTGTGGGGCTTTGTACATTTTAAGTGCATATTTGTATGTGTGTGTATGTGTGTGTGTGAATTGCAAGCCATGTTGCAAAATTCTGTAGATTTTGAAATGTATGTCCATGGTAGGTTTCCTCTACATTGGGTGATTTAGAAAACCGGTCATATAAATTTCTAACAAAACAAATTTCTTTGTTAATGCAATTTGACTGGTCCACAGTCTTATTATCAATATTAAAATTAAGTATCATTGATATCAATGGCCTGGTTACACATTATTCTAAGATGCATTATAATTCGTTTGTTTTTAATTTAGGATAATGTATTAACTACCTATAATGTGGTAACATTATAAAAAGGCCTGTATGTCTTATACATTAAGTTTTTGGCTTAAAATATCCTTTGTTGGCATCAAAGTCTGGATCCAATCCACACTATAATATGTTTACTAAGATATAGTGCTGCTATACTTTAATTTTCTGTGTAGCACCTAATAGGATAGTATATGTTTAAATTTCTAGACAAGAAAATTCCTTGCTTCAACTATGAGATGTAAATTACTCCTTCCTCTAATGGAATTTAAGACTTTCAAAAGCAACCAGAGTGTGGTTATGTGGTAGCATATTGCACCATTTTGTAAAGTTTGATGCTTGCGTCTTGCAGAAACTATTAGCAGTCATGCTTATATTTCCTCCCTCAGGCATAGGAAAGCATATAATATGCAATCTCAGTTTGGTTTACTCCATCATCCTTTTTAATTAGGCTATTAAGTGCTCATAAAAATTAAAAAGTGTATAGAACACCAAAAGCCAAATTGCAGAAGGTACTTGATTATCAAATCGCACTCTCCTTCTGCAGTACCAGCCCCTGTCTTTTCAAACTTAATTATATATTATTCCATTTGTTTTTCTAGCTTTTATTTTTTTCAATTGGGGCTCCCTATTAGATATTCCAAAAATCACTGAATGTTTATAACAGCACTTGGTTCGTTTCATTTATTTGTTGGCATACTGCTATTTTTTCTGCAGTAATGCTTTATTTTGTTGCTTTTTCATATTTCTGACCTTGAAGGATAACATTGCAGACAATTCCTTATTCTGCCTCCCTATATAATAAATTGGCAAAATAGAAAAATTTAAATGTCTCAACATTGTTTTCATTCCCATTCTTACATGCACAGTTTATGATTTTTTTAAAAAAACCTCTTTTATTCAACTTTTGGAACTGTAGCATGTCCATAAAGTATTTGTTTATTTTTGCTCTTATTTTGCTTTATAGGGATTGTGTAAGACAAGAGAGATCCTGGAACTAACAGTATTTATGTCTTCAATTCTTTTGATCTCAATATTGGATATAACCTGATACCAATACTGTTAGATCGGGCGATAGAAGAGACAGGATGCAGCTCCAACAGTAACAGCAGTCTTGATGGCGCATAAGACTAAAGTGCTGTTAAGTAGCATCAGCTGTCTATAATTACTGCAAGTTCAAATCTCACCAGACTCAAGGCTGACTCAGCCTTCCATCCTTTCGAGGTAGGTAAAATGAGGACCCGGTTTCTGGAGGCAATAAACTGACTTTGTATAAAAAAGAACATCGCTTGGGGAAGGGGGCAAAAGCCCTACTAAGCAGATATATACAAAAGTATGAAGGCTATTGCTTAACACATTGTAAGTTGCCCTGAGTCTCCGGAGAAGGGCGACATATAAATCGAACCAACCAACCAACCAATCAATCAATCAATCAATAAATAAATTTATTAGAAGATCAGTAACCCAGCAGCCGGCTGGTCGGACAGCTTCCCTTTTTATAGGGAGTGTCAGACAGCTCAGCTAATGAGCTTCAAGTATTTTCCCGCCGGTTTGGCAGACCTGAGTGGAGCCTATGCTCCACTCTTATTTAATATACAACAAATACCATCTCTGTCTCTGTTTAGTTCATAAGCATGTCTACGGAGATTCTCAGTCATTGAGGTCATGGCTGTCTCAAAAGTGCTTTTTCAAAAGGAACTGGACTTTGTCTTTCCTTGAAGACATTTCACTTCTCATCCAAGAAGCTTCCTTTTTTTCATAACCATGTTTTGGCATAGATTCTGAGGCACATAGATTATCTGATCTAATTATTAGACTTCTTATTTTTTCCTCATCCTGTTTTTATTTAACATCTTACTTGATTAAGAGTTCTAAAGCAGCAGTCCCCAATCTTTGTGGCTTGGTGGTCTAGCTGGGGGAGGGAAAGGGGTACTAGGCCATGTGTGCTGCAGGGAAGCATGCACAAGTGTGCATCTCAACTTACATAAATGGTGGGGCAGCACATATGTCATGCACATGCAGCTCAAATTTTGCAAGTTGAGCTGCACATGCACACAAGCCAGCCCATCGCTCATGCAGATTGCATGGCCCGGTTCCAAATAAGCCATGGCCCAATAGTGAGCCATGGCCCTGGGGTTGGGGAGCCCTGTTCTAGAGAACATGAAAACCTGTGCGCTGTTTTGAATAATTTTGGCTGACCTTACTTAATGTATGATCCAGTAATGGATGTAATAAAAGGATGTTTCTCTGAAGTTTGAGATGCAGCAAAAGTTTTGTGTAAAAAATACTAAAGGTTTTTCCTCTGACAGAAGTTTTGTTTAAAAGCAATACTTGATTTATAAACTTGTTTTTAAGATATAGTAAGCAATAATTCATTGTACATTTAGGACTAGCACTATTTTTAGGTATAGTTTTTAGATGTGGATATTAATGATTCTTCACAGTTAGAGAGATTGCCTTATCATGCAGGCATATTTAATATGTCCTTTTGCCAATAAATACCATCCTTAGGGGAACATGTAGGTCTATGTCAAAAAGAGCAAAAAGGGCATGGGATGACACAATTTTAAATATGAAAACAATTGGGAAGGGGGAAAAAAGGATATTTGCCCTGTTACATGCCATTTTTGCCTTCACCACTTCTTTATATCCTCTAGTTTCGAAGCTATTGCTTGGATGCATTTGCTATCATAAGTCACTTACCTATAAAGCTTTGTTATGTTCCTATCACTTCCACTTGTATGTGGTGTTGAGGTGTCATCCTCAACAGGCAAGCATTTAAGTTTTGATTTAGTTGATGTTCTGGAGATTTCCCAAAATGAATTATTTTGATGTGGCTACCAGCTTCTCAGTAATGGAAACCCCTGCACTGAGCCAGCTTCTCAATCCTTATTTTTAAAGTAAAGCACTATGACAGCAAGCAGCCAACCAAAAAAAGAGAACTTGTTCTTCTCACAGAAACTGACCAGTTTCTTAAATAAAGAGCAGAGAAAGCACACAATATGGATAAGGATGGGCATTTGGATGCCTGATTTTATAGTCCCCTATTGGATAGTTAGAAGGACCATTTGCCAGCACAGCTGGTATAATTAGCATTTTGAAATTGCAATGGTGAAAACACTTGAGGGAAGTCTAGAAGTATTTCTAAGGTTTTGCATTATGTAAACTGTGTCAGGATGGAAGTGCCCTACAGAAAGTAGCAAATGGCAATTCAAAAATAGGAAGCAGCATAAGATATTGCAACATGATCCTACTTTGGCCACCATTGCTTTTTGGCATCTTTTATTATAGGAAATAATATTTGAACAAATACTTCCAGTAAGCATGTAATAGAAAATAGAGGTGCCTGTAAGATATGTGTGTGCACAATAGGCAAAAAAATCACATTATTTCTCTAAGAAATAATTGGTAGAAATTATTGATCTTGTAATTAGAAGGAAAAGCTAACACAATTTTAGAAGCATATTTTCCAGAAGAATATCTACATTCTATGGAGTTGGTCTAGGGCAGGGGTGGCAACTGTGGCCCTCTTACAACCTGTGGACTTCAACTCCCAGAATTCCTGAGACAGCCAAGTTGGCTCAGGAATTCTGGGAGTTGAAATCCACAGGTCATAAAGGAGCCATATTTGCCCACCCCTGGTCTAGGGGCTAAGGCACCAGGCTAGAATCCAGGTGACCATGAGTTCTAGTCTCACCTTATGCTGACAGCCAGCTGGGTGACTTGGGCCAATCACTCTCTCTCAGTCCAATTCACCTCACAGGGTTGTAGTTGTGGCAGTGGTGGGTTTCAAAAAATTTTACTACCAGTTCTGTTGGTGTGGCTTGGTGGGCATGGCATGGCTTGGTGGGCATGGCAGAGAAAGGATACTGTAAAATCTCCATATCCTCCCAATCAGCTGGGACTCGGGAGGCAGAGAATAGATGGGGGCGGGGCCAGTCAGAATTTTTACTACCGGTTCTCCAAACTACTCAAAATTTCTGCTATCGGTTCTCCAGAACTGGTCAGAACCTGTTGAAACCCACCTCTGAGTTGTGGGGAAAATAGAAAGAAGAAAGAGTATTAGATATGTTCCATCCCATGAGTTATTTATACATATAATACAGGTAAGATATAAATAATAACAAAGTAAATGATATCTAATGAATATGAAAAAAGCAAAGCAAAGCAAGGAGAATTTTGCTCCCCTTTACAATTCTCTATGCCACACATCCCAAAATTCCATTTGAAATCATGGAGAAAGTGTGTATTGATTTCTCATCTTTCCTATATTGATTGCTTTACAACCCCCACCCCCACCCCGCAAATCTTGAGTCACTCCTTCCAGCTTTTTGGAGAAGAGCTGGGTAATGCTGGTAACAAGAGGAAGAGAAAAACTGTTGGATGGGTTTGCCCTCCTTTTATACAATTGGTAACACTATACTTTTTGATGTTTTGGGAAAATATACCTCACATAAAACATCACAAAAAACCCATTACCTTTTTTTAGAGGAAGGGAAATATTTAAGCAAATTTACAATCAAGTCATAGGAAACAATAATGCAATGAAAGGTGAAGGTTAAAGAAAACCTGAGTTAAATGTACTAAATTCAACAATCCTTACTGACTGAGCCCAATAGCATGATCTTTCATTAGTCAATGGGGTTAATACAAACATAGAATTACAAACTGAGGACAATATATGGTAGATTTAGCAAATTGGCTGAGAAGAGCACAACAGTTATTCACTCTGCCTGTCTGTGAATATACAAGTGTGTCTTTGCAAATATGCATAAATAAACACATAAATGCAGATACTCCTTATATTTTGGTTTACAATGTCTATTAGCCCCAGTGATATGAAGAATCATGGAAAATATATTTCAAAGTATTTGGAGCATATTGTGATTATATTCCTGATATAACATTCCTGTACTTCTACTTGGTCTCTGAAATAACTTCCAAATTTTATTCTGGGCACTCTTTCTAACACTTAAAACATATTGTGTAGATGTGCTTGGTTGCTACATAAATCCTGCACTCTCCTGTAACATGGAATTAAAAGACAAAGGGAGTGTGAAATGACATCTGCTTTTAACAATTGGTTTCTAGGCGATCAGGGCACAGATACAAGCAAATAGCATCTTCAAGCTTCTCTAGTATATGGAATTTGAACCAGAAAACCTAATTGTCACTAAAGCGTTAAAAGTAGAAGAACATTAGCACTTAAATAGAATAGTATCATGATGTAAATTATCACTGACATTAATGGAGAAAGTAGATTGAAATAAAACTATATTGATTAAAAGTGAAAATAAGTCTTTATTGCCACAAGGATGGTGATACTTTTCTGCCTGTATTATAAGTTAACCATTGAATCCTTTCAGCAGTTTTGCAAAGATAAAAGAAAATAGTAGCATTAAATCACCTGTGCTTAGAATTGTTACCTTTATTTTTTATTTTTTATTTATTTTTAACTGATCCAATTGTTCTGCATTTTATAGCTGAACACAGAAGACAAAAATGAATTGTTTGTCATCATTGAGCTTAACAGTGAAAAAGACAGCCTCAGAATTATTCTCGTATACCGTACTTACATTGTTGGGGTAGAATAACAAGTGGTTTCTTTGGGAAAAGTTGTAGGTCAGTTATAGTGCACAATTTTTACGTGCAAAACAATCCAAATCTTGGCATCCAAGTAGGCCTGAAAAACACAGGCCATGATCACGCAATACCAATGTAATATACAGTTTAAGTAACTGGGCTTGGATTGGGGTGACACTGGCAATGATGGTAGCTGAAAAAAAAGACCAGAATTATGGAATAGTTCTTTCTTTTTTTAAACCTTTCTGTACATCATGGTATAGAGCAGCAGATGGCTATAATTCCCCAGTCAACTGGGGAAATTAGTTTATCCCCCTACCCCAAAATCTTAAAACGAACCTATTGTTTCAGATTTCCTTGTGCAGGAGCAGAAGAGACAAAGCACCATAAAAATAATCATGCACACTTAGTCCTAAAACAACAAGAACTAATATTAGCGGAAGGATGTATTTAATATTTAGAGCACTACTTTTGACATCAACTCAAAAATAACTTCCAATGAAATAAGCATGCATAGAATTGGAGATTTAAAGTCTGAATCATATACCAGGTAACTATAATTCTACCTGTGCCCAATTCAAGGTAAATGAACAACAGATTGAAAGAATGTTACTTATCCAGCAAAGCATCAAAAATTATATATACTGTTAGATTCTCCTCCTCTTTGTAGCTGTCTGCTGTTCTGTTGTTCACAGGTCTTTTCTTTTTTAGGTCTTTTTTTTCCTAGTTGAGATTTTGCTCATCTTTCAGCCATATCTACTGCACTGTTTAATCCATTGTCAGATATTATTATTTTGATCTTCTCAAAGACAATTTTAGCTACCATTTGCCTGGCAGAAAATGCCACCACAAATTGGTGAACCCTGTCTCAATTCAGAACATGTATATGGTTTTTTTTTTTCATCCAGAAGAAGATAGAAGTGTATAATAATCTCATTTCCTGAAGTAGCAGACAGAACAGCATTGTTATTGATGGCCTCCTCTATTATTTAAGTAGTAGCCTATTTCTTTCGAATCTGTTTTTTTCCTAAATGGAAGGGAAAAAAATCACCCTTCTTCTTAGTTCCAAATCACTGTATACTATGAGTGATTTTTCCCATGAGGTACAAAAAGGGAGGAAAAAAGAACAGAAATAACTATTTCGTAATTCTGGTCTTTTTTTCCAATTATAATCATTGCCAATGTCACCTGCAAAAGGATGTTGCTTCATGTTCAAGAGATGATTGTAGAGCCTACCAATTACATTCGTAACCCAAGGATTCGTTGGAGTGAATCATGTAAAATGAATGTGAAAACTTCCTGCTTTCGCTCACGCATTTGCTAATAGAATGTGCAGGTTGTTAAGTGCATTTGAGGTATCTCAGGGTGGTGGAGGCCATGGGGGGGGGGGCTAGTGATAGAACAAGCCACCTGCTTAAAACCACCCAAGGGCTCCCCTGGCCCACTGAAATATTTCTTGCTCCCCCTAATTGCTTCGCCCCCACCCCATCCTGCTGCACGGGTCACTTACCTTGTGAAGATCTGGTGAGCTGTCTCCTCTTCAGCCTCTCTGCTGCACAAGATCATGGCCCCCAAGAAATTTCCAGTTTCAGTGCGCAAAACGTTTGTACCCTGATAGGAGGCTGTGGCACACCGAAATCCTGCTGCCTCAAAGTGTTCCATTGATATGCAATTATTGGTATATGGGACATCCCATACACCAATAATTAAATTGAAATAAAGTCAACATTACTAATACAGATCTTGTATTTGCATTAAAATATAGTTACAACAATTTTTATTGTATTTTCTTATATTACTGATAATAGCATGCCATGGAATTTATTATTTTAAATATTTTAGACTTTCTGCTTTAATACAACATTTACCAATGTGTATAGCAATCTCTGGTGTTTTGACTTCAAATGTTCTTTAAGACTTTAATACCTAACTACAAGGGAACTTCAGCTGTAGATTTGTGTCCTGTGTAATAGCTGATTAGCCACCTGTCTAATAAATCACAACCATATTGGGCCTATGTTTCTTTTGTTTTTGTTGACATCTGTAGAATACAAGAAAAACTGGTACATCTGCACAGTCTTTTTGTGTAATAAGAATAAACTTTGTAAGATTGAGCTTAGCTTTTTCACTCTGAATCACAAAACATATAGCTCTTGAGTAAGAACAAGGATAAATAACCTGTTTTGTGGCATACTGCTACAGTAGACCATTATTATAGGAGCTGTGAAAGAATTTTATTTTTTCCACGCTAAAAGATTCATGATAGTCAGTCCAAATATTGTAGAAGTCAAAATCTGAGCTCAAACTTCCCATCAGACATGCTAACTATTCTTTATATCTCTTTGTTCCACTTCTACATGTTATGCACCTTTACTACTAACCACCTGGAGATGTCAGTCATACTTCCATATATTTATTAAAAGTCATTCATTTTTCAATATTTAAAGACTAAATTTGCCCTAAGGCATGCATGTGTGAAACTCAGATTTGGCCTTCAACCATGTCAGGAGGCTTCATGAAAAGGAAACTAAAGGTAATGCTAGATCATATTCAAAGCTCTAATTCCTTAAAAAAATCCAAGAGTAGAATTTAAAACAATGTAGAAATCAGCTTTTAAAGCAGCTGTTGTTCCGATATATACAGACTACATCATATATTGTGCAAAGGGAAAGAAGAATAATTAAGGGTATTTGTATTCTGAACACAGTTTTGTTCCAAAATAGAACTTTGGCAAATATCTATCATAATATTCATGTGTTTTTATTGTTACCATCTGAAATACAACTATACCTTATAAATATATATTTTAAGATCAATTATGCTGAAAGTTATTCACATAGAAAGCCAGGAATAGAGTACAGTAATATGCTTTTTTTCAACTTCCTTTTTAAGTCTATTATATTTGAGGAAACAAATATGCAAGATAAATCCAATTCACATCTATTCTGACAAGATACCGGTAGGTATGTGAGCAAACAACAAAATGAACTTGCAGCCTAAGCTTTCATGACTTAAAATTCAATTCAGCTGTTTATGAAACAGGCTCATTTTGTATGAATTGATCAAATTTACAGTTACAAACAGGAGTGGAGATATATATTTATATTAAAACAAGGAAGCTGATTTTTAACCTCTTGCCAGACTTATAGTCCAGCTCTCATTTCTCATTCCAGTTATACAGAGTACCCAGAATATTTTATGACACATGAAAACTACTGGTTTCTAGTCCTTTCTGTCCATGTAAACAATCATAGTACTGGGCAGCTTTACCCAATTATTAAACTTGGGATATTAATTGATTTGTAGCTCTGCAAGCCCCTGTCAAAACTAGCCCTGAGGATGGTAGAGAGGCTAAGGACCTGAAGCAATGGAATGGTGCTGAATGAGAAAAGGGTATGATTTAACCCAAACTATTGTTCTTTCTTATTGCAAGTCCAATGCCTGTAACAAAGGAGAGGCTGAGAAAGAAAAAAAAGAATAATTGGTATCTGCTGCATCTGTTTTGAGGCTTCTGTTCCCACCTCTTATTGCTTTTAACGGCCTTGAAATGACACAATGTGATTCACTCTTGACATAAACTTATCATTAGTGGCTAAAATCCCATTTCACTCTTGATTCTCGATAGGTACCCTTTCCCTTCCCATTGTGCTGCTATTTCAAAATTTACAAGTGTCTAAGACCATGTATTTTATTTTAAGAATGTTTATAGTATTATTTTTATGTGGTTATCTCACACTTAATTATTTAATTATCAGGCTAGCTCCAAATAGATGCACTCATATTTCGACAGTGTTGTTATCTGTAATTATATATCAAATTTTGAGTTGTTGCATTTATTTTCAATCAGCCTATATGTTGTTAGCCATTTGGGAGATAACCTTGTGAAATAAATGGTTGTTGATGATGAGCATTAGCAAGTCTGACTTGAAGGTCAGCCATAACCATCGGACCGACTTTTCCATGACAGTCAGGATAGCTCATTGTTGATTTGCCTTGTTTGCTTCCCATGTGCCATACTTTATTCACACCAGAGATACATGAATTTTAAGGTGAATAAAAGGCTATATTTGGCCTTTGAGTAATAGGCTGCATCTTCCAAAGTAAGCAGGGCAGGACAAAGAAGTAGATAAAGGAAGAACAAAATTACATTTGATGTGAATGAATGTATTTCATTCTTAAATATGTACTTAAATATAGTTAAGATGCTTAAATTTTGGAACATTTCCAACTGTTGAACTATCCAGCCATGATCTATCACTTGATAATGGCCTACTGAGATGATCCCAGATGAACACCTTAATTCAGAATCTGCTACCAAGTTAAGTCCTGATTATTTGTACAAAGGATATTTCATATGGCTGTTCATATGATTTGCTTCAAAGATTTGAAGCAAATCTTTGCTTCAAAGCTTCCAATGAAATTGCTCCACAAAACAAACCTTCCTTCTCTAACACCAAAGGAAAGGGACCATACTGCTTCCCATTGCTTTGATATCCAGACCCTCTGAAACTTCTTCTTCCAGAGCTTGCACTACAGGAGAAGACTGAGAGAAGCTTTTTCTTTCAACAGTTCTGAATTACATGTTTTATAGACTGTGCAGATTTGGCAGAAATTTTAGGGGTCTCTTTAACATGCATTGAAGATAATCTAGTTAGGGTCCTTACTTACATGCTGTCCCACGGAATCTAAGAAGCTTCCCAGTTTTTGCATTATACACCAAAGATCTTACAACTGGACAACTATGTTGTGTGCTGAAGGTGAGAAGAGTTGCCCAGTTTTGAAGACCTTTAGTCTACCCTGGAGAGGGTGGAGAGGAAGTTTTTTCCATAACATAAACCCAAAGTAGTTCAAAAAAAGGTGAATTACTTTCTCAGAGTATATTGTATTACCTTTTCAAGCTGATAAAAGGAATGTTGTTGCCTCCATGGCACAAATCTCTTAACTGAAGCAAATCTAAATTGCTTTTCAGAGGACTAGTAATAAAGGGTTATGTTAATAATAGTTCAAAGTAATGCTGCATCATTTAGAACTGCTATAGTTGTAGAATGATCTATACTGACAGAGAAAGAATGCAAAGTTTCCTTCAAAGGTTGACATTTAGATGCTGAACAAAAACATGACTTTTTACATATAGCATTAGAAAAAAGTATGTGTAGTACCCCAATGACTTTGAAATACAACATTTTTGTCATGGGAGAAACGTTCAGATGGCATAAATTGTTTTCTTTTGTTTGAAAATCTGAGTATCGTTTACATGGTTCATGATATACAGGCTGAAGAGATACTCAAAGAATATTTGTGATTATGCATCTTTTCAATTTGCTGCATGTTTACTCACGCTGTCTTGATGATAAAGCTCCAAAAGACAATAAATCACTGATTATAACTTGCTTTTATTATGGCACAGCCAGATATCTACAAAGAGAATTAAATCTAAGTAAGTTGTTTAGCCTTTTTTCTACCTGCTACAAGATTCCATATGTGTAAGTTACGTTTCCTTTGCAACAAAAGTATAATTAAACACTAAGATTTCAGTGAGAAGTACTTTTCTAAGATATGTACAAAACAGTTAATGGTCATTCTCCCCCCCCATTTATTTTGAATGTGGTAATTCAGGAATTAAGAATTGACACTCCAGTTTTTTCCTATATCTAAATCGATGCAGTTTATCAGTTAGGATTCAAGTTTGGAATAAGACATAATTCCAGCACTAAAGAAATAGAGACAAGATGAAAAGGTTAATTGTATCACTAATATATTACAGAGTAATATTAAATGGGATCAGCCCATGACAGACAATTAAATATCTGTAGCTAGGATAGGTTTTTGATCTATGAGTTGACTTGCCCTAGTGTGACTATATAGGCCATTGACATTTCCTTTGGGGCAGAACAATGATTTCATTCTTTCCCATCTCCCATGCACTGTGAAGGTAGTTTGCTACACACCAGAAGTAGTGTTTTCTGATCTGTGTTGGTTCAAGAGGTATTCTAGTTCACCTGGAGTGCTTTTTTGCATTATAGGTAAATGCTTCCAATTTGTTCAGGGGCATCTGCAGGGAGTCCCCCTCTTTTCTTGTCTTTGCTTCTGCCTTCCAGGGGCATTTTATAAAAGTACCGAACTTCTTAGAGCAAATAAGAGACTTTGGTGTCACACTAATCCCTTTTCAAGAAAAATAGCACCAACTGCAGCATATCTGTACTCTTCTCTGCTCTCTACTTCTCTCTCACGAGCAGGTCTTTCTTCATTGGATGTGGTGATTATTCTGTGTTTCTATGTGAAGTAAATATTGAAAGCAGCGTTCAGTTGATATTTTTGAACTTAAAAGATGCAGCAATTAACTACCATTTCAAGACACATCTTTCAATTTGAGGCACCATTTATGTTTTTAAAATTGTATCGAAGTAACAATAGAGGACTGGAGTTACTTTATAAGTCCATGTAAAATAAAAACTCCTCAAATATTAGATGCCTGATACAACAGAAGAAAAGGAGGCTGCTGAGTCTTTACTGATTGGCTAGAGTTTTCCAGAGTTACAGACAGGAGGTCTTCCAGCACAATGTAGCAATGCCAGGATTATATCTGGGACTTCTGTATCAAATAACAGACTGCACAATTGAGACATGGCCTTCCTTATGAAAAACTGAACATGCATGATCATATGAGATACAAAGAAGTGTTCCAATAGAAGTGTTCCAATATCTCAGGGGTTGCCACAAAGAAGAGGGAGTCAAGCTATTCTCCAAAGCACCTGAGGGCAGGAAAAGAAGCAATGGATGGAAACTAATCAAGGAAAGGAGCAATCTAGAACTAAGAACAAATTTCCTGACAGTTAGAAAAATTAATCAGTGTGGAACAACTTGCCTCCAGAAGTTGTGAATGCTCCAACACCAGAAGTTTTTAAGAAGAGATTGGACAACCAGTTTCCTGAAATGATATAGGCCAGGTATCGTGCCTAAAACAGGGGGTTGGACTATAAGATCTCCAAGCTCCCTTCCAATTCTGTATTCTGTTCTGTTCCATTCTGTTCCATTCTGTTCTGTTCTATGAATGGAATATGATTTAATTAACAAATAATCTAAACCGGAGTGTTGTGTAAAGGGTTATGCAAAGGTATCTTGTCCCTTGGAAAATAGAATATAAATATTGGCAGTTTGCAGCATTTTAAGTACTTCAGAGACATTGAGTGCAAACATAGCAACTGCATATTGTCTTGAGATTGTACAGTAGCTATGGCAAACACATCTGGTGCAGAGCTATCCTTATGATAAGGAAAATTGGTTATTAACTAGGTTCTTTTGTGGGCTTGTTGAACAATGTAGTTTACGGATTGTACTTATTGATTTTAGTAATATTGATTTTGCAGTTCTTAAACTACAGAGTTCATTCTTTTGATTTAATTAGTTTTGAGGCAGCAGAAAAAGAAAACTCTACAGGTTGGAACAGAACTCCTATAGGCAAACAATATGTAGTCATAAGAATGGCTCATTGGTGGAATTCAGTTTTTTTACTACTGGTTCTGTGGGCATGGTTTGGTGGGCATGGCAGGGGAAGGATACTGCAAAATCCCCATTCCTTCCCCATTCTTGGGGGAAGGATATTGCAAAATCTCCATTCCCATCCCACTCTGGGGCCAGTCAGAGGTGGTATTTGCCGGTTCTCTGAACTACTCAAAATGTCCGCTACCGGTTCTCCAGAACCTGTCAGAACCTGCTGAATTTCACCCCTGGAATGACTTCTAACTTAACATCTTTGGCAATAGTGTGGTTATTTTCAATATTTTAGACTATAGGAACTATGAAAATAAAAATTCAACAAATATATCATACTTTCAACATAGCAGTTTGACTTAAAAACCCCGGGCATAAATAATTAACAAGATGTGAGAAATTGGTAGCTGAGAAATTATTTAGTAAGACCATTTTTCCCAATTTGGTGCTAAATTATACTGATTCCAGTTCCTTGAATTCCTACTTAGAATGGCCAATATAGAGTATACTGGAATTCTGAACATTGAAATGTTAATGCATTTGGAAAGTACCAAATTGGGGAGCAAGACTGAACTTAAAGAAAACAGAATTTATATTACAAGGAATCAGAAAATAAACAAAGAATCAGGTGGAAAAAAGATATAGAGAAATACCCTATAAACAGATTAATAGTAAAGGGATAGACAACATTTTAGCCAATGAAGTCAATGAGCCAAAAAGCTCATTGAGTATAGTAAAATAGGACTACAACCCATGTCAAAGCAAATAATCTGTATTTTTTTCCCAATCACCAAAGTAATACTTTAAAAAGATGTTAATATATCCAGCATAAAGGCAAATTAAATAACTTTTGATTTATTGTGGAATAGATTGTTAGCAAACTTTTGTTTCTGGCCAGTAATTATTTCCACAATTATTGACATGTAAGGGTAATGTGGTAGGAGCTCTGTGAGGGTTAGGTTAGTTCCCTCTTCTAAGGTAATTGCCCCTCTTCTGAACCCAGGGACCGAATTGTTGGGAACCCCTTGGTCTCCAGTTGTTGGTAAATTACAGATCTCTAGGATGTGGTTGGTGAGCATGCAGACCTGGAATATATTACTGAGGCTTGGCTGAATAGCAATAGGAATATTGTCCTGTTGTAAATGTGCCCATAAAGGCTTCAATTTCCTACAACAAGCATGATGCCAAGAAATGAAGTGTGTTGTGATTATTCATAAGAGTAGAAATTACAGAGTAGAGATGACTGGATGAGAATGCCTATGCATCAAATTGGGCAACTGTGACCAGCTAGAGCTGCTGTTGGTATACTAATTGCTCCAAGATCTTTATCTCAGGTTGGGTGTTGGAAATCCCCCAACTGAGGAACCGGAGTGGAAGCAATCAAAGGGTTGAGAGGACCAGAAGAAAAAAGTATGCTTTATTAAAATGTTCAGATGACGCTTTTAGATTAGAAATTAATTTTGTAAATCCATATTGGAACTGTTCCTATAAGGAACTTAACTGT
Organism: Arizona elegans; assembly: GCA_022577455.1. Classification (NCBI taxonomy): domain Eukaryota; kingdom Metazoa; phylum Chordata; class Lepidosauria; order Squamata; family Colubridae; genus Arizona; species Arizona elegans. The sequence goes on along the minus strand of JAKOOJ010000002.1, from coordinate 28,811,871 downwards.
ATATAATGTTATTAGTTTTAAACAAATGAGTTTAATGAAGCTAAATCTATTTTTCCATGTGGTATTAGATTTATGAGATCGTATGATTACAAGAGAAATTATGGGGATTTTTCATTTTATGGTTACATTTCTCTTAACCCAAGTTGTCATTATTTGTGATACACCACCACAGATTCAATTTTTTTTATTGAAATAACAATGTTGCAAACCAGAATAGTTGGTTGGCTGCACGTACTGCCTTTAATTAATTCAACCAAGTTTTTGAGGAAAATAGGAGAAACTACTAGAACATATATTATTTGCTGTAACATTTACTCAGAAACAATATCTTACGAAGGGAAACGGCTTAATGTTAGTTTTTACTAAACAATCACATATCAAAATAAATGTTAGATGTTTTCCTTCCAAATGCCAGCGTTTAATAGAAAACATCAATTTTCCAGAACAAAATAAGAGATATGTAATATCATAATGAAACTATGATTTGAAATTGGCCCTCTAGCTGCTTGCTGTTCCTGATAAATGGAGATTATTTTTTTATCCCAAGGAAGAGAGAAATCAAGGTAAGGACAAATATAGCCTAATCAAAAGTAATCCAGAATACCTCAACTCCTTTTATTGCTGTGCTATGAAATCTAGTTTCTTTTAGTTAGGCAAGAATGGAGGCATGCTGGAGAATACAAACTGACTGGGCCTGTGGAGAACTGGAATGATAAAAAGGAAATAAAACAAATCCAGTCCAGTCCAGTGGGAGTAACACCTATTACTTAAGCTAAGAGGGTGGGGGAGGTATAGTATGGAATTAAGGAATCTGATAATTCATCCAGCCAATTCTCATGTTTGCCAAGTTATGAACTAAATGAACTAAAGGGCCACCATCAGTGAGCTGTTGGACAGCATTACTTGGTCTGTTGTGTGGATGTTTGGGTGGTTTAGGGGTGGGGAATTTGTGGTGGGTGGGGGAGTTGTTTGGGGATTGTTATGTGTGTTGGACCTGGTCTTTTGGTGTTAAGTGAATTTTGTTGTATGGGTATATTGTGTATATACAATAAAGTTGTTGTTGTTGTTGTTGTTGTTGTTGTTGTTGTTGTTATTATGGCATCTGCCATTTATGAGAAACAGTCCTTGTTCTAAAACCCAAGGGAACAACAGAACCTTTGTTTGGTCCATCTGTAATTTCAGTGTTTATACTAAACACAACAACTGTGAAAAACAAATAATGGGTTGAAAATATACTTATTTCAGTGTGACATATTATTGTGTATTACCAGTTTACACTGTCTGTTTTAAATTGCTTTACGCAAACCTCATTTCAAAGTTTATTTAATCAATCTTCAATATTATATAGAGAAGAAAGTTTGAATTATTTTATGTATAAATAGTTAATTTACTTCCTAATGATAATTTGTAGATGCCTTGGGAAAAAAAATATTTATTTATTTATTTATTAGTTCTATTTATATGCTGCTCTACTCCGGAAACTCAGGGTGGCTTACAATGCATTAAGCAATAGCCTTCATAACTGCTTAGTAGGGCTTTTTGCCCCCCCCCCAAAGCGGTGTTCTATTTTATACAAAGTCAGTTTATTGCCCCCACAAACCGGGTCCTCATTTATTTAGCACTTCTGTATCTGTATATGAATTTCTAAACTTTCAGGTTTTAGAGTTGAGCAATTTATAGACAATTGGTTCATATTTAACAGGGAAAATCTGTCCTTTTCAATGAGAACTAATTAATAATAGTTCTCAAAGATTATTGACAGGTGACATTGAAGTTTTATGTATTCTTGAAGCAAAATATTCTCATCCCAGCAAATGTTCAGGTCATGAATTAAAATGTTTCTATTCCATTGGAAAAATTCCTGATGCTTAAAAGGACAGTGGCTCAAGCTTCAAGACTAACTCTTACGGGTGAAATTGTTCTCCTTTGTATGCATAATACAAGTATCTGACTTGGTTGCACTTTGATTCATTTACCTTTGTCAAATTAAATAAGTCATTTAGCTAAGTCATTCTCCCCAGGGATCTTTCCAAAACTAAATCTGTGAACCTATGATTGCATTAATGCCCCTGAGAGTGAAGGAATACAGACACTGCCATGAAAAAAAAAACCATGCTTGCTTCTAATTACTCAAATGAAGAAGCTAAAAAGAATCTAAATTCCAGCCCAATGTGAGCAATAGTAGAATAATCATTATTAATTAGGTTAATAATGGGACAAAGAAATATTGCAGCATCTAATTCATACAATACAATGAAATCATAAAAGGAAGATGTAGTGTAGGATCGAAGATCTACACCAGGCATCCTTCATTTGGTGGTCTTTATTTCATTTCTAACATGAAGATTGTTACTAGTAGGAATGGTAATACATTCCTGTATTAATATAGGTCCATTTTACACTCCAAGAAAAAGGAGATATTCCACACCTGTCTGTTTCATTATGCTTGAATGAGCAAAGAGACCTTCTGCAGAGTTGAACACAAGGCAGAGAATGGTAATAATGAAGAGGGATAAAGCATCAACCATGTTTAAACTTTGCAACTTTTGAAATACTTTACAAAAAATAAAGAGCCAAGCTGTTGTTTTCTAAACTTTTCTAACAATGAGAAACATTTATGGGAAATAAGCTTATTTAAATATCTTCATAGCCCAGTTTTTGGTGACTGCAATGTGATTGCATGATTTATTTCAGTTTCTTATATAGGCATGTGTATAATAAGCAGCAGTTCACAGCTGGCAGGATAGTGTAAATATCCTTATTCTTTTCTATGTGCTTTGGATAAGATAGGCCACGTATCAGGTTTGTCAGTGCCTTACTAGTTCAGAAATAATTCATTTTTCTATAATTGAACTGGATATCACAGAGGACCTTCTCCTAGGCACATAGTTTGTAGTATTTAGCATCCTAATTCAATTACATTTAGAATGCATTACTCTTTTCTAGAAAGATTATAATTTTTATTAGAATGAATTAGATTTTGACTTATTTGAGAACATTTCTGTTAACATATTATCCTGTGAGCAGGAGAAGAGCCATTCTACACATAGTTTAACATTCAGCATGGTAACAACTTTTGAGCAACTCATTTTCTTGATTGAATTTATGTTACAAATTTCACATGAGTAAGGAACAGCTGGAAACAACTACTAACTTCAAGACTATTTAAGTAAGAGCCAATATCACATGACTCTTCATAGAACTCATGCAAATTCATGAAGATCTGTGCTTTAGATCTATGCCTTTGTCTTAGAGTGCACTCGAGTTGACTTTTTGACTATCGCTACTTGTATGTTGTGAGAGATGCTTTTTAATTTGAAGATGCTTCCATGAAGATGCCACATAAAAATAATACGAAACAAAAAGATGCATGGTGGTGTCCAAAATGATCAGATATATGATTATTAGGGTTCAATAGTGTTTTAGTTCTGGCTGTGCACTGCCCTGATTCCACTTGGAGAAGGGCAGGATATAAATTGAATAAAATAAAATAAATAAATAAAATATGACACAATCTGTCATAACAGTTTTCTCCAGTCACTGATTGGGCTGGGCTATATTAACAAATAACAAGACTAACAACAATTTTCTTTTTTGTGTTGATACTAGACAACTTGTTTAATGGAATGCATAGATAACCTTGCATACAAAGAAATACTGCTTAGGAAAACATACAATCAAGAGAGGGAGGAGCCTCCCGTCTCTGAAACCCAAATTTCCTCATTAATTGCTCTTTAGGGGCATTCCTGAACTTGGAGGGATCGGGAAACGAAAGAGGAATTCGCGAAGCCCCCTGGTGTTGCGCTGTCATCAGGGAGGTCGAGCGATCAACCTCTTAAATTGGTGGAGAAGAAGTCGGCCTTATCGGCGGACAGGAGTGATGGCGCCCGCCTAGATCGAAGCAAAAAGTGGAAGCAAATCCGAGTGACTGTCAGATAGATCACCTACAATAGAGATGGCAAACAGGACGCGCGATCCAATCAGAGGAAGACAAGTGAGTTACAACAGCGGCGATACAAGAGGAGAAGGAAAAAGGGGGAATAACTACAGCGCGGAAAAGAGAAACCCATAGAATGACTAAGCAAATATAAGAAAAGGAGAAATAGCGCTCGAAGTGGTCTGACTGCGGACTTTTACAGTTGATCAAAGGGAGCAGCCTGTGGACTTTGTGGATATAGAGACAAGCCGTTTGATCTTGGGAATTATAACTGATTCAAACCCCAAACATCGGAAACCAAGTGCAGAGACTGAAATACTGGACTAAGTGGTGATTTTCACGGATACAGAAGACCTGTCTGGATTTCGAACTCTGGATTTACAAATAACTTTGGATAATAAGAACTCAAGTTTAAAAAAAGAAGATTTGAAGATTGAATGCAGAGATCCGATTACTGGGAGAAGAAATTAAAAAAAAGACTGAGACGACACAGATTGCGTTTTTTATGATTGTGAAAGAACAGACTGAGAGAGGTAAAGCAAGAAGACAATAAGGACTAAAGAAAATAAAAATTAAGTGAATTATTAATTTTGAACTGTTTAATTAGTTAATAAGTTTAATATTTGAAAGAAATATATAAGTTGACAATATTTTTATAGCTATAAATTGTATTGTGAAATTGTAGTTAGACAAGGAATTATTGTTAAAGTGAAAGACTGATTTTTATACAAAATAACAGATGAATTGACTGTATCTCTGAGATAGACTGATTGAAAAAGGGGGTAATTGAAAAGATTGCTAATTAGAAAATTAAGAAAATCAAATTAAAATCTTGATTGATAAGTAAATAGATTTATATTGTGAATAAGAATTAATTGCTCAATTGGGATAACTGGCAATATAATATAATATAACTATATATAAGTTGTGTGGTGTATAAGTAGTATTTGGAGGGGAAAAGAGATATTAAGGAATAACTTAATAATTGATGTTAAGATTGGAAAGCTTTACACGAATATTAAAAATGTCTACAACATCCACCATAACAAAGACAGGGAAAAAACCTACAATGAGTACGTTAGTAATGACTCCTTCCCCCTCACAACAAAAAACAATAGATAGCATGATGGGGAAAGAAAAAGAAAAAGAAAAACTGGAAATGGCACCTAATGTAATACAAGATATGTTTCAAAAGATCCAGGAAACACTGCTTCAAACACAAGAAAAAATAGCTGAAAATCAGGAAGAAATGAGAACGTTCCATGCAGAGATCAGAAATGAATTAGGAGAAGTTAAGGAAGATATTAAGACCATGAAGGATAAAATTGGGGGCATTCAAAATTCTATAGCAGAAAATGAACAGAGAATTAGGAAAACGGAAACAAAAATAGATCACGTGGAATTAAAAGTAGAAGCAATGGAACAAAAAACCCTACAACTAAACAAAGAAATGTCAGATTCCTTGGCCATGCTCGAAATGGAAAAGGCCTCATACTTCTTGCGTTTTCAAAATGTTCCAGAAGAAAAAAATGAGGATTTAGAAGGAAAGATGGTGGAGATTATTGCAGGAATGATACAAAAAGAGCCAGAAGAAATAAAAGGACAATTGGAAGAAACTTATCGTGTACAAACAAATTATATAAGAAGACACAGATTGGCGAGAGAAGTCCATGTTAAATTTTTTAAAAAATCAATCCGAGATGAAGCCTATAAGAAATCTAGAGAAGAAACGGTGATCTATAATGGAAAAGAAATTATAATTTTAAAACAGATACCCCGAAGGGTAAGAAATCTACGACAACAATATCAGTTTTTAACACAACTATTGATCAAATACAAGATAATGTATAGATGGCTGCCAATAGAGGGGATCTTAATTACGTGGGAAGACAAAAAATATAAAATAGACACTCTAGAAAAGGCAAGAGAATTTCATAACACACATTTTAGACTAGAAGTAGAACAGGAAAGCAAGGAGGAAACAGATAGTAAAAGTCAAGAAGAAGAACCAATAGAAACAAATGAAGAAAAAGAAATAAGACAGAGGCAAGAAAAAGAGAGAGAACAGAGAGAAGGTGCAAAACCTAGGGAACGGATGGAAACAAGAAACACAAAAAAACAGATACGATAGGCAATGGACGAACAGATCAAACTCTTTTCGGTAAACATTAATGGCTTAAATGCCCCAAAGAAAAGGAATCAAATTTTCACAAAATTACGAAAATTAGAAGCAGATGTGATATGTCTGCAAGAAGTACACATTCAAAAAGATTATCAAAAAATCCTAGAAAACCCCAAATTAGGAAAATTATATTTATCTCTGGCCCCAAAAAAGAAAAAAGGAGTAGTGATTTACGTAAAAGAAAAAATACAATCTAAACTAGTTTATACCGATGAGCAAGGTAGAGTGGTGATGGTTGAATTAGAAATAGGAAAGAGGAAAATGTTAATTGTAGGGATTTATGCACCTAACCAAAAACTACAGGTTTTTTTTAAAGACCTACATATAAAATTAGCAGAATTAGAATATGATGATATTTGTGTAATAGGGGATTATAATGCAATAGTAAATGCAAAGAAAGACTACAAAACTGAGAAAAAAAAACAAAAGAAAAAAGAAATACTCCCAAAAGAATTCTTTACCATGGCTGAAGAACTAAACTTGGCAGACGTATGGAGGGAAACACATGAAGAAGAGGCCCAATACACCTTTTACTCCCATCCGCATAATTCATGGTCAAGACTGGACATGGCATGGATGACCCCAAGTATCAAAATAGAAGTAGAAAAAATTGAGATAGGCACAAACCAATGGGCAGACCACAATCCATTATTCATAAACTGGAAAGGGGAAAGAAGACGTAAGAGATGGACAATGAACCAAAGATTATGTAAAGAAAAAGAATTTAATTTGATGTTAGAAAAGGAAGTAAAAATATTCTTTCAGATAAATAAAATAGAGGAAACCTCTTTACAAAACACATGGGATACTTTAAAAGCATATATAAGAGGCCTAGTAATAGCATATACGAGGAAAAAGAACAAAGAGAAGAAAAATCAATTAGAGAAATTAGAGAAAGACCTAAAACAAATAGAACAAAAACTCCAGGAAAAGCCCCAGAACAAAATAATAAGAGAAGAATGGGAAATGATTAAGCATAAATTGAATTTGATAAACCAAGTAGAACTGGCCCAAAAAATAAAAATGGCGAAACAAAACTATTTCGAGCACGCAAATAAAACGGGCAGATGGCTAGCCTATAAACTGAAAAAAGAACAGAAAAAAAGAATGATATACCAATTGAAAGATGATAAAGGAGAAATTCAACATAGTAAAGAGGCCAAAAAAGATATTATTAAGAAATTTTATGCGACTCTATATAATCAGGGGAAAATAGAGGAAGATAAAATAAAACAGTACATAGGGAAATCAGGAATGCCAAAAATCACAGAAGAACAAAGAATTACTCTCAATAGGCCAATAACCAAATTAGAACTAGATGAAGTACTGAAAAAGCAAAAAAAACAATAAAACACCGGGTCCTGACGGGCTACCGGTAGAAATATATAAAACAATGCAAGAAGTATTGGGAGAGAATATGTTGCGATTATATAATGAAGCTATGGAGAAAGCCAAAATACCAAATTCATGGACAGAAGCCATAATCATTCCAAAAGAAGACACAGATCTCCAGTTAATATAAAACTATAGACCTATTTCATTATTGAATGCCGATTACAAAATATTTGCAGCAATCTTGGCAGAAAGGATTAAATTAGTATTAAATACATATATACACCCAGACCAAAATGGATTTCTGCCGGGACGCCAAATAAAGAACAACATGAGAATAATACTTAATGCTTTAGAATACTATGAATCACACCCGGAGAAGCAGGCAGTGTTGGTTTTTCTTGACGCCCAAAAGGCCTTTGATAACCAAAATTGGAAATTTATGATTGAACAACTACAAAATATGCAAATTGGGGAAAAATTTGGGAAAATTATAGCAGAAATCTATACCAAGCAATCAGCAAGGATAATTATGAATGATGACATAACAGACAAATTTAATATAACAAAAGGAGTCAGACAAGGCTGTCCACTTTCCCCCTTACTATATATTCTATCATTGGAAATCCTGTTGAAAAAAATTAGAGAAGACCAAGGAATTGAAGGTTTAAGGATTAATAGAGAAGAATACAAAGTTCAAGCCTTTGCTGATGACTTAGTATTTTTGACAGAAAATCCTATGGAATCTATACCTAATTTGTTCCAAAAAATAGAAGAATTTGGAGAAGTGGCTGGACTAAAAATTAATAAAAGTAAATCGAAGCTAATTGTTAAAAATCTTACGGAAATCCAAACAAAAGATTTGATAGATAATATACAAATTCAAACAACAAAAAAAATAAAATATCTAGGAATTTGCTTATCTACAAGAACATCAGCAATTAAAGAAAACAATTATGATAAATTACTAGAACAAACAAAGAAAGACTTAGAAAAATGGGAAAACTTACATATTTCATTCCTAGGAAGAATTTCGGCCATCAAAATGATTATATTACCTAAATTTTTATATTTGTTTCAGGTCACCCCAATTAAATTAGATAAACCATTTTTTGAAAAGCTGAATAAAATAAAATCTAAATTTATCTGGCAAGGGAAAAGGCCACGAATAAAATTTAAACTGCTTCAGGATACAAAAGATAGAGGAGGAGCTGCACTCCCTGACTGGGAGATATACTACCAAGCAGCAGTACTATCGTGGGTTAAAGACTGGATAGAATTAAAGGACTCTAGAATTTTAACAATTGAGGGACACGAACTTCAAACTGGCTGGCACTCCTTTATGTGGGATGAGAAATACAAAACACATTCATATTTTAAAACACATACAATAAGGAACTCACTATTACAAATTTGGCTTAAAATTAAAAAACAACATTATATGAAGATACCAAATTGGCTAGCACCGGCTGAATCAATTAGGCACCCAAATTTAACAGATAAGACAAAAATAATTAGATATATATAATTGACTATCAAGGCAAACTAAAGACAAAACAACAATTGGAGACAGATTTACACAGAGGAATAGACTGGTGGACTTACACTCAAATACAATCCAAATATAGAGAGCATATAAAAACATATGAAATTTATAATCAAAAACAAGAAATAGATAAAATTATATTAGACTCAGAAAATAAATTAATTAGTAGAATTTATAAATTTCTCCTACGCTATAAATTGGAAGAAGAGACAGTCAAAGAAACAATGATCAAGTGGGCTCAAAATATCAAACACACAATACCTTTGGAAAAATGGGAAAAGTTCTGGCAGGTAAACCTAAAGTTAACGAAAGCAACAGCATACAAGGAAAACCAACTGAAAATGTTCTATCGGTGGCATATGCCTCCAACCAGATTGGCAAAAATACAACCTAAAAATAGCCCAATTTGTTGGAAATGCAAAAAGGCACAAGGGACTTTCTATCATTTATGGTGGACGTGCCCTGCAGCAAAGAAATTTTGGTCTAATATCAAAAAATGGTTGGAACAAATAACAAAAACACAGATTGAAAAAGAACCAGAAACATTTTTATTAGGAATATTTAACAAATCATACCCTAAGGATATCAAATATCTTACAATTCACATATTAACTGCTGCAAGAATAACCTACGCAAGAAATTGGAAACAAGAAAAAATACCAAGTGAAACAGAAGTAATAGGGAAAATTTTAGAATGCGCTGAAATGGATAGGTTAACCAAAGAATTACAAGAAAAAGAAGAATCAGACTATTATAAAATATGGAATAATTGGTATAATTGGTTAAAAATTAGAAATATACAAAAAACATAGGGGATATATTACCGATTGATACATATATATGTAATAAAAAATATTATTAGATTAAAGAAAGGTGAAGGAATATATTATAAGTAGAATTGTAGAACGTCACTCTGAAAAAATGCTTAAGAAGATATTATACTCTTTTTGTGTATATGTTGTATAAATGTTCGTTGTGTATATGTTATGTATGTCTTTTTTTAATATTTATATTCAATAAAAACTATTTAAAAAAAAAAGAGAGGGAGGAGCCTCCAAAGGCTTAACAGTCAGAGAAAGAAATTTAGGAAGGACCTACTCTAATTGATCAGACAATTAAAAGTGGTGGTGGAACTTCAGAGTGTCAAAGATTCTGGTTACATAGACTTATAATAAAGTAGAATTAGCTCATCTAGTCTTCTTTCCTGTCTGGTTTACCTGAGATAGGTGATAATCCAAGGGTGAAGAACTGGTAGCGGAAATTTTGAGCAGTTCGGAGAACCGGTAGAGGAAATTTTGAGTAGTTTGGAGAACCAGCAAATACCACCTCTGGCTGGCCCCAGAGTGGGGTGGGAATGGAAATTTTGCAGTATCCTTCCCCTGCCATGCCCAACAAGCCACGCCCACCAAGCCACACCATGCCCACCAAGCCATGCCCACAGAACCGGTATTAAAAAAAATTGGATTTCACCACTGTGATAATCTCATTTTTTCCTAGGCAACATCTCTTCCCCTCATTCCCCCAAGATCATCCACACATTCTATTACCCAACCTGTGACCTGTTGGATCATTGTTCAGAGATATTTCTTTAGCTAAATAGAGAAATAGAATGAGCACAGGCAGGTATAGAAGCAGTGGGAAAGGAAGCAACTTCCAACATCCTATCAGCTAACCCATTGACTTAACCCATTGACTTTCCCTATAGGAAGCTGGGAGGGAACATTGGAAATAGCTATCCCATGACCGTGCCATACAATGATGAAGCAACCAGAATTTTGCCCAATATCAAAATCCCATGGGAATCATGGGTCCTGGGTACATTCTGTATAGCAGCTCATTTGAGATATGTTAATTCAAAAATTGTTGCCCTATAATGCACTGTTTTGCCCAATTGAAGATTTCACGAACAATGAAACACTCAAGAGATTTAGTAGTGCAGAGACATTTCATGAGTTTACATGAAGTCAGAGAAGCAGTTACTACCTGATATGATCATCATGAGGAGCCAGAAACACTGATAAACAATGCATATATATAATAAATAAGAAAACTGACTATTGATACCAGAAGCCTCACCAACTGTAGAGGCACAGGTTGGAAAAACTGTGACGGTAACTACCACTACTTCTTATTGGCATTACATCTTTTCTGAGGCAAAGATGAGTCCCATTTGTTTTCCTTTTCTATCCAATGGTATCATCTTTACTTGGATATTGTACAATATTATATTTTATCATTAAACAGTGTGGGTTCTTTCCTTACCAGTTTGGTACAGTAGTTAAGGTGCTGGTTTACTAGGATATGTGAGTTCTAGTTCTGCCTTAGACATGAAAGTTGGCTGGTTATATGGACCAGTCAACCAGTCTCTCAGCCAATTCCCTACAGGGCTGTTATGGGGAAAATAGGAGGGGAAAAGAGTATTAGACATGTTTGCTGCCTTGAATTTCTTTTAAGTAATAAAGGCAGAATAAAAATGTAATAAAAATAATTTTAGCAAGTTAATTGCTAAAGAGATGTCCCAAAAGGAGCAACAAAGTCCCAAGTATTCCATTGGCAGTAAGATCATTTTTTTAAGAGAGATAAAGAGGTCTATTGTCTTCTTGAGTTTGGAAGTATGAACACTGTGTATACTACACATTTTGAAAGAAACATTTACTTGTTGAGAAAGAAAAGCCACTGCATATTGCTGATGAAAAGATGTTGGTCCTGTTCACACACAACACCCCCAAAATGTTGTGATTTATTAAAAAAGAGCCCTGGTGGCACAGCAGACTAAAGCACTGTTATTAACATCAGCTGCCTGCAATTACTGCAAGTTCAAATCTCACCAGGCTCAAGGTTGACTCAGCCTTCCATCCTTTCTAAGGTAGGTAAAATGAGGACCCGGATTGTGAGGGCAATAAGCTGACTTTGTATAAATATACAAAAGTATGAAGGCTATTGCTTAATGCATTGTGTCTCCGGAGAAGGGTGGCATATAAATCAAATTAAAAAAAACATGGATGTGTTAACATACAAAGTCAGTCTGAAGTATCCATGTGATATGACGAAAATATTTCCTTCCCTCATACAATGTGCTTCAATTGGTTATTTAAATAGAGTAGTACACATTTTGTAGAAATCATACTCTTTCTATTATTTTGGCTTGACAGCTGGATTTTAGATCAATAGAGGGTCAAAAATGTTCAAGAAACATTCAAAATTGAACGTTTGTTTCATTTTCCTTTCTTTGCAGCTTTGAGACTGGAAGATGAAATCTCCCCTCTGCTCATTGCCTCGATATTTCTTTCCAAAATTATGCTAAGGAACACACCAGTGATTTCCCATTTAATGCAGTTGTGACTTTCAAGTTCATTGTGGAAATTTCGTTGTTTTCCTAAAACGAGACAAATAGTAGGACTGTAAGAAAATAAGGACACCTTTCTTGTCATTCTCTTTACCAGGTGGATATATTTGTTCTAATAAAGCTGCATAGCAAAGGTTTGTGCACCACCCTAGCCCTGCATAGGGGGCTCTTTGGCTTGCGGTAAGCAAATACGGTAGGTAGGAAATAAATGGCTCCCGCGCTAATTTCGTTAAATCTTTTCCTATACGTTTTCCCGGTAGTCCAAGCGGATGGAGAATAACTCTTTGAAAGCTTGTCTCCTTGAAAGCCCCGCTCCTTTAGTGGGTCGCGTCAGTTTAGTTCCCGGTAGAACAATGCGATCACTTGCTTCCACTGACTCGAAGCTGCGGTTGGCTTAGTACTTACACGCGAGTTCAATATATCAGTTTGGGGTTCAGCTTTTCCGCCGGAGACTCGCAGCGATCCCGCGCGGTCTTTCGGGGTAGACCCTTTGCCTTCTTCGGCTCCCTCGTCCTTTTAACTCCCAGCCTCCCACCTCGCAATTGGGCGCGCGCGCTGCTTCTGAGGCGGCTTCCCCTCCCCGTTCACTTTCCTCCAGTGCTGGGCTAGCCGTCGGAAGAAGCCCCTCCCTCTGGCCACGCCTCGGGTGGACTGTCTCGTCGCTCCCCCCGCGCCTCCTCTCAACAATAGCCCCCTTTTCGGGCAGCCTCCCCCTCCCCTCCCCGCCCGGGCACCGAGACGCGTCTCCCCTTTGCCGCTGAACGCGAGGGCGCCCTTAAACCCGCCGCCCTTTGACTTTTCGCTCTTCCCACGGGAACACCTGCCGGCTCTTTCGCAGTCGGGTTCCCGGCCAAAGGTCCCTGCAGAGCCATTCACGTTTCCTTTCTTCGGCCATTGACAATTCCGAAACCCCGCCCTCCCGCTCGCCGGTTTCACCATTCACAAGTCTCATTCATAGACACCACACGCCGAGACACACGCGCACCCCCCCACACACACCCGCTCCTCTCCCTCCCTCCTCCCCTCCAGCCACACGCCCACCCTCAGCCTCCCCCTCCAGCTGAGGGGCACTAGCAAGCGCTGGATGCCTCGCTCCGCTGCCGAGCTGTTCTCCTGATCTCCTTCCCCGGGGCCGAGGCGAAGGAAATTCCCCCTCCCTGCTTCTAAACAAAGGGATTTAACCGGCGCACGAGGCGAGAGCAGCGGGGGGGGGGGGCGTCCGTCCGGATGTGGTGAGGGCTGTGCTGTGCCTGGCTTGGGCTCGGAGGGAACTGCAGAAACGGGAAAACGGCGCCCCCGGCTCCGGCGAGCTTCTACCATGGGATGCTGCACTGGGCGCTGTACGCTGATCTTCCTTTGCACGCTGCAGCTGGTGAGTAGGAAGATTGTCCTTCGCCGAGGCGTCGCTGACTTGGGATCTTTCTTTTTTCCCCCTTCCCGTCAGCTGGGAGCGTTGCGGAAAGAGCCCTCTCGATTCTGTCCCCCGCTTCGTCCCCCTCCCCGGGTTGTGAAGCGATTTCTAGCCGGTCGCTCTTTGGGGATTGACTTGCCCAGGAGTAATGCAGCTCAAGGGCTAGTCTACCTAGCGCTCCCTGGGCGTTGGAAACTCTTCACCGGGGTCTCCTCTGCCACTGGCTGACAATATGGGAACCGGTCCCGGTTGCATGTAAAGGCGGTGTGCGTGTGTGCGCGCGCGTGTGTGTTGGGGCGGGTGTGTAGGTGCGCGCCCATTTGTAGGCATGACCTTCCAAGTATGATCAACTTCTCGGAGGCAAAAGGGTGTCCCGAAAGCGAGGCAGCCGGCAAGTCTGGTCTGCCCCCCCCCCCACTTCTACCTTTTTGATAGCATCTTCTTTTGGCAACCGATCTACCGGCAACAACCTGAACCGGTTCCAAGCTTCAGCTAACTGCTGCTCAGCTGCAGAGATACTCCAGCCAGCTGAAGAGGAGCAAAGACTCAAGTGGTCTCGGGGTTGCTTTCCTGGAAGGGAGGGAGATGTTTGTTGAGCGGCTGCCATTGTCAAATAGATATGCCCAATTGCTTCCCTCCTCCAACCCCCTTGGGTTGAATGTGTCAACCTTCTGTGTGTGCTATTATGTGGAGGAAAAGCTTATTTATGGGAAATGGGCTGCACATTGCCGAGGAAAGCAAGTTGATCCTTTTCAGATTGAACACATGTTCAAGTGCTTAGGGAGGCTCATTGTAAAATATGTATTCATATGATACAAGGTATATTTTTGTTCTTTTTCTTTGGATGATGATGATGCTGACCTCCAGTTGGAAGACAGAGTCCTGGATAATTTTCTCTCCCCCCCCCCATCCCTTGAGTATCACTGAATGTGTCCTATAGCTGCCAGTTCTCTGGATTTTGATTTTCATCCTAATTTAATTTGAAGGCCGCTAAAGTATTGATGCGAAGAAGATGTTTCTTTCCTCTTCAGAATTGGTTATTTAAATATTGCACATTTCTGTGCGAATTTCATTCGTTTTATATTGTCTCAATTTAACAGCTAGGTTTTAGAAGCATTTTTGTGATCAATATGAGGTCAAGATGTTCAAACAGTACTCCAGGATCTGATAATGAGTGAAATTACTCTTTCTTTTCTCTTTTTTAAAAGTCCCTTTGAGACTGCAAAGTGATATCTCAACTCTGCTGGTGCTTGAGATATTGAGTTGCGTATTGTACTGTCAAGAACAGAAGTGTGATTACAACATATCTGTTGGAGTGTTAATTTATTTTCCAATTATTTAAGTGTTTTGAGGAGTCTCTTTGTTTTGTTCACATTTAGAAAAGCAATAAAACCAAAGAAAATGAATGACATAATCCCCGTTACTTCATTAATAATACTGGAGGAATAGGGATGTTTTGTTTGTTTGTTTGTTTATTTATTTATTTATTTATTTATTTCAATTTGTATACCGCCCTTCTCCTAGTGGACTCAAGGCGGTGAACAGCCAGAGCTAAAACACATGCAGATACAAAATTTAAAATTGTTAAAAGAATTACATAACTGGCCCAAATTAAAACAATTCAATTTAAAACCCCATGACAATTTAAAACTAAAAACTAAAAAGATTAAAAAAGGGGGAGTGGGTTCACGCCAGCCCTTCTTGATGGAAAAGAAAAGTTTTCAGGGCACGGCGAAAGACCCGGAGATCCGATATCCTTCGTATCTCCAGGGGCAAATCGTTCCAGAGGGCAGGAGCTGCCACAGAGAAAGCCCTCCCCCTGGGGGTCGCCAGCCGACATTGCCTGGCTGACGGCACCCTGAGGAGTCCCTCTCTGTGGGCGCGTACTGGTCGGTGGGAGGCTATCAGCGGCAGAAGGCGGTCCTGCAAATACCCAAGTCCTATGCCATGGAGCGCTTTAAAGGTGTTAACCAAAACCTTGAAGTGCCCCTGGAAGACAACTGGAAGCCAATGCAGCTCACGCAGGAGAGGTGTCACATGGGAGCGCCCCCTTGCTCCCATAATCCCCCGCGTGGCTGCATTCTGCACCAGTTGGAGCCTCAGGTGCTGCTCAAGGGAAGCCCCATGTAGAGAGCATTGCAGTAGTCCAGGCGGGAAGTGACGAGTGCCTGAGTGACTGTGCGTAAAGTCCATTCTAATTACATAGCTTTGTTTATAATGTTGTTTTATTTCCTCTGAATAAATGGGGCAGGGCTTATATAGCAAATATGCTCAGTTTTAAAAATTAGTGGATTTTCATTGCTTATTTCAACTGATATAAAAATTCAGTAAAAAATAATTCTTACAATATAAGTCTCCCTGTCGCATCAAAAAGTTCTATTTTAAATTGGTTGTTTGCTTTTAGTGCTTTTAGAATACTGCTGACATTTCTACTGATTCATGGTTTATGAGCATTTTATCGTTTGCTTATTAGTTGTACACCAAATAATACAATCTTGAAATATTAGGTTTAGGCTGTATGCATTTGGAATTAATTTGGAAAATAAATAGGATATTGCAGAAAGCTTTCCTATGAATATCTTCTGCTAAATTAATATTGTCCCATCTACGTCTCTGGAGATTATCTTGGTTGGAAAAGGCCTTAGGGGAATTTTGCCATCATGCATGGAAATGGAAGTGGACTTTGCGCTGATTGCCCATGTCTTCTCTTGATTGAGCTTTACTGATCAGTATACAATTAAGCAGGTGCTGAAGTTGCTTCAAGAGTAATAAAGGGAGATCATCTCCACAATCACATTAAACAATGAATGGTCTTTAACCACAGTTTACTGAAGAAGTCAGAAACAATTCCTAATCTTGAAGGAAACCACCATTCCCTTTTTTGTCTCTCCCCCCATAACACTTCTTTCTTTACACACGTGTGGAGAACCAGGCAACCTATAAAATACCATATCTGATCCTCAGGCTAACTTCTTGTAGTCCTCATTTCTAGACTTTATTAAAAGGCATCACATTGCTAATAAGACTTATTTAGCTACTCCCTGTGGCCTGCAACTTGTAAGAGAGAAAAGAGAGTGATGGAGAGAGACCAGGGGGAGACAGCTAATGTAGAGGCTAACTTTATTGTTTCTGTTTCCACACCACTCATCTACCCCAAATTCCCAAGTAAGGCACTGTGATCCTCAGCACTAAAAGGGTGCCTATCTCTGGGTAAAAATAACCAGGAAGAAATCAGGAAACACACATGGCTTACATCACTATTCACAAATCCCACTAAGCCACAACATGTTGTGTTGCATTTAGTAGGCTTACTCAGGCCTGCTATTTTAGCAGGGGAGAGTTAGTTCATTAATGTATGAATGGGATTGGTGAATAAACTATAATTTGTTAGACCAGCAGAAGGCCAGTCAAAAATAAATAAACTACGTTATAGTATTGTGATGTAATATAGGGTTACTGCAAGTGTCAGCTCAGATAAAGGGGAAGTAATAATTATTTCAATCATGGCATAAATACAAAGAGTTTACAAATACTTGCAATATAATCTTATGAATGTTTATTTGTAAATAAATATTTTATTTAGTGCATCCTAAATTCTTTGCGTAGTACAATGGCAGGTCAGTGTGCAATAATATGCTATATAAGTTACTGAATGCACTGAGCCTTATTTCCAAGAGAAGCTTTCCCAGACGGCTATTAATTTCTATGCAGAAAAAGAGCAATGCAATATACTATTCTAATAACAGTTAAGGATATTTCATGGGAGAGTATCAAAACTCTGAGAATATGACAGGAAAACTGCACACAGAAGCAACTAACTCTTCTTAAGTTTAGCAGCTAACTGAGCAAAAAAAAAAAAAAGTGGAGAAACTGTGTTCCTTTCCTTTTTGTACTAGTGTCAATGAGAGTAAAAATAACTGCATCAACTCTAGGGCTGATATTGTTTTCCCTTTTCACTGATATTGATTCCCTTTCCCTTTGGAATTATTTTAATTAATTAATTGTTAATTAATTGGATCCCAGTACTTTCAAAATACCACTGACATTAAAAAAATCCTATGAAGCAGATGGAACCTATTAATGTATTTTTATAAGTTCTGTTCCCCCACATGGCAAATATGACCCATCTCAAAGTGGTACATCTTACAGAACAGCCTGTGTGGGACTGCTCCTTATCCAAAGCTTTTTCTTTGTAATCATCTGAGTTACCACTAATGAGTCAATCATCATGAGAATATGAGATGCTGACAAGCAATTTGGGTAGTATAGATGGCATAATAGTTTGAGCTGCTCCATCACTATATTCCCATTAATCACAAGAGGTTATACTCCTATGAGGCGTCAGAAACTGCAGTGAAATGTGTTGTGTTTGGTGTTGCAGAGATGGGTGGCAGAAGTAGTTATTTAGCTACTATTGTAAATGGAAGCTCCAAGTAGAGGTCCCTAAGTATGTTTTCTTTTTCTTTTGTTTTTAAACAGATCATTCTTATAATAAAGCTTATGTGTTGAAAGGAGGCTGGTAGGAATATATGGCTGGTTTGCAAAGGGTCCCTAACCTAAGAAAGAAACGGGGTATCCTCAGAGACCTTTATATGACTCCTGCTAGCTGGTAATGTTGGAAATGATCCAAGGCTGACTTTCCAAAACAGCTATGTGACTTATGCAAACACTCTTTGCCAACTGTATCCTATTTGCATAATTGACTGCTGAATCCTGATAAAATCCTGACAGATATAGTAGGAAAACATCTGCATAGGCAATGCTTCCAAACCATTAATTTTTGGGCACTTCCTTCTGTCACTCAAATGAAGAAGTCAGATCTGTCTTGGAGCTATTAACTCCTCTGTACTCCTTTGTTCAAGCCAAGAGGATAGGTTCTTAGGACCTCTGCCTTTCAAATGTTCATTATAATTCAGGAGTTACTCTAAATGTAATACAGTAAGTAGCCGATAGAACTACTAAAATAGTAAGCAATTAAATATGGCAAGTTTGGTAAGGTTCTCTCTAGTAGTTACTGATAAATCAGTTCAGTGTTAATTCTGTTTGCTGTTGAGTATTTTGTCTGTCATCTGAAAGATTTTATAATCAGTTTTCATTTTATGAATCGGTAATTAAGAATATTAGAAAGCATTCTAAAAGGTTTGATTGTAAAATTAGAAAGCAGAAGTAGCAAGGGTAGTTTGTAATGAAGCACTAGTTTATAAACAATGCCACATTTCATCAGCCTTTCATATAAGGTGATAAAACTGCTACTGCTTGCCTTTCCCAGTGACAGAGATGGTGACATGAAGCCCTGGTTTTTCATGCATAGATTATTTTTCTTTTGCATTACTTCAGGTTCTGATTGATTCACACATGCAAAATATTAAAAACAATCATCAAACAATACCTCGATGGCACTTTATAATACTTTTACATTATTTTATACAAAGTGTGACTTCTGTTTATGAGAGTGTATCGATGCTGCATATCAGTACAGTGTTTTGTGGGGTTTTTTTGCTTAGATTATGAAAACAACACTGGAAGAAGGCAATAATTTGTTTCTTCTAGCATTTCTATTCTGATAAAAATATTATCTACTGCCTTTGAATTGTTTCCTGAGATCTCAGTATTTCTGGTATGATATTGGCAGGCTGTCAGGAATTTGAAGAATTATCCGTAGAACCATGAAAACACAGAATATAAACAAGTACTATAACTGTTGTTGAAACAATTGTTACAACTAGATTTCTTCTAACAGGGTATGGATAAAACTTGATACAAAAGAGAAATTGCAATATATTGCTAAAATTCATAGCAAAATGAGATGCTAAATAATATCCATAGTAAAACTAGTACAGGTATGAATGAACTGCATTTCCTTTAATTTATATTGTGAGTTTCAGCTGGTTTTTAAAATAGTTTTAAATTGCAATCATAGGTTAAACAAAACAATACAGGTAGTCGTCATTAGTGACTGTCTCATACAACAACTCTTTGTAGTTACAAAATGAAAAAGTAACTTTGCAACCAGTCACCTCCTTTATGAACTTTGCAGATCTTTAAAGCAAATGAAAGCTGAAGTAAGCTCTTAAACACAGTTGTGGTTTCACTTAGCAACCTCTTCACTTAACAATCAAGTTGACAGTCCTAACTGTGGTCACTACACGAGAACTACCTATAGTTTTCCCTCCAGAAGTGAGGCAGGCCGCCATTCCCCTAAAGACCTGATTCTGCCAATTCACTTGGGGTTCATAGAAGAGCCTTTTAAATTGTATTTTATGCTTGCTTTCAACTTCCTCCTACCAGAATATAATATTTATATGTTTTTTGTGTTTTAACTCTGTATTGCCTTGTTGGAAGAAACATCCTTCTAGGTTCTGCTCCAAGTGGGGAAACAGACACTGGAAACATGGAGACTGCTTGGAAAGATGGTTTAATGGTGGACAGGATCACATGGCTTGAGTTCCTGAACAGAAAAAGGGCAGCTACAGTAAATCCTCGGGTTTTTATGCTCTCTCTGGCTCTGCATTTCTTGGGGCCCCAAAAGAGTATCCTGATTGGTTGTCAGACTCCCAGGGGGTGGGGGCCTTGCTGGCTGATGGTCACATGTGCTTCCCAGGTCACATGTGATGAGTTTCTGCTGCTATTGTGTAGAGGGCTAATCCTATCTTTGGCAATTCCTACTATGGCTCTGCCTGAAGGAGGTAGATCTTTGTTATGTAGAATAGACTGGCCCAAGCCTTAATGGCCCATTGACAAAGAGTGGGGGGCAGGAAGGTGGGAGCTGCTTTGTCTGTAAAATATGCTTCTCATATTTCTCATCCAGGGAAATATAATATTCTGCCTTTTTCATATTTCCTAAAATATTTCACTCTTCCAGGAAAGGGGTGGGTGCTAACTTCCTACAGCCTAAAGTTGCTCTGTGAGCAAGATGGGCAATCTCCAAATTTGATAAATGACTTAATATAGACTGGAATGCAAATAGCTTAATTTTCCATTTTAAACAAGATGATGCCCTAATAAATGTCTTTTCCTTCAAATAGTTGTGTGTAAAATTAAATTAACTTGGAAACAAATTAATCACTTTAAATGGTCCTATGATCAAGCCTGGCATGAAATTGTGAATTTGAGATAAACAGTTAAAGTCTGCCTTTCCCAATGATCTTCCATTGAGCTTAGAAAATGTTCTGCTTTTATTACAGTGAGTTGAAATTCCTTAACACAAAACTGCTAGAGGCAAAAGTTTTTAGTATGAACTTGTTCCTCCCCTCTGCTGTTTATAGTCAAATGTTTGTGCTTCTCTTAAGAATCGTTACCATATAGCCATGCCAAATCTTTCTGAAGAGCACCATAAAAATCTCTGCTATCCAATATGAACAACAATCTCTGCATAATTTTTAAATTCAAGAATATATTTAATTGCCAGCAGCAGATATACAAGTCTAGTAAAAGAGTATGCTTTATGAAACATTTTGAAGAAATAGAGGGAGATAACTAAATTTTCTCAGTCTCTAGTAATTTTTGGATTTGATCATAGAAAGAAAATTCAATCTCTTATTTTTCAGATAAATACCCTGTTTCCCTGAAAATAAGACATCCCCTAATAATAAGCCCAATCGGATTTTTGAACGCAGGTGCTAAAATAAGCCTCCCCCCGAAAATAAGCCCTCTCCGAAAATATTTAAACGCAGAGCTGGAAATCAGTAAGATGGCAAAAGAGCCCCATCTTGCTCCATGTGTCCCAAAATAAGAAGACCTCCCCAAAAATAAGGCCAAGTGCTTATTTTGGGGTTCAAAAAAATATAAGACCGGGTCTTATTTTTGGGGAAACACAGGTAAGAGATTATAGGCTCTTTTTGTTTTTGGTCACATTTTGTTTTATCACATTCCTTAAAAGTACTTTTTTGTGGTGTTGACTAAAGTGAATGATACTATTTCAAAAATTCCTTTACCTATTTCAAAAATCTTTAAGGTGTTGCAACAGTTCATTGATTTTATATTTCAGCATTAGAGAGAAGCTTATTAAAATGTATAAAATCATTCTGCTAAGATTGCTGTTATAGTTGATCATACATATCATGCCATACTACAAGTAGTTCTCAATTTATGACCCCAATTGAGCCCAAAATTCCTGATGCTAAGTGAGAAAGTTAAGTGAATTTTGCTCCATTTTACAACCTTTCTTGCCATAGTTGTTAAGTGAATAGCAATAGCAATAGCACTTAGACTTATATACTGCTTCATAGTGCTTTACAGCCCTCTCTAGGCAGTATACAGAGTCCGCCAATTGTCCACCAACAATCTGGGTCCCCATTTTACTGACCTCGGAAGGATGGAAGGCTGAGTCAACCTTGAGCGTGGTGAGATTTGATCTGCCAAACTGCTAGCAGCCGGTGATCAGCAGAAGTAGCCTGCAGTACTGCACTCTAACCACTGCCCCACCACAAATCACTGCAGTCATAAGTTAGTAACATAGTTTTTAAGTGAATCTGGCTTCCCCACTGATTTTACATGTCAAGATGGTCACAAAAAGTGACCACATGACCCAGAACACTGCAACCATGATAAATATGAGTCAATTGCCAATCATCTGAATTTTGATCATGTGACCATGGGACTGCTGCAAAGGTTGTAAGTATGAAAAATGGCCATTCAGTGCTGTTGTATCTTTAAACAGTCACCAAATGAACTGTTGTAAATTGACGACTACCTGTAGAAAAAGAGAGATTGAGATTTATAATTCATCTATCAAGACTGCATAAATAATATTTGCTACATGCAATAATCCTTGCAATAAACAAAACTAACTATACGATAAAAATAAAACCCCATTCCCAAAGTTCCATATATTCACAATGTTTGGTACAATGGTTATTTTGCTAGAATTCTATTAAGTCATGTCAATGTACTATGAATGGGGGAAAAAATCTATTCAAATATTTTGCCAAAATGTGAATAGAAGATGGATAGGTTCCACTTGAATATTTCTCAAGATTATGTTATGTTACCCAATATTTTCTAATCCTCAGTTAATTAACAATAGTAAAACCAAAAAAATGACTTTATTATTATTATTTTTTTAAAAAAAAACCCAGCCTGATGAAATCATGAATTTTTGAAGAAAGGAGGCTAGGAAGCAGTGGACTAAATTCTGACATTGAAAACATAGCTTGCTCTGTTTCCAAACTGATGTTTTCTAATATGTTGGATTATAATTCCTGTAATACTGAATAGTTATTCATGTTGGCTGGGAATAATGGAAATTATCAAAGAGGCCTACAAAGCACAGAAGCTATCAGAGTTAGAGAAGATTATTATTAGAAGACACAAGGCAACTTGTTGTGGTCTGCCAGCAGCCTGCGGACTGGGCAGTGGAGTCGGACAGGGAGGAGGCTGGGAAGGACAATGGGCCAGTCCTAGAGTCAGGGAAAGACCTGGACGAGGGCTCTGTGTTGGAGGCAGAGATGGGGCCAGGGCCATCTAGGAGTGATGCGCGGACTCCGGAGCCTCCAGAGGTGGACAGCAGAGAGGCAGAGGAACAGGAAGAGCCTGTTCCTAGTGCATGCATGCGAAGAGCTGCCAGAAGGCAAGATGAGCTGAAGCAAAAAGGACAATTTGGGAGTAAGGCCAGAAGATGATTGGCCACTCCCATAAGGCTTAAAAGAGCAGCAACGAGCTGTTGGGAAAAGCAACGTTGATTCACGTGCTTATTATCAGCGTCTTTTGAACTTTGTGATGTTTTTGCCAAGAAAAGGCAAAAAAAGGCAGGTTGCCAAAGACATCAAAGGTTGGTGATAAGGCTGACGGAATGGTTATTAAGAATTTTGTTTTGGACTAAGCTGAGAATGAATTAATTCTCAGCTGTTTTAATAAAATAAGTTTGTTGAGGACTGAATTGTGTTTGGTAATCACTACTTGGGTCTCGGTCACAACACAACCCATAACCTGTTGGGTCATCATTTTAAGAGATATTTCCTTACCACATTTCTTAATGCCTTCAACAATGGCAGAGCTTGCAACGTACTGGAAAAGTTCTTAAAAATTCAAGGAGAAATACAGAAATGTATCTACCTTGGAAGTAGTCCAGGTTGAACTGTATATTAGACTCAAGCATGAAAGTTGATCTCAGCATCTGTTTTATATTATTTTGTATTATGTCATAAAATGCTTTATGATTATGTTTATCTTATAAAATGTCTTATAAAATTTCCAAATTTCAATTGCATGAGAATCATAGGTCTTGGATTTTGAACACATTCTGTAAGTTAGCCCGTTTGAGGTACGGAAAAAGATTTGCTCTATGATGTACCATTTCGCCCTGTTAAAGGTTACAGACACAAAGAGTTTTAGTAGTACAGGTAGTCCTCAACATACAATAGTTCATTTAGTGACCTTTCAAAGTTACAATAGCATTGAAACAGTGACTTATGACCATTTTTCACACTTACGACCATTGCAGCATCCCTATGGTCGTGTGATCAAAATTTACACACTTGGCAACTGACTCACACTTATGATCATTGCAGATCTTCTGGGATCCCCTTTTGTGACCTTCTGACACGCAATGTCAATGGGGAAACCAGATTCAATTAATAACTGCATTACTAATTTAAGAACTGCAGTGATTCACGTAACAAATGCGGAGAGAAGAGTTGTAAAATGGGACAAAACTCACTTAACAAATTTGTCACTTAGCAATATAAATTTTAGGCTCAATTGTGGTCATACATTGAGGACTACCTGTATATAGAAGCTATACTTTAATTCTATATGAATGTATGCTTCCGCTTTCCACTCCAGAGTCTTCATTTAACTGATTTACATTGCATTAATTCATTTATTGAATGCCCAACATTTCAAAATTATCAAGCATTTAGAACTAATACTTATTATTTATTAAACAAAGGGAAAGTCCCCTAACTCAGAATTCTCACTCGAAACACAAGTGGCCACAATCAAATCATCCTACTTCAGATACATTATACAAAGATCTCACTCTTTGGAAAAGTCCGTAATGAAAGGTAGAAGAAAGAGGACAATCGGCATCAACTAGATAGACTTCATTACAGTTGCCATGAGAGCCCCATTAGAAGACCAGGGATAGATACTCATGGAGAAAATATATCAATATGGTTGCAAGGAGTTGAAAACAACTAAATTGCACATAATCAATCAATCAATCAATCAATCACAAAGTCTCACACTTAAATTTAACTCCTGCTGATTTTATGAATAGTCAGGTTGCTTGGCCAAATGACAGAAGTAGTTTTCTAATTTATTTTACAGTATACATTTATAAATACAGTAATGATATTTCTTTGTAGTCTTCAATCTAAATAATAACCAGATCCAACTCTGGTTAACGTGTAAGGATCAGTCAAGATTGACTAAGTGCTGCCACCTAACTGAACTTATTTATTATCTATTAAAATATATTTATAAGACCATTCATATTATATGCAAAATAGTATGCAGATGGTGCATTTTATTATATTTTGCAAAGTTTATTATGGATTAGACTAACATGAGCTTTACAACTCAGCTGTGTGAATCAATATATATGAGGCAATGAATTATGCACTGATATTAAGTTTCATTTTATATATGCCTACTGAAAATAAATCTACTGAACTGAATTATATTTATTTCAAATGGATATTATAATACTGAACAGTAATCTTCTCAAACTAGAGAATAATATTCAGTGGGGAATAAAACTGAATCTTAATTGGGTTTGCTGCATTTCCCCCTCACCCTTGTCCCTCTTTTGCTTTGATTTTGATCAGACAGGTAGGTTAAGTATTCCCAAACTAACTGGTTTATTCAGATAAATCCAGCATAAAGATATAACATAGGGAAATATAATAGCAGGACTTTTCAAATACCATATTTTTCAGACTATAAGGCGCACTGGACTATAAGACATACCTAGATTTAGAGGAAGAAAACAAGAAAATTTTTTTTTGGCTTCCTCGTGTTGTGTTTTTGCCTTCCCCGACCCCCAGAATCACTTTGCAGACCAAAAACTGGCCCATTTTGGGCCTCCCGAATCTTCCGCATGTCCCGTTTTTGCCAAAAATGCACCCATTTTGGCCTGCAGAGTGTTTCTGGGGGTTAGAGAGGGTGAAAACATGATGTGTGGATGGTTTGGGAGCCCAAAAATAGACCTCTTTTTGGAGAAAATGGGCCATGCGGAGCACTGCAGAGAGCTTCTAGGGGCCGGGGAGGGTGAAAACACGATGCACAGAGTGTTCAAGAGCCCAAAAATGGGCCTGTATTTGGTCTGTAAGATGCACCAAAATTTTCACCCAGTTTCGGGGAGGGGGAGCGTCTTATATTCCGAAAAATATGGTACATTATTGAGGCTAAGAATTCAGACTGAAGCAGACCATTTTCTCAACAATTGGACAACCTTGGCTAATGTGCACATTATTTCTTGAGTCTAATGGGAATATATTTAGGTATTTAAAAAGCACAAATCGGAGTCCCTGTCTAATCATGTAAACAACCCAAAGCTTTCTGATACATTTCAGCTCTTCACTTGAAAAAAAGGAGGGGGATATTAAGTGCTTGAGCTTTCCAGGGTGAGGCCTTAACTAGTGCAACCATGCTGTTGGATGGGTTGTATTAAGTGCAGATACTGTTAGCTATTAGGTGAAGTCACTGAACCACTAGGAGGCCAGGCGAAAAACAGTGCTTTGTCTAATCTAAGAATGTTGCAGTTGAGCGTAACACACAAAGAGAGAATCAACCTTGGGGGAAGACTTCTTTCACACATAGTGAGCCTGCCACTATTTATTATCTAGTATTTCACTGCCGTGAGGGTTTCATTTTGTAATGTTTCACAGATATTGATGCTATGTTGAGTATCTCAGGTCATCTATTATTAACACATCAGCAATTTTGCCTGACTAAAAATGTGTTTTTATTATTCATACTTTTTTTAACCCTTTCTTTGTCAACTGACAAGTCTCCAGGTGCTTTATTGATATGCTTGTCCACAATAATGTTAAATACTGAAGATTTTTTGCTATGCATACAAGATTGTTGGTTTTCTGACTGGATCCCAGATTCTGATCTCATCCAATCACATAATCCCAAATGTTTTTTGGATGGAATTGTACTCTGCATGTCTAATAGAAAAACAGGTTGAGAAGGATGTTTTTTTTGTCATCCCAAACAGGTAATGTACCTTGTCAACTCACACAAAGTCAATGTATTTATTAAATGGCATATTCATATGTCATAACCCTATAAGCAGCTTCATATAGCAATTGTAATGTGAAAAATGTTATCTTGCTGACCATACTTAAGATAGCCATAGTTGCAGCCAGAATATATAGCACTTAAAGGGTGAGTCTACCTGTGAATGTACTTGTTAGATTTAAGACACAGAATAACACCTATGGAAATATATTTCTGATAATTACTGTAGCTAAGGAATAGTGTTTATGTTCTCCTTTTTTACAAAGATGTTTAGATGGACTTTGCCAAAAATATATGTACATAAAGCTTTTTTTTAACATTTCAGAAAAAGCCACATTAAAGTTTACTTGGAAAACTCCTGATATGACTTATCAAAAGTCATTGCTGAACCATTGTCTTTTTTTCATTCTTAATGGACTTGCTATGGCTAAATAGAAAGAAGCAATAGAAAAAATGGAATGGGTATAAATGAAAATGATATTGACTGGATTTGTTCTTACATTATAAAATTCAAGGAAATAATGCCAGGTGGGTTTGTCATAAAAATCCACATTGTTTTTATTTTCATAACAATTTGTACCATTTATTAGACAGAGATATTTTTGGAATAGCATTCTAATTTGGAGTGAAATTCACTTCCATCAGACGCAGTAAAGAATTTTGTGATGGCTTAAGGCAAAAGAAGTTAACCAGGCCTTTCAAATCCTGCTCAACTACAATTCCTAAGTATTCCTCTTAATTGGCCATGCTGTCTGGGGCTCCTTTTGTAGTTTATAGTATATTGTATCAGATTAAATTGACATACATAAATGTGTGATTTTAGAGAAAAAGATATGACTGGTGAAGTCAAAGAGAAGTGACCCCTTCCCTTAATATTATTGCCCATAATGGTTATACTGAAGATTAAATGTGTTCCAGTGACCATTCACAAAGCACTGGAGATGGCAAAACAACATTTCTTTCACTGTTAGTTTATTGAATGCATGCAATTTTTCTTAAAGTCACTGGTGACAGAATTGGATTTCTTTATAAGATTGAGTTTAGTGAAATTGCTAGAGATTTTTAGAATCGGCATGGTGCATACATATTGTTTATATATAAAAATCCTGAAAAGTCAGGTTATAAACATCTGGAAATTATATTTGTTTTATTTTATTAAAATTGTACAGAAGTTTTCTCCAGCACCCAGGAGGAGGATGCTTAACTGTTTTATGACGCATCTAGCCTGCGAGCCGCAAGTTTGACACCCCTGCTCTACCCTAATGTTAGAAGATTTGTGGAGTCTAGAGTCATGTCCGCTCTTTTAAAAAGGTTCCATGTGACACTTGTCACATGGAACCCTGCTGAAAGGGCATGGAAAGTGTTTTTGAAATACCATGACAATATCATACTGCATTCTGCTTTGGATTGTCTGGCATTCCAGAGGTTGCTAGTGAACACCTGCCTTGGTTCATTATTTTATATTTATTTGCATTAATTTGTAATCAGACACATTCACAGTCCCATTCCTACCAGTCTCTTTCATTTAATCAATGAAGAGAAGTAGAAGATAACATGAATTAAAGGTTTGGTGGGGGGAAGAGAAGCAGTTTGTTTTAATTTATGAGAATAGGGAAAATTAAAGGGAAGGGGAATGATAGGAAATAATGGGAGTGAAATAAGCAAGATTAGGTAAACACAAAGACATGCAGGAAGACTAAGTCAGAAATAAATAGGGTGGTATTAAAATGGATTTGGGAAAATGTATTGTAGATTCATATGCAAGAAGAAAATTAACTAGCAAGATCCAAAGCAACAAAAAGAATAATCTCTCTTCTTTCTCTCTCTTCAAGCAGAATAAGCTGCAGAGCAAGCAAATCCTAACAAATGTGGTTAAAAAATACCCAAGACACTGATAAACCAAAGAATATCCCACTCTAAATTTAATGAGATAGTAAAACGTTAATTTTCAGCAGTCCATCATACCACTCAAGCCTTCCTTTTAGTATGTCAGAAAGAATAAAAAACGGTTCTAGTGATCATATCTAAGAGAACATAATCTATAAACAAAGAAAAAAGAAATCTTTGTGATAATTTTTAAAGCTTATGTATATGCCCAAAGGAGAATCAGTCTGATCTAGTAGTTAAGGAGTCAAGCTAGAAACCTGGTTACCATGAGTTCTACTCCTGTTTAGGCATAAGGCCAGCTAGGTGGCCTTCAGCTAGTCATTTTCTTTCATCCAAGGAAAAAGGAAATTACAAACTGCTTCTGAAAAATCTTACAAAGAAAACTGTAGGGACTTGGCGACCCAGGCAATCTCCAAGAATCAGACATGATTGAACGGAAGAAAAAAAAATTACCCAAAACATTTGTTGATATTTTAAAGGTTTTCACTTTCTAGCTCACATTTGCCTATAAAAGAAAGATATTTAAAAACTTTCAGTCTTTAGTCTTTTTTAAGATTAAGAACTCAAATGGCAGGAATTTTATAGCATATTAGGAATATAATTTACTGTTTTCCCAGATTTTCCTATTGCTCATTTTTGACAGGGATGTTATTGTTTTCCCCTGGTGTCATCTCATGTTATTGAAGTGGATGAAAAATTCATATTAAAAAAAAAAAATCTAAGCAGCTACCCTGAGGATCTGTTAGAGGATTATGTTATATAAAGTCAGTTGTAAGAAGTTCAGTTTCAAACATCTTTGACTTTGAATTGTTCAGTCTCAGGTAAAGCTTTCAGTTAAGAGAGATTCCATTTAGTATTTTTATCCTGCAGTGTACAAGCTTATAGTTGTCTAAATTAATTCTTTAAAGACTTTGCACAGATGTATCAGCTGTTGTACACTTTAAAAAATAAAGAAGTAAATAGGGAGTAAGGATACTCTAAGCAAATCTGTCACTCAGATGCAATAAAAACAGCCCTTATGGATTTATTGTAAAAAAAAAAACCCTACTCTTTCAAAATTGTGCCATCATTTTTCTATTGACATATTTTAGACTTAGAACTGCCTCCAAGTTCCCTATGACATCATAATCTGTCTCCTTCTAATTTTTTCTCAAAGCCTTCACTTTCCAAGAATCTGTAGGAACAGCCCATAATTTTCAGAGTTAAGTTACTAAGATGACTATGGGCAATTGAAGCAATTGCACTTTTTTCCAATCCATATTTATTTATTTATTTGTTACTAAATAAATTTTAATAACAAATAATGTTAATGTTTATTTGTTACATTTATTTGCCATCTATCTTGCTGTGGGACTACTCTGGGTGGCTTAGAACAGTAAACAGTAAAACGAAAAAATGATAAAAATGTAAACATAACAATAATAAAACAATGATCGATAGCTGTTGAGAGGTCAAGGAGAGCCAAGTGGATGACCACCATCCCGCTCTTGCCAGAGGTCATCCACAGGTCAAGCAAGGCAGTCTTTGTCCCATAGCCAGTCCTGAAACCTGACTGAAATCTGTCCTCATCTTCCTGTGTTATTTCTCTTCTATCAAGTTTTAGATTATAAATTCTCAGAGCAGGATTTGTTTTCATGTATACTGTAAAATGTGATGATATTTAAATGAGCAATAATTAGTTTTAATTGCTAATAGGAAAATATTTTGTTTGTTTTGTTTGTATTTTACTGGGACGATTCAGGAATTTACTTCTGTGCTCAGAAGATGATGGGAAAAGATAAATCAGAAGAAAAATTGCATATGTTTAACAGATGTCCTCATCATTAGTATATTACTGACTTTCTAGGTTTTTCTTTTAGTTAAGAATGTTGCATAAATCTAATTGGCTCTTTGTATTTTATCTGCAAATGGTTTTATCTTTACCTCAGAACCCAGAATTTAAACAAATCTCATTCATATTTGCAGTAATAAAGTGGAGAGTCCTGATATAATGCCATCCAATAAAATCAAAGTATACAGCGTTTATTCTGCATATGGTTACTTTGTATATGATAGAAATGCAAATTTCATAGAGTCTGTCTCTACAAAAAGAAGTAAGCACTTAGCAAAATGAATAGGAGCTGTATGTTAAAATCAGCAAGATGGCAGTTAGAATATTCCAATGCAAGCTCCACCTGTTTTAAATGTGGATGTGACACACATATAAAACAGATGAGATGGCCATCACAATGCTGCATCAACCATCTTGCTGATTTTGACACACTCCCTTTTGGATGCTGTTATAATACTGAAAAAAATCCATTAGCTAATTTATAGAGTTCAGACAGTTCCAGAGTTTTTTGTGATTTAACAAATAAGTGACATTCTTTATCCTTTAAATTATCAGCAGGATTGCTTTTCTTTTTTAAACTGCACCCCAAATTATGATACATACTAGCTTAATTAAATGAAGGGGAAAAATAAATGCAAGGCAATGCAATTTTTTTTTGCTGAAATACCTAAATTATAGATTTTAATGAATATATTATACTTTATATTTGCTAATCTTTTGGAAAGAAATACACATGTCTGGATGGACAAATAAAAAGGAGTGGAACAATATACTGCATTCAGGGAAGTATGAAAATGTTTATAAGCCTTGCTGCCAGGAAAAAAAAATTCAAGGAAACATCATTAACAACAATAAAACCCTCTTAAAGAGCTGTGGTGGCGCAGTGGTTAGAATGCAGTACTGCAGGCTACTTCTGCTGATCACCGGCTGCCATTAGTTTGGAAGATCAAATCTCATCAGGCTCAAGACTGACTCAGCCTTCCATCCTTCTGAGGTCGGTAAAATGACCTAGATTGTTGGGGGCAAAAGGCTGACTCTGTAAACCGCTTAGAGAGGGCTGTAAAGCACTATGAAGCGGTATATAAGTCTAGATGCTATTGCTATTGCTTATTATTCAAGTTGTATAAAGTGCAAGGAGATTTAGTTTACTGAAGAGAAAAATGCTCTTCAGGGTTTTAGAAATGCTACCTCTTGCAATGATCTTTTTGGCCCCTAACTGATAATAATTGGATATGCTGGACATATACTAAGATACATACAAGTTCTCTCATTGAATAACTGCAGATAGGCATACTATCAACTAATTTGCTATGTTTTTATTAACTTTTTAAATTTGCATCTTCTCTCTTTGTCTTGATGTCTAGTTTGTTCAAATAAAAACAATCTGGTAATGTATTGTTTCACAGTGGAAAAAAGACTTCTGGCTTATTCAACAAAGAATGGTTTAAAGCAAAATAAGCATTTCAGTGTAAACTTTTCAGCTGACTATAAGTCAACTGTTTTGATTTGGTAATATAAAATCCTGATATTAACTAATTGGGTTCCAAATTTTGTCCAAGAGAGCACTGAATTAAACAAATTACAGGTTGTATGCTCTATATGATTACTAAACCTAGTTCAATCATATATATTATTGCTAATCATTGTAACTATGCCCGGTTGGTATGTGTATTTTAAATTTCAGTATCACAGGCTTCTTTTTTCATTTCATAAAGTTTAGGCTCCATTATTTATAAAGTACCGTATTTTTCGCTCCATAAGACACATTTTTTTTCCTCCCAAAAGTTGGTGGAAATGTCTGTGCATCTTATGGAGCGAATATGGGCAACAGGCAGCAGCAGCGAATGGCGGCGGCGATCCCAGCCACCTGGAACAGCTGATCGGTGGTATTCCGGGAGGGCGATCCAACCGCCGAGCAACTGCTCGGAGGTGAAGGCTCCAGCGTTCCCCAGCGTAGGCAACAGACACAGAGGAGGCAGGC
Source organism: Arizona elegans (assembly GCA_022577455.1). NCBI lineage: Eukaryota > Metazoa > Chordata > Lepidosauria > Squamata > Colubridae > Arizona > Arizona elegans. The sequence continues at coordinate 28,779,230 of JAKOOJ010000002.1, read as the reverse complement.
TGTTTGCTGCAAGGACGCTAGCCAGATGAATACCAGATGTACTCTGGGAGGCAGAGGCAGATTTTTTCCCCTTGTTTTCCTCTTCTAAACCTAGCTGCGTCTTATGGTCAGGAGTGTCTTATGAAGTGAAAAATACGGTATATGTAACAGTTATATAAATCTGAGAATTTCATTTCATGCCTCTGATAAAATGTCCCTTGTATATTAAAATAACTCTACCAGTCCTTAAAGTATTATCAGGATATTTTTTTTAATTTTTGCACTATGTCTAACAAAGGTTTTCTAGAATGAATAGAAAACATGGGTGATGGATTACATTGTTAACTTTCACATTTAATGAGGCTAAAGCAGGGGTGAAATGCTCCTGGTTCGGACCGGATCGCCGATGGCTGTAGGTGGTTCAGAGAACCAGTAGCAAAAATCCCTGGCACCCCCCATGCCCAGCTGAGCTGCGCAATCATCAGAGGCTTTTTTTTTTAATTTTTAAAAGCATTTTTTCTACAAACTCTTCAGCCGAAAAAATGCTTTTAAAAGTATAAAAAAAGCCTCTGATGATCGCGCGGCTCAGCTGGGATCGTCAGAGGCTTTTAAAAGCATTTTTTCTACAACCTTATTGGACGAAGAGGTAGTAGAAAAAAAATGTTTTTAAAAGAAAAAAAAGCCTCTACCAATCAGACAACTCAGCTGGGATCGTCAGAGGCTTAAAAAAAATAAAAAGCCTCTGCAGATCAGGCAAGTCAGCTGTGAACTTCAGAGGCTTAAAAAAAAAAGTAAAAGCCTCTGCCGATCAGGCAAGTCAGCTGAGATCGTCAGAGGCTTAAAAAAAAGAAAAAGTCTCTGCTAATCAGGCAAGTAAGCTGGGATTGTCAGAGGCTTTTTAAAGCATTTTTAACAACCTCTTTTTACAACCTTAAAAGAGGCTGTAGAAAAAATGGTTTTAAAAGTACAAAAAAAAAAAAATTGGCCATGCCCACTCAGTCATATTACCTCCCAAGCCATGCCCACAGAACTGGTAGTAACAAATTTTACATTTTACCACTGGGCTAAAGCATACAATCAGTAGAAAACTGCAAATGATTGGTAAGAGAGTACATTGCCAATTGAAGGGCCTCAAATAAGACATTTATATTAAGAAATTGTAAATATTATTTTTCTGCAACATCATATTGGTATGATTTTGTATTTATATAATTACTTTATAAATATTTAATCTCTTTATTAGGAAAGTAAATACACCTATTGTCTGTTTGTAAATGAGGGAAGTACAGTACATTTCTAATGCCTGTTTTGGATAAAGTCCCAAATCTTTCACTAGTTTTGATCTCTCATAGCCACACTTTTTTTTTGTAATGTTTAATTTTGTCTTGGAATATAATGTGATGAAAATGGCAGTGATAATAGCTTATTCTATAAGTAATCTTACTAAATTTCAGTTACATCCCCAGCAAGGAGAGCCCCTGCCCTACCTGGGGAGGATTTTTCTCCCTGTGACATCCGGGTTGGAGTGAGGGGCCAGCGTTACGAGAGAGGCCCTGGAAGCGCTGGGGATGCTGTGGTACGCCACGGAACACCGCAGAGTTGATGGCGGTGGCAGCGACGCTGTGGAACCACTCTGGGCGCTGCGGAGCTGCCTTAGAGCTCCGCAAGGATATGGCGGCAATGGCGGCGCCATGGAACATAGGAGAGCGCCGAGAGGGCAGCAATGGCAGCGGCGGTAGCAGCGATGATGGGAGCAGCTTGGTGTGGCCGCAGGGAATCATCTGGCTGCGGTCTTTATTTTTCCATCTAAGAAGGGAGTTGGAGGGGGATGGCGGCCCCGACGGTAGTACGAACAGCCGTGGGGTGATGCCATCCCCCCCTCCCCCCCCACCCAAAGCAACAGAGCCAAGGCGGTGCTGGCGGTGGAGGCTAGTTGGCGGCGCTGGTTGCCCCCCCTCAGATGCATTGTTTATGGTGCTGGGGGGGGTGACACTGGTGCCGGTGATGGCATCTGCCGCAGAATACTGCAATGGTAGTTTGCTAAGGATGAAGAGAAGAAGCTGAGGTGAGGAGGCTTGGACTTATAGATCGGCAGAGGAGGAGATGTTACCCTTCTCTGGGAATACTGGTTCCCCTCTTCCCTCTCCCGCCTCCCCCCTCTTTACGGGGGGAAGGGTTTATAAACTGCTACAGTTCGGACACTTTGGACCCCTTACCATGTTCCACTCATGCCCTCGCTGGTAGGGGAGACTGAGCACCATTTGAGAGAGCTGAGGGATTTCCTACATCCCAACGGAGAGGATATAACATTGCTCCCGACAACTTTCCGTAACGGGACCGGCCGTCGTGAGAGGATGGTTGGTTATTAACCTCCATTGGAGAAAAAGAACATTGGACCTTCTCCCTGTCGTAAGAGGACAGTGGAGTCCAGCCCTATAAATGGATATTTTTGTGACCTTATGCTCAGTTATCCCTTGGACTATGATAGACTCCCGGACTGGCCTTCCTTTCCCATCTTTGGTTCGGTTGATGCTCCAAAAAGCCGACCTTCTCACGCTGCGAGACTCCCCCCCACTCACAGGCCTGGCCCTCCACGTTATCGAGGGCCTATCTTGATGACGGGCTTTGGAACCCCGAGAGATGGATTGCAGCGAAGAGGGGGTTGAGGGTTTTTTAAGCTAAATTTTTAAGGAAAATTTTAAGGGGACTTGAGAGGGAGGGGGTTGTAAAAGTGGACCTGGGGGGGTCCAGGTAGCGACCGCGCGGGATGATGGATCGATTAGCTGCAGCAGAGGTGTCGTGAAAGGAAACTTAACCGGGGGGCAGGGGGACGACAGGAAGGGCTGTGTAATTGAAATAATGAGTGGGAGGGCAGGTATGACGGGCGCAGGGGGTCATATCAAGTGTCAGGGGTGCGCACGTGCTGTCTCTGAGCGATTGCGCACTCCGGCCCCCAATGCGTGACTCGTGTCCTGGGTTGTATAGAGCCTCAGGCCCAGGGTCCGCAGCTGATGTTGTGTAATGCCAGGTCGGTGGTTAATAAAGCCCCCCTCATTTGTGATCTTATTTTGGAGGGGGATGCGGACCTGGCAGGTATTACGGAGACCTGGTTGGGCCAAGAGATGTGCCCACCAGGTTTCCATGCATTTCATCAGCCAAGGGTCCAGGGGAGGGGTGGGGGAGTGGCAGTGATTATTAGGGAAAGTTTTTGTCCAAGGGAGACCACTGTTCCTCAGATAGCCGGATGTGAGTCCGTTTGTGTGAAGTGAGGCCGTGGGGTGCAGACGGGTCTGCTGATTATGTACCTGGCTCCCCGCCACGTGGCAGCGACCCTGCCCGAGCTACTCGACGTCATTGCCGGGGTGGCGGTTGATACCCCCAGACTTATTGTCATGGGGAATTTCAACCTTCCATCCGCGGGTGAGGCGTCAGAGGTGGCTCGGGAGTTCATGGCTTCCATGACGGCCATGGATCTGACCCAGTTAGTTCAAGGCCCCACTCACATAGGGGGACACACTCTGGACCTGATTTTTGTCTCTGGTCAGTGGTTGAATGATCTTGGTAGAGGGGACCTAGATATCAAACCCTTGTCATCGACAGATCATTCGCTCGTTCAATTAGACTTTTCTACTGCCTTCCCCCACCACAGGGAGACGGAACCAATCAGATGGTTCCGTCCCAGGCGCCTGATGGACCCCGAAAGGTTCCTGACGGAGCTTGGGCCGTTTCCTGAGACTCTAACACACGACTCGACTGAAGAGCTGGTGGCCGCCTGGGAAAGGGCGGCTGCTGGAGCTTTGGACTGCGTCGTGCCTTTGCGGCCTCTGACCCGATGCCGATCTCAATTGGCTCCTTGGTTCTCTGAGGAGCTGAGAGAGATGAAGCGTCGGAAAAGACGCCTAGAGAGCATCTGGAGGACTAGTCAATTCGATTCCAACCGGACGCAGGTGAGGTCTTATATCAAGACCTACCTAGTGGCGATAAAAGCGGCAAAATCTAACCATTTTCCCACTCTTATTGCATCTGCAGAGAACCGCCCAGCCGCCCTGTTTAGAGTGACCCATACCCTTCTTTGGGGGGGGAGTGCGGGAAGATCCCTTGCAGGGTCGTGCTGAGGATTTTGTGCAATTCCCGCACGATAAAATCGCTCGGATTCGGGATGGCTTGGACTCCGATTGAAAGAGTCCACAGGAGGAGATGAGGGCAGGTCTTGAGAATGTTATCTGGGAGGAGTTTTATCCTGTGACTCCCGAGGATGTGGACAGGGTTCTGGGTAAGATTAGTGCCGCCACGTGTTTATTGGACCCGTGTCCCTTATGGTTGGAACTGGCCTCCCGGGAGGTGACATGAGGCTGGCTCCAGGGGATTGTAAGTGCTTCTCTGAGTGAGGGTGCCTTTCCTGCCGCCTTGAAAGAGGCGGTAGTGAGGCCCCTCCTCAAGAAGCTTTCCCTGGACCTGGCTGAATTAGCCAACTATCGTCCAGTCTCCAACCTTCGTTTTGTGGCGAAGGTTGTTGAGAGCGCGGTGGCACGACAACGTCCCCGGCACCTGGATGAAGCTATCTATCTAGACCCGTACCAGTCAGGCTTCAGGCAGGGATACAGCACAGAAACGGCATTGGTCGCGTTGGTGGATGATCTCTGGAGGGCTCGGGACAGGGGCTGCTCCTCTGTCCTAGTCCTATTAGATCTCTCAGCAGCTTTTGATACCATCGATCATGGTATCATGCTGCAGTGGTTGAGGGGGTTAGGAATAGGGGGCACCGTTCTGCAGTGGTTCTCCTCCTTCCTCTCCGACTGTTCGCAGTTTGTGTTGGCAGGGGGACAGAGGTCGACCTCGAGGCATCTCGTATGGGTAGTGCCGCAAGGGTCGGTCCTCTCGCCCCTCCTGTTCAACATTTATGTGAAGCCGCTGGGTGAGATCATCCGTGGTTTTGGGGTGAAGTGTCATCTGTACGCTGATGATACTCAGCTGTACATCTCCACCCCGGACAACCCCAACGATGCCCTTGATGTGATGTCTCGCTGCCTGAAGGCCGTACGGGTCTGGATGGGGATGAACAGGCTCAGACTCAACCACTCCAAGACCGAGTGGCTGTGGCTTCCGGCGCCCCGATATAGTCAGCAGGTGCCATCGCTGACTATTGGGGGTGAATCTTTGCCCCCCACGGAGAGGGCTCGCAATCTGGGTGTCCTCCTGGACGCACGGCTGTCTTTAGAAGAGCATATGACGGCCGAGGCCAGGGGGGCCTTTTATCAGGTTCGCCTGATCCGCCAGTTGCAGCCCTTTCTGGACCAGGATGCCCTGCGCACGGTCACTCACGCCCTTGTTACCTCCTGGCTGGACTATTGTAATGCTCTCTACATTGGGCTCCCCTTGAAGAGCACTGGGAGGCTCCAGCTGGTCCAGAATGCGGCCGCGTGGGTGGTTATGGGCGCAACTCGTTGTGCCCATGTGACACCTCTCCTGCGCGAGCTGCACTGGCTCCCAGTGGTCTTCCAGGTGCGATTCAAGGTGTTGGTTACCACCTTTAAAGCGCTCCATGGCATAGGACCCGGGTACCTTCGAGACCGTCTTCTGCCACCAATAGCCTCCCACCGACCAGTCCGCTCCCACAGAGAGGGTCTCCTCAGGGTGCCATTGGCCAAGTTATGTCGTCTGGCGGCGCCCAGGGGGAGGGCCTTCTCTGTGGGAGCTCCAGCCCTGTGGAATGAACTGCCCCTGGAAATACGTAAGATCTCTGACCTCCGGGTGTTTCGCTGTGCACTGAAGACCCTGTTGTTCCGCCAGGCCGGGCTATCAACATAATAGTTTTAAATTGGGTATTTTAAATTTTGGGGTTTTAATTGAGCCAAATTTATTTAATCATTTTAAATTTGAATTGATGTTTTGTCTTGTGTTTTTAAATAGGCTGTACACCGCCCTGAGTCCTTCGGGAGAAGGGCGGTATAGAAATAAATATTATTATTATTATTATTATTATTATTATTATTATTATTATTATTATTATTATTATTATTATTATTATATAGTAGAAAATATATATGCTGTGTTGCAGAGAGCTGCGAAGGCCTGGCCTGAAAAGGTAAGGGCGATGGCGGGGGATGCAGAAGAGGCCGGACCAGAGACAGAGATAAACAGAAAGAGAGAGAGAGAGATACATAGAGAAATACAGAGAGACCGGGGGGGGGGGGGAGAGACACATACAGAGATACAGAGAGAGGGTGGGAGAGAGAGAGACAGAGAGAGATACAGAGAGAGGGGGGAGAGAGAGACATAGAGATACAGAGGGGGGAGAGAGAGAGACAAAGATACAGGGTGGGAAGAGAGAGAGAGAGAGACATAAGAGAAATACAGAGGGGAAGAGAGAGAGACAGAGATACAGAGAGGGAGATTAAACTCTCTTGGTGTTGCTGGTACCTAAGCGGTTTCATTTTTATTGAACTGAACATTTATAAAATGTTCTCCATTCAATAGTTCCATTCCCTGATCACTTTGATTAGCAGAAGTTTCTTAGGGCTTATTGTTGATTCTCTTTAAACACAGGCCCCATTTTTTTCCTTCCCAGTTCAGTTATGTTGTCAACTATATGCTTTATTTATCAGTTCCTGCTGTAAATAATATGGGTAGACATCTCTTTCCAACTATTTAAACAAAAAATCTGATTGGATGTGGTCCAGTTATCTAATAGTGAACAAGGATGTATTTTATTCTGATATTCTCATCCCTTCTCTTCTTATTTATTTCTTTAATTCTCAAAGCAGCCAGTTGTGGATTTCCCTGTTCTGAGGTATCGGAGAATCAAAACTAATGATAGACTCTCTTTAAAACTTATCATTAGGAGCAGTTACAATCTATAACTTTCTTTTAATGAATGTTTGCAGGCTCCATCCATTCCTTACTACTGTGATGGCTAGCAATTAGTTAATTATTTGCATGTGTCACACTAGGGTTATTGCAGCAGTCTGTTAGTTATATTATCCAAGGCTTCACTTTTTGATTCATAAGTAAAATGCTGCTGTTTGTATCAATTCTGGGTTTTCCTTATTTTATCTTTCCCTTTTTATCACCAATCATTATAATGTATGAGTTGTTGTGAAAGATACCTATATAAATTGCTGGTGTTAACACATCATGCTTTGGATATAGACATGCCTAACAATTTAAAAGACCTACTGGTGGGTCAAGAACCTGCAAATTTGATCCAAATAATTGATAAGTTTTGACTATACAGTATGTTTTCTCTCCAGAAATATTTTAGAGATTGTTCCACTATAGGTCAATCTAAATCAGTGTTTCTCAACCTTGGTAGCTTGAAGATGGGTGGACTGTAGTGCTGCTGGATGGGGGATTCTGGGAGTTGAAGTCCATCCATCTTCAAGCTTCCAAGGTTGAGAAACATTGATCTAAATAGAGGTAGTTCTTGGTTAATAACAATTGGAATAGCTGTTGTTAAACAACATGGTTTTAACATGCAGTTTCACATGACTACACCACTTAGCAACGGCAGCTTGGAGTGCCATTTGCCATCATCAAACGAGGACCTCATGTCATTGTTATTTCCAATTTCCAATTTCCTACTAGCTTCCCTACTGACTTTACTTGTAGGAAGCTGGCAAGAAACATCAGAAATCACAATCACATGAGCACGGTGACATTCTGAATTCCGAGAACTAGTCATAAGTACCACTTAAGTTCAGTGTTATTGAGGGTTTGAATGGCTACTGAATGAATGGACATAAGTCAAAAATATCTGTTGCTTTTACAACCTGGGTTCAAAGTTACGATAACCACCTCAACCCCATGGTCACATGACTGCATTTTGGTACATGGCAACCAATCTGCATTTACGGCTTTTTGCAGCATCCCACGATCATGTGACCACAATTTATATAACATTCTTGCCAGAAACCAGTGTTAGCTTCTACTTTCTAGCCAAAGATGCCTGATAGCAAACAATGTGTTTGCTTAACGACTGTGGTGTTTGCTTAATGATCGTGGTTCTTGCTTTACAACCACCTGATTTCCTTAATAACCACCACAAGAAGGCTGTAAAAGTTGGGCGTGATGATGTGGCAATCCATTTAACCACCATCATGATTTCATTGTGCGCTCAATTACAGTCATAAGTCAAGGACTATATGGAAAATGTGATGGCTTGTACAATGCCTAAAAGTTTACAGGAAAAATGCTAGTGCTTTGTCAAGTGTTACATTTGTAAAAAATGTAATGTATCGGCCTCTTGAATACAGTGTGTTAACTATAAAGAAGATTGCCAATTATGATCTCAGAAGACATGTCATAGTGAATAATAACTCCTCATTGTTTGTTAGTCTTTTAACACTCAGAGTGATGCCTAGAGATTAGTAGTGCTTATAATGGATGGAAGAAATAAGAGAAATGGAAGTTTGGGCTTCTGATTTCATCACTTTAGGGGACAATTTCATGGCTAAGAGGACAAGAGCCAAACAATGAAAATAAAACCATCAGTAGAATGACAAAAAATGATATAGCATTGCCCATTCTATAGCTACTATTTGTTTCTTCCTAATATTTCATTTCTTTTTTAAAAAAAATCTATTATTTTGATATGTTTGTTGTTCGGAATAACATTGTTGTGTGTTATAAAATGTTATTTCTCTCCCCCTTCATGTGAAGAAATTTATTTCATATGATTTGTGTGATACAGGACACTAAGTTTTAAGTAATAGAAAAGGAGAGTCTTTAGAAAATATTGAAAAAAGCATCTTGGTAACACAGGAAAAGAACTGGAAAGGGAATTCTTCTTTTGAACCTATGATTGCTCACTGGGCAAAAAGATAACTACAGGACAGGTCCTCGACTTACAACTATTCATTTAGTGACTTTTCAAAGTTACAACCATGCTACTAAAAGTGACATACAACTGGTTCTTGCATTTATTTTATTTTATTTGTTTATTTATGTATTTCATCAAGTATGTATTTGATAACAGATACAAATGTAAACATAATTATGAATACATGAAATGGATATGAATAAAAGGAAACATTGGGACAGGGATGGTAGGTATGCTGGTGCACTTAAGCACGCCCCTTAAAGACCTCTTAGGAATGGGGTGAGGTCTACAGTAGACAGTCTAAAGTTAAAGTTTTGGGGGTTTGGGGAAGAAACCACAGAGTCAGATAGTGCATTCCAGGCGTTGACAACTCTGTTACTGAAGTTGTATTTTCTGCAATCTAGTTTGGCTCGGTTTACCATGACTTTGGCTCGGTTTATCATGACTTTGCATCTATTGTGTGCTCTTCTATTGTTTTGGTTGAAGCTGAAGTATTCATTGACTGGTAGGACATTGTAGCAGATGATTTTATGTACTATGTTTAGGTCAGACCGAAGTTGTCTAAGCCCAAAATTTCAAGTCTGGTGATATAAAGTATTTTGTTGCGAGCAGAGAAGTGGAGTACTCATCTCATGAAATATCTCTGGACGTGTTTAATTGTATTAATGTCTGATATGTAGTGCGGGTTCTAGACAGATGAACTGTATTCAAGAATTGGTCTGGCAAAAGTTTTGTATGCCCTAGTTTGCAGTTCAATATTTATTTATTTAATTATTCAATTTATATACCGCCCTTCTTCTGTTGGACTCAGGGCGGTGCACAGCCAAGGATAAAAAACATACCAATACAAAATTTAAAATCAATTAAAAGAATTGGCCCACAATTTAAAACAATCCAATTAAAACCCAATTTACACTTAAAAAGCTAAAAAGAGCTAAAAAGGGGGGGGGTTCACGCCAGCCCTGCTTGATGGAAAAGAAAAGTTTTTAGGGCATGGGCCTTTCGCCTTTTACCAGAGAAGAAGCTACACAAGATTAGGTTAACTCTTAATGCTTTTTTAGCAATGCTGTTACAGTGAGCTCTGGCATTTAGACCATTTGAGATGAGTGCTCCAAGGTCTTTGACAGAGTGAGGGTCGTCTGCTAGGTCGTATCCAACCAGCATGTATTTTGTGTTCTGATTTTTTTTTTTTTTTTTTTTTTGCCAATGTGTAAGACAGAGAATTTGTTGGTTGGGATTTGGAGTTGCCAATTATTTGACCATTCTGACACATAGTCAAGGTCTTTTTGTAGAGTAGCAGCATTGTCAGTGGTGTTGAATAGTTTTACAACATCAGCGAAGAGAACCCAGTTGCTTATAATATGATTGTAAAGGTCATTTATGTAAAGTATAAAGAGTGTGGGTCCTAAAATGCTACCTTGTGTTAACAGATGCAGAGTTAGATAAGGTGTTCCCTATTTTGACTATTTGTTGCCTATTTGATAGGAACGCAGCTATCCACTTATGCAAGAATCTGGAAATGCCATAAGATTTTAGTTTTAGAAGTAGTTTGTCATGTACCACTGAATCGAAGGCTTTACAGAAGTCTATATAAATTGCATCTATTGATTTACCCTGGTTGAGTTTTGAAGTCCATAGGTTTTTGCAGTGTAAGAGTGCAGGACAATTTTTTTCTAAAGCCAAATTGCTTGTTAGAGAGTAGGTTGTTAGTCTCTAAGTAGAGGGTAATGGATTGGTTTATGATTGATTCCATGACTTTGCAGGTAATGCAACATAATGAGATTGGTCTGTAATTATCAACTATGCTGGGGTCACCCTTTCTGAAGATAGGGATGACTGTGGCTAGTAACCATAAGTTAGGTAAGGAGCTGATTGTGAAAGATATTTTGTAGATTATGCTAAGTGGTTCTGCTGTGGTGGTTGAGAGCTTCTTTAGGAAGTAGGCACATAATGATTTACAGTCATTGCAGTGTCCCTGCAGTCACATGAACAGAATTGGAAACAAGCATGGATTTATGATGCTTGCTGTGTCCTGGGGTTATGTGATCACCATTGATAACTTTCCCAGCTAGCTACCAGCAAGCAAAGTCAGTGGGAGAAGCCTGTTTCACTTAAGGACCAGATGATTTATTTAACTGCAGTTATTCACTTATGGCAAAAAATGTAAAATTAGATGTGACTCATCTAACAACCATCTTGTTTAGCAATGGAAATACAGGCCCCAAATATGGTTGTAAGTCAAGGACTACATGTATAGGCAATTAGATCTTTTTGTGACTTGAAAAAGAAAGTAAAACCCCCAGAAATCAGACATGTATTTAAAATTCTAGGATTCCCTGTTATATTCAGTAGTTTATTGCAGAGGTCTTCAAATTTGACAGCTTTAAGACTTGTGGACTTGTTGAAGCTGCCAAGTTTGAAGATCTCTGGTTTACTGGTATCTTTGTGTTCTAGAACTATTTTTGGAACACACCACCAGCCCTTTTCCCATTCATGAAAGTACTATTCTCTAAAATATAGATAGATATTGACAAGGCTCACATTTAAGTTTTTGATTATTAATATAGTAAACTGCACTCTAATCTTCACCCCCCCCCCAAAAAATACAAATATTAGTTAGCTTTGTTAATGAATATCCTGTAGGGCTGGAGAGCATGTCAGGAAAGCTATCTACTTGTAAATTGATTCTTGATGACTGGCCATATCTATTATGATTTTTTGCAAATAAGTGCCCCCCCCCTTTTTTTTTTTTTTTTTTTGGCAGAGAAGCTTTCAACATTTGCCCTTTATTCAAAGATTGGTTGCCTGGTTTTCTATTTTAAAGGCAGGGAAGGTAAGAAAGTAGTAACAGCTTAAATTTTTAGAAAAACAGGTTTTAGCCCTGTAATATGGTGGCAAATAATATTTAACACTGTATCATATTTTATCAGTTACACTCTGATTCTCATATTTTCTCTCACGAAGCAGAGGGATTATTCCAAATTATCTTCACTATAGTCCTAGGAAGTTGGCTCTATTCTCCAGTAGCATGCTTGGAAGAGTTTGTATTAAGATAAAATGGCTGTTTGAGAAGCCTTTAAATTGCTTGCAGGTGTTGTAAACATTTAGCAGCCCCAAAGGCAGACAAGGGAGTGGTTGCCTTGGGTAAGCAGTGGGGGTGACAGCCATAAGAAGTCTGACAGACAGACCAATGGAAAAATGCACTGGGCTATGCAAATTTTGCAAAAGGCAAAAAGCCAGGCCAGTTTTGTGTAGATAAAGAAGATGACCTTGACAGAGATAGTCCAGATCCATTACCAAACCAGTGAGGGGGGGGGGGAGGAAGATTTGAAAAAGTCTGTCATTATAGACAATCTGAATTAAAAGTAGTCTTAACTTTCCATAGGAGTTAATTCTTGTTCTGGTCAACCACATGAGGTTGACAAGTTGTTCTGCTGGTATCTCACATAGCAACACAGATATTACTTTAAAACACATCTGTTATGTGTGATGGGCAGAAGATAAATCGACCTTAATGTTGAATAACTGGAACAAGCTTTCCAAAAGTGATTAGGCCAAAATGTAAAAATCTTAATTTTGAACATTCATTAAATATGAACAGATTCATAGAGGAGCTAGAAGTAGGGCAAACCATGAAAACAATTTCATGCTATTATGACACTAGTTGTGTCACTTTTGCACATGTAATATTGCACACACAAACATGAACGTATTGAGTTTGTGTCACAATGGCCCAATGCTGTTTTCATCGTTTTGATAAAAGCATCCAAACCTGCAAACACTTCCGGATCTGGATATTCAAGTATTCAAGTGAAAGAGGTGAATCGGCGCAAAATAATCTTGTTAATAAAATTAGCTATCTCTCTTGAACTCATTAAATCAGAAGGTTGTCTACCAAAGCCAGCTTGATATATTGGTTCTTGACATTGCATTTCTGTGTTCCCCTTAGTTGCTTGATGGTCCCCTCTTAAGGTCTCAAAAGGGAGGCCTCCTTCATTTCTCCAATTATCATACCTGGAACAAATGAGACATTCCTAGCATTATGACTTTGTTCTACAAATAAGATAGTTCATATGTGATTCAGGACAAGAAACTTTAGTAGAATGACTGTCTATGGAAATTAAATAGAGTGAGCTTGTTTAAAATGTTATGAATTATTAACAATAAAAAGATAAATCTTGTTTGCTTTACATTACATCTATATTTGCTTTTAATTGTTCATGTTTAATTCCAGAAATATCCAGAGAGTCAGAGGAGAAAGAGGAAATAGGAGTAGGAAAGATATGTATTTCTATCTTTTCTCTTCCAAGGTGGCTCATTCTTTATAGCTTTCCTTCTGTAAACACAAGCTGTCAGAGCAACTCCAATAAGATTTCTGTTATGCTCAGGGGAACTGGCTAATTTTGCAATTCATTAGATAAGCCTGCATTAAATTGAGAGTGCCCTATATATACCGTTATACAGCATTAATTTTTGTACAATATACACTTTTTAATTAGCTGTAGCTCTTCTAGTACATTATCAAAAAATTGAGCTTAATCACAGGATAAATGTTGTCCCTTTTAATAGTCCTATCTGTCAAGCATCCAAAGATAAGTGTTTGGCAGAAAACTCAATTAGTCTCAAAGAAATGTGTAGTGATGATGAAGTTTCAGATTTGTCAAAGGATCCATTGTACTTGTCTAATAATGAACCCAGAGAACAAAATAATGTCATAAGAGCAGAAATAACAAGAGATGCAATTATGGTGACCACAGCTGGTTTGGTGCTTCATGTAATCATTGCATCCTTTGAGTAAGATTATTGACCAACAGCAGGATTCTAAAGGGTTAGTTACTCTTGGTCAAGAATATGAAATACGGTAGCATCCTTTTTAAGATGAATAGAAAAGTTGATCTCGGATTCTTACTAGCCATCTTTATTGAAAATAAGATTTTTATCAAATTATAAACATACGACTACACATGGTAAGACAACAAAACATAATTTTTGAAAAAATTCCTGAATAATTTGTATATATTCTTTCCATTATTTTCCTTATACAATTTGATGTAATTTCTTTCCCCATCAAAAGATTAGAAGTAGTATGACCCTTTTCCGTATAAACAGGACTATGATCATCTATTTGAAGATGGAAATGAAAGGGAAAATATGAGAGTGGTGATGGATGTGCTGGAGTATTACGAAATACACTCCGAGAAACAGCTGGCCATGGCCTTCCTCGATGCTCAGAAGGCTTTCGACAATTTAATTTGGGGATTTATGATCCAGCAAATCCAAAGAATGAATTTCGGGGGGTATTTCGAGAATGCGATAAAAGCAATTTACAATAAACAGAGCGCAAATATCATACTGAATGGGGAAGTAACTAAAACCTTCCGGATTGGTAAAGGGGTGAGACAAGGCTGTCCACTCTCTCCACTCTTATTTATATTAGCCCTGGAGGTATTGTTAAGGAAAATTAGGCAAAATAATGAGATACGGGGATTGGAAATTAGGAATGAAACCTTTAAGATTCAAGCTTTTGCCGACGATGTAGTGTTGATAATGGAGAACCCGTCAACAACAGGGCCAAAAGTACTGAAAGAACTAGATGAATATGAGAAGCTATCAGGATTCAAACTAAATATGACAAAAACTAAAATGTTAACAAAAAAGATTCCAATAAGAGAACAGGAAACACTAGCAAATAATTTGGGTATCCAAATAGTTAAAAAGATAAAATATTGGATTACTGGATTACTGCCAGATGCTCAACCTTAAAGGAGGATAACTATACACCCTTACTGACAAAGATAAAGCAAGATTTGGATAGGTGGGGGAAACTGCAAATATCGTTCCTTGGTAGGATAGCCACTGTTAAGATGAGTGTTCTCCCCAAATTACTATATTTATTTCAAGCCACTCCTGTTAGTATTGACAGAAAATATTTTTCGTACTTAAATGGGATAGTAAGGAAGTTTATCTGGGGAGGGAAAAAACCGAGAATTGCACTACGGTCCTTGCAGGAAAAAAGGAATAGGGGCGGATTCGGACTCCCAGTTTGGGAACTATACCACAAAGCGGCCAACTTAGTATGGCTACGAGAATGGGCCTTATTAAGAGACAAGAGAATTTTACAACTGGAAGGGCACGACCTATTGAGAGGTTGGCATGCCTATCTCTGGGATAAAGGAAAAGGGACAGGGATATGTTTCCACCAACATAAAATTAGAGATATATTAATGAAGACATGGAAAGAAATCAGGCATAAACATTACTTAAAATACCCAAAATGGATATCTACAATGGAGGCACTGATCCATCCAAATACAATAAGTAGGGAGAAAATGGTCACCTATCAAGATATCTTAGATAACAGTGGTAACCTTATATCCAACGAGATATTAAAAGAGCAAGGGATCCATATAGATTGGTGGCCTTATTTACAAATTAAATCCCGATATAGTAAAGATAAACAAGAAAAGGGAATAGAGAAGGGGACAAATAGTTTGGATAAGGTATGGCTAGGTAGTGAGAACAAACTATTAGCCAAATTATATTCCTACCTACTCGAATACGACAGAGAAGGAGAAATATTAAAAGACCAAATGATCGCTTGGAGGAAAAACATCGAATCAAAGATAAATCTAGATGATTGGGAGGAAATATGGAATAGCAATCTTAAACTGACGAGAGCAACAAGCTATAAGGAGAATCAGTATAAGTTGCTATATAGATGGTACTTAGCACCATCTAGAATTGCTAAGATCTATCCAAATGCAAGCCCCAAGTGTTGGAAATGCGGCCACCACCAAGGTACCTTCTATCACATGTGGTGGACGTGTCCGGAAGCGAGGAAGTTTTGGAAGAAAATACAAAAATGGATCCAAGAAATATTAAAGGAGGATATCAATTTCTTGCCAGAAATCTATCTCCTGGGAGTGCTAAAACGAACATTTGATAAGGATAAGAAATATTTGATTATTCATATTGTCACAGCTGCTAGACTCTCCTATGCCAGATATTGGAAAGAGAAAAGAGGTCCAACCGAGGAACAGATAGTCAATAAGATACTTGACTGCACAGAAATGTGCAGATTAACGTATGTGTTAAACGGAAAGAAGGATTCAGAATTTTATACGATCTGGGATCTGTGGTATAGGTGGTTGGAAATTAAATGCAAAAGTTAATACTCATGAGGAATAATGCACAAATATTAGTTAATCCTATATATTATTGTACCGTAACTAAACAGTAATCAATTTTATATATACGAATTTTTGTACAAACTGTATAATTAATTAGATAACTGATTAGATACCGCACTTGTAAATATACAATATGACTACACGTTGCCGAACCATATAGTTTGAATTGTAATATATTTTTTAATTCAATAAAATTTCATTAAAAAAAAAAAGGAAATGAAAGGGAAAATAATATCCCTTGGAGCAAATATGAATTCCAGATTATTGTTTTTTATTCACATGAAGTGAATGTACAGTATATAATTCTCCCAATACAAATATGAGACAAATAACCATGAACTATTTTGCATACTTGCTCTATGAGAAAATAGTCTGTTTCTGTTGTTCAGTATTTTTAGCTAAATAAATCAATTTATCGTAATGAATAACTTATGTCTGTAGAATAAACTTTTTGGTTTATTTCTAAAGTCATAGGAAAATGGAGATTTCCATTGTGTAAAACTGATTCCTAGTACGTAGAAAGAGTTCAGAAATGCAGTTTGTTATGCCTATCCCACAAAACCAGCTGTCCCAAAACAAAAGTTAGTAGCAAAAACAGATGTTCATACTCTTAAATTTAGGCTTTATTTAATTTTAAAATATGGTAATTGCTTTTCCCCCTTAGTTTTTTCTCATATTTTACAGACTGAACAGGTAAAGAAACCCTCAAATTAAGTTTTTTTTTAAATCAACTTTTTTTTAATTTTAAAACAAAAACAAAACATAAAAGCATTATCGTTCCAAATAATTACAGACAGTATGTCAATCGGTGACATTCTTTTGTGCTCCTCCTCTCTTCAAATTATCACTAAACATCCCAGCTTATTTCCGTAAAAATTATTTCACTTAATTTATCTTAACTTCCACTTATTTCATAATTATCTCCAGATTTTATTGTCCATCCATTGATAAAATAAATCCCATATCAAATATTATTGTTTATCTTCCTGTTCTCTTATTTCAAATGTCAGTTTACTCATCATTTTCTTAATAATTTCTTCATCAATAGGTATCTTTTTTCCTTTCCAGTCTTTAGCAAATACAATTCTAGCCGCTGTTAAAAGATTCACAATTAGATATTGCAGTAATTTGTTATATGTCTCTGGCAAGATCCCTAATAAAAATATCTCTGGTTTAAAGTCAATATGTCTCTTTATTTTTTCCACCCACGTGTGTATCTTAGTCCAATAGCTCTTTGCTTCTGTGCATGTCCACCACATGTGGTAATTGGATCCTGGAGTCTGGTGACACTTCCAACACTTCAAATTAAGTTTTGATGTCTACATGAAACAACCTTGCAGATCCTACAAACATGATTTGTTGTTGTCTTCTTCCAAGATTTTCAACTTCCAGTCCATCCTGCAGTGCTGGGATTTCCTGGTGTACTGTGAATCCCAACCTTGCTCAGGATCAGAGCCCAAATAAAATCAGCCAAGTGTTGTCAGAGGAGAGTTTTGTAATGGATGTTCTATAGGGGAAAAATCATTAGAAAGGAGATCAAGAAGCTTGAGGGAAGCTTAACTGGAATTTTCCAGCTCTTTAACTGGAGTCCATATTTAACTGCCATACATGTGTCAGTAGAGTCAAGTTAATTGTGTTTCTAAAGACAAATGCCTGAAGTCCAAAGGGACGCACAAGATTTATTAATAGAAGCCTGCACCTCTGATACTTTTTGTTCTGATGATGGACAAAAAAAGGAATATATTCTTGTTTCAGGCAACAGCGACAAAAATTATTTGTCTTCTAATTAGTAAGAAACAGAGCAGAACAAAAAGGGAGGAATAATATAGTTTTCAAAAGACAATCCATATAAACATGGGAGCAGAGTGGACAGGTCACAGTATTTTAAGGAGTGTTATTTAACGAATTGTAATAAATTTCAAAATTAAGAGTACAGAGTATAATTACAATTGGAAGATAATTGAACATCAAGTACATTCATTGAGTAACTTTGGAGGATAGGCTTAGTTTTCTAACAAGCTTCCTAAAAATCTTTAGTAATGATAACAAAGTTCCTGCTAAAATCTGTGCCTATATCTAATAGAAGTGATACAGCTGGTTCCTGAATCCAGGGATAGCCATAAATAGCCATATTTTATAGACATTCATGGATATAAAATCTTATCCTGAACCAGTGGTGGGTTGCTCCCGGTTTGGTCCGGTTCTATAGAACCAGTAGTAAAACTGGTGGGAGGCTCCGCCCATCCACCATGACATCATCATGGATGATCTGCGCATGCGCAAAAGAGCATGCGGTCCCATTGCAAACCGGTAGTAAAGGTAAGTAGAATAAGGTGACCAGATTTTAACATTGGTAAAGAGGGACATTGTGGGCGTGGCTTATTTTGTGGGTGTGGCTAGCTGGTCATGTGACTGGGTGGGCGTGGCTAGCTGGTCATGTGACTGGGTGGGCGTGGCTAGCTGGTCATGTGACCGGGTGGCCATGGCTATGTGTATAGGGACTACTCAGAGGGCTGAAAAGTCATTTCTGACAGGTCCTCACACTTTTGACTGGTCCTCACACTTATGACCATCCTCACATTTATGCCCGTGCAGTATTCTTAACAACCATGTCACTCATTTCACAACTGCTTCTCTTCACCATGGTGACAAGATATGGCAAAAACGTAAAATGTGAGGACAGTCGTAAGTTCGAGGACTGGTCAAAAGTGTGAGGCCCAGTCAAAAATAACATTTTCAGCCCTCTGAGTAGTCCATATGCACAAAAGGACTAACCAGAGGGCTGAAAAAAGTCATTTCTGACAGGTCCTCGCACTTTTGACTGGTCCTCACACTTATGACCATCCTCATATTTATGCCCATGCAGCATTCTTAACAACCATGTCACTCATTTCACAACTGCTTCTCTTCACCATGATGTCAAGATAGGGCAAAAATGTAAAATGTGAGGACAGTCGTAAGTTCGAGGACTGGTCAAAAGTGTGAGGACCAGTCAAAAATAACTTTTTCAGCCCTCTGAGTAGTCCATATGCACAAAAGGACTAACCAGAGGGCTGAAAAAAGTCATTTCTGACAGGTCCTCGCACTTTTGACTGGTCCTCACACTTATGACCATCCTCACATTTATGCCCGTGCAGCATTCTTAACAACCATGTCACTCATTTCACAACTGCTTCTCTTCACCATGATGACAAGATAGGGCAAAAATGTAAAATGTGAGGACAGTCATAAATTCGAGGACTGGTCAAAAGTGTGAGGACCAGTCAAAAATAACTTTTTCAGCCCTCTGAGTAGTCCATATGCATTAAAGGATACAGCAATAGAGAGGGATGAAGGAATGGAAATTAGAGTAGGAGTGAGGGTAAGAGAGGGAGGAAGAGAGGAGGAGAAGGAGAAAGGAAGAGGAAGTAGGGAGGAGAAAAAGAGGGTGGGGGGAAGAGAAAGTAAGAAGGAAAGAAAAGAGAGTGGTGGTAGGTTTGAGGAGAAAGATTGCTGTACAATAAAAAAGATGAAAGGAAGAAAGCCAACCCCAAGCAAATATAAAGATATTAAGATTAAGAATGAATTGTTAAACTTTAAAGAATAAAAGAGAACAAATATGAATAAATAGCAATAATTAGAAACACACATACAAACATGCAATGTATTTTCTTTGAACAGAATATTTGGCTGGTTCACAAATTTAAACAGCGTTTAGTCATTTCAATTAAATTTACAATTTCTATATTTCCTTTTTGCCATATTTATTCCTCATCTATTTTTTTAAAAAAACAATATTACCCTTCATCCTCATCTCTAATCTTAATCAAATTCAATTTTTCCCTTCTATTCTATATTATACCCCTTCCCATTGTCATCTATTTTTATATCCATCCTCACATTGGTTAATTATGTAATTATGTAATACAGTTGTTTAATACAAATTCAACATTTTAATATAAATCAATTAGTTATATAACTATCTTTTTTGTATATTAATCAATATGAACATGAATATTCCAATTATTTCCATGCAATCCAATTTCTTACAAATCAATTAATTATATTTACCAATAATAATAAACCAAATAATTTCCCCATATATTCCTCCAAACCACAACTTAACCATTTCTGCTTTCAACACAATATACAATTAATAGTATTTCAATTATTACAATTCCCTAGTTAAATAGAGCTTTTTTTCTTTTGTGTTTTAAAATCTTGAACTCTCCTCTTTTGCCCAAAATTTCCCATTGTTTGCAGTTTTGTACCTACCTTTTTTGGTGAGGAAAAAGAAAAAGAAAAAGAAATCTCTCTCTGCCTCATTTTGTCATGTTGCAGGTTTAGTTTCGCTTTCGCCTTTGTTTTCAGTATAGCTTGGGGGGGGGGGGGAATCTGCTCCAGGAACTTTTTGCAGCTTTTTGCAGCTAATTAACCTAGCAGAAGCTGTTAACAGGGGCTGTTTTTTCTATTTTTGCAGGCATGGGTCTATTCATTTTTTTTTAACACTGATCAGCTGTAGGTCGGCCCTTTGAAGCCCCGCGGCAAGAGTTTAAAGAGTTTTTTTTCCCTCTAGCCATCAGCGGGGATTCAGGAGGCAGAATGAAAAATCGGGAGTTTTTTAAAACGCCGCGGGACGCGGGACAAATTGCTCAAAAGCGGGACTGTCCCGCCAAAAGCAGGACGTCTGGTCACCTTAAAGTAGAACCCACCCCTGTCCTGAACAACAGAATGAGTGGGATTATTGCATGGAGTCAAAAGCATTTAGTTATTAGAAGAAGATGTGGAATCTAAATTAGGACCTAGGGTACCTTAGAGCGAGAATTTCTAGAATTTTAGCAAACAACTACTTTTTAGCCTAGAACATAGGAGAAGCAGATTATAGTTTATGTTAAGCATGGAAGAGATGGAAGAAAAGACACCAGAAATAAACCCCAAAAGTCCAAAAAATAAAACAATAGTTTTAACTACTGGTAACAGAATAATCAGTTGGAAATTGTTCTGTTCTGCTGCTACAGTAAAGATTTATTCCTAAATGCACTGTATTAAGTAAGATTCCTAGGTGCACTGTAAGAATGATTCAGGAAACATTCTTAAACTAGCTGAGGAATGGCAAGCAGTTGGTTTTGAAAATCACATACGTGTAAGCAGAATATAGTCACCTACTGTAAATGTAACTTTTCCCATTTTTTTGGGCGTTTACATAACAATCATAAACTAATCACATAAGCTGAGTTCACATTAGACATTAGTCTCAAATGTGTCTGACTATCAGGTTTTTTTGTAAAATGTTGATACAAAGCTTAGAATTGAAAGAATACTACTGCTTCTAGCAGTCGGGGACCAGTGGTGGGTTTCAAATTTTTTTACTACCGGTTCTGTGGGCATGGCTTGGTGGGTGTGACTTGGTGGGCATGGCAGGGGAAAGATACTGTAAAATCTCCATTACCTCCCCAATCCAGGGAAGGTTACTGCAAAATCCCCATCCTCCTGATCAGCTGGGACTTGGGAGGCAGAGAATAGATGGGGATGGGGCCAGTCAGAATTTTTACTACCGGTTCTCCGAACTACTCAAAATTTCCGATACTGGTTCTCCAGAACTCGTCAGAACCTGCTGAAACCCTGGTCGGGGACATGTTGGAGTTCTGTGTGCTTAAGTTGCTTTGATACAAGCATCTTTCATAACCAAAACAAGATAAACAAAAGTGTGTGTGTGTGTTTCTTTAAAAACTCACAATACCATAACCAAAAGTTATGATCTCTCTGGAAGCTACTTTAATGCACTCATTTTTAATACAAACTTGAAAAAATAGTTGGAAACAACAATTTTAAAAAACGTAATACTAACAACTTTGTTTATGAATTCTAATCTGTCATTTGAACATATTCATTCCAGTTCAGCAAATGTTATTCTTTTCCCATTTTCAAATTAAATATGATAATAATTCTCTTGAAATCTTAATAGGACAAAATGTTACCAGTATATTATGAATAAACTATTAACCCAAAATATCACTTTTTATTAGTAATAATTTGAAAACAATTAAGGTAACAATTTTTCATGTTGGTTCCTTTGCTGGCACATTTACTACTTGTTATGTTTTCACACTATTATTGATTCATCTTATTATGGTCACAATCGTTCATTCTTCACCAAGGAAAATGCTTAGCAATTGTACCCATGAGCCTGAATTTATTGGAACAGTTAAATGACATTTAATACACTGTATCTCGGAAGCAGTGCCAGCAGACAAACATATTATTATACTAATGGAGTTTTTGAATTGCACTACATTAAGCCCAGCACTATCTTCTAAAGAAAAAAAAAGATAATTTCTAAATCTCTCAACAGTTAAATATCCCATGAATTTTGTTTATTTCTGATTTGTTTGCTAAATAGGGACACAGATTCAGACAATTTTTTCTTTAATTTTCAACTCAGTTTAATGCTTTAAAATAGTCATATATAAAACCAGTTATGCAGTAAACCCCATTAAAATCTGAACAGAACACCTGTCTTTTGCCAATGTTTGTGTACATGTGAATTTCCAAAGATCTTGGGAATCAGTAATACATATTTTTGAAAATAAACTGGAAGCAATTCTGAAAAACATTTCCAATAATATGTTTACCAAATGTTGGACTTTGAAATCATCCATTTGGTTTTAAAAATTTCTGGCTGCAATCTGTTTTTCAAAAGGTGTTTAAGAAAAACAGAGATAATGGTAAGTTTTCTTTGACTGTTGGGCGCAGCGCCATTTGTCATTGGTTAATTTCACACGTAATGAGTTTGTAGTAATAACTTTCCAGAGCATCGTGCTGAATGTTATTAGCTGATTTAGAGATGCCATATGCAGATAATTGTGCACAGAAGGATTCTGTGTATAATATTTAATTAGAATCCTCATATGCTGTTAAGAATGGGTGTAGGTATCATACTGAACCATGGCTTCTTCAATAAACACATTTGGTAAGCTTCAAACAATACTTTATGCTATAAAAATGGAGGGGAAACCTAAGAATGTCCAGTTGCCTTTTAGAAGAGCATCTTTGGGATAACCTTGTCCTGGATGATTGAGAATCTTCATAGACAGTTATGCCATAAACCACAATGATTAGTTCACATATTGTATGAAACTGTAAGGTATTCTTTTGGCTTTGGCTTTGTATTTGTATGAACCCATTGTGGTTTATAAACTCTGTTTTATCCAAGACATAATTAAACAAACCATGACAGTGTGCAATATATGACCCCAGTTATAATAGACATGAATGTTCTACTCTCTACATAACAGAAGTCTATAAAACCAGGAAGCTGTTGTAGAACAAAGAGAGAGGATGTTTGAGCAAATGTTGCTGCTGCTGCCACTATAAAAACAGTTTAGCAAATAAGATAGAATATGTTTCTGATATGTTATTTCTTACTTGCCGTTAAATACAATGCAACTGGATAAAGACATAATAATTCAGAAAAAATTATCCTGTATACAAATCCAGAACCCACAGTGATGAAACTGCCACTCCCTGCATCTGCATTTCAGCCTAGCACTTTCCATTTTGGGGAATTTATGTGGAGATGAAGGATTAAACAAATAAGTCTTAATTTAGCTTACTCTTACTGCTTACTTAGCAGACTTTACATGCAATGGACCAATTTTCTGCCTAGTAAATCCTTCTAAAATAGAACACAAATCCATTGCATCCGAAGTAGTTTGGACAAGACACATAAATAGATAATTGAATTTACATTATCTGGGTAAATTTACATGAGATCCACAATGCACAAAAAATGTAAATGGAAAGTATTGTTCCTCTATTGCTTTTAATGCTGAAATTTTATTTACTATATATTTTCTGCTAATTCTGGATTGATCATCTATCTAATTGGGTCAGCTTTCTTAAAGTTTCTCTCTACCAGAAATAAAAATAGGTAGGACCAAGATCTACTCACACTCCCTTTTAACTCTTTAACTGTTGAATTGAGTGTCAGACTATAATTCTCTCCCTTCACTGCATATCCATTCCCATTTTATTTTGTTTATATATCAACCTTTGACTGCTGAATGACTTGACACTGGCAGATAGGAATTCATTTTGTTGTTCCAGAAAAATAATTATCCTTGTGCAGCTTAATTGGGGAGAACGTTGGAAACAGATAATATAGAATTCAACTGCTCTATTTTAATTGTTCTATAGTTTTCATGCCTTATTTCTAGGACTGAAAGGGAAATTTACGAGACCGCCTTCTGCCACCGATAGCCTCT
Organism: Arizona elegans; assembly: GCA_022577455.1. Classification (NCBI taxonomy): domain Eukaryota; kingdom Metazoa; phylum Chordata; class Lepidosauria; order Squamata; family Colubridae; genus Arizona; species Arizona elegans. The sequence continues at coordinate 28,755,000 of JAKOOJ010000002.1, read as the reverse complement.
CACAGACCAGTACGCTCCCACAGAGAGGGGCTCTTCAGGGTGCCGTCGGTCAAACAATGCCGACTGGCAGCTCCCAGGAGGAGAGCCTTCTCTGTGGGGGCACCTATCCTCTGGAATGAGCTGCCCCCAGAGATACGTCAGATCCTGGATCTATGCACCTTTCGTCGCGCCCTAAAGACGTTTTTATTCCAACAAACCGGGCTAGCCTAACTCTTTTAAATTGTTTTAATTTTTAAACTGTTTAATTATGGGTTTTAATACAGGGGTGTTTTTTAATTGTGGGCCAAATTAATTTAATCGGATTTTAATATTGTTTTAAATTTTGTATTTCTGTGTTTTATCTGTTGGCTGTTCACCGCCCTGAGTCCTTCGGGAGAAGGGCGGTATATAAATATTTTTTAAAAATGGGTTTTTGAAATTAGAAAGCAGGAAGAATGTTCCATTTATTTGCTAGATTTCAATATCTTTGTGAGCCCAAAGAATAGGTTTTTTTTTTTTTGCAAACTCCTTTGAATTATTATCTTCTTAATTTAGGTAGTGAGGGTTATTAGAAAATGTTACATCTAAAAATGACTTCACACCTGATGTAGCAAAGATAATGACTGTGATGTGTTTATGATGATTTTTTTTTCCAAAAAAATCTGTAAAATAGGGCTGATAGCTGCAGGTGAAAATGAAAACAGGGATTTTCAATACAAAATTGTTCAGAAGCGTGTAGATACAGCCCTTGTTTTGCATTAGGAAAAAGAAACTTTGGAATATATATAAAGTATATGTAATGGAAAATGTTTTCTGCCATCAAGAAATGGTGGAAGAGGATGTACAAATAAATTGTGATTTCTTTAAAATGCTCTGGCATACATTTTTGAAAAAAAATGATTGTGTGATGAAAATGTATAGGCTGTGCTTGGGATGAAGATTGTCAGAGAAGGTGAGCACATGTTCTTCAGCAATTATTGGGGAAATTTCTAACAAGTGCTGGCAGACAAAGTCAAGTGATTCATCCTGAAGCAAATGTTCTTCCCAAACCTTGAGATAAGCCCCATCAAAGACAGCTGAGCAGCAATGCTCACCAAATCCTGGCTAACGTTGTAATGAATGTAGGTACCAGCAAGTCCCCAGGCTAGAGAGACTCATTTGTCAAGACAGATCAGGTGCCTATCTAGGTTACCCAAATAAATTGATTGATGTGGAAAAACAGGAGGGAAAACCACTTAAACCTTTGCAACATAGAGCTAAATAAAGACTTTGACTTTATGTACTTCAGCAAACAACATTTTAGTGTGCATACGGCTTCCTTCTTGTCTGCATTTAGGAGACTAATTTTCTTGAGTTGTGTCTGTGAGCTCTCTTGTGAATAAACCTACACTACTTGAAGTGTTTGGAGTGCTGAGGTTTACAAGTCATGTCTGGTGTGAAGATAAAAAGGCTGTCCTGAAGAGGCCTGTCAAGCAGAGAAAAGAGCATCAGCATAGTAATTTCATTTCCATGTTGGAAACGTGGCCACGTTGTTTCATGAATCAGCTTTGAGAGTGTGCTTTATTCAAATTTAATTGAAGCAAAGGGTCCCTTCAAAGATTTTAAAATGCCTATTATATGGAACTGGTTGGTTCCTGTTAAGACTTTCATTTTATTTTATCAAATATGGCATTTTATATTTCTGCTTTTTATTCTTCACATCTCAGACTCACAAGCATTTTACAATCAAATGGATGATATGTTATGCTTAGAAAGTTTGTTGCTTATGCAGATACGCCAATATGATGTTCTTACATACACTACATTTTGTTCCATTAAATGAGAACATTAAAGGTAATTAGTACATTTATTAATGTGGTACAAAAGAATTAGCATACGGAAAGTCATTTGGCAAGATAAAATTTGCTGTAATGCCTTGAGGATAAGAACTTTTTTTTTAAATGGCAGAAAATAAAATATGCCAGGTTATTTCCAGAACTTAGGCAACAGAATTTAGACTATGTCAGAACTTGCACCTGTAAGGCATCTTATATGCATATAATATATACCTTATTTTGAGAAACTGTCCTTTCTTGTTTTATTGTCTATGTCTTCCCCATTTTTTTTTAGTCACCCTTTTCCTTGCTTCCTTGCTTTATTTTCATTAAAGCTGAGTGCTTCTTTGGGTTGGCAGAAATTGATGTAAATGATGGATAGAATATATATCTGAATGCAGAAGTTTCCAAGTTGAATGCCAGCATCTTCAGGCAATACTGGGAAATCTACATGCCATTGATAATCAATATTAACAGATGGTTCCCTGGTCTAAATTAGGTTAAAGCAGCCTTTTGTATTATTAAGACTGAAGCTGTGTTGCCAGAGTGATGTGTTCTCTTCCATTTCGTTGACATTATCCTAAACATTGATTAGTTTCTTACTAGTATGAAGTTGAAGGAAAAAAATAGTGGTATCATATTTAACAAAACTGAAGCAACTCAGAGCAATTGTTAATCTAGCTAACAATTTTTAGTCTAGCTAACAAAAATGTTGCAATTTTGGTTTAATTATGTTATCTGTTCTCCTACAAGTTCTACTTCTTGTTATTAAAAATTATATAAATCTAATTATAGACTTATTTAATTATATACCGGTATCTCTATTTTTAACCCCAATTATTTAAGCTATATCATCTAGATAAACTACTTGTTTTGCTTTCTTGCTATGAATCTGTAAAGGTGATCTTTGGTGAATACATTAGGGAACATGGCATATTATTCATCATATTTTTCAAGGCACTACTCTTTTCTATATAATTTTATCTGCCGTTCTTGATTGAATGGGTTACTATATTGAGTAACTCGGGGAGTCCATTTGTCATGCTAACATTTTTGCAAAATGCATGGAAATTGAGCTAACAACCTTGATGTTTCAGTAGCATCTGTTTATTATTAAGCTGCATACAAAGACAGTACCCAAAGTATTAATTCTAAAGAGATGATTAAAAAGAAACACCACTAGTATGATAAATATATTATGTACCCAAGGCTCACAGATAATTTAAATGAGAGTTTCTAGAAATGTATTTCCTCTCAAATGTAGATTGATTTAATATCAGTTATTCTACAACTGTTTTTAACTGCCCTCGTTACCTCCCGCCTGGACTATTGTAATGCTCTCTACATGGGGCTCCCCTTGAGGAGCACCTGGAGGCTCCAACTGGCGCAGAGTGCGGCCGCGCGGGTGGTAATGGGAGCAACATGGCGTTCCCATGTAACACCTCTCCTGTGCGAGCTGCACTGGCTCCTGGTGGTCTTCCGGGTGCGCTTCAAGGTTTTGGTTACCACCTTTAGAGCGCTCCATAGCTTAGGCCCTGGTTACCTACGGGACCGCCTACTACCACCAATAGCCTCCCACCGGCCAGTATGCTCTCATAGAGAGGGACTCCTCCGGGTGCCGTCAGCCAAACAATGTCGGCTGCCGGCCCCTAGGGGGAGAGCCTTCTCTGTGGGGGCATCTACTGTCTGAAATGAGCTTCCCCCGGAGATACGGAGGATCCCAGATCTGCGCACCTTTCGCCGCGCTGTGAAGACCTTTTTATTCCACCAGGCGGGCTTGGCCTAATCTTTTCCCTCTTTTTAATATGTAAATTTTAAATTTTAATCAGTTTTTAAATAATTGGGGTGTTTTAATTTGTCTGGGCCAAAATTGTTTAATTCGATTTTATCTGGTTTTTAATTTTTTTGTATTTATGTATTTTATTGTTTGGCTGTTCACCTCCCTGAGTCCTTCGGGAGTAGGGTGGTATACATATCAAATAAATAAATAATAATAATAATAATAATAATAATAATAATAATAATAATAACAACAACAACAACAACAACTGTAACACAAGGAAGCAAAATAGACCCAGTTTGGTATCCCCCTTTATTCCTCCAAACAGGACAGCATTCTGATGGATGTGAATACCACTGTTTTGGGGTTACTGTAGGTGACAGCTTTCATTTTAAAATAAAGGATATATTGTTTATCTTCAGAAGATGACGTTAGTACTCTACAAAACACTGCACCATGACATTTGTTCTTCCAAGTTATATATATAATATAAAAATAATCTATTTCTCCACTCCTTTGTAACAACTCATTTAGATATAAATTTAAATAAATATTCAAAAATAAGCCTAGTTGGATTTGAAGAAACTTGGGGCTAATGGAAATTTTATGCCAATACAAAAAGTAGCTTTTGAAGAATTAATACCATCAGGCTTACAAAAGGAAAGAAGAGTATAAAATCCCACCTTTTTGTCTGCTGCAGTCTGATAATTATCAAATGTCCCAATAGTATTTGCAAATAAATAATATGCTTATTACATGGATATATATTATTAATGTATGTTTTAGTTTTCTCTAGTAATTTTTTATAATTTAATTGATTTGATCTTTAAGGACAAACTGATAATCAATGAACCACCTTTATTACTAAGAAAATATCTTTTTTTTTCCTGATTACTTTTGTTTCCCAACCAAGCTTTAAACAAGTGTTTAAACAGCAGAAAAAAAGATATATTCTTTACAGACTAAGTTATTTAGAGAAATTCTTACAAAATCTAATGTCAACCAGATGTTTTAATGCTCCAAGCTAAAGTTCCAAGAATTTCCAATACTGAAAAAGAAAGTGATAAATTGTAATGCCAACTCATCTGGAGAGAATCTGGTTGAGAAAGCTACTATAATGTAATCCCATGTCAACATTGCTAACCCCAATTCTTTTTGACACACTCTTCAAATAAAGAGTATGTCAAAAATATGTTAAAATAAAATCATTATTCAGTATCAAATAAAGATACTCAGTATTGTTATTCATCTATTAATGTCTAGAGAATATCTACAATATATCTAGATATAGAGTATTGTATGTGAAGACCCTGATCTCTTAAGAAGTCCATAATGTTGGGAAAACTGGAAGGATCCAGAAGAGGGTCACCAGTAACAAGGTGTAGCAACATATTTGCAACAGTAGTAAATGAATTATTAAAACACCTAAAAGGCCATGTTGAGCAAAGATCATCTTGAGAAAAATATGTAGCTCTAAGTGTCAACATTGACTTGACAGCACTTAATGAAAGTAAGAGTTCTACCAGGAAATGAAAAACGGGGTATTGAAGACTGAAAGACTGAAGACTGAAGATTGAAAATGAAAGAATTATGATGGAGGAATATCTATCATTTAAATAATTTAAAGCCAAGAGCAGATATTTAAGGCCAACTGCATTCTATAATATTGAGAGAACATGCTCATGATCTGGCTGAAATTTTATCTCTTTCAGAGATATTCTGAAGAACTGGTAGAATAACAGATGTCTGGAGGAGAATAAATATTTTCACTATCTTCAAAATGGGAAAACATAAAATACAGCAAACTATTGACCATTCAAATTGACACCCATACTTATGGATCTCTAGACAGTTCATAAGAAGATTGAACTGTAGGCATCTTGGTTCAAACTTACCATGAATATTATGTCTAATTCTAGGCAGCACATTTTAAGAGAAGAGAAAAATTGAAACACGTTCAGAGAAAGGCAGTTAGGGTGACCAGTGCATTATAACTTAAATTCTATTATGGAAAATTGAAAAAAACAGGATGTTTAGGCTTGAGCTATAATAGCTGAAAGTGGATGTTGTGGCACTCTTAAAATACCTGAAACGATGTCCAAAATATTATTTTTTTCAAAACAAATTCAAATATTAAAGAAAAAATAATATCTTAACATGAAGAACAATGGAACCATTTATACAGAAAGGTGGCAAGGCTGATCCACCATCAGTAGGGGCTTGTACTCCAGAACTTCACTGAAAAATGTTTTTCCCTCAAAATCTTTGATTCCATCTCCTGAATTAAATTGTAAGAGAAGTTGGAGGCCTCTTTGATTGACCAGAATCTTCTATATTTAATATGTATGTTAACTAAGATAAAGTTTCTCCAGAAGGGGATTAATCTGGCATAATGTCATGTGTCCTTCCCTTCCCTTAGCTTCCTTGAAAATAATAGGAAACATCTTTATTTGAAGCAGCAATTTCCTTTTGACTCTGGACGTATCAAAACAACAAAGAACATTAATGTTAGGTTTAGCTTTGATCTACTAAACAAATAGAATAAATTGGTTTTTAAAAACATTGCATGCATTTCATCATTATTCATACTATACAGACATATTAGTCTCATCCTTTCATTTCTAAATAAATATGTATGGTGTGTGGGCAATATTACACCTCCTTTTGCTTTTAGTCATTAACCCTGCTTCAACATACAGCACTATCATTTCTATGCAGGAGTGCTCAAAATTAATGAGAGATGAGTTCTCACTTGTGGTTGGGACCCAGTGTTATAAAATAGACTCTTTCTCAATCAAGAGATAGATGACAGACAGATAGGATTGTCCCCTGTCCCTAATGCTTGTCTATGATCAAAATAAAGGTTGATTTAATTTGATTATAGTTAAGTGGAAGAGCTTAAGCAGTGGCTACACAGCATCTCCCTGGGATACTTTAATTTGAAATCCTGCATTGAACAAGGAACTGGAGATCAATTTTATAAAAAGCCAACTTATTCTTTTTGTTCAGTAGAAGATCAAAGCTAAACCTAACATTAATTTCCTTTGTTTACCTTTCACTTTCTTTGAGTATCTTTTCTTGCATAAAAGCAGTTGAGAAGTATCTAAATCAGTAGATGAATGATGTGGGATCCCCTTCTACTATCGCATTTTGTGCTGCCTATCTAATATGGCTATTTTTAATGTAGAAAATATGCTAACATCATGACACTTTTCTGTCTTTCAATTATTCCATTATTTCATTCTATACATCATATAAAATTTAACATGTTAAATAATCCACAGGATACTTCAGGATGGTGATGCAAATCTAATTCTGAATCAAACTGAACTCTCCACTGATGAAGTTATATAATGGCCAAACACCATAATTTACAATATTGCAGTCTTGAATTTTCTATTTCAAGTAGAATAAATTGCTGCAAAAGTGAATGCATTTTTTTGCTGATGGACAATTCCTGTGATTATAGAAGATGCCTGATTAGTCTGCCTTCTAGCCTAACAAAATCCTGCCATGCTCACATAACTAATAAAGAGTCTAAATAAGGATTAGCCATTATGCTGGTATAAGAGGGAGTCATAATAATATGTTAACCATATAAAGGCCAACAATGCAATTTTTCTTTTGACTGAGACACTTATTTACTACTGGATGTCAACCAAATTCTCATTGGGTGATAATTGGCTGAAAAGGAAGACTGTGATAGCTGTCAGTTCTCTGCGAGTTTTATAGCCTTGCAGATGTGCAATCATTATGACTCCATGGCATCTTTGCATCTTAACAGGTGTGGAATTAGACCATCCTAGTTAATTGTAGGAGTCTCAGAGGAGTGGATTGATGGAAAGGCTGATTGGCTAGCCCACTGAGTTACTATAGCAGTGAATTAATGTGCTTTTTTTCCCTGTGTCATTAAAAGTTGCCAAATAGGGACTGCTTTTGTCTAAAAGAAGAAATGGTTGGAAGCTCTCTCTACAGCCTTCTGTCCTCAAAGGGAGAAATAGCCTGCATGTGGTTTCCCAAAGAGAGGAAGCAGCCATTATTAAAGCACTGTATAACTGTCTTAAAAGTGGTGCTGCTAAAAGTGAATCATACAGGGTGAAAGTGATTCCTGATTTGCCTTTTTCCTGGAACGTAGGCAAGAATAAGCCTGTTTTGCTAATTTTCCTGATTGTTCCCCTGATGGTTTTTTCTTTTTTTAAAAAAATCAGTGTGAACGGTCCTTTCTACACCCCCCAATGAGCAATGTCCTGTATCACCATTATTACAAAGGAAATATGCAACATAACATATTGATTTCATATTCACAGGGTAAGAAAATTGAAGTATTAGTTCCAAAGGAAGGAAAATTTAACCAGTCATATGAATAAAGATGGCAGATGTCTTTGTTTTGGAGAAGAGCTATGGAAAGTAAAGTTTTCCTACAAAGTGCAGTAATGTGAATTTTCATTCATTTAAAATTAAAATTAAAGAATGGAAAGAATGGAAGATCAGCATTTTTTGGTTACTAGCTTACCAAAATAAGATCAATGTGTATCATGTCATCTTGCCATATTTGGCAATATTATTCATCTCATAACCAGCCTACAAATTTGCTAGATTGCTAATTAATGTGCCATTTAAAAATTATTTAGGCAATATAAATATCTTTGAATGATCCTCAGACAATCATTACTTCATTCCTGGTGTAAGAATTTTCATGATACACAAGAGACTTGTGGCCTAGATTTACATTTCTTTATATTAATGACTATATCACTGAGATTAACCCACAGTTAAATGTCAGTAATATTGATATATTGGACCAAGGTGCAAATAAATTATTCATATAAGAATAAATGCATCAATTAGGGGGTAACTTTATGTGCACAAGAGAGTGGAATAATATGCTTGCATTACAAGATATGATAATATTAGCAAGATTAAAAGAACCTCATGAAACCTTATTGCCGACCACCATAATTATCAGCAAAATCCCCAAAATGAAATTGTTATACTTCATTCAGTGATAGGATTTAGTCAAGTTTCTACTACCGTAATATTCATTTCTATTTGTAACCGTTATGTACAAATATCCTCCTTTAGTTAGAATAAATACCTGCTTAATTAATACAGTTAGTTAAGATGAAGTATCTGGTAGCTTGAATTGTGTGGAATTAGAATTACTTTATTTTAACTTGTGATATAAATTTACTTAGCAATCTTAAAAGAAGAATTTATTTCCTTTTTAATTTTTATTTCCTTAAAGGATTATTAACTTTAGAATAAAGACACTAGAATATGAATAGAGAGAAAATCCCACTTCTTATTAGCACTGATGATGTTACCTAATTTGGATAATGAAACGTCTTCAAGAAAAAAACCAAGCTCAGAACCAAGGACCCCTCATGAGGTTGTCAACTCCATTGACAAGAACTTTGTATGAAGTTAATTAGCTCCAAGTAGTTCATTTTCCAAGCCTGGATGCTGCAATGGTAGGATGAAAACTGGTTGTTAAGTTACTTTTTTCAGTGCCATTGTAACTTTGAACTGTCACTAAACAAACTGTTGTAAGTCGAGGATTACCTGTATTTTGAAAGGCTCACTTACCATATATAGCTTGTCCCATTGGATTCTGGGATTGGAAAAGATATGAGTTACTCCTACCATTACTTAAGAATTAGGAATGATAGAATTACCCAGTTCAGTTTTTCAGGTAACCACACAATTTCTTAAGCAGGAATTTGTTCCAAAAGATTTATAACCAGTTTATTTTTTTAAAGGAAGGAGCTTTGTAAAACTCAGCATTTTTATTATGTTTTTCTTTTAAATTGAACAGAAAAAAGTCATTCCGTATTGTGTTCTTCGCTGAGAAAAACTGTTGAGAGCTGGCATTTTTACTCAAGTGCCATATATTTATTTTTTTATTTTATTTTATTTTATTTGTATACCGCCCTTCTCCAACAGGACTCAGGGCGGTGAACAGCCATGGTAAAACACAACATATAAAATTTAAAAGCAGTTTAAAAGACATTAAATAACTTTGGCCATCAATTTAAAATAACCCAGTTAAAACCAATTACAAATTAAAACCGCAAGGATAGGGTCAATCAATGGTACAATCAATACCATTGATTGTAATTATACATGTCCTAAGGTTATGAACATTTTTGCTAGAAGTAAGGGAAGTAAGTTTCAAAGCTCATCCTCCCTGCTTGTTTCAAAGAAATAGTTTTGAATATAACATTCAGACAAGGAAGGCATTTTAGCTTCTCAGCTCTCCCCTGCATTAAAAAGTGTTGCATCAAATTCCACTGCATTTACCTATTTTACTTGCCTCAATGAAGGTATCAGTTTAAAACCTTACATTTTTTAATATGGGTAAACTCTCTAGTAGAGTGTTAATGAATGAAGTATAAGAAAAAGGCTGTCAAGCCATTCCAAATTAAAACTAATTTCAAATTTCAACCTGAATCCTTCAGATGGCATGTTTTTTTTTTTTTTAAAAAAAAAGCTTTTGAGGTATAAGGAAGCTTCCTGGTGGTACCATTTGTAACTGCTGGTTCTCAATTCTTTTTAAAATTCAAATTAAACATTTCCAAGTTAATTCACAGGGTGTTTTTTTTTTGTTTTGTTTTTTAAAAAGGTTTTCACTTTGTGCAGTTGCATTATAGTTAATTAGCTCCTGTCATGCCTGAATATTTAAAGAGTTTGCAGAAATGATTTGTAATTATTCACTGAAATACAGACATTTAAAAATATTAAAAGTATTCAGTTATTTGAGAAGGGCATTTTAATCCAATTTACATTTAATATTTCTCTAGATAGCGGTTATTGGAAAGATAGCAAGTGTATCTTACTTGCAGTTTTCCCATTGGTCACTGTGACAAAGGAATATTAGACTAGCTAATAAAAGCATCCAATATAAGCTACCTACATAGTTTCATATATGCAACTGCTCCTCAAGTGTGTTTATACTCTTCCAAAACAATTATGATTCCAATTATTCTGCAAACATAAGCTTTTGTGGCTATTTTGTGAAGAAGTGCAAACTAATGCATTCAGTAATGTAAGTCAAGGCATAGGGCTGATTCAAAATGTGCTGCCTTAGGAAAATAACATTATATTTTTTCTTTCATTAGTAAAGCCTGACAATGCACTATTTCCTCAGTGCTAGGAATCAGTGGTGTATTAAGCATTAAGCAGATTAAGCACATGCTTAGGGCACCAGGCCCAAAGGGGCACCACAAAGTTGAGAAAGAAAAAAACCCCAATGAAGATTTGTCTTTCAAGTCAAGACAATTGGAACTTTGATACATTAAACTTGTGAAATATTAAAATTGATTTTGTATTGAATTTTTAAGAACTTTTATGTAGCCTAAGCTTGGCTTCATTTGTACAGTATTTACAAAGGAGAGTGGCACCAAGATTTGTCAGTGCTTAGGGCACCAGTGAGCCTTAATCCGCCATTGCCAGGAATTGAAGATCCTCCTCCTTCACAGAAGAGTTAGTGGAAATTGTTTGCAGAGCAGTCCACTTGACACTCAACCTTAGGTCATAACAGTGTATCACTATCTCCCAACACCTTCCATATACTTAATGGAAAAGCCATCCAGAAAAAAGCTCCCCTGTTTCTTGTTTAGTGCAGCTTATTATGTCTTTCATAATATTATTTTGAGGGGACTGTGGTTTTTTTTCCCTATCTGATTCAGCAGCCTCTTTGGATGTCGCTGATTCGTCATACTTGAAAGACTCCCATATAGAAAAGTCCTCATGACAATCTTCTTTGGGGCAGTTCATAATTTCAAGAATAGGAAGCTTCAGGCCGTTGAAGAGATGGTGGACTCTCTGATGATAATGAAGTTTCTTTCTAGACGAAAATCTGTACCTTAGATAGCAGTGTTTTAGGTAGACAAATAATACATAATTATTACAGGAAGATCCAGATACATGAAAGTTGAGTTAAGTCTTTTCAGTTGGACCTTATCAATGCTTTATAACATTTGTGGAAATAAATATTGATAGGAAATTAACAAAGCAGGGAGAAAATTGAGAAGGAAGGATGAAGGTAAGATGTGAATGTAGATTCCTTGGAGCAAAATGGCCCAGATTTGTTCTATAGGACCTATCCATCCTTTAAAACAAATTTTGATCACACACAGGTATGGTGGAGCAGTTACCAATAACATTATCACAGTAGGGTCGCTTATCCATGAAAATGAATTGGAACATTTTGGGCTGATTGTTCTCTTATTCAACAGAATTATGGGGCCACTATGATATTATCAGGATAAAATAAGGGGAAAACACCAATCTAATCCACCTGCAGCTTCAAGAAAAAAATGTAATGTATAACAATAAATATAATAAATTAAAGGAAGCATAGTAGCATATTTGACAGTAAACATTACTGTTATGATAATGTGGTTTGTTCCTATTTTAAGCTTTTTGAGGAAATCAGAATTTAACACTCAGCTGATGGAAATGATCAGGATTTCATTTAGCTTTTCCCATCCCGTGATGCCTATATTTTCAAGGGCACTTAATTACTTTTCTATTGCCTGCTATTCTAGAAGGGAAATCTGCTTTTAGGGATACTTAACGTAAAATTTGTGCTAATTGGTAACTAACAGTGTATCAAACTTCTGCATACATGAGAAGATAAGTTTCTAAATAGTTTCAACCAGTACATTCTGACCACATTATCAGGGATTTATCATCCCTCTAACTTTTTCATAAAACCATCAGAATGAATATAGGACAAAAATATTTTTATGAAGGAAGTATCATATATTTCTTTAGATTTATTTATATACTGTTTGTTCCAACCAGTCAGGTAATTTATAAACAGCACTTTCAACACTCATAAAATCCATAAGAATTACAATAATGAAAATATTTACATTTTTTTTGGTGGGGGGGGGGGCAAATTCCTTAAAATTCACTGACCAAAAACTCTTCAGAAAAGGAAGCTTTTCATCTGCTTCCTAAAAGATATGAAGATAACAGTTACCCTGTCTTCAGAAGGTAAGCCATGCCAAAACGAGAGGCCTCCCAAGTAGAAAGCCATTTTGGGGGAGATTTCATTCCTGGGTCTCTCTAGGGGCAAAGATGTTCTTCTGTCTCCTTCATATATCTGATAAGAAGGTGGTACAGTACATGGCTTTATAAGTAACAACCAACACCTTGAACTGGGCCTGAAACTTTATCTGCAGCCAAAGCAGCTCTTGCCAAATGGAAATCATTCTGCCCACCCACCTGGTGCACATTTCTGGGTCATCTTCAAGGCATCTTTTCATAGTCTAGTTGAGAGATGATAAAGGCACAAATCATTTAGATACTGTTATTCTCCAGTGCAATATCTGATTTGCCTTCATTGCTCTTAACATTTTGATGCTGAGTTTGAATCAATTAAATTAAGATTAAATTAGATTAAATTAATTATTAAATTTCTACTTAGGGATTTTTTTAAATTTGCAAATTGAAAACTAAAATAAATTTCATTTCATGTAACAATGTCATTTGGTAAGCAATTCATTCCATTATAATATTGTCCGAATGCAATATTGTATAAACCTTAGTAAAAATGGTTATTTGCAGCCCAAAATCCAAAATCTTCATTGTTAAAAATATCTAAGAGTTGTCAACAAAGCCCACTATTTGAGTAAAATGCTCAAACTGTCTGTTATCAGAGATCTGTGGTCCATAAATATGGTAGTCCCTTCTGCCAGTAAGAAAGTGGGTCTTTGGAAGAGTATAAATGTTGCAGTAGGCAGGAATACCAAAATCTTGTGAATTAATGAGTTGTTAGAACTATTTTAAGAAAGCAAATGTAAATTAATTTTATTAAATTTTGAGGTTACACAGATGCCATTTGGAAATAACATATGATGCCCTCAGAGACTATAGTGCAATCTATGTCTTATGTGGTTTATGGTTGTCAAAGCAATGTTCTAAATATTATTTTTCTGTCTATGTTTTCTGTTTGCTTTTGCTTTCTTCTCAATGTATCTTATTGCTTTAACAAATAATCAAAGGGTAATTTAAATTAGAAATAACTGTTTTAATAACAATATACTATTCATTGCAATACTAATTGTAAATATTAAGACTGCTTTTGATAATTGCCATATACTTTTCAGAATATCAATTACCATATACTTTTCAGCATTGTATTCTGTCACCAAATAATTTTTTTCAATTAACTCATTATTGACACCTCTTTTCAGTTAATATTTTTAAGTGGTGCTTAAGCTTATTAATATAAAAGATATACCATATCACAGTCCCAAAGGACTCCTGGCAATTTACAGAAAGTACAGTAAACAATTAAATGATCTATGATTGATTTAAAAGTATAGTTGAGAATTTGGTAGCATCAACACTTAATTTGTTATTATTTTCATATCTACAACAATGTGAAATCATAGCTGCCAGTTCTTTAGCTGGTGATAGCCTTCATTCACATCAAGTTATTCCAAGAATCAAGGGTATCATAATGTATAAGCAAAATACATGTGTGAATCCAAGCAATGTGGCCTTTTATAATTGATAAATGGAAATTTTGTCAATGAACAGATTTTCTAAGTGTTATCTGAGGCTTTGTGGTATGGCTCCTCTGCCACCAGTACATTCTTTGACAGTACCTTAAACACCATCAAATAACATCTGCTTCTCCCCGGAGTTTGGGAAGAACATAATAAGTGGATACAAATGCCAAATCCAATCTAAACAATGCATATTATTATTGTAAAATGAATTCATTTAATGGTATTCCTTTCAAACCCTCCCCCCCCAAACTAAGTCATCTTGAAGAGCTCCATTTTAAGATGACTCTGGAAAACATTTAAAGTAGATCTAATCCACTGGTAGGACATTCCAGAGGCCCAGTGCTACTCCTGATAAGCAGCATCACCAAGCCTCAGCACACCTCACCTCCCTAAAGTGGGGATCTCTATGTTGCTTTTCCCAGCAAGTTCAAATTTGTCAGCCTAATTCTAGATTGACAATATGGTCTTAATAGTAACTGAGTGCCAAGACATAAAAAGATGTTTAAGCCAAGAGCAGCCGTTAATAATTTACTTTGTATCTATTTACTCCTGTCTAGGGGAGAGCATATATATTAGATAAACAAATTTTGTTTCCAACTGCACAACCAAGTGAAAATTCATTCCATCAATATTATTTGGTAGTTCAGATGTTCTTCTAATATTGTATTAAGACCATCTTTTGCTTACATTTTAGTAGTTTGTTTACATGTAATTATACTTAAAAATTATACTGTAAAAGGATACACAATATAGTTCACTGCTCTGCACAAAGTTTAGTCCCTGCACCCATAAATTGAATTTTTTTGTTTTGTTAAGCAAGTGAAATTTAAGCATTTATTTAGTCTGGAGATAATAATAAATAGTCTGGAGTACATATAAATAGCACAATTTATATGTTGAGATTCTTAGAATTATAGAGCAGGCAGAAGCCATTTGTGCCATCAAGTGCTATTCTCTGCTTTGGAATGACCTCCATTTACATTTTAAATCAATATTAAAGAGCATGAAATTGTCGAGCTAGTGAAGATTGGTATGCTTTATGAATCACACATCAGTGATGATCCCAATTCAGATTTGGTTAGAAACCAGTATGAAAGCTTGTGCGTGAACTTATTGTCCTTTGATAGAGTGAAGACAGTTTTATTCAGGTATTCATTTATTTAGTCAACTGTCAATTTGTGCAAATCATTGCCATTCAGTATAAATGTGAAGAAGCATGTCATATGTGAGATTCTGTTTCCTGTTAGAAATATGAAAATTAAGACATACTCTCAGTAGTTTAAACCATACTATAGTTCTGTTGTGCACTAAAGTCAAGGAAGGCATGAACAGTAGTATACATTTTATGACTAATTATTGATTTTAGTAGCGTTCTTGCTTGGCTTCACATGATTTAAAGGACTGCTGATTTGCACTATAGGATTATGTGACACAAATTTGCAGTTGCAAAGAGGAAAGGAACAAGAGTGGATATCTGCTGACTTGATTTTAGATATGATCCATATTTATTTTTGCTGCTACGATTAGTAACCATCTGATTTGTTTATGCAATAAAAAAATATTAAGGATCAAGAAATGGATATCTTTTCAAAAGAATCAGCCCTTGCCAATAATGCTTTATCTATGAAAGAAAACCTGGTTTAATTCTGATATATTCATTTATTCATTTGGCTTGTTTTAATTACAGCTAGCAGCACTGGAGAGACAAATCTTTGACTTTCTGGGATTCCAGTGGGCTCCCATCCTTGGCAATTTCCTGCATATAATAGCTGTTATTTTGGGTTTGTTTGGAACCATCCAATACAGACCTCGGTATATAGTTCTGGTAAGTTATCTTTCACTTTCTAAATACATTCACAATTCTTTTTCCAGTTGTTTTCTACATAATATGTATAATTTGTAAACACTTGCTAACTGTTCAGCTTTTTATTATGTTTGATTTTTTTATATCATGGCTGTTCTTATTGTTCTGTGATTAGTATTAAGATGTTCTATGAGCAATTGGAAATGTATATTTGTGAGTATGAGTGTGAAGAAGTATATGGCCTTCAATCAGTGGTGGATTTCAGCCTGTTCAGGCCTGTTCGGGAGAGCCAGTAGTTAAATTGCTGGCTGGCATCACCCTTCCCCTCCCTGCCCTTTCCAGGAGTCCCCACGTGCCCCATTTTGGCTCCCAGATAAGTGTGGGGAGGCATACTAGGCCCAAAATGGGGCACGGGGTGTGTGGCACGCCCCCCCCCTGTGGTCCGCTTTTGCTCCCAGGAGGCTGCAGGAAGGCCTATTAGGCACGGGGCATGGAGGGTGGTACATCCCTCCCCGTGGCCGGTTTTTCTCCTGGGGGGTACAAGAGGCCGAGCGCTGCCTGTCACACACCCTGGCTACGCTCACCATGGCCATGCCCACCCAGCCAGTCATTAGGGCAGAAAACTGGTTGTTAAATTATTTGAATCCCACCACTGCCTTCAATATAAGGGCAAGTGATTCTTGAAGTTTTTCTTTAAAATCTTCCCAGCAATTTTATAAAAGATACCATAGTGTATTGCTGAAAAACAAGACCCTTGAAGTATAATTTGCTTTTGTTTGCCGAATCTTATTTCCTTCATATTCTTGAATACATTTTATATCCAATTTGCCCATGCAGTTCACACTCATGTAACCCCCATGTGTTTATGGGAACCATCAGGGACTTCTTTGAATTGATGCAGACTAGTAACTGACCCTGAAAACAATTGAAGATAGTGGTTTTAAGAATAAATAACTGTAAGATGCCAAGGTGTTTTACTTCAGCTATGTGAAATAACATAATTACACGTATAGTCTTTGTATAAGAACTATAAACACACTGGGGATCTCTGCAACTTAACATTACAGGAATCAGGAATTCTAAAACCATGTAAAAACCTATCTTCCTTCACATTTTGCTGAGCCTTAGCTGTCTGGAAAGGTTGAATATTTATGGCTTCTCCCTCTGGAAATGGGAACTCTCTGTAATTTTATTAGTAATGGATTTTGAAGTGTAAAGACAATCTCTTCTATTTTATTTTGTTAGGAATTTCAGGTAAGGAATTTTATAAAAACTCTATTAAAGTTTACATTGGTATTGATCTAAGCCTTTCATCTTTTTTCTCATCTTTTATTTCATCTCAAATTATTATGGCATCTTAAAGGTGCAGAGTATTAGTATTTTTTTATATTTAAGGAATTTAAATTAGGGTTTCATTTCAATGTATTTTGTAAGTCTTTAAAAAGGAAACTTTTTATATGAAAGTGAGTAATTTTACATAACTGTATTTCCTTGATCTGTGGATGTTTGAATTATCCATAGATAACAATTGCATCCATAACATCTGTTTAGTTCCATATTTTGTTTTCTCATTTTAGACCATTTACTATATTGTTAAAAGGAAACAGCAAGTAAAATAATAATGTGAATGTTAATAAATCAACATAGAGATTTATTTCTTATTCAGATACTCCTTGATTTACTACCAGAATTGAGCCCAACATTTCTGTTGCTAAGTAAAATAGTAGTTAAGAGAGTTTTGCCCCATTTTATGATCTTTTTGGTCACAGTTGTTAAGTAAATCACTGCAGTTACTAAGTGAATCATTCAGCCATTCAGTGAATTTGATTTCCATCATTGACTTTAAATATCAGAAGCCATTTGGGAAGCTTACAAATTGTGATCACATGACCCCAAGATGGTGCAACTTTCATAAATATATGCCAGTTGCCAAGCATCTGAATTTTGGATCACATGACCATGGGGATGTTGCAATGGTCTTAAGTGTGAAAAATGATCACTAACCACTTTTTTTCTTTTTTCAGTAACATTGTAATTTTGAACAGTCACTAAACAAATTTTTGTAAGTCAAGGACTATCTGTATATCCAAGGTTGAGAACTAAACTTTCCCATGATCATGTCTTAGAACTCAGGACATCTCAGAATTTATGCCAAATTTTGGTACTTGCTTGAGATTAGTGAAATTTTGCATTCTTGTTTGAAATCTTGGGAGACCTTATACAAATAACTGCTGAGGCCTATGCAGTCTTTTAATTAAAGACTGCCTATTTCAATCAATTATAACCCAGAAAGATCAAACAAAATACAGAAAACAAGGACTATCCAGTATTTTTATTTAGGGCAGTACACACCTTTGTACCTAAATACAAAATATTCTAGCTCCACATTAAGCTTATATAAATGTTGAGTTATCTCAGTATTCACTAAAATAAATTCTATAAATGGCTCTTCAGTTCCCAGTGTAGGACAGTCTAACACTTTCTGACATAATCTGTTCTATTGTTAAACAAGTCCTATCTTTACAATTTTTTTCCTGCTGTCATACCAATTGCTCTTTGTCCCTCTTCTGGAATAGAACCCTGGTTTAGCTCATAATTTGCCAAAATGCAAGGAGACTTTATTTAATGCTTTGCTGAAGTCAAAGTACATTATGTCCACCTCATTCTCCTCTTTAACTAAAATCGTCAATTTATTAAATAAAGAGATGAAACAGTCATGGTGTGATTTATTTTTTATAAACCCCTGCTTGGTTCCTGACAAGCAAGACACACTTTTCTAAATGCTCAAAGATCAAACGCTTAATAATCTGTTCTGAAGTTTTGCTTAGAATTAATTTGAAGCTAATTAGTGTATAGTTACCCATGTTTGCTTTTCTCCTGCTTTCTGATGATTGGACATGTACACTTTAATCTTTTTTCACTACATAAAACAAACACACCTTACGTGGAACTTTTTCTAAGTTAATACTCATCAGTTATTTTATGATTCATTATTGGGTTTATAAAAGGTTCAAACACTTTTCTGTATTCTTTCATCTCATTCCCACTCATCAACTCATAGAATTAAGCAAATTATTTTTTCCACTTAATCACACTGATTCAAAATGTTACACAAATTTCCCCAAAATTCATCCTACAATTCTTCTATTATCTCTGTTTGCTGAATAACATGCAACTATTACTATTCTAATTCTTTCTTTAATATTCATCCCAAAATGATGGCAGATCACACTTTCCAATATTTATTTATTTATTTTATTTATTTATTTTATTCAATTTATATCCCGCCCTTCTCCTAGTGGACTCAGGGCGGTGCACAGCCAAAACTAAAACACATACCAATACAAAACTTAAAATTTTTATAAAGAATTATATAACTGTGGCCCAAAATTTAAAACATTCAAACTAAAACCCATTTGACAATTTAAAAGGCTAAAAAAGACTAAAAGGGGGAGGGGGTTCACGCCAGCCCTGCTTGATGGAAAAGAAAGGTTTTTAGGGCACGGCGAAAAACCCGGAGATCCGATATCCTTCATCCTTTGGGGGCAAATCATTCCACAGGGCAGGAGCTGCCACAGAGAAGGCCCTCCCCCTGGGGGTTGCCAGCTGACATTGCCTGGCTGACGGCACCCTGAGGAGTGCCTGTCTGTGGTAGCGTACTGGTCGGTGGGAGGCCATCGGCGGCAGAAGGCGGTCCCGCAAATACCCAGATCCTATGCCATGGAGCGCTTTAAAGGTGGTGACCAACACCTTGAAGCGCACCCGGAAGACTACTGGAAGCCAATGCAGTTCACACAGGTGAGGTGTCACATGGGAGCGCCCCCTCGCTCCCATAATCCCCCTCGTGGCTGCATTCTGCACCAGTTGGAACCTCCGGGTGCTCCTCAAGAGAAGCCCCATATTTATCATTTTCATTCAGAATTAAACCTACAGTTTCATGCTTCTATATGTATAGTGGGGAGGTTTTACTCCATTCACAAGATCAAATCAATTTCATTCAGATTTGTATGGCATTGATATTGCAAGTGTGTAAGCAAGCAAGACAGGTCTGTTGTTTAAACATGGAACTATACTTTCTAATGTTCAAATAAAATAAAAAAAGATTGTCCAAAATGTATGTCTTGAGAAAAAAAAAAGAACTTGGATTTTAAATCTGGGCCACCATGTGTGTGTGTGTTTGTATTCCAGTGTTCTGTTGTAAACAAATCTTCTACATGTGTATCCTTTCTTCCTGGTTTGGTGCAGAATACAGTCACTGGACCCATAGAAGACATTAATTCTATACTAGGATGAAATCTAATAATCTATTACAGTGATGGCTAACCTTTTCCAGATCAAGTGCCCAAAGCATGTGCACGTGGCCGAACCCCCAAAATGCAATGTGTGCATGGGCCCTGCGCATTTGCACCACCACGTGCATGCATATGGAGCTCTGTGCACGCCCCCTCGCCCCGTGCATGCCCCACCCCCATGCATGTACATGCGGCCTTCTGCATGTGCTCTGACCCCCATGCATGTACATGTGTCCCCTCGCATATGCTCCGCCAACGCACTTGCATGGCAGAGACCCAAAGACCAGCTGGCCGGCGAGAGATCCGTACACATGCATGATGGATCTGAACTGGGGCAATAGCTCGCGTGCCCACAGAGAGGGCGCTGTGTGCCACCTCTGACACGCGTGCCATAGGTTCGCCATTATAGATCTGTTATAATCTTTCCATTTCTGTCAATGAACATAATATATCTATTGTATGTTTATGTGTGTGCATGTATCTACACATAAATACATGTGTATGGATGTGTGTGTGTGTGTGTGTGTGTGTGTGTTTCTTCTAGCCAGGTTTTCCCTACATAGACAAGGTTTTTTTGTAGCTCCAGCTCAGTAGAATCACATCTACTTGATTCTGGGCTTTTTTCCTTTCTAACAGCTAGCAAGCTCTTTCTTAGAAAGGAAAAAAGCCCAGAACCGAGTAGATGTGATTCTACTGAGCTGGAGCTACAAAAAAACCTTGGCTACATAGGGAAAACCTGGCTAGAAGAAAAACACACATAAACCCTACGAAAAAGTAAGAAAATAAATAAATAAACAAACAAACAAACAAACAAACAAACAAACAAATAAATAAATAATTTGTTTTCTCAGGTTTTCGCGGGTGTTTGTATGTAGGTCTTTGATTATTCGGGTCTTCTCCCACGTAAAATTGGAAGTGTCTTGTCTGGTGTTCTCGGCTTCGTGCTTCCAGGAGCAATGTGAGATCGCAGCTGTCTCTTCCTTTTAACTGCTAGTGGGGGTGTGAGCTGATTGGGTGGGAACTTGGCTGTATTCTGATTGGGTGGAGGTGTGTTCTGATTGGGTAGGGGCTTGGCTGTGCTCTGATTGGATGGGGGGTTGGTTGTGCTCTGATTGGATGGGGGTGTGTTCTGTTTGTGTGGGGGCTTGGTTTTGCTTAGCTTAGTCTGAGTTGCAGGGGGATTTGAGCTGGTGAGCTGCATTGTTGTTGTTTGGCTTCGTGTTTGTGGCCGTGCGAACTCTTCATGGTGGGTGTCAGTCTGCTTCATGTATGGATTGGAGGGGTTTAAAATGGCTAATGATGCAGCTGCAGTCTGGCTTCTGGTCCTTGGTCGTGGCTCATTATCAGTGTGGGTTTGAGTCTGCTTTCTGCGTGGATGTGTGGTGGTGACATCCTGTATGGCTCTCGTGAGTGTGGGTCTGGTGTCATTCGTCGTGTTAGGGACTCGTTTGTCAATAAGGGCGGGTTTCCAAATGGCTGGTAGGTGGGAGGTATCGTCTCGTTTGTTCATGCTGTGTGGGGGTTTTTCTATCTCGATGGCTTCTCTGATTATTCTGTTGTTAAAGTGTTCAGTTTTGGCGATAGTTTTTAAAGTCAATATCATGTCCTGTGGCTTTAAGGTGTTGGACCAGGGAAGAAGTTGGTTCCTCTTTTCTGACTCAGTTCTTGTGTTCTTCTATGCGTGCACTTATTCATCTGTTGGTTTGTCTGATGTATGTAGTGGGGCAGGCGGTGCATGGAATTTCATATATTCCTTGATTTTCTAACTCAATTTTGTCTTTGGGGTTCCTTAGGATGGTGGATATTTTTCTGTTTGTGCAGAATGCTGTCTTGATGTTATGTTTGTGGAGGATTTTGCTTATTCTGTCTGTGGTGCCTTTTATGTATGGGAGGAGGGCTTTGCCGTTTTCTTCTTCTCTGTCTTGGATTTTAGTGGGGGTTTCTTTTTGGATTAGGTTGGTGATCTTATTTCTTTGGAATCCATTAGATGTTAGTATGTTAGTGAGAGTGTGTAGTTCGGTTTTTAGGTGTTGTTCGTCAGCTAAGCGTTTTGTTCTGGAAATGAGTGTCTTGGCTACAGAGTTGATCTGGGCAGGGTGGTGATGTGAGAGTGCGTGCAGATAGCGGTTTGTGTGTGTTTTCTTCTGGTAGATAGTGTGTCCTAGGGAGCCATTGGATTTGCTGTAGACCAAGACATCCAGGAAGGGAAGTTGGTTGTTTGCTTCTGTTTCCATGGTGAACTGTATTTTGGGGTGTAGGCTGTTGAGGTGTGTGAGGAAGTTGTCCAGTTTTTCTTTCCCATGTGGCCAGATTATGAAGGTGTCGTCCACATATCTGAGCCAGAGTTTGGGTTTATGATCAGATTTTTCTAGAGCTTGGGTTTCAAAGTATTCCATATAGAGGTTGGCAATGACAGGTGAGAGGGGTGATCCCATGGGTGCTCCTTCTGTTTGTTTGTATTTCTGTCCATTATAGATGAAGTATGTGTTGGATAGGCAATGGTTGGTCAGATCTAAGATGTGCTTGGGAGGGTTATATTTGTTTTGGATAACTGTCAAGGCTTCTTTGATTGGTACTTGGGTGAATTGTATCTGTAAGCTCGTAGGTAACCAATTAGCTAAGGTGACCAGACGTCCCGCTCTTGGCGGGACAGTCCTGCTTTTGAACAATTTGTCCCGCATCCTGCGGCGTTTTTAAAAAGTCCCGATTTTTGGAAAGAATGCACAGCGCAGTGGTGGGTTGCTCCCGGCTGCCTCCTGAGTCCCAGCTGATGGCTGGAGGGAAAAAACCTGTTTAAACTCTTGCTGCGGGGCTTCAAAGGGCCGCCCTACAGCTGATCAGTGTTAAAAGAAAACAAATGAGTAGACCGATGCCTGCAAAAATAGAAAAAACAGCCCCTTAAAGCTTCAGCATAGGTTAATTAGCACAAGTTGATTAGATCGGCTTCCTGACTCTCAGCTGATTTGCTCTCAGCTGTTTTGCTCAGGGCTCTGTAGTTGCTAGCTGCAGAGTGCTGGAGATTTTTTTCCCCTAACTATGCTTTAAAAGCGAAACTGAAATTAAAGCAGGGTCTTTGCTGCAATGTGGCAAAATGAGGCAGAGACTAGATTTCTTTTTCTTTTTCCTCACCAAAAAAGGTAGGTGCAAAACTGCAAACAATGGGAAATTTGAGGAGGAGAGTTCAAGATTTTAAAACACAAAAGAAAAAAAGCTCTATTTAACTAGGGAATTGTAATAATTGAAATACTATTAATTGTATATTGTGTTGAAAGCAGAAATGGTTAAGTTGTGGTTTGGAGGAATATATGGGGAAATTATTTGGTTTATTATTATTGGTAAATATAATTAATTGATTTGTAAGAAATTGGATTGCATGGAAATAATTGGAATATTCATGTTCATATTGATTAATATACAAAAAAGGTAGTTATATAACTAATTGATTTATATTAAAATGTTGAATTTGTATTAAACAACTGTATTACATAATTACATAATTAACCAATGTGAGGATGGATATAAAAATAGATGACAATGGGAAGGGGTGTAATATAGAATAGAAGGGAAAAATTGAATTTGATTAAGATTAGAGATGAGGATGAAGGGTAATATCATTTTTTAAAAAAAATAGATGAGGAATAAATATGGAAAAAAGGAAATATAGAAATTGTAAATTTAATTCAAATGACTAAACACTGTTTAAATTTGTGAACCAGCCAAATATTCTGTTCAAAGAAAATACATTGTATGTTTGTATGTGTGTTTCTAATTATTGCTATTTATTCATATTTGTTCTCTTTTACTCTTTAAAGTTTAACAATTCATTCTTTATCTTAATATCTTTATATTTGTTTGGGGTTGGCTTTCTTGCCTTTCATCTTTTTTTTTGTACAGCAATCTTTCTTCTCAAATCTACCACCTCTCTCTTTTCTTTCCTTCTTTCTTTCTCTTCCCCCCTCTTCTTCTCCTCCCTACTTCTTCTTCATTTCTCCTTCTCCTCCTCTCTTCCTCCCTCTCTTACCCTCACTCCGACTCTAATTTCCCTTCCCTTCCTTCATCCCTCTCTATTGCTGTATCCTTTTATGCATATGGACTACTCAGAAGGCTGAAAAAGTTATTTTTGACTGGTCTGGTCCTCACACATTTGACCAGTCCTCGAATTTACGACTGTCCTCACATTTTACATTTTTGCCCTATCTTGTCATCATGGTGAAGAGAAGCAGTTGTGAAATGAGTGACAAGGTTGTTAAGAATGCTGCATGGGCATAAATGTGAGGATGGTCATAAGTATGAGGACCAGTCAAAAGTGCGAGGACCTGTCAGAAATGACTTTTTTCAGCCCTCTGGTTAGTCCTTTTGTGTATATGGACTACTCAGAGGGCTGAAAAAGTTATTTTTGACTGGTCCTCGCACTTTTGACCAGTCCTCAAACTTACGACTGTCCTCACATTTTACATTTTTTGCCCTATCTTATCACCATGATGAAGAGAAGCAGTTGTGAAATGAGTGACATGGTTGTTAAGAATGCTGCACGGACATAAAGGTGAGGATGGTCATAAATGTGAGGATCAGTCAAAAGTGCGAGGACCTGTCAGAAATGACTTTTTTCTATACACGTAGCCATGGCCACACAGTCACATGACCAGCTAGCCATGACCACCCAGTCACATGACCTCCAAGCCACACCCACAAAATGGTGGGTGTCCCGCTTTACCAATGTTAAAATCTGGTCACCTTACAATTAGCTGATATATGTTTGAGTCAGGAACAAAACTTTATTAGTTAATCAAACTGAATTTCTAAATGTAGTGCTACATAAAGGTTGTGTAATATTGATTTGTTTTCTTTTTACTGTATTTTTTAACTGTATTAACACACATTAATTGTGTGTTAATGTGGAGATTTGATTTTTTTTTACTCTTAAAGGAGAATAAATGGATTTTATGTTTTCATTTATAATTATAAACAACTAACAAGGTTTTTTTTTTATATTGAAATGTATAAAGTAGTAAAAACTTGTAGAAATAGATGGTGATTAATGGGGAAAGAAACTTAATCTTTAGAAAGGTACAAAATGCGGGACCCAGAAGATGCAAAACTAGATTATTTGGAGTTAAGCCAACCTACACATCAAGAAACAATAAGAACTATAATTTGTAAAATGAAGCACAAGGGATTTGTAACCAATCGACATACTGTTTGAAATTCTAATATATGAGAGATGTTTTATGTTTTGTTTGTTTAAAAATAAAAATAATAAAAAAAAAACAATAAGAAAGCCAACTTCATCTGACCTTAAAAAAAAATGTAGAATGTTTGATAAGGCAAACATTCTTTGAGAAATGATTTTGATCGAATTTTGAGCCAATCACTTTTCATTTTCTGTCCTGTTGCTTTGGTCTCTTGTCCGCCACAAATTTAACTGAACTAGATTAGAATGATTGTGAGTGTGTTTCTATATTTCTGCAGCTATGGCTGGCATTCTTAATGCATAACTGAAGTTAACAATACATTGTATAACTGGAACGATGGTGCAGATGAACATATTTTTTAAATCATCTTAAAAGTTCAGTCACTACAGTCCTTCCTTCCATAAAGTTGCTGTTACATAGAATAGCAACTTTAAGCATCAAGCATGATTTTAAAACGTTTTTCCCAGTAATAACTTTTTTTCTTTCTAACAAATTTGGCAATAACACTCAAGGACTGATATTTATGTAAATAAATTAATCAGAATAGAGCTGGAAGGAACCTTGGCGGTCTTGTAGTCCAAGCCCATGGTCAGTGTTGCTATGAATTATTTACTTGTGGAATGAAAGCAGTTAATAAGAGGAAAGATTTTGAATGAAGTACTACTGGAGGGAAAGAATTTCCTCTTCCTCATTTTCTGTTTAAAATTTATAGCCAATTGAGATTAAGGTTTAGTTTATTTATTTCTTTATTGGAATTTGTCAAACAAAAACGAGAACACAAATAAGAAAATAAAAATACAATGACAGGGCATGTTAATGCACTTATGCCCTCTACTAGTTCATGCAACTTGTTAAGACATGGTTTATTTCATTGTGATTGTTGAATAAACCACAGTTCAGTTCATGTAACATGCTAAAACCATTAAGATAAAATTAAACAAAATATATTATGGCTTGTCACAATATGCAAAATCTTTCCTGAATTTAATTTTTAAAACTCAAAAAAGAATTCTTTCATCAAATGATGCATAAATACTATGTGTGCAAATCCGAATCTAATCTGAATGTGCAATTTGATTTGATTTTGCAGTACAATTTGCAGAAGTGAATTTGTATTTACATGCATGGAATCCTACTGAACCCTCAATCAATTTGAAAGCATTAGATTCAGTTTAACACATTGAATTCAGGGAGAAAATGTATCTATGTAATAACTAAAAGTCAACACTGACTTGATGAAACATAATCAACATATTGGATAATTATTCCATTCAGCATGGTGATTGGATTGAACCATCTTTGAATCAAAGTTTCACATTTAAGGGCAAATCTTAATGAGATTAAAGAAATCATAATTATAAATGTAGACATGAAAAGAAGTTCTATTCATATTACACACTAAAGTTCACGAGGGAGGAAAAGGAATAAAAGTGATACTGTGTGCATCATAACATTATTTTGCAAAAAAATGTGAATTTTTATGCTAAGTTACTACAGTGAATACCTGCAATGTCATTTTGCTGCTCTCATCAATTTACCTAGATACCAATTTTCCAGCAATATATTTTGTTCCTATTACTTTCTTTCCTTTATATGTTGATACATACATACATGTGTTGTATATGTACTAGCTAGATAGAGGGAAAATTTGAAGGTATTTATGACATTATTTGATAAACTGGAGAAATTTAATTCACAACATTATTAATCACAGACTTATTTATTTATTTGAATTATCAGATTTCTTCGTTTTTGGTCATTTCTTAGAGACTTGGCAAAATAAGGCTGTGTATAATTGCTTCCACTCATTGCAGAAATATATTATGAGAATTAAATGTACAGTTAAGTCAATGTGTCAGAATTTATTGGTATCAATAAATTAATATAGCACCATAAATAATTAATCTAACTTTCTTTGTGTGTAAGAAAGAATATTGGATTTGTAGTTGGCTGCAGTTCTACAGATTTCAGAGTAGAGAATTCTTTCTGGAAACTCTCTGCCTGGTGTTTCCCAGAAGTGTACTTATATGTTTAAAGTACAGCATCCATGTGTATAATATTTTTATCATAATCTTTTATCTGTTTTTCTTTCTTTACTTAGTACTCCATTTGGACTGCTCTCTGGGTCACATGGAATGTTTTCATTATCTGCTTTTATTTGGAAGTAGGTGGTCTATCTAAGGTAGGTTCCATATTTTGACTGAATGGAATGGAAAATGATTCTGAATTAAAAGAATTACAGGCTGGCTATTTTTTTTTAATATACTGTATTTCATTGATTCTTTTTAAAAATGACTATGGATAATTGTGGATCTTTTGAATTTCTGTTTCCATAATTGCTATAGCATTATTATATGTTTTGGGGAAATCCACTGACATAACGAGATACATCATACATAAATTTCTAAGAGCATCTTTATATGATAATTAGATAAATCCTACTTGTTCTATGTCTGCAAATCTTCAAATAATTATTTTTATGATTAGTTTCTTCTAACTTGTCACAATTCGAACATTTTGTAAGCAATAACATGGAATAACATGGAACTTCTCTGTGGGGGCACCTACCCTCTGGAATCAATTGCCCCCAGAGATAAGGAGAATCCAAGACCTCAGTGCCTTCCGCCGTGCCCTTAAAACCTTCCTTTTCCAGCAAGCCGGGCTGGCCTAATTTTTTAAGTGTTTTTAAGTGTTTTGTTTATTGTTTTTAATTAATGGGGCCAAATTTATTTATATATATTTTTAACTGTATTTTAATACAGTTTATTTATATATATATTTAACTGTATTTTAATATTTGTACTTGATGTTTTACTTGGCTGTTCACCGCCCTGAGTCCTCAGGGAGAAGGGCGGTATACAAATTCAAAATAAAATAAAAAATAAATAAAAAATAAATTATTCCAAGCAGATATTTGCTGGTATTTTCATATTATTTTGTTTGGTTTTCTGATTTGCAAAAACTTTAATAATTCATTTTGGAACTGATTGAGACTATATTGCTGTTATTGTTTTTTTTACTCTACTTTCCTGAAGTTGTTTGAGCTTGTTAATTGTTCTGTCATTCTATCCATTCTGTGGCCAAAAGTAGCTCACAATATGAACCACCAGCTTGTAGAGCAGAAGATTCTTGACAACCATCTTTTTTCATAAATTCCTACTATTTAAGGACAGTATAGCCTTAATACAAATATTGAAGCAAAGTTCCCTTCTGTAGCTTTTCCCGCCTAATTTTTATTAAACTGGTTTAGAGTCAAGCCCATGGCAACACAGGACAGGGGCAGCCAAGCTGATAAATGAAGATACACTGATTATGAGACCAATAGAAGAGAATATATGTAGCTTGGATTGAACTGTGGAATCCTTGGTGCTATCTGTCCTTGGTTGTTTATGCAGACATTTTGTTACCAGACTATGTAACATCTTCAGTGCTAGAACAATATAGGGTTTGGTCTCTGTTTATATATAGAAGCTTGCTCTGACAGAGTTGATGGGAGTGTTGTTTTTTCCTTCATAGTTCCTTGATTAGGCTGTTGTTTGCTGCTTGATTATCTTGGTATTAATCTTGGTGTTAATCCTTGTTTAGCTAGGTGATGATTGCTGGCAAGGAGCATTTTTAGCATTTTGTTTTGTTTTGTTTTCTTTTTAGTATTTTGGTTGTCCCTTTTAAATTGTGTGTAAATGTCATTGTTTATTTCTATGTGCCTGTTGTTAAAGGCAAGGGAACCTAGTTCCATTAACAGAGCAATTCTGTCTGTCTGGAAAAGTACTGACCAGATGCCCATAAAGTACCATAAATTTGTTCATTAAATTTAGAAATAAGCAATGATGCTGATATTGGCTTAAACATAATTTAGAAAGGGAAATTAAGTATTAATGTTGATGTATTACATTGGATAAGATTTAAAAATACATAAAAATACATACATACATTTTTAAAATATCCTCTTGCTTCAGTTTAGCATGAGATTGCATATTAAAATTTATAAAATAAGTTGTTTTTTCTGTTTTAATTTTCATAATGTATTATTTTGTATTATGTTTACTTTTTTTCTAATCTTCTCTAAGTAGTATGAAAGGAGTCCAAGAGTAGAGTGAAGATCTCTGTGTACAGTCTGTTGAAAAATTTGTGTTTGTTTTTCACTTTAGTTTACTCTCAACATACTGATATAGTCAATCCCTGTATCCAGATCAGGGCAAGTATACATGTCAGTTAGCAAAAGATATAGCTTGATGCTTATATAATAAACATCAATAAGAGTTAACTAGCAACGGGGAACAATAGGAGAAAGAGAGAGATAGATGAAGAAGTAAGAAATAAAAATTAAAGAAGCAGAAGACTTCTTATCAACAATCTATATTATCTGCACCTATAAATTGAAAGGGCAGACCACTGAAAATAGTACTAAGAATATTTGGCATGGACAGACTTAAAAAGGAGTGGCCTTTGGTTATTCCAGCTTTAACCTTTTTTCTAGACATAACTGCAGTAGAAAGGAAGTAAGGCAGGTTAATCCTTCCTCTATTCTGCATCATAAAGGAAAAAAATTGGTGGACAGGAATGGTAGTCAACCGAACTGATAGTAATACATGCATTTCATTGACAGAAAATGCTGTATAGCTTCAGATTGTGGAATATAAAGGCATAATTTACATATGTTAAGTCCAAATGGAAGTGAAATTAGAGAAAGAGTAAATGCTGCTGAGTATGGCATTTGTATGATGTGCTTTGCTAACACATAGTAATTTTATTGATTATGATGCTGTAGTTAAATGCAGTGCAAGCATAAATTAAAACAATAATTGAAACAGGAAAATGATTAATATTATAAAATATATGAAATATATTTAAATAACTTTTATATAATTAAATTGAATATATATAAAATAAGGGGCTCAGTTTGGGGTTGAGCCAAACTGTCAGTGATATATTAACCTCTGTATTTATTTCTTAAAAACAACTAAAGAAGGATTGACCCCCCAAAAAATTGTAGTGGGGTTCTTTTTAGTTCTTGTTTTAACTTCAAATAGTCTGATTCTAAACATGCTGTGAAAAATGGGAAAAGGCCATTTATAGAAAGTGCTGCTTGCTGTGATGGATCCAGAGGGAAAATTTAATCAGAGCCTAATGTTTTGTTCTTATTACTTTGCTCTTCCCCAAGTACCTTTTAGATCAGTTAAATCTTTACAAATATATTCTGTCATAATAGGATTCACTAAGTTCAAATATTCTCAATTGATTCTATGCTATCAAATTTGGACTCATTTCTTAGGGACCACATAGATAATGCTTATATGAATACATTTAAATGATTTCAAATCCTGCAGTCAAAGCCTTTGGGTTGTTTTTAACTTTCTTCTATCAATTAATAATTTGTTTTATTTTGTTCCTAATGATTTTTCTCAATTATAAATTCAATTTCAATAAAAATTCAGTATCGGATGTTCTAAAAAGTGTTGGCATGATGGCATGGCGAAAGTCAGTAGAATTTGTGATCCTTGAAACAGTTAAGTATTTTTTTTTGTTGGCTACCATGTTAATTTGATCTTTATAAAGAAGACAAAAAGAGATTTTAGTCTAGTGTGAAAGGAAGTCTCTGGATTTCAGAAATCAATGATTCTGATAATTGCCTAAGTGTTGAATGCTATGCATGAATAATGTAAGACAGTTTTGTGTAAATGTGCAAAAGTCAAGTCAAACTATCCTTGTAATGTGTCATATTGTCAATCGCAAGCAATTTCCAGTGTTTTCAAAAACCACCAGCAGCAATTTACAGGAAAGATGAGAGATGTTACCATACAGTATCTGATATTTTCTTGATTTAAACTTTTGTTAGGAAAAGCTGCTAAGTCAGATATGGAATTTTAGTGAATATACGAAATTTAGTGGAATACTTTTTAAAGCTAGGCTTCATCTCTATGTTGGGATTGTTAAAAGCTCAGCACAAAAATTGATGTATAAAGATTTCCATTTTCAAGGACTATTATATACAATTGTGTTTGGTATTTGCACAATGTGATGATGTATATTGACATTTTATACCACATTAATATCTTATTTAAATATCACCACTCAGAAAGACATGCCAATAGTTTGATGGTAAATGTTTCTGACAGCTTGTAAGAAAATAATACATGAAGAATTTATTTTATTATCCTTCTAGAGCTAATGGTCACAGTTCATTTAGAAATTTAGAGGGAAAAGTTCATTTAAACACCTTACATTAAGTTATTTTTAGAAGAGCCTTTCTAGGAGCTTGGGGAGGGCGAAAACGGCCTTCTCAAACCCCTGGGGGACTTCCAGACACTGGAAACGGCCTGTTTGCTGGTCCCCCCGGAAATTGGCAAACGGACCATTTCCGGCTGCTAGAAAGGCTCTGGAGCCTGAGGAAGAGCAAAAAACAGGCCTTCCAGTTCCACTGGAAGTTGGCAAATAGGCCATTTCTGGCCTCCAGAGGGCCTCCGGGGGATGGCGAAAGCTGTTTTTGCCCTCCCCATGCTCCTAGAAAGGCACTGGAGGCTGGGGAGAGAGAAAAATGGACTTTCCCCACCACCCCCCGAGACCCTCCAGAGGCGGGAAACAGCCAGAAGGCCCAAAAATCAGCTGGCCGGTACGGGCATGCAGACCGGAACTGAGCTCACTGATATGGCTACATGTGCCACCTGTGGCATGCATGCCATAGGTTCGCCATCACGGATGTAGGTCATCCCTCAGGGTAAGTCAAAATAGTTTTACATCTATATCTGACTTAAAAGCAAAATTAAAATAGATCTAAAATATCAATTGTATTTGGACTTATCTGTAATCATCTGCCAACGTTCT
Source organism: Arizona elegans (assembly GCA_022577455.1). Taxonomy (NCBI): domain Eukaryota; kingdom Metazoa; phylum Chordata; class Lepidosauria; order Squamata; family Colubridae; genus Arizona; species Arizona elegans. Next base: position 28,722,791 of record JAKOOJ010000002.1, on the reverse strand, counting down.
AAACCATTACTCCGCAAGATTTTTAAAAATTGGTTATCCAAGAATGTTGAAAAGAAACACATCAACATGGTTGCTCCTATCTTTATACAATAATGATTTATGAGCATCAGTAATTATATAAATATTGCAAAAGTCTAACAAAACATTTTTACATTGTATTGCATTGGATATATCAAAATTTTTGAGAGTTCTTTCCTTCCATGCCTCTGCTATTAGTACATTTTGAAAAATGGCAAGACTTGTATCATTTTTCCTTGGCTGTAGGGAACATTTATCATCCGGAGCTGATAAAGAATGGCATTTTATAGACTTTCTGCCAGAAAATGGGAAGGGGCTTTTGTTAATAAAGTTAATCATTAACAGAATTGGAAACTAGGCTTTCTTAGCCAAAGATGCCATCTTCAATTTACAATCTGTTTGGGGGATTGTGAGGAAAAATCATTATCACACTTGTTATTATATTTCACACTCCATAGCCAGAATTATAAACATAGCTAATATTTGAGGCATGTGTTCTATCTGTAGAATTGATTTAAATGAACTTTTAATGACTTTAAAGCACACACACCATTCTTTGAAATAGGACATCTAACACTTAGATGTCACAGTTAAGAAAACCATATTGGATTAGTTTGGTTTTTACTTCCAAAAAGTTGTTCAAATAGGAAACTGCATTATTGTATATCAGATCCCTGGTTCATCAAGCTCAATTATTTAATAGCTGGCAAGGATTTTCCAAGATTTCAGTCAGAACACTTTTCCATTGACCTGGGAGTTTAGCATACAAAGCATGTTCTTTGCAACTTAGGATCTTTTCCAAAAGCAGCCATCTCTTGGCATCTTAAAGACTACAAATTATGCTGACATATTTTTTTCTCTCTCCATTACTTAGTTGAATTGTTGAATAAAAATAAAACATCTATTGTATCCCTTTTATATCTAAATAAGTAGCAAGAAACATAGGCCTTTGATAACAGCTGCTGGATTTACATACACATACACACACAGGAAGGAGGAGGGGGAGAAGTACTTTCATGCTGTCCTATGATTGTTTTCTCCATTATAGTCCTCAGAATGTTAAGGTTTTCCCCTCATAAGCTAACAGTACATCTAACAGACCAACCAGCCAGGACCACATATTTGTATGGTGGTGGTGAACTAGAAAACAAGGAGAAAGGTCAGCCATCTGCTCTGTTTATGAAGCTCATTGAAGTGATGAAAAGGTAGCCCAGTATCTTGAACACAAAGTAGTGAGAGACAAGTTGGTGAAATATGGTGAATGTTCCTTTAGTGGCCAGCCTACTAACGTGCAGTCCAGCATTCATGCTATAAAATTGACTTCACAGAGATAAAAGTTGGGCTGAATTAATTAAACTGAGCTAATGAAAGTTAATTGGCTTCTATTCTACAGAATGATATAGATCTCTACTGACACTATAGAAAGCTATAGAATAGGCATTGTGTTGATCAATGCAAACTTGTACAAAACTGGTTGCAGATTGCTTGAATATATTATGACATTATACTCATTATTTTTCATGTTTTAATATTAAATTAAAAATCCTTTTCAGAGATCATCTAGTTCTGTACTAAATCTTTTCCCAGGTTTCTGGTTGGAAGTTTATCACCCAGAAGGCATTGTGCAAATACTTTGTTTGTCCCTACTTGAAGTTTTATTGTGGTAGAAAAAATATTACACTGGAAAAATGGTGGAAAAACAGAGGAGAATTATGAATGAAAAAAACGATATCTTGCCTTACATGTATTTCCACTACTGAGGTCCCAATACATTTTACTACTACAATTTGAGATCCATTTTATAATCTACTTAATTTGTTTTAACTGCAAAATGAAATATAAAATGGCAACTCATTTGACAGTTGGAACATTATGTTTTTCCTTTTTTTAATTTCCAGTAAATTTGACATCCAAATGTTGAAATTGATAAAATTTGTTTTTAATAAAGATTTCTCCCTTTAACTCTTCCTTACTGAAGAGAACTTGTATTTTGATTGCATGCTGTCAGATTGCATGCTCTTAAAACCTTCATTCAAGATTTGAAGAGAAGAAAATGAAAGTTCGGTCATTCAGTACATTATGAGTAAGCCCAAAGATATCTCATATACTTCTGAAGGCACTCAGAAGTATTAATTGTTGGAAATAAAGTAATATTATTAGTAATAACTACATAGCTTAGGGAAGCTGCATTGCCTTTCGAGGTGGCATATATTGTTTACAATTGTGAACATGATTAAGAGATACAAAAATAAAGTTGATAACAACTCTCTGCCTGATTGCATATGTATTAAAACATTGTAAATATTAACAAATGTTAGCTACTGTGAAAATACATTGAAACAACTAGAAAATATGGGAGGAAATAATATTCTGATTCATTTTCAAGGGAATTAGTTGTTAATATGTTTAGTTTTTTATTTGTATACTAGCTGTGGCCCAGTCTGGTGCTTCCGCTGGGCTAAAAGAGTGAGCCTGAAGTTCCAAACTCTCCATGAACCTTTGGTGGGCGTGGCCAACTTGACGTCACTTACTTTCATCAGTCACATGACGGCCCCCAAGCCACGCCTACCCAGCTGATGATTAGGGCAGAGAACCAGTTGCTAAAAAACAATGGGAACAACAAAATCCTCCCTCTCTGTCGTCCCCCTCTCTCTTTGTATCTCTCTATGTCTCTCTCTCTCTCCCCCTATCTCTGTATCTCTCTATGTCTCTCTACCCCCCTTTGTATTTCTCTATGTGTTTCTCTTTCCCCCTGTCTCTGTATCTCTATGTCTCTCTCTTTTCCCCCTCTCTCTGTATCTCTCTGTTTCTCTCTCTCCCACCCTCTCTCTCTGTATCTCTGTATGTGTCTCTCCCTCCCCGTCTCTCTGTATTTCTCTATGTCTCTCTCTCCCTCTCTCTTTGTTTATCTCTGTCTCTGGCCTGGCCTCTTCTGCATCATTCTGCAAGGGCTTCCCGGCAGGGAGCCGGCTGCCTACCTGCCGAGCCTGGTGGCAGGATACGGCCCTTCCAAATGTGCAGTTTCTTGGAAGCAATATGGAGAGTCTAAATATAAGGAGCAGAAATCTGTTGAGCGTAATCAGGGCTGGGAGGCTGTCATGTTGGTTTTACGTTCAGCAGATGGCACTGTTTTTCAATGTTTTTCAATGTTTGTCAATGCCTTTCAATGTATTCCAATGTTTTTCATGTTTTTACCTGTGGCAGGTGTGACATGTATATAATATAGATATATAAAAACACGCCTGTAGTCGAATGCAACATTGTGTCAAAATTTGAAAGCAATCAGTGAAGAACTTTCGGAGATGTGCAGTTATGTACAAATGGACATTTACATTTTTATTTATATAGATATAGAATGCACCAAACACACAAAATAATAGAGGGTCTCTTAAACTAAAATCAAATGCAAATATGAAATATAAAATGAAATTAAACCACCAATAACAAGTGACATCAGTGGAACAGAAACAAAAGGCATTCAAGTAAGTTAAAATTTAAAAAATTTGGAAAAAGAAATGAAATAGCCTTTAAAATGCCAAAAGTAATCTCAAAATAAGTTTGAGGTGAGCACTAAACTTATTCAACAGAAGAAGAAAGTCTCAAAAGATATATAAACCTTGAGATATATATTAGTATACAGTATGGAGAAGAAGATGGTTATTGCAGGGCAATATAATATCAGCACTCCTGTGTGACTGAATTCCAAAATTTGTACATGAATAATAATATTACTTAGACAATTCAACAATCACAAATAGAAGTAACTTTTTGAAATTCCCAGGTTTCTACTCCAGGTGAAATATTACAGAATGCAGATAGGCATTCATTTAAAACATGAAGTTCATGTTTTAAAGTGTACGTCCTGGAATTTCCTCTTAGGGGAATGTGGGAAGTTTTAATAGGCACCAGACTAGGTTCAAGAAGCACTTAAAACTGCTAGAGGAAAGTATCATTGCTTTCTTATTTTGAAAACATAACATTCAATTGTTGTACTACTTTTTTTTTTTTATTCTTAGGCACAAAATAAAATCAGGTGTTTGGTAGACAAGAAATAAGAGCTTGAAAGGTTTATAGTAATTGAACCACAAATAGTTTTTAGCTTGTAAAATATTTGGGAAAATAAATTGAAAATTCAATTAACTAAATTCATTAATTGGAAAGGGATTATGTATGTACTGTATGCATGGGCTAGAATTCACATGCTGTCCCAAACCTTGACGTTAGGGAGTTTACATTATAGTATTATGCAAGTTAATATAATGAAGGAAGATTAAACTAGAAGATCCAAAAGGGAAAAATAATCAGATATGTAATGATCTTACATATCATTGCCATAGTGATGTGGCAAATTTTATGTGGTATAAAATCTTCCTCTGGCATAATACCCTACTGTTGAATGGTTAAATTTCACACACACTGGTCATCCAAGAAAGTTGTTCAATCCATAATAACACTAATTCTGAATTTTGTATAAGGAAAGGTGAGAGCACTTTGTGTGCCTTCGGCATTTAGTCATGCCTGTCACATAACCATGGAGACATCTTTGGACAGCGCTGACTCTTCGGCTTTGAAACGGAGATGAGCACAACCCCTAGAGCTGGAAATGACTAGTACCCATATGCGGGGAACCTTTACCTTTATGAAGAAGATTCCATTGTTCTGACTTGGCAACAGCAACTTCCTGTGCTCAAAGCTGGAACCAGCTTTCTGTTTTCCTATAGTACTAAGAGTAGATTTAATAATAGTGTATTTAATTTTTCCACGTTAGTTTAAATCTGTGTCAACTTTGGCAATTTTAAGACCCTCATAGAGACCATAAAGTAAATTTTAAAAGCTCCAATGATCTGTACCACAGTATTAAATTTAAAGTTATAGGAACAACCATGTCATCTGAGAAACCATTTATAAGAGGTTCTTGTATTAAATGTCAAAACCAATTACTGGAACTATCTGCTCTGCCCTTCCATGTTAATATAGTGGAAACATTGTTCCCACGTTAACAGGTAAGAAATATCATTGGGTTTGTCAAACTTGCATTAACTGAGTTTATAGGATATAGTAATGAGAGACAAAAGAGATCATTAACCTGACTACAGAATAGAACAAAAAGAACTTTAGAAGTGTGTCAGGCATTGTTCTTTACATCATTGGTCTCTGGGTAAGTCTAAGTGCGAGTGGGATTTGCAGCAGGAATAAGAGAACTGTTTTTCATGCAGATTTATATCAAAATGAAAACAATGAGAAAACTGAAGTAGGAATAGGTTAGAGAATGGAACCTGCTCTTCTGTATTCCATAGATAAGGTTGTTATACAGCATCCTGTATTTAACACATGAGAGAGACAAATGCTTTATTTATTCCCTGGACCTGGCTGTATTAGCAAATTACCGTCCGGTCTCCAACTTTCGCTTTGTGGCGAAGGTTGTTGAGAGTGTGGTGGCATGACAGCTCCCTCAGTACCTGGATGAAGCTGTCTATCTGGACCCTTACCAGTCGGGCTTCAGACAGGGGTACAGCACGGAAATGACATTGGTCGCATTGGTGGATGATCTCTGGAGGGCTCGGGACAGAGGTTGTTCCTCTGTTCTAGTCCTATTAGATCTCTCAGCGGCTTTTGATACCATCGACCATGGTATCATGTTGCAGCGGTTGAGGGGGTTAGGAATAGGAGGCACTGTGTTGCGGTGGTTCTCCTCCTTCCTCTCCAACTGCTCGCAGTTTGTGTTGGCAGGGGGGCAGAGGTCGACCTCGAGGCGCCTCGCTTGGGGGGTGCCGCAAGGATCGGTCCTCTCGCCCCTTCTGTTCAACATTTATATGAAGCCACTGGATGAGATCATCCATGATTTTGGGGTGAGCGTACATCAGTACACTGATGACACTCAGTTGTACATCTCCATCCCAGACCACCCCAATGATGCCCTTGACGTGATGTCCCGCTGCCTGGAGGCCGTACGGGTCTGGATGGGGAGAAATAGGCTCAGACTCAACCCTTCCAAGACCAAGTAGCTGTGGCTACCGGCGTCCCGGTATAGTCAGCTGATGCCTTTGCTGTCTATAGGGGATGAATCTTTACCCCCCACAGAGAGGGCTCGCAATCTGGGCGTCCTCCTGGATGCACAGCTGTCTTTAGAAGAGCATATGACAGCCGTGGCCATGGGGACTTTCTATCAGGTCCAGTTGCGTCCCTTTCTGGACTGGGATGCCTTGCGCACAGACACTCACGCCCTTGTTACCTCCCGGTTGGACTATTGTAATGCTCACTACATGGGGCTCCCCTTGAAGAGCACTCGGAGGCTCCAGCTGTTCCAGAAAGCGGCCGCGCGGGTAATTATGGGTGCAACTCATTGCGCCCATGTAACACCTCTCCTGCGCAAGCTGCACTGGCTCCCAGTGGTCTTCCGGGTGCGATTCAAGGTGTTGGTTACCACCTTTAAAGTGCTCCATGGCTCAGGACCTGGGTACTTACGAGACCACATTCTGCCACCAATAGCCTCCCACTAACCAGTTCGCTCCCACAGAGAGGGACTCCTCAGGGTGCCGTCGGCCAAATTATGTCAGCTGGCGACACCCGGGGAAGAGCCTTCTCTGTGGGAGCCCCTGCCCTTTGGAATGAACTGCCCCCGCACATACGTAAGATCTCTGACCTCCAAGTTTTCCGCTGTGTTCTTAAGACCCTGCTCTTCCGACAGGCAGGGCTAGCTTCATAATTGAGTTTTAAATTCGGAGTTCTTAAATTTTTTGGGTTTTTTAGTTAATTTTGGCCTTAAATGTAATACTTTTAAGAATTTTTAAATTTAAATTGTGATTTTTGTATTGTGTTTTACCTGGCTGTACACCGCTCCGAGTCACTCGGGAGAGGGGCGGTATAGAAATAAAATTATCCTTATCCTTTATTTGACACAAAATTATTGTAAAATGTAAATGTGGACTGATTGAGAAATAAGCTCAAAAAAATGGAACTTTCTTAGTATTGTCAGAAAGAGCACAGTGTGGTTATTAAAATGCCTATACACATTGCCTCTATGATCTCCCCACACACTTATATTTAATATTCTAAAGTTTAGGACCTAAAATCTACCCAGAGGATCTTCTCTTTTCTGAACACAATAATGGCTGGTGAAACAGTTTCCTTCAAAGACTGCCTGCGATACTTACCTTCTCTTCTTTTCTTCCCGCTATCAAAGACTTTTGTTAATTATTTAGTAATGGAATATCTTGAGATCTTGACATTTCTGTAGTAATAGTCTGTTTAATCAGCTTCAAAATGTACTCAGTGATATTGATTATCATGATTTCTACTTTAAAAAATAATATGTTCATATCTGGGCTTTAGAATCAAGAAAATGGCTGTGATGGAAAGCATCTATAATACTTTCAAGTACTACTTCTGAAAGCATTTAATCTACTTTTCTTAAAGGTGCTTCAGGTCTTAGCAGGTCTTCACTTGCTGCAAATTCTTGAACTAAACACGTCTTCTCCTAAAGTTGTGCAGAAGCATAAATTATTGAAGCCAGGAAAAGAGGTAGTTGCTTTAAACAGTTGCAGGCATAAGGTTTGTGAATAATGTGAAACCCAAGCATAGTAATTAAACCTCCATAGGAGCCAGAGGTTATGAATCAGCTCTTCTAGTGTGAAATATGTTTAAAAGTCTTATTTGTCTGGTTCATAAGAAAACCTAAGAGACTCTTTGCAGTTCTTTACATTACAATTCCAGAAGATACACTGAAATTAAATGATCTGCAGGAGACAACAATGTTTTCCAACTTCTACTTTTTTAACAATGATAACCTCTTCTTATCAATTAGACTGCAGAAATCAAGAAGTCATTTAGGAGATGATAAGGAATCTAAGCATCAAAGGATTTTTTCCCCACAAGCCACAGAATAGGTACTTAAAGATACATTTTTGAGCATTTTTGACAGTTTTTTCTATCTTCTTGAGCAGATACAATTTTGTATCCAAACTTAAATTTTGTCCTGATAAAATAGAAAGTAAATTTCATTAGCTCAGTTTCATGTCTAGAAGATTTGCAAGACAAGGATGATATCAAATACAAACATGCAGAGATGTAATATATGTTGAAGTTTCCCTGAACATTTTTAAAGGTTATTTTAAGTATGTTTGTTTTATGGACCCATGATACAAATCTTTTTTTTCCTGATGCAGCCAAGTAGCTGCACAAACCTGAAGCATACTAAGGAACAAAGTATTACTGGCACTGTTTGGCTTTGCACTTATTTTGAAGCCTGCCTAGTGTGGTATAATGTATTAGTCTTGCTCTAGTCACATTCATGTAAATACCTACATGAATATATATTTACATGCCTGTGACTCATTCAGTATCAAAACAGACAATATTAGCTTTAGTAAAATAAAAGAACAAATATGTAAAATATGCATATAAGTTAACATTTTTCCACAATTTGGGAATATTTATAATCAGATTCCACAGACTGACATGCATTTTCTTTGGTCATCACACAGAAACATCTTACATAGTGCTATAATAAGAGACTTTGTGATGAATAAGATGAGAATGTTCACAATATTCAGTTAGTTATGTGTGAATTGTTTTAATTTTGTACATGACTGTAGATCTGTTTGGTGTGCACCATTAAAAATTTTAAGAGTAAATTTATAATGTTTAGTTGAATACTACAGTTATACTATCTCTTATAAAATAAGTGTTACAGTATAAGTGTGCATTTGTGGAAAATATAACTGATAATTAGGGCTAGACCCTAATTTTTTTTTAGGGATTGAAAAATATGAAAGGAAACCTTGTTCCATTCTCATTCCTGTTATCTGACAGATTTACTAAAATAGAGTAGTATATAATATTCTGGATGCCAATATGTTGAGTTGCTTTAGAACAAGGTTCCCTTAGCTGATCAGTATCAACCCCCAAGATTTATAGTGTTAGAATATCCAAAGAATCAATGTTGTTGTTGTTGTTGTTGTTGTTGTTGTTGTTGGTTAAATAGTCAGCTAGATGTTTAAATTGGATTGGGCATTTTTATCAAATCATTCTCAAGGAACTAGGATATATTATTATTACATTACTATTCCAACGTTATTCTAGGATTCTTAGCTCTATGTTAGCTGCAGAGACAGAAAAGGAAAGCCAATATTTAATAGGCAATAAAGCAATGGAAAGAATAATGAATTGTCTAATTTGGAAAACACTTTTTAGTTAATATACTTTGATAGCCATACTACGAACATTACCAAATCTTATGACTATGCATTTGTAAAAGAAACCCGCAGCAGTAACAACAATAATATTTAGATCACGAAAGAGAAAGTAATAAATGTAAAGTTTAAATATTCAAAAACCAAATAACTTTTTAAAAGGAATTTGTATCACTGCCTCGATTAAAAAATGCAATGTATTGGGTGAGACCCAGCAATTTTTGTAGCTATCTCGTTGAGTAATAGCATTTCAGAATTTCATGCATGCGTGAAACACGGCTAAGCTCCAAGGAACCCACAGTTATTTCACGAAACATGAAATAGTCCATATTCTATTTTAACAGTTGCTTCTATTTTTTTCAATTTTACATTTTATTGGCATTACACTACTCCAGGGACAGTAATAACAGAAGATGGTGAGATATAGAATGTGACTCTAAATTAATACAATTTTGTCATGTTATATTATGTAGCATATAATTAAGTTCCATGCAGACGATCAAAATCAAGGAAACAAAAATTACCAGATTTTATTAAGCTATTTTTTTTTATTGCAAAAGTTTTACAATTACATTTTCACCCCTTTTTTCCCCCCTCATCCCACCCCAAACTTCCCAACCTCCCTAACCCACCCTAACCCTCCCCTCTCCCCCAGACTTCCACACAGTATACTCATATCAAGTAGAAGGAAAAACCCTCATTTGTATATAAAACTTGAACCCCTCCCTCCCCCTTAAAAATTTTCATCTTCATTACATTAACCTATTTCTTTCTTAATATAACATTTTCAAATAAATTTTCATCCTCATTACCTTAAAATATTTCTATCTTAATATAATATTTTGAAATAAATTTTTCATCCTCATTACCTTAAAATATTTCTATCTTAATATAACATTCTCAAATAAAAGCTATTTGATACTTCCTAGTTTGATATTTGTTCTGAACATAATCTATCCACCTCTTCCATTCCCATTCATAAGTCTCTTGTGAACAATCTTTTAGATATGCTGAAATCTTCGCCATCTCTGCGAAACTGGCCATCTTCAAAATCCATTCCTCAATCGTAGGCAGCGCTTCATTTTTCCAGTATTTACCTACCAACAATCTTGCTGCTGTTATCATATGCAATATCAGTTTTGTTTCACCCAATGTAAAACCCTTAGCTATACCCAATAAAAACAATTGTGGAGAAAATTGAATTTTTTTCTTCAAAACATTTTGCATGACCCACCAAATTTTTATCCAAAAGGCCTTAACTTTCTTACAGGTCCACCAAATGTGATAATATGTAGCATCTAGACAATCACATTCCAACATTTAGGCTGCACATTAGGGTACATACACGACAATTTTTTGGGGTCTAAATGCCATCTGTAAAATATTTTATAAAAATTTTCCCTCAAATTCTGCGACTGTGTAAATTTAACATTCTGAACCCAAATTTTTTCCCATGTTTCCAACATCACTGGTTCCTCAAAATTTTGTGCCCACTTAATCATACAATCTTTAACTAGTTCAGTTTCTGAATCCCTTTCTAACAAAACATTATAAAGTCTTTTAATATGCATTGGACCTTTCTCTTTTATGTGTCTGACCAATTCTTCCTCATACATCATAATACCAGTTTTTTGGTCGTCTTTCCATCTCAATTGCAATTGATTATATTGTAACCAAGTTAGATTAATCCCTTCAGCCAACAATGTCTGTAAGGTCTTCAGCTGCCATCTGCCCGCATCTGTAAAAAGAACCTCTTTATATAAACCCCCCGAATGACATTATATTTGTATTCCACAAAGTATGACCAAGATCCAGCCATAGCGGTATTTTATAATCCCAATTGATTCGGTGCTTCTTCCAAACTCTCAACAAAGAATCTCTAAGTATATGGCTTTTGAATACTTTATCCACTTTACTATCATAAAATAAGTAGGCGTGCCATCCAAGTTCCAAATCAAAACTTTCTGCATTTAATATTCCAGTCTTTTTTCCTCCAAACCAATCACTTGCTAAAGTCAAAGCTGCTGCATCATAATATAACTGTAGATTTGGAAGTTTGAGACCTCCCCTTTCTGGAACGTCTTGCATAATTTTCAATTTTACTCTTGGTTTTTTCTCGTTCCAGACAAACTTGTTCACTCCAGTTTGCCATACTTTTAGTTGTTTATCATTTTTGAGCACCGGAATCATTTGAAACAAAAAAAGAAATCTTGGCAAAATATTCATCTTAACTGCTGCTATTATTCCAAGTAAAGACAGCTGCAGTTTTTTCCAAGTCTCCATATCTTTTTGCACCTCTCGCCACAACACCTCATAATTATTTTGAAACAATTTCATATTTGATTCTGCAACCTGAACTCCTAGATATTTTACCTTTGGTACAATCTCAAAACCTGCCCTCCTTTCAAGCTCAAGTTTACGATCTTGTGTCATATTTTTGACTACCATCTTAGTTTTTTTCTGGTTCAATCTAAAACCTGAAACTTTACCATAGTCTTGTATAATGTCCTTCATCTGGATTATTGATTCAATTGGCTGTGTTAGGGTAACAACCAGATCATCTGCAAATGCCTTTATTCTATAATCCTCTTGCCTTATCATTATACCTTTCAAGGTATTAGAGTCCCTTATTGTGTTTAACAAGACTTCTAGTGTTAAAATAAACAACAATGGGGACAATGGACATCCCTGTCTTGTTCCTTTTTCGATTTTAAACTCTGTTGTCAAACTTCCATTAATAATAATCTGTGCCTTTTGATCTTGATAAATTGCTGAGACCGCCTGTATAAATTGGTCCCCAAAGTCCATCCTTTTTAAAGTCTTGAGTAGAAAATTCCAGTCCACTTTATCAAAGGCCTTCTCTGCATCCAGAAAAACCAGCACTGCAGGGATCTGTTTATTCTTCTCAAGATATTCCAATAAGTCTATTACTTGCCTTACATTGTCATTCATGTGCCTACCCTCAATAAATCCCGCTTGATCATCATGAATCACCTTTTGAATTACTGGCATCAATCTGTTGGCTAGTACTTTTGCATAAATTTTATAATCCGTATTCAAAAGAGATATTGGTCTGTAATTCTCTGGTTTTTTGGGACCACCTTGTTCTTTTGGTATCAAAGAAATATAAGCTGTAGTCCATGATGGGGGTACTTTTCCCCCTTGTTGTATATTACAAAATAAGTCTCTAAGTTGTTCCACCATTTCTGCCTGCAAAGTTTTATAGTACACTGCAGTCAGACCATCCGTTCCAGGAGCTCTAGCTGTTTTTAATTGTTTTATTGCTGCTATTATCTCCTCCTCTGTTATAGGATAATTCATTCTTTCCTTTTGTTGCTCAGTAATTTTTGTAACTCTTTTGTTGTCTAAGTATTTTTCTATAAGTCCATTCTGCACCTCCTCTCTAGCATATAGTTTAGTGTAATATTCAAGAAAGGCTTCTTTTATTAATTTCTGTTGAAAAACTTCTTTCCCTCCGATATCAATACTATCAATAGTCCGTATGCTCTGTTTCTTCCTCAATGTGTAGGCCAACCACCTGCCCGGTTTATTGGCGTTGCAGAATGTATTATGCTTCGCATATTGTAGATTTGTTGCAACTTGTTCCGCTATAAGCATTTGGAATTGATCTTTCAAAAGTTTTATGACACCACGTATTCTTTCATCTGTTGGGTTTTTGATAAGTAACTGTTCTTTGTTCTTTATTTCTGCTTCCAATTCAAGTCTTTTCTTTTGTCGGGTCAATCTATGTTTAGAGTTCATATGAATAAGCACCCCTCTCATGTAAGCTTTGCTTGCGTCCCCCACAATTTCCATTGGGGTGCCTTTATTCAAATTCATTTCAAAAAACTCTTTCAAATACTTTTTAAGTTCTATTATATTTTTTTCATATCTGAACAAGTTTTCATTTAATCTCCAAGAGCGTCTCTCAGTCTTGCATGTCTCAATTTCTATCCACACTGGGCTATGATCAGTCAAAGTTCTTGGCAGAATCTTTGTTCTTTTTGTCCTAACAAGTAAGTCATCTGACAACAAAATGAAATCAATCCTAGAGAAGGATCTATGTCTATCAGAAAAGAAAGTATAATCCAGTTCTTTTGGGTTATGTATTCTCCAAATATCTTTTAATTCCAAGTCTTCTTTCATATCAAAAAAGGTCTGTGGTAATCTAATCCTTGACTTCGCCAAAGTCTTTTTATCTAATTTAGAATCAATTACTCCATTCCAATCTCCCATAATTAAAATAGATCTATAATCCCATTGTAGTATTTTAGTATGTAGCATTTTATAAAAATAGTCCTGTTGTTGATTGGGAGCATAAATTCCTATCAAAAGAATTTGACTATTAGCAGAAAGTAATTCAATTGCTACAAACCTGCCATCTTGATCAGCTTCTATAAGTTTGGCTGTTAATTTTTTATTTACATAAATAACCACACCATTCTTTTTTTGGTTAGTTGAAGATATAAAATGTGTTCCTAATTTGGAATTTTTCAAATAGTTTTGATCTTGAACTGTAATATGCGTTTCTTGTAGACAGATTATATCATTATTATGTTGTTTTAAATATGCAAATACTTTCTTCCTTTTCTGTGTTGCATTCAACCCATTCACATTCCAAGATAAACATTTAATCATCATTATTCTCTTTCTGGAGCAGAGAACAGAATAATCGGATTTCATCCGAAATCTTCTGTCCTGCCTTCCCCACGGCCCCAGTCTTTTCATCTTGTCTTTCCTGCTGTAACTTTTCTTTAAGTTGCTTGGATTTTGCTCGGGTTATACACTGGTCCTTGACTTCAGCCATCCAAGCCGGCTCCAAGATTGGAGAAGGTTCCAGCAAAGGCTCATCCAGGAAACCTCCTTCAGCGCCCTTCAACTCCTCTGATTCCTGCTTAGATTGTTGTTGCGGTTCTTGAAGTTGCTTCTTATCACTCTCCTTAATCTCCAAAACTGTAGATGTACGTGGGGATGGTGTTCTTTCTTTAAAGATATCAGTATAAAATTGCTCCGCCTTCTCCACAGTATTCAAACGGTGTTTCTCTCCCTTATATCTCAAAATTATGCCAGTTGGAGCGTCCCAACGAAATGGGATCTGATTATTCTGCAATTCTTTAACAAGAAAGCCAAAGTCTTTTCTGGATTTCAACATCTTAGGTGGAAGCTCCTTGTAAACTGTGATCTTCGATCCGCCCACTTGCACAGAAGTAAGAAAAGATTTTTGCAGGATATCATTTCTTATTGCTCTGTCTGTAAAATATATGACCACATCTCTAGGCAATTGTCTTTGTCTGGCCACCCAAGAATTGACTCTGTAAATTTTGTCTATTTTACAGAAAACCATATCAGGATTAATTTTTAAGATCACAGCTAGGGCTTCAGCACAGACCTGTCTCAAATCTTGTCTCTCCTCTTCTCTAATTCCTCGAAGCCGTATAGCGAATTCCATTGCCCGGAATTGCATCATGACAATCTCGTTCTCAACTCTCTGCATCTTATCATCAACATCCAAAAATTTGTGATCATTATTTTTCATCTTGGCATTAACTTCTGATTTAAATTCATCCACTTTTGACTCAACTTTCATAATAAATCCTGCCAGGCCAGACGCCACATCTGTTATTTTTTTGGTCACCTTCTTTTGGTTCTGCTGCATTTCCTGCATAATTTCCTGTTGAGACTTTTGGGTTTTATCATCTATTTTATTTATTTTATCATCTATTTCCTGTTGAGCTTTTTGAAATTTGTCATCCAGGATTTTTGAAATAAATTCTTTTAAATCTCCCATATCAAAATCTTTTTTCTGAGCTTGTGGCTGCGTGTCCTGTTTGCGTGTGGGGGATCCCCCCCCTGTTTTGCCTTCCTGCTTCTTTGAAGCCATCCTGCCACGTGGGCTAGCTTTTCTAAAGAGGGAGGTTCCGCTTCTTCTGCCACCTCCACAAAGCCTTCTAAAAAGGTCCCCCAGATTTAATCAGGGCAAAACTGTAATGAAGCAAAGTCAAGTAAAAGGGAGAGATTTTCCTCTTGTTCCTGTTACAGCCGGAGCAACTTTGTAGCAACTTATTAACTTTGTAACAAAGCAAGATGACTTCACCAATCCACACTCGCTGATTCATTTACTCTAATGCTGAGCGCCATATTTTTTCCAGTCACTTTCACTCATTCAGAAGTTTTCCCTTCAATATAAAAGATCAGCAAAGTGCTAATACTTGCAGTTCAGAATTTCAGGGTTCAAGTAGATTTCGGCTGCTTGTTTGGGTTGTTTCCTTTCTCTTTTGAAGTTTCCTGCAGCCGGCTTGTTCTGCGAAAGCAGAGATGTCCCACGCCGCCTGGAGTCTCAGCAGGTTGGGAGGGAGCCGCGCCTGTTTCCTCCCCAGAAACAATTCCCTGGGGGGGTTGCAGGGGCTCGACCTGTACCCTGCTGCCTCTTCTTCAAGAATCCTGAGGATTTTGAAGCTTTCAAGCCGCTTCACGATTGAGAAGCGGCTCTACGAGCGGCTGGGCTGGCGGTGCTTAAAAAGGCACCGTTGTCGCTGAAGACGAGGAAACCGGAAGTCCTTTATTAAGGTATTTATAATGCTAGTTCAGAATAAACACTGAATCCTGGAAACTATAAAAAGAATTCGTCTTCTTCATTAATAGTAAGTTAATCAAGGTAGCATCTTTTTGAAAGTTTTGAAGCCTTCTTCTCAGGCTTCTTTCAACCTGGTGTAAGTTGCCATTTGTGAAACAAACTGTTAATTTACTGTTTTTTCAAATTTGGCAACTTCAGAATGTGTGGACTTCAACTCCCACAATTACCCAAGCCAGCACACATGTTAATTGATTCAACCTTTGCCTTTTTATTGTTTAGGTCTATTCTCTCTTTGCTTTCTCTTCCAGCCTCCCCTCAATCTTTCATATATTAAATTGAATAATATAGTTATTAAGAGGTAATAGCAGAAAGCGATTTAGAGTCCATGAAATTGAGTGTTAATAAATGATTGAGTGATGGTAATTCTAATAGAAAAAATAGCTTGGAAATAGCAATACTAAGTCAGAGTTAAGCCACCAATATAAAGTTAATTATGTGCTGCATACACAGTTCTTTGTGACTTCTTGACAAGAGAGAATACCATATGAGATGTTCACAGCAACGTTTTCTGAAAGCTTCTATCTAGAGCTGCTTTGATGTCCTTCTGCCAGAAAAAAAAAAGTACTATTAGTAGAAGAAATTCAACTTCTTCTACACTCAGCTTCCTGGTTCAAAAGATTAGCCATGTAAAAGGAAGAAAAGGGATATTATATTTCTCTTAGTCCAAAGACTGAAAAGAGAAACATTGTCCTATTCTAGAAAAGAATAGTGACCAGGACATTAAAACAAGACTTGTTGGCACTCTGAATTTGAAGTTTTTGACTGCCAACTGTGGCTCCTGGCTGTAGTAGTGTAATACAAGAAATCACCCACATGAGCCCCTGGAAAAATGCAAAGCCTTTAGGAGGAGGAGCATTTAAGATAGAGAAGTCAGCTCTGGTTAGTAGAATTAATAAGGCTTCAACCTAGCCTATGCTCAAAATCAAAGCTATAAGGGATACTGCACCATTAGTTTTACTTTGCTGTTCTCATCACATCTGGGCCAAAATAAAATAGGAATACATATATATGATATATAAGGCATTGGATGTATCCCTAACTTTTTCCCTTTCAATTTGTTTTCTGGATTATTAGCTAGAGGATTTTGGGATTGGCAGATTTGTCTCTGGAGCACAGCAAAGTCTTCTTCAGAAACAGAGAAGCTGAGCAATTAATGCTACCCTGAAGCTGAAATATTTGATATAGATGGTCAGCTGGGCCAAGATACAGCAAGAGGTCACCCAACATGAGCTCCTGGAGAAAAAGGCAATTTAAAGGTCTAGAATTCTCCGTTTTTATTTTCAAGAGTTTAGATTGCCATTCAAAAGTCAAGTTTTTTAGCCTATAACAAATTGCGCATCCTGGTCTGTAATAAGGACAAACGAGATCTTTACTTCTTAATATGTTAGAACTGTACATTATGTATAATGTATAATGCAGATACAAAATTGGATAAAAGGATAAAATCTGAATAAAAGGCTTCTTGCACTGAAGATCAGGAAAATGGAAATAGCCTGACATATAGATTTTAATAGGCTCCTCAATAAATTTGGACACTTGATGTTATTATGCTCTATTACATTATTGATTGGAGGATGAAGGCTCTCAATAAGAAAACAGGCAGGGTGATATTTTTAAAACAACGTATTTTTTTTCAGTTTACAGTTCGGTTAACTGTCAGTTAAACACTTGTGTTCAGTACGTGCTTTCTTAATCTTCATCATCCACATCCAGATATTGCAAAATAAAGACTCTTGGTTCATCTATAATGTTCAGACTGTATACAGTATTGCATTCATTAAATTAATCATCCTCATTTTGTTCCTGTAGCAGAAGTTCCTATTCAATGAGCTGTTCCTTTGTTTCTTTGCAGTATCTTAAGTGAACCTTTGAACTGATTTAAAGACCATCCAATAGCTATAATCTCAATAATTTTTTTTTATTGAATCTGCATTTGAATACCTTTTTTTAAAGTTCCCATAGCATCTGCCAAAAAAAAGAAAAGAAAAGAAAAGAGAATATATTTGCAATTTAATTTTCAGAGCAACTTTGATATATTTTTCTTTTCTTTTCTTTCTTTTTTTTTTGGTGGGGGGTTGGTGGCGAAAAGGAAGGTTAATCAGTAGTTTAATTCCTCTTGCCATTCTGTGATCCTATTTGCATGATAAAAGAGTATCACATCTTTTTAAAAGTCTCATTTTGAAACCTGAATTATTTAACAAAATTCCAGGGAGCAGACTAGGAATATTTTTTTAAAAATCTAAGAAATAAATTAACATAACATAATCTTTTAAGACATCGTTTTAAGATATCCTATTATTACCTTTTGAAAATACAGGAATAATTTGGCTTGAATGTTTTCAAATGCATTGTTTCAGTGTGGTTCTATAATTTCTTTCTTAATGGAATTACTTCAAGTGCTGAAGTAAGATGATGTTACCTATGACACTGGTGTTCAGTATAATCACCAATGTGGTTTAAGCAGGGGAGAAATTTATTGCTTAAACCAAGACAATTGAAATGTAAAATAAAGTGCATATTGTTTTGCCTTTCTTCTGGTAATATTTATATATTACAATAGATAAGTGCTTCTCATTTATCTCTCTACTTCAGCGGCATTCATTAAGCCAGTCTTAGCAACTTTAAGATTTATGGATTTGATTTCAAAATGGTCATTTTCAGTATAAATTTCCTTCACTTTATTTACAAGAAAAAAAGTGGATGTTTATGTGAGTTTGTCTCTTGTGTGTGTTGCTTATCCTTGACCACTTTCTCTCTATATGTACACACAAGATCAGGTTTTCTACCTTATTCTTAAAATATTCACAACTATTGAAAGCATTTTAAGTATAATGTTTAATTTTATTATTACTTTTAACAACAAACTGTGATTTGATTTTTTTTCCTAATCAGCTAATTTTAGTTCAACTGTTAGAGGCAAGGATGAACAATTCACAAAGATGCATCTGAGGTGGCAATGACAGTGAGTTTTCCTGCTAGTTTTCTAACAATAGAAATAGACTGGGCCAATGGTTCTTGTCTACAGAAAATCCCCTACATACCCTTGATGTCAGGATATAATACAGGGTCTATTCTGCTGTTTTGTATCTCTATTGTGCCTGCTGGTGGAGTACTATTGGTAAGTACAGGTAATCTCACTGTCACTGCCGACTCAGATGCATTGTGTGAATCCTTCATCCAGATAGAGAATCCTTCAACAAAAGCAGCAAGTATGCAGCCAGGGACACTTCTACGTATCAAGATTGGTACCTTACCAAGTGTATTGTTCCTTTTTATACCTGTGTGTTGTAGCTGCCCCCTGTCCTGCTCTTCAGTCTTTTCACTCAGTTTAGCTGAAGAGACTTGAGTTAGATTTCTCTGACATTGTCAGTTTTTTCTTTTATTTATTACTTTTATTAATTTTCTTATTATGATCAATTAGAATTAGTTGTTTGGACTTAACAGGAAGGGCTGTGTAACATGGATTTATAGGGGATCTCCAACAGTTCCTCAGCTGCTGGCTGTGTGATTAGCATGCCTGGGCATCCACATCGCTTCCACCGCCAAGAACTTCACAGCGAGCAGCTTTCCGGAGGTCTGTTCCCTTCGGGACAACTCCACAGGTATTTTTTTTTATTGAAAAAGTTTTTCAAATACAATTCCCCCCCCCCTTTTTCCCTCTCCTCCCTAACCCCCCTCCCCCTCCCCTCCCCCTGTGGCTTCTTCAAAATAAAACCCAAATTCATAACAGATTATATAATACTTTACCATCCCCTTACTCCATTCTCCCATATACTGACCCTTTCTTTCTAATATTATTATTATATCCCCCTTATACTATACATTTCAAAATAACATTCTACTATAACATTATATAATAACTCCTAATTTAGCATAATAATATTATTATATTTCCCAGTTTAGCAATTTCTGCTCATAATCTACCCTTTTTCTGCCCCTCCATACATGTATCTCTTAAATCAAATCTTTTATGTATATTAATATAACATTTCAAAGCAACCTTCCACTATAAGACTATATAATAAATCCTAATTTAACATTTATTCAATTCATAGTCTACCCATTTCCTCCACCCCATCGATATATCTCTTAACTCAAATCTTTTACATATATTCATATCTAAACATAATATTCCTTTTCTTAAACTAAACAATCAATAAGCTAACCTGTCTCCACCCACTTTACTACAAGACTACCATACTTAATAATTCTTAATATCTTTATTCTTCTGCCCACACCATTAAAAAATATTCCCTTATGTAAATAAAATCCTCTTAAAAAAGACTTTAAGCTTGTAATCCATATGATATCTTCTGTAATGTCTTTCAGATGGATTGTTAACTCCATCACCCATATTAGGGTAACATGACATCCTAATTCCAACAGTATATTCAGTATCTTCAATTACCATCTGCCCCCATCAATAACAAATATCTTCTGGGAAAAAAAACAAAAAAAACCACCCAAGTGACTTTATATTTGTATTCCATATAGTGTCTGTAGTGGTGTCTTTCATCCAAATTATTAATTTCAGCCACCGTAATAGGGTAACAGCCAGATCATCTGCGTGCCCCAATTCCATAGTTCTCTCGCCTTGTAGCTCAGCATAAACGTAGTACATTTGTCAAAGAATCCAAAAAAAGATAATTCCAATCCATTCAGTTTGAGGCCCTTTTCACATCCCAAAAGTACAGCACTGCAGAGGTCTGTCACTCTCTTCAGAATAATGTAAACCAATACTTTGCCTCAACTATCTTTTCATATATTCAATCATCTCTTAAATAACTAGCATTACGCTGTTGTTTAGTTTAAAAGTTTTTGTTTTTGTGAGACCTGCTTCATCTTTTCTTGACTTTTTGTGGGTTAGATCTCCATCCTGATTTCCTTTCTATAAATTGTATATCAACTGTTTGGTTTTCATGCTGATCTATAACTTGATCTTGTTGGTTTGGCTTTTGTGGCTTAAATCTCCATTCTGATTCTATGATTTGTATATCAACTGATTGATTTCCATGCTGGTCTGTAACTTGATAAGTCATCACATTAGAATCCAGAGCCGCCTCTCTTGTATTTATAAACAGTCCAGCTGAGACCTCTGAAGGAGAATCCAGAAGCGGCTCATCTGCCAAGACCTCTGTAACTTGTTGTTTTTCCATTACTTCCACCTCCTTCTGCTTATCTTGAATTTCTATCTCTTCTTGATTTTGCTTTTTGAGAACCTTGTAGTAAAGTTCTTCCGCTTTTTCAACAGTATTTAGCTGATATCTTTCTCCTTGATATCTCAATATTATTCCAACTGGAACGTCCCACCTGAATAAGATGTTTTGTTTCTTTAGCTCAGTCACCAAAAATCCAAATTTCTTTCTATCTTTTAGCATCTTAGGAGGCAACTCTTTATATATCCAGATCTTTCTTCCATACAATTGTAGAGTAGAATTAAAGGATTTTTGCACAATATCATTTCTTATTTCTTTATCTGTGAAGTAAATCACCACATCCCTAGGCAATTGCCTTTGCTTTGCAATCCAAGAATTTACTCTATAGGCCTTGTCAATCTTACAAGATACCTCCTCAGGATGAACCTTTAAAATCCCGGCCAGAACTTGAGCAGATATTTTTCTTAAATCATCTCTATTATTTTCCTGTAACCCTCTCATTCTAACCGCAAATTCCGTGAGCCTGTATTGCATCATTGTAACTTCTTTTTCAATCCCTTGCTTTATATCTTCTGCATTGTAAGTCTCGTGACCAGCTTCCTTTTTAGACTTTACTTCTAAACTATTGTCTTGAATATTTATCAAATCATTTCCAATTCTTTGTATTTTATTGTCCAAATTATAAATTTTATCATCAACTTCCTCCATTTTAGACTCTAGTAACTTGATATTTGTATCCATCTTTGTAACAATTTCTGAAAAAGCATTAGTCACTGTTACAATCTTTCGTTGCAGATTATCATACTTTAGTTGTATAATTTCTTTAATTTCCTGCCTAAATTTTTCAAGTTTCTGGTTCACAGTCTCGTGATATCTTGCCATTTCCTCCAAGACAAATTCTTTTAAATTAAAGCCATTCTGCTGAGTCTGTAAGCTCAGAACTTGTTCAGATAATTGTAAATGGGGGAACACCCCCCCCCACTGCTTGTTTGTCAGGCTTTATTAGTTTTAACGCCATCCTGCCACACAAACAAACTCTTTTTAAAGAAAGAAAGAAAACTTTTCCCCAAGCAAGATCAAGTACAAATCTCCAAGAAAAAAGAAACTTAAAATAGATATTTTTCTTCTAGATTCTAGCCAGCACTGTGTATTCCGCTACTTTGTACTTGTTATGGAAGGACTTTCACTTTCGGCTTTCTTCTTCTTCTCAAGCCTCAGCAGCCGCCATTTTAAACTTTTTTTTCCTTCACTTAAAAACGCTTGTAAAATCATTAAAAATACTTGCGATTTAGGGTCCCAAGTCCAAATCTCGTCCTCTTTAATTAAACCATCTGTTAATTTCGTTGATTGGTCCGGTCCCAGCGCCTGGCTCTGCAAAAAGGCAGAGTTCTCCCGAAGCCCGGAGCAACAGCGAGCGGCAATAGGGAGCCACAACCTGCTCGTCCCCAAGAGTAAAAAAAAACTCTGGGGACTTCGCAGAGGGCTCTACCTGCCCTCGTCTGCTCTGTCTCACATTTCCTTCAGGAAATGGAGTTTTTCGAGCCGCCTTTCAGATGTAAAGGCGGCTCTTTACAGGCAACGGGGCTGGCAGTCACAGAGGACCGTCTGGTGGCGACGGAAGTCAGACCGGTAGCCAACTCCACAGGTATTTTTGATTGCCGCTGGTGGTGAGCTGGTTCCCCAGCTTGCCAGCACAACCACCACCACCGGCAGCCCTATCCTCAGCAGTGGCTCCAGAGCCGGTGCAAACTCTGTGTCCAGGGACTTGCTTTGTGGCTCTGGGAAGGCAGTTTAAACCTTTCCGCCATTTTGACGCTTTGGCAGGCTGCGACGGTGCTGAGAAGTGGTTTCCCGCTCGCACCCGCCATTTTGTTTACGCTTTGGCCACGGTGGCGCTTTTGGAGGCTTTTGAAGTCTTGCGCCTTAATGAGCTGCCTCAGGCTCTGGGACTTACATTAAAGCCGAGCCTTGCAGAGCGGTGTGGGCTTCAGTGGTCCTGCCTTCTCCCACACGGAGTTCCTGCTGGTCTTCTGCCTTAACAATGCTGAGGGGGCCTTTACAGAGAGGAAGGACAGCTTTGACTCACGCGTGTTAAAGTGACTCTGGTTCCAGCTGCTTGGGACTAAAAGTAGCTACTGCAGTTGTTTATTACAAAGGATTTGTGTTATCAGAGGGATAAGTGGCATTGGCTTGATTGGCCAGGTATTACCAGGTATCCCATTTCTATTATGCAGTCCTTGCTCTTCCTGACTATCATGGCTAACTCAGTTCTGTCTTCGGACATAGAACATGAGCCCAGTCCTCCCAAGGGGCATAAATCAAAGCACTTGAGTTCCAAATGGTCCAAGGTTGTTGCCTCACCTAATTTGACCAAGGCTAAGTCATCTTCTTCTTCTGGGGCTTCCAAAAGAGCATCTGGGAAAGATAAGGATGCAGAAAGGCACCATAAGGCATTGGAGCATCAGTTTGATGAAGCCAAATGACAGGCTTCTGGGCATTTGGGCGAATCGGTAACTGAGTAACTTAGTCGCCCAAATTCTTACATTCTTACCTACATAACAAGCTCTGTAGGAGCTTTTTTAGTTATACTTTTTAAAACAAATTCACAAAAGAATAACAATTTCATTGTGTGAATAGGAGAAATTTTTCTTACAAAGAACAGTTTGAAAAGGTTACTTCATATGATCATACCAAACTGTCTCCAAAATGACAGGTTGAAAGAGTAATCATTTTAGGATAGTTTTTCTCATATAGGAAGATGGACAGATTCATGGACATGTGACCAGAATTTTAAATTTTAAAACTGTTAAAAGGAGAAGAGAAATAAGGCTACCTCCCACCCATTCCTCTTTCCATTATAATTACAACAATGGTCTCAACTCAAAGGTTTTGGCCACACAAATGTATCATACCAATGGTGATTGTGGGATCAGCTCAAGGCGTAGTGCTACCTGAAAGAGAGCAAGAGGTTCTGTTTTGCTTTAAGTTCTAAATAATTAAAACCTTAGATTTAAATATAATTTAGCTTTTAGTAGAACCATCCAGAACTGAAAAAGGCATTGATTTTCATGTCTATCTCTCATTTACTTTGTTCCAAAGTTTTTTTTCCTGCAAGGAGTTGTCTTGAAAGCATTACACATTATTTGTTCTGTTTTTTCTAAACATTAAGGTACAGAGTGCTCAAGGACTGTCTGTTATTTGAACATCTGAAGTAGAAAATTCCCATAGTGTCCTTTACCAACAAGACATAATATAATTAATAATTTACTGTTCCTCGTGATGCCCAAACTGTACTGTTTAAGGCAGACTCCTCAGTCTGCATCAATAATTCAAATTGAACTGTTCAAGCATGTTATGTCTTCAACTAATTTTCGACTATAATTTTTCAAAGCATAAATTGATAGCCTGAAGCCAAATGTTGTAGTATGGACCTATATTGTTTTAGTCTACACAATTTACTTTCAGCCACTTGAGTTAATTTTGAGACAAGAAATATGTCTCAGCTATAAGGTTTATAATATTATTGTGGCTTAGTTCGGCAATATTCTTTCTTATTTCTTCTAATGTAAAGAAAAGATATATTAAGCTTAGTTACAAAGCTGGTTCAGTCTAACAAAAATACTTATGTTCCATAGTATTGAATAAATACTATTCAAACTGTTGAATAAAAGACATATTGGTACATATGCATCTTGCATGAATTCCCTTTCACTGTAACAAGCAGTTGAAAGTAATTAGACAATGCTTAGGATCATGTCCAATCTTCCAAAACTGTTTTTATATCAAAGTTTCAGTACAAGAAAAAAATGATTTTAAGAACTTTTGCAGAAATCAGGAGAATATTTCCCGAAGAAATAAAGCTGAAAAACCAGCATTGCCTCCTAAAATTCATGTTCAAATTATTTTTTAAAACAGTTTTATCAGGAAGTATTACATACATCATACTGTCTTGGCAAGATATTTTTTACTTAACAAACTGCAGCAAATTCTGTTTAATTTTATTTGAACAAGTAAGACAGATACTGCTACCAGAATAAATATAGTATGCAAAAATTACAATTATTCTTTAAAAGGTGGCTAGCAAAAAATAACATAAGTTATTGAATAAAGTATTAGTCAATATTTAAAGCTTTAAAATTAATGTAATAGTCCAGGTTAAAGATCGAAAATCCATTGTAGTGTAGTACTTTAGTAGGATCAACTGAAATAGCATAAGTTTATGAAAGTATTGAGTTCTCCAGAATATTTCATCAACCGGGTTGATGTAAACATTTGTAGATAAAATAATATAAATGTGATAAATGGTTCTTGAATTATTATGACAACACTTTAAATTAATGGCATTGTATATAATGATACTTTAGATATTGCATCATTTGACTATTTTAACAGCATAGAAGTATATCTGGGGATGTTTGAGTATAAACATTTCTCCATCTGTGTTTAAAATAACAAAATACTGTAATTTTATTTCCCGAAACCTCTGATGTGGAATCCATGAATACTGTAATGCTATCAGAATTTATTTCTCCAATTTAGGAAAACAATATCATCATAATTTTGACTCTTCAGTTATAATGTACAAGTAGATAAAATACTTTTTGCATATACAGTAGATAATTGAGTTTTACTCTCAATTCTCTCAACATCAACATGATAATTAAAAATTCATTTTAGATGACAAACTTTATAGAAACAGAATTCACAGCAAAAGAGTGAAATAAAAACCTGAAATTGAATTAGGCCACATTTCTATTTAGGAAAATTAAATATAGAGTTTTTAATAAAGCAGCACCTGGCTTTATGAAAAAAAAAGGCATACTGTATTTATAATTTGTTATTTGTTTAATATAGAAATTTTACTTTTGGGGTTTATCTTTATCTTTATTCAAATTTCCATACCGCCCTTCTCCTTTCGGACTCAGGGCGGTGAACAGCCAGAAATAAAACATTTTATATACAAAAGTTAAAATAAATATTAAAATAATTAAATAAATTTAATTGGGTTTTTCTAACCCAATGACAGCAAGATTTCTCTCATGTAACCCTTTTTTATCTTTGTGGTACAAAAAATTATTAGCAATAATATGAATCTTTATTGTTGTTTTATTAATTATCTCTTAACTGGGAATCTTTCCTAAATTTTCTACAGAATGTGGGATCAACTCCTCTTTTAATTTCATAATTCTAAGGCCTTAATGAATCTCATTGCAAACTAGATATTTGTTAGCTCACTGTTACCCAAATCTATATATCAGCTAGCATCCACTGTCATGCTGAAAATGCAAATCTGTGCTTCTAGTCCAGTTAGACAATCATAATAAGTTTACATCAGAAAGCCCTTTTTCTTAGCTGTCCTGTACAAGCAGTTTTCAGCAGAGATATTGATGCTGTATCCCTGTAGATTTAGACTGAATTTATATATATAACATCCTGGAATAATTTTATGCAAAAATAAAGGATAGGGTCAGTCCTACATCATTATAATTCAAACTGCTGTATGAATTATAAATCCCAAGGATCTTTTCCATGAGATGAATGCAAAGTTAAAAAGCCATTCGAAAAATAGAGATACCCCCAAGCTACTGACTGCTTTATGAGGAAAGGTAATGTCATGGTTTATAGTTTTTTCAACTACAGAATCTTGTCATCCATCAGTCATTACACATGAAATGCTGTATCATTATTTATTTGCATGATCTATTTTCTTTTTAAGATTTTCTTCAGATATATAAATGTTTATATTCTTCATCTATCAGATATTCTTCTTCACTGTTAAATTAACCTAATGGTTAATTATTGGTTCCTAAGTAAAAAGATTAAATATCACAACTATATGAAGGAAGCCTTCATATAGTGCAATATCCCATGGTTCTGTCTTAGGCCAGGACTCTTCATCATCTTCATAAGTGATTTAGATGAGGAAATAGAAGAGAACTCATCAAATTTGGAAACAATACCAAACTGGGGAAAATAGCCAATGCCTTAGAAGATAGGCTCAAGTTTCAGAAAGATCTTGACCTACCCAACAAAATGCATTTCATTGGTGAGAAAAGTAAGATCTTGTATTTAGATAAAAAAAACCAAATGCACAAGTATAGAAAAAATGGTATTTGGCTCAACAGCTGCAGCTGTGAAAGGGATCTAGGTGTCCTAGTGGACAGCCACTTAAGTATGAGGCAACAGTATGCTGCATCTATGAAAAAAGCCAATGCAGTTCTAGGCTGCATTAATAGATGCAGATTATTGTGTACTGCTGTACATTGCACTGGTAAGACCACTCTTGGAATACTGCATCCAGTTTTGGGCACCACAACACGAAAAGATGTTGAGACTCTAGAAAGAGTGCAAAGAGTGCAAAGAAGAGCAACAGAGGTGATCGGGGGACAGGGCTATGATGAACAGTTGTAGGAACTGGGTATGTCTAGTCTTACAAAAGAAGGACTAGGGCTGACATGATAGCAGTCTTCCAATATTTGAGGGTCTGTCACACAGATTTATCTATTCCTCAAAGCACTTGAGGGCAGGACAAGAAGTAATCAATGGAAGTTTATCGAAGAGAGATCCAACCTAGAATTAAGGAGAAATATCTGAGGGGAGAACAATTAATCAGGGGAAGAGCTTACCCACAGAAGTTGTGGGTGCTACTTCACTAGAGATTTTCTGAAAAGAGATTGGAAAGCCATTTATCCAAAATGGCATAGGGTTTCCTACTTGAAGAGGGGATTGGACTAGAGGATTCCAAGGTCCCTTCCACTTCTATTATTGTTATCATGGATGTGCTCAATTTATCTCAGAAAACCTGAGGGAGTAGGTTGGGAATAGATTATTTTGTAAATCTACCTTTGTAGTTCCTAAGAATAAGTTCTAAGTTGTTTGCACATAATTGATTTAATCAAAATGATATTTTATTTCCATATTCTCATTTCCTTTGTCTGTTCCTAAGACTATTTGTCTACAAATCTGGATAACTTCATTGCCAAGCATTCACATTTAAATGTGTTCCTCACTTTTAAAAAGTGCAAGTCTCCATTACTTTTAAAAGCCTTCATAAATAAGAATAGTTATTACTAACCTTTTACATTTCAAACGTCTGTGTTAATTAGCCTTTGGGAATCATGGACATTTATCTGATGTAATTGGTAAAAAGGTAATTGGATGATCCCAGTTTCTCCTGCATGTTTAAAAATAAATTCAAAAATCATTTGAAACTTGTCATTAATCATTTTATTCTAGTTAAGTGTCCATTTTAATGAAGGTTAACCTTTTATATAAGTCACAAGATGTTTTAAAAATAGTATAATCCTTAATTTCCACTTTTTAACTGGAATAATTATTTTGTGCTGCAAATCTTTCTGTTTTGAAGAAAATGATAACAAGATAACATTAAGAGCCTGTAGTACAGTGGACTAAGCACTGTTATTAACATCTGCTGCTTGCAATTACTGCAAGTTGAAATCTCACCAGGCTCAAGGTTGACTCAGCCTTCCATCCTTTCAAAGGTAGGTGAAATGAGGACCCAGATTGTGGGGGCAATAAGCTGATTTTGAAAAAATATACAAAAGTATGAAGGCTATTGCTTAACGCATTGTAAGCCGCTCTGAGTCTCCGGAGAAGGGCGGCATATAAATTAAAGCACCAAAAAAAAAAAAAAAAGATAAATTCTCATTCTGATTTGTAGATTCTCTGTAACAATGATAAATAAATGTCAAATAATAGAATATTTCTCCTGATGTATCAATTGATAGATTTATTTGATGTCAATTTATTTGCTGTGTAAATCTACAGACATTTTATTTTATGTGAAATAGATTTCATCTATTCAAGACTCATAGGGGTGCAGTGGTTAGAATGCAGTACTGCAGGCTAACTCACTGCTCATTCTAGAAATTTGATTCTGAATGGCTCAGGGTTGACTCAGCCTTCCACCCTTCTGGGATCAGTAAAATTAGGACTCAGATTGTTGAGGGCAAAATGCTGACTGTGTAAACTACTTGGAGATGGCTGAAAAGCACTATGAAGCAGTTATAAGCCTAAATGCTATTGCTATCTTATGTGTGGCTATTTCAATGTTCTCTTCTTTTTTCACTTCTTTCACTTCTTTCACATTTACAGAATGTGAGAATAGAAACCATTTCTCATAGAAATCTTCTGTATTGGCCAAATGTCTGCACTAGTTTGTGTTCTGCTTATTGTACAGAAAATATTTATTTATTTATTGGTTTATATAATGCCCAACTCACAAAAATGTAAGCTTTCATCATTAAAAAAAAATTATAGAATCCCTAGGAACAAAACAACTAACAATCAGTCACATTGTAGACTTCAAATTGGGGTGGTGAGTTAAATTAGCACAGTTTCAGGGAAGCTCAGAATAAATAAAACCCATGTGGTTTTCACTTCATGAAAGCACCTGAAATATAATAGAAATGTTTGAATAATTTCTTAGTCCTTGAAGAGCATCTCCAATTTATTTTCAGGTGCAAGTGACTAGAGTATTTTTAAATTTGATCTAAAACTGACTACATGGTCAAACTTAGAAACAAATTATATATGATGTATCATGTATATTCTTTGTTAAGTTCTAAAGAAGTCTCATGAGTATATGAAATAAATATGATATGTTTTGTAAAACATCTATTCCTGCTTAGGGTGGTGAATCCTAATCTCTACTGAGCATTAATAAAGAAACATTTTCAATCCTATCAGTTCCTTTAGTGGTTACTACATTATGACTATACTTTTATATAAGTAACTAAAATTATATTGCGGTCAGTAGGAACCACAGAGACTATTTCCTGGGCTTTTACAAGAAAAACAACTTGAGCATTGTAATTTATTGACATAAATTGATTCAACAAATTTGTTAGTAAAAATAATCATCATAAGCAGGAATAGATGAACTGCATTTTGCATATTAAATATCAACTATATATATTTTCCTTGAATGAATATTTCCACATTGGTAGATACAGATTACTGTATCTGTAAATTACTGGCCCTTCAATAGTGAGAGTTAAGAATAGTTTGATACCAAACTATCTTATCTAAGCAAATAATACTCTTATAAGGTGGGAGGACAAGATATTGTTAATGGCATTACCATGCAGTGTTAAATGATGAGTATCTAATGACTCAATCTATCATTCTAATGAGGCCATCTGATGTCAACATTACTTCTGAAAGACTCATTGGGCTTTATTCCAGCAGATCCTCATATTCTATCCTTTGTATAACACCTATGGAACATTGAATATTGCAACATGCAAAAGCAATTCAAACAGCCAGCTCATAAGGGTGAAGGAAGAAAAACAGAGCGCAAAAATAATGAACATGCAAATTTTAATATCCACAATAGGTGGTAAAGAAAAATAAAAACCTAGAGGATGGTGAATAGTGTCCTAAGGAAATTTACGAAGAAAGAGTCAAAGGCTAGGTACCAGCAATTGAACAAAAAGAGCTTTTTCTCCTCCTTATGGAGTATTTAAAAATCAAAGGGAACCGGATCCAATTTACAGGCCTTGTAAAGCCTAGATTATAGCATTTTAATGTCTTGGGTTCTTTTAACCGACTGGACATATACTGTATATCTTTCCCTGTCCCTTTGGTTTCCTGCTTTAATTATGGTATGATATGCTATCTCTGCACTGAGATTAATCCTAGACAAAATGAGTTGTACATTAGAATTTGAAGCCATGAAATAATTTATTTGAATTTTTTCCTTAATGCTAACCTTCCTTGATTTGTAGACAAAAGTGTTGAGGTAGTAAGAAATAATTGGAATTCTTTAGATGCTTTCATTACTTCATGGGAAAAGAACATTGTACATTTCCTCTCAGAATTATCTTGGATATTCTGAATATTATCAACATTTTTGCTAAATGTTGGCAAAGCTCACTGTGTTTCAAGAAAGAGATGAAATATTTTGTCTCTGTTCATTTTATAGATCAGTTAATACTTTATTGCCATGTTTGGAAATAGAGAGTCTAGGTTGTAAGAACATGAGACATTTCCAAAAGGAGACTGATCAGATTCTTTTTACAGGCAATTTTCATCTCCATTGTTTTAAACTGTACTGTGACAGTATGTATTTCCTTTGGTGAATATTTTTCATATTAAATCATTAAAATTATATATTTAAAATGCTTTATTTTGTTTTGTTTGCTAGGAAACAGATCTCATGACCTTTAACATCTCAATGCATCGATCTTGGTGGCGAGAACATGGGCCAGGATGCATACGAAGAGTGGTGCGCCCTTCAGCTCCTGGGATCATAGATGATATTTCCTATGTCTCTGTGACAGGTTGCATAATTGACTTTCAGTACCTAGAGGTCATTCATAGTGCCATCCAAATTCTACTCTCCGTAAGTCCATATTTACTTTTATGGATATTTTTATTTTGACATATTTTTTTCCAATCTTTATTTGTTAATGAATTCTTCTCACTTACAAGGCAGGAGAAAATACTTTTATAAGTAGTGTAGTAATTAAGATTACTAAAGGAGTCATTTGGAACATGTAGTTTGTGCAAATGGCAGTACATGTTATTTTATCATTCAAATTAAAATAAAGTGTTACTTTGATTTGCAAATAAAATCAGAAAAATGAATGAAAGAGAAGACTTAATGAACTTCTCTAATTAGCTAGGAGCAGCTTATATGCCTGGGAAAAGCTTCAAAATATCAAGGGTAGCTATTTTTTGGTAACGTAAAAGGCATCTCCTTTAGATTTGTCAGTTACTTGTAATTGAACATTAAGATGAGAAATTTATTTACTAGATTAGGACAATGGTCTCATTGTTATTTTTGTTCTTTTAAATTCAGAAAAACTCACACACTTTTATTTTCTTAAAAACCCCATCACTGCAATAGAATGTGGATATGTTACATAGGAAGTTATCAGTTACGATCTCGTATATGTTCTGTACGTTGTGAACATATCAGAATAATACCTGATAATTTTGTACCCTCTGGTATGCAATTGCTTTGTTCCAAGATTTTCAGTATGGTTCTAGTTCTGCACATAGCTATTATTAATCACTACAATGATAGAATGGTCATCACTACAATGGTAGATGAGAGAAGGATAGTAAAATATTGTCTTTTCTGAAATGGGTGATTTTTCTTTTTGACGCAATGGGGAAGATAATATTTATAATTAAAATGATGTTGTAACACATTCAGATTTTACAAGAATAGAAATATAATTTCTGTTATAAATAGAAATTATAAAGTAGTCACTATTGTCATACTATTAGTTTACTACAAAGAAACAAATCATTCAAAACTATCAGATGAAAGGCTATTTAATCTTATTTAATCTACCACTACTATGTAAAATGCCCTTTTAGTTCAGTATATTTCAAGATGTACATTTAATCTGTTAATATTTCTATGGATTTTTACTTAGTTTTAGGTGATATGGTATCAATATATCTTCATGTTTGGTATAGGAAGTCCATTGTTAAGAAGTTCCTGAAAATTCATTATACCTACTAGGTAAAGAAACGATTAGATTTCTTTTACATATAATTAAATTTAGGGATCATATTGTCCATGTATTATATTTGGAACATCTTTTCATATTCTTTGCCACAGCAAATGTCAACCTGGAAGTTATTAAAGCAATTAGTCCATAATTATTGTTTTAAACAAAACGTCAAAGTAAGACAGAAAAATGTGGCAGGCAAATATAAATGATTGGTAAACAATCTATGAAATAAGAGAGTTGAATGTTGAGAAATTAAGATATAAACAGATCCAACTTAATTTATTACTAAAATCTAAGTAATTGATAGTCTCCTGAACATATAAGCAGGGCTACATCAGAGGAGGAAACTGGTTCCTTAATAAAGAGATCCTGTAGACATAGTTGGAAGCAAAGTGAGTCAAACAGACTAAGTTCAAGTTGACAGTTTTACAGTCTGCAGTGTATATGCATGAATTTTATTAAACATATTTCCATACAAGTTTAGATTCTACTTAATGTTACTCTACGTCATCATTCTCATTGGATTGTTCTTCATGGTATGCTATCATTAGCAGAGAAGTCAATGCCTTTCCTATTTTTAAATCTATCCAGCTGGAAATCATTCATGGATGTTAATAAGCATCAATTGATCTCTTCCTCTACATCAGGGATATCAAACTTGATTTCATTGAGGGCTGCATAAGGGTTGTGTTTGACCTCAGGTGGCTGGGGTGGGCGTGGCTAGGGTGAGCATCGCCGGTTCAATGTCACTCATGTCGGGGGCATCTGTGGTGACCCGAGCGCTCTGCCAGCGAAAACGGGCTTCTGAGGAGACTCCTTAGGAGCCCATTTTTGGTGGCAGAAGCACCATGGGCCGGCCCTTCGCAGTTTCCAGGGTGGCCCCACAAGCCAGATCTAAGTACCCCACGGCCACATCTGGCCCCCGCGCCTTGAGTTTGACACCCTTGCTCTACATTCTACTTTGATGGAAGGGACTCCTATTTGAGGAAGAGGGTTCAGAATTTAAATTATGAAGTGTAATATTGCTAACACCCAGGCAGGTAATGTCTAAGGCAAATTTTTGAACTTATAATATGGTATTAGAATGGAAAATTCATCTTTATTTATTTTTAAAACAGCATCTAAAAAAATCCAAGCTAAATCTCACATGTAAAAATCTTAAGAAAAAAAAATCATTATTTCATAGGCTCCTAAAAAAATTCAGAAAAATATCTGAAATAACACATCTGCATTATTTTTAAAAATAACAAAATATTTCTCCAGTATCACAGTATAATTGACTATACTTCTCTACATTCCCAGGTACTAATTTGTTCCAATATAGGGTACATCTTTGTTTGGAATTTTAATATGAATATGTCCCCATGGATCCATTCCTCCTTAGCTACCATATCATTATTAACCTCTTTACAGTGTCCTTGATTTAATTGATGATTTAAGCCTTACTATTTTCAACATATCTGTCAGCTGCTGATTATTTAATTTGAGGATGAACCATTACATTTTTTGTGATTTTAAATACTACTTTATCAAAGGGAAAAATAATTTAAGTAGTAGCCATTTAATTAGCAGTATTCAGTGGAGCAGCTATTAAAATGAGGAACATGTCAATTATTATGAAATGAAATATTTCTTCTATGCTCAGGAGACCTTTAGTTAGTGTGACCAGATGTCCCACTTTTGGCGAGACAATCCCGATTTTTAACAATTTGTCCCATGGCATTTTAAAAAAGTCCTGATTTTTGGAAAGAATGCACGACAAGCTTCTTCTGGGTTTCCAGGGCACACATGCTTACCAGCCAGCTAGTCTGCTGGTTACTGGTGTGCATGTGTGTGCAACGATCAGCTGGCCTTAATGTCTTAGTGCGCGTGCACACCAGCCATACCGTCATTGCCCGCATGCAGCCCCAGGACTCCGCCCTTTGCCAGCCAGGAACGCTGCCACCAGTCACTCCCGTGCACCCAGCTGCCTGCCTGCCTCGTCACCGCCACCATGAGGAAAGGCCCCAAAGTTGCGCTGCCTGGAATCCACATGGTCTGCCGCAGGGGGAGGCCAGGTATGGCTGGCTGGACGCTGCCTGGAGCTGAGCTCGAGGCTGGCAGGAGGAAGAACGTTGCCTCTTAGCCGGCTCCAACTGTCTGCTGCCGCAGCCTGCCGCCATCCCTTCTCCCCTGCCAGCTGCTCCTGCCACTGCCAGGGAAGCGGCTGTGCAAGAACCGCTGCCACCAAGGGCGAGGAGGAGGTGGTGGCAAGGATGGGTGGTCCGGGCCTTCCCTGTCTCCCTGCCTGAGCAGACTTCTAGCACAGCCCCAGGCCTCCAGAGGGAGGAAGGGAGGTAGGAAGGGAAGCCCCAGCCTGCTGTTCCTGCCACCACCACCCTCTTGCCCCCAGCAAGAGTGGTTGTCATGCTGCCGCTTCTCTGACAGCACTAGGAGCAACTGCCAGGGCAGAGAGGGCGGGGGCAGACTGTGGTGGCAGGCTGTTCTCGCTGGGTAACAGACAGGCTGCTCCTGGAGCAGGCAGGAGAAGGAGAAGCCACCAGCGGGGAGGCAAGCTTCCCCAGGAGGACTGGAAGAGAGCGCAGCTCCTCACTCATGGAGATCCACCGGTGGGGAAATGGTCGCGGAAAGCGGTAAGAAATGCGAGCCAGGAAGCGGTCATCTCCCTGGCAGGAGAGGGTTGCACATTCACTCCAGCAAAGGTTTGTGCAACCCTCTCTGGCCAGGAAGCATTACTGCTTTCTGGTCAGCGCACCTCTTACCGCGCCCACTTCCCAACTGGTAGATCTCCATGAGTAAGAAGCTGCACTCTCCTCCAGTCCTCCTGGGGCAGCTTGCCTCCCCGCTGGCAGCTTTTCCTTCTCCTTGCTGCTCCAGGAGAAGCCTGAGACTCAGCTTTCCTCGGCAAAGCGCTTCATCATGGCAGCACAGGGAACACGTGTGGCGCCGGGGGATCCGTGCAGCTACTATCCCACTCAAAGAGAAGATGGAGGAAGAGGGGGCGGGGGAAATCTAAACGGAGGCTACCTCAAGCAAGCTGCAGCACTATTACGCAGGACTCCAAGTGGTTGGAGAAGAGGCAGAAATAGCACCCAGGGCTGCACTTTCAGTGGGTAAGCAACACTGCCTCTGCCATAAGGAACTTTGGAGAGAGAGGCTAGGGGCAGCCTGTAGCCATTCTACCAGCTAAGAAACAGGCTGCTCGCACAGCCTTCCCCCGCCCTCTACAAAGTTCCCCACGGCAGAGACAGCATTGCTTACCCACTGAAAGCCCAGCCCTGGCTGCTATTTCTGCCACTTCTCCAACTGCCCTGCATAATCACGCTGCAGCTTGCTTCAGGTAGCTGCCATTTGGACTCCCCCCCACCTTCCTCCATCTTCTCCTCCTTGAGTTGGAGCTTCGCGGCATGGCTGAGGCTGAGGAGGGGTGGGATCGTAGCTGCACAGATCCCCTGGTGCCGCCCGGGTCCCCTGCCCTGCAATGATGCCAAAGTTCCTTATGGCAGAAGCAGTGTTGCTTACCTGCTGAAAGCGCAGCCCTGGGTGCTATTTCTGCCTCTTCTCCAACCACTTGGAGTCCTGCGTAATAGTGCTGCAGCTTGCTTGAGGTAGCCTCCGTTTAGATTTCCCCCGCCCCCTCTTCCTCCATCTTCTCTTTGAGTGGGATAGTAGCTGCACGGATCCCCCGGCGCCACACGTGTTCCCTGTGCTGCCATGATGAAGCGCTTTGCCGAGGAAAGCTGAGTCTCAGGCTTCTCCTGGAGCAGCAAGGAGAAGGAAAAGCTGCCAGTGGGGAGGCGAGCTGCCCCAGGAGGACCGGAAGAGAGCGCAGCTTCTCACTCATGGAGATCTTCCTGTTGGGAAGTGGGCACGGTTAGAGGTGCGCTGACCAGGAAGCGGTCATGCTCCCTGGCCAGAGAGGGTTGCACAAACCTTTGCTGAAATGAACGTGCAACCCTCTCCTACCAGGGAGCCTGACTGCTTCCTGGCTCGCGCATTTCTTACCACTTTCAGGGACCATTTCCCCACCGGTGATCTCCATGAGTGAGGAGCTGCGCTCTCCTCCAGTCTGGGCAGTAAAAGAACCGCTCTTGCTGGGGGCAAGGAGGTGGCGGTGGCAGGAGCAGCAGGCCGGGGCTTCCCTCCGGAGGCCTGGAGCTATGCCAGAAGTCTTATTGGGTGGGGAGACAGGGAAGCCCCGGACTCTCTCAAAATAACGACTTTCCAGGGCCAAAACGGGGTGGAGGGGTGCCCGAAGTGCATGTGCAGGGCAACCATGCGCAATGTGAGGTGCATGCGGGGGAGGGTCATGTGCGCATGCGCATGTGGGAGGGTTCGCATTGCATTATGGATGCTGGCACGCACAGGAGCTGTTGTGCGCGCACATACACACTTCCGGCATGCCACGAGAAAATTTTTTAATCAAGACCCCCCCCCTCCCCCTGTCAATGGTGTCCCGCTTTATCAATGTTAAAATCTGGTCACCTTACCTTTAGTGCTTTTCCAAATACATATTTTCAAGAAAAAGGTAGAGTTGCATTTTCAATCACCTATATTTAAGAAATGATTTGAGAGTATACTTTATTGTATATTTTGTTATTGGGATTTTAAAAAGCCCACAGTAAATATAGGAAGAATCAAAGTTAAGAAAATAATTTCATTAATGTCTCAGACATTTCTTGGATTATGTCCAAGATTAAGAGATGATGAGATAAGTATGTCAGGGTTAGGGAACACAGAGCTCCATATCCCTGATATATTTATGCCATTCTGAAAAAATACTTACTTTTAATACTTCTTTGGTCTCTTGAAGTTAAAGTGACTAACTTACCATATGTCTTAAGCAGAGAAAATAGGCACACCCCTTTAGCAAAATAAACAAGTAATGATACACTTAGAATCATCCGCCATGTTTTCAAAAGGTTCCTCTGGTGATGTTTTATATTCACAATTTCTTTGTAAATATGGAATTCATTGAAAAACAAATTGTTACTCTTAAAAATATAATATTCTAAAATTGAAGAATACTGCCAAGCCTTGGAAAATATTCTGTGAGTTATAAATTTTTTTGCAGGTATGTAAGTATAGGTTTACATATACAGCCACCAGTAGAGGATTGTATCCACTTGACATTAGGTAGTAGCAAAATTCTATGTAACACATTGTTTAATGCCACTTAAATAATACAAAGGTTGAACTCTTTTCCTACTAACCAGCCTTCTTTCATAACACAGATACCTATTTTAGCAGCAACTGGTAGTCTCCGAGTTCATAGCATAAAGAACAAGGCAAGATATCCTTTAAATAGTGGGAAAGCCCAGAATGAAATTGCAGCATATTATCTCGTCCCAAAGGTGCTTTTTCAAGAGGCAACTGGACTTTCTAATTTTTCTTCAAAGACATTTCACTCTGAAGAACTAAAGAAGCTTCTTGGATGAGAAGCGAAATGTATGACTAAACATCTCCATAGACTATCATCTGTTTTAGTGGCTTCATCTTGGTTTACAAGCCCAGCATTCTAACCTAATGAACCAACGCATTTCTCTCGGATGGTGATGAAAAGTATCGGAAGGACAGCAAATGCCCTAGGACAGTGATGGCAAACTTTTTTGGCACCGACTGCCCAAACCGGAATACACGTGCATGTGCGCATGCCGGAATTCCATCAACCCGAAGACCAGCTGGCCGGCATGTGCATGCCTGTTTTTTGGCCATTTTCTGGGCCGTTTTTGGCCTGAAAAACAGCCAAAAAAATGGCCCCCCCCAAAAAAGGTCCTTTTTTCCCAGCCAAAAATGGCCTGAAAACGGCCAGGAAAAGGCCCAAAACCGGAAACTAAAAGAGCAGCTGGCAGGGGCACATGTATGCCATCTCTGGCACGCATGCCATAGGTTCACCATCACGGCCCTAGAATGAGTACTACTAAGAGCCAAATAATGTTTGTTTTGTCATATAGCATTTACTGACAGCAGTTATGTGCTAAGTTGAATTCTACTGCAAGGGAAAGGACTGCACTTCAAAGCTGGTGTGGAAGCAATGCTGCTTTCCTGCCACTGCTATGCTGCTGTAGGATTCTGATCAATCACTCATATTTTGTGGACAGCAATTAGAATACACTCTCATGTATACTCTAAGAACTATGGAAAGGAATATGAAACAATCAAAGGAGCGCCATCACTTGGTCTTTTTTGTTCATAGCTACAACTACCTGGAGAGGTTTGTACTCTAGCATAATTATGCACACTAAAGTAAAAAAATAATAATAATGCTGCTGACCTTTAATTCTGGAAACCATGCCCAAAGTGCATTATTTATAAAATACTTGGCAAGTTCCTTATATTTATGCATAAACACATACTAAATTATTTTTAGGTCAGCTGGCATTTGTGCTTTTGCTAACTGCAGAAGTAATTTCAACTTTATTTGAGGTGGCTTATTCAGGTTGAGCAAAAATGAGTTGTGCAAAATAACAGACCTGTTGTGCAGTGATGCAGAAGATAAGAATGTGTCATACTAAAGAGTTGAAAACAGAAAGGACCCTCCATTCTTATGAGGCCAAGTAATTAGGATCCTATATAGTAGAATGTAATAAAAAATACTGTATTATGTCATACACAAACGTACTAAGATTTGAAACAGAGGTCGGTAAACCAACAATGGTGGAAAAGTAGGATAATGGAAGGAAAAGAAGAAGAAAAATGCTTCTTCTTTTCCTTCCTTCTTTTCCTTCCTTCTTTAGCAGCAACTGGTAGTCTCCGAGTTCATAGCGTAAAGAACAAGGCTTCTTATACACAATAAGAATGCACAACAATGAGAATGTGGACAGTAACAGATTGTTATATCAGTCAAAACAAACATTAAACAATAAGATATGTTAGATATTAATTACAAATGGAATTGATATCATGTATTGCAATCATATATAGGAAATTATTCAATATCATAACTGATACTGAACATAAAATATTAATAGCATACAGTATTTATCTACATGACAGCCACTTTGGTGCAGTGCAGAGCCAGTTTGGCATCAGGCTGGAAACCGGGAAATTGAGAGTTCTAGTTCCACCTTGGGAACAAAGCCAACTGGGTGACTTTGGGGCAGAGATTCCCTTTCAACCCAATCCATCTCAAGGATTGTTGTTTTTGGGAAAATGAGAAGAAGAAAGAATATTAGGTATTCAAGGTTGCTGCCTTGAATTAATGTTTATTAATGTATGTTAATATTTTTATAATATTATAAAAATAATAAAGGTGAGATAAAAATAAATACATAAATATTGCTTATTGGTTATTATTGCTATTATTGAGCATTGCACAGTCAGCCAGATGTTCAGGCTGGATTTGGCATTTTTGTCTAGCTATCGAGTCCTTACCAAGGATCTGGGATAGGCAGATCTGGATGTTTGATGGTGTTACAGATATCATCGCAGAATGGAAACTGTTCCCAGTAAGCCACTTTTTACAATTGACTGATGGCAAATTTGTCAATGCCAGTGGTGGTATACAAGTGGTGTTCCAGTTGTGGGATTGCACTCAAGGCAATCTTGGTGATATCCTTGCTTGCCTTCACCACAGTCATTCTATTTCTATTTCTAGGTCTTTGTATTTTGTTATCTTCTCCAGTTTTTTCTCTTCTATTCTGCTGTCTCCAGGCACTGACAAATCCTCTATCCAGACTTGTTTATCTTTCTTATCAACAATTGTTAAATCCAGGGTGTTATGTGACAGGTGCCTGTCTGTTTAAATTCTAATATCCCAGAGCAATTTAACTTCTTCATTTTCTATGACTTTCTCTATTTTATGGTCCCACCAGTTCTTGCTTACAGGCAAATGATATTTCTTGCAGATGTTCCAATGCACCATTGTTGCTACTTTGTCATGCTGCTGCTTGTAGTTATCCTGGGTGATCTTTTTGCAGCAGCTTACCATTTAGTCTGTTGATCTTCTTGGCTATAGCTGTTACTTGCTGATTTATTATATCCAGTTTTCCCTCGATCTTTCTTGTTTCTTAGTGGTATTTCCTGATTAGGTATTCTTTGGTCTTCTTTTTCTTCAGCTTTTCTTCTTTCAACTGTTCTAGCTTGTTTGCATCTGATCTCAACTTGATGATCTTAATTTCAAGTCTAATCTTCCAGT
Organism: Arizona elegans; assembly: GCA_022577455.1. Taxonomy (NCBI): domain Eukaryota; kingdom Metazoa; phylum Chordata; class Lepidosauria; order Squamata; family Colubridae; genus Arizona; species Arizona elegans. The sequence continues at coordinate 28,682,163 of JAKOOJ010000002.1, read as the reverse complement.
TTTGTGGTACACTGTTTGGTTATTTTTCTTCTTTGTTGATTTTGCACCCCAGGTATTCGGTTATAACTGCAGACATGCTGTACATTAATTGGTGGTGGTGGTGGTTGTTGTTGTTGTTGTTGTTAGACTGATGCAGGATCAGAACAGAATTGGAAACAAAATATGGAAGGAGAGGGAGTTTAAAGTATGGAGAGGGAGTTTAAAGCTCATGACATGCCAGATATAATTATCCCAAAGTTAATTATTCTTTGAACTCACTGTTCTCCAAGTTAGGAAACTGCTATTGATAGCTGAATAGCTTTTGGGACTTTGAAAAAAAAGGAAAAGGAAAAAATGAGCATGAATTCACATATTTAGCCTACTATGCAGCGTGTCCCTTTGTCAAACAGCTTTTATGAGACTGTTCCTCTGAAGCCAGTTTCCACCTATCACAGAGTATGCATATAATAAAACATTTCTTGACTTGGGACTAATGTAATCACATATTAGCAGACTCCTAATTAGAACCTGAAAATGTACAATGTGTATATTGTCAAATGAGTAAAGATGAGGAGAATAAAAACAGATGGCTCTTCAGTTTATCTGTAAAGTTAAAGTAAAAAAGAAACACCTTTTTAAAAATATCTCCTTGGACACTGGAAATGATCAACATAAAAAAGAAAGGCACTTTTTAAAAAATTTTATTAGAGCAAAAAAAAATGTATAATAATTTTTCTATCACGGTGTAACATCGCCAAAATATACATATACATATATATATATATCTATATCCATATATATATATATATATATATATATATATATATATATATATATATATATATATATACACACACATATATATATATATATCAATAATCAGAGAATAAAAATAGAAAATATTTACAGCTTCTTGTATACAAATTTACCTTTCAAAACTTATTAATTACCATAAATATACCATCATCTATAATTATAATCCAACATTATCTTTTGTCTCTCTCCCATCGTTTCTGGATCCAATCATACCACATATTGCAACTACCATAAAAGTCTGAGTCTCTTTTACCCTTGATCAATTTTGTAAGTCTGTCAGACTCTGCACTCTGCATTATAAAATACATTCCATGATTTTATAAATTATTTTTGAGTCCGTTGGTAAATCCTCATTCTTCCATTCTTGTGTGAATGCCAGTCTCCCTGCAATAATTATGTGCAGCATCAAATACCATTTAGTCAATCCAATATTTGTGGGTCTAACCCCCAACAAAAAGGTTTCCGGTTTCATGGAAATTACTTCCACCAATGGTGGACATGCCCGCTGACAGCTAAATATTGGATGAAAATACGACGATGGTTGCTTTAAATTATGCACTGTAGTGTGGAACAAAGGCACTTTCTCATATATAGAAACATTAAAGCAGTGGTGGGTTGCTACTGGTTCTCCCCAGTTCGGGCGAGCCGGTAGCGGAAATGGTGAGGTGAGAGCGAGCCGGTTCTTCTGACAGTTAGTTTGGCCCTCCCACCCGCCCCTGCATTATACATACCTTATATTTGGTTGTTTTTAGCCCAGCTGAAAGGCACAGCAGAGCGGATTGCTGTGTCTCAACTGTTCCGTAATACACTGCACTTGCACAAAGCATGCACAAAGCATGTGCATGAAGCGAACCAGTGGTAACACCGGTTGGAACCCACCACTGCATTAAAGATGGCACATTAGTCATAGATGTGGGAATCAGTGCTCAGTCATGAATATAATCAGGTATCATGGTAAAGCAAGTTCCCCAAGTCTAAATTTCAATCAGTAGCCATTGAGTGCCAGAATTAGTTTGGCAATGGGGTGAGTAAAGGAGATGTTTAATGTTCTCTTTGCTCCATATCATCATCTTTGAAACTAGTATTCTTCCCAAAAAGGAAACTGCCATTAACTTCAGCATGTTGCCTTGAACTCCATGAAAAAGGACAGAATACAAATAGGTACAGTAAATGTTACAAGTACCATCGATATGACAACTTTGCTCCAGTTAAGGGAATTTAAGCAGTTGACAAAATTTATTCTGCACTGGTAAAAATGGGAAAGTGGTAAACATGGAAACCTGTTAAATCTACTAAAGCCATAGGAACTGTATCTTCTGTGTAGAGAGTGATGATTTAATTCAGAAATTGTCACCCTTATGAAAGACCCAGACTAAGGGGAAAAAACTAGCTTGGCTATGAAACAGTTCTGAGTATACAGCAAAGAAGGCTGATCTTTGGAAAGCAGCTCTTTTACTTTAAAGGTTGTCTTCTGTTGCCTTCATCAGTTGTATATCTCTGATGGGTAGACAAAAGATCGTGGAAGTTGATCAAAGTTCTTAAACTTATTCAGATAGGAAGAGATGGTTCTTGACACTGACCCTAAACTGCTTAGGCTGTGAAATTTAGAAAAGAGTTAAATTTGCTTACTTGCTTACTTAGAAGCTTCCCTACAATTGTATACATGAGTACTTTTTCCTGCAGACTTTTTTCTTAATGCTGGAGGAGATGAGAAACATTGGTGACCAGCCATGATAATTGGGAGAACTTGAATAAGGAATACTCCTAATTTTTGAATGCCCAAGGTTATAAGGTTTTAAGGAACACATATCTCTTAAGCATACTTTGCCCTGATAGATTTCAAATTTTATTCCCAAATGTGCATTCTGATTCTTAAAAATATAAAGAGCAGTGTGTTTTTCTAAAAATATATACTCACTACATTTTCATTTACTACAGTCAGATATTTGCTAAGTACCTTCTCCCCATCTATTCTGAACATTTTTTTTAATTATGCCTGACATTTCTGAAATAATACCAGAATATTAATAACCACTGTCATTTTTCACAAGAACAAAAAGATGAAGTAATGAAGTGCTTTCATTAAGAGATTGTTCAGGCCTCTTGAGTGAACAGTCCTATATCCACTGGGAGTTCTTTCATAGCTCCCACTTTAGATATTCTACTTCTCCTTTTTTGAAAAATAAAAGTTAATGTACAATTCTTGATCATTGTCCACGTAATGCGAAGCCAATTATTATTTTTCTTCAAACTTTGTTTAACTGTTACTGTGTTTCAGTTTGTGAATTTCTAACATGTGAATCTCAGTTTATGTTTAAATAAGGATTTTGCCAGGTGAATGATTTCTTGGGAAGAACATTCTTGATTGGCCTTGCAAACTTAAAGTATTACATAGGTTATTTGAGAAGACCCATGGAAACAGCTTCCCATTGTACCACTCTACCATTTAAAGTAGATGGTCAGGCTTCAAACTAGATCTCAAAAGCTGCTTGAAATTCTCGATGATGAACCACTGAACAACAACAATGTGGTTTTCTTTCAGTTCCTAGAAAGGCATTATTAACTTCTCCTATAAGTCTAACAAAAAATTGATGTGATGTAATGGGCACCTCCAGCAGTAGTTGTTGTTTCTTAGAGAGAGGCCCAGATTAAAATACAGCACAGTTAAAAGCTGAAGAAGAAAGGGGAAGAGGTTTGGGGTAGTCACACCCTAAAATCTTTCAGGATAGATCTGGTGGTCAGAATATTACAGTTTTAGCTTGGCAAGATTCTGTTTATTAGGTAAAAGCAGAAAAATTATCAGCCTTGATTGGATTTTACTTCTTGTCTCTGAGCCTGGGGTTGATAGGTTTTTTTACTTTAAAATTGGTTCGAGCCAACCAACTCAGTCATATTGTTTGTTTGTTTTTTTTTAAAAAAATTAGGAATCTGTTAACTATCAGTTTAATAATAATCATTTTGGGGTAATGTCCTGTGCTTAAGAAAAATCCTATTGCAAGAAAATTATTTAAAAACTAAGTTTAAAAAAATACAGAAAAAGGCAGCACACTTGGCAATGCTTTCATTGTATCTGCTTAAACAAGCAATTATAACAATGTGACATTTAAAGCTCTTGGCAATTAAAATTAGTTTCATTCAAAAATAGAGGAATTGCTTGGTGGCTTCTTGGGCAATCAAGCCAACATGTCATTATTACACTGTACTAATGAATGTCTTATGGGTACTTACCACCACCTTGTTCAATGTCAACTTCCTATTGTACAACCATGTTTCTCTAATGATTCCGTAGTGACTATAGTGTAGGGAATTGCCTTGACGACATTGTTACTAAAAATTAGCTGATGATCATGTATGTGTCACTTACAATTAAAAGTTCACCTAAAAGTCAACCTGGGAGGAGGAAATGGCTAATTTTAGGGTAATTGGAAACAAACTATTTAAATCTCCAACATAATAGATATTGTGATATTAGAGATATTGAGATATTAGATTTTTAATTGTTTAATGGGTTTTAGTCGTAAGGTTCTTAATTTTTCAGCTAAAGGATATAATTCTTTTAAATTTTTAACTTTTGTATTGGATGTTTTTTACTTGGCTGTGCACCGCCCTGAGTCCACCAGGAGAAGGGCGGTATACAAATTTAAATAAATAAATAAATAAATAATAGAAAATGTGTTTAATGGGTAATATTGTATTCTAAATAATTACTGTAAATAAGATATTTTGTTGTTGCATAACCCTTTGTTTAATTAATGTATAAAATTTTGTTTCGGTGTATGGGACATACTAAAATGCCCTGCCCAAGAACAGTCGCCATCACAAGACATCCTTTCATTTAAGGGTGATTAATATTGGAACCTCTTCCCATGCTAGCTGAGGAATACTGGGAGTTGAATTCCACACACCTTCAAGTTGCCAACATTGAGAAACACTGTTCTAATCTCTCTCTTAAGTGCATATCAGAGACAGAAAGCTATTCAGGACCCATTCTATGCAATTAATACCTTACACCAGGGATGTCAAATTGATGGCCCATGGGCCAGATGCGTCACATGCAGTCCATTCCCACCCCAGCTTCGCAAAGGGAAAAAATATCGCGAAACATCACATGATGGCAACGTGACGCCGCAAGTTTGACACCCGTACCCTACACCCATTAAGGCTACATTTTCTATCGAGCTTCTTTTTCCTAGATTAATACATGAGAATGTATAAAATGAGAATGGGAAATCATTGCGCTGACATTGTCATATATTTTTTGCATACATATTCAGTGCAAATATTTTGACTGAGTCAGTATGGTCTGCTCTCTTACGTGATTGCTGGATGAAAGTATAATATTAAAGACAGTGTGTAATGTGATGTGTATAACTTGAAAGCATACATCTATCCTTGATGAATTGTCATAAGGCCTCCAAAGAATGTCAAGATTACATCATGGCTTACCTGACAGGAGAGCATATAATGGTGTCATTTCAATCCATTTATTCACTCCTATGTCAGCTCCAGCTGAGATAGTTCACACGGCAAATTGCAGTGCCTAAGGCAGATACTAATCTCAAACAAAGAAGATATAACTAGATCCTTTAAGAACCACTGTCAATAGCTTCATGGGATAAAAGGCCTCATTTTTTTACACCTTTTAAAAAACAGTGAAAGTATATCATATCGAGTGAGCTGTAATTTGTTCCTTTATATTCTTCTTGGCACAGGAGGGTCCTTGCTTTATTGAAACTCAGAATCCCATTGCTTCTTGTGAAAGATTGAATGGAGTTGTGAAAGATGAAAGGATGAGAATGTTATAAATGTGGGACACTCCATGATTTGCTGATTCAAATCATCTTGGAAAAAGTGGACAAGGAATAAAAAGAAAGAAGCTGGAATGAAAATAAGGTGACTACAGGAAGAGAACATATGGGTCGAGTAAAACAAATTTCAGAAAATAATTTGTCAACAAAGCAAATGAAAATGCAATTTAAGGAAGCAGGATATAGAAACTGGAAAGGAGTAAAAAGAATTATGTTACTAATTGCCAAAGAAGTGGGTGGAGTTAAGCTAAAAGGCAATATGAAAAAATATTCTTTGCGGAAATGCTGTCATTAGAAGGAGTAATTGGAACAAATCCTACGTACTAACGTGATAAAAAAAAAAGTGGTACTTAGAAAGTAATTTTCTCTTTTACAGACTTAATTATTAACACCCTTTTAAGCATTCTCACTTTAAGATATTATCTGTGTTAAAAATAGCTGACATTTCCATTTTCATTTGCTTCTCCTTTAGCTTATTACATTACCAAAGCTGTAAGATACACAATCAGACTATTTTTCAAATCTCACCTTTGATCTAGCCCTGATTGGAAGTGGACAACCTCTGAATCTATGAAAGTCAAACCAGTCTGTTTTTCTAATCATCCGGCCATTGCCTGAGCTCACACTTGCTTGACTAGATAATGGGTGAGGTATTTCTCCCCTGAAAGCCCTGCCAGCCTTCTCCTTGGTGGAACTGTGATAAAAGAGAATTTATGCTTATAATTTGGAAATCTTTCAAGAAGAATCTCTCTCAGTTGAGTGTCACCTGTGAACTACAGTTTATACCTCCAGAAAGATTTAAGTAAGGTTCCTAAATTACCTACTAGAATTGTTGCAAATTTCTAAACTATTATAATTACCAATATTTGTAAGTCAGTCTGTAGACTCTTAAATTTCTAGAACATCATTACTGAAATATATTAGGACATAATATTCTGGGATACAAGTGGTGCACTGAGTGTATCAAATATAATCTACCTTGAAATCTTAAAATCAGAAATTCACCTAAAGAAACTAGAAAACAATGGTAATTCAAGTTCTGTGACACAAGTAATTAGTCTTTTTTATCATAATTGATGAGATAGACTGCTGCTTCAGTGATAAAATATAGACTGTGAGACTAAAGATATTCTAGGATAGTGCTGTTTAGAGAAAATAGAAAAATTCAAGGAAAGCAAATATTTATAAAATGAAAACAATGGATTCCCCCTCTCCCATGCTGCCTGAATGGAAGGAGTATATTGCTAATCTGAAACTGTAATAAATTTTATTTGTATTTACATTCAGTAATTATCTTATTTAATGAGGGTGACTCAGAAAACCACTGCTCCTTCTTTCGAATGAGTAAGCACTTTAAATAGTCGATATGGGAGTTACTGTCCCATTTCTCTAAAGCTGGCTGTGCAATAAATAGTGTTGGGTATTCTTGGTTGAAGTTTTCATCAGCTTTAGAGAACAAGTGATTTGGAAAGCTTTCTTTCTTTTTCACCCGCCTTCCTTCCTTCCTTCCTTCCTTCCTTCCTTCCTTCCTTCCTTCCTTCCTTCCTTCCTTCTTTCTTTCTTTCTTTCTTTCTGCTAAAAGGCCACCAGGTTATTTATTTCTTATAGACTATTTGTCACTTTGGTATTTTGTCTTTGGTCTCAAATTCTACATTCTTCAAACAATCCAATCAAACAGGTCATTTTGTGTAGATTCATGTTTTCCTATATTAAAGTCAAAGTGCTGACTATTTCATAATTTGGAGATATTTCATAATTTTGAGGTATAATTTGGAGGTATTGTGCACTAATTTGGAAAATAAAGAAAATCCATATACACTACAGATGGAGTCCAGATAATTACTATGTACATATTGTAATTCATAAAAAAACAATTTTTACATCAACCCTATTAAAATAAATGGAATAATGACAACTTTTATCTTTTCCATCAACTAGGGAATGTAATCTTTGAGAATATGATATACGATTTAAATCAGGAAAGTAATAAATTTATGATTGGTTACATATATAATGGTGAAGTTCCTAATCTCGATGGCATGTTTCAAATATAAGACTTCAAATGACAATAGAGAATTTTCAATCCAGATAAATTCTACCATAAATTAGAGTCATATAATATTCTATTGTAGAGAAAATGTTTTTGTAAAAGAAAATATAAATGAATTAATGTCCAGCATATATCTAGGTCTGTGATGGTGATCCTATGGCATGCGTGCCAGAGATGACATGTAGTTCCCTCTCTGTGGGTATGCGAGCCATCACCCCAGCTCAGCTCTGCTGCACATTCACATGTGCCTCCCGCCATCCAGCTGGTCTTTAGTTGTCTGCCGCGCATGTGTGGCTGGGGGGGTGCATGCAGGGGGACCTGCATGGGCTGCACACATATGCATGTGAGCAGGGTGCATGTGCGGGGTGGGCACATGCGGGGGTGCATTCATGCACAGAAGACATGGGCATGTATGGGGCCACAAGTGCATTGCATTTTGGGGATTCTCTTTAAAGATTTGAGAAGAAAGTAGGCACCTTGATTCTATCATACATTGTAAAAGCTTAAGAAATGGACACCTTCCTATCAGGATTTTAGGAAGAAGGCAGTTTTCTGATGCTTATATATTGTTTTCTGGCTTCGAGTAATGAGCACTGCAATAACTGCTAAAACTCTTCTAAAGATGACCAGCTGGGATTTACTGCTTTAGATTACATCCTAAGATCATAGTAACAGATTTCTGGTAATGTAAGATATAAACATATGCGGCTATTTTAGGCAATGAATTCCTGTCAAAAGGACATTAAATATCATTAGTAATTAGAACTGACTAGAAAAAAAATCAGAAAAATCTCAAAAATTGTACAGTAGCTAGTGATGTTAATAGAAATTTCAAGTCAAAATAAGTTATCAATACTGTGTGTCATTAAATCACTACAACTCATATTTTAATTGGAGACAAAGTAGATTAGCCCAGGGAAATCAGTAGGAGAGGGAAAATATAGCAATAAAACCTGATTCGGATATGGAAGTGAAAGGATGTCTCAAAAATATTCAGGCCTTTATTGTTTTAGAAAACCAGACAAGCCTTGTAAAATAGGCAATATGGTTCTTTTGGGTTTTCTTCTGCTACTGCAATAATTAAAAGAGAGAGATGTGTCTTTCTTGTTGTTTAATGTTCAGAAGGTTGGTTACTCTGCTCATTAGTGAAGATTAATATTTTAAAAATGTAGCATGGGTGAAGATGCCGCAGCACTTTCATCTTCTAATGTGGAATTTGTGAACATCAGACTTCTTGGACAAAAAGAGCTTTTCCATATTATGTTTTTGCAATGTTTTTATGAGAAATAAGTTAAGTGGTTCTTCAGGCTAGAGTTGGCAGTTATATAATGGCTCAACAGCCACTCAATTTCAAGCACTGAAATTGCTGAATAAAGAATCAGTTAATTTGTATGAAGGGCAGTATCAGTCTCCGCTTTTTCATTGCTTGCTTGCTCCGCTGCCATTGTAACAGGGGGAGGGGGAGCTATTGGAATGTTTGGGAGGGGGGAAGTGAGCTGGTGGAGAAGAGAAGAGAAAGTTTTCTTCAGTGCTTTCTTTGAAGCTGATAACTACTTAAGGTCAACCGTCACAGCATAGCAGGAGGATGGCACCATCGAACACTGCACCCCACATGACCCCTTGGGAGAATATGGATTGGATAATCCGGACTGGACAGTTGGGTTAAGGGTTTGGGGGATGCTTTCTATATGTAATTTTCGCGCCTATCGCCTCAGACCTTGCTTTTCTTTTGTTGCATTCAGTTCATACACAGTAAAAGTACCTTTCTCTATGAAAATGGAGTCGGGGTTTTTCTTTCTTGAGTATTGAAAGGAGGCACACCTGACAGGCAGGAAGAAAAAACTACAGATTTGATTCACCATGGATAACAAAGAGACCTACATAATCAATTGCTTTATTTGACTTTAGTTATGTTTGCAATAAAAATTCTTATTTGACCAAATTTTAACTTTGTGAATCTTCTATCAAGAAATTAAATTAGCTATACAAAAAGAGTAGATTCATGGTTTACCATCAAGTCTTAAATCAGGAGACCATAACAATTATTAAGAAGCAGACTAAAATTTCTATTTTAACTATTCCGTATTTAGAAAGTTGTCCAAAAGTTAGAGTGTTATTTAGTATTGCAGAGTATTTGCAAGATGGATGGATGTTTTTTATTTATATAATAACATAAATAATAATATATTATTAATATACTTAGAGTCTCAGATTTTTGTTAAGCAAAATTACATTTTTTCATAAAATTGCTCCACTCGCAGTGTCACCATTTAATCATCTGAAAAATATAAGGTGGTAAATAAGCAATAATAATAATAATACCACAGTTTTCTTGTGGTAAACAAGAAAGGAAAGAGAAAGGCTTAAAATATGAAATGTTTTTATAGAATTTGGGAAAATCATAAGTTCATGGGTGAAAAATTTTTAATTGATATAAGTCACTTTTCTGAAAATACAAGATGATGGAATGGAAAATATGATGTACAAATGGAGTGAGTAATTGTGTTTGCCACTGCTAAATTCTGTAGGGCAGAAATGCATAAATCTTGGAGAGTGATGGCCATTTTGGTCTCTTTATGCAGAAAAAAGTAGAAGGGCAATATTCAAGTTAATGATTCTGAAATTTGTAATTTGTAAATTTCTTGTAGTCTCTTCTACTATTGGAATCTAGAACAAGATGCTCAGAAAGATGTAGTCTATCACCTATTTGCTTTTTGCTATTTCCTTTTAGCTGTTAACATTTTTCTGAAACTGCTAGTCAGTTCTAGGCCAGGATGGCCACTCATCCTCTGGCTTAATTTCAGAATCTCCTATGCAAAAGATCAGGTCAATGTTTTGGGGAGAAAAGGAAAAAGCTGTCAAAAAGACAAGGGAAGAAGGATATGATAAAAGAATCAGTCCCTTTTCCTATTTGTTCTGCTCCCCAACAACAATTTGTTGTTACTATTGTTCTTCAGCTCTTCTATTGCCACATGGCTCCAACAAATTACTCCAAAGTGAATGATATCCTCAGATAAAGAAAGGTTATTGTCAGGTGCAATAGACTAGGTCTAAATATGGAAGTCTAATTAAACTGATTTATTACTAAGCTGTTGTGGTTCACTAGCAGCCTGCAGACCTGGCAGCGGAGTCGGACAGTGAAGAGACAGGGGAGGACAATGAGCCACTCCTGGAGTCAGGGGAAGGCCCGGATGAGGGCTCTGCATCGGAGGCAGAGATGGGGCCAGGGCCATCTGGGAGCAATGTCCTCCAGAGGTGGACAGCAGAGAGGCAGAGAAACAGGAGGAGCCTGTTCCTAGTGCACACATGTGAAGAGCTCCCAGAAGGCAAGAGCAGCTGAAGCAAAAAGGACAACTCAGGGTAAGGCCAGAAGATGATTGGCCACTCCCATAAGGCTTAAAAGAGTAGCAACGAGCCGTTGGGTTCTTTGTAGAAAAGCAACGTTGATTCCAGTGGTTCTTGTCAGCGTCTCTTTAACTTTGTGGAAGTTTTGCCAAGAAAAGCCTTTGGCAGGTTGCCAAAGACATCAAAGCTTGATGATAAGCCCAACGGACTGGTTATGAAGAATTTGTTTTGGACTAAGCTGAGAATGAATTAATTCTCAGCTGTTTTAATAAAATAAGTTTGTTCAGGACTGAATTGTGTTTGGTAATCCCTATTTGGGCCTCGATCACAACATAAGCCTATGCATAGCTCTAACCTTCTGGTTAGCACCTATTTGGAGCTAGGTAAGGATCAATGGAATTCAAGGGGAAGTTTGACTTATTCCACTTGCGGGGATGTAAGGATTCTAGGCTAAAACCTCTAGGCTAAGCCCTCAGGTTCTGTGACACCTATTTCTACAGTTATCCATCCTTAGTCAATACACAAGTATGTTATTTTATATGCTGTTTGTTTGTTTATTTGTTTATTTATTTTGTTAAATTTAGATACTGATCATCTCACCATCACGTGGTTCTGGACTTTTTTGTTGCCATAATAATAATAATAATAATAATAATAATAATAATAATAATAATAATAATAATAATAATAATAATAATAATTTTATTTCTATACCGCCCTTCTCCCGAAGGACTCAGGGCGGTGTACAGCCTATTTAAAAACACAGACAAAACAACAGTATAAAATTTAAAATAATTAAATAGGTGGCTCAAATTTAAAACCCCAATAAATTTAAATACCCAATTTAAAACTATTGTGTTGATAGTCCGGCTTGGCGGAACAACAGGGTCTTCAATGCGCAGCGAAACGCCCGGAGGTCGGAGATCTTACGAATTTCCGGGGGCAGTTCATTCCATAGGGCTGGGGCTCCCACAGAGAAGGCCCTCCCCCTGGGTGTCGCCAGCCGACATAACTTGGCTGATGGCACCCTGAGGAGACCCTCTCTGTGGGAACGGACTGGTCGGTGGGAGGCTATTGGTGGCAGAAGACGGTCTCGGAGGTACCCGGGTCCTATGCCATGGAGCGCTTTAAAGGTGGTAACCAACACCTTGAATCGCACCCGGAAGACCACTGGGAGCCAGTGCAGCTCGCGCAGGAGGGGTGTCACATGGGCACAGCGGGACGCGCCCATAACCACCCGCATGGCCGCATTCTGGACCAGTTGGAGCCTCCGAGTGCTCTTCAAGGGGAGCCCCATGTAGAGAGCATTGCAATAGTCCAACCGGGAGGTGACAAGGGCGTGAGTGACCGTGCGCAAGGCGTCCCGATCCAGAAAGGGCTGCAACTGGCGAATCAGGCGAACCTGATAAAAGGCCCCCCTGGCCACGGCCGTCATGTGCTCTTCTAAAGACAGCCGTGTGTCCAGGAGGACACCCAGATTGCGAGCCCTCTCTGTGGGGGGCAAAGATTCACCCCCAATAGTCAGCGATGGCACCTGCTGACTATATCGGGGCGCCGGAAGCCACAGCCACTCGGTCTTGGAGGGGTTGAGTCTGAGCCTGTTCCTCCCCATCCAGGCCCGCACGGCCTCCAGGCAGCGGGACATCACATCAAGGGCATCGTTGGGGTGGTCTGGGGTGGAGATGTACAGCTGAGTATCATCAGCGTACAGATGGCACTTCACCCCAAAACCACGGATGATCTCACCCAGCGGCTTCACATAAATGTTGAACAGGAGAGGCGAGAGGACCGACCCTTGCGGCACTCCCCATGCGAGATGCCTCGAGGTCGACCTCTGCCCCCCTGCCAACACAAACTGCGAGCGGTCGGAGAGGAAGGAAGAGAACCACCGCAGAACGGTGCCCCCTATTCCTAACCCCCTCAACCGCTGCAGCATGATACCATGGTCGATGGTATCAAAAGCCGCTGAGAGGTCTAATAGGACTAGGACAGAGGAACAACCCCTGTCCCGAGCCCTCCAGAGATCATCCACCAACGCGACCAATGCCGTTTCTGTGCTGTACCCCTGCCTGAAGCCCGACTGGTACGGGTCTAGATAGATAGGTTCATCCAGGTGCCGGGGAAGTTGTCGTGCCACCACGCTCTCAACAACCTTCGCCACAAAACGAAGGTTGGAGACTGGACGATAGTTGGCTAATTCAGCCGGGTCCAGGGAAGGCCTCTTGAGGAGGGGCCTCACTACCGCCTCTTTCAAGGCGGCAGGAAAGGCACCCTCACTCAAAGAAGCACCTATAATCCCCTGGAGCCAGCCTCGTGTAACCTCCCGGGAGGCCAGTACCAACCAGGAGGGACACGGGTCCAATAAACACGTGGCGGCACTAATCTTACCCAGAACCCTGTCCACATCCTCGGGAGCCACAGGATCAAACTCCTCCCAGATAACATTCTCAAGACCTGCCCCGGTCTCCTCCCGTGGACTCATCCAATCGGAGTCCAAGCCATCCCGAATCCGAGCGACTTTATCGTGCAGGAATTGCACAAAGTCCTCAGCACGACCCTGCAAGGGATCTTCCCGCACTCCCCCCCGAAGAAGGGAGTGGGTCACCCTAAACAGGGCGGCTGGGCGGTTCTCTGCAGATGCGATAAGAGCGGAAAAATGGTTAGACTTTGCCGCTTTTATCGCCACTAGGTAGGTCTTGATATAAGACCTCACCTGTGTCCGGTCGGAGTCGGATTGGCTAGTCCTCCAAATGCTCTCTAGGCGTCTTTTCCGACGCTTCATCTCCCTCAGCTCCTCAGAGAACCAAGGAGCTAATTGAGATCGGCATCGGGTCAGAGGCCGCAAAGGCACGACACGGTCCAAAGCTCCAGCGGCCGCCCTTTCCCAGGCGGCCACCAGCTCTTCAGTCGAGTCGTGTGTTAGAGTCTCAGGAAACGGCCCAAGCTCCGTCAGGAACCTTTCAGGATCCATCAGGCACCTGGGACGGAACCATCTAGTCGGTTCCGTCTCCCTGCGGTGGGGGCAGGTGGTAGGAAAGTCTAGTTGAAGGAGTGAATGATCTGTCCATGACAAGGGTTTAATATCTAGGTCCCCTCTACCAAGATCATTCAACCACTGACCAGAGATAAAAATCAGGTCTAGAGTGTGACCCCCTATGTGAGTGGGGCCTTGAACTAACTGGGTCAGGTCCAAGGCCGTCATGGAAGCCATGAACTCCCGAGCCACTTCTGACGCCTCACCTGCAGATGGAAGGTTGAAATCCCCCATGACAATAAGTCTGGGGGTATCGACCGCCACCCCGGCAATGACGTCGAGTAGCTCGGGCAGGGTCGCTGCCACGTGGCAGGGAGCCAGGTACGTAGTCAGCAAACCCATCTGCACCCCACGGCCCCACTTCACACAAAGGGACTCACATCCGGCTATCTGAGGAACAGTGGTCTCCCTCGGACAAAGACTCTCCCTAATGATCACCGCCACTCCCCCACCCCTCCCCTGGGCCCTTAGCTGATGAAATGCACGGAAACCTGGCGGGCACATCTCTACGAGGGGGACCCCCCCTCTTGGCCCAACCAGGTCTCCGTAATACCTGCCAGGTCTGCACCCCCCTCCAAAATAAGATCACAGATGAGGGGGGCCTTGTTAACCACCGACCTGGCATTACATAACATCAGCCGCGGACCCTGGGCCTGAGGCTCTACACAACCCAGGACACGAGTTACGCATTGGGGGCCGGAGTGCGCAATCGCTCGGAGACAGCGCGTGCGCACCCCCGACACTTGATATGACCCCCTGCACCCGTCAGGTGCATGATGTTTTAATGATGTTGGTAGAGGCTTAAGTCCTATATACGTTGGAGAGTATTAGATGGACCTCATTTTAATATGATGTTTTTAGGCTATAATATGTGATATCAACTCATGTTATCTAGTGTATGTTTTTCACCTTCTTTTCCACCCACGTAACGGTGGGCACTGGGTTATACATGCCTTTTTCCTATTTTTTTATTTTTTGGTTGGCACTTAGGTTCTTGATTCTTTACCATTGGCAGATAGAACTAGTAGTTTTGTAAACTATAGGAATAATTATGGTCCAGGCTTTCTGTTCCTTTAATCTTTGAAAATAATCTGTAATTGTGTTTTCTCACCATAACTGTAAGTATAGTAAAAAAAAATTCCACCAGTTAAATTGCAGTTCAGTAGAGCTATATTATCTACAGTGTACTAGTAATATCATAAATTAATACAGTCATAAATTGGGATTATTTATTTGGTTGAATTTACAAAAACAGTTTAACAGAGTAAAACAAAATGTAAACTTTAACAAGCACTAATAGAAAGGAATATGGAATAGAAAGAATATAAAGGTATTTAAGAAAGACATTTTCTGTACATGAAATAATTAATTCTGTTCTAAATTCACATTACTTGTTATTCAGTATTTTGTATCATTTAAGGAGAAAATCCTGCAGTTTTATTTGTTTAAGATAAATGATTAGACATTTTGGGACCAAAATAATTGTAGACTCTCAAGCATAAAATAGGTAAGAAGGCCCTTGCTGACAGGGAGCTGGGTATTGAATGGGATCAACAGACAATCCTGAAGAAGTTCACTCGAGTTATCTCTGGCACATTCTTAATGGAATTTTCTTAACTGAGTTTCAATTATGACACTTTAAAGATTTACTTATAGATATGAGATAAGACATAAGAAAAATATATTTTTTTTGTGTGTGTAGTCCTTCCCAGAAACCTGGTCACATCTTTATTTCAGTATTAATCTTGCTGGTAAACACCATATCAGTTGAAGCAGCAACTTGTCAGCTTTCGGTCCTAAAACGTTGTGTATTCCTGTTTCTGGTGCCCTTAATCCCTGGCACATTGCACTGAAGTTCCATTAACATGTCAGGGATGCTATATTTGATCAGAAGCGGCTTTTGAGAGAACTAATCTTTTCTTCATGCAATTACTTTGTGTTGTTCTTTTCTGCTATCATCCCCTTTATTCCTTTCTTTGACACAGTGATATCCTCTAGTTTAATTGACAAATACTGAATATTTCAAAGGCAGCTTTCATCTTTAACCAGCTAGAGAATTAGGGCATTTAGATTCTATTCTTCTTTCCTGTAAGGAAGCACTCAATTATATTGTACTCCCTCTGCTGGCTAATAACATATTTAAGTTGTCTATTAAGAAAAAAAACTGAATTTCCTTTATGGCCCTTCCATTATTTGCATATCAAAGTTTCACTTCATTATATTTTTCCATTTCATTTTCCACTAGAGTGTTCTCTGAGGTTTTATTGGTACAAATACTTGTACATAACCATGGGATAGCACAATTTTACTTCTTTCATTTTTCCACTTCCATGTTTTACTTCAGTATTCTAGGCTGTGAACATTTCTTGTACTGAGCTAGAGTACAGCAGATGCCATTAGAGTGCATTCTCATTCTAAGTTATATGGATTTCCCATGTACAAGATTAGCAAGTCCTCTGTTACATTGGAATATAAAGTGTAGTACTTCAGCTAAATTAAAATTACTAAAACCATAAGAAGAGAAGAAAACAGTTTCCCTTTTCCTAGAAATACTTTGTGTGATCTTTGTTAGTTAATTTTTACATAGAAAATAGGTTTTCTTATTGGTAGAAAAGCCAATCAATCACCTGGCTTTGAGTAAGAAATATAAAAGCCAGAAATCATTTAATAACTGTGGCTGTTTCAGGCCATAATTGAATCTTGAAAAGGAATTTAAGGTTTACATTTTCTTAAAACAATTAATTATTTCTATGTGTAGGCAATGTGGATGTTGAAGTTGCAGAACAACACAGAAAAAGCTTTATTTTTTTAGTTTATTTTTTTAATTTTTATTTATTTTTATATGCCACCCTTCTCCGGACATTCAGGGCGGCTTACAATGTGTTAAGCAATAGAAGTCTCTGGAGACTTATAGAAGTCTCTGGAGCAATATTGAAAGAACTAAGCAATATTGAAAGAACTAAGATATCATTTCTTCTTATCTGTTTTTTCCTATACTTACATTTATATAGATACTATTTCTCTCAGAATTTTACAAATATCAACATTATTTGCCCTTTTTGAAGAAACCTACAATCATGTTATAATTAGCTACTCTCGGTATTTATTTAAATGAGAATACTCATAATTAGCAAATTGTCAACTGTGAATCTGGGAGGGCTTTATAAAAGTTGGTCTCAGATACACCAAAATAAAACAACCAATCTATGAAATGAAATTCATACTGAAGGTACAGGCCAGTATGAAGAATAAGCAACTAAAATAATGTAGCCTGACTTTTAAAGCAAGCATGGTTAAAGTGAACAAGAAATACATTTTTAAAATGGTCAATGGACATTTAATTGCAAGAGAGACCCTGGCCCTATCATTAGGCAACATGAGACAACTGATTTTTGATTTTATGAAAAGGAGCAAATAATTCAAACATTCACTGATGCTGATTTAGATACAGTTTTGTATCACAGCTAGAGTAGATGTTTGAAAGGATTTTGATAGGAAATTGTTATGTATTGATACTTTTAAGCGGGAGATTCAAACCTGCATACGTTTCTGATTGGCTGACAGTCCCTCCTGGATTGTATATAAGGAGGACTGCAGCCCCTGAGTTTTTGCTGAAGTCTCACTGTATATTAAAGAGCTGTTGTCACTTGCTTGCTTGTGCCTCTCATCATTCCCGAACCACTTCATTGGCGACGAGGGTGGGATTGAGGCTACAAGAAGCCAACCAGTGAGACCACGAGCTTCAGCTAGGCGACGAGGCGAACCACAGGAGACATACCGGACATGTCTGCCTACGTTCCGCCCAAGCCTTTTGATCCGACCCGCGAAAAATGGGTCTCGTACCTAACGAGGTTTGAATGCTCGTTAGAAGCCAGCGACATGCAGGGCCTCTCGGCTAATCGAAAGAGAGCCCTATTCCTAAGCCACTGCGGACCGGACGTGTTTGAGATGGCCGAGTCACTGTGTGAGCCAACGCCGGTTCAAACAGTCTCATGGGACACCCTGATGGCGACTCTCCGGGCTCACTACGCTCCCGTCCCCTCCAAGTTCGTGCAGCGATACCAACTGAGGCAGCGCGTCCAACGAGAGGGAGAGCCGGTCAGCGCGTACATGGCCAGCCTGAGAAAAGCCGCAACTCATTGCGACTACAGAGACTTGGATGATGCGTTGCTTGAGCAGCTGATCTGTGGTGTTCGGGACATTAGGCTGCAACGGCGTCTGCTCGCCAAGCCTGATCTGACGCTTGCCGGAGCCCTTGACGAAGCCAGGGCTCACGAAGCCTCCACAAAGGCCGCTGAAACGCTACAGCGTCCGCTGACCAGCAAGGACAGCCCCAAGTCTGCCCCGGTGCACAGAGAAGACGCCGGATCCAGCTCGGAGTCCGAGTCGGATGAGGACGTCTTCCAAACAGAGCACCGGAGAAAAGACACTGGCAGCCCCCGGCGAAGCTGTCCCAGCTGTGGCGGGCACCATGATAGACTGTCCTGCAAATACAGAGAGGCTATTTGCAGGCGTTGCGAGAAGAAAGGGCACTTGGCGCGAGTCTGCAGAGCCATTCTGCCCAGAAGACTCAAACCACGTGAGCGCCGCAGCCAACCGGAATCAGCGCGCCAGAAGCAGCCAACGAGAGAAGGCGGCGCGAAAAAACGGCGCGAATTTGAACCGCGAGATGGCCGCAGCATACACATCGACCAGGCCAGCACAACGGTCGAGGACAAAGTCAGCACGGTGGTCGAGATCAACGGAAGACCGTGCTCGATGGAGATCGACACCGGATCAGCTCTCTCCATCATGTCGTGGACAACTCTAAAGACCCTCCTGCCGTCGTTCCGGAAGGATCAACTCTCCAGACAGAGACTGCGCATCCTTGACTACCAGGGGAACCGAGTCCCCCTCGAAGGCGTGGGCACGTTCCGGGTCACCTACGGAGACTACGAAAGAGACCTGCCGCTGACCATCGTCACGAAACAGCTGCCGAGCCTCCTGGGCATGGGGTGGTTCCGAGCCCTTGGCATGGGCTTCACCGGCGTCCACCTGATGTCCAAGTCAACCCTGAAAGACAGCCTCCTGTCCGAGTTCCAGGACGTTTTCGGGGACACGTTGGGCAAGTATGTGGGGACCCCTATTTCACTAAACTTAGACCCCAACGTAGCCCAAGTAAGATTGAAGGCCAGACGAGTGCCGTTCGCATTGAAACCAAAGATCGATGCAGAACTGGACAAACTGATTAAGCAAGGGGTGTTGGTTCCCGTTGACCATGCCAAGTGGGAGACCCCCATAGTCACCCCAGTTAAGTCCGACGGCTCAATCAGAATTTGCGCCGACTACAAGTGCACGATCAACAAGGCTTTGCAGCCGAGCGCCTATCCGGTGCCGATCGTGCACCATCTACTACACTCCCTGGGCCCCGGAAAAATTTTTGCTAAATTAGACCTGGCCCAAGCCTACCAACAGTTACCGGTCGACGACGCCACGGCAGAGGCGCAAACGATCGTGACTCATAGGGGTGCATTTAAATGCACCAGGCTCCAATTTGGGGTGAGCGTCGCACCCGGCTTATTCCAAAGCACCATGGAGCGCCTGTTGCAAGGACTTCCGGGAGTAGTCCCATATTTCGATGACGTCTTAGTCAGCGCCCAAGACGAACACCAGCTAGGGGACAGGGTGCGGAACGTCCTGTCCAGATTCAGAGAAGCGGGACTAAGACTTAAAAAGAACAAGTGCAGGATAGCGGTCCCCTCGGTAGAATTTCTGGGGTACAGGGTGGACGGCACAGGCATCCACCCTACCGAAAGCAAGGTGAGAGCCATCAAAAGCGCACCAGCCCCCAAATCAAAAGCTGAGCTCCAAGCCTTCCTTGGACTGCTCAATTTCTACTCAATGTTCCTAAGAGATAAGGCCACGGTCGCTGATCCCCTTCACAAACTCTTAGGGAAGAATGTACCATGGGTCTGGGGGAAACCGCAAGCGGCCGCTTTTGAGGCAGTAAAAAAACTCCTATCTGAGGACAGTTTCCTGATCCAGTACAATGCAGAGCTGCCGCTCGTCTTAGTTTGCGACGCCTCCCCCGTAGGAGTTGGTGCAGTCCTAGGCCATAGACTGCCGAATGGCCTAGAGGCGCCCATTGCTTTCTACTCCCGAACTCTGTCCAGCACAGAACGAAACTATAGCCAATTGGACAGAGAAGCTCTGGCTGCGATTGCGGGGGTTAAGAAGTTCCATGAATACCTCTATGGCCGAAAATTTGAACTTGTGACTGACCATAGGCCGTTGCTAGGACTGCTAGCAGGCGACAGGCCAACCCCCGCTGCCCTCTCCCCCCGATTAACTAGATGGGCGATTTTCTTATCGGCATACTCGTACCAGCTCGTCCATCGGCCTGGGCGAACCCTGGGTCATGCGGATGCCCTTAGCCGTTGCCCCCTTCCCGACCTGCTGGACAACCCAACACCGGAAACCTCCGTCCTGTTGTTGGACGCGTTAACTTTGGGGCCCATCTCCTCCGGCGAGGTGGCGAAGGCATCAAATAGAGACCCTGTTATCCGGACTGTTATGGGTTGGGTTTTGAAAGGGTGGCCGGACAAGGTGGTCGGGGAGGAGTACCAAGGTTTTGCCAACAAACGAAATGAACTGTTTATGCAAGGGGGGTGCTTACTGTGGGGTGACAGAGTGGTAATTCCAACAAAACTACGAGGTAGAGTTCTAGAGTTATTGCACGAGGGGCACCCTGGCATCGTCAGGATGAAGTGTTTAGCCCGCAGCTATGTCTGGTGGCCCAACATGGACCAGGTCATTTCCGAGTGGGTGGGGAAGTGCAGACCCTGCCAGGAGTCTCGCCCCGATCCCCCAGTAGCGCCCATCCGAGAGTGGGAGAAACCAAAAGGCCCATGGGGGAGGATCCACATTGATTTTGCCGGCCCGTTCCATGGCCAAACGTTCTTAATAGTAGTGGATGCCTTTTCAAAATGGCTCGAAATTGTATTAATGCCATCCACAACGGCCGAAGCGGTTATCAAGGCCCTAAGAAAGTTGTTTGCCACCCACGGCCTGCCGGATACCTTGGTATCGGACAATGGGCCCCAATTTACAGCAACCCTGTTTGAAGGTTACTTGGCCGGCCTGGGAATCCGCCATGCCCTATCAGCCCCATTCCACCCGGCTTCCAACGGATTGGCTGAACGATTTGTCAGGACAGCCAAGGAAGCACTATCCAGATTAGACAATGGGGACTGGCAGGCCAGGATAGATCAATTCCTTGCGGTTCAGCATGCATCACCATGCATGGCAACAGGGAGAAGCCCAGCAGAGCTCCTCATGGGGAGAAAGCTCCGGTGTGTGTTGGACAGGCTTCACCCTAACTATTCGCACGAAAACTTTAAGGGAGAGACCTGTGGCTTAAGGCAGTTCAGGTCGGGTCCCCGGTGTTCGCTCGCAATTATGCCAGCGGTCCTCTGTGGGTCGCAGGAACCATAGTGGGGATAACAGGCCCAAAATCATACACGGTGGACGTGGGGGTAGATAGACTCTGGAAGCGCCACATAGACCAACTGAGGAAACGGGTGGTTGGCGAGGCAAACATCAACGCAGACATGTCCGAGCCTAACTATGACCACTTCTCCAAAACAGCTAACTCAAGCCCGGGGCCGCGAGAATACTTAGCTGACAAGCCCTGGTTCCAGCGCCGCCCCAGCGAGTCGCCACTCCCAGCCGGGGATAACCACGCCCCGGACAAAATCCAGGAGGTTCCATTGGCGGAGCCGGGAGAGACAAAGAGTCCCTCCGACCAGCTCGACGCCCCACCAAACACTGAACTGCGCAGGTCAACTAGGGCGAGAACTCAGCCTAAGCACCTGCGAGATTTTGTTTGTAAATATGTTAATTTTTGAATGTCAGTGCCTTCTGGGAAGGGAGGGGTGTTATGTATTGATACTTTTAAGCGGGAGATTCAAACCTGCATACGTTTCTGATTGGCTGACAGTCCCTCCTGGATTGTATATAAGGAGGACTGCAGCCCCTGAGTTTTTGCTGAAGTCTCACTGTATATTAAAGAGCTGTTGTCACTTGCTTGCTTGTGCCTCTCATCATTCCCGAACCACTTCAGAAATGATTGTATATTTTCATTCTGGCACTGATAGAGTCCGATCTCCATTCCATAGTACAGTACATAATAAAACTTTCCTGTACTTTTGCAAAAAATCAGCTTTTCAGAGCTCACAAGCGGAAAGATTCATACATTACAATATTATAATATGTACTGTTTTCTATTTTAAAGCATTTCATCATTTTTAATATGACTTCATGTATTTGATTTATCAATAAAACCAAAATATTAATATACTTTATAGAATCCAGTAAGAATGAAATTTTTTAAAAATATGTTTGATTTCTTCCTAAAATGCTATCCTTTAGTGAATGTGTAGCTCATGTATGAAATATTTTTCTCTGGCACTTTGATATTCCAATTTAGTGAGCTATTCAGAAAATGAACTGCTGGATGGTTTTTTTGAACAATATAAAAAAAAAACCAATGATATTGATATTTAGAAAATCAAAATAAAGTATAATTAAAAGTTCTGCTAAGGAAAATGAATAGGTTACCTGAAAAGTATAGATACAAAGATAACGATTATCTAATTTTTAAAGACCTTATTATGTGTGGTTAGTGAAATATTTGCAATAGGAATACTTTTTGCAGATCTAAGAAAAATAAACCAGGCAAACAAAAAATGGGGGCGAAGAAAAGTTGTAATGAGAAAATTATGTTTCCCAAAATATACCCAAGGGATGATAAATGTGAGCAAAGGGGGAAAAATAGCCTGTGACAAGCAAAATCTCTCCTGGTAAACTTCAGTGCAGAACTTATTATTAACAAAATCATTTTTCATTTCAGTAGACCCTTATAGCTTTGGTGATTCGTTATAAGAACCTCTGAAACACACCTGGGTCACCCTCAGAACTTGTCTGCAACTTAAAGCTTTCTCTGAATGATGAATCTAGACAGCAAGGTAGTTCAGCTTTGATTGTAAGAACAAGGAATACAAAATGGTTGCTGTAAAAATCTAGCGCTGAAAATAAAATGTTCTTACTAGTTGTGACATTCTAAAGTAGTATAAAAGGTCATACTGGGCTACATGTAACCTACACGTTTAAAATGAGAATGTGTGTGTGTGTGTGAGTGTGTAGCCATGGATGTCAGTGATGGGTTCCTCCCGGTTCGGCCGAGCCAGTAGCGGGGACAATATGATGTCACCGAACCGGTTCTGTCCCCCCTTGCCCCCCCAGTTATTCTTACCTTTTATTTGGCCCCACCCCCAATCTATTGTTGCCTCCTGAGTCCCAGCTAATGGCTAGAGGGAAAAAAACTGTTTAAACTCTTGCCACGGGGTTTCAAAGGCCGCCTACAGCTGATCAGTGTTAAAAGAAAACAAATGAGTAGACCGGTGCCTGCAAAAATAAATGGGTAGATCCAGTGATGGGATTCTACTTCGATGGAACCGGTTGTTAGGTAGTTAAGTAGGTAAGTAGTTAAGCAGTTCGGAGAACCGGTTGTTAAAAGAAATCTCCTTTTGTTTTTTTCCACTTTACAGGGTTAATCCTGTAAGGATTAATTACAACATTTGGTTTTGTTTCCTAGCCTAATCTTTATTACAGAAACTGCCTCTCTGACAGTATGCCTAGACTTACTGTCACTTCCAGTTCCGGAGGCTATTTTTTTTGCTTGACTTCCTTAAAGGGGAAGGGTTGTTTTAAGCTTTTTACATCGCTGTTGGGAGGAAATAGTCCCCTGTTGGAGTTCTTCCAGACAGGGTGCAATCATCAGTACTTTGAAGAAACAATTGAATCCTTTTGTGCATATGGACTACTGAGAGGATTGAAAAAGTTATTTTTGACTGGTCCTCACACTTTTGACCAGTCTTCAAACTTACGACTGTCCTCACATTTTACGTTTTTCACCCTATCTTGTCACCATGGTGAAGAGAAGCAGTTGTGAAATAAATGACATGGTTGTTAAGAATGCTTAAATGTGAGGATGGTCATAAGTGTGAGGACCAGTCAAAAGTGCGAGGACCAGTCAGAAATGACTTTTTTCAGCCTTCTGAATAGTCCCTATACACATAGCCATGGCCACTCGGTCACATGACCAGCTAGCCACGCCCACCCAGTCACATGACCTCCAAGCCACACCCACAAAATAAGCCACGCCCATAGAACCGATAGTAAAAAAAATTTAGAACCCACCCCTGATGGTGTATTAAAATATTTAGTATTTATCAGGATGAAATGCAGTGACCAGAAGAAGAAATAAAATGTTCTGAAATCTATCTTGTCAGTCAGTCAGTCAGTCAGTCAGTCAGTCTGTCTGTCTGTCTGTCTGTCTGTCTATTATTTTTACAAATAATTCCAGGCGGTAAACATATCTAATACATTTTCTTCCTTCTGTTTTCCCACAGTAACTAATTCTTTTTTTTTTTTTTTTGTAAACAAGTTTTATTAAAAAATTTCTTTCATCATAAATATTTTATGAACAGAGTGTTGACCGGGTCACATTTTATACATCTTATATATATTAAGTTTTATAATCTATTTCAATTTTCCCACTTTTTCCATATACATTCCTTTTATAGAATTCTTTATCACAAATCCATCATTTTTCACCATGTCTTTTTATTTCATCTCTCTTTTTTCCCCCTCAAATACATTTTACATATTTTCAATTTCGGACATAATATTCTTTTTCCATATTTCTTTATCTTATCTTAATCTCTTCTTAATACATAATATATAGATAATATCACTACCTGCCCTTTAATTCCTAATTTCTTACAATAACTTCAATTAAGTATCTTATTTCTTCATTTGCAGAATATATTTCTCAAAATCCCCATCCCACTTTTTAACTATACACAATATATATCATCATATTCAATTCTTACATTGAAACCCTTTAACTTAATTAACCATCCACATTTTATCTTAATCTCTTCTTAATACATAATACATAAACAGTATCGCTATCTGCCCTTAATTCCTAATTTCTTACACTAACATCAGTTAATTATCTTATTTCTTAATTTACGGCATATATTTTTCAAAATCCCCATCCCACTTTTTAACATTTCAGTTTTGTCTCTTAACTTAACTTGTCTTCATAATTAAATCCAATTGCCATTTCATATTTCATCTTCTGTTCTGTTTTGCTATAAGCAATATACATCATCATATTCACTTCTTACATTAAAACCCTTTAACTTAATTGACCATTCACAATTAATAATATTAATACAGTTCCCTTAAATCTACTAATATATACCTTCTTTCCCTTCTTCATTTCCACTATTCTTCCCCTCTTTAACCATTTTCTCTTGGTCTCTCCAAAATTCCACTTCTTAATAATTTCCTCCTTTTATCCCATTCTTTTAACTTCTTCTTCTTTTTTTTAATTTTTGTATTTGTTATATCTTTTCTCCTGAATCCCTTTTCTCACTTTTAGATATATTTGCTTTGCTTTGCTTTGCTTTGCTTTTGCTTTTTTTAAATTTATATGCTGCCCTTCTCTGGAGACTCAGGACGGCTTACAATGCGTTAAGCAATAGCCTTCATACTTTTGTATATTTATACCAGCAGTTCTCAACCTGGGGGTCGCGACCCCTTTGGGGGTCGAACGGCCATTTCACAGGGGTCGCCAAAGCCCTCTCTCGCCCCCCCCCCCACGCCTTCACACACCCTCACCCTCTGCCTCTGTTAGATCGCCCGGTCGCCGTTCGCTTACCCCGCCCACTCCCAATCTATTGCTGCCTCCGGAGTCCCAGCTGGTGGCTAGAGGGGAAAAAAACTTTAAATTCTTGCCGCGGAGCTTCAAAGAGCTAGCTGCAAAGAGGTAAATTCCTGGAGCAAGTTTTTTTCCCCCTATCTATGCTGAAAAAGCCAAATTGAAAGTAAGCAGGCTGCAACGTGACAAAATGAGGCAGAGAGATTTCTTTTTCTTTTTCCTCACCAAAAAAGGTAAGTGCAACACTGCAAACAATGGGAAATTTAGGGCAAAAGAGGAGAGTTCCAAGATTTTAAAACACAAAAGAAAAAAAGCTCTATTTAACTAGGGAATTGTAATAATTGAGATACTATTAATTGGTTAAGTTGTGGTTTGGAGGAATATATGGGGGAAATTATTTGGTTTATTATTATTGGTAATTATAATTAATTGATTTGTAAGAAATTGGATTGCATGGAAATAATTGGAATATTCATGTTCATATTGATTAATATACAAAAAAGATAGTTATATAACTAATTGATTTATATTAAAATGTTGAATTTGTATTAAACAACTGTATTACATAATTAACCAATGTGAGGATGGATATAAAAATAGATGACAATGTGAAGGGGTATAATATAGAATAGAAGGGAAAAATTGAATTTGATTAAGATTAGAGATGAGGATGAAGGGTAATTTTGTTTTTTAAAAAAAATAGATGAGGAATAAATATGGTAAAAAGGAAATATAGAAATTGTAAATTTAATTGAAATGACTAAATACTGTGTTGGAAGAAATATCCTTCTGGGTTCTGCTCCAAGCGGGGAAAAAGACACTGGAAACATGGAGACTGCTTGGAAAGATGGTTTAATGTTGGACAGGATCACATGACTTGATGGGGCCCATTGTGTTAGTTTCTGTTGCTATTGTGTTGCAAATGTCCTTTGACAAAGGATTGAGTTTCTGCCTCTGGCCCATTAACAAAGGGTGGGGGGCAGGAAGGTGGGAGCTGCTTTGTCTGTAAAATATGCTTCTCCATTTCTCATACAGGTAGGGAAATATAATATTCTTCCTTTTTAATATTTCCCAAAATATTTCATTCTTCTAGGAAAGGGGTGGGTGCTAACCTCCTACAACTGTTTAAATTTGTGAACCGGCCAAATACTCTGTTCAAAGAAAATACGTTGTATGTTTGTATGTGTGTTTCTAATTATTGCTATTTATTGCTATTTGTTCTCTTTTATTCTTTAAAGTCTAACAATGCATTCTTTATCTTAATATCTTAATATTTGTTTGGCTTTCTTCCCTTTCATCTTTTTTATTGTACAGCAATCTTTCTCCTCAAACCTATCACCTCTGTCTTTTCTTTCTTTCTTACTTTCTCTTCCCCCCCTCTTCTTCTTCTCCCTACTTCCTCTTTCTCTTTCTCCTCCTCTCTTCCTCCCTCTCTTACCTTCACTCCTACTCTAATTTCCCTTCCCTTCCTTCATCCCTCTCTATTGCTGTATCCTTTTATGCATATGGACTACTCAGAGGGCTGAAAAAGTTATTTTTGACCAGTCCTCGAACTTACAACTGTCCTCACAATTTACATATTTGCGCTATCTTGTCACCATGGTGAAGAGAAGCAGTTGTGAAATGAATGACGGTTGTTAAGAATGCTACAATGGGCATAAATGATGACCAGTCATAACTGCGAAAACTGGTCATAAGTGCGAGGACCTGTCAGAAATCACATTTTTCAGCCCTCTGGGTAGTCCTTTTGTGCACAGGGACTACTCAGAGGGCTGAAAAAGTTATTTTTGACTGGTCCTCACACTTTTGACCAGTCCTTGAATTTACGACTGTCCTCACATTTTACGTTTTTTGCCCTATCTTATACCATGTTGAAGAGAAGCAGTTGTGAAATGAGTGACATGGTTGTTAAGAATGCTGCACAGGCATAAATGTGAGGATGATCATAAGTGTGAGGACCAGTCAAAAGTGCGAGGACCTGTCAGAAATGACTTTTTTCAGCCCTCTGAGTAGGTGGTGCTAGGTGTTAGAAAGGAAAAAAGCCCAGAACCGAGTAGATGAGATTCTACTGAGCTGGAGCTACAAAAAAAAAAAAACCTTGGCTACGTAGGGAAAACCTGGCTAGAAGAAAAACACACATAAACCCTACAAAGAAGTAAGAAAATTGATACTGTACCTTTACAGGGAGGATATGGATGTGGCCTACTGATGACAGCTAACGAGCTAGAAATGGATCTATTTAGGTCTCCCACCTAGCAGTTAGAGCTTGCTAGGTGTTAGAAAGGAAAAAAGCCCAGAACCGAGTAGATGAGATTCTACTGAGCTGGAGCTACAAAAAAAAAAAAAAACAAACTTGGCTACGTAGGGAAAACCTGGCTAGAAGAAAAACACACATAAACCCTACGAAGAAGTAAGAAAATTGATATATGTATATATGTATATATATATACACAGTATATACATATACATATACATATACATATACATATACATATACATATACATATACATATACATATACATATACATATATATATATATATATATATATATATATATATATATATATATATATATATATATATTTGTTTTCTCAGGTTTTCGTGGGTGTTTGTATGTAGGTCTTTGGTTATATATATTATATATATATATATATATTTGTATATATGTATATATATACACAGTATATATATATTTGTTTTCTCAGGTTTTCGTGGGTGTTTGTATGTAGGTCTTTGGTTATATATATTATATATATATATATTTGTATATATGTATATATATACACAGTATATATATATTTGTTTTCCCAGGTTTTCGTGGGTGTTTGTATGTAGGTCTTTGGTTATTCGGGTCTTCTCCCAGGTAAAATTGGAAGTGTCTTGGCGACGTTTCGATGAAGTCTCATTCGTCATCTTCAGGCTGGTGTTCTCGGCTTCGTGCTTCCAGGAGCAAATGAAAGCACCTGGAAGCACGAACCCGAGAACACCAGCCTGAAGATGACGAATGAGACTTCGTCGAAACGTCGCCAAGACACTTCCAATTTTACATGGGAGAAGACCCGAATAACCAAAGACCTACATATATACATATAGATAGATAGATAGATAGATAGATAGATAGATAGATAGATAGATAGATAGATATAGATATAGATATAGATATAGATATAGATATAGATATAGATATAGATATAGATATAGATATAGATATAGATATACACGCACACACAATATATAAACATAAAATACAAAGTATAAAAATGTATAACAAAACAAGTAATGGGGGATTTTGATTAATAGGACTGAAATATATTCTAAGAGTGGCTCTAATACTAAGAAGGTGGGAAGGAAAAAAATCCATGATCTCTAATAATTGAACTATTTTCATCCTACCTTTAATCTTTAAGAAGAGCCTTGGTGGTACAGGGATTTAAGGCACCCTGTTATTAAGCTGGTTATTAAGACCAGCTGCCTGCAATTACTGCAGGGTTCGAATCTCGCCAAGGCACAAGGTTGACTCAGCCTTCCATCCTTTCTAAGGTAGGTGAAATGAGGACCCAGTTGTGGGGGCAATAAGCTGACTTTGTATAAATATACAAAAGGATGAAGGCTATTGCTGAGCACATTGTAAGCCGCCCTGAGTCTTTGGAGAAGGGCGGCATATAAATCAAATTAAAAAAAAAAAATCGCTGCTTGATGACAATCATTTTATCAGTATTAGGGGTTTTGTAAGATATCCAAGCTGTTTTTCTTATAGAGATTGACCTTTCATTTTCTATTGCTCTGGACTGAAGGACAGCAGAAAAATAATTTCCAGATAATTTTGTAGCTTTTATTTAATATTGAATTTAAATCACTTTAACATAAAATATCTAACATAGCAGGGAAAAAAGCCTTCCAGTAACTTAGGTTAAAACTTTTTTTGTTGATGAAATGTTAAAGTGAAACTTTCTGTACAGTTTTATACCTAAGGCATCTAAACGTAAAGGTAAAGGTTTCCCTTGCACATATGTGCTAGTTGTTCCTGACTCTAGTGGGCAATGCTCATCTCCATTTCAAAGCCGAAGAGCCAGCACTGTCCAAAGACTTCTCCATGGTCATGTGGCTGGCATGACTATGCCAAAGGCGCATGGAATGCTGTTACCTTCCCACCACGGGTGGTCCCTATTTTTCTACTTGCATTTTTTACGTGCTTTCGAACTGCTAGGTTGGCAGAAGCTGGGACAAGTAACGGGAACTCATTCTGTTACGTGGCACTAGGGATTCGAACTGCTGAACTGCTGACCTTTCTATTGACAAGCTCAGCGTCTTAGGCACTGAGCCACTGTGTCCCTGCATCTGTTAGGAACTGTCTAAAATGATGCACTGAATTTTCAGTGACTTTCAGGGCTAAACAGATATTTATCTGGTCCTAAGGCAGCTTCAGAAGCATTTTGATTTGCTCACATTTCTTGATAACCCCATTTCTTGAAGATTTTCCAAAGGTGGGGTGAGGTGAGTAATAAAATCAGCTTGGGAAAAGCAGAGAGAAATACTACAGTTCATTAGATCAAAGAACATTTCTTGAGACGAATTGCTTGATACTGCTGAGGTTTCCTTTGCCAAATCCTCTGAAATGTTTTCTTGAAAAGTAGAATTTAGCAACAGATATTATTGAAGTTAACTGAGCATTTATTCTCTACAGTCCATTATGGATTGGTCATAAATTAATGTTAGTTGAAATAGTAAAGAATTCTATCAGCTCTTTAAAATCAAAAGGACAATTAAACATTTTTTTTAAAAATTGAGATTGTAAAATAATACACTCAATTAAAACAAACTATTAAGCCATTCCTTTGTTTTTTGAAGAACTATTTCTAAAATCATGTGGTTTCATGGCTATAATAGAAGTTGAATCTGTCAGGCAACTAAAATGTCAACCATGTATTGTCTGCTTTAAATAATTTATTTGGTGTCTTATTCCTTTTGGCATTTGTAGTATGTTGTGCATACTATGGAAATTATAAACTTCTAAATATGCTATCACATATTTTGTCACACATATATTTATCTTACCAATCCTCACCTATTTGCATAGATTGCATATCCATTATGTTGTTCTCTTTCAGAAAAAATAACACTATGCAGATGATTTTTAAAAAATAGAAAAGAAAAGTAATATCACTTTTTAACAGCATGCTATTCAATGCAGTTTCTGTAAAGTATCTGGTTTTGATTCTCCCTCCTGATTTATGTTAATATATTGATATATACTAATATACTGTAGAATAAATAAATAGATAGATGTTTTAGAATCTTTATCCCATCCTTGAGGAGGTCAGCCTAAACTCTAGAGCATGTAGCAAACTTATTTTGGTCAAAATAAGAATGGTGCTTCTTTGAAAGCATCAGCAAAATTATATAATTTTATACAGAAATAAATTATAGAGGTAGAGGCAGTATTTGCACATGTATCCACTGATGCATCCTTTGGTGCCTGCCAAGCTCCTAGTCTCCTTCCAGCAGGGGTGGGTTCTACTTATCTTTACTACCAGTTCGCAATGGGATCGCGAACACACGCTGGCTTTGCTCACGCACACACCTTGCTTCTGCACATGCACAGATACCCGATGACGACATCCAGGGCGGTGGCGGGGCCTCCCACCAGTTTTACTACTGGTTCTTGTGAACCTTTGCAGTTTATTACATTTCAAAAACTTAATATAGTGGCAATAGAATGAACATATAATACAGTTGTTTTAGCAGAAACACTAAGGAAAGGAACCATATTCATCTATTCTGGTAGATCCTGCTTCCAACTTAAAACCCTTCACACGGCTGCCCCCCTCCAACCTTGCTGTCTCCTCAAATGTGTAATATAGCAGTTCAGCAACCTGGTAAGGGAAGTGCTATCACCAGAGTTATTCTGAAAAACAAAATTCATGGAATGTATTCATATAAAACTTTTTGCAAAGAAGAAATGATATAGGAATTGACAGTTCTGTCATCAAATCAACATGACCCTTTCAAAGAATTGCTCAAATCACAGTCTTTTGGACAAGACAATTGTGGCTTGACGTAGAAATCACACTTCATTGTTGCTCAGGTGTTTGTTTTTGAGTGGGTGTGGGTGTGATGATGTTCTCACCTTGAAATGGCCAATTTGCTAATTTCCATTTGTTGGATTATTCATATTTCAATTCCTATCCTTACTCTTTATATGATTTTATATTCTGCTTAATAAAAACACATATTTAGAAAACACATATTAAGTTTTATTTAGTTGTCATGTTTCATTACATAATTGTATGTTTGAAAAAAAAATTGCTGTGGAAGGTGGGACTAAAGGTGTTTACAGAAATAAACAGCAAATAAACACGACAAAGGTGCAGAATTTGACTTACCAGGTATTTTTATACAAGCAAAATTTTACAAGAAAAATAATAAATGCACTTATAATCAATCTTACTTAAATTGTGAAAATATGAGCCAAATAATTTTGAATTCACTGCTATGGTATATATAAGAGACATGGGAAAAGAAATGCCACTTTTATTTTTATTTATTTATAAAATAAAATATTATAATACAATTTATTATTATAAAATCAATTAAATTTATTTTTTTGTTCAAGGTAGCAAACATCCAAAACATATTCCTCCTCCTATTTTCCTCACAACAACAACCCTGTGAGGTGAGAGAGAGTGAATGGCCCATGGTCAGCCAGTTGGCTTCCATGGCTAATGCACAACTTGAACTCACGGTCTTTCAACTTTCAGAGAAGTTGCCTGTTTAGACAAGACATGGTGTCTCATTTATAGAACAATAAATATTCACCTTTCGGTATTAATCTTATTCTCAAATTAAACCATATATCTCCATGCTACATTTTTAAAAATCATGCAAAGCTTCCCTGCAGTTATAGCAAATTCTCCATACGATAAGATACTGTGTAGTTTATTGAGTCTTAAAATAGCCCAAGGATTTTTTTCTGAGCTGCAGAATACAAAAATTCAACATTTAGATATCACTATTAATAAAAGGGAATCTATATGGATCTTCAGGGAGAGAGCTTTCCTCTAGGGATTTGCAATGTGCCCTATAAATTCCAAAACACTTTATTTGAGAAGCAGATAAATTCAGCTTACTCAAGCAAAGACGAAATAAGTTCTTGCTCCCAGTTTGAAAATTATGGGAAGAAAACTTAGATGACTAATGCACACTGTATTTCAGATATGATCACCTGCAATATCTGAATTACTTTTTTTTTGCATTTGTCAGAGTCCATCATCCTGTACCATGTGATGACAGAATTTTGGAACCCAATTTCCAGCCATTTCATACTGGGAACATAGAATATTTGAAAGGAAATCTAAAAGATTTAACATATCTCTCAATTAAAAGGTAAAGGTAAAGGTTTCCCCTGTCCAGTCATATCCGACTCTAGGGAGCAGTGCTCATCTATCTCTCTTAACTGAGGAAGCCATTGTGGTCTGAAGACCCTTTCCGTGGTCATGTGGCAAGCATGAATGAGATGCACAGAATGCTGTTTCTTCCCACCAAAGTGGGACCAAAAAGTACCTATTTATCTATTTACATGTGCATGCTTTCAAACAAAGTAAACCTAAAGGATTGAACATTTCTCTCAATTATTCACTTTCCCTACTTCCCTATTTCCAAGGTTCTACCTCTAAACCAACATTTTATTAATGATCAGCTTCAATAGGAAGCATGTATTTGGAGTGCACTATCTGGAATGCATAGAAAAATACATAGGGCAGTGTGATATACAAAGACTTTAATGTTTAACTCCAAAATAGGGGACCAAGTCAGCGAGAAATATTAGGAGCAGTGTTTCAGCCATGTCTGGAGGACCACAGAATTCCATTCTTGATCTATGTGGTTGATACGAAAAATTATGCAATGGTAATTGGGCACACCAAGTTTTGCTTTCTTATCAATTAATAAAAGTTAACTTGAGTCTAGGCAAGTTGCCAACAAATGCTATTTGCATTAAGATATTGGGAAGCCAAGCAATGCAAAGCAATGGTCCCATTGCAGATTAATTATTAACCTAACTATTAGTTAGCTTTTGTGACTGTAGACATATTAATTAAATAACAATTGGGTTAATCAAGATAGCTAGCCAAAGTAATTTGTTGAAATAAATATTTTATTATAATGACCATCAATCAATCAAAGAAAATACTGTAATAATTCCCTTGCTATTAAAAGCTACTATAGTAGTCCATTAATATATATTTAAAGATCACTCCATTTTCAGTTTTACATTTGCTATTGAATAGGAAGAGTATTTTCAGTCATTCATCTAATTATTGATAAGTTTTCTTTATTAAAATTGCCCCAGATCTGGGCAACAATTCCATCTACCAATTTAACCTTTTAAAATGATTTCTTTTGTCTTCTTTTTTTAAAAATATGTTTGATTTAATATAATTTCATGATATATGTTTTATTCATATTTGAAGAAGTTATATTGGACATACAAGACCAGTTATTAAAACCTAAGTCAATGTTGACCTTGGCCATATTTAAAGATTATCTCAGATATCTACCTGGTAGACCAAAGAACTACTATCAATTGTGGGAACTGACTGAAAATTATGCAAGCTTAAATGTTGATCCCATTACCAACCTCTGCTATGCTTCAGCAGTGAAGCAGAGGAGGGTTTTTTTGTATGGCAAGTGGGACAGTTGGAATTTAATCTGAGGCCATGTGAAACAGTAGAAGGCTGATTGCCAATTCTGGATCAAGTTTAAGATATACATTGTATGAGTGCCACATTGCTTTTTGGGAGATTATTTCTCTCTAGCTCTGAATTTGATTTAGTACTTTTGGTTTTTAAAAAATAAGTTAGCTTCACCTCTTCTGGTGAAAGGAATCTGTGGTAGAAGATCTCTTTGGGGCCAAGAGATTATTTTTGCAACCAGGAGGATCTACTTCCCTTCCCTTCCAGACCCCCACTCCAAGCACCCATGGAAGGCAAAAGAATTTGGGGAGACAACAGTTTTCCTTCCAACTCTCTGATCCCACAGAGTGGTCATTCTAGACCCAAACAAGCATTTTGCTCCATGTCCTGCTTTTCCTATCACCCACAAAGAGATCTTTCTTCCCCCTTACTCCCCACTACTTCACTTGACATGGGAGAGAAGAGGGGCACAGGTCTTATGCTCTCAATTCTCTCATCTCATAGGATCACTCCATAGGATCAGAGACCTAGCAGGAAAGGAGCCATTCTTCCTGCATGAATGAAGGGAAGAGAAGAGGCACCAATTCTCTCAGCACCAAAAAGACTTGTTTTCCTCTCCAGAGTATGGCTGGAGTGTCATTGTTCTTGTTTCTTAACTGTCTTTGCTTTCACAGCAAGGGACTTCAATTGAACTACAAACACTGTTGCCAAATGCATTTTCAGGCATTCCCATTTGATGAAGCTGGCTGTGGATTCACTGTGTCACTGCCAGCTGCAATAGCTCAGTAGTTCACCACTGTAGGATGGAGTTGCATAATTGAAATATAGCTACAGAAAAGGTCTAACCCATCAAAATTCTATAAGTGGTAGCATCTATAAAGAGAACTTACAATACAATTATATATTCTGAATGGATTCATATTGGGAAAAAGTTGTTTCAACTATTCTGATCCCCAAATCTTAATTTCACTGGAATTTTCTTTGCATTATCATGAATTTGTAACCAAAATTGAATAAAGCTGATTGTACCTCTTGAAAGTTTCTACAGTTCCAAAAAACTCAAAGGGCAGACTCAATGGACCACTGGGTCTTTTTCTGCCATCAGTTTTCTATGTTTCTACCTAGTTTGTATATATACCTGTACTACATTTCTGAATTAGATGTAGTTTGGCACATACATTTGAACATTTATAGGATGAAGTAACACTTTTTCCATTTCTTTTCTCTTTCACAGTTGATTGGCTTTGTTTATGCCTGTTATGTGATTAGTGTTTTTATGGAAGAAGAGGACAGCAGTAAATACTGATATACACATTCCAATCTCTGGAGCCACAACTTTGGGGTGAGACATAACATTGCTCTCATAGAATTTTTTTGGAAATATAAAGGTATATTTGGGGGGGGGGGAAAGGAACAACAACATTCTTCTTTTGAACACAAGTAGGTTTCTTTTAATTCTGCCCTTATAATATGGCCAATACACATCAATAAGTTTAAGTATTTTTTTGTTATTCTTCTAATCCGTGCTATGCTCATATTAATGTTTTCTTCTGTTTTTAATTTTATGTGATTTACAGTGTTGTATTACATTTTGTTATTTCCTGTCAAAGCTTCCTTAAAAGGGTGATATACATTCTAAAAGCTACTTTAGAACAGGGGTCCCCAACTCCCAGGACTCAGGCTAGTACCGGTCCATGGACTGTTAGGAACTGGTTACACAGCTGGAGATGAGTAGCAGGCAAGGTAGTGAAACCAAAACCATCCCCTTCCCCAGTCTGTAGGAAAATTGTCTTCCATGAAACCAGTCCCTGATGCCAAAAAGCTTGGGGACCACTGCTTTAAAATACAATAACATATAAAATGTAATATAATAATTCACAGCCGTAATAATCTTATGGGACCGCCTTCTGCTACCGACAGCCTCCCACCAGCTAGTATGCTCCCATAGGGCGGGGCTCCTCGGGGTGCCATCGGTCAGACAATGTCGACTGGTGACCCCCTGGGGGAGAGCCTTCTCAGTGGGGGCTCCTGCCCTCTGGAATGAGCTGCCCCCGGAGGTACGGAGGATCCCGGACTTGCGCACCTTCCGACATGCCCTGAAGACTTTGTTATTCCAGCAAGCCAGGCTAGCCTAATTTGTAACAGTTTTAAATTTTAAATTGGATTTTAATGGGATGTTTTTAATTATGGGCCAAAGTATTTAATCTGGTTTTAAATTGTTTTTAATTTTTATATTTATGTATTTGATCTTGGCTGTTCACCATCCTGAATTCTTTGGGAGAAGAGCGGTATATAAATATAATAAATAAATAAATAAATGAATAAATAAATAATCAATCAATCAATCTCTGGTGGATATAACTTTACCATTAGTATTAGGCATGGGACCTTGATTGACAATTCTACTTTTACTGCAGCAGTAAGAAATACAATTTAATCTAGTATACGTATCAAAGCTATGATGCGCTTGTCCTCTATTTTCCTGCCAATCTGAGGTGCATTTTATTGGTTCTGAAAAGATGAGAGGTCTGACAGATGATGCCAAGTTCTTTTAAAAAGGACAAAAACAATTTGGATAGATAATTTCCTTCTGATGGTACCAGTTCCTTCTGTTCTGTTCTGCTCTGCTTATTTTAAAATTCAGCCAAATGCTTTAAAAATAATACTGTTTTATTACAATTCGTCATACTTGGTTAATTTCTACATTGTTAATGTTTACAACTTCAAACAAATATGTATGTGGGTATACATATATACGTACAGTACATACAAACACACACACAAAACTTTGTTTTGGAAATTATGGACGTTGTATATAAAATGTCTGTTTAATTCAGCCTAAAGTAAACCTGCAATTATTGGCCTTTAATATTTCATGAAGAGAAATATATTTGCATAATTTTCAACTTCTTGGACTAAATCTGCCAGGAAGAGTTAACAAATAATAACCATCACTTCTTCTGCAAGGCTTAAGAAAGTATTGATCAATATATTTCCAAGAGCAATAAACATATAAAGAAATATTCTATCAAGCCATTGCTTTCCTGGCTTTGATGTCATGCTACTATTGAAATAGGAATGTACTGCATTTCTCATTTTAGAGGCTTTCATGTACTCATTATTCTTTTGAGAAGTAAGGTTTTAGTGGGAAAGGCAAGAGACTGTTACCATATGATCCCAGGAAAAGATGTAGCTGCTTTCATGAATTGTTGAAAGGTACTATTCCGATGTCACCCTAAATTAGCTTTTTG
Organism: Arizona elegans; assembly: GCA_022577455.1. Lineage (NCBI taxonomy): Eukaryota > Metazoa > Chordata > Lepidosauria > Squamata > Colubridae > Arizona > Arizona elegans. Next base: position 28,644,418 of record JAKOOJ010000002.1, on the reverse strand, counting down.
GAATAAAATCCAAAAACTTCAGACTGAAATTCAAAGTGATTATTTTTAAGAAATGTAGCAAACCCAGTGCATTTCCAAATCATTTTCTGCCCTTTTTGTTTATTGCAACTAGGCTGTATCATTTAATACATTTATTCAATCTAGCATCATTTTGAGAAGTCACTTCTCTCTGTTTCCAGGCTCCAAAAATGTTACCTTAACAATGCAGCCTTGTTTTTCATTCAGCACTTTTGGTCAGATGGAAGTTACATCATGCATAGCTATGTATGAAATAGAATTGATTTGAAGTAAATAAATCAGATCCTACACCCTAACCATAAATTATCTTAATTGTATACTTGGGATTTGTTTTAAATTTCCAACCTATTTTTGGGGGGCGGGGGAAAACCTATTTTTAAAAAATGTATGTGTTTAAGAATCATACAAATGAAATTAGTTTATTATTCCAAGTATATTAGTTTTGTAGTGAGGGAAATATTGCTGTTTAGAATGTTTTAAAATTCTAAATGAGAAACCCCTCCCTCTTTATGGAAGAAAGGAAGATATTAAGATATTGTGCTTAAAGTATTGAACGGGAATATTTTGGTAGAAGGTGAGCCTCAGCCATGGAAATTCCCTTGATCATTTGGAACCAGTTACTCTATAACCTATAAATAGGTTATAACTAATAATAAATATGAGAAGGAGAGAGGATACAGTTGATTCACAGACAACCAGCTTAATATTTATCTGTAGCATTTTTTTTCCTGCCATAGAATATTTGGACAGAAATTGAGCTGCCTGAAAAAAATCTCGATATAAATATGAGGAAAAGAAAAAAGGTACTATTGTATTTTATCGAGACACAAAACAATTTCACTTAGAAAATGTAAAATGAATATACGTGTGTTTAAAATAAAAATGGCTTTCGTAAAGAATAATACTAAAATTTCATAACAAGATAGGGAGAATGTTTTTAAAAAGCTAGATACATGTTTTCTAATCTGAAATGCACTTGTTATAGAAGACTCTTGACTGCCTCCATAGTTAAATGTATCTAACCAGTCACAGCTTTAAGCATGCTAATTACTACATTATGGTTCCGTTGAAGAAACGATTAGGCACTACATATTCCTTAGAAATGTAAAAGGCAGTACAATTTAAAAGGAACATGGACATGACCATTAGTTGACTCATTACATCTTTCTAATGAATAAATCAAAATATTTAGGCTAATCCACCATTCTTCAAGATGTTAAGAGTTACAAGAAATAGCCATAGCCTATGCCATCCAATTTTTTCAGCAATCTCCCTTCCAAGAAAGGATGCTATATTAGAACTTTCTGCATTCATCAGCTCATTTCATTCCTTTTTTTTTTAAAAAAAATACATTTACAACATTTGATAATTGCTGCGTAACAGCAATTTTAAAGCAATGTACAATAATAAATAGTCACATAAATAGAGAGACATACTAAACAAGCCAATAAAACAGAAGATGCTAAAAACATCAGAGCAGTAAGAAAAGCAATTAAAAAGCTATTCACGCAATAGCAGAAAATGCGGATAATATTAAAAATAAAATAAAATTAAAAAGCCTGAAGAAAGGACAAACTCATTGCCAATTATTGTATTTTCCAGGCATGGGGTCTCTCCCAAAGCATTTCTTCACTTTTTTCAGACCATATTCCAATAGAAACCACAAGATAATGTAACAGCTTCTCTGAATCCAGTAGAACAGGGGTGTCAACTTGCATCGCCACGGCAGTGTCATGTGACGTATCGGGACTTTTTCCCCTTTCGCTAAACTGGGCATGGGCATGGCCAGCACGTGATGCCTCCAGCCCAGTAGAACCATACAGCAGTTGACCAGTAGAAAATACATCAGATTGTGCAGTGAGTAAAGAATGAAAGGATGCTGGATTTCTTGTGGCATAAACTTCAGGAAACTAGATTTAATGCTTGAGACAGCTTCTTTGTTTAAAAACACTTGGGAAAAAATATGATTTGACCAAAATTCATATTTTACAGACTGATAAACTGAATGGGATACAAAACTACTGGAGAAATGGTTGCTAAGGATACATTAACCTGACCTACCCTGATAGTAAAGCCAAATGGAAGCATATCTTGTCAAAAAAAGGCAAATAAATTGCAGAAAACTATTATGTAACAGACCCCTTCTGAAAACAGACTTGTGGGAGATTGTAAGCTGCCAAGACAGTTTCTCATGAGTCACATTTTTAATGACTATGTATACTAATAGCTAGCTCTTCCTACTACCATTGGAGAATTTGTTGATGGAGAGCTAGGGGCAGAGCAGATATATATAGCTTTTGGAGATGAGGGTTGCAATTTACTTGTTGGTGCGACTTAATTAAAGAAATGATTAAGAACAGGACAAAAACTTAATATAAGACAGGCATTAATATGCATGCCTGAGACCCAATTCTTACCATTTATTACCTTTCATTAAAAAATATTCTACAAAGGAACCACAAGTACTACTTTATTGCACACTAAGATTGTAATGTGGCTCCAAATAAGACCACTTCCATACATCAAAAGGTAAGTATTTATGCTTTATATTAAAAATCTGTATCCCTTGTTTATCCAAACAGACTGTATCCTGGACCTATATCTTGCATTAAATTGATAATATTCTGTATATTTTCTATTTAGCATAACAAATTGCTTATGAATTATATTGTTTCCATTCAATTTGTACTTACAATTTAATTTCCATACAGCCAGATGTGTGTGTTTCAATTAATAGTTCTCGGCTTTAATTCAACGTATCCTCCTATCCCTGCTGGGACATATTGAATTAAAACCTAGAAAACTTGTAGGTAAGGTCTGATCACTAGAGCAACATTAATTTTACAACCACAGTGAAATTTAACTTGCAACTGGCATTAGATTACTAATGATTTAAGTAGCAATTACACACAAACACAGTTATGAAAATGATTTAAAATGTACCGGTGTGATAACTTTTCTTTAAGAAGATTGTATTTAATCTACCAATGTCTGAAAAAAAATTCCTGGTTTATTCAAGCATTTTTATACTGCCCATTAGTATGCAAAATGTAGAAAAATATTTATCTGTCCTCCATAAAGCAATTCTTAAACAGGTTGATTTCATAGATCAGCTGTTCCATTTGACATATGAAGGTCGTTTTGAGTCCTTTTTGAAGCATGGTATCACATATTCTTAACTTGGCCCCCACTGACAGCATGGGATATTCCTCTTTGGGTGTAATACACAGAGTGGGGACAAATATTGGGACCTATTTATCCTTTATGATCATTATTATTTTGAGTGGTCCACTGGATAAAGTGGAACTGGATGTGACTATCAATCCATCCTTTTGGAGATCAGATAATAGAAACTCTGTATATGTACTGAAAGCATAAACAAAACCTTCACAGTTTTTTTTAAATGTATGCTGTCAAAATCAAAGTGGAATTCATTTCTCAACAGTTGGATCCCAAACTTTGAAACCAAAATTGTTAAATAGCTGTAACGAACGAGTTCAAGAGCTCTTTTGTGGTAGGCTTGCGTGAAGTGAACATATTCTGCAGTTACTCCACAGAATTGCAGCAACTTGCTCTATCTTGACAATTCAATTGGAAGCAACAAGGCAGGAACAACTTGCGTCATTCAGCCGCCTTCTTCAAGGAAAAAATGGCTCATGCAACAGCATGAAAACTGCTTGGCTGAAATGTCTTAATCATTTTTGGTGTTTTAGAATTGAGAAAGACAGTTTCTTCTCTTCAGTGAGCTTTTCAAAGTTGATCAAAACTATGTCAAAGCTAGATGCTCCTTTGAAGTATCCAGTTTCATAGATTGTGCTCCCAGGTCTACATTGCCCACTCCAGTGGTGGGTTGCTACCAGTTCGACTCAGATTGGGCAAACTGGTAGCGGCGGCGGGAGGCTCTGCCCACCTACCTGGACGCTTCTGCACATGCGCAGGATCTTCACCCGTGGGCATGATTGCACATGCACCCATGAGTGACCCGGTAGCAAACTAAATTGAAACCCACTACTGGCCCACTCCTTGTGTTATGTGTTTGGATTTTGAAGGGACAGTTAAAATTACAATTCTGGTTACATTCAAAAATTATTTATACTATGCCTGTATACTATTTTATTCTGCATTTTAGAGTTTTAATATGTTTATAAATTAACCTATCAAGAACATATAGAAGAGCAATATTAAATCAATATTAAAAATGATTAAACATCGATCATCTAATTCTTTTAGAGAGAAGTTTTTTTAAAAAGTTATCCTTAGTAGAAGCTTTATCTTTACTGAAGTAAAAATGGAAATATTAGACCTTTCTAACAGTTAAAACATTTCGATGGTTAGGACTTTCAAATCATCTTTCCCTTGTAACCATCTAGCTAGCTGGCTAAGTATCCTTGGAAGCCAAGGGCAATTTGTCTTGTAGGATGTTAGGGACTATGTGGGAGAGTTGTTGCTTAGATATAAAACATTTTAGCTTTAATATCTAGTGTTGCCATTCTAAACTAAATGAAGAACAGAAAATATAAAATACTTCTGCCTCACATCCTTCAGCTACTACATTCTCATATTTTTTTAGTCAGAAAAAATATATGGGTTTAGATGAAGAAACTGACCTGATTTAAGACCGTCTCCTAGGTGTTTATTATTGTAGAATATCTGGAGACATATACAATACCCAAGCAGCTTTTTTAGAGTGCTAATGGACTCGAAAAAACAAAGAATTTCAATGATCAAGGTAAAAAAAAAATTAAGCTGCAGAAAACAATTTAGTGATCTGTGCTATCCACCAGTTTCTTGATGCTTATTTATCTGATATGTGCTGGTCTGCCCACTTGGCTTCACAATAAGAAAATTGGTATCGGTATTTGATGCAAATGGGCCGGGATAGCTGCTATTTTGAAAAGTAATGGGCCTTTTACTACCTAAATTGTGAAAAGCCCACCTGTGTTTGAACTAAAAGCTAGAAGAGAAAAAGAACTGTGTTTGCTACCTTTCATGGATGCCCTGACCTGGCTGAAGTCATATCTTTAGAAACATTTGGCAACAAGCAGGAATCAAAATGCCCAAAAAATGCTCAGCTGCTGTCTGATAGAATATATAGCTGATTAAACCAGCCTAGCATTTCTGCAGCCTGCAACTTTCTGACTGTAGTTTCCAGAGGACTAGGTGGTCTAATTTAGTTGCTATCTTAGACCCTTAGATCAGGGTCTGAGCCAGATTGAGGAGTCCTTAGAGTAGAAAGCTCTAGCAAGATAGGAATTCATTTCACAGTGTTAGCACTTATGAGGTTGGCAATTTCTGGAAAATCTACCTCCTGTTTTATCCAGATATATCAGAAGCAGGAGCATGACAATTTTAGACCTGAAAGCATCTGTATATCCTTTAATTTTTCAGCACTTCAGCTGTTGAGTTATTCATTTAGTTTTCAATTACTTCCTATCTTTAAATCTCCAGGGGATGTGAAAGTAGAAGAAACAGATAAACTATTTTGTTGAAAATGAATTTTGTATGCAGTGCAAAGCATGGGGTTATAAGTGAATCCTTTTTCTTCATTATTATAAATTATTTGTCTCTGCACAGTGAGCATGCAAGATTATAATTGCATAAAACTAAATGTTTGTGCATTGCTTAGACCAGTTGTTGTCAAACCTTTAGGAGATAAACTCTGTTTACTATACTTGTAGAAATCAAGAGCCACATACCTCTTTGACCCAATGCAGGAAAATATTAAACTAATCATGGAGTACTCCAAACTAACAATAACATTGCTCTACTAATCAGTGGTGGGTTTCAAATTTTTTTACTACCGGTTCTGTGGGTGTGGCTTGGTGGGCGTGGCATGGGAAGGATACCATAAAATATCCATTCCCACCCCACTCCAGGGGAAGGTTACTGCAAAATCCCCAATTCCTCCTGATCAGCTGGGAGGCAGAGAATAGATGGGGGTGGGGACAGTCAGAATTTTTACTACTGGTTCTCCAAACTACTCAAAATTTCCACTACCGGTTCTCCAGAACTGATCAGAACCTTCTGAAACCCACCTCTTCTACTAATCCAAAATAGGCATTAGGTTACTTTCAAAAACGATCTTATCCTGATACTCCTCTGTTCATAGGAGAAACATATCCCAGCAAAGTTTTAGGGATGTCACATTGTCTTTGTCTCATTTCTATCTCACAGCTAAAGCAATTAAAGTTCAATTATTCCATTTTTATAACACTGTTTTCTCTTTTCCTAACACATTTTCTGCTACAGATGCAATTAAACATGCTTCATTAACAGTGTGTGCAATGAACAGTGAGGTGGCTGAGGTCTGCCCAATTTCTACTGGCTTTTTTAATTGGGGAAATGCTCCTCCCTCCATGGCCATTTAAGACCCGACCAGACCCCTAGTTCCTCAGAAGGCACCTTCCTGTATAATAAGTGAGACGAAAATGAAGTAGTCATAACTAAAGATAAAGCAGATAGATAAGCAGGCAGGACAACAGGCCAGGAATCTTTGTTGATCCCTTCAGAGAGTAGATAAGAAGGAAACAAATAATGAAGGAGACCCAAGGAAAAGTGTCAGCTGAAATAGATAAAGAAAGTTGAGCATGAGCATGTGGAAATCCCACCCCCAATCCCATTAACAACTACCAGTCCTTTAACTAGGCAAGAATAGCTGCCAATGTTATGAATCAACAAAGTAAGGTCTTTATGGGTGGCATAAGCATCACTTCCCTCATTCCCCAAAGCCATTCACACATTCCATTACATCTGCTTTCTGTTATGTACTGTTATGTAGCTGTAGCTGCCCTGCTAAAAACTACTAAAAAGTACTTATTAAGTAATTTTTGAATTTGATTAGAAAAGGAAGTATGTAAACTTTTAAACATGCCAAATATTGTTTGAACAAGATGGCTATTCTCTCATCTCCCAGGGCTCAAAACTAGCTCTTCATTTTTCACTGCAGTTGTCAGCTGCACTTTTCACAAAACCATCTTCAGTCCAAAATTTCTTCCTTTGGAAATTAGTTAGTTGGGTTATATGCAGTTATTTCCTCTGCTGCTGAGGATATCCAGGAAGAGAGTTGTTATTTTCTTCTTTCCTTGCAAATTTATTTTTGAAGATGTTGTTGATTGTTTTGTGTCTTCCTTTTTTATTATGACAAAGGTGTCATCTACATATTGGATTCATATTTTTTGTTATATATGTGGGAGTGCTACAGGTTCTAGATGCTGTACTATGGTCTCTGCTATGAGTCCTGGGAGTAGTGAGTGCATGGGTATTCCTTTGATTTTTGCTATGTTTGACCATCAAACTGAAAGTAGGTATTGTGGCAGAAGTTAATGAGATCCATGATTCTGGATATATAATGTATTTAGCTAGATCAGCTATTATGTACCACTGTTCCCACTGATTATTTTACTAGTTCGGATCTATGGACACACCGATAATGTTACCTAGTTGGGTAAGGAAACATTTGCAAGCATACAATCAAATTCATAAAACATCAAGGACTCCACAGTCTCTGAATAGACACAGGCTTGGCAATTTTTCAGAAGAGCATTATACCCATGTTCAGAAGTAGCAATGCCTTCAGAAGTTAGCCAGGTTAACAAGTAGTTAAACTTCCTCTCCAAACTTTTCTTCTCAGGTAACTTGTGTACTCTCATTTCAGGTTGAAAGAAAGAATCAGCACTCATGCCGTGCTTACGCTTAGCAGTATTATGAGGAGGAACCAGGCTTTGCACAAAAGCCCAATTGTGCAAGACTATCTCACGGAAGAAACATGGCTTCATTATGTTCAACCTGGACTATGGATTCCTCTCCTGACATGTGGCTGCATTTCTCAGTCACCACCTCAGATTCCTTATTAGTGTTGTAAATGAAGCCTTCTTAGATAATCTTGAATTTTTCTTTACTCACTTTTATGACAACTTGTACATTGTAACTTTTTTCCTTTTTGAAGTTTTTTAAAACAAAATATCTAGTGTTTATGGCATGAAAACAGTGGAGCGTGTGAAAGAGTCTTCTTTTTCCAGAATTTCACCATAGTTTTGGAGTAAGACAACTGTACTGTATTTGCATGTGCTAGTAATTATTTGCCATACAAAGACCAGACCCACACCCACACCCACAGACACACTTTCCCCAAAAGCTCCCAGCTCTGATGAAATGAACAGGAGGGAAGGCAAGGATGATAAAATTGTGACATCCAACTAAACACAACACTAGCCTTCTCTATAGAATCCCACTTAATTACAGACATACTGTAGGAATTGATCAGTAAAAGTGGTTTTCCAATTGTTACAATGATCAATATCATTGAGCTCAAGTCTATGCATGATTGCTCCAATGTAAGCCTCCCTGTGTTTTTCCCCAATGACAATTGCATAAGGTTTGCAAGGTAATTTGCATATGGCTGCTTCTCCCATATGCCTTTCTGATTCCAAGATGCATTCCTTCTAGCTGTTGTAATTGACAGAGAAGTATTTCATTCTTCAGAATTCAGGGCAGATGTGTGTAATTTGCACATTTTTAAAATCTCCTTAGAAGGAGCCAAACATGAATGTGTACAATATTGGGATCAAGGGGAGGCACCAACTACAGCCTTATAAGCCTCAGAAAATTCTTGAGGGCCTTAATGTAAAAGCTGAACAGAAGGCATTCATTATGAAGATATGTACAAAAAAATGTAAATTTATCTGTAAATAACTTTAGAATATGTATTAATGTGACATTTTGATTTCTTCCAATAATATAAAAAGGGAGTCATAAAAGTGTTTTTTTCTGTGGATATTTGGTGCTCTATAAATTAGGCCTTTGTTCTTCATCCTTTTCTGGATACTATATGAAAATATCTAGTCTTTGTGCTGTACAAAATTATCCTGTCTCATGGTGCACTTATTTTGTTTTGCTAGTTCACCTTTGGGATCAGTTTGGGAAGGAATACTGAACTGTTTTGATCCTTTTGTGACATTTATGATTTTGTAGTTCTTTATTTTAGTAAGTAGTTAGGATGTTATCCCCTAAAAGGTGGGTGGTCCATCTCCAGATTTTGCTTAATGGCAACTCTACCCTCCTTTGCAATCTACCACATTTGCTAGAATTGATAGAAATCTGAGACCACACCTGAAGATCTGTGCATTCATAGGCAGCTGGGACAATGAGGCCATGTGTATCATTATATCATGTAAATGAAGTCAGGATGCAAATGATGTTACTTATTCTTCCACCCTCAGCTGCTCACATACACATTGTTTATTTATAAATTCATTATATATGCGCAAAATTGTATTTGAGGACAGAGCCTTCCATAGCATTTGTTTACTATTTTATACAATTTATGTAATTCCCCCATCTCAACAAAGTGATTCTGAGGGGCTAACAATAAAAATATATACAGTAATGGCCAAAATTGCGGAAATCTTTTGGGAAATGTGTATTTTTGAGGTTTGATGGCTATTAACACCACTTTTTTTGTGTGGAGTTTCAAGATAATCATATTCCACTGCTGGAATGGCCCGGGAATAGCCCAAATCTTAACCCAATTGAAAATCTATGGAGCCGACTAAAGAAACTTGTTAGTCAGAAGTGACCCAGCAATAAAACCCAGTTAATAGAAGCAATCATTCAATCTTAGTTTCACATTAAAACAGCTGCAGAACTAAAAGACTTGGTTCACTCCATGGGAAGATGTTGTAAGGCTGTAATTCATGCTAAAGGTTACCCAACTAAGTATTAACTGACGTGATAATTTTTATATATGTCATTTTTTCTACATATTTCACTTTTCTTCTTTATATTGTAACTGCTATTGTAATAGCAAATCTTTCATAAAAGTGATTGCATTACATTCTTGATTAAATTATCTTTCCATTGATATATAATTTTATGGTACTACTTCAAAAAAAGTGGTTATTAGCTAGTTTTAGAAAATACACTTTTCCTAAAAGGTTTCCATAATTTTGGCCACTACTGTATATAGACTGGAGCAGATATAATGTTGGCTCCTAAAAGCAGCTTTATAAATTGGATCTACTACCTGAAATAAATACTCAGTTCCTATACTCTTTTGCTATGTAGATATGAAATCCTTATTCTTTTCTTTGTTTTTAAGGGGAGTATTTTAATATTCTATTTATAGCACTGTCAACTGTGCTTTATTCCAACCAAATATATCCTTCTAATCAGAATTTGTAATTAGGATTGGAAATGAGATTGCTTAGTTCTTGTTAGTTTGCTTAAAATCAAACATAATTTATTTTGTTGCACATGTGGTATAAGGAGTCAATGAAAAGGGAAGATGATTAATTTATTTGGAAGAGAGGAAAATTGATGGAAAACACATTCTCTTTCTGTACTACCATGTTTTCGCCAAAATAAGACCCACCCCAAAAATAAGCCCTAGCCAGATTTTTTGGGATGGGCCTAATATAAGCCGTACCCCAAAAATAAGCCTGGGGGATAGGCATGGCGAGCACAAGAGGTGGCGAGTGCCACAATAGTGTCTGGCAGCAGCCACTGGCCCTTGGCGCAGCACAGATAAGTCTGAGTGTGGTGTCAGAGGGGGGAAACAGTGATCCAGACAAACTGCATAGCTGCCTGGGAAGCTCACGGGATACTTGGATGGCTGCACCGGCAGCAGGCAGAGGCAGAGGCACAGGTGGGCTGCAGGCAAGTGAAACAGTGGGACAGAATGGGCAGTGCATTGGTATTGCCTGCCATCCCCACCTACCCCCCCTTTGCCTCTGCTGTCGCCTGACTCCGCTGTGCACTTTTCGCCCAGAGGGAGACAAAGCTTCATCTGCTTGCAAATGGGGTGCTTTGAAATGGAGCTAATTGTTACATTTCAAAGTATCCCATTTGCAAGCATATGAAGCTTCCAGTCTCCATCATTTCTCCGTCTGGGCGAAAAATGCGTCTGCCCTGGAAAGCCTTGTAAGCCATTGTGACTGAGGGCAAGCAGATGGTGGAAGGGAATGGGTGAGCGGCCACAAAATAAGACATCCCTAAAAAATAAGACCTAATGGGTCTTTTGGTCCATAAACTATATATATATAAGATTAGGTCTTATTTTCAGAGAAACATGGTAGTTCATAAGGAGTCAGAATTATATTTGCATTAAAACAAGGTTGAATATGCACTATTTATTGCAAAAACTATTCTGCTTATAGCAGTTGAGCACATTCTGCTGTGTTGGGTTTCTGTATAACATTAAACTAAGAGAGAATGCCTTCACATTCTCTTTAACCAAAAAGGTGCATTTAGAGAAACTTCACATATTCTTTTAAAATACATCTGTAACAGATCACAGCAAATGGTTTACCTAGGTAACAGTAGGCTGTCATTTTACAACTTTATAAGTCAAATATATTTACACTGCAAACTTAATCATGGTTTGCTCAATTCAATTAGGCAGGATTCTTATGATACCTTGAATTATATCCATACTATATTGTGTTCAAACAACACACTAAGCTTAAAAGCAGTGCCTAGTTTGTGGTCCATTGTGGTGTTCTCTATACTGTTTTCTTAAGAATATGCATATAAAGTATTTCCAGAAAACATGTTTTTTTTTTTGTTTTTTACAAAAGAAGTACTTATGCATTGTCCCAAAGGTGCTTTTTCAAGAAGCAACTGAACTTCCTGGTTTTTCTTTGAAGACGTTTTGCTTGTCATCCAAGTAGCTTCTTCAGCATTCTTTGCATTCTGTTTTATGTCCTTTTGTAAAACAGAAGATTCAGATGATCTGTTGACATCCTGGTAATTTCACTTCTGGAAGCTCTTTCGCCATTCAGTGAGGAAACTCTTCCTTCATTCTGTGTTCACTTACTCTTTAGCAATATTGTCACCTATTTTTTGATATAAAGTGCAGCTGGCATTGCACTTTAAAAAGAAATAACCAAAAAAGTAAAAATAGTTTTATCTAGTTCCTTGCTAGGTTTTAGCAAGAGGTGCTTTGCAGCATGCATTGAGATGAGCAAAAGATCTTCAGCTGCATGCAAAGGTGCTGTAACCACCTCAAGGTTCAACACAGCTGTTTTAATGGGTTTCTTGCATCAACATTTAATGCATGTGTTCATCTAACAACCATACTTCACTAGCAATTTTGTTTTCATAAGTAGAAGAATTGTGAAGCACCACTTCAAATGCTTTAACACTTCTAGAAAACAGAATTATTAGGGAAAACAGGATTTGTGACTCTCTTTAACTGAACTGCAGTGTCTCCTGATGTTTGACTTCCTTCATCTGCACTAACTGGAGTAAGATTCTTACTTTATTCCATATATCCTGTATCAGGCCAACAAAGAATCCCTAAAGATAAGGTGCTATGAATTTTTGTTGTAGTCTCTGGGGCTTTTAATATAACCTCAAGGTTGTAAACCAATGAGTAAACATAAAGCCATAGTTGCAGAGTAATTATTGGAGAGATGGTTGCTTTTTTAAAATTCATTTGAATTCTTCTTCGATCTCATCTAATGGCTACTTGGAATTTTGCATTCCGTTTATGGCTACATTAACTGTACACCTTGACATCACAATTTGGAACAGTACTTTCCAGTGTTTAATTTTTTCAGATTGCGGCATTGTCACTGAAATCTCTTCAGGACCACTCTATAGAGATAAGATTGCTGCATTCTTCATGTGGTTCTGCCTCATTCCCAAATTAAAAGTGAATGTTAAAAAAAATTACCAGAAACTCCTGGGGCTGCCAAATTTTGTAAGACATTGGTGTACTCCAGTGGTGGGTTGCCCCCAGTTCGCACCAGTTCTATAGAACCAGTAGTAAAACCTGCAGGAGGCTCCACCACCGATCCCGACGTCATCAAAATGCTTCTGCGCATGTGTAGAAGCTTCTGCACTTGTGCAGAAGAGCGCGCGCAGGCCCCACTGCAAACCGGTAGTAAAGGTAAGTAGAACCCACCCCTGGTGTACTCATTAGAAATCTAGCAAAACTTTAGGTGAGCATGTTAAAATCATGGGCAATTTGTGATATCCCAATATTTTGGCCATTTAAAATTATAGTTTGGCACAGCCTTTAGGGACTACTTCCATTTCCTTGTGAGTTGTCCAAACATCATAGAGAGGAACCACTCCCTAGACTAAGTATGCAAAATATTGTGGGTGAGTGGGTACATTTCAATTTATTTATGTTTTTTGTTTGTTTAATCCTGCCTTTATTATTTTATAACTAAAGTGGCAACCTACCTAATACTCCATCCTATTTTCCTCTCAATTCAACCCTGTGAGGTGGGTTGGGCAAGAGAGTGTGCCTGGCCCAAAATACCCACTCAGCTTTCATGCCTAAGGTTGGACTTAAAACTATAATCTCTTGGTATCTCACCTAGTGCCTTAACTACCAGACCACAAAATATTCATAATTTGGGAAAGCAAACTACTGGACTATGTACAACAAACCATCATTTTATTTTCTAAAAAAGGTTCTGCAGTCTATTTGAAATCCAGAATCATTACTGGAAAGGTGTGCTTGCAATTAAGTCCCCAACACTTTTTAAATTAAAAGCATGTTTTAAAACAAAAATAAACATAATAGAATGTGCTACTGAGACATCATTGTCCCTTTGTACAGTATTGAGGACCTAAGATTTAGATTGTTTGATGTAATTTTGTTTACTTCATTTGGGATATTGTGTAGTCATTGAAATGGCTACACAATTATATCTTAGTAAAAGGGATTCAGGATGGCATCAAAATAACTTCCTATACATTTTCATCTCTATTTTATTCATTTTTTGTTTGCAATAATTATGGGTAATGTTCTTAAGTAATTCACTCCATTCCCACATTTAATATCTATTTTCTCTGTGTGAGACATGGGAATAACTGTGATATTATTAAACAGCATAGAGGGAGCCCGATTATCTTCATCTTTAGATAGAATGGAATTGTTTAATATTTCAGGTGTACGATTATGAACAGTAATAAGAAAGCTAAGACTTGTAATGCATAAAAAATTCATGGTGTAGATTTGTGCAGTTGTCCAGCTGTGCAATGAATAAGCAAGAGGAAATAGCCTGCAGTTTCTGTTTTGTTTTTAAGTATATAGGGGAAGGTGGGAAATAAAAGCAATGTGCAATAAGTAAAAAAGTATAGTACCGATTTTGTTAGCGTCCTTTGCGGTATCTATTTTCTCCAGGTTTTATTTTAGTTTGAGCTGTGGATCAACCTGAACAAGATTAGGTTCAGAATGATTACAGTATGACTGTTTCTGCCTGCCCTTGCCCAACTATCACCATCTTCTAATTCATTATTGATTTAATTACTGGGTTTTGTTATTTATTTGTGCATTGTTGGCAGCCTTACACATGTAAATTATAAAATAAATTATAGAATCCATAGAAAGACATTACATGACCAAACTGCAAAGTACAAAAATGCTCATCGCATAAGCTCCCTGGCATTTAATGTTCACAATCTGGAACAGAAAAATCACATTCGGTGAAAAAGCAATTTAAAACTGGTAATCTGTGTGAAACATTATACAACATCACAATATATAAGCCAATTAAATTCTAATGGTAAAATTATTCCTCTTGCTTTGTTTCAGGCAAAATTAGGGCAAAGCAGAAGCCTTGGACTTTATATACAGGTGGTCCTGAATTTACAACCATTTATTTACCCTGTTTTCTCCAAAATAAGACATCCCCTGATAATAAGCCCAATTGGGCTTTTGAGCACATGGCAATAAGGCCAAGCACTTATTCAGGGTTCAAAAAAATATAAGACAGTGTCTTATTTTTGGGGAAACACGGTAGCAGCTGGTTTGAAGTTACAACTGCACTAGGAAAAAAGTACTTATAATCAGTCCTCACAAATTGTAAATCTTTTGCAGCATTCTGATAGTTGTGTGATCAAAAGTATTACAATGGTATTTACAATGGTTGCAATGTCCTGATCACCATTTGCAATCTTTGTGGCTAGCTTCTGACAAGCAAAGTCAATGGAGAAAGTACAATTCACTTAATGACTGCATTAATTTGCTTAACAACTGTGTGCAAAAAAAATGTAAAATCGGCACAATTCATTTAACAACAGCTTTTCTGGGCAATGGAAATTCTACTCCCAATTGTGGTCATAAGTCAGCACTACCTGTAGTTCAACCTCACGCTGCACTCAGTACAAGAATATTCAAATATTAGTTCATCCACAGACTTAATCCTTCATCTTTCTTTAGTTCTGGCATGCAGAGAAAAAAAAATAAAAAGTACTTTGTTTCAAGTTTGAAACCAAGTACTGCAATCTGAAAGTGCTATCAGACAAAACTTGGAACCAAATGAGTCATCCTGTGCTTTATCAAAGCAAAACTCAATTAGCATTTTGGCAATGAAATACAGCTGTGTCCTACTGAAAATATCTGTAGCTCAGGGTTAATGTTGGTATTTTCTGAGCTTGATTGTTTGCTTGCAGATCTTTTCATTAACTCACTAAGTAATAAATTCCTTGCATCATCCGTGGTGAGCAAAAAATAAACATCCCCACCAAAAGTGGCATGGCAGGCTACTACTGTATACTGTATATAAACAGGCAGCAAACATCACACTCACTTGAACTGATGATGTTACCTAGTTGGTAATGAAACTTCTAGTCTAGTGAAAAGAAGGGCTAGGGCTGACATGATAGCAGTGTTCCAATATTTTAGAGGCTGCCACAAAGAATGGGTGGGGGGGAGTCAACCTATTTTCAAAAGAACCTGAAGGCAGGAAAAGAAGCAACCATATGGACCAAGAAGAAAAGCAACCTAGAATTAAGGAGAATTTTTCTGGCAGAACAATTAACCAGTGGAACGGGTTGCCTTCAGAAGTTGTGGGTGCTTCATCACTGGATATTTTTAAGAAGAGATTGAACCGCCATTTGTCCAGAGTGGTACAGGGTCTTCTAACTGTTATCTGTTAAACAAGCAAACAACCAAGTTCAGCAAGTACCAAAGATTCCATAAACCACTATGTATTTAAGCTAATTAAATATTTTAGTTTTATATTGACATGTGTGAATATTGATACAGCTCATCCAAAGAGATGGACTCCAATGCCATTTTCTGAAGTGTCAACGTTTCCTGCCTCAGTCTCCCACTTTTCATTTTTTTTAATATGAAAAAGTCAAAGCAGTTCAAAAACCACAGGCCAAATTTGTTCCTATTCCAGAAAACTTTCCAATACTTGTGGAATAAGTTGGTAGAGATTTGAAGAACCTAATCAAAGTAAATTAAGCCATCATTAAAACCCTGTAGGGTAGGGAACTACAGATGATGGCTTGATTTAGGTATGTATGCTCTGTGCTTGCTTTTTTCTATCTAAAGGGCATCCTACGGTATATATCAATGCCAACAGAAAACAGGCGGCTGCATAGAATTTACATATATCAGTTTTCCCAGGTAACCAGATAGGAAACAACTATATGAGCTCATTCTACTGTAATGCTATATTAACAGAATCTTGCAAGTGTGAGTAGCTGACCTCATCGTCGTCGTTGCCAGTCAATCGTTGTTCAGGACCCTGGGTGGCAAATCACAGGGCTTTAGGATTTAACACGTACAAACGTCCTGCTGCCACTTTAGACTGCTTCATCCATTGGGACAGGTCTTACCCAAGCTCCTTCTCTGAGAAGGAGGAGGAGGAGATATTATGACATCTCTGTCAGTTTACTTTTAATGGGATGGGGAGACTCATCCCTCCTGGAAAACTGCTTAAATATTCTTAAAATCTGTTAGGATTTCTCTAATCTACAGAAAAAGGAGTAAATGCAATTTTTTAAAAAAAGGAAATGGGATGAGCTAGCCATTTTCATATGGTTCCTGATTATGTATCTGCTGCCATCAAGTTATGAATCTGATCTAAACATCTGTCCTTTTCCCCATAAAGTAGAAACAATGTCCATGTTATCACATCCAATACATGCATCCATCTCTTTGGGGAGCATTAGCCATTCCTCTTTGGTGCACATCATCTTTTAAATGCAGCTGTGCAAAGCATGCATTCAACAAAAACTCTGTGAAGCTGCAGAGCTCCTGTGGAATGCACACCCAGTAACAGAATAGAATTAACTTTATTTCCCTTTTTTCCCCCCAAGTGTCATTTTCATAGGGGGATGGTCAACCTATAGTTGTCCAACTGAGTTCAGATCCTTTGCCATGCTACCTAACACTGATGAGATTTGAAGTTCAACAACACCCAGAAGTCATATTACCTCCTTCCCACCTCTCTTCTCTTGCTTTTCCAGAAAAGATTAGATAATGTATTTGTTAAGTTGGGTGAATGAGGATGCAGCAAGCCAGAGTAGTTAGTGACAACAGCTCTTTATTATATAGTGAGACTCCAGCAACTGACCCAGGGAGCCAGCTCCCTTTATATACCCTGCAGCTGTGGTGGTCAGCCAATCAGCTGAGGGTCAGTTAATTCGAACTTCCCGCCAAACAAACCTATTTACATAACAGTATTTACTCTTTTTCTTTCCTGTACAAAACACTTTCTTGCTCAATGTATTGAAGAAAAGATTTGCAGATTCAGTTTTGCAACATTCATTTACAAACCGAAAGCTTTGTGGTGGTGATTCTTTTTTTAAAAAAAGCAAAAATAAATGAGAGGAAGACTGGCAACAAATGTCACAGAACTCATCTTGTCAGATGTTTAATGAGGTAGAAGAGATGTTCCAGATCTTAATTGGGTTTTTTTAGCAGTGAAATCCAATTTAAAATTTCCTCACTATGAGATTTTAATTTTCCTTTCTCAGATAGATTTTACACCTAGATTATAATTTATCACAAAAGCTTGTAGTAAAAGAGAAGACAATGGTCCGAAAAGGTATTTGAAATTAAACAGCAGCTTTATTTACATAAACAATAAATTCAAAATAAAAACCATTTCTATTCAGTGATGTACCAGATATACATATTTATTATGGTAATATTTAAATACTAAATATGCAGTTCGCTTACAAAGATAGTTATGAGATAGTCTACAACCAAAAAAAGTCTGACAATCTTATTTTACAATCAAATGCAATTCTAATATAGGGGTGTCTGTTGTTGCGGGGGAGGGGCGAGTGTCAAAAGTTGACTGTGACTATATGATTAAAACTCTTACCTCGCATGTTAAAAAATGGGCCAGGGCTACAAGCATGTAGGCTTGTCCCTTGAAGTTTTTGACCACTTCCGTCAATGCTCCTGTGGGAAAGTACGTATTATTCGCTGCTACCTTAACTCATCATAGCAGCTCCTCCACATATTTACAGATTTTAGAATTAAGGAAATCACATTATTGCCTTTGTTTACTTTCCCACTTGACTTAACTAGTCATCAGTCACCGATGCATCGTCATGGTTACTTATTTTAGTAAGCTTGTCCTAATATTTCTCTTCCATGATCCATAACCACAAGATTTGTTAAACAGTATAATTTTTAATGAAGACTTATCTGAGATCAAGTCCCAATAAAATTGCATCAAATTATTCTGGAGTAAGCATGCAGGGGATTTAGATGCATACCTAACATTTAGATCTGAGTAATTCGCATATCTGTATATATTATGCTTTCTTACTTGTTCATACAGATTGATTGAGCCTCTTGAGGAAGTTTTGTTTGATAGAAACCTTGACTAAAGGTTCCAGACTTTGGTTGCACATCCAATACAAATCAAACAACATGGGTTATGCAGGCCCCCTAGTGCCAAACATGTTACAATACATTAAAGAAAAAGAATTTATCAGCTATTGTTCATAAAATGATACAGCTTGTATGGAGTCAGTGAAAGTCACACAGGACAGAAAAACTCTATAATTCAGTCCTTAAATGAAGCAGATTTTCAGATAAATCCAATCATGTTTTTACAAGCACCATCTGGCCTAGCTCTCTTTCAGAGAGGTGCTAATAATTTGGTAATGTCCAACTGGCTGGGTTAAAACTCCCATCAGCCACAGCCAATATGGGAAGGGAAGTTGTCTTCCAACATTTACTCCTTATTAGATGTGTACAGTAAACACAAACCTCAGTACGATAGTTTTAGGGTGATAATAAAGGCAGATATTCTAACCCAATAAGCAAACAAGAAAAAAAATTGAGCCTCATTGCTTAGTTAGGTGATTTATATTTTATGGCTAGTGAAAAATCCTGATCTCTCAGAGTCTTTCAAACATTTGACAGTTGAAACCTATCATTTCCCTTCAAAGAAACTTAACATTCTCTTTATAGATATAATAACAAGAGCTGAAAGGATGTACCTGTTTTTAAAAAGCATCAGCTTTCAAAAGAAAGCTATAAGTACCATTTTTTTAAATGGTACTTATTTTTGAATTAGTTATATTTTCTTCTCCCCCTTTTTAACAAAATCATCCATATGGAGTAGCAAGGGTACTTAGCATGGAGACATGCCTAGAAGGTACAGTAGGGGAAAAAATGTATGCATTTCATTCTTAAAAGCACTATTTTAAGTTGCATTTCCTTTATTATACAGCAATAAACATATTTCAGCAGAGAATACAATGCCATATGCTCGAAGTCAAATATATGATGAAAGAATAAAATTGAGTAACTGTATTAAATTAAACTATATAAGACTTAAAATACATTCACATTTACTTCCCGTCACTTAGTTATTCAGGTTTGGTCTCAGCATAGAGGGACCAAGTTTTTTTTATTATTAGCCCAAAGGACCACAATATTATTGGTTTATGCCAGTTTTTTTGGGGACGGGGGGAGGGGGGGATAAAGGTGAATTGCCATTTTTTAAATACCATCCTAACTTAACCTTTAATATTAATATTAATATCAAAGGTTAATATTAACCTTTATTTCACATTTTAGAACAGGGGTCTCCAACCATGGCAACTTTAAGACTTGTGGACTTCAACTCTAGAATTCCTCAGCCAGCAAAGCTGGCTGAAGAATTCTAGAAGTTGAAGTCCACAAATCTTAAAGTTGCCAAGGTTGGAGATCCCTGTTTTAGAAGACCTCATCAATTTTGTGTAATCACTATAATCAGAAAGGCTACAAAACAACAAGAAAACAAATAAAAGCAGTTTATGGATCATGCCTGGTCCATATGCTATGGTGTGGATACTTTGGCTTATTACAATATATTACTGAAATGCATATACAAAAAGTGCAATTATAAAAAGACAAAAAATAATTCTACATATTTTTGAAAAAGCCTGATCTTGAACTCACATTAATAGCATCATAAACATGAAAGGTTTTTATATTCACTTAAGTAAAGAAAACTATAGGGAAAAATCTATGAGATTTTTTTTTCCCCCATAGGCTACACTGGCAGACACCCAAGTATTTATGATATCAGCATATCATATAGAATATATTTCAGTCACAAATACTTTATATATCAAAATGCAGATCTAGTTTTCCAAATTTGCATGTTTGTTGTACTATATGAAAACCCTGTTAATATTTGGTAAATTGGAATGTTTTATTTCAGTACTTAGGGTAACATAGACTACCCTTAAGCATATTTAGCACCTTAGTTATTAAACAGTTATGACAAATCTTAGAAAACCACAGATCTTAACTGCATTAATTGTAAATAAATCCAAAACCTTTTATGGGGAAAAATCTAGTCTATCTTAAAATAAAATGACATCTTAGAAGGATTCTCTGAGCTTCAAATTTTTGTAGAAACAGTATTTAAAGTAGAAAACCCCAAGCACCATTTATCTGAACGAATGATATTAATTGATAGAATCCTGGAATGGAATGAAAGTCACTTTCAAGCAACCATTTTATGGCTTTCAGGTTGGGTCAACCTGAAATATTGAGTTTCTATTTTGAGAGGGCTGGGATGCAGCTGAAAGGCAAATGGAAAGCCTTTTTCCCATCGTGGATGAGTTTTAGGAGTAGAATGGTATCTGAAACTTTATAAGTATCCTCAAATACAAAAAATGCATCTGAAAATATTGGTCCTGTCCATTCAAATGACTCATGAGGTTACCAGCTGGCTGAACATAAGGGAAAGTGCTGCCTGAAGTCCCAAAACCAAGGTTTAACTAAAGCTTCCATAAGAAGATGCCTCTCAGATATACCAGGGCTTCAGTTTTTATGATCCCTACAAGAGTCATATATGACGGTTTTGGAAACAATGGGTGTACTTAGCATCAGTTATCTCCACAGACTGATTGGATACAAATCCAATCAATTTAAAGTGCTTGGACCACACAGGAAGTGATTACAAGTAGAAAGCAAAGAAAGTGATTAACAATGTAGGAGAGAGAAAACTAATGAGGCTCAGAATCAACTATTTGTATCATAATAATAAACCTTGTAGAAGATATATCAGTGATTTTGTGGCAATAGTTTCTTTTAAAAAAAGAGCAAAATCATTTTTAAAGTGCTATACCTATTGCTATAGGTATGCTATGCCTAGTGCTATAAAGTGCTATTTCCAAGAAAGAGGTATAAAAGAAGGGAATCTCAAAAAAGGGATTAAAAAATACAACATTGTTTGGGTGGATGATGATGTCTACTCTAAACACTAAAACAACATGCTAGGATACATGGAGATATAAGAAAAGGAAGGGACTTGAGAGCAATTGGCAGGTTGAAGATTTGAAATTAAAAAGGCATTCCAGTAGGAAGCTCAGAATGTGGAAAACTGTTTCCTTTGTGTGCCCAAGAAGAAATGTTGTCCTTTATTTAAAAATGGGTTACCTGAGAATTTTTATATCACACTGTTCCTTAATGGAGAGAAATAACTATAGCAGAAGTTCTTTGATCAAAGAGGAAAAGTCATCACTCCCATTCACATTAAAGCCATCCTCTTCAACTTTTCCATTAAATAAGAGTTTTAAATGAACACAAATAATTAAGTGCAATTTATCAAATGAAATATGTGCAATTAATGCAAACATAAACTACATATAATGCTAGAATGTTTACCAACTCCAGATATGATAAAGACCAGAACAATGTGAGTTCTACTGAGGGTTAGGCAAATACTTCTGCAGAACTTGTCCCTTCTTTGCCAACCCCGTAATAATACGAAATGGTAAGTCAAATCCTGTGTGATTTACTGTAAGCCCCAAACTAACAAGTGCTGCTCCATTCCTACTTATTGAACCCATAAGGGGTCATATCCTTTGTGCTTCAATTGAACAGTTATTGGGGACACTTAAAACTATTCCTACACAAGGTTCTAATGGAATTCAGGGCTTTCACAACAAGCCTTTCAAGCTGCTGCAGAAGCTTTTCCCAAATTCACCACTTTGGAACATAAAGAGTGATTCTACATAAAGGAATGGAAAGGATAAATTCTACAAAGAGCTATGCATAATCTAAATTTTTGGCGTTACAGTGCAATACACTGTATCGATTTAAACAAAAGGTCAAATCATTTTAAAATTTACTTATGTTCTTCTTCAGGCTGGAAATTTAATCAAAAAAGTATGCTTGGTCAAAAGATGAAAAGATCCCAGTGTAGACAGGATTAAAATTATAAATCAGTGCATCAGTCTCAGCCTTTTTGCTGGAAAAATGGTGGTTGCTCTTCCGGGCTGCAAAATATTGAAGATATATGGATTATTTCATGTCATCATTTTATACAATCCCAATTCTTTTGTTAACATTATGCTTAGAGACTCTAGCACTAAATATAATCCAGAAACTTCCAGAATATGTCCCAGACTTAAAGCTCTTTTTTTTCTTTCAACCTGCCCACCCTATAGCTTTTCTGAAACACCATATTTAAAGAGAACAATGGAATGTATCTGGATGGATGGATGGCTGAAATTAGCATTGGTAAAATCTCAGCTTTATATTGGGTAAAAGATGGATAGCTTTTTCACAAAAGACAAGCAATTGGTCAGAGGTTATTGTGGAAGAAGGCTTTTATGCTCAGTGTAGTTGAAGTAAGAGTATAATTTTCAATATTGCAGCTCCAATATCCACTCAGTCTAGTAATAAAAACACAATCTATGAAATATGCTATATGGCCAACAAATATTCCATTAATATAAATTTCATATTTGCAGTACAAAAACTAGTAGAATATAATGATGCTTCTCTTTTTGCTCTCTTTTTTTAAGGAAATGTTTCATTATTTCTACCCATATCCCTTACTAAGGTTACTTACCTTCATTGACAAGGAAGTCAGCTAGGAAAAATGTTACTTTTATAGATGCTGAGGAATGTGGAATACCAGTTGAATTTTTCCATTCAAATGGATTTTTTTCTGGATGCCACTGGACACCATAAATAGGGTACTTGTAAGCTACAAAAACAGAACAGCCTTAACCATTGTAGAAAACCAAAATTACCCTTTTTATCATCTTCAGAGACAGTTATTTGAGGATCTTGAAACTATGAGTTGCTTGATGGCAAGATGGGGGGCATGTAAATTTAATAAATAAAACTTAATAACTAAATAAATAGGAATGAAGAGCAGAATCTTAAAATTATCAACCAATGTACTGCTTAATAAATCTTCCTAAATTAAGAGTCTATGTTGTTAAAATGGATACACTGAAGTGAATTCTTATTACAGAAGCTTTCATGGCAACGTCTCTTTTCAGTCTTGATACTAAAGACTAACAGGTCTACTCTTTGAAAATTAGAATATAGACCAGAGACCACCATCCCAGTATTGTCTGTTTTGGCAATAGCTTACTTCTTTGCTCACTTGATCATTTTTAACTAAAGGTATTAGAGCAGGGGTGAAATCTACTTACCTTCCTTACCGGTTCAGAAGTGCACGTGCCATGCACGCAGACTTGCTTCGCTTGTCTGCGTGCACATATCAATGCACGCGCAGACCTTCTGCACATGCACAGAGGGTAAAAAAACACATTACTTCCTGGTTAAAACCAGGAAGTAATGGCACCCGGTGGGCGGACCCTTGCGCCACCATCGCTACCGATTCTCCAAACCATCTGCCACAATCGCTACCGGATCACCCGATCTGGTCCGAACCAGGAGCATTTTACCCTGTATTACAGTTAGTGCTCTATTGCTAAACTATGATCCTATTGAGCTTTCAACAACTCTTTTAAAACTGCAATTAAGAAACAGTAATATACCGGTACTACTAATACCGATACTACTAATTTAACTAACTAAACTAACATAAATTAACAATGCAATAATTCCAATTTGATAACACTCTTTCATCTACCAATAATTTGAAAACTAAAGAATATACTACCACTGAATATGAAAATATTTGCAACTGTCTTCTTCCACTTGATGTTTATTTGAAGTACAATTTATATTAACTTCCACTAACGTAAGCATGCCATAAAAGCATGATAAGAGTTTTAGTCAGACACATATGAAAGTATACAAATCACGGATAATAATAGATGATGGCCACAGAAAATTTCAGTGTCATGTTTTCTTCAGCTTTCCTATTTCTTCCATTAATGGAAAATCTATAAAATGACATCATTCTGTTGCATGTTTTCTAATTCTATTGTGTTTTGTTTGTAAAAATAGAACAGCGAAATGTAATGACCTCACAATACACACCTTGCAGTTTTAAATGTATAAGGAAAAGACAGAGCTAGAATAACCTCTGGAATCCATGTTATATTATTTGAAGAAATGGGATTGCCTGTCCTGCTTCTTTACTGTGGTCACAGCAGTTACTGTGACCAGAAACATCTGAGCATATGTTTTGAAGAGGATATAAAAGAAAGAGAAAACATATTCCATCATTTTGTCAGTCCAAAAACTGTACTAGATTTCACTAATAGGCTGCCCGTGCAGTAACTACAATTTTTAGTTCTAGGCAGCATTTAGAGGTTAATTTGATTATTACCTTCCATGGTGGATATGAACTCCACATTATGAAAATTAGTTGTTAAGATTTTATAAAAGTTGCGCAGTTTCTCATTTTTTGTGTAATTCTGTAAAAAAAGAAAAGATAACCATGATTTAAACTAATTTTTAAAAGGGGACATTTTTTATCTGCATCATTTTAATAAGGACAAGCCAATATCACAATTTCTGTGGCGCCATCCATTCTCCAACTTTGCACCATTAGAATTTATTCAGCCCAAATTCCTAAGCTCAGCCCTTCAACCCACCTACTGTGTCTCTAATGCACCTTGAGACTAGAGAAAGGTCTCATGAAAGTAGAGGCTACAGTACGGGCAACCATACTCAACTACTAGGTAGACTACTCTTTCTCCCTCTTGGTCTTGCTCAAATAACTATGAGGGATGATTTTCAGTTCACATGGGGAAAAAAAAAACCAATGACAACTAAAATATCATTGGGATTCTTTCCTTCTATTCAGCATGGGATATGATCAGGTCAAAGCTCTCATTAAACAGCATTTATCAGACGCATCTATCAGACCAATTGGACCTAGCCAGGTTCCTTACCTTTATTAACTATGAGTCCAACAGGTACTGCCTCCCTCATGGCATATTTAACAAATCTTTAAGTACCTAACCACCTAAGGACTTTTACTCTGACAAAATGTCAGGCCTTCTCCTCAGCTGTATTTGAAAACTAATACAGGAAAATTCCCTATCCAGAAAGACGTCTCTATGCCTCTGGACATGTAGAAACTACAGAACATGTACTTCTACAGTGCTTATATTACAGAGATATTCATACTAGCCTCATTTTTCCATTATTGTATACATACAATAAGGATACAAGACAATTCTACACCTTTCTGCTTTCTCAGATACCAATCCTAATACAACATACAATGGTGCCATATTCTCCATGCTTAAAATTATGTCATACCTGTGCCACAAATTAGGTTTAATGAGCAGCTAGACCAGGGGGAGTCAAACTTGCACCCCGCGGGCCGGATGCGTCACGTGCTAGCCCCACCCCCGCCTGGTTTAGCAAAAGGGAAAGAAGTCCCGATATGTCACATGACGATGCCATGACAATGCGAGTTTGACACCCCTGAGCTAGACCATTATTATAGAATTATTGTTATATGATAAATCTACTTTGCCAGGCTTTTTATGCCCATTTATTGCTCCTTTTAGACTTTTTAATATTTTTTCTTTAGCTTTTTATGTAATTTTATTTTTGCATTTTATTTTTTTTAGGCTTTTAAATTCTTTGTACCCCACCCTCCTTATGCTGATCTTTGACTGCAATTAACAAGAAATTACCTGCATGGATAGGCTCCAGAAATGAAAGTGTGAAGAGACAGGCTCTGAAGCTAACAGTTCGTATATCTCTTCAGGAAAATCCTGGAACATCTTACTGTGGTTTGAAGCTTATGCCAAAAGCAAAACAAAATGAAACACCACTCATCAACATCAAGAAGGGCAATGATTAAACCATAGTCATTATATTCACCAATTTGCTAAGTCAAAATTCTTATTGCATTTTTACAACAAAGATCTGAGAAAATGTGGTTATTCTGTTTGTCTACAGAGGGGAAAAAGTTAACTGTCCTGTGTCCTGCACTCCTCAAACTACTACTTCACTGAACTTCAGAATTCATTAATGCATCAATTCTATGATCCCCAGAAGAACTTAGACCATGCTCTATTGGCTAAAACTTGTGAATTTTCACCTTGAGTAAAATTCAGTGGCATTGTGAAGCCATCTGTATTTGTCCGAATGAGCAAGTTTTCTCCACTCGTGAGATAGGTGAGCAACTGGTGTCCCAGGCACGTCCCCCATATGGGAAAATAATCTTCTCTATCATTGGCCTAGAAAATGGCAAGGGGAAAAATGCCTAGATTAATACACAAAAACTAGACTAGGCACTGTTTTGAATTACAACATCCATCAATCCTAATCAGCAGTCATCACATTAGAACTATATTTGAACTCCAAAACCAACCAGGTATGAAAACTTTCATCCTCCATTAAAAAAACAAAGCAGTCTAGACATGACAAAGAATATTTTGCCTTGAGCAACTACAGGAAAAGGGGGGGGGGGATATAAATCAATCGAACAAGCAAAATTAAATTAACACAATTAACTATAGCTTTGAGAACAGATGATTGTGGGCAATCATTCCACAAGTAGATTTCGTTAATTGAATTGACATATTTTCTTTTCAAAGATCAATGTCCAGTTGTTTATAATTAACAGAAACATAAGTCTTAATTCATCCAAATCCTGCATGCAGTGTTCTGTTCAGTGATTAAACTAATAGACTAAAAAGAGGCTATGGACAAAGGGAATTTAACATGCCGTTTTAAGAGAATAGGATTTATTTTTGAAATGCATCTATCAGAACTATTTAATTTACATGTATCACGCACTCATCAAGATAATACTGTTTTACACCACAGTTACCATATTTTTTGGAGTATAAGATGCACCAGAGTATAAGACACAGCTTAGTTTTTGGAAAGGAAAATAGGAAAAAAAATATCTGCCTACCAGGTATTCATCAGGCTAGCGTCTTTAGTCTGGTCAGCTTCAGCACATTAGTCTGCTGGTTTTTATCCCCTGCTTGGGGATAAAAAACAGCTTCTAAAGCACAACTGATCTTTGGAGAGAGAAGCAATGAGAAAAGCATGGAGATTGCTTCACTCGCTAGCACTTCATTAGGGCTGAAAAAAACTTCACAGCTGAGAGGGAGCAGGCAAAGCACTTCACTCGATAGCGTCTTGTTAGGGCTAAAAAAAGCTTCAGAGTTCAGTTGAAAAGCTCCAGCTGAGAGTCAGAGGAAGCAGGCAAAAGCTTCACTGAAAGAAAGCTTCCAAAGAACAGCTGAGAGTCAGAGGGAGCAAGCAAAGCCTTGAAGATTGCTAGTGCCTTGTTAGGACTGAAAAAAAAAACTTTGAAAAAGCTACATTCAGAGTATAAGACGCACCCAAATTTACAGCCTCTTTTAGGAGGGAAAAAGTACATCTTATACTCTGAAAAATACGGTATATCAGTTGAAGCACACACACCTCTATTGACTATTGAAGCATACATATCTCTTTGACAAGATTATGCAAACTGAAAAAATGTGTAAACATGAATCACCTACAGCCTTCATGTCTCAAACATTAATGCAGTTGACTTGAATGCTAGAACACTTACCTCTAGTGCTTTTGTATAGAATATTTTAGCCACTCTGGAAAATTCAGAAGTTTCAAGATCAACACCACCTCCAGGAAAAAGTATTCTAAGAAAATATGGTTACAACAATGTTATCACCAAGAACAACGTCCCAGCTGATCTCAGTTAAATGAGAGTTATAAAGGAAGAAGTTTTAATATATACAACAGACAACCAATAAGTGCAATTTAGGCTTTATTTCAGCTGCTTCTTCAATAACTCTACAGTTTAATGCTCTTAAAGTCCAATGTCTAAAAGGTCTTCACAGTTCTAGTCTGCATTTACTTTAAATGCAAACTAGAATATTTTTCAAGAGCAATCAATGTTACATTTATTAACATTATTAAAAGAGCCAGCGAAACAGATGAACGATCATTCTGGGCATATATTTAGCTTTGGGCTAAGCAACATTCACTCTTTCAAAAATCACACTTCCAAATTTCCTGCATCATTAAAATGTTACAAAGGCTTACTGCTATACTTCTATTTGCATTGCTACAATTTATTATTCTGAATAATTTTTTTATTTATCAAGTACTTTACAATTTTTTTTCAAATTTCGTTTCTTATAAGGTAGGTTGTTCTCTATAATAATCATCCCATGAATTTTCCTGGCTGGAAACTAAAATCAAGATCTTCAATATTATTTCGATATCCTTATGCTCCTTCCATTATATTTAACTTACTGGTATACTTACCCATTTATAGAACGGAATATCTCATCATACTCTTCATTGGAATGATTCAATCTAAAATAATTAAAATGAAAATTTCTAGCATAAGTATGCATCATTCTAATGTTAGATTAGAATTGTCTTAGTCACTAAATGCAAATAAAATTCATTTTTAGTAATACCGGAATGGTTACTTTATATGAATCAACTATTCAAAATAAAATTTACTATCCTTCTCACAGTAGATTGACTAGAAACTGCAATGAACTACACATATGGATTATGATGGAGGAAACCTGAATTCAAATTGATCACTGAATCGCTTTGGGATACTAATATTTTTTTTATTGGTATTGTAATATTTTTAATGGGATTATTGTGATGTCAACTTTTCTTCCAAGAATCTCCAAGGCAGCATATATGACTAGTCCTGGATTTTCCATTTTATCTTCACAACAATCTGAGAGATAATGATTGGGTATCCCCAATCCTGGTCCATCATCTTAACCATTACACCACATTGGATCTCACTATGGTGAGTTTCTGAATAGCAATTTGAATGTAAACATTCCCATTCCTAGTTCAAAACTCTAATTACTACATATGACATCATATGCAAGTGTGATCACACAAGGAAGTATAACAGTATTTAATTCCAGCCCTGAGGACTAATATTACAGTTCTTAAGCAGCTTATTCACAACAGCTGGTTCTAATTCCGCAACATTGAATATTAAGTCCTAGGTACGTTTCTGTGCGATATTATTCAGTTTCACATGGTATCTTGAAGACAAATTTAATTATACGTTTTTTATGACTGGCATATCATGGGAGCAGGTAGTTCTTAGCAGCTTACCTTACTGGTACTACTCTTGCTCCAGCTGATTCGATGAATTTCACATAAGAAGCAGCAATATAAGAACTTCCAAACTTCTGAAAATGTTCAAAAGTTTCCTGAGCTAATATTCCTAAACCATCCAGAAAAAGAGAGAATGTATATTAGATATTTGTGCCACCCTAAGACTAGTATGTAGAGGCTGATGATAAAATAGCAGAGCTGTACTAATTGATATATTTCATAGTGTTTAATAATTGCCTGAATCCTTTCAAGAATAAATCTACCTCAGCATCACATGTTTCTCTGTGCAATAGGAAAGTCACAGACTTGGGAATATGTCCATGTCTGAGACTATCTGACAAAGACATATTATAATTTGAAAACAGCATTTTAGTAAAATTATGCAAAATCAAGAAAGTGACAAAAAAACTAACACATCTTACCCTGAAACTTTCTATAACAGAAATGTGAAATGGCTTTAACAAAGACAGAGAGTCTATGATGCGCATACATCAAACTATTTCTTTTAGAGATGAGCATTGGAATGCATAGCATAAAACAAAGGACAATTTTAAGACAGGCGTTTCATGATGTGGTTCAGGCTTCAGCTTGGTGCTTTTCAAATCTTTTGGACTACCACTTTTAATTCCCAGCCAGGATAGTCATCTGGGTCATGATGACTGGAGTTCTAGAAACTTTGGTCAGACCACATGGTTGCCATTAACTTTTAAATACTTTTTTTTAAAGAAATCCAGCTTGTTTAAATATAAAATTCCTTTATCTTTGACTAGCTTTGCTCTTCAAAGTATAAAATATATAGTATAAATAAAGCAGACTTCAGTAATTATTTTACCATTTGTGGTACATGTTTGCTTCTAGGAAAGAAATTGAACATTCTTGTTTATCTTAGTTAGGGTATGTACCAGAACAAGGTGAAATCCTTTCAATATTTTCCAGTAAATTATGCAATGTGACAGTATGATCCATTGCACAACCATTTGAAAGAGTCACCTGCTCAAAACATTCCAAAAGACCAGCTCAGCAGCCCTTCACTAAATGCTGGATATGACACTTCTTCATTTCAGTGACACAGTAAAGAAGTGATAAGAAATAAAATAGCAACTTTAAACAAGAACAGATTAAAATCACTAACAATTTTATAAATCCACTTTAAACTGATACAGGTAGTCCTCGACTTACGACCACAATTGAGCCCCAAAGTTCTTTTGCTAAGTGAGAAAGTTGTTAAGTGAGTTTTGCCCAATTTTATGATCTTTCTTGTCACAGTTGTTAAATGAATCACAGTAATTGTTAAGTTAGTAACACAGCTAAATGAATCTGGCTTCCTCATTGATTTTGCTTGTGAGAGGGTTCCAAAATGTGATCACATGACCCTAGGACAGTACAACTGTACAAATATGAGTCAGTTGTCAAATGTCTAAATTTTGATCATGTGACCAAGGGATGCTGAAATGATCATGTCACTTTTTTTAGGGCCATTGTAACTTTGAACTGTCACTAAACACACTGTTGTAAGTCGAGGGTATCTTTACTAAAAATCAACAGTATATAAGACTTTTATTATACTATCTATGTCATATATTTGATGTCAATACAATAGGAGCCAATACAACAGATGAATTGACTACAACTTCCATAATTCTCAGACACTGTGGAATTAGTGTGATTATAGTTCAAAATATTTGAAGAGCAACAGGGTTGATTTGTAAAAATATAATACAATATCAAAATGACTTATATTTTGTATCATATTATAAAAAAAAAATTAAATCACAAAACTTAATCTGTAGGGGCCTTGATACTGTCTGAGATTGGTGATTTTCTTGTAGATGTTTCATTACCCAAACTAGATAACATGATCAATGCTAAAAAGGAGTAGACTTTGCTCTTATTTTTATATATTAGTGGTTTGCCCTGTCAATGTTGATGGAGTCGTTCCTTGATTAGGTTGCTGTTTATTGTTACATTGTTAGTCTTTGTCAGGGGCAATACCCTTTGACTGGGGTATTGTTTACTTTTTGATTGTTGGTCTAGAGAAATAGATCAATGTCTTTATAGCTGCTATGCATTCATATATTTATTTCAGGCCTTTGGTTGCAAGCTGCAAATCTGCCATTTATCACTATCCCATTATGTTCCTCATCAAGATTCCAAAAAGCATTTGATAATGTAAAGTTGGAAACAAAATATTCGGACAATGAAATAATTTTGGATCAATTTAGTCAGATCAATCCAAGTGCTTTCTCATTCTAAAAGGTTGATGATTGGTATTATCTACTGAGTTCATTTTTTGTCATTTTTGCATGTTCTTCATAACTTAGAGCAATCTAGTTATGTATATTGCTGCTCCAACTGTCTCTGCAATCTCCCATTGCTTTTCCTCTCTACTGTTCTTTCTAGCAGCATACTTTGTATATTGATGTATGTGATATGCTCTAAATATTTCAATAAAGGTGCATCTTTTATCACTCCAAGGGATTTTCAAGATCCAAGAATGAATCACAAATATTTCATTTCATGTTTGATTATGCATTGTTTCATCTTAACTAATTATTTAAAAAATCTCTCATTATTCTAACCTACTTCCAACCACATTGGTCTGAGGTTATATTCCCTTTATTTAATATTGGCACAACAGAGGAAAACAGGTAGAGCAAGAACACATCTATCCAGACTTCCTATTCACGCCTTATGCACTTCTTCCAAGAAGCCAATGAAACAGATTTCAGTGGGAGGAATCAATTTACTAGCTGAAGTAAGGTTAAGGGCAACCAAAGGAAAAATCACAGCAAAGAATAGAATAGAATTAGGGTGGATAAAAATCAATGATTTTTTTTTAAAAAAATCAAAAAAATCGGATTTTTTAAATTTAAATCGGATTTTTTTTTATTTAAATCAGATTTTTTTTATTTTTATTGAATTTATTTTAATAAAAAACTTTTGGGGTAAAAATCTATCGTAAGATAGTTTTCTATTTAAGATACATAAATAATTTAGTTTATTCAGCATGAAATGGAGCTTAGTTATGTAGCACAAGGCTGTATATTCTGCAACACTGGGACTATCCATGAGTCAACAGCGGGTCAAAGGAGTAGCAGAGATGACAGTTGCTCTTTAAAAATTATAATTTAAATCAAGTTGATTTAAATCAAGTCTTTTTACTAGTGATTTAAATCATGATTTGAATCATGATTTAAATCGACTCGATTTAAATCAAATCCACCCTGAATAGAATAGAATTTTTATTGGCCAAGTGTGATTGGACACACAAGGAATTTGTCTTGGTGCATACGCTCTCAGTGTACATAAAAGAAAATATACTTTCATCAAGAATCATAAGATACAACACTTAATGATACTCATAGGATACAAATAAGCAATCAAATCATATTAGGAAACAGTCAATATAAATCGTAAGGATACAAGCAACAAAGTTACAGTCATACAGTCATTTGAGCCATATAACCCCAACGAAGACTCTAAAGGTCTCTCTCTCTCTCCCTCTCGTTCCTCCACCCCACTTCCCCTACTCACTCCCTACTCTTTCTCTTTCTCAACATTGAAAGCACTGAAGTCCTGGATGGCTAACTGTCAGGTCCTGCAATACCAACGCCCTTCTACTTACCAATAATCGGCCGCTCGTTCTCACTCCGCAACACAAAGGAGACCGCAGAGCAGAAGCAGCAAAAGGCGAGAAGCCCCCAAGCCCCGCGAACTTGCAACCCGTTCGCCATGCCTGGCATTCGCCCAGCTCACTTGAACGCAGCTGAGTTCTCGAAATAAGCCCGCTCTGCAAAGCTGCTCCAAGACCCAGACGCCAGCCAGCTTTTCCAACCCCGCCCACTTGCGATGTCTCTCCGCCACCAATGGCATGCTGGGAAATGTAGTCTAGAGGGAACTGGTCTTTTCGCCTTCCGTCTAGAATTCTCATTTTGTTACTTCTCGGAGAAAGCTGTTTTGAATCAGTGATAAAAGATTTGTGTGGATGTTAGGGAGCTTCAAAACATTTATTGGGGAATGGATTTTTCTGCCCGCTCAAGAAGTAAGGGAATTCCGTGAAAATTAAGAAAAAGTTCCAAACAACTATCCTCAAAATTGATTATATAAATGGTATTGCAATAGGTTATTTGATCATAGCTTAAGTGCACAAACATCGACGGTCATCATCGGCTGCAACTAATAGAGTGCAGACTCTATTTGGGCTGCAAAACAAGTTTGTTTTCTGAGTCCTTGTGTTGCCATCTAACAATAGGAAGGTTGACTCAGCCTTCTATCCTTCCAAGGTAAGGTAAAATGAGGACCCAGATTGTTGGGTGCAATATGCTGACTCTGTAAACTGGTTAGAGAGGGCTGTAAATCACTCTGAAGCCGTATATAAGTGTTATTGCTATATGCAGATTTGGTAGCTCAGACTTCGCATTCTAGTGATATGCCATCCTGAATCATATCCTGGTTGTCATGTGAAAAGAAGGGAAAAGATGGGGAAGTATATTTTAGAGTAATAATGAACAGTATCATGCATCCTTCCCATGTGAAACATAGTTGTCTCCCACAGAAATCTATCAATGAGTAATAAAAAGTGATTTGATCATATGACATCTCTCTAAAAGGAGGGGAGAATCATACATAAATTTATATATTGTGGGTTTGTGTGGCTTAAAAACTACAAATCTGCTCTCTGGTTAAAAAAAAAGAGATTAACAATAGTGTCTGAAGCATTCATTTCTGCTTGTTTCCTATTGTACTGTATACTATGTATTACTGGATATCCTTGGTTTTTTTCCTGCTTTATGGTGTTTTTTTTTTACTTTTTAAACTGTAAACTGCACAGAATTCTCTGCAGTTGGCTGGCCTTGAATTTAATAAATAAATGCAGTGGTGACAAGCAAGCCAGTATGATTAAGATCAACTCTGGGATTGCCAATTATCCACATTCGTAATGCCACAAACAACTTCCAGAAAATTACCACTGTCCGTGGAACCCTACAGTCACAGGGCAAAACTGCTGAAATATAAAGAGTCATTCTCTCTGAGCATATGAAGAATGCCTAATGAAGCCTTATGACCATTGCAAATCAGAAATTTGAGGCATAAATAAGATTTGAGTCAGTTAGAATGACACACTTTCCCTGTCAATTATAACTGGCACGGGCACCTGTCCTGCTCCATACATAGTGTGCAAACATAGGATGTTTAATGACTTTCAAATGTTATTTTACACACAGAGAGACATATTACATAGGAATGTTGTACTGTACACATAGGAACTTGTATGCTGAATAAATAACAATAGCCATTTAGGGCAATTGCGAAGTGAGAAGCATACATGCAAGAATTTCAAAGTTCTTTGTTCATCTAGTTGGAAGATATTCAATACTGTATAAATATAATCCAAAACTTACTGAATAAAAGACATTTATTAAAAGGCTTTATAAAAGGCTTTATATTATTAATACTTTATTATATGTTAATAGTTTTTAACATTTCTGTAACTTTTATAAAAATGCAAATTGCATAGTAGAACTGCAAAAGACAAATAAAAAATACAGCATAACACCAGCATCTTAAGTTCATCATTATTGAATTAATCGATTTCTTTTTATGTATGCTAAATCCCATTGTTCTTGTGGGTTTGCTCCAAGGAAAGATCTTATGCTTACAACTTTAAAATATTTGCCTTCAGCTGATTTAACAATTTGGAAAATAGTCTTTATCTAGTAAATCCCTTTCCACAGAAATATAAACTTTAACGTTACTAAAAAAAATTATAATCAGAATAGAAAAGCATGATACTTAGAAAGATGCCTAGAAAACTCAGGAGCATGAATTTTCTGTATTTTTAATGCAGTAAATATGTATATATTTGTTTTTACTCATTAAAGTGTTATTTTAGTTGTCATTTTATTTTTTTTTTAATCTGTTAAGAAATTACTTTGTATGCTTATCTGAGAGAAAATATCATCTTGACAAACATGTATGGACTTCAATTTCCAGAATTTTCCAACCAGCATGGAAGTTGAAATCTACATATCTCGAAGTGGCCAAGGTTGAGAAACCTTGTTGTACATGACTTTGCTTTTACTTTCAATGTTTTCCATACTGGTTGTTCCCACTAGGATTTTGGATCATGCAGATGAAGTGAGTGAGATTTTGTTCAAACATCTCTCTGTAGGCTATTGATGAAAGTCATCTGTTGATGCTATGCCATACAAGGAATTCTAACTTGGACTATCTGGGAAGATTCGCTAGAAATGCAGTCCAGTTACCCAATTCTGGCATCCTTCTACATTAATTGTTCTTCTACTTCTCAGTTGGTAGCCACACAAGCTGGCAGATTTGCTTTTTGACAGACTTGCTAGCACTCCAGGGCAGTTTGTCATCAATATTAAGGTAAAGAGTTTCCCTTGCACATATGTGCTAGGCGTTCCGACTCTAGGGTCACTCATCTACATTTCAAAGCTGAAGACGTCTCCATGGTCATGTGACTGGCATGACTAAATGTCAAAGGCGCACATGCACAGATCGCCTATACGACATCCAGGGTGGCGGGCAGAGCCTCCCATCGGTTTTACTATTGGTTCTTGCGAACCGGTCCAAACTGGGCAACCCACCACTGTTACCTTCCCATCAAAGGTGGTCCCTATTTTTTCTACTTGCATTTTTTACGTGCTTTTGAACTGTTAGGTTGGCAGAAGCTGGGACAAGTAACAGGAGCTCACAACACGCACTAGGGATTTGAACTGCTGAACTGCCGACCTTTTGATCGACAAACTCAGCGTCTTAGCCACTGAGCCACTTCGTCCTTTTTGTCATCGATATTACCCCAATGCCTTAAGCCCTTTTCTGCTTCTGCAGTAGTTATGCTTGCTACAAGGCTAGAAGGTACATAATCATGGCCTTCGTGGAGTCACTGTCCTTCTGCAAGCCAGTTCTGTTTTTCTTTGTACTTTTTCCCAAAAGCAGGTGCAGAAACAGAAGCCCATTGAAAACCAGTGCTTTATGTGGCCTGCTTTCTTTCAAGACTGAAGACTTTGTGCCTTTGAAATTAGCACTCACAGTCGGAGAAAAACAATCTGAGCAAAAACAAGGCACAGATGGAAAACTGTCTGTCTGTGCAAAAGGAAGGGGGCGGAGATGGGACCCAAAGAAAAAAGCTCAGAAAAAGGCTTGAATACTGTTGCCATACATACAACTTACTCACAAAAGGCAGACATTGTTAGAGTTCCTACCTTTTCTTTAATAAATATTTCTTATCAGAACTTGTTTCTATAAGTTTCAGTCCTACCAGTTGGGTGGGGTCTGAAACTTAATCCTTTTCCTTTTCTTAATCCTTCAGTCTTCCTGGCAACTGAAAAAATTTCTTTGCAGTCAATAGAATGTGAGGAAAAATATAATTCAGTCTATTCCCTCAGTAAAAGAAGATTTGCAAACTGATTCTGATACTTAGTTCCTTATCCCTTTCTCCCTCTCCCTCTCTCTTTCATCCTTTGTTTTGCAAACGGAAAGAACAAAACTTGGTCAACAGTCTTAGGAAACTGAAATGAGAATTATTTTCAGTGTATGTAACGCTGTAGTCTTAAACTGATTTCCCTTAAAATGGTTATCCAACACAGATAGGGATGTTTAGACTTGAGTATGTACATATACTGCCTTCACATTATTTCAAACTGAGTCCTTTATTAAATATCTCCTTTATAGTGTCTGAAAAAGTATTTTTAAAAATGAATGTTTCTACTTCCTACCTCTATATCTGATTCAGATGCATATTGTGCCCAAGTTACAATAATAGTATGCCCTTTGTTAGAGAAACATTAGTGGCTTTCTAATATAAATATTATTTTTATGATTTTTTCTTACAGCAGTTGAAGCTCCCAAACCTATATTCCTGAGAATTATGTAAAGTAAAGTTAAATTACATGAACAAAATCTAAGATTTAAAAAATTAGTAGTAAAAAGGAGCAATTGCTATACCAACTGATACATAACTGCTGATTAACCCTTTTTTACATCATGAAATAACATCTAAGCTCACCTGAGAGAAAGTCCGTTTAAAAGCTATGGGTATATTTACACAAAGTTTCAAAGCATATTGTATGTGTTTTAGACTACAGTGCAGCGGTGAAATCCTCTGGTTTGCCCCAGTTTGCTACCCGTGCATGTGCGATGCGCGCCAAATACATGTTGCATGTGGTGTGCACCAAACGCATGCTACGTGCATGTGAATGCACAGTGCACACCAAACACGCGCTTTGCACAGAAAAAGGACACTTAACAAGGTAAGTGTTATATTTCTAGCAAATATAAATTGTGCGGCACAGCTGATCATCAGAAATACTGGATCGGACCAATCGGTAGCTTTTTTTGCTACTGGTTCACTGAACTGGTAGCTTCTATCACTACCAATTCGCCTGAACCGGTGCAAACTGTTAGGATTTCACTACTGCTACAGTGGCTAAACATAAACCAACTAAATCATCCCAATGTGACCCAGGCTATCACATTATCTCTTAATAGTGTTTGTTTTGATATAACATATTAGTAAATTTGTTTGGTAAATTTTTGATTTATATCAACCAAAGAAATTTGTATTTGGTAACACAGTTGTAGCATTTAATTCTAGGTAGGCACATATACTGCTGAGAAAGAACCCACTGAACATAAGGGCTTACTGTAGAGAAACATGCACATATTAATAGCCTGAATACAGCATCACTCACAAGGAGTCCAAAATGAATAAAGAAATACTTAATTCACAGAAGACATAAAAATAGGGGGAAAACTGAGTATCAGATACGAACACAGGAAACAGCTTATTAGTATTTCACCATGTTTGTCAGCTTCTCCGTGGCATCTAGCTAGCTACTAGGAAAATGTTTGTTCTGATTTAGCAGAAGCTATATTTACATTTTGGCAGGCCAAATTTCAGCAGGTGGTACAATTAGAAGTTGTGTAACATTTTCTAGGGAGGAAACAATTCTCCTTCACAAAATACTTTCTCGTTTTATTTTGTAAGTAACCTTATTCTCAAATCATAATACCTGATATTGATCCGTAAGTAATTTTATATTTAAGTGATCAGATGACTGAAAGCATCAAAAAGCACCTGCATTTTTTTTTAATGGAGTTAATTGTTTCTTTTGGGGATAGAGGTTCTGGGCCTATACCTATTTAAAACAGCTGAAATTTTCCATGATCTTTGGATCCTGCAACTTAAAGCATTAGCTTCATCAGTATCCCATTCTGGTTAATAAGTATTCCTCCGTCCCAGATAGAGTTTACTTCATGTCAATGGTTATTCAAGAAGAGAAATACTTTGAAGATAGTCTGTAGATTCCATTAAAAAGTCAGTAAGCTCTTTAGAAAATTCTTCAAAAGGGCCTGCTTCACCATTCCATTCTTCTGGGAGAAGGCTGGCTGGAAAATGTTTCTGGAGCCCATGTGCAAAGTTATTCCCATGCAGATGGATCTGCAATTAGATAACAGATAAAATCAGATAATCACATGAAAATTAGAAATAAGGTACCATGAAAATGGATTCCCACACTGACCCAGGAGATTGGATCTGAAAGTCTAAATAGACTTTTTCAAGTTTACAATTCAGTGAATAGAAATCTATACAGAAAATGTATATAAAGTTATATGGAGTTGAGATAAGTGGACAAGGTAGGAAAGCAAACCTCTTTCAGCCTTCCATCTGAAAGTACTTCTCCCATCCACCTCCTCCACAGCCAGCCAATACAGCTAAAGCTCAGAATTAACACTTAGCAGAAAGAAATAATCAAATATATAAATGTCATATATTTTACTTTGTAGGGTAAATGCTCTATTCTCTCAGATGTATATCAGATATAAATTTGTTGGTCCACTTAAGGGTAAAATTTTGAAAAGAGATGGAAGAGACATCTTCAAGAATGTTCATGTAATTATGTGGTATTGAATGATTTCATGATTGTTCCAGGAAGTGCTGCAAAGGAAAATCTGGCTCTCAGAAAAAAGTTCATAATGTTGCAAGTATGTAGTATATTTTTATTATGAAACAAAGGAAATAGGCAATAGCAGTATTTATCAAACTCAGCAACTTTAAACTGTGTGGATTTCAGTGGCCAGAAATCCTTAGCTGGCGAAGTTGCTGAAGTTGAGAAACCCTGGCCAAGAGATTAGGCTACTTTATATATTTTCAAAAGTGAGTTCGACTTTTTTTCCCTGGGAAGAAATAAATGGCAAAGTGGCACATAGGACAGTGCTCCAGAAGGTTGTCATTGCCCAGAGGATCATTGGTTGTCCTCTCCACTCTTTGGAAGAGCTTTATAGCTCCCACTACGTCAAGAAAGTTCAAAACATTCTTAAAGATTCATTTCATCTGGGCACCCTTTTTTTTTTGAACTATTACCATTTGACAATAAAAATAAGGACAAATAGGCTGAAAAATAGCTTCTATCCCAGGACAGTAACTATATTGAATTCTACTGTATAGTGCAATATTAATGCAATATATGGGGTTTTCAATTTAATTCTATAGAATGTGAAGGATGTGTTTGTGTTTTATTTTTATAGTTATAATGTACACTGAAGATGGCATTTAATTTTGTTGTACGAGATGCAATGACAATATGACAACTTTAGTTGTCAAATATGACAACTAAAATATGAACTAGATTACTTGGATTTTAAAAAAAAGTACTCCCAGTAATATTTGGGATAAGAATCTTTTACATTCCTATCATCAGGAAATAACATTCCTATCATCAGGAAAAGAATCTTTTACATTCCTAACATCAGGAAATAATGATTTCACTCAAAATTACTCAGCAGAATACATACACTCAGCAATAACACCTTTATCTATGAACTTGCATATTGCTTTGGATTGATACAATGGTGGGTTTATATGTGGTTTCCTGTTAATTAAAATAATAAAAGAGTTGTTGAATCAGAATGGAATGGATGTATTTATTTCAAAAGAAAAAAAGTGCTGGGTGCTGAGATAATAAGGGAATAAGCAAATGAATTTGTGCTCACTTACCCGTGCTTTGATTTTTTCAGAGAGGAAATGCTTAATTAGATTAAAAACATGGTAAAAAATTAGAGGCTCTCTAATCAAGTGGATTCCTCGACTTTTTAGTGGGAAACCATCCTGCCAAAAAGAGAAAAATAAGAAAACAAAGTAGAGGTAAGTTTGCTTGTTTTTGTGCCTTCAAGTCAGTGTTGATTCCTGGAACTACCTGGAAAAGTATCTTCAGTTTTTTTTAGGAAGGTTTTATTTGGAAATGGTTTGCCAGTACCTGCTTAGGGTCGAGAGGATGTGACTGGCCCAAGATCACTCAGCTGGCTTTGAGCTTAAGGAGGAATTTAATCACTACACCAAACTGGCTCTAAATATAAGAGTTCTGATATTCTAATGTTTATACTTATATAAGCAACGTACATGGAAATATGGAACAGGAAATATATAGGCTGTGGTTTTGAGTTCTGATCTTGGTAATTTGGTTGCAAACATTTTGTCACCATTCAAGGAGACATCGTCAGTATGTTTTGACTTAAACTCAAAATGACTCAAAACGCACTGACAATGTCTCCTCGAATGGTGACAAAATGTTTGCAACCAAATTGCCAAGCTTGGAGCACAAACCAACAACCTAATTAACAACCTGAGCTACTAATATTCAAACATTTTTCAAGGTCAATATATTCAATATAGAAAACAATTTCTTTGAAAAGGTTTTAAACATCATTGTTTCTACAACCATACCTGTCTTTTGAAGTATGTATGGACTGTATTTATAGAACAATTACTGAATACTCAATTGTAAGGTGAGAGAATTGACTTCAGAATTGTATCTATTTCAGACATACCTCTCACATTATTAAGATCTTGATTATGGACTACCAAAAGATATGTTTAAATTAATTCAAGCAATTGTCAACTGAAGTGCACTGAGAACTATGGAGACAATGTGAAGTTATTGACTACAAGCCCAAGACAGTATACATCTTTGCCTTATAAGCAAGTCACGGTGTCAGACAATCCAAGATGACCAAGCTCTTTCAGAGCCTATAATAATACAGGACAAACCTGGAGAGAGTGAACTCAGCTGTGTTTATATTCAAGCAAATCTTTGCACCATTCTTCTTCAGATCTAGCTGCCTATATAGAAGATAGACAAAAACCAAAATGGGGGCAGCCTAGCAGACATATTTTTTATTCAGTTTGAAGTGGGTTTAATTTTGAATTGTAGCATAAAACTATACTGAAAAGGTGTTATTTATCTGCTTCAATTCAGCTACCTGATTTTAGTTCTTGGAAATTAGCACAATATTCCACAATGGAATAAATAAGAATAAAGCTTACTGTGAGCACAAATGCTATTTTCTTGGCCACTGCTGGAGTGATCTGAAATGCATGAGCAAATTTCCATCCTTGGAGATCGAAGATTGTCTTGACTCCATTCCGTTGGGTTTCTGGGTCTCTTGCCAAAAGCTCAGATAGCATAACACTTACACGAAAGAGATCATATGCTGTAAATATCTTAGGGTCCCATTGTGCTAAATGCAATATATATATAGAGAGAGACATATGAATTATTTAACAATAAACCAATTTTTCTGCACAAAGTGATTTTTTTTCTTAAATAAAATTCTGGACTGGGCAACAGGAATAATAGGCAACATTAAAAAGTTTACTTATGTTTTCCAAAACTTGTGCATCATGAACTATTCCAGGCACGAGGTAGCCTTAATAGCATTCATTCATTTTTTTCAATTGATATGACTTTTCTAGTAACAAGCAATGTACAATCAATATTATGAAAGCTAATATATAAACACAAATAAGAAACACAGTATACTGTGAAAATGTCAAATTAAGAGTCACAATTTAAATACAACCTTACCTTATAGGCTGCTTCACAAAGTCTATCATAATTATTCTTGCTAAGAAAACAGTTACAACAAATAAAGATAAGAGAGTGATAAGCATTACTACATCATGTAGTAATTACTACAAATGTCTACATCATTGATTTCAAAGATTAAGGATGAATGGATGAGACAAGGAAATGAGATACTGGATTATTCTCCATCAACTCCAAATCTGTCAGTTCTTGATAGGGGAAAGAGCGGGTTTTCTTAAAAAGCGGTCTAACAGATCTTTGTTTTTCTTATTTTCCCATTGTTGGAATAGTAGGGCCAACAGACTTTCTTTACCTGTGAAATTCTACCCTAGCAATGCATCTAATCTTCTTTTGACAGCTATCAAATGTAGAAATGCTCTCTGAACTGCTTATATTTTCTTGTATTTTCAAGAGAATTAAAAACTGCTTAATTCTAATCATATTATATTTAAATTTCTTGGAACATGTAACATATCAGTGAGAGAGAGTGAAGTCTGAGTAGATGTGCACCTAAATATTTAATTCAACCTCATTAAAAGCATAGTCTCTGTTTTTTATAATCTACATTTTGCTCCCAGGTCTTCCAAGTTGCCTGTTCAAACAGATTCTCTTTCTTCACTCCCTAGTTTTTAATCTGATTATTGCTTTATGGCTATGTTTATCTCATTTTTTTTCTCATACCTTAATAATCAACAGCTCACAACAGCTCACAAAAATTATCTGTAAATTATCTCACTGAATATTGGCCAAATATTACTGTTGATCTCAGTGCAGCATTTGCCTTAAGACCTCCTTTTCAAGCTGTTTGAAAATAATCTTAATAAAGGTACAGATGTAAGATTCATTTAATATACAGGCAAAGAGTTCATGACAGATGTGGTGGCGTCATGGTTAAGAGTGCAGTACTGAATGCTACTTCTGCTGACTACCGTCTGCCCACAATTTGGCAGTTCGAGTTTCACCAGTTCAAAGTTGGCTCAGCCTTCC
The DNA here is from genome assembly GCA_022577455.1 of Arizona elegans. Lineage (NCBI taxonomy): Eukaryota > Metazoa > Chordata > Lepidosauria > Squamata > Colubridae > Arizona > Arizona elegans. Next base: position 28,601,014 of record JAKOOJ010000002.1, on the reverse strand, counting down.
ATCCTTCCAAGGTCAATAAAATGAGGACCCAGATTGTTGGGAGCAATAGGCTGACTCTGTAAACTGCTTAGAGAGGTCTGTAAAGTGTTCTAAAGAGTCTAAGTGCTATTGCTATTGCTATTGCTTTATATGCTATAATAATGAATTCAAAAGGAAAAGGCAATAGAAAACACAAACTATTTTGGATGAGATTAAAAAAAAGAAGAGAAATTAAAGAAGTTTCCAAAGAAGATAATTATTTCTCAACTGATTAAACTTCTACAGCAACAATTATCTATGTTAGCATTAAGAGAAATGGAAATAAAAATAAATTATGGAAACCAAAGAATGAGTTTTCAAATAAAACAGGGAAATGATGAAAAAAAAAGATATTGAAATTACAAGAGAGTGATACTATAATAACAGATAATGTGACTATGCAAAAAGTATTTCAATAAAATTCCAATTTATATAAAGGAAAAGAAATTTCCCTGGAGAAAATAGATGAATATTTAAATTTTAAAAAGCTTTACTGAAAATTACAGAGAAACAGATCATAAACAGGCCCATAACACTAAGATAAGTTTGTAAAGATATATATATATATATATATATATATATATATATATATATATATATATATATATATATATATATACACACACACACACACACACACACACACACACTAAAACAGAGTCAATTGTCAATTGAGTCAAATGAGGTCAATTGTTCCCTAAGAAAAAGGCAAAAAGAGAGTAGAAAAAAGCCCTCCAGTTTACTTGTGTGCGTACACACACACACACACACACACACACACACACACACACACACACTGGAAAGCAAGTTATCAAATATGGTCCAGTGCAGCTGCTCATCCTTTACTTTTCCAGCTGGTCAAATGTAGCTTCTTTTTGCAGCCATTCTTCTACCCTTCTTAACTAGCCAAGAGAATCTGAACTACAGATCTCTTCCCATCAATCCCAGAATCAACAATTTCACTGAGCAAAGGGCAAACAGTGGAAGGTGCAATGGAGGCGGCCGTGGCTGCTGGTCCTGATCCTAAGGTCTTAGGGCAATTTAGCCACTATTCCTGTATGTGCGTTCTTCCCGTTCATCATCCTTCACTTTGGTGTTAAAAGCTAGATAAGATTATCAACATAAAAGTTACTTGCCAATTCTATAAATGACAACTCTAGAACCACTTGGATCCCTCTCTTTCAAAATTCCACTGTAGCCTGTTTGCAACAAGCTAAGAACAGAGAGTGGATGTAGATCTGCAGTTATTTCTGGGCATTCCCTTCTCCATTTGTGGTAGTTTTTGAAAACCTAAGAATAGAAATAATAAACAGAGATGGAAATGAGATAACATAGTAGCATAATTTCATACATATATAATTTCATGTATAATAATAGCATGATATCGCCTACTAAAAGTCTGGATGTTACAAGCTTAGACTTATAACACTTTCCTGTGAGTTTATGTCTTTGAATTCAAGAGGGAATTCAATAGAAACAGAACCCTCAGAAAAACCTATGTACAACTGCAGTGATGGGTGTTGTGGCCTGCCAGCAGCCAGCAGAGCTGGCAGCAGGTTCGGACAGTGAGGAGGTTGGGGAGGAACATGGGCCAGTCCTGGAGTCTGGGAAAGGCTCTGTTGAGGGCTCTGCGTCGGAAGCAGAGAGGGGCCAGGGTCGTATGCCAGTTATCAGCTGCCTTTGGAGTCAGACATCAGTGAGGCAGACAAACAGCTGGAGCCTGTTCCCAGTGTGTGCATGCGCAGAGTTGCCAGACGAAGGGAACAGCTAAAGAACAAGGTTCGACTTGGGAGTAAGTCACAGGTGGATGATGAATGGCCCCTCCCAAGGGAATAAAAGAGGAGCGAAAGGGGAGTGGAGTTTGCAAGAGACAATTATTTCGCTTAATTGGTTTGTGACTCCTTGCCAAGTTTTGAAGATGTTGGCCTGGCAGCTCTCCTAGCCAGATAAGGTCTGTGACTGTAAATTCTCCCTTGAAAGACTTTGCTGGATGTGAATGAGAAGAATTCACAGTAACTTAATAAAAAGGGTTTTTTTGTCGAGACAAGGAGTCTGCTTTATGCTCTTGGGAAGCCTAGGTCAGAACAATGGGGGAATTTTATAATCTATACCCCTACATGTTTACTCAAATGACAGATTATTCTGAATTTAAGAACAAAAGAATTATAAACAAAGGAAAGCAAAGTGGGAAATGCTTAGCTTCCCTAGGTTGTCAACCTAACTGGAATTAATATTAGCAATTCTGCCTCATTATAAATATATTTTATGTATCAAAATTAATTGATCTCCATTTGCATATTTCAACCATTGTCTCTCTCACAACCATAAAATCCCCTCCCGCACCTAAGCAATATAACCTCACACATGCATTCTGCTCTCCATTTCCATCAGGGGGAAAAAGTGGAAAACAAAACAAGAAAGAGGAACAAGTAGTTGCACTGGGAAGAGAAGGTAAAGCTGAATGGAAATGAGAAAAGGGGAAAAGGAACCCGGATAGGGAAAAGTAGGAATAAGCCATTGATTGATTTTGATGATGATACTCTGTAAAGTTGGGCTCAACTCTTAGAGACCATCCAGATAGCGTTTTTTCATGATGATGTGCCCTATTTCAGGGGTCCCCAACCTGTGGGCCGTGGCCCATACAGAACTGGTTGCACAAATGACTGGCCAGCATACACATATGTGTGCACAGCTTGACTTGTATGACTGGCAGGCTGCTGCAAATGTAGCTTGACTTGTGTGACCAATAGGCCAGTGTGGTGCCTGCACCTGCACACACAGCTCAACACGACAAGCAGACTGGTTCCCCTCTCCCTCCCTTTCCGCCAGGCCACCTAGCCATATACGTAATTTGGGGACCGTTGCCTTACCTGATCTTTCAGGTTTTTTAATAGTGTGCCCATTGTAATTGTGAGATCATCTACCTTGCTGCTTATCACACTCGCCTTCCTTCCTTCTACCTTTCCCAGCATTACAGCCTACTCCAGAGAACTGGTTCTTTGTGTAATATGTCAGAAGCAGGATAATTTGTGCCTCTTCTTTTATGCTTCCAATGAAAACTCTGGGTTGACTTGTTTAATAATCCATGTGTTTGCTTCCTTGGTTATCCACAGTATTCTCAGGAGTCTCCTTCAACACCAAACTTCAAAGTTGTTTATACAGATAGTCTTTAATTTACGACCAATCACTTAATGTCTGTTCAAAGTTCCAATGGATCGACTTGGGGATACTTACCACCTAGATTCTAAGTTTCAATGGTGATCCCTCCCTGCGGTCACATGACTGCATTTCAGGCACTCCACAACCAGGCTGCATTTACAGCCATTTGCAGGATCCTGTAGTCATGTACCACATTTTATGACAGTTTTACAAAGTCTGCATTTACTTCTGATTTTCAGTAATTCACCATGTCCATAGTCAACTATTAGTTTGCTTTACAGCTATGGTGTTTACTTAAAAACCATTGTAGAAAATTCACTTTACAACTGTCATAAGTTACGACCATGCTGGGTAGTCTCCATTACGGTTGTAACCCAAGGACTACTTGTAAGAGAGAGAGGGGAGAGGGGAGGGAAAAAAGAGAGAAGAAAGGTTGTGTTTCTATGTGAAAGCTATCATAGCTGGTGTGCAATCCAAATGGCCACTAGTGTTCATTTAGATTTTTGCAGTTTATTTATTTATTGGTTCGATTTATATGCCGCCCTTCTCCAGAGACTTAGAGCGGCTTACAATGCGTTAAGCAATAGCCTTCATACTTTTGTATATACCTGCTTAGTAGGGCTTTCCCCCCCCCCCCAAGCGGTGTTCTTTTTTATACAAAGTCAGCTTATTGCCCCCACAAACTGGGTACTCATTTTACCTACCTCAAAAGGATGGAAGGCTGAGTCAACCTTGAGCCTGGTGAGATTTGAACTTGCAGTAATTGTAGGCAGCTGGTCCTATTTAACAGCACTTTAGTCTTCTGCGCCACCAAGGCTCTTTCAAATAATTATTTACGACATAGTCCATTGCCCTAATTCTAATGCTACAATCCTGATTTATGGAAAGTTTCAGGTACTTTCTTGTCTATGCCTATGCCTGTCTATGCTGTATAAATGCTTATTCAGCATGGACTTATTTGACTTTACCTCCTAGTAAATGCATTTTACATTTGCTTACTTGCTTGTCTTACAAGTAAGACATTTCATAGACTCACTTAGCAGATATAATTGCCAAGAGCCCAAAATGCAATCACAGGATTGTGTGTGTGTGTGGGGTGGGGGGTGGGGGCAGACAACAGAAACTCGAATCTGGGTTGTACCTTTTTGGGGGCTTGTAACAACTATGGTCACTAAGTGAAGATTATTACCGGTATTACACACACACACATTAAGACATGAAATTTCCATAATCTAATATTCTAACTTAAAGCTATTCAAATTTAATACATCAGAACAAATTAATTTTATTCTGTGAAGCTAGTATGGAACTGGTCTATGGAATGGTGCGAACTGGTTACAAACATCAAAATAGGAGATAAGAGCAAGAAGTTGTCCAAATATTGCCATTGGTTATTTTTTGCATTATGGGTTAGACATGATGGAATCAAGCAAACTTTAATAACACTGCCATCTAATCTTCATTTTGGAAATAAGTAATTTACCTTAGTGGCATGCATACCTTGGATTTCTAAGGCAAAACAATTTTTTGGAGCATGTTTGGGCAAGCACTAAGTTGTTTAATGTATATTATTCCAGATTCACATGAGAAGGTGTAGGTAATGTAATCATGTAATCCTGGTAGATTCTATGTGAGCACTATGCATTACAACAACTTTTTGCTGTCAGGTTTAAAGCATTTCACACACTTATTCTATCTAACTACAGTATGAACATGAAATATTTCATATTATGACAATTGTGTGGGAAGATCAGAAGGAACATTTGAATGAAACACAAGTGAGGATTGGATTTTAATAAAAATAAGATATTATCATTGTTAAAGCTGACAATCAATATGCACAGTTGCATATCACCTTCATAGATTGCAGTATATTTTCTGTCTCTGCACTTTTACAAATAGGCCAGGGAAAACTATTGGATGCAATAGTAACAACAAATTGCCTGTCCCAGGCATAGTAATAAAAATGCCAATGCACATAAATTTAGCATGGATTGAAATGTCAATATAAATAAATGTTGCTCTGTGTAGCAATATTAGTTGCAGTTTGATCTGATCTGAGTGCAAGTTACAGGAAGGTTTTGCAAAAGGTGAGTTGGAACATAAATTAATAGCTCAAAGCTCCATACTATCTGTTAATGCATGGATCCCCAGCCCCCGGTCCATGAACTGGTACCGGGCCGTGGCCTGTCAGGAACCAGGCAACACAAGCTAGTAAAGCCCTAGTTGCTCAGGTGCGGGACCTAGGCAGTGAGTGATACCATGCCCCCCTTTAGTCCATAGAAAAACTACCCTCCATGGAACCAGGCCCTGCCATCCAAAAGTTTGAGGATCACTGTGTTAATGGATTCCAAGGCTATTATTTATTAAATTTACATGCATGCTCACATGATGACAATAACCTTAGATAGCAAAGTTGAATAGTGTTTGGACTAAAGCAAAGTTGAATAGTGTTTGGACCTTTTAAAGGAGTAAATAAAAATATTTTGAACTGCATCTTCTATCGTATATCTGACACAGAATCCTTTTCAAATAGGGCCAGAACTGTATACTAGAAACATCTGCAATAAAAAAAAAATCATGATAAATTCCTCCCATCATTGTCCGCTTCATACACATTTTAAAATTTCTAATATTCTGAGGAAGTTTGAAATTTCCAACACATTTTTGTTATAGGTTTTTTAAACTGATTGTTAGAAAGCTTTATTTTTCAAACAGCAGTAAGAATATGAAAGATGAGAGCAAACGCATATAAAAGGACAGAAAAATGACAGAATACTAAATCATAACTGTATAACTAGGTAGTAACAATAATCAAAACATCTGAGAAACAGAATATTTGTCTTTCTTTATTCCCCCTTCTCTTCTTGTATCCGCTTTCCCACCACTATTGTGAAAATAGGAATTTGTATTTGTGTAGGTTTATTTCTATTTCTTTGAAATATGGTAATCTAGCTGGGCACAATGTCTGGTTTGTGCAAACTAAACATTTCACTTTGAATTAAGATGACAGGAAAACAAAAGCTTATAGAGGCAGAAATAAAAAAATGCAGAGAGGGAAAACAGTGGCATACATGCACTGCATGAAAACATGAACCCTGTCACTATTTGTATAATTGTAGTTTTCTTGCTCAGCATCTTTCAGGAATCTGAGAGATTGCTCAGTGCCTTGACTAATTGTGCGTCCAGATTTTTAAATTCTTCTTTCAGCTTTTTATTGTCTTTTCTATGCCCCTTATTGCTCTGAGGTACAAAGGTGACAGAAGTTATTACTATAGCTGTCTTTAACAACACAAAAAAGCTAGAAGAAAGACAAACTAAATCCTACTGGATGAGTGGTGCTTTAAAAAAGCAAAGACAGACATATGCTTAAAGAAATCTGAACTGGAAAAACAAGAATCAGCGCCACACAAGTGAAGAATGGCTTCCAACTGATACAAAAGCCACCACAACCTTGTGTAGAGGACTTTAGCTCTGGTGATTGAGAAAGAAGTGAAGAAGTTAAATGGTTGCTAAGTACTGGAAAAGCAGAAAACATGAAAAAGAGATTCCGGAAGAAAATATTCCTGACTTGACCAATACTATTCTTAAAAAAAAAAAGGGGGGGGGGAAGTGAAGGTTTTTGAAAGGCTTTCAAAATTCTCTTAATGTGCCCTACAAAATAAAATAGCATTCCTGGAATCCCTACAGTGAATATCTCATGACCTGGCCTATACTCAAGGGCTAAAGATTAAGAATGACAACTATTCAACAATAATGTCTGTGGACAGACTCAATCATCCAGGTCATGGTTTTCCCAAAGGTGTGTTTTCAAGAGGCAATAGGGCTTTCTGGTTTTTCTTTGCAGACGTTTGGCTTTTCATTCGAGAAGCTACTTCTTGGATGAGAAGTGAAACGTCTTCAAAGAAAAACCAAAAAGTCCAGTTGCCTCTTGAAAAAAACACCTTTGGTTCAACAATAATAGATTTCTGGACATCCAAGATTTTGCAGTTCAATATTCTCTCAAGAGGAAACAACAATTTCAAAAAGATGAAGGGTAGCCATTATGAAAAAAACCAGGCAGTGCTTTAACTCCTGGTTAGGTGAGGTGTGTTTTGCCATTGTTGTCCCCTTGCCACTGTCTTTCCACCTTTGTTTAGCTTCAACCAGGTGTAGGCACCTGCTGAGCTCTTTCATAGAACAACTTAAAGAATCAGCACATTGCAATTGGTGAAAGTCTGGGGAAAGTGAAGAGAAATGCTCGAATTTGCCTTTCTGATTTAGGCACCGCGTCTCTAGTGAAGTAGGTGGAGGCACTGGCCCAAAGGCAGCCGACGTTAAACAGGGAACCTAGAGGATCTTTATAAGCTGGTCTCCTTTCCAGCTCTTTAGCATGGAAGGATCTGTGCGACGATGGCGAGAAGGAAGAGTCCGAGCCAGACAGCGAAGCAAAGTTACCTGAAGAAACCCGCGCGCCAGTCTTGAGCTAGGAGGGGAGGAAGCAGGGAGGGAGAGCGCTCGTGTTCCTGTTCTTCTGCTGGGGACCGGGGTCCCTTTACCTTCCAGGCCAGGTTGCTGTCGAAGTCTCGACACCGCAAAAAGCGGATCAGACAGGCGTCAGAAAGGTCAGACTGGCGGATCTCTAGGTTCTCTTCCACGGCTCTGCACCTCAGCGCTACCACAGCGGCCCTCACAAGGGGCGAGTCGTCCGGCAAGTCGTTGAGGTTAACCGGCGGCCAATTAGGCTGGTTTTGGTCCATGTCGCTGCCCTAAGCGCCGCTGCCCATAGCTACTGGGAGAAGAGACGAACGGAAAAGAGCGCTTCGCCTCGTAACAACTTGGCACAGCCAGAAAAGCGCTTTCAAGTCCATTGCGAAAAAAATAACCTGATACTCGATGCCCCTCCCTTTTCCCCTTTTTCTTTTCTGTTTTGTTTGAAAAGGCCTTCGGGCTATTCAATAAACTATACTATCATACTATCGATGCCCCTCCCCATGGCAAATAATAATGGCAGCATTAGGACGGTCTACGCTCAGTTATTCCAATTGCTAACTGCCCGGCGAAGACAGACGGCGCGGGGAGGAGCACTTTGCGCAACACGGGGGTGGAGAAGCAAAGGGTCTCAGTTGGGACAATCGAGCCCGGCTGTCGCCAATCTCCAAGGCTCCTACTAGCATGGGCGCGGAAACCGAAGGCAGCTGCTTAAATCAACTTTTCTCCTAGCAGTTAAGCAGATCATGGCTCTCCCCGTGTTACAGAAGTCTCGGTAGGATTGGCTGGATTCACTTAGAAAGCTAAATGCTCCCTAGCTATAAACAAAGCTAGAATGCGCTTTGTTTAATTTTGGTTTAAACTGTTATCGGCATAAACTGGGTTATATTCAAGATCTCTTCGAGTGGCACTCGTGGTTTAATTATTGTTGAGGTATCAATATTTATTTCTTCTTCTTGCTGTATCAGGTCCTGTGACAATCTTGGAACCTGATTTATATCAAGGCAGATTTTTTTGGGGGGTGCTCCTGTTTGTCTCTTACCACCTACCATAAAACAATAAAATCCTATGTTTAGAACAGGGGACAAAAGTTATGTGTGAGAGAAGTCTGACTTAGACTGAGTCACTCAACAAGGATCACATTTTGCCTTAGCACAGTTTAATGAAGCCCAAAAATGTCCCACTCTCTCAGCACTTATATTTCCGTGCAAAAATAGGTACATATCTGCAAATAATGCAGATTTTCATGGTCATTGTTTTTGGTAAGGTCAGAATCACAGTCTGATACTATAAGGCAAAAGAAGAAAAAATGTATTTTTTGAACTGGCGGGGTCAAACCAGATGATCTCTAAAATCTCTTTCTCTTGAACTGGCGGGGTCAAACCAGATGATCTCTAAGATCTCTTTCAATCCTAGACATTCATTCTATGGATGTCTCTGTATATCATGTAATTCCTGCTTTCTTTCCAGCAGTTTACTAACCACAAACTATATGTATAACCCATGTCTATTGACTCTCAAAATAAGCTTTCCAACTAACAATTGAACTCTTATTAGAAAATCCAAATTAACGATCAAGCATTTCCACATATGTTCTTTTCATGATGTGTTTAAATGGTAATAACAATGAAGCCCCTACATTTTGAAAGATGGAGGGAGGAGCAAAATGGCCACAGAATGACAGCATTTTTAGTGACCTTTTAATTCTTCTATTTCAGTTCTTAGTTTTAAAATAGCTTACTTGTTTTATTCACATTAATTAGTAGTTTTAGTTCTTATATTGGTATTAGCAATTTAAGAACTTTAGAATTAAGATTAGTTGGTTTTATAGTCTGGAATTCAACAGCTTTAGATACCTGCTGATGATATGAGGCAGCAATGGCTATAGGAAAGTAATGAAAAAGAATTCAGCGGGAAAGACCAAAGGAAGGACAAGTTTAAAAAGATACCAAGAGAAAATTTCAAACATTCTGAACACTAAGGCTCCAGACAGCTAAATCTGAACTATTTGTTCCAACGTAAGGACACAGTGTGTAATTTCTCTTGTCCTTCCTGTCTGCCCTCACAATCTTTGCTAATAAAGCCTGTGCCCTATTTGATTAGGAAATGATTTTTCCTCTAGTGATAAGTCTTCTATAGGAGTTATATGGGGGAACCCTTTGAAAGCCACAAGTAATTTAAATGTGAATGTAAAATTTGATTGTCAAGAATTGCCTTTTAACAGCTGCAAGGGTTACAGGTAGTCCTCAACCTATGACCACAAGTGGGACTGGAACCTCTGTCAAGTCTGCCAGCACTTTCAGCTCTTTCAGCCCCAGTCTTGCCAGCACTTTCAGCTCCCAGTTCAGGCCAGCACTTTCAGGGCTGCTAGACTTACTCCTTCCCTCCGGGAGCCTCCTATCGCTCGGAGATGCTTGCAATTCAACAGCTGAGAAGGCTGCCGGCCATCTTATAATGTCATCCTTCCCTTCAGGAATGAGAGTAGGCTGTAGCAGTGGCTGGCAGCCTCCTGGAGGCAGTAGGATCAAGGTCAGGCTGTGGGCTGTGGCAGTGCTGGCCAGGGCTGACACTGTCACTTAATGACACAGGTATTAAAGAAGTAACAGCCAATGTTATGACTTTTTCTTTTACCAGGGTTGTTAAGTGATGCGTGGTGTTTTTAAATGCATCTGGCTTTCCCCATTGATTTTGTCAGAAGTCCCCTAGGAAGGTAGCAAATGGCTACCGTGTGACCCCAGGACACTAAAATTGTTGTAAATTCATGTCAGTTGCTAAACACCCCACATGACTGTGGGAACATTGCAACAGTCATAATTGCAAGGACCAGTGGCAAGTTCACTTTTTCAGCACTGTCATCACTTTGGTCCTTAAACAAATGATTGTAATTTGAGGATTACCTGAATTTGAATTTTCGATCAGCTGCTACATACCAATCAGAAAGTAAATGAATTTAAGATTATAATGGAAAGTATAGAACCAAACTTGTTGAAGAGTCAGCCACAAGACTCTACATGTATGAAAATGTCAGGAATGAGATTCAGGGACACGGGATTCTGTTCCAAACTGCTATCAATCCTCTTAATGGGGGCAGGTGGCACAAGGGGCAACCAATACTACACTCATAAGTCTTCAGTGCAGAATATTAGTTAGCATCAATCCCCCGCTTCCCAGATGGCATGGACTTGAAAGAATATTGACTTTTAGGCATTATGCACTTCCTTCAATTTTTTTTCAACTTAAAAAACATTTTCTAAGGGCTTTCAAATTACGCTTCTATGCGAGTTTCACAATAGTATTTAGCCTCTGCTAAATTCTGGGAGAAGAGCCAAGCCTGCAAGGGAGGATGGCATAAATCCCAGAGTTCATAATCTCAGCCAGCAATTTTCTACATAGCAACTCTACCAACTCCAAGGTCAGCCCTGGATAAGCACAAGAGATATAGCACCCTTGATTTAATTAAAGGAAAGATACAAACATCAGTTAATCAACCCTATGAAGAATAAGGAAAAACCAGTTCCGTTGTTTGGAACAATGAACAATTGTACACAAACTCAAAGCAGTTAAATCAATGCTTTGGTTAGTGACTTCTGCAACTGAGTCCCTCAATGTTTCATCACTGCCCTCCAGTTGTCCTCCTGTTGAAATATTGCATTCTCTGAATGCTTAACAGCCCCCTAAAAAGTTTTCCAATGTAAATTCATTCAGACAAATGAAAGTGTCAAGTAATTCAATGTAATGCAATCTTTGTATAACCTCCCAGCTCACAGGCAAAAAGCCCTTACAACTGGATTCTCAAGAACAGACTAGTGGAACTTCCGGTCTGGAACCGCGGCACTATAGTCAGGGAAATAGTGCGCTCTAATGAGCCCCTGAAACCCCAACTGACAAACCACTGTCCGATCGGTCTTTGGACCGACCCTGTCTTGTATGGATGGGGGGAGAAGAGGAGCACCTCGGTGGGCCAAGGGGAACAGGCAAGTTCCTCGGAGGCCAGAGGGAATCCTCAAAGTCGGCGATGGGGATAGGCAGCCATGGCGGCTGCCACAAAGCCGTGGCGGACCGTAAAAAGATCGTGCAGGAGAAAAGAAGAAAGAGCGAGTTTCTTGAAGCTGGGTGAGTGACACCAACCCAGGCAAGAAACAACGTAACTCTATGGTTTTTAACAAATAAGACCCCAAACTTTAAGTAGCGGCTACAGATTCTTGGGGCTTGAAGATTAAGAAAAAAAAACAATTGGAAATAAAGACCCATGACAGACTTTGTCTTAGTAAAGTTGACTTGGAAGAATTGGCTTTTAACAGCTTAGAAAATTGGGTTTCTTTTTTAATTGGAATGGATTGGAGGAATGTCTCTTTGGGAGTTTACACTTTTGAAAAGTTAATGAAGCTTATGAAGAAAGACAGACGGATGGTTACATAATTGCCGTGGAGTCTGCGGTGACTAAGCAGGAGAGTGAATTGAAGAGATCTCCCTTTCGTTTGGAAAAGAAACATTTTAAATGGCTTTTTACCTTGGATTACTTTGAAATTAACATTAGATCTATGGATTTTGGATATTCCTATTCTATCTTTGCGTGATTTTAGAAAGAAAGAAAGAAGAAAGGAACAGTTTGGACTTTTTACAATGGAAACTAACAAGCCTAGCAAAAAAAAGGTGTGGTGTAGGAACAAAAGAGAGGAAGTTGATGCATTATACATGGAACAGACATCATAAAAGCATTAAAGTAACATACATATTTTTTTAATTTGAACAGATGGACTTTGAAGTGGAACATTTATGGACAGATAGGAAAAAGAAGAAAGAAGGCAGATAAAATTAAATGTAATTAAATTAAAATGTAATATAATGTTTAAAAGCCTAAAGGTATAAATGATTTTTGGATAAAAACAGGAGGGTTTTTGGAGTAATAAAGATAGAAAATAAGAGATGGTAATTAAAATAGAGGATTGATGTGTAGATGGTTAAGAATAATAAAGAAGAGTATATACTAATGTGAGACAACTTTAAGAAAATTTATTGCTTGATGTAATATGTTTTAATTTTAATTTGTAAACAAATATTAGATTGGTGAATATGATTGATTAACATTTTATTGAACGAAACCATAAGATACACAGTCTTTAGCAACAAACTGTGATTTAATTTAATATGTGCTGGAAATGATTATTATGAAATATATTGAAAATCAATTTGAAAGAGTATGTTGGGAAACTGACATGAAATAGATAATTATATTGCAAGGGAAAATTAAAATAAGAGGTGATGGGCACCAACTAGATAAGAGTTTGAGACTCGGAGAAAATATGTTGGAAACTAGTTAAAATGCTGGAAATCAGCCAAACAATTGCAGGAGAGTTGGAGGAGATTATGCTGGAAATCAGCCAAAGAAGAGTGGGAGCTTTGGAGGAGATGCTGGAAATCAGCCAAACATAATATGCTGGAAATCAGCCAATAAAATGCTGGAAATCAGCCAAGCAATAGGAGGAGAGTTGGAGATTATGCTGGAAATCAGCCAAATAATGGTGGGAGTTTTGGAGGAGATTATGCTGGAAATCAGCCAAACACAATATGGTGGAAATCAGCCAATAACGGTGGGAGGTTTGGAGCAGATTATGCTGGAAATCAGCCAAAAATAGTGGGTCTCTGGAGGAGATTATGCTGGGAATCAGCCAAACATAAGATGCTGGAAAGCAGCCAAATAATAGAGGGAGGTATGGAGGAGATTATGCTGGAAATTAGCCTAAAGCCTCTGGGTGAGATCATCCGTGGTTTTGGGGTGCAGTGCCATCTGTACGCTGATGACACTCAGCTGTACATCTCCACCCCAGACCACCCCAATGATGCCCTTGAAGTGATGTCCCAGTGCCTGGAGGCCGTGCGGGTCTGGATGGGGAGGAACAGGTTCCGACTCAACCCTTCAAGACCGAGTGGCTGTGGTTGCCGGCGTCCCGATATAGCCAGTTGGTGCCATCGCTGGCTATTGGGGGTGAGTCATTGGCCTCCACGGAGAGGGCTCGTAACTTGGGCGTCCTCCTCGATGCACGGCTATCTTTAAAAGAGCATATGACGGCCATGGCCAGGGGGCTTTTTATCAGGTTTGCCTGATACGCCAGTTGTGCCCCTTTCTGGATCGGGACTCCTTATGCACGGTGACTCACACCCTCGTTACTTCTCGCCTGGACTACTGTAATGCTCTCTACATGGGGTTCCCCTTGAGGAGCACCCGGAGGCTCCAGCTGGTCCAGAATGCGGCTGCGCAGGTGATTGTGGGGCAACATGGTGCTCCCATGTAACACCTCTCCTGCGCGAGCTGTACTGGCTCCCGGTGGTCTTCCAGGTGCACTTCAATGTATTGGTTCTCACCTTTAAAGCACTCCATGGCTTAGGGCTCAGGTATCTACGAGACCACCTTCTGCCACTGATAACCTCCCACCAGCCAATACGCTCCTACAGAGAGGGTCTCCTCAGGGTGCCGTCGGTCAAGCAATGTCAAGAGAGCCTTCTCTGTGGGGGCACCTGCCCTCTGGAACGAGCTACCCCCAGGGATACGACTGGTCCTGGACCTCCATACTTTCCGCCGGGCCCTGAAGACTTTTGTATTTCAGCAAGCTGGGCTCGTTTAAAAGTTTTAACTGATTAATTTTATGGGTAAGGGGTTTTAAATTGGGGAAGCCAAATTAATTTAATCATGTTTTAAATTATTTTAATTTTCATATTGTATGTATTTTAATCTTGGCTGTTCACCACCCTGAGTCCTTTGGGAAAAGGGAGGTATAAAAATTTAATAAATAATAATAATAATAAAAGACTACTCAGGTCCATACACATTGGTTTCCCCATGAATAAATCTTGATTTTATTCATCCAATGACTGCCCATCTATAATTTGATATTCCTCCTTGCAAGATAATTCTTTCCATAGGACCACTGAACATGGTCAGCCCTCTGACTCTGACCCCTTATTTGCCTTATTTGCTCCATCCATGAAACTTCTCCCATGGAATTACTCCAGCCTCAAGACACCACCCACCTTAATTAGCAACAGGAAGCCTACTCTCGTCCTCATCACCATTTTTTTCAAGCCAAATGTTTCTCCTTCTTAGCACCTGAGAAAGCCAGCAAAATATTGAAACTACATCATGCTAATGATCTTTCTGCCCTCTCTTGGAATGTAACTGGTTGGGTCCTGAAACAAGCAGACTTTCTACATAAAGTAATGGCCAAAATTGTGGAAACCTTTTGGAAAAAGTGTATTTTTGAGGTTTGATAGCTAATAACACTTTTTTTTTTTTTGGTTTCAAGATAATCATATTCAACTGCTAGAATGGCCTGGGAATAGCCCAGACCTTAACCCAATTGAAAATCTATGGAGCTGACTAAAGAAACTTTAGTCAGAAGCGACCCAGCAATAAAACCCAGTTAATGGAAGCAATCATTCAATCTTGGTTTTACATTATAACAGCTGCAGAACTAAGACACTTGGTTCACTCCATGGGAGGATGTTGTAAGGCCGTAATTTATGCTAAAGTTACCCAACTAAGGATTAACTGATGTGATAATTTTTGTATATCTCATTTTTTCTATGGTGATTTTTGCAATCCTCAGGGGTTTTTTTTTTTTGTTTGTTTTGTTGCATAAGCTGCACCATGTTGATGATATAGATAATATTAACAGAACCTGGAAGAAAATGATAATATAAAGAAAAGAATACTGTTTCTTGTTTTAAAGATAGCATTATATATGTTAATGTGCATTTTCTGTTGTAAAGAACAGCAGCAGAGAGGAAAACAGCAAGTGGCTTCATTCCTATGAGTTTTGTCAAAAGAACAGATTGATTTGATCTCTTCTGGAAATTTTTAACTAGATTGGTAACGTTGATAAATACAGGTTTGTGTCAGGTTCAGTAATTTGCGGAAAGAAAGCAAAGGACACAATCTTGGTTTGCAATTGGTTTATCCTCATCACAAATAACTCCGGCACGAATTAACGATCACCATGTGAAAACAAAGTCAGGGCTAACCGCCCAGTGCCGGCCTTCACCATTTAAGCCTCTCCCCAGCCCCACCCAACCACCCATGTGTGCAATCAACCCATCGCGCAGAAGCCATCAGGCTCCAAACGGCTAGGCACATCCAGTGCGCAGGCACCCACCTCAGCTATGAGGCCGCTTCACAGCTGTTCATTTGAGCTTCAGCAGCAGCAACAGGGTCTGGCCTGTTTTCACCCATCTGGCCGGTGGCAACCGGATCTGGCCTGTCCTCCCCCATCTGGCCAGCTTTGGGATGTAACCCGTTGGTCCTGTGAAGCAGTATGGAGCTCGGCAAGTGTGGCACGGCCATCCTCGGTGGGATTTAGCCGGTTCTGTCCAGATGGAAAGAACCAGTAGCGGTAACTGTGGGAGCTCCGCCCACCCGCCTGGACGTAATGATCAACTACTGTGCATGGACAGAAGGCTGTGTGCATGTGCAGATGGCATGTTCACTCACATTTACGAACTGGTAGGGAAGGTGGGTTAACTGTGCTGCTCTCAGTTCCCCGCCAGAATGGCAGTCCCAGCTTCTCCATTTTCTGCCAGAATGGCAGCCCCGGGCCACTAAGCACACCAGGGCTGACATGTGGCCCCCTACCACGGAGATGGCACCTGGAAAACAAAGGGCACAATGAGATGGTTCCTGGCCACTGACACCCCCTCCCCCGGGTTTGGTTGGGTTCTGCCAGTGGAATCTAGCAACCAGCAGGGGTGCCCGCAAATCTGTGCTGTGTACCCACAACGCCTCTGACAATGGGTATCCCTTCCACAGGATGAGATATTGTAACTGGTCTCTGTGTCACCTGGCATCCAATATTTTGTCAATCTCATAATGCTGCTCCCCTCCACAGTTATGGGTGGGGTTTTTTTAGGAGCCCCCCCCCTTAAAGGAGCTGTCCGAACTGGATGTAGCAAGCTACAATGGAAAACCGGATGGGTTTTCCCTAGTAGTTGCGGGAGTTGGAGCTTCACTGTAACCGGGTTAATGATCTTAACAATTGGGAACAGTCCAATAAACCTAGGGGCTAGTTTCTTGCATGGTACCTTCAACTTAAGGTATTTCGTGGACAAATATACCTGTTGCCCGATATAAAATGGGGTTTGTGGACTCTGTTTTTTGTCTGCCTGGCATTCATAGCGCTCTGCTGATTTCCGTAATGCCTCAGAATGAAGTCCACCCAATTAGCAGTCTGGAAGGGGGTGAACACGGTGCTACTGTAAACCGCGTTATTGTAGGTCACCTCAGCAAAGGGGAGTAAGTCAGCCCAGTCGGATTGTTGGTGCTTTACATAGCAGCATAGATACTGCTCTACCATTGTGTTAGCTCTCTCAGTGTTCCGTTAGTAGCTGGGTGGAATGCAGAGCTGAGGCCTTAAGAGGACCCTATCATAGTTAGGAACGTACACCAGAACTTAGTGGTGAATTGCACCCCTCAATCAGATACAATTCTCTGTGGCATGCCGTGTAGGCAGTAGATATGGGTGATGAACAGTTTCACCAGCCTCCTGGCTGACGGGAGGCCAGAACAAGCCACAAAGTGGGCTTGCTTGCAAAAGAGGTCTATGACTGTCCAGATCACTGTGTTGCCTTGGCTCTCTGGAAGATCTATGATAAAGTCCATGCCCAGTTCTTCCCATGGTCTGACAGGAGTCGCCACTGACTGTAGGAGTCCGGGGGGTTTTCCTTGCCACTTTTTTATGGTGGAGCACACAACACAGCTCTGTATGTAGTCCTCTACGTCTTTTTTCATGCGCTGTCACCAGAACTGCCAGTTCATTAGGTGTAAGGTCTTCAAAAACCTGAAATGCTGGGTCGCTCGGGCATTGTGGCAGTGCTGCAGCACGATCAGATGGTGGGTGCCAGATACGTAGATTTTGGATCCCTTCCATGCTAAGCCGTCCCATTGGGTGAGGAGTTGTTGGTTCTCCTGGAACCATGGATCGTCCAGGAGTGAGGCTTGGATGGAATGGGCCACCTGCTCCTTCGGTTGTGATGTCTCCGTCTCCTGCACCTGCACCTGCTCCTACCTGTCCCCAGTGGTGTGTGTTGATATCATGGCTTGTACCACCTCTTCTCAGTCGCCAGCTTTCTGCGGCTTTCATGACATGGTATCTGCTAAGAAGTTCCTTCCACCTGGAATGTATTTCAGCGTGAAATTGAAGCGTCTGAAGTACAACACCCACCGGACTTGTTTGGGAGATAGTTTTTGTGGTATGTCCAGTCCTCAAACAGTGCTGCCCTCTTCCAGTAAGTGTCTCCAGGTCATCAGGGCCCACGGAAGTGCAAAGGCCTCCTTCTCCCATATAGCTCATTGCATTTAGTGTCATTTAGCTTATGGGATGTGTAAGCAAATGGTTGTAGGGTCCCTCCTTCATTGGTTTGCAGAAGAACAGCTTCCACTGCCATGTCGCTAGCGTCAGCTTGTACTACGAATGGCTTAGTGGGATCCAGGTGTTTTAGCACCAGTTCCATAGCAAACAGTGTTTTCAGTTGTTCAAAGGCTTGTTGACATGCTAATGTCCACTGCACGGGGTGACCCGGACACAATTTTCCAGAAAGATGTTTAGTCCGTAGAAGATCTGTTAGCAGAAGAGCCATGCAGGCGAAGGACCGAATGAACTGGCGATAGAAATTAGGAAACTCCAGAAGACTCTGCAACTGTTTATGGGTTTTTGGGGCCTGCCAGTCCAACACCGCCTTCCCCTTAGAGGGTCCATTTCCATGCCCTCCAGAGAGATCTGAAATTCTAGGTAGTCCAATTGTGTTTTGTGAAATTCACACTTGGATAACTTTACGCAGAGGTCCACTGCCACGTTTGCCTAGTATCTGACGCACCAGGTGGACATGCTCATCCAGGGTTTGGGTATATATTAGAATGTCATCGTAGTAGATGAGCACTCCATTATATAGGTATTCTTGCAGGACCTAATTAATGAGCTGCATGAACATAGCTGGGGCCCCTGGCAACCCGAAGGGTATGACCTTGAATTGGTAACTCTCCAATGGGCATTTGAAGGAGTCTTCCATTCATCCGTGGTCTTAATTCTAACCTGATAATAATCCTCCCATAGACCCAATTTTGTAAAGATGTGGCCCTCCGCCAGGTGGGCCAAGATGTTCTTCATGAGTAGAAGGGGGCACATGTTTTCAATGCATACTACCTTAACTTCATGGAACTCAACGCAAAAGTGCAAGCCCCAATCCTTCTCCCTGAATAGGACTGGGATTGCTATCCGGGATCTGGCCGGTTGTATGCACCCCCTTTCAGATTTTTGTCTATATACTTCCTCATTTCTGCTAACTCCTGAGGGGTCACAGAGTACATTTTGGGCTTCGGCAACCTGTCCCCTGAGAGTATCTCTATTGCACAGTCCGTGGGAAGGTGGGGAGGAAGGATGTCACACTCCTTTTCGCCTAACACCTCTTCCAGGTCTTCATATATGGGGGGAAAGCCTCTGGTTCACCCGCTGCCCTAGCCACCGCCATGGTACTTCCTCTGTCACTCCCCTCTCCCGGGTTATGGATGTGCATTTCATGCGGTGGTGAGTTAGGCCCAACCCCTATCTGCAGGTGCCGACAACCCCACACCACCATATTGTGGGGCCCCTCTTATCGAGCCATGCCAGCCCCAGTATGACTTCTTCCATCATTTTTGGGACTTATGAGCTCTTGGTGCGGCCTATTTCTAATGTAACCCGTTCAATAACATGTATCGCAGACTGGCTACCTGACGAGCTATCCATTTGCTTGAAGTGCATGAGGCGTGACAGTTTCTGTGCCCTCACCCCTAAGCTGGTTGCTGTGGCAGTACTCATGAGGCAACAAATGCACCCCGAGCCAATCGGGCTTTGCACTCTCTATGCCTACTAGCCATCAACACTACTGAAATCCAAAAGGGTTGAATGGTTATGCTTACCATTGTTTCAGTCTCCCCGTTGTCATCACTCCCACTGGTGTTGAATCCCTTGTCCGCTCGCCCCTCATGTCAGCCGTGTCCCTGATTGCAGTTGGTGGACTTGCTTATTGAGCCCCTCGTGACTTTTCCAGGGTTTTCTTGGCTGTTTTCCTTGCCGTTTCTTGCCATTTTCTCAAGGAGCCCATGGAGGCCTTAGGGCTTCAGGGCATACCGACACCCGGTGGCCAAGAGGGTGTGACCTCCTCTGGCAGTGTCACCGGGGTCGGTTGGGCCCTCAGGGCAAAGCTGGTCCTAGGCTTTCTGGGGCCGCATGGTCCACTCCCCCCTCGGCCTAAAGTCTTGTAACTCCACTTCCAGCTCCGTAGCTACTTGGAACCAGGCTGCCAGGCAAGCCCCGGTATACATAAGCTTGCAGCAACATGCGGTCAAGGCCAGTCTTAAAGTGGTGCACCAACAAACGTTCTGGCCATCCCTGCAACTTGCCAGATAGCCTTCAGAATTCCCTTATGTAGTCTGTGACAGGCTTGCCATGTTGCTGGACTGTGGACTGTCAACAACTTCCTCTCTGCTTGTTGGGCCCTGGTATTGTTCTCAAACCATTCCTGAAGGGCTGCTAGGAACAGGGCAGTATCCCCCAACTCCCTGCCGTTCTTACTGTATAGATCCGTGACCCAATCTGCAGCCTCACCTTCCAATCCATTGTTTGGCTGCCTACCATTGTGGAGTAACTCCATTCTCCTTCATTGTCTTCCAAGATACGTTGCTCCTGCCACTGGGTGAAATGGCTTCCAGAGGGAAAAAGTGGGAAAGGGAGGCAGAGGGGCCCCAAACCCAACAGTTCCCAAGGAACTCTGCCATTACTCCTGTTCCCCCAGCTCTCTGCCCTGTACTCTTGTGACGCCTCCGGTGCTTCCCGGCTGGCTACGGGGTTTTTGGAAACTGATCGTTCCTTAGGATACACGTCCTGTGGAGGGCCTCCAGGATGGCTCCAGGCTCTGCCAGTTCTGCAGCCTCCAAGCCAGCCTCCGTTCCCTCTGCCATGCTGCTAAACACGGCTCTGACTTCCTGTCAGGTTCCGGTAATTTGCAAAGCAAAGGACACAGTCCTGGTTTGCAATTGGTTTATCTTCGTCACAAATAACTCTGGCATGAACTGTGAAAACAAAGTCAATTTTACTTATTACAACCTTGTTTTTAGTCCTTTCAAATAATTCTTTGAATTATAAAATACCTAGAATTCTTTTCAATTCTTTGTCCTTTTTTCACAAAATTATTCAAAGCTTTAACAAGTCTTTTTTGTAAATCCAAAATAGCAAAATTATTGAGGTCTCTCTTGGTTTATTTGAATATTCCTTTTAATTAAGATATCAGCCAGTTCCATTTGATGTCCAGTGTAGCTGCTTTTTCCCTAACATTCTTGTAGCCTTTCATTTTTAAATCCACTTTCAAATCAGTTCCTCTTTCATTAACATCTTTGTTATCAAGTCTTATCTATAAAGGTAGACACTCTCTTAACATTAACTGTCTTGTGAAGAAATATCTTTTAATATATCCTTAAGTGATGCATCATGTGACTGTGCCCAATTTTATAACCTTTTTGTTGCAGTTAAGTGGATATGACTTAAGTGGCGTTGATTTTGCTTGTTGGAAGCTGTCTGGAAAAGTCCCAAGTGGCAATCATGTGACCCGGAACACTGCAACCATCAGATATACATGCTGGTGGCCATGCACCCACATGAGCATCGGGATGTTGCAACAGTCATGTGCGCATGGACCTGTCATAACCTACTTTTTTCAGCACCATCATAACTTTAAATGGTTGTTAAATGAATAGTTCCAAGTTGAAGATTACCTGTACTGCAATTACTGATACTAAGCAATAATTCACTTTTTGACCGTTGTTTCTGTATTATAAAATTATTAAAAACTAAATGCTAATTCATTATTCTATAAATTATAGCCAGGTTTAGCAACTTCTTGGAATTTTGAAAGTGATCACTTATTACAGTGATTTTTAGACCTATTACAACCTTCTCAGCTGAAAAATTAATATATCAATAACCGCACTTCTAAGATAGTTTGATGTGTCAGCTTACCTTTTCCTGCTTTTGAGTTTTGTGTTTAATTTATAGTCATGTACAAGAAGTCTTTAGTTCTTGAATTGTATCTTTTGAGAATTAAACCCTATCAAACTCCAGCCTAAGAAACTGGCTGAGTTCTTATGAAAACCTATTCCTCAATTAGCCAAGACTCTTTTTGTGGTGTGTATTTATTCAAATTATGATGCTCAGTACAATAATTGATTACAACACAGCATTCTTACCAGTTTTTTTAATAAATAGCACCTGTACTATAAATAGAACCTGGACATTAAATATCCAGATTCTCCCTATATATGTTCTTGCATAATAAATGTGTGAAAGAGTCAAGTATGTAAAAAGCTTTACTTTTATCTGTAATAAAATTTGTCTAATATACTAACACAGACATGATATAGAAACATATAAATAAAAAGCATGGATTCTACATATTTAGGATGGAAGGGAATACAGGTATTTGCCATTTTTTAAAATTATGCATATTTGTATAAATCAGTATCACCTTGAAAACAAATTCAGAATTGTATTTAGATTTTATTTTGAAAATGCTAAAATTATAGGCTATAATGTTAATCATGTTTAACCAACATTTTTGCGCTTTCTCTTCCCTAGCAAAAAGACTATTTTTGGAAGAAAATAGAAGCAAAAGCCTTCAGTATAGATTTTAATTGAGAAAGAAATAACACATCCTCTGAGGTTCATGTATGAACTACTGAACAATGGTCTAATATTACATTACAGTTTAAACCTATTTAACATGCTACAGTTGATGTGCTTGCTAACTAGCAGAACTTTCAAAAGCTAGCAATAAAATCACTCTAGACCAAGCAGACTTGAATTAATGACAAATTGTAGAATAGCAATTAACAAATTGTGCAGCTTTTTTGTTAGACAACTAGATTAATTTATTTGAATTCTGATTGTAACATATTTAATCAAAAGTAATCTGCTCAGTAGAATTCAACCTTATTTTCTTAAAGAGGTCTAGATTTTGGCATGGGTTACTCTAGTCATCCAGTGTCAATTCACAAATATGTGAATTGAAATATAGGAGACAAAAAGTGCTCCTAGATAGTGAAATTTTAACAAGTAAAACTGTATCTGAGTAATATAAAAATTATGTTGATTTCTAAACTTGTATTAGAGAATGATTTCAGTAAATGTTCTTATTGCATCTAAATGAACCAATTACATGGATTCAGTTGATTATATAGCAACCTCTAAGCATGTGGGAATTGCTCATGGATAAGCAGGCCTCTTAATTCCCAAAGGAAATTCCAAATAAGGTTTCACATTTTATGTAAATCATTCTGAAATAGCTGGTCCAAATCTGAACTGAGCCACACATTTTAGATGCTGTATACCAAAGAAATTAGGCTACTCTGTTTCAAGTAGAAGTGGTTTCAGGAGTGAATATCAATAGTTGAGAGAAAATAGTGAGAGGTGATGGGAAGTTTAGGACACAGGTGGGCAACGCTTGCTGGAACATCAGTGGTAGCTGAAAGGAGAAGATCTGGGAAAATCGGGCAAACAGGACATGCCATTCTGGAATATCAGTAAAGCTGCTGAGAGGGGAAAAACACAGACTTTTATTTATTCTTTATTAGGAGCAGCAGTGTAGAAACAGAGGAAGGGTTAATATGTACTAATCTTACCCTATTCAAATTTCATCTAAAACCTAGAATAAATAAACCTAAAGCTGAACTGCGAAGGACCTAAGAAAGATTGCCAGAACCTCCAAAATGAAATGGTTTAGTTCTGTGTTGGAAACAAAATATTCTTTCTGATTTATACACATCTCTAATTTTTACTGCCCTAATATAAACAAATAGGGGAATCCATATCATTTTTAACATTTAAAAATGAAAAAAAAAATTCAATTGTGTATTGAAATTCCTAATACTATAGAGAGATTATTTCTATGTTGTGTATTCGTGATAATTTGTAAATATAGCTTTCATTTAGAAGGTAGCTGCTAAGAAACCCTTCATGATTATACAATAAGCAAACATCATTAATATAGATAATAGAACATAAATTGTCTATCCAAGCTGCATGGCTCACTTCCTTCTGCCTATGCAGAAACTACAAGTTCTATTTTCATCAGTGTAGCATATAGCAAAAATATGAAGCTCCAAACTTAAATTCTTAATAACAAACTTACTGTTGTATTTTTCATGCTATATCATTCTAATTATTTGTTAATGGCAACCAACTAATAAGGGCTTTCTTAATATTTCCAAAACACACCTATTGCATTTTGCTACTATCAATGATAGTATAAGGATTAAAAATGTCCAGTCTGCACTTCATGACTATATGAAGAGAATTGAAAGAAACATTAGAACTTCAATACACCAGGATGAAAATGTATTTACTGAAAGACAGCATTCATTATCTTCACTGTGTCAAATATATGAACTATAAGCTTCTTACGCCAGAATTCACATTTCACTTTGCCTTGTTCTGAGATGGTGATGAAATAGGTTTCAATTTATTCTTCTGTTAAGTTAGGTGCATGTAGAAAATATTTCTTTATGATTATACTTTAGAGTCAAACATTTTCTAGTTATGGTCCTACTACAGTCTTCCAAAAAGCCTCCAAATAAAAGATTTAAACATTTAATGTTAGAAATGTGGTGCACCTTGGCTACAAAATATAGTCTTCTTGGAAATGTAGAAGTTCACGCAAAAGGTAGAATATCATCAGGAAACAAACGTGGGTTCAAATTTTTTGAGAATGAAATGCAAAAAGAAAAATGTAGGCTGCTATTACTCACATTATCATAAACATGACTTGTATTCTTGAGCATCCTGTCACCTGAAGTAAAAAAATGTTATCTTGAAGAGGTGTCATTTTTCAAAAACAGCATGGCAACACCATTTTGCTTTCATTGTAGCTAACTGTCCTTCAAACATCTACATACTTTGGTGGATTATAAAGCCAACTTCATATGATTAACCAATTTTTTTAAAAAAAGCTTACATACTAATAAAACTCCATAATGGTCTGCACGTTAACTGTTGCATCTGGGAAATTATAATATTCTATTGTTGCTGAAAATATACGTATATGAAGCATTCAGAAGAGTACAGAAGGATCTAAATTTCATATATAAATTGGATGATACTGTTTGTAGCCAAGTTTCTTCCTACAAGTTGGGCAAGAATTAGAATTTCTTAGAGAATCCCGGAGACATTGGCTACAGAAGACATGACCACATTTCGTTGATACAATGAGCCGTCCATTCTGAATAATCTCTGAATAACCATCCATGCAAATTGGGCAACTCACAGTACCTGAACGGTGTGAACTTGGAACATCATCTTCTAATAATTCCAATTCTTTAGTTAGTGTGCTAGTTAAAATCACTTCATCTCTTGGTTCATCATCATCACTGCTTAATATACAGCTGTCAGGGAGTTGATTTCTAAATTCTTGATTTTGTGGTTGACAAATATTTTCTTCAACAATCACAACCGAATCATTGTGTGTCAAATCAACTACTATTGGTTCTGAAGATTCACAAGTCAGGTCAACTACTTCTTCACAAGTGTTAACTTCAACATCAATTGGTTCTTGGGAAGCTGTTTCAGGACCCGTGTTCAGAACTGTGTTTCTTTTACAAGTTCCTCCACAGTGCTTTTTCTGAAACTCAGGCTTCTTCATTCTTTCACTAGGAATCAAGTTGGGAGCTGGAGCAACTACTGTCAGAAGACTATTTTCAGTGCTAGAAGAAGCTATGTTGGTACTGGAAGACTGCAAGAAGGCTACGGTAGAAGTAGATGGGGTTGAGGAGGAGAAAGAGGAGCAGGAGGGGGTAATATTGGAAGATGGTCCTACAGATTTGACCTCGAAGACTCCAGCTAGGTTTGATGGGACAAGTCCGCCTCTTTTATTTTTCCGACGCTTGGTCCCACAGCGCTTGGTATCAGCTGGGCTCATGGTTGGCTATAGGCAGGGAAAACCAAACTTCCAAATAAACAAGTAGTCTAGGAGTAAAAGAAATATATGAGTAAAACAGATGAAAGTAAAAATCCACTGCATGTGCTTCCATCTGAAGAACCACAAAACAAGGAAGAGTACTAACCATACTGTACTATGCAAATTCTTTTTAAACAACACTAATTTTCTTTGGATAGATCATCATCAACTTTATTTTTGTTATATCTGAATTATACCTTTTGACCAGGAGCAAATGTAGCATGTATTGCATGCTCTCCCCCATTTTCTCCATAATATCAAACCTGTGAGATAGGCTGAGCTGAGAGATAGTGACTGAACCAAAGTTACCCAGTGAGTATTTAAGGCTAAAGTTGGATCTTAACCACCACACTATACTGGCTCTAAATTTAGTCAGCTTCTAGTCTATATTATAGCTAGAATAGTAGTTCCTATTATTTCCTGGAATGTAAATTGCATAAATTTATTTATTTATTTATTTATTTTATTTAATTTATATACAGCCCTTCTCCCGAAGGACTCAGGGCGGTGAACAGCCATAATAAAACAATGTACAAAATAGAATTTAAAAGCAGATTAAAATAATTAAATCATAGGCCGAATTTAAAACTCTCATTTAAAACCAATTTTAAAACCCCATTAAAATCAAATTAAAACCATTTATCCTATCAGAGCGGACTTGCTGGAATAACAGGGTCTTCACTGCACGACGGAAGGCGCGGAGGTCGGGGATCCTTCGTATGTCCGGGGGCAATTCATTCCAGAGGGCAGGGCCCCCCACAGAGAAAGCTCTCCCCCTGTGGGTCGCCAGTCTACATTGTTTGGCTGACAGCACCCTGAGGAGGCCCTCTTTGTGTGAGCGTACCGGTCGGTGGGAGGCAATCGGTGGCAGAATGCGGTCTTATAGATAGCCAGGTCCTAAGCCATGGAGCGCTTTAAAGGTGGTAACCAACACCTTGAAGCGCACCCGGAATACCACCGGGAGCCAGTGCAGCTCGCGCAAGAGGGGTGTTACACGGGAGCGACGGGTCACCCCCATTATTACTCGCGCGGCCACATTCTGGACCAGTTGGAGCCTCCGGGTGCTCCTCAAGGGGAGCCCCATGTAGAGAGCGTTATAATAGTCCAGACGGGAAGTGACGAGGGCGTGAGTGACTGTGCGCAAGGCGTCCCTATCCAGAAAGGGGTGCAACTGGGCAATCAGGTGAACCTGATAAAAAGCCCCCCTGGCCATGGCCGTCATATGATCATCCAAAGACAGCCGTGAGTCCAGGAGGACGCCCAAGTTGTGAGCCCTCTCTGAGGGGGGTAAGATCTCATCCCCAATAGTCAGCGATGGTGTAAGCTGGCTATATCGGGACGCCGGAAACCACAGCCACTCAGTCTTGGAAGGGTTGAGTCTGAGCCTGTTCCTCCCCATCCAGATCCACACGGCCTCCAGGCAACGGGACATCACGTCAAGGGCATCATTGGGTGGCCTAGGATTGAAATGTACAACTGCATGTCATCGGCATACAGTTGACACTTCACCCAAAGCCACGGATGATCTCGCCCAGCGGCTTCACATAAATGTTAAACAGGAGGGGCGAGAGAACCGATCCCTGCGGCACCCCACAAGTGAGGGACCTCGAGGTCGACCTCTGCCCTCCCGTCAACACAGACTGCGTACGGTCAGAGGAAGGAGGAGAAGCACTGTAAAATGGTGCCCCCCCACTCCCAACCCCTCTAGCCAACGCAGCATGATACCATGATCAATGGTATCAAAAGCCGCTGAGAGGTCTAGGAGGACCAGGACAGAGGAGCAACCCCTGTCCCGAGCCCTCCAGAGATCATCAACCAATGTGATCAATGCCGTTTCTGTATTGTAACCTGTCCTGAAGCCCGACTGGCACGGATCTAGATAGACAGCTTCATCCAGGAATCGAGGAACTTGTCTCGCCACCACACTCTCGACAACCTTTGCTACGAAGCAAAGGTTGGAGACAGGGCGATAATTAGCTAAAACAGCTGGGTCCAGAGAAGGCTTCTTGAGGAGGGGCCTCACCACCGCCTCTTTCAGGGCGGCTGGGAAGACACCCTCACCCAGCAAAACATTGGTAATATCCTGAAACCAGCCTCATATAACCTCCCGGGAGGCCAGTACCAACGAGGAGGGACACGGGTCCAGTAAACATGTGGTAGCGTTAAGCCTCCCCAAAATCCTGTCCATGTCCTCAGGAGTCACAGGGTCAAACTCGTCCCAGATAACAGTCTCAAGACTTGCCTCTATCATCCCGTCCGAAACTATCCAATCAGAGTCCAGGCCATGCTGAATCTGAGCGATTTTATCATGCAGATATTGCCCCAAATCCTCAGCTCTACCTTGCAAGGGGTCCTACCTCGTTCCCACCTGGAGTAGAGAGCGGGTCACCCTGAACAGGGCGGCTGGGCGGTTCTCTGCAGATGCAATAAGAATGGAAAAATAGTTAGATTTCGCCACTTTTATTGCCACTAGGTAGGTCTCGATATAAGACCTCACCAGTGTCCGGTCTGATTTGGCACGGTTGGTCCTCCAGTCACACTCTAGGCGTCTTTTCCAGTGCTTCATCTCTCTCAGCTCCTCGGAGAATCAAGGAGCCAATTGAGAACGGCACCGGGTCAGAGGCCGCAAAGGTGCGACGCGGTCCAAGGCTCTGGCGGCCGCCCTATCCCAGGCAGCCGCCAGCTCCTCAGCCGAGCCGTGAGTCAGAGCCTCTGGGAATGGCCCAAGCTCCATCAGGAACCTCTCGGGGTCCATACGGCGCCTGGGACGGAACCACCTGGTCGGTTCCGTCTCCCTGCAGCGAGGGGGAGCAGTACGAAAGTCCAGCTGAAGGAGCGAATGATCTGTCCATGACAAGAGCTTGATGACTAGATCCCCTATTGTGAGATCATTCAGCCACTGACCAGAGACAAAAATCAAGTCTAGCATGTGTCCCCCTATATGGGTAGGGTCATGAACTAACGGGGTCAGGTCCATGGCCATCATGGAAGCCATGAACTCCCGAGCCGCTTCCGACGTTTCACCGATAGATGGCAGGTTGAAATCCCCCATGACCATAAGCCTGGGGGTATCCACCACCACCCCGGCTATTACGTCGAGCAGCTCAGGCAGGGCAGCTGCCACGTGGCAGGGAGCCAGGTACGTGGTCAGCAAACCCATCTGCACCCCATGACCCCACTTCACAAAGAGGGACTCACAGCCAGCTATCTGAAGAACAGTGGCATCCCTTGGACTAAGACTTTCTTTATTAATCACTGCTACCCCTCCGCCCCTCCCCTGGGCCCTCGGCTGATGAAATGCATGGAAGCCTGGTGGGCACATCTCCACGAGGGGAACCCACCCTCGTGGCCCAACCAGGTCTCCGTGATCCTGGCCAGGTCTGCACCCCCCTCTTGAACTAAATCATGAATGAGGGGGGCTTTATTAGTCGCAGACCTGGCATTGCACAACAACAACCGAAGGCCCGGGCCCTGAGACTCTGCAACCTGGAATACAAGAAGCATCTTGGGGGCCGAAGCACGCCACTGCTCACAACCAGCAAGTGTGTACTTGATACGGCCCCCTGCGCCTGCCATATCTGCCCCTCCCACCCACTGTTTTGATAGAATGGCCCTTCATCTCATCCCCCGGCTCCCTATCTAACCCCTCTCTCTCTCTCTTCCCGCCATGACCCTCAGACCCACTCTGCTGCTCTGTGGTTCTACAGACCCCCCCAGGTCCTTCCCACCCCTTCCTAAGACCCCGTAAAAACTTTGTATAAGTATTAATCAAAAATCCCCAGTCTCCTTTTTGCTGCATGCCATTTTTGCTGCATGCAAGCACTCAGGCAACATAAATATATTTGTTGCCTGAGTGCTTACCTAAATAAGCTTATGTTTAAAGTAGGCTTATTTTTCAGTGAGTCAACAGTACGTAAAGTTGAAAGTCTGCAGATTTATCAACATAAAACTACATAAGTCTCCAATAGATCTATATTTAACAAGAGCCAGAGTAGAAGCAGAATGTTCATATTTATTTAGCATTCTGTCTAAAGAATTGTTTATATTTCACTTTACTGAAAAAATAGCAAGCAGAATATCTATACAAATTCTGCAAATAATGTTTATAGAAATTCTAAAGTATTACAAAAACTAAATTATGTAATACCTATATTTCTAAAATCTTAATTTTGCCAGTAAAAGTTCAATGAAAGAAGAATTTATAGGACTACTCCAGCAAGTGTAAAGGAGTGAATTTTGAATTGATATAAGATTTGCCCAGTGGTGGGGTTCAAGTAATTTAACAACCAGTTCTCTGCCCTAATGATTTCTTCCAACAACCAATTTGCCAAACTGCTCTGAAAGTTAACAACCGGTTCTTCTGAAGTGGTGCGAACTGGCTGAATCCCACCACTGGATTTGTCTAAGAACAAAATTATTCTAGAACAGGGCTGTCAAGCTCACAGCCTGTGGTCCGGATGCGTCACATGCTGGCCAAGCCCGTGTCCGATTTAGCGAAGAGGGAAAAAAAATTTGCGGTACGTCATGTGACACCACAAGTTTGAAATCCCTATTCTAGATATATCAGCAAGTTGAGAGCGAAATTTATCTAGAGGCCAAGCCATTGGACTATAAGTGGTGAAGTCCAGCTTCTAGTCCTGCCCTACATACCAGAAGCCAGCTGGGTGACTTCAGACCAGTCACTTCCTCTCAGCCCTAGTAGAGAAGGCCACTACAAGCCACTTTCAAAAATGTTGCCAACAAAGGAATAAAAATTAACTCAAAGGCTTTCCCCACTTCAAATCCAACTAGTAAAAATTCCAATTTAGTATTTCCCTAAGCTATTGAAAAGCCAATGTAGGCTTTTACATGTTATTAACTATTGTGAAACTAACTAGTTAGCTGAAATATATATCTAGTTAACTACTATGGTACCTATAATATGTACTATAACTAGTATAACTAGATCAAAATCAATCCAATTACAACTAATTCAAGTTCAAAGATCAAATGCAGTCATCAAATCCAGACAGGATGACTAGAATTGTGAAACTGGAACAAGGTTATCCCAGTTCATCTCTGTTCAGTCCAAGAACCCAAATTACAGGAAATCCAACATGTCCACCTTTTATTTGAATTCATTCAGTGAAGGGGGGACACCACCTTTGAATAATTGATCTGCTTATTGTCAAAAATGATTTTGTTAAGAAATCTTATATTAAACCAGATTCAGATGAAAGTTCTAACTCAGTACTTTCATTCAGATGAAAGAACTAAATTAAAAGCAAAAAATCCTCAACTTTCTGTAGAATTGGCTACAATGTGTGCTCTCATGTTTATCTATTTATAAATATTAACAGAATGTCCTATAACTTACAAATAATTAACAGATTAGATATTTACATTAATTTAATGTTTTTATACTACTTCATTGCTTAAGCTAAAATTTACTTTAGTAATCAAGAAAAATTAACTGGGACTTTTTGTTGCTTTCATTTGATAGATCATTAGATTTGGAAATACAGCATTCCCACCACTAAAGAAGTGCAAGACAATCAGCTAGATAACAACTGGCACATGAAACTGGACAAATTCTTTATAATCTTTATAATTCTATACACGAATTTATCAAAACTAAAATATATCTTCAGTAAATTCTCCTTTGGTAGCAGATGTAGCTGTCAACTGTCCTAAAGGA
Organism: Arizona elegans; assembly: GCA_022577455.1. Lineage (NCBI taxonomy): Eukaryota > Metazoa > Chordata > Lepidosauria > Squamata > Colubridae > Arizona > Arizona elegans. The sequence continues at coordinate 28,569,663 of JAKOOJ010000002.1, read as the reverse complement.
AAAATGAAAGTAGAGGCATATTCTCTGTATCAGATACAATTTTTGCAGCAGTTAGAAAAGAATGTGATGCAGATCTAGATAAACCAGTGGTTCTCAACCTTTTCTTCACCATGGACCCTCCCTTTAAATACCCTTTGTGGCCATGGATCTCTAAGACTTAAGATTTAAATAATAACACTTCTTCAAGCCTTTGTGGATTCCCTATGATGATATCACAGCCTCTTCCAGGGGTCTGCACACCACAGGTTGAGAACTACTGAACAACAGCATAGCATTCAACAGGAATCATGAATCAATCTAAAATTCTTAAATTACTATTGTTAAAAGATCAGCACATTTTTTTACTCCAAGAATACTTTCATTTTGTTTGTGACAATAAAATTACTTAAAAAGGAAATTGTAAAACACTTAAAGGCAATTGTGAGCTACTCATAATATAGGACAGCTGCCTCAGAAACAGAAGCAAATACTAATTTGTTGTATCTATCTCTTATTATGACTGTTTTCAATTACTGCCAAACTGTGTTGTCCTGATTTGAGTATACCATAATGTTTTCCACCATCTAGTTTTGTTTTCATTAACCAACAGGCAAAATATCCATAATGGTTTGCAGCAGGAGTCAGGTGGGGATGGAGGGTAAATTTTGATTTTATAATTCTACATGGATTTTTAGGCTAGTTTTCCCTTCCTAGTATATCTTATTTGCACAGCATACAAATTAAAATAGAAATATACTGGAAAGACACAAGGATAGAATAGCCCCAGAAATGAGGGAGACAGATTCAGCCATGATGGTAATCAGTCATGGAGAATTAAACATGCAAGGTACCTTGCTTAAGAATTAAATCTCTTGCTTAGAACATGAGAGTGGCAGGATGAGAAGAACAAAATAGACAAATACAGGGAAATAGACAAAAGTAATCCCCTCCATGGGCAAAAAGAAAAAAAAAGCAGAAAACTTAAAATAGGAGGAGAAATTAGGGTACAGACCAAAATACAATAGTAGAAATGAAATAATTGCTTTGGCAAATGAAGGGGCTAATAAATTAACTAAATAAGTAAATAAAAATGTATATCTATAATTTACTATAGAATTAAAAAAAACATTTTAACCTTAGTCATGGTGATTTTTACCTCGACCAAATTCTTTACTATAAAAACTTGAGCTAGAGGCTCCTTTTTGTTGCTATCAGTCATCTACATTAGTTTTAATTTTATATCATTCTGTTAAGATGTATGAACCAAATCCAATGAATCGGAATAGTAGGAAATTTTCATTTCTTTAACACACATATCCTACCAGGGTTTAAATTAGGGAAATGTGTGTGCGAGGGGGAGTAGGGTGAAATTTAATATTAAGGTTAGCTGAAGTTAGTTAACAAATCTATATGTGTTCCTTGTAATCAATCTATATTAACTTGGTTTAAAGCAGTGAATGCATAAAGATATGATGGTGATCATAACATTTGTAAGAAAAGAACTTATTTTTCTCAGCCTGCTTATATAAGAAATTCTAACATCTACCTTTAATTTAACTGAAATAATTTCTTCCGAGATAATTGAGAAACCTTTTAAAGCTAGTGCAACGTGATTATTTACTGATTAATCCTGAAGCTACCCAAGAACTGAGACAGTGACATAAGATTGCTATATACTGTATTTTTCGGACTAGAACACACACCTAGCTTTTGGGGAGGAAAAGAAGAAAAAAAAATCTGCCTCTGCCACCAGCAATTTGCCTCCTTGCAACAAACAGTCAGCTTCAGCACAGCCTGTTTTAACATAAGCAGCTAATTGGTAGTTGGATCGGCGTGCCAGAATACCGATGATCAGCTGTTCCAGGCTGCGGGGATCACCACCGTCACCTATTGCCACCTCCACATGCCCCGTTTTTGGCCCGTTCCAGGCGGTGGTGGTTGTGCAGAAAACAGGACGCACGGAGGCCAAAAATGGGGCACATAGAGGCAACACTGACTCCCGCAGCCTGGAACAGCTGATTGTTGGTATTCTGGGAGGCCGATCCAACCACCAATCAGCTGCTCCTGCTAAATCAGGCTGTGCTGAAGCTGACCAGGCTGTTTGCTGCAAGGAGGCAAATTGTTGGGAGGCAGAGGCTGAAGGGTTGGGGCTGGCGGGTGGGCGGGGTTTTGGCAATATTCACTTGTAAGATGCACAGACATTTCCACCCACTTTTTTTGGGGGGGGGAGTGCGTCTTATAGTCCGAAAAATACGGTAATCGATAATACTCATAATACTTCCATTCAATTGTATCCAATTCTCAGATTCTGCCTAGATAAGTCCCTCAGTTTTCTTGGCAAGGTTTTTTTTAGAAGTGGTCTGCCACTGCCCCCTTCCTTAGGCTGAAAGAAAATGAATGGCTCAAGGTCAGTCAGCTGCTTTTTTCCTAATATGGAATTAGAACTCAGTCTCCCCAATACCTTAACATCAAACTGGCTCTCATAATAACCCTATATGCAAATTCTTCAGGACAATAGCCACTGACTACCTCTGTCTATTTCCTAGGAAATAAAAATCCTCAGCTCCATAGATTCAGAGAAAAATACTTTTACTAGGAACGAACTGAAAGCAAGAAATTCCAGGCAAAGGAGGCCCGAGAAAACATCAACTTGAAAAGAACTGTACAGCCCAACCCCCTTGTAGCTAGGCAACCAGAGGCTACTGCATACCAGAGCCAGCAGATATGGCCTTGGAGAGATAAGCGAACTCCAGGCCATAGTTGCAAAGCTGTAATGAAAATCTCTCCCCCCTTTTCTGAAGCATCAGGATAGCTGATATACCCATTTAGAACACTTAGTGTTTCTACTCCCTTTAGAATTTAGATCTTATTTAAATGGAGATTTTCTATTTTTCTTCACTAGCTTATGTCTCTTAAGCTATTTATTGCTTTGTATTTTATGCCTACTATACTTAACATTTGATCTTAATGGCAGACTCCTGGTGAAAATGAGAAACCAAGTCACAAGAGAGAAAGTATTATCCTAAAAAATGATGTTATCTGAAATCTGTGCAACTCTCCTCAGCAGCACCTGGGGATGCTATGGTATGGAAAGGCAAGCATGCTTTTTCTTGGTCTAAAACAGCACAGCAGTCATTTTGTTTTTTAAACCAGCATAAAAACAGCAGAATTGCCTAAAGAGCCTTCCCCTTACAATGACTAGTATTTATGTGGGGTTCAGTGGTTAGAATGCAGTATTACAAGCTAATTCTGCTGACTAATTCTCACTGGCTCAAGATTGACTCAGCCTTTTGAGGTCAGTAAAATGAGGACCCAGACTGTTAGGGTAATATGCTGATTCTGTAAACCACTCAAAGAGGACAGTGAAGCACTGTATAAGTCTAAGTACTAAGTGCTATTTTTCTACCTAAAGAACCATTCAATTTGATGGGAGAGAAGTATATCCATTAAAAATTGTTATTTTTTTGGAATAATTAGAATGTAATTCTATGTATTTCTTCCATTGGTTATCTCTCATCAATATATTATCTAGGTGTTTACTTTTGTTCCAGATTTCATCCTATTTGCTTCAAAAACTTGGTGCAAATTATTAAAAAGCATTTATAGTTTATCACTCTGCTTCCAGTTAATAGTCATTGTACTGTCAACAATTTACCGTGCAGTAAACTTGAAGGATGTAAGATAATGATTTTATCTTGGAATGCCATTTGATTTCTTCTATGATGTCTAGATGGCCTTGCCCTTTCTGTTTAGTACAAGAAGTCCTCGACTTAAGATCACAACTGAGCCTGAAACAAAATAATTAAGTAAACTTTGCCCCATTTTACCACTTTCTTGCCACAATTAAGTAAATCACTGCAGCTGTTAAGTTAGTAACACAGTTCTTAATTGAATCTGGCTTTCCCGTTAACTTTGCTTGTCAGAATGTCACAAAAAATAATCACATGGCCCTGAGACACTGCAACCTCATAAATACATGCCAGTTGACAAGCATCCAAATGTTTATCACATGATCATGGGTATGCTGTAACAGCTGTAAGTATAAAAAACCACCATGTAACTTTTTTCAATACACCTGTAATGCTGAATGGCCACTAAAATTGTTGTAAATTGAGGACTACCTGTATTACCAGTAGGCAAAGAAGCATTCGTAATGGAAAAAGTGGAACAATTTCATTTACATATGGAGATTCATTTTTAAAATTGTTTTGTACCCCTGATGAACATTCGTAGACTAGGACTTATTTTGTGGTCGTTTTTAAGTTTTACTTTCCACCGTTTCAAATGTCTAGTTTCTCTGTTCAAAATTACTGGCCATTTTTAAAAGTAATTTAAGTAATTTTTGGTTGATTGCTTATGAGTGTTCTGGAATAGTAAAATAATTATTTTAAAAATAAATAGCAACAATTTGGTGATTTCAGACTACGTTAATAGTGCTATTAATCAGTCTTCTCTCCTAAACATTTTAGTAAAGCTGTCCTTTTCTTTAAGCTGTAGAAAGCCTGGAAATGTTGCTGCTAAACAAGGGGATGGAGGTGAAGAGAGAAATGGGTTAAAAAGGGAATTCAGAAAACAAAAGTACTAATGACAGTAAAGGTGAGATTATAAATACGATCGTCAATTAATAAATACTAAGGTTTGCCTCCCAAAATCCAAAACATATTTTCAATCGCTCCAACAGGTCATCTGACTTCGCTTCTAAAATAATGAGTAATAAAGCAAAACAAATTTAACATATACCAAAGCAATAATGAGCTTAAAGAGGAAAATAAAACTGATATTCTCAGAAAAGGTTAAAAATGCAAATGGAAACAGAGCCAAACCCTTATTTTTTTCGATGCAATGTCATAGCTCAGCAATAAAAATTAAATCCCCAAATAAATGACTCGTGAAATCCAGTTCTCCATTAATCTATGAATAACTAATAATGCTAGTAGTGAAAGAGAAGACAGTATTCATGCAAATATTTACTAACCACTTCCTGCCTCCTGAACTACAGCGAGTAAGTACCTCCCTTCCATTAAGCCTAAATTAGAGGGCCTCGGAGGAGTTCAGACAAAGCCTGTTTTTAAGATCCTGGCCATCCGTCCTAATCCCAACTCCATCATCAATCTGTCCAAATGTCTCTTTTGTCACAGAATCGGTTTTGGGAAGAAGCCTCTGCAGGGTCTCCTGTTCTCACATTCATGTCCTCCGTACCTCGCATCCAGGCTCTTTCGTCCGATCTCATTTAAACAATGGGAGACGGGCCAGAAAAGGCTCGGAATACAAAGCAAGGGCACACCTTCCTTCCCCACCTTCCCAAACGTCCTTTGTCCCATTTCGGTCTTTCTGTGAAGGGCCGCTTCGAAGTCCACAACCCATCCCAGACGGGTCACAATCACAACCGGGACAATGGAATTCCCTAACCGAATAACGCACCCTTTTCTCAAAGGCGACACCGCCACCGGCCAGGAAGCTGTACGGCTCCAACCCTTCAACCACACCCTGAGAAAGAGCCCTTGTTTTATACGCACCACGGGCCGCTGGCGAAGCAGAGGAAGGCCGTAGCGGCCCTTCTTCCCAACAGCCACCCTTCGAAAAGCAACTGCCCAGCTCCTGCCAGCCTCGCAGACTGCTCAAAACCCGAAACGCTAGACTCACTTCCTCCTCCGCCCTCAGCCAGCTCTTACTGCGCCTGCGCCAGCGGCCCGTTCCCCTTAAGAGGCGCCGCCTCTATACTGGCCCTCGAGCGCGCCTTTGGCGCACGCGCGAAGATTCGCTCCCTGTTACTTTTTTTTCCCCCACGTGACTTGAAGCGGAAAAGGAAAGGGAAAGGTCAGACGGCGACGTCGTCAGCGAAGGGGGGAAGAGCGGAAGGTCAGGGTGCCGCGGAGCGGAAGTAGGAGCCGGAGCGCGTCCGCCATTGTGGGAAAGCCCGGAGCCCGGAGTAGAGGTGGGAAGTCGTGCTGCGTCCGGCGGGTGGCTTTGGGAGGCACTGACCAGGACAGGAGGGTCCGGGCTGCGGAGACAATCAGCCAGCGGCGGAGGGGAGAGTAGAGGAGGCGGAAACAGCGACCACGACGATCTGAGGGAGAGAAGGAGGAGGCCCAAGCGGAGCGGGGTGAGGGGGATTGCGGCTCCCCGTGAAGAATGTCAGCCACCAGCGTCGACCAGGTACCGCCTTCTCGCGGCTTCGTGGTTCCCGAATGGAGGATCCCCTCGTCCCGCCTTCCTTCCGTTGGTCATAGCGGGGATCCGAGCCCGCTACATCCGAGACCGTGGGACTCCTCCCCTGCTCCCAGGACCGCCCCTTCTGCAGGCCTGGAGGCCGCTCGGCCTGGGGCCTTCCCTGCCGAGGCTCAACGATTCCATTGGTTGTATTCACGGGAGGGCAACTTATTCGCTAGGTCTCCTAAAATCTACGAGCTCCGGCCCTTGCCGTGTTCGGGGCTGGCCTCTGGCTAAACGTTCTGCCCTCGCTGACTGTAGTTGGACATGGCTCTTGAGGAATTCGCAGTAGTCGTTGCCGTTTGTTCTCCATTATACAGTATTTTCTGCTGGCCTTTTGTTGCCGCGCTTCTTTTCTTCTCTCCTCCTCCCCCCCCCCAATATTTATTTTTCTTGCTCTTTTGTCGCCTTAGGGTGATACTGCTATATTTTCAGATAGTATGGTTTTGTTTAATGAAGTGCTATATTTTTCATTCACTGTTTGTTTTTTTTTGCTTGCTTTGTTTTTTCCTTTCCTAGTTTTGCTGTTTTCATCTGTATGTGCTTTTAACATTCCACCTTCTTATCTTTATGGGGGCTGTTGTGCTCTTTGCAAACATCTAATGAACTACTTCTCTTTCCCTCTGTGTACACATTAAACCTTTTTCAAAGATAATCGATACTGGAGGTCTGTAGTGAACAGCCAATTTAATAGACATCAAAATCAGGCAAATCAGAGTCAGTATAACAATCTCAAATTTGAATTTTCACTTTTGAAAAATACTTTAGTATTGGCCAAAGTTAGGGAAGTATAGATTTTTCTGCATTGATTTTATGCTTCACCAATATAAGAAAATTATTACAATTCCAAAGTCACTAAGTCTAATGGGATAGAGGAGAAAAACAGGAATAATATACAGTGGAGTGTTTATAATGTTATCACAGTGGAATGTTAATTTTTAGCTATGCTTTAATGATAAATCTAGTACTTAAATAAAAGGTTCTAATAGTTTTATGTATTATTGCTTGTGCCAATAGTGTACTTTTATGTTTAAATATTAAACTATTATGTATCTTTTAAAGTGTATAGTTCATTTAGAATTCATTAGATGCTTAGGTCTTAGTATTTACTGTTTTTAAAATAAGATGAGTTATTTTAGATATTTAATTTATTGTTATTTTATTTCATTGCTAACAGAGACCTAAAGGACAGGGAAATAAAGGTAAGATGATTTTTCTTTTGTTACAATCCCAGTTAATCAGTATAATTATTTAATTAATCTGAAAAAAGTCTATAGGAACTGAGGCTATTCATTTGTTTGACAACTTTTATTGATATAGTAAATGATTCATTAGGCGACACAAATAAAATTCTGCAATTTTGTTTGCATTTCTAATAAACTTGAATTACCTGAATGTTTTACCATTTTCTTTATTTCTGCCATCAGAACAAATAGGACTAATCAACTGTTCAAATGACGTAGGTTCTTTATTATTTTATTTTGCAATTGATTTTCCAGTTCAGATATTAAGTGTCTTAGGTTTGCTTAATTACATATTTTTGCAGTTCATCTTAGCATCTAAATGTTTATTTTAGATGCTAAAATGAATTAAATTAATTTAAGGAAGTTCATAAAAAATTCATTTCCTTTTCATTCCATTCCTTGAAAACTCAGGAAGAAGGCCTTTAGAGTTGAGGTAGAGTTTTTAAATTTCAAAATAAGTGGGAAGCGTAGCCTGGATACATAGGCTGGCTTTCTGCTTGGTTTGGACATTTTTCTCCAGCATCCCCTTTATGTATTTCACATTGATCAGGATATATCTAAAGTTGAGTGTTTTGAGGAAGAATGATGGAGTTTTTGTAATTTCAGGGAGAAAATAGAATGGGAAAGCTGTTTAAATCTGTTTTTGAAGCTAACTTAGTTAAAAACTTTTGTTTTTAAAAATAGCATTAAAAATAGCATCCACTTCTCTGGTGATTTGGTACAGTTGTCAATTTGCTTTGTGATAGCTTAAGTAAGCCATTTTTTGTTCTTTTTATTTATTTGTGGATGGCCACTGTCAACTTTTATCCTTGAATTCTAGTAACTAATGCCTGTGCATGGGTTTGGCCTTGTGTAGATAAGGAAGCTGTACAAGGCTAGAAAAACCTTGCATAAACATTTAAGATTATATTCACAGTGTACTGTGTCAACCAAAACTGTGTGATATAAGAGTCTACATCATTGAAATGATAAATTCCAACAGAGTATGTTATCTGTGACATTTCTTACAGTTCTTTGCCAATAGTTCTTTAGAGCTATTAAACTTGATAGCATCCATCAAAATGAAACACTTTCAAGTTTGAAGGATGAAACAAAATTATTGTGATACCCTTTTTATGGAATACATTCAGTCATCTCAGTTTGGCTTATTTCTCAGCATAAGGATATATAAATGTATTGTTTAAACATTTCCACATCTGAAAAGTTTACAGAAATAATTTATAAAATTATTCCCTATAGTCCATTCTTCTTGTTTTAAAGATTATCCCCAGAGGATTTACATAAATTTAAAAAACACCACAAAACTGTAAAAAAAGCTCCTCATTAAAATAACATCAAATAGTAAGAAAGATGTGATACCTAAAGGTATTATGAAATATTAGACAGTTGAAAGTTCTATAAATTTATTTATGCAAAAGATACATATGCTAATAGTATTTTAGGTAATATTTTGGATATGCATTAAGGGATTGAGGCAATGAATTGAAAGCAAAGCTGTGTATTTTGTCTTTTCAGACACTGGTAATTGAACTGAATAAATTAAAACACTGTTAGTAATATGGTTATACACAATTTATATCATAAATTAAGATGGCAACTAGTAATGTTCTAGTTTTAATCATTCATGGTTTATGATAAGATCTTGGCAGTTTATTATTATAGCTCTGAACATATGTGTACAGCATGTGTTATTTACAAGTAAAAGACCTAAATATATTAAAATGAGTTACTAGTTTCATTATACTTTATATAATTATTTGTTTTTAATAATTGATAAAATATATCTATAGAATCAATGTCAGATTGCTTATATTAGAATTTTTAATAAAATCCTAAAATGTCTGTTACTCTGATATTGCATTGCACAGAACATTTTGTTTTAATTTTTAAAATAAATTGCTAATAGAAGTAAAACCCATTATTTATTTAGTATTTATTCAGTTTATAAGCCACTTCAATTATTGAGGCAACTATGGTTGATTACAATATATTAAAGCAATAAACCAAGGAGCAAACAAGATTTTTTTTAAAATTATATTTTTTACTATATTATGGAAAGAAATACCAAGAACTAAGGAATACTCTATATTCATTTGTATTTGTAGTTCTTTTAAATTACTTTTAAATAGCCATAACTGAACTTCATGATGATAGTCAAAATGTCTTTCAGTGAAACAGGGTGCCACACCTTTACATTCTATATATATTCATTTTATCAATGAATATTATATTGAATTAATAGTAATTGTGCAAACTTTGTGGTTTAGATTTTTAACAGCTAAATTTCGGTTAGGGAGTAAATTAATCAGACTTGTAATATTTTTTTTTCAAAAATTTTTCTGAGACATACCTATTATTGATTTGATATTTTTTTAAAAATATGTTTTAGTTCTTATGAGCTAGTAGCATATGTTCTATGGCATTGTTGATTTCCTGTTAAGGTGAATCGTAGGATAAACTGCTTTGTCTTTCTCTAAAATACTTGGTAGAGAATTTTGCCTTTCTCTAAAAATTGTATCGCACATTTACATCTTTTTCTTTTGCTTACTCTGTCAGATATTCTATTAGAATGAATTGTACCAATTTTGGTATGTACTTGTTTTGAATATTATTAATTTTAAAGTTAGTGTTTGCACTTGCAATATTATATGACTTACATTTTTGGCTTGTGGTTTTTAACAAGCCCAATTGTTTTTTCCCCTCAGTACAGGAGGGGTGCAAAGGGAAATCATGTTAAAAGATTCAATGTTTTGAGCAGAGAAAAAACTTTTAGGCTGTAGTGTACAAAAAATATGTGTAGAAACAATTTAAGAAAAAAGATCTAAAGAAAATATGAAATTGAAAGTATGTTAGAAGTAGAATTTTAAAGAAACTAATAACATGAAATTGTGATACTTGAGTGTCACGTAGGACTGCAATAAAGCTTATTGTGGAATCTTTGGTGTTCTCTGAACTTGGTTGTTTGTTTGCAGTTGTTTCATTGCCCAGTTAGGTAACACCATCAGTGCACTAGGTACTGGCACTGATGATTTTACCTGGTCGAGTAACAAAACATCTGCAAAACAACCAAGCTCAGCGAGCATTGAGGACTCCACAGTTCGACCCTGAGCTACAGATATTCTCTTGGTATCTGTATTTATATCTATTTTGCAACCCAAATTTTAGACACATTTTTCTCTTCTCCAAAATTGGCTATTTGTGACAGAAAAGAGAATACTTAATAGTGATGTATATTAAATGGATGACTAACTATTACAGAGCACCAAGCTTATCAAAACAAAAGGTGAGATATATTGGATATATAGCTGAACAATCTGCTTTCAATAGAATATTAGAGCAGAGTATAAATCTGTTAGCATAATCATTGTAATATGGGGACGCAGTACCTAATCTGTAAACTAGATGCTCAGTTGAGTGGTTAGAGTTATATATTTGTGAGTTGTTTTATTGGCAAGTTAAATTGTAAATCTTAATATCCATTCTGGTTATCAGGAATGCAGAGTATAAACACTACCTTTTGAAAACATTTTTTTCCTTAATTTTAAGATTCAAATTAAAACGTTCTAAGTTTTATATAAGGATTTGGCAGATTGCTATCTAATCCCTACCTATACCTTTAGTGTGCATCCAGTGTAATCTCACTTCTTAAAAAAATTCATTGCTGCTTGTTGCTAGAAGTGGAAACCAAATAGAACACTTGGAAATATTGAGAATATACGGTATATCTTGAAATTCTTGCTTATGCATTGTGGTATCTTTTTAGAGAACAGACAGACATGGAACAATACACAGACAGAGTATTAAAGCCACATTTGTAGGACTAGTTCCTTTTATATTATTGTTTTTATTGGTTGAAATTCATTGGTATTTGCTTTTTTAAAAAATCAATTTTTGTCATATACCTGAAATCTGTTTAAAAAGCTACATTTGAAGTAATATATAGGAAATACTGCCATTTGTCCATCTCGGTCAATATTGTATCACTGAATTTCAATCAGGAATTTTACATAGTGATTGTGTGATTGAGTCTGAGATTACTTAATGTATAAAACAAGTAGAAATAACTTTTAATACAAGCATTTTCAGATTTCATTTTTGAAATAAAGTTATTGTAGATATATGTCGGGATGTCACTGTACTGGAAAGAGAATTTTAACAGCAAAGCTGGACTTTTTGCGGTTATTCAATCTATTTCAGTATAGTAAAACTAAATTGGCTGCTTTCAGTATGCCATTCATCTATTCTCTCTCTTACGAACTTAAGGGAAAATATTGCTGTCATGGTATACTATACAAGGTAATTAGATAACTTAATATACATATAAGGTGATGTATAACACTAAACAGTGTTTAGTTAAAGACCAGATCAGTCCTGTATTTGCACTTCTGTATGAATCCATTGAAGTTCTCTTGTTCTGATGTACATACTTCTCCAAATTAGTTTGTTTTCATTAGGGCCTTCTTACAAATAATATTTCAGGCTTACTTTTTTTTTCTTGCTTTATATTCTGATCTGTGGCCATAGAAAGTGTAAAGCTTACCCTTCATCTTCTATTTATGTAATTTTTTCCCATTTTCATCTCTCTTCTGGATGATCCTGTAATAACACAGTGCCAACCCTTTGTGGCTTTTTGATTTAAGGATTCTACAATACATGCATGTTACCTGTTATGATTTACCTTAAAATGTTATGATTTCCATTAGATGTTCAGAATCACGCACAATACTTTTATGTTATTTCTAATTTTAGTTGCATTTCAGTTTCAGTGCAAAACGGTTCGATTCATCAAAAGGATGCAGTAAATGATGATGATTTTGAGCCATATCTGAGTAGCCAGACAAATCAGGCAAGTATTTACAAAATTATCACATATTCTTGGTACTCTGTAATAAGAATAAAGTAGATTGCTTTAATTATGCAATAACAATAAAATACAACCTTTCAAAGATTTCATATCCCATTTACTTATAAAACATTGCTGCCTTTGGAATATGCCAATGAGTTAACTTTCTTTTTCCTTAAATTCTTTTGCTTAGGATCTAAATATGAAGGGCATACCTTGCAGTGGATATAGATGGGAAACAAGCTTAGTTAATATGCATTTCTTGTGGTCATTTTCATTCATTTAATGCTCTAAGCAGAAGACACATTTTTAAAGTTACACATTCTATTTTTAAAGAACATAGTTAAATTAGATTTTTTTAATGAAAAATAAAAACAATGGGGGGGGGGAGAGTTTGAAGCATTGGTTAATCCTTGCCTTATTAACCAGAGCTGTCTAGTCTTAAATAATCTCATGGGATGCTTCTGTTATTTTCTTCTTGCTCTAAAATGGTGGTTATTTAACAAAGGCCATAGCAAAGTTAAGGATAATGAACCAGGATTTGCATATGTATCTGTTTAGTTATTCTATTCTAGCTCAACCCTTGTCTTAGAAGTTTCACTGATATAGATTTTCTCTCTCTCAAGCAGCTGCAAAGAATTAACTTAAGGCCCTGTTTTTTCCATGAAAAACTCTTAATTTACTTCTACTGAAGTTCTGGATGTTTCAGTGTGGCCGAAGTCAAGGAAGTTTTTTTCATCCAGGTTTGCCTAAGGCAGTGAGGGAACAAAACTATATATGTACAATAGAGAATTTGATGGCATTATTCTCTGGATGTCTTTTTCAACTGAATGGCCTTGTAACTATCTACATAATGATATATCATTGCTGTGATTGTCTCCACTGCCTTCTGGAACTTCCAGCTTGGGGTTGCTGTTTGATTGCAATTATTGCTATAATTGTATGCATAGCAAGCAGTATGCATACAATTATAAATATTTGACTTTTGACACTAAACAAGTGCCAATTTAAATATTATTTAATATGCATAGGATATTTAGATAATTCTGACAAACAGAATTAGAATTTTCATCTGCCAATAAATGTGTGGGCTTTCTTTCAGTTGCAGCCAAGTTTTCTGTCATTAGTTTTTGTGTCCTACTTCAGGACTTACCGCGTGATATCAGTAATAAAGGTAGTCCTTACATTTTGGATTGGCAACTTTGTTGCTAAGTGATATGGTTATTCAGTGAGATATCACATGATATCTCATGTCTTGCGAGTTTACTGCCAGTGTCTCCCTTGACACTGGTTGTCAGCTGTAAAGCCCCCAAGTGGTGATCGCATAATTGCTGCAATGGTGGTAAACGGCCACTGGTTGTGAAAAACCCAAATGATGCCGTGGTCAGTTGTAAAGTTACTTTTCAGTGTTGTTGTAGAGATCTATTAGACACAGTTCCCTTCCTCCATTTTTTAAAAGACCCTAGAAATCATACCTGGAATCTAGTGCAACAATGCTGATATCTCACAAGGGTTTGGTGTAAGAGCATTTCAGACATTGTGGGAACTTTACATGTCTTGTTGCGTGTGATTAAATTTTGGCTTAATGTTTTCCTGGTGAAAGTCATAGTTAAAAAGCTGAAATTAAAATATAATGTTCAGCTTTGTCAATGCAAAAAAGTTATTTGTGATGTGTGCTGTGACAAGAGACAATTGTATTTTTGTTTCTGCCCAGGGAGTAGGTGATTTGGGCGTCATGTTTGCACTGGAATACAAGATACATAAATTCAATATGATAGTTTTTTAATATGGTTTGAGTGCTCCAATAAAATGGCCTTACATTTCAGTCCCAATTAAAACAAGAATATTCTTGGCCTGAAATTGTCCCCTCCATCCTAAACTAGCTAGATGTGTGTAGGTCAGATGATTAATTATTTATAGTTAAGATCAATGATGTTGTAAGCAAATTTTCCGTTCATGCAAATCCCTGCCATATAAGGGTTCAAAAAGATCTGTGCTTAACACAAATATTACCTTTTCCATTTTGTTTTCCTTTAAGTTGGTAAATATTGAAAAATAAAACATGTAAAATAAACTATTGTGCTTGTTTTATTTTTTGTGGCCATTGTATAATAAAAATATTTAGGTTGAAGGAACAGAACAAGTATATAAATTCCAGGGTGGATTTGATTTAAATCGACTCGATTTAAATCATAATTTTTAAAGAGCAACTGTCATCTCTGCTACTCCTTTGACCCACTGTTGACTCACCGATAGTCCCAGTGTTGCAGAATATACAGTCTCCTGCTACATAACTAAGCTCCATTTCATGCTGAATAAACTAAATTATTTATGTATCTTAAATAGAAAACTATCTTACGATAGATTTTTACCCCAAAAGTTTTTTATTAAAATAAATTCGATAAAAATCAAAAAAATCTGATTTAAATAAAAAAAATCCGATTTAAATTAAAAAAATCTGATTTTTTTGATTTTTTTAAAAAAAAATCATTGATTTTTATCCACCCTGATAAATTCAGAGGTTTGTGGGTCAATTAAGCTTGCAAAAAGTCCTGTCCTGCCTATGCATTTTACTTAGCGGTGTATGTTCTTGGAGCCTCAAATTTTGTTCCTCCTCAGGAATAAGAAACAAATGGTGTTCCTTAGCTTGATCTCTTATTACTATCTTTCTGTAGAGAACTTAGTGGCATCTTGACATGAGACACAGTGAATACTAACACACTGACGATACTAAAGTCTTTATTCATATTGGATAAATAAAACGCTTGTCATGTATAGCCTGATTTAGCCTGATAAGAAAACCAAGAAAAAAGGCAGGAGTCCAGTTAGAAGGAATAAAATAAAATGGCATCTGGAATATTCTTAGATGTTGGAGGCGCAGCTGTGCCAGAAGATGTGCACACTCTTTCTTCAGAAAGCCATATCAGTGTAATTAAAATTATACCACTGTGGAGCAGTTTTAAACTATTCAGTGATTATATTAACCACTGCTATTTATTTGGTTTTTAGGGCCTTTATTCCAGGTCTTTTAATATGAAAATATTTTTTCTATATTTAAGTTTTGGAACATGAACGGTATTAAATATTCTTAAGTTTAGATTTGTAACAAATGAACATTATAAATGCAGTATTAAAGTTTAATTATTATTTTTCTTCTTCTGCAGAGTAATAGCTATCCACCAATGTCAGACCCATACATGCCTAGTTATTATGCTCCCTCCATTGGTTTTCCATACTCTTTGGGTGAAGCAGCATGGTCCACAGCTGGAGATCCTCCAATGCCATACTTGACAACTTATGGACAGATGAGTAATGGTGAACACCACTATATCCCTGATGGTGTATTCAGTCAACCTGGGGCTTTAGGGAATACTCCTCCATTTCTTGGTCAGCATGGATTTAATTTTTTTCCTGGCAATGCAGATTTCTCTACATGGGGGACAAGTGGATCTCAGGGGCAATCAACCCAAAGCTCTGCTTATAGCAGCAGCTATGGCTACCCACCCAGCTCTCTTGGTAGAGCTATAGCCGATGGACAGGCTGGATTTGGCAATGATACTTTGAGCAAGGTACCTGGAATTAGCAGCATCGAGCAAGGTATGACTGGATTGAAAATTGGTGGTGAAATGACAGTTGCTGTAACAAAAACAGTTGGATCAGCTCTAACCAGTACAGGTATGACGAGCATTGCAGCAAATAATGTGCCTGCAGTTAGCAGTTCAGCACCTAAACCAACCTCATGGGCTGCCATTGCAAGAAAGCCTGCTAAGCCTCAGCCAAAACTTAAACCTAAAGGTAATGTGGGAATTGGGGGCCCTGCAGTACCGCCACCACCTATAAAACACAACATGAATATTGGCACTTGGGATGACAAAGGGTCGGTGGTAAAAGCTCCTCCAATCCAACCAGTACTGCCTCCTCAGACTATAATTCAACAGCCTCAGCCTTTAATTCAGCCACCACCTATGGTGCAAAGCCAGCTGCCGCAGCAGCAGCAACAGCAACAGCAGCCGCTACCACAGTCACAACAGCCTCAAGGACCTCAGCAACAGGCTCAGCCTCATCAGCTGCAGCAGCAGCAACAGCTGCAAAATCGTTGGGTGGCTCCTCGCAATAGAGGTGTAGGCTTCAATCAGAGCAATGGAGCTGGCAATGAAAACTATGGTATAGGTGTTATACCAGTTAGCTCTTCACCATCTGGTGTAGAAGTACACCCAGTTTTGGAGAAATTAAAGGCCATAAACAACTATAATCCCAAAGACTTTGACTGGAACCTGAAGAATGGTCGCGTGTTTATAATCAAAAGCTATTCAGAGGATGATATACATCGTTCCATTAAATATTCTATCTGGTGTAGTACTGAACATGGTAATAAGCGCTTGGATGCTGCATATCGTTCATTGAATGGAAAAGGCCCACTCTATTTACTTTTCAGTGTGAATGGCAGTGGACACTTCTGTGGAGTGGCTGAGATGAAGTCGGTAGTGGACTACAATGCGTATGCTGGAGTCTGGTCTCAGGATAAATGGAAGGGGAAGTTTGATGTTAAATGGATCTTTGTTAAAGACGTTCCGAACAACCAGCTGCGGCACATTCGCTTGGAAAATAATGACAACAAACCAGTTACCAATTCAAGGGACACTCAAGAAGTACCCCTAGAAAAAGCCAAGCAAGTGCTTAAAATAATTGCTACTTTCAAGCATACCACCTCAATCTTTGATGACTTTGCACATTATGAAAAGCGTCAAGAGGAGGAGGAAGCCATGCGTAGGGTAAGAGATCATACTACTTTTTCCTGGATTAGAAGCTTGATTATTAAAAATGGAGTTGCTTCTGATTTTAACTAATAGAAATTGATATTTAATACCACTTTAACAGATTTAGGTGAGAATATTCTGGATAACATGTTCGTTAGGGTCTGCATTAAAATTTAAATACCTTAATTTTAATTTAGATTTGTATTAATAAATCGCAAGACCAAATATTTAATAATAGTAATGAGATTCTGTGTCTTCATGTAAAGTATTTAAGTTGTAATAGATACTGAGGTGTACAGAGAAGAAATAATTCCTTTACCACACTATTGCTGTTTAAAAAATAATACAAAACAAAAATTTATCAAAAAAATCAATAAAATAGTTTTTGAACTATTCCCTCTGCCCCTATTCCCTCAAAAGCATTATAATTTGTATCCAAATTCATTGCAGTCCAGGAATGGACAATCTACAGCTCAGCTAAAGTAATTAATGGAGTCTGAGTTCACGCTGGCAGAATTCAGAGGAAGTAAGGAAACAATAGTTTTGAGATGCTTAAGGCACACATTTTCATCCTTTAAATGTCTTGAATTACACAAAATCTTGAGATTTAGTTTTGCAATTGGAAGGAAACAAAAAGTTCTGGTGAAATCACACCTGTTGGAGGCCGTGTTTGTGAGTTAGAAAATTGTTCTCTGCCTTGTGTTTTTCCATTCTTGGATTGTTCTGAGAAGGCTAAAGGAATCAAACTGGGTAAAGCAATTAAACACCTTTCTTCTGATTTGAATCTAAAGCCTCTTAGCCATCCGAATTTAACTTGTTCTTCCTTGGATTATCTGCAAATAAGGATGTTGCTTCAGACATGGTTTATTATCAAAACACTGTCTTTGTGGAGACAAAAACAGTTTATTTTTTTTAATTTTTAAAAAGATTTGAACTTGTGTAATTCATTTATTTGACAGTAAGCCAAGACTTTGAAAGGTTATTAAAACATTATTGCAGCTTTTGTGGACAAAATTGCTTAGGTTTGACAGAAGCTAGGTTTCTGGCGCACACTAGTAGTAGAGGTGATTGAAGTCTTGCCTTGTGAAATGATCTGGGATAATTTTGAGTTTATGGGAAAGCAGATCCTCTACAGCAAGGGTGTCAAACTCAAGGCCCGGGGACCGGATCTGGCCCGCGGGGTGCTTAGTTCTGGCCCGTGGGGCTGCCTTGGAAACAGTGAAGAGCTGGCCTGCAGTGCCTCTGCCAATGAAAACAGGTCGGGAGGGCTGTGCGTGGTCCTCCCAACCTCTGTTTTCACTGGCAGAGGGTTGCAGGAGGCGGTAGCAGCCGAAAACTCAGCTCGAGAGCCCGTTTGGGCCTCCACAGGCGCCCTGGACATGAATGACATGCCCACCTGGCCCCCCAAGTTTAAATACAACCCTGATGCGGCCCTCAATGAAATCGAGTTTCATACTCCTGCTCTTCAGTATTACTTCCATCACTTTTCAGTAAGAACCCTGCTCCTGCTGGCTATGACTTCCTGTGAAATGGCAGAAGGTTGGATAGCTTCACAATTCTTGCTTGAAGAGCAAGTAGCAGTGGTGACTAGCATAGATTTTGCACAGTTAAATATTCTGTACTGATTGCAACCATTCCTAGACAGAGAAGCCCTACTTATATATAGATGCTTATGTCCTAATCAATTCTCTCATAGATTATTGTAACAACTCTTCATGGGGCTACTGTTGCAGAGCATTCAGAGGCAACAGTTAATACAAAATATGGTGACCCAGCAGTAATGGTATATGCTGGTATACTTGGATAACACCTGTTTCAGGAACTACATTGGTTGCCAGTTGGTTCTTGGTCTTCTGTTTACAATTGAGACCCGGACTTGATCCAGAAGACATATGGCAGCACACCACATTCTTGTGTGATCTCTGCAGCATCCAAAAAATCATATAAAAGCACACCCAATTCCCGTGCAGTTTTCAGAGGCTGTAGAAGGTGTGTGAGAATGGGGCATGCTCTCATGTGGCTTCCAGATGATCTAGAAATTGCCTTGCTCTTGTGTAGCCTCTGGAGCCTCTGAAAATCATACAAGAATGGGGGCATGCTTGCTTGCAGTTTTTGGAGACTTCAGAGGCCATGTAAGAGCATGCTCTGAAACCGCTTCAAGAATAAAGTCTTTGTGTAAGGTGTAGCTATCACGGATAGGCTACGAGGGGGCCTGTTAAAAAGAGAATACCATCTGAAGGTAAGAGGCAGATTTTGGGAAGTGTTAGGCTGTAGGGGCATCACACCCTTCCCCAAGGCTTGCATGCCCTGGAGATAGAGTGTAACGTGGTCTTTTTGAGTGATAGTGGCAACACTAGGGCTGAAGTCGAGACCTGAGCTGCTGACAGGTTGTTCAGGGTGGCTTAGATGGAGAGGTTGGCAGGTGGTGGAGGAATTGCATTGTCCCCATGGTTATAAGATCAGGCTCACTGACAGGCAACCAAATTTTGATCATGTGATTGCAGGGACACCTTAATGGTCATAACTTCAGACACAGTTTGTAACTGTTTAGTGCTGTCACAATTTTAAAAGGCTCCTGAACAGCCATTCGTTAAGAGAGGACTATTGTTGATTTTCTCCTTACAGGCCCTATATGGCTAAAGATCTGGTTACCTGGGGTACTGATTTTTCTTGTACTCATCTGTCTATCAAACCAGATGAAATACAATATATTCCCTCCCAGTTCCATCCCTATGTGATTGTCACCTGATGGAGCCTTGGAAATGGGTGTCTTGAATAGCCAGCCCTAGCCCATGTTTTGGAACTTCTTCCCAACAGAGATATGACCTGCTTTGTTTCTTTGGGGCTTTAGAAAATTGTAAAGGCTACCTGTTCCACCTTGCACAAAAGGAGAATATAGTGTAATTGAAGGTCGGGTTCGTGGATGTATGAAATTTTTATTTTTAAGATTTTATCTTTTTCCCTTTATTTTTAAATGTGCTTCAGAGTTATTTTTAACCACTTGGAGCCTTTGAGAATGGCTAGCGTATAAAGAAAATGAATAAACAATAAACAATTTAGTGGATCTATCTTCTAAATATGTATAATATTTTAAAGTATTAGACTATTATTAAATTATGTATGCATAAAGTAGTGTAATAGAATCTTGAAAATATAGTTTAAATGTTTGAACATTTATGGTAATTGCTATATTGTGAAATATTCCTTATAAAATGTGTCTTGGTGTGATAAATCAAAGCTTATATTGTATGTGCTTAATTAAATCCAACCCAGTGCTGGTTCTTATTATGTGATGTAACCATTGTAGGTTAGTGTATAACAACACTTAATGTATTGCTTTTTGCAATGAAAGGTGAATAAAGGGTTGTTATCCATTAGGGATTTTGAATATCAGCCCTAGATAGGACTTGAATCTCCTTGCCAAACTTCATACTTTCTCCATTTGATATGCTTTTAAAAGCTTGGAAAAATATTAGAATATTAACAACAGAAAAATTGCTGAGAATGCATAATGCTTTAGCTACTGAAAGTCCGTTTACCACTGAAAAGTAGCGAAGTAGAAAAGTAACAATCATAAGCTAACCTATTGAGAAATATTGTACTCATTAAGTGGAAAAAAATGGTTTTAAGTATGGAAATACTAGATAAGTATTTAACCAGAATAATGTCTCACAAATTTTAGTTAGCTATGACTTTGGTCATTTTGGAAAGAAATCTGGAATATCAAACACACCTGAAAAATATTAGAGTGGGATATTCTCTTAATCTAAGTAGAATTTAAAAGATAAGTATCCTAATTCCTTAGTTAAAAATAGTCACCGCAAGTGGAAATTCTGAAAAAAACTATATTGCCTTGTAATTATATTTGTCAGTGGAACGGATTGATAGAAGCTATTCACAAACTGATGGTTATTAATTGGGGTTATTTTAAAGAACACCAGCATCTACAGGAGAAGTGAGGGAGGTCAAGAATGGCAAGATGACACTAGTAGCAGTGTGATCAAAGCTCTACCTCTTTTGTATGTATGTCAGCATTGGAAACATGACAAAGGGAAAGGGGCTTCGATTATCCTGCTGCAACTACCATTAGGCCTTTTTTTGATTTGTTCTCTCCTCATGGACGCTGGTGATTGCAGATCAACATTGTAAAAGCCAACCACTGTTAAGTTGAGATTCTTATTAATATTCTAAATGAATTAACAATATGAAATGTTTTATTCTTTCCCAAATTTTTAGAACAGCCTAATAAAGGCTTGAACTAAAATCTTTTAACAAAATTGCTATTTTTTTTAAACACTGTCCATATGCATTAGGTGGAATATATACTGTGTTATATTTGTTAACATAAACACATATTTAGTTGTTGAAGACCAAACCAATCATGTCATCATATATTTGTTTTTGAAAAACTGACCAATCTGGTTTATTGGTAGCGAAAGCAGAACTTTTTGCAATTGGTTGTGCTAATACTATGATGTGAATAAAAAAAGACTGAGTCCAGATTTGACATACTGAATTAAAGGGGTCCTTGTACTGGCAGAGGAAATTCCTCATTGTAGATAAGGAGCAGATCATTGATTATTTTTGTGGATTCCTTCTTCTCCATGTACCTTATTTTCATAGATGATCCCTGCATTTCCAGATTTTGGGAAGCTACAGGGGAAGGAGGTTGTTTTGCCTTCCAACTATGAGGTATTTCAGTTTGCAGATAAGTGCTCTGAATAATTTTGAAGCATAATGAAAATAAGAATTCAGGGCTCTGAGAAAATAAAACTGGTCTTGAAAAGAAAGTTTGTGCAAATAGTTTTTTTCTGAATATGTGGATGAGTTGGGAGTTGCTTTTTCCCATTGTTTTGCTAGCTAACAAATGGCCCTTTGGAATGAGAAACTTTTTTATAGAATACCACCTTTTCAATTCTAATCTGTTAACACATATACCTTTTAATAAGCTTTTAAATTTCTATCTAAGAAAATATTTTATAATATTTGGTATCACCTATATCTGTGTTGCTGAGTAAAAAATTAACAGCGCCCTAAATATATATAATTGAAAGAAATCCGAATTCATGATTGAAAAATGCTTAATAAAAATTGGTTTCAACTAGATAGTTGCAACCTAGGCAACTTTTACTGAAAATTATGTATTGACTATGTTTTACTTTCAATATGAGTAAATTATGCAATAAGCAGCATAGAATGTGTCTGATCTATTGAAATTATAAATGCAAAACAGATTGCACTATGTGAATGTCCATATGAAGATACCAATTTTTATTTGACATTCTATAACCATGTTTCATATGACAGACTGTATATTTAAATAGAATATAGGATTAGATGTTCACAGGATAGCATACTTATTCGCTACTGTATTTTTGCAGCATGTATTATAATAGAATTTACTATTGAAGGTTCTCCCCCTCCAAAAACATTAATGTTATGAAAAACTCTTGACAATGCTACATATTGTGAGTTATGTTGTAAGATATTCAGTATCTACAGGAAACATGCTATTCTATTAGAAAGACTTGAAAGTGGTATTTATCACAGAGGGAATCCCAAAGCTTATCTCTGGAAGTTATCCCATTAACTTTGCAAATGAAAAACATGGAATTGTATCTAATAGACTAATTCCATTTACCACAGAATGGATCCTGGTCCCTCTTACCTTGCTGAATAACTTTATTTGGGAATTGGGTTATTTTTATTTATTTTGTCAATTTATATAATAATAATAATAATAATAATAATAATAATAATAATAATAATAATAATAATAATAATAATAATAATTTTATTTCTATACCGCCCTTCTCCCGAAGGACTCAGGGCGGTGTACAGCCTATTTAAAAACAGAATAGACATCGAATTAAAATAATTTAAAAATATTAAATAATTGGCTTAATTTAAAACCCCAAAAATTTAAAACATCCAATTAAAAATTATGTTGCTAACCCAGCCTGGCGGAACAATAGGGTCTTGAGTGCGCAGCGAAATACCGGAGGTCAGAAATCTTACGAATTTCCGGGGGCAGTTCATTCCACAGGGCTGGGGCTCCCACAGAGAAGGCCCTCCCCCTGGGTGTCGCCAGCTGACATGACTTGGCCGATGGCACCCTGAGGAGACCCTCTCTGTGGGAGCGGACTGGCCTGTGGGAGGCTATTGGTGGCAGAAGACGGTCTCGAAGGTACCCGGGTCCTATGCCATGGAGCGCTTTAAAGGTGGTGACCAACACCTTGAATCGCACCCGGAAGACCACTGGGAGCCAGTGCAGCTCGCGCAGGAGGGGTGTCACGTGGGCGCAACCAATATAATTGGTCATCTCGCTTGGCAAACAGCTTAAAATAAACAAAACCGCAAAATATATAATAATAACACATAGCAATCAGGCACGATTTAACATCATCATTACGACCAGGAGATAGGCTCTAACCCATACCCAGAAGCCCAGGCTCAGGTGCAAATCCAAGTTTTCAAGGCCTTACAAAAAGCCCACAGGGATAGTCTAATCTTAGGGGGAATGATGTTCCAAGGGGCAGGTGCCACAGTCAAAAAGATTCTCCTTCTAGGCCCCATCTAGCTGACAGTATCTTGAGCATCCCCTTCAGATAGAAACAATAGAAACAATTGGGGAGAGATGGTCTCATAAGTAACTTGGTCCTAAGGCATGAAGAACTTTAAAGGTGATAACCAGAA
The DNA here is from genome assembly GCA_022577455.1 of Arizona elegans. Taxonomy (NCBI): domain Eukaryota; kingdom Metazoa; phylum Chordata; class Lepidosauria; order Squamata; family Colubridae; genus Arizona; species Arizona elegans. The sequence continues at coordinate 28,545,934 of JAKOOJ010000002.1, read as the reverse complement.
CCTTGAATTGCAGGAATTGCGGAAGCACATTGGAAGCTGATGCAGCTTACAGAGCAGTTGTAAGCTGATGCAGCTTACAGAGCAGGTGTCCCATGTACCAAGTAACTGATACCAGTAACTGCTGTGATGTTGTATTTGGCACCAGTTGAACATTCCAAATATTTTTCAAGGACAGCCCCAGATAAAACACATTGTAGTAGGTCACTCTGGAGATCAAAATAAGATGTGTGACCATGGGAAGCCACTCCTCTGGTACAGAAATGTGTGCAGCTAATAACGACCCTTAAGCTTTGCAGAGGCCCTCTTAACCATGACTGCCGCCTCCTCTTCAAGAAGGAACTGTGAGTCTAGGAGAACCCCCAGTTGGCAAAGAAGGAAGGACCCATGAACTAGGAGATACAAAATATCAGAGCCATTCAGTCTTGCTTGAGTTGAGCTAAAGTCTGTTGTGCCTCATCCAGACCCCCACATCCTCCAGGCCCTGAGACAGAGCCTCCATGGCATTACTTAGGCATCTTCGAGTAGAGATATAAAGCTCACCCCAAACTGTCGGACTCAAGATGACCTCATCCAGTTTCATAGATGTTAAACAAGAGAAGTTACAGTATCTGATCCCTGAGGTCCTCCACAAAGGAGGGCACCACTCTACCCTCTTACCAATACCAACTGAGACTGATCTTGGAGGAAGGAAGAGAACCAGCATCTTCCATTTCCTCTGAACTACCAATGCAGCTACCTTCTCTACAGCCTTCCTTAGGAAAGGAAGTATGAAAACTGGACAAAAATTATTCAGAATGGTGGAGTTTAATGTGCACCCTCCCTTTCAATATAATTTTATTGAAAGTTTTAATACAAACTAAAAGTAAGAAATAAAGAAATAAAGCTAACATGCAAAAATAAAATAGAAAAGTGAGAAAAAAGATATAAAATAGTGGTTTCCTATTTTCTTTAAAACAGTTATTAAGTACAACTGTAGATTTACCTCTTTTCTAAACTTATATCGTGCCTCTTTTCTTTCTGTAATCTATTCTGATGGTCAAAAACATAGCTAATTTTTTTTCTGTTTTACACAAAAGTCCATAAGGGATTTTCAATCTGCAATAAATATAGGTATTATCTTCTCTAATCAAACAGGTCAATTTGGCCATCTCAACAAGTTTTTATCATCTTCGCCAACCACTCCTCAACTGTAGGTATTGCCAGATATTTCCATCTTTGTGTATACCATAATCTTGCTGCGGTCGGGTCGAGCGATGGCCCCTTAATACAGCAGAACTATCAGGGTGGATTTAATTTAAATCAATTTCATTTAAATTAAGATTTAAGCCACTAGTAAAAAGGCTTGTTTTAAATCAACTTGATTTAAATTATAATTTTTAAAGCGCAACTGTCATTTCTGCTACTCCTCTGACCCGCTGTTGACTTACTGACAGTCCCAATGTTGCAGAATACACAGCCTCATACTAAATAACTAAGCTCCATTTCATGATGAATAAACTAAAATTATTTATGTATCTTAAATAGAAAACTCTTTAGATAGATTTTCACTCCAAAAGCATTTTATTAAAATAAATTTAATAAAAATAAAAAAATATGTTTTAAATTTTAAAAAATCAGATTTAAATTTTTTAAAAAATTAATTTTTATCCACCCTGAGAACTATCTACCTATTACCTCAAAGAGAAATTAACAACTGCCAGAACCTAACCACATGTCTCCTCCCTGGAGGTTGTAATCAGCCAGGAGGAACATGGAACTAACATAGAAGTGCTGCATAATAACTCCAAGGACTGTGTCTCATTTCCTCAGGCCTAATGAACTCAAATTTGCCTCAGATATCCAAGCTGGGCCCAGCCACAGTAACTTCCACATGAACTGATCAAGGACAGAGTCTACCTTAGACTGGATTCTTAACATTAATATTATGAAGAGAAGTACCCTTGGTCAAAATATGCAATCTTATATTGGATTGGTTGAGCAATTGTGTTGTATGAAAAAAAGTCTGAATTTAAAAGTCTCATTCAAAAAGAATGAGACTATTAACATGTTTCCAATATAGTTAAGATGGTTTTGCTATTTTAAGGATTTAGATTAAAGTTAATAATTATAGCAAAGGGTTTTTGTCCTCTGCTCTTTCTGTTCAAGTTGAAAGAGCATCAATAAATATTCTATTCATTCTATGATTAATGGCCCTATTTTGATAAATAACACTTATAATAATGAATACCATCATGATTTTAGGCCTATACAGAAAATTAAAGTGATATGAAATATAAATTACTATGGAAGAGTGGTTTATGGCTTTGATAAAATAGTATGGCATGCTTATTTTTTTAAAAAAATATTGTATAGAATTTTCTAAACAACAAGTTCAAACTTTATAGGTTGAAAATGATTTTTTAACCAAGATAATTGATTTCATGTTTTGATAAAGGTTACAGTTTGTTTTTATGAATCACTTATAATTGAAGATGAAATTGGTGTGTCCTCCACTGTATAGAAGTTAAGTATTTTATGATAATGCATTAATGATTTTCCTTTTTTTTCTGTCCTGCAGGAGAGGAATAGAAACAAACAATAACTATATGGAGATGATCCTGCTAGAATTACAACACTAATGATGTAGACTCTGGAAATGCCTAATATGTCTAAGAAGACGTTATTAAAGCTTTGTTCCTGCTTAAGGTGACATCTTTGAACACTTTAACACAAATGACTCTTCTTGTAATGGTTCTCATCAGTGCATCTGCCATTATACTCTCTCACCAAACACACTTGAGAACTGTAACTTCGTCAAGCACTTTCTGTCCTGAAGCTTTTACCAGTATCTGCTGTCTTTTGTAATTATGCATCCTAACTAAGGCACAGGAGATGGAACGAATGCAAGGATTCATTAACTCTTTGAATTTGTTAAATACTAACAATTAACCATCATAAGTGGTTCAATGATGTGAGATTCACATTGCTTCAATTTATTTTTCTTTGATGTAGTTTTTTAATTGTCAGTTTTTTTAGCTATACAAGCAGAATTTAAAGCAAAATCATGCCATATTTAGTCCTGGAGTAAAATTCAAGTCTAAATGTTCATGTGAAAATTATTGTAGTAAACTTTTAATATGGCAAAGCAACTTTGAGCTACAGTTTAGCCAAATGAATTATAACATGAAATTATATTAGAATGTCATTTCCCTTGTTTCAAACTGTTTGGTGTAGAGAATATTAATATATGCAGCTTGGTGGGCCACACCAGTTAATGCACATTTCTTTTCCCCCCCCCCCTGTAACATGTATACCAGAAGAAGTGTGTTTGTCTGAGGAACTGTTTGTTTGCTACACTCAATCTCAATTTTGAGTATATGTACCTCAGTCTAAATCAGACTTTTTATGACCTTTATAACAATACTTAAAATCTTTAATTCCTATTTCTGGGTGTTTGCAAGCCTGAAAAGATTGCTATCATGGAAGTGAAAATTTATTCCTCGAAGTGATTCACTAGCTAAATAAACATTATTCTTGTTTTAGCAAGCATATATTCAGTTTCTCAGATTTTGTTTGTTCCCAATTCTGAATATAATAGTCTGCTATTTTTTCAGTTCAAAATACTTTGGGAAATAAAACGTTTATTCATGGTTTCAGTTTGTATGCTCTCATGGCTGTGTTTACATGTTACTTATTAGTACTATATAATAAAAGCCTAGGAATCATAATCACCTGAATATGTTCTATGCTACTTTTTAAAATTTATTTTAAAAGTTTACTTGTGTATCAATGTGAGTCGTAATGTTTGAAAACACAACAGCTATATTATCTACATAAAAAACAGCTGCAGTATGGCATCAAGTTGTGTTATGTTTTTAGAAGAATGGAAGGCAAAACAGGTATAGAGGCATCTTTAAAAACCTATTCGTGAATTCTTAATTATGACTGTAAATCATAAATGTTTACATCATCTTTGGAACGCTTCATTAGTTTTAAAAATTGCTTTGGTAATTAGGATTATGTTAGAATGTTATTTTTGTACCACACTTATATATACAAGTTGGGTAGATGGTAGTTTTGATTAAAAAGGCTTTATTATTTATTGCCTTATGCTTGAAGGCAATCTTGTACAGGTAGTTCTCAGCTTACAACTGTTTGTTTAGCAACTGTCTGAAGTTAAAACAGCAATGAAAAAAGTGTCAGTCCTCACACTTACAGCCATTGCAGCATACCCACAGTCACGTGATCAAAATTCGGACATTGGCAACTGCCAGCAGGTATTTTATAACAGTTGCAGTATCCTGAGGTCCTCATTTGCAATCTTCTGACCAGTCCCTGACAACAAAGTCAATGGGAGAAATGAGATTAATGACCAACCACTGCATGATTTACTTAACTGCAGTGATTTTCTTAATAACCATGGCCAGAAGATCATAAAATCAAGTGCAACTCACTTAACAGTTTCCTTGCTCAGCAGTAGAAATTATAGTTCCAATTATAGTCATAGGTTGCGGACTACCTGTACATATTAAATGTATCATCCAAGTCAGTAGCTTTACTTTGATGTAAGAAAGAGAAAGAGAAATCATGTCATTCCAACTGGTTCCTCTCTGCTTAATGCTGCCAAAGATACTGCTGGGTTGAGCTTGCCTTAGCAGAAGAAAGGATAATTAAGAAAAAAAATGAAAAATCACCCAGGATGGCGTATATTGGACAGTATATCACACAGGTGAAACTAAAGCTGCTTCCAGTGTGCCCTGACATCACAGTTCCTCTGTCACAATCCAAATGGGTCCATTCTGAAGAACACTCCATGGGATTGAATCTAAGGCTTTCCTTTACACACATGGATTTATAGTACTTTGAACTCTATGGCGCTTCCTTCTAATAAAGTATATTTAGGAAATTTAGTTGTTAGATATGTATTTTCAAATGAATAATTTAATTTGAAATAAGTTACATATTCTTTAATCGCATGTTAGTTGCATACAGTAGTCTAGTCCAGTGGCCCTCAACCTTTTTGGCACCAAGATCTGATTTTGTGGAAGACAGTTTTTCCACAGATGGAAGGAATGGGAGTGGAGGAAGAGGAGGAGTGTGCAAACTAGATCCTACCCTGTGCAGTTTCACCTCCAGGTGGTTCTGGTCAGGCCACGGTCCAATACTGGTCCATGGCCTGGAGGTTGGGGACCCCTGGTCTAGTTTACAAAATACATTTAACGATAGTGTCAATTAATTGATGGACCCAGCAAGTATAATTGCATACTTTACAGCCATACTTTTATCTTCACATTATGAAGTTTGCATTTTTCATTGAACCATGGTTAAAGTTTATTATATTAACAGAGATTATTCTTGCTGCGTGAGTTAGAAAAACAATGCCTCTATGTTTCTCTTGATATTATTCCTACAACTTGCTTTTTTTTCTCATTTTAATAACTGCAAAAGATGCTAATAGAATCTTGGATATTTACTTGGATAATCTTGGAGAATATTGTTTTGCGGTTAACATAATGGCTTTAAAAGACTTACAGTAATTTGAAATAGGCTATCCTAAATTACAATATACAATATGAATATAGTAATTATTTTGAATTATGCAAATTAATGTACAACTATCCAATGTTCTCAACTAAGGATGTATCAAACAATGAGTGCTTAAAAGGATTTTTCTATTCTGGGTTCAGAATGCCCGTTTTCAGCTTGGAAGTTGGAATAATTTGTTTCAAACTAAAATCAACTTTGGAATTTGAAGCATTTAGCATTCCACTCTCATTCACTATTTCATTAGTTGAATATTGGTGTGATTTTGATAAATCTGAAATCAAGTTTCTTAGGCTTATGTAGCAGGACATACAGACCTGAAAAGATTTTAGACTTTTATACTTAGAATATGTGTACTGGATGTAAATTTAACAGAATCATATACTATAACCACACAGTAAAATCGTCTACCCTTATGCTTAAGGTTTAAATTAACATTTTATAATTAAGGGAGAAATTGCAGAAACTTTTAATGCTGAACTGCATTGATAAGAAAATGTGAACACTTTCCCCCCCTTACTAAAACAAAACAAGCATGTATTTACCAGCAGATGGCAGTAAAGTAGGGCTTTCAAATTATGTTAACAATAAGGCTGAAATATTGTATATTCGGCATCAGGTAAGCCATTTTGCTGCTGCATGTTGTCAAAATTAGCATCTGCAGAACAAAGAAGAAAATGAATTCGGAGAATTTGCATCAATTTTTTGAACATCATCGCGTTTAAAAGAAATGTTCACTGTGGAAGAAATGACACAACCCATATGGCATTAGGCACACACTGTTTCTGAAGAAATCCAAACAGATTTCATAAGCTGCAGAGTTAATTGACCTAGCCAAGTTGTTATTCACTGCCCTCCTTCTGTTTGCTCTTGATAGGCCTGTCCATGGATTTGCCCTTTAAAGCCGCCTTTATCTCCACAATATAAAACTATTTTGTATTCAGCATAGAGATCATATAAAACCCTTAGCATCTTCCTGAGGGTTGTTGGCTAGACACTTGGAAAGCTACATAGTCGGGTTCTTCATGAGTTTACAGTTCTAGTTAACAATCGGGCAATATGCTCAAGACTATCTGGTCTTGGATGAGTTTCATATTTTAAGGACCAATGATGTACAAGTGGTTCAGCCAACCACATGTGTACTTGTCCCTTGCTCTATTCTTTATTGCATTTGATTGGAAGGAATTGTTCAACTGTACCAAAGAGTTCTAGATTCCTCTTCACAAAACGTTATGATTCCAATTGTCATTAAATAAACCTATATTGAGAACTCTGTGTGTGTGTGTGAGAGAGAGAGAGAACTTGACCACAAAATCCAAATACTTTTAGTCCAGCGGTCTAACAAACAGAGGTCTGTTTGTTTCGGGTTATATAGCATTCAAGGCTCAAATATCTTAGAATTTAAAATAAGAGAGGAAAGCACTGGTAAAACAACAGTACCTAAAAAACAGACCAACAAAACTATTCCAATTTAGGATGAGGCATAGTAGGTGGCTAGTTGGGAGTGATTGCTTTAGTGGTTACCTCTTGTATGTTGGGCTCCCTAGTCTTTTTGACCACGGGCAAAGACATTTTAATTGTTCTTAAACTTTGCAGGAACTGGTGAAATAACATCTCACTACTTTGAATGATTGTAAGTATTTGAGACAGGATATATTACATCTTTAAGAGTACTAAAGAAACTGAAGGATGTTATTTCAGAATCACTGACTAGTTTCCGAATATTTCTGGTGTTCACGGAAAATGCAACAAGAACTAATATTTTCATTTTTTAAAAAGAAGAAAAAATTGACCTAAGAAACTACTGACTAGTCAGCTTGACATCACTATCTGAGAAAAATCCTAGAAAATAATAATCAAGAATGGGTGTGCAAGTCCTTGAAAAGGAACAAAATTACCAGAAGCTAGCATGGATTTGTTAAAATAGGCAATGCAAGATAAATCTGTTTTTGGTGGGACTATGTGACCAAATTAATAGACCAGGGGAATATGATACATGTACACTTAGACTTCAATAAGACACTTGTAAAGTTGATCATAGCCTCCTTTATAAAGTGATACGCTAGTTTTATGTTTCACTATCGGATGGATTCCCAGCAGGTTCAGTAATCATACCTGATACGTACATCTAATGGGTATATGTCTACCTCTGGGAAGACAATCAATAGAGTATTTTAGGATTTTGTCCACTTCCATTCAATATTTTAATAAATGACTTAAATATGGGGATAAAACAGATGACACAAAGCGGGGTGGGTCGGTGGGAGGTTGCTAAGAAAAGAAGAGGAAGATTCAGCAATCAAAAGAATATCAACTTGAACATTGAGCTCTATTCAACATTTGAGAAATGAAGATTATGCACTTAGATGAGGGGCAGAGAAGCAGATGCAGAGGTACAGAGTGATGACAGATGGCTTAGAAATAGTTTGTGTGAAAAGGATCTGGGTACTTTGGTAGACCACAGTGGAAGTGGGAGCCACTAGTGTACTGCAGCTGCCAAAAGAACAAATGCAGTCTTGGGCTGCATTAACAAAGAAATAGTGTGACATCACTGGAAGCAATATTTCTGCTATTCTCTGCACTGATCAGACTGTCCCTAGAAAACTGTCTAGTACTAGTTGCCACAATACAAGAAGGATGCTGACCAGCTGGAAAGAGGAGAAGAAGAACAAAGGTAATGAGGGGCTATAAAATTAAAGAATGGTGGAAGCTTTAAAGAGGAAAAACCAAACTTGAAATAAGGGAGAATTTCCTAATCTTGAGAGCTATTTAACAATAGAACATCCTGTCACTTCTAATTCTGCGTAATCCATTATTGGTTGAAGACAAGATTGAAGGTCCGAAATGGTATGAGAATGTCTTCCTAGGACTGTGATGGCAAACCTATGGCATGTGTGCCAGAGGTGGCACATAGAGCCCTCTCTGTGGGCATGCATGTTGCCACCAGCTGCTCTTCCAGGTTCCGGCGTGTGCATGTGTGCTGGATAGCTGGTCCACAGCGCATGCATTCCAGCGCGCACGCACACTCCACTCGATGCCGAAAAGGTTAACCGTTACTGGGCTAGATTGTCCTTGAGATTACTTTTGACAGAATTTCCTGCTGTTTTGGACTACTCTGCTATATGGTGGGGAAGAATCTTTCATTATTTCTGATGTCCTATGGAACAAGCCAGACCAGTTCCTGCCTCCTCCTCCCCTCCTCCTCCTCCTGCTGTTTTTGTTTTTAAAGTTTTCTAAGTACTGAAATCGACTGAAACAATGAAGTACATACCAAAGCAATATAAAAACCCAGGAAGCGCATCTCAGCATCTTAACAAAGACCTTTACACTATTAAAGCAATGTCACCTATACTTGTCCAGGGAGAACAGACTACAGATTTATGCAAGTATTTAATAGTAGCTTGCCAAGAATGTCGGCAAGCTTTTCAAAAGGAATCTTCTTTTGTGTCTCTTGATATTTAAAGAGCTGTAATTACAATGGCATAGCTTTGAATTTTCCTCCTCTTCTTCCCCACCCCCATTCCCCACCCCCATCTTTGTTAGTCCCTTATGCAGATTAATTTATGGACCAATACATGTTACAGACAAGCTAATGAAAGAACTACACATTTCTTTTATATTTTGTTTCTTTTATGGTTTCATTTGTGTGGATAAATGCAAAATAGGGAATGCTATAAATAAGCATAATGAGGTCTCTTTCTTTCTCCAATTGTTGGTTGTTAGTGCTGAAGTCCTGCACAATAGAGAGGAAAAAAAGAAACAGAATTTAAATGCTCATCTCCATTTTTTTCCTTTTATTTCACAAGATAAATTTGGTCAATGTTAAATTTTACTCTTGGTTTTTTTCCTCTTTGTTCTTTTCCTAAAGACTTATAGCATTTTTTTGTTGTTCTTGCTAATCTATTAAACACAAACTTATAAAACAGATAACTGTTTTCTCCACTGCAAATTGTGAAACTAGAATACCTACGTAACATTTTATTGCTACACTACTTAGGCTGGCCAAATTTTGGCATAGAAAATCAATTCTGTCACAGGAAAGGAATTCCAGTTTCGAAACTATAGATTAGAATATCAACAACTTCTTTGATGAAAGTTAATTTTTATCTCATGAACGCTTTTTATGGGTTACTGGTCTACACATGACTGTATCAATTTACTTTTGTTTTTCTGAATGCTTGGCAAGTATTTATAGAGAAACCCACTAAAGGTTAGAGAACCAGATTTGTTTCTGACCTGGATGAATTTGTCATTTATTTTTTTTTTTTGATTAAAAACAATCCTTTCCAAATCTTTTCTGATAATATCCTTGTGTACCTCTCTTTTCCCCCCAAAACTATATTAACAACTTCAATATATATGTTTACGTTTATATACATATGCACATAAAATTGAAAGAACATTGAAAGGGAGATGAATCTTTAACAAAGTGATACTATTAGGTCATTTCATGGATACAGGAAATTCACTGGGTTCACACATAGCACTAAGTCCAAAATATTCTAAATTTCCTAAAAGAGAAACGAAGTAATATGTCTTCTTTTCATGCAAAGCCAATCCAGATGCCATCTTTATGATGAATTTAACACTGGAATATATTTTTCCTAAATGTATTTTAACCTCTTTTCCAGGAATTTTGCAATATATACTGTACATATACATGCTAAATATTGGATGATTATACAGATAGCCTTGACTTATGACCATTGATTTAATATAATAGTCTAAAAAAGTATTTTTAAGACCTGAAAAATTATAATTGTCACTCCATTCCTATGGTCATGGGATCACAATCTAGGCCAGGGGTCTGCAACCTGCAGCTCTGGAGCTGCATGTGGCTCTTTAATCCCTCTGCTGTGGCTCCCTGTCGCTCAAAAGATGCGTCACAACTGCCAATGTGTGACACCCACCAGCACGCAATTTATTGAACTTTTCGACCCATCTTTTATTTTTTTTTTTGGCGTTCAAAATGTTTTTGTTGCATGCAAAAATAAAAATTTATTTTCTCTGTAGCAGTTCATTGTTTATATAAATGCAACACACTGTAATTTTTTTATACATAGCATAAAGGTAAAAAACGATATATGCAATGGTATCTTCATTTTAGATGTCAAAAGGTTTTTGTAGCTCCCGGTGTTTTCTTTTCTGTGGGAAACAGGTCCAAATGGCTCTTTGAGTGTTTAAGGTTGCCGATACCTATCTAGGCACTTGGTAGCTGTTTCACTTTTATAACCAGGTAGAGTGTTATACATAATATGTTCACACTTTGCAATTTTCCTAGCTGGTTTCAACAAGTGATGTCAATTGGGGATGTCATATTTGCTGAAAGACCACCTGATTTGCTTAATAGCTATGGTAAAAAAGGTCATACAATCAGGTGTGATCACTTGTATCACTTAGCAACCAAGATTCCAGTCCCAATTGTCATACATCAAGGACCACCTGTACCTACAAACTAGATTAGCTGTTGGAAAGTCCCTTCCTTTCATCTATGAAATGAATTGCCCCTTCCCAAGAAGAAGCGTCATTTCAGAGCATGGAGTTACAGGCAATGGCTTTTATAAAAATAAGCAGCTCATTATTCTTGCATGACATAAAACAAATTTATTTCTTATCAATATTTTTGGCCATGCAGGCTCTGGATGGTGGGTTATAGTTCAGCACTTAAAAGAGGAACTCTCCCTATCCAGATGCAGCTTTAATCTTTTCGCATTCACATGCAACATTCTCTTATATTCTCCAGGTCATGTTACCCTTTGGATCATGAGATATGGGCTGTAAAAGTCTACATGTTCACTTGATAACACTAAAAGATTTAGGTTTTTAATAACTCTTTGTTTCCCTCTAATGATTGTCTGAATTTCTGCAATCCAGAACTGGTAACCCTTATATTCTATTACACATGACTTCCAAATAAGCAAAAGGAAGGTGAAGAAATTGAGATCTTCATAATGGCTCTTCATCCAGTGTCAGAACTAGCAGCCAGGGAAACCAGGAAAGCTGCTTGACACCCTCCTGGTTGGACAACAGGATTTCCTATGCAACTTTACTTCAGTTGTCCTTTTCATGGACAGAACTATAAATGAAGCCATCCAGTTGCTGAACAAAATTATAAGTTCTAATGTTCTTCTAAGTTCTAACTGGGAAGCCTCAGCCTACCTGCGCACTTAATAACTGTATCTCTTACCATGACTAATTTTAGAAGGTCTAAAAAGCAGGCACTCGTTTTTATTGCTTTTCATGCCATGCATTGATTGAGTTGCTGAACTTTTTTCCTTAGGTCAGTGGATGGAATCTGATATTTCCATCACCCTATTTGCTGTTGCAGATTTAAATAATTCTGTAGTAGTTTGATTGATTTGAGCATTGGTGTTTAGAAATTCCTTGCGATTGCTCTCATTATCCACTTGCCCATATTTTGGAAGATTTGTTTCAGGTTATCTTCCCCAGAGCTTCATTAAAGTCCACTCCTTGAGTTCTTGAATTGCCAGTGAAACAGTGGTGCTTTCCAGAGTGGAGTTTTAATGTGAGGCCAATTAAGTAACATAAGTGGTAGAGGCTTTGCAATGGCATTTTCCAGGAGGAAAAATTTTCAGCAATTGCTTTGCTGGATGTGTGGTGAGATGGGACTGGATGAGAATTTGCAGGTATTTGGGAAAGAGGCTTGAGCTACCTTTCAAGTTGCCTGAGTGATCAGTTGTAGGTGTGGAGGTCTGCCATGTCTGACACCTATCAATCAGGTTATTTTGGGACATGCCTATAGTGCTTTTCTGGAAAATCATGAGAGCTATATTCAAAAACAGCCTGACTGAAAAGTCCCAGGCCTAGAGCTAAAGGGGAAAACAGAACTCTGGTCAATTTCCCTCCAGATCCTTTCCCTGGACTCCTCCTGCACTCATTGGATTCATTGCAAGGTTCTACAAGAAAAAATCCGAGACAGGAGAGTGACTGAAGAGTAAAACGTCAGGTAGAATTAACTGAGATTCCAAAATAAATGAAGCTGGAACTCAGTATGAGTAACAGGTTCTTAAAGTGAAAGGTAGGGCTGGCAAGCAAGTGTTGGTGGCTGGCAGCATCCAGAGGAGGCCAAGAAGTAGCAACTTGTGTTGCACCTGCCCTACTGGTAATAAAAGCAGGAATCAATATGGCCACACAAAACATGAATTTTGGATAAAACCAGCAATAAACAGCTGGTAAAAAACTCCTTCTTTTTCCTAGGTGCAAAACAGGTCTTGTTTTTAAAAAGTTACAGCCATTTTAAATTAGATCTAATACTCTTTTCACGGAGGACTAAACACATGCCTAAAATAATGCCTCTATGGAAGCCAGGTGTTTGGTCTGTCTGGCCACTAAAGCCAAAAGAGCCAGGGAGGGCAGGACCCAGGAAATGGAAGAGAAATTCCAAAGTGGCCTAATGTGCCAGCAGAAACTAAGATGATTCCACCCATAGTCATATCTACTTCCATATTACTAAGGGTTATAAATCATATCCATGGGATCAGTTGTGTTGTGAGAAATGGGGGAGCACTATTTCCAAAGTGGAACAGGAAAACATGCCTTTAACTGTCTGCGCTGTGGGCTGGGGATTAGATGAGCAAATGTAGTTTACAAATTATGCCATATTTAGAAGGGAAGAAAGAGTGAGTCCCGAGAAGGCCCTTAGAACATAAGTGTTCTTGAAAGGGAAGTTCCAACCCAATAGTAGAGTTGAAAGTCTAATTTTTGTGCATTTACAATATAGCTGCCTGTTCTTGAGATGGATTCATTCATTCATTCATTTTCAATAGCACCCATCTCAGACAATGACTCTAGGTGGTTTACAATTCAAAAAATATATTACAGTTAAAAACACTAAAACATTTTAAAACAATAAAAACATCCAGATTAAATATACATAGGAGCAAAACACAACATTTGCCAGTAGGCAAATAATTTCACCTGTTTGATTCCATTGGGCTTTTTGTGGGGGTCAAAGGCATTCTCTGCAAATAAATAATAGAATTATTGTCTATATATCTATGAAGATTATCAATCATCCAGGTCATGGTTGTCCCAAAGGTGCTGTTCAAAAGGCATCTGGACTTTGTTTTTTATTTGAAAAGGTTTCACTTCTCATCAAAGAAGCTTCTTCAGTTCTGATGAGTTTTTCTGGGGCTAGTCTCCATTGCAAAATATATGATCACTAGATGGCAGAAAATAGTTACCTGCATCTCTGGTGGTATTTTAGGGTTATCCTGATATACCAGTCAGGAAAGCTGTTGTTTAATTGAATTAAAAATGATCAAACGGGGGCTATACTACATACATCTTAACTAGATAAAGATGCCATGTTGTATTCTTTAGAGTGCAATCTTATATTCAAACTAGTCACAGAATAATTATTTTTTCTTTGCTTAAAATAATCAGCCTATAGTTTCAGCATTTTAAGTCTTTGATTAATTAGCAATAGCTCATTACTGCACTTCAAATGAAAGATTTTCAGGTGGGTTCTGTTCTGCAAGTTCTAGAATTAGTAAGGATTTATTTATTATTGTAAGATGTAAGATGTCAGTAAAATATACAAAAATATAGTGTGCATAGTGTTGCACAAAAACACTAAGATTAAAATATAATAATTCAGGCTGTAAAACTGAATTATAAATATTTGCTGAAGCAATACCTAGATCAAATTATATAATTACTTCTACAAAGCTGTATTGGATTTTAGTGTTTACAACTAATACAATATTTGATTGATTGATTATGTAGCATCAAGTAGGTGACAACTTTGACTACTTATACCTAAGATGTCAATGTATAGTTCATTCATTTCATCTTTCACTAAATTGAGTTTCCACATGTTCATTCATTTTATGTTTCAAATTCCCATGCTAACTTCATCTTTGCAGGTTTGAATTTTCTTTTCCTGTTGGCAACTTCAGCAACTAGATTTCTGAAGGCTTTAATATATTTGGGTCATACACTTCATTGGTACTTTCATTACTTCTTCCTTAGTAACATGTTGAGTGCCATCCAACCTGATGGGTTTTCTTGGTACAAATACAGCAGAAGTGAAATCCAATTTTTTTTACTACCGGTTCTGTGGCCGTGGCTTGGTGGCCGTGGCTTGGTGGGTGTGGCAGGGGAAGGATCCTGCAAAATCCCCATTCTCACCCCACTCTGGGGCCAGCCAGAGGTAGTATTTGCCAGTTCTCCAAACTACTCAAAATTTCCACTACCGGTTTTCCAGAACCTGTCAGAACCTGTCACCCCTGATATACAGGGATGGTATACCATTGCCTTGTCCTGTGTAATATGAAATTATGACTTTGCCCTTGTCACTAAAGTGATCTTCTACCTTGAACAACTTCCTTTATTGCTGCTGCCCTTTTGCTTTAGCTGGACAACTGAGACCTTCAGACCTTCTCTTGATCTACATTCCCAGCATTCTTTGTTTATCCCTCCCAGGAATACTCTGCTGCCAGGATAAAGATTTGGAGGGACTACAATGGAATGGAATCACACAATATTAAAATAATTTAATTAACAAGTAATAATCACAGTATTTATTACCTATTAATTATTGTAAAATGAAATACAAAACCTTGAAGTATACTTTAGCATTTAGAAATTAAATAGAAAGTTTGATAACTCAGCAATCAGTCAGATAAACTTTTTAAACTGGCAATTCTCCATCTCTTAAATAACCTTTTGATCTTCAGTAAAGGCTTTATCTCAGCATTCCTTCTAGTCATCTAGATCATTTTGCTTATTACTTTTTCATATCAGTTATTCTGAATTTATTATGGTTGCTTTGCAACTTTATCTTTGATCTTTGACCTCTTTAACAGAATCAGTTTATCAAAACCACATTTTTCAAAATTATTTCCCAGCATGGATTTTCCATTATCAGGCTGGGTCCTTAGGTGGTTTCTTAACAATTCTAATAAAGCTGAGATGGTTGATTTAAAAGTCAAAGTCATAAGAAGCAATTCCTTGTATCCAGTTCCTTTTAATCAAGGGCATGAAAAAAATATGTAGTACAGATATGATATTATGAAAATAATCCAAAGGTTAAATGCATATTCATTTTCCTTAACCACTACATTGATGTGTAATTATGGTTTATTGTGGGAAAAACTTACAAAGTTATTTTTTATAACATTTTTTCTAACAGTGATAGGTTTCATGCGGTATCATATGGGAGAGTGTTTAGTTTCATGATATCACATAAAACTTCTTATTGAAATATAATTTTTTTCTAAGTTTTTAATAAACTACCCAGAATTTTTTAGATTGGAGCTATATACAACACATAAATAAATATCCTTTTAAAAAGTCTCTACTTACTTGTGAATGAAATAATTTTCTGCCAACTTTGTTAGGTAAGAACATAACTATTTTCATTACTATAAATTAACATTTCAAAGGTCTTATTTCTACAAACTGAACAGTTTCAGCTATGAAACCATCAGAAAGAAATATCTTTATTCTACTATTCAGAATTTACTTTCTGGTACAGAATATAAGAAATGGAGAATAGTAAATAGCGAAAGACACAAGGCAGACAATTTGCCTTATATTGAATCAGGCTTCCATATCTGAAGCAGTGATGTTCCTTTTTAATCATCCATGAGGTTGTTATGCAGCTATTCCAACTATAGGTGGCACTGTGGCTCAACTGAGACATCAACAACTTAGAGTATCCTTTCAGACCAGCAAATTTCAATCTTGTGTCTCTTAAGTGTATACTATTTGCTCATAAACCAGACTTTCTGGCTTAGCGCATCATGTGAAGATGTTTCATTTATATAGTTCTTTTACTGAAGGATAGATGTATGTAGGATACTACACGGGCCAGGGAGCCTTGAATTGCCTTCTCAGATACCGTACTTCATTTCCAAATTGTTTTCTTCTCAGAACATGGGAAATCTCTAATCACAAATCGTATTATAGATTCTGACACATCCAAGTCCAATCAATAATTTACTTCTTTGTGATGGTGATGACAAATGAATCATCATCAGTTCTGAGCTTCTTCTTTTTAAAAAAGATTTATATGCAAGACATTCCTTTTTCCCTCATCTAATTTAGAACCCATCAGCATAGTTTTTAAAAAAGGCCTCTAAGCTACTTTCATGATCTTTATTCTGAATCCTTTCCAATGTGGCAATATTGTGTTTGAGCTGTGGTGATATGGTCTAAGAAGATGCAAAATATAAACCTTGTGTCTCTTGCAAATATTGTTGCTAGAACACAAAATGACCCTACAAAACTATCATAAGGGTTCATTTATTTATTTATATGATTTATATGGCCACCCATCTTATTAGTTCTCTGGGTGGTTTAAAACAACCATAAAGCCAATAAATAAAACAATAGTAAAAACAATAAACGAAAACCCATGTCCCACAGCAGAGTCAGATTCACTTACCCTCCTTCCATGTCTTCTATCTTGCAATAGTAATAGCACTTAGACTTATATACTGCTTCACAGTGCTTTACAGACCTCTCTTAAGAATCAGCCTATTGCCCCCAACAATCTGGGTCTTTGTTCTACCGACCTTAGAAGGCTGGACAGCTGAGTCAACCTTGAGCTGATGAGAATTGAACTGTCAGCAGAAGAAGCCTGCAGTATTGCATTCAAACCACTGTGCCACCACGGCTCATGCTAGGGCTTCAGTAAAAAGCCAGGTCTTAATGGCCTTCTAAAAGGCTAGAACATTCGAAGCCTTGTCAAATGGGAGGGTGTTCCACAAGGTAGGGGCAGCTATAGAAAAGAATGCTTCCGAGCTTCTACTAGATGGCACGATTTCAGGGAGGGGAACTGGGCTGTGCCTAGCTTATCTGGGACAGTACTTCCTCTCTGTTAGCCTTACAACCTATTCCAGACAAGAAACACACCAGAAATACCAATGCTAACTTTATTGTAGGGTTACATTCAGTGGTGGGATTCAGATAGTCCGTACCGGTTTGGACGAACCGGTTATTAAATTACCCCCCCCCCCCAGCTATCAAAGTGGATCCTGGGAGCTGCGCTGCAATGGAGAAACAGACAACAGAGCAGCTGGCACAAGGGAAGGAGGAGGCTGCTTTCCCTCTTTCTTTTCCCTGCTCCTCCTTCCGTCATGCTGGCTGCTCTTTTTCCCGTTTCTCCATTGTAGCGCAGTGCCCAGGATCTAATTTGATAGCGTGTGTATGTGTGTGTGTGTAATTTAACAACCGGTTCGCTCACATGTGCAGCAGAGCTGGAGAACAGGAATGGGCCACGCCTCCCATGACAACCTGACCCTGGGTGAATTGGTTGTTAAATTATTTGAATCCCACCACTGGTTACATTAGCAAAATCCTTTTTTAATGGGTTTTTTTTTTGTTTTATTTATATAACATGTAAAAATTTAATTTCAATCAAACAGTGTGTTGTCTGGGTACACTTATATTTTAACAATCATAATCAAGATGTTTACAATACTATTCATCACAATAATATTAATTCTATAATAACAATAATATTCAACTTATCTACTTTAACAAATCTCCTTTATAACATTTGTCTTTTTTATATCCCCATATTTCTAACTTCTATTTTTATTATTTAACCATTGGTAAAATAAGTACCATATCAAGAAATATTCAGTTTTTTCTTTTTCTTTAATTGTAAGTGTTAATCATTTCTGCAACCCCTTTTCATTCAAAATATATTTATATCTTACAATTTTTTCCATGTTAATAACATTAGGATGTATCAATGCTTCCATTGTGGAAAGCCAAACTGGAATTTTCAGATAATGTTGTTCTTTAACAATGATAACAATGCCTTTGAAAATAGCTATGTATTTTATTCTTTCTATAACATAAGAAAACATGCCAATCTAATTGAAGGTCGTGTCCCTCTAAGGTCAATAGTCTTTTATGCCTTACATTAATATATTCTTTCACTCATGTAAGTACCGAGGCCTGATAATACAATTCCCAATCTGGCAACCCAAAGCCCCCTCTTTTTTTGAAGTCTTAAAATATTCATCTTTATAGTAGCTATTCTTCCTGTCAATGACAATTGCAAATTTTTCCATTTCTCCAAATCTAATTTGAGTTGTTGCATCAGTTTCATATAATTATCCTCTTTAATCGTTGCACAGTTTGATGTTAGTTGTATCCCTAAGTGCTTTAATTTCTTGACTAGCTGTACATCAATTTTTTCCTCAACACTCTTTTCTGAATAACTAAGATTTTTAACTAAAAAAATTGTATTTTCTTTGTTTATTTTCAATCCTGCAACTTCCCCGTATTCTTCTATCTTTTTAATTAATTTCGGTCCAGTTTCTAGTGGGTCTTCTAATATAAAAACCAAATCATCTGCAAATGCCTGTAACTTATATTTCTCTTTTTTTATTTTCATTCCTTTTATTTCTTCATCTTGTCTAATATTTCTTGTTAACACTTCCAAAGTCAGTATAAATAGTAGGGGGATAGTGGACATCCCTGTCTTGTCCCTTTTTTAATATCAAAATTCTCTGTCATGTGCCCATTTATCATCACCTTAGCTGATTGTTTGTGATATATTGCTTTAATCATATTGATAAATCTCTCTCCAAAGTCCATGCATTTTAATTGTAATCACATAAATTACCAATTAATGTTATCAAATGCTTTCTGTGCATCTAGAAAGATCAACACCATTTGTTTTCTAAGATATATTTCATAATAGTCCAATGCGTTTAAAATCATTCTCATATTGTTTTTAATCTGCCTCTTTGGCAAAAATCCATTCTGATCTACATGTATAAATTCATTCAAAAACCGTTTTAATCTCTCTGCTATTATTGAAGCATATATTTTATAGTCTGCATTCAATAAGGATATTGGCCTATAATTCTTCATATGCATTAAGTCTGAATCATCTTTCGATATGAGAGTAATGTTTGCTCCCATCCATGAATCTGGTACTTTTGCTTCTAGTAGAACGTCATTGTAAACTTCCAACATAACTGGGCCTAATATATCTTGTAAGTGTTTATAAAATTCTGCTGGTAGTCCATCAGGCCCTGGGGTTTTATTATTCTTTTGTCTCTTAATCTCTTCTGTCAATTCTATCATAGTTATTTGCTCATTCAACATAACCTTAACTCTTTTGGGTACCTTAGGAAGTTCAGATTGTTCCAGATATTGTTTTATTCTATTTTCTGAGATTTTCTTCTCGTCGTATAGTTTCCCATAATACTCTTGAATTATTTTTTTAAATCCTCATTTCTCATCTATTAATCGATGTATCAGGTTTTTTTTCTTTCTCTTTTTTCAATTTATATGCCAACCATCTTCCTGTTTTATTCGCATTTTCAAAAAAGTTCTGTTTCACACTTGATTTTTTTTTGTGCCAGTTCTTCTTTTTCCAATAGGTTCAATTTATGCTTTATTAAGTCCATTTGATTTTTCAAATTCTTTTTTTTTGTGGTTCTTTCTGTAGTTCTAATTCTACTCGTTTATGTTCTTCTTCTAACATTTTTTTATTTTGTTTCTACTTCTTGTTTTTCTTTCCCATGTAGGTTATGATTAATCCCCAGACATATGCTTTAGTGGTATCCCATACAGTTTGCAAGGAAGTCTCTTCTTTCCTGCTCTCTCTAAAATAAAGTCTAGTTCTTTTTTCATAGTTTGTATAAATTCCTTATCTTGCAATATTCCTCGGTTCAATGTCCATCTCAATTTTCTTTTTTATCCTTTCCGTACAACTTTTATTGGATTATGATCTGCCCAAACATTGGATTCTATTTCTATCTCTTGAACACATGTTTTCAATTATGATGGCATACATACCATATCTATCTTTGACCAAGATTTATGTCTATTTGAATAGAATGAGTACTGATTTTTCTTGGGGTATGTTTCTCTCCATACATCTTGGGATCCTATTTCTTTCATCATTTTTTTAAAAAAATTTAAGGAGTGTTTTCCTAGCGTTTTTACCTGTTTTATTACTCTTATAATCAAATTCTGCATCTACAATTGCATTGAATCCCCTACCACACAAATATTTTCATATTCTAATTCTATAATTTTCTTCTAGAGTTTTCCATAAAATTCCATATTATTTGGTGTATATATCGCTATCAACAGCATCTGCCTATTATTCATTGTTCTTTCATCTTCAACTGCAAAAATTTGTCTAGCATTTATTGTTTCTTTAATATATAGAGCCACACTCCTTTTCTTTTGCTGTGCTAATGAAAAATATAATTTCCCAATTTTGGGATATTCCAATAATTTACTGTATTACTTTTTTGTTACAGCCTCAAACCCTCACAGCTTCAACCTCAAACTGTCTAGAGTGAACCTCATCCCATTCCTAAGAGGTCCGTAAAGGGGGTGTGCATAAGCGCACCAGCATGCCTACTATCCCTGTCATATTGTCTTCATTTATCTGTACTTACTTCCTTTGTTCATGTTTATACCTATACCTGCTATCTTGTACATGTTTGACAAACAAAATATTTTTTCTAATTTATTAAAGATCCTTTTCCTTTTCATGGATGAATTTAGTCCATTTATATTAATTGATAATAATTTTGTTTCTTCTTCCATTGTTTACTTATAGATAGGTTTTGTTGTTCTAGTTGTTCTTACTTCTCTCTGTTCTTTTGCTCTTGTTCCTTCTCGTTCCCTTCTTTCTTTTTGCTCTGTTTCAGTTTCTTCTTGTTGTGTGCTTCCCTCTTCTAACGATTCTTCTTGTTTTTTTATCATCTATTTCCTCTCTTCTTCCTTCTTCCTCATATGATGCAAAATACTGGTAGTAGGACTGGTAGTCTGCTTTATCTATTATATACAATCTATGTCTTTTTTCCATCCTGGTCACCAATATTCCCTTGGATATCAGCCATCTAAAATTTACTTCATGCTTAATTAATTGTCTTGTCAAGAATTGATACTGTTTCCTTCATTGAGCTACGCAAGGCCCTTCACCACAACAAGGCAGTAATCCATGAAGGGGTCAAATACTGTATCTGTCTCTTTTTGCCTGCCAGGAAGAAGATCTTTCTTATTGCACACTCCATACACAAGTGTACTAGAAATAGGCAGATAGACACATACACATATACATATAGATATATGGAGTGGAGGTAGAGAGAAAGATCTTTGGATTCTCTTGCTATAATTTATTTTTTCCTTCTGTTTTGGAAAACTCTCAAAATCAGTTTTGAGAAAGACCTACGATTTGCCTTGCCTTGAATTTTGACTAGAATATAATAAGCTGCTTAAGTGGGAACAATCAGAATGACAGCTGAAATCTAACTAAACTTTTTAGTGAGGTCGTTGAAATATACACTTTCTATCCATCTTTTAAGGGCTAAAAAGAGATATGTTTATTGTCAGTAATTAGAAGTGAAGTGATTACCATTTCAAGACAATTTCATACTTCTGAATCAATTTGAAATTCATTTTAGAATGGCATTCCTAATTCCTGAAAATGTGTGTTTTCTGTGAAATACTGCCCTGCCAGAGGGTTGCAAACAACCATCTACATCTTCAAAATGTTTGAGCTTCTGAATTTCCTACTGCCGATGGTCCTTTACAATCATAATGGGATATTAATTGTGTGGGCAATGAATGAAACAATTTGGAATAATTTAGGAAAGCATCATTAGCTGTGTAAGATAGATGGCCGTCTCAGGCCCCGCAGACTCCTTGAAAACAGTATCTGTTGAACCAAGACTTACTGTGAACCACTGCTTGCAGTGAAACTCAAATCCAGTTGCTCAGTTCAAGAGCAAAGTGCTGCATTGCAGCTCTCTGTCTGCTTTGTAGAAATTGTTGTTGGCACTGACCATCCAGAGTGGCTTCGCACTAGCAAGCTATTTTTAGCTTCATCATGCAGTTCTGTTATCAACTCTTTTTAAAACAATAAATGAATAAACGAATATATATCAACAACTTCCTTTTGGAAATGTAAGCTTATCAGATGGCTCATGTGTTGAATTCCTATTGTCCTCAGAGCTCCCAATTGAGTGGTGTTTACTCTTTACATACGTGTAATGCTTTTTGAGATATATGGTTCTTATTTTGAAAAATTGCCTACCCCTAGTCTTTAGTTCTGGACTCCACTGAGGCTTTATGCAGCGTTTGAGATGAAGGAATGGAAGGATATGTTGGAATTATTTGGCTAAAGAGTGTCGTTGAAATTCACTTGACTATGATATTCCGAGAAGATGAGAATGTGTTAAAGGAAATCATGAACATTTGATATATAACCCTGAGAAATGTTTGATACTTCATTGTTAGACAACCATGGCAACATTTGTTGTGTGTTTTTCTAAGTTGTAGTACAAAATAAAAAGAGGAATTTGCAGCAAAATATCATTCCTTTCTATATAACTATGTGCTTTTCTTTTTCTTTTTTATTATATATTTTGCACTTTTACTGGTTTTATTGTAATCTACCTAGAGTCACACAAAAGTGAGATGGACAGTTACGTATATAAATTGAGTCAGCATTAAACAACACCCAGCCAGCCAGCCAAGCAACCAGCCATCATACATTCTTCAAGTATATTTTTCAATCTCAGTATTAGGCAGCTAGTATCAATCTATGGACAGCTGAGAATGAAACTATGATAACACATTACATCCAACTCTCAATCCTTTGAATTGCAAAGATCCATATTAAAAGTGCCATGGGCCACTAAGAATAGAATAATCTCTATATTAGCAGTTTTGCAATGTTTTGTACATATGGAGCACTGCAGCTGCAATCAATTGGTCTTTGTGGCTACATTCTTATCTGTAATATAGTTTCTAGTCTGCAGTTGAGTTAGACAGGGGTGAAATGCTACCGGTTTACTCTGGTTCAGGAAAACCAGTAGTGATAAAAACTACCAGTGTGGGTGAACAGGTAGTTTAAAAAAGCTACTGGTTCATTTGAATTGGTAGTTTAAAAAGCTATCAGTTCCTCCAAATGGGTATTTCCATTCCATCCTGCTTTCTAGCAAAGCTAAACTGCGGGGCACAGCTGATCCCCCCCCTCGCTGTTCTACTTACCTTCCCACGCCTCCTTTTGGCATGTACTGCACTTGTGCACGCGCACAGCACATACCAAAAGGAGGCTTGGGAAGGTAAGTAGAACAGCGAGGGGGGATCAGCTGTGCTGCGCGGTTTAGCTTTGCTAGAAAGCAGGAAATTCAATGTTTAGAGATTATGATTTGCTTCTGTGCCTGAATATGAAGCTTGATGTTCGTGTGAGTTCAAGTTTTACAAGTTTTAAATCTAATCTGTTTAAAAAATCTTCAGTGGTTTTGTCCTAAAAATCAGGCATTTTAAAAAAGATAATACCTCACCATATTATTTACAGATGTTAACATTGTTTTAATTAAGCAAATTGTCTGCAGATTTGACAGAAAATCATTTTGACAATGATTTTATACATTGTTGATATTTCCAGGATAGGACAACTACAGTTATTTACATTTATATTCAGATAATATTGGCAGGTTCAATATTTTCCTTGCAAACCTGATCTAAAGAGAATAGCAAACATTATATGAATATTCCAAGAAATGGGGCTGTAGTGGAAATGCTCTCTTCTGGACAGTTAATTATCTGAAGATTCAAGTAAGTCAAGGAACACATAAAGTTGCTTTATGGTATGTCAGCCTTTGTCCATCTAGCCCAATATTTTTCATTCAGTTTCTCCCTATTGATTAGGAATCAGTAGCCTGCACAGTTAAATATTAATTATAACTTGTAAAAAAAGTAATTCTAAATCTGTCTTGATATAGTTCTTCTAGAGCAGGGGTGTCAAAGTCAATTTGACTGAGGGCTGCATCAGGATTGTGTTTGACCTTGGGGGGGTAGGGGGGGGCGTGGCCAGGGTGGGCATGGCCAGTTTGACAACACTAGTTTCAGGGGCACCTGGCCTGTGGAGGCCCAAGTGCTATACCAGTGAAAACAGGCTCCCAATCTCCATTTTTTGCTGGGACGGCCTTCTGTAACCCTCTGCCTGTGAAAAAGGAGCTCTGGAGGGCCACATGCTGTCCTCCAAGCTCTGTTTTCACTGGCAGAGAGTTGCAGGAGGCCATCCCAGCTGAAAACAGAGATGGGAGCCCGTTTTCGCTGGCAGAGTCACTGCATGCTGGTCCTTTATTGTTTCCAGGATGGGCCTGCGGGTGACCAGATCTAGCTTGCGGGCCTTGAGTTTGACACCCCTGTTCTAGGGAAAGCCTAGGTTTCCTATAGGAACGAGCAAAAAAATGCCTGACCACTTGCAAGTAGCTACACCCTGACCTCTTTTTCAGTTGTAGAATAAAGACAGAAATACATATTCTGTAATCTCAAGTGAGGATTTTTAAAAATGTGAGTGGAAGATTTATTGATTAATTGATTGATTGATGGCAATTGATGCAGAAGCAAGTCAAAAACCCTTTGACCCAGACTGATTCAAGGAAAGTTGGGCTACTTCCAGACGATCTGACTGCAATAATTTGGGCAATTCCCCCAACAGCTCTAGCTCTGATCTCTCTGACTATGGGTCAGTTGTTTTCATTTAGTATTTAAGATAATAGCTACACTGAAATGTTCAATATTCTTATGGAACCACAAATGAGAGAGTTGTGGTTTGTCTGATGATTTAGCATATTTTTCTAGGATAAGAAGAAGCCTCCACAAGCCTAATGTGCTCCTTATTCTGTTGCTGAAGGTTTTCCTCAGTCTTCTGTATGAATTTGCCAATTACTTATACAGCACTGAGCATTTGCATTCCAATAGCTTTAATTAAGTCATCTGTTCATATTACCAATTTGTTAACATTAGAAAGGCAAGGTTTTGCTGATGTAGAGGCTAGTATGCTGAACAACATGGTAATTAGTGGATGCTCTAAGGTCACAGGGAAATGATGCAACAGATCTATAGATTTCCAATAGTTAGTATTTCATGGTGACCCTCAAGACAGCTACATTTATAAAAATGTAGCTTTATAGTTTTATAGTTTTATACATTGAAAGAATTTGGAGCATTGACATGGGGGAGGAGAATGGCTTATATAGTATGTATTTAATCAAGACCATACTCGAAGGAATATTTTCCTTTGAGTCCTCAACTTACAATAGCAATAGTTTAGACCGTATTTTTCAGCATATAAGGCACACTTTTTTCCCTCCTAAAAGAGGCTGAAAATTTGGGTGCGTCTTATACTCCGAATGTAGCTTTTCCGAAGCTTTTTTTTCAGCCCTAATGAGGCGCTAGTGAGTGAAGCGCTTTGGCTGCGCCTTCCGACTCTCAGCTGTGAAGTTTTTTTTCAGCCCTAACGAGGGCTAGCGAGTAAAGCGATCTCCGTGTTTTTCTCATTGCTTCTCTCTTCAAAGATCAGTTGTGCTTTAGAAGCTGTTTTTTTATCCCAAGCAGGGGATAAAAATCAACACTCTAATGTGCTGAACCCAGGGGTGAAATGCTCCCGGTTCAGACCGGATTGGGCAATGCGTTAGCAATGGCAGTGGGTAGTTCGGAAAACCAGTAGCAAAAATCCCTGCCGCCCCCACCCCCAGTATATACTGCTTCATAGTGCTTTGTAGCCCTCTCTAAGCAGTTTACAGAATCAGCATATTGCTCTCAATAATCTGGGCCCTCATTTTACCCACCCTGGAAGGATAGAACTGAGCCCAAAATTTCTGTTGTTAAGTGAGACAGTTGTTGTGAATTTTTCCCGTTTCATGACCTTTCTTGCCAGAGTTATTAAGCGAATCACTGAAGTTGTTAAGTTGGTAACATGTTGTTAAGTGAATCTGGCTTCCTCATTACATTTTTTTATCAGAAGATCATAAAAGATGATCACATGATCCTGGGATACTACAATTGTTATAGATATAACTCAAGAGTCTGAATTTTGATCATGTGACCATAGGGATGCTGCAATGGTCATGAGTCTGCAATGGTCTTCAGTCACTTTTTTTCAGTACCATTGTAACTTTGAACAGCTACTAATTAAACTGTTGTAAATCAAAGACTACCTGTACTTGTATATTAATCCTTTAGCTAATGAATTCTTGGCTGAGTCAGTCAGTATATTGTTAACTTACATATTATTTCATTTCTAAGTAATGAAAAGGCTCTTAGATACTTATATATACCCAGAGTTCAGTTTACCTGGATCACTTGAAAGCCAGGACAATTCTATGCTATGAACTTTGTTTTACTGGCATATACAAGTGGAGCACCTATGTTTTTAGTCTAAAATAGTTTTACAGACTAACTTCTTTTCTTCTTCTTTCCACCTCCTTGCCTTGATTAACTGGCAAAAGGGGAAGAGATGACACAACTCAGTCCATCAGTTATGTTTCTAGAGTCATCCTGGTTCTCATTAAAGCACATAGGCAGAATTCTACTGGCTACTCATATCTAAATCTTATGTCTCCCTGCACAGGAGAGAAGATAAAGGGAAATATCCTCTATTGGCATTTTTTAAATTACCGTATTTGTCGGAGTATAAGACACAGATTAGTTTTTGGGGAAAAAAACAGGAAAAAAAATCTGCCTACCAGGTATTTATCTTGCTAGCATCCTTAGTCTGGTCAGCTTCAGCACATTAGTTTGCTGGTTTTTTATCCCCTACTTGGGGATAAAAAACAGCTTCCAAGGCACAGCTGAGAGGAAGCAGCAATGAGAAAAGCAGGCAAAGCACAGGGAGATCGCTTCCCGATCTGATATTAATAAAAGACAAGGTCTTCTCAGTGGCTGCACCAGGAATGGAGAATTTATTGACAAGATGGGTCCCTCTATTTTTAATGTATTAGCAGGCCCAAAAAAAAAGATTTTGCTTAAGCTGGACAACAATTGGTTTATTTCTGAGCCAAGAAGATGTGGTTTCATTATTGAATTGGGTTAAGGATTTTCTGTCTTCACTGTGAGTTGTATTGTGTTGGGGAGGGTGCACTGAGAGAGCTCCACCAATCTCATTGTACATATGTTGTGCACTGACAATAAAGATTTGAATTTGAATTTAAATTATGTTTTAATACCGTCTTCAATTTGGTGGGGCTTTTATTTTACCTTTTTTATTATTAGTCATACTGAGTACTACTCTTAAGTAGAAAGAAGTGTGATGATATAAAATATATAAGGAACCCTTTCATTAAGAAATTTTAAACAATAAAAGCAGACAGTCTAGTGTGAATGGAAAAGGGAACAGCCAAGTCTCAGGGTTTGAACATTATAGTGATTTCAAATGATCACTATAAAACTCAGATTCTAACTGCATTATCCACAGACTGACACAAGGGGGAGACACCAGAATGCTATCTGTTTAGAAACTAGACGTATTTGGGCTTCTTTATAAACAAACCAGGGGAGTCATACATTGGATCACCAATAACAAATACATTTCACAGGAAGGTGCATGCTGTGGAAATGGAAAGAAGGGAGGGAGGGAGGGAGGGAGGGAGGGGTTGGCACTTTGTACATTTGTTGGGAGTTGACTTCATCATGCTGCTGAAAATTGAAATCCCAACAATTCTAGAGGATGTCAAGTGGAGACAGAATGGCATGGTGATATTAGGTGATATTTTGTATTTGCCCTAGAAGAGTCCAGATTGCTTACAATTAATAAATAATTATTAAATGGCCCTATATTTACAGGATTGGGGATTCATCCCCTCCGAGCATTGCGGTGAGTCAGGACTGTGGTGACGTAGAGAGTTCATGGGTGTGAGTCACAAAGGGATTTCTTTCATTAGGCAAATTTTGTTGCTTTTCCCCTTCAACCCCCAGAGTTGCTTAGTTAGTTATCAGTAAGGGAAAACTACATATTAGCGAAGATTAAATGTCTAGCAGGTATTGATGGCCTGCAAAGACAAAAGACAGAAGTAATTATTTGGTTGGAACTTCACTAGAAAAATGTATTACCTTACAAATTGCAAGAATAAATACAGTAGGAAGAGGTAGCTTCTTTTCCAAGTGATAATTATAAAATGTGGGTCAATCACAGAACACTCCCTTCATGACAACATTAGAACCTGAGGTCATAATTTTAAACTAAATGAAGTGAGGTTCTACTTCTCAGGTTGACCATTTTGTTTCACATGGTGTATATTTACAAAACTCTTCTCCCAGAGTCCTCATTTCCCATCTTGCAACTCCAGCACTCATAGCTGCTTTTTTCTAGGTTTTTTGCGGGGTGGGGTGGGGGTAGGTGGTGGGACTTCCATTATAATATATAGTCCTTGGATTCCTTGCAATTTTCTATCCAAGCACTGACGCTGCTTAGCTTTCAAGATCAGCCAAGACCAGTTACAGTAGAACTTCTGGTCACGAACGCTTCTGACCACGACAAAATCGGGTTCCGACCAAAAAATTCACAATTTTTTTTGCGCAGCCGATTTCCCCTTCCACACCAATTTCTTTTGTAAGCGCCAAATTTCCAAAATTAGGTTTGGGTCACAACCAAATCGGTTTGCGACCAAAGTTATGGAACGAATTATGGTCGTGACCAGAGGTTCTTCTGTATATCTCACTGCCTACCATTGGCTATATGTTATTATTATGCAATTATTATAATATACCGTATGGCCTATATAGCCTAAGGCAGCAGTTTCCTTGTCCGCACATTTTGGACAAGTGCTCTAAAATATCTGGAATAACTAGATAACTTCCTTTTGAATATACTGCTGTCAGAATCAATAGAGTTAGCGATGGCTTACTTTTAAATGTAGCTATTTATTTATCAGGTTTTTATAGTAACTCAGTTGCGTTTGTCTTAATTATCTCCATAATTGCTTCCAAGAGGTTATTCCAGGCAGCAATGTGTTGTTGTATGGAACTGATGGAATTGTCAGAATGAAAAAAGCAGCACTGAGGCATTGAGTTACAAGCTCTATCGCTTTGGGCATGAGTTCTACACAGGACTTGCATCATGAGGCTGCAATTTTCCTTCCTCAGTCACACCTCCCTTGCCTCTGTATACACACCACTACATCCACATATCCTTTTCTCCTTACTATTTTTAAAAAATCTTCTAACCTAGAAATTGGATATTTATTGAGAATTTATAAATTAAATGGGGATGCAGTGGTGCAGAGGCTTAATGATGCTGGATGTGCAAGCAATTGCCAGCATTTCAGTGGTTCGAGTCCAGCTCTGCAGGACAGGGTGAGCTCCGCTTGGTGTCTAGCTCCTGCCTACCTAGCAATTTGAAAGCATTGTTTGCAAGTAGATAAATAGGTACCGCTATTTGGGAAACTTCTAGCTGCGTTCTGTGTGGGGAGCTGGAACCGGTGCTGCATCTGCCCAGATGCGATTGGTGGAGGAATGGTGGAGGAAAGTCCTGGATGAGCCAACTTCCTCTGAGAACATTGCAGGCCAGCCGATTTGAAGCAAGATTGCCTCTTATGGTACACCAGTGCAACGAACAGTCTAGCTGACACTAGCGACTTTTGGCTTCTAGGACTTCTACTCTGGGCAAAACATTGTAGCCTCCCTGGCCTTGTAATGCCATGTGATAGATAGATAGATAGATAGATAGATAGATAGATGATAGATAGATAGATAAAAATAAATTAAATATTTTGCCTATGTTGCAAATTTATTCTGTGACACATGGGCATCCTTTATAAGTGCACATTTTGCATGAGATTATATTCAGATTTGTTTGTTTAGACAGTTGAATAGCAAAATAAATTAGTGTTTACTACTTTTTCCTTTTCTTGACAGGTAGAGATAAATGATGCTCTGCTTCAACATCTTTGTATCAAGGTACTCCCGTACCAAATCGTGTTTTTTGTCTCTCCTTGTGGCAGAGAGACATTGTGAGGAAATGCTGGTGATCCATTATTTGTATTTGAATAGAAAATCCAATTTAGCCCATTAGAGTGGGGAATTTTTCACCATAATTGCTCAATGAAGCATTAATTTGTCATTGAGTTGCAACAGCACTTGGTTTTCTTAAAGGTTCTCTCTCAAGCCCTGTTCAGGCATTTATTAAATGGAGAATAAATATACTGGATAAGGGGAGGAAAAAAGAGTGTCACATTTACTGATTCAATCTGTGATTGTCAAGCCTTTAAAGCCATTGTGTTCATAAGGCCTATAAATATGAAACTCTAAACAGAGGGAGACTCTTCGGGGTGCATTTCCTCTAAAGCAGGGGTGGGGAATGATGGCCCTTTTATGACTTGTGGACTTCAACTTCCAGAATTTTGAGCCAGCATCATTTCCCACTTGGGCTCTAGAAGGTAGGTGCTCCTCTAGAGCTTTTGAATATCTCCATTCTGTCATTATATCACTCTGCCTTTTATTGGGATGGGCAAACATATCATCAAAATGGGTGGAGTTAATTTCTTAGGCAATGTTGAAGCTTTGTGAAGGAAAGATTTAAGAGACAAGTTGGGTGCATGGGGCTTTAATTTAATGTACTATTTTCTCCTTTATTATAAACAAGTAATGTGGAAAATCAGAAACTCTTGGCTGAGTAAATTCTGTAAAATGGGAGCATGAGAGGGATATGTGACTCATAGCCATGACTTTCCCCATCTTGCCTTTCATTCTCTGTAAGAAGGAAGGAAGGAAGGAAGGAAGGAAGGAAGGAAGGAAGGAAGGAAGGAAGGAAGGAAGGCAGTTCATGTGATTTTAAAGAAGGACAGAACAACAACAATGTTGTAACTCGTTTAGCATTTTACAAGTTGGAGCCAGGGGTGTTATTTGGCAGGTTCTGACAGGTTCTGGAGAACCGGTAGTGGAAATTTTGAGTAGTTCGGACAACCGGCAAATACCACTTCTGGCTGGCCCCAGAGTGGGGTGGGAATGGAGATTTCGCAATATCTTTCCCCTAGAGCAGGGTGGAAATGGAGATTTTGCAGTATCCTTTGCCTGCCACGCCCACCAAGCCACGCCCACAGGACTGGTAGTCACTGGTTGGAGCCCCAGAATCTCGTGAGAAAATTGCCAATTATTAAAACAGAGAAATTATAATGCAGTTTAAAACAACTGATAAAATTTAATTCAAATGTTTGGCTTTTTTTATTTGGACAAAAATAAAAGTACCCCAAGTAAAACCATTTTTGAAATGTGTTTTAAGAGAGCTATTTTAATTTAATTAATGAAAAAAAATCTTTAGGTTAATTGCCTCACATTAATGTGAGGATTTTATGCATGCAGGCATCTTTTACTTATATCTCAACCGTTTGATCTACACAATTCAAAAAGGGATAATAAAGAAATGTTACATCATGTGCAGAATAATAATTAGAGATTTTAGCATGTTTTTTCCTAGACTGTGCACCACTATAAACATATTTGACATTAGGCCCACGAAAGTATTTGCCACGTTTTAGAACTCTCTGAAATCTGCCTTGTTTTACTAGTCATTAAAAAAAACAAAAGGAAATTAAAAAGAAAACATTATAGGACATTAATCTAGACAATTCTATCTACTTAAGCAGTGAAATGACACAAGAGGAAAACCTAGTCCTAAGTATTTTAATTTACAATTTAAATATATGATATTCTAAACATCTTGAATATTTTATTTTTGTAGAGGTTTTCTCCTCTTAACGTTCTTTAGTCAAGTTAATTTTATGTCTGAAGGAGAAGGCTGTTAGCAAAGGGTCTTCTGATTAGCTCTGCAGTGTAATCTTTTCCTCTTCCATGTGTGGGTGGATCCTGGTCAGCTCAAGTAGCCATAGTGGACAATGACAGAGGTGGGGTCCTTGGGTTAGGGGTGTCAAAAAAATTCAAGACCCACCAATGTTATTGTTCTGTGAACTACAGATGAGAAATAGCATCAGGAAATTATTAGTCTACATATACGCTGTCTCTTTCTTCTGACTAAATAGGAAAGAAAAGATGTGATGATAATTTCTGGTAGCAAACATAATAACTGGCATTCATAATAATGATGCCATAGAATGTAATGGACCTTGAAGATCATTTTATCCAAGCCCTTGCAGAGTGCAGGAATCCATTACTCTAGCGTCCCTGACAGATGGCCATTCAGCCTCTCCAGAGTGTATCACCTCCTGAAGATGTATAATTGCTGAATAGCTCTGACCAATAGGAACTTTTATTTGTGCAACTGGACAAATTTCTTTGTAGTTTATCCTACAGTATTTCTTGTATTGCCTTTTGCATCAATTTCAACTGTTCTGTTCTGTCTTTTACATCATAATCTTTTAGATACTTGAAAACATCTCCCTTATCTCTCTGCCTAAATTATTATTCATATTTCCCCCCCCGTCCCTTATTTATCATCTTGATAGTTCTCCTTTGGACATATGTGGGTTAGCAAATGTACTTCCTAAATTGTGATACCTAGAAAGGTAGAAGAATATTTTAGGTACAACCAAAGCAGGGCTGAGTTCTACATTTTTTTTACTATTGGTTCTGTGGGCGTGGCTTATTTTGTGGGTGTGGCTTGATGGTCATGTGACTGGGTAGGCATGGCCAACTCAATGTCACTCACGTCAAGGGGTGCATTGCCTGGCCATTCCCCTCCCAGTCATTCCTTGTAACATCCAGTTTCAACGTATCTATAGTTCTGTAAAAATGTTGTTCACCTTTTTTCAACTTTATTATCTACATACTATAGATGCACTTTCATGGACCACTGAAAGGAGGAAATGGCTCACATGCTTTGCCCAAGAGTGTGATAGGCAACAGGCTTTTAAGGGGCTGCCAGAAAGAAGGGTGGGCAAAATATTTTCCAAAGCACCAGAAGGCAAAACAAGAAGCAATGGATGGAAATTGAACAAAGAGAGAAGCAACCTAAAACTAAGGAGAAACTTCCTGACACTGTGGACCAATATAGGTGTATAAATATTTCAGTCATAATTTCACATATAAAATAACCATTCATGTAATACAACCTGTATATTGTTCAAAACAGTCATTAGTATTATGGCTGATGTTTGACAGCAAGCCTAAAAGTCAAAGATTACAAGAGTGCTTCTTTCTCTGTATGTATACAAAACATCACATACCAGGAATAGCATATTAAGATGGACTTATGCCGTGGTGGGTTTCAAATTTTTTTACTACTAGTTCTGTGGGTGTGGCTTGGTGGGCGTGGTGTGGCGGGCGTGACAGGGGAAGGATACTGCAAAATCCCCATTCCCTCCCCACCCACTAACCTGTTCTGGGAAGGAATCAAACTCCCCCCTCTTCATTTCCCCAAATAAAATATTACTCATAAGAAAAGCAAGGAAAAATCAAGCTGCTAACAAGGAACCTGCCTGATACTCACTCCACATTCCTGCCAGCTGCATAAAGGAGCTGTTTTCGTAAGAAGAAAAGAAGCTACCAGTGCTTAGAGATACTAGAAAGTGAAAGCCGGAAGTTCAGTTCCATTTACAAGCAGGCAGAAAACTCATTCAAGACAGGATATTTCACAATGGAAATCGCCCAAATCTTTTTAGAAACACGAAGTCCATGTTGCACAAACCCCAAAACTTCAAAAACATAGAACCATATAAGAATCCCTCCTCTTATCCAGTTCATTGTTCAGCTGACTCAGAAACGAACCGCTTAATGTCACTTCACTTCTACAAGCAAAAACCTCCTTCCAGCAGCTGCTTTTTGGCCTGTCAATTTAAAGGAAGGACAGCATCCTTCCTCCCCCATTTCTTCGTTGCCAAGTGATCTCCTGGCTGAGAAGCAAATCCAATTTTTTCCTTCTAGCCGATCTGTTGGGAGACTTCTTGGCTTCTCAACTTAAAGTGACCGTATCTTGTCTTTTTTCTCTCTTCTTTGTCAAGTGAGCCCTGATTATTTCCTTCTAGCCAATGAGCTGGGAGTCGGGAGGCAGCGAATAGATTGGGGGGCAGGGTCAGGCAGAGGTGGTATTTACCGGTTCTCCAAACTACTCAAAATTTTCACTATCGGTTCGCAAGAACCAGAGAGAACTGGTAGCAACCCACCACTAGACCAAGGCACAGAGAAGGGAGTGATAGCACTTCCTGATCTTTGCATTACGATTCTGTTGATTCAGTTTAGGATTGTATTGGGTTTTTTTAGTAAATGTATCATCCTTTGTCTCACATTCAGTTTCTGATCATTCAAGACATAGAGATCCTTTGCCCTGCCCCTGCCATACCAACATTACTGCCCCATATGATTCTCCCATTCCCTGTTCATTCATTTTATTTTTCCCATGAAAATGTAGGAATTTGCATTTATTTATTTATTTGTCCACCCAATTCACAAAAATATAACTCTGGGCAGCCTACAGTTGTAAAAATCAATCAATGCCATAACAAGACAGCAGTAATGAGAACAAATAACAAAATCAGAACATAATCACATAAACAGCATGTCCCAGGACAAGCACACCTAATGTCAATGACCCAAATGCCCTAGACAAACTCCTGGTCTTGAACCTTTCTTGAAGGCTGACAGGGTTGGAACCGGTCAAATATTTTTGGGAGCTCATTCCACAGAGGAGGCACTATGTTCCTGTTGAAATTAATCTTGAATAATTTCTGTTCATTCTTGTAGCTTGCTGAGATCCCCTTGGATCTGCATGGCATCCTGTAAAGTGTTAGCT
The DNA here is from genome assembly GCA_022577455.1 of Arizona elegans. Classification (NCBI taxonomy): domain Eukaryota; kingdom Metazoa; phylum Chordata; class Lepidosauria; order Squamata; family Colubridae; genus Arizona; species Arizona elegans. The sequence goes on along the minus strand of JAKOOJ010000002.1, from coordinate 28,510,923 downwards.
ATACCCCCTATTTATAATATCTGAAAATTAAATAATCATATTTTATTTATTGCTAGTTGCGAAGGTTTGTCCAACCCACCGCGACCCCATGGACAATGTTCCTCCAGGCCTAAATAAATAATATAAAAAAGATAAAATAAAATCATATTTTATAGACCTCATCAAATCATTTATTAAACAGTTAAACAATATAGGCCTAGAATGTAATCAGGCCATATGCAAATTTTAGCGACAATCTTTTATTTGCTTTTTAAAAAATCTGATTACTTGTTTTTAAAATGTGAAGGAAAAAATGTGGAATATTTTTAGAGGCTTTATGTGAGGAGAGCATGGAGCAAAGCTGAAAGTTATACAGAATAAAACATAATGATTTTTCTCTCTCACCTCAAACATTTTTAGTCTTAACATGTATTTAATGTTAATGTATTTATCAAAAATTAGTGGTAAAAAGAAAAGACTAAGCACCTCTTAACAATTCTTGTAGATTATATACTTTATCAAACTGTAGCATTGCTACCTAACTTTGATTTTTCATCTAAAAAAAATCAAGTTGTGCATAATTTGTTTTTCTTTAGATATCATTGACAAAGAAATGCAAAAGGCAAAGAGAGCAGGTCTATTTGCATTATCAGCAACCTAATGAATATTCATGTTGCAACCTGGCTTTTTTAAAAAAAATACAATTATGTATTTGCTTTGCATTCATTGTTACATATTTGTGTTAAGTCTTATTTGTCTTCTTGTTATTTTGTCTTTTTTATTCCATTTTGTTATGATTTATGGTCAAAATAATACATCGTAAATAAAATGGATATTAAAAGATGTCAGACATCATACATCAATCTTTCATTTTAGTTAGTTTTCATATAGAAAATCCAAAATCTCCATATAATAAGAAGACTGACTAATCTTGATCCAGTTCCTACTCTGAAATACTTAGAAAAAAGTAGAGCTAACTAGAAAGAAACTCAACTTATGAAAATGATTGTGTGGAATTCCATTCCATTTTCAATTATATTATATGACGTATCTGCCAGATTTACTTGTCAGATTTACATACAGTTATTTATGTTGTATTATGAAAACCACTTTGATCTAGTAGTTAAGGCATCAGGCTAGAAATCAGGAGACTGAATTCTAGTCTCATTTTAGGCATGAAAACCATCTAGGTGACTTTGGGCCAGTCACTCTCTCTCATCCTACAACGTCAGGCTTGAGTGATAAATTGGTTGGTCAATTCCTGTGGCCACCAATGGATCAATACTAGAGTGATCAAAAACAAAGAAGGCAAACCCTGCATTTGTATGAAAAACATTAGGAGAAAAAAAAAAGTATTTATACTGTACTTTCCCAGTAATATCAACTGAAATTTTTCAGTCATGGAAATAAGTGACTTGGCTTCCAATTTAAAAAAGTCCAGAACCAGATTTTGGTCAAGGCCTGTTTAATTTGGTTTAAAAGATGGTTTTATTGTGTTTATCCATAACATACATACTAACTGCCATTCCATTGTTTCTTCTAGTCTCATCCCTTTTTTAAAAACATTCTGTGGCAGGAAATACAAGTGCTGCTGCTGTCTAATGCTGCTATTGTCAGAAGTCCCTAGTTATGGCTCCCATAGAAATTTCAGAAGAAACAGCTGTGTTTTCCATCCAGAATATATATGGGAGACCAGCGCACCAGGGATCCCATCCTTCCAATGTTTTGTTGATCATGCAAAGAGCCCAGTTGGCCAATCCATCAGGGGCAAAAAAGATGGAAATTGGCAGTGGGAAAATAGTGAAACTTATGAGTTCAGAAGGCTGTGTTAATTGTTTGGGGAAGGGGAAGAGAATTCATGTGCAAACTCTGGCTGCTGGGGTAATTAGATAGGTTCAGCAGCCTTTATGAGAGGCTTACATTTCCTGATTAATGTCCCACTTGTGCACAGATGTGATTTAGCCTGCTGCTGAATAAACACAACATGGGGAAGGCAAGGTGATAACTAACCAGCTCAGCGAAATGCAGGAACCTATAAATATGCCAGTGGGTCAATAGAAGTGATTTCATTCTTCCTTCACGGGATTGCTGATGAAGTCTGACAAGGCAGCTCTACTTCATTAATGCATCACAATGGCAAATAAAGCCTGAAAAAGGAGGGGGGGGGAAGAGAAGGGGAGAAGGTGTGTGTGTGTGGGTGGGAGGGTGGTGACTCTTGCAGCAGATTTCAGCTGGGTTTGCAGCTGTCAAGAACAGCCAGTTTGAAAGAGCTGTAACAATGGAATAAGGAAGATGCTATCATACATTGAATGTAGGCTATTTCCACCCCTCTACAAAGTTTTAATTTGGATTGGACCAATTTATTTAAAATAGAGAACAGGGGAAAAGACCAAACAATCTGAGTTTTGTTTTTTTTTTTAAAAAAATTGATTTATATGCTGCCCTTCTCCGGAGACTCAGGGCGGCTTACAATGCGTTAAGCAATAGCCTTCATACTTTTGTATATTTATACAAAGTCAGTTTATTGCCCCCATAATCTGGGTCCTCATTTTACCTACCTTAAGAAAGGATGGAAAGCTGAGTCAACCTTGAGCCTGGTAAGAATTGAACTTGTAGTAATTGCAGACAGCAGATGTAAGTGGATGTTAATAACAGTGCTTTAGTCTTCTGAGCAACCAGAGTTTAATTTACTTGTCAAAGGTAAAAGATGGTTCCATGGTAAATCTAACTGGGAATAGTACCATCAGACCATTATTTTACATGGTTGTAAAAGTAAATAATAAAAGTCCTTGAATTTCCATATTTCTTATTTTAACCCCATGAAAAAATAGTTTCCACGTAGTTTTCTTTCTGAAGTAGAGAATATTATGTATGTGCTGTCAGAGAAATGTTTATTTTCATTTTCAAAAGCTACATATCAAAGAGAATACCTATATTCTTTCTTTCTGTGTATATATGTATAATGGCAACAAAGAGATTGATCTCAAGTTTGTTGAGAGGTAATTATCTTCTTATTCACAGATAGTGCCTGCTCTCAATTTGCCATTGTAAGAGACATGTTTCATGCTATGGGTCAGAATAACATAGACTCATGACCCATGTGGGAATTCTATGGTAAATAGGTTTAGGGCAAATACCTTATAATGCACCCTGTCATTAACACAGCTGCCTGCAATTTCTGCTGGTTCGAATCTCTCCAAGGCTCAAGATTGACTCAGCCTTCCATCCTTTCTAAGGTAGGTGAAATGAGGACCCAGTTTGTGGGGGCAATAAGCTGACTTTGTATAAAAATATACAAAAGAATGAAGGCTATTGCTTAACGCATTGTAAGCCGCCCTGAGTCTCCGGAGAAGGGCGGCATATAAATCAAATTAAAAAAAAAAAACTCAATGAAAGAAAAAAAATCACTGTGTCTATACATCTCATTACCTCTCCCAATGTCTCCTCAGTCTTCACTGTTTTGTTGTTCTGGATATTTCCAAGACATGGCAAGTAAGATTTTAACTTTACTATGGTTTTACAGACGATATACTGAACACATAATTCAAATTTGTACCAAATTTCAGTGATTGGGAAAGCAGCCTAATTTGATTTGGATCATTTCAGAAGCCACCATATTTCACTTGTGTCCAAACTCCATTCTCACATCAAATAATCTGAAGAATCGTGCACAATTTCATAGCTCCATTCCAAGTGGTTTAAGCACTGCTAGGTTAAGCATTATTAAAATTGATTTGTGTGGCAATCTTAAAGGAATTTACTTCCCTCCCCTCTTTTGGTTTTGTGGGCAATTTATATATTATTTTGTAGAGTTGCAGGTATGTAAACAAACTGCAAAATTTCCAAAGAATAATTGTAAGGAAAGTTTAAAACAATGTATCAGTAAACAAATATTTGTGGGTAATTCATACAAAATGGAATGCATCACAGAGTTATCTGTATAGAAAATAATAGGTACGTGTGGTGAAGGCAGGGAAATTAATAAAAGAATGAAGGATTTTTGCCTACATTCTTTTTATTTTTTATCTTTCTCTCACATGCATACTTTCTGTGTTTGCATATGCACATAAACACACACAGACAAGTATTTCATCAATTTGTATGCAAATCGCATTTATCATAGAAATTTCTATATTAGGACATCTGTAAAATTTCAGAATTATAGGAACTATAGAACTATGATGAACAAAAAGCACTTTTAAGTTTGGCATTGTTTTCTACTTAATTGATATTAGCAAAATCCACATAAACTAGTTTAGGTACAATATTTGAATTTTTACTTTTGGAAAAAAATATTTGAAATATATCACAAAACAACCGTGAGAGGGTTGAAGAACTGGAAGTTCTGGTGAAGATTTATTGGAAACTAGATATCAGTGAAGGGCTGGGGACGAAATTGTAATGGTAATTAGCGCAAAATGGAAGCTCTGGTTGGCAAAGTCTCTTCAGAGAAAAGAGAGATCATGAGATCACCCACTTGTACTCTGTACAACTGATTTTTTATGAGAAATCTGCAAGAATTTTAATGTTGCTGTTGGCTCATCAGGTGATTGGGTTGTAATGCAGAATTCTGGGAGTTCATTCCTGGCAAGCTCCTTTACACCTACCATAAATGGTCCAAAAATATCTTGACAAGCACAGCCCAGACATGGTAATTCTAAATACATCGTTACACATGACTAAGTTGCATAACCTTGGCTTCAATAAATGTTCTCCAACTTGCCATCTTCCAGGTGAACAGCATGAACAATGACAAAAAGCGATAGGAACAGTAGTCCAAATCTTTTGATGGCGAGGGTTGTTGGAAAATTGAGGCTTTAAAAAGTCTTCTTGCTTAATGACCCTAATTGGGACCACAACTTCATTGCTAAGTAAAGCAGTTGTTAAATCATGTGACCACAGCTTGTGACCTTCTGGGGAGGTCATAAATGGGATGCTGCAACTGTTGTAAATGTGTCATGGTTGCCAAGTGCTCAAATCATCAATACGTGATTACAGGAAAGCTACCAAAATTGTAAGTGTGAGGACTGGCCATACATAACAGTTTTCAGCATTGTTGTAACTTCAAGTAATCATTAAATGAAGGGTTGTTATGCAAGGACTGCCTGTATGTATCTTCCCATCTTAAGAACTTGGATTTCTACTGATAATGTCTGATACTTGTAGCTTCACTTCTAGCTGAAATTAGTTTTTTTTCCTCCCAACACATTTTATGATCAACAGATTGGCACCTGAATCTTTTAATAAATCTTGTCTCAGTTGCAGTTAGGAAATTTCTTTTGTGCCTTGATAATTGTACTAGGTGTTAAAGAGGCTAAGAGATTTATCTCAGTGTAATTGGCAATACATGGCATAGTTTTAGCTTAGATTTGCTCATATAAAGTTCACATTAAGTCTCTAAATAATCAGGTTCCTTGTACCAAGTGATCAAAAAGTTTAGGGTTACTAGAATGAAAAACCTGGAACTGTGAAAATCGCTCTGTAATGCCACAGCATTCGAAAATTAAATTTCTGCAGTAACGAATTACGATATAATGAGGTCACATTAGAGGAATAAGAGGCCCAGATGCCTCAGTGATTTAATCTATCTTTTCTTGTAGGCCTGCACCTAATTTTAATGAGTATTTTGATAGATAACATATTTAGTTCAAAATAGGTCTTTGAAGATGGTAGTGAGTGTATTACATTTTAAAGATGCTGTGATAGAAATTCATTTCATTAACTAGCTGATAAGGAAAAATGACTCCACGAATGCATTGGTATCTGACATACTATTATGACCCATCTGCTTCAGTAGAGTAAAGTGACAGTAATGTATCTTTATTGGGCTGCTTCCTTGATGCTGCAGAGGCTCATTTTCCAGAGGCTAATGAAAAACCAAGCGATATTAATGAAACAGGTATCTATGGTATGAATCTTAACTTCTCAGAGGGATTTGGACAACACCAAAAATAAAATGTTCCAAGTAAGGTCTCTAAGAGACACCCATTTGTGGAAAAGCATATCAAAGGAAAATTAAACGGAGTACTGTTTTTCTGTAAGAAATGAAACAAGTACCTGTGGCCTTTAAACCCATGGGATGAAACAAAAACCTACATCATTTATTATTATTAAAGAATCCCCATCTTTGCATTTCAAGACATAGGCTATAATTTGATCCAAAATTCCAACTCAGTCTTACTATCTGTTTTCAGTGAAAAGAGCTTATCAAGCCAAGAAAAGAATGTGTTCCCCTGTCAGAAGATGAGCTGTGCCAAAAACTAGATTTAATGAGCATCTAGTTTGCCATGCTAGAGTACTCTGTAATTTGATAAAGACTTCCACATAACAACCTTTATGCCAGGGGTGTAATCCAGCAGGTTCTGACAGGTTCTGGAAAACCGGAAGTGGAAATTTTGAGTAGTTTGGAGAACTGGCAAATACCAACTCTGGCTGGTCCCAACTCTGGCTGGCTGGGGTGGGAATGGAGATTTTGCAATATCCTTTCCCCAGGAGTGGGGAGGGAATGGGGATTTTGCAGTATCCTTCCCCTGCCATGCCCACCAAGTCACGCACACCAAGCCATGCAATGCCGACCAAGCCACGCGCCACAAAACTGTTAGTAAAAAAATTTGAATTTCACCACTGCTTTATTTTATTTATTTATTATTTATTAATGAGATTTATATGCCGCCCTATCTCCAGGCGGACTCAGGGCGGCTCACAACAGTTAAGAAACATCTAATAAAAAGTTAAAAAATAAAATCCAAATCTCATAATTTAACAGTTAAAAGTACAATTAAGACTAACAAGTTAAAATTAAATTAGAATTAAAACCCCATCAGTCCAGTCCGGCCAAACGAAACAGCCACGTTTTCAGGTCGCGGCGGAAAGAGCGGAGGTCGGGGGCCACCCGGAGCTCCAGGGGCAGTTGATTCCAAAGGGTAGGTGTGCCACAGAGAAAGCTCTCCTCCTGGGGGTTGCCAGCCGACACTGTCTGGCCGACGGCACCCTGAGGAGGCCCTCTCTGTGGGAACGCACTGGGCGATGGGAAGCTGGCTGCAGATGGTCCCCCAAATATCCCAGGCCTAAGCCATGTAGGGCCTTATAGGTAATCATCAGCACCTTGAATCTCACTCAGAGGGCAACCGGCAACCAATGCAAGTCGCATAGGAAAGGTGTAGTAGAGGGCTCTCCTATGCCCATCTAATGCTGCCAGTCTTTTAAGATTCTTTTAGAAAGTTGTTTCTTATATATACTTTCTGTTTTATTTTTTATATCTTCTAGCTTTTCATATTTTTCAGACTCTGATGTATCTTCTATGCTTTTTAATTCATAGTACCCATTCTTATGCTAGTCTATGATTATAACAAAGATTTGATTTCATTTGAATGTCCTCTGCATGGAAAAGAATTGTTCAGTTGCTACTAAATATCTTAGCATAGTTTTATAATTTAATTTAATAATACCATTTATACTATCTCAATTCAATTAGGCAATATATTATTACTACTACCGTATTTTCCCCAAAATAAGACCCTGACTTATATATTTTTGAACCCCGAAATAAGCTCTTGGCCTTATTTTCAGGGAGGTCTTATTATTTTGGGGCACATGGAGCAAATTGTGGCTCCTTTTGCCATTTTACCTGATTTCCACCTCTGTCTCCCTAACCCTAACCAGAGGAAATGGCGGGGACCGGCTGCCCATGTGTTTAAATATTTTTGGAGAGAGCTTATTTTTGGGAAGGGCTTATTTTCAGGGGGTAGCATATTTTAGCGCATGTGTTCAAAAGTGCGATTGGGCTTATTATCAGGGGATGTCTTATTTTCAGCGAAACAGGGTACTGCAAAACTATACATCTTATGTTGATGGCTTCAGGATTTGGAAAGGCTAGCACTTAGGACTTTCTGGAAGGCCATAAAAATTGGAGGGGCAGAATGCTTTTCTTGTGCCACATCCCATCGAACCTTCTGATAGCTGTAAATCCTAAGCAAGTATCCAAACAGGGTGGCCAGAATTATTCTAGTAAGGGTAGTCTCTTAGATTTCCAGAGTCACACGTTAAGGGCTTTAAATGTAGCATCCAAAAACTCGAATGTTGGATCCAACAACTCAAATATACCTGTAACTGTAGCTCTTATAATAGACTGCTTAGATTGACAATAAGCATGTGGTGCACTAGATTTTGGATCCTCTGAAGTTTCTGGGTGGTTCTCAGGGGCAGCCCCATGTACAGCACATTACAGCAATATAATAAAAGTTGACAAGAGTTTGAGTTACTGTCCTCAGTAGATCTTATTCCAGGTAAGAACACAACTAGTATTATCAGTTTTGAATGTTGGGCCCATTCCAGTTTTAAAGGTAAAGTTAAACATGAAATAATCTAGCATATACTTGTATCAAATCTAACTAAAGTAACATAGGTTTGAAATAACAAATCACACATTTGAAGCCTCAGAACCTGTTAAAATGTATAGTGACTTTTCTATAAGATTATCTTTAATTATTTGGGACTTTGCTTTGCCATCTTTTCCTATTGAGTTGTTATTGTTCTTTCTGGCTGCTGTTTCAAATACATTAGGGTACAACATAGCCCTCACCAACCTCCAGCTCTTCTATTATGATCATGTCTCATAATTTCCAGCAGGTACAATTAATGATGGCATTATTTTTATTTATTTATTTATTTTATTTATTTGTTTTGTCAAGCATGTATTAGATAACAGATGTAAGTACTGTATATACATGATTATTAATACATGAAATGGATATGAATAAAAGGGAACATTAGTACAGGGATGGTAGCAGAGGTGGGTTTCAGCAGGTTCTGACCAGTTCTGGAGAACCGGTAGCGGAAATTCTGAGTAGTTCAGAGAACTGGTAGTAAAAATTCTGACTGGTTCCGCCCCCATCTATTCTCTGCCTCCCAAGTCCCAGATGATCAGGAGGAATTGGGGATTTTGCAGTAATCTTCCCCTGGATTGGGGAGGGAATGGAAATTTTACAGTATCCTTTCCTGCCATGCCCACCAAGCCATGCCACTCCCACCAAGCCCCACCTACAGAACCGGTAGTAAAAATTTTTGAAACCCATCATTGGACGGTAGGCATGTTGGTGCGCTTATGCACGCCCCTTAATTATAGACCCTGAATTTAGAGTTTATCAGGCTGGGAAAAGATGATGCTGTACCTCCAATATTTGAGAAATGCCATATGACATGATTAACCATTAATTGAGCCATTGGCTATAATTATGAAAAGACAGATGCTTTAAAAATACAGGTCCTCTTTGACTTATGACCACAATTGAGCCCAAAATTTATGTTACTAAGCGAGATAATTGTTAAGTGAATTTTGCACCATTTTATGGCCTTTCTTGCCATAGCTGTTAAGTGAATCACTGCAGTTGTTAAAATAGTCACCTAGCTATTAATCTGCCTTCCCCATTGACTTTGCTTGTCAGAAGGTTGCAAAAGATGATCATGTGACCTCAGGACCCTGCAACCGTCATAAATATGAGTCAGTTGCCAGGTATCTGAATTTGGATCATCTGACCTTGGAGATGCATCAACAGTTGTAAGTGTGAAAAATGGTCTTTAGTCACTTTTTTCAGTGCTGTTGTAACTTTGAATGGTCACTAAATGAACTGTTTTAAGTTGAAGACTACCTGTATTGCATATTTCATTCAACCACTGACAGAAAGATTGAACCCTTTAAGAGTTTAAATTGACTCTTTTACTCAAAGATTAGGATATAATTGAAGATGGAATCTTAAAGTGAGCCTTTAGGGCTATATGGAACTGGATAAAACAGTGGGACTCGCATACATCTTAACAATCAAAAATCATTCTACCATAGTGACTTAATCTCCATGTTTATTTATAGAATGCCAATACACTCATTTGTTTCACATTCAAAATCCTTGGCAGAAGAGCCAAGAATGATTTTATACTTGAATTTATGTAATTATAATTAGGGTGTTTTTTTTTTGTTCCCCAAAAGTGAAAAGAAAATACAGTAGATGTCTAATTCTGAGTGTAGCCTTGTTATGTATGAAACAACTAAATCAGGACAAAAGCCAACAAACATCTAACTAGCCCTTGAAAGCATGAGATCAATGTCATTTTGCCCAGGTTTGTTTTTTATTTTAAACAAAAACAACATTTCTGGAAGAAATAGTTTTAGAAAAATAAAATAATCCCACAAGATCAAGTAAAGGGCTATCTGGTTACAGTTCCTGAATTACACAGGCCAAACATCTATAGAATGCATCTATAGAAATGCACAAGAAGGCTACGAGACAACTTCTGACCCGATTTATATAAAATGTTGGTTTGGGCCAAGTATGTTTTGTGAGCCCAGCTATTTCGACTGTAAATCATGAGCTCTCTGCACCTATAAACCTTTTGATCCTTAGGGATAATAGATGTAGAGATAGCAGAGGAGCTCTGCATGCTTATGTCCTTTGCTTGTCTAAAAGACATGGCATGTTTCCATTTATATAAGGTGACCAGACGTCCCGCTTTTGGCGGGACAGTCCCGCTTTTGAGCAATTTGTCCCGCGTCCCGCGGCGTTTTAAAAAAGTCCCGATTTTTCATTCTGCCTCCTGAATCCCCTCTGATGGCTAGAGGGAAAAAAAACTCTTTAAACTCTTGCCGCGGGGCTTCAAAGGGCCGACAGCTGATCAGTGTTAAAAAAAAAATGAATAGACCCATGCCTGCAAAAATAGAAAAAACAGCCCCTGTTAACAGCTTCCGCTAGGTTAATTAGCTGCAAAAAGCTGCAAAAAGTTCTTGGAGCAGATTCCCCCCCCCCCAGCTATACTGAAAACAAAGGCGAAAGTGAAACTAAACCTGCAACATGACAAAATGAGGCAGAGAGAGATTTCTTTCCTTTTCTTTTTCTTTTTCCTCACCAAAAAAGGTAGGTACAAAACTGCAAACAATGGGAAATTTTGGGCAAAAGAGGAGAGTTCAAGATTTTAAAACACAAAAGAAAAAAAAGCTCTATTTAACTAGGGAATTGTAATAATTGAGATACTATTAATAATTGTATATTGTGTTGAAAGCAGAAATGGTTAAGTTGTGGTTTGGAGGAATATATGGGGGAAATTATTTGGTTTATTATTATTGGTAAATATAATTAATTGATTTGTAAGAAATTGGATTGCATGGAAATAATTGGAATATTCATGTTCATATTGATTAATATACAAAAAAGATAGTTATATAACTAATTGATTTATATTAAAATGTTGAATTTGTATTAAACAACTGTATTACATAATTACATAATTAACCAATGTGAGGATGGATATAAAAATAGATGACAATGGGAAGGGGTATAATATAGAATAGAAGGGAAAAATTGAATTTGATTAAGATTAGAGATGAGGATGAAGGGTAATATTGTTTTTTTTAAAAAAATAGATGAGGAATAAATATGGCAAAAAGGAAATATAGAAATTGTAAATTTAATTGAAATGACTAAACGCTGTTTAAATTTGTGAACCAGCCAAATATTCTGTTCAAAGAAAATACATTGCATGTTTGTATGTGTGTTTCTAATTATTGCTATTTATTCATATTTGTTCTCTTTTATTCTTTAAAGTTTAACAATTCATTCTTAATCTTAATATCTTTATATTTGCTTGGGGTTGGCTTTCTTCCCTTTCATCTTTTTTATTGTACAGCAATCTTTCTCCTCAAACCTACCACCACTCTCTTTTCTTTCCTTCTTACTTTCTCTTCCCCCCACCCTCTTTTTCTCCTCCCTACTTCCTCTTCCTTTCTCCTTTTCCTCCTCTCTTCCTCCCTCTCTTACCCTCACTCCTACTCTAATTTCCATTCCTTCATCCCTCTCTATTGCTGTATCCTTTAATGCATATGGACTACTCAGAGGGCTGAAAAAGTTATTTTTGACTGGTCCTCACACTTTTGACCAGTCCTCGAACTTACGACTGTCCTCACATTTTACGTTTTTGCCCTATCTTGTCACCATGGTGAAGAGAAGCAGTTGTGAAATGAGTGCCATGGTTGTTAAGAATACTGCACGGGCATAAATGTGAGGATGGTCATAAGTGTGAGGACCAGTCAAAAGTGTGAGGACCTGTCAGAAATGACTTTTCAGCCCTCTGAGTAGTCCCTATACACATAGCCACGCCCACCCAGTCACATGGCCTCCAAGCCACGCCCACACAATAAGTCACGCCCACAATGGTGTCCTTCTTACCAATGTTAAAATCTGTTCACCTTACCCTATACGCATAGTCATGGCCACCCGGTCACATGACCAGCTAGCCACCCCCACCCAGTCACATGACCAGCTAGCCATGCCCACCCAGTCACATGACCAGCTAGCCACGCCCACAAAATAAGCCACACCCACAATGTCCCTCTTTACCAATGTTAAAATCTGGTCACCTTACATTTATAACATCCTCCCCTTTTAACTAAGAAAAATCCTCAGACCTTTCATTATTTCCTTCCACTCTCAATTCAGTCTTCCTCCTCTTCTGAGCTATGAGGTTTGACTATTTACCTAACTCACTAAGAGGAAAGTCCTCTATAAATGTGGAGGCCATAGGAAATAGCCTTGAGGAGAAAAGCCATACCAACAGTCAACTGGCTCTTAACTATAGATAGCATTTCTCATAGCCATGTTATTTCTTAAATAACACTTGCTTTATTTATTTTTTTATGCAAATACCAGCCTTAAGAGTATCAATTATTCTCCTAATTTTAATGCTTTTCTTTCCAGACATTTTCCTACTTCATAAAGTTCTTGGCTATCCCATAGATTTATGATTTCCTATGCTGCACATACCCACCCAATTACATTTCATTAAATAAATATGTATTTCAATAATTGTTTCCTAACAGATCATACTAAGAAATTGACTGCAACTATTTTTGAGGCTAAAATTGTGTTCACTATGATAATTAGTTACTCTGAACCTAAAGCAAAAAGGTGAATCAGGATGGTGGACAGGTAGATGAAATTTGTAGTTGCTGAATGGAAACTACTCACGTTATCCAAAACTCTGGGCCTGATTGTGTTTATGACCTTTAACAAAAAATATAAACATTTGCAGACACTGTATAACAAATCTACAGGAGCACAAGGATGATAATCTTTGCTACTGATAAATAAACTGAAAAAATATCATGCCTTGAATTGAATCTGACTGTATAGTTAGCATGTATACATTTTTAGTCAATGTGTAGGACAGGGGTCCCCAAACTTGGCACAAGTCTTAAAGCTTCCAAGTTTGAAGACCTCTGGTGTAGGAGAAATCTAAAGATTGTTTCCTGGTGCAATTTCATTTTGCTTTATCAACTGAGCCAAAATGTTAATGTCTGACCATTACAGATCTATTCAAATAAAGCTGCATTTAAAACTGGGCCTTGGTGCCTGTCCAATGGTATTGCTATAATATCCTCTTGAATTAAGATTGTGAAGAACAAAAATAAGTTCATGGACCTAAATTTAAAATCCAGAGGAAAAGATCCAACAGACTTTAAGAACAATGTGGCAACAATATTCCTCACAGCTCAGTTGTTTTGCTATTTTCCTGTATGTAGAAGATAGCAAGTTGTGTAAACCTTGGTCTAGTAGGAATCATTGCAGATAGTAATTTGGCTGCCATATTTTATTATGTTGCATATTACAAATCTAATTTACATTGTGCCTATCTGCCATAATGTGTCTGAGACTTCCATTCATATGATAATGCTGGAAGATCAGGTTGCCAGATGAATTAGGCTATTTGTGTATGACCGTTTGCTTGATGAAATAGTATGTACTTGTTTATGGCTGGAAAACTATGTTATCTAACTCACTGTTTGCAAAGTATGTTGTAAGAACAACACTTGCCAATCTGGTGCTTCCAGATGTGTTGGACTGCAATGCCTATTGCCAGCTGCCATAGATATACTGATTACGGTTGTAGTACTGTATTAACTCTTCTATTCAACAAAGCTAAAAGTTGGGAAGGCTTTCTAACATTAACAGTGTGGAATATGTCTCTACTTTGTGGTGCCAAACAGTTATTTTCTAACACTTTACAGTTACAGAATCATTTATCTTAAAATCTGAGGGAGGTTCAGCTCTGAAAAAGGATCTGAAGTTATCATTGTTGGAGAATGACATGTTTCATGCGTGCACACAAGTGTAAATGTTCAGTTTTAAATAGATAAAGGAGAAAATAATTTTTAGAAAACAGAATATTTTTTTATTTAACAAAATTGCCTTTGAAAATAGCAAAATTAACTAGATAAACAGATTGCACCTTCATAGGAATGTTGATTATTTATTATTAAGAGAAGTAGATATTTGGTGGATTTTACAAAATAAGGTAAGAATAATATGGTGATTGCAGCTATGGAGAGCTCACTGGGAATAAAGTGCTAAAGACAGAAAAGTAAAACATGAAAAAAAGAAGGTTACCTTACTTTATTGACTTCAGACTTCAGAAAGGCTGAGTGAACCTTGAACTGGTCAGAATTGAACCATGCTGTTGCCAGAGTTGCCTGCAATACAGCATTCTAACCACAGCTCCTGGCAGTCAACTTCCCGATAAGAGCATCACACCAGATTTTTTTTGCAGAAAGTGTTTGAGGAATTTGGCAAGATGATGACTGAAACAGTTGCCAATAATTTGGATGCTTTTAAAAAGGAAATGGAAAAAGGATTTGCAGAAATAACAAAAGGAAATGAAAGAAGTTAAGAAGATTGAAAAATCTGTAGGACAATTGGCTGAAGGTGTAAAACAAATTAATGACAAAATGAAGTACTGGAAAGTAAGTCAGTAGTTATAAACAGAAAGAAGGAGAGAGATTTAGATAATTTGGCCTTACTGGAACTGAGAGAAAAAGAATTTTGTTTAAGATTTGGAACAATTCCAGAAAACCATGAAGAGATATCAGAGAAAAGATTGTTAAATCCCAAAATTTTTGGATTGGGATGAAGATGAAAAAGAGTCCAAGATTCACAAAGTTTATACAATTAATACACAATTTTCAAAATTAAGAAATTTTTCAAGGGAGGTCCTGTGAACTTTGTAAGAAAAATAGAGATTAAGTTCTGTAGCAGCAATTTAATATTAGATTGAGAACTGATAATTCAGATGTAATTGTGCTTAGAAATTGCAATTAGAATACTGCGCCAAAGAAAAGTGTGTTTTCTGACAAATTCCAGCAGAAAAAGTTTCCATTTAGATGGTGTAAGATGAAAGGAGTGGTTTCTATTTTTAAATAGCAGAGATTCAGACTAAATTCTGTGCAGAAATCAAAAATCTTTCTGTGAAAAGTTGAAGAAAAATGGGAGGAAATGCAAATGGAAAAAACAAGGATAGATGTGACTAAACAAATGCTTCAACAAAATGACAGGACAATGACTATATCACATTGAGTGCTATATGTACTGATATTTCTAAAATCTGGATGTAATTATGGATTATAATGTTTAACTTGAAATATAAGTAGAGCAAATGCTCTTCAAAAGAGTGGTGGTGGTGGTGGGGAGATAAAATAAGATGTGATTTGCTTACAAGAAATACATATTAGGAAAAAGGGTATAAGATATTTGAGCCCAAAAATGTGGATAAAGAATTAATTTAAGCAGGAATGAAAAAAATGGAGATTTTTGTATATAAATTCTCAACTGTATCCAGAGCTTATATTGAATGATCCAGGGGCTTCCTCTGACCTTAATTAGTTGATTAGTACCTTCTAGTCAGCTTGTGCTGCTGTCTATAATTGACAATACTTTAATCAGTTACTTGCTGAAGACTTTCACTGTAATTTTTGTTGGTGATGTCAAGTTAAAGCTTGCATCCTCTCCCCATTTGTCCTCTTTTCTAATTATCTGTGTCACCTTTGCCTGTTATATCTGGTAACCCTAATTTAGAAAAATTATGCTATTGCAACAAATCAAAGACTGCAAGCCTCATTGATTTGCAGCTAATCCGAAAATTCAAAATGAGTTTCATGTGTCTCTAACTTCTGAGGATATGCAAATGTATTGAGAAATACAGTACACCTCTTCACTTCTTTTGTACCAAATTAAAATTTGCTCATCATTATGCATATGTGAAATTTTCTTTCTGCTGCTGGGTTTTGTATTGTGAGGTTTTAAATATCCAGTTCTTTCCTATCATTCTATCTTCTATCATTGTTATCACCAAACAAAAAAGAATTAAATACAGCTTTGTGGGAATTTAAAGATGAATAATATTTAATGTTATGGACTATGATCCATTTTATCATATCCTTGCAGTATCTTGTGTTTGAATGAATATGTACCTATAATACATAATACAGTGATGGTGCAGTGGTTAGAGTGCAGTAGGCTACTTCAGCTGATCACTGGCTGCCAGCAGTTTGACAGATCGAATCTCACCAGGCTCAAGGTTGACACAGCCTTCCATCCTTCTGAGGTCAGTAAAATGAGGACCCAGATTGTTGGAAACAGTATGCTGACTCTGTAAAACCGCTTAGAGAGGGCTGTAAAGCACTATGAAGTGGTATATAAGTCTAAGTGCTATTGCTACTGCTATAATAAGAGGATAATTTCAAGGTCAATTATCCATATTTTCTGCTTTTCATTTCTCTCTGTTTTTTTAGGGTTACTATTATTTCTAGTTTTTCTTCTGGCGATTTGTATTTGTGTGCACAAACATTAAGATAATTCAGGGGGGCATTTCATGCTTATGATATACAGGATGCAGTTGTATACACCAAATGTGTACAAGATCAGGAAGAAGACATTGGTTAACTGAATTAATTTAATTTATATGCCAAATGTAGGTAACATCA
The DNA here is from genome assembly GCA_022577455.1 of Arizona elegans. NCBI lineage: Eukaryota > Metazoa > Chordata > Lepidosauria > Squamata > Colubridae > Arizona > Arizona elegans. Next base: position 28,494,146 of record JAKOOJ010000002.1, on the reverse strand, counting down.
TTGCCTGACTAGGTGGCTCAGTGGCTAAGACACTGAGCTTGTCTATCAGAAAGGTAGCGCAGTTCAGAAGTTCGAATCCCTAGTACAGATCTCCTGCGTGAGCAGGGGGTTGGACTAGATGACCTCCAAGGTCCCTTCCAACTCTGTTACCATAAAAAAGAAGATCATTATTTTCTATGTATTTAATAAGTTTCTCCTTTTGTAATATTAAAAAGACAACATCATTTTTACACCGATTTTGACTCCACTAGACCATATGGATGTGTCTGAAGCTTCACTGATGGCATATAAATGTAGTTTTCCCATTGCCTTTTTATGGGTTTGTTGTTTATTTTCCAGTTTAGATCTTGAACTTTCTGATAATCTCCATTGGAGTTCTAACTAGACTTGAGCTTGTTTAGTTTTTCAATATTAGCCACAATTGGCTATTAATTACAATCTGTAGGGATTCTGCAACAACGGCCCCAAATCTGTATATAATTCCAAACTTTTGGATGCAGCTCACATAGCCCTAACAGCAATTTGTTGAACAAAAACAGCACCACATTTTTAAAAAAATTACGGTAGTAAAATGCATAGAGAGGGATGGGCTATATCTTTGGGGATCCACGTGTGTTGTTGTTCTTCTTTTCTAGGACTCCATTGAAACTTCTGCCATAATGAATATGCTAGTAATGTAGTAGGACAACTTTTTTAAAAAACTTCAAAAGAATAAATAATTGTCTTGTTGGAAGATGTTGCAAATCAGAACTCTTTCCTCTGTTGCTGCAATATACACTCTTTTTATTTCCCTTCTTCTCCCCCACACAACAATGAGTGACATCTATAATTGTCCCTGAATGTCCATTATTTAATATTGTTAGTTAGTGGTCAAGCCGGGCAGAAGCTCAAAGAAAAGAAGGTTTTAAGTAGCAGGCAGAATACCTCCATTTAATTAACAGGTGCCAGAGAAGCTTTATGACTTTAAAACTCTTTGGAGTGATTTACCTGCTAAAAGATATATAAACCATGTGGAGTATATCCCAGGGGATTTGTTGAGCATTTCCTGAATTGTAATGATGTGGTTGTTTCCTGCCCTAGTAATAGCTGTTGTCCCAGAGCACCTTAGCATCACAGCTACTAATGCTTGTGTTCTCTGAAAGCTACTAAAGCACCAGCAGTTGCTGTAAGTGGCAAGAGTGCCATGTAGCCTATCCAGCACAATCTAATGGAGATTAAGAGCCATTAAGAGCTCTTTGCTGCAATACAGTTGCTATTGATCAGGCTAACTCAGTAGTTCTAGCCAATGATCTGTTTACAAATGTTGTCTCTTTCCTGAATTTTACTGGCAGAAGAAAACCTATAAATGTCCACTAAGCCACTTGGACCTTCTGTTTCCTTTTCAGCCATGCTTAACATCTTGTGTTCCTGCTGTTTGTGACCATTAATAATTTTTCTTACCCAAGATTTCCAACTGTGCAAGCATATTTCGCTTTACATATCCAAACAGACGTGTGTGCATGTGTGATATCACATGGGGCCACATCATGCAACTCAACTTTCAGTGAGAAGCTTAGCCCATAGAGAAACTCAGTAGCCAGTGGGCATAACAATAATTTCAGGGATGCAACTTCTGTGGAGCGAGAAAATTAAAAACATAAAACTAACACTACTATTTTAGTCCACTCTTCTGTGATAAACGCCTGCATCTGAGAATTCACCACCTAGTCATAGGGTAATAGTTCTTCTACTGCATTTAAAAATCAAATGAATGAATGTGATTGGCAAATATTTGAAGAATTGAACAAAAGGGGTTTTGATAGAACTGGACATAAGCAGTCTTTCTTCATTAAATCTTGGGCTTTCTATGCTGGAATAGTAAAAGAAAAATTATCTTAGCTTTTAGGCAAGACATTCGGTTACTAATGTGTTTTTCATTAAAATAAAGAGAAATTTCTTATTTTGCCTTGGATTTAATTGAAGCATGAGAACACTGGAAAACTGCAGGTAATTTCTCAGATAGTCCCTTCTCAGTATATATCATTTCTAAAACGAACTATCCTTCATGAATAAGAACTCTATCAAATAAATAAATAAAATAGAATATATAAAAATTCAGAAAGATTTCTCTATTCAGCATCAGTTTCCATAGAAATGAGTCTTGCTTTGGGTGTTATCCCAGTCACCACAAAGGTGTAAACTATAAAAAGGCAGAAGCCTATGATCAGAACCAGCAACTCCTCAGAAAGGAAATAAATATATTGTCCAGAAGACACACCAGAGTAAGAGGTCAAGAAGAAGGATTCTTTCTGGCTACTTATTCACAAAAGAAGCAAATTAATAAAGAAGCTATTCTGTTTATTGTCTTTTATTCAACATTTGACATACATATATTGTCAAATATATATTTGTATATATATGTGTGTGTGTATATGTATGTATGTATGTATATATATATATACCTAGAGATATTTTTGTGTAACAACCGCCTAGGCACACATATGCAAATGCACACAAACACACACACATACCCATCTTCTTTTAATACATTTAAAATCTGATCTATAATGCAGAAAGCAGATTCTAGGCTTGTTCCATAGACAGCTCCATGGATCATCAGTTCCATAAATAATCTTGCAGCATTTTCTGGTAGCTAGCTGGGCCTACCAACATGGATGTTCTGACTTTGCTACCTATATAGTTAAAAGTCACAATTTAGGATTTACCACAAGAATTTGAAGGGACAACACGCTGACTTCCCTATGCCCTTTTCAGGGTAAATTGCTCCAGCTAAGCCTAAAGCCAAGGATCACTAACACAGGAGGTTCCCAAGAATGGATACAGTCCTTTGATTGGATCTATTCAAAACTGACCTTGCCTCTCACTATTCCTGCACAGGATAAATCCTTATAGTCAACAAATTGCTGTCAACAGCCTCCTTTCCAGGTTATGCCTCTTTATGATTAATTCATACTAGCAATGTGTCCCTGAAACATTTATTTTAAACTCCAGTAATGCGACAAGGAAATTCTCATATCTTTTAGTGTTAATTTAGCTTTTCTCATCTCCCAGACTGATACTCTCCACATATGCTGGATGATGATGAGGATGAGGATTTCATGTTTTCTTCCTCTGGAAGGTTCTCTCTTATGTCATAATGCTACATCTCTTTTCATGTGTTGCATCTCTTTACCAGTCCTCAGAACAGTGATTACAGATGAGAACAGGAATGATAGGTGTAAATGAAAACACACCAGTTTAGAAAAGATACATTAACCATTGTCCAGTATGTTGAACTGCTCTCATGTGTTTGCCGGTTTTCAAAGAATTGTAAATGCCCCTAGCATCTATCAGATCCATTCATAATTCATCAGGAATCTCACTTACTATAATTTAAACTGATTTGGGATGGTGTTGGAAGAAAATGAGGGCCACTTGCCATGATATACAGTACGAAGGATAAAAATCAGCCAATATTTTTAATAAAAATATACATAGTTATTTTTTGTTTATAGATTTAACAATTCTTTCAAATGTTTCCTTGTGTCTCTTTTCTTCAGATAGTTATGCATCATGCCATTTTCAAAATATGCACTGAAAACATCCAAGCTATTTAAAAATATTTTAATTAGGTGGCAGCCTTTCAGCTCTGTATAGAAGGAAACTAAGACATTTTTCTGCCTGAGGTAAAGAAAATGCTGCTATTTGCCCCTAGTTCACCTGAATGGGTGTCTCAAAGCAGAAAATCTCATATTTATCTGTCCTGCATGCATAATAAATAAAATATGTAATAATTAAACACCCTTTTTAATAATCAAAGATGCCTCAGGAAACTGTCTCAGTTGGCCTCATAGTAGGGCTGGGTCTGGTCCCCTGGCCTGCAGAATGGTTGGATTCCCTCTCCTGAGAAGGGAATTCTGGACATGGGAGTTACTCAGAACTGGGCAGCATATGAATTTAATAAGCACTATCTTGATGTGGTTGTGGGATTTGTATGTTGTGAGAAAAATCAGAGCTATCCCAGAGGTTCAACCATACTGGCAAGTCTCCTTGGAGAAGCCCGATAAAGAGTGTTTGTCCCATAAATAATATGGTGAGATGTAATTTATAGATACTCATATTGGCTTGTCGTCACCCAAGTCAAAAAGGACAGTTGGAGTTCCTGGTGACAAATGGACTACAGGACTCAGGACTGTTGGCTCAGCCACCAGAGCCAGCAGCTGCAGGTCTACTATAAGAAAAGTTATTTATCTGTTGCAAATATACAAAGATTGAAAACAATGAAATGATATGTTATTACAAATCAAGTTGAAGAGGGTACCTGAAAAGAATGCACCAGTTCTGAAAAGAACAACCACAATCAGAAATATCAGAACCAGGGCTAGCAGGTCAATGTCAATTCATGAGAAAAAAAGTATGCAGAATTGGAAGAAGTACAAAGATTGTCCAACGATAAAGAAATTGAAGCCTTGCCTGAAATAGTTCAGAGTGTAGAGGCAAACCAGGGTCAGTTGGCAGTAGATGGAGTCAGCATAGTTATTGAATTGTTTTCATTTCCAAACCAAGGTCCTTCTCTGCCTTCTCAGAAAGAACAAAGCCATATAACTAAATAGTAATAGAACTTAGATTTATATACCGCTTTACAATGTTTTATAGCCCTCTCTAAGTGGTTTACAGAGTCAGCATATTACCCCCAACAATTTGGGTCCTCATTTTACCTGCCTTGGAAGAATGGAAGGCTGAATCAACCTTGAGCCTGGTGAGATTTGATCTGCCAAATTGCAGTCAGCCGGCAGTCAGAAGTAGCCTGCAGTACTGCACACTAACCACTGTGCCACCAAGGCTAAAGGAAGAAGAACTAAAACAAAGAACAGGAGAGCATCTAGAACAGTACAAAAACAACAAAACAAATTTGCTTTCATTGAAGCTTGTTGCAAAGAAACAGTTAGCACAAGTTTTAAAAAATACTAATACTGTACTATAAAATATAAGCAGCAGCTCATTGCAAGAAACAAACCAACTAATGTTTTACTTGGAAAAGCTTACATCTTCAGTGCTATCTGTAACACCATTAAATATCCACACCTACCTATTCGGTCCTTAGGAAGGACTTGATAAATGGATAGAAAAATACCAAATCCAGTCTAAACATTTGGCTGAGTGTGTGTGCAACCAACCATAATAATAATGATAGTAACTGGCTGGCTTATTTTGGACAGCCAGTTCTTATTAGGTACAGCTATTTCTGGATGCTAAGGCATGGTATTCTTCAGGTTGAAAACTCTAACATCAGTTATAGAGTGAACAGTGCACTTTAGTGATTAGCTGGTGACAAGCTAAATGTTGTGAAAAATCCTGTCTCCTGAGAAGTTGTGAACTTAACTCCCATCATCCCCAGCCAATATAGAGTATCGATAATGTAACTGTAATATCCCAAATATCTGCAGAGAGCAGACTATTTATCCCTAGGTAGGAGCCAGAAGGGCCTGAACTCTTGCAATATCTAGGCACATTGTAAAGTTCCTGGAATAATTAGCCAAGCTTTTGATCTGTGTAATTTAAAGATCTCACATATGTAGGATTTAAAAACAAGAACAACAAAAGGAAAACTCTACTCTTCCAGTACTTTTCCCCTGTTATTCTACAAATTGGCTAGGCACTGGTCTTGTCAGAATACTTTTTATTAAAATTGCTCTTTACCTTTTCCATATGACTACTCCATACTCAACATAAAAGCTGCTGATATTCATGTATACTTTCTTTCAGAATCCAAAATATGTGAAATGGTTGTTAAATTTAAGATAGTTTACAAGGCCATTCCATTTGAATACCAAAATATTTCAACATGTACCTGCTAAATGTAATGTAAGTGTAAATATTTCAACATGTATTAAATAGAAAATGCTGAACTCAAGAAATGCTGAAGTCACTGACCTAAGTTCTAGAATGCTAACTTTCTCCTTCTGAGTCAGTAGAAGGAAATAAGCCAGCCAGAAAGTCAGTTCTTACTGAAAGCTCATGCTCAACCCACCAAACTCTTACTGTTGTCCCTCCAAAATGTATAAACATCTTCCTCTTCTTCCTAGCGTATTCCTGCAGGTGCAGGATCCACTTTTTGGATTATTGAGTGCCACTTTGCATGGTCAGCTGTGTCTTCAGGGTGCAGGCCATGGCTTGCATATCTTTGTTGATGGTGTCTTGCAATCTCTGTTTTAGATGCCTGTGAGGTTGCCGGCCATTGACTTCTAGTTGGTAGGCAGTCTTGGCATGGTGGAAGGTGCTGCTCTCTGGACATATCCATACCAGCAGAGTCGGCCTTCTTTCATCTTCTCTATAATTGGTGCCACACCAATTATCTAAAATGTATAAACAATTTGGAAGAGTTCCCATTATTAGATACTTAAGGCAAGAAGTAAAAACCCATGTCTCTATCATATCTAGCAACACTTCAAATTTTAATTCCTCTAGAAAAAGAAAATACTATTTCTTGACTTGTGAAAATCCCATTTACTATGTTGATCCATCCTGTACATTTTATTTTAGTCTTAATAGAGAAACATAGGATTAATGTGAAAAGGAATTTGTACAAACTATAGAGATTTCTAAGAACTAATGATAAACAGTGGGAAGAAATATACATGCATAGACTTGTGTGCATAAATTCATATGCGCATGCACACACACACACACACTGTGACACTGATCTGACTGGAATGTCAACAGGACTGCAATGCAAAATGCTTTACAGCTTTACTTAATAGATTCATGTGCATTTTCTACACCAGGAAGGCTTAATTAAAGGCATCCTGAGAACCTTCACATGTGAATTCCCTTGGGAAAGCTTAGCTCTTATCAGGCAAAGGCTATTGATTCAGGGGAAGAGTGTTTGGGCAGCATACACCACCGCTGGGATGGAGTTGCTCCAAAGATAAGGCAAGGGCAATAAATAATAATGATTATTATTAGCTGTGTGATGACTACTGTATATGAGGAATGCATTTTTGTCTTTTAACCTACTTCCCCTTTGGGGAAAATGAACTAGCATAGACAGGAAAGGTCATCTAATCTAATTGGAGAGCAGAAACGAGACAGTCATAGAGTGCAAACATTAGGAATGCTTCCTGGCTTTGGCATTTTTCTATTCCCTGGATTGTATGCGTGCAAAGTATGTAAAATAAAAGTGAATAAATTAGTGCCACTTGAAATGCAAAAATCCAGATGACCACTAGAGTTAGAACTTTCTGTATCTCTTTGCTGTCCTCTTGTGGTCAGTCAAAAGTTGGCAATCCAGATATAGACATCTTAAAATAAACATTTAAAAGCTCTGCAGAATTATTTATTTATTAGACTTTTATCTTGTCTTAATTTTTTTTATAAATAACTCAAGGCACCTAATATTGTTTTTCTCCCCCTATTTTCCCCACAACATCCTGTGAAGTACACCAGACTGAGAAAGAATGACTGGCCCCAAACCACCTAACCAACTTTAAGGCAGGACTAGAATTCACAGACTCTTGGTTTCTAGGCCAATACTTTAACCAAAAGAATTGTGATTTTTACAAGTGGAAACATTCCAATATGTTTTTGCTAAAGTTCTATGGTTTGCCAATCCCTGGTCTGGGAAATTCCATATATGGTTTGATGAGTTTCTTTAGGATTCTCAACAGAGCACGTACAACTATCTATCTTCCCTAATAACCTCATTGCACATGCTGTGCTTATTATTTTAAATGCTATTTTCCCATTGATGCTCTTTCTGTACTAAATGCTGTTTCCAGTTTATAGTCTCTTTCTCAAATGAAAGCTTGCAAATTGTTTCCTCTTTTTTTTTTTTCATTGTCCTGAAATACTGCTTATTGCTATTTCTCCAATATGTGTGTGACCTTTCCATTTACTGTGATTTTTCTGGGAACTTCTTCATCTCTGCTGATTACCTTATGAGCGCTTACATGATGTCATGGAATAAAATTCAACCTATTTCTCTGAGTTTTGATAGCTGCTTTGGCATGTATTGTTTTAAGTCCTTTGTTGTTAAAAGTCTCATTTGTACAAAAGTCCTATCTCCTGCAAGACTATATATCCAGGGGCATCCATGTGAGGATGTTAAAAAAAATAATTAAGATGACAGCCCCAGTTGGGCAATTGACTCAAGTAAAAAATGGATCAGGACTTTAATCATCCAGTCATGGCCACCATCTTGACTTTTGGAATCCTCTTCCTGCATATAAACTCAGAATAACAAGTTGCCATCTGATATCCTACTAAACTATGAGAGCTCCCCTCATTCTGGTCTGGTAGATGTCACCTTATTTAGTTTTCCTTTGATGTGCTCTTAAGGAACTGAGTATTTCAGGGAAATGTTAATTTTACTTATCCATCCTTCAACTTTTAGTACAGGTGGGAGGTTATTGTGGAGGTGGAGGGATCTCTACTGATGACCGACTACTCTGTGAAAGAAATAGAATTACACCAGCAACCTACTGCTCCAAGGCAGATATCTAGAGTCTGTACAACAGTTACAGTCTTCTGAAAAGCACAGATGTCCCTTAAACCAGTACCTGGTAGTTAGTTAAATTATGAAAAAAAAAATCCAATTCCCTCCTGTGGCTAGATTCTTCGTAGTTCTAACAAAAACCCATCATGTTTAGTAAAAAGTCATGCAGCTTTAAAGCAGCTAAGGAATTGATTGGGAAAGGAATTAAGGATGAGTGAAATGTCACACTTAGGCAATGCTAACTTTAAAATATCAGTGCCTGAGATAAATGATGTTAGTCACACTATCAGAGGCTTAGAGGTTTGCTCCGCTAAGGGCCTCTCTCTGTTCTTACTTGCATCTCACAGTGCAATAATAAAAGAGCATGTTTTCCCAAGCCACTTTGATAATAGACCACCTTTACAATAGAATGCAACCTCTGTTAATTTGGCCTCTCTGGATGCTTTGGACAATAGCAACCATCATCCCCAGCTAGCTGACACATCATGCTAGCCAAGGATAATGGGACTCACATGGTAAGGTGCTACATTTCCAAAAGAGAACAAAAAGAACAAAGAAATGGAAACTATAGTCCCAGCTTTTTATTTAGCGACAATCCCAGGGTTAAAATGAAATGTAGATTAAATCCCCCCACCCTTCTTAAAAGAGAAAGAGAGAGAGAGATAGAGAGAGATTCTTTGTTCTTTCTTTTGCATGTGTCATCCTAACAACTGTCATGTAAGGTTAATGACAGCCTCTCATTACCCTTGTCAAATATATAATAATGTGGTCCAACAACAGACCTGAATGGCTGCTGCTTGTCAGATCCTTGTTTTGCAGAGCAGATGGTCACTATATTTGGAGCAGCCCTGCTAAAATCTATCAGCACGATCTGAGATACATGTATGCAGGAAGCAGTTTGCTCTTAGCATGGGTTGAATGCTAAGTGGAGCTCTCGTGAGACAAGCAAAGGGCTCTCCTCCTTCATCTTCTTCCCCCTCTTCTTCTTCTTCCTCCCCATATCAACAAAACAAGGAGATGTAACAACTTCTTTGTTTTTTATTACAAACACAGGCACGTCTCACCTTTAAGAGCTCTTGAGGTGGCAACAATAAGAAACAAACAATTGTTGTATTATATTATAAAATACTTTAAAATCAGCATATACCTTGCCAGATAAAACTCATAGGCCTATTTTCATATTTTAGAGTTTGTATTGACAGGTTAACTACATATTGTTTTTGAATATTTTAAAAATGGATATAATTCCACAAGATATAAATATTCTTATATATTTTTGATATTTTTGTTGACATCATGGAAATCCTCAATACCATTTTCTGCTCAAAAGAATCTCACTTTTGTAAATTGTAATATTGTATCAAATTTCTGAAGATTAATCACACACACACACACATACATTATATAAAACTAGGAATTAAAATATTGTGAATGTTAAAGTTTCTTAATGTTTTGAACTGATACCTAAAAGATTCTGTTGCAAGAATTTCTCTGAAATACAGCATTATTAATTTCCGAAATATTTTCCATGTAAAATGCATTAATGATCTTGAGTTTTGGTTTTTATTTTGCTGATTTTGAAGATTTCCAAAATCCATCATTGTGCAACATCTTTAATAGGCCCAGATAAAATGTCACAACAATTTGCATGCTTTTGATAGATTTGCATATTTTTGTGACCTTTTAGTTGGCTTAATAAAGATATTACCTTAACATGGTTTGGGTTTTTTTTTTTCATGGTGAGATTCAAATTGCTTTGGAGAATTGCAGACAATGCAATGTAATGCATTTTTTTTTAAAAAACCTTTAAATTGAGAAGGTGATGTGCTATTAAATCTACCATAAAGTATTCCTTGCATAACTTAACTCTCAGAAATGTTCATTTTCTGTGCATGTGTTTTTCTGTGGGTGTATGGGTGTGTATCAACAGCAGAAAGAGAAAATGTGCATCTACCATCGCTATGATGTTTTTCTCTGAATGAACAAGTGCTCTTGGGATTGTTGAAGTTAGTTATAAGTACATGACAGTTTATTTCTATGGCAACTGCTATGATAAAACACATCATTTCCCTTCCTCTTGCTGCATCCCTTAATGCAGCAAAAAAAATGTAGTAAAAAAACAAACAAACATTGCTGGATGCAGGCTTGATTTCTCATGTGATGTTTGGCAAGTAAAGAACTCTATCACTCCTTACTTATGGGGCATTCTATACCATTTTCTATGCTGCAGTTGCCTAGATTTATATTGAGGTACACATGGCCTTTGAAATACAAGGTGAGAAGTTTTTTTTAAAATGTTTTCACTATCATATTTACTATAATATTAAGCCTAGAAGATTAAGAGTTATGAATCCCTGCATTGGGACTGGCTTTCCAAATTCCACTTTCCATGCCTGAAAAAGATGGACCCTTAAGTCAAGTGTCTGAACTGAAGATAAGAATGCCTGTTGTCTCCTACAATATATATCCCATTGGGCAACTGCCATGGTATAGAAATCCTTGTCTCTTTGCATAGTTCAGGATGGGAAGCAGAGGTGGGTTGCTCCCGATTCGGTCCAGTTCTATAGAACCTGTAGTAAAACTGTCAGGAGGCTCCTCCTACCGGCCACGATGTCATCATGGTTGATGTGCAGAAGCGTGCATGTTCCCACTGCGAACCGGTAGTAAAGGTAAGTGGAACCCACTCCTGATGGGAAGGTACCTTCTTTGCTGAGTTCTCTGTTCAGATGCTGCAAGATGCTGAACATAGACCATAAATGCTTAAATTCAAATGACAAAAGCAAGGTTACATCAACGCAGTACCATCTTCACACCTTTTGTAGAAGTATGATATTGAATATATGAATGAAAGGAAAGGAGCTTGTGGCATGATGCCATATTAATATTACTTTAACTTTGATGAAAGCCTTTGACTCTGTAGATGCTTCTGCTATAAACTCATGTTTGATTTTAGTAGTTTTGTCCAATTTCCCATCCACTATTACAACAGCCTTGCCACATTTTTAAATCCTGTGAATTATGTTAATTTGAAGTTAGGCCACATGGCATTGGTGACACCTCTATGGCTCACCAGGTTCCTGGTGGAAGAGTGGAACCTGGTGGTCTGGGAATCTCTGATTCTCATACCAGAGAAAGTTAGTGTAAGTAGCAATGTGGTCATTTCTTAGCCTTACTAGAATTTAACTTCGAACCGGCCAAATTTAAATTCCTGCAGGATTTAAACATGGGGACCATATAGAAAGGTACCCTGTTTTCCCCAAAATAAGACATCCCCTGATAATAAGCCCAATTGGGCTTTTGAGCGCATAGCAATAAGGCCAAGCACTTATTTCAGGGTTAAAAAAAATATAAGACAGGGTCTTATTTTCAGGGAAACATGGTAGTAGTCTATGGTATAGGTTCACAGTTAAGTTATTGTATCTGTGGCTTTCTGCTGTAATTCTCTGCACCTTCCTGCGTCTGCTCAGAAATGCAAGACAGGAGAGAATTTAATTAGATATTTCATATAGGAAGCAAGGAGCTGGCATTTTGCAAAGCAAAGGAGAAACAAATTATAGTTTAAAATTATCCCTTTAGCTTTCTCTGGGTGACAGGAAAAGAGTTAGTAAAATAAAACTCAATTAGCAAAAAGGTTGGTAGCCATTTAGAACTCTTGAGGAGTGTTTGTGTGTGTTAGTGTATAACACACACACTTCAAAATGTCTTTTCGATAATCTGGTTTATTCTTCCATGTGATATAGATAGAACGCTGTTACATTTCCAGAGGGTTTTGTTTTTTTTTTCTTGCATGAAGACCTATCAGTTCTGATTCGGCAATGACATTTCTCCCCATATGTTCTAGCCTTTGGAGACTTTAGTCATAAATGTTTTATTGGTAGCTAAGAGCTTTGGCCAAACATTTTCAAAGTTTGTGCAGAACATGATGCATGGTGGCATCATGTTTTTCCCCTTTATCAATCCTCTTGGGAGCCATCAGGAAGTGAGGGCAGTCATAGAGAAAGCTGGATCAGCAGAACCTGGCCTGTTCTCACAGTTCATTTCTTCTAACAATTCTACAGAACATGGTGGTGGTGTTTTTTTAAAAACAACAACTTTAAAACACTTTTAAAACAAACCTTAAATTAATTCAGATGTAAAAGAAAATAGCAACAATAGTAATATTTTACAAAAATATTGCAAAATTACACTTAGAATTGAATTACACTTAGAATTAGTGACCAGGACACCATAATAAATCACAATTTCCTATCATTTAATGGCTTACCTTAAGTCAGTGCTTCTCAGCTCTGGGGACCAAAGACGTGAAGACTTCAACTCCCAGAATTCCCCAGCCAGCACCTTCAGTGGTAGTTGTAGTCCACACATCTTAAACATCTCCAAAGTTGAGAAATACTGGCTTAAGTCATTGGCTAGAATTGGCAGGTAATCCTCTGACCTTTTTTTGGCTAGGTTAAGATCTTTACTACCTTCCCTTACTTCAAAGTGGTATAAACCATTTTAAGCTACTTTTAAAATGCTTCCTGCTCTTGTGCCATTCTTCCCATGGATTTTCTTATGGATGGCAATTATTGTTGTGCCCACATGAGGTACACAAAATATGCTTCAGCATTTGAAATGATCAGATAAGCATATGGTTAAATATATTAAATCTAGGGTTATTTCAATTATTTTCAGTTTGGATTTTTCTCATACTTTCTTACTTATTTGATCACTGAGATAGAAAATAGATAGAAAGAGATAGAAAAAGAAGGAAAAACGACAATGTTTTAGGATAGTGTTTCTCAACTTGGGCAATCTGACAATGTGCAGACTGTAACTCCCAGAATTCCTCAGCCAAGCATAGCTGGCTGGGGAATTCTGAGAGTTGAAGTCCACACATCTTCAAACTGCCGAAGTTGAGAAACATTGGTATAGGACGCAGGAAGAAGAAACTTGGTGAAAGGTTCAAATGAATTTTTTTTTGTCCCATTTGACACTTTTCAGAATCTTTCAAAGTCCCTGTCCTGAAGGAGAATCTGGAGCCTAGATTCCTTCTCCATCCATAATTTGAGCTCCTGTTGAGTATGAAAAGCAGTTATTAGTCAGGACAGATTTGTAAGAATGTTTAACATGATCTCTATTATCATCTCCACTCCAGGGAAGCTGCGTTCTTAGGCCAATTCAAAATTCTAAAATAGTTTTCAAAGGCATTCCAAGTACTGTGAAGAAGAAGAAAAAAATAAATACCTTACTGGAAGCTGGTCAAGATTAGGATAACCTCCTTGGAGGACAGGGCTTTGGGGGGAAAGTACTTGCTGTTGAGCACAAATGTGCATGGAATGCTTTTTGAAAAAAATGTGCATTGACCTTTAAAGAATATGCACACTGCTTAGGAAGTGAATTAGCTGCAGGCAACAATAAAAATGCTTCAGGTCAGCTGAGAATTCAGTGGTGCTTTCCTGCCTTTTCTCTCTTGGAGATTTCGACAGAGAAAGTGTGGTTCTCTAGGAACATTCCTCAAAGCTGATGATAAAAAGAATCTTACCTGCAATTTATTATGGGTAAAAGTGAATGCAGTGTGGACTCATTCTTCTTTCAAAGAAACTGATCCCAGTTTGGATCAGAACCATGAGACTATGGTGAGGTGGGGGGCGGGGGAATGTGTGGCCCAGCCGCCCTTTGAAGATCTCCTGATAAGTCCCAACTTCTTTCCCCCTAAACAGTAGAGCGGAAAACATTAAGATAAATTATGCATGGATTGCTAATATTAGCTTAAGAAAAGCAATTTTATCCGGGGAACAAATTCTACATGGCGAATAGGTACCTTTTCCCTCAAGTATCACAGGGAGTGAAGGTTCATTGGACATGCTTTGTTAGCTTTGTGAGGTAGCCTGCACAACAGGCATGCCCAGTTTATTGTAACTTTATTGTAAAGTTACATTAACAGAATTTTGCAAGCCTGCATCTCTTCCCCCTCTTTTCTTTACAAAGAAACTTTAGTTGAAGAAATTAGGAAGGAGTCATTTTGCAGATTCAGTGGCTGCATGTCTGCATGCCATTGCCTAGTCTGTGACTCTTCTTCCTGCCTATCAAGGTCATTCTCTTATACTCTAATGCCTAGATTCATCATTTTGTTGGATGGATCATAGAAGAAAAGGTTTAGTACATTCCAAAAACTGCTTATTGAAATGTTGCCTTGCTGCTGAATCTGTGTACTATATGAAGCTGGAGCATTTAATCCATTTATATGATTTCCTATCTTGCAAAAGTAACTCTGGGCAGCCAAAAACATGTAAATAAAAACAATTATTATAAGAACTTTTAAATGAATCCTCTTTGAAGTATGTACAGAATCAATATCCTGATCAAAGATGATTCCCAATTATACAGAGCTTCAGACTATTCATCCAAGCATGGATTAAAGTTTCCTTTGATCATTGCAATTATTTGTATATTGCAATAATTCTTTCTCAGTTTAACTCTCTATATATTTAGTGCCGCGTAATGGGGTGAGCTCCCATTACTTGTCCCAGGTTTTGCCAACTTAGCAGTCTGAAAGCACATAAAAAATGCAAGTAGAAAAATGGTGGGAAGGTAACAGCATTCCATGCACCTTTGGCATTTAGTCATGCCGGCCACATGATCACAGAGACGTCTTCGGGCAGCACTGGCTCTTCGGCTTTGAAACGGAGATAGTTGGGAATGACTAGCACATATGTGCGAGGGGAACCTTTACCTTTACCTTATATTTAGGCTAACCAGGAAGTCTAGCATAGGGAATTGGAAGCTATGGCCTTCCCAGTGTTGCTACTGCTAGTCCCCAACAACCATGCATGTCCAATAGTGAAGAATGCTAAAGGCCATAGCTCCTCACATTCTGGACTAATATAATAGAAGCTATGCAATTCATTTGCTTTCAGATCTTGCAAAACCAACATGAGTCTAATTTAAGTTGCACTATCCATACGTCTTTTGCATGAAAACAATTTGATAGCATACTAAAGAAGATACAGATGGTCCCCTTTGATTCAGTCATGCAGTCCAGTTTTCTTTTTCTAATAACAGCAGGGAAAATGCCTCTGGACTTACATAGGAATACGTCTAGATAATTTCTGGAGCAATTCTCATGCTCTTGGCTATGCTCCATAGAAGTCAAGTTGTTGAAAACTCATCTGAATTGAATTTCACTGTATATTTTCTGGCACTTAGTACAACCTGTCCACTTGAATTAATTGCAAAGTGAGCTTGCATTTAATTAAATGTGGCAATAAGTTCATCAAATGATCATCCCTTCTGCAGTCTAGTTCAAAGATCCTCAAAAGTTTTGCGTCAGTGAACACATTTGAAAATTTGAGACCATGTTGTAATCTATTCTAAAATGGCCATCATAAGTCAAAGTATAGGTCTTCTGCAGTAGCTCATCTAGACTCTCTTCCTCAAGATATTATTTACTATTTTAGCTTTTGTCCCAAAGGTGCTTTTTCAAAAGGCAACTGACTTTCTTTGTTTTTCCTTGAAAATGTTTCACTTCTCATCCAAGAAGTTTTCTCAGTTCTGAGTCAGTTCTGAAGAAGCTTCTTGGAAGAGAAGCAACATGTTTTCAAGGAAAAACAAAGTCCAGTTGCCTTTTAAAAAGTATCTTTGGGCCAACTGTGACCTGGATGACTGGGAATCTCCATAGGCATATCTCAGCATTTTTCCCTTCTGTGCTTGGATATATATGTCCAAGCCATGCAAATGCCTCGGCATAGAACATAAAATAAAGCTGAAAACCAGAGCTATGCTTCACAATATGCTACCTTGCCAGACAATCAGGTTTTAAATGAAAAGAATATGAAGCAAGGTTAAAAAAAGTTGGGTGGATCAGTCTATGACCACCACGGGAGGCTTTTATAGGCATGCTGGTGTCCTTTTATTACTGAATCAACTTCTAATGTCAAAAATGACATCAAATGAGATGATGAAGAACAAATTATCTGTAATCCAATAAATTATAATTCACTTAGAATTATAAATTATAATTCACTTGGAGCTTTGCTATTGAAGTCAGTGATCTCTGGATGACATTATGTTTAGTAAACAAAATACAAATGTCCTCACTGAACTGCTCATGAAAAAAGAACTTGTGCTATTTGGCAAAGTCCCTGAAGATAGTTTTTGGTTTGTTTGTTTAGTATTTGTAGAAAACGATTTAAAAAGAATACCAGATACTGCTGTATCAGCTACTTTGATAGCATGCTTCATCTTGCAAAGACCCAGCAATCTATCTCAAGGCAGCAGAACACTGTATTCCTGACTGAAGCAGGGCTAATCTGTTCAATAAGATTCTTTGCATTAAGGTCAGGGCTTTGTGTGTATGTGTAGAGCATGTGCAGATGCAAGCATTAATTATTTCTGTTCCTTTTAAGGACTAGAGTGCCATATTATTTCAATATTTTATTTTAAAGAACACTTTCTTTAGCCTACCACAAAACAAAATAGCCATATACACACATTGGTATGAACTTACTTACAGCCATTTCAAACCCTGAGGTCCTTGACAGTTATTGTTGTGTTATAAGCAGTGGTGGGATTCAGCCGGTTCGCACCTATTCGGGAGAACTGATTGTTAACTTTCTAAGCAGTTTGGAGAACCGGCTGTTGGAAGAAATCCTATTTTGTTATTTTTTTCCCCACTTGATAGGGCTAATCCTGTAAGGAAGGCAGGAAGGAAATGTTCTGGTGTTGTTTCTAGCCTAATCTTTATTGCCCTGCTTACAGAAACTGCCTCTCTGGTTAACCCTTTTTACATTGTAACAGCTAAGGCGAAGTGCCCATCGATGTGGCCATACCTACCCAGCTGGTCATTAGGGCAGAGAACCAGTTGTTAAATTATTTGAATCCCATCACTGGTTATAAGTATGATAGTCCAAGGCACATGGAAAGCATGATGTGGGAAAATGCTATGTACTTCAAAAGGCTATGACTTTAATGGCATTTTCATAAAATACATAAAGTAGGAACTGTTTTAGTAATTTTGCATTGTGGAATGCATTTTTAACATGCCGTTTGCAATCATGTTTATTCCACAGTAGAAATTTGCAGCATGCCTTTTAATTTACATGGGCTGGATATAGTAATTAAGCCATTTTCTCATTTGTAACATAACTGATTGCTTTTCTTGTGTGCGTGCAAAATAATGTGAATACTTGTCTAAGCTAATCATTCTTCATTATTTACGAGCTTGAGTAAAAAATAACTGAACTATTCTCTATTTGGAAGTTAGAAAGAGCTATTTCCTAACTCAGAAAGGCAATAGTGAATATGTTTGCTGTATACATTCTGAACATGGGCAAGCTGGCACGATCAAGGAAGCAAGCACTTCATGAAGTCACAGTTGTCTTTAATGCTAGTCTTGGGATAAGTAAAGAATCTTGGAAACCGCAAGAATTTTCAACCTTTATTTATATAGTGATTTATCAATGGCAGAATTACTTTGAATGGATAGAAGCACTTTCTCCCAAATTTCTAGGTACCTGCGTTGAGTTGCCATTTATAAAATAAGCTAGTACTTGATTCACATTCTGCTCTTTATTGGGTATATCTAATCTTTCTTTCAGCATCCACACAATATCTCACACATGCAAGGCACAAATAGAATGTAAAACATGTACATTACAGGGCAGTTCAGGTTCCAAATATGAAAATTGTCATCTTTGTTGAGTGTCTTTTCCTCTCCTTTAATTCGATGCTCATAATCTTCTCCTTCCATGTCCAATCCTTTCCACCCTCTTGGAAGGAGAAGGAAAACCTGAGGTGTAGCTTTTCTTCACCTTACTCCTCCCATTTCTTGCTTTTTCAGAAAGGCTGGTGAATAATACTGCAGGAAGTCTCAGTTAACAAGCGCAACTGAGCTTGGGATTTTGGTTGTAGTTAAGAATGTGACCATGTGATGTGACTTGATGTTACAGTGACTGTAAAGTGAGCCATTGTGGTTGGTGAGCAAACCACATTGTTGTTAAGCAAAGCCATTCTCGCAAATGGATAGGGTTTTTTTTGCCAGAAACAGCAAAAATGTTGTGAATCACGTCATATGGATTGCACAATGCTGCAATTAATCATAAAAGCAATCACATTGCCAAAAATATGATCATGTAACCTGTGGGGGCAATAAGATGACTTTGTATAAAAAAGAACACTGCTTGGGGGGACCGAAAGCCCTACTAAGCAGGTATATACAAAAGTATGAAAGCTATTGCTTAACACATTGTAAGCCACCCTGAATCTCTGGAGAAGGGCGGCATATAAATTGAACCAATAAATAAAATAAATAAATAACCGTGTGTGTTTGTGTGTATGTGTGTGTGTGTGTGTATTGTGGCAATTGTAACTTTAAAGATAAGTCACTAGTAACTCTGATTAATATTCACCCTGACACCAGGCATAAAGCAAGAGGCACATGGAGATACTTCTCATTTAGAGATACATTGAATGATATCCTACACCTGTGATGGCGAATCCATGGCACATGTGCCAGAGGTGCATGCAAAGCCTTCTCTGTGGACATGTGCACTGTCGCCAGCAGCTCTTCTGGTTTTCAATATGCGCAAGTGCATGGGCCAGCTGGACTTCCAGTTTCTGGGCTCTGGCGTGTGCAAAGACAAGCTGACCTGTGCGCCTGCGCGTGCCAGAAACCCAAAGACCAGGTGACGTTCTGGGGCTCTGGGGTGCATGCACACACACGCCTTCCGGTTTGGCCACTCGGTGCTGAAAACGTTCGCCATCACTGTCCTACACTTTTAAAGGAATTATTTTGTGTATCTTCATGAAGTTTTTTTCATGAAGCTTCGGAGATATTTTTCACGGGAGTGATTACTTTCCTTCATTACACACAATCTTAAAGTTAATGTATTATTTATTTGTCATAAGATGTGGGTGTGAAATTATTGTTGATTGTCCTCCTTGTATTGCATTTCTTGCCATGCTGTATTCCTGTAGATCTTTCATCTGCACCTGATACACAAATAGGAGAGGGAATAATGAGTATAAGGGGATAGGGGAAATACTATGCTCCCCGTGGGCGAAAATTTAACCGGTGTGAAGCCATTTAGAGCCTATGTTAAGGAAACCAGCACAAGAGCCCTCAATGTGGAGCAAAGCAACCATCTCTCTTCCACAACTTATGGAGCCTCTGAGTTGGATGTGTGGTACGCAGCTGCAGATTTATTTATTTATAGTACCAAGCACTTGAGGGAGCACAGCAAGCTGTTTGTGACAGAGGCTTTTTCTAAGTCAAATTGCAGTGACACACATATATATGCAAAAAAGGCCACTCACACCTACACCCCATTGCTACTGTCCCATCTTTGCAAGGTACAATGCTTGATTATGCTGTTTGCCTCAGAGGAGACCGGTTTCCTACAATAAAACAATATAATCTCCCAGGCAGTAAATGTCAGAAATCCTCTTCAAAAAACCTTTTATACAGCTGATAAAACTGGGGCACAAAATCAGTGAGCAGCTTGTAAAAGAGGAGGCAAGGGAGACATATTCACAACAGAAAAGAAGAAAATGTGCAGTGAAGCATATCAGCCAATCCTCTTTCATCTTCTTACTTATTCTGCCTCCTCTATAGCTGTATGAAAATGTTGTTTAATTGGGAAAAGCAATGACAAAACCTGGCTGGCAAATTGGGATGCATCTTGCTAACTACTTTTACTTCTTCTTTTTTTTTTTTTAGCTTACTGTAGTTCAGCAGTGAAGGCTGCATGTCCTTGGCTTTTGCAAGCTTTGGTGCTTTCTATGAAATATTTTCATAGACATCCAAGCAGCTAACCAGTAAATCAAACAATTGCAGTAACCTTAGCTCCCTTGCATATTTGCTTATGGCCTGATGTACTATGTATTCTATCCCAGTTTATTCACAGCTATCCATGTGCTTGTGCTGAGTCCTTCTAATTCAGTCAGGCAGAAATACATATTTAATTTAGTTGGGGTGAAACAGTAGATCTTTATAATGCATCCAGAGACCAATGATTGGTCCAGCCCTTGACTTCTTTCTTAAAAGGCTTTTTAGTATCCAATATAATGCCAGTTTTAAAGTATGTTTTACATTTTTTAAACATTCAGGTCAGGGGTGGGTTCTACTTATCTTTACTACTGGTTCACATCATGCCCGCACACTCTTCTGTGCATGCATAGATCACCAATGATGATGTCCGGGTCAGTGGGTGGAGCCTCCCTCCGGTTTTACTACCAGTTCTTGAAAACCGGTCCGAACCGGAGGCAACCCACTACTGATTCAGATTTTGATCTTAAATTCATTAATTCTCTTGAATACTACTCAAGAAAGAAAGGCAGAGTAAAAATAAAATAAATATATAAATCAAAGGGAGAAAGGAAGCAAGTAAGTAAGAAAGCAATGGCATTACAACAATACACACACTCTCACACACATACCGTATTTTCCGGCGTATAAGACGACTTTTTAACACATGAAAATCTTCTCAAAAATCGGGGGTCGTCTTATACGCCGGGTCGTTCTCCTGTAACCAGGCAGACCAGCCCAAAAGACTCTAATGAGCCTTAAATGGCTCTGGCGATCGAAGCTCTGACGATCCCAGCTTTGCCTGCTAATCAGGCAACTCAGCTGGGATGCCAGAGCCATGTTAAAGGAAAAAACGTTTTTCCTTTTACGTGGCTCTACAAGCTCTGACGATCCCAGCTGAGTTCCCTGCCAATCAGGCAACGCAGCTGGGATCGCCAGAGCCATCGATCCAAGCTCTGACGATCCCAGCTGCGTTGCCTGCTAATCAGGCAACGCAGCTGGGATCGCCAGAGCCCAGAGCCCTGTAAAAAGAAAAAATTTTCCCCCTCCAGTTTGCTTACCTTAGCTGGTAATCGCAACACTTGCCTTGCTTCGCTTGCCTGAATCCATTCCATCAGCAAGCCACTCCCTGCCTGCAATCATGCAGGCAGGAGTTGTGGACTTCAACTCCCAGAATTCCTCAGCCAGCAAAACAAAGCTGGCTGAGGAATTCTGGGAGTTGAAGTCTACAAGTCTTAAAGTTGCCAAGGTTGGAGATCCCTGTTCTATTGGGTAAGTTTTTTTCCCCTTTGGGAGCTTTAAAATAATAGTTAATTGGGTTTTTTTTAGTTGTTCTTTTTTAGACCTAGCCATTTAAAGTTTAGGAGGTTTTAAATTTAGTTTTCATATAAAAATAAAAATAAAATAATATTTGTGCAGCTTTCTGAGATTTAGTGTGTTTCTGTAGTGTTTCACTCTAACTACACAAACACACAAAATCTCATAAAGCTGTATGTGGAATTTTGTGTGTGTAAAGTGTGAAAGTTGTTTTTTTGGGCTTTTTGTGGCTGCGTGAGGTTCCTGCTTCTTGCAGGAGTCATTTTGGGTCTAGCACAGCTGCTTTTACATTGTGTTGAGCCAGTTGATGTTTTTTAATTTTTATTTGGTGTGCATTGGAAGAGGGGCAGTCTTATATGGCGAGTATAGCCCAAACCCTATATTTTAACAGGAAAAGTCGGGGGTCATCTTATACGCCCAGTCGTCTTATACGCCGGAAAATATGGTACATACAGTATAGTTGCAATGCCATTGCTTTCTTACTTGCTTCCTTCTGCTGTGTGTCTGTGTGTCTCTCTGTGTGTCTTACCATACATTTAGCATTATCCCCAAGAATTAAGAGTTTTGAGGAACTGCCATTAAAATTCAAAATCTGACATATTTTAAAGTTTTGCTAAGCAAAATTTCACGCAAATTTCACGCAATCAAGCGATTGCATACTTGATTCTGGCTACTTTCTAGCATTCTAATTATCAAGCACAGATAGATATAATAATATCAATAGATCATATATATATATATGTCATATAGTGAATATAATTTACATGCTAGGTTTCTCTTACAGTCTACAAGGATATCTCGTTATGTTTCAAATTATCTTATGGGGAAAGCAGGATGGTTTAGAAGCTTACCAAAGGTTACTAGTAGCAGTAATTTTCCTAAAAGTCACAGCTCCCAATTAGAAATAATTTGAAATTCTCTCTTAATTTATATTGCTTAATGTGGTGGCCAACACATTCCATAATCTTATGAATCACGCAGAAATTCTGTGACTAACTCAAGGGACTTGGCTTAAAAAGAAATTGTTGCAGCCATGTTTAGTTTTTCCTCAAAAGAAAGAATATTTTAAAGATACTATAGGATGTTTAGAGGTAGCACTACATTTCAAGTCCACAAGGAAGATGCCATCTAGGACTCCACATAGAATCTTAAACCTCGTTTAAGCAGCTGAAGATCATAGATAAAATGTATGTGTGCATGTATGTAAATGCACATTCTTCGTGTGATTTGACTGACCACAGTGTAGAAAAAAGCCAAGCAGTATGAACAATGTCTCATTTCAGCCAAACAACATGATAATACATTGTGTTGTAGTGAAGCAGTTAATGTGCTGGATTAGAACCAGGTTGAATTTATCACTGACTCAGTCACTGGAGGCTCAACCTCTCTAGGGAGAGGGGCAGAAAATTTTATGTATTATCTTGATGACCATTAGGAGTGGAGTATAATTAGAATAAAAGGATCCTGAAAATACCTTCTTTAATGTGTCCCAGGTTTTCTTTGCTAGAAATTAGAAATAGTGAGAAGTATGAGAAATATGACAATTGTGGCTTCAATATAAGGTAAGAAATTAATAGCTTATGCAATGGCCCTGGGACTCGAAGGTCTTTTAATTTTACAAGAATTGTTCATGGTAAAATTGATCCAGCCTTCTGGGTTTCATCCAGATATACTAAACTACAAGTCTCATGATTCACAATCTTATAGTAAGTCTTGTCATAGTTCCATGAATCAGGAAGGTATCTGGTTGAAGATAGATAAATAATGTGCACAAGCTGAGACCACAGGGCCATGAATATCTCGCTCCCCACAAAGCTTTGGATGTGGTCCCTAGAAAACTCCAAAGTTACTACTAAGTAGTGATGCTGAATGTGACAGAAGGAAAAGTATTAAATAAATTATGTTGAAGTATGGTATTAGTTCTTTTTAATTAAAGATAAATATAAAGAAATTCTCTCTCTCTCTCTCTCTCTCTCTCTCTCATCTATCTATCTACACACACACACAAATACATGCACATGTGTGTGTATAAAATGAAGTTTGGGGGCCTGCTTTAAAGCCACATGCACACCTTAGCCTGGAAAAGCAACTGAGCACTCCAGACTCTCTTTTTCCACTGATATAAAATCTTGGTATACCTAGGATTTTATGACATACACTGAAGTCATGGTAGGCTCTCTGCCAATACCATTTGTTCAGGAAATGCTTTGGCATAAATTGAAGTTTCTGGAAAGAAGATTACTGTATGTAATAGTAGAAAGTAAGGATGGGAGTTTCATATATATATATATATATATATATATATATATATATATATATATATATATATATATAGTGTGTGTGTGTGTGTGTGTGTGTGTGTTTTTTTCTTCTAGCCAGGTTTTCCCTACGTAGCCAAGGTTTTTTTCCCTACGTAGGGAAAACCTGGCTAGAAGAAAAACACACACAAACCCTACGAAGAAGTAAGAAAATTGATATATATATATATATATATATATATATATATATATATATATATATATATATGTATGTATGTATATAAATGAGGATTGGGGCTAAAAAAAGCCCTTTTTGCCAGTGCCACTGAAATGAGAAGTGTGACTGATGTCATTGGAACTAATTTTAGGGACACCCTTGATCAACTTAGCAGCTGGCAATGACAGTTTCAGTTTCAACCAAAAGAGGGCTCCAATGCTTTGATTTAAGCATCAAGTGAAGCTGTTGTATTATTTGGGATTTAATTGTAAAAGTAAATCTCTAAATTTCATTGCACTGGATTCCATGGGATGTGTTATGTAAAGTAATAGTTTTAAGATTATGTTTCCTATTAGGTTAACCTAAAGGAGGGGTAGCTCAGCAATTAAATCTGAGCTAGTAATGGCTTCCAAATATACAATTTTATTTATTTTTTAAAATCTAATTTATATGGCTCTATATCTCAACAAGTGATTCTGGACAGTGAACAAAGTTAAAATAAAATAATTATTTTAACTTAAAATACATTAGCAACAGCAACCCATTTTTAGAGGTGTGTGGCTATCTCTTACATAAATTGGAGCAAAATTATGGAAATTGTAAAGAATAAGCCCAAGCCATCTAGTAGCCATCAAAGTGGAAAAGGATGGCCCAGGCAAAGTAATAAAAATACTAAAGATATTAATTAATAGTAAAGACAGAGCAATATATCCCTTCCCCCATCCCATATTCATGGTAATTTATTTCCCAATGTGGAAATTTTGCTACCACTTTACACATACCTGTTCAGTTCTCCTAATGTAAACAAAGGTGGGAATAGCTACTGCAGGATTGTGTAATGTTTTGGTTTGCTGGAGAAGGACAAGGAAGCCCATGATTCAAGGTTCTGTTTAGCTAAAGCTCAAATGGGGGATTTTAGGTGAATCACTTTCTCTCAGCCCATCTGCTTCATAGTTCAGACTGACTATAAATTTAATGGGGCCATAATATATCAACCACCTTGAGCATCTTGAGGAAAGAAGATACACAAAATAAACAAATGAAAAATGCCCATTACAAATATCCATTAAACCAGAGATTGAGTCCGGATTTAGTCATATGCACTGTAGATCCACTACAATCAGTGAGACTTCTTTTACTCATGATAGGCAGTACATATCTGTTTTCAAATAAAATTAGAATAAATAAATTTACTGCATTTAAAAAAGATGTACAGTTGACTTCCATGAGATTCTAGATATTCAAAATATTGCTTCACACAAACATTTTCCAGTGACAATCTTCCAGATATGTCAGTCTTTCCCAAATTCCATGTTAGATGGAATTATGGAAGTTGAAGTTCAACTTATATGCAGGCCATCCGGCTGAAAAGGCGTCTTCTGGTACATTGAAAGTGGGATAGAATGGGAATGAGAAGAAGGAATTATTGATTTCTTTTTTGTATAAAATTTCATAGGGGAAATTTGTGATGTATGTGTAAAAAAGAAAAGAAAAGAAATAATTTAGACCAGCAGAACAAATCTAAATATCTTTCTCTCTTGTTCTTAAAAATGGATTTTTTTTGGGGGGGCGGATTATGGAACTACTTGCCTAAACATTGATTATCCCGGTCCTTAATCATATATTTGCAGTTTAATACAGGCTAAATTTCTGACTTTGATGGTATTAGCCATTTGCTGCATGAATCTAATGACCGTACTATTCATGGTGCTAAAAACACTGTGTGCTTGCTTACTGATGAAAAACAAGATTCCATGTGGAAATACTTTTCTTTTATCTCAGGAAGCACACAACTTCTAAGAGGAAGTTAAATGTTGAAAAAAGGTAATGAATAAGGAGGTAAAATAATCCTATGTAGGGTACCAATTTGCAAATTAATAAGATGAGGCAGCTGATTTGCATGCCTAACCAACATCACCCCACCACACGTAAAACTGTGGACATCTTATCAAGGATTACCCACATTATGTGGCTTGGTACAGAACAAAGAACATACTAGATTAAATCTTACATAAATGATTTATTGTCGCATTTTTTTTTCCACCCCACACAATTGTAAAGGCACCTGCCTGCATGTATATACTCTTCAGAATGAAGCATGTGCAGCAGAATCAGATAATCTGGTGTACCTCTGCACAATCTATTTCTTTTTTCTAATCAGGAAGGTCAATGCAAACAGAAAAGTTTTTTTAAAAAAAAGTATAAGAAAGACATCGTTATACAAGAAGAAAAGATATGCTATAAAACTGACTACCATAATGGTAAATTATTTTGTACTTTGCCATTTTTTAAAACTTGGTATTAGTTTATGCTCTTTCTTACCATCCTAGAATCATTTTTTTCCAACATTGTAATTTCTTACACAGTTTCATTTAAGAGTGAACGCTACCACTCTGAATAACAATATATAAGTGAATCAGGAGAAGGGCTGTGAATTCTACTGTGATGCAGACATAATGTGCACAATATCATGTTGGAATTGCTTTCAGAACTTCCTTAAAAAAAAAGACAAACTTATCATTCATTTTTACCGACCTTTCTTCTTAAATATGAGCATAGCTGTATGTTCATTCAATTAATCTTACATTGACTTCATTGGGATTTAAACTGCTTCAGTACATATGAGAATGAGACCTACATGGGTATGTTCCTTGTGCATGGCATGGATTTTTGTGGAGCTCCTGAAAAACTAACACAAAGCAGCGTAAAAACAAAAAACAAACAATGGTTTGGTAAACAGACCAATATTATTTTCTGAGTAACATGGACATGATTTAGGCATGAAGTGTGTTCACAACAAACAATATGTATATCTGTATTTGCATAGAATGAGGAAAATCAAGTGTGTATTTCCAGGCCACCATGTCAGGAAACAAAGAATAAATTCTACTGGCAATGGAAAACCTCCTATGCAAAATGCCTGGCCAGTTGTTGTCCAGCAAGGCTTTCATTTCCTGCACTTTTTGTATTTCAGAGGGAATGAGGGCCTCACCTTGGGAAAAATATAAAACGATCTTCCTTTCAATATAAATGTTTGACCCAAAAATCAATTTCAATTTCATCTTTGTTTCATAAAAAAAAAAGAGAGAGAGAGAGAGAGAGAGAGACAGAGAGAGAGAGAGAGAGAGAGAGAGAGAGAGAGAGAGAGAGAGAGAGAGAGAGGGGGGGGGGGAACGGAGGGAGGGAGAGAAAAGAAAAGACCTACAAGGCTATAAGTAATAGCTACCCACAGTTTTCTTAATAAATATTTCTGGAGCAGTAAAAAGCTATATGAATGCTTTTTTCTACTTGTGAACTGGCTACACTTTAAAAACATCTATAACTAGATGAGCAGATAATGTCTAGATTCTGATTCCATCATTTCTTTTTCCAGAGATGGCTCCTTCCCCTACCCTTCCCTTCCTCTCCCGCTGCTCTATTGCCCGGCATTTTTTCCAAAGCGCCGCTTTTTGAAATGTGCGAGGGATTGTGTGACATTTCAAGAACTGCTATCAATATGCATCCACAGGTACAGTTATGTCCTGTACAATAAATCATCCATCCTTTGTGTTCAAATAAACATTAGAGGGCCCTTCAGTAGCAACTCCTTATCTCGTCTAGGCAGGATTAGAAGATACGCTCCTCAAAGCCCAACTGGATATATTTTGCTTGCAATCTTGCTTAAATTATCCTTGCTGGATGTAAACATCCCTTTCTTTCTAATTTCAGAAAGGGGAAACAATGTTCTCATTTTAGGGATGCTAACTCATCACCGGTCCCCGCCTGCAGCATTTACTCTGTCATTTGCTCAAATGCTGCATTCTTTTAAATTTACTTAAAAAAAAAACAAAAAAACCCAACACCCTAAACTGGAACCATGAGAGATTTATTATGGAAAGCTACAGCAAGGAGAAATGTATGCTAACCTTCCCCCCTCCTGCTGCTTCAGTGATTCAAGCATTGCCTCTGCAAAGTCAGTGTGCCGTTAAGGTAGGTAAGTTACGCACACAGCCTTTATCGTTCTTTGTGCTATTATGTGGACTGGAAGCTGTGCAGTTGCCTTATTTGCATCTTTTCCTGTATTGGCATATCAAGTGAAAAAGAGATTGCTGGGGTGGGGTGGGGTGGGGTGGAAGAAAGGAAATCCACCAGCTTTTAACAGATGATATTGTATTGAAAGCCTAGCTTTTAATGAAACCACATGTTGGAAATTTTAGTCTTCTGTAATGGTTGATGCTTCTCTTTTCTCTGGAGCAGATTGGCTCATGCTGCATTTTCTTCTTAACCTAGATTCACGTTAAAGGGGTGGCAGTTTAAATGCACTGCCCAGTGTTGCTGACTAATACAACCCAGCCTTATTCTTCCAGCTTCTTGCAACTCCCTCCCATCACCATACAATGCAAAGTCACCGCAACCAGTAATGTGGGCCAGATTCTGTTTGGTTTGATTAAGAAACATCCTCAAGGAGAAGGGCAGGGAAGGAGTCTCTTTGAAACTTCCCCACCCCAGCTGATGGCGCAGAGACAACCACTTTCTAGCTAAATTAGAAATGTCAGAAAATGCCATCAAGGGGAAGGCATTCCAAGAAGACTATTGTGGCTTGCTGGCTTCCTCTCATTCGCTCTCATCCTTCATAATATTAGCACCATATAGATTTAATAATGAGATGACTAGCAACATTTTGATGATGGAGCAGTTTCTATGATCTGCAAAAAAGACAGCATCTGCTTTTCCCGTGTACCAATTAATTATTGATGCAACTGAAAATGCAGGAAGACTTTTCTTCTTTTACTATAAGGGAAGAAGAAGAAAGGTTGAGCATTTTTGCCAATCGGAGGGGAATTACTGGTATATCATCCTGACCTTGGAAGGTGTGTTTGTGTGTGTCTGTGCATGTGTGCGTGTTGTATTGTATAATGCATGTGCATGCTCAGATACACACACACAACATATTTCGTTCTTTTCTTCTCATCACTATCTCTGCCAAGCAGGACGCTGCTCTGAAATTGTCACTCTTATCTCTGATTTCTATTTTCAATCTGTGCTTTATTAGTGCTTTTAAAAAAACAGCACAATTCTCTACTTACTGTTCCGTACAACAGCTTTCTTCCCAGTGCCTTTTTTACAGTGAAATCTTCTGCTGAATGAAAGAGCACTTCTAAATATATAGGGTTTATTTGTTGCTGCTTGTAAGCCAGTTCATAAGGGTTTTTTATTTTTCCTTTTTGTTTCTCTCTCTCAGGTTACCTGGAGTGAAATGTTACTCTTTGATCTAATGTGATCTCTTTATCATGGGAAAATCATACTCCATATTTAGTATTCTCCAAATATTTCATTTTCAAAAGAACACATGCATATATTTTATACCTTTGCAATCACCTACTTCGCCATTGGCGATTAATCTAAAAAAAGATCGAATAATTCACTGCCCCATGCCATTCACATATCACTTGCTACCATCTGTGCTACTCAGCAGCAGCAAATGATGGGTAATTAACTCAGTGCTTTTGTCTTTCTGCCTCCAAATGTCTGACACATATATAGATTTGGTTCTCGCTTATATAGCTTTCGTTCTCCCTCCCAATTTGTTTCTCCCTCTTCGTATATACTGGAGAAGAAAATAGTGGAGGCTTTAGATAAAGAAATGAAATGATGCTGCATACCTGACCAGCCTGGGGTGAGGTGGGGGAAGGAAAAGCACACACACACATAAAAAAAGAAGCGATACAGTGCAAAGGAAAGAAGAGAAGCCCCCTCCCCAACCTCTACCAAATGCTAAATCTAAGAAGGCGAGTATCTCACCTGACCTTTTGCTCTCCTTAATATCAAAAGAAAAAAAAAGGAGTTGACAGTGGACAATGCCTGCTTCGAATGCAGAGGCTACCTCCTCTAAAGCTTTGAGGTCAAGGTCAAGATGCAACCATGAAGAAAAGGATTTGCAAGCTTCTCTGTCAGCTGGAGCATGAAGGGGAGCATGAAAGTGGGGCCATATTCAGGGAAAGTAGCAAGCCTGGACACAAGCTAGTGATCTCTCAAATTATATATTCTCTGCTAAGGTGGTGGAGCACCTTAATGCAGGACAATTGTCTGGATATGCAATCTTGCTATTCTAAGGAAAGAGGAAAAGACAGATATCCAGTGTCATGTTTTCAGCATGTAGAAGACTGAAAATATCCCTTTGGTAGATTTAACATGGCACATTTATGTACAGGAGGAGGGTGCGGATGGGGGGTGGGGACAGAAAAATCTGGTGTAAAAAGAATTTTCATTCTCGAAATCTGCTAGCAAAATATGTTTCACATTTCAGGGGTGTTGATGGTCTTAAACAAACTGTAATTGCATTAAAAATACAATTGAAAACCCCCACAGCGCGGGGATAAATACAAGAAGTGGCCAGAAATAGATCAATGGCTTTGGAAGTTTATTGGATTATCTTGGATCAGGTGTTATTTCTTGATTTTAACCAACTCAGAAGGTTGTTATTAGAAAGGAGATAGAGGGAGGAGATGCTATGCTGAGTTTATTAGAGGAAGAGCACAGTAATAAGCACTGGGTGCATTGTTTCGTATAGGTTCTGGTAGGAAAAGAGCATGCCCTAAACATGTGGTATGGGTTGCTAAAACTATTTGTTCTTGCAAATTTTCCCAATCTGGTACTCTTTAGATGTACTATGTATGCAACTCCCAGAATTCTTCTTGACTATGTACATGCTTCCTTGGAATTTTGGAATTTAACATTCAGTACATCTAGAATACTTATTATGGTAAGATTGATCTATTACAATAAAATCATCAACATCATCATCCCAGAAGCAATAACTAAAGCTTTGGTAAAGCTTCATGTCAATTACCAATTTATAACAAAGCATGAAAATTTGGCCTGTTACTTTCAGAAAATCCACATACTGGGATATTGTTGTGGCACACCAGACTCAGAAGATGAGGAGCTTGGGGAAGAACCTGAGCTAGTTTTGGAGCCTGGGGAAGGCTCTGATGGATGCTCAGCATCGAACACAGAGATAGAGCCAGGGCTGTCTGGCATTTGCCAGCCAGAGAAGCAGCTGCCTTCGGAGTCAGAGATGAGGAGGAACAGTTGGGGCCTGTTCCAGATGCGCATATGTGCAGAGCAGATAGGAGAGGTGAACAACGAAGGACAATGAGCTGGCTCCGGAACCAAAACAAACATGGATGCTGACTGGCCTCTCCCTGGCTGGGGAATAAATAGGAAGCAAAGGGAGAGGTTTGGTTGTTGCAGACAACCATTCGCATTTCTGGAAAGTTTGCTCCTTGTGTGTTTCGTGCGACAAAGACTGCCTTGCCAGAACTGAGGTTTGTCTATTTCTCTGTTTGAACTGACTTAATTGGCAGCCTCCTGGCTGGGAACTCACAGCCTTGCATTTATCATAACGAGCTGATAAGGAATATTGTTTCATTTAACTTCTTGCACGACTCTTGCCTGGACTTTCTGTTGGTGAATGCAGTTAATTCCCAATGTGTAAATAAAGAAGTTTTTTTCTTTGCGGAGAGTCTGTTTCTTGCTTCTGCGAAGGCTGCGAAGGCCAGGTTTCTTGCTTCTGCAAAGATTATTTGTCCATCTTCTTCTCCTCATCAACTGTTTTCAATAGTACCCTACTCTGAATACATAAATTATGTTTAAATATTAAGATAGTAGCTACATCCCTGTTCCATGAAACTTATGGTCTGCTACCAGAACTGTGTGCAACAGTTCTGCACAGCGATGGTGCAGTAAATATAAATATTGCCATTGTATCTTCACTCATGGGTGTAGATATAGCTTTATCAATTATATTTACAACTTATGCATTTAAAATTATCACAGAAAATTGTCCACATTTTTATTAGAATTTGTGTATTTCCCTGCTTTAAATGAAACTAAACAGATTTCTCCATCAATCTACATTTCTTCACAATTCTGATATTAGGACAAGGGCAAGAGAGGAATCAATAAAATTTAACTCCTCCCCACAACAACTACAGGAATTGTGACTGTTGTGTGAAGAAGATGGATTCCAGAACCAAGTTGCTTTTAATTTATTTTCAACATACCCTACTTTCTGAAAGTTGCTGCAAAACTATGCTGTAGTGCAGGGGTCGCCAACCTTTCAGACTTCAGGTACCACTAAATTCATAATTTTAAATCCCGCGGACCACTAATATGAATTTTTTAAAAAGATAAATAGTATTTAGTGCAATATAAAAAATGCAAATAATTTTTCTGTGGACCACCAAAATTTTCTTGCAGACCACCAGTGGTTGGTGACCGCTGCTTTAGTGCAAAAACGTGCTATATATGGATCTTGATTTTGCACTAAAAGTGGCAAACAAAAATATGCATATTTGCCAACAATCTCTGTTTATTTCTGTACTTGTAAAAATTTGGTTTAAAAAACAAAGTTTATGATTTCTGTCATATATGTTTAATTTATATAGTTACTATTGTACCTTTAATTATAACATGCACTCTCACTCTTTTTTGTTGCATGCAGTTTTCCAACCCTAGCATGAAAATACAAAACAAAAGCTTTGTTGTCTACATCCCACACACATTTGCAGTATTTTCCATCGTAAAAGCACTGCAATTATCCACATTTCTTTTCCTCCAAAGCCATTTCAAACTGCAGTGTAGGCTTCTCTTCTGCAGAGGCATACTGTTTTGCATGCATTCAATTTTTCTGAATTGGGTAGGATGCAGGAATTTATCATATTGCCTTGCATTTTAAATAATACCAAGTTCCCTGGGTTGCATGAACTCTGATGAGAAAAATAGAGAAACTCCATGATTGTAGAGAAAAAGAGTCAGGTACATGTCACCAAACTATCTATGTGACTTCTTGACTTCCTCCAGATTATATGTTCCTCTTTCAATCAAATACATTTCTATTATAGCTTGCTCAATAGAATGACTTGATTTTGTCATTTAGTGAATGAATGAATGAATGAATGTAAACTACAACTTTTCTGCAATTCTTTGGTGGAAATCATTCTGATACTGATAATCTGGCATCCTCTCCCTCTCCCCTCTCCCTCACCCTCCTGCTTCCTTTCCCTCCCTTCCCTCCCTTCCCTCCCATCCCTCCCTTCCGCTCTTCCCTCTCCTCTCCCTCGTCCCCTCCCCATTTCCATCTCCCCTCCCCTCCCCATTTCCATCTCCCCTCCCCTCTCCATTTTCCTTTCAACAATTGATAAGTAATAAAAGTCAGTTTGTACAAATTGCACTTTTAATGGAAAATAGATGTATTGCAGTGAATTGGGCAATCAAATGCAGCTTCTCACAGCCAAGAGACAAACTGCAAGACTGAGAGCAATAATTCCCTCAGAGAAACTAATGCACTGTGCGTTTCACTGAATCAGTACTTGGCAATTTGATGACCTAGTATTTTTTCATTGAAAGAAAGGAAGGAGAACACAGAAAATTAATGGATGCTAAAACAGGCAAAGAATATCTGGCAATTTTGCTCATTGACTGCAACAGGTAAACCCTAGAATGACAACAGAAAAAATATTAAAATTATTATTATAATGAGTGGAACACACACACACACACAAACATACACACACACACACAATTTAGTTGTACAGATTAAGAACCATCTTTTACATACGTGTAGATTTTTTAAAAAGAGTGCAAATTACCTTTTTCCTCACAACTTTGCTGTTCTCTATACAGCAATGTTGTAAGAAAATCTATAGCTTGAGAGAGAAGTAAAACAGATCCTTCTCAACTTCTCTCTTCACTCTTTCTTTCTTTGCCTTCTTTTCTGCACAGTGTTTCTTGATTGTCAACAAACTTTTCTGCATTCAACAAAAAGTCAACTGGCCATTCTACAACCATCATCGTGAAGGAGTTTTCTGAGCAAAACAAGGGGGTTGTGGTAGTGACAACAGGATCTCTGATAGTTCTCTTGAACCTTCTCAGAGTCATCAGGAGGGAGACCCAGCCACTCTAGTGGATGGAGTGCCCCAGGTGACACATTAGGAAGACATTGTTGGATGGTTGTATCCAATTCATTAGCTGTCCTATCTGCTACTCAGAGTGACTTCTTCATTCCACTTAATGGTCAGATTGGAGATAATTGATCTGCCTATTTATTGGAAGGCACCCAGCAGATCATCAATTTCAAGTCCTTGGATATCCAATAGTTAAGAGTTGGGATGGATTGCAGCCTTTGAAATGTGGCTTTTAAGGAGAATCTTTAGAATCTTTTGAAATCTGAAAAGAACAAATCTTGAAGTCCTAGAGATAACACAAGAGAAAAGAAATGTCATAAAAACCATCAAAAAAGGAGCTATTTATGAACTATTTATGTCTACACTTAGAAGTAATTCTCATTCTATGCAAAGGGCCCTGACATTACTAGAAAGAGCAGTGGAGTAAAAAGAGGTAGGAGACAACAAAATCATGAAGAATGTGCAAAAACAGCACAGAGGCAGACATAGTGAAGACTAAGGGTAATCAATCTCCTGAAAGGAGAAGCCACTTGAACTGAACTGAACTGAACTCAGGGAAAATTTAATTTCAATAGTTACATCTATTTATGGAATTCTTGGTGGCTTCTGAGCTTGGTTATTTTCTTGCAGGTATTCCATTACCCAACTAGGTGAAATAATCAGTCTCACACTAATGATGTTACCTAGTTGAGTAATGTTGTATGTAAGCATACAACAGAGCTCAGAGAGCATCAAAGACTCCACAGTTCAACCCTGAGCTAAAGATATTGTCTTCTACTACATTTTTTGTTAGATTTATATCTCACCATTTTTTCTAGGAGTAAATAACAGCAGATATAATTCTTTCACTTCCATCTTTTTCACAAGTTGCAATAGTAAATTGGACTGAGAGAGGGAGAATGATTTGCACAAAGTCATCCAGTGAATTTTCAGGGCAATGGTGAAGCCCAGTTGTAGCCCAATTACCATATAATGATATTACATACATACAAAGGAACACGTTTTAAAATACACAAAATAGAGAATATTTCACTGAATGATAACAACTTGAATATTGTAACTACTTTAGCAACTGTCTCTGGAATATTGCAATACATGGCTGCTGATGAATAAAAAATATACGAAAGACACGTTTTATTCTTTACATTTATTTTATTTTTATAGGGTTATTTTCTGATGGTGTCTGGAATAGTACATTTTAAACAAAGTAAATGTTTATATAGTGTGTGATCTAAAAAAAGGAGGTAATAAAAATATAGCCATTTTGAGTTTTTACTCTGTACCTCTATCTATTATATATATAGTTTGAATTAGGATTCCAGCATGGCCTTCCATAAACAAGATATACAGAACTGGTAAAACAAACCTTCAGTGAGAAAATTTGTCAGTGTATAGCTTCGCACTGCATACGAAAAAATGATGAAGGAATTATAAATAGAATACTTCTCATGCATAGCGATTTCACTTCAGATGTGTAAAATCAAGATTTAGAGGGAGGAGGAGGAGGAGGAGGAGGAGGAAGAGGAGGAGGAGGAGGAGGAGGAAAAGAAGAAGAAGAAATAATCCAATGCCTTTCCTTTGCTTCTCTTCATGCACTGATGCTTTGCTTGTATTGATGATTGAGATCATTTGTTCCATCAACCTCATGTGATGCAGATGGGAGACTGATATGTACAAGATGCCAGCAAACAGAGAAGGGAAATGACCAATGAAAGATGTTACACAAGGAGTCCTGACTGATGGAGAGCAAATAAAAGAAAGCAAATGTAATGTTCCCTTTTCCCTGTCTCTGAGCAGTCTGCTAGACAAATTCAGGCCAGCCTCCTTGGAGA
Source organism: Arizona elegans (assembly GCA_022577455.1). NCBI lineage: Eukaryota > Metazoa > Chordata > Lepidosauria > Squamata > Colubridae > Arizona > Arizona elegans. The sequence continues at coordinate 28,458,317 of JAKOOJ010000002.1, read as the reverse complement.
GAGAGGGGGGTGGAATCAAGCCATTCAAGATTACCCTACTTACAAATGAGTAAGAGATTACCTTCCTTGACAATGAAATACAATAGCAGCACTGATCTGAAACTGAATTCTTCTCTTGGCATGCTTTAATTTTATTTTGAGACCTTTTCTGAGCTAGTGACGAGTTGATTAAAGAGGAATTGTCTCTCCCACCCCTTCCTTTCTTTCTCTCTCTCTCTCTCTTACACACAGACTTGATTGCAAGCATGAGAAATGGGGAATAAAAATTCTGTAGGCAATCTTTTCCGAGCTTCAAATAGCCAAGCTACTTGTGTTTATTTCATTTGCCCACATTGTTAATATTTTAAAATAGCAGATTACAGAAAGAACATGGATGATGGGGTGAGTGTGCATACATGGGTGATTGATCTACTTGCAGACTTTTTGAAGTTTATTCATATATTATTGCCAACGTCAGTTTCCTGGGAATCAGTGAAGGGTACAAATTACAGTGGCCATTGCAAACAATACTATGAAAGGCAATAAATCTATTATTATCATCACCACAACCATCAGCGCTACTAATACCATCACCATTACCATCACATCTGGAGCCCACATTTTAAAGAAATGAAATTTCAAAGGCCTTCCAGACAATCAAGCTTTTGGAAGGTCATGAAAAGGAAATCACCCTTATATTTATTCCAGAGTAGAAGAACCCTCATAGAGAATGACCGCTTTCAGAATTCTCATATTACCTCTTGGTAATTGGGCATTTCCTATTCGTGTTCCTAGAATTATCTGGAATAGGTAGCCTCATAGATACCGTCACAGAAGACTTGTAAGTCCATCACCGAACTTGGAAGCATGCCAGTCGTTACTGAGCCTCCTGATACAAAAGTGCTACTGCACCTTCCTTATCTTGCAGTTCCACTTATTTTTTTCTTTCCAAATCTCCATTCTGTTGCTTTCATTTTCTTCTCTCAGTATACAAGTGACATAGCCTTAAGCTAGAGTTCTAGGTTTAAGGATTCAGTTAATATAAATTAATATCTGGGTTTTGCTGTTGGACTGTGATTGTGAAATCAGAGGCAAATGTAAAGGATCTGGCAGACCATAGGGCTTGGAGTGAATCTACTCACTTATTCTGTGAGATTCCTTGCCATTAGAATAGATGATCTGGTAAGCTTCCAGGCATATAAAATCTCATTTTAGTTCATTCAGGAAAGATTCAGCATACAGGAATCTATGAATCTGTGGATATTTGCAGGTGTCACAGAAACTGCAATTGTGAAAGCACCAACATAATTAAGTCCAAAGAAAAGAATATAAAACAGCCATCTTACTCTATTATAGATAAACAGGGAGCTGAGGCGGTAGGACCTTTCCTTCCTTGAAGTGAGACAATAAGTTGGGAAGGTTTGAGTGAAAACAAAGTAGAAAATTGGAAGAAAAGAAAGGAGTAGGTGGTGGAAAGGGGCACAAGAGAAGGAAGTCCCATTTCATCAGCCTGTCCTACCTGGTCAGGCAGGGAAGGTATGTTGAAGATCCTGTCAGCCAAAGAATTCTGCCTGGTAGGATCCAGGAAGAGACCTTTCTCTGCTGTTGCCCTCACCTTGTGGAATATTCTCCTCCCCAGTGGTAATGTGGGCCCCCACTTTCCTCACTTTCTGGAAGGCATGAAAACATAGCTTATGGCCTTGCTTGGGGCACACAGAGAAACAAAAAGCTACGTGGCTGGTCGACATCCTGAAAGCCCTTCTCCATCTTTTAATTAATTTTTAACATTGCTTGCCTCTTTTAAATTTTATATACTATTTTTACACTGTCCAGAATCACTGTGTGAAGGAGATAGGCTGTTTTAAAATTGGGGAAAAAGTCTTTAGTCTTTACAGAAAGCTTGGAATGGGAGGTATATGAGGCAAATTTATACCTATGGTTCTGCCAGCAGGCCTGGGGAATCCAAAGCAGGATGGAGCCCATTAAATGGCTTGAATAAATATGTGTTGTCACCAGAATGGGGATGGGTAGGGGGCTATTTTATTATTTATTATTATTTTATTATTTTCTTTTATTATTTTTATATGATGTTTTTATATTCGTGTAAGCCACCTTGAGTCGCCATTTATTAAAAAATATGGAGCCCACAACTGATTGTATGGAAAAATAAGAGTTAGCTTAAATGGTTGACCAGTATGGCTGTGCTGGAAAAGAATAAAAGAGAAGTTTATTATTCCATTAGCTCACAGTATAGAAACATTAAAAGAGACTTGGGGAAATGGCTGTTATCTCCAATACTGTTAACTTTGCTACCCCAAAAGAATTTAAATAGGCATACAGTTTAATGAAATGATAAAACTCCTTGGCTAGCAATTCAAGTCAATATCAGAGAGCCCATAATATATTAGTCACGTTGGCCCCCAGAATTCCCCATAGGTTAGAAGTAACATTTCAAAATTGTATATTAACACAATCAGCAGCAGTACTCAGCAATACAAAGCATTTTAAACCATCTGACTGACTAGATTCATTGCTTTGAAGCAGGTCAACACTTTGATTCACAAATATGCATTGATGGGGTGATTACCATACCATTGAATTTTATTGTTGCATTGGCTTTGCCTTTCACTCCTGTACACTGCTGTGAAGTAATTGTGTGAAACAGTGAATAAATTAGTAATAAATAAATAATATTTTGTCAAATTAGATAAGTTCTTTTAACTTTAGTTTTAGCTTCAGCTGGTCCAGATTCTATTCTGTTCTGTTCTGTTCTACTCCTCTCTCTCTCTCTCCCTCCCTCCCTCCCTCCCTCCCTTCCTCTTTCCCTTCCTTTTTCCCAAGCATGTCTTTAGTTATAACCCATCTCTAAGGTTAGCATGTAGCAGAAGACTAAATGCTTTCATTTTTTCTTGTATCATTCTCAAGGAAAATTTTATGAAATTTCATTTTATAGCCTGCACACAGAAATGTTTGTGGCAGAATAACTGTATCAATTGGTCACTCTGGTAGTTAGTCTGAAAAAAAAAGGATAGGATTTGCTCTGATCATATTGTTTTGCATAGTTTACCTCTCATTTGAAGCGGCAAACATTGCCCTTATTAAATGAAAGGAGCAGACAGTGCCTTGCATGTTTGCCAACATAAGCAAGATCAAATGATTGCTCATTAGGAAGACGCCCAATTATTTCTCTCTTTTTTTTACTAATTAGAAAAATAATGTCAGCTTTATGATTCCTTTGCAAAGGTTTATGACCCATTATCAGGCACCTGCACAAAAACACTGCTGATCAAAACCCACGACTTTATTTAACCCTGGAGTCATGGAACTGGAGGATCTCTGATTATTTTTATGAAGTTTTCTTTGCTCCTGTCTCATTTCTCTAATTGAGGAACAGAGGAAACCTGCAATTTTAAAACAAAGTCAATTTTTTTTCTTCAGATTTCACTGAGAAAGTTTTATTTAGAAGTTTGAATGTGGCCACTTTTGGTTATTTAAATTTTGGAAGAGCTCCTAAAATTAATATGAAGTTAAATCATATGTCTGCTTTATTTCACCCCTTAGAACCATGGATGCAAAGCAGTTTGATAAAGGTGTTTGCTCAAAGGATCATTAAAACAATGTAGGTTTTGTGTGTGTGTTTTAAATGGAGATAGTGAAGCTGAAGTTTTTTCCTTTCTGTTACATTCTATCACTCAGAAGACTTTCTAGTTCAGGTATTCTTGACTTACAAGCAGTCAATCTTGACTAATATTCGCTTAGTAACTATTCAAAGTTATGACAGATTTCCCATCGGGTACTTACAACCCAGTTCCTAAGTTCCAAAAGCCACCATCTTCCACAGGGACACCACATGTCAGGTGCTCGGCCACCAGCTCACATTTATGGCTGTTTGCGGAATCCCATGGTCACATGACCACATTTAACACCATTTTTGCTGAAATCTGGCAATCTTACTTTTTTGTCAGATTTTGACAAAACTGGTCCATAGCAAATAATTGGTTCACTGAACAACTGCACATTTGCTTAACGGCTGTCACAAAAAAAAAAAAAGGTTGTAAAATTGGATGGTTGACCTGTTTTATGACTGTCATGACTTACAACCATAATGGACAGGTTCTATATGGTCATACATTGAGGGCTATCTGTACCCACAGTTTCTAATCTAAAAAAGCCCTATAGAATATTTCTCTTATAATGTGTTCTCCTGGGGCTTAATGAAAAGCCTGGGAGACTGCATCCTGAGTGAGAGATGATGGGAAAGCAGGGCTTTCATATACATCCCATAATTATCTTATATATAAATAAGTGTAAAAACAATATGTGCCACCCATGGGAAATATACTGAAATTATTTCTCTTTTAGAATAAAAAAATGTTGTCTTATTAACTGAAAGAGAACTGTAAAAACAATGTAAGAGAATCATTTTGTGAGGCGTTAATCAAAGCCTCAAGTTTGCGAATTAACAGCAAGATCTTAAGTGAAAATCAAAAAGTTAAAGGTGTTGATATATGACTAAATGAAAATAGAAAACAATCCCATTGTATGTTTCTACAACAGGAACCAATATCCAGAAAAGCAAGTTAATTTCAAGATTCAAAGTAGATGGTTAAATACAGTTATACAACAAGAGTAGTAACACTCCCATTGCTATATACTGACAGGCAAGTAACACTAACTAAATATTAGTGGAGTGCTACCAGTGGGATTATATTGTCCATCATATTAAAGGACCAGAAAGAAACATAGAGTAACAAGACATCTATAATGCTGCATTTCAGCATCCCACAGCTGTTCTATCACATGGTATCTACTTCACTAAAATACTCACTTCACTTTATTTTGTCCTGATCCCCATGACTGGATCATTTACCTTTAGACCTGCACATGTGTATATGTGTATATATGTATGCATGAACGGTGTGTGTGTGTGTGTGTGTGTGTGTAATATAATATAATATAATATAATATGATGTGATGTGATGTGATGTGATGTGATGTGATGTGATGTAATGTAATGTAGTGTAGTGTAGTGTAGTGTAGTGTAATGTAATGTAATAATATAATAAATATAATATAATATAATATAATATAATATAATATAATAAAATAAAATAAAATAAAATAAAATAAAATAAAATAAAATAAAATAAAATAAAATAAAATAAAATAAAATAAAATAAAATAAAATAAAATAAAATAATGTATTTGGACCCGAAATGCTGCTTTGAAAGGGTTGCTTTAGTGGGGAAAATAGGAGGAGGAAGGAGTATTATGCCTATTGGTTGCCTTATCCCAGTAGTGAAATCCAATTTTTTTTTTATTGGTTCTGTGGGCATGGCTTGGTGGGCATGGTGTGGCTTGGTGGTGTGGCTCCATTCCCACCCCACTCCAGGGGAAGGATACTGCAAAATCCCCATTTCCTCCCCACTCTGGGGTCAGCCAGATATGGTATTTGCCGGTTCTCCAAACTGCTCAAAATTTCCACTACCGGTACTCCAGAACCTGTCAGAATCTGCTGGATTTCACTCCTGCCTTATCCCTTTATTTATAAAGTAATAAAGGGATAAAAACCAATTCATCCATCCATCCATCCATCCAACCAACCAACAAACAAACCACTCTATTAAAAGAATTGCTCTCTGGTTCATCTATAGGATTTTATTGCTTTTGATCAATAGAAGAACTATTGCAAGATCACAATGCAAGCTCTGCCTCTTTCAGAGGTGGGGGCAAGATTGCAATGTATTTAGAAAAGCTGCAACATTGCTTTGATCAAATTGGCTCTTTGTTCCTGGCACACCATGGGCACCACATCCCCTTTCTCTGTTTGCTATTAATGTCCTCTAAAAAGGCATTCATAGCACTGTATTTCTTATTTTATATCAAATCAGAAAATATCTGATTTTAGGGGGATCACTTTCAGGATGCTGCCTCCCAGATACCACTGTCAAATCTGAAAATAAGTTAAAAGCATGTGTTAAATGGCTTGTGACTAATGTATTGCCCTTTTAAATAACCGAGTTTACCTCCATTTGAATGAACAGTATTACCTGTCAAATGGAAGTACAGTGTTCACTTTCATTGCATGTGGGGTAAAACCCATTACCTTTCTTACAGTGCTTTTACATGTATTGTCTTAGCTGTTCCACCAGCACCTTCAATACCAGAGCCTATGAAGTTTAATTTAAATTAAACTTAGTTTAAATAATAAGGTTTGTTCTATATAGATTTATGATGTAATAAACTATTTCTGTCTATGAAGCATCACCACTAAACTGGGAAGCCTAAAAGATAAGAAAGGAAATAGAGTATAAGGATGTGGCATTGCATCCATTGCAACCAGAAAGGTTGTGTTTACTCATTGATTATTCAACTCTATCAAATATTACGCAGATTATAATACAACATAATAAAAACCCCATGTTTTGAACAAACATTTGAAATATTTTAATATATTTTTTCCTTAATAAATAAAAATGGAGCTTCAGATGTAACCTAATTTATTATTTCATTGGCAGTTTTTCTGGATACTGTATAAAAAGTTAGCGTGAAAGTGTGGAATTGCAAACATGGGATAGTTGTGTCTTTATTCATTATTCTCTTATCTTTCTGACTCTCAACATAGTGGAAGAGAGCACAGTATGGGTCCTGAGAGATAGGCTTAAACAACTCAGGCTTTTCTATCACTGTGTTATTTCCTAAATTAAACTTGATTTATGATTTTTTTTTAAAAAAACAGAAGCACTAGCATCAAGAATACTTTCTGATAAAAGTTTTATTCTTAACTTTCTCTCTCCAGGCAATCTTTCTGCTTTATAGAGTTATCTGGTTTTTTTCAGCAGTAACATATTCTGTTTTTTGTAAACTACTTTCCCCCTTTCCCATGGTGGCCTGCTCCTTTTGGATGGCTTACAGCTAGATGATCAATGGCTTTGATTCATTTCCTATGGATCAGTTGATCAATAACCACAGTTTGGGGAAATCAGAGTGCTTGCTTATTTTTATAAATGGAACCAAAATAACAAAAATAGATGCTGCCGTGGTGAGCTTATTTATGCTTTGGTTTCTGGTTGTTTTTGTTAATTTGTATATTGATCTCTATGAAGTAGTAGCAAAAGGATGCAAGTTGATACAGCAGGCCAAAATTACTTTTTATAAAGACAATGGCTCTCCATGTAACTGACAACATTTGGTTAATTCACACTGTCATTTTTCCTTTAGTGGCTTTGGGGGATGCTATGTTGAGCTTCATAGTCTAACACAAATAACCAGTAGTCCATGGCCCAAATTCAGTAATAAGAAGCACCTGATAGATGTAGAAAAGCTGTCATTCCCTGGGCAAGCAAGGTCACTTTAAGGACAGTGCAGCACAATATAAATAGCATGACAATCTCCCTTCAGCCAGGATGATATCATGCTGGCAAAATGATGGTACATAAAAAGGATCTATTTCAGAAGACTATAAAGGAATGTAATTTAATTTCAAGCATTGCACTATTTTGCAAAAAGCTATCAATGGCAAGATACCTTCCCAGTTACATTTCAGTAACAGGAAAGGATCTCTGCCTACAATAATTTGTTGGAATAAAGCTGAATATAAATTAGCCCATAAATGATATTCACATATCAAGTAGGTAGGAGCTGTTCTGTTTGGACAGTAATGGGATACAGTCCAAAAACCTCAGTAGTTGTATTTTATCCTTTTAGGTCTATTTTGAGTCTCTTTTCAAATCTACACTGCAAGTTAAAAGCAAGAGACTGCAACTTAGTGGTTGAAGTGCTATTGAGCGTGCTTCTACATAGCCATTCTTTTCACTCTCCTACAGCTCAAACTGACCAGCTTCAAAATGCTGAGACAAGGCTCTGACAGCAAAACTTCAAGGGGGAGGGAGGAGCCAAAACTCAAAATTAAGGGAATGTTTGTCTCAGCAAAGGATTTGTCCTCAAGCTCTTAAGAGCTTCAGCATATCAAGCAAAAGGACTAGATTTATTGTGTTTTCTTTTATATTTACCTATCCAGCAATACACTCTTTTGCTTTTGGGTACAGCTGAGTTGTGAGATGTGACAGTCGGAGACTGCTTTTGAAGTAACTGAAGGTGCTGTGTGGAAATGTTCCGAAATAAAGCATTAAACTAAGACCACAACATTAATGAAGCAGCAGAATATTATGTATGACCTAGTCAGGTAAAGAATTGTATTTAATATATTTAATATATTAAATTATGTAATATAAGTTTGCATGATTTATTTTTCCAAAAGTTATGAAATGTAAGGCCCATTTTCTTTCAATCCATAAAAAATATGTTACAGAATGATTTCAGTTAATACCATATTTCTTCTATCTTTTTTTCATGTAGTGCTTAAAATGCTGTAGGGATACTTGAAGTAACAAATTCAGTGTTATGTATAGTATATAATATTAACAAATGATATTGCAGTAAGCACTAGACTAAACACAGAGTAGAACCATTGATATCAATAGGACCAGTTAGTCATGGCTAACTTGTGCCATTGATTTCAATAGATCTCTTCTTACTTTCTGTAGCTAACCTAAAGTCTATGATTCCATATCATGGAGCAGGGCGGTATATAAATCTAATCAATCAATCAATCAAACAAACAAACATATGCCAAGAAACTTAAATTGTCCATTTCCATGTGTTTATGGCACATTTGGTTCAGGAAAAGGGCAATATTTCATTCGGCTTTATTAAAATGGAGTCTAAAATCAAACTCTCATAAGTTGCTGGTCAGATTCCTATCCATGTGAATGAAAGAATACTACGTGTCTTTATAAAATCCATACTAGAGGTTACTTTCTGCCAGTTTCAAGAGTAATTTTAAATAATATGGATTACCTTTTGTCACACTGCTGAACCAAATATATTATTGTGTATAATAGTTTCAAATCAGCAAATAAACAGAATTTGCATGCAATGGACAATTTCAGTTAAAGACTACAAGACTTACATAAATTATTCATCTTCTTCTTCTTAGAATAGTGTGCAGACTCAAAAAGTTTTTAAAACAACCCAAGAGCCTTCAAAACTTGCCACTAAACAGTAAAAGTAAATATTGAGACTAACACTTTGTTTATTACTAAATTTAATACCAATTTACAACTTTGATTCTTGGAAATTAATACAGTTAATTGCTAATAGAGAGCCAGTTTGGTGTAGTAATTAAAGCTTCAAGTTAGAAAGTGGAAGACTGTGCATTCTATAGCTACCTCAAGCACGAAGCCAGTTGGGTGACCTTGGGCCAGTCACTCTTTCTCAGCCCTAGAAACCAGGCAATTGCAAAACATTTCTGAAATGACTGATCCAAGCAGATGCTAGGAAGCAAAACTGACTTGAAGGCATTAAATAAGATGTTAGTTAATTTGATCAAAAATAGAATCAAAATGCTATTTTTCCAGTCCATATCCTACTTTATGAAGTATAGCTTTTGCAGGCCATTTACAGGTCAAGTGTGGCATTCAACACTGAAAGCTTGCAACTTTTAGCATAACGGCACCAGAAGGAGAGATCAATTCCCCCCACACAAGATTTTTCAGTGTACAGATCATGAATTTTATTAAATCTCTTTGATACAAGTTGCAAAAAGAGATTATGCAAATTGTTTATCCTCAATGTTTTTCCACTCCTCATGAATGTATTTTTGCGTGCATTGTTCCAGAGAGTGCATTTTTACTCATATTAGTTTCCTTGTAATAATGAGCACCTTGTGGGTGCTCCATCACTGGAGGCTTTTAAGAAGAGACTGGACAGACGCTTGTGTGGAATGGTGTAGGACCATGATGGCGAACCTATGGCACGCGTGCCACAGATGGCACGCAGAGCACTCTCTGCAGGCACACCAGCCGTCGCCCTAGCCCAGTTCTACCACTCGCGCTTCCTGCCGGTCAGCTGGTCTTCACATCTCTGCCGTGCATGTGCAAGGCAGGGCACATGTGGTGCTCGCACTGTATTTTGGGAGTGTGGGTGTGCGCGGCCCCCACACATCCCGTTTTGGGCCTGGAAAGCTTGCACCAACCTGGAAGCCAAAACGGGGCACGAGGGACATACACACATGCATGAGGGTGCTCGCATTACATTTTGGGGGTTCGCACACATGAATGCGCACACACACACGTGCGCTTTGGGCACTTGGCAACAAAAAGGTTAACCATCACTGGTGTAGGCTCTTCTACTTGAGCAAGGAGTTGGACTAGAAGACCTCCAATGTCCCTTCCAACTCTGTTATTCTGTATATGAACTTTGGGACATTTTTCTCATGAAGGACACAAACTGTATCACAATATATATCTAAATATTAATTTCAGCACAAATGCGTATTTCAGGTTTTATGTTTTGAGAAGGCCTAAAATAATCCATTTATTCTTCTGATGGACCAAATTTCTTATCTATCCCGAATCATTACAGATCTGATGCTATAAATTAGTGTATGAACTCTATTGAATATACCTCAAAATGTTACAAGAGCCATTAGAAAGAAGTTTTAAGAAAGCAATACAATTAAAGTCTCTTTCCTATCTAATTGTTGATTGAAAAAGAATTTGGATACCATATCTTTTGCAACCATGTTTCCCCAAAAATAAGACCCTGTCTTATATTTTTTTGAACCCTGAAATAAGGTCTCAGCTTTATTTTCAGGGAAGTCTTATTATTTTGGGAAGTGTGGAGCAAGATGGGGATCCTCTTGCCAGCTTACCTGATTTTCAGCTCTGTCTCCCTAAACCTAACCAGAGGAAATGGCGGGGAGTGGCTGTGCATGTGTTTAAATATTTTACGGGGGAGGGATTATTTTCAGGGGAGGGATTATTTTTTTGGGTAAGGGCTTATTTTCGGGAAAACACGGTTTCAGACAATAACAGATACCTGTTAATGCATTTAAATATAGTAAAGATGCAAGCTTTCATTTGAAATTAAAAGGAACTTGAATTACACTGTCATTACTGTTGGAAAAGTTATGTGAATAGTTGGATGCAACATAAATTAATCCCATTTCTAAATCAGTTGGGATTGCTTTACATGCATTCAAGCAAACACAACTGGAGATCTTTTTTGGTAGTATTTTCTCAGCAACAAAGGGAGAAATGTTTCCCAAGACCAGTTTTCAAAATTTGTTAATTTTTATTTAAATATATGCCACTATATTTTTATGGGGCTTTTTCATAATCTTTTAAAGTTTGTTGGGAAATTACTTTTTAAAATAGGCTTACTGGCAGTGTTTGTAACTAAAGAACTAAATATGAAGCTAAGATATGACTCATTGAATAGATTCAGACAAGTGACTAGTTTCTCCTAAGCCTAAAGCATTCTTCTATTAATAGCCATTGATTAACTGTTCAAATATTATCTGGAACTTGCTGAATTTAAATAAGGATTTTACTTAATCTGAAAATTATTATCATAATCAGTGATAAAAATAATATCAACAGCAGGGGGCAGCACTGTGCAAATATGGCATTTGAGACTTGTTGTATTTGGATAGGACACCATAGGGAAATTTCAGGTCTATTGACAAGATTGGGAAGTTTGAAAGCCAATCCAGAAAGACAACGAGTAAAACCGTTCTCTATATTGTTGCCAAGGTGAGAATCTTTTATATGTGTATAGGAATTTGAAGGCATCTTTGTCATTGTTGCTATTTTCTGATTCTGTTATTCAACATAGCACAAATATCCAGAAAATTTAAATACATGAAAACATAGGTAATCTCGGAGTCTATGAATTTCAGTCTTGGCACTAGATACAATTACTGAAAATAATGATAATTTATTGTACAAAGAAACTATCATTTTGACTATCAGGCCACATCAAAAAAGCAAATTTATGGGATCTCATGCAAAAACAGTTTTTAAAAACATGATATTATACTTCAGATTAAATTGTCTAAGAAAATTTTAAAATGAATGCCTCCTGCTTATTTTATTTCATTTGTAGATACTTTTACACAGTATAAATTTCAGTGATAAGCTGAAGATAAAACCTGAGATTTTCTCCATACACAAACATGTTTGGTTTATGGACAACTCTGAAACTCAATAACCTGCCTAATCATTTTGCCAATACAGCTTTAAATTGGACTGTTTCCCCTAGAAAGTAAATAAATAAAAGCTACACTTGGAATTTAAGTCCTTGCCACTCTATTGCTTGGTGACTCAAGTATTGTGTCAAAGGGCAAGTTTGATTCAGGGATGGCCTCAGACACCTGCTATCTGAGGTGAAGGACAAATTAGATTGTTCCTGTGTCATGAACTGAAATTGACTGGATTGTCTAGTGAATCGTATTTTACCACTCACATTCAGCATTCTCCTTTGCTGGAATAGAGTTGCAGACTAATTTGGGAACTGCAAATCAATTGAGTGCAGTGTTTCTAAACCTTGGGAACTTTCAGATAGGTGGACCTCAACTTCCAGAATTTCCCAACCAGCATGCTGGCTCGGGAATTCTGCGAGTTGACATTCACAGATTCGAAAGTTGCCAAGGTTGAGAAACATTGGTTTAGTGGTACTCACAGCTCTTTCCTGTCTTATCATAGCACTCTTCCTTATCTTCTGTGGACCCACAAATGCTGCAGTAACAAGGAACTTCACCATCTTCAGCTAAAACACCAATTACTGTTTGTTTTGGTGATATTGGTAATATTACTTACTTAGTAATTAATTAATTAATTAATTAATTAATTGATGCTTTATTGATTTATTTATTTATTTTCACACTTTCCATCTCACCTAAGTAACTCTAGATCGTTTACAACAACATAATAAAACAATATTAAAACATGACTGAAAGCAAATTAAAAAGATAATTAAGAAAAAGTTATGAGTACCACACTATTACCGTGTTTCCCTGAAAATAAGACCCTGTCTTATATTTTTTTGAACCCTGAAATAAGTGCTTGGCCTTATTGCCATGCACTCAAAAGCCCGATTGGGCTTATTATCAGGGGATGTCTTATTTTGGGGAAAACAGGGTACTAACCTTGACCTAATATCATATATTTTTTGTGGTTCTACCTTTTTGTGTGGTTCAGAAACAGCAGCTAACACAAAATGCAATTGCAAATAAGTTATGCGGTGCATCTAACTGAAAATATATATATTTGTTGTTGTTAGTTGCGAAGTTGTATCTGACCCATTGCGACCCCATGTTTATGACTGTTAAATAGATTGTTTCAATTTCTGGTGATTATCTATATGGTCCTAAACAAGTTGGGACAAAGATACTCAAGGTAATTTTTTTCCCAGTGTAATTCTGTTTGAACGCTACCAACATCACAATTCAAATTCATGTCACAACTCAGGGGACAGAAGAGTGCCCTCTTTTTTGTGTTTTTGTGTGTGAAGGTGATATATGTAAAGGGGAAAAAAGTGAGGGCTTGTGGGGAACAATCACATTTTATTGTTACATACAGGATCACTGTGAGGGAGTCTGAAATGTATAGGAGAAGAAGAAAGGAAATTGTAACTCCCTGATGACTTCCCCTGGAGGAGAAGGCAACAGATTACAGAAACTAGGTTGTTGCCTTTTGCTTGGTGTGAAAGGACATGGCTTATGTTATAAGGTGCTAGTATCAGTAGAAACAGTGGTGGGATTCAAAAATGTTTACTACCGGTTCTGAGGGTGGGGCTTGGTGGGTGGGGCTTGGTGGGTGGGGCTTGGTGGGCATGGCAGGAGAAGGATACTGTAAAATCTCCATTCCCACCCCAGTTCAGTGGAAGGTTACTGCAAAATCCCCATCTCTCGATCAGCTGGGCAGAGAATAGATGGGGGTGGAGCCAGTCAGAGGTGGCATTTACTGGTTCTCCGAACTACTCAAAATTTCCACTACCTGTTCTCCACAACTGGTCAGAACCTGTTGAATATCACCTCTGAGTAGAAAGGATGGCTTGGGCTGAGGCAGCCCACAGTAAGGTCATCCTATGTTCTCATCAGATGCTACATGACCAGCTGTAAAGGCCATGCTATAATTTACATTGCCTTTGAGAGTCTTATGAAACATTTCCAAGGTAGATAACCGATAAACTTGTTGAAATCTGGCCTTTTTGCATTCTATTGGCTAAGAGCCCAATGATCACTATTGTTGTGCATGACCATAAAAATATTTTGTTGTACCTGCAGTATCTCAAATTGCTTTTATTCCTTATTTAAATGGTCTCCCCTCCCCACAATAGGTTACAATTATGTGGCTGCAGCCAACAACTTCAATTTTTTTAACCTCTGTTAAAATGCTACTGGCCACATCCATTGGATATTTACTTGGTATCTGCAATGGAAAGTGTATAGTGTTTCCTCTGGGAAATAAAACATCTGCCAATTCTACTGCAGCTGAAAATATTTTTATTTATCTTGGTATCTGGGAATTATAAGGGCCCTCTGCTTACTGATTAGCGATTTAGTGATTAGTGATTTAGGCTTACTGATTGAATAGGGTAATTATATAGCTTGTTTTATTTTATCCTATTTATAAAATGTAACATATCTTATGTTCTACTTTTAAAGTGTATATTGGTTATTACAGTTTAGGACAAATGATAAATAAATGTTTTCAGTGACAACCAAGCAAGTTGATTGTTGTATTGGTTGTAGTAGAAGGTTTATATTTTTCAGTCAATATGTGGAAAGTTCTGACAGAGTGGTTGAATGGAAAGCGTAAGTTTGTGATGCTGGAATGTGCTCCAATGGAGAGGTGGAGGCTCATCCTGGACTCGTGGCAGACAACATACATCATTTTGAAGACTGAAGCAGGAGGAAGGAAGAATTGGAGAATTGGACTGTGTCATGCCCCAGCAGAAAAGGACACACTGCATTGATAAGGAGCTGTGATGGTTGGAGCAGGCTTATGGAAAGGTGCCCAATCCATCCAAGCCCTATGGCTGACTGACTAACATTGACTTTCCACATTTGCAATCCAAGTTTCACTTTCCTAAATCATATTGGTGAAATTTCTTATCTGCTGTCTGCTGGATTTAACTGTGGGACAACCTACTAGTCAACCTGGTAGACCATCAAGACTATGCATTAGTGGTTGATTATTAGGTATATAGTATAATGTGTCAGCTACTAGAGTTGGGAGATTAGTGAAAAAAGCAAGAAAAACCTGGAAAAGGTGGTCATTTGGGTTGGGAAGCTTAAAACAGTCAGATCTGTTTTTTGTTTTTTTAAAAATTTGATTTATATGCCGCCCTTCTCCGGAGACTCAGGGCGGCTTACAATGCGTTAAGCAATAGCCTTCATTCTTTTGTATATTTTATACAAAGTCAACTTATTGCCCCCACAAACTGGGTCCTCATTTCACCTACCTTAGAAAGGATGGAAGGCTGAGTCAACCTTGAGCCTTGGAGAGATTCGAACCAGCAGAAATTGCAGGCAGCTGTGTTAATAACAGGGTGCATTAAACCACTGTACCATCAAGGCTCTTTTTGTGCTATAGCAAACAGTATACTACTGTAGTAGTGACTGCACTACCCGAAACACCTTAAAGGGCCATCCAACTGACATGTAGGTTATTTATATATTTATTTATTAAATTTATATACCACCCATGTTAGCTCTTTAAATATGTAGTTTATTATTGATTAGATCAATAAGTTTTAATCAGATTGCGTTCATCATTCTTTCTTGCCTACTTTAGGTCAGGACAAGATAACCTGCAAATGTTAATTCATTGATGAAAGTGCTATTTCCAAGCAGGCTATCACAAGTATCAAATCGAAATCAAATAATATCTGCTGATTGCATGAGAGTGTATGATTTTTAAAGTTTGAAAGTTTGCACTTTTTTAAAAATTGAAAGTATCAATAAGCTCTGCACACAATTACATTATATTGCAATGTTGTTTGAGTTTTTATACTTCTTTTTTTAAAAACTAAATCAAGGACAGTTTTTAGTTCAACGATCAGACAAAAGCTACTAGTTTATTTTCATGATAATCTACCATCAGGTAACAATGATCTTAGTAAATGTCCTTTAGGAAATTTTAATGATATTGAGTTTCTTTTCCACATGGCTATTTTTTTGCCTTCAAATTGGACCCATATCTCTTTGCATTCCCTCAAGCTGATGAGAATGATTAGACAGATATATTCCTATTGTGATAAATAAGCAGGCTTTTCAAGGAGATGAAGCGATTTGATTGATCTGGACAACAGAAAACTAAAATTAAAAAAGAAACTGACATACTTATGCGAAAATTTTCTCTTCATATTTTTCATTAGGTCTTGCAAATTGTAAATTTGGATCAAATTTCAAGATTTATGTTCTTGTGTTTTCATGCCTTCAAATTAGATTTATCACTAATGTAAGATAAAACTATTGCCATATTTTTTCTATGAAACTTTACATCGATTTTTGTGATGAATTTTAAAATATAGGCTAATAATAGTTCTGCATTCATTTCTTACTAAATCTCAACAAGTACAAAGCATATATGCATTCAGCTATCTATCCCAGGGCTGTCAAACTCATGGCCTGCGGGCTGGATGTGTCACGTGCCCCGCCCCCGCCTGGTTTAGCAAAGGGGGAAAAAGTCCTGATATGTCATGTGATGCCGCGTGACAACATAAGTTTGACACCCTTGATCTATCCCATATAAAAAAATAATAAAAAAAAAAGTAATGTTATACTATGGGAACAAGAAACAGCACCAGTACTAATATTTAACAAATGACAATGTTGAGTAATGATTATTTGGGTAAAATTAACTATTTTGGATAAAAATGAAATTTTCATCTGTAAATATAATGTTGTCCATGGGGTCGCGATGGGTCATGCACAACTTCACAGCTAACAACAACAGCAACACAATTCAACAATCCTAATGTGGCTGTTAATATTATGTTTATATGATTGAAAGAATTGTAAGTGTATTGTCATACTTTATGGAGCTTTCAGTACTATGTAATACTGTAGTTTTCTATTTTCCCTTGTTTGATCATACTCACTTTACCTAAGCTATAGATGCAACCAAGTGAGCTTCAATAATATTGGAAACATCTTAGAGTCTATAAACAATGTGTACATTAGGGAAACAGATAAATATTGCATTCTCACTAATACTAATGCATACAACAGTAGTCCAAGCCTTTTCAATTTCATTGAATTGCATTCTATTACATATATCATTATAATTTATTTATCAAATTTATATAACTGCCCGTCTTCTAGATATGCCTCAAGGCAGCTTAAAGTAAGAACAGAACTATAAATAAAAATCTAAAAACCATTAAACAATTAAAACTACTAATTACTAACGCCATAGAGAGTGCCTTAAAGATCTTACATACAGTACAATGTAGCCATTCATGGGCTTCGCACTTCCCTATGTTCTCCAAGTCTGTTGACAAAATCCGGTTTTAAGGGATTTCTGGAAACCAGTAGGACTAATCTCATCTTGGGTAGGATGATGTTCCATATGGTGGGCATGATGACAGAGAAGTCTCACCTCCTGTTTCACATCGGATGGAACTTTTAGTAGATGGAACCCATAACTTCTCATGATGCAACTGTAAGAAATGGCAAAGTGCATCATTTTAAGAATCCTTATGGGAATCATATAATCCAGTATTACGATCTTTATTTTATAAATGGGAATTTGAAATTTAAACAGTACAGCTTGCCTAAGACCATGCTGCTTGATTCATAGCAATTGTTAGATTCATAACAGTGGTTTATAGTCCATTGCTGTAACCATTATGCCTGGTTACCATTAGAACTATTTCAAGACAAGCTGGAATTTCAGTATGTCAAAACGATTTCAGTTTGAAACTCTGGCTTGTATTTTCTCATTGGCACAAATATACATTTGCTCCTAGGAAAAGACATCCAGAATGGATATCTTTTCTGGAAAGACATTTCCAGAAAAGGTATAAATTGCTTTGTGTGATACAGAAGCTAGTATCTACTTAATGAACCATGAGAGAATCTGAATGGAGCCAATGACTACATTGGAAGATCTATGTATTAATTTATAGTGTTTGCATTTTAATGACAATTATGATAGAACAATGCTTCAGCTGTACTGCTCTATTGTCTTTGGGAGGCTCTTCCTTGCATTCATACAATAAGCAGACTGTATTATAACAGTTTTCAGCATAATAATGTAGGGAGTAAAATACTTTAAAAAGTGTTTGGTATTTAGGGGCAACATATGTTAATTCTGAATCTGGACCTTGAATTAATAGTATCACTAATTGGCAAATCCTTTTTCTTCATTGAAGGCCCAGCTGTTAGATGTTTCCAAAAGAATGGTATATGGCCATGAAATGTGGATTTAAGTTGGAGGGATGATCATAGATCATCATCACCTCTCAGTTAATTCATACTTCATTACTTACCTGATTTAAATATATAAATAGTAGTACAGAGTTGTCCTAAAGTTTTTATTTATGAACTGGATTGTTATTCAATGCCCTACCCAATTCAGTCTCATTTGAATAAAATTCTGCATACATAATTCCATTTTAATGTAAATTTATTATAGAAAAGTATATGTCTGCCTTTTCCAGTTCTCCATTGTTTCAGAAACATTGTATATAACTATTTCTACCACTGCATCATTTTAATAGTGACCTTGGAATGAAAGAAGGACAGCTACTGCTTATGATATGGAGCTAAGTCTAAACCTGATCTTTCTCACTGGAGAAAGTTTATCTATGTCCTTCCTCCTTCCCTCCCTCCCTCCAATATAGGTGTCCATGGAATCTCTCCTGGTATATTAAATTACATTTTGACTAATAATGCCATTTTGCTTCTCCTGATCTCTGCAGCGGTTGATTTTCATCTCTAGCTATGGCATCCTTCTTTTCACATCCAGATACTTAAGTGACTGTGTGAAATAATGCTTTGGTAGAATTTTCTATGGATGCTGTGTTCCACAAAACATGAATTGTATTAACAAACAGTATTTAAAACTGAAGTTAACATATCATATTCTGCTGTGAAACATTAATGGAGACTGCCAGAATCTACCAACTAGATCAAAGAGGAGAAATGAATGCATGGGCTGTAGTTGCAGTATCACAACTGCATGTGCATTGGGACTGAGCTTGCAAACTTCACTTAATTTCATCATGGTTCCATCCTCCAACTACACGCACGGTTCAGTCTCACAGCATTGGCTCCATCTTGTTATATAGTTGAGGAACTGTAGCCGTCAAAAAAAAAAAAATAGATTAAGGTACAGTTTTTGTTTTACAGCACTGCATGGAAAAACAGTTGCTGCTCATAACAGCTCTGTGGTTGGTTGATTTAAAACAGGAGGACAGCTTCGAATGACACGCAGACTGTTCACCAAGGAGGATATTCTTATCTTTAAGCCTCTCTGACTGGCTGTGTTTAATCGTGCTGAGCAGGCCAAATTAGGCTGCAGTGTTTGGGTATTGCAGAAATATTTAGAAATGGCTCTTCCTTCCCTCCTTGCATTGCACATTGGTTTTCTGAAATAAAACAGGAAAACATGGTGCTTAGATTTAAACACATTGTTTAGTTACTACTGTATATTAAAACAAAACAAAAAAGAAAAAACAATGTTTTTATAATCTTCTTATATTTTGGGGAAGGACAATATTTAGGAAATGATAGCTTTTCAAAAAAAATAAATGAATGAAGCAAAGGAGGGGCACAAGAGATTAGCAGTCCAAAGCCTCAGTGGTTGTCCCACCCTGTTCTGTGTTCTTTGAATCCAAAAGACCACATTTTGCTTCAAAATTCACCCCTAAGTAACAATCTATTGTCATTTGAAGTAGTCTAGGTCATTAATACAATTTATGTCATTGGCACTACTGATGCAATTTATATATATTTTTTCATGATTACACATTTACATCATTTGTATCAGTTTACATCGATTAGCATAACTATGTAATTGTGCAAATGATGTAAATTACTTCAGTGATTAAATCCAGCTTTAACAGACATTTTGATTTAACAGATATCTATTTTCCCCATTTTATTTTATTTTATTTTATTTTATTTTATTTTGAATTTGTATACCGCCCTTCTCCCTGAGGACTCAGGGCGGTGAACAGCCAAATAAAAACATCAAATACAAATATTAAAATACAGTTAAAAATATATATAAATTTGGCCCCATTAATTAAAACAATAAACAAAACAATTAAAAAACACTTAAAAAGAATTAGGCCAGCCCGGCTTGTTGGAAAAAGAAGGTTTTAAGGGCACGGCGGAAGGCACTGAGGTCATGGATTCTCCTTATCTTTGGGGGTAACTGATTCCAGAGGGTAGGTGCCCCCACAGAGAAGGCCCTCCCCCTGGGGGTCACCAGCCTGCATTGTTTGGCTGATGGCACCCTGAGGAGGCCCTCTCTGTGGGAGCGCACGGGCCGATGGGAGGTCGTCGGTGGCAGCAGGCGGTCTTGAAGATAGCTAGGCCCTATGCCATGGAGCGCTTTAAAGGTGATAACCAACACCTTGAAGCGCACCCGGAAGATCACCGGGAGCCAGTGCAGTTCACGCAGGAGTGATTTGATCTATTAAACCACAACTTTATTATTATAGAAGAATTAAAAGGCATATAATAGAAAGGGACATGGTGGCCATTTCTACTGTCTCAGTTCACATTTTTGTTAGGCAACAATATCTTAAGTGCAGAGCAAATGCAGTTAATGAATAAAATGACATCATGATTATTATGGAGGCAAATACCTTAGCACAGAGGTCTCCAACCCCCAGTCTGTGTCGCAGCACTGGATCATGGCCTATTGAGAATGGGGCCATGCAGGCAGCATGGGTGCAAAGTTCCATTTGCACAAGCAACAAGTACTTGTGCAAAACCATTCTTTCCCCATTCCGCCACTGCTGCTGACAGTCCACAGAGCTGGGAAGGTTGGGGACTGCTGCCTAGCACTTTCCTGGGATAATCATTGTAGCAGGAGAGGATACTGTATGGCATGATGAGCCTCTTAGATATAAGAAAACAAGCTGAAATGTGGTTGGCAATTCAGTCTGAAGGACGCAGAGTCTCTCTCTGTGTGTGTACATATAATACAGATACACAAACATAGAAAAACAGGGTTGGAAAACATGCTGGAATATTGTCTTTTAAGTTCCATCTTTCTCTAAAGTAATGCCTCATAGGACAAAAATCTTGCAAATTTAGACTTAAAATAGCAAAAGCTTCCACATTCTAGTGAAAAATATTATAATACGGTAAGTATGTTTGGACTAAAATAAGTTCCTTTACAGATTGGGCCCTATATCTTTTGAATGCTAACAGCCATACTAGTTTCCTCTTGAGTTCCAAATATATTTTCCTTTCTGGCCACATTTTGTAAACAGCAATGGGAATTACAAGTAGCTTTTAGATAAAATAAAATATTATTACAGTTTTGAAAATGAACACCTAAGAAATTGGTGGTGCAAAAAGAACAAATTATTTTTTGTTCCCCAAATCCTTGTCTTCATGTTTTCTATTTTAGGGTGGAAAGAAAGAAAACTTCACAAATATTTATCTTTACTATTTGCAAGAAATGATCATAACACAAAGTATTTATCCAACAGCTCTGAGCTTGTAACAGTTCCAATAGATTTCACATGTCTTCTTAAATTTCACTATCTTTAGCTTCCTGTTGTTTTCAAAATTGTTTTTCCTCCCTCTTTGAAGGTATGTTCTTTAGAATCAAGATGTAGAATATCCAGGAAATTAAATTACAAAGTGTGCTGTTATTTTCTCACCCAAAATGGCAATGAACTTAATTCACTGTCAGTTAATAGTGAGTGTATCGCCAGTATATTAAGTTCTGCATAACTGCAGTGGCATAGGAGCCATTCACTGAAGCTTAATGCAGGCAAGAAAATGTGTTAAATCAAATAATATGAATAATTCATGATACAGTGTTTTATAATCTGAGAGATAAACAGAAAAAAAGCAAACAAAATCCTAAATACAAAGAGGTTTTCTTTTTCAGGATATTTTGTTTGTAAAAAAAAAAGTTTCTCTCTATTTGGTAGAGCAGATTATGAAATGTATATTCAAGTCATGAAAACAACACAACAACCCACCCCTGCTCCCAACCTTGCACAATGGTTCTTTCCCCGGACAGAATTTCTCAGTGCCATAAAACAAACTATCTGGTAAAGGCTTTGGTTGTTTGTAGTGTTTTTGATCTTTCTGCTGTCTTTTTGGTGTTGTTAAAATTGGCCTTCCTCAACCCTTTGCAACCAATTAGAAAAGCAAATAAATTATCCACTTTATCTTCCTGCCAAAGAGAAACTTGCATCTGCATTTACTTCCAGGGAACAAGCAGGGTAATGGGCCTGCAGCCTTCTAGTGAACCTTCCTCAGCCTGCCTGCCATTTACATAAAATCCTGGGAAATGGTGGGTAGTTGCCGAGTGTAATAGAAGCATGAGTTGGATTTGCTCTTTGTGGATGTCAAGGCTTGTCTCCTTAAATGCCCTTTTGCAGCATGAAAACATTAGTTGTAGTAAACAGATTAAAAAAAGCATTTTGGTTTTATGTGAAGTTACATTGTTAGTTTTCTAATGGCTTCAGATGAGACAACAGTAGCTTTCCCTCTTCACTGTCTCAGTTGCTTGGCCATTGCTCGTTTTCTACTGCTTTGAAACGGTGAGGGCAAACAGAGTTCATTATTCTGCTGTATTCCAGGCTGAAATAATTATAAGCCTAGGCCATCTGTGCCTGTCTTTTACAACACTTTCCTGAGGACAAATTAAGGGCACTTGCTTGAGGTCAAAACGCACTCCTGCTGTGATGTCCCCATCTTCCACTTGCAGGAAAAAGCAGAATAGAACAATGCATTTCAAAGGCCTTAACAAAATTATAATTGATTCTAAGCTACAGTTACAGAGTCTGTGCTCAATTTAACACATTTGCATACCCATAATCAAATATTACTAATACAAGCTACTGTACTTGCATAGTGAGAGATAGAGATAACTTTAAGTCAAAACCAGTGTTGAATAAGCATATTGCTGATCACCCAGTGGATATTTCCATTGGTCTCTTATGTCCATGTGGCCTACCCAATGTATCTTTAGAGAATCCTCAAGGATGATCTTGCCCTTTTCAAAGTGGTTATGAAAATAAACAGCTTCTTTCCTCTCCTCTAATATCTAACTATCCCGTGGTTTACTTTGAGTATATTAATTAAAGAATGACATTAGGACGATGAAGGAAACATGCCTTATTTATTGCAGCACCTACCTTTTGGAACAGCACACTCCGGCTTGTCTGCATTCAAGCAATCTGTAAAAACTACACTTTTCTCCCAGTCTTGTGTTCAGATATTTGGGCTGGACCAGTGGTGGGATTCAGCCAGTTTGCACCACTTCGGGAGAACCTGTTGTTAACTTTCTGAGGAGTTTGGTAAATTGGTTGTTGAAAGAAATCATTAGGGCAGAGAACCGTTTGTTAAATTACTTGAATCCCATCACTGGGCTGGACTCTTTTGAGGTCATATGGAAGAAAGTTATGCTGCTTTCTCAGATCACTGTTGTCTTTTTATGTAAAGCTTTTTAATTTTGTGCACCCACGGCAAGTTGTGCTGGAGTTGGGTGGTCTGGTAATCTATAAATAAATATATAAATTTATGGGATTTGTGCAGCCAGTTGCTCATTTGCAATATTTTTCTTTCCTTTTCGGTCTTCTGAAGTCATGTTCTAATCCATGCATACACACACAACAAGCAGTTTTAATGTTGTATTAAGGCCCTAATGTTATTCTCCCAACTCACTAGCAAGGTGAGGTCTTAATGAGTCAGAATCCACAAAGCCAAGGCACAAGGTCAGCAGGCAAATATAAAGTCCAAGTTCAAGGCACAAATTTGTAAATCCACACATGAAGTCCAAGGTCCAAACACAAGTCCAAAGTTCCAACACAGTATTCAAAGCCAAGGTACAAGTCCAGAATCCAGTCATGAAATCCAAGACCCAAGCATGAGGTTGAGTAACGAGGCACAGGTTTGGAAGCAGAAGTTCATGAAGTCGGAGCATACACATGGCAGGAAGTGAACACTTATCTCCAACACCACTTTCTCCACATGTTGGGCTAAATAGGCACCAGCTGGTGCAATTCATTAGGAGGGGATGAGGCTGCCTCCGCACAAGTAGCCTCACTGACCATTGTTGCACCTCCTTCCATTGGGCTCTATTTGATCTGGGATCCAGACGGGGATCCGGCAATTCCTCATCATCTCTGCTGACTGACTTTAGCTGTGCCTCTTCTCCACCCCATGCCTCTGACTGGTTATCTCTACTTCCCAGCTGCAGGTACATTTCTCCTCTTGCCTCTTCAGCCAGATGTTCATCTGGTTGCTCATTTGCTGGCCTCTTCTCCTCTTGCCCATCCACTTTTGCCATGGAGTCTCCTGTGTCCTCCAAGTCTCCTCTACAACCTGCTTCAAAGTCCCCAGAGCCGGCTCTTCCTTGTCATCCAAACCAGCATCCAGGGGAGCCATTACAAGTCCTAAAGAATGACACTTAAGTCCCCAAGATTTTGAAATTTATCAGAAATTTAAAAAATGAAAGTTGTAGTTGTAGCTCTTCTCTGCAGCATGATTTGTTCCCATGTGGACTAGCAGGGAGAGATAATTGTCAGTGGATTTGATAAGTTTGGAAGTTGTTCTGTCATGTGGATTTTTTTTGCCCCTGGCAGATAGAATCATGAATCAATGGGTTTGGTTGACAGACATTTGTTCTGATGATTGTGGATGTGAATCACCAAGTACAATGATACTCTTTATTGTTTTCTTGCAGGGCAAAGTATATCCCCTTATGCCTTTTGAGGAGCTACCATTCTGTCTCTTGTTCTTTTCTCCTGTTCTATAGGGTCATATTTTTCTATTCCTCTAAGCTCAGACACTGCTTCTTTTGTGAGGGTTTGAAAGATGGTTCTGAGTTCAGTTGTAAAGAATTGCTTTTTGTCAATTTAGTCCATGAGCTTTGATTATGTTTCCATGAGAGAGCTGTAGTGCATCTCTTCTTTGATCAGTGTTCCTCTCCTATCAGCTAAAGAATGGCACTTATTACTCCAGTTCTTTGACAGTTTCTTCAAGAACTTTTACAAGCTTACACCTGATGCAAATTACTAAGGTTGTTCTCTGGCAGAGATAGAACCATGCCTCTAGCATTGTACATTAAGTGTGCAAAATCCTTCATTTTGTTTCCAGAGATATTACTGAGAATATACTATTTTTCTTTTCTTTCTAAACTCTCAGGATAGTTAAGGATACATCATGGACTTAAAGGTTCCAACTTGAATTCACCCATCAAATTCTTTTACTCTCACCTTTTTTGGCCATTATATTCCTCGTTTGGCCTCTGCTTAATCATCAGGAAGATATTCCATGTAATACTTATTGCCATTTAGCTCTTGCCTTTTCAAATAACTTGCTATTGAGGTCAATAGTTAAAGTTCATTGAATAGGTTTACACATCATACTAAATGCTTGTTTAGCTGGGGTTTTTTGAATAAATTGCAGTAAGCTTAATTTATACGCTACTTTAAGTTAACATTAGTCTTTGACGGTTTAGGGCTATACCTTTCAGCCTCACAAACTTTAACAAGTATTAAGATGATTTTTTAAATCCACCACTGCCATTTAAGCAGAGAGTAGAGCACCCTGATATGTGTAATACCTAGGTTGCCATGTTACCTTAGTGACTAGATGGAACAATTTATCTATTTGAATTATTTTAACCAACTATTTTTCTAACATTAGGAGAGAGAGAGAGAGTGAGAAAGAGAGAGAGAGAGAGAGAAAGAAAGAGAAAGAAAAAGCAAAAGAGAAAGAGAGGAAGAGAAAGAGAGAAAAAGAGAGAAAGAAAGAAAGGAGAAAGGGAGGAAAGAAAAAGAGAGGATATATATATATATATGTATGTATGTATGTATGTATGTATGTATGTATGTATGTATGTATATACACCCACACGCATACTATGTAACTATGGACATCTCTAGACAGATCAAGGAATGGCAAGTCTTTGTATCTTTGTGCAAATAGGGTCATGATGTGTATGACATCATCATAGTTTCTACTGGATGCAGGGATGAAATCCAGCAGGTTCTGACAGGTTCTGGAGAACTGATAGCGGAAATTTTGAGCAGTTCAAAGAACCGGCAAATACCAACTCTGGCTGGCTCCAGAGTAGGGTGGGAATGGAGATTTTGTAATATCCTTCCCCTGGAATGGGGAGGGAATGGAGATTTTGTAGTATCCTTCCCCTGGAGTGAGGAGAGAATGGGGATTTTGCAGTATCCTTCTCCTGCCATGCTCACCAAGCCACGCCCACCAAGCCACACCACACCCACCAAGCCACGCCCACAGAACCGGTAGTAAAAACAATTGGATTTCACCACTGATTGGATGTCTATCTAATTGAAATTATTTGAAAAAGCAGGTAAGCTATAAACTAATTATGAAGCTTACCTAGCCATTGGAAAAAACAACAACACACGGGTTCAGGAATCTGAAATAAATATTTTGGCATATTCCATTTCCCCAACTTTCACAGCAGAAATCAGACACAGTTCTTTCCCTTTATGTTTCTATAGCAGGAATAGATTTCTATATCAGGAGTGCTTTAATGTGTTTAAATGTTTAATATTAAAATATTTAACATTTTAGAAATAATGATTTTAATTTCATCTTTTATATAAAAGAATAGTTATTTCACAAGTTTCTAAAATAGGAAGAATTGAATCATCCATTGGTTAGATGTAATAGAGCTAAACTTAAATTGTAGTAATCTGTAAAGTCTTATTAATGGAAGAACCTGGTGACCTAATTATTCAGAATCAATTATTCAATCCCAGTATCTGAATTTTAATATAAAATACAGAATTACATAACCCATAGATGTTAAACATATATTCTATTTCCTTCTAGAAGATAAAACCCTATCCCAAAATTTCTAAAAATGTAAAAATATGGCAACAGAGTGTTTTGTAGATGTGCCCACCTGCCCTAAAAACAGTGGATATAATTCTAGCAGAATTCTAGAATGTGCAATGGGCCTTTAATGAAGAAAAATGGCTTTTTCATTCAGCTCCTTCCCTGAATTATTCTAGCTCAGTCTATGCAATTAATATTATAGTGCTTTATAACAATGTCTCTCAACCTGGATATAGTACTAGACAACTTTAAGGTGGGGGAGATGGCTTTTCTGGCTGGGGAGTTGAAGTCCACCCATCTTAAAGTAGCAAGGATTGAGAAACATGCTTTAAAATTAATGTAATGATTTTTTATATTTCTCTTATTAATTCAAAAAAGTTCTCAATTCAGTATGATGTGATGGATCCCTATAATATGGAGAAAGTAGTAATTTTTTAATACAGTGATCTCTCTGAAAGAAGCAAAACTTTGGACTGAAGGACCTTGTGAAGAACACATATTTCTCAAGAACAATTTATTAAAAGTAATTGATAAAACTATGAAACTAAAAAATATGAATAGGGTTAACACTACTTTTAATTAAGGAGATTGTTCAATTTCATTTGTCCAAATACATTTTTTCTCATTATTTTCTATCACTGTAAGTAGTCATGGGAGGAGAGAAAACGCTTGCTAAAAGAATGCAAGCAAATAGCAATATTGAAGCCAGTGACAAGTGAATGAAAAGCAAAGGCTCCTATGTTGTGTCACCGGTGGATGGCAATACTGAAATCCTAAAAGCTCTTGTGCATTCTTTAGCATCTGTTCTTCAGTTCAGCTGGTGAAAAATTGCTGTGGAAAAAAGATTGAGTTGCTCTTATTCTGAAATAAGAGCATGCAATGAGTACTTGCTCTGTGATTGAATTCTGAATGCCAAACAAGTTTCTCCAGTTGATATTCACTGTCAAATTCAGGTTGTTTACAGTGATGACTGTGTTGACATGAGTACTGTGCATCTCTAGGCCAAAAAAATATAAATGGTGAACGAAAGAATGATTTGTGTGAACAAGAATAAAGTAGATGAGCTATGACAGTAATCAAATAGTTTCACCATCTGCTATCAGTCCAGGTGGTGCCATGTGACTTTCTATTTTTCCCAAATCAAATGAATATTTTCATGGGCATTTGTTTGACTCAAATAAAGAAGGAGAAAGACTGTCATGACCTGATTGAAGAGACAAAATATAGAGTTCTTTGGTGAGGGCTTTAAGAGACTAGTCTGTCATGGGCAAAAGCAGGGGTGAAATCCAGCAGGTTCTGATAGGTTCTGGAGAACCGGTAGCGGAAATTTTGAGTAGTTTGGAGAACCGGCAAATACCATCTCTGGCTGGCCCCAGAGTGGGGTGCGAATGGGGATTTTGCAGTATCCTTCCCCTGGAGCGGGGTGGGAATGGAGATTTTGTAGTATCCTTCTCCTGCCACACCCACCAAGCCACATCACACCCACCAAGCCACGCCCACAGAACTGGTAGTAAAAAAAATTGGATTTCACCACTAGGCAAAAGTGTATAATGAATATTAGTGATTATGTGGAGAAATACAGGTTATAAACAAGCTCATTTCTAGTATTAAAATATCTCTTCTTAAACTGAAGTTATGGGGGCTGGAGACATAACTTTTCATCCACCCATCGTGCCTGTCTATTTTGATAAGTCTTATCTGTTATGCAAATTGCTTATTTCTGTTTCTGAATAAAATAAGACTAAACAACAATAATGCTATGAGCTCTCGTCCTGTCTCCATCAGGTCCTGAACCCATGCAGTGTCATGCAGTGACATATTTGAATGTTTCAAAAATAGAAAATAAGAACATGAATGATGAAATGTTAGTAGTTGTCCATATATTTAGTGACATTCCAAAGATAATCAATTAACATGGCCCTTAATTTAATAATAATACCTGTAAATGCTAATAAATGTAATTTCAGGTGTACTCCACTCAGGCAATGGATTTCCCATGTTTCCTTTAAAAAAAATAACATTCAGAATCAAACTGAGACAACAAAGTACCTTTAAATGTATAATTTGTGATTGCCTATGCTTTGTATTTCCAATAATCACTTCTGTTCAATCTTGTTTTGGTACATTTGCAGCAATATATACTATATACTGGTATTGAATACCAACCAGTACAATGCCACAAAGAAAATCCTATTATCATTTGTCAGAAATCTTTACTTCTCAGTTTATCGGTCAATTAATGTCTGATGAGAAGATGTGGAAGAAGCCCCAGTCAAAACTGATACTCATTCAAAACTAGTTTTTAAGAGACTGGGTAGTGTGATAGTGCAGAACTAGAAGAAATCAAGGTTCATGCTTAGTCTTAATCATGGAAAGTCATTGGGTAACTGTGGAGCATAAGAGTCTCTTAGCCAGGTCTTCTGCATCATGGGAGTGTTGAAGACAATTCTTGTTAAGGGAAACATGATTGTTGTGGTGGTGAAAAATTGGATGTGGGAGTGCTATGTTTGTCACTTTAAATTTCTGTAGGAAAAACAGGGTATAAATAACAAGTAATGAATAAGTGTTATTATTGCAACAACTACATAACTATCCACAAGTGTTTTATACTGGGAAGTATGCAGGAAATTCTAATTTTATGGACCTAATTGAAATACAGAAGATTAATTCATAATTATGCTGACTGAACTCTGAAAAGCTTACTGGAGTGCTAAATTTTTGCATAAAAATATATAGTACCTAAAAGACTTAGAATACGATTAAACCTTTGGGATTGTCCTTTTATTGCTAGCGAGCAAATGGCCTGAAAGAACCTGATGGTGACAAAGGAAGGGAAGCAATGATAACTGCTGATTTCTAAGTAAAGAAATCTAGTATGAATATGCTGTAAAATTTTATTTTGGAAGCAAAGGGACTTTGATGGAACTTTTAGCCTCCAACTATCTTATATGTGTAATTTTCTCAAGGGTTTATAGCTTGGTAGTACCTGAGAACTGAAGAGGGCAATGTACTTGATAGTATAAGTAAGATGACCAATAGCAAAAGAAAAAAAATGAAGCCATGGCATACTGCTGGTTCCTAATGGGGTGGAGAATATTCACCTTGCATTGCACAAGAAGTCTTGGATCTTAGAACATAAAATAAATTTAGTCAGGATCTGTGGAAGAATATATTTGTAAGTCCCATTATAATAATTTGCATAGAGCGGGGTGTGATGCTAGTTTGCCTCCTCAGGCTGCACCCTGGATAGAACGATAGTGTGAATCAAATGACTAGCAAACAGTGGCAGCCAGATTACATTGAAGAATTGGCAGTTAATGACAGCTGGCAGTCTGATATCTTTGTAGAACTCCTGACTCTCTAAATACATGGCAACGGTTATGTTGTGTTTAGTTTAGTTTTAGTTTTATTGAATTTTTATACCGCCCTACTCCCGAAGGACTCAGGGCGGTGAACAGCCATAAAATAAAACAATATAAATACAAAATTTAAAATAGAATAAAACGAATTAAATAATTTGGCTGAATTTAAAAACCCAATACTTTAAAACCAAATTTAAAATTTCCATTTAAAAAGGGGAAAGACTTAGGTCAGGCCAGCCTGATGAAACAAGAAAGTCTTGAGTGTGCGACAGAAGGTACGCAGATCCGGGATCTTCCGTATCTCTGGGGGGAGCTCGTTCCAGATAGTAGGTGCCCCCACAGAGAAGGCTCTCCCCCTGGGGGCCACCAGTCGACATTGTTTGGCCAACCGCACTGGGAGGAGTCCCTCTCTATGGGAGCGTACTGGTTGGTGGGAGGGTATTGGTGGTAGCAGGCGGTCCCGTAAATAGCCAGGTCTTAAGCCATGGAGCGCTCTAAAGGTGTAACCAAAACCTTGAAGCGCACTCGGAAGACCACCGGGAGGCAGTGCAGCTCACGCAGGAGAGGTGTTACATGGGAGCACCACGTCGCTCCCATCACTTCCCACGCGGCCGCACTCTGCGGCCAGGTGTTGATCAGGTGCCGAGCCTAACAGGACATATCGAGGCTGGTTTCCAGAGAGGTTTTAAAAACCACAGCTGTGTTCATCAACCTTACTGCAGCATGCAATACCATGTGGAAGAAAGGTGTACCAGGTTTTGATCTTCCTCGCCAGCATTGGTCAACTCTGAACAGGATCCGTACCCAACATGGTGTCTGCCAGGATTCATTGTTTAAGTGGGGTCTTGTCTTTACCCACCAGTGTGACTGTGGTGCTCCTTGACAAAATATACACCACATTGTGTCCGAATGTCCATCAAGAGCTCACACAAGCCTAATGTCTGATTGAATTACTATAAATCCATGTATTTGCTATACGCTAAATAAAATAAATATGCATAGAAGCTGTATTACTCAACAGAGTACATTTTCTTATCATATTTCAGAAAGTCCCATTATAATAATCTGCATAGAAGCTGTATTACTCAACAGAGTCCATTTTCTTACCATATTTCAGAAAATTTCATATGTGCAGCTCCATTTCTTTCCACCATGCAAATATAAAAGACTTAGCTGCAGTGTTACATCCGCCTAATAATTTTGCATTGTAGATGTATACACATATTTTAATGTGCCCTTTATTATCCCTTGATGGATGGGGTACATAATTTAGAATCATTTAGTATAAAGTTATGTAGCAGGCACATCCAAGCAATTGATACATTCCAGCAATTTACAGTAATAATTTACTCTCACACAAAATTATTTCTACATATTTATTTTATTGATTCATTGTATTGCTTTTATAATTTCTATCACATACATTTTAAAAAGGACCTCAGAATTGGACAAAAGTTGGCAGTTGCAAAATCTTGCAAAAAGCACCTTATAGATGAAGAGGCCAAGTGCTTTCATAGGGGATGGGGCAGTGGTGGGTTGCTACCGGTTCACCCCAGATTGGGTGAACCTGTAGCGGCAGTGGCGGGAGGCTCCACCCACCCACCCGGATGTCTCTGTACATGTGTAGAAGCTTCTGCGCATACACAGAAGTGTTGCGCGTGTGCGTGAGTGAACTGGTAACGATGGGATTCGAATCCCACTACAGGGGTGGGGTAATTGAGATGTCTAATGCTTCATGTGAGACAGCTTTTTTAAATCACATTCCAAATTTTACCAACCCATATTTTGAAAATCAGTGCTGCAGTTACCTTTTTGAAAACGCAAATACATGAAAAATGCAAAACAGTAAGTTCTCCAACACAGTTTTCAAAATGGATTTTGCAGTATCCTTCCCCTGGAGTGGGGTGGAAATGGAGAATTTGCAGTATCCTTTCCCTGCCATGCCCACCAAGCCACGGCCAGCAAGACATGCCATGCCCACAGAACTGGTAGTATAAAAATTTGAATTTCACCACTGATACATACATACTTGTACATACAATATCCAGGACTAGAACCTCTAAGCTTTGAATGGAAATACCGTTACACAGCAGGGTTTTAATATTTTCCCAGGCTCTGCTGAGTATGTGAAGGTTCAAACTAGAAATAGGGCTAATAAAATAGAATCAAGATCTGACTCTGCATTTATCGGAAGAGTTCCATCTACACTGTATAGTTTGTATATTCAGTTTGACCTTCACAATTTTAAGGAATATGTAAAGATTTCTTTCATTTACCCCATAAAGCTCTTTCATTGGATAGTATGATTAAGAGGAAATAGGCCCCATAGCCATCTCAGTTCCTTTCTTTACATTTCTAGGTACATTTAAATGCCATAATCTAACACAGCACATTATTCCATAGTAGGGCAATATTCATTGTCAAACATACAATTTAACATTAGATCTTACAAGTAACATCAAACTATTCTTTCAGCTCAGCTGCTAGAATCACTGAACAACACAATTACTGGGCAAAACTGAGCACAAAATAAAGCATTCTTAAGTCCACTGATTTCAATGGCTCTAAAACATGACTCAGTGTGAGATAGACTGTGAAATCATAATAATTGGAGATGGCAGACTTCTGAACAAAGAAGCACATGATAAGAATAAGAGATGGAAATCTGGAGAGATTTGTAAACTACAGGAAGCTGGAGGACAAAGGAAGATCATATCCAGATCCTAAATACCTAAAGAAAATAACTAGTTTTAAAAATCTAAGTCTAATAATGTTTCTAAATTATACAGATATGTGCATTCTAAATTATTTTGCATATTCACTCACATTTTCTCAATGTGTTCTTTTTCATTGTTTATTTTATTGCTCTATTATTTTACTTCTGTTTATACTCTTTTCATTTTCTTCCTTTTTATTATTGTAAACCGCCTAGAGTAGCCCCATGGTGAGTTAGGCAACAAATAAATTTAACAAGTAAATAAATAAATGATTTATGAGGCCTTATATTATCTATTTAAATTAAATTTGTAATACTAAAAGATATATATTATTTTAGAATATATATATACTAAGTATAGCTAATAGACATATTATGGGAGTGTACACATCAGCCAAAATCTAATTCAAATTTGTGACTAAAATTTGTAATTTGTCATTTGAATGTTGAATTGAGTTGATCTAAAGATTATTGAGAGCCTGGTGGGTATAGTGATTTACTTCCTAGGCTAAAAACCAGGAGCCAGTGAATACTAGTTCTGTTTTAGGCATAAAAATATTTAGGTTATTGGGTCAGGTAGCCTTCAGAAGAAGACCCTGGCAAAGCACTTCAACAAATGTTGACAAGAAATATCTTCAGGAATAAGTCTAACCTGAAGGCACACACATCCACAAACAGAAAAAGGACCTTTTACTTCTATAAAACGTGAAGAATTTCATCCAATCTTCAGAACAAGGAATTACCTTCATTCAAAAGTTTGAAGAGGCAGTTTGATATATGAAATTATGCATTTCTATTTTTTCTCTTGTAGTGTGCAGTCAAACCCAAAAGTGTCACTAATATACATGACACAAATGCAGACATATTAAAGTTATAACACGTTTGTATCTTTTTGAACTCTCATGCATAACTATAAAGCTTAAAGGCCAAAGTAGTCCTGTGGGATTTTGACAGCTGTAAAATGCATAAACTGTAGTTGTTTTTCTGCTGTACCATTTTAAAATCCTATTGAAAAGACTATATTGCTTGATGAATATTGATTTGATATCAAACTTCTATTATTTGTTATTTATGAAAATTGTAAATGGGTATGGTCATTATTCTTTTATTTTGAAAACTAAAGATTTATGCAATAAATAATTACATAAAATGGGGTCCATAATATTTGGTCAAGCCTAATTTCACTGACTATTTATAGTACTTTATAGTATCTATTACCCATAGTAACTAGGTTTACTAAACTAGTATATGTGTGTGTATGTATGTATATATGAAAATTCAATTGCAATAACTTTACCTTTTATTATTCACTTTATAAATTAGCCCCAATTTACTAGTTTTATTTGTGTCAACATATTTTTGAATACTATTAGCATAGTAATCAGACCAGTTCTCGAGTTCCTGAATGATGTGTTAACTTCTGAAGTAAATAGACATGCAGTGTGAAGAGTGAGCTGTCACTTTGGAAGTGGATTCCTCATCTAAATTAAAAAGCAGTTCTAATTGAAAACTGCAATATTGGCAAGATTATGAGAAAATAAATGCACTTTTCTTTCAAGCAAATGTTCATAACTTTTAACAGGAGGGACAAGTAGAAAACCTGAAGCAACATAAGAACAAAATCATGTTGCTACATTTTGTAAATGTGTAATTTCAAAATGGCTTCTTGCTTTGCTGGGAAGAACATTGTATACATTGACAAGGTTGTATAAATCAATGATAATGGAAGTGTATGTGTGTATTGATTGTTTTGCTCACACCTATTCATGTGCCTTTCATAATTTTGACCACATGGCATGGATGAATGCATATTACTAGATTCTGCAGGAGTTTTATAAATAGCTAAATTATTGATTTTTCTGTCAAAAGTATTCTGAAAAAAGCTAGTTCATAGACACACTTAAATCTGCCTTAATCTAAGAAAGAGAGAACCACCTTAATGCAATCTGTTTTAATTTATTGGATTAAAAATAATTCTAATCTTTCCTCTTTAAGGGTTAAAACTGAATCATGTCTGTAGCTCATTTCTATAGTAACCACAAGACTGAGACTTTTTTAATGGGCACCTAATAATTAGAAAGTGCTAGAAGGTATAACAATATAATGAATCAAAACTGATAGACTTGTGGGTTTCCATAGAAACATGTATAATTATGATAATCGGTCCCTGGCGTACCCTCAAAATCGTATACATTCAGTTAAACGCAATAAACATTAGGCACTATTTAGTGAGCTGTGATGCAAATTAACAGTGTGAGATACAGGGAGCCTATGAATAAAATTGCTCTACAGTTTATTTCAAACTAATTTCTCAGATTGCTTTAATAGGTATACTGTGTGGATGGGAAGAGCAGAAAACTGTGTTTTGCTACTGGTAACAACAATAATATTTCAAAAAAGTGGACTGAATTATGGTTAATTTACTTCAGCACATTATAACATGTAGGATCACAGATTGCCCACTGAGAAAATAACTTAGGGGGGTGTCAAATTATTTTTTTAAATGAATATATTTGTATCGCTTCTTTTCAAAGAAAGATATTCCTACTTCACAATAAAAAAAATAGTGAAGTTTTCTGCTCATGGGTTTATTTATTATTGCTTAATGAAATTACTGGCTTGGCCTATGGTTGTAGAACCTGCTCTGCAGAATGCGAGTACTATAATTCAGTAAAAATAAAAATGATCTTGTAGTATTTTATAGTATCTTTGTAGTGTATTATAATATTTGTAGTATCTTATACACCACACACATACACAACCAAAACAAACAAACAAACAAACACACACATTTAGAACTATTGGATCTAGACTACAAAAATCTGGAAAAACCAACAGAAAAGAGATATAGAAAACTCCTAGATTTTTACTCACCAATTTGATTGTTCTAGTACATAAGAATATATCAATATGTTCCTTACTTATTTAATATCTATATAGGAATCTATATTAAATCAAATAAATAATAATAGTAGTTTATTAAACTTGTATACCAGTTGAATCCCAATGACTCTGAGCAGCTAAGAACAAATAAAGAAATTACAATAAAATCAATTTAAAAAAAGATAGCAAATATGACAGACCACTTTTGAATTAAAGGAGGAGTCTTACTCTCCCCTCCAAAGGTATTTATGGCAATAATAATAATAATAATAATAATAATAATAATAATAATAATAATATGATACCCTTAAGAGCATCAAACATTCACATCTTCCAGGCCATTGGGAAGAATTCAATAGGTGGATAAAAATGCCAAATCAAGTCTAAACATGTGGCTGGCTGCGCAACAAACCATAATATAATAATAGCTGTAGCTATACATGCATGAATCTAATGTCCAATAAAACAAAAAAGAAAGGAAAAGTCAACAACTATTTACAAATTGGATTGCCTGCAATATTTCCATGAAGACTGAAAAATCAGTTTATTAAATAAAAAAGCAGAACTCTGTATAACTGCAGTAAGTATGGCAGTGATCATTCACAGTTAACAATTTGTAGAACTGACCTGTCAAACTGGCAGCCTGCGGGTCAGATGTGTCACGTGCAGGCCATGCCCATCCCAGCTCCACAAAGGCAAAAAACACCATGATACGTCATGATACATCATGTGACGCAATCGAGTTTGACCCCATGCTCTAGAGTATAAAGCATGGAGACACTGTAATAGTGTCTTGTGCATATAGGTGGAGATGTATACAAGAGACAAAGAAAGAGAAGGGTTAGTGTGTCAGGCACAGAATTAATTACTGGACCTAGTACTGATTTGAAGACCAGTGACTGGGTTGGATTTTGATGACTAGAATAAGGATGAAAGCCACATTCAGAAAAAAAAAATCAAATCAAAAGAAAAGAAAAAATAAAATTAAAGGGATTGTCAAAGCTATCCCACTAATAATAATTGTTTCATACAATCACAGTTAGATTACATTATAAAATATAGAGCATTTGTTTGACAATTATAGCACTAAACTTTATTAATTCATGAACACAAATGTTCACAATAGCTTATTTAACTTTAACAATTTTTACGCTATTTTTCCTTTACCCTTTCTCAAACACCAATTAATTTGTTTTGACAGATGCTAAAATATCTTGTGTATTACAACAAAAGCCTGCATTTTTAATTAAAAACATGGTCTCAAGTTTATTCATTTTATGGCTTTAGATTTATACTTTTTTTTTTAAAAAAAAACAACTATCCCTAATGGTAAATCATATTAATGATAGCTTTAAAGAAGATGTGAATCAAAACTTACATCAGAAATTATGGCTCAGAATTATGCAAAATAGAAAAAAGAATGCCAGAATAAAACTGTTGTTATGAATGTATAATATGAAAAAATGATGGTTGAGCAGTAATTATTGTATTAGTATGGTAAATAAATAGTTTTTTCAACCATTTCAGTGCAATTACTATATTTTTGCTTTTATTAGAACCAATTTACTGCAGTTTTAATAAACTATATAATTGTTACTATGGGTTTTTTCCCTGCAGCGTTACTGTAGTTTAGTTGTAACTTCATGAAATGTAGTTTCATTATGGATTAGTATAATACTTTCAATTTCAGGTAAAGATAAAAATATTTTTTCTTCTTCTTAGTGTATTTCCACATGTCTAAGTTGTGACCCCCTACTCCCTAACCCCCCCCCCCCACGCATCAACTAATAATGATCACTGAGATCAGAAGTGACTGATTGGCTTTGACCTAATCCTGATGTTGCGTGTTGAGAAATAGTGAATGGCCAAAGTCAGCCAGCCGGCATTCATGACTAAGGTAAGACTAGAACTCACCGTTTCCTGGCTTCTAGCATATGCCTTACCCACTAGACCAATCTGACTCTTGAAAGAAACAATACCAGTCCATGATTTAAATTAGATTTTTTTCTAGCTTTTTATGTAACATTCATTATTTTCTATTATATGAGAATTGGGTGTTGTTTGTGTGTGTGTGTGTGTCCCCAATACAATCACATGTGAGCAGCCATGATCTTGACTTTTTTGCTCCTAACTCTGGTTCATAATACGTTTTCAAGACATATTATGCCCCGGCTTTGTATTCAGGAGGCTTTTTACTTTCCATATACCTCCAAAGCAATCTTTCTTTTATGCAGCTTTATAGAATTCCTATCACTATTTATTTATTAGACATTTTGTTCAGAAACTTAAGGTAGCATATGTTGTCCTCCTATTTATTTATTTATTTATTTATTTATTTATTTATTTATTTATTTATTATTCGTATTTCCATGCCGCCCAACTCTCCGAGGATTCTGGGCAGCTTACAACAAAGACAGTATAAACAATATACAATAAGAGACGTTAAAAAACCCATACACACCGCTCATGGCTGGATCTCACAAAGATCGCAGTGGTGAGAACAATGGCTCCAAGCCTGCCAGAAAAGCCAGGTTTTCCGGAAGGCCAGTAGGGTGAAAGCGGTCCTGGCCTCAGGAGGTAGCTGATTCCAGAAAGCCGGGGCAGCCACAGAGAAGGCCCTCCCCCGTGGACCCGCCAGACGACATTGTTTAGCTGACAGGACCGGAGGAGGCCAACTCTGTGGGATCTTACCAGTCGTTGGGAGCTATGCAGTAGAAGACGGTCTCAAAGATAGCCTGGCCCTAAGCCATATAGGGCTTTAAAGGTAATAACCAACAACTTGAATTGTGACCAGAGATCAATAGGAAGCCAGTGCAGCTCACAGAGGATTGGTATAATGTTTTCCCCCTTCTGAACAGTTTTGCTGGGTGAGAGGTACTGACCAAGTCACTTAGTAACCTTCCACGACTGACATTGAGCAGTAGGTTTCCACACCTGAAGTCCAAAATGTTTGACCATTAAATTACATCAACTCTGATCAATGGACCTTATGAAAAGAAGAGTTAAAAGAATTATCAACCTCCCCAAATATATTGGATTTTGTTTCATTGTCAATCAGTATAGCCAAAGTCCTGCATGTTAAGAAACCATCATCAATTTGGAAAACTGAATTCATTCAATGACCTAAGTCATAAACCAGGATCCTACATGCCCAAATAAGGGGTGGATTCTACTTACCTTTACTACCGGTTCGCAATGGGATCACTTGCACATGAGCCTTGCTTCTGCGAAGATCACTTCTGATGACATCAGGGTCAGTGGTGGAGCCTCCTGCCAGTTTTATTACCAATTCTATAGAACTGGTCCAAACCAGGGGCAACCCACCATTGGCCCAAATGTTCTCCCTGTTTTCATGTCTATCATTGTTATTTGTTTGCACACTAAATTAAAGGTTTCCCTCGCACATATGTGCTAGTCATTTCCGATTTTAGGGGGCGGTGTTCATCTCCATTTCAAAGCAGAAGAGCCAGCGCTGTCTGAAAACATCTCCATGGTAATATGGCCAGCATGACTAAATGCCATAGGTGCACGGAACACTGTTATCTTCCCACCAAAGGTAATCCCTATTTTACTACTTACATTTTTTACATGCTTTTGAACTGCTAGGTTGGCAGAAGCTGGGACAAGTAACGGGAACTCACCCCATTACACAGCACTAGGGATTCAAACTGCTGAACTGCAGACCTTTTGATCAACAAGCTCAGCATCTTAGATCCCTGAAATTAACTATTTGGGTAGGAGACTTTTTTATGAACAGTTTTTATCTTCATCATAAAAGCTTAAATGCCTTTCCCCAATTCCATGAAGGTCATTTCTTCTATTTGTGGAATTCTTCATTTGAATATGGGCATGATGGTTAGAAGGCTACAATTTAAAAAAAAACCATTTTAAAGCCCTATTTTAATGCTTCCCTTAATAGTAGTTGGAATGAAAATCATTTCATAGACATTTCTGTTGACACAATACATTTAGTTGTCAAACGTATTAGATCCAATCATGGAATATGACATTTCAGCTTTTATTTATTCTTTTCAGCTCTTATTATTTATTTCTCAATCTGCAAAACAACTGTATTCTGCTTCAAGTAGGTAGATGCTTCATAAAAAAATAGTAACAGTTTCCTCCAAATTGCAAGTAAAAAACGAGTGTGTTCCATGAGTTCTCTCCTTTCAAATCCTGGGTTTATTCTTTCTTTATCTTGCTTACTATGCTAAACTGACGTCATGAATAGGATAAAAGAGTGGATAGGGAGGAAGTCTCAATGAAGACAACCTGGACAGAGCAGTATCATTGCCTTTTGGAATGTACAGGAGGTGTGAGAAAAAAAATCCTTTGTACTGAGTTGGGTAGAAAGATGGAAGAAAGTGTGTGGAAGACAGTAAGAATGGATGTGAATATGAGTGTGTAACAAATTACAGAAAAAAACCAGTGGTGAGCTGCTGCTGGTTCAGACTGCTTCAGGCGAACTGGTAGTTCCAACTGATCTGGTCCCGCCCGCCCACCCACCCCACCCTATTCTGTCCTCTATTTCTTTCTTTCTGGCTCAGCTGATTTGCGTGGCACAGCTGATTTCCGTGCCTCCGCTGTTCTATTTACTGGGGCTGCCTTAGAAGGTAAGCAGCTGAGCTTCAAATTGCTGTATTTTGAATGCTGCATGCAAACGCGTTAGGCGCAAGCGCAAAGCGTGCATTCACCAAACCGATTATTAAACCAGTTGCAGCCCACCACTGGAAAGAACATGTAGGTTGTCTCTGTATGTCTATGAGAAAGAGACAGAGAAAGAGGACTTTTTTCTTTCATTCTATATCTTTCTTCCTTGCCCCAATTTTGTCTTTAAAATAATCATATTTGGGTTCTTTCTTGATTTATTTTGAGGAAGAGGAGGCAGAAATAATGATCGAGGAACCTGGTTATTCTATTTTGATCTTTCTAAAATCACTGGTTGGCAAATCAAACATTACCCAAAACATATTCTGTAACTCTTATAAGAAAATTTACATATTGTGGAAAGAATAAAAATACAATAAATACTAAATAATTGCATTTTATTCCTCTCATTTGCTTAATTCCATGTCCTGCAGAAAAATAGAAAGTGAGCAATACCATTCTTATCATTCTTACTGATACACTTCCAGTAATGTGGTACAATTTTCTATATTTGCTCTAAATCTCTACATTTAAGGTAGAGAGATCAGCTTTATCCTGCAGTATTAAATAACTTGTTTATATGTAATCCATACCAATCATTTTTGAAGCATGATTTCATCTTTCTTTAATGAGAAACAAAACCTTTCATGTAAGTTTTGCTTTTTATACAATGGTTTTAGAGAAACCATTTGTTAGTTTTTATCATTACCATTGGATGCTGAATCTAACTATAAGGTGTAATATGTATTTTAAAATATTCATTCTGATATGTTAAATATCTTTTGTATGAACCAGTTATTTCTGATGGAAACACAATCCTAAAATTACAGAAGATTAAAGGAACATGCCATGCAAATTTTCAGTCTTGAGATTCAGCCTTCAGCTGGATCTTTTTCAATACTTATATTACAAATCAATTATTGGTGAAGCGTTTCCAGCATTAGCTGTTTTGAAACATCTTCTTGCTGTAGCATTTCCTTAACACTCTGCCGATAATAATAAGGATATTTAAAGATGTTATTATGGCATAAGCTTTGTCAGACTCACAGAATAACAACTTGGTGGGATTTTAAGATATCACAAGATGTTTTATTCTTTACAGCAGCAAACTTACCTGGCTTCCAACTGTCAACAGTGAATTTGATGTTTTAGCCCTTTGTATTTCTAAGGCTTATAACTATAGCATTTTCTTAGTTCTCAAATATGGGCATCTGGTCCATGCCACAGTGACACTGTGGATATCATGACATAATTGAATTAATGATTTAAATTACGTAACGCACATAATTTAACTCTCTTGTTTTCCCCCATTGGTCCATGGACCTCATGTACACAGTAGACAATTATGCTATATGGACTTACCTTAAGTCAGAGTTCAAGGTACAAACAGAGCGGTAAGCATATCCATCTGAATAATTTTACAGTCCTTTTTAGATCTCTGTGCTAAATGAATAAGACGTTTGGAAAATATTTTTTCCAAGGATGCTAAGACAAATCTTTCTACATTTTTATGGTATATTTCCTGTGTTTTTAAGGGCTGATCTTCATGAGCAATTTGCTTTAGTGAAATATAGATCATTGATCATTTCTAAAAACCTAAACCCACAGTGTATTTTTGCTATTACTGCTTCTTCTTTCTGCTCCCTCTTTTTTGCTATATGTCAAAAGTAATGTCTTCTGACTTCTGCTGGCTTAGACAAAGCTGTCTATCTAGTTTCCCCTACCCTTCCATTCTAATTGAATCAGTGGTGATTCAATTGGTTCTAATCAATTTTACCACCAGTTCGCATCATGCACACGCTTTGCTCACACGTGTGCCGAATTTGCGCTTCGCACAAGCGCATTGAGAAAAAAAACAGCTGAGGCATGGCAATCCCCTCTGCCGCGCCTTACAGCTGACCAAAAAACAAATGAAATAAAGGTAGGTATAGCGTGGGAGTGGGGGGGAAGGGCCCAACTGACATTCAGAGTGAACCGGTTCACTCTCCTATGACAATTTCCACTACTGGCTCTCCTGAACCAGGGAGAACCGGTAGCAACCTACAACTGAATTGAATCCTACTTATAGGAATGGTACTTCCTTCTGGTCACCAGTTGCTGTTCTCATGGATAGTGGTAAAAAGGTCAGTGTTTCTTGTTTTTTTTTCTTTTTCTTTTACATTTCACTGATGGAATAGTGATCTGTCCCTTCCTTCCTTCCTTCCTCCCTTCCTTCCTTCCTTCCTTCCTTCCTTCCTTCCTTCCTTCCTCCCTCCCTCCCTCCCTCCCTCCTCCTTTCCTTCCCCATAAAATAGTGAAAGTAGGGTCTTTCCTTTCTTAAAAAAATCATATGAAATTGATAAGAGTTTGCCCCTTTCTCCTTCCAGCCCAAGTGACATGAAAGATGGAACATTTTCTGTGTTCTTTTATCAGTTCAGGAGGGTTTACAAAAATTGGAATCCAGCAGTCAGAAACTATGGTAAACATGGTTCAGAAAGAAATCAAGCCATTGCCATGAACATAGAAGATTAAGGGGATAAAATCTGGAAAGGGGTTTCTAAAACCAGCTTCAGACCTTGTAAAATCCCATCATGTTTCTCTGTCCTGAAAATATCCAATCTTTTTATGCAAGAAACAACTATTAAAGTAGTAGCACTTTTATACAATATGAAAAAAAAGGTCAAACTCCTTAATGAATAGAGGCTCACTGTGTTTGTTGAAGCAATTTTTTGAATTGTTTTCTAAGATATCACACCTCTAAGTTATAATGTAGGCCCATGTCCCCTGTCCTGTTAGCCTGATGTTCATGCTTTCATAGGTCTACTGAAAAGTGATGCACCATAGAACCAAAGGGAACTCACAGAGCCCCAGCCCTGGTGAATGAACTGCCCCTGGAAATGCATAAGATCTCCGACCTCCGGGTATTTCGTTGTGCACTCAAAACCCTGTTGTTCCACTAGGCTGGGCTATCAACATAACAATTTTAAATTGGGTTTTAAATTCCTGGGGTTTTAAATTGAGCCGAATTCATTTAATAATTTTAAACTATTTTAACTGATGTTGTCTTGTGTTTTTAATAGGCTGTACACCGCCCTGAGTCCTTCAGGAGAAGGGCGGTATAGAAATAAAATTATTCTATTCTAAATTATTCTATTCTATAATGTTCCTCCCAAACAATCTACTATATTTGGCTCCTCATGGTCTTAACAGTCACTAAAATATTACACTGGATTTTGTATTCCAGTTGGCATTATTGTATAATTAAACCATAAATACTATTTCTCCAATTCCTTTTGTGGCTGTGAGTGTGTGCCTTTGAGTCAATGCTGACTCTGGGCACCTCCTTGTAGCAGTGAAAAATTGATGGCGTACATGGATTTTAAATATCTTTAAAAATCATGAGGTTTGTGGAAAAAGTTGTATAATTTTATACAACTGCACTTCAGAAAAACCAGCTTTGTCTAGCAGTTAAGCCACAATGCTACTACAAACTAGAGACAATGAGCTCCACAAAGCTCATGATTTTGAAACCGTTTTTAAAACTCAGGTAAGCACTCAATATTTTCAATGCTGCAAGAGTGATAAAACAAATACTGTGCATTTTTTTTATTTTTACTGTCCAACAAAGCTGCATTTGAAACCTTTACAATAGTTTCTTTCCATTTCCTTT
The DNA here is from genome assembly GCA_022577455.1 of Arizona elegans. Classification (NCBI taxonomy): domain Eukaryota; kingdom Metazoa; phylum Chordata; class Lepidosauria; order Squamata; family Colubridae; genus Arizona; species Arizona elegans. Next base: position 28,414,200 of record JAKOOJ010000002.1, on the reverse strand, counting down.
TTTTCTTTGACTTATATAATCTATTTTATTTGCCATTTAATATATGTTTTATATTTATGTTTGTGTATTCACATGTTGAGGCCTACCACACTGATTTGCAGAAAACATTTCAGCCAAATCTCTGTACAGAATGTTCAATTTAAGCTTCCAAATTAAGAATGTGAATTGGGGTGATCAATACGCTCCAAATACTGAAGGTTTTGGATATCTAGGGAGTGGTACTTCAGGCTCACAACTACTATTTGTAATTGTGCAGTGATTTCTTTTAAATCATTGTATGCTGGGAGAGATAGTTCCCAGTGTGTCTGCATTGCTTCATTTAAACAATATACTGGTAATAAGCATCTAGTCTCATTCTGGCCTGATGCATCTTGTTCGCCTCTCCTAAAGTGTCTGTGAGGTGGGATGGGGTGTGAAAAAGAATTGGCATCAACAATTCAAACATTTGCTTTTGTGTAACTGGCATGCAGAATCTGAAGGATGTGTATGTTCAATATAGACATATTATGGATATCCTGATTAGATGTGACATCTTGTAAAAGTATAAAAATCATAGTCCTGAAGTACAGCAGGAATTTAGCAACACTTCTATAAATGACGTTTGCTATTAAAAAGAGACAGCAGATCTCAGATGGAGAAGTGAAAGATAGCATAACCACAGTTAGTAATGGCAGTCCTGTTGCCATTTCTGGCTGATTAGTCGATGGGAAGAGCAGCCAACAGCAATACAGACGTAAGTAAAAGTGACTATTGCAACTTATTGCACCTGAATTCTTCACCTAATTTGAAGCCACATTTTTCATATTATACCCATGTTCCACAAAGCAGGATTAGAGAAGAAAAAACACCTCTAATTAAGACTTTTACAATGGGGAGGGGAGGGAAATAGTAAATCTTGCACAATTGCTCATCACCTTACCAGTTACATGTTGAATTAAAAAATAGCAAGGACAATCCTTATACTATGAAAATGCCAATCCCTCTAAAGCTACATTGTTTTTAAAAAGCAGACCATCCTATATTTTATATATAGTTAAGCAACAGTGTGAATTTATCATTACCACAGCATTCAAAACACAGGGCTTATTCTGAAAATTTCAAAAGCTTCACTAAGCAGATCACAGTGACCAATGAGAAATGAAGTTTGTTTAGGTCCATTCCCAATGCAAAGAACTTGATTCCCATGCACCGCATCTTTTGTATAAGTTACATAATACTTGTAAAACAGGTTTCACAAATGGAACTGTGATTGCTTCTTTGAAAGAGTCATTTCTTAGAAGGAAACACAACTGAAAGTACACATTAATGAACATACCTGAAAATACATTTTATATGTAATTTTAGTTGGCAGGGTACATCAATAGGAACTAGATAAAATTAAACCTGCAGCAGTCTAGGATTTGTGAAAGTAAGAGCTTTTTGTTCACCCTGATGCCAGATCAAAGAGAACACTGAGAGTGAATTCTGTAATAGTAGCATTCTAGGAAATCTTTTAGGAAATGTATTTGCCTGGTGATGCTCTTTGCTGGGGTAATGCAGACTGTCAAAGGCAGAAAGCCATTTGAACATGTGCATTTGAACACCTTATTTTAGTAAGACTCAACAAAATTTCAGACAAGTGCTGAAAGACAAGACACAAAGCAGGCAATCCTTTCCAAGATGAACTATTTGGTACATGAGCTTCATTGTGTCATCTTCTCTCCTTCATTTTTTGAAATGAAGGAGAGAAGATGAATTACTATGATTGGCCACACAGTTGGATTTTTACACTGGATTTGGGGGTTTTATCAAGTCTTTTCCAAGGACCTGGATAGGCAGACGTTGTTTGATGATGTTAAAGGCATAGTCTCAGGATGTAAGCTGTTGTAAGTAAAATGTGTTTTGCAATTGACTAATAGTTATTTTGTCAGTGCTGATGGTAATAATGGTATTATCTTGCTTTCTTTTGCCACAGGCATTCTCCTTTTATTTGCAGATCTTTGAATTTTGTGATTTTTCTCCAGGTATTTCCCTCCCTCCCTCCCTTCCTGGAGAATGCTATTTTGTCATCTCTTTGCAGCAAGAATCTGTTTGGAGCCAAACATGGACAGTCCTTCTCTCCTTTTTAGTCTGGAGAAAAGTTCCAATGAACCAATCCTTTCACTGGCTTCTATTTCAGCCATGTATGTTTGAGTCCAGGAAAAAAAAGTTGTGCTCAATCTAATACGTTGTCCCAGAAATCTGTGACCTTCTGAATTGTCTTGACCACTGAGGAAGGATATGAATGCAGAGTACAGGTGACAGACCACACAGCAGTAAGACCTCTGCCCACTTTTCTGGGATTGACTGGTTCAAACTTCTCTTCAGACAAGGTGAGATGTGCCCCAGTCAAGTCCACTGGATTTGCATAATTCCTAACAAATTCAAGCAACTTGAAGGAAGATTCTGGTCACCTGAAACAGAGTGCCTGGCTAGCTGTCTGTGAACACCATAAGAACCGTCTAACTGCCACAAAGCAAATCTTAATGAAGCTCTTATCAGTAGTCAGTTAGTTTTATCCATCTTCTATGTCTTGTGACACCTTACTTGTCTTTTGTATCATTTTCTCTCTCAGAGCTCCTCCATAAACCCTACAGGATCAACAATCAACAATCACAGAAAGTTTGCATTGATGCAATCTGATCCAAGACCCTTGTTACGTTCATTTCATGTGACTAAGCCTTATAAACCTATACTATACTATACTTATACTTCATCCTCAGAAATAACTACGCGATCCCTCTGAAACCCCACTGGGTCCATTAGTCAGCTATAGTCAGGCCAATCAAATAGTCTTAATTTCCTGCAGTATGTGTACATGATGTATGAAGCATATGTACAAAACATGCATAAAATGCATATATAAAAAAGGGATTTAATGACAATGCATAATTCCCAACCCAGGACACCCAGATACACAGAGACATTGCTGTACGTGGATATATTTAACTGACTGTTGCAGCAACTCAAATGAAAGAAATATATTTGAGTATGCAATTATTTGATAGAAAGAAAAGGAGTAAGGGGATTGTTAGTAGTAAGAATTTGATCTTATCTTTATTTCAGCGTCTAAAACATAAGTCAAAATGCTTATCTAGAAACCTTTAAAAACTCTTATCAATAACAGTGGGAATTGCAGGTATTTAAACCATCCCTTTGTGTCTCTGTATTGTTCAATGAATCCATTATAAGCTTACTTTGATGTCCAAAATAAAAAAAATAATTAAAAAGCATAAGAATTACTGAGCTGAAATTTAAATCCCTGACTTCAAACTAAGATGCCTGTAGTATAATTCACAGTATAATTTTCTTCTCTGTTAGCAAGAGGAATGCACAGAATAATAATAATTATTTTTTTGGCATTCTGTATCATTGATTACAATTCTTAATTCTTCAGGTTTTATACTAGAGACTGTATAACTGTATCGAGAGAAGCACAAAACATTTAACAGTAATAATTTATTAAATTTATATGCTGCCTGACTCTGAGCAATTTACAAATAGTGACTGTAGACTAGAAAGACTAGTGATTCTCTTGGAGAGGAACTATCTCAAGTAAAAAATTTAGAACAATAACAGTCCAGCCATTGAGAAAGCCAGTGATGGCTAATATTTATTCTGGTTGAACATTTCCATGCAATGCCACAATGTAGGTATGGTGGTGGACAGTGCCCGAGGTGGTGCAATACTCTTTCAGGCCAAGAACTACTGTAGACTAGCATTTTATTTGGATAAGTGGTTAAATGGATGCTTCTGCTTCTGAGATACACACCTGCAGGAAATGGGCACATACAAATTTCCCTTGCAAACAGAATTTGGAGGCGTGGTATTTATGGAGCTAAGATAACACTAAGTCTTTAGGATAAATAGCTGGCCAGAGAGTATTGGCAGGAGGACATCATAGAAATGCTATATGTATGTATGCATGTGTCAATAAATAAATAGCTGTTTGTATATCTGTCTTCCATATATGTATTGAACCCTCTTTTAAAAACCATCCAAATGATTGGCCATCATAATGTCATTCAATAAAGGTTAAGTTGTACTGTGTGAAGAAGTAATTTCTTTATGTCTGTTCTCAATCTTCTTATTTTCATTTCATTTCATTTTATTAAATTTGTATACCGCCCTACTCCCGAAGGACTTATGAGCTTCTAGTTTAACCTATAATTTAACATCCTCCTCCTTCCACCACCAGCACCAATGGGATGGAAGTTACAATCTCACTCCAGATTTGTAGCTCCTTTTTAGTCTCAGTGCTTAAACTGGCACACTGTTGTAACCTTTAGAATTCTTTAGTTCTGTTAATACAGTTTTATTAGCTTAGTGCCAATCAGGTTTCTAAACTATTTGAATTATTACAAGATGAATTTTGTTTGCACTGAGATTAAACCTATAAACAATCAGTATTGTCAAAGGTATCTATGAAAAAAAAAGAATATTAGATTCATGTAGGGGATAAAAATAAATAAATATCTGATCCAAATGTGTGCAGATTTGAGTTTTGCATTAATTTCTGGTATTTTTGTTCTTCTAAAATTACTTGTTTTCCTAGAACTATTTTAAGAATTTTAGGGGAGAAATCTTAATTTTTATTTTTTTAGAAACAGGTAAAGTCTGTTTTATGTTCAACTTCTGGTGATTTTAAGGCCACATTCCTCTAGTTAGCATAGTACCAAAGCTGAAGTAAGTTCTCATTGGCTTCTTCTAGAATGAAGTCCTTCATTTTCATTATCCCTGAATGCTAGTAGGACTTGAAGAATTATACTGAACATGTCCAAATTCATAATATCCATTAACCACGAATATTAATATATCCACAGTTTGAGAAAGGAGATGGTATTTATCCCAGAACTCAATGTTGATCAATCAAGACAGTGGGATTAATGAAACAAAGCTGGTTTTTTTCCTCCTCTTCTTCTAGATTTTTAATGAGTTGGCTCCTCATTCCGTTCAGTGACTTTCTTTAAAAAAATTTGAATCACATTTATTGTAAACTTTCAATCAGCTGCTGTTTTTTTTCCAGATTATTAGAAAAACAATGCACGCTTACAACACAAGACAAGATTACATTCTGTATTCGCTGAACCATCTGGGAAAGTACGTTTCAACTAAAAGCAAAGCCTCAGGCTTTTCTGCAAAACAAGGGAGAATTTACCCAACATGATATACAGTGTGTACTCCTGCAGATAGTTCCTATGGCTTGGCTCCACAGTCAATTATTAGATTACCATCATTTGACTATTGTGACTATCTATCAAATGCACCTTTCCCAGATGCTTGTTCACATTATTTTGGACCATAGTAATTTACTGCATAGGCCTTGGCAACTTCCCATGAAATCAGCAGAACACAAGAGCTTCTTTTTATGCTCCTTCATTGTGAAAAGGCCTCATGCTTACCTATTGTATATTTATTTCCAGAATTATGTCATGCTATTTTGGAATCAGTGCACTCTTATATAATTTCCTAATGCACTGGGAGCATTTTCACTGACAAATATATTTCACCTTTTTTGGACCTTTATTGCATTGGTAAATGCACTGCCATAAATAATTCTGTAAGTATTCATTAAATACTGCTGGAAAGCAGTGCATTAATTTTGCCTGGGGGTACCAAGCTGTTTCAGTAGCGACAGCTGAAATCTTAGCATACTTCTCCAGAAGTAAATCAAACTGAACTGAATATGGCTTCATTCTGAGTAACGTACACCACTGATCAAATGGCTTTTAACAATACAACATCTACTAAAACCTTTGAAACAATAGTTCAGATTTTTAAAAGGATTCATAAGATTGCTAATGCACATTATTGAGTTCAAATTCGGTTCAGAGTCACCTTGCAATATAACAAGGAACCCATGCCAGATCATGAACTCTTCAAAGCTCTCAAATGTTATTTTTCAAAGGTTGACATCTTTGCATTCATTGCATCTGGGAATGAATATTGTTGTCTGAGATAATTTGTGAACCTGTCCAAGTGGAGTGTCTTAATGGAACCTCATCTTGGCCTCACTCACCTTCCATTATGGTGTGTCTGCTCTGCCCAGGATGACTAATGCACATATTGCACATATTAGCCAAAATGTTCCTTAGTGTGTGATACAAAATTTTTCTAATCCCTACATTTTGTAGAACAGAAAGTAGTTTTATAGATCTTCCAAAGATCGGTTCTTCCATATCTTGTTTCCTTATCATTTAACTATTTCAGCAAGTAGCAATTTTGAAGATCACAGAAACAATAAAAAAAATTATTAGAAGAGAAGTATTTTTAATGGCTTGTAAAATTTTATCTCAAATAATGGATTGCAATAGCCTTGCTCCAGATGTGGGATTCTAGAATTCACAGGAATGACTATGCTGGCTGATAAATTCTGTGATATATATTAGCCAGAGTATTCATTGGTATGTGATGCAAACACATACACATATGCATATACAAACACGTGCACATATGTATGCACACACACACCCACAAACACAGAATGTCAAGTCAATCAATCTGTCCAGGAAACAATTATTTTATTGGTTTTGGGATCCAATAAAAGTAAAGGACTGTAGATCATTTTTAAGGAGCATAGAAAGAGACCGAAGAAGAAAAAAAGCTGTGCTTTCTTGTTCATGTGTGCAACTTTTGAATAATTGATTCAGAAAAATAAAAAAAGATTTCTATGATAACAACTATTGTATCAAGCTCAGTTGTATGAACAGGCACAATTATTGAAAAACATGTTATCACTTCTGTATTCATACCGTTGCTTGAATTTTAATGAAGGTGAACTTCTGTTCATTAGGTTTTGATCATGTTTTGATGATGTTGTACACTGTACACTGTGCTAGTGATAGCAGGGCTTTATAAATAATTTATTAATTATTATTTATTTAGCTTCTGGAAGGGAACAGCTTCAGAGGCAGAAATAATCTTCACTCTCAGAACTGCTTTCATAGAAAAGTCATTTAGGTGGAGTATTTAATGTATTTTTTTAGCTGTTTTTAATGAGATTTAGCAGCTGGAAGCGAGGAACAGACTGAAAAGGAATATTTGATTGATTGTTGGTGGATCACTGAGTGGCAACTATATTCCAAGTTGTTAATATGTACCATACATTGATAACTCCGTATTGTTTTCCCTGCCTTTTAAGATGCCTTATTTAGCAATGCTATCAGGTGCTATCAGGGATCTAAGACTTTGACCTTGTCGATCGAAAGGTTGGCAATTCAGCGGTTCAATCCCTAGTGCCGCGTAATGGGATGAGCTCCCGTGACTTGTCCCAGCTTCTGCTAACCTAACAGTTTGAAAGCACATAAAAAATGCAAGTAGAAAAATAGGGACCACCTTTGGTGGGAAGGTAACAGCGTTCCGTGTGCCTTTGGTGTTTAGTCATGCTGGCCACATGACCACGGAGACATCTTCAGACAGCGCTGCCTCTTCAGCTTTGAAACGGAGATGAGCACTGCCCCCTAGAATTGGGAACAACTGGCACATATGTGCGAGGAGAACCTTTACCTTTACCTTTACCTTTATCACTCCTAAATTCCTAGGGTTACTTTTCCCAGTGACATCACTTTTTCTGAATCATTTCTCAGATGATAAATCAGTTCCAACACTCTATGTATGATAAAACCTTTGTCAGAAAAATCTCAGATATAATTGTACTTCAAACATTGGCATGGGCTTGATTTCCTGTTCTCTCAACAAACTCCATGAGCCATCACTCTTCCCTCTCTTATCTCTTCTTTCATAGCCATGAAATCAGAAGCATCCACTTATTATTTCAATAAAATCAGAGCTGCTTGTTACAGATAAACTTGGGGATATTGTGGCATATTTAAATTGTATTAATTGAGAATAATCCAAAATGAAATCATGGATTCATTTTTTATTCTATTCAAAAGTTTGGTTTTTTTAAAAAAGGTTCTTTGAATTTTGTTGGAAAATGAAGGAGATAGTCTTTTTATTTTTCCTCTTTGCCAATCAAATGAGAGGAACAGAAGAGCATGTTGTAAATTCACCAGGCTCACCCAGATTTGTTTAGTTTAAAGGAAATCATGGTTTTTAATATATCTGAAATGTTATTTAAAATATTCACATATGATGCTTCACTATATAAACAATGCTGAGTATACATTATCTTAACAAGATTTGCAACGTTATTATATTCTTTACTGAAGATGAGAGCTAAGCTAATGACTTGTCTGAAGCTATCTGCTGATTGCTTAACAAAATACATTTTGATCCATTGTCTTTAAGATTCATATCTTAGATTCTTTAGTTATTGACATGGTCAACCTGCTGCACTAAATTATCTCATATATGTCAGAAAGTACAACTGAAATTCTTACTCTGAGAGCCCAAGACCATATAATTATATCAACTTTCGATTCTGGATGTCAACAGAACTTGGGTCCCTTGATTACTAGCCAAAGGCAGTATATATACCAGTTATTTAGATAATTAAAAGATTATCTAAACTTCATGTACTATTTGTAAACTTTAATACATGGTAGGTGCTGTAACACATTGATTGATATGTCATGGAACAAAATGAAACAAATGCTTAGATTCTGGCATACAACCTGCTGATTTTTAAGGCAGATTGGGCAATGATGTATGTATGTATGTATATGTATGTATGTATGTATGTATGTATGTATGTATATATAGGTCTTTGGTTATTCGGGTCTTCTCCCACGTAAAATTGGAAGTGTCTTGGCGACGTTTCGACGAAGTCTCATTCGTCATCTTCAGGCTGGTGTTCTCGGCTTCATGCTTCCAGGAGCAATGTGAGATCGCAGCTGTCTCTTCCTTTTAACTGCTAGTGGGGGTGTGAGCTGATTGGGTGGGAACTTGACTGTGTTCTGATTGGGTGGAGGTGTGTTCTGATTGGTTAGGGGCTTGGCTGTGCTCTAATTGGATGGGGGGTTTCTTTTTGGATTAGGTCGGTGATCTTATTTCTTTGGAATCCATTGGATGTTAGTACGTTAGTGAGAGTGTGTAGTTCGGTTTTCAGCTAAGCGTTTTGTTCTGGAAATGAGTGTCTTGGCTACAGAGCTGATCTGGGCAGGGTAGTGGTGTGTGTGATTTCTTCTGGTAGATAGTGTGTGAGGAAGTTGTCCAGTTTTTCTTTCCCATGTGGCCAGATTATGAAGGTGTCGTCCACATATCTGAGCCAGAGTTTGGGTTTGTGATCAGATTTTTCTAGAGCTTGAGTTTCAAAGTATTCCGTATAGAGGTTGGCAATGACAGGTGAGAGGGGTGATCCCATGGGTGCTCCTTCTGTTTGTTTGTATTTCTGTCCATTATAGATGAAGTATGTGTTGGATAGGCAATGGTGGGTCAGATCTAAGATGTGCTTGGGGGGGGGGGGTTATATTTGTTTTGGATAACTGTCAAGGCTTCTTTGATTGGTACTTGGGTGAAGAGGGATATGACATCAAAGCTCACGAGTAGGTCACTGGGCTGTAAGTTTTGTTGCTTTATGATGTCTATGAACTGGAATGAGTTTTTTATGTGTGAGGTGATGGATTCTGCATAGGGCTATAGTTGTTTGGCTAGAAATTTGGCTAGGTTTTGTAGAGGTGAACACAGACCCCACCACCTACCTGGAGAAAACCACCAGATCCAAAATAAAAGCCTCCCCCATCAGCGAAGAGATTCAGCAAAGAATCATTCCCAGAGAGAAATCATCCAGATGCCCTAAGCTTTGTGGTCTCCCCAAGATACACAAAGAAGGAACCCCACTTAGACCCATAGTCAGCTCCATAGGCTCACCTGGACAACTGGACAACTTCCTCACACACCTCAACAGCCTACACCCCAAAATACAGTTCACCATGGAAACAGAAACGAACAACCAACTCCCCTTCCTGGATGTCTTAGTCTACAGAAAATCCAATGGCTCCCTAGGACACACTATCTACCAGAAGAAAACACACACAAACCGCTATCTGCACGCACTCTCACACCACCCAGATCAACTCTGTAGCCAAGACACTCATTTCCAGAACAAAATGCTTAGCTGACGAACAACACCTAAAAACCGAACTACACACTCTCACTAATGTACTAACATCCAATGGATTCCAAAGAAATAAGATCACCAACCTAATCCAAAAAGAAACCCCCACTAAAATCCAAGACAGAGAACAAGAAAACGGCAAAGCCCTCCTCCCATATATAAAAGGCACCACAGACAGAATAAGCAAAATCCTCCACAAACATAACATCAAGACAGCATTCTGCACAAACCGAAAAATATCCACCATCCTAAGGAACCCCAAAGACAAAATTGAGTTAGAAAATCAAGGAGTATATGAAATCCTATGCACCGCCTGCCCCACCACATACATCGGACAAACCAACAGACGAATAAGTGCATGCATAGAAGAACACAAGAACTGAGTCAGAAAAGAGGAACCAACTTCTTCCCTGGTCCAACACCTTAAATCCACAAGACATGATATTGACTTTAAAAAGACCAGAACTATCGCCAAAACTGAACACTTTAACAACAGAATAATCAGAGAAGCCATCGAGATAGAAAAACGCCCACACAGCATGAACAAACAAGACGATACCTCCCGCCTACCAGCCATTTGGAAACCCGCCCTTATTGACAAACGAGTCCCTAACACGACGAATGACACCAGACCCACACTCACGAGAGCCACACAGGATGTCACCACCACACATCCACGCAGAATGCAGACTCAAACCCACACTGATAATGAGCCACGACCAAGGACCAGAAGCCAGACCGCAGCTGCATCATTAGCCACTTTAAACCCCTCCAATCCATACATGAAGCAGACTGACACCCACCATGAAGAGTTCGCACGGCCACAAACACGAAGCCAAACAACAACAACGCAACTCACCAGCTCAAATCCCCCTGCAACTCAGACTAAGCTGAGCACAACCAAGCCCCCACCTAAACAGAACACACCCCCAGCCAATCAGAGCACAACCAACCCCCCATCCAATTAGAGCACAGCCAAGCCCCTAACCAATCAGAACACACCTCCACCCAATCAGAACACAGTCAAGTTCCCACCCAATCAGCTCACACCCCCACTAGCAGTTAAAAGGAATAGACAGCTGCGATCTCACATTGCTCCTGGAAGCACGAAGCCGAGAACACCAGCCTGAAGATGACGAATGGGACTTCGTCGAAACGTCGCCAAGACACTTCCAATTTTACGTGGGAGAAGACCCGAATAACCAAAGACCTACATACAAACACCCGCGAAAACCTGAGAAAACAAGTATGTATATATATATGTACACACACACACACACACAATATATATATATATGTATGTATGCATGCATGCATGCATGTATGTATGTATGTATGTATGTATATGTATATGTATGTATATGTCTTTGGTTATTCGGGTTTTCTCCCGCGTAAAATTGGAAGTGTCTTGGCGACTTTTCGACGAAGTCTCATTTGTAATCTTCAGGCTGGTGTTTTTGGCTTCGTGCTTCTAGGAGCAATGTGTGATCGCAGAGGTTTCTTCCTTTTAACTGCTAGAAGCACGAAGCTGAAACCACCAGCCTGAAGATGACAAATGAGACTTAGTCGAAACGTCGCCAAGGCACTTCCAATTTTACGCGGGAGAAAACCCGAATAACCAAGGACCAACAAATACACACACACACACACACACACACACACACACTGGTATATCAGGTATATCAAGCTGAATTCTGGTTGTTTAGCAAACTTTAATTTCATTGATACAATTATGGCTCTTGCTCTTTTCACATAGTCTGTAGACAAAGTAACATCCTATTTATTATATGCAGTATGTGTTCTTATTGTCCTTCATAAATGATTATATTTTGAGCAGAGTACTATGACCCTTACAATTTCCTCCTCCCTGCCATAGTAAATCACTGGATCCTGATGGCATCCATGCAGGAATCTGTAAAGAAATCTAATATCTAACTGCTGAACTCCTAAAATATAATGTAACTTGTCTCTCAAATCGGTTTCAGTGCCAGAATACTGGAATAAAGATAAAGTACCACAAATGTTTAAAAAGAGACCCAGGGGAGATCTGGGAAATTATTAGACCAGTCAGCTTAACATCTTAAGGTCACAGTAGACAGCTCAATGAATATGTTGACTCAGTGTGTGGTAACTGTGAAAAAGGAAAATTCCAGATAATTAGGAAACCGATTGAAAATAAAGCTACCATCACTGTTTATATACAAATCTACGGTGTTACTTGTATTTGGAATATGGTCTGTAATTTTGATCACATTTGAAATAGACTATACTAGAGCTGATAAAATATGGCATTTACATAATATATATTATTGTTACTTGATTTTTAAAAATGAGATAAAATCAGTTTGTTAAGATTTATGGTTAACAGATGCATGCCGACTTCTAGTAAGGCTTCTGAATTACTACTTACTCCTGTTCTAGATTACTGCTTCTTCAATATTAACTAATGGCAATTAAACAATAATCTGGAAGCCGCATTGGGCTTTTGGTAAAAATTATTAAATTCTCTTCCTCAGAAATAGTCCTTCCATGTAACTGCATTCCTGGGATCCCTCTTGGTTAGTTCTGTCCATTTCCCAAACAATCTAGCAGCCTGCCATTAACTAGATTGGCTGGCTCCTACTTCTTTTGCCTAATAAGCAAGTCAGAATTGCAACTTCTTAAAGAAGCTTCCATATGCATATGCCTTAATATGCTATGTTAGACTGAGGTATAGGCATTTCTTGTAATTTGATCTCTGTTCACTTCTGTAACATTTCTATTACAGGTATTGAACTGATCAGTAGCACTGACAACAGCCAGCGCTGATATATAGATTATTCTATCACTCAGAAAACAAAAACAATTCTTGTATTAGGATACCGAAGAATTATTGACTGCCTGGTAACAATTGGTTTTGTTGACTTTGGAAAAAAAAGAAGAGGTGTGCATTGCATGAATACTTAGCAGGTCTGAAAAACCCCTCTCTACTTAATTAGGCATAATAAAGCTTTCATTGTTTTTTAACTGAAATATCTTAAATGGATAATGTTTGAGAATATTCTGTATGGAACATGTGGAGATATAATTAATGAAAGCTATATTTTTTAAAAAAAATCAGATTTCTCAATCCTGAGAAAATGCAAAGCTGAATCTGAGAAATGTTTATGTACCTAAGGGAATTTATAAGCTTTTTCCTTTTGGCTGGAGTCCAGCTTATATCCTATGCCAAATTACAAAGTGCTTTTGAAGTTTTTAATATGACTTGCTAACAGCACAGTGCTTAAGAAGGGATGTATAACTTTTGCCTCCAAGAATTCTCCCTGAGGTAGAGCAAATTATTTATAGTAAAATTTTCCAAGTTGACTTCAGATATTGTTAATAGATAGGCTCTGGCCAGTGGCGTAAATGAAGATTTTATTAATATTATGGTACTCTTAATAAGACTGTTGCAGGCAGCTCTGTGATTTCAAAACTTCAAAAAGAACCCTGTGGAAGAACACAGAAATATATTGTTAGAATTAAGAAAACCCTCAGTTTATTCTGATGATTGTTAATTTTCCAATTTATACATGTTATTAAGCCACGTGGATTGCATTGAAAAAGAAGAATTTCAAATACAGTTATTTCTTCTGCATCACTACATCTGAGGAGGACATATCTTTCACCAAAGTTTTGTTTCTGGTGTTTTAACAAATAATGGAAATATTTAGCTTCTTAGATTTGTAAAAGCAAAATAAGAATACAAATATTTTGAATAAATAATTTATTTTGGGAAAGCCAGTAAACACAGAAATTGATCTGTTAGTTGGTTGGTAAGAAAGTTTTCTGTTACTAACTTTCTTTTGCTTCTTCCATTCCTCCTTTTGTAGCAATGCAGCACAAAAACAATCCTTTCCTCCCTCTCAGTGGGTTTTAATAACTGAAAAAAGAGCATATACAGCACCTTTTCTCTTTTTCTTCTCCTTCAAAGGCAGTATTAGCTTGTATAGAGACCATTTAAAAATGGAATTAATAACAAAAATTAACCTTTGAATTGGTTGAACAGTTGAATGAATGGCATATTTTTGCTTCATAAAATAAAAAAAAATGACTGTTAAATGAACATTAAAAATAGAATATGCAAGGGACACTAAAGGCTATACAATAAATAAAATAACTAGAAAATGAAAAAAATAGTGGAAAGAAGGGTGCATAGAATATGGCCCATTTTAGGGTTGAGAGAGAGACAATGGACTGAATAAGCTCTAGAATGTACCATTTCTGGTAGCTTAAATCAGGTCTGCTGGATCTGCCATCAAGAAAGCTGAGAGGTACACCAACTGTTTTAATTTAGGATGTCTATTTGTCAATTGTTTTAAATTTGTTTTTATTGATTTGTTAAATTAAAAATATGATAGATTTGTACTACAGATATAGTGTCTGGGATATATATGGGAGGAAATTTCATAGCTTTCAAGACAGTTCCCTTTCTCTCCTTGAATACAGACTTTCAGTATTGCACTAGCAGATATAGGTAAGGAATCTGCTATCTTCTAGACATCTTCATTAGACAACTTCCATCAGATTTAACCAGCGTGACCAATGTGGAAATTGTAGTTCAAAACAAAAGGCATAAAACTGACAACATCTAGTAAAGAAAATGTATATTTGATTATTCATGTAATAACTACAGCTAGAATTGTATTTGCACAAAATTGGAAAAGTGAAGAGATCCCTACAGATGAAAATGTGATTAAAAAAACATTAGTATGTACAGAAATGAATAGATTAACACTTGCAATTAAAGGAAATGAAGAATCTGATTATTACCATATATGGGAGTTATTTTATCAGTGGTTAGAGAATAAATATGAAAGTAATATATTATAAAGGCAAATAAAAAGAGAAATGTTACAATAGTAGATATGTTAAGTATTAGTAGTAATATAAAAATAGATACAAATAATGAATGTGGTAGCAAACTTTAATTGTTATGACACAAAATACGTACTCAGATGACACACTGTTTAATGAAAGATGAAATGTTTGCATTAAAAGAAAATAAAAATTTTTATTTAAAAAAACTGTCAACATCTCTTCAATATAAACATAAACTGTGACACTGAGAGATTCTATAACTATGGATTTCTGCATAAGGGTAAATGTGTGAAATCTTCCTTCATACTAATTTGGAATATATGGTGACCAGGATATGTCACAGGAGGCACATCAGCATGAAGATAGGAGGTTACCAAGTATTTGTCCCTCCCCTGGCTATCTTCCACTTATGTGATCTTCAGTTCCCACACATGCCTTCATCCATACATGAAGATGCTGAAACTTTGCTTATCTGGAAAACATCCAAATTGAGAAAGTCTATCTTAGCCTACAACATTCCATCACCATCTTCCTATGTTTGATATCCAAGTGAAGTGATCCCACAAATAAACTTAATATCTTGAAACACCTTTTGTTTTGACTTTCATTCAAGTTTACTCCAAAGCTTCTTCTGAGAATACATGATCTTTTTGTTTGATTGGCATTTTGGTATATCACAAATAAGGATTCTTTTATTAATATTATATTTAATACTACTAGATTTTGCTTACCATCTATTATATTTTTGTATATTAATACTTGTCTTAATGTAACTGATGGTGATCTCCTGAAGGAAAGGCCAACTATAAAGCTAAGCAATTAAGTGTTCCTTCCATTGAGAATCATATGAGAAGAATGAGATTGTGCTCATCAGTTTAAAATGTTCACTTAAACAATTTACCCTTCATTTTCCGTGAAAGTCAGCAATCTTAAAAGCTATCACTCTAAAGGTGACAACAGCAAAATAAAGAACCAAGAAAGTACACTTTAAACGTTCTACAATTTGTCAAGATTAAAGCAAAAGGAGGGCTGCATAAATCATAATGAAGAAAGAAACAAAAGAAATGTGTCAAAACAATATAGCTTGATAAAATTCTTTTTCCAAAGGTGTAAATTGCCAATCTGACATAGCTGCCTGCCTAAAATATCCTATTTAGCAATGAATTTTCCCCTGAAAAAAACAAAACATATTTTCCTCTCAGTTTCCAGGAAGGGCAGAATTTTAATCTGAAGT
Organism: Arizona elegans; assembly: GCA_022577455.1. Classification (NCBI taxonomy): domain Eukaryota; kingdom Metazoa; phylum Chordata; class Lepidosauria; order Squamata; family Colubridae; genus Arizona; species Arizona elegans. The sequence goes on along the minus strand of JAKOOJ010000002.1, from coordinate 28,398,091 downwards.
AGATTTTAAATGGAAAAAATAATAACAATAATCCATCAAACAACAACATGATATCTAGGTCTTGGGAAGGACTTTGGGAATGCCAAATCCAGTCTAAACATCTGGCTGACTGGGTGACCAACCATAATAATAATCCTCGAGTGAGGCAGTATTTGACATGGCCTGAGGTGTGTGGTCTGAGGAAGAGGTGTGCTCTGAGGAAGAGGAGCACTATGCCAGAGGTTTGATCATACTGTTCAGTCTCATCAGAAAAGCCAGACCAAGAGTGCCACTTCTATAAACAATGTGGTGAGACATAATTTACAGAAACCTATACTGGTTTGGTCATTGCCCAGGTCAACAAAGAACAGACTAGGTCAGGGGTCGGCAGCCTTAAACAATCAAAGAGCTACTTGGACTCGTTTACCACAGAAAAAAAACCACACCGGAGCCACAAAACCTGGATGGGCATGGCCAATTCAATGTCACTCACTCCCACCCAGTCACATGACCCCCCCAAGCCATGCCTACCCAGCCACAAAACCATTCTGTCTCTCCCTATCTCTCCCTCTCCCCCCATCTCTCTCCCTCTGTATCTCTCTCTCTCCCCCTGTGTGTGTGTATGTGTGTGTGTGTGTGTGTGTGTGTCTCCCACTCACTTCGGGCAACCATCTTCCTCCTCCCCCTCCTCTCGTGATGCCCTGGCCGGCCGTGGCTGAGCCGGGAGCATGCGCACATGTGGGGAGACTCTCTTTAAGCAAGCTGCTGCCCAGCCCATGTGTACCTTTCCTGAGCTTCAGTGCTTGCTTGAGGAGGGTCTCCCCATGTGTGCGCATGCTCCCGGCTCAGGAGGGAAGGAGAGTGCAGGAGCAAAGCTCCCCTATATCTGCCTTCGTATCACATTTGCGGGTAAAGCAGCTTTCGCTTCCTGCCGCTTCGGGCTGGAGTCCAAAAAAGAAGTAAGAGGGGCAAGGGGTGGGGCCAACCAGTGATGGGACAGGGAGTCACAGCAGAGGGCCCAAAGAGCCACATGTGGCTCCGGAACCCCGGGCTGCCAACCCCTGGGCTAGGTATTCTAGTTCCTGGATATATGTTGATAGCTAGGCTACAGGATTCAGGTCTGTTGGCTGAGCAACCAGGGTCAACAGCTGCAAGACTACTGGAAGAAATATATAAAGACTGGAAACAAAGAAATAATGATTTATCGTTTGCTATATAAATGAAACCCAACAGGAGAATATCTGAAAAGAATGTACCAGTTTTGGAAACAGCAGCATCCAGAATTACAAAATAACAGAATAGAAGCTAGTAGATCAATGTCAATTTATAATACCAAATAAAGTATCCACAGAGTTAGAATTGAAGGAATTGCAAAGGTCTACTCAGGGTGAAGAAATTGAAGCTCAGAAGTAGGTCAGACTATAGAGGCAAACCAAAGGGGAGTTGGCAGTAGATGAAGCCAATGTAACTGCTAAAATGTTTTCACTCCCAAACCAGCCATCTCTCCTCTGCCTTCTCCATCCTGCTAAGATGAAATACAAGCAAGCTAGAATAGATGAAAGAAAAAAAAGATGAGGAACAAGAAAACCAAAGAATATCTGATCAAGAAATATCACCTAGAAACAAGGAAAATTAAGGAAGCACTGGAAATATCAAAGCAGCAAATAACAGTCATAGCAAAGAAGATCAGATGATCAAAATTGCACACTATAGGCAGAATTTCCAATTTCACTTGAAGCAGAAACATTTATATCAATCAACAAATGCAGAGACTGCAATGAACCAGTCAACATCTGAAAAGAAAAAAAAACTAGTGCAGTTCTGGGTGCAGCTATAGGACAACCTAAAGAAAGACAGCAAAAATGCAACTTGAAAAAAGAAAGATAAGAGTGAAAAAGCAGCAGAAATTAAAGAACTTGTAATAATAGCAAAATGATGAAGAAAAGGGCAAGGAAGATCAAGAATTGGTCAGCACCAGATAAACATGAACTGCATGTTTTTTGGTTGAATCATCTGCTGATCTGCACCCACTCATTTCTAAGCAGTTCAATTTTTATTACTGAAAGGAAATGAAACTGCAACTTAACATCTAACAAAGTCAACATGATCATGAAGAATCCAACAAAAGGGGCAGCACCAGGCAACTACAGGCCAACAATCTGCTTACCAACAATTTTCAAATTGCTAACTGGTGTGGTAGCTGATAGAATCTTCTTGAAAACAAGCTTTTTCTACTTGAGCAGAAAATAAACTGTCCAAACAGCAGAGAACAAAATAATAATAATAATAATCAGCTTCTCATTGACAAAATGATTTTGGAAAACTGCAAGAGATGGAAAACCAACTTGAATATAGCTTGTATAGATTGCAACAAGGCATTTGACTCTCTGTTACATGATTGTATAAAGCCTAGAAACCAAAGTCAGTAGAAGCATCAGAAGCTTTTGCAAAGATCAATGTCATAATGCAAGACAAACTTGCTGGTCAATGGCAATAGACTGGAAGAAGTTAATATCAAAAGAGGAATCTTTCAAGGAGACTCATTATCATCAGTACTGTTTGTTATTGCATTGATCCTTCTTTCAAGAATACTGAACAAGTCAGGTCATAGCTATCAAACATCAAAAACATCTGTCAGGTTATCCCACCTTGTTTACATCAATAATATGAACCTATACCAAAAACAGCATCTGAAATAATATCCTTGCTTAACCCTGCCTTATACAAGAAATTACAAGAATATAATCACAACAATTGTAATATAGTTTGAACAGGGCAAATGTTCTACCCTTACTATCAACAGAGGAAAAATAGTAAAAAGAAATCAGGATGCCCTATGGAAATAACTTCAATAATCTGGAGGAAGAAGATCATTACATGTACCTGCGCATGCTTCAGGTTGACAATATCAACTACCCTGAAGTCAAGACAAAGTTAGTAGTGAATACATAAAAAAGATCTTAAAAGTCCAAACTCAGTGAAAGAAATAACATCAAGGTAATTAAGACCTGGGCAATTCCAGTAATTAGATATCATTGCTATATCATCATCATCATCATCATCATCATCATCATCATCATCATCATCCCTTGCTCTGGGAATTTAGAATTCAAATAGACAGGCACCTATCATATAACACCCCAGACTTAACAACTGTTGATAAGAAAGTCAAAAAAAAAAAGTCTGGGTAGTGGATGTGGCAGTACCTGGAGACAACAGAATAAAAGAGAAAGAACTGGATAAGATCACAAAATGCAAAGACCTGCAAATAGAAATAGGATGACTGTGGCAGAAGCAAGCAATGGTAGTCCCAATAGTGCCTTGGTTACAATCCCAAAATAACTGGAGCACTACTTGAATACCATCAGCATTGATAAATTCACCAAGTCAATTGCGAAAGGCGACTTTACTCGGAATAATTTACATCCTGTGATGATATTATTAACACCATCAAACATCCAGATCTGCCTATCCCAGGTCCTTGGAAAGGATTTAAGAGGTAGATAAACATTCCAAATCCAGTCTGAACATCTGGCTGATTTTGCTACCAACCATAATAAACATAAAAAGAGGATTGAGCTTTATCACCAGAAGTACCAAAGTTGTTGTTTTCCATCATGCATGCCATCACTCTGAAACTCTCTGGCTATCCATACTTTAAGGCAAGTAAGAGGAAGAATGTCCTCCAGATGTTTTCCTCAGGATTGAAAGCCTGGGGTGCGTTGGCCAAAAGTATGGTACACAGTGAAATAAAGGACATTGTCACATAAAATATATTCTATTTTGAAATCTATTTCAAAAACAAATTGTATTTCATCAAACTGAATGGGAACTGATAGAAAAACAAAGGACTATTTTTCTGCAGAGCATTAAAGGATTAGTATCTCATTCACTGAAATTAGTTAATACATTTTAAATTGCTCAGCAATAATGACAGGTCATCATTATTTTAAGGAATGTTTTGCCGGAAGATGTAGTGTTGGGTCACTACTATATTTTTCGTTCAAAACAGTATTTTTATTTTTATTTTTATTTTATTTTAAATTTATATACCGCCCTTCTCCCTAAGGACTCAGGGGGGTGTACAGCCAGAATTAAAAAACATAAAATACAAATATAAAAAACAATTAAAATATATATAAATTTGGCCCAAAATTAAAAATACAAACCAATTAAAACATTTAAAATTTCTTCTTAAGCCAGCCCGGCTTGCTAGAAAAAGTGGGTTTTAAGGACACAGCGGAAGGCACTAAGGTCTTGGATTCTCCTTATCTCTGGGGGCAACTGATTCCAGAGGGTAGGTGCCCCAACAGAGAAGGCCGTCCCCCTGGGGGTCAGCAGCCTACATTGTTGGCTGATGGCACCCTGAGGAGGCCCTCTCTGTGGGAGCGCACGGGACAATGGGAGGTCGTTGGTAGCAGCAGGCGGTCTTGAAGATAGCTAGGCCCGATGCCATGGAGCACTTTAAAGGCAATAACCATCACCTTGAAGCGCACACGGAAGACCACTGGGAGCCAGTGCAGCTCGCGCAGGAGCGGTGATACATGGGAGCACCATGCTGCTCCCATCACTACCCACGCTGCTGCATTCTGGACCAGTTGGAGCCTCTGGGTGCTCTTCAAGGGGAGCCCCATGTAGAGAGCGTTGCAGTAGTCAAGGCGAGAGGTGAGGAGGGCACGAGTGACTGTGCACAGGGAATCCCGATCAAGAAAGGGCCGCAACTGGCGAATCAGGCGAACCTGACAAAAGGTCCCCCTGGTTAGAGCTGTCAGATGTTCCTCCAAGGACAGCTGCATATCCAGGAGGACTCCCAGATTGCGATGGAGTCAACTGACTATATCGGGATGCCGGGAGCCACAGCCACTCAGTCTTGGAAGGGTTGAGCTTGAACCTGTTCCTCCCCATCCAGATCCGCACAGCCTCCAGGCACTGGGACATCACTTCAAGGGCATCATTGGGGTGGCCTGGGGTGGAGATGTACAGCTGGGTGTCATCAGTGTACTGGTGGTATCTCACCCCGAAGCCATGGATGATCTCACCCAGCGGCTTTACATAAATGTTGAACAGAAGGGGTGAGAGGACCGATCCCTGCAGCACTCCACAGATGAGAGGCCTCGAGGTCGACCTCTGCCCCCCTGCCAACACAAACTGTGACCGGTCGGAAAGAAAGGAGGAGAACCACCGCAACATGGTGCCTCCCACCGCCAACTCTTCCAGCCGGTGCAGCATGATACCATGGTCGATGGTATCAAAAGCCACTGAGAGATCTAACAGGACCAGAACAGAGGAGCAACCCCTGTCCCGAGCCCTCCAGAGATCATCAACCAACGCGACCAATGCCGTTTCCGTGCTGTGCCCAGACCTGAAACCCGACTGGAACAGATCTAGATAAGATGTTTCCTCCAGGAATTGTGGGAACTGTCGCGCAACCACACTCTCAACAACCTTCACCATGAAGCGAAGGTTGGAAACAGGACGGTAGTTGGCCAGTATTGCCGGATCCAGGGACGGCTTCTTGAGAAGAGGGCTCACCACCGCCTCTTTCAAGGCAGCGGGGAAGTGGCCCTCACTCAGCGAAGCGTTGATAACACCCTAGAGCCAGCCTCGTGTAACCTCCCGGGAAGCCAGTACCAACCAGGTGGGACACGGGTCCAGTAAACATGTGGCTGCACTAAGTCTCCCCAAAATCCTGTCCACATCATTGCGAGTCACAGCGTCAAACTCCTCCCAGATAACATTCTCAAGACTATTCCTCGTCACTCTGCCCTGATCTACCCAGTCAGAGTCCAAATCCCCCCAGATCTGAGCGATTTTGTCATACAGGTATTGTCCAAAATCCTCCACCCTGCCTTCCAAGGGATCCTCCCACACTCCAGGATAGAACAGGGAGCAGGTCACCCTAAACGGGACGGCCGGACGATTCCCTGATGATGCAATAGAGGCGGAAAAGTAATTAAACTTTGCCACTAGGTAGGTCTTAATATGCGACCTTACCAGTGTTCGATCAGATTCAGCGAGACTGGCCCTCCAACCGCTCTCCAGGCGTCTTTTCCGGTGCTTCATTTCCCTCAGCTCCTCGGTGAACCAAGGAGCCGCACGGGATCGGCACCGGGTCAGAGGCCGCAAAGGCACGACTCGGTCCAAGGCCCCACCAGCTGCCCGATCCCAGGCGGCTACCAGGTCCTCGGCCGAGTCATGTGCTAGAACCTCAGGAAATGGCCCAAGCTCCATCTGGAACCTCTCAGGATCCATCAGTATTATCCTGTAACAGGGTATAAGTTACTTAGTGGCTTTTAATCATAATGAATATGTACAATCTCAAGCAAACTACTGAATGCCATTGAATGAGGAGAAACTATGCCTGTCCCAATGGGTTTTCAAAACATTATACATTAAGAAAAACAGGATGCTAAACTAAGCTGACATTTATTCTGATCCAGTACAACTTTTATATTCTGATATGTGATTCTGAATCCAAAGCAAATTCATGTGTTTGTCTTAACCTTCCTTTCCCAAATTACTTAAAGGGCTTTGGATGCTTTCAATATCATGTTTTAAACAAAATGTAACAAGCAGAACAAGCCTGATCAAGATCCAAGAAAATCATGAAGAAAGCACAATAAATTAACCTGGAATCTACTTCTTGCCTTAATCCAATCCTTCAGGCTACCATTTGTACAGTGAATGAATGTTGTTTTGCATTACTTGAATTCAGCAAGGGCAGAGACTCTCTAATGAAGCAGCTTTTGACTGATTGTTGCTTTTCCTTGGATGAGATATATGCCATCTGTCCTAAAGCAGATTTTGGGTTAATTAGTTTACTAATGTCAGAATATATGTGTTTTCATCAATAACTTTTTTAAAAATAGTTACTGCTAATAATCTATCACAGTCTCTATTTTCTTCATGACCTTATAATCTTTCCCAATGGTCTCTCTTTCTTTCTTTATGACACATTTTGCATCTAATGAACTGGATTATATATTAGTGATTTTAATTGTCTTGTTAATACTGTGCTTTATTTAGTACTGCTGTAGCTTTTTAAAGGTTGCTAACTGTCTGAGCACCTCACCAAGAGAAAGGTATGGAATATATAGGATAAATAAAAATAAAAATAAATCTTAGCCATGATACATACATTCATTTTTTCATGTATTAATTTGTTTAAACAATTTATATAGTCACCCATCTCACCATAGATGCTGGATAGCACACACAGAATAAAAATAAAAGAAACAGTCTTTAAGGTATTGATAAGCAATTAGGATAACTGCAGACATTTTGGACTATAATTCCATGTATCTAACCATTAGCCACATTGACTGGGGCTGATAGGAACTGAAATATAAAATACATACGGATAAAACAGAATAATACAGCCAATCTAACTTTCAAGGTGGGATTCATGCAGTATATTATTTAACTGGATTCAAAAAAACAATTGTCTTCCATGTGATGGATCTTTTTGGTTCTTGATTAATTAGATGGAATTTCCTCTTTTTATTTCTTGGTATTCTAAACTATAGCACTGTATCTTAGCACTCTATTCCTGTAAAGAGCAATTTGACTGAATTTTTTTTTGCTTGTCCTCATTTTTCATAATAAATATTTGGTGGAATGTTCCAGGAATTAAATAATAAAGAGCCATTACATCAATGAATGCAACAAAACTGAATTTTTCCACAAGATAGATGAGGAAAAGATAAAGGGAAAGTAAGAAATGAAACCTTAGGCAAGAAAAGTATAAGAGGGATGGCTGCCTGAAACTGACCTTTATGGGGAATTGGTGTAGGATCTGTAGGATGACTACAGCTATGGGATTGAATGATAATTCTAACAAAATCAGAGTAAGTAGAATGAAATATGAATTTAGTACAGGACAGAATTCCAGGAAATAAGTTTCTGTTGTAGAAAAAAAAGAGATGAAAAGAGACTGGAGCAGGGTTTTAGAAAGAGAAGCTGAAAAAGCAAGAGTGCTTTGAAAGAAGGAGTAAGGGCATTTTGTTTGTTTAGAATTTTATTTGTAATATGTGTTTGAACCTGTACGTTGATACACACACACACACACACACACACACACACACACACACACACACACACTGTCATAAGACTTACATGAGTGTACATCATCCTTATATATCCAGTTCAGTTATATTCATATATCTTGAAAAATTCATCTCCATTTAGAATCTTTTTTTAAAAAAATTTTATTTGAAAATACAAACTAAACAAAACAAATCACGACAAAACATACAAAATATGTAAGCATATAAACAAAAATTCAAATATATATCAAGTTTATCGTAACTGTACTGTATGTTCTTATTTGTGCTTTTGACTCCTTAATATTATTAGTCTATCTCTTATGTCTATTTTGGTGGTTTGTTGTTAACCTATATTTGTCCTAATTTTCCTTTCTCTGCCTTCCAACCAGGTGTACCACTTTTCCCATACTAAATAGTAATTGTGTTCTTCTCTATTTTGTAATTCCTTTGTGAGTCTTTCCATTTCTGCACATTCCATAATTTTTTTAATTACTTTTTCTTCAATTGATATGTTGCTGCTTTTCCAATGTTGTGCAAAACTATTCGCGCTGCTGTCGTTATGTGGATAATTAAGTATTTGATTTCCTTTTCATATTGTCCATTTATTATACCTAATAGAAAGGTTTCTGGCCTCATCTCTATTCTTTGCTGGGTTTTTTCTTCCATTTGTTTTCTGATCATTAGCCAATATTGTTTTGCCACTGGGCAGGTCCACCACATGTGATAATACATCCCTTTGTGGAGTTTACATTTCCAGCATGTTGAGGGAGTTTTGGGGAACATTCTTGCCAGTCTGGCAGGTGGGAGGTGCCACCTATAAAACATTATATATAAGTTTTCTTTACAGGATACAGACATTGTTAATTTATAATTTATTGTCCATAATTTTTCCCGATTGTCTAATTCAAGGTTGTAGCCGAAATTCTTTGCCCATATTATCATATTTTCCTTAACCACTTCTTCTTCTAATTTGTATCCTCGTAAAAAATTATAAACTTTTTAAATCAATTTATCTTGTGGTCCTTGTAGAATTTTATCTAATTCGTATTGGCCTTCTTGGAATTCGAATTGTGTCAAATCTTTTTTATACCTCGATTTTATTTGTAAGTATGGCCACCAGTCAATGTCTGTACCCATGTCCTTCAATTCTTGTCTCGTTCTTAGTTCCCCCTGGTTGTTTAACAAGTCTTTGTATGTTTTCATTTTGGTGTTGTCCATAGCGTTTGGGTAGATCTGAGCTTCCATAGTCGACAACCATTCCGGGATTTTATTGTAGTGTGTTTTTTTGATGCCCTGCCAAGTCTGATATAGTGCGTGTCTAATCATGTGCCTCTGGAAATATCCATGTCGTCTATCGGTGCCCTCCCATAGAAACGCATGCCATCCTCGTTCAAGGTCAAATCCTTCCAAATTCAATAATCTTTTATTTTTAAGTTCCATCCATTCTTTGATCCAAATTAATGCTGATGCTTTATAATATGATTCCCAGTCCAGTAAAGCCAATCCTCCTCTTTCTCTTGTATCCTGCAAGTGTTTTATTTTAATTCTTGCTTTCTTGCCTTGCCAAATGTAATCTGATATTAATTTATTGAAGTCCCTGAAGAAATTCTTCCCCAGTTTTATTGGAATCACTTGGAATATATATAGAATTCGCGATAGAACATTCATTTTAATTGAAGCGATCTTTCCCAAAAATGACAACTGTAGTTTTTTCCAGGCTTCTAAATCTTTTTTAATTTGTCTTGTTAATTTGTCATAGTTATCTTCTCTAATTTATGAGCTTTTATTGGTGAGCCATATTCCTAAATATTTTACTTACTTTGTCATCTGTATGCTTAATTCGTCTTCTAATTCCTTTTCTTGTTGGCTAGTAAGGTTTTTGGTGGATATCTTTGTTTTTTGTTTATTAATTTTGAGTCTGGCTACTCTCCCATATTTTTCTATTTAATCTAATAATTTGATGCCGGTTGTTATTGGTTGCTCTGTAATAAATACGATATCATTGGCGAAAGCCTGTAATTTATATTCTTCCCTCTTGATTTTTAGGCCTTTTATTTCGTTTTCTCTTCTAATTCCCTTCAAGAGTATTTCTAGGGCTAGTATAAATAACAGGAAGGACAGAGGACACCCCTGTCTCACCCCTTTTGATATTGGAAATTGTTCCGTTAAATCACCATTTATTGCTATTTTTGCTGATTGTGAAGAATAGATTTTCTTTATCATATTTGTAAATTTATTGCCGAATTTCATAGCTTCCAGTTGTAGTGTGAGGAATTTCCAGTTTAAATTATCGAAGGCCTTCTGTGCATCTAAAAAAATTAAGGCCGATTGTTTATCTATATTCATTTCATAATATTCTAATACATCAATTATTAGTCTCATGTTATTTCTTATCTGTCTCTTTGGGATGAAGCCGTTTTGGTCCAACTGAATGTATTTATTGATTATTTTCTTAATTCTTTCTGTGATGATTGATGTAAATAATTTATAATCCACGTTTAAAAGTGATATCGGTCTATAGTTTTTAATATGTATATGGTCAGTCTCTTCTTTGGTATCAATGTGATAATGGCCTCTGTCCAAGAATTGGGAATTTTAGCTTCCAAAATTGCATCATTAAATACTCCAAGTAGGATTTCGTCTATTGAATGTTGGCAGTTCTTGTAAAACTCTGCAGGTATTCCGTCCGGACCTGGGGTTTTGTTTATTTTCTGTTTCTTCCTCGCCTCTATTACTTCTGTTATCGTAATTGGCCTATCCAACAAATCTCTATGTGCTTCTTCTAATTCTTTGATATCAGCTTCATTTAAATATTGTCTGATTTCTTCATCTGAGGACTCTTCCTGCTTGTATAGTTTTTGGAAAAATGTTCTTGCTATGTTCTTTTTGTCCTCATTCCTGTAGTGTATCTCTCCTGTATCATCCTGTAGTTGATGTATTGTCCTTCTCTCTTTTTCTTTCTTCAGCTTATATGCCAACCATCGTCCCGTCTTATTTGCGTATTCAAAGTGGTTTTGTTTCACTAGTTCGATTTTCCTAGCTATTTCTGTTTGTGTAATCAAATTTATTTTATGTTTTATCAGATTTATTTGTTCTTTGATCCTTTTATTTTGGGGTTCATTCTGTAGATCGGATTCGTGCTCTTTGAGTTCTTTCAGCAAATTATCTCTTTTCTGTTGTTTTTCTTCGCTTTTCTATGCTATTGCTTAAATATGCTATTGTCAATCCTCTTATATAGGCTTTTGCCATGTCCCACAGGTTTTGAAGGATGTTTGCTCATTATTGTTGATCTCTAAAAATATTTTCATTTCTTTTTCTATCATTTATATGTATTCTTTATCCTTTAAAATTTCGGTGTTTATCATCCATCTCTTCTTCTTCTGGTAGCCTTTCTATATTATTTTTAACATTTAGAATCTCTGTTTGGTCCAGAACCTTAGTCTTCCAACAGAATTTTAAAAAGATGTACCTGTTTTGATAGATGGATTATATTGCTATTCAGGCTGCTTCAATGATACACAATAAAGATTTAGAATTCTTGGGAACATATATAAATCATCTGTTTTTTTAAAAAAATTAAATCAGCCACTATTTATAATAGTGTCAACTTTAAGAAGTGTAGATCAACTCCCAGAATTCCCTAGCCAGCATGGTCAGCCTTTCTGTTAAGTTCTTCCTGGTTTACTCAGTGGAGGCAATTAAGGAGCACCTCCAGCCTGTAAAGTGATTTCAATCAGTGAAGCTGGTGTCCCCTCTGTCTTCCTCTGGTGCATCTTATCCCTCTGGCTCAGTACTGTAGGTTCAGATCTACATATGATCTGATGAATGAATGACAATCTTCCATGTTAGACCATGTGATCAATATCTGACAACCTAGTCCTGTTAGCAGAATTGGTTTCTCAAAGCAGTGTAATCTCCAAAACCATCAAGTGTTAAGATGGTTATTGTGTTATCAGTAATATAGTGAATCATCCCTATAGGACGAACTCTGTTTATCATTACCACCAAATAGGAAGCCCAAGCTGATTGGAAAAGGATATTTAAATCAGCCAATGAACAAGACCTGAATGCCATGAACCTGGTGAAACAGGAATGTTTGTGTAATTCATCAAGAGTGTTTCCTCGCCTCTTTCTGTGAAGGATATAACTCAAGAGATAGAGTTCTGTCCAAGAAGTCCAGGAGTGCATGGAGTTTGAACTGACAAATAGTTGATAAAACATGCAAAGGTGCCTTTTGAGATCAGGAAAATTTACACCACATTCTACAGATCTATATAGTTACGATGCCAGTGCACCCATCATAATCATGTTCTACAGCAACTGAAACTACTTGGGTAAAGCTCATCCTTTATAAAGTCAATCTTATTGTGAATAGATCAAACCAGCTATGGATATTTGATGTGTTTTGTAGCTGATTCCAGATCTAAAAATTGTGAAGTAAAGATTGCCTGCCCATACTAAAGACATTCTGACTTGGCAGTTAGTTCCAACTACTATTAACCATCTCCCATTAATCTAACTGTAGTCCTCCTCTCAGATTCCATGGTCCATATATTGGACATAACTTGATGAGATATTATGGACCTTTGTTATTAACCATCAATGGATTCTTAAAGTGCTATGATGTATACACCTATGGCACTAAGACTGGTTGCTGATTGCTTGCTATATGGTGATGAGTTTGATGTATGACTGCTTTGGTGGTGATTATCCTGTGTGACTACTTGATAGTGAATTCTTGCCTTAGAAGATGAACCTACAAACAACATTGCTTTTCCATATGTTTATAATGTGCATCTTTCTAATAATAAATGATGAATAGCCAAGGTCAAAAAACACCGATTAAGAGGCAACAAAAAGCAGGCAGATGCACAAACCCATAAAAAACAGAAATTGCTTTAATTATTACAAAAACGATTAAATTATTTTTCGAATTAAAAAGGATTCAATAATGTGCTTTGTTCTGAAGCTTATCTTTCACTTCTTGCATAGCTATAATGGAAATGCAATTCTTAAACTTATATTTAAGGTATTGAGTAAGGCTGTACTACATAGTCAAATCTGCAACAACTTGGAGATGAATGTAGAAAGAAAAATTAATTTAAGATGATCTATTGGGCTGATTGTATACAAAACTATTTATACTTTTGTGATAAAAAGAAATATGTTGGCATTTTTAAAATGGTTTTAATTTTTATATGAGTATTGGAAAGCCTGCTGACCCCTCTCCTGTCAAAGCTATATTGCATTTCGTTCTTCTGCGCATGCCCCAAGATGGCTGCGAAACGCCGGTGAGCTTACCTTGAGGGGAGGCTTCTGGCTTCCCTGGAGGGGATTCGGGGGTCCTGGCGTCTGTTTAAGGGCCCGCCTGGCTGTCGGAACATCTAGGGGCTCGGACCCGATGATTTTCGGGCTTAGTGAGGATGTCGGGGAGCGCCACCAGCACTACCAGCGTCGGAGGGAAACAGCAACAGCGTGGAATTTGAGATAATCAGCTGAGAGACTACAGCTGCGGTCGGCGCAATTGGGCGGCCGGGAGAACGCTGAGAGAGCCGGCGCTTGGGATGCGCCGAGGAGGCCGTGGCCTCGGGGGACGAATGGGGGGGTTGCCCCAGGCTTTTGCAGTGTTGCTGGGCGCCCCCGAGGCGGCCGAGGTTGCTACGGCGGCTACTTTATCTTTGCATCGCTGCGGAGGCCGTTGGACTCGCTAGATTCCCGCTAGACTCCGCCCCGAGTGCCCCTGGCTTTCTTCTCGCCCTTGGACCATGCCATACCATCAATGCTGTGTATGGCCCTCTGGTGGTCGGAGGAGTTGGGGCCGTCAGACAGTGGGTCAACATGGCAGATGGGGTTTTCCCCAAGTCTCCTCCCACCGCCCCTCCCCAGGTTGTACTTTGGGGATGCGGTTGGTGGGGGTGTGAAAGGCCGGTCTTGTCATTTGTTCCATCTGGACATGTCTTTGACATGGAACTGTCTATCCTGCCTTTGGATGTTCCGCTCTGCCCCCCCTCCAGGAGGTACCAGGGATGATGTACCAGACTGATGGATCTTGCCTGCTGGCAACAGGACTGGGGTTTTAGTTCTCCCAACATGACTGGTGTGAGAGAGCGGCTCATGTGGTCCTTGATTTGTCGGATTCCCCCATTGCAGTGAGAGGGCAATGGGGAGGGCTTTTGTTCCATCGCTTGTTACGCCTCTCCCTGGACTTTGTCATCAGCCGATGAAGTTTCCTCTTTTGAAGCCCCCGGACTATGTCAGCCTATTTATCATCATTACAGTCCCCCAGATGTATTCTAGGACTGAACTTCTTGGTCTGCAAGATTCCCCCCTCTCGCAGATTTGGCCCTCTATGCTATCGAGGGCCTACCTCGATGAAGGGTCTTGGAACCCTGAGAGGTGGCATGCAGCGAGGAGGAGGTTGTGGGGTTTCTTAGTCAAATTTTCATTTTGTATTTTAAAAGGGTCTGGGAGGGGGGGAGGGGTTTTTAAGGGGACCCGGGAAGGGGGGAGGGGGTTGTAGAGATGGACCGGGGGGGTTCATATAGCTACTGTGCGGGGTGGTGGGTTGGTTGGGCGCAGCGGAGGAGACGAGAAGGGTAACCTAACCGGGGCTCCGGGTGGCGAAAAAAAGGGCAATTCCATCAATGTGATAAGTGGGAGGGGCAGGTATGGCGGACGCAGGGGGTCACATCAAGTGTCGGGGGTGCGCATGCGCTGTCTCCGAGCGATTGCACACTCCAGCCCCCAATGCGCAACTCGTGTCCTGGGTTGCGCAGAGTTTCAGGCCCAGGGTCTGCGGCTGATGTTATGTAATGCCAGGTCGGTGGTTAATAAAGCCCCCCTCATTTGTGATCTTATTTCAGAGGGGGGTGCGGACCTGGCAGGTATTACGGAGACCTGGTTGGGCCAAGAGGGGGGTCCCCCTCGTCGAAATGTGCCTGCCAGGTTTCTGTGCATTTCATCAGCCAAGGGCCCAGGGGAGGGGTGGGGGAGTGGCGGTGATTATTAGGGAAAGTCTTTGTCCAAGGGAGACCACTGTTCCTCAGATAGCCGGATGTGAGTCCCTTTGTGTGAAGTGGGGCTGTGGGGTGCAGATGGGTTTGCTGGCCACGTACCTGGCTCCCTGCCACGTGGCAGCGACCCTGCCCGAGCTACTCGACGTCATTGCCGGGGTGGTGGTTGATACCCCCACTCCCTTCTTCGGGGGGGGAGTGCGGGAAGATCCCTTGCAGGGTCGTGCTGAGGATTTTGTGCAATTCCTGCACGATAAAGTCGCTCGGATTCGGGATGGCTTGGACTCCGATTGGATGAGTCCACGGGAGGAGACGAGGGCAGGTCTTGAGAATGTTATCTGGGAGGAGTTTGATCCTGTGGCTCCTGAGGATGTGGACAGGGTTCTGGGTAAGATTAGTGCCGCCACGTGTTTATTGGACCCGTGTCCCTCCTGGTTGGTACTGGCCTCCCGGGAGGTTACACGAGGCTGGCTCCAGGGGATTATAACTGCTTCTTTGAGCGACGGTGCCTTTCCTGCCGCCTTGAAAGAGGCGGTAGTGAGGCCCCTCCTCAAGAAGCCTTCCCTGGACCCGGCTGAATTAGCCAACTATCGTCCGGTCTCCAACCTTCGTTTTGTGGCAAAGGTTGTTGAGAGCGTGGTGGCACAACAGCTTCCCCGACACCTGGATGAAGCTATCTATCTGGACCCGTGCCAGTCGGGCTTCAGGCAGGGGCACAGCACAGAAACGGCATTGGTCGCGTTGGTGGATGATCTCTGGAGGGCTCGGGACAGGGGTTGTTCCTCTGTCCTAGTCCTATTAGATCTCTCAGCGGCTTTTGATACCATCGACCATGGTATCATGCTGCGGCGGTTGAGGGGGTTAGGAATAGGGGGCACCGTTCTGCGGTGGTTCTCCTCCTTCCTCTCCGATCGCTCGCAGTTTGTGTTGGCAGGGGGACAGAGGTCGACCTCGAGGCATCTCGCATGGGGAGTGCCGCAAGGGTCGGTCCTCTCACCCCTCCTGTTCAACATTTATGTGAAGCCGCTGGGTGAGATCATCCGTGGTTTTGGGGTGAAGTGTCACCTGTATGCTGACGACACTCAGCTGTACATCTCCACCCCAGACCACCCCAACGATGCCCTTGATGTGATGTCTCGCTGCCTGGAGGCCGTGCGGGTCTGGATGGGGAGGAACAGGCTCGGACTCAACCCTTCCAAGACCGAGTGGCTGTGGCTCCCGGCGTCCCGATATAGTCAGCAGGTGCCATTGCTGACTATTGGGGGTGAATCTTTGCCCCCCACAGAGAGGGCTCGCAATCTGGGTGTCCTCCTGGATGCACGGCTGTCTTTAGAAGAACATATGACGGCCGTGGCCAGGGGGGCCTTTTATCAGGTCCGCCTGATTTGCCAGTTGCAGCCCTTTCTGGATCGGGACGCCCTGCGCACAGTCACTCACGCCCTTGTCACCTCCCGGTTGGACTATTGCAATGCTCTCTACATGGGGCTCCCCTTGAAGAGCACTCGGAGGCTCCAACTGGTCCAGAATATGGCCGCGCGGGTGGTTATGGGTGCAACCCGTTGCGCCCACATGACACCCCTCCTGCGCGAGCTGCACTGGCTCCCAGTGGTCTTCCGGGTGCGATTCAAGGTGTTGGTCACCACCTTTAAAGCACTCCATGGCATAGGACCCGGGTACCTTCGAGACCGTCTTCTGCCACCAATAGCCTCCCACAGGCCAGTCCGCTCCCACAGAGAGGGTCTCCTCAGGGTGCCATCGGCCAAGTTATGTCAGCTGGCGACACCCAGTGGGAGGGCCTTCTCTGTGGGAGCCTCAGCCCTGTGGAATGAACTGCCCCCGGAAATTCGTAAGATTTCTGACCTCCGGGTATTTCGCTGCGCACTCAAGACCCTATTGTTCCACCAGGCTGGGTTAGCAACATAATTTTTAATTGGATGTTTTAAATTTTTGGGGTTTTAAATTAAGCCAATTATTTAATATTTTTAATTATTTTAATTCGATGTCTATTCTGTTTTTAAATAGGCTGTACACCGCCCTGAGTCCTTCGGGAGAAGGGCGGTATAGAAATAAAATTATTAAAAAAAAATTATTAAAAAAAAAGACAAATAACAGACTGCACTAGCTGTCTTGATGAAAGTTTTGTCTAGCAAAATACGGATATTTTGATATTTGCAAATATTAAAAGATTTTTAAAAATAGAAAAAACAACTCTCAAACTTTATTTGGACCTTTCTGACCACATGCAGTAATTTGGTTTCACCTAATTCAGAGACTAACTGAGAGAAATACATTTTGAATTATGAAGACCAATTGCTTAATGTATAAACAGCTGGTTGAAACTAATGCTACTGCAGCTATAAGACCACTCTGGTCAGAGGAGTCTTCTAGAGCTCCATCTCAATTTATAGCCTGCTGATAATTAGACCATTCATGAATAAATAAGGTTTTTTTGAGAGAAAAGAAGTGAAGTCATGGAAACACAGTCAGACTTTTTGTTAGGTTGACTACCTTCAGTTTGTAGCTTCTATATTGGAAGTATTTTCCAGCAATAGAAAATACATACTACTTGTTATTCTTTCTAACCTCTCTCCCCCCACCCAAATGTTGGGAAAAAAATGTGTAAAGAGCCTTTAGACTCTGTCTATCTGTCTGAAAACAGAATGTCTAGAACCAGATCAGGTGTGGAGGAAGAAGGTAGCAAAAGAAAGATAAGTTCAGCAAGGGTCCATGAAGGAGAAAAAAAATCGCCTTCGTTCATGAAAAAAATAATAATCCCCCAATGTATCCATATGAGAGATAGAGTGGAGGCAATGGCATTGGATGCTTCATTTTCCCCTAGTCACGTGACCTGGAATGGATCCAAGGTCCACACATATGCATACCAACCAGAGGTGGGTTTCAGCAGGTTCTGACCAGTTCTGGAGAACCAATAGCAGAAATTTTGAGTAGTTTGGAGAACCGGTAGTAAAAATTCTGACTGGCCCCGCCCCCATCTATTCTCTGCCTCCTAGTCCCAGTTGATCAGGACAAAATGGGGATTTTGCAATAACTTCCCACTGGATTGGGGAGGGAATGGAGATTTTACAGTATCCTTCCCCTGCCACGCCCATCAAGCCACGCCACGCCTACCAAGCCACGCCCATAAACCGGTAGTAAAAAATTTTGAAACCCACCACTGATACAAACAAATATAGATGTAATAAGAAAGGACAGCAAAAATACACAAAGCGAAACACAAGGTATGGACCAAACCCTCTCAATTTCTACTGAGACCATCCCAATCCCCCATTATCCCCAGTCTCCAATCATCTCTGTCTATCTGTCTGCCCACCCACCTGCCTGCTTGTATCTCTCATGCATTCTTCTCTAAAACATAACACAGACATAGCATATCTTCACAGAGAAGACACTATGATGTTCTCTTTTATCAGTATGACTACTGGTCATATTGATAAAACTGAAGAAGCAGTCCCATATTTACTTATCCACAAATAAGTATAATGAAATGTATTTGTGACTCAGTATGCCTAAAATTGCACCACCAGTCTGCTTAAGAAACCTAGCAGAAGTCATAAAGGATGTGAGAACAGCAGTTAATGTCATTTTTTTTCAAAATAATCATGGGACTATTAGTAATTATTATAATTGTTCAAATCATAAACATGAAAAGCCTTCCATCATAGTTAAATCAACTTACAATTAATTCATCTGAACAAAAAAAAACATTTCCATAATGGCTTTTATTTTCCATTAAAAAATAATTGTCAGTATTTTTGGGGGCGGGGAATTATATTTTCTTCTAAAATGACAACATCCTTAACTTTGTATGCTCTTTTTTGAGATTAGCATCATTATATCCTCTCAAGATATAGAGGCTTATCCCCACACTCTGTAATTACTTTAATTACAGGATAATTATATAAATAATGCATTTGAACACAGACTTCACTTTCTTTAGTTTATAAATATTATTATGTTTTCAGACGCATAAACAAAAAAACATTTAAGTTTATCTAAAGAACAGGTGAACTGACTGCTACTGAAAAAGGAACAATGAAAACATGATTATTGCAAACTGTCTAACTTGCAGATCATTATGAAACAATTAGATGTGCACATTTTCCAAACATTTAAAATAAACTGAATAACAAGAAATCCTAATCGTAGGTTTGGAAACAGGTTCTAACATCATTTTTTTTGTGGATGGGATAAAATTGACAAAAATAAATTTGTAATAGACACAATATCCTACATTTTAGTAGGCAAAACCAGGTGTGCAATTTCTGTGACATAAGAAAGAAAGGATAACTAACTACAAGTAATTTATGCTAACACCAATTACGTATCACTTTTTATCTTCTTCTTTTCTTTACAGATAACTATATTTATATACTGATTCTAACTTTAAAAAATATTTTAAAATACTAATTTAATTCTGAGGTTCCATGAGCCTCATTTAACAGCTTTATGAGATTCTCAACAGCACACCAAATACCTGATTATACTGAAGACCTGCTTTATGAAAAGTTTGAAGCGGTTTGGTTAAAAAAAGTTAAAGAATAGCTTCCTTAAATATTTGCAAAGCTGTCAGGAAGCTGAATAATGGTTTTCTGTTATATATATTACTAAAATAATAAATTCAAATAAGCACCAAGTGGAAGGGACGCTCAGTGGCTAAAATGCTGAGCTTGTCAATTGAAAATTCAGCAGTTCAGCAGTTCAAATCCCTAGTGCCGCGTAATGGGGTGAGCTCCTGTTCCTTGTCCCAGCTTCTGCCAAACTAGCAGTTTGAAAGCACGTAAAAAAAAATGCAAGTAGAAAAATAGGGACCATCTTTGGTGGGAAGGTAATAGCATTCCATGCGCCTTTGGCATTTAGTCATGCTGGCCAGATGATCACAGAGAGGTCATCAGACAGCACTGGCTCTGAGGCTTTGAAACAGAGATGAGCACCTCCCTTTAGAGTTGGGAACAACTAGCACATATGTGCGAAGGGAACCTTTACCTTTAGAAATTTCAGAAGTTGAACAGGTCGCTTTAGAAGATAGATTCATCTTCATTTTTAAAGACTAATGCTATGTTCATCTACAATGTCAAAGATCACAGTATATTTTTGTAGTACATAAAAGAATCTGAAGAAAATTATCTTTATGACTTTATGATGAAAATTATTGGTATCAATCTGAATGAAAAATGAAAAGCTATGATAATCTACAGACTTAATCCTGCCTTTGTGTTGAAGTGGATAGACAAATTTTTCTAACTAGGAAGTTTGGGTATAAATTGCTCTTTTACAACATATGGAAGAAAAGAAGGGTTGCAGGATTAGGTAGGACCTCTTTGTCCAGTGACTCACTTCCATGTGATTGAAGGAAGAGTTTTTTTAAACAACCACTCCCTTCTGCTCAAATTGTAATTGAGCCACAAATTTGAATCTTGCTGTGGAATCCATTGTGGTTTTTGTTTCTGAATGACAGAACATTCTTAATGAACCTGCAGCATTTTGGTATGCACATTTATAGTGCCACCTGAGAACTGTTATTTGGGCTTGAAGAAATATGGTGTCCTTTCAATAACAAACCCTCAAAGCATTAGTGATACAGAGGCTTTTCAGTGATACAGAGGCTTATCCTTACCCCTTAAACAAAGACAGCTTTTGTTTTTCATTGCTCAGGAGTCATCTTATTTTTTGTCAATCCATTTCTGGTTCTATTGTCCAAAATCATGTCAATTTCAGCAACCAAAATGTTCCACAGTAAAAAGTAGGAGAAATGAATCTCTAAATATATTCCAAGAATGCTTCCTTCATTTCAGCATCTGATCTGAAAAATGGAAAATAAAGTTTCTGTAGGTGGAAATTAAAAACATGTGTTTGTCAAACACATTGATAATAATTATGAAATTCAGAGCAAAAGGCCTCTTCACATATTAAAAATAAACATTACAGTTGAATAAATTCTCCAACTGTATTTGTTTGGTTCTAAGATCTTTCTTCTTAATATATAGTTCCAATGACAGCTTATTTCTGGTCCTACATGCAGTAAAGACAACATCCAATAATTGTCTACATAACCTTAACATTAAATTTAAATAATATTTTTAAAAATGGCATAAATGTCATGTTACTGCAATTGTGTGAAGGTTTGTAAGGAATGGAGTATAAAAATAATTTTAACACTCAATTTCATCATAACCTCAAAGACTAGGATATTTTCTAGTTTCTGTTCTTTTTTACAGCAATTATAAATACACTAAATTTACCTCTTATTCTACAGTTCAACAAATCTCTTTTCTTTTTTAATCTATTCTGTTCAATTATCAAAATGATAAATAATAAATTTATTTTTTTCTGTTTCATGCAAAAGATGTAGAAGAAATTTCCAGTCAGTAATAAAGATAGATATTATCTTTTCTCTAATCAATGAAATTAATTTAGCAAGTTCCATCATCTTTGCCAACCATTTCGCCAAATGATTCCATCTTTCTGCATACAGTAATTTCACCACAATTGTCATTAAAAAAAAAAAAAAAAACCAAATTTCCATGACTTTTTTGTAGCTGTTTGTCCACCAGTCCCAAAAAAGAAAATCTCTGGTTAAATTGTATACTAATTTAACCACTGGAGGCACAGTGGTTAGAATATAGTATTGCAAGCTAACATTGCCCACAGGCTAGAAGTCAATCCTGATGGGCTCATGGTTGGCTCAGCCTTCCATCCTGTCAAGGTCGGTAAAATGAGTACCCAGATTGTTGGGGTAAATATAGTGGCTTTGAAAACCACTCAGACAGTGCTTTAAAGCACTTTGGAGCAGTATATAAGTCTGGGTGTTATTGCTATTGCTAGTTTTTTAGAACCACTCAATCAGTGATGTACTTGAATCCAGAATTTTCTAGCTTTTTTACACATTCACCAAACATTTTTATAATGTTATTGCTTTTTAACATAATAACAAAAAAGCTATAAATCTCTGTGTCTTTAATATAGTTAAAAGACTGATAGTGCAACATTAGAAAGATAAATAAATGGCTCCATTTACTCAGTGAATTGAAACTTGATTTCACTTGCTACCTATGAGTAGATTGCCTATAGATGAAGGCTTTGCATGGAGAAATATAATGAAATACTGGACTCATATAAAAATACAATATACAAAATACAGTAGGTTAAAAAAGCATGATAGCTATATAAGTGGGTTAAAATGAATATATGTGTGTGTGTTTAACAAAATGTTTGCATTAGATAATTATATATAGAATTTCAACTATTTACTTTAATGACATATAATACTTCATATTTTGGTTTTTTTCTATTTATTTTTTCATTTATTTTTAAGCACTTCTTATGTATTTTTTATTATACTCACCCTTTAAATATTATAAACTCATTCGTAGAATGTTAAAATCCATAAATACTTTTATCTATTTCAAATCTCTCTAAGAATTGTAAATATGAGAGCTATTGACAATTATATCCGTCTGAAACCAGTTCTTCTCTTGATTTTATTTTACTTTGTCACTGTTTTTCCTGCTATAAAAATTTAGATGTATCCTTCTGCCACTGTTTCAATGGTACATCAGTTGTCAAAACAAGTATTGCCTGGAACAAAAATTCATTTTTATCACAGAATTTCTCCCCCATAATGACAGTTATAATTTCTTTTTAAACTTTATTCCATAAACATAATTATTGTAGAATAAGAGAGTTTATACTGGTTATAATTATACCCAGTATTTTACCATCTTCTCAATTTTAAAACCTGTTTTATTCAACAGTTCTGTTTTATCTTCTATTTTCATATTGTTGTTAGCATCCTTGTCTTCTGTTTATTAATCTTAAAACTGCTAATGTATCAAATTCTTTTAATTTGTTCATTATTGTTTTAATTCCCTTTAAAGCAGGGGTGTCAAATTCAAGGCCTGTGGGCCGCATCTGGCCTGCGGGGTGCTTAGATCCGGCCCATAGTGCCAGCCTGGAAACAGCAAAGGACCAGCCCACAGTGCCTCTGCCAGTGAAAACAGAGCTCAGGGATGCTGCGTGTGCCCCCCCCCTTGCCCCATTTTTTAGCAACAACGGCCTCTGTCAGTGAAAACAGAGCTAACACCCTCCCACCGCCACACTCCCCCCCAGCCCTTCAAGGTCAAACACAACCCAGATGCAGCCCTCAATGAAATCGAGTTTGACACCTCTGCTTTAAAGGATCTTCCAAAACCAACAGCAATCATCTATAAAAGCCCTTATTTTATAATTTTAATTTTTTAAATCTTTACTCCTACAATCCACTCATTTTGTCTTGCATATCTGTTCAATTCCACCAATGTGTTAGCATCTGGAATTTATTTATTTATTTATTTATTTATTTTTATTAGTTTGATTTATATGCTGCCCTTCTCCAGAGACTCAGGGCGGCTTACAATGCATTAAGAAATAGCCTTCATACTTTTGTATATACCTGCTTAGTAGGGCTTTTTTTTGCCCTCGCCCCCCCAGCGGTGTTCTATTTTATACAAAGTCAGCTTATTGCCCCCACAAACCGGGTTCTTATTTTACCTACCTTGAAAGGATGGAAGGCTGAGTCAACCTTGAGCCTGGTGAAAATTGAACTTGCAGTAATTGCAGGCAACTGGCAGCTAAATGCTACTTTTAACAGTAGTTTAGTCTGCTGTGCCACCAGGCTCCTATAAATTATTTAATTTGAAATTTTGCAGAAATTTAATTTCCTTGGAGTTGACTTGGGGACCAGTGCCTAGATTTTCAATATAAAAAGCAATAAACATTATTTTGGAGGTGGGCAATTTGTTCAGAGGCTTTGCTTTGTTGAAAAGATACAAACATTTTAAAAAATCTATTGATTTTGCTTTGTTCTATATGATGCAAGCCAAACTGCTTCCCCTACAAAGGCATCTTGCATTTGGAGAATTATTAATATTTCTATGATTGCTGTACAGTTTGATACCATTTACACTGATTTATGCTTTGTAATAAATTTTAAATATGATTGAATGAACACCAAATCTGCCAAATAAAGGCATTGCTACTTATTTGGTTTTAGAGATAAACTGAGTTCAATGAGGAATACTTTCAGAAACGCAGAGCAAATCTATTTCCAGATAGATTAAATAATATATTCTATGGGCAGCTTCTTTTGAAAAGTTTCCAAAAGTTTTAACTACTAAGGTACACTGCCCAAGAAATGCCATGATATCTTTCTGTGGTGTCATTTATTGATCATGGCCTTATTTAAATTGTATTGACTATTGGCTTGTTTACAGATTCAGTTAAATGTAGAAGGATCTATATAAAACTCTGAACATTTTGAAACTTGGATGTTTCCATTACAGGGCTGGAGATGGTACTGAAGATCACCAGTGCTCCAAGCTGGACTGTGAAACTGTATGAAAACTTCCCAGAAGAAGACAGTGGCAAACAACTTTCATTCTGTTCCCAGGAAAGCAAAAAGAACATGTCCATGTGGTCATATGATGTCTCAGAAGCTGGGCTTTGCAATCTGCAGTTAAAAATAATACAGACCGACATAATAGAGGGCATTATTTGTGATATCACAATTGCGGCTGTCAGTTTTGAAAGACAATTTTCTTTTTGCTTCTAAACTGCCACATATTTTAGCTGGGGAAGTTGGGAGGGGGTTGTTGTTGGAGCAGTAGAAAGTTAGTCATAACAACATTCCGTATTCAAGGACTTTTGCCTGCATCTGTCAGGAATAAATGCCTTGCCTCTGACCCAGAGCTAGAGGTAGGGGGGCTGGACAGGCCAGCCCACAAGGTACACCCTAACCCAATAGCCCCTCCTTACCTTAACCACGCCCAGGGGGTACTTAAGGGTCAGCCATGCGGTCCTGCTTCAGTTCCGGAGATGTACCTGTATTGATGAGATGTCCAGTCAATAAACAATAAACAATTTAAATTAGAACTGCTTGTTGGAATTATTGGGCATGATCCTCGAACATATCTAACAAAATGGTAGCAGAGGATGGTTCGGCAGCCCAACCCAAACATTCCACAAGCATGCAAAGGACCAAGACAGAAAGGATGAACACCAGAGCGTTCACCAAGGAGATGGCAGAACGACCTGCCCAACCCAAAGCCACCCGAGGAGAGGCATCTGAAGCAAGCGGCCTACTCCACCACCCACGCACCCCTGCTAGACGCGGAGAAGAGTGGGACGAACACGAGACCCCAAAAGGGGAAACGCACGACCTGAAAGGAAAACTCCTGGACCTGATAGATTCATCGCAAAGCAACACCGACCTCATCGCGGAACTACGGAGCCTAATCGAAGGCTGCGAAGCAGCGAGTGAGGAAGATGAGGATGAATCCGAATGCAGCGGCGGAGAAGCGGTAAGGGAGAGGACCCCCCACCAAAAACCCGCCAAGGGAGCCGAAGGGGTTTTTGCGCCTTTTTCACGGCGGCCATCTTGGGAGGCGGCGTCATCAAAAATGGCCGACCACCCACCAATAGATTCCCGAGATTTAAATCTCATGGCGGGAATCGGGGCCTACCCCAAGGTAACCCCCCAAGAATACCACAAACAAAGAGGAAACCCAAGGCCCAAAGCCACAGGCTCGCCTACCGAGCCCGAACTCAACAAGGCAATCGAATTGATCGCCGCGGCCCTGGGGGACAAGATGAAGCTACCGGACACGCACCCCGGTGCCAGGCCCAAGCGCAAAGGGGACCCTAACGCGAGGAGGCCTGACACCGACACCGACACCCATCCCGGGGGACCGATCACCGCGGCGTGGATCCAGAGCCACCCAGGGCCCCCAAGAAGCCTCCCCTTAAAAACGGAACACCGGAGGCGATGGGACTACTCACCGGACCTACGAACTGGACCAGACCCATGGTCCGCGGGGCCATCCACCAGCAGGGGACGTCCATCGGCGGGCAGGGGACTCGGCCCGACACCCGGAGGCGACACCCGCACGAGGCCGGGCCATCCAGGACCATCCGCGGCTCCAACCGGACTCCAGACCCCCGACGACGATCCTCACCGCTTCCCGAGGCTCCAGACGACGAACCACGACGATCCCCGACGAGCGAGGCCGACCAAGGAGGAACCGAAGGCCCATCCGGAGGATTGGGGCCTATACCAGGGAGCTACGGGGACAAGCTCCTCACTCCACGGCGGCTGGGAAGAAATGAACTTCGCGCACGCGCAATGCGCCCCTGCAGGAGAAACGGAAGAAGACATAGAGCTACACCGACGCCTGCACACAGAGACAAGTCAGTTCAGAATCGCCACAGTCGTTCCCCTACCTTATTGTGAGTTCCCTTACGTGAGGAACCATGGACAGCGACATAATGTGAGTAACTTAAACTATAATTCAGGGACTTTGCCAAGTGACTTTCCCAAACTAAGGCTAGATGGGGAGAATTTCCTGGACTGGAACCAACAGCTCCAGGTCACCCTACTCAAAGAAGACCTACTATCCATAGTCACTGATCCCCCCCAAAAAGCCCTGGACTTTTGAGCTAGATTGTACCCATCATAAAGCATACTGCATTGTTATAGCTAGTATCACCCCCAGTATTTACCCCAGCATCAGGCATCATCTGACTGCTCTAGAAGTAATACAGAGGATGCACAAACTATTTTACTGCCAGAGCGTGGCAAGCACCACCAGGCTATCCAGGGAATTCTATGCCACCAAACACAAAGCAGGGACCCCAATGAGTGAACATCTATTGTCCCTAAACGCCACCAGAGCCCAGCTAACACAAAGGGGGGAGGTCATAAGCGAAAGGACCATGATAAGTATCATTGTAAACTCCCTGGACCCCAGCTGGGACACCTTCATTACACAAATAGACAGGAAAGCTCTCACTAGAGTTACTAACGAGCAAACTAATAGCTGAGGATAGCATCAGAAAAGATCGCTCACTAAGCCGCAGGGAGCAAAGGCCCAGTAAGAAGGTCGAGCCACAGAGCAGGAACCACAGCAACGCAGAATGTTACTTATGTGGGTCAAGGAACCATTACAAAAGGGACTGCCCTAGAAACACAGGGGACAGGGACAGGCAACGTAGGAGAGACAGATCAGAATCAAGAACAAGATACACAAGCAGACACTCACCAGAGGACAGGCACAGACGTAGGGATTCACCTAGCCCCAGGGACAGGAGAAACCACAGGGACAGCTCCAGGGAAAGTCAAACGGGTTCTCTGTATGGCATAGGAGACCAGGGGCAACACACAAACCAGGACAGGATGGAAGGTACATGGCTGCTGGATTCAGGAGCCACAAACCATACCACGTATGACCGTAATCTACTAACATCATTCACAGAAGAGAGTTTCATAATAAAGGTGGCTAACCAGAATAATGTGCAAGTAACAGACAAGGGCAATGCACACGTGCCGGGGATAGGGGAGGTACAAGGAGTGTTACTGGTACCCAATATACCCTATAACATCCTCGCTACACTAAAGTTAAGCAAGGACAACAATGTTGAGGTAACATTCAAGGGAGGAAAGGTGCAGGTAACTAGAGGGGGCAAAAACGTAGGGAAAATAGTAATCAGCGGAGAACTTCCCTTCTACCACCCAGTCTGGGACAAACAACCACCAGAAGGCCAGCCCCGATAACACAAGTAGGGAAATAGAGGGGGTTAGCCACACACACGACAACAATGAAACAAGTGAGCAGGAGGCAACCAGAAAAGAAAGGCCAGCGATAGGGAAGCCCATACACGACAATTGCGCTCACCTATTACACAGAAAGTTAGGACACATTAGCTTCCCCGTGGTGCAGAAGATGATGGAGTGCTCTGAAGGTGTAAAAATAAAGAATTGTGAGAACTATCTCGAGTGTTCTGTTTGTAAGAGCTCCAAATTAAAAACCAAACCTAGGCCCAAAAAGTCAGTACGCACTACAGATTCAACCTTTCAACTCATACATATGGATCTAGTGGGACCACTAAGGCCCTCCATCAAATACAGGAAAAGGTACTTACTGACCATAGTGGATGATTTCAGCCGCTATGGCTTCGTGTACACACTAAAACAAAAGAGCGAAGTATTCCAAAAATTCAAGGAATTCTACGCAAGGGTAGAGACACAACACAATACCAAAATCAGGCAAATAATGACAGACCGGGGGTCTGAATTTTTATCGAGCGACTTCTCGCAATGGCTAAAGGCACACGGGGTAGTCCACTACACATCTTCCCCATTTTCGGCCTTCCAAAACGGCGTGGCGGAACAAAAAAACGGAATGCTGCAGACCATGATGAAGTGCGCATTAGAGGATGCAGGCTTGGGACAACATTTCTGGTCGGAAGCACTTATTTATTCAAACTATACTCTGAACAGGTTATGGTCCAGCGTACTAAACAAAACTCCATATGAGTTAATGTACCAAAGGAAGCCACAAGTATCGCATTTACACATATTCGGGGTCACAGCAGATGTGCACATCCTCAGGCAATTGAGGCACAAGGGGGACAGGGTATCCCGAAGGCTGAGGTTTATGGGATATGAGCCAGGAACAAAGGGATATAGGTTCATAGACAGCAACAACAACTTCGTAATCTCTCGAACAGCAGTTTTTCACGAAAATGCCAACTGGTCCAAGATACACCTCAACGAGGTGTCCCTTAGCAAGGACGGACCGGGGAACACTCAAAGGGGAGTAAGACCTAACACAGGAAAGAGTACAGAACAGGAAAGAATCAAAAACAAGAGGCAGGAAATACTAGTGAAGGAGTGGAAGGAGAACCACCCACACATCAAAGTGGACTCACTCACTGAGAAAGAAGCCAGGTACATGCACGACACTGAGACGCCCCCTGACAGGCCAATCAGGGCAAACAGGGGCAAGGTGCCACAGAGGTTAGGGGATTACGTATTATCTATCCACACTAACCAACTAACCCCCAACACATATGAAGATGTGCTAAAATTACCAGATGAGGAAAGGGCAAAATGGGAGCAGGCCATGGAGAAGGAAATGGATAGCCTGAGGGAACTAAACGTATACACTCCCTCTGAAGTCCCAGCAGGAAAAACGACAATAGGCACCAGATGGGTCTACAAAATCAAAACACTAGAGGAAAACAAAACTCTCTACAAGGCTAGACTGGTAGCGCAGGGGTTTGCTCAAAGATACCCTGATGATTACACAGAAACATACTCCCCCACAGTCAGGGCCGAAAGTGTAAAATGTGCGTTAGTCATTGCATCACTGCTGGGGTTGGAGGTACACCAATTCGACGTACAGACCGCCTACCTGCACGCTGAGCTTGACAAAGAGATTTATGTAAGAGCACCCCCCAGCCAAACAACTAGGAAGGGAGAAACATGGATTCTAAACCGAAGCTTGTATGGGCTCAAGCAATCAGGGAAACGCTGGTACGAGTGTTTGTCTAAGACATTGAAGTCCATGGGTTTTGCAGCCACCTCAGCCGACAACTGCTTCTTCACTAAGAAGTCAGGTAATTCCCTCGAGTATGTCTTAATATACGTGGATGATATACTATATATCGGCAATCAGACCAGCAAATGCAGTGACTTTGCCAATGAACTAGGAAAGCATTTCTCCCTGAAGATTTTGGGTAAGGTAGACAAGTACCTGGGGGTGCAAATCACAAAAACAGACAAAGGTTTCCAACTGTCACAGAAAGATAAAATCTTGGAACTGATACATAAGTGCAATATGACAGATGCCAAGGGGTGTGAAACACCAATGCAACCAGACTTTTTGAAGGACATGCACAATGAGGCTGAACCATTCAAAGACAACACGTTGTACAGATCCACCATAGGTTCCCTATTGTACATTGCGAACTGGACTAGGCCAGATATCGCCCTACCTGTCAACCTGCTGTCTAGACACGTAGGGAAACCCACCGCGTACCATTGGGAAGCCATAAAAAGGGTACTGAGATACCTAAAACACAGCTCTGACGCCTGCCTGTCATTGGAACCCGAGAACGCCACAACTCCCACACTCACGTGCTACACAGATGCTGACTGGGCTGGGGATGTGAAAAGTAGGAGGAGCACCTCAGGTTACGTGTTCTTCCTCAATGACAGCCCAGTGCATTGGTACACAGGGAAACAGGATCTGGTAGCCACATCTACCACAGAAGCCGAATATATTTGTTTGTCCAAGGCCACCAATAACTTGATCTGGTTTGACGACCTGCTCACGGACATATGGGCCGAACCAAACTACCCCATCACTATGCATGAAGACAATAAAGCAGCTATGGAAATATCAAAGGCTGAAGCGGTTGGCCAAAGGTCGAGACACATAGACATAAAATATAAACATGTTAGGCAGTTCGCAAACATAGGATTCATAAAGGTTATACATTGTGACACAGAAGAGCAAACAGCAGACATTCTAACAAAGCCATTGCAAAACAAGCAACACACATATCTCACATCAAAATTGGGTGTCCTCCTAAAAATGACACCTCAAGTGTACACCACTCAGGAATGTCCCGGCCAGGCATTTAGAGGGGGTTTTGTCAGGAATAAATGCCTTGCCTCTGACCCAGAGCTAGAGGTAGGGGGGCTGGACAGGCCAGCCCACAAGGTACACCCTAACCCAATAGCCCCTCCTTACCTTAACCATGCCCAGGGGGTACTTAAGGGTCAGCCATGCGGTCCTGCTTCAGTTCCGGAGATGTACCTGTATTGATGAGATGTCCAGTCAATAAACAATAAACAATTTAAATTAGAACTGCTTGTTGGAATTATTGGGCACGATCCTCGAACATATCTAACAGCATCTGATGGAGACTGCCTGAAGATTGTATCCGGTGGAGTTTGAAGAGTTGATTGGACAATGTGATGAACCTGTGGGTGTGGGGCAGGGCTGTGAACTTTAGTTGGATTGGGAAAACCTGGAAGCTTTCAGATTCGGGTTTTCCCAGATGTGCCAACATGACATCTCTAATAAATTGGAACTTTGAGGAACCTCAGGCCTCAGAGCTTTATTTTGTTGAGGGTGTTCCTTGGAACCCTGACAGCGGCCCCATCTTCTTCTAAGCTATTAATTTGTTCTTTTCTTTGATATCACACAGTCAAGCTTTTATGATATTCTGTTCAGCTTTTATTATATTATAATTTGTCCTGTTTATTGATATCTTTGTCCTGTTGTCCTGATATCTTTCTCTGTTCCAGCAGCTGATTGTTAAATTATATTTATTTATATTAAAATAGCTTAAATGTAAAAAAAAAATGTAAATACAGTGTGGATAAAGCAATTAATGAAGAAGTGAATGATTTCTACTTCTTAAAAATGAGAGTGTTAGCTAAATTCGTATTTATGATTTTGTGTAGTCTCCTTGCTTAATAGAAAAAGGCATCCATAACTAGGAACACTAAAATAGGATATAAACTGGCATTGTTAGGGAAGGAAAGGTAAGAAAAGATACAGTCTTCCAATTGTCTGCTTTTGTTAGTTCCTGCTGGGTTCTTTCTGAGTTGGCAACTTGAGAACAATTCAGGTACTATTATTAGATAGGAGTAATTTCTATCTTAGATAGGAGTGCCGGAATTAAAGACAAGAGGAACATTTTTTATTTCTTGCTAAAATCTACTAAGATTTAGAGCTTGGCTGTAACGTAAATTTCCATTCTCTTGATTAGCTTCAGGGAAAATAGTCCCAATTTTCCAACTGTAACTAATAAAAAGGGTCAACTTTTCTTATGATTCCAAAATTGTAATGCTATATTTGAAATTGGATTTCATTCATATATACTATATATCACTGCAGAATGAATATGGCAATAATTCCAGAAAACTAAAATAATTGTTTATTTTAAAAAAAGCATATAATTTCATTCATTTTACAATATTCAATAGCTTAATTGAAACAATTATAGCCAGTAGTGGAAGTTGTGCATTTTATCTTGAATCTCATTTTAGTATGAATGAGCGATGAGCGCATCGACCCATGCGCTCCCACAGAGAGGGCCTCCTCGGGGTGCCATCAGCCAAACAATGCAGGCTGGTGACCCCCAGGGGGAGGGCCTTCTCTGTGGGGGCTCCCACCCTCTGGAATCAGTTGCCCCCGGAGATAAGAAGAATCCATGACCTCAATGCCTTCCGTCGTTCCCTGAAAACCCATTTTTTTCCGCAAGCTGGGTTGGCTTAAGAAGAAATTTTTAAATTCTTTTAATTAGTCTGTGATTCTTAACTTTTGGGCCAAAATTTATATATATTTTTAAATGTTTTAATATTTGTATTCTATGTTTTTTATCTTGGCTGTACACCGCCCTGAGTCCTCAGGGAGAAGGGCGGTATATAAATTGGAAATTAAATTAAATTAAATTAAGTATAAATCCAGCAATTCTGCTTAATTGAAAAAGAATAGAATAGAATACTTTATTTGGCCAAGTATGATTAGACACACAAGAAATTTGTCTCTGTGCAGAAGCTTTCAATGTATATGCAAAGCAACAGAGTAATAATAACCATAATATGTATGGGTGACTTCAAATAATTTTAATAATTTTTAATTGATTTTAATTGAATTTTAAACTGCTTTTAATTGTTTATGTAATTCTTTGTTTTGTTTTTGTAAGCCACCCTGAGTCCTACAGGAGAAGGGTGGCATATAAATTACATAAATAAAATAAAATAAAATAAAATAAAATAAAATAAAATAAAATAAAATAAAATAAAATAAAATAAAATAAAGTAAAGTAAAGTAAAGTAAAATAAAATAAAATAAAATAAAATAAAATAAAATAAAATAAAATAAAATAAAATAAATAAATATGATACCAATAAGAGAGGTAATAGAGAAGATAAGAAGGATAATAATATCCTATACAACATGGGTAAATAAACTTAGATATAAAACAATGCTGTGGGAATTAGGTTTTTCAACAGAATGATGGCAGAAAAAAAACTGTCCTTGTGTCTAGTTGTTTTGGCATGCAATGCCTTATAATGGCTTCCTGAGTTGAGGAGTTGAAACAGTTTATGTCTAGGATGTGAGGGGTCTGTAATTATTTTCTCAGTCCTCTTTCTGACCTGTATAGTATACAGGTCCTCAATGGAAGGCAGGCTGTTGTAATTGTATTTTCCGCAGTTCAAACTAACCTCTCTTACTCTTAACTGTTTCCCCACCACTTTGATTTTATTCTATCTTTTTGCCTATATATGCTCTGTCACAAGTAAATGCTTTATTCTCCATCATGTAAATAGTATCTGTACAGTATATCAAGAGTTAACTTATTTCCATTGCTTAATGTATGTATGTCTAACCACTCCCATATCTAGCTCCTCCCCTTGTATATATAAGGAGCTGTATGCCATTTTTCAGTGCTTCTATGTGTGAATATTCAGTGAATATAGAATGCCATCTGTGATTAAACAGAGCTTTATTTAAACATACTATTCTTACTTTAATTATTGAGTCTGATCCTGAAAATATTGCAACAATTTGGTAGCAGAGGATGGTTGATTGACTCAATAAAAAATTCAACAATGTCTGAGAGAGAAAAATCAAAAAGCAAAAAAATAAGACCCAACACCAGGGCATATACTAAAGAAATGGAAGCAGAACAAGAAATAATTGATGAATACGCAACTGAAATATCGAGAGAATCTGAAGACTGTACTACAGACAATGAAGAAATAATAGATGAGAATGATGATCAAAAAGAAAACGAAATAGAAAATAACAAACTCAGGTCAGAAATACTAAAACTTTTAAAAGATCAAAAGAACGATGAAAACCTCATCACGAACCTCCAAGACTTACTAAAAAAAAGCGGAGCAGCGAGAGAAAAGCACATCGTTACAGATGAAAATAAAGACTCAAAAAAGGTGAGCGATTTGTCTACAGACAAAAATGCAACGAAGGAGAAGAACAACGGTCCCACGCAAAATTTTGAATGGCAGCCATCTTGGTTTCAACGAACCTTAAGTCTAAGCGATGAAGAGCCAATCAGAAGACAAGATTCAAAATATCTGGCGCGAAAGGACTTACTTGATGTAAAAAACAAAAGAGAAAAGATCCATACATCAGAAGAGTCTGACACAGAGACTGAAGAAGAATCAATAGAAAATCAAGTAGAGTCTGCAATGAAAACGCTTTTTGCAACTTTTGGGTCAAAATTGAAAATAACTAAAGAATCAGCGAAAAACTGCAGTAAAAAAACAAAAGGAAGAACAGTGAGTAAACGTACTTCCCGAAGATCGCACGCCTCTATGCAAACAGCGAAAGCATCGACGCCTGAACCCAGAGAGCCCTGCAGATACCAACCTACGCCGCAAAAAATTCCAGAGACCAGCGCTCTCAATAAAAAGACTCCCATCGCCACCAGGACTCCCAAGGCTGAACCAGAGACCGAGTCTTCCGAAGAAGAACAATGCGAGGGAGCTGCAGTGACGAGAACCTTTCACCATGACTTCAGGAGCGAAATGGACAATGCGCATGTGCAAAGCTACACAGACAACTTCGAAGCAAGAGAAAGACAGAGACTGCCATTTAAAGTCGTCGCTAGCATCCCCATGCCATTCTGCAGTTACCAACACTTAGAAGACCATGGACTTCCTCCAGTTGTAAGTAATGGAGCTAACAACATTGGGAATTTACCCAATGATTTCCCAAAACTGAGGGTAGATGGTGTTAATTTACAAGAGTGGTGCCAACAGCTCCAAGTTGTCTTTATGAAAGAAAATTTATTGTTTTTCATTACTAACCCTCCAAAAAGACCTTGGACTTTAAGATTGGACTGCCTACACCATAGAGCATTTTTCTTACTAATATCCAGTATATCTCCTGCTATGTATCATAGTATTAAGTCAAATCTAACTGTATCAGAAATTGTTCAATGCATGTTTAAGCTGTTTCACAGTGATAGTGTAGCCACTACAACAAGAATGTCTAAGGATTTCTTTTCTGGGGTCACCATAAGTGAACATTTAATATACTTAAACAAAGTCAGAACAGAATTACAACTAAGAGGAGAAATAATTTCAGATCAAACAATGAAAAGTGTTATTATCAATTCATTAGACCCATCTTGGAATAATTATATATCCCATTTAGATACAATCAATTTAGGGTATTTATCCATAGAAAACCTTTCTAATAGGTTGATAGCTGAAGACAATTCGAGAAGAAATCATTATAATAATCACATAGAGCATAAGCAATATAAGAAAGTGGCATTTCAAGAAAGATACCATGAACCAATCAAATGCCATAATTGTGGGTCCAAGGAGCATAATAGAAGAGATTGTCCTAAATTCCTCAGAGATAAACATAGGACAGATCATAGAGATAGATATCACAACAGACAGTCATCCACTGACAGACATAGATATAGAAGTCCACCCATCTATAAGGAACATAGAGGGGGTAGAGATGATTCAAGAGATAGAAAATCTGGCTCATTGAATGGACTGAACAAACACAACAACAACAACATACATAGACCAGAAGATAACGATTGGCTCATTGACTCTGGTGCAACAAATCACACTACACACAACAAAAATATATTATCTTCGTTTGTTGAAGATAAATTTGTAATCAAAGTAGCTAATCAAGAGAAGGTCCAAGTCATAGGTAGAGGAAATATAATCTTACCTGGCCTAGGAAAAATAGAGGGGGTATTGTTAATACCTGAAATACCTCATAACATACTTAGTGCAATAAAACTAAGCAGAGAATCTGGCATAAACATAGTCTTTTCAAAAGGGAATGCAGCTTTAAAGAAAAATGAAACAAGCGTAGGTACTGTCATTATAAAAGGAGGCTTACCTTACTTAATAACAAATGAAAGATGTTTACACAATATTGATTCCAACATAGAGGATGACAATGACATAAATAACGAAGAAAATAGTAATAGTGATAATGAGGAACATGAGGTAGTTCATAACAACAAAAACTCATCCAATGATAAAGGACCTAATATAGGCAAACCCATTCATGATGAATGTGCTCATATCTTACATAGAAAATTAGGACATGCAAGTTTTCCTGTAGTACAAAAAATGATTGAACATGCTGATGGTGTTAAAATAAAAAACTGTAAAAACTATCTAGAATGCTCAGTGTGTAAATCCACAAAACTCAAAACTAGCCCCAGGCCCAAAAAATCAACCAGGTCAACCAAACAAATCTTTGAATTAGTACACATGGACTTAGTTGGCCCATTGACACCATCAATCACATATAAAAAACGCTATTTTCTAACCATTGTGGATGACTATAGTCGTTATGGGTTTGTCTACACATTAAGACATAAGGATGAAACATTTCAGAAATTCAAAGAATTTTACAAACGCATAGAGACACAACACAACATTAGAATAAAACAAATTATGACAGATAGAGGATGTGAGTTCATGTCAAACGAATTCTCACGATGGCTAAAAGATAAAGGGATGTTGCATTACACATCTAGTCCTTTCTCTGCATTCCAGAACAGAGTGGTAGAGAGAAAGAACTCAACACTACAAACCATGATTAGATCCACATTAGAAGATGCTGGTTTAGGTAAACAATTCTGGTCAGAAGCTTTACAATTTTCCAATTACACCCAAAATAGGACTTG
Source organism: Arizona elegans (assembly GCA_022577455.1). Classification (NCBI taxonomy): domain Eukaryota; kingdom Metazoa; phylum Chordata; class Lepidosauria; order Squamata; family Colubridae; genus Arizona; species Arizona elegans. Next base: position 28,361,502 of record JAKOOJ010000002.1, on the reverse strand, counting down.
GTCCAGCATAGTGAATAAAACACCATATGAAGTGATGTACGGTAGGAAACCTAAGTTAACACACATGCATATATTTGGAGTCACTGCAGACGTACATATACCTAAACAATTAAGGCGTAAAGGTGAAAACGTATCCAGAAGACTTAAATTCATGGGATACGAAACAGGCACAAAAGGATACAGATTTATTGATAACAATAACAGATTCATAATTTCAAGAACAGCAGTATTTCATGAACAGGCCAATTGGTCCAAAATACACCTTAATGAAATATTCCCAAACACCAATTCAGACACTGAACATCAAAATAAGAATATTGAAAAGAAAAACAATAACAGCACACGCAAAAACAAAGTTAGAACATGGACAAATAGTCAACACAAAATAAAAACTGATTCAGTAACAAAAAAGGAAGCAAGGTATTTACATGACAATGATAGTATACCAGTGAGAACAACCAGAAGTAACAGAAATCAGGTGCCTAATAAATACAAAGATTATGTAATGTATATGAATGGAGAAATAGTAACACCAGACACTTATGAAGAAGTGCTGAAACTTCCCCCCAAAGAAAGAGAAAAGTGGGAATCAGCAATGACCAAGGAGATGAATAGCTTACAAGAATTGAATGTTTTTACACCCACACAAGCCCCAAGGGATAAGACTATTATTGGTACCAGGTGGATATATAAAATTAAGAATTTGGAAGGAGGTAACACACTGTATAAAGCCAGACTAGTCGCACAAGGTTATGCTCAAAAATATCCTGAGGATTATACAGACACTTACTCTCCTACTGTAAGAACTGAGAGTGTTAAAACAGCTCTAGTTATAGCATCAGCACTTAATCTCGAGGTATTTCAATATGATATACAAACTGCATATTTACATGCCAAATTAGATAAAGATATATATGTAAGAGCTCCTCATAGTCAATATACAAACAAAAATGATATATGGCTATTAAACAAAAGTCTCTACGGATTGAAACAATCTGGCAAGCGATGGTATGAATGTTTAGTCAAAGTACTTAAAACTATGAACTTTGTTGCCACTACTGCTGACAATTGTTTCTTTGTTAAGAGTGAAGGTGATTCTCCAGAATTTGTATTGATTTATGTTGATGATATTCTATATATAGGCAAAGATACTAAAAGGAGAGAAACTTTTGTAACAAAACTCAATGAACACTTTTCTTTAAAATCATTAGGGAAAGTAAACAAATATCTTGGTGTTCAAATCAGCAAAACAAAGAAGGGATTCAAACTTTCCCAAAGGGATAAAATTATAGAACTCTTAAACAAATGTAACCTAAATGATGCCAAACCATGTGATACTCCCATGCAGACTGATTTTCTAAGAAACACTGATGAGTCATTTCCAGAATTTAAAGATAACACATTGTATAGGTCTGTTATCGGCTCTCTTCTCTATATCTCTAACTGGACTAGACCTGATATTGCTTTACCCCTTAACTTATTATCCAGACATGTCAGTAAACCATTATCATACCATTGGGAAGCTGTCAAGAGGATATTAAGATACTTAAAAAATAGCTTAGACTTCTGCTTGTTATTAGAACCCAATAATACAAATGAACCCATTCTCACATGTTATGCAGATGCAGATTGGGCTGGTGATGTCACTTGTAGAAAAAGTACATCTGGCTATATATTTTTCCTTAACGGCTGCCCAGTTTACTGGTACACTGGTAAGCAAGATTTGGTAGCTACATCAACTACTGAGGCAGAATATGTTTGTCTGTCTAAAGCATCAAATAACCTAGTATGGTTTAATGATTCATTGTCTAATATTTGGAAAAAAACTTCATTGCCTTATATCATACATGAAGATAACAAAGCTGCCATCGAAATATCTAGATCTGATGCTATTGGACAGCGATCTAGACATATAGATATAAAATTCAAACATGTAAGGTAATTATCACAAGACGGATTTATTAAAGCTATTCATTGTGAAACATCAGAGCAAATAGCTGACATCTTGAAAAAACCTTTACCTTCTAAACAACACAAATACTTAACTACCAAGCTACAAGTTTTATATTGTTCTGAATCTGAATGTAATTATTGTCATATGTCGAATCAGCATTTAGAGGGGGATTTGTCACAAGTAAATGCTTTATTCTCCATCATGTAAATAGTATCTGTACAGTATATCAAAAGTTAACTTATTTCCATTGCTTAATGTATGTATGTCTAACCACTCCCATATCTAGCTCCTCCCCTTGTATATATAAGGAGCTGTATGCCATTTTTCAGTGCTTCTATTTGTGAATATTCAGTGAATATAGAATGCCATCTGTGATTAAACAGAGCTTTATTTAAACATACTATTCTTACTTTAATTATTGAGTCTGATCCTGAAAATATTGCAACATGCTCTATATCAGTGATGGCTAACCTTTTTGCCATCGCGTGCCAGGAGCGGGAGGGGAGGGGGGTTGCATGCATGCATGCCCACACCCATAATTTTATGCAACCCGCCCCGCGCATGCGCACATGACCCCGCCACTCCTGGCATGTGATGGCATGATGGGCCCATTTCTCTCTCTCCCCAGGCCCCAGAGCCTTTCTAGGAGCTTGGGATGGGCGAAAACGGCCTTTCCCACCCCCAGAGGCCCTCTGGAGGCCGGAAATGGCCCATTTGTCAACTTCCAGTGGGACCGGAAGGCCTGTTTTTTGCTCTTCCCCAGCCTCCAGAGCCTTTCCAGGAGCCTGGGAAGGGTGAAAATGGCTTTCCCCACACACCTCCAAGGCTGGAAACAGCCTGTTTCCCTACTTTCAGTGGGCCCAGACGGCCCGAAAATCAGCTGGCCAGAGCATGAATGCACACTGGAGCTGAGCTCACGTGTCCACCGATATGGCTCCATGTGCCACCTGTGGCACGCATGCCACTGGTTCGCCATCACGGCTCTATACAGTACAATTTTTGTAGTGTATTTTATCCATCCTGATTTTTTAAAGCAATAATTCTGTTATATGCCTTTTTCTCATCCACAGCTTCTTTTACTTCTTCATTCCATCACTCGATTAAGCATCCCTCTTCATATTTTTCATTAAGGGTAATACCACACTCTAGCATAACTCTATTCAATATGTTCCAAGTAACTTCGATATGCTCTTTCCTTTGGTTTACTACTGATTGGAAAAAAAGTAATATATATTTTAATTTTTTTTTTTGTAAAAGATTACTACTTTTTCCGCATCAATCATTCTATTTTTACATTACTAACTTTCATTCCTTTGTTTTTATTCCAATTCCCAAATATGGGGAAACCATTCCATCACCCATGTACCTTTGTTAGTTCTCTCAATATTTCATCATAAACAATAAAATCAATCATGATTTCAGATTTATATTCATGTCTTTACCTAGTAAAGATATAAATAATTGAAACAAAGGATCTTTTTCAGACAAATGTCCATCAATCAGTCACTACTTGTATTTATTCTTGGTTCTCCAAATAGTTAAACCACTTTTTCTCTGGACTCTTGTCTTATCTCATTCCCAGTCATGTTAATTTTCTATACAATATTCAAATATCTAAAGTTCCATTTTTTAAATCAAATTTCATCTTAAAGGAGGAATCTTTTTGTTCCTTGGCTCCAAATGCCCACAGGTAGGACTCATTATCACCAATTGAGCCTAATTAGTCAGAAGGACTCTTGGTTTTAAGCATGGCCCTTCTTTTCCCTGGAGAAAATTCTCAAAAGTACTTTACATTCCATCACCTTTAAAATTCAAGGCACCCTCAGAACAGGTTTACAGCATGCATAATTTCTTGGATCAAGCAGTACAAGATAATAATATTCCTATGAAGTTGTAAATGTAATCAAATCTCTGTTCTCTGGGTGCAATAGTAGTTAAGGAACTATATCAAGATTTCATTGTGCAAAACTGCATTTTAAGTTGTGTATTTGTTCCTGGGAAATAGGAGTTCTTTCTTGTACCACCAAGACTGCATACTTTGCTGGTTCCTGGTCAAGATACCCTGTACTATTCAGAACAGAGGTAGTTAAACTGATATCAAAGAGCAATCACAATTTACTTCCAGATTTGTTTACCTAAAATTCTCCATGTGTTCTGATTCCAAGGTTGCTGTAGTTGATTTTTTGGAATCAATTTGAAAAACTCCTATTTATGAAAATGTCCGTTAGTGAATTAGATAATAATTCTGAACAATAAATCCATAAACGTATCTGACATTTTTATTCGGCTTCTTAATTTGCAAATGTTTTCAGCGCAGCTTTGAAAAGATGGTAAGGTATTAAAATTATTTACACTTCTTGTGGTGAAGGGGAAAGACATTTATATATTTATTTACTTTTTCTTTATTCTTATTTTTTTCTTTTCTATTTTTTCTTTGCAACACATTCCTACAGAAATATGGGAATGGAAAGGTAGAAAATGAGCTAAGTCTAACAAGGAAAGCAAATCTTGCAAAAACAAAATGTCTTCAAATATGTCAACAGAACGTTGGTCCAGAATGCAGCCACACAAGCTGTCATGGGTGCACCTAGGGACACCCACATTACACCAATTTTCCATGAGCTGCACTGGCTGCAATTGGTCTCTGGTCACAATTCAAGGTGTTGGTTATTACCTTTAAAGACCTACATGGCTCAGGGCCAGGGTATCTTCGAGACTGCCTTCTACCGCACAACTCCCGATGACCGGTAAGATCCCACAGAGTTGGTCTCCTCTGGGTCCCGTCAGCTAAACAATGCTGGCTGGCGGGCCCGTGGGGGAGGGCCTTCTCTGTGGCTGCCCCAGTTCTCTGGAACCAGTTACCTCCTAAGGTCTGGACCATCCCCACCCTACTAGCCTTCCGAAAAGCGGTGAAGATCTGGCTTTTCCGGCAAGCCTGGGGCCGTTGATCTCGGTCTTGCAATCCGATGAGATCCAGCCATGAATGGTGTGAATGAGTTTTAATGTTTTTAATGTTTTTAATTCTTAAATGTTTTTTATAATGATTTTAAATGCATTTTGAGTCTTCAGAGAGGGGAAGCATACAAATTGAATTAATAAATAATAAATAAACAGCAAGAGGAAGAAAATGCAAGTGGTGGTCGAATGGAGAAATCTTGACAGGTAATCAAGAAAAAAGAGAAAAACTCAAATTTTCTTCAAAATTCTCATCAAAACAAAAGGTGACTCTGTAGCACAGACTGGAAATCAACCTAGAGCTCAATAAGGATGTGGGAAAGGGTCTTCCAGCTAATTATAACTGACTAAGTCTCCAGTCCTGAAGAGATACACCCTGGTATGCAGAAGAGATTTGCTGAAGAACTATTGAGACCTTTGTCAATTATCTTTGAAGAGTCCTGGAGAATTTGGAAGGTGTTACAAAATACAGCAAATGTGTCTCCTTTTATCTTCTGACAAATCTCTAAAAAAGAGAGAGAGAGGGAAGTGAGAAAAAAAAACAATTTAAACATCTATTATCTCATACTAATATTCTCCCATATATCTACACTGTAAAAACATACAAAAAAGCAATGACATAAACAGAGGAGGCAACAGGACCATTTCAGGAGACCTAATCATCAAGGGGATCAGAAGCAGTCTTTTGTTGCGTTCCTATGCTATAAAAGTTACAGTAACACTTTAATTGTATGTAGAAAACTATTGTAAACCAGTGCAAATATGTTAACATTGACATAATATGATCTTAACATATATACATGTTAGCAGCATAGATCCTGCATTTTTGACACAAAATGTTGTCTGCAACCCTTTTCAAAGATTCTATATACACAAGGAAGCTAGATCGCAAGATAAGATAGTCACAATTACATAGTTAAGTAGATTATCCCATCACTGCCCACAATTTAAACATTCATGCTTTTACTGAGACTTATCCACACTGAGCAAGGCTACATAACTTGAAACTTCAGAATTTTAGGCGTAGCTCTGAATATCTCAAAAATTATCAAACTGTAATTTTTAATAAGGGACATGGTGGCTCGGTCGCTAAGATGCTGAGCTTGTCAATCGAAAGGTCAGCAGTTCAGTGGTTTGAATCCCTAGTGCCACGTAATGGGGTGAGCTCCCGTTACTTGTCCCAGCTTCTACCAACCTAGCAGTTCAAAAGCACGTAAAAAATGCAACTAGAAAAATAGGGAACACCTTTGGTGGGAAGGTAACAGCATTACGTGCGCCTTTGGCATTTAGTCATGATGGCCACATAACCACGGAGACATTTTTGGACAGCGCTGGCTCTTCAGCTTTGAAGCGGAGATCAGCATCGCCTCCTAGAGTTTGGAACAACTGCCACATATGTGCGAGGGGAATCTTTACCTTAATTTTTAATACACAACTACTAAACAATGCTATTAGCAGCACTATTTAATGTAATTAAATATAAATTAAATTAAATCACTGCCTGTTTGGAATAGCATACCACTCAAAGGCCAAGTATGGCCTCTGGCACAGAAAATATCTGCATCCTAGCTTTGACACAAGAAAATGCTTCCTTGTGGCACACGGCATACGCATGGAGGAATAACATTCCAACCATCTCTGCAGCTGAACAAATAGAAAGGGAATGAGGAGAAGAGAAAGGAGGAATTGCCTTTCACCACCATCTGAGAAAAAACAACAACTGTCCATTAGTGAAGTCTGTGCCTGCTAGATTTAATATTAAAGCACTGCATATTTATATGCTACATATGAGAGTAATTATTTCAGAGCAAGTTCCTAGAATAAGCTGAATCCATTGTCCAAGATCTTCAATCTATGCTGCTCTAACATAGTGCAAAAGCAATTAGTTCATAAATGGTTTATAATTCATTTATATTACAGACTTAGAAATATATAAAATAAATTAAAATATATGTATTTCTAGGCACATGCAAAAGTAAATATTAATGATAATTAATGATAATTATATGTTATTATATAGACAAAAATATGTAAATGCAGTAGAAAGAAAGATGATCTGATTAGAGGTCAATGTCTTTGGTTATAGCATTATTTATTTTTCAGAAATGTTCAGTCATAATGTCTTCTCTCTCATCTCTCTTTCCCTCTTCTACTGGAATCTTAAATGAGATTAATTTGTTGCAACCAGATTGGGAGGCTAATGTAGACCTCAGTGAGACTTTGTGCTCAGTTCTTCATCCCACCTTAGTGTGACAAAGAAGGATACTTGATTTTTAAGGTATCTATGTGGCTTCTCCAGCATCTTGTAATGCATAATGGCAACACAAAAACTGAGAGAGAAATGTTACCTCAGCTTCCCAGCTTTATTTATGAGACTCCAATATTTTGAAGAAAGGCATTTTTCTTCAGGAGGCTACCTGAAACAAACATAAATTTGCAACTCTAAATAATATGTCTATAACTATAGAAATACAAAGGCGAAGAAAGTTTTTTAAATGTCAAGCAGTACTTCAAACAATTTGTTCAGGATCTGAAAAGGCTGCAATAAAAGACTGGAAATGTATTTCTTCAGATGATTATCAACACTTAAAATCAGAAAATTTCAGCTTCTGCCTTCTGCTGCTGCTCTAAGTTAGGTTGCAATAGCAGCAATATGTGTTTATTATTTATTTATTTATTTATTGGTTCGATTTATATGCTGCCCTTCTCCGGAGACTCAGGACAGCTTACAATGCGTTAAGCAATAGCCTTCATACTTTTGTATATACCTGCTTAGTAGGGCTTTCGGGCCCCCCATGCAGTGTTCTTTTTATACAAAGTCTGCTTATTGCCTCCACAATCCGGGTCCTCATTTTACCTACCTCGAAAGGATGGAAGGCTGAGTTAACCTTGAGCCTGGTGAAATTTGAACTTGCAGTAATTGCAGGCAGCTGGTGCTACTTAACAGCACTTTAGTCTGCTGCGCCACCAAGGCGCAGGACTCATATCTTATTCTCCAGACTGATATCATGTGGTGTGAAACGATCTAGTTTATGAATTTATTAGTGTTCTCATCAACTGTAACATTGCTGAATCAGATCGGATAGACATAGACAAAATTAGAGCAACAGTTTTCCTGTTTGTTGAGGTTTTATTTTCCAAAATGGCATTCCTGTCTGTCTGTACATGGATTGTTTTGGAGGAAATTGTATCTTTGAAATGAAAATTATTTTAATGAAATTTCCTATACTTTTTTTCACTATCTCTATTGACTAGTGATGGCAAACCTATGACACTTATATTTAAGGTGACACATTATGACATTTTAGAAGAGATGCCAGCATTCACTAATACCCAATTCTGGAAATCATACTCCATTCCTGTGCAATTTTTAGAGGCTATATTCTTTGTCTTTACAATAGTTCTTCTAGATCAAATAACAGTTGTCATTTGTGCATAACAACTCTGGTGTCTTATGACTTCCTGTGACATTAAACAGAGATGGACTCCCCCTCTCCCCAGATGCAAAACATGGTACATTTTATACTCCAGAAAAAAAGGTTATCTACAGGACAGATAGTGAAAATTTTCATAGTAACTTCCCATTCAACAAAAACCTCTAAACATACATTTCTTACTGAACAAATATTAATTCGTTCACATAAAGGAATTTTCCCCAAGGTCTTTTTATTGCAATTTTGTATAAATGCTTCAGCAACTTTCATCATCATCATCATCATCACCATCATCATCATCATCATCTAACTGTAAATAGCATTATAATAATCTTTTATGTTTGAATAATTAATATTTTGAATAACAATTTTTAAATTATTTATTATGCTACAAATAATAAGATATTCTTGTGCGTTTTAAAGATGTTGAAATAATAAAAAAGGAAACTATTTTTAATAGTTTAAAGACATATTTTTGCCCTTTCATTTTTGCACTTTACCTTCTTGCATTTGTAGTATAATGTGAGACAGTGGATATTTTTAAGCCACAGCATGCTGCTCTGTGAAAAAAACATTTAATTGTTTTTCTAATCTATGAATTAAAAATTGAATACCATTGTTACTTAAAATTAATCTTACTGTTCAATGAATACAAATACAGATTTGTTTGGGGGGGGTGGAATCCTCTGCTTTTATTATGAATTCAAAAGACAGAAAAAAAGAAAAAAGACATTGCATTCTTGGAACAATATATTTTTGTGCTTGAAAACTTCAAAACAATTTGATTTCTCTATTAAAAAGTTAAATGTTAACTCCATATAAATATAATGTTTGTCTCAAGGATATAGATTCTATCCAGTTAGTAATCTATGACTGACCCTTTCTTTCCTTATTTGCTCACTTCTTTTTCAGATCTCTTATATGTATTCCCAGTGTTTGCTGATGGCCAATTCTTTATTCTTTTAACTTTTTTCATGGCACAATCAGGTCACTGCATTGGCTTTAAACCAGGGGTGAAATGCTCCCGGTTCGGACCGGATCGCCTGATCCGGTAGCGATGGCGGCGGGTGGTTCGGAGAACCAGTAGCAAAAATCCCTGCCCCTCCCCCATGCCCAGCTGAGCCGCACAATCATCAGAGTCTTTTTTTTTTTTACTTTTAAAAGCATTTTTTCTACAACCTCTTCGGCCGAAAAAATGCTTTTAAAAGTTCAAAAAAAAAAAGACTCTGATGATTGCTCAGCTCAGCTGGGATCGTCAAAAGCTTTTAAAAGCATTTTTTTCTACAACCTCTGAAGAGGTTGTAGAAAAAATGCTTTTAAAAGCCTCTGATGATCTCAACTGAGTTGCCTGATCGGCAGAGGCTTTTTTTCTTTTAAATGCATCTGACGATCCAAGCTGAGTTGCCTGATCGGCAGAGGCTTTTTTTTCTTTTAAATGCCTCTGACAATCCAAGCTGAGTTGCCTGGTCGGCAGAGGCTTTTTAAAAGAAAAGCTTGGATTGTCAGAGGCATTTAAAAGAAAAAAGCTTCGGCCGATCAGGCAACTCAGCTTGGATCGTCAGAGGCATTTAAAAGAAAAAAAAGGCTTTTTTTTCTTTTAAATGCCTCTGACAATCCAAGCTGAGTAGCCTGATCAGCAGAGGCTTTTTTCTCTTAAATGCCTCTGACGATCCAAGCTGAGTTGCCTGATTGTCAGAGGCATTTAAAAGAAAAAAAGCCTCTGCCGATCAGGCAACTCAGCTGGGATCGTCAGAGCCTTTTGAAAGCATTTTTTTGCAACCTCTTCGCCGAAGAAGTTGTAGAAAAAAATGGTTTTAAAAGTTAAAAAAATGGCCATACCCACCCAGGCACATTACCTCCCCCCCACCAAGCCACGCCCACAGAACCGGTAGTAACAAATTTTAGATTTCACCACTGCTTTAAACCAACACATCTGTTCCTAATAAGCAATGTGACTAATATTGCTTAAGGTTCCTCCGGGGTGTCAAACTGGCATCCCGCAGACTAGATGCATCACCTGCAGGCGACACCCTTCCGAGATCCATGAAAGGACACTTATGCTCTATGGTATCTAACTGTGATTACAACAAAATCTGTTTCTCTCTCTCTTCTTCTATCATTTCCCATACCATTAGAGTTGTTTTGTGTACAAAAGATGGTTAAATCATTTTAAAATACAAAAGAATAATTTTAATTAAAAATCAGTTAAAATTTTAAATTATTCAAATGTTCATTCAAATGAATTTATATCTATCCCTAATTTTGAGAAATATCCAAGAAATCCAACATTTTTTAAATTCTGGCATCTTCCAATCTCTCCATTTATTTTCTTTTTAAAAACTTCCTCTATCATTTTTGTATTTTATATATTTTTCTTTTTTGAAGAATTATACACTTGACTCATCAAGCCCATTCTTCATATTTTCCTATTTTGCTTCTACTGAGTCCTTGCATGAATTTAAAAGGATGCTGCAATGATTTTTTTCTGAGTAGTAATAATAAATGAAAGTTGACATGAATCAGAAAATCTAGAATAATCAAGATCTAGAATAACTAAGATAAAGCCAGTAGCATAATGGTTAGAATTGTGGACTGCCATATTGCTCTTAGCATGCTGCTTAATTCATGCACATTCATGAACATTTCCAACCTGGGTTATTAGGAAAATAATATGGAATATTCGCATGATCACTATTTTGAGATCCTTGGAGAATGAACTATCAAATATAAGAAACCACAAACATAAAAAAAAAAAAAAAAAGCTCTCAAGCTCCATCGTTAAAATCTGGCTTGCTGGAATTTGGCCACTTTCTTCCAATGAGGACAATAATTAAAATTTCAAATGATATGACGTTATCTGGATAGGTTGTTTTTTTTTAAAGAACAACAGCCATACAAGAAGCTGCTGGACTCTACTTAAAAACCCATACATAGGCACAACACATTGTTTCCTTTATAAGTCATTTAAATATAGGAAATTTTTGATCCACAGATATATAGCTTTTCTGTCGTATACATATACATACACATACACATACACATACACATACACATACACATACACATATGGTTAGGAAATAATTTTAGCTAATTTGTTGGGTTGGCAATATATAAACCATCATTATAGCTTTAAGATTGCAGTATTGCATCATACTGTGTCCTGATTGGTTAGCTCTGTAGCCAATGTCCTTAAGAGGGAGCTAGAAACATGGTTTGTTTCTCTTTGCTTCTCTTTGCTGATCGTTACTGTTTTTGCTGTGTTTTGCTACTGTTTGCAAATACAGAAGAACTGATTATTGTGTATGACTACAACGACTGGTAAGAAGACTTTGTTATTGGATTATCCGTGGACTATTGTTTTACTATCTACTGCTTTATCTGTGTATGACCTGGACTGTTTATTGGACTGTACCTTATTACTATTTCTGAAAGTAAACACAACTCAGTGTATCTCTGTGTTAGCTGTGTTATTTCGTAACTACTCTCAATCGCTTTCATGTGTACACGCTTGCTACTCAAGGGTTGCTCTGCGAATTCCTTAACACACACACACACACACACACACACACACACACATAAAGTGTTTTTCTATCGAAGCACCTGGTCTACCCCAATATGGGAGGGAGCATACTGCTTCCCTTTAACCTTTCAGCTCCAATCCAGGAGCCCTTAAGCAGTCACATTCATGACAAACCATTTTATACCAAATTTATATTTGCTGATAAAGAAATAAAGGGAGACTGGTATAGATCTATTTCAAGCTATTTAGCTCTCATCAAAGGTGAAAGGGAAGCAGTATGCTCCCTCCCATATTGGGGTAGACCAGGTGCTTCAATAGAAAAACACTTAATCTCTCCCCTGGCTCAAGCTGATAAAGAGAAGAGAATTTGTAGCTCAGAGGTTAATACAACTGCCTAATATGCAGGCAGCCCAAGTTTGAATCCGAGTAAGGGTATATATATATATATCCCATTTAGGATCACTTTATATTTTCCTTAACAATACATGTCAAGCCTATTTAAGAAGTGATCACCTTAATCTTTGAAAGGACATCTATAGCTGGTAACCCATCTAGCAGTGAGACAGATACTCATCTGTGGGGTCCTTCGTGCTTTCTGGACTTAGTTGTTTTCTTGAAGATATCTCATTATCAAACTATAGGTATCTGGTATTTGTAGACTATTATTTTTAGAATTCCATATTTTTTTTCTAGCCCATCTGTTTTTAGCTTCTATATTATTGATATGTTGTACTGTAAAACTTGTAGGAGAACAAGCCTTTTCGAAATATCCTTCATTAGGGATAATTTGGAATGGTAACATATACAGTGGTCATAAAGGGGGAAGATGATGCAGTTTTATATAATTGTTATATCGATGTATAATTATTTTAATAGCAATATCATGCATCTCATCACCAAAGGAAGGACTGCAAGCAATTGTCTTGTCTACTTACTGGGCCAGCTGTTCAGTTGCTAGGTTGATAGGAAATTCAACAACTGTGCTCTGCAACAGAATTTGGACTTTCCAGTGAGGATGTCTTTCTTGCTAGCTCTTTAGGTCATTCTTTCTTTCCTTCTTTTGTTTGAAAGTTCTTTATGCAACCTCTGTGGACCTTTTTCTGTCTCTTTCTTTCACCTTCTTTCACCTTCTATTTTGTTTTGATGTTCTGTTTGCTTTCCTACAGCCCAGATGAACATTCTAATGATAGCAGGAAACTATTTTGAGTAATGTGGTTGAGAGGAATGCAGAAATGGTCCAGTTGAAGTTTATTGCCATTAGTAGTTAGAAATCAATTAGCTGGCCAGAACCAACCAACCTTCCTTCCTTCCTTCCTTCCTTCCTTCGTTCCTTCCTTCCTTCCTAAATGTGGTACTCATATGAATCTTTGAGGGTAGATCATGCCAGGAAGCAGAAATTGAAACGGTAGATGCACTGCCTGAATCTTTAATTGACAGGACCGAGAACATACTTACTGTGATAGGACCAAACCAGAAAGGCAAAAACAACTGGAGATAAGTATTCCCTCAGAGAGTCAGGTTGCATGACACAAAAGTCTTTAAAGGAGTACCTTGAATTTCCCCTCAAGCCCTATAAATAAATGCAAGTGTATCTATCTATAAAGCTTGATTCCTGGCTAGGGTTCAGTGTGGTCCTCTGGGCTGAAAAAGTTGCCTAGTCTTCAGTAGTGGGTTTCAAATCCTGTTGCTACCAGTTCGCTTGTGGGCATTCACGTGCGTGTATGATGCTTCTGTGCATGTGCAAAAGCATTTGGGCAGGTTGGCAGAGCCTCCCGCTACCATCACCCAATCCGGGGAGAACCGATAGCAACCCACCACTGCTACTCTTATTTTAGAGTAAGAAAGAAAACTCACTTATATGATAGAACTGCAGGTGAGCATCTAAATAAAGTATAAAGAATTGGATCACACTAAAATCAGAGTTTACTGATTGAGTGCCAAGTTTTTCTTACCAAAGGGATTTCCCCCCTCTCTATCATGTGTCAATCGTCCTGCTACTTACAGTTATCAGGACCTGCAGTGGTGTATTTTCCACAGCTGAGATTGCAAGATTCATGTTTAGATATAAAAACTCTATTAAATCAGATTCCTCTTTGGAAGATATTTTTTTCTGGGTCTGGGTCTATCTTATGGGATGCAAACTTCTCTATGTGCTTAGCTCCTTAAAACATTGCCAATGAGCAATTTATTTCTTCTTTCTTAATATGCATTGTTGCTCTCTTGTTATATTGCATCTGTAGTACTAATCAAGGTCATGACATTTTCTCCCAAACACTAAAATATTGATCCTTCGCTCAATTTTTTTTTAACTGAAGCAGCCCAGAAATCATTAAATATCAATAGAATGAAAAGTGAAAATACCAAGCAAAAGCTCTTTAGAAGTCTCTCATCAGCTTTAAAGAGTGAGTACCATTCAAATACTAACAAAGTTGGGCTGTAAATAAATTACTAAGCTTTATTTAAAGGATGATGGAACACTTTTCACATAAGAGCAACATATGTCATCTCATACAGCAAAATAGTGAAAAGACAGATGGAGACTATTGTTGCCTTCTCCCTACAAAGAATCTGTCCTGTGGAGTCATGGTAGCCACGAGTTCTACCATATTCCTGGCACTACTTGGTCATCAACCTGCAGTTGTTGAAAAGGATTTGAATTTGAATGTTCTATAGTTCTAAATTTATTGACTGATTGATTTTATAGCAACAGCACCTACTGTATATACTGCTTCAAAGTTCTTTATAGCACTCTCTTAAGTAGTTTACAGAATCAGGATATTCCTCACAACAATCTGTGTCCACATTTTAACTACTTCAGAAGGTGGAAGGCTGAGTCAACCTTGAGCCTGTCAAGATCAAACTACAGGCTGTGAGCAGAATTAGCCTGCAATACTACATTCTAACCACTGCACCACAATGACAATTATATACCACCAATTTTGGCAAAGTTCAAGGACATAATAACCTGTCATCTACTTTTTCCTTTCACAAGAATCCAGTCAGGTAAATTATGCTGGGAATTATTGTTTTAATTTCATAGATAACATCACATCCTGTCCAGAAAGTTGGAAGACTGAGTTACAGCCTTCTGACCCTTCATACATTTGACTACTTCTGCTATGCATTAACATTATATGCATAAAGATCAATAGGCATATATTTATCCTCAGCAAATTCTGAAAAGAAAACCCATGAAAATTAGGACCCCCAAAATAAATATGTTGGTCAC
This sequence comes from Arizona elegans, assembly GCA_022577455.1. NCBI lineage: Eukaryota > Metazoa > Chordata > Lepidosauria > Squamata > Colubridae > Arizona > Arizona elegans. The sequence continues at coordinate 28,346,410 of JAKOOJ010000002.1, read as the reverse complement.
ATTATTTTTAAGATTCTCTATAGCTATTTTAACCCAATTGCCTATTTCTAATTCAACATAGTTCCTATAATTTGATACACATTTATAGTACATTCAGCTGTTATAACTACAGCTTAATAAATGTGAGTAAAGTATGACATTATGGATGCATATCAGCTGTAATTATCAGGTAGTATCAGGTGATGGAAAAGATTATAATGCTCTTATTAGACTGATTTGGGGTTAAATAAACAATCTGAACTTCTGTAACAAAGTTTTCCATTTGCATTCTTGTTCTACTCTTCAACTGAAAAAAAAAAACAGAATTTAGTCCTTGATATTCTGTAATTACTAGCGTTACTTTCAATTAAAAAAACTATTTGAGAGCATTTATTTGAATAGAACAAAACATATAGGCCTGCTGTCATTTTTTTTGTACTTTTATTGCGTTATTAATGAATGGGAATATCTCAGATAAGGATTTTATTTTATCATACAAAATATTTTAGCAGCAATGATAAATTTATTGACAACTAGCAATTTACAATAATAATGAAGACAAAGAAACTAGGATCAAGTTAACAAAGACATTTATTAAGGGATACTTCTATTTTCATTCTAGGACCACCTTACAATGTTTCACTAGTGGATAGGGATGAAACATTTTAAGACCATTGTTTATCACATTGCATATCACAATCTCTCCAGAAAATTTGAAAACATATATTTCAATCTTGGTCCACATGCACATTTAGATAGAAAAGTTTTTGTTTCAATGGAACCTCCACCACAAGATGTTCAGCATCAACATAATGGAATGCTTAACGGATCATAGGAACACAGATCATACAGTAAGAAGGAAAACAAGGCCATTAAAGAAGAGACTCTTGAGTCCAGTGGGATGGGTGGAAAGGCAAAAAAGAGACTCAGAATAACTCCACTTAATTAATATATTAGGTATAACTTGTGCAGAATTATTTTGGTAATGTTCAAGATTCTATTACCTTAGCCTACTAGCAATAAAGAAATCCAAGTAGCTCTTGTTTCCTGAGTGACAGCCTTGTAGAAGTACTGCTTAGCAATCCCTAGGAATTATATATATATATATGACAAACCTCATCTCTCTCAACTGAAGAATCTGGGGGTCTCTTTAGAAGAAACTAATCATAAGTCTGGGAGATGTATTATAATTGTAATTGTTCTTTTGCTATTTCCAGTTTTATATCACTTTCTTGATTGAAGACATCTCATAGCAGTCTATTAATAAAATATAATTAAAATACAAAACATAACCTTATACATTTACAACAAATTAAAAACTTTTAAAAGTAGGGTGGGAAAAAAATAACAATTCACATGTTTTATTCACTCTGCAAAAATTGTTATTAAAGCATTCTAATCATATTATCTTCTAATCATTAGAATGATGGCAATTTTGTTCTAATACACGGAAGACATCAAGGTACAAAAAGCTGAAATCTACAGATTCTGAAGATCTTAACAATTTAAATCCAGGGGCTTAATTACGGTGATATGTATAATAACCATTTCAAGTAAAGCTCTAAAAATTAGTCATAGACAGAAGGAGGACACATAATGTACTGTGTGACTTGTATGAAAGACATCCAAATGTCCTATTTTACTATTGCCTTTTCAATAAAAATTATGCAGGAAATTAATAAAAAGACGTTTTCTTGCCAAAAATGAATTGTATGAGAAGACAGATCAAGGAGAACTGTCCACTGCTTTACTAAGATATAAAAACTTTGCTACCTTGAGGACAGCAATCTGAATCTGTTCATCCTAAGCACTGATTCATTTTCCTAACTATGTCATGCTTGTGAATCTTGAGATTAATTTATTAGATTATTCTAATATTCATCAAAGACTTTTGGATGTACCAGCTCTTCACAGTTTAATATGTTCATTTGTAGAGAGCAGGTAGGATAAATGAAAACTAATTAAATGATTTATTAAAAGTCTTTATTTTTTTCTCCATTTTTTTTTCTGTCAGTCTCAATTTCTCTCAACTATTTTTCTGGATGAGGTCAGTAAAGAAGCCTGAAATCAGTTTTCAGTTGCCAATATTTCATCTTTGATTCTGGACAGAATGTCACTTCCCTAGACTGAGCTGGTGTGTAATTTGAAGGTCCTCCTGGCTTTGCTTAGCTTTGCTTAAGGACCAGGTAGCAGCTGTGACTGGGAGAGAGGGCTTTGCACAGATTCATCTAGTGGACAGTTTGCACCTTTCCTGGACTGAGAGGCCTTGTCATGATCATTCATGCCTTGATCAGCTCCCAGTGGTACTCAACTACTTTGTTACTCACCAAATTTGGTACTCAATGCCTTTTAATGCAATTTTTTTTTTGCCCCAGTACTCATCATGTATTTGGTACTCAATGCACAAGCTAGAACTTATTGGTGTCAGCTGCCTTTTCACTTCATTATTCCTTATGGGAAAGATTTGTTTGGTACTCATTATTTTTGGTACTCATCTCACCTCCCGGAATCAATTAACAATGAGTACCAAAGTACTACTGTAATTAGATTGGTTGCTTCCTTACACCAAGCTAATTACAGGAGAGGTTTTTGCACGACTTATTTACCATTAAAGTATTTCATTGTTAAGCATGATATTTTGATAGAGTCAGAATGAGTGGCCAGCTTTGACATTTGATGCAGAGGGTAAGGTAGTATTCAGGAGTAATTTTCTATAAATTGGATTGAAAAATTGTTTTCACTTATTTCAGTCATTTTTCATGGATCATTAACTGCTGAATAGATCATTCTAGTACACTTTATGTCAGTTGTATCATGGATGATGGTATAAGAGCATCTACTCATACGAACTGCTGACATTCAGTTGTTAGTTATAAAATGAAAGCAACGCATATAATTACACTAATAGATAACATAACTGCATAATCTGTTTTAAAAGTATTTGCTGTTATATTTTCAAATCTTAAATGACTAAACTACCTTCTTTGAGTTGATTCCGCATTCAGAAATATAACTGGGGAAGTCAGGATACCCCAGATTTTTATTATTGACTTACAGTAGATAAAGGAATAAAGGGAATATTATAAAAGTGGAAGGAATGCAAATTGAATAAGAAGAGTAATACATACCCCCCTCCCTGCGTGCAAATTAAAAATAATACTGAAAGTCTAGAAGAGATAGGGTGTAGATTCTTGGTTTGATGGCATTATACATGACAAGGGTCTTAGAATAGATAACAAAACTAAAGATGTCTAGACAATGTAATGTGGCTTTCAAAAACTGTAACAAAATTTTAGAGCGAAAACATAATTATAGTTATAGATGGAAACTGACTCTATGCTGCATAAATCAAATAGCACACGACTACAGCTCTGGGAATCATGCTTTAAGAAAAGTTCAGACAGTTGAAAAAAATGCAGAATAGTATAAGGAAGGTTGTCAAGAGATAGGAAAATAAACTGTTCAGAAGATGGGGAAACAAACTTTGCTAGGAAAGACTAAGGGAACTGAGAGGAAACAACTGGGGAAGTTGAAGATATATAAGATAATGAATGGTCATGACCTGTTTTCTATAATTTTAGACTGTAGGACATAAAATAATGTCATTGTTATGGAAAGGCAGATTCCAGTTGAATGTCAAAGAAAATTTCTGAAAAGTCAGAATACTTGTGGAAACTACTACCTCTGGCAGTGACTGGACTACCTATGAAATTAACTGGCTGTAATAAAGTCAAATATAGATACACATTGTCTAGATATTGAATAGAACAGTGAGTTGAACTTGATTATCTAGAAAGGACATTGTAAAACTCTACTCTAAAGTTAATTTGTCCTTAGCGACCTAAAAATGTAAAAGAAAAAAATCACCAATGTTTAATCCTATTTTGAATTCCACTTGGATGTTGCCTATCAGCTTAGTGTAGTCATGAAAATGTTCTGAATCTGAAGTGCTGTCAAGCTGATTCTGAATCTTGTCTGCTCTTCTATGTGCAAATGTTTCCTCTTTTTTTTATCTGCTGCTGATTTATATATTAACCAACCAAGTCAGATTCTTAGCTCAATGGAACCATCCTTCAAAGATAGTCTGCAAACAATCAATATAGTTTGCAGACTATAAATCCTTCATTATTAAATACTTTCACTCATGAGCACTAACATACCTTTGATAAAGTTATAGGATATAAATGCAAGCAAACATTTTTAGCAGTAGAAACATTGCATTCTCCTCCTATTGCACCAGGGGTCCACAATCACAGGTCTGTGGACTGCCCCAGTCCACAGATGCCAGCAAGTGAAGTCCCATCCATGGGATGCTGGCAGCACACAAAACCATGGCCCTCTGGTCTGCAGAAAACCTTTCTGGTATTTTCTAGGTATTTAGCCTTAGAAAGTTTCAACATGGATACTTCCATTTTTAAAGTCAATGATTCATTGACCTCTTTTTGTTGTTGTTATGTATATTGAAAGGGCATTGCAAATGCAGACAGTGAAATTAACTTATGCCCTCTGTACTATATTTTTCTTTTATATAATCTATGCCTATATGCTTTGCATAAAGAAAAGAGAGAGAAAGAAAGGAAGGCTTAACTTTTCTATTCTGTTTATTTCAAGCATTAGTAACAAATAGTAATGACATCAGTTAATTAGATTTTGTCCTGAGCTGACTGCAATTTCCATTGAACAGACAAACTACATTCTTAAAACTGTTACCAGCAAACACATACTTTGTCCAACATCATGCAAGACTTTATCCGAACAGACTTTAACTACAATAATACTGAGGATCTTATTTTAGTTCATGCATGTAACAAACAGAAGCCAGGTGCAATTTCCCAACTATTAATTCTGTTGCAGTTGACTTCAGATCTTACCTGCCCTAATCTGTATATTCATATCCAAGACATAAAATCACCTTCCTTCATCCTGTTGCAGTTGCAATTCATGGCATTATTATACCTATTAATATCTGTTCAGTCACCTGAACGACCATAGCAATAACCTCTGCCAAGAAGAAAAAGCTTTTGCATTTCCTTCTTGTATGGGCTCTGAATCTCACAAGGTTCATGCTGAAGGAAGCAAGCACATTTATCAATTATCTACATCCAGTGATAGCACTGTATTTCTTATTGCTCAGTCTAGATTATCTGGTACCACTAATTCTATTAGACAATTTGAAAACCCACCTCTGCATGCAGCACCAGTATGCAAAGACTTGACTGTGTCTTTTGGGATCTCTTTGAAAAATTGTAATATGATATGTGATAGAAGCTGGAAATTATAAATACATTGGAAATATTAATCTTGTACAGGTTGAATAGGTTAATAAAAAAGGAGTGTTCTTTAGGATAAATGTCATACCAGTCAAACAATCATTCCTTAGCTCCAGAAAATCTGATATGATAGAGATGATTTAAGTTGGGGAATAATTCTAGCTTCCCAAGCTAAGTATCCTCAAAATGCTTGCTGTGAATTGTAGCCCAGATTATAAAATGTATGTGTAATTCACTTTTCCATCAAATATACAAAGATACAAATAATTTTCCTTTTGTGACAATATCTGTGTACAGTGCTGTTCATTGTCTTTTGTCTGTCACATTGAAATCTCCTTGAAAATTACATGATGTTATGTAATACTTCTATATACAGTATATTTGCCTATAAATTGCCTGAGAACAAGTCATTAGTTTTGTAGGGTCGACAACTAGATAGTATCCAAGTTCTACAGTATTCTCCTGTTTTTGTTTTTGTTTTTTTTATGAAATGGTGAAAACCTTTGATGGCATTTATCTTAATATCAGAAAGAGAAGCACATATTAATGAAATGTTCTCACAATTACATGTTACAATACAATCATAATAAAAATAGTAAAGTTCTAGTGGTCTGCTCATAAAGGTAAACTAAGCAAAAAGGGAATAAGATTTAGGAATAAAACAGAGTTTTGCAGTATGGAAAAAGAAGGCTGGGTGCTAGCTGCCTTAACAACCTCGCATTGATTTTGTGACTATGTCAATTACTTTTGGTACATGCTTTCTTCCAGACTCTTTTTTATTGATCCTTTGGTTACCTATCTACATGTTCATCCTTTGAGTTTATGTAATGAGATGTATAGGATGGGACAACTGTCTCTCTAGCTGAAAAATAGGTACCACTGAGCAAAAGAAGCCAGAAAAGTCTTATAACTAATCAAATAGTCATGATTAAGCAAAACCTAAACCCCCTTGGTCAGTAATGTCAGTTACTGTTGCTCCAAATGTTCTAGTGTCAAAGGCATTGGAAGGGATCAGAAATGATCAAGGACTTAAAGATAAAATACAAGATTTATGATATGATAAAATGAGAATGATCAAGTGATCTGAGGCCTGGAACCTGAAACCTGGATCATTTGTGGAAAATCAAAAGCTTTGCAATCAGAATAGAGCTGGAAAGGACCTTAGAGGTCTTCTAGTCCAGCCCCCTGCTCAAGCAGGAGATCCTATACCATTTCAGACAAGTGACTGTCCAGTTTCTTCCTAAAAACCTCCAGTGATGAAGCACCCACAACTTCTGAAGGCAAGCTGTTCAACTGGTTAATTGTCCTCACTGTTAGGAAGTTTCTCCTTAATTCCAGGTTGCTTCTCTCCTTGATTAGTTTCTACCCATTGTTTCTTGTCCTGCCCTCTGGTGCTTTGGAAAATAAATTGACTCCCTCCTTTTTGCAGCAGCCTCTCAAATACTAGAATACTGCTATCACATCCCCCGTACCCCAATCCTTGATTTTTCTAGCCAAGACCAAATCGTGCAACCATTCTTTATATATATTAGTCTCCAGACCATTAATCATCTTAGTTGCTCTTCTTTGCACTTTTTCCGAGTCTCAACTTCTTTTTGTAATGTGGTGATCAAAACTGGATGCAATATTCCAGGTGTGGTCTTAGACTTACCCCAGTCTGTTGTAATCTGCAAATTTGATGAGTTTTCCTTCTTTCCCCTTATCTAAATCATTTATGAAGATATGGAAGAGTACTGGGCCCAAGCCAGAATCTTTGAGGTACCCTAATGCACACTTCCTTCTACTAAGGACTACATGTTGTGTACAGTTGATCAGCCAGATATGAATCCATCAGGTGGTGATGCTGTCTATTCTACATTTTTCTATCTTTCCAAGAAGTAGGCTATTGTTTACTGTGGTTTAAGTCAACTTTGACTTAAGTCAAAGTCAACTTTAAGTTAACTTTGTCCACAGTATTTGCCTTATTCACTCATTTAGAAACTTTGTCGAAGAATGCAATATGATTTGTCTGGCATGATCTGTTTTTGACAAAACCACATTGACTTCTAGTAATAACTTTGCTTGTTTTCAGGTGTTCACGGATCCATTACTTATTTTTTCAGGATCTTCCCAGGTATTGATGTCAGGCTGATTGGTCATTAGTTTTCTTGATTCAATATAATTAAAAAATTTGATCATGCTGTTTGACAACTAGTTTTATTTATTTATTTATTTATTTATTTATTTATTTATTTATTTATTGGATCAATTTATATGCCGTCCTTCTCCGGAGACTCAGGGCGGCTTACAATGCATTAAGCAATAGCCTTCATACTTTTGTATATACCTGCTTAGTAGGGCTTTCGGCCCCACCTAAGCGGTGTTCTTTTTTTATACAAAGTCAGTTTATTGCCCCCACAATCTGGGTCCTCATTTTACCTACCTCGAAAGGATGGAAGGCTGAGTCAACCTTGAGTCTGATGAGATTTGAACTTGCAGTAATTGCAGGCAGCTGGTGCTACTTAACAGCACTTTAGTCTGCTGTGCCACCAAGGCTCTTCATATCTTTTCATATCTTTTTCATCTTTTTCATAAGTTTTCATATCTTTGATCTTGCATCAAGTACTGAAGTCACATACTTTTCTCACTTAATCGGGTCAAATGTTCAAAACGTTCAGAGGAAAGTATATTTTAGCCGAGTGGGATAATCTGACTATTTAAGACTGGCAAATTCAAACTGTTACAGAATAACAGAGTTGGAAGGGACCTTGGAGGTCTTCTCATATTTCCCATTAGCCCCAGGACAAGGAAAAGCATGTTCTGCTTTTATTAAATTTTCTGTTCCTCACAAGCTACAGATTCTGATTTTGGCTGCCATATCCATCAGAATTTATTGTCCAGTTGTTTTCCTTTTCTCTCTCTTGTGGACAGCCAATTATCTTTATGGGTTGGAGATGTTGGCTACAACTTCATGGTCGCAAAGCAGTGAAGCATATCAACTTCTATTTTTATTTATTTATTTGGATGGATTTTAACTGCTCAGAGATGCAAGAACGTGCTGGATTCTGTCAATCAGATTTAATTACTGTAATGCTTCTTTGGCAGGTTCTTCTTAAATGGTCTTTCTCCTATGTAAAATGATATTGATTGTTACCTACATTGGATTTCATCAGCACATTGCTTCCACTTTATGTAAATCGTGAAAAAAAAGAAAAAGAAACTAAATCAATTTTTGAACAGTTAACTCAGCTGGGAAAAAAACTGTTTCTCCTTCTTCACCTTTCTTAGATTGATCAAAATTTCTAATTTTCTGAAGCATCTCTTACATAATGTAAGTTTGAATACTTGACAATTAACGTCTATAACAATTCTATACAAGTTCAGTAAAAAATGGTTGCTTCATATTGAGAAGAATATAATATCACATCTCATGTATGCATTTATTTTTAGTCAGATATTCTTATTCTCCTTTCCCATTAATGAATAAATAAAATTATTTTCCATGTTGTGAAAGGAAAATACTATTTGATTTTTTTCCAGTCAAACACCACAGGAAACTCTAACATCTAGCATATTTCAAAATCAAGAAAGAAGTGACCTTACCATAAAATGAAGTGACCATCTCAAGCAATAATACTGAATACTGAAATACTGAAAGCTGGTAGTGAGGTGCTGAATGAGAAATGTGGGTACCATGTACCCACAACTCTGTCTCTAGCTCTCTGGGATACTTTGGAGAGCACCATTCCATTGCTCAGGTGGAAGAAAGTTTCAGTTCCCAACAAAGACAATGTTCCTACAGGAGAGGAAGTGTCATCTTATTTTTCAACTCAGAAAGAAGTAGAGTCGGGTTATTAAAAATGACATTAAACATCACTTCAACACTTTTACATCCATGATTTATACTCCAATCAAATATGTTCAAACCACTTTTTTTCCAATAAGGTAAATAGAAATAGTATGTTTTCTGGTAATGATAGTTTTCAGTACTGTCTTAAATTTAAAAGCATGGTAGAGAAGCCACAGTAGTAGAAAAATTTCAAAGGTGAAGTTAAATGCATAGAAGTCCAATTTGTAGAAGGCAGTACACATGACAAAGCACCAGTATTATGATTTTGTCTACCACATATATAGAACTCACATGAGTAATTCCTAAATATTCTTTTTCTATGCCATATTCCCAACTTTTTTTCTAGCGTAAATATGATCATGCACAACAGTATGTATAAATATGTGCTTATTCATTTAGCAAGATAGGTTATACGGGAGGTAATTGTAGATATACAAACATTTTCTTTTTGATATGTATCCAGTCTAACTTTTCCACTGAACATTTTATATGAGCACCTAATGGAAAGTAATGGAGAAGTGGTCAGTTGAGTTTCCATAAGTTGCTGACAATTGCATGCTGCACAGATACTAAACTAAGCCACGTTCAGGCAGTAAGTTTATGTCTAAACCATAGCTTATAGTTTACAGCACAAACTATATATTTTTCCATCTTGCATAGTTAGGTTGCTTTAATAATTAGTAATTAGGAAGGACCATACTTCAATACTAGAACATCTGTCTAAAGAAAAAGATGCTAGGCTTCATTTTTGATATTTCCAATTCAAACAATCACATAACATATAATGGGAAAAACTTCCCAGGTAAAATACCACAGTGTTGTTCCCAGACAGAGTACAGTATTGATCTTGTTGATCAAATTATATGGCTTGGTATAATAATGTAATATAGCTTCCTGAAATTTTACTGATTTTCATTCAACAATACATAATTTTTATTGGTGCAAATTTGCCTTAATCCTGGAAAAAAAAATACCAACATACTTTATTTCGCAAGCCATTTAAAATCTCTGATTTGCCATTCATTTCTTTGGCACTGCAGTAGAATATTTGCCTTCTGAGCAGGACCCCATTCATCAAACCTTTTTTTTTCCTTCTGCCTCTAAGACTCACTTGCACTCTCAAGCAAAATAGATCATTCCTTCACAACAGAACTGTAGAACAAGAAAACAAATATCAGCCACAGTGGCATTGATGACACTGGAACCAACATATTGCTTGCTAAATAATATTTCTTTACTTCTCTGGAATTTAGAAATACTATATAATCTGCATACAATAGACACGGGTCAACTTTTTATTCACAAGGAAATGACTGTATAGAGATGCAGATGTCCAATTTTTCAGGATGTTTTTAGTCTAATCAAAGCTGGTTCCCTAAGACTTAAGAACAAGGTTTTTGAAAGTGCTGCTTCTAAAGGTTTGGAGATTATAGGTCCCAGAATTGTCAGTAGGATTTCTGGGACTTGCAATATGTGTGAAGAGCAATCAAAATGAAAAATGTTAACATAAAGAATGCCTTTATAACAGTGGAATCTGTTAATGAAATTTCTCTTGAAATTGCTTTGATATTCTTGCCATTTGCCCAATGATATCAAGATCCAACTATTGATGTTTAGATATCATCATGGCTTCTTATAGATAACTATGATAATTTACTTACTATTCCAGAGATTTTGAATGCATTAATGGATTAGATTAGTTTAATATATTAACCAAAAGAGTTTTAAAAGTCTTCCCCACCATCATTATTCATTCTGTATAATTTTATTTTTTCATCGTTTGAAGAAGGAGGAGGGAAAAACACCCTGCAGTCTGTCTCAAACAAAAAGTTTGTTCTTTTCCTTTTCCACTGGAGAAATTCATGATAATTATTCTTCTGCACCTGCCTAATGGGGCTGAAGTAATTCAATTGTCATATTGGTGTAGATTGTTGCTTTGTGTAATGTATCACCCCTGCTGTTTCTCTTTTAAAAAATTCTATACTCTTCCATTATTCAGCAAGGCCTAATGATTACTCCAACATTTGCACAGGCTGCACTATTTTGATTTTAATTGACTTCACTCTTTTAATTAAATATATTTGGTTTTTAATGCTTTTGTTGACATGCATGGTTTTGTCTTTATCAGTAGTTCTTTCCATTTGCTTTCTAGTGTCTATGGACTTTTTATTAATGGCTGATTTTAAAGAAGAGGGTTGCACTCATTAGCTTTTGTATTTATAAAAAGCTTGAATAGTTTAAAGATTATATGAGAAATACTGAATTTGGAAAGATTAAAAGAAGCCTCAACATATGTCTTCAGTAAAATGTGTAGTGCATACATTTATAATGAATAGATTTTATTGCAAAAAGGACTATATTTTAGCTTACCTCTAATTTATTTTGGAACAAATTATTAAGCCATTAGAAACATATTGGTCAAGTGCTTTTTATACAAAGGGGTATATATATATTTTCATTAATTGCTTTCCTCCCACAATTGCAAAAAGAATTCATAAAAAAAGAGTAGTTCTAGCTAAATAATTTTTATCTATGGTATACTTTTTAAAAAAATTAAGCCGATCTTTCAGTAATTATATATTTTCCTTTCTTTAAGAGAACAGCTATTTAAAGCAAAATAATTCTTAATTTTCTATACAAATTATTGTTATCCAGATGTACAGCTATGATCTTTATATGTATTTTTTTTTAATATTACAATATTCAATCTTTCTAGTAAAAATATGGTAGCATTGATACTAATATCTTTTCATTTTGGTCTCAGAACATCAATAACTCTATTGGGCTGAGAGAGAGTTACTGGCCAGTAAATGTTGAATTGAATATAGATTATTTTGTGTCCATGTAAGGTATTTTAACCACTAATCTACACATATGCTGACCTGTGCACCCTTCTCTGTAGACCGAAAAGTTAGATTTGACATCACAATGGAGGGAAAGATGGAGCTAGATTTAGAGGAACATTCAAAGGAATTCAATGGGTATTGTCAAAACTATCTTTGGATGTAGGTCTTAAATCAAGGTAAAGATCTCTGTCACCAGTTATGTACAAATTGAGGCATTTAGTTTCTTTTTATGTTGCTATGGTTTCCCATATTGGACAACAATAACAATTGCACTTTCAGTGAAGCAAAGATCATTGTATTTCAAGACTTATTAAAGGAAATTTAAGACCTACTAAGGCCATCTTAGTATGAACGTGAATTTCTATGTATTAAAACAATTCACATTCTGTTCAGACAAAGTATTTTGATTTCAATTGCTAAATACCTGATTCATAACATGGTTAGGCCAATGTAGTGAGATATATGTAGCAATTGATGCACTTGACATGAATGGAATGAAATGGTCTTAAACATTAATGCTTCAACTTAATCGGTTTGTAGATTTGGCTGCCTGTCCTTTATAAAAAGAACTAAATTGGCTTTCATCTTTAATGAAGAACAAACCATGAGACACTTAGCAGGCTTTTCCAGCAAGCATAGCTCCAGTGCCTAGGAGACTCAGAATTTTCAGGAAAGGAATGCTGATGGCGAGAAGCCAGGGTATTCAATAACTGTGAACAATCAAACTAATTTTATCTGCACAAAAAGAATGGATCTATAACACAAATGCCTGGGAAGAGATTGGCTGCCAGCCAGCAAAACATGGAAATAGCACAATTCATTCTTGCTTATAAAAGCTGGGAAGTGTGCAAGAAGAGGAATGCTGGGATGGCTAGGGTGCTGGTGACATAATCCGGATACCATAAATATTAAGATGTATAAAAGTTACAAAGTTTTGAGAAACAGAGTGATTAAGAACAGGAAAGGTAGACAAGGATGGATATGGTCCCATATCTACTTCCCTGATGCATCCAATTTATTACAGTATAAGAACAGCAGGATTGGAGGATGACATCTGGAAACAAAAGTAGACTAATAATTTTAAAGATGCAGGTGGCATCAGTCAGATTGCTAAAAGTAAAAAAAGACTTAGAAGAGTTTCTTAACTTGTTAAAAAAAGTAAAATGAAAAATCTATCTAATGGCAAATATTTAAAAAATAAAGGTAACAGCATCCTAAGGACTACTGAAGAAGTGATGGTGTTAGACAGTTTAATGTTCCTTCGCTCTAAATAATAGGTAAAAAATTATAAAATTAAAATTAGATATAAAATAATAGATAATAAATATGTATGTGGGTGTGTATAAAGGTAACGGTTCCCCTCGCACATATGTGCTAGTCGTTCCCAACTTTGGGGGGTGGTGCTCATCTCCGTTTCAAAGCCAAAGAGCCAGCGCTGTCCGGAGATATCTTCATGGTCATGTGGCTGGCATGACTACCGTAAGTAGCAAAGGTGCACGTAACGCTGTTACCTTCCCACCAAAGGTGGTCCCTATTTTTCTACTTGCATTTGTTACATGCTTTCAAACTTTTTACGTGCTAGGTTGGCAGAAGCTGGGACAAGTAATGGGAGCTCACCCGATTACGCAGCACTAGGAATTCAAATCACTGAACTGCCGACCTTTCAATTGACAAGCTCGGCATCTTAGCCACTGAGCCACTGCATCCCTTGTATATACATATGTATTGGATGGGGGGTGTTCTGTTTGGGTGGGGGCTTGGTTGTGCTCAGGTTAGTCCCTGCAACTCAGACTAACCTGAGCACAACCAAGCCCCCACCCAAACAGAACACATCCCCATCCAATCAGAGCACAGCCAACCCCCCATCCAATCAGAGCACAGCCAAGTCCCCAACCAATCAGAACACACCTCCACTCAATCAGAACACAGCCAAGCTCCCACCCAATCAGTTCACACCCCTACTAGCAGTTAAAGGGAAGAAACAGCTGCGATCACACATTGCTCCTAGAAGCACGAAGCCGAAAACACCAGCCTGAAGATGATGAATGAGATTCGTCGAAACGTCAGCAAGACACTTCCAATTTTACACGGGAGAAAACCTGAATAACCAAAGACCTACATACAAACATCCACAAAAACCTCAGAAAACATATGTATGTATATATATATATATATATATATATATATATATATATATATATATATATATATGTGTGTGTGTGTGTGTGTGTGTGTGTGTGTGTGTGTGTGTGTGTGTATGTATATATACATACACATATGTATATGCATATGTATATGTATATCTGCTGGCTGCCAGAAAAAGAAAAAAAGCCCAGAAACTAGTGAATTGTGATTTCACTGAACTAGGGCTGCATAATATCTTGGTTTACGTAGGTGGCACCTGGCTAAAGAGACATACACATAAAACCTACGAAAAAGAAAGAAAAACATATATATGTATGTATATATAGATGAGATTCTGCCAAAATGTTGCCAAAGTACTCTCAATCTTACACGGAAGAAGACCCGAATACACCAAGACTTGCATATATATATAAATATATATATTAATCCAGGGAGGAAAGAAATAAGAAAATTAGATAAGATTCTGAAGAATACTGTTAAGTGTATTTATATGACAAATAAATCAGAACAGTAGTCTTTCTAGTAGCAAGCCATGGCTGTTAAAGCTGCACACTTGAAAAAAAGCAAGAGCAAAAATATCCCTTTGGATTACAGATTTGGATATGGTTATTATGGGAACCAGGAACTGTGGGGCAAAAAATCCAATCAATCCAGAATCAAATAAACTTTAAGTGTTCCCTTGAAATGAAAATCAGCCAGCAGAAATGCATATACTTTTGACATTTGATTGAAGCAAATTGTGAACTAGAAAAAACGGTTGTGCTTGGCAAGTTTAATGTAGTATAAAATGGTAAAGAATAAAAGGGATAAATGAGATTAGAGAAATGTTCTTAGGACATCTATGCATTATACCTGGAAACTGGTTGAAATATAAGCAAAAAGCCCAAGTGGAGGGTGCCAAAGTAGTTGATCCAATAGCAAAGCTCAACACATTTTAGGGAATCTGCCCCATATTGAAGTTACTTTACTTTTTCTACCTTTCTTGCTTGCTTTTACATTAAGGTTTATGTTAGATTAGTGTTGCCTCAGAATTTTCTTTAGCCATCAAATAATTTGATTTTTAACAATGGTTTTCACTGACAGACCACATGCCATAACTAGTAATAGGCAAAGCCTCATGTAAGTAATTAAATCTACAGGAACAGTTCTGCTTCTCATTTCTCATTGTAGCAGATAATCAGAATGCTGCTGGCTCAAGTGTAAAATGCAGAAATTAATGATCCTATGTAATACCCATTAGTATTTTTGTTTGAAGACTAAAGGTAGGGAATCCCACCAATTGTTGAATTCCAATTTAAACAAAGTTGAGAAAGAATATTACAAATGAATTTGTATTCAACATAATTTAATATTATATTGAAAATGGGAGACGCAAAATCCATCTTTGAGATGTTTGTTCCAAACAACTCATGCAGGAAAACAGCTGGAATATTATAAGTGTATTTTTCTGATATGCAATAAATATTAATCTTTGCTGAGTAGTGACCAATAACATTTTATGTATGGCATCAATATGAATAATTGCAAACTCCATTCTGCTTAGGACTGTAATAAAGTACTGAACTACAACTTAGAGCCAGATCAAATCTAGTTCAATTAATTTCAACATATCTATTCTAACTATGACAGATGTATTCTATGTGTTAAGCAAATACATGAATTTTTAAAAATCCAAAATTGTAAACATATTTGGCTTGTGTGCACACTGAAGTTATTGTTAATCAAGTAGAATTGTATGTTTGAAAGCAATCAATTACATAATGGTATACATTTTGAAATATCTTAGTAGTGCTTTTAAACTTTATTATTTTCATGCCTAAAAATGTAATACAGATCATTTGTTGTTTGTTTTAAAATTATTTCTACTAATTTGGATAACAAATTTGGATCACCTCTATATAGTCCTTTAAATAAGCAAGAATATTAATACTGGAAATATTAGTTACATCTTCAAAAACCTGACCAACTAATTATAATAATTATTCTTTCTTTGCCTATATGGCTCACGTTACTTGTTTGAATGCTGGCAGGGATTTGTAAGCATAAGGAGAAATGTAGGAAGAATCCTCTTGAATTAGAACAAACACTGTTTCATCATCCACTTTTTTTGCTATGAGCATTGATGTTTTCAGGAGATCTAGTGGGCAATTTTGTTATTCTTAATTCTGTCTAGAAAATTAATCTTGGATACAAAAAGATGTGCCTCAATTTAGAGGCCAACCTGTTGAGTAGATGCCTACTAAATACTAAATAGGATAACCATGAAACACAGAATGCAGGTAATATCTTGAGAGTAAACATATATTAATTATAAAAACAACAATCAGAATTAGAAAGTAGTCATTTCTATACACAAAAATAATACACGGAAGAGCTCTCCCCACATTTAATGAAGATCCATTATGCCAACAGTGCCAATAACATTTACAGTAGGAGTAATCAGATCTTTTGGTCATCCTCAGCTTCAATTTACAGGACCTTTTTTGTCTGTTATCCTCTCACTTGGTTCAAACATTGTTTTCTGACAAATCTGTCATGGGCTTCCTTCTGATCAATAGCACTTGAGTTAACCTGCTGCAAGATGAATTTATTTCTTCTTCTGCACTAAAATCATTATATAAAGATTAGCAGGCAAAATCCCAAAATAAATTGCACCAAAATAGAAAGACTCATTCAAAAAGACTACTTCAGGGATGATGATACAAACTTCCATGTAAATGAATGAACATGAGAAACCATTCCTCCATTTTTTATTGTTTTTCCTAGAAAATCTATCAAATTGAGGGAAGTATATCTATAAAGTGCTCTGTTTATCCAAGTTTATATATTCCAAAGAAAGCAGAGGCGAAAGAATAATAAAACACTGGAAAGAAATTAATAACCATTTGCTTCCATTCTTGTTCAGTTTTTATTTTATTATCATATGGGAAATTTCCCTGACCACATTGGTTTTTCACTATTTCTTTTTATGCATCTATTATTTATCTGTATATATCTGTATATGTATATATATCTATTTTCTTACTTCTTCGTAGGGTCTATGTGTGTTTTTCTTCTAGCCAGGTTTTCCCTACGTAACCTTGGCTACGTAGGGAAAACCTGGCTAGAAGAAAAACACATATATATCTATGTGTAGAGCAATAAATATATACAGATAAATAAATAACAGCCTGTAAAACGAGTTGCATGATTTCTGGCGATATTAGTTTTTTTAAAATAATAAAATAGAAAAGGATGTCTCCAGAAGAGTTTATAAATAGTTCTGAAGGAGTTCAAAATTTGTTGTTATCAAAACCGTTGGATTAAATAGGATTTGTCCTGTTTTAGGCAGAAAATTCTCTAAGATCCGATGTGGCAGCAAGATTTTAATTCACTGTCTCATTATCAGAACAAAAGTAATATTTAGCCTAGTCTAATAAATTCATATATAAATGGGACGAAGAAGCATCAATATATCCTTATTTTCAGATGGCAAAACATTTGGGACTTGATCACACTTGTGTTTACCAACACTGTGTGTTCTCATTAGATATCTAAGAGGGAAAAAAACTATTTTTTTTATAAGTGTTAAACTGATCATGCTATTAAACTGATCAATTGCTATTATAAAACATTTTAGCTGACTGAGAAGCAGAGTCAATGTGACCAAAAAAACCCCTTCAGTTATCTTCGTCTGTTGCAATAACAACCAAACTAAGCTTCAGCAAAACATTCATTTGCTTTAAAAAGAGTGCAATTTGACCAAGACTAGAAGAATGGATTTGTATTAGATTGTAAACTAATTTGCCAAAAGCTCACAAAAAATAATTCAAATAAGATTGAATCTGAAATATGTCATAACCATAACCCTCATTTTACCTATATGCTGATCAAATAATTATATGGGTTTTTAAAAAGTTGTTTTGTTTATAATATCAAAGCTGATAAAAGCCAATTACACATGTACAGTTTTGGCCTTGCATTGCCCAGGTGTTTGTTGAAAATGAATTTTAAAAAGTATGTCTGATTTTGTTATATTGTTGCTTGCTAGTGTAATGATATTATACTAAAAATATAAAAAATAGTTTCTTCCGATAGCAAAATGTTGTTAGTTTCTTCTATCTTCTAGGAAAATTTCATAGCTACATTTAGTATTAGTTAAAGGCCTTAGGGAAAATATCATATAAAACTCATAGCATATTTACCAACAACGTAAACACCATTTTCAAGTATGCTCTTGCTTTAATAGTAAAATATAATGTGCAGTGAAAACTGATCAAAATTTACTTGAAGACTTACCCTTAGGTAGTTTAATATAGGATTATAGCTATAATTCACTTTGCTCAACCTAGCAACATTTCTGCGGACTAAATCACTATTAATTTTTGTTTTGCTGCTAGAAAAAATAAACCAACCATATTCCACAATATGTATTTGTAAGATGTGAAGTAACTGGTGTATAAGACAACTTTTTCAGGGACGTGAATGGGGAAGATTGAATCAGTGGTTGGTTGCCCCCGGTTCGCACCGGTTCTATAGAACCGGTAGTAAAACTGCCGGGAGGCTCCATCCACCAACCCCGACATCATCAAAATGCTTCTTTGCATGTGCAGAAGCTTCTGCGCATGCGCAGAAGATCATGCACGTGACCCCGCTGCGAACTGGTAGTAAAGGTAAGTAGAATCCACCCCTGGATTGAATGTGTATCTGTTTTTTTGAATTCAATTTAAGAAATAAAAAACAAAAAATATTTATTTGAAGACAAAGAAAAGTATAATAACATTATTTTTATGTTTTGTGTTATTCCTGCTTTGGAATTCTGCAGACATCATGGTGATTTTAAATATCTAGCATTTCATTTCAGTGCTTAATTCAACTATTTCCTTTCTTTTGTCGGAAAATATTTCATAAAATTGTAACAATACCAGTCATATATGCTTCTCCATTACAGGCAAAGCTTGCTAAGGAGAAACTTTTTTGTTATTGCTATTCGTGCTATAAAAAGGCTCATCTTGTGGCTTCATTTGCAAGCTGGAATGTTAATTGAATGGAAAAAAGAAGTATTGCCTGTAATTAAGTTGGAGTTAATAAGTGCCAAGTCAGGAAGATGATGGGGTACAGGCATTTCAACAGATTTGTCTTTGATTTCAGTTAGGGCCAAATAATTGCCCCCCACATAATAATAGTTCCAGGCTTATAAACCCCAGTGCCACCCAAGCCGCTAACAAGCTGGCATGGTTTGAGCATGACAGACAATGAAGGAAGTGTGTGCGGTGCGCATGTTTGGCATCCAACTAATGAAGAAAGTCAATTGGCCCTTTGTCTCGGGGGTCTGAAGAGCCGTGTTGTAATGCTTCGTTTCTTGGTTGGCACTTGTTCAACTCATTGCTCATGTCCTGACAAAGCGGCACTTGTGTTTTATTAGTGGCCAAGCTGAACTCTCCTTCCTGGGCTGTGTTTCCTCTCAATAGAGTGCTGCACCAAAGGGCATCCTTATTTGAAAACACTAAATCAGAGCATGATGATCTTTGCCCTGCAAATGCAACTAAGACAACAACCAAAATGTTTACAGCAGCTCCCTTTTTGTTGGAAAAGCTGCTGCTTAGTGGCTATGTCAGTGAATATTTGCGATGCAATGTAGAAAGAGACAGCACAACTTGGAGGGTTGAGAGATGTGCTCTAAGTTGCATTTTTAGATGTAGAATGTGGTTGCTCATCTTAGTGAAATGTTTGCTAGGTTTTTAGATTTAATGATTTAATGCTTTTTTTTCATTACATGGCTCAATATTCCCCACGCTGGAAAATGTTTTCTAATCCAGGTATGGATAGAACTACAGAGAGTTCATTTAAGCAATGATATAACATCCGTTGCTCTACTCACTGCTGGTGTAAGATGTTAAAAAACATGTTCTATTAACATTGCTCTTAAAGTCACATGTGTTTGTCATGCCAAGTATGGAACAGCACCAGCTTTACTGATAACATGTTTCCGCATTGCTCTTCTTTCAGTCTTTTTCATTCACTTTTTACAGAAAATCCATGTGTGGCCCTGTTCAGATACACAGTTTCCCTTACTTTCTTATTTTCTTCTCCGGATTTGGGATATATGTACACAATATGTATTTATTTAGTTTAAAAGGTAAATGGAATCTTATGTTGTTCAAATGGATGGGCAAAATGTGAGTTTTTATAACAGGGACTGAAAGCTTTAATCAAACTGATGGCTGCACTGGGCCTTTGAATGACATGTACTGAGAAAAAAAGAGAAATCCAGGTCAAATGTTTTGATTTAATTTAACAATAATTAAATATATATAAATACTACATGCTGTCGATGCAATTGTTTCCTGTGTATTGAATAGAGCCTTGGTGGCGCAGCAGACTAAAGTGCTGTTAAGAAGCACCAGCTGCCTGCAATTACTGCAAGTTCAAATCTCACCAGGCTCAAGGTTGACTCAGCCTTCCATCCTTTCGAAGTAGGTAAAATGAGGACCCGGATTGTGGGGGCAATAAGATGACTTTGTATAAAAAAGAACACCACTTGGGAGGGGGGCGAAAGTCCTACTAAGCAGGTATATACAAAAGTATGAAGGCTATTGCTTAACGCATTGTAAGCTGCCCTGAGTCTCCGGAGAAAGGGCAGCATATAAATCGAACCAATAAATCGAACCAATAAAATAAAGTTCACGTTCTAGTATATTAAAATTATTATTTTGTGGCAATTTAGAGAGAACACTGTGAAGTTTTAGGAGGATTAAAAATGCATTCCTCTATTTTAAACTGAAAAATAGTTTTTACAAGTTCTGTCTGTTTTGTTTTCCAGCTCAATATAGCTAGAAGATCAAATATTAATTTTCCCTTAAAATGTCCTTTACTTGTTGCATTTGGAAATGAGAAGATTTTTTTCTCTACTCCTCATACCCTTTGCTAAATATAAAAAAAATGGGGGAAAATAGTTAAAACAAAACATACACCTGCTCAAGGAAAAAAAAGAACAATTAAAGATCAATTATCTAATTATTTACTTAAATCGAGCATGGAAAAAATAAAAACTAAAAAGAAGCTTTCAATTAACATTAGTAATAATCTTATTTACAAGTTAGACATTTTAGAAAGAAATAGTGACCTAATATACTGTGCTTGTGTGAAATCTCTATTTCACTTCCTACTGATTAAGGAATAGAATAATGAATGAATATTATTCTTTGAATAGAATAATACAAAAAACCCAAAAACAAAGCTGGATTGTGCAATCAGGACACAGCATAGTTATTCCATAGGACAATACACTATATAGTACATGATTCCATTTCATTGGCTTTTGCATATCTCCTTTGAAAATTGCATACATTTTTCATAATTAAGAAATGATGACAATGTTTTTATTATATTTGGCATGACTTTGATACAAAATTTTAAATTCAAAAGGGAAGATATAATTGATGTTTTCAACATATTGTTATTGTTTAACTATGGAAGAGAAGGAAAGGAAAGGAAAGGAAAGGAAAGGAAAGGAAAGGAAAGGAAAGGAAAGGGGAAAGGGCCCTTATAATTCTTTATCATGTATTTTGCCTAGAAAAAGAATCCAGATATGGCTACCACAAGCAATTAGCTAAAATAGAATCTTACTTTGCAAGCCAAAAACATAGTCCTCATCATAAATAGTTTTTGTTTGCTTTTATTTTCATTTTAAAACAATTTGCATATGCTTAAGACTTTAATAGCATAAATGCTGTAAATTCAACTAAATTTCATATTCATAATTGTAAACTGCCCAGAATCATTGACTGGGAGATGTGACAATATTAATTGAATAAACAAATAAATCAATAAATAAATTAAGAAATGAAAAATCTGTTTCAAAATATACTCTTTTGAGGACAATAATATTCACATTTTTGGACAAGGAAGCTAAATGGTTTGAGATAGGAGTGAAGGAATCCATTTTATTTATTTAATTTGTCGAACATGTACTAGATAACAGGTGTAGGTATAAACATGGACATGAACATAGGAAATGAATACAAATAAATGGGGACAGTAGGACAGGGACGGTAGGCACGCTGGTGCACTTATACACGCCCCTTCTACAGACCTCTTAGGAATGGGGTGAGGTCCACGGTAGACAGTTTAAGGTTGAAGCTGTGGGGGTTAGAGGATCTAACAACAGAATGAGGTGGAGCATTCCAGGCATTGACCACTCTGTTGCTGAAGTATTTTCTGCAATTTATGACAAAGTGGAAAATCCTTTCCTTAGTAGAGGTGGAGGCTGTTCCCTATTTTTTATGCTGCTCTTTCATCAGTCCCCAGGAAGATTAAGACCACTTCACCAAGGAGGTCATCTAGGAGAAAGTAGCAATGACTCTTAATGGCTCTATGCCTCACCTAATGAGCCTATTCAGATTATATGAGAAATGAAACCAACCTGGAAGACATATATGGGATCACCTTAACCAATTTGCTCATATTGAAGAAGCTACTTGGATAAGCAGCAAAATGTTTCAAACCAACAAGAAAAGAAGTCCAGTTGCCATAACTCAACTTCCAGATAAGTCTACATGGATAACTGAGAATCTACAGTACATCAGCATATACAGTATGGGCAGAGTGATTCTGCAGTAAAAAGAGTTTCATCAGCAATAATCCCAGATCCATAGATGCAAATCTTTAGTTTTACCTACAGTACTTTTTCTTACAAAGCTGAACCTGATCTGGAATTGGTTTTTTTTTTCCTATCCCATGTTACATTATTCCAGAAGAGCCTTAATTATCTGAATTTCTATACAATGAAATTATCTTCCCACCTTAAACTCAGCTGAAAAGATTTTGGTTGAGGGAAGTACTGCTTCCCTTTTCATAATTTATTAATAGATTCCTGCAATTGCTCCAAAATATCCAACTTTAAATAGAAACTGTCTGTTGTGATGCATATTTCTAAATTTACTTGGCTACAGTGTTTCATTTAAACATAAATTCTCATCATTATCATTTCTTGGAGTGAGTATGTAGCTGAGTTCACATGGTCTTGATCAGCAGCAAGAGAGAGCTCTTTATCAAGATTCATACTAACATCACTTATAGTTTTGCTGAAATAGGGGGGACATTTAAGGACCAGTCATGAGGTGCTGCTATAATCTAAGTATCCTTGGTCAAATCTTGACTATTTGCAGTCTTGAGGAGACTAAAAAATCAATAATTTTTAAGCTGATTCTTCTGTGAGTTACTTAACACAACTTTCTGTGTTAAAGATTGCAAGCCAACTTGAGCATAGTTTCTATGAGTGACCACCATTATATATGGTAAATTGTAACATCTCTATCTCTTTGTTTTAGTATCCATGTGAGGAAGAGACAAGTTGACTAGCTGAAAATTTCAGCCCTGCAACCATTATTAATTCTCAAATGCTTTCTAGACTTTAATCAGCATTTTTACAGTACCTTAAATATTTATTGCAGTAATATTATTTTCTGAAGTTAGAGTTATGATGACTTTAGTAAGCTTTCTCCTTACTAAAAGAAAAACTGTTAATTACTTCAATATAAAATTGGCCAGAAGTGTAAAAATAGAGGCTCTTTCTTCTTTTTCTTTCTTTTCATCTTAAATCTATGGAATAAGAACTATGTACTACTACCTACCATACATTTTTAAAAACTAATTCTCATATGATATGATGAAAAAATGTTGCATGCCAAAATTCTTTCAATGGGGAAGACAATTTTTAATTTTTATTGTGTTTTTGCACTTATTTAATTATGAGGTGGCCAAAGGAATCATATTCTAACTTTCTTTGAACAATTATCCATCCAGATATTTAAACCTTCTCTAGTTTCCCACTATTTAATTAAATCCAAAAGAGGATATCATGAGGGAATTCTTCCACTGATGCGATTTTTTTCACACTGGGAAATGTAGCCATTCGGGAAGACTTCAGAGAATGTGTTTATGAATTAAGTGTGTACCATTCAAATATGCACACACAACACCAACAGTAATACTGTCCACTACTTCAGAAGTAAGTACATATGGAATAAAGAAGAAAAGCCAAAGTTTAAGACAATCTTACAGAAACCGTAGGATACTTATCAAGTAGCATTACTATATATCATCTCTGGCCTAAAAGCCCTTTGGATACCCTAGTCACAGAATTAGCCCTTCAAGCTTTGGTTGCAGAATCTTAACTCTTATATATTCTGGGGAGGATTCTAAACAAAACAATCAACAGACAGAATGAATTCCAAATGTATTTTATTTTTTTAAAAAAAGCAGTCATGGTATGTACTGAAACATATGGATGATGCTTTTTTTTTATCAGCCATATGGTCTACAGTACAACATTTTAATAGCTCAGACACTATTCTTAGATTGTTTAGTTCATTTTCAAGAGAATTTTAATTATATTTTAGTATGTTAGATAAGTATTTTAGTGTGTTGAAAGTTTGGAATATATTAATAGAAACTTGTAAATTACTTTTAAACATTTTCCTTGCTGTGTATTACAGTATTACAATAATCTTTTAATTAAACAATGATTGGGCATTAAGCACTTTTAATCACATCTATTAACTAGTAATTTATGTGAATCTATAAATATTTTAAAAACCACCCATAGTGATTGTTTTGTCTGTAAATCTGATTTTAGTGGAATAGTTCAAAATATGGCCTTATTAGAAATATGGTGACAGTAGATCTCCACTCTGTACTGAATAAGCACTGATGAAATTGCCTTTATTAACATAATAAATATGTGGGGTTCAATTTCACTCTATCTCCCAAAATTAAGGTGGAAATGTTTTTTTCCTTTTTTTTAATTTTATTTTGAGCAGTGGATTTATTACTAGTGTTCATTTTTGCTAATGCAAATATTGATTGAACATAATTTCAGCATAGAAATTGATTCAAATTTTGTGCAGAGTCAGCATAGCATGCTTTCATAAATAGGATACTCTAAAATGACTTTGCTGAGTTCTTTTAAATACTGGGAAATTAAAAATATCACTGACACGATATTCTGATGTGGCTAGTGCATGTACGTGTTTGTGGGTTGGCATTTATGTGTGTGTGTCATATGGGGCAGTGAACTTTTCTCATCCTATTTGGCTTCAGGATTATTATTATAATAATAATATTATAAATTATAATATTATAACATTATAACTATATTAATATTATTATTATACTATATTATTTAACCCATGTTGGTTTTCACCCAAGACAATGCGTGGATAATGCGCCCTTCCATAACCGTTTTACAAGTTGACCAGGAAAGGACAGCTATTGGGAAAGATATCAAGATATGCCTGGTAGCACATCTTTTAACTAAAAGACACAAGCTTTCATTAGATGCCTTGGATTAAGTGAGTTATAGTTTACCATAATAAAATATATGTCTGCACTATTAACCTATTACTATTAACCTTCTCATAGTTCCCATCACCTATCTCTTCCCACTTATGACTGTATGACTGTAACCTTGTTGCTGGTATCCTTACAATTTATATTGATATTGTTTCCTGATTGCTTATTTGTAACCTGTGACTATCATTAAGTGTTGTACCTTATGATTCTTGATGAACATATCTTTTATTTTATGTACACTGAGAGCACATGCACCAAGACAAATTCCTTGTGTGTCCAATCACACTTGGCCAATAAAAATTATATTCTATTCTATATTAGCTGGAGAAGATACTACCAAATTTCTGATTTTGATTACATAGGCTATATAATTCTCCTCTGACAATCCAAAAGGGTTTTTTTTCAAGAGGCAACTGGATTTTCTTGTTTTTCTTTGAAGATTTCTTGGATGAGACGTGAAGCGTCTTCAAAGAAAAACAAGAATGTCCAGTTGCCTCTTGAAAAAGCACTTTTGAAACAACTATGATCTGGATGACTGAGAAACTCCATGGACACTCCTCTGAGAATGTTTCCTAGAAATGAGAGCAGTAACCTGGCAATCATACTTTTTCATGAGGGACATACCTATCTTTTACCCATTAACACTTTATTTCTCAAAATCATAAAAATGTAAAGGCTAAACGCATCAAAAAGAGGACAAAGAAAGATTAGACAAAACATTAACCAGAAAAGCTTGATTAAGTTCTACCCTTCTTATCTTCAGTTTCACTTCTTTTTCTTACTATGAACTAGGTTGATGAATTGAAGAAAGTATGGAGGAGGACCAAAAATAGAAATATTACCTTTACAGAAAAGCAAATGTTTACTTCTGTTACAAAAACTTTTAATTCTCTAATTCTTCTAAACTTAATTGTGCTCCTCATTGTTTTAAATGCAGATGATATAGCATATGTGCTGAATTGGAGGCCGTGCGGGTCTGGATGGGGAGGAACAGGCTCAGACTCAACCCCTCCAAGACCGAGTGGCTGTGGCTGCCGGCGTCCCGATATAGTCAGCAGGTGCCATCGCTGACTATTGGGGGTGAATCTTTACCCCCCACAGAGAGGGCTCACAATCTGGGTGTCCTCCTGGACACACGGCTGTCTTTAGAAGAGCATATGATGGCCGTGGCCAGGGGGCCTTTTATCAGGTTCGCCTGATCCGCCAGTTGCAGCCCTTTCTGGACCGAGACGCCTTGCGCATGGTCACTCATGCCCTTGTCACCTCCCGGCTGGACTATTGTAATGCTCTCTACATGGGGCTCCCCTTGAAGAGCAGTCGGAGGCTCCAACTGGTCCAGAATGCAGCCGTGCGGGTGGTTATGGGCGCAACTCGTTATGCCTGCGTGACACCCCTCCTGCACGAGCTGCACTGGCTCCCAGTGGTCTTCCGGGTGCGATTCAACATGTTGGTTACCACCTTTAAAGTGTTCCATGGCATAGGACCCGGGTACCTTCGAGACCGTCTTCTGCCACAAATAGTCTCCCACCGACCAGTCCGCTCCCACAGAGAGGGTCTCCTCAGGGTGCCATCAGCCAAGTTATGTCGGCTGGCGACACCCAGGGGGAGGGCCTTCTCTGTGGGAGCCCCAGCCCTGTGGAATGAACTGCCTCCGGAAATACGAAAGATCTCCGACCTCCGGGTGTTTCGCTGCGCACTGAAGACCCTGTTGTTCCGCCAGGCCAGGCTATCAACATAATAATTTTAAACTGGGGTGTTTTAAATTTTTAGGGTTTTAAACTGGCCAAATCTATTTAATTATTTTAATTTTTAATTATTGTTGTGTCTTGTGTTTTTAAATTGGCTGTACACTGCCCTGAGTCCTTTGGGAGAAGGGCAGTATAGAAATAAAATAATAATAATTATTATTATTATTATTATTATTATTATTATTATTATTATTATTATTATTATTATTATTTCTGAGAACCAATTCTGAGCAAGATAACAATGGGATACTAGCTTTCTGAAGAAATAATGAAATAATGGGAGGCAAGTAAAGTCATGAAATCTGTGATAAATGTGACCATGTACTTTGTGGCTGGTTGCTTTAAAATTCAAAGTAAGCTTAAAATGCATCCTTTGTATATTTGCGTAACAAATAACTGTGAAGATGAACATCTTCTGCGACATCATACTAGGATCAATCAATAACATCATATAAAAGTATCTATGGTATGTAGGCAGAAGAAAAGATGTAAAACACGGGCTTTCTCTATGCTCATTTCTACTCTTTTAAGAATGCATGTGACAACGAAGACTACCCAACATCAGGCAATACATAATTGAAAGAAAGAAATCCAATCTCTTTTGAATTAAGAGAGAAGTTAAAAACAAGTTGCTGAAATAAAATTCAATAGATTGTATCCAGTGGTGTCATTTTACTAGCACAAAGCTGTTCCTACAGTCAGACATACTGTTTTCATCCTTGTACATGGCTAAAATTCAATACTTGATTCAATTTGCAAAAGCTGTTCCACAAGCCATTGCACAGACAGCTTCTTGCACAACCTTTTGTACAAGTTATTATAGTATCTGTTTCACAAGTCATTCCTCATAATGTTGCAGAACTTACTATGACTTAATTAGACTGGGTGTGGCTTGTGTTTGTTGTTCTAGCGCAGAGCTGGTGACCCAGTGACTATTACATTTTTAAAAAATAATCCCTAACCACTAGTTAAGTTGAGTGTAGTTTATAGAAAGCCAATTTGGTCTGATGGATAAGATCCTGGCCCAGAAACCATGGGATGTTAGTTCTACTCCTGCCTTAGGAAGAAAAGTGGATTGGGTGACCTTGGACCATTCTCTTTCTTTCAGCCCAACACACCACACAGGCTTGCTGTTGTCAGAAAAATAGGATGAGTATTAGGTATGTTCACTGCCTTGAGTTATTTATAAAAATAACAAAGGTGGGAAATAAATAGGTAATATGTTTCTAATACCAAAAGAACAACACCATTATACGAGTGGTTGTGTTGGTATTAACTTTTTACACAAACAACATTGTGCATAATGTGAAAAATTGTGCATAATCAGATTGCAGCTGGAGAAGAAAGCCATTCATTGGGACTAAAATCTTCATAGATTCAGCCTTGCTGAATCTTAACACAAAAGGCCATTTTTTTCCTCTATGTTTGTTTTATAAGTATCTCTATTCAGCCACCATCTTTTATCAAAACAAGAAAAAAGAACAACTGGTAAGTTTTAAGGAGTGTTTTACATAAAAGTTCTGAATCCAAAAACTACTTAGGTGGAATAAATTTTACTTATTTTGACCACTTTGATGCAGAAACGGAATTTTAGAATTACAGATTTCTTTGCCTCTTGATTATTATACAGAAAAATGAGCACCCATGCAACATCAAGAAAACTGGTATTATGCATTCTTTGTTCATAATGTTTGCTCTAGGATTGGAAAAGATTCATTAATGCCCACTACAGAATAGGTCTTTTAAAATAATTAGGTATAAGGATAATAGATGAGATATTACTTTGCCTTTTAATTTGTAACACTATCTGATACCCCACAGAGATGTGAGATAATGCAAATGGACCAAACCACCAAATCAGGATTCAACAGTGAAAATCAGCATCCTGTAAATTCAAATAAGCCAGCTAATTTCCAGTCCAACAAGGTAATTTCCAGCAAGATTCTTCTGATGTTTTTCTCTGTTTGTAATTTGCATAATTAAATAGCTTGGTGTTTCAAAGCAGCCACAGTAGTAAGGTCAGAGGGTTATATGTTAAATAGCAACAACCTCATTTTTTTAAGAAGAAGCAGAGAGCAGCTGATCTGCTGTCATATAATTTTCTCTTGCTCTTCTCCCTCCCTTCTTTTGGGGTGAAGGATCACAGGCGTATTACTTTGACATAGGGAAAAATAGGTCTTTGTGCCTTTCCAAGCAACAGAAGATCACAGATGTCCTTGAATATTGAAAAATTTCTTTAATGATTTCTTTCTGCCTCCCTCCCCAAACAGCAGGTCATTTTTTTTTCTGACATGAGCATCTCTTTATAAGATATTGCCTCTATAAAGAATGAAAAAACTAAAAGGTCATATGTCAAAGTTTTGAGCTAAACTTAAATATTAAGAAATAATATTCCTGTCCTTTCAAAAATCAGTTTCATTTGACTGGTTCATAAAGGTAAACAGATTATAGACATTTCTTCTGTTATTTTTCTTCAACTGGAGATCAGCTATAACATTTGGCATTAAAAAAAAGGATTACATGGGGTTGATATCTAGCTGCTTTGCTTCAAAAATTGAATAAGTTCCTTTCTTGGATGGAGGATTACATTAGCAGGAATATTTATTCCATGCTTTTTGAAAAAAAAATTGGATATTGCCTTTTTGTTCCTTTATTTAGGATCAATATGTTTGCATGAATTACTAGCTTAAACACCACTGGTTTTAATGGTCTGTTCATTAATTTTCAAGTTCGAATACAAAAACTTAATATCTTTCCATTTTGTCTCAGAATACCTTCTAAAATCAACACAGAGCAAACTTCTAATGATATATCTGTTAAGTGGGGTGAATGAGGACGCAGCAAGCCAGAGTAGTAAGTGACAACAGCTCTTTATTATAGGGTGAGACTCCAGCAACTGACCTGGGGAGCCAGCTCCCTTTATATACCTTGCAGCTGTGGTGGTCAGCCAATCAGCTGAGGGTCAGTTAATTCGAACTTCCCGCCAAACAAACCTATTTACATAACACTCCTCCCCTCCCAGAAGTCACTTGGGGTGTTATTTGCATATATAGTCTCTCAGGTGACTAGGGCGTGTGCGAGTCCTAGCTGACCTGCGCAGTTCAGTCGGAGGGGCGGCATTGAGCAGGTCGGAGGGACTTTCTGTTTCTCCCTGCTCCGCCAATGAAGCCTCCGGGACCTCCTCGTGGGCGGCGACTTCTCCGGCTGTTGGGACTACCTCGACGGGGCGGCGCTGGATACCAGAGTCCTCAGCTAAGTCCTCCGCTCTACTTGGGCTAATGGTTTGTGCTTCTGGTTGGTAGTCGTGGTCGGAGATGGGGTCGTCTAATGTATCTTCGGTGTCTGTGGTTACTCTTTTTCTTAATTGGTCAATGTGCCTGCGCCAAACTCTCCCGTCCCCCATGTCTACCCTGTATGACTTGGGGCCTGTGATTTCTGTGATTGTTCCGGCCTCCCAGAGTGGGCCCTGTCCATAGTTTCTAGCGTGTACCGGTGTTCCTATGGTGAACTCTCTAAGTTTCCTCTCCCCCCCCTTGAAGACCTCTGGGGAGTAGTTGGGGTTGAGTCTGTCTAGTATTCCCCGGAGTTTCCACCCCATTAGTAGTTCGGCCGGACTTCGGCCTGTGGCTGTACAGGGTGTGGAGTGCTGGGCTATTAAGAATTTGTCTACCCTTTCCTGCCAGTCTCCGGGGCTTAAGCGTGAAAGGGCCTCCTTTGCTGACCTCACAAATCTCTCCGCCTGTCCGTTACTAGCCGGGTGAAACGGGGCAGAAAGGACATGTCTGACCCAAGTCCCGCTAAGTACCCCTCGAACTGTGTTGCGGTGAACTGTGGCCCGTTATCTGACACTAGGATGTCCGGTAACCCATGTGTGGCGAATAACTGTCTTAGCTCTCTGATGGTTGCGTCGGTGGTAGTGGCCTTCATTAGCTTGATCTCCAGCCATTTGGAGAATACGTCTACGACGACCATGAAGGTCTGTCCATGGAATGGGCCTGCAAAGTCAATATGTATTCTGGACCAGGGTCCCTGGGGCCTTTCCCACTCCCTCACGGGTGCCGTTGGCGGGTCTGATCTGGACTCTTGGCAGGGCTGGCATCTCCCCACCCACTCTGTAATGTCTGCATCCATGCTGGGCCACCAGACGTAGCTCCTGGCTAGCCCCTTCATTCTCACAATCCCAGGGTGCCCCTCACGCAACAACGTTAAAACTTTTTCCCTTAAGCATGAGGGAATAACAACCCGATCGCCCCATAGTAAACAACCCCCTTGCATTGTCAATTCGTCTCGTTTTCCCGCGAACGGTTTAAATTCCCCGCTCCCAATCTTTTCCGGCCACCCCCTCATGACCCAACTTGCGACTGTCCGGATCACGTGGTCCTTGGTTGAGGCTCTTGCAACCTCGGCTGATGTTATGGGCCCAGAGTCCAAAACGTCTATCAGCAGGATGGGGATGCCGGGTGTGGGGTCTTCTAGGCTGTCCGGTAGTGGGCATCGGCTGAGTGCGTCCGCGTTGCCCATGTTCGCCCCTGGTCGATGTACCAGGCGATAGGAGTATGCTGCGAGGAAGATGGCCCAGCGTGTCATCCTGGGCGACAGTGCTGCCGGGGTTGGTCGATCTCCCGCGAGGAGACCCAAGAGTGGTCGATGGTCTGTGATTAGCTCAAAATCCCTCCCAAACAAGTACTCGTGGAATTTCTTTACTCCCGAAACGGCGGCGAGGGCCTCCTTGTCGAGCTGGCTGTAATTTCGCTCGGCACTTGATAGAGTTCGGGAGTAATATGCGATGGGCGCTTCCAGGCCATTCGGGAGTCTATGGCTCAGGACGGCTCCCACCCCGAACGGGGATGCGTCACATGCTAGGACAAGGGGGAGCGTTGCGTTGTATTGAATTAAGAAGCTTTCAGCTGATAGTAGTTTTTTAATGCCGGCGAATGCCCTGTCTTCAGCCTTCCCCCATTTCCAAGTGGCTTTTTTGGTTAACAGTCTATGTAGGGGTTCTGCCACTGTTGCCTTGTCTTTGAGGAAGATGGCGTAAAAATTTAATAGTCCCAGGAAGGCCTGTAACTCTGCCTTGTCCTTGGGGGTGGGTGCTTCTCTGATTGCCCTGATCTTGCTCTCTGTGGGGTGTATGCCGGTGCCATCTACCCTGTATCCCAGGAATTCGACTGAGGGGACTGCGATCATGCATTTATTGCGTTTTACTCTGAGTCCCGCATCCCTGAATTTCCTTAGGACCTCCCTCAGCCTTTCTCTTAGCTGCTGCTCATTGTCCGCGGTGATGAGCACGTCATCAAAATAGGGCACCACCCCGGGGATCCCTTGTAGAAGCCGCTCCATGGTACTTTGGAACAGTCCGGGGGCCACGCTTACTCCAAATTGCAAACGGGTGCACTTGAAGGCCCCTCTGTGGGTTACGATAGTCTGTGCCTCTGCGGTAGCGCCATCTACTGGCAGCTGCTGGTACGCCTGCGCAAGATCGAGTTTTGCGAATATCTTGCCGGGGCCCAGGGAATGCAATAAGTGGTGAACGACTGGCACTGGATAGGCGCTCTGCTGCAGGGCCTTATTAATTGTGCATTTATAATCAGCACATATGCGCACTGATCCATCCGGCTTGACCGGTGTCACAATTGGGGTCTCCCATTTGGCATGGTCGACTGGAACGAGCACCCCTTGTTTGATCAATTTGTCCAGTTCAATGTCTATTTTGGGCTTCAGGGCAAATGGTACCCACCTGGGCTTTAAACGGATGGGTGCGATGTTGGGGTCTAGATTAAATGAAATCGGGGTCCCCACATACTTGCCAAGCCTTTCGTCGAACACGTCCTGGAACTCCTGCATCAGGTCTTCCTTCAGGGTGCTTCGAACGTTCCTTACTCCGGTGAATCCCATGCCTAGGGCTCTAAACCAGTCCATGCCCAGGAGGCTGGGAAGGTTGTCACTGACAATGGTGAGGGGCAGTTTCTCGGTAAACTCCCCGTACTGGACTTGGAACTCGCCTCTGCCTTCAACGGGTATGCAGTTCCCTTGGTAATCCTTCAGTCTGCGAAGCTGTGGCTGGAGCTGTCGCTTGTGTGCGCTGGGGATGACTCTCTTTAGGGTTTCCCAAGACATGATGGATATCGGCGATCCCGTGTCGATCTCCATCTGGCACTCCCGTCCCTCGATCTCGACCGTGGTGTAGGTCTTTTCTCCGGGCGAGGTGCAGGTCCGTGCGATGCGAATGGTGTAGGCCCCAGCGTCTTCAAATTTCACGCCATTCCGGTTTCCGCCATCCCTGTTTGGCCTTCGGTGTGGCGCCGTCTCGGATTGGGCCGTTTGGCCACGTGGTCTGTAGCTCTGGTGTGTTTTCGACCTACAGACTCTAGCGATGTGGCCCCTCTTCTCACAGGAACGGCAAACGGCGTCCCTGAACTTACAGTTTTGTCGTGAGTGGGACCCTCCGCAGCTGGCGCATCCGTCTCTGGGCTCTCTGCGGGCTGTGCGGGGCTGCTCGGTGCGGTAGACCTCTTCTTCAGACTCCCCCTCGCTGGCGGTGCTTACGGCCTCTCGGTGCACAGGCGCCGTCTTCTGCGTTGTTCTGGTGAGGCGGGAGCTCTTTAGTTTCTCTGCGGCCTTTACTGACGACTCTTGCACCCTGGCCTCGTCTAGCGCGATGTGTAGGGTCAGGTTTGACCTCGCAAGCAGTCTTCTCTGGAGCCGGCTATCTCTCACTCCGCAAATTAGTTGCTCTAGGAGCATCTCATCCAGGTCTCGGTACTCACATTGGGTTGCGGCCTTACGCAGGGCGGCGACGTACTCGCTGATCGATTCGCCCTCCTGCTGTAGCCGTTGCCTGAAGTCGTAGCGCTGGACGTACTTCGATGGCGTTGGCGCATAGTGGTCTTTCAGCAGGGTCTGCAGCGTCGACCAGGAGATGTTGTGGACCGAATTCGGCTCCGACAATGCCTCGGCTGTGTCGAAGACCCTTGGCCCACAGTGACTCAGGAACAGGGCTTTCTTCCGAACGTCCGGTAGCCCTTGCATGTCGTTTGCCACCATGAAGCACTCGAACCGGGACATGTAGGATCCCCACTTCTCTTCCTTGGGGTCGAAAGGCGCTGGCGGGGTGTAGGCAGACATCGTTTCGGGATTCTCCTGTGTTCCGCTCGCTCGCCTGGCTGGATTCAGATGCGGTCTCGGGTCCCCTTCTCTGAACGTGGCTTCAGCTCCTTTGAGTGTGGCTTCAGCTCTTTTGCGTGTGGCTTCAGCTCTCCTCTGCTTCTGGCCTCAAAATCCCACCCTCGTCGCCAATGTTAAGTGGGGTGAATGAGGACGCAGCAAGCCAGAGTAGTAAGTGACAACAGCTCTTTATTATAGGGTGAGACTCCAGCAACTGACCTGGGGAGCCAGCTCCCTTTATATACCTTGCAGCTGTGGTGGTCAGCCAATCAGCTGAGGGTCAGTTAATTCGAACTTCCCGCCAAACAAACCTATTTACATAACAATATCACTACTAAATCTGTACCCGAGGTGGTTTTCTTTAGCATTCAGTATTATGGAAATTGGTGCAACACATATGAAGAGCATCAGGCTGTGGAAAGCTGCTGAAAGGATTATGAGGCCTTCATGAACTATTCAGCAGTGTGCTTTTTCTTGGCATATACAGAACATTGGAACAAGTGGTAGTCAGCTTAAGTAGGGTTGTTTATTTTAAAGCTTTCAACAATTAGTTTTGTATACAAGTTTATATATTTAGGGCCATTTTATTGCCATTGGGGTGTGATATTTCATCAGCGCTTTAGCAAGATTGAACTGATATATATTTGGGAAAAACAAATGAAGCCAAGTGAGGTTTGCTCATCAATTTATGTTTATTTATTTATTTAAAATATTTATATCACTGCCTATCTTGGTGGATAATTTGGGGGAGCAAGCAATTTAAAATGTAAATAACACAAGCAACAAACAATGCTATGCAGTACAAAGTCCATACACTGAGCCCTCAAAACATATAAGCCAACATTCAAACTACTGTAAATTTTCCAAACATCCTGGCCCAAGAATTTTGGGGGAAAGTATTTCAGACATAATGGAAAACCAACAGTCTTGGAGCCATTCAGATCTTGGCAAGAAAATTGTTCCGTGCTTCAGCTTTATTGTATTACAACATCACAGGAAAATATAGCAAACATCCTTATACTTTCTAGGTAACTAGGAAAAGTTTTTTTAAGATAGCAAGTAAAACTGTCTGACTTCAAATGCTGCATTCAAGGCTGCATGAAAACACCAGGCCTATATCTCTGCAAAAGATGCAAACTTCCAACAAAATGGGTGTTTAGGGAGTGCAATCATCCACAAAAGACAATTGAATAAAATACTCCTATATTCAGACATTACTGTATATAAATTTGAAGTTCCCCAAAATTTCACTAGGGAATTTAGACAATATCAACTATTCAATTTTTATGGGTTCCATGATCGGCTTTATTTTATGTTTTTGTTTGGAATTCAAGAGGCTGCCACAGTCTTCGTTTGAACATTTATTTGGGAACAGAGGTATGTTTTTACTTAGGTGAATTGGCAAGTAATTGGTAATCCTCTTAGGGGGTGTATACCATTCTTATATTAAATATATAACTCCTACTGTGTGAAAGATGTTTCTCCAGCTGAATACAGTCTGAAGATTTTCCTTCTCTTATCTTCACCCCAACCAACCAGTCATATTGAGTAGTATCTGCTGAATAGCACTTTTCTCCCTACTGCTTTTGGGCCCTAAGATAATTTGACTATTTCAAGGAGTGTTTGCTGACGTACACTTTGATCATAACTCTGCTTGAAGCCATCTTTAAATTTTACTGTCTCCTCACAGCATAGGATCCAGCTTACCTCCGTCACACAGCTACAATCTTCAGACTGCCCAGCAGGGTTCTCTTAGATAGGGAGAATTGCTTTGGTTTCAAATTCTGCTTCAACTAATAACCAACCATCTCCCACTGACCTCTTTCTATTCAATTTTTTAAACCATTAACTTGAATAAGTTTCTCTCCCATAGTAACCGTAACTAAGGTAGCAGGATCTGAGTTTAAACCATCATATAGTAACAAAGAAGGCCTCTGGACCTCTTGGTTACATTATACTAACCTCATACAGGGGTTATTCACATAACATAAACACTACAAAATAAAAGCAAACAAATACTTTTCTTTTCACAAGGGGCATTTTCCTGGAAGATTTATAACAGAGTCTGCTGGTTAAACTTTTGGCAGGTCAGAAAAGAGTGATAAGCAAGAATATTGTAGTAGAACTTTAAACAGTTCACCTTTAATAAGTTCTTTGAAAAAATAACCTTCCAGGTTATCAAGGAACAAGTGGCTTTTGTAGATGCTTTGAGAGAGAGCATGTATGACAAGGACCAGATATTCTGTTACACATAGCATTATCCCAAGTGAAAATCCCCATCTCAACTAATGAGTTGAGGACAAATAATCTGCTTGAACCAAGTTTATTGGACTTTGTGGGAAACAGAATACAACAGGGGGAAGGGCAAAAGCTTATATAGAGCTTGTTTACATGAAGATTTTTTCTTTTCCAACAAATAGTCTCTGAGTTTACTGTTTCAAGCCCTTAGCAATCTTTTATTTTTAAGCATTAAAACATGCCCAAATCCATTTTGTTAGGCCAAGCCATTTTGGGAGTAATGTTCTCGTTCACAAGCAATACTAAAGTGGGCCACTGTCTCAACACACTTCCATTGATCAACCTGCCCATTAAAAAGAGAAAATATCAATCAAAGTTATAGCAAACAGAGCTACAGGGTGGGGAAAAAAAGGAGTAACCCAGTACTCAATAGTATGGGACACAAGAGGACTATGGCTCTCTAAAACATGTAATGGCATATTGTAATTAGGGCGGTGTTCACTGCTCTGTCTTCAGACTTATATGATAGATATGTTGCTATTATGTTAAGAAAGTTGGAGTCCAAATTAATATAATATGACTTCCATCTCAATTTTAATCTTGTACAGAAAGAAGTTGGCTATTTTGTTCTACCAGATCTTGTCAGTGTCATGAATGGCAGTTTGCTTTATAAATTATTTCAGTCTTTATGTGAATCTCTCCTATAATGTGCATCTTCCCTGGCTTTTCCCATTCTAATGGATTCTCAAAGGTCAAGAAATTATTCCCTTAGGCCAGAGGTCTTCAAACTTGGCAGCTTTAAGACTTGTGGACTTCAGCATAGCTGGCTGGAGAATTCTGGGAGTTGAAGTCCACAAGTCTTAAAGCTCCAAGTTTGGGGACTCCCGCCTTAGGCTATTTGAGACAAAGAATTGTCAGTAACTAGATTGATTAAATTATGGAAGGTGTGTAAAGAAAGTACCAATGGTAGCAGGTACATCCTCCACTACTTCTAATGCTCAAGAATCTCACCAAATAAAATCTATATGCATTCAAAAATAAGAATTAAAATGAAAGTTCTCATCCAGGAAACATATATGTTAGAATACTGATGAAAGCCAGCATTTTTAAGTGTAATTAAAGTCTTCCCTAAAGAGGCTGTTCAAGTTTTTTTCCCTTGACAAGTTTCCCTGCACAAGGTTTTCTGCTCCAGAGTATTAGAAATAGAAGGAAAATCTCAACCACCCAAGGCTTTTCATCGCAGAGAGCAGCAATGCACTCAGCCAGGGCTTTCTGTACACATTTCAGATTTATGACCTCTGATTTATGACTGCCGGAATCTCTAGTATTAGTCATAATGCTCCCTCCAAAAAAGACAGCAAGGTTATTCTTGTTGAGTAAAAAATATCTAACATTAGATTATCTACCCCATCTCCCTATCAACTACTCTTATTCTTTCTGATATACTGTGAAGCTGAAGAAACCTAAATTCTTACAGCATCACAATGTGTCCTTCATCTATTAGAAGTAACTGGCAGAGGTTTTTAATGAAAAAAAATGCAAAAATATTCTTCTATATCTCTAGCCTGTCATTGGGGACGTCAGCTGGGACAAGAGGTACCAAAAAAAGTAAAGATAGAGCAATCAAAGTGATGTCCCTTTTTAACATACATAGAATACATGTAAAATAGAAGCATGCTTTCAACTGCATGACTGGGACTATCATCTTTATTTTTTCACACATAGAGAGAGAGGGGGGAGGGAGGGAGGAAAAGAGAGAGAGAGAGAAAGAAAGAGAGAGAGAGAGAGAGAGAGAGAGAGAAAGAGAGAGAGAGAGAGAGAACTGTTTTGGGCACCAGTGTATTCAGAACTGGACAGAATAATTGCTCTCTTGAGAACCATTAAGAGCTGGATTTTATATTTTATATCCCACTTTGTTTCTTCATATCAGCAACCTTTGAATAGGAAATAAGAACAGGCTAAAACAATGTTAATACCAGTGAAATTTTTATTATCTGTATTCTTATTCTGTATTCTTTTCTATTTTTAAGTATTGTATTCTTCCATGGAGATTATTACCAAGCACAACAAAAAGCTTGAATATCATTCATTTCTTTATTTACTTTCTTCTTTAGGAGCTTTAAATATATCAGCTTTTCGGTCTCTTAAGGCTTCATCTACTTTTCTCAGTTGTGAACTGTTTACCAAAATTCCATTATTTTTATTTAGCAAGACATGGTGCTCTTCAAAATTGGCTTTCCAACAAATACAAGGGTATATTGTTTAGCCAGTTTGTTATTCTAAGGTTAAAAAAAAAATCTGACATAAACAAGCAACTGAATGAGATAGACAATCACATTTTAATCTCGAACACCGGAATATATTTACAAAAAGCTGAAGAGGGAGATAAAGAAAAAATAAAAAAGTAAAATATTATTGGAGCACCACTTTAGAATTGCTATGCTGTTAGTCCTGGAAAGTGCAAAGAGACATGTATCTACATGAACTAAAAGGTAATGCAATGAATATTTAGACCTATGTCCATGAATAAAATATAAATGCCATATTCTGGGTGCAATTCTGCACATTGGTGTTTATCTGGAGCAAATTACAGCTCCGACTGCCCTCCAATTTCCCTTAATATGCTATATCATTTAATAACCATGGGAAAAAAAAGATTCTTAAATTAATTTTATACATTTTCTTTCTACATTTCTGCTTTACAGTGCCATCCTCTGAAGCAATGGAATGGAAAACAATTTTATGTCTCCATTTATGGAACAACAAATGACATTTATTTATTATTTCTTGCACAGTTCTAAGACCTGGCTCTGAAGGTTTAAACAAGCAGAGTGAAACATGGGTGTATATTATGTGTTACAGCATATTTCAATGTAAGCCAACCCTTCCTCAGAGATTTGCCACATCCAGAACATAGAAGAAAATAAAAAGGATTTCTTTTGTTTCTCAGATGCTCCAGCAAATCAGAAATGTACTTTAATAAATAAAAAATAAGTCTAGTGGCAGCCCATTATGATGTGTGCAAACATGACTTTTTAATTAATTTTATATTCTCTTTTTATAAGTCATCAAACATTTGAGATTGGTTCTAAATTTTGCAGGTAAATGGTACCCAGTGTACTTCTGAAAGAATTCCATTGATACTAGGTTTCACAAAAGTCAGGCCACTAGTAGTGAGTCATTACGGTTCACTCCTAGTGCGTTTTGAGGGTCGTAGTTTCCAGGTTTTGTATCGGTGAAATTTTGCAGGCAACGGCAAGGTCAGAGACTTTTACATCTATGCAATAATTATATGTGACGAAAGGCAGAATTAATACGCAAAACTAGCATTAAATATGTTGTTGATTTGTTTCTGGTTCTGTTTATCTGGTTGTCAACAAAAAAAAAAATCTGCTTTTCACACATTTAATTCTGCTCAGGCAGAACAGTATGGCTTGAATGAGCAATTTTGGGGTCCCTATCTGTCTGACGACCCATAATTTTTATTGCAGGAGAATGTGTGCATGCATGTTTATTCACACACGTGTGTGTATGTGTGTTTGTGTGTATAATCAGATTATCAGATTACCATTGGCAAATGTCCCAAACTCTGGCTGAAGTGCAGTGCTTGTGGTTTCTCAGCAGCTTATGCTAAGCCTGCACCATGGAAATAATCTTTTAAAACCCAGGAAACAAATCAACCGCAATAAGGATATAAGTCACTGTCATTAAGGAATGATTAGGCTAAACATTTTTATATACTCTCTAGCCCAGTTTCATGTTGTAGATGATTTTAGATGTGGGGGAGAAGCACTATTATTATTTTTTCTTTTGTAATTGCTTAACTCTATGATACCAAATACAAATATCGAGCAGTGACAATTCAATTAAGCTATTTTATTAATTTGGGAATAATATACACACACACACATATAACGTTACCTGGGCATAATGGTAATAATAACAACTGTGTTTTTGTTGTAGTTATAATAAATATCCAAAATACATTGTTTTGGCTGGATATTCATGTCCTATACCTAGGAACCAAGTAAATTCATATTCATTTATGATCGTAAGTTTTATGTGCCTAGTGTTATTTTGGAATTACTTGTGGTTTATAAGCAAGTCCTTATATTTCAGCATTTGGTGCATTATGTTTTTCCAGTGACAATATATTAATGAAAAAAGTAGTTTTCCCTATTTCTTAATATTTCTGAATGAAATGGGAAGTAGCAACATTTAATGCAAGGGCCTAACCTCATGACAGGGCAGATGAGGTAGATCTGCAGACGTGCGCATGCTTCTGAAGTGGGGAAAAACCAGTAGCAATAAATCGTGGGACAGCACGAATTTTGTCTCCCAGTCTGACATGTGCACATACATACATGTGCTTAAATGAATCCAGCTCTACAGCTTAGGTTTGTACCTTCTGTAGCTGGAGAATTTTTAATTTATGGAATTTGTTGTTGAGTCTTGATAGCCTTCTTCTTCTCTGACATTTAAAAGACTAATATTTATTAAATGCCCCATCTTTGGATATTGCTAAAGCATTTGATATTAGTGAAAAACATATCCCAAGTCAGCACTGACCTCAAGTGTAAGAGAGAAGCAGCTGGTCTAGCTACAGTAAGTCATAGAAAAAGTACCAGGGAAGCATTACTGCTATTATGTGGCATAATTCTTGCTACCTGCACATAAAATGCTCTTCTGTCTAAGCATATGTTTTTGCTCTCCTTCTATCCCTCTCCCTCTCCCAAGCTCATGAATAATTCAGAGGTTGATAAATATGCAATTTTTAAAAGTGCAAGCACCGCAGCACATAAAAAAACCCTGTGATTTTCACATACACAACCTGATCTGTGCTTAAAGATGATGATTTTCCAAAATTGTCCAATTTTTTTTAAAAAGGACCTATCTAATTTCATTTCTCTGTACCTATATAAATATCTACATATGCAGCTGCCTTTTCAGTAGCATACACACATACAGAAATATGCTGTGTTTCCTTTCTTTTTTTTTCTTTTCATAAATTGTGAATTGCATGGATAAGAATATAATGCAAAATACTTTTAAACCAAAGTTTTAGTTTATTGTAGATAAATATATCTTTGCTACAACCAGTTTGTA
The DNA here is from genome assembly GCA_022577455.1 of Arizona elegans. Lineage (NCBI taxonomy): Eukaryota > Metazoa > Chordata > Lepidosauria > Squamata > Colubridae > Arizona > Arizona elegans. The sequence goes on along the minus strand of JAKOOJ010000002.1, from coordinate 28,304,751 downwards.
AGTCATTCAGTAAGCAAAATACTATGTGGTCTTATTTTTATTGAGCTTCTTTTAATAACTACTCTTAATTTAATGTCCCTTGAATTTTCTGGCAGAATCTGCAAGTCTGTGACTTTGCCTTTAGACTCTACAAGTTACCCATAAAAGCAATATCAGAGAAAAAGAAAAGGCAGAGAGCTTCCATCTTGTACACTAATTGCTTGATTGAAATCCTGAAACAAAATGGTGGTGCTTAGATGAAATACAGAAGAATGAAAGATTTAAAGAATATTGACATAAAACCAGCATAAATCTGATGCAATTTAGAGAACAATCAGTGTGAATATCAATGCTCTGAACAGTCAGAGATATCATACTGCTCTTTTAGCTTGGAACAGCTAAACATAAAAATTATTTCTGTCTGTGAAGGGTAATCTTTTGGCTAAATCCTTCAATTGGAAACACCATGGGTAAGAAATAGACCACAGCATTTAATTTGGACTGGCTAGTTGGATGCCTATATATTTTTTTTAATAATTTCAAATTTAATTAAATCATACTGCTGATGCCAGTTATCCCAACACCATAAAGCATGATTAATTGCATGCTTCAAGAGTTTTGAGTAAAGCAGTCTCTAATAGATTATAAACAAGAGCCTACTTGTATCTCACTATTGAAACAGGGGTCCTATCTAGAATTACAGGATCCTGCACCAAAATTAAATGCGCTGATGCAGTATCTACATGCAAGGCAATTTTAAGCAATTTTTGCCTTCCACCAGGCATCTCCAGATTTGACTTGGTCTCTTGCAAAAGAACGTTTTACTATTTGCATGGTGATCAGATGGAATGGCTTACCCTGATATACAAACAAGATCAGACACACTATAAAACTGGGAGTGTCCTGTCACAGTAAAGCAGCTGGATTCTTATACATCCTTCTTTGCTTTCATTGTATTTCAATTCAGATCAGGAGCAGGACAAAGGGCTTGACAGACCTAAGCATGGATTGTCACCTTGATTTGTCCAGACTAACAGAGATGCAGAAATGAATTATATGAATTGTCGAAGAGCAAATAAGCTTAAACATAACATTTTCCAAAATTATGTTGAGAAGCAATGGGAAGCTACCAAAGAATTTGTTGGGGCAGCTTCACAAAATAATCTAAATTGACACATCATATATGATTTGTATTATAATAACAACCACCTATATTGTGCTTCATTTTCAGGTTGATTTCTTCTAGAATGTATTTAACTGCAGCTGTTTTTTTCAAGTGTCAACTCTTCACAGAGAACTCTGAGCATGAGGTCTTAAACCTATTTGCAAACGAGCAGATGCACAAAGGCTTATGCCTAGGCCTAGGGATATACTAAATGATATGCCTGCATTATCTGATTTCTGGATTATTTTTTCCTCAAACTGTAGATTTGTGCAGATTGCACAACCATACGTAAACTCCAGACACGTGATTCAAATATGGAAACCTATTTCTATGCAGGAATAGTAATTTATGGATTTTAGTGCATGTCTCCTACTGTGCATGAAAAGCCTAGGTAAGCTGCCAAGAATCTTTCTGTCTACAGTGGGATAGAAATATGTTGAACAAATAAATAATAATAAAAATAAAAATCAGCTTGTTTACATAGCATGTGATAAAGCACATAAGGATCCTTGAGCTAAATGTGTGGTTGGTATTATCGACTTTGGATTATTCAATGGATTGTTTACTGGTAATGAAAACAAAAGTGATGCCTAGAATGAATTCTCTTCCTTTGTGTCCCAACCAGCTATTAGAAGCAACCGTGCTAAGCAGCTGTTCACTGGTGCATATTCAGCTTAGGGGCATTGTTTGTGCAATTCCTAGTACTAGACATGGACCGGAGGGAAAGGAGGGGAGGAAAGGCAGATATTGTTGCTACTGCTGCTGCCCTGCTGTTGATCCAGAGGAATTATAATTGATCTAGAGGAGCAATTTGTGTAGCAAAACCAGTATCTTTCACAAAATGCACTTATTACTTTTGGGCCCTGAGGTTTTGCAAAACATATAGTACTTGCAAGCAACTCCCAGTTCATTGGTAAAGTGATATTCTCTCCCCCCTCCAAATAGTGTTATCCACATTGTGTCAATATATATTCCTAGCATATTTAAAATGTTAACAACTGTTGGGTTTTTTTAAAAAAAAATAAGATGTCAAGTATAGTGCATAATATACAGCATTTCAAAAGAATGACTTTGAAAAGAAAGAAAGAAAATGAAAGAAAATTATTCAAAACCTGTTCTACTGACTCAACATTCTCTACAAAAGGAAATCTAACAACTTCAGAGTAGCAGATATTTTAAAGTGAATGTCAATTTTCCATTTTGGAGAACAACATTCTTGTAAAACACATTTGAAATATATAAGGTTTGGAATTATCTGCATATGCTGCATTTTCTTCTATAGTAAGTTCTTGGTGTCTTTTATGAATTGTTTTCTTTTATGAAAGAATAGCTCAAAGACTATTTAGGAACTCATTTCATGAGCATTCACACTAGTCTAGTCCACCTTTAAAAAAATGGGATTGCAGAAGAGTAGATAATTATTGAATGGCCGCATGGATTGTGCAAAATCATTCTGCCTTTCAGCTATGACAAATTCTTGTCGCAAGTATAAGAAACTAAATCAAGAATATAATATGTACATGCATACACATGCTGTGATTTGTGCATGTATGAGTGAGTGAAATACTATCTTATAAATGCTTAGTTTTGAATGAGAAATAGGGTTTCATGAAACCAATTGTCTGTTCACTATATAAAATATAGAATATGTTCTCCCATTTAAAATAGAGCTTTGTCCTTCAATATAGAAATAGTCACTTCTAAAGAAAATACTTTCGCAAATATTCTACTTATACTATAAGTCTTTATTTACAAGGAAAGGTTAGTAGAAGAGGCGCTGCTACACACTCCCGTAATGCAATCATTTCCAAGCATGCAGGTTTTTCAACAGCTATGGAAGATTAAGTATATGAAACATTTGTAGGAACTGAGAATTGAATTGTAATTAAATTGTAGAAGCTTACATATACATTTAGTTCACTGATGCCATGTACATTTAATTCTGTTTACTGCATTTAACCTATACCAAAATGCTATGTGCTTCCCCTTAGGTTTCTAAAACATGCAAAATAGCACGAGAAAGAAAAATCAAAGCTTACCCAGAATATATGGTACGGCTAACGTGCATCCATCAAAGAGCTACATATTCATGTTGAAGGCTTCAGCCCAAACAAAAGATGCCTCTCCTGACTACATTTGTTGCTTAACGTTTTGTTTTGTTTTTATTTTTAATGAAAGAAACATCCGTGTTATTTTTACAACAAAATTTGGTCAAAAAGGAACCTAAAAAGACCAGAAAAATAATTCCTTGTCCATAGAGGAAAATTATACAAATTTCTCTTTCCTGAGATTTCTAGGCAGCCAACCATAATAACTCTTTGACAGTTCACCTGACTGCAGCAGAAATGGGGGAATGTGATGTGATGGTTATGGTGGATGACAGAAAGGGGCCATTTGAAATGCTACTATGCTGTTTATATGGGAAGATTTCAGCAGGTTTCAGCTTTTCCTAGTTAGACAATCTCCATTTGGGGAGGATTTCTCTAATTGCACATGTCTTGCAAATAATAAACAAAGCAGAAAAGTTGCATTATTTTGTCAGATTGCAACACTTGGGGTTGAATGAACGGAATTTCTAATTGACTTTGACAGTCTCATCTCAATACAAGTCAAACAAAAGGCTTGCCTGTAAGTCCTCATTACAAAACTTGGGAGTTGTGTTTCCTTCTGTGTTATGATTTTCCTCAGACATTTCTGTAACTTTAAGGTTGAACTTTATCCATTCGTTGCGTAGAATTGTAGCACATGAACCACATACAAGATTCTGATGAAAATAGTGTAGCAAAGTACAGGGTAATCTTTAAGACAATTTCACCTAAACACAAAAATAAATATATTTAAATTCCATAAGACAACATCTAAACCTGACTCATTTTCTTTATCCTAATTGGTTTGGGTAAAGCCTGTGGGATTCTGGGTAAATGGAATAACTTCTCAACTGACCGAGGATTTGCAGGACCAAATATTTGTCTATTAATAGACGAAATGACCTTAGCTTAGTTTTGGGGATGCTAATTTCTATTCAGCACTGGATAGAATATTTAAACCAGAATGCTTATATGCTCTTAACATTGTTTTTTAAAAATAATTTTAAAAATAACAATAAAATCTGAGTAAACAAGTGAGTGAGTATTAATGGCAGGAAAGAAGAATGTATTTTACATTATTTCACAAAGGACAAGAATGCTGATTTTTATATGCTGCCAAATCCTATGGAACTGGATATATATATATATTTTCTTACTTCTTCATAGGGTTTATGTGTGTTTTTCTTCTAGCCAGGTTTTCCCTACGTAGCCAAGGTTTTTTCGTACTGAGCTGGAGCTACAAAAAAAACCTTGGCTACGTAGGGAAAACCTGGCTAGAAGAAAAACACACACACACACACACACACACACACACACACACACACACACACACATATATATATATATATATATATATATATATATATATATATATATATATATATATATATATATATAAAATACTATATAGATACTATACTCTAAATAGATCCATAATCACTCCTTCATTAATCCATTCACTAGTCTGGGTAAAGAAAAATAAAATAGGAGACTCAGGGTGCATACAAACAAACCCTTAAACATGACAATTTATTTTTTACAGGCAGCATATTCACATGAAGCAGAACGACAAGATGTTTGAGTATGATGGAATCTCATCACAATAGTGGAATAAAAAGTGCTGTATTCTGAAAATAACAAACACATAACGGTATAAAAACTATTATATAAATATCCTGTTTCGCTCAAAATAAGACATCCCCTGATAATAAGCCCAATTGGCTTTTGAGCGCATGGCAATAAGGCCAAGAGCTTATTTCAGGGTTAAAAAAAATATAAGACAGGGTCTTATTTTCGGAGAAAGACGGTAACACAGAGACACATTTACATGCATAATTGCTTCAGGTTCGTGGCTATATCTCCTATTTGGAAGGATGCAGACAACAGATTGCAAGTTAGCTTCTGGACTGGACCTCCTAAAATAGCATGTCTATTGAATAGAGATGCTATTGTATAAAACTGGTCTTTGGTTGCTTTCTGGCCAAAATGTGCCACGAGTGATTGGTGCTGCCCTTACCGATAGCAAGGAGTGCTGCCTTTGATTGTTTGTTTTTAACAAATTTATATATGACTGTGTAGTAAAAGAAGCATGTGGCATCCTTTGACCAGATAAGTAGGTATGATTGACCATCATGGCATATGGAAGATTGAGTGATAGGGTTGTAAGAGAAATAAATGCTAAAAAGTAAGAATTAGCAAATGAAAAATAAGAAAGAAAAATAATTATATTGTGTATTTATGGAAGTAAGAGAAAGGGGAAATGTTTAATAGACCTGAATGAAACTGGCCTGGTCTTCTGGTCAGTAAAGCTTGAATATTGACAGGGAACTAAAGGTCAAACAAAATTTTTAATGAAAATGTTAAATATATATCAGCAAGCATGAATTGGTGTTTATTGTTCTGGCCTATAAATAGGAATTTATAGGTTGATATAGTTGCATGTTGATCTCCAGTGAGGATAATAATGAAGTACTGGGGGGGAGATGGGAAAATTATGTAACATTTTGTATGAATGGGATTTGGAAGGTGTGGGGGGTGTAGAATTATTTTGATTGATTAATTATGTGCCATCGGGTCTTTTTATATATATATCTAGTGACCTCATAGATAGATTTTTCTCCCTGATGATCTGTCTCTAACCTGGATTTTCAAGTCTTTCAATGAAGTACTTATTGCCATTGTAACTGAGTTCATCCACCTTGCTGGGAGATGTACTCTTCTCTTTTTGTCCACCTTTTCCAACACTAGAGCCTTCTCCAGAGAGCTGTGTCTTTGCATAATAGTACACATAATTTAAAGAATTGAAAAAATAAGAAAAGAGTATACTGATTTACATGTGAAATCTATTTGTTTTGAATGTGTGCTTTAAATTTAGGTCTATTATATATATATATATATATATATATATATATATATATATATATATATATATATATATATATATATATATATATATATGTAGGTCTTTGGTTATTCGGGTTTTCTCCCGCATAAAATTGGAAGTGTCTCGGTGACGTTTCGACGAAGTCTCATTCGTCATCTTCAGGCTGGTGTTTTCGAAGCCGAAACGTCGAAACGTCACCAAGTGCACTTCCAATTTTATGCGGGAGAAAACCCGAATAACCAAAGACCTACATACAAACACCTGCGAAAACCTCAGAAAATATATGTATGTATGTATGTATGTATGTATGTATGTATGTATGTATGTATTTGTTTTCGTAGATTTTCACGGGTACAGGTATGCAAGTCTTGGTGTATTCAGGTCTTCTCCCGTGTAAGATTGAGAGCACTTAGGTAACATTTTATTTATATATATATATAAATAAAATTTATATTTGCTGACATTCACGACAAACCATTTTATACCAAATTTTTTATTTTTCTTTATCAGCAAAATATAAGTTTGGTATAAAATGGTTTGTCGTGAATGCAACTGCTTGAGGGCTCCTGGATTGGAGCTGAAAGGTGAAAGGGATGCAGGTAGACCAGGTGTCTCGATAGAAAACACTTAATCTCTCCCCTGGTTCAAGCTGATGAAGGGAGAGAACTTGTGGCTCAGAGGTTAATACAACTGCTTAACATGCAGGCAGCCCAAGTTCGAATTCAAGTAAGGAATGGCTAGCTGATGAGAGCTAAATAGCTTGAAATAGATCTATACTAGTCTCCCTTTATTTCTTTATCAGCAAAATATAAATTTGGTATAAAATGTTTTGGTTTGTCGTGAATGCGACTGCTTGAGAGCTCCTGGATTGGAGCTGAAAGGCAAAAGGGAAGCAGTACGTTCCCTCCCGCATGCTGGGGTAGATCAGGTGTCTCAATAGAAAACAACCAATATATATATATATATATATACATATACATATCTTTGGTTATTCGGGTTTTCTCCTGCGTAAAATTGGAGGTGTCTTGGCAACGTTTCAACGAAGTCTCATTCGTCATCTTCAGGCTGGTGTCCTCGGCTTTGTGCTTCATGTGTTCTGATTGGTTGGGGGTTTGGCTGTGCTCTGATTGGATGGGGGGTTGGCTGTGCTCTGATTGGATGGGTGTGTGTTCTGTTTAGGTGGGGGCTTGGTTGTGCTTGGGTTAGTCTGAGTAGCAGGGGGATTTGAGCTGGTGAGCTGTGTTGCTGTTGTTTGGCTTCGTGTTCGTGGCCATGCCACCTCTTCATGGTGGGTGTCAGTCTGCTTTATGTATGGATTGGAGGGGTTTAAAGTGGCTAATGATGCAGCTGTGATTTGGCTTCTGGTCCGTGGTCGTGCCTCATCATCAGTGTGGGTTTGAGTCTGCTTTCTGCATGGATGTGTGGTGGTTACATCATGTGTGGCTCTCGTGAGTGTGGGTCTGGTGTCATTCTTTGTGTTAGGGACTTGTTTGTCAATAAGGGCGGGTTTCCAAATGGCTGGTAGGTGGGAGGTATCATCTCGTTTATTCATGCTGTGTGGATGTTTTTCTATCTTGATGGCTTCTCTGATTATTCTGTTGTTAAAGTGTTCAGTTTTGGCGATAGTTCTGGTCTTTTTAAAGTCAATATCATGTCCTGTGGCTTTGAGGTGTTGGACCAGGGAAGAAGTTGGTTCCTCTTTTCTGACTGAGTTCCTGTGTTCTTCAATGCGTGCACTTATTCTTCTGTTGGTTTGTCTGATGTATGTGGTGGGGCAGGCGGTGAATGGGATTTCATATACTCCTTGATTTTCTAACTCAATTTTGTCTTTGGGGTTTCTTAGGATGGTGGATATTTTTCGGTTTGTGCAGAATGCTGTCTTGATGTTGTGTTTGTGGAAGATCTTGCTGATTCTGTCTGTGGTGCCTTTTATGTATGGGAGGAAGACTTTGCCGTTTTCTTGTTCTCTGTCTTGGATTTTAGTGGGGTTTCTGTTTGGATTAGCTTGGTAATCTTATTTCTTTGGAATCCATTGGATGTTAGTACGTTAGAGTGTGTAGTTCGATTTTTAGGTGTTGTTCATCAGCTAAGCGTTTTGTTCTGAAGATGAGTGTCTTGGCTATGGAGTTGATCTGTGCTGGGTGATGGTGGTGTGAGAGTGCGTGCAGATAGCGGTTTGTGTGTGTTTTCTTCTGGTAGATGATGTGTCCTAGGGAGCCGTTGGATTTTTTGTAGACTAAGACATCTAGGAAGGGAAGTTGGTTGTTCGCTTCTGTTTCCATGGTGAACTGTATTTTGGGGTGTAGGCTGTTGAGGTGTATGAGGAAGTTGTCCAGTTTTTCTTTCCCATGTGGCCAGATTATGAAGGTGTCGTCTACGTATCTGAGCCAGAGTTTGGGTTTGTGATCAGATTTTTCTAGAGCTTGGGTTTCAAAGTGTTCCATGTAGAGGTTAGCAATGACAGGTGAGAGGGGTGATCCCATGGCTGCTCCTTCTATTTGTTTGTATTTTTGTCCATTATAGATGAAGTATGTGTTGGATAGACAGTGGTTGGTCAGATCTAGGATGTGCTTGTGGGGGTTATATTTGTTTTGGATAGCTGTCAAGGCTATCAGAGCACAACCAACCCCCCATCCAATCAGAGCATAGCCAAACCCCCAACCAATCAGAACACACCTCCACCCAATCAGAACACAGCCAAGCTCCCACCCAATCAGTTCACACCCCCACTGGCAGTTAAAAGGAAGAAACAGCTGTGATCACGCACATTGCTCCTAGAAGCACGAAGCCAAAAACACCTGCCTGAAGATGACGAATGAGACTTCATCGAAACATTGCCAAGACACCTCCAATTTTACGCGGGAGAAAACCCGAATAACCAAAGACCTACATACAAACACCCGCAAAAACCTCAGAGAATGTATGTATGTATGTATGTATGTATGTATGTAATCTCAAGAATATATATAATCTCAAAATATACAGGAAGTCCCTACTTAATAATCACAATAGAGTTCAGCAATTTAGTCACTAATTGGAAAATCACATGACCTTACTTTGCCTTTGGTTGGTAAGTGAAATGATGCAATTACTAGGTGAGAAATCAAATGACCATGATTTAAGAATTTCAGTTTTCCTTCTATATTGTATCATGTTAACTCTACTTATTGTAAATGAAAATGTGCTGGTTGCAAAATGCACAAATGGTGATCAAATGACTGAGAAACTCTGCAACAGAAGCAATGCTTCTTAGTCAATTGATGTATGTGTGTTGGTTGTGAAGCACACAAAAGGCAACCACGTGATTGTGGGATGCTGCAATGGTTGTAAATGGAAGGATTGTTTGTGAAGTTATTTTTTTTAGCACCTTTGTAACTTCAAACAGTCCCTGCATGAAGAAGACAGTAATTGAGGACTGCTTATAAATAAATTGATTGATTGCTTAAAACAAGAGTTAGTAAAGGGTATAAGAGTGGTTCTCCAGAAAAAGAGAATGTTACAACAAAAGTAGGTAACATTAAAAGAGGCGGATGGCAATATATTGAAAGTGTGGCTAAACAAGGATTTCCTGCAGAGTAAAAAATAATGAAACTGAAATTAGAAGATGTTAGAAGAAGTATTTCAGAGACTTGCATGGATATGATAATAATAGGCTGAAGAGTGGTAATGAAACAAACACTATATGATGGTGCCAGGAAATAAAAAGATGTCAAGGAAGTTAAAAATACTGTGAGAATATCGAAAAAATAGTAAGGTTTCAGAGCTAGATGATATAACTGGAAAAGCATTAATTTATGGATATGGTTTGTTCTGGAAGTAACTTTTAATTTGTTTAGCACATGTGTGAAGAATACATTGAATTATACATTGTTATACATTGAATTATAAAACAAAAAATTGAAAGAAGGGTAAATGGGTTGAGAGGAAGGAGAAGACCAAGAAAGTCTTGAATGCTTTTATCATTGGTTGGGTAAAACCTCAAAAAGGGAGTGGTGAAAAATTTAAAGAATAAAAAGGTGTGTGTGTGTGTGTGTGTGTTTGTGTGTGTGTCACTCTGTGTGTGTGTGTGTGTGTGTGTGTATTGACATAGAGAAATTAAGTATCGCAAGGGAAGAAATATATGGAAAGTTATACTGAATGATACTGGTGTGTAGCATTAATTCTGTTTATTTTTCTTTTTTCTTATCTGAAGCCTTTATTTTTGAGATTCACTTTCTTTTCTAAGCTCTGCATAATGTTTTTTATCCCAAGAGGGAAGAGTTTGATGTATGTATGTATGTATGTCACTCCTTGAGCTTATTTCCATTTGAAAGATAGTCTTGTATGCTGAAATGTGACTTTGCTGGATCAAGGACTCAAAATGGACAACGAACAGAATTCTGAAGAACTAATGTGAAAATGATGCAACACTATCAACTTTAAAAGATGGTCTTTTCAAAATAACATCTTAAACAAGATAAACAAGGTATCTGCATTCTAGGAATAAAATGTTATTAGTCTAGTTTCTACCAATGAGAGATAACATGCATCTCTAGATTATTTCATATTATTTAAAGCAAATCTTCATATAAATTGTGCCCAAAATTGCCCTTGTAGAAGTTTATATATTGAGCTTCTCAGTTTGCAATATTACAAAACTGATTTTTTTTTAAGGGAAAATCTTTTCATGCCTAGCATTTTATCACACATGGGCTTATGCAGTTAGTTTATAGAAATATTGTTCTCCAAGTTTATGCTGTTAAATTAAGAAAATATGTTTGGAACCAGTTTTTCCTTGAACAATTTTTATTTCTCCACAAATATTTTGAAGTGTTGTTTTCAATATTGATTTTTAGTTTAGCATTTTTAGAAAGTTAAGCTCTTTAAGCATTTTGAGAAATAATTAATTGCTTAGAACATATCTGATATGTTCCATAAAATGATACATGTTAGTTTCTAAAGAGAAGCCAGTTTGATGTAGTGGTTACAGACATACTGTAAGTCAAAACCGAATAATGGCAGGATTTGGGGTTAGAATGAAATAGTGAGGCTTTTGATAGTTTTGGTGAGAAACGGATCCTAATTTGGCCTTGTTTTCTTGTGTTGGTACTGGCTATCTCCCTTAGCATTTGACCAACAAATCACCACAATCATGGTTTATATTTAAGACTACTTAGTTCAAGGTCCCTAGAGATCCACGTAGGCATTTTAAACTGCTTGATTTGGATGTCAGAAATAATCCCATCTTTTAAAGACTAAGTGTGATCCTTGTATAAAAATTCCATTATTTTAAGAAATAGCAAAATTATAAGAAAAACTTTATTTTACAAAGAAATTATCTGGGTTTCTTTAAATAATTGCCGAGACTTAGAAACATTGCAGTTTAATACGGTCTTGCTTTTCATTGTTAAAAATATTGATCTTTTGTAGTTTATGCTCTTATATTTCCAAAATTGTAATTTAACTTGGTTATATAAAAATAAAGGTAAGTTTAACACACACATATATAATGTGATTTAGAGGTTAATACATCTGCCTAAAATGCAGGCAAGCCCAGGTTCAAATCCCAGAAGGGTATAGCCCCCTGAGGGCTGTGTGCTCTCTCCACTAGTCTTCCCTCTATATACCAATGACTGGATCTCAAAAGATCCCTCTGTTACTGAAGTTTGCAGGTGATACAACAGTGATTGGTCTCATTGGAGGCAACAACGAATCTGCATACAGATGGGAGGTTGAACCTGTGGTGCAACTGGCACAATCTTGAACTAAACACACTCAAAACAGTAGAAATGGTGGTAGATTTTAGGACAAACCCTCCTATACTACCACCCGTTACAATACTAGACAACACAGTATCAAAAGTAGAGACCTTCAAGTTTTTAAGTTCTATAATATTTCAAGACTTAAAATGGACACCTAACATCAAAAATGTCATCAAAAAAGCACATGAAGAATGTTCTTTCTACACCAACTCAGAAAGCTCAAACTCCCCAAGGAGCTGCTGATTCAGTTCTACAGAGGAATTAGTGAGTTTGTCATCTGCACCTCTATAACTGTCTGGTTTGGCTCTGCAACTCAACAAGAGAGACACAGACTTCAGAGGATAATTAGAACTTCAGAAAAAACAATTGCTACCAACCTGCCTTCCGTTGAGGACCTGTATACTGCATGAGTCAAAAAGAGGGCTGTGAAAATATTTACAGACCCCTCACATTCTGAACATAAACTGTTTTAACTCCTACCCTCAAATGACGCTATAGAGCACTGCACACCAGAACAACTAAGCACAAAAACAGTTTTTCCCCAAATGCCATCACTATAATAATTCCCTCAACACTGTCAAACTATTTACTAAAACTGTATTACTATTATTCTTCTTATCCTTCCTATTACTTATTTCCTCCCACTTATGTCTATAACCTTGTTGCTTGTATCTCTATGGTTTATATTGTTTTATTTGTTTCCTAGTATGATTGATTGCTTATTTAGTAACCTCTAACTATCACTAAGTGTTGTATCTTATGATTCTTGATGAATGTATTTTTTTTCTTCTTATGTACACGGAGAGCATATGCACCAAAGACAAATTCATTGTGTGTCTAATAAATACATAAATAAATAAAATAAATAACTTTATTGTCATTGTACGTGTATACACAGTATACCCATACAACGAAATTCACTTAACACCCAAAGACCAGGTCCAACACACATAATAATCCCCAAACACACTCCCACCCACACACTAAGTGTCTAACCACACTTAGCCAATAAAGAATTCTATCCTATCCTATCCTATCCTATCCTATCCTATCCTATCCTATCCTATCCTATCTTACTCTACCCAATCCTATCCTATCCTATCCTATCCTATCCTATCCTATCCTATCCTATCCACACAGACAAACACACATACACACACGCATATATATATATATATATATATATATATATATATATATATATATATATATATATATATATATATATATATATTCATACAGTAATATGTACAACACAGTAAAATTGCAGCTGTGTCTTGTAGAACTAACACTTTCTTTTCAATCTCTTTCCATTTTGTTGAGATATTTTTAGTTTATGCCTATCAATCAATACAATCAATTTTCCTCTCATATTTTTGGTCCTTTCTGTTCTTCATGCCTCATTAAACACATCAACATGTTTGTTTTTAATTCACTAATTTAGACCCAGAGTCTCTTGCAAATGAATTGGATGTTGAAAGGGTGAGATTGGAATGATATATTTCAGCATTTTATACATTTCTAGCAGGACAAATTAAAAACACCTGGTTTGTTCTTGTCATCAATGACAGGGATTTCTTTGGACCTTTAGGATATTTCAAGACCTTTGCCTTCTTAGATTACACTATTTTAATGAAAGAGTTATCTATTAAAGCAGATAAACTTTAATAATGTTCATTTCAGATATTCAGAAGGAATGTTTGAAGAAGGCAGCAGGACAGAACATGTAAGACCAAAGACTTTCCTGGTGAGAAAAAATGTGAGTACTATGCCTTTATGGAAGTTCAAACGAAAGTATATATGCAATCAGGTGAAGTTCTTACACTCAATTTCCAAAGGATATCTAGGAAGCACCTATTAATGTTGGTACAGGAGATGCAAATAATAGACTTTCTCTACTAATAGTGCATGGACTTGAGGAACAAAGTTAACATGTTCTCCTGTCAGCATGGCATGGATGCAGCACAATTCTATTGTAACACTTTTCAACCCTGACTTAAAGTAACCCTAAAATATAGTGGACACTAAGCCTAAAATTTCTTTGGCAATGGGATTTTCCCTTGTACTTTACTGTGGTCCACAAATAATTCCAAATGAAAAGCTGTCACTGTTCCTTTCCTTTGAGAACACCTAAAATATATATCTGTGATGTCAAGGAAACCTAACCCTAACCCTAGTTTCATTTTCATTTGCAATGGGATTTTCCCATGGTTTTAAATGTGGTATAATGAGAAGTCTGAACATAAAGCTATCACTGTCATCTTCTTTAGAGAATCTCTAAGAATATATCCCAAACATTGGTTTTCAGCCCTGAAAGGACTAGTTTCCCTAAAATCTCATTGTCAATGAAAATGGGACTAGTTTCCCTAACAGGAAAACTAGTTCCATTTTCATTAACAATGAGATTTCCCTATGTATTTTTACTATAGTCCACAAAGAAATCCAACCGAAAAACTGTCACCATTGCTTTCCTTAGAAAACGTACTTGAATCTATCCCTGACATCAGTTTTTGGAAATTGATGGTGAAAGCCTTTTCTTGGGATGCCTTTGTGGACAATAGTAAAAACCTTGGAAAAATCCCATTGCCAATGAAAATTAAACTAGGATTAGAGTTAGGGTTAGTTCTCTTTAGAGTCAGAGCTGAAAACTTTAGAGTCAGGGAGAGTCTTGAAATTCTCTAAGGAAAATGAGGTCACAGCAATTAGTTCAGAATTTTTTATGGACCACATTCCCCTTGAAGTCAAGGCCAAAACTTATATTAGTGATAGATTTTTGAGGTTCTCTAATGAAAGAGAATTTAACAGTTTTCTTTTCAGACCTGTGTATGGACCACAGTAAAACCTAACTCTTATCCTAACTCTAACCTTAACCCTAACCCTCATCCTAGTTTCATTTTCAATAACAATGGGATTTTTCCATGCATTTTACTCTGGTCCATAAACAGATCTGAACATGAAACTGTCACTTTCACTTTCTTTAAAGAGTCTTTAGGAATCTATCCATGACTTTAGTTTTCATCCATGAATCCAATGGATCCTAACCCTAATCCTTGCTCTAAAGCTAGTTTCTTTTCATTCACAATGGAATTTCCCATGGGTTTTAGTGAGGTCCACAAAGTAGTCCAAAAGTAAAGCTTTCACAAGAATCTATCCCTTATATCAGTTTCCAGCCCTGAGTCCAAGAGACCTAACCCTAACCCTACTTTCACTTTCATTGGCAATGGGATTTTCCCATGTATTTTACTGTTGTCCACAAAGAAGTCCAAACAAAAAGCTGTCACTTTTGTTTCTCTTAGAAAACCTCTAAGAATTTAGTTTTCAGTCCTGACTCCAAGTAGACCTAACCCTAACCCTAACCCTAGTTTGATTTCTATTGGCAATGATTTTTCCCATGTATTTTACTGTGGTCCTTAAAGAAGTCCAAATGGAAGGCTGTCACCATCACTTTCTTTAAAAAAAGTTAATTAAAAATAATATTGACCATGTAATTTTTTCCATTTTCTGCTTCAAAGTAGACAGGTTTATAAAAAGAATGGGTTAATAAAGTACATTAATCTCACCCTCTTAAGGTGACCTTAGAAAAATAGATTATGATGAATCTGAGTATAATACAATGTTAGAGAATATGGCAGGTTTGCTTTGAAACAGCAAATTGAACACAAAAAAAGAATATGATGTGAAAGGTCAGTGTAAAATAAATACTAAGTGATCAAATTAAATGCTAATTCAGGTCAATTTTTTCTTTGTGAAAATATACACACAACAACAATCAGTTCCGATCTTTATGAAAGAGGTCATCAGTGGTAAATGTACAGGAGAACAGATCCTGTAGCATTGTATGCAGTGATGTCTGTTCATAATATATGGTACAGTTATAGAATCAGCATGTGAAGTAAAGAAAAATTACCCCGACAGACTTTTCATATAAGATACTTTTTTAATTGAACTACATTCCACACAGTATAGAATTAAGTACAGTATATTGGGTGTATATTGGGGTGAATTAAGTACAATACATTGGGGTTCCAATTCACTCCTGGAACATATATTTTTGAATGCTTAAAGTTTTAGGAACTTATCCTACATTTACAAGACCCAATTTGTGACCCAATTTGTAATGTTTAATATTGCAATTGCAAGGAAAGTGACTAGAGGATAAAGTCTGTCTATTAATATTTCTACTTCAGTGGATTATGTTACATTATCACAGTTACTGTATTTGTGTATAATCTTAGGTATCAGGTTTTATGGCTGATTCAATTGACGGGAAAGAAATACAATATAGATGGTTGAGATGCAATTGTTCTTTCCCACTGATTAACACACAAGTTAAATAAAGAATAGGAATATTTGGTCCATTCTATTCTGTACCTAGCATGACACATACCTTAAGAGAGTTTACTTCTTGAAGCATTTAAGCATTAGCTATTCTTATATTAGATATAATTTTACCAGTAACTACGTGTAATCCTCTCCAAAAAGAAAAAGTAATATTAATGACTACAGAGGATGAATGCAGACTTCATTAATAAGATTTAGTTACTGGAGCACATTTCTTTCACTTATGAAGAAGATGCTGCATTAGATAATAATCGGAAATGGTTCCTCTCAGCTGCCCTCTCCTACTCTCTGCTGGAAAGAAGGAAGGAAGGAAGGAAGGAAGGAAGGAAGGAAGGAAGGAAGGAAGGAAGGAAGGAAGAAAGGAAGGAAACAAGCAAGCCTTGGCTGATAAATACTGTTGAATTTCTTACATTTGTATTTTAATGATCTAGTCACCTTTGTTTACACAGAACAGGCTATATTGTACCAGAGATTCCATTTAACAGATTCTAATATGTTGAAAATCAGGTACCTATTATTTAGCTTCATCAGATATAAAGAGAGAGAGAGAGATAACCCTAATCTGTATTAAAACATCACAGGTTTTAATTTTAAGATTTGGTGATGCTTTTATGTTAATCAAATGCTTATCTGAAGCCCTATTTATATAAAAACATCACTACATCTTCAAGCTAAAACCTCTAAAAGTTTTGATATGGCGTCAGATTATTTCCAATAATTACAAAGCAAGATTACACATGGTGTTGCCTTTACAAATCATCCATTCAAAAAGCTTTAGTCAATCCAAGTGAATGGCTGTTATCATTTTGTTCTTCTCTGTTGTGTTAATGCCAGTAACTATAAGAGTATAATGTATAATGGCTCTAGTGGTTAGGATGCTGGGTTGGAGGTTAGCAAGCCCTTGTTAAGGATCCGAGAGCTTCCATGGGGTAAGCTCAGTGGTGGGATTCAGCCAGTTTGCACTACTTCGGGAGAACCGGTTGTTAACTTTCTGAGCAGTTTAGCAAACTGGTTGTCAGAAAATATCATTCTTCCAACAACCAGGGCAGAGAACTTGAATCCATCAATGGGTAAGCTTCCATACTTTGTACCAGCTCCTGCTGGGGATATGAAATGAGCCCCCAACTGGTGTCCCCAGGGCAACACTGATTTTTTTTTAAAAAAAAAAAAAACAGGGGTTAAAACATGAGTTTTAAAACAGTAATGAAACATTCCTATAAAGGAGAAAGTATGAAACAAATACCATATTTCCCCGAAAATAAGACCTGTCTTATATTTTTTTGAACCCCAAAATAAGCGCTTGGCCTTATTTTTAAGGAGGTCTTATTATTTTGGGGTGTGTGGAGCAAGACGGGGCTCCTCTTGCCATCTTACCTGATTTCCAGCTCTAACTCTAACCAGAGGAAATGGTGAGGACCTGCTGCGCATGTGGTTAAATATTTTCAGGGAGGGCTTATTTTCAGGGGAGGTCTTATTTTCAATGAAACAGAATATAATGCATAGATTTGCCATGATAACCATAACAAAACAATTATAATATTCAGAATACATTATCCCAGGGCTTGCTGAAAGTACCAACTTTTCACAACTGTATGAAAGCCCAACAGGTTTAGCAGCATGTGAACCTTGAGGAGGTGTAGTTCCACAGGACAGCATAACTATGAACAAGGTGCATGTTTAAGGCCCCAGAAAATGACAATGCTTTACAACCAGGACTGTAACATCCCAACTCTTCTAAATCATCTGATCACTCAGAAAAATGGAGGAGAAACAATCCCACAGGGAACCAGTTTAGAAGACTGGTTTTTAGAAGATTTTACATTATGATATTAAAATTATTTTCATTTACAGTCCAGAGACAATTAGCAATAGTTTGCTCATCCCAATCCCAGCAAACCGTTTTAGATTTGTGAAAGCTTCTTTATATTTTTCTTTCCTTTGCAGATTTAAGGTAGAACAATCAAGCCAGCAAAAACCATTATAATTTAGTGTAACTATCCTTAGAAAGTGAGTTTAGCCTTGAGAACAGTTGATTTAAAAAAAGGATCTGAAAGCATTCTAAATATTTGAAGATATCTGACATAAAGAGAAACGTTTATTCTCTACTTCTCAGAATGCAGGACATGGAGTTTGGTCTCAAGCTATAGGAAGACAGTCAATGGTTAAACCTTTTTTTAAAAAAAAAATCTTGATAGTTTTCACAGTAAACCAGTTTCCTAGAAAACCGTGGGTTTCTCTTCACTGGATGGCTAGATGCACATTGAGAAAGTTAAATTTGGTTTTCTGCACTGAAAAGAAATTATATAAATGGTTACTCTAGAATTCTACAATTCTAAATATGCCCAATGGAAATTTATGATTATTTCCTATACTTTTAAAAAATAAAAATGTGAGCATTCTGATTTGTTGCTTATAGTGGGGAAAAGGCTTTATTACTTATTTCTGCTGAACCATTTTCTTGAGCTTAATGTTTTCTCTCCCCATTTTATTTTGGCTTATTCTGATACATAGCTATCAGACAAAAACTTCTGCATTTAGCAAGAAGGTGATCACCACATAATAATCCAAAAAGGTACATTTAGAATAAAGGTATGCAAAAATATGTTTATGTATACATCTGTTTTTATAGTGTAGGACATACTGATAATTGTCAGAGAGCATCTATTTGTTGTCCTTTATGAACTTGTTCCACCTTTATATAACTAACATTAGTAAATTTAAGCTCTGGGCACTTGATGATGGCCTTTAACAATTATTGCTAGAATTATGTAAATTGAGTTCAAAAGCTCAGTTGTGTTTTTAATTTAATATGCACTGTTTAGTCTGCCATCAATTATCATATGTAAACAGAATGTACAAATAAAATTAAAGGCACAATAGTTGTTCTGAATGGTCTGTGATTATTTTCTGATTATTTTTGTGGTTGCTATTTGTGATGTTCGAATATTGAACAGTACATTTGTTACATTTAACTGGAGCAAGGTGCTATCATATTTTTATTGTTACCATTGTATTGATGGTTCTGCATGCTAAATATTGTTTGGGATTTTGAATCTCTCCCCACTTTCTCATTAGTTGCTTACTTAGATCCAAGCCCAAAATTTCTTTTACTCTTAATTCAGTATACCTAAATGGTTCAGTGTTTCTCAACAGTGGCAACTTTAAGATCTGTGAACTTCAACTCCCAGAATTCTCCAGCGAGGTATGAGATTGAGTAGAAATTCACACATGTTAAAGGTGCCAAGCAGTGATGGGTTGGTCCCGGTTCAGTCCTGTTCCATAGAACTTGTGGTAAAACCAGCAGGAGGCTCCGCCCACCCACCACAGCATCATCATGGCTGATCTGTGCAATTGCAGAAGTGCACAAGCATGCTCCCTCTATGAACCAGTAGTAAAGGTAAGTGGAACCCACCCCTGGTGCCAAGGCTGAGAAACAATCTGATGCTTAGTTTGTTCCTATACTTTTCTGAATTACATTCAGGAAACTTCTGGATACCCCATAACCTGAGATGCTAAAGATGGTACCCTGATTTAGAAGTCCCATTTCTTAAAGCGAAGTGATTTTTTAAAAATAATTTTCGGAGGTAGACTTTCTATCACTAGTCAACCTATTAAATTTTACATTATATCAAGTGTACATCAATAGTTACACTATTTTACTAATTGTATTATTTTATTCTGTTCTGCAACACAAATTTTATTCTGCTTTTCATTATTATTATTTTTATATTATATATATTATATTATATATAATATAATATATTATATTATAATTATAATATATATAATAATAATATATTATAATATATGTGTAGATATATATATATAAATAAATAATATTATATTATATTATTATCATTATTATATTTTAGAGTGAATGTTCTTGTATCTTAGTATTTTATTAGTTTAAGCTAGGCAGTGGTATAGAAATATTGTAAATAAAATGAATTAATGTTTTTATATTTTGTTTCACTCTTAGTAGTTATTAGAATGGTGATGCAGGAATATGCTATGATGACGGTCATAATCATAACATTCTTGCCCTTGGAGTGCATAGAATTCTGTGATACATACCTAGTTCTGTTAACCATTCATTGTATGGTTTCACCCCCAGATTCCTTATCATCTTTGTTGCTCTTCTCCACACTTTATCTTGAGTCTCAGCATCTTTTTTTGTATTGTGCCAATCAGAACTGGATGCTGTATTCCAAGTGTGGCTTCCATAGTGCAGTATGGCAAGGTACTATCACTTCTCATAACCTGCTATCTCCTATTGATACAGCCCAGGACTGCAGTGGCTTTTTTAGCAGTTGTAGCATACTGGGTTGAAAGGAGAGCATCAATCAACACTTGGAGCTATTCATGTTTGTTATATTTGCAAGTAAACATTCAGCAGCAAAGCCCAATAACTGTAGCTTGTAGAAAATGGTTTTGCATTGAGGTTAAAGGAAGAATAAAAATGAGTATTTGATAGAAATATATGAGGGCCATGTTCAATTGGATTGCAAGCAGCAAGATTCTTAGCGAAATATCTTTAAATTCTGCATTGAATCTAACTACCAAGAGTAGTCAATAGGTCCTTCTAAAATGGGGTGGGGGAGTATAAAAAGTATCATATTCTGACTCAATATATTTGAAAACAGAATGGGTGTTCTTTGATCCTGATGACTGAATTAAAGCTAGATTTCAGTCTCCAGATCGGTGGGGGGGAGAATTGTTTGATTTGAATTTTAATGTGAACCTCAAGTTTGCACTTTTGAAAATCTATAGATGACCTGGCAGATGGTTACCCTTTTAAGTGGCAGTCTTCCAGTTTTTCTCATCTTTGTGTTGCAAAATATCTACTGACATACATACATTTTGTTTCAATCTATATGTTGATCTGAGTGGTATGCACTTCAGACTGTTTTGTGCAGAAGTTTGTAAATACCATATTCCTTAGGCATATATACATTGGTGCTGGAGTATCTCTCTCTCTCCTTTGCATATATAGTAACTATGGGCAAATAAGACATATTAAACAAATATAAAAGATAGCAAAAGCAATAGCATTTAGACTTACAGTGCTTTTCCAGCCCTCTCTAAGCGGTTTACAGAGTCAGCATATTGCCCCCAACAATCTGGTCCTCATTTTACTCACTTCGGAAGAATGGAAGGCTGAGTCAACCTTGAGCCCGGTGAGATTTGATCTGCCAAACTGCTGGCAGCTACTGATCAACAGAAATAGCCTGCAGTACTGCACTCTAACTGTTATGTATTGATACTTTTGAGCGGGAGATTCAAACCTGCATTCGTTTCTGATTGGCTGACAGTCCCTCCTGGATTGTATATAAGGAGGACTGCAGCCCCTGAGTTTTTGCTGAAGTCTCACTGTATATTAAAGAGCTGTGTCACTTGCTTGCTTGTGCCTCTCGTTATTCCCGAACCACTTCATTGGCGACGAAGGTGGGATTGAGGCTACAAGAAGCCAACCAGTGAGACCACGAGCTTCAGCTAGGCGACTAGGCGAACCACAGGAGACATACCGGACATGTCTGCCTACGTTCCGCCCAAGCCTTTTGATCCGACCCGCGAAAAATGGGTCTCGTACCTAACGAGGTTCGAATGCTCGCTAGAAGCCAGTGACATGCAGGGCCTCTCGGCTAATCGAAAGAGAGCCCTATTCCTAAGCCACTGCGGACCGGACGTGTTCGAGATGGCCGAGTCACTGTGTGAGCCAACGCCGGTTCAAACCGTCTCCTGGGACACCCTGATGGCAACTCTCCGGGCTCACTACGCTCCCGTCCCCTCCAAGTTCATGCAGCGATACCAACTGAGGCAGCGCGTCCAACGAGAGGGAGAGCCAGTCAGCGCGTACATGGCCAGCCTGAGAAAAGCCGCGACTCATTGCGACTACAGAGACTTGGACGATGCGTTGCTTGAGCAACTGATCTGTGGTGTTCGGGACATTAGGCTGCAACGGCGTCTGCTCGCCAAGCCTGATTTGACGCTTGCCGGAGCCCTTGACGAGGCCAGGGCTCACGAAGCCTCCACCAAGGCCGCTGAAACGCTACAGCGTCCGCTGACCAGCAAAGACAGCCCCAAGTCTGCCCCGGTGCACAGAGAAGACGCCGGATCCAGCTCGGAGTCCGAGTCGGATGAGGACGTCTTCCGAACAGAGCACCAGAGAAAAGACACTGGCAGCCCCCGGCGAAGCTGTCCCAGCTGTGGCGGGCACCATGATAGACTGTCCTGCAAATACAGAGAGGCTATTTGCAGGCGTTGCGAGAAGAAAGGGCACTTGGCGCGAGTCTGCAGAGCCATTCTGCCCAGAAGGCACAAACCACGTGAGCACCGCAGCCAACCGGAATCAGCACGCCAGAAGCAGCCAACGAGAGAAGGCGGCGCGAAAAAATGGCGCGAATTTGAACCGCGAGATGGCCGCAGCATACACATCGACCAGGCCAGCACGACGGTCGAGGACAAAGTCAGCACGGTGGTCGAGATCAACGGAAGGCCGTGCTCGATGGAGATCGACACCGGATCAGCTCTCTCCATCATGTCGTGGACGACCCTAAAGACCCTCCTGCCGTCGTTCCGGAAGGATCAACTCTCCAGACAGAGACTACGCATCCTAGACTACCAGGGGAACCGAGTCCCCCTTGAAGGCGTGGGCACGTTCCGGGTCACCTACGGAGACTACGAAAGAGACCTGCCGCTGACCATCGTCACGAAGCAGCTTCCGAGCCTCCTGGGCATGGGGTGGTTCCGAGCCCTTGGCATGGGCTTCACCGGCGTCCACCTGATGTCCAAGTCAAACCTGAAAGACAGCCTCCTGTCCGAGTTCCAGGACGTTTTCGGGGACACGTTGGGCAAGTATGTGGGGACCCCTATTTCACTAAACTTAGACCCCAACGTAGCCCAAGTAAGACTGAAGGCCAGACGAGTGCCGTTCGCATTGAAACCAAAGATCGATGCAGAACTGGACAAACTGATTAAGCAAGGGGTGTTGGTTCCCGTTGACCATGCTAAGTGGGAGACTCCCATAGTCACCCCAGTTAAGTCCGACGGCTCAATCAGAATTTGCGCCGACTACAAGTGCACGATCAACAAGGCTTTGCAGCCGAGCGCCTATCCGGTGCCGATCGTGCACCATCTACTACACTCCCTGGGCCCCGGAAAAATTTTTGCCAAATTAGACCTGGCCCAAGCCTACCAACAGTTACCGGTCGACGACGCCACGGCAGAGGCGCAAACGATCGTGACTCATAGGGGTGCATTTAAATGCACCAGGCTCCAATTTGGGGTGAGCATCGCACCCGGCTTATTTCAAAGCACCATGGAGCGCCTGTTGCAAGGACTCCCGGGAGTAGTGCCCTATTTCGATGACGTCTTAGTCAGCGCCCAAGACGAACACCAGCTAGGGGACAGGGTACGGAACGTCCTGTCCAGATTCAGAGAAGCGGGACTAAGACTTAAAAAGAACAAGTGCAAGATAGCGGTCCCCTCGGTAGAATTTCTGGGGTACAGGGTGGACGGCACAGGCATCCACCCTACCGAAAGCAAGGTGAGAGCCATCAAGAGCGCACCAGCCCCCAAATCCAAAGCTGAGCTCCAAGCCTTCCTTGGACTGCTCAATTTCTACTCAATGTTCCTAAGAGATAAGGCCACGGTCGCAGATCCCCTTCACAAACTCTTAGGGAAGAATGTACCATGGGTCTGGGGGAAACCGCAAGCAACCGCTTTCGAGGCAGTAAAAAAACTCCTATCTGAGGACAGTTTCCTGATTCAGTACAATGCAGAGCTGCCGCTCATCTTAGTTTGCGACGCCTCCCCCGTAGGAGTTGGTGCCGTCCTAGGCCATAGACTGCCGAACGGCCTAGAGGCGCCCATTGCTTTCTACTCCCGAACTCTGTCCAGCACAGAACGAAACTATAGCCACTTGGACAGAGAGGCTCTGGCTGCGATTGCGGGGGTTAAGAAGTTTCACGAATACCTCTATGGCCGAAAATTCGAACTTGTGACTGACCATAGACCGTTGCTAGGACTGCTAGCAGGCGACAGGCCAACCCCCGCTGCCCTCTCCCCCCGTTTAACTAGATGGGCGATTTTCTTATCGGCTTACTCGTACCAGCTCGTCCATCGGCCTGGGCGAACCCTGGGTCATGCGGATGCCCTTAGCCGTTGCCCCCTTCCCGACCTGCTGGACAACCCAACACCGGAAGCCTCCGTCCTGTTGTTGGACACGTTAACTTTGGGGCCCATCTCCTCCGGCGAGGTGGCAAAGGCATCTAATAGAGACCCTGTTATCCGGACTGTTATGGGTTGGGTTTTGAAAGGGTGGCCGGACAAGGTGGTCGGGGAGGAGTACCAAGGTTTTGCCAACAAACGAAATGAACTGTTTATGCAAGGGGGGTGCTTACTGTGGGGTGACAGAGTGGTAATTCCAACAAAACTACGGAATAGAGTTTTAGAGCTATTGCACGAAGGGCACCCTGGCATCGTTAGGATGAAGTGCTTAGCCCGCAGCTATGTCTGGTGGCCCAACATGGACCAGGTCATTTCCGAGTGGGTGGGGAAGTGCAGACCCTGCCAGGAGTCTCGCCCCGATCCCCCAGTAACGCCCATCCGAGAGTGGGAGAAACCAAAAGGCCCATGGGGGAGGATCCACATTGATTTTGCCGGCCCGTTCCATGGCCAAACGTTCTTAATAGTAGTGGATGCCTATTCTAAATGGCTCGAAATTGTATTAATGCCATCCACAACGGCCGAAGCCGTTATCAAGGCCCTAAGAAAGTTGTTTGCCACCCATGGCCTGCCGGATACCTTGGTATCGGACAACGGGCCTCAATTTACAGCAACCCTTTTCGAAGGTTACTTGGCCGGCCTGGGAATCCGCCATGCCCTATCAGCCCCATTTCACCCGGCTTCCAACGGATTGGCTGAACGATTTGTCAGGACAGCCAAGGAAGCACTGTCCAGATTAGACAATGGGGACTGGCAGGCCAGGATAGATCAATTCCTTGCAGTTCAGCATGCATCACCATGCACAGCAACAGGGAGAAGCCCAGCAGAGCTCCTCATGGGGAGAAAGCTCCGGTGCGTGTTGGACAGGCTTCACCCTAACTACTCGCACGAAAACTTTAAGGGAGAGACCTGTGGCTTAAGGCAGTTTCAGGTCGGGTCCCCGGTGTTCGCTCGCAATTATGCCAGCGGTCCTCTGTGGGTTGCAGGAACCATAGTGGGGATAACAGGCCCAAAATCATACACGGTGGACGTGGGGGTAGATAGACTCTGGAAGCGCCATATAGACCAACTTAGGAAACGGGTGGTTGGCGAGGCAAACATCAACGCAGACATGTCCGAGCCTAACTATGATCACTTCTCCAAAACAGCTAACTCAAGCCCAGGGCCGCGAGAATACTTAGCTGACAAGCCCTGGTTCCAGCGCCGCCCCAGCGAGTCGCCACTCCCAGCCGGGGATAACCACGCCCCGGACAAAATCCAGGAGGTTCCATTGGCGGAGCTGGGAGAGACAAGGAGTCCCTCCGACCAGCTCGATGCCCCACCAGACTCTGAACTGCGCAGGTCAACTAGGGCGAGAACTCGTCCTAAGCACCTGCGAGATTTTGTCTGTACATATGTTAATTTTTGAGTGTTAGTGCCTTCTGGGAAGGGAGGGGTGTTATGTATTGATACTTTTGAGCGGGAGATTCAAACCTGCATTCGTTTCTGATTGGCTGACAGTCCCTACTGGATTGTATATAAGGAGGACTGCAGCCCCTGAGTTTTTGCTGAAGTCTCACTGTATATTAAAGAGCTGTTGTCACTTGCTTGCTTGTGCCTCTCGTTATTCCCGAACCACTTCACTAACCACTGCGCCACCGCGGCTCTTATACCTGACAATAAGATACAATGCAGAGTTTATGTACCTCTCAGTGTGTGAGGGGGGGGACTCCTTTCTAAGCTTCTTACTTTGCCTGTTACTCAATTGTGGGCTCATACCCTTTTATCTGATTGTTCCCTGAACAGAATCTCTTCCTCATGGCTTGCAAGGTCATTCTCAAATTCTATTATATCAACATACCCAAGTTGCATTGCAGCTAGGAAGACTTTGTATAGATTTTTGTTGTGCATTCATTCCTAGATCAAGAGGCTTTGGTCATAGTTATTCATTCCCTAGTCACCTCCTGTATGGATTATATAATGTGCTCTACTTGAGATTGCTCCTAAAAAGACACATATGACATCCCTGCTTTGTGGGCAGCATTGATTATCAGTTTGGTTCTAGATCCAATTTAAAATGCTGTCTTTGACCTTTAAAGTCCTTCATGGGATCGGGAGAGGCTATCAGAGAGAGACTGACTCTTCCTAGGAGGAGAGGCATGCTTTAAATCCTCTTATGAAGGAGTTGTATTTTATAGGACCAAGAAGGTGAGTTTGCCCTCTGGAACATTACCCCTCCTGAGGTGAGATTAGTCCCAAATCTCATGGCACCCAGAAAG
Source organism: Arizona elegans (assembly GCA_022577455.1). Lineage (NCBI taxonomy): Eukaryota > Metazoa > Chordata > Lepidosauria > Squamata > Colubridae > Arizona > Arizona elegans. The sequence goes on along the minus strand of JAKOOJ010000002.1, from coordinate 28,278,070 downwards.
CCCTTAAAATATGCTTTAAAAAAAAATCAGGCATGAAGCTCCCCTGGTAAATATACTCAGAGTAATTTTGTGTGAGATGACTGGTCAAATAAATTAGATTAAATAAATAAATAAACAGAAATCTCCTGTCAACGGGAAACTAAGCTGTCAACTATTCATGGTGGAGTGGTTTCATGAGGTTAATTTGTTTCTATTTCCTGATACTATAATGCAGCATATGATATATAATATGCATATATAATGTGTACATATATTTTACATGGATAGAAGTGGATATAAATAAAATCAATCAATGTACAATATTCTTATATGGTTTGTTACACAGTCAGACAGATATTCAGACTGGATTTTGCATTTCAATCTACCTATTCAGTCCTTCCCAATGGTATTAACAAAATTATACATATTTTTAAAGAGTAATTATCTTTAGCAGGTGAAATTCTGCTTGAAATATACATAGCAAATATAATTTATGTAATATGGCTAGACAGGCCTCCTTCCCTCCCTTCTTTTCCTATACCTTAACATTTATTTGATCATTTAACTTACACTAAATACTTTGAATAGTATTGACTTTGGAAGAAGAAGTAATTTAAAAAAAATTTAGATTATGCAGAAATTAATAGATTAACTTTTTTTTTTAATTTATTTATTTAAAACAGTACATCAAACAAAAAAAAGAAATAGTCAAACAAATGATCGCGACAGAAACTTTACATGATATTTACACTTTCTACGGTATGTAAGCTTCGGTCAAATTTAACAAATATTAAACATAGTCCTGGTTATACTTGACTTTTTGGGTGTCTGTTGTTCAACCAAACATACCATTTGTCCCAACATTGGAAATATACGGAGTCCTTTTGATCTCGCAATGCTTTAGTCAGTCTGTCGGCTTCCGCATAATCCAAAATTTTCTCCAGAATCAAATCTTCAGCCGGCAGATCTTTCCCCTTCCAATGTTGGGCGAAACATATTCTTGCTGAGGTGGTGATAAATACACACAGACACCATATATTTGTGCCTATATTATCTGGCCTAATGTTCAGTAGATAGTACTCTGGTTTCAGAATTAGGTTATAACCTGTGATTTCCATAATCCATGCCTGTATGGTTTTCCAGAATTCCCTCGTCCTGGGACAGGTCCACCACATGTGGAAATAGGTGCCGATCTCCCCGCACTTCCAACAGTTTGGTGAGAGATTTGAATACATTTTAGAAAGACGGGCAGGTGGAAGGTGCCATCTATACAGCATCTTGTACACATTTTCTTTATATGATGTTGCCCACAGGAGTTTCATATGTTTGAGCCAGATTTCTTCCCATTTGGTCACATCAATTGGATAACCAATATTTCTCCCCCAGGCAATCATAGAGTCTTTAACTATTTCATCCCCTATCCAATAGTCTATTAGAAGTTTATATATCCTTGATAACATTTTATCCTCTTTTCCTAGAATGATATTGTCCAGTTCATGCTGATTCAAATTAATACCAACTTGTTCCCTATCTTTTTTAAATTTCGAGCAAATTTGGGCATAAGCCCACCAATCCAGTTGTCTTCCCTGCAACTCCAACTCATTTCTTGTTTTCAGACTGCCATGGGGGTCCAAAAGTTCCCGGTAAGAGAGGTGATTTTCTTTGTTATATAGAGGCCTATACGTTATAGCTTCGAGTGGGACCAGCCAGGAGGGGACTGAGAAATAGAATTTACCCATAATTTTCCTCCACGACTCAATTAGAATATTCCTCACATAATGTCCTGCAAGACACCTGTGCTTTGGGATTTTATTTTGCCAAAGAAAATAATGCCATCCTTGATGTAACCCCTCACCTTCCAAAATCAGCAACCTCCTTCTTCTCAGCAATATCCAATCCCTGATCCAGACTAAGTTTGCGGCCTGATAGTAGTATTCCCATTTTGGAACACCAAATCCCCCTCTTTCTTTAAGTTCTTGAAGCATTTTAAGTTTAATTCTGGGTTTTTTATTTTGCCAAATGAATTTAAGGACATAAGAATTTAATTTTTTAAAAAAATTATTATCCAATCTAACTGGTGCTGTGTAGAATAGGTATATCCATTTTGGAAGTATGTAAGTTTTTATAATTGCTATTCTACCTAGTAGGGATATCTGCATACTCTTCCATTTCTCTAGATCCTGACCTGTTCTCTTGAGAAGGTTCAAATAGTTGTCCTCTTTGATCGTGGAGCATTTGGCTGATATAATAATGCCTAAGTATTTTAGTTTGTTTACAATTTGGAACCCCAAATTCACTTCTAATTCTTTCCCTTGCTTTACTGTTAAATTTTTGGCAATAATTTTAGTTTTTTCCCTATTGACTTTTAATCCCGCCACCTTACCATATTTTTCTATTTCCTGGGTCAGACACGGTCCCGATATCAACGGATCTTCTAATATAAATACTAAATCATCAGCGTAAGCCTGCACCTTATATTGTTGATTTTGGATATAAAGACCTTTTATCCCCATATTACGTCTAATTTCCCTCAATAAGGGTTCTAATGACAGAATAAATAACAACGGGGAGAGCGGACACCCTTGTCTAGTTCCTTTCTCAATATCAATTTGATTGGATACATCACCATTAATTGAAATTTTAGCAGTCTGCTTCGAATAAATTGCACGGATTGCCCGAATAAATCTTTCTCCAAATTGCATATGTTGCAGTAAACCTATTAAAAAGCTCCAATTCACACGATCAAAGGCCTTATGTGCATCCATGAATACCAGGGCCAATTGTTTATCAGTATGGGTTTCGTAATATTCCAAAACATTCATAACTATTCTTACGTTATCTCTAATCTGTCTGCCTGGTAGGAAACCATTTTGGTCTTCATGTATAAATTGGTTAAGAAACCCTTTGAGTCTCTCTGCTAAAACCGCTGCAAATAATTTATAATCCGCGTTAAGAAGTGAAATGGGCCTATAATTCTGAATCTGAGATAGGTCACTATTGTCCTTTGGCAAAAGAGTTATTACTGCTTCTGTCCATGATTTCGGGATCTGTCCCTCCCGAATTACCCCATTAAATAGTTCAGTCATATGCGTACCTAATGTTTCCCAAAGTGCTTTATAATATTCAATCGGTAGGCCATCTGTGCCGGGAGTTTTCCCTGTCTTTTGTTTTCCCATGACCCTTTCAATTTCCCCCTCCGTAATTTCTTCATCCAATACTTCCCTAGATAAGTCTGGTATTTTGGGTATGTCTGATTCCTCTAAGTATTTCTTTATTTCCTGCTCAGACTTATCTTCCTTACAATATAAATTAGTATAAAATTCCTGTACAATTACTTTCTTCCCTTCTTCCCCTGTAATCCAATTGCCTTTCCCATCTCTCAAATTATGAATTCTGTTCTTTTCTTTTTCTTTGTTTAGACGGTAAGTGAGCCACCTCCCTTGTTTATTTGCCCTTTCGAAGTATCTTTGCTTCATCCATCTTATTTTTTTCTCCAAATCCTGTTGATCTAATAAATTAATTTGGTGTCATGCTACTTTCAAATTCATTTTAAATCCTATATTGCTTGGGTCCCGCTGTAACATAGCCTCACTTCTTACCAGGTCATCCAATAATTTATTACGCTCAGCCCTTTCCTTCTTTCGTTTCCCTGCCATATAGTTAATCACCAAACCACGAAACACAGCCTTCGCTGTGTCCCATACGTTGAAAGGGCATGCATCCTCCCTGTTATTTTCCTGAAAAAAGAACCCCATCTCTTTCTTTAGGTGTTTTAAGAATGGCTCATCTTTAAAAACTCCTATGTCCAATCTCCACTTAGGCCTTGTTTTCCGGCTTCCCCATGTTATCCAAAGGGGGTTGTGATCTACCCACTCATTGACGCCTATTTCTGCTTTCTGTATCCCCTGACTCAATTCCCCTGACAGCCACGCCGCATCTATCTGCGACCAAGATGAGTGCCTGGTGGAGAAGTATGTATATTGTTTATCATCTGGGTGCTTTTCCCTCCAGATGTCTCTAAGTCCAAATTCTTCTTGTATTTGCTGCCAGATAAAAGGCAGCCTTTTCTTTACCGTATTCTTTTCTCCTTCCTGCTTCCTCTTTCCAGATGTATAATCTTTGCTTTTATCCTCTATAGCATTAAAGTCTCCCACTACACAAATATGTGGGTAATCATATTCAACAAGTTTAGAGTGTAAGATCTGAAAAAAAAACTTTCTGATTTCCATTAGGTGCGTATATACAAACCAATAAACATTTTTTATCACATATTTCTACCTCAACCATCAGCAGTCTCCCATCTTCGTCTGCAAAAATCAGCCTTGACTTTATGTGTTTTTGTACATAAATAGCTACTCCTCTTTTTTTTGTTTCTGCTAGGGATGTATATAGTTGACCCAATTTGCTATAATTCAATAGGTAGAGGTGATCTCTTTTTATATGTACCTCTTGGAGGCATACTATATTCAAACGTGCTTTCATTAATTTAGTAAAAACCTTTTTCCTTTTATTTGGACTATTCAATCCATTGATATTCACAGACATTAGACGCATCTCTTCCCCCATCCCGTCTTCCTTATTACCCTTACTTGCCTTCTGCTTGAGGTTTCTTTTTTGATTGTCTTGTTTCAACACCCCTCTCTACCTGAGTCTGAGTTTGTCCTTTCCCTTTCTTCCTTTCACCTACTTGTTCTATTTCCCCTCTCTCTTCCTCCTCTAGTACTTCTTCCCCACTCTTGCTCTCTAACTCTTCTCCCACGTCTGCTTCTGAGGGGTTCAAATGTCTAATAAAGAAATCTCTAGCGTCTCTAAGATTATCGATTCTCACCCTTTTTTCTGCCCAAGTAAATAATAAACCTTCTGGGAGTAGCCACCTATATAATATTTTATGCTTTCTCAGTTGGGCCGTTAAGAAGTGATAATTACGCCGTATTTCCCGAACCCGCCTAGGGAGTTGCCTCAAAAATATCAATTGTTTATCCTTATAGGTTACTGTTTTATCTCTAGCCTTCGCAATTACCTCTTCCCTAAGGGCTTTCTTAGATAGTCTGATATGAACCTCAGTTGGGAGTTTCTGTCTCCTGGCATAACTCGTGTGAACCCGAAACACGTCGTCAATATCCCTCAAAACCTCTTCCTTTGTGATCTCCAAAGTCCCAGCCAGTATTTCTGCTACTATATCTCTTAATGGCTCCCCCCTTTCTTCCACCACATTTTGAATCCTCAAGTAGAAAGATGATCTGTCCATTTCCAAAAAAATAATTTCCTCTTCAAAGACCCTGCTCACCGCTATTTGCTCCCTTTCCTCTCCATCTTGTCTTTTCTCACATCGTCCCATCCTCCTTTCAATGTCTTGTATTTTACTCTCCTGTTGCGTCAAGACCCCCTGAACACCTTCCAAGCTCTCATTCAACATTTTAATATCATTTCTAACGGCTCCCAACTCCCCTTTAATATCTAGTGTTAGGTCCTCTAAGTTTTTAGAAATAGCTTCTTGATTTTTGGTCATCACTTCGTACATAGCCTGCAGCATGTTCTGTAAGCTTGCTAGCGATGGTGGTTTCTCTGCAGCAACCATATCATCCAGTGACCTGGCAGACGAAGGCGATGAGGTGGGTGTAGCCGTAGCAGCGACCATAGGGAATGTCAGGACTTTTTTCCCAGTTTTTGCGGTTACCACTGATGTTGCCGTTGACATTTTGATTGGAGGAGTTTTTATCCGATCAGTTCCAAAGAAAAGGGGTAGTCAGGGGTAAGCAAGATTTAAATTAATCAGGTGAGCAGTCTAATCGGTAGTAGGGGTAGTATTCAATACATAGTTCAGAGAGGAAAGAAAGGTAAGGAAAAAAAAATCCAAAAAATATTACTCGGCAGAGTTCTTCTCTTCCTCAAGTTGCTATTAATTAATAGATTAACTTTGATGATTAAGGATATGGAAGAGTTAGAATATTGTAAAATATGGTGGCTCAGCAGACTAAAAGCATTGTGATTAACACCAGCTGTCTGCAATTACTGTAAGTTCGAATCTCACCAGGCTCAAGGTTGACTCAGCCTTCCATCCTTTCTAAGGTAGGTAAAATTTCTAAGGTAGTAAAAAACCCAGTTTGTGGGGGCAATAAGCTGATTTTGTATAAATATAAAAGTATGAAGGCTATTGCTTAATGCCTTAATGCACTGTAAGCCGCCCTGAGTCTCTGTAGAAGGGCAGCATATAAATCAAATTTAAAAAAAATATATTTTTATTGTTGGTTGGAAAAGAGATATAAATGATTAATTTCATAATTATGTATAAAAACTTGATGACTAGAATATGGTTATAGTAATGAATTGTTATAATGGTTTGGATGAAGATCAAGATAGAAGAAACTTTTGGAAGAAGAAGAAGAAAAAGAACTAATATCGAGATGTCACAGGGAAGGGACGGCTGATGTATTAAATGTTTGTTTGTCTTAATTTTTTTTTTAAAAAAGAATAGTACTGACTTCAGTTGCTCTAGCCCCAGCATATTTTATATAATTTAATAAATACATTAGATGTTAAATACTAGATTGTCTCAACTAACATGTTACCCTTGTTCATGTGTTTTTGTTATGTTTAGATAGTTTTGGAGGCAATTTTGCAATCACTTTGTGGGCCTGCTGCAACTCTTAGTAACATCCACTGAAAAGACTGCTTTTTCTGGAGAAATGACTGGCTACCACAAACACTGATTTACATAGATTAATCCACAGACATAGTAATAACAAGGCAGCATAATCCATAGCGTATAATCTCACCAGTTTCACATAATCTTGAAATCTCTGTACATCTGGAGCTTAGATTTAAATTAGAATCCATGATTGCAAAGCCTCAGATTTATTTCACTTTTATTTCTTGCCTCTTAAAATGGGGAAAAGAAAATGCATGAAAAGAAGAATGGAGTGCAGAACAAGACAAGCCTTTGGTCGACTCTCTTACATTTATATAAAAAGCAAAAATGAAATAATTTTCACTGATTATATTTACCAGAACCAATTATAATTATTAACTACAATGTATATCTGTAAATAGCACTTTTCTTTTTTTAAGCCCCATCACTAATATTAAAAAAGCGATTTGTGCACCATACTATATTTAGATTTTTTTTTGTCTTCAAATAAAGCAAAACACATTTGCATATCCAGATATACACTAAAATTTAAATGGGTTTAAACACAGACACAGTAATTGTAAATTCAGCTCAACTCTCTTAAAACTTTAAAATTCACATATTATACTCTTCCCATCATGCTACATGACAACAAAATATGACTGTATCCTGGTCTTGTTCTCAATTAAGAAAGCATCAATCCACACTGAAGAATGTCTAAGCATCCTAATAATTTAAGATGCATTTTAAAAAGGATATAAAATAACTCCCATTTTTGTCCTCCAAGACTTTACAGCCATTTTAATTAACTCATATAATAAACTTTCTTCTGCCAGACATTTTCTGCTATCTTTCTTTTTTGCTTCTGGAACTGTCGTCACTCAGCTCTGACATGCTTAACACAATTGGCAGAGCATGGCTAGTGACCCTAATGCCTTACACAAATCATTACCACTAGCACATTTGTTATACATATTTGTAATTGCTCTAGATACTTTATCTGTGACCACTAATCATAAGTGTATGAAACATCATCTTCTCTTGTAATTGTAGCACACTTGAGGAAATTAAACATTTAAATGTAGAAGTGATAAGCATTATAATTAAAGGTTTCAAATATGAATTGTGCAGTTGCACATGACTGCCTTGCAATGAGTGAAGTCTTCTTACTTCTAGCAAACCTAAGAAACAAAGACCCATGGAAGAAAGAGCATAGTAACATGCATAATTGTCAGCTATTCAAACAAAAAACAGGGAGCACATAATATCATGTGGCTTTCAACATTAATATTGTTGCTTACATCACTTCCATGACCAAACATATGGAAAGCTTTATGCCAGTCTCTACTTGGAAAAATTAAATGGATGCATAAAATACCTTAATCTAAAAATAAGGACAAATAATTCCTTCTTCCTGGATCTCTTTTGCTACAGAAAATACATAGTTTACTTGAGTGTTTCTTCAGCAAAAATGAAAATCTTACATACCCTCTTAGAGAGTGGCTTATTTTAATACTAGAGAGACAATGGCAAGGAGGTTTAAAAAATACAGAACAATACAAAGCCAAAGAAAAACTGACCCAGTTATGTGATTCCTACAAAGTATACTATAGGAAATTAAGAGTTTCACTTATTCTTCCCCACCCTGCATCAGAATTTTTGCTAGAGGTGAGGACATACATACATGCAGAAACTTTATACTACTCCCTTTTGGGGTAAGCAATGTTACACTTTGGCATAAGCAGTTTCTGTAGAAAAGTACTAAGAAATACTAACCTAAAGAAAGAAAGAAAAGGAAAACATCTAGTGTACACCCACACTATATACATGTCTGTATGTCTTTCTAGCTGCAAGTGATCTTCCTTCCACTATGTCAATGTTTCATACATCGCCTTTGTTCTTCAAATTTCTCAATTTCCTCTTCCTGAAGATCATGTCAATTTTATCTAATGATAACTTTTCTTGACCATTCACTCTTCCTTCATAAATTTATTTCCTTACTCATTGCCTTTGTAGGGACAAACAACCTCTACAGAGATCTTTTAGATCATCATTCACTTTTGCATTCAAACCTCATTCATCCAGTATCTATTCATTTTTAAATCTATCCCATTATGTATAATTTTATTATTTTCCCAGAAAATTATTTTCAAGAAATTAAAGATAAACATGAAATAATATACAGTAAGAATAAAGAAAAGAACAATTTCAGTAAGAAAATAAAATATAGAAAGACAGAGAGAGAGAGAGAGAAGGAGAGGGAAAGAGAGAGGGAGGGGTAGAGAGAGGGAGAAAGGGAGAGATGGAGGGAGGGAGGGAGAGAGAGAGAGAGAGGGAGGGAGGGAGGGAGAGAGAGAGAGAGAGAGAGAGAGAGAGAGAGAGAGAGAGATCCTGTTTCCCAAAAATAAGACATTCCCTGATATAAGCCCAATTGGGCTTTTGAGCGCATGGCAATAAGCCAAGCACTTCTACAGGGTTCAAAAAAATATAGGACAGGGTCTTATTTTCGGGAAAACACACGGTACCAGTAGATAGATATGGTATTTACATCAGATTACAATCAATCTTATCCTCATTCCTCTCTCACTAAAATTGCATCTTGATTCTCTCCTTCCCATATTCAACCCTTTTCAATCAGCAGATCCATAAATCACCTGTTCCTTGTTTTGCTTGTTCGATAGCTCCTTCTTTTGAATCCACTTGCATTTCCTGCACTTCCTGTTTAGACCTTCCAAGAAAGTCTTGAGCCTTTTGGACTAAATTTAGTTGCTTAAAAGTTACATTCCTTCAAGTTTATCCTAAAGAAATGGTATCTTTTTTTATTTGTCAGTCAAAAAAGTATATTATATTCACTTATTAAGTATTTTCCTACATCAGTTATGAGTTTGGTTTTCCTTCCTCAGCTCTCAGCACTCTATCTGCAAGTCCTCTGCAGCATCCCTCTGAATCCTGTGGGTTTATTTGAGGGTACTTACCTTCTGGAGCTAAGGTAGGCAATCTCACAGCTCCTCCTTGTTTAGAAAAGCTTCAGAGGCCTGGCTGCCAAACTCCACCTCATCATCATCCTTGATACACAAAGGTATGTCTGCCATTTCTCTACTTGAAATTTTGTTTGTATTATCCATACTGCAAACATATATTAAGTGGCCCATTCTATTAAGCGTTAATGTTTCTTCTTACATAACTCACTCCTCTATAACAAAGGGGAGATAATATGCTCATATTTTCCCTTCCCTTCAAATTCATTCCTTATCATACTATCCACTACTTTTCTACCAATCCTTGACATCAAAACTTGTCCATGACTTTTTTCAAATATAGTTAGCTTTCTACCAAGGTACACTAATTTAGTTATATGGTCTAGACCAGTGATAGCTAACCTTTTTGCCGTCACGTGCCAAAAGTGGGGGAAGCACGGGAGGGTCATGCACATGCATGTCCACACCCATAATTTAATGCGCACCCCCTGCATGTACACATGACACGCACACACCCACGCTCCTCATGCTTTTGGCACATGATGGCACGGTGGGCCTGGTAGGCCTGTTTTTTGCCCTCCCCGTGCTCCAGAGGCTTTCTTGGAGCCTGAGGAGGGTGAAAATGGCCTTCCCCACCCCCACAGAGCCCCTCCAGAGGCAGAAAACAGCCCATAGTCCAACTTCTGGTGACCAGAAGGTCCAAAAATCAGCTGGTTGGTGCGCACATGCATGCTGGACCTGAGCTAGGGCAATGCTCGCATGTCCACAGATATAGTTCCGTGTGCCACCTGTGGCACGTGTGCCATAGGTTCGCCATCACGGGTCTAGACAGTATTGCAATCATTCATTCTGTTTTCTCTGTCAGACCACCTTATTCTTTGGTTTTAATATCCAAATACCTGATTGCATCATGCAATCTAACTTTCACTGCAAACCACTCAGGTTGTCAAGCAACAAAGCAATATCATCCAAATACTTATGTACACATAAATTCTCATCACTTCAAACATGTAATATCATCTCAGGCATTTCTCATCATTTTATCTACAAATATGCTGGGAAACCAAGGGATATTCCATAGCAGTGTCTTAATATTCTCTGATCAATATAGACATTCATGCATTCCATCTATTCTCACATGTTTTATTCTCATCAATGCTGCACTTTAGATAAGATAGCACTTATCTAAAAATCTTCACCCCTGTCTTTTCATAAAATATTCCATAATTCAAGCCTATTCACTTTATCATATATTTTATTTAATTCAAGAAATGTGATTTCTTTCTTATGTCCCAAAGGTGTTTTTTTTCAAGCGGCAACTGGACTTTCTGATTTTTCTTTGGAGACATTCCACTTTTCATCCTTGGAGGAGAAGTGAAATGTCTTCAAAGAAAAACCAGAATGTCCAGTTGCCTCTTTTTAAGAAAGCACCTTTGGAACAACCATGATCTGGATGACTGAGAATCTCCACATATATTTCTTTCTCATATGCATATGTTCCTCAATAGTCTGTTGCAAATCTGATTAGACACCTGAGTGGCATAAAGTTATGCTGCATTTCCCAAATTTTGCTCCTTCTCACTTTTTCTTCCTCTTAATCAGGTTTCTGCTAAGCACATTCCAGAACACAGTTAAGAAATGAATTCCCTTGTAGTTTTTAGAATCACTGTTGCTACCTTCCATATGTATAGGGCTAATAACAGCATTCCTACAATAATTAAATATAGATTCTGTTTTCTTATTAAAGTTAATAGTTAGCTACTCCCAAAGCAAAGCGCTTCCATATTTTAACATTTAGTGACACTGTCTACACCTAGCATCTCACCATTTTCAAACTTTTCATAGTATTTTTAATCATTTTTTTCTTGCTTTAATTCTACTTTTCAACATATTAATACAATCATTCTCACTTATTCACTTCTATTTTTAATTCCATTTACTCTACCAGAGGTTATTTATTTAGGCCTTGTGACTCACTTCTAAAACAATAACTATTATTATTATGGTTGGTTACACAGTCAGCCAGAGGTTTAGAATGGATGGCAATTTTATCCATCTATTGAGTTCTTCCAAAGGACCTGGGGTAATTATTATTATTACTGTTATTTTGAAGATCACAATAAATTTATTAATAGTAATTCAGTACATATATTTTAGGGAAAAGCATACATTTAACAAACGTTTGTGTTAAAAACATACACTTTTCCCTATGCAAGTGAATTCAGGAGGCAGACATAACTGTTTTTGTAAAGTTTTGTTTAAAATATTATCTGAGTCATTCAACTGAGTTTTTAAAGATTTAGCAACATATCAACCACTTTAGCTATTATAATAATTATTTCTGTATAAGGCACTCAAACATTTCTGAGTTTATAACTTGGTTTTAGATAGGATGGTGATGATGGGCCTTCCTCCTTGGATCATTGTGAAGGTAGGGATGGGCCAATATTTTAAGATTTATATTTGAGGTTTATGGTTTCCTTTCCTTTTTGTTAACCTACTATTTCTCAAGGAATTTTTGTATATCCACATAATAAATAATATATAACTACCATAGTAAACCTCAAACTTCTGAATCAGAAGAGCTGAGGTGGCGCAGTGATTAGAGTGGAGTACTGCAGCTACTTCAGCTGACTGCTAGTTCAGCAGATCAGTGGATCAAATCTCACCGGCTCAAGGTTGACTCAGCCCTCCATCCTTCCGAGGTGGGTAAAATGAGGATTGTTGGGGGCAATATGCTATTTAGTATACTGTCTTTGGTGTAAGCCACCCAGAGTCCTCAGAGTGTGGGTGGCATAGAAATATGAAAAATAAATAAATAAGTAAGTAAGTAAGTAAATAAATAAATAAATAATTAAATAAATAAATAAAATCACTTGGAATGTGTAATTTTATATGAAAAATATTAATATATGAAGATAGATAGATGATAGATAGATAGATAGATAGATAGATAGATAGATAGATAGATGAGAGAGAGAGAGGGAGGGAGGGAGAGGGAGAGAGAGATATATATATCCTGTTTCCCAAAAATAAGACATTCCCTGATAATAAGCCCAATCGGGCTTTTGAGCGCATGGCAATAAGGCCAAGCACTTCTACAGGGTTCAAAAAAATATAGGACAGGGTCTTATTTTCGGGGAAATACACGGTACCAGTAGATAGATATGGTAGCATGATATATAATAATAAGTAACTTTCATCTGAAGAGAAGAAAAAAATTTCAACATGGCTAGCTGTTCCTGTCACATTATAAAACATCAGCTATTAAAGTCTTTCGGAATTAAACAGCAACAACAACAACATGATGATTAAGCCTGAACTAATGGATTTTAGTCTATCTTTCATTAACTTGGCTGACATCAGCTACAATGGAGCAGAACCTCAGATTAGGTTCATAACATGAACCTAATGTTAGGTTCGTGTTAGGTTTAGTAACATACTAAAAAAAGATATTTCAGTTTAGGTTCAATTCACATTGCAGAAGCCATGGGCACAACTTTGACAATAATTCCACAGGACATCATTTTATTCATTTAAATCTTGTGATCATTTTTCAAAGTATAAATAATTATTTTTTTCATCCAGTAATGGCTGGGAAAGAGACGAACCCTGAATCAGATGGTTTATCCACTGTGCCTCTGCTAATCTAATTTCCATCTTTCTTTCTTTCTTTCTTTTTCTTTTTTGCTGAAAGTCCTTTAGGGATGTCATACTCTATTGCTATTGCCATTGGGTAAAATTGCTCTTAGATTCCAACTCTCTTATATGTCTCCTTGCATTTACACAAAGATTGTACCATATATTCTTCCTGGATGAATTTTTTTTTTTTTTTAGTCAGATACTATTTTTACAAAAGCAAAGATACAAAGTTCTAAATTGTAACAAGCATTCTCCTATCCTCAGAATAATTTCAAAAGCTTTCTGCTAGCAGGCAATTTAGACCTCTGGCAAGAAGGATGAAAGCTGCTCCTGTTTTGCTCATTGTGAAAAAAGTGAAAGAAGATAGAAAGCAACAGAAAAAAACATAGAAAATGGATGACCACCCATTTTTCACCAATATTGGTAGAATCTGCATACTCAGTGAGCTTATTCTACTTAGCTTTTTGGAGGAAACCTATTATCTAATACTGTCTATTTTGCTGGTCATAGCAGAGATCTTAGGCTCCTCTTGGCTTTTGGAACACGTTTCCAGTTTGCTGATGAACCTGCAAGACCACCTACATCTTTATGTCCAGGGAAGTGAAGTCTTCATTACCTGATCCAGCTGTCTCTGCATATCTTGCACAAGCCCTTCCACCATTATACTATATATTTTGTTCCAAAGATTATGGTCAAGTGTACATTGCACAGATGGGTTCTACTTACCTTTACTACCGATTTGCAATGGAAGCGCACACTTCTGTGCATGCACAGTTCACCCATGATGATGTTGTGGCTGGTGGGCGGAGCCTCATGCCGGTTTTACTACTGGTTCTATAGAACCAGACCAAACTGGGAGCAACCCACTACTGGTACATTGCCTTCAGTAGAGGTATATGAAATCAGTTGTGATTTGGAAGGAAAGGTTCCCAGTGCATTGCTCTTCACATCCATTGACATAATCACAAGGCTAGCTAAAAGTTATGCAGAGACAGCTGGACATGGAGACTTCACCTCCCTGGACATAGATTTAGATGTCCTTCCAGGTTCATAAGTACACTGGAAACTTTTTTAAAAGCCAAGAGGAGTCTATGATCTCTGCTACTATCAACAAAATAGACAGCATGATAACAGGATTCCTCCAAAAGGCTAAGTGGAATAAAAATCACTGAATATTCAGATTCTTCCAATATTGGTTACATTTTTATATTATTCATTTGCTAAATCCCACCATTGGTCTACCCAGAATAGCATTGGCAAACCAGGTAACCATGTCTTTTCGTTAAAACCTTTCTTTGATTTGGATTTTTTTTAAAATTTTTGTTCTTGGCCATTGACTTAATGCAAACTGTATCAATAAACTAGAATTATTATACTACTAATAACTAAATAAAGAAGTAACTACAATGGATCCCATTGATCAATCAATTACTTTTGGGATCTAGAAGAATCTTCTCTGCCACAGCACCCACCTTTTGGAACATTCTACTCTCTAGGGTAAGGTCTGCCCTCCCACCTATCCTTCTGCAAGAGCCTGGGGATCTTTTTTTTTTTTTTTTTTTTTGTAATAAGTTTTTATTTTATTTTATAATATACAAAACTTCCAATTTCAATTGAACAGTGTATTGTCTGGATACAAATCATTTTAGGAAATAATAATCAAGGTGTTTACAAAAATGGGGATCTTAAGGGGAAATGCTGGAGATGGCTGCTGGATTGATGGCAGATTCTACTACCACCTTGCTCTACCCATCCATTTCCATATTGATGTGTCCTCGTTGTTTTCTTTTTCATTGTTTATTTTATTGTTACATTATTTACTTCTGTTTTGTTTACACACTTTACATTTCTCCCTTTTTATAGTTGTAAGTTGCCTAGAGTAGTCTCATAGTGAGATAGGTGGCAAATACATTTAACAAATAATAATAATAATATTTTCTCCATTTAGGTTCAATGTATGCACATACACTGAACACCTTTTTATCATCTGTTTAGCTTAAACAAGTGTCCAACAAACTTGTTTTCTGTTTAACAGTTCAATTTAGCTGCCCTTGAAAAGCTTAACAAGTTCTATGCATTCCAACTTTGATTAATAAACATAAACATTGAAACTTGAAGATTGTCATATTTAAGAAAATGGTATCTCAAATATTAGAGGTAAAAAAAAAAGCCTTCAATAGTAACCATGGTATAGTTGCATTCTACATTGTAATAAAGCTTAAGGGCAATAAACATAAAAATTCATAAACACTTTCTGTAACAATGAGAATGATCAAATAAAAAGACTTCAGCAACCTGGGAGGAAGAGAAGATGTAACTGCATTTTTCCTCCTGTAATTACTGAAAATTTATCATCAAAGCTCATTCTTTTTTCTTTCCAAAGAAAAGAATCCAGTGAAGTGGTAATAAAGGCTGACCTGATTATATAAGGAAGTTACAGAGAAGATGTGTTCCATTTATCATAAGCATCTGGAGTGCAAAGAAGAAAAGAGCAGGTTTACATGAAATTACTTGACCCCAATATTTTAGAGGTAATTTTTTCTTCTTCAAGTACTTTATATCACATTTTTCATATAAAGATTATGATGGATGATACAACCAGTCCTGGGCCTGCATGGGAGATTATGGTCCAAAGCTCCCAAAGAAGTGGCATAGAGATTTTTTTTAAAAAAAGCATAATAGCAATAGCAATAGCACTTAGACTTATATACCACTACTTAATGCTCTACAGTACTCTCTGAGCAGTTTACAAATGTGAACATATTGCTCCCAACAATCTGGGTCCTCATATTACCAACCTCAGAAAAATAGAAGGTTAGGTCAACCTTGAGCTGGTCAGAATCAAACTCCTGTCTATGGGCAGTGCTAACCTGCAATACTGCGTTCTAACCACCATGCCACCAAGGCTCCTCAACCAAACAGAAAGTTACAGTATTCTTTTCCTCTGAAGCATTCCCTAAAAGGCCAAAAAATAATTTTCCTTCTTCCTTCAAGAATTGAGTTTAGACCTTTTTGTTAAAGAGAGGAATGTCAACAAGGTTAGAGTGTCCTCAGGGATTGCAGAAGTTTCAGAAACCCTAAACCTCAAGCAAGAGACAGCAACTCAAAATTGTGCAGTGAATATTGATAAGCACAGATGCTATGGAATGATAACTGGGGGACTTCAAAAATGGAGGTAAGGTCAGGGAATCTATTTTTTGACATCCTGAAGCAAAGGGCCTACATTTTGTAATATATTGTTGAAGTTCCCATTTGTTTTTGACTTTTTATTTTTAATGTATGGCGACGACGATGATGATGTTGATGATGATGATCATACTTCTTAATGCTTACTTTTATGATATTTTTAAATTCTCTATATTACAGTAAACTTCTCACTCTTAGCAGAAAGCTAGGGCATATGCATTTTAAATAAATAATAATATTGCTGCAGTATGTCAATGGAATGAAATTATTCATTATTCTTGTTTGTCTATAATCCTAATTTATTAAAGGAATATATATATATATATATATATATATATATATATATATATATATATATATATATACACATATATACATAAATCCTACGAAGAGTAAGAAAATAGATATTGTACCTTTACAGGGAGGATACATGAGATGTGGGTGTGGCTTACTGATGATGGGTAACGAGCCAGAAATAAATAAATATATATATTTATATTTATTTATTTTATATATATATATATATATATATATATATATATATATATATATATATATATATATATATATATGTTTTTCTTCTAGCCAGGTTTTCCCTACGTAGCCAGGTTTTTTTGTAGCTCCAGCTCAGTAGAATCTCATCTACTCGGTTCTGGGCTTTTTTCCTTTCTAACACCTAGCAAGCTCTAACTGCTAGGTGGGAGACCTAAATAGATCCATTTCTAGCTCGTTAGCTGTCATCAGTAGGCCACACCCATCTCCTCCCTGTAAAGGCATAGTATCAATTTTCTTACTTCTTCGTAGGGTCTATGTGTGTTTTTCTTCTAGCCAGGTTTTCCCTACGTAGCCAAGGTTTTTTTGTAGCTCCAGCTCAGTAGAATCTCATCTACTCAGTTCTGGGCTTTTTTCCTTTCTAACACCTAGCAAGCTCTAACTGCTAGGTGGGAGACCTAAATAGATCCATTTCTAGCTCGTTAGCTGTCATCAGTAGGCCACACCCATCTCCTCCCTGTAAAGGCATAGTATCAATTTTCTTACTTCTTCGTAGGGTCTATGTGTGTTTTTCTTCTAGCCAGGTTTTCCCTACGTAGCCAAGGTTTTTTTTTTTTTTTTTGTAGCTCCAGCTCAGTAGAATCTCATCTACTCGGTTCTGGGCTTTTTTCCTTTCTAACACCTAGCAAGCTCTAACTGCTAGGTGGGAGACCTAAATAGATCCATTTCTAGCTTGTTAGCTGTCATCAGTAGGCCACACCCATCTCCTCCCTGTAAAGGCATAGTATCAATTTTCTTACTTCTTCGTAGGGTTTATGTGTGTTTTTCTTCTAGCCAGGTTTTCCCTACATAGCCAAGGTTTTTTTGTAGCTCCAGCTCAGTAGAATCTCATCTACTCGGTTCTGGGCTTTTTTCCTTTCTAACACCTAGCAAGTTCTAACTGCTAGGTGGGAGACCTAAATAGATCCATTTCTAGCTCTTAGCTGTCATCAGTAGGCCACACCCATATCCTCCCTGTAAAGGTACAGTATCAATTTTCTTATGACAGCTAACAAGCTAGAAATTGATCTATTTAGCCCAGAACCGAGTAGATGAGATTCTACTGAGCTGGAGCTACAAAAAAACCTTGGCTACATAGGGAAAACCTGGCTAGAAGAAAAACACACATAAACCCTACGAAGAAGTAAGAAAATTGATACTGTACCTTTACAGGGAGGATATGGGTATGGCCTACTGATGACAGCTAACGAGCTAGAAATGGATCTATTTAGGTCTCCCACCTAGCAGTTAGAACTTGCTAGGTGTTAGAAAGGAAAAAAGCCCAGAACCGAGTAGATGAGATTCTACTGAGCTGGAGCTACAAAAAAACCTTGGCTACGTAGGGAAAACCTGGCTAGAAGAAAAACACACATAAACCCTACGAAGAAGTAAGAAAATTGATACTGTACCTTTACAGGGAGGATATGGGTGTGGCCTACTGATGACAGCTAACGAGCTAGAAATGGATCTATTTAGGTCTCCCACCTAGCAGTTAGAGCTTGCTAGGTGTTAGAAAGGAAAAAAGCCCAGAACCGAGTAGATGAGATTCTACTGAGCTGGAGCTACAAAAAAACCTTGGCTACGTAGGGAAAACCTGGCTAGAAGAAAAACATATATATATTAAAATATATACCATAAAATAAAAATACTATTTATGGTTTTGTTAAACTGGTCAAATCTTCTACAAAATACCTTACAACCTCCACTCCCCAACACACACGTTTTTACATGAAGCTTAAACCGAAGTCTTTTTTAAGAAGATTAACTGACAATTTAATGGATTGTACCAAAGATTGTTTAATTTGCAAATAATCTAAATGTAATGAAATTTCTAATGCAACATGCAAGCTACTCTGGGTTCACAAATAATGAGCTGTTGAATCTTTTGTTATGAAATCATTTTGCTTGGTGGCAAAATACCTTTAAGCCAGTGTATTACATGAGCAAATTATAGGACCTGTTACTGACAGTGAATAAATGACAGCAAAATTTTCTCATTAAAATCATACTGGAAAAAAAAATTAAAATTATTTACAATCACCATCCCATAAAACCGTGTTCTGGTATATATGAACTACTTGACTTAGAAGATCAAAGTACAGTTTACAATTGCTTAAAGATTTGTGCTTTCCCTATGGACAAAAATGCTGTGCCAATGTAGAATTACATTTAGAAAATTAATGTTCTGATCCCATTGAGAGTTGTGTTTATTCTCCAAACCAATGGTGTTGGTTTGTCATGACTCACTAAAGTATTTTTTTTAAATTCTTTATTCTTTATTTTCCCTTACAGTAAAATAAATCCTTGCTTCTAGACATATGAAAAATATAAATTATATCTCTTATGTCTTAGTTGTCACACACATCATTCTTCCCCAACTTGGTGCTTTCCAGAAACTGCATTCTAGTACTTTAAGAACAACTATTAAACCATGGAGAAGGGGGATTCAAAATCCATAGGTGGAGTAATATATTTGTGTTATTTGTTGTCAACTGAACTATGACTTGATTTTAACATCTGTAATTTCAGTACTCATACATAAATAATTGAGAAACATTTATTTAGGGAGAACTTGGAATTCTCTGAGCTTGATTGTTTTCTTGCAGATATTTCATTACCCAACTAGGCAACATCTTCCATGCTAGAAGAAAATTGGGTTTGCTTGCCCTGTTAGTGTTGGTGGGAGTGTTGTTTTATTCTTAGTAGTTCCTTGTTTAGGCTGTTGCTTATCATTTGATTGTTTGTCTGAGTTGGTAGTTCCTTGACTGAGGTATTGTTTACTGCGTGAATGTTGGTCTGCTGTTAATGCTGGTGTTAATTCTACAGTTCAACCCTGAGCTATAAATATTCTCTTCTATTGAAACATTTGTTTGTTTATTCTTCCCAGCAAGCTTGGACAAATTGCAACTACACAGCTCTCCTTCTGATCAGACCCAATTTGCATGTTTAGAAGCTGTCCATCACTCCATTCAACAATTTAATCTGGTACACATAATAGCAACAAAATAAGCCACCTCCTTCTTAATAAAGAGTTCTTGAACTCAAATGCTGGTAATTGTTTGGTAAAACTTCAATTGTCCTGATTAAACAATTGTATGAATTGATTTTGTGTATTTAATTAAGGGAAATTAATTTTGTAGGAATATGCATGAGTTTTTATCTATTCTTCATATTCACTTGGCTTTCTGTCTTTAAAACCTGTTCACTTCAGAGTGAACTAGCTGAAAATAGTAACCCAAGTCTGTGCAGTTCTATGAAATCTTTTCAACGTATGAAATATCATGTCGAACCCTAGAGGCGCCTATGATTTTATGTGGCTTCAATGTCTTATCATTTGCATTAACAGAAAAAAAATCTGAGGTGTATTTTTTAGCATTTCTTTTGAATTTACAAAATTCAGACAAGTAAACAGAGTGTCACAGCATATTTAATATACTACAGCAGCTTTTGGTACATAGCGATTTCTATTGCCTGAATCCAAAATTCAATATGGTTAAATGTTCCATATTTGGAAGCATTTGATCATACCATTTTTTTTCTTAAAGAAAAAAAATAAAAATGAAAAGTTGCCTTATTTTTCAAAGGCAATACAAATAAAGTTGCTTTGATTCTGCTGATACAACTACATGAATGTGAATGTAAGTGAAGAAATACATTCAGACTTTTTTCTTTTAACTCTTTTACATATCTTCAGAGCCAAAATCTGCTTTTCAAAGTCTGAAATAGACATTGCATTTTGACAAGCATTATTCTTTCTGCATTGTAAGCACTGATGGATCGATTGTATAGATTTGTTCGTATGAAGAAACTGTATGAATCATAAAGAAATTGCTTAACTTTTATTTAGCTTTCCAAAAGAAAAGAAGCATGTCTCCTTGTACCAAGATACATTTGAAGGTCCCCAGTGATTATAGGGGATTTCTATATAGCCTGACATGTTAAGGTGAAAAATTTTCAAGGACAGCCTCACCATCTGTCATCAGCTTGGTTTCATGACACTGACAGCTGTTCTAAAATGGTCAGTGGACCTCATGCATAACAAAAATCTTGCTCTTCAGTACTGTTTATATTTCAGTTTGATTTGATGCTCTTTCAAAAGTATAGTTGCTGCTGCTGTTGTTACTGGAAAAAATAAATTCCATAAAGCAAAAAAAAGAGGGTGGGGAGTAGTGTTTCAACTTTAGGATATGTAAAAAAAAATAATTTTAAGTTCATAAAGAGATGTAACACACTATAAATGAAGAAAAGGTAGCCTTTTGCTCTTTTTAAAACACAAGTCAAAGCAGGTAAAATTTAAGTTTGCTTTACTACAGAATTTTGATATATGTCTGTTGGTTGTTGTGTAGATGTACTCTGTAGGATTGACAGATTGTTTTCTATTTTTATAATCTACAGAATTTTCTTCTGAATAAGCACCTATAGCTTGCATTGCAAACTACTAATACCAAAAAGCTACAATTACTTTCTCATTAAAACTATTCAGAAAGGGTTTTCAAGCAAAATTTTAAAATAAAGGCGATCAGTACTATTAATATAAATATTAATAGTTATGCTAACTTTTCAAACAGTCCAGTCCTACATCACTGATACAGAAGAATGGTATAGTATTTTAGTGTGTTTTGTGTTTGTTTAAATAATGCTGGTAATGAATAATAATGGGGAAATGGATGGAACTTCAATTTTAAACTATTACATATTAAACTGCTAAATTCCTCAGGCTTTTTCCCTGTCACATAATTACAGCAGAACTGTGCTTTCCTTCTTCTGAGCCTATTCATTTCATAGGCTAAGAGCAGTTGGAGCCTTTAATAGGGTCCATATATGTTGCTGTTGTTTGCCACCTTCTTTTTTTTAAAAAAAAAATCTGGGTTGTGTGTACATTGTTGTTGTTTTTCTTCTGCGAGTTGCCCAGAGTCAATTGGAGGCAAGGGGTGTCCAAATCAAATATATAAATAAATTAGTAACAGATGGCCAGCCATTTCAGATAATCAGTCACATCTAGGTTTGTGGATTTTTTTCAAACTGTAATCTATCATTTTCTTCCTAATAAACAAAGCTTAGAAATGACCTAAGGGTCAATTCTTCCTTCAGTACATACAAATACTCTTGATGAGAGGTGGAATTATATATATAAGGAATGATGAATAAATCCCTTAGGATCTAGCTTTACTTTCAGCTGTTTTCCCCATCTCAGTAATAAGTCAATCATCTGCATGGCTTTCTCTGACTCAGCTCGTATATTTAATTCCACTGGTATATTTGCCTAAGCATGACATTCAAGTCTCAGCTTTGATAATCTGAGTTTCATATATACCATAGAGAGCCTGTAAAATTTGTCTAACGACAGAAACTTTTGGCTAGATATTGGACAGGAACATATACTGTAGATGAGACAATATGATTAATATCCAGTTTGAATATCTGGATAAATGAAATCCAATTCAAAGCTACCACTAGCAAATGTGATTATGTATTTAAGCATGGGGGAAAATGTTGTCCCAGTTTTTCATCTCTTAGTAAGAGCACTCAAAAGCATGGCTCGTTTTTGTCTCTATAACAAGGGATAGATATATCTTAGAACAGTATTTCTCAACCTTAACAACTTTAAGATGTGTGAACTTCAATTCCCAGAATTCCCTAGCCAGTATGGTTCAAAGTTATCAAGATTGAGAAATGTTGTCTTGGAAGATAAATAAGGCCCATGAAACTAGCCAGTGCTTTAGAACTTTAAAATTTTGCTAACTAATAAATCTGCCAACTATTAGATGATTTTTTAAAAAATAAATACTATTGAATCCCTTACTATACAGGTTCTTAAATAACAAGAGCTGTCATTTTTAAAAAAAACCCAAAAAAAGAGCGGTCATAAAAAAAAACAACAGAAAAATATTTGATTAAATGTCCTAAAACAATCTTGCAAAATCTGTAAAGGCTACAGTAGGGATTAAGCGAATCCAGAGATGGGCAACAAAAATGGTGCAAAGTCTGACGGACAAAACATAGCAGAAGAGATTGTAAAAACTGAATATGGATAGCCTAGAGGACAGAAGAGAAAAGTGGGGGGGGGATTGAAACCTTGAAATATATTAAGGGTGTGAATAAGGTTTTAAAAGGCAGTATGTTCAATGTTCAAAGAACAGACTCAATGACCACCCGGTCTTTTTCTTTTTCTGCCATTAGTTTTCTATGTTTATATGTTATCAAAAACAATATCAAAAACATTAATATTCAATATTCAATTTGCAAAAATCAAGAACACAGGGTCATAACCTCAAACTACCAGAAGGGAAGTTCAAAAGTAATGTTAGAAAGTATTACTTCACAGAAAGAGTAGTGGAAGCTTGGAACAGCAGAGGTAGTGTGTCAATCATTGGTAACTGGAATCAGCTGCCCCCAGAGATAAGGTGAATCCAAGACCTCGGTGCCTTCCGCCGTGCCCTTAAAACTTTCTTTTTTCAGCAAGCCGGGCTGGCTTAACATATTCTTTAACATATTTTTAAAATATTTTTAATTGGTTTGTTATTTTAAATTGGGGCCAAATTAATATATGTCCTTTTAATTGTTTTTAATGTTTGTATTGTATGTTTTTATCTGGCTGTACACCGCCCTGAGTCCCTCGGGAGAAGGTGCGGTATATAAATTCGAAATAAAATAAATAAATAAAATAAATAAATAAAACTGATTAACACATCCATTATCCAACAAAAATTAAATAAATAAATAAGTAAATAAATAAATTAAAATAAAATAAAAAATAAATAAAGAAATGAAAACAAAAACGAAAACGAAAACTCAAAGGACAGACTCAATGAACCAGTCGGTATTTTTCTGCCATCAGTTTTCTATGTTTATAATATATGCTACACTTAAATTTTATAATATGGAATACAGGGAAGTAAAATAATACCTGGAACTAGTTAATAAACTAATGTTTAGATTCTTTTTGAGCCCAAGAATATTTGGAGTTTTGAGAGTATGAAGTTGCTATGAACACAAGATCCCCCACTCCCCAGAAAGCCTCTATCAATTCAGTAGGGCCTTTATGCAGCCTGAAGGCATTGCTATAAATATCCTATGGGGTTGTATATTACAAAATGTATATACTGTCTTTCTATTTTTTTTTTCTAATTTAGAAACGTCTAAATATATCAGGTATAGCTGGGAGCCTAGTAGTGATTGAAAAAGATTGCTGCCTATAATCATTACACTGTTTGCCCTTGTAATAGTCTCTGTTAATATGATTCTGCTGTTTCTGTTTTATTTTCAAGAACAGAAATTGTTTGAAATAACTAGTAACAAATAAAGAACTTGATCCATCTTAAACAAACACTCTCTAACATATATGGTCCTAGAGCAGTGGTCCTCAAACTACGGCCTGCGGGCCGGATACGGCCTACTGAAGCCATCAATGTGGCCCGCATGGGACCACAAGGCTGTCCCACCCACATCCTCCAACCTAACCCTAACCCCACCCGCCTTCTGGAGGCCAAGGAGGCAAAAAATGGGATGCGTGTAGGCCTCAGGAGGCAAAAAATGGCATCAGCCTCCAGGGTGAGGGAGGAGGGAGGGAGGGAGGGAGAGAGAGAGACAAAAAGGGAGAGAGAGAGAGAGAGAGAGAGAGAGAGAGAGAGAGAGAGAGAGGGAGAGAGAGAGAGAGAGAGAAGTATCTCACACATACCCAAGGCAACCACATCCCTTCACTAACCTGCTTTATACCCACAGGAGCATAACAAATTAAAGTTTAATTTGTGTATATTGTTTAATGGACTACTAAATTGGCCATGCCTACCCAGTCACATGTCCACTTAGCCACATCCACCCAGCTGGTCTGGCTCCCCAATAGTCTGAGGGACTGTGAATTGGCCCCCTGTTTGAAAAGTTTGAGGACCCCTGTCCTAGAGTATGAAATTGCTGATGGGGCAGCCTTGCGCAAGGAAAATAAAGTTGTTTTGGGTGGGATAGGTGGATGGATGGATGTTTCTGTCCTACTATTTACAGTTTGAAAACTTTATTTGAACCAATTTTATTGATTCTGTTGGGATTATTATCTTCAGTTACTTGGATGTGGTAAAAATCCACAGTACCCACTAACATGTTGCCAGAGATAGAAAGACAGGATTATGACCCTTTCTGGTGACAGTTTTAGTGGAATTGGGTCACTGGGAAATTGACGCATGTGCATTTTTACAGTCTAACAATTTTCCATTAAACCTGTTTACATTGAAAGGCCAGTAAAAGAAAAATAGAGCAATAAAGGCCAGTGATTTGAACCTAAATTAAGCACTGATGTTTGAGATAAATGGAAGAAATGGTGGCCATGCGTTCTAAACATAAGGGAAATCAGGGTATATATAGAAACATTTAGAATGCAACATGGGCAAGGGAAATGATTCTCTTTCTATTCTTCTTTTATCTGAAGCATAATTCTCCCTATATTATTTCCTCCTAATTGGCCGTATATAGGCCATCAGTAGTCTACAGTATCTTTTCTGCATATACACAGCCTCAGGCAGTCTTACCCATTTTCTTCTACTCCCACCTGATCATCCATCAAGTAGATGGTAGAAAAATATTATTGTTACAATGCTGTTGTCAGGAACAATGGCACCCTTTCAGAGTGCTTATGCCTTTATCCAAGCCCATGCTGTCATGGCATAACACTCATCAAAACCTTTCTGACATTTATATCACTATGTTCCATCTGTTTCTATAGGAGAGGAATTCTTAGATGTTTGTTTATTATGACATACATCCATAATTGTCCTTGTTGTCTTCCACATTGGTCAATCAGAAATAATCCTTGTGACCTATCTGCACATCCTTTACCCATTTTATCTAAATACGTATGAGTTCCAGGACTGGCAAACCCCTAGAATAAATTGCTGAATGCTGGCTTTGACTCACCTCAAACCATCTATTTGACCTTTGGAAGTTAGCTAGGTGACTAAATATATTGTAACTTGTTTGAAGAAGTATAGTTGATTAAGAGTCTGAAGGAATGAATTTTTGGAAATTATTTGCAGAGGGAATTTTTGAATCATTCAAATTCTGTTAATAGGATAATATTGTCAGCACAAATCTGACATTTTGCAGCATAAAAAATACATTTAAATAACAAATAGGCCCCAAACAATATACTAAACTGTACTGGTATCTTCTAGATGATGAGGAAATTTTGTTTAAACAAAAATCTGCTATGTAGCAAAGGGTGGTCTGGAAAAACTGTAGTGACAATACTGTGTTTGAAATGAAACTTGTATTGGAAGGACAAAATGGTTTTAATCACTCCAATCCCAGTGATCCTAATAGATCCCCATTTTCAGTGTCTCTACTGCCAATTATAATCTCACTTTTGCAATCCACTCACCTCAAATGTTTGGTAGTATAAGGAGTGCAATATCTCGCTATTGAAATGAAAAATAGTCTCTATGCCTGCATTTTTACCAAGATGAATATATGCATATTTAAGTCTACATTACCTTTTGGTAGAAAGTTTTGTCTCTTCCTCAGATATGCATTACATGAGTTCTTTCTAAATCTGAATACTTATACATAAGATTAGTAGAGTACATTAACTTGGGGTAAATAGAAGGTTACACAAAAATGAGAGTCAATTGGTTCAATTGTATGTCTCATGAATCAAGGAGATAAGCAAGTGGAATTTGAAATTTTCATATTGATAGTATAAATAAAAGGTGAGATATGTAAGTATTTAAACAAACCAAATATTGCTAAACTATTGCTAAAGCAGATAAATGAGGATGAACGGGCATTGGATCCTTGCATTCTTGCACCAAAACCTTGCAAACTCTGGAGCATAATGGTGATAAATGGACTGGGCTCTTATAAACATAGATTAAGCTTGAAGACTGATTAAATTTGATGGAATCATATCAATATATAAAACCATACATAAAACTGCTTTGGTCACACAGAAAGTAGTACATTGAAAGACTGGAGAGGAGTCTGATATATAGATTAACAGAAAATAACGGAAAACAACACCTAGACCTTTCTACTCCACTCTACTTCATTTGCTGGAATACTTTTTCTTTGGACCAGTCATTTTCTCTTAGTACCATCTACCACACAGGGTTGTTGTCATGGAAAAAGAAGGGGAAAGGAGTATTACGTTGCTGCCTTGAGATTTTTTTAAAATTTATTTATTTATTTATATGCCGCCCTTCTCCAGAGACTCAGGGCGGTTTACAATGCGTACAATGAGTTACTTATAAAGCAATAAGGCAGGCCAAAAATCTAATAATAATATACAAAACAACCAAGATTCAGTATCAAAGATGAAAGACGGATGTCTAGTTAACTGAGTAATAGAGAAGTAAAGTCTGGAAAAATTCAATGCATCTCTTTGGTTCAACAATCTGTTTTTGAGAAAATTGAGCAAATTCACTCATCTCAGTAAGGATGTTTATACATGTATATATATTTACATACAATAAGTGCTTAGTGAACAGCGTACTGCCTAAGTCAGTTGCTTACATAGTTTTTTAAATCCTAATTTCTACCTCTGTTATCCAACCATTGATAAAACAAATCCTATGTTCAATAGTATTCTGTGTGTCCTCCAGTGGTTTGAGCCCCTAGCATTGAGTGGCAGAGTGAGGTCCTATCATTTCCTTCAGTTTCTGCCAACCTAGAAGTTTGAAAGCATGTTAAATGCAAGTAGGTCAATAGGTACCATTTTGGTGGGAAAATAATAGCGTTTCATGCAATAGAGTAAATCCAATTAGTGTCAGACCTATCCCAATGCAAAGCATAAGTGTGCGATGACATCAGTGGAGGGAGAAGCCCGAAATGTCACTGCAGAACACTGTTGAACCTTTCAGAGTATGAAGCTAATCTGTCCTCTGTGGTACACTCTGGATAGCGCACATGCATGAACTGAATGGACTAACAATTCATTGGCAGCCAAATAATTCCTTTGTTCTCACACTGTAGCCAGTCTCCTGGCTAATGTAACATTGCCATGCACTAAATAAATAAACAAACAAACAAACAAACAAACATAGTTTATTTATGTTCCAGTCGGGCTTCAGGCCTGGGTACAGCACGGAAACGGCATTGTTCGTATTGGTTGATGATTTCTGGAGGGCTCGGGACAGGGGTTGCTCCTCTGTCCTGGTCCTTCTAGACCTCTCAGCAGCTTTTGATACCATCGATCATGGTATCATGCTGCATCAGCTAGAGGGGTTGGGAGTGGGGGACACCATTTTACGGTGGTTCTCCTCCTTCCTCTCTGACCATACGCAGTCTGTATTGACAGGGGGGCAGATGTTGACCCCGAGGCCCCTTGTATGTGGGGTGCCACAAGGATTGGTCCTCTTGCCCCTTCTGTTCAACATTTATGTGAAGCCACTGGGCGAGATCATCCGTGGTTTCGGGGTGAAGTACCACCAGTATGCTGATAACACTCAGCTGTACATCTCCACCCCGGATCACCCCAATGATGCCCTTGAAGTGATGTCCCGGTGCCTAGAGGCTGTGCGGATCTGGATGGGGAGAAACAGACTCAGACTCAACCCATCCAAGACCGAGTGGCTGTGGTTTCCAACGTCCCAATATAGTCAGTTGGTGCCATCACTGACTATTGGGGGTGAGTCATTGGCTCCCATGGATAGGGCTCGCAACTTGGGTGTCCTCCTGGACTCAAGGCTGTCTTTAGAAGAGCATTTGACAGCTGTGGTCGGGAGGACTTTTTATCAGGTTCGCCTGATTCGCCAGTTGCGTCCCTTCCTGGATCAGGACTCGTTATGTACGGTCACTCATGCCCTCATCACCTCACGCCTGGACTACTGTAATGCTCTCTACATGGGGCTCCCCTTGAGGATCACCCGGAGACTCCAGCTGGTCCAGAATGCAACCGCGCAGGTGGTTATGGGAGTCACGTGGTACTCCCATGTGACTCCCCTCCTGCATGAGCTGCACTGGCTTCCGGTGGTCTTCTGGGTGCGCTTCAAGGTTTTGGTCACCACCTTTAGAGCGCTCCATGGCTTAGGACCAGGATACTTACGAGACCGCCTTCTGCCACCAGTAGCCTCTCACCGATTAGTACGCTCCCATAGAGAGGGGCTCCTCAGGGTGCTGGCGGCCAAACAGTGTTGACTGGCGGCCCCCAGGGAGAGAGCCTTCTCTGTGGGGGCACCTGCAATCTGGAATGAGCTACCCCCAGAGATACGGAGGATCCCAGATTTACGCACTTTCCGCCGCGCTCTCAAAACATTTTTATTCCAGCAGGCTGGACTGGCTTAACTCTCCCTTTTAATTTGCTTTTAAGTTTTATACAAATTGGGTGTTTTTAAATTCATTTTTTTTTGGGCCAAAATTATTTAATGTACTTTTAATTGGTTTTTAACTTTTGTATGATGTACTTTTATCTTGTGGCTGTTTACCACCCTGAGTCCTTTGGGAGTAGGGCGGTATATAAATTGAATAAAATAAATAAAATAAAATAAAATAATAAATAAATAAATAAATAAGGTTGTATAAGTGTCCATATTAAGATAGGTGGATTTATTCAAACCATGTTGAATCTTACAGTGGAAGTAGTAGCTTTGTGGCAATTTAAACATTTCTATTTTGTTTTGTTTCATTAGGGAATGGTGTAGCTTACAATTCTGGCTCATCTTCCTTTTGGGTAAGTCCTTTATAAAGATAAAATATCATACATTCCACTTCAGGGGTGTCAAACTTGCATCGCCACGGTGTTGTCACGTGACATATTGTGACTTTTTTCCCCATCGCCAAACCAGGTGTGGGCGTGGCCAGCGCATGACGCATCCAGCCCACAGGCCACGGGTTTGACACCCCTGTTTCACTTCATCAGATACATGGAGCATTATTCTAAATGAGAGAAACTGCTTATACACACAGGAGCTCCCCTTCTGCTAGGATTGCTTTTAGGTCAGTCACCCTGTTGAAAACTCCCACATGTCATTCCTGGCATATTTCGTTAAGACAGTAGATATTTAGAATCACATTTGGTCTTCTAAATACATCAGAGAATCATATGGTAAACTATTCAGATAAGCCATTGAACCTGATGTATAGAGAGACAAAGATACACCAAAAGCAAGTAGTTGGCTGCCAGTGAAAAGACTGAGAATAGACATGAAACAGTGTTCGGTGTATTGTACCACTATCTCTGTATTCCCTAAAAAGGTTATAATCATAAACTATGTGGAGCAGTTTTGCAGGGAGCCCATTTTGTGCTTTAAAGACAAAAAAATTGTAACTTGAATGAAGATGGGGAAAAATTTCCTCTTTTAGCTATAGGGCTTGTTATGTTCTGAGCAGTGGTTGCTTATTTTCAAAGGAAGTTGTGTACACCCTCCCTGCTTAGGTCAAACAAGGAAAATTTGTTGCAAATACCAACAAGGTATAATTTTGTGCCTTTCCTACTGTCCTTGTGGTGCTCTGTGATCTGCTGAAATTGTCACCTTAATAGCTTCCTTCTTATAAGAAGCAGCATTTTGTCTGAGTTTTTCCCCCTGTATATTAGCCTAATGAATATTAATGAGAGCTTTTCCACAGCACAGCTATAAGCAAGGAAGAATCCTTTGAAACCACAAGGCTTGAATAATACTGTAAAATAAGCATCTATTTTTGCATATGCAGTCATCACACAAAATGACATATTATTTACATTTAGGGAGAAAAGTGGTTTGGGATTTTTATTTTTTTTTACTCTTGCAATGAACAATCATGTTACGTACTTAAAAGTACTTTTTAAAACTGCTGCTACCATTATTTAATATCACAATTTGAGCTCCCATACCAAGATAAGAACACCTGTGCCCATGAAATTGTTAGAATAACTACTCTTATGTCTGACTATGCTGGGGAATCATTTTGCCCATCTCTGTTTTAAATTATTCAGAGAGAAAAGTTAATAAACTACAGAAATCCTAAAAAAAGAAAAACAAAAAAAGAATTAAACTAAATTGTTAATGCCAAAATGTAAAAAGTTGATGCTAAAAGAGAGTATTGGAACTATTATTTTGTATGTGTCAAGATTTAAATTACATCTTGCAAAACATGAATCTTCCTAGTGCCAGAGTGCAATATCGTATCTTCCATTATGACTTCAAAAGACTGATTTTTCACACATTAAAGAAGTAACAGGATTGATTCAGCTAGTTATTCTCTCTTTAAAAGCAAGATTCCCTATGCCAAAATATCACTTGCAGCTCTCTCTTCTTCAAACATTTCGAAAGGACCAAGCCAAGGTTAATGTTGGGGTCTGGTTACCACAAAATTGCCTTTGGAGATAAAAAGAGAAAAGAGTCTGTTGTATTTGAAGTAGCCACCTCACATCACATCATACCTCATGGATTTCAAAGGTCAGTGGAAGCCTACTCACACTGCATGATACATCCTATGATTGTTAATATTATTAATATAATATAGTATACCAAGGTTTATAAATGTATTATTTTAAGTAGAGAACATTCCATTCAGTGTTAAATCCAAATTCTAGAATAGAATTAGATGAACTGATGGGGTCTTTAATTTATTCAAGGCAACACAGTGTTTTTAAATGCTCCTAACTCCAATTAAGAGTCTGTATGGTATAGTGGTTAAGACACCAGGCTAGAAACTGGAAGAACCTGAATTCTAGTCCTGCCTTAAACACAAAGCCAATTGAGTGACCTTGGGCCAGAGGGTCTCTTTCAGCTCTTTGAAGGAAGCAATAACAGAATAATGGAAGGGACCTTGGAGGTGTTCTAGTCCAACCCTCTGCTCAGGGAAACCATTATTGAAAAAGTGTGCCAAGAAAAGTGTGAGGGCCAAGGTAGTCTCCAGGAGTCAAAAACTAACTTGAAAGAACACACACAAAGACATCCAATCAAAATCCTAGTTTTGTGTAGTGATTAAGACAACAAATTAGAAACTGGGAGTTCCAGTCTCCCTTCGTCTCAAAGCCAAGTGGATGACTTTGGACTTGTTACTTTCTTCCAGCCCTAGGAAGCAGACAAGTGGGGCTACAGCTAAAGACAACCTTCTGATAAAATCAAATCACTTGTAACCTCCCATTTAGATTACTGTAGCACACTTTACAGTGTCCTTGAAGATCATTTGGAAACTTCAACTAGAGCAAAATGCATCTACATGGCTAAAATCATGCCAGCTACATGGCACATGTAACACCACTTCTCTGTGAGCTACAGTGGCTGTTGGTGTGTTTCTGGCTGCAATTCAAGGTGCTGATTGTCACTTTTAAAGCCCTATATGGCTTGGGACTGGGTTACCTGAAGGACTGTCATTTTCTAAGAGTTTCTGCTCGTCCAATCTGATCCAAAAGATTGGGCATATGGCAGATCATCTCAGCAAAAGGGTGTCTACTGGTGGGAACTAGACAGGCTTTTTTTTGCTGTAGACCCTGACTTATGGAATATTCTCCCTCTCAACCTCTTTTCACAAAGCTTAAGGACTTGGTTATGGGGCTTGGAAAATGTTAAGGACTCTTTTATTTGGCCTTACTATCAGTTGATTAGCTATCATGAGTGCTGTTTTTACTTATTTATTTTGTTTTTATTGCTTTAATGTTTTTAATTGTTTTATAATTTTAGAATTGTAAAGTCAGAGTCAGTTGGTTGAATTGGGCTATAGAAAATGAATGAATGAATGAATGAATGAATGAATGAATGAATGAATGAGAAGAGACAAGAATCAATATGAAACTAACAATTTCTTTTCCCTTTCATTTTAAAGAGTAAGTTTAGGGGAGAAAGCAAGCCTCAATGTGATGCTTTTAACAGGAAAATGTTCCCAAAATCAAGAATAGGCAAGATTCATAGAAGAAACATTTCTATATGTTCCAATGCTCAAGAAATGGAAATAGTGACCTTTAACTCTTGACTAAAATAAAGTTGAAGTACACCAGACTGCATTTTCAGTCCTTTGCCATAATGAATCAGCAGGATGTTCTAGTTTATGTAATTACAAAACTCCACCAATTTCTGTCCTGTCTGGCAAAATTTATTGCATGCTAATGATTAAAGTTTCCTATAAATTGAGAAGGAGGAGGAGGAGAAATAGAGCAAAATGTTCCTCTTTTGTTGTATGCGTGCATTTGGAATAGTGGATTAGGATTTCCAGTGGTGGATGTCAATTGACTCTAGAGGTCAAATTAGAAAAGGCAGAATTCCCCCAAAAGAACAAATTTACTTGAAAGGTAGAAAGCTAATGGAGAGTAGGAAATTACCAAATAGATATGTGATTTATCTAGTCCAATTCTGTTGATATAGTGTAGTTTTGACTTTGTATGATATAGGACTCCAGCCAACTGGGGCTTTTTGTTTTGTGTGTTTGTTTGTTTGGATTTATATGACTGTCCTTTCACTTTCAGTGGCTCTGGGAAGCTTACAAACAATGGTTCAACAAACCATGGTTAAAATTATTGATTGACTGATTCCTTTCCTGGCCTTTGTATACAGCTTAAAGCAGCACGATTTGTGAATCAAAAATTATCTCAATGTGGCTTTCTAGAGTTTCATCAGGAGCAAGGGAGTCTGCAGAGTATGGTAAAAAAAATAATAATCAAGAAGGTGACTACAACAGTGTTGATGCTTCCATTGGTTTTTATGTGTTTCATGGTTAGAAGTTTGATCATTCAAAACAATCCCTATGTTCACTTTTCAACAGGGGCCTTTACAAATTTCCCTGCATACCACTGACCTACAGTTAGTCTGATAATCAACAATGAGCAATGAAGTGGCCAGTATATCACAGAAGTGTGTGTCTATGAGCTTCATTGGTTCATAAGGATTAGGAGCAATCCAAGCCCAACCTACTCCAAGTTTAACTTTGTGGGAATATATAGTTGAAAAAATAGTCAAAAATTAGCAGGTTAAAATATTGTGGGGTTTCCAAATACAAACTGATAAAGTCTTAGCTCATAATATGCCAGATATAACTGTGATTGAAAAATAGAAAGTGTGGATAATTAATGGGGCCAACACCAGGGGATAGTAGAATAGAAGGCAAAGGATTGTAGAAGATCACAACTTTTTTTTTTTAATTTGATTTATATGCTGCCCTTCTCCGGAGACTCAGGGCGGCTTACAATGTGTTCAGCAATAGCCTTCATCCTTTTTGTATATTTATACAAAGTCAGCTTATTGCCCCCACAACTGGGTCCTCAATTTACCTACCTTAGAAAGGATGGAAGGCTGAGTCAACCTTGACCCTTGGCGAGATTTGAACCTGCAGTAATTGCAGGCAGCTGGTCTTAATAACCAGCTTAATAACAGGGTGCCTTAGACCACTGTACTACCAAGGCTCTTATCACTTTCAGAACTTATCAAGTTCTGAAAATTGAAATTAAAAGATTATGGCATAAAGCAGCCATGGTGATCTCAGTGCTTATCAGGACACTGGGTAACAAACCAAAACAAAAAAATCTTGGACAGCACTTAGGCAATCTGCACACTGACAAAGTTTCTATCGGTCAGTTACAAAAGGCCACGGTCTTTGGATCCACACATATACTACGCTGATACATTATGCCATCCTAGGTTCTTTGGAAGAACTCAATGTGTATGAAGGTCAACTTCAGCTAAAGAACTGCCAGCAGTGATTTCGCATTGTTATGTATATAATAATCTGATTAACTGAAAAGTCCATTATGGACACAGGTCAAGGTACCATAAAGATAAAATTTGAAAAGAACAGCCACAAGTCCTTGGCAATGAAAGGCAGCAGAAAGAAACCCCAGATTTAACCACATGTTATTCATACATTGGAAGAAGCAGAACATCATCTCATTTAGGTTATCATTGGTGCAATAAAGAAAAGTTAAAGTCAATAAAGAAATACTCAAGTCAAATTCTAGTTACAGGGAAGTGCATCAGGTTCCAGGGAGAATCAAAACAGGTGTCCTTGACAGGTGAGGAAAGAATAATAATTTGATGATCCTAATATGCTACAAATGAGGCAATTTTACAGACCTTTTATTTCCCTAAAATGGAATTTCCTGCATGCAATGCATCCCCTTCTCTACCACTGAATTAGGAATTGTCCGTCTGCAGAATGATACCTTTTAAGGAGTACCACCATCACTGGAACACCTACAGAAATACTGATTCTGGATCTTCATCAAAGGCAATTAATGAAATTCCCGTGTGCCCCATGTGTTTTATCCTGATATGATTAAATATTTTTTAAATAAAACAATATGACATCTTCTCTTCTTCTCCTTCTGTATCTATTTAATTTTATCCAGTACAGTGAGAAAGCCAAACATTTTGAGGATACTGATGCCTCTGGAGAGAGATTATACTCTATTAAAACAACAAGATGAATGGAATTAAGAAAATCAGGGACTGATCAAGTAGTGAAGGGAAGTCAGACCGTATGGTAAATAAACTTCCCTGTAAAATTTAAAAATGTGGAGCAAGGGGACAACAATGGCCTTGTCTATTACTGAAAAGTCTTTTTCTTACCAAATAAGCAATTGTAAAGCACTCAGCCCTGCTGATACTGGTTAAAAAGAGAAGTAAAAGAAATTAGCACTGAGATTTAGAAAGAGTGCTTTGGTGGCTATCAAAGAATATAAAAGATGCTAGTGCATGACCATCTGTGAAAACATGGTGTGCCCCCTACAGTTTTAATCTCAAACTTGCTTACAGCTGTGCAAGATTCTTTTGGAACAGATGCTTATTGTGCAATGTGGGATAAGTGACATCTGAAGAGTGATTCCAGGCAAAGAACATATTCGCTGCATGCAGCTAAATTCTGTATTGTATGTGTACTGCATAGTCCACACTTAACCTTTTCCCTTTTTTTGTCACCCCATAAAATATCAAATGTACCAGTGGCTCAGCTGTAGCCAAGTATCTTAAGTGACAGCCCAGCAGGCAGAGCAGCCTTTATTTGTCAATGAAAGTTAATGGCATAAATAGAAGCTCTTCTCTCTCACCACTTTCTTCTGCAAAGAGAGGCCTAGAAGTCACTGATTAATAAGCAGCCTTATTAATTCCAGAGGGAGAGGTGACTGAGTGGAGAAAATTAATGACCTCCTGTCTAGGCTGTAGCCCAGCCTAAAAGATGGGGGGGAAAGTCTGTGAAAGGAAACAGAATTATTCCATCTTTTGCAGTGCTCTTGGACATGAAGCATTTGTCAAGATTAACAACTTTGTTTAAATTTAATTTTTGTTCTTCTCATTTAATTTGATTTCATTGCTAGCTGGTATTGCCCCAGGTGTTGGTGGTTTGGTTGCATGGCTAACCATCAAAGCTCTGTAAGTCAATGGCCCAAGTTAGCAGAGCCAGAGTCAAAAACCCTGCAAGTGCTGACTCTCTTACCAAGATTCAGGTGTGTGCCCCTGGCTACCTGGTCACCAACTGGGGAAGAATTATTTCTCCCGCCTTAGAAACCTGGTGTCTTGTATCTATTTACTCTAACAATCCTAACCATCACAACTATTTTCTCTACTGGTTGGGAATGGGTATTGTATTTCATCCCATTGAAGGAAACTTCCTATTGGAAGATATTTTTTAATCAACATTTTCTATAAGGAACAGGTGGATCTAATACAGGGCTGTCAAACTTGCGGCCCGCGGGCTGGAGGCATCATGCACTGGCCACGCCCATGTCCGGTTTAGTGAAGGGGGGGAAGTCCTGATATGTCGCGTGATGCTGCTGTGATGACACGAGTTTGACACCCCTGGTCTAATACAATTTAAGAGAAAAAATAAATGTAAATTACAGATCATCGATTGGTATACAACAGAATGATGGTGATTGTAATCATACTTCAGTTAACTAAGAGTTGAAGTGGGTTAAAATGAGGCAATCCTTGTCCCTGGATTGCCACTGAAAGATTTTTTTGTTAAAAGGACCAGCTTTGACAGAAGGAAGCTTGAGCTCCATGTGTATAGTCTCCCAAAGTAATTTCCAACCGTATTGATAGTTGCCTACTGCAAAATCTCAAAATAATGTTTAAATGCCTTTGAACTTAAAAACCTATTTCTGAAGCTGGCCCAGGAGCTACAAATAGATCCCAATTCCCTCTCTGTCTCCCTCATCCCCAATCTAAAACAGCCATAGGCTTAATTCAGCACAACCTACTTTTTCTATACAAAGAGTTTTAATTTTTAATGGTTATTTTTTTCCTCATGGTCCTGAGCATGATTTCAGCAGGAGGCAATTGTGTTCTTCATCTCACTCTTTTGCCAATGTTGTGTAATTATATACATGTTAATTTTGGCATTGTAAAGTCCATAACATCAGTTATTTACTAAACATTAGATATGTCCCACTATTTACTGAGAATGCTGATTGGTAGCAGACCATATGATGTGGGAGCAGTTTAAGAAAGTGACGTTGTTTCTATTGTTATTTGTTACCCCATGATGCTTTGTTTATTTAATTATTGTTTCTCTTCTGTAAAAATCTAGTATTTTTACTTTTCTTTTAAAACAAATGTGTCAGTGTTATTCTATGTAATAGCTGTATTCAGTCATAAAAGGCCATTCAGCATTAGAAAATTCATACATATTTGCCTAATAATGCCTTTTAAGTAATCTATCCCTTTGTTAATGCTTTTTTCCCCCAACTACCAAGCCATATACCAAGAATCAAAATTAGCATCTAAATGAGGATGTTTTAAACACATGCCTAGGGGTTGTGGTTTTCACCTTTTTATAGTTTGCTGTGTTAAATTATGTAAAATAGAAATGGTATTTTAGTATTAATAAGGTAATGTAACCCTATCAACCCTCTTTTCTCTGTTATAAAAAAAATGAAAACAGTTTTCAGATATATAAAGTAGAAATAAAACTAATAATAATAACAAAGCAGAATTTTATTGCATTTTCTATTAACTCATGAAACTTTATAAAACACTTGCAAACTACTTAATTGAAGTTGTAGTTAAAATAGAAATTGTTTTACTAGCTATCATTACCCACAATATATTAAAAGCAGCCTTTTTAAATTTCAGAACAAGATTCACTACTATTGTATTTGATTTTACCCCCAGTTTAATTATGAAAAAAAATATTAACAAGGTATAATGTATATATAGCAAAATCTAAAATTGAGTACAAAAGAAGGCTATAAAAAGTATCAATGATTCATTTAACCACTGTCTCACTTTTCAAAACAAATTTTGGGCTTTATTGTGGTCGTAAATCAAGGACTATGTTTTGCCCCAGCTATGGACCCCAAAGAATGCAGCACACACAAAGTCTGTACAAACCTTAGTTTACTAAATTAAATAAGTTTTTTTTTCCAAACAAAGGCTGTTAATTAATTTTCTTAACAGCCTACAAGAATCCAAAGAATAAATAATCTTAATCTTACTATGGTTGGCAGAAAGCCCAGAAGCAATTTGCAAAGAACTAAGATCAAGGCACGAAGGAGAGTGAACAAAGTTGTTCCTTGAAAATTGCTTCAGTCGGTGTTCCTCCTTAAATAGGCTAAGGGAGTGGCAAATTAGCCCCAAGCCTTACTCTCGAGGAGACCTCCTCCTGAGGAGCCACTCCTGCCTTTTGGCAGCTCTGTGTGCCCGTGCAGAGGCTCCTCCTCTTCGTCCTCTTCACTTAAGGGAGCTTCTGGAGGTTTTGAAGGCCCTGGCTGAATTCTCGCCTCTGGCACCACATTTTCTCCAGCCTCATTGTCCGACTCGAGTGCCAGCTGCATAGGCTGCTGGCGCAGCACCACACCAGCCTCCTCACTGTCCAAATCAGCCACCAGCCACAAGGGCCACGTACAGGCCACAACAGACTACTTGCATTATAGTAAAAAAGAATTTTACATCATTGTGGAAAAAAATAAAAAAGATCTAGATCATAATTGTATAGGAGTTTTCTAAAATACCAGCTCCCTGTAATAATTCAATCTGAAGAAAGATACATTCTTGTTAGCTGAGACACGTGACAAAATAACAGACTGTTTTTCAACAAGCCTAATAATACATTTAAAAGAAGGGGTTTTTTTTAATTGAAAGCATATTTCCTTGCAAACACTTGAGCATATCAAAGAGGTTTATTTTGAAAATGATTTCAATCATTTTTATATACTGCATTGGTATACTGTGCATTCATATACCACACTATTAATATTATCAATTGTGTAATTGATATGTTCATTGGAATCAATTATAATTAGTTCTCTAATTGATGCAGAGCTTATATCTATCTCTTATTGTTATTTTTGCATTATTGTTTTAACAATAATCTGTCCAATAAAGAATATATGTGTTACAAACAGCCTCACAAAAGCTCTTGGTAAGATTCTTCTGTTATTATAGGCAAACTTTAAGAATGTTTTAAGCACAATATAGTTGCAAAGTTTGCAAAAATATGTTTCAAAACCATTTTTAAACATATGAAGCATGGAAGAAACTTACTGGTGTTACTTTTCTGCCTCCAGAGGAAATATATAACTTTATGAATAATTAAATTTTAAAGCTTGGTACAATTATTATGCATAGTCTTCTTACCTTTCTTGCAAACAGACCATTTTTGCATTATCCTAATCTTGGTCATCTGCTAATTTGTTCTGAAATATACTGTTCCTAAGAATAAGAGTGAAATATGAAACAACCAATTCTTGCTCTCTTGAAAACACAAGTGTTCAGTTTTTTCAAAGATAAGGAGTAAACATGCCCACTTCCTGAGAAAACAGGAAAGTTGTGGTGCGCTTGTTAATATTGAACTGCTTATAATGATTTCACTGAAAATGCATTGTAAAAATATATAATTTTATGCAAGCACAGCAAACCATTTTTCTGGAAGTTTACTGATTGAGGATATCCTCATGAAAAGGGTTAAAGACACTATTTCACGCCAAAAGCTAGGCTCCAGTGAGATAAGAATTTAACAAATTTTCCTGCATTTATATTAAGCAGAAAAGTCCAAAAAACTCTAACTTTTTTGCCCTGTTCTGTTGCTGGAAAACAAAAACACAAAGTCCTAATCAGGACTATATCCTGTGAATCCTGTATTTGTACAAAGACAATTTGGACAAAAAGATAGTTTGCCATTTGTGGTCTTCTGTCTTTTTATTACAGTAGGCTTAAGTTTCTATATATCTTATTTCTCTAATCATTATTTACTAGATTAATATACTGTAACTTAATAAATCAATATTTCATTTCAACCCAGATAAGTTAATGGCATATATCATATTTACTACATCTCAGTCAGTATAAATTGGGTAATGAATATGAATATTTTTATGATATGATTGATGCATTTTAAAGCGGTAGAATAGAATTTTCTGTTTATCCATGCTTCACTCAGTCTAAGTTTTTAGATTTGCACCATGGCTTGGGCCATCACCTAATCTTCCAGGCTGATTCCACAAAACACATAAGGTGATGGCACACATTAAAAAGGAGAGAGCTTTAATTGCATGATCATCATCTTGACTTTTTGATCCACTATGCAGATGACCCTGACATTAGGTTAAATAAAACATGATTAGGTAGTTTATGATGCAGTGTCAGGGAAGTCTAACTTGAGAGAAAACCCATTTCCACACTTCAAATACCCATTCCCATATATTTCTAAGAGTGCTGTGGCATGCATTAAAGAAGCCATATGACAAACTGCTTTGCTAGCTGAATAAGATCTTAGCAACTAGACCGTATATTAATAGACTTGTAGTGCTAATGATACACGATGTACTATTATTCATTAAGATGACCAAGAACATTTTAAGTATATCAATAGCAATTTTCACTAATATATTGGCACAAATATAATATTATTTTGTTGAATCATGTTCAATCATGTTATTTTCACATCACCAAAGGAGAGGGAGTGCATTATTCCAAAAGAAGACAAGATAGATTTGCAGTTGCTGATTCCAGAAATAATTGCTAAAAACAGAACAGCAACGAACCTTTCTGTAGTGGGGAAGGCTTTGATCCAATGACCTATTCATTTGTTCAGGTGCTGTAATAGGCAATTTCAAGGCAGCTGAGCTTCCTTCCTAGTATGCTACTGTATCCTTATATTGGGTAATCCTGTAAATAGAAATCACTTTTAAATAAAGACTTATCCTCTTTTTAAAAAGACAATACTCTCTATATAGAATTCATGACCACCTGAATCCATAATTATAAGATTTCAGAATGCAGAAGTATTTCCTTCCCTCCACCTTGAGTGGGTAGCTTCTTTATCTTTCTTTAGGATTATTCTGTTTATTCTGCTACTAAAATACAGCATTTACTGATGGTGATTTTCCTTGACAATTCACCTTGCAAACAAAACCAGGTAAAGGGGGACATCGTATTAGTGACAGCATCAAAAGTGCTCTGATGTAAACAATACTTACCAGTTTTCAGATTAGATTGGATGTGTATATATAGGATGTGACAAGTGGCATTTCCATGTGATGGCCACCCTATTCCACTCTTTGGGAAACTGAAAATCTATTTAATCTCCACTATGCCTAATGAAAATGAACACTATCACAAGAAGGTTTTTAAAAGGTTTAATGAATAACTTCCATATATATCAAGTTACTTCTAGGGACGAAGCAACTTATGGACTTTCCAACCACTAACTGGATGTTATTTCGTTCTTCAAGGGAAACGCATGAGTAATATGTTTGTTGAAACATAGGTTTTTGTGGATTTAAGCCATTTTATCACAAATATATCACATACTGTATTGTTAACTCTAGGACACAGTGAGACAGGATGGACTGGTGTGCTATGGTCCATGGGATCACGAAGAGTCGAACACAACTAAGAAATTGAACAATAACTGTATTGTTAGGCTTCTTTATGCAACTAACCCAGGGGTGAAATGCTCCCGGTTCAGACTGGATCAGGTGATCTGGTGGCGATTGTGGCAGGTGGTTTGGAAAACCGGTAGCGGTGGCAGCACAAGGCTCCACCCACCTGCACGAGCGAAGCAAGAGCATCTGTGTGTGGGGTGTGCACTTACGAACCGGTAAGGAAGGTAAGTAGATTTCACCCCTGAACTGACCCCCAAAATTTTGCCATCGTATCTGTTTATCTTTCATGTATCTGAAGACTTCTTTTCTAACTTTAGGAATATAGAAGAGAATATATCTTTGAAATTCAAAGCATGTGTATTAGATAGGTGCCATATGCTTTTTCATCAAAAGGTGGCAATTTTTTTTAAAAAAATGTTTAAACTAT
The DNA here is from genome assembly GCA_022577455.1 of Arizona elegans. Classification (NCBI taxonomy): domain Eukaryota; kingdom Metazoa; phylum Chordata; class Lepidosauria; order Squamata; family Colubridae; genus Arizona; species Arizona elegans. Next base: position 28,235,984 of record JAKOOJ010000002.1, on the reverse strand, counting down.
CTTCTATAAATAGCATGCCAGTAGTGACATTCCTTTATTATTTTGGATCTAAATTCTGCCTGCTCCCGCCATGTCTCAGTCCTTTTAGCCTCTTTAATTATAATGACAAATAGTAAATACACACAGTGATAATGTGGTGAAGACAAGTGCTGCAAACAATAAGTTGTACTCCATCAAGATCACCAGAGGGTTTCAATCAGTGCTGAATTCACCTAATAATGTAAGTTGCTGCACTGCAGTCAGACTGATTAACAGATAGATGATATGCAGTTCAAGGTGTGTGTGCCTAAGGCCATTCCTTGTTAGGAAAGGGAAAGAAAGCCAGCTAATGACAATCTCAGCAGGGCACAATCTTAGGGAAGAGACTAAACTTTGAATTTCATATCCAACTCTGCAAGTCTGCTCTCCTGCCAGTCCCATTAATTCCAGTAAATTCCAATTCCAGAAATTAACATGAGCGAATTTATCATAGGTTTTCATATCTTATTGTCAGAGTATTTAATATTGTGTTTCCTTTTAGGAAATGCTCTATTTTTTATCTAAAGGGAGGGCTCAGGAATTTCAATGGCCCTGACAGTAAGCATCAGTTCTGGCCCTGAAGTCAGTAAGCATCAGGTCTGGATAGGGTTACTCTTGTGGATAATGTTAAAAGGAAAGGGGTGAAGCTGAAAGCAATCTATAATGAAAGTGAGGATGTGTAGATGTAAAAAAAAGAAAAAAAAAGCCAATTCAGCTAAGAGAAAGAATGTGAGAGGTTTTATATCAAAATATATTTTATTCTTTATACTGTTTCCATCTTCCCTTAAAACATTAACAGAATCCACAATTGTCTGAGAATCAGTGTTTCCAAGTTAATCAAATTAGCAAATTTCCTCAACACCCAAAATAAGTTATCCAGACCTAATCCACATATCAAAAGAATAAGGTCTGCAAACACAGAGTTAATTAACTTGTGTCTCCCAGAGGAACTGCATATTCACAAGAATAAACATACCTGCATACACATACACAAATATGCCCCTCAAGTGTCACTCTAGAATCAGCATGTGACACTCCAAACAAGCTTCCCTTATAAAAAATCTGCTACAGTATCCCATTTCTCTGCAGCCTTCCCCAAACTGTTTTGCTTTTAGGAATAAATATTTCTTCTTTCCGCATAGCTGTCTGGATCTCATTTTTATTTATTCTTATGCAACCCTGGCTCGAGTTGGAACCCCAAATTATTCTTCAAGACAAGAGAAAGAATAAAACAGAGAAGATAAAATCATTTTGTATTGTTTCCAATACAACTACTTGCACTTTGATGCAATATTTAATTGAATGAGACTCTCAGGTCAGAAAGCAATCCTCTAGTTATGGAGGAACTTCATCAATTTTTCATGAGTAGAACTGGAGCTGATTTGGCCAATTCAAAGCCACAAAGAGGTCTGGTTGCTGATGGAACCAGTATTGAAATAGGTCCCCTGCCCCCAAAGGATATATCAACTGGAACATAGAATATGAGAAGTATAAATCAAGGACAATTTAAATTTTAGGGCATCTATTTTGTGGAATGGAACAGATACTTTAAAAGGATTTTGCTAAGTATGTGCTGAGCTATAGCTCAACAAATAGCAAGATCATTCTTGTTTCATGTCCTGCATATCAGCATTCTTGTTTCATGTCCTGCATATTAACTTCTACAAGTTAATGCTTCTGTACAGATACAATGATGAACAATGATGAAGAATGTTAGGGGAAAATACAAGAAAAGCTGAGTTTAACATCTAGAAAAAGAAATGGTACTATGGGAATAAAAACATTGAAAAAATTAGAGACAGATTTGGTCTGCATATATTTGCAATAACTGCTTTAAGCAAGATAAATACAAATCTTATACCTTGACATCATTGGATGAACAATAAGAGAATCAAACTGATTACATAACAAGAAACAGATGGAAAGGTGAAATCCATTCAACCAGGCACTTTCAGACCTGATATTATGAACAAAACAAAAAGCAAAGCAAAGCAAAGCAAAGCAAAGCAAAGCAAAGCAAAACAAAACAAAACAAAACAAAAGGTTACAAGTAGAAAATTAATTAAACTAAGTTTCTTATTGAAAAAAGATGATATACAATTAAGATGTAAGATCCATGTAAAGAACACACTCAGTAGATTTAACCTATGTAAAAGAGAAACTGAGGAGCTAAGAGAACATATAAGAGACATTCTGAGAACCAACATATTCTAAATTTTCAAAGAGAAAAATTCTAAATATCATTTAAGACTGCTATCCTGATTGCCAGATAAAGATGGAGGATTAAAGTCTCAGGTGACAAGTAGACCATATATAATGATAGAATACAGATTTTCAACATCAAAGAAAAAGAACCATCAAAAATTGGCAACAATGGAAGAAGTTGAAAGAGAAATAAAATAGATATTTTCAAGAAAATAAATAACAAAGACATTTTACACATATTAAGACTATTTTGGAATCCTTTACAATGAGAATTACACTACAACAGAAATATTTTATGGGGAACATATTCAGCTCCTTTAGAAAGGGATGTATGATTTGCAATAGACTAGCAAGCCAATAAAAAAGCTACAGAAACAAATAAAATACTTACTTAATTATTTAAAGCTGCAGGAAAAGATGAAGTTAATGTGCTAACAACAAATATAGAACAAGACTGTATGCTCTAGAGATTGGAAAAGATCAGAGACTGTACATCACATAAAGCGTGATGTAAAACAACATGCAAAAAAATTGTACCATGTACTAATTTCTTATGCAAACAAAGTTTTGCTTACAGTTTTATAAAGAATAGAGGTATATAGGGAGAGAGAAAATACCAAATGAACAGGAATGTTAAAAAAAAATACAGAATGATCCATAATAAGAAATGTAGTGAAGTAAGGAAGCATAGTGTCCCTGTATCTGTTTAACTTATATATCAAATATATTGTATGAATGTCAGCATTGGAGAAGATTACAGGATAGCTAGTATTAAAACTGGAGACCAAAACACTAATAAATGAAATACAGGTAGTCCTTGACTTATGGCCACAACTGAGCCATTTTTCATCACTAAGCAAAACAGTTGTTAAGTGAGTTTTCCCCATTATACAACCTTTCTTGCACAGTTGTTAAGTGAATCACTGCAGTTGTTAAGTCAGTAACATGGTTGTTAAGTGAATCTGGCTTTCCCATTGAATATACTTGTCAGAAGGTCACAAAAGGTGATCATATGACCCTGGAACTCTGCAACCATCATAAATGCATAGCAATTGCATGGCAACTCCAAATTTTGACCACGTGACCATAGGGATGTTGCAATGGTCGTAAGTATGAAAAATGGTTGTAAGTCACTTTTTTTAGTGTTGTATCTTTGAATGATCACTAAACAAATGGTTGCAAGTCATAGACTATCTGTCACATTGTTAGCCAAATGTTAGGACCTAGAACAGCTAATAATAATGAAAATAAAAAATGGGAAATGAAAAACTTCAGTTAATATTTTATAGTGAAGGAGAGAGAGAAAGAATGCCATCATTAACCATCAGGCTTGGAGAACTTACTGTTCATACAGAAAAAATAAGATAGTTTTGTTTTCTTAGTCTCAGCAACAGGATAAAAACTGCAGTATGATGGAAAGGAAATAGGGGATTCATTCTAGGGAAAAAGGCAATACTAAATACTTAGATGAGATCATGAGGGATAATATGTTTTTATGACAACAAAGATCAAGGTAGTAAAAATGTTATTTTTTTCAGTAATCATCTATAGCTATGAAACAGATTCACATTAACTGAGAAGGCAAAGAAGATTAACACCTTTGAATTATAGATTTGGAGACAGTTAATAGGAAGAAATAAGGATTAAGCATAGGAAGTCCTTCTTCAAGAAGAACTAATCAATCCATCCAGAGCAAAGTCAGCTTGGATCATCAGAGGCATTTAAAAGAAAAAAAAACCCTTTTTTTTCTTTTAAATGCCTCTGACGATCTAAGCTGAGTTGCCTGATCGCCAGAGGCTTTTTTTTCTTATAAAAGCCTCTGACGATACAAGCTAAGTTGCCTGATTGTCAGAGCCTTTTGAAAGCATTTTTTTTACAACTTCTTCACCAAAGACGTTATAGGAAAAATGGTTTTAAAAGTAATAATTTTTTTATTATTATTATTATTACCCAGTCACATTACCCCCACCACCAAGCCACGTCCACAGAACTGATGGTAACAAATTTTAGACTTCACCACTGCACCAAGGTCATGAATCTTGTATGACTCAATTACATATACGTAATGAATTAATATTGTGTCCTTAATATTTCAATAGCTATATAGCCAATTTGGTCTAATGGCTAAGGCAACAGGCTAGAAATCAGGATATTGTGAATTCTAATCCCACATGAAAGCCAGCTGGGTAGCTTTGGACCTGTTGTGGCCCATCAGCCACCAGCGGAGCTGGCAGCAGACTCAGACAATGAGGAGGTTGAAGAAGAACTTGGGCCAGTCCTGGAGTCTGGGAAACGCTCTGATGGATGCTCTGTGTTGGAAGCAGAGATAGACCCAGGGTTGTCCGACATTTCCCAGCTGCCTTCGGAGTCAGAGATAAGTGGGGAAGAAGAATAGCTGGGGCCTGTTCCAGATGCACGTATGTGCAGAGCTGTCAGGAGAACAACTGAGGAACAGGGGCCGACTTGGGAAGAAAGGCACACATGGACTCTGAATGGGCCCTCCATAGCTGGGGAATAAATAGAAGCAAAAGGGGAATGGTGGTTGCAGGAGACAACAGTTCATATTTCTTTCGGAAGATTTGCTTATTGTGGTTTGTGCCTCAGAGACTTCTTGTCAGGAATTAATTTACAGCTTTGAAACTGGAAGCTCTCAAACTGGCAATTATCCAAGGACTGATAAAGTCTGTTATGGCAATTAACCCTTGGAAGGATTATTGCTTGGACTTTTCTGTGTGTGAATGCCATGAATTCACAGTAGCTAAATAAAGGGGGGGGGGTTTGGGACAAGGAGTCTGTTTCTTGGTTCTGCTAAGGCTGGGTCAGAACAGGACCAGACACTCTCTCTTAGCCCTATTCACCTCACAGGATTGTTGTGGTGGTAGGGGAAATAGGGTGGGAAGAAGGAATATTAAAACTGTTTGCCATTTTGAGTTATCTGCAATAGTAATATGTGGGATTAAAAAAATCTTAATTAAATAAATTTTGTTCTAAATTCTGTCCAAATCAATCCAAACTGATTTGTTATCAGCATACAGTTCCTCAAGCAGATGTTGGTTTTTAGCACCAGGCCAACCTCACTAACGATAATGCAGTAATAAGACAGAGAGGTGTCAGCTACTCTTCCTGCTCAAAATGACTGGCTCCCATCCTGTGACATCACACAGGTAGGAGAAAGACTATTTGAGCAGTGCCCTTGATTGTTACCTAAGAAACTTTTGTTCAAGTTTGACAATCTTTCAAGGATCATGAGACATAGCAGTAAAAAATTGTTGCATGCTATAGTGATTAGTGGATGAAAAGGACACCTAAACTATTTCACCTGTATATAATCATTTTGGAAATATAAGATATCTCCAAATATAATCTTCGTTACAAAGAATGCTTAACCAGCCATCCTTTAATGAATAGAGAAAAATTGAGTGAACGCATATAAAAAATTGATGTCCAAAATCCCCAACACATGTTTTTATATTTGCCCTAATCATTTTAACACATTAATAACTTAAAAACACAGACTAATGGAAAATCCGGTAAGTATTCCATACTATAGAGTTAACAATAACCATTAATAATTACTTTTTTGCTTTTGTCTACACAACAAAAAGCCTTAGGGGAAGACTAAAGCTAGCAGATTTAACCTGCTAAAATCCAAATGATTCCTGTATATTGTTGTGGCCATGCAGCACATGTCTGTATTTCATGCAGACAAGACTTGGCCAATAAAAAATTCTATTCTATTCTATTCTATTCTATTCTATTCTATTCTATTCTATTCTATTCTATTCTATTCTATTCTATTCTATAGGGCATGATCCAAGGAAACGATTAAATATGTAGGAAACATTTAATCTAATTTTCAGCATATTTAATTTTATCCTAGCTACTCCTCTTCTTTGTCCTGACTCTGTTTTGGAATAGTCACATGCCAAAATGGACCAGTAAGCCCTCATTAAGGCTAGGGTTGCAAACTTAGGCTCTGTTTCTACCATACTTAATACTTTGTCATTGGTAGAATAATGTGCTTGTGTTCTTATGCAATGAATAGCAACCTATATAACATTTTATATAACCAGTACTGTTATTTTACCCATATTGGTTCCAGATATTCATAATCTAAAGCAGTAGTTCTCAACCTCAGCAGCTGTAAAATGTATGTGTTTCAACACCTGATGTTTTTAGCCAGCATGCTAGTGGGAAATTCTGGGAGTTGAAGTCCAAGTATCTTCAAGCTGACATGATTGAGAAACACTGGTATACAGAATAATGACCGTAGCAATTTAGTCACCAAAAAGTGGATATTAGTACTTATAAATATTTTTTAAAAAAAACATGTTAAGAGATTTACCCAGGGGCTTCTGGTTTGCTGTTTGCCACCGCCAGACGTTCTTTCGGGATCGTCAACCCCACTGCCTGTAAGAGCTGCCTTTACAACTGAATGGCGGCTCGAACAAACTCCGTTTCCATGAGGAAACGGAGATAGAGCCGGCTGGGGTGGGTAGAGCTCTCTGCATAATCCCAAAAGTTTTTTTTTTACTTTTGGGACAGAGCGGAAGAGACTCCCCATATCCCCAGCCGATGCTCCGGGCTTTGGGAGACCTCTACTACATGCAGTAAATTTAATAAATTAATTAAAGAAGATGTGAGCTGGATCTGCGATCCTGAAGCGCAAGTATTTTACTTATTTTTTAAAAGTTATTTAAGCTATTTAAGAAAGAAAAAGGAAAAAGGAAAAAAGATTTTTAAAATGGCGACTGCCGCGGCTTGAAGAGAGGCTGAAAGGGAAAGTCCTTCCGTTTCCCATTATTACAAAGTAGTGGAATAAATATCTTTGGCTACAATTGAAGACACAACTTCACTCTTCTCTTCTTTTTCTCTTCTCCTGGAGATCTGATATTGATCTTGGTTAGAAAGAAGCTTTTTTTTTCTTTTCTAATAAAGCTTGTCTGGGCGGAAATATGGCATTGAGACTTATAAAGTCAGACAAACAGTTAGCGGGGGGGGATTCCCCCATTAACAAACTACATGAACAAGTTCTAACTCTCCAGTCTCAGAAACCTGATTTTAACATAATAGAATTTCTCTTAGAGGAGATTGTGAGAAGGGATGAGATTGTGAATCAGCATCTTGAAAAATTTAAGCAGGAAATTAAAGAACTGGTGAAATCTAAGTTTGACTTTTTGGAGCGAAAGATTTTAAAAATGGCTAATGGTTTATCAGAATTTATGATTCAGTTGGATGCAAATACTAAGTTATTAGAGTCTAAAATGGAAGAAACTGAGGATAATTTGGACAATAGAATTCAAAAAATTGAAAAGGATTTGACAAATACTCAAGATAATAGTCTAGAAGAAAAACCTAAAATGGAGGCTGATCAAAAGACTGGTAATGTAGAAAATGTGCAACAGAGGATTGAAAGAGAAGTTTTAATGATGCAACATAATTTTACTGAATATGCGATTAGACTGAGAGGTTTGCAGGAAAATAACAGAGATGATTTAAGAAAATATCTTCTGAAATTCTGGCTGGGATTTTAAAGTTTCAACCTGATGAAGTGTTTTGTAGGATTGATAGAGTTTATAGAATAAATCCTGGTTCGCAAAGCAAAGGCAATTGCCTAGAGATGTGGTGATCTATTTTACAGATAAAGAAATTAGGAATAATATTGTGCAAAATTCCTTCAATTCTACTTTGCAATTGTACGGAAGAAAGATTTGGATTTTTAAAGAGCTCCCACCTAAGATGTTAACGGAAAGGAAGAAATTTGGTTTTCTGGTGACTAAGTTTAAAAAAAGAAATATTCTATTTAGGTGGGATGTTCCAGTTGGTATAATATTGAGACACCAAGGAGAAAGATATCAACTAAATACTGTTGAAAAAGCAGAAGAATTTTATCAAAAAATTTTGAAAATGAACTCAACATCTTTAGGCACAATACAGGATAAGCAGAAGGAGTTGGAAACAAAGGGAAAACATCAAATTACAGAGGTTGTGGTAGATAAATTGTCTCCGGATCCTTTGGATACCCCAGCTGGACTGTCTACAAATATGAGAGAAGTGGTATCTGACTTTAACGTGATGAATCATCAAGCCAAAGACAAGTATGGAAACCAATCAGCTGACATACAAGTGGTGACAAAGAAATATGAGATACAGAAACAAAACCAACAAGATCAACTTACAAAGCAGAATGAAAACCGATCAATTGACATACAACTTGTAGAAAGGAAATCAGGATGGAAATTAAACCCACAAAAAAAAAAAGCATAAAAGAAACAGGTCTCACAAAAATAGTAATTTCTAAACCAAGCAACAGTGAAGCCAGTGATTTTAAAAAATGAATGAATATATGAAAATATAGTGGAGGCGAAGCATTGGTTAATATTATCCTGAGGACAGTGACAGATCTTTGCAATGCCGTAATTTTGGGATGCGAAAAGAGCCTTACATTGCTAGACTTGAATTATCTATTTTGGATTCCTTTCAGGTATTGATAACTATATTATAACTATCCTGAGCTACAAGGCAAGAGAGTTATGCTGGGGCTTGCAGAAGATCTGGTTGTTACCCACTAGGATGATGGGAATTAATAATCCTGATGAAAGCCACAATTACAACTATATGGAATATAATTATAATGTCACTCGGGTGGTTGTTTTTACATATATATATATATATATATATATATATATATATATATATATATATATATGAGGATATTCATTGCTGATGGGGGCAGATGATGATTGAAGATTTTGAACAAACTGTTGCACCAGGATGCTATGCTACCCTATTATGGATGATGGACTTAACAATCCAGTGGAAAGACAATACAGAAGATATTATATGGATTATAAATCTGAAGTTATTGTCTTTTTTTTAATATATATAATGGAATGTATACATACATACATATACATACATATATATATATATATATATATATATATATATATATATATATATATATATATATATATATATATATATGAGATTCTACTGAGCTGGAGCTACAAAAAAACCTTGGCTATGTAGGGAAAACCTGGCTAGAAGAAAAACACACATAGACCCTACGAAGAAGTAAGAAAATTGATACTATGCCTTTACAGGGAGGAGATGGGTGTGGCCTACTGATGACAGCTAACGAGCTAGAAATGGATCTATTTAGGTCTCCCACCTAGCAGTTAGAGCTTGCTAGGTGTTAGAAAGGAAAAAAGCCCAGAACCGAGTAGATGAGATTCTACTGAGCTGGAGCTACAAAAAAACCTTGGCTACGTAGGGAAAACCTGGCTAGAAGAAAAACACACATAGACCCTACGAAGAAGTAAGAAAATTGATACTATGCCTTTACAGGGAGGAGATGGGTGTGGCCTACTGATGACAGCTAACGAGCTAGAAATGGATCTATTTAGGTCTCCCACCTAGCAGTTAGAGCTTGCTAGGTGTTAGAAAGGAAAAAAGCCCAGAACCGAGTAGATGAGATTCTACTGAGCTGGAGCTACAAAAAAACCTTGGCTACGTAGGGAAAACCTGGCTAGAAGAAAAACACACATAGACCCTACGAAGAAGTAAGAAAATTGATACTATGCCTTTACAGGGAGGAGATGGGTGTGGCCTACTGATGACAGCTAATGAGCTAGAAATGGATCTATTTAGGTCTCCCACCTAGCAGTTAGAGCTTGCTAGGTGTTAGAAAGGAAAAAAGCCCAGAACCGAGTAGATGAGATTCTACTGAGCTGAAGCTACAAAAAAACCTTGGCTACGTAGGGAAAACCTGGCTAGAAGAAAAACACACATAGACCCTACGAAGAAGTAAGAAAATTGATACTATGCCTTTACAGGGAGGAGATGGGTGTGGCCTACTGATGACAGCTAACGAGCTAGAAATGGATCTATTTAGGTCTCCCACCTAGCAGTTAGAGCTTGCTAGGTGTTAGAAAGGAAAAAAGCCCAGAACCGAGTAGATGAGATTCTACTGAGCTGGAGCTACAAAAAAACCTTGGCTACGTAGGGAAAACCTGGCTAGAAGAAAAACACACATAGACCCTACGAAGAAGTAAGAAAATTGATACTATGCCTTTACAGGGAGGAGATGGGTGTGGCCTACTGATGACAGCTAACGAGCTAGAAATGGATCTATTTAGGTCTCCCACCTAGCAGTTAGAGCTTGCTAGGTGTTAGAAAGGAAAAAAGCCCAGAACCGAGTAGATGAGATTCTACTGAGCTGGAGCTACAAAAAAACCTTGGCTACGTAGGGAAAACCTGGCTAGAAGAAAAACACACATAGACCCTACGAAGAAGTAAGAAAATTGATACTATGCCTTTACAGGGAGGAGATGGGTGTGGCCTACTGATGACAGCTAACGAGCTAGAAATGGATCTATTTAGGTCTCCCACCTAGCAGTTAGAGCTTGCTAGGTGTTAGAAAGGAAAAAAGCCCAGAATAGCAGAGTGGGCAGTGGATTAAAGATATTTAGAATTGTAGTGCAGGGTAATTTTGTAGGAAACTGGGTGGGAATAGGTTAGTTTAATGATTGATTAGTTTAAGTAAAGGGATGTTTAAATGATATATTTGGGGGAGTGGAAGAAATGGATAGAGTTGAATAAATGTTGAATTAGGATGTAGAGCGAAGGCTGCTTTGAAATGTTATATTAATATATACAAAAGATTAAATGTTAAAGTAGGATCTATCATATAGTTTTAAAGCGAAAGGTTGTTTTGAAATGTTATAATAATATATAGATATAAGTTGGGAGGAGGAAAAGGGCAGATTATTGTTAAAATGGGAGTTATAATAATATTATGCTAAATTAGATGTTATCATACAATGTTATAGTAGAATGTTTTTTTTTCTCTTTTTTTTCGTTTTTTGAAATGTATGGTAAATGGGGGAAATAATAATATTAATAATATTTTTCGTGAGTAAGGGTCAGTGTTTAGAGGAGGGAGTAAGGGATTGGTAAAATATTATGTAACTAGTTATGAATCAGATTTTTGTTGTGAAGAAGTCACAGGGGGGGATGGGTGGTGAGGGGGGGCTAGGGAGGAGGTGGGGAGGAAAAAAAGGGGGAAAATTTTGTATTTGAAAACTTTTTCAATAAAAAAAAAAGAGATTTACCTGCATTTGACTGGGAGCCTAAATTACACTTTTCTTATGATCTACTCAAACTGTGTTTTGGCAACTTTGCTAGACCTGAAAACAGAAGCTAACCCAAGTACGTATTTCCAGACATTAGTAAATTAGTATTCACTAAAGTTTCAAGGGAGTCTTGAGTCTCTAATCTTGATGAGATATCGTAGAGTCTCTCATTTGAAGATTATGGTATTTAATGGTAAAGCCATCATTTCCCTTATCACTCTTTTACACCTTGATTTATCTCAAAACTACCTTATTATTCACAGTGGCTTTTAAAATCCATTGTACTGATATAAGAGCAATCAATCGGTAATTAAAAGAAGGCACACTGAGTTTTTAGCCATGCTGTGTCTATACAGTATCTCAACTAACTGTCCCACTGTATGATCTAGACAACAAATATTTATAGTAAAATAAAGTAGGAATACAGTGAGATTTTCCAGCCTGGATATGAAGATTATAACATATTTAAATGATTGGTTCGCTAACATCCTGTAGATATAATTTAAAACCTCTCCCACATACAACTAATGCAAACAACTATAGAAATTCAGATTATTCTGGATAAATGATGTACCTGGTTAGAGATCTTTAACAAGCCTATATTTGGTTTCTGAAGCTCCTGGAAGATAGTGATTTCATTATGAAGGCTTCATAAATAATTCATAAAGAATCCCTAGTTAAAATAAGTTTGAATCTGAAGAGTTGGCATCATAAAATTGGTAGAAACCTGTAGGGCAGCAGAATGCCAATGCCAATAACTGTTCTAAAATCAACAGTGCTGTCATGAATCTTTTGTACAGGACATAAGTATTTAAATAGACTCTATCTATTTGGCTGGAATCAATAGGTTCTCTGATCTCAAAAGTTAAGGCATATGAGCTATTCCTGACTAGGTATTCATCTTTAAGGTATCACCCAACATCATTTAGGTAATAGAAAGCCTGATGTCAGCATTATTATATTAGTACCACGATGACTGTATGACTCAAGAAGGCATTATAAATAATTAATGAGGAAATCCTAGATAGTCTCTTCCCTATGCCTCATTAGATGATCTTAAGTAGGTGTCGTCTTTCCTAGACAGGCCGCTAATCCTAGTAGAGAAGTTAGCTTTATTTTCATTCTAGGGAAATCTATGACCAACATCCAGTGAGATAAGTGAGGAATAGGGGGAAGATGAATACCTCCATACGACAGTCAGCAAACTATGGTGTTATTGTGACAGCAAGTAAACCAGCCAGTAAATCATTGAAAAGACCTTCAACTTCACTCCTGATAAGTAAAACCTCTTTAGTTAAAAGGATTTAGTCCTATTTAATAGTCATTGACCCAGATTATAAGGAGGTTTTCTGAGCTGAAATTGTAAATATATAGGATGTGAATATTAGAATTATACAGTGACACATTTCTCGGGCAAGATAGGTACACACAAAGATGGCTGACTTCACAGGATACTAGAGACTTCACACAGGCTAGTTCTGAAAACACTTCCCTCTTTTTTGCAAACGGGAACCACACATTCTAATTTTAAAAATATCAATCGATGAAGGTCACAAGCATGACAGAGGATACAATGCCATCATCAAAAACAGGACAGCCTGTTTTTGTGTATGCTTTGGGAGCAGAGAAGTTAAAATGTGTCTTTCTGTTCCCTCAAAACGTGAAAAAAATATGCTGCCATGAATGGATGGTTTTACTACCGAACTGCAGTGCTGAAATCTGGGCCTGCTATAGGAGTCACAGAAATTAGGGTATGGGGTATAGCTCATTGGTTCTGCCCTTCCCCTTTAACACTCTTTTTCCTCATATACAGATATAGGAGATATCAACAGATTAATCAGTTAAAACTTGTGTGTTCAATCAGTTCAGGTAGGAATTTGCTACATTGAGCCAGAACACAGATCTTTCCAGCTAAATGGCATCTAACTTAATGAGATGTAGCTTCAAGGGTTTCAGAAAGAAGGATGCGGGGTTCAGTGTGGGGGATCTTCTAAAATCTATGGCAAAGGTCTAAAATGATGTAACATTTGAAAAAAAAGGCGTATTATTAAAGTGAGTCTGACAGCTTAATGCAATTTCTGTATAAAAGAGCTATAATTGTGCTCATTGAACAAACTCCACCCTTTTCTAAAGCTTTTTATTAAACATATTTTCTAAGACATTTTAAGCTAAAAAAAATGGTGTATAGCTGAAACCGAGTGTGTATATGTAGTGAAACCAATGATAGCTTTGGCCATTTCAGGAGCAGATTAAATTCATATTGTTACAGCAAAATCCAGTTCCAACAGAGTCTAATCACAGCAGGGTGCTGATTTGCAGCTCTAATTTCATTTTGATAAGCAATTAGTTCTGCAGAGAGAGAAAGGTACACAGTGTCAGTCCTTGGGGCAGGAAGAGGTCATACTGGCAAGATACCAAGTATTAAATAACTCTATTCTACTCCATAGGGTATTTTGAATATTCCAACTTAAATGCCTTGAAATTGGAACAAAACAAACCATTTTTGAATTATGCTGCTTTTTTTTTTTTTATCCCTGGCCCCCAGCCTCTCAAGTGAAATGGTTAGAAATTCATAGCACATTTTCTTGACTAGGTTAGCAAAATTTTCCAACAAGTATAGCACTCTGCTTCCCTAAAGGTAAAATCAGCCCATCAGTTTCTTCCTGAGTTACTGCTTGGCCATCTACTGGAAATCCGTTTAGTGGTTAATTTGTTGTCATTGTGCTCCAACAAAAAGCATCTTTTTATTAGCAGGTGCAGGCAAAGTTTGTGAAAACTAGAAATGTGCGCAAAAAGACTCCATAAAAAAGAAAGATGGCATTGCTGAGATGGCTTTTCTCTGTGATTTTCTGTAATAGACTTCAGTTTGCCATGAAATTAAATTTATAGTATACCTGCTAGACATGAAGGGACTGATTTATCCTCTGTATAATTCCATTGAACTCGCTGGACTTATACCAGAATTTGGAGCAGAGACTCCAGCTAAGCTTTACTATTCCTTGATTTGACATTAAAGGCACCAATTTCATGGGAGGCATATCAAGGAAACAAAAAGGAAACATGTGGATGATTTACAGAATGCCTTTTTATGAAAAAGGAAAATGATGAATATGTAATCCAGCTAAATGAAAACACACACACAACTCAATACAATATTTTCACTTTGAACTGAAAGACACATAACATCAAATATCCATACAGTTTCTATGGGTATGATACAGTTCATTAATCTGAATGGCGCTCTCAATTTTTTTAAAGTAATATGTTTTTCAAGAAACTTTGAGAAAGTACAGTTTTGCAGTCTTATTACTGGATTGGGCTTTTAAGCTCAAATGGTAAACACATTAGAAATAGATACATTATAGCCCAATTCTGAATCACTAAGCAAACACAAAAATATAGGCAAATAAAAAAGTTCGAAACTGATAAAACAGGTAGGATGCTAGAATGGGTCTGAAGGAGGATTTTGGTTGAAGAAGCTTTATGCTTGTGTCATTGCTGAAAACCTAACAATGTAACATTCCAGCAATATATGCCTAGAATTACCTTTGGGACCATCCTGATTAGTATGGCAAGATTAGAGAATGTGCTGGCAAAGATAGGATAACAGACACCTAAATGCTTGCTGTCCTCATTATGTATGTATATATGTATGTATGTATGTATGTATGTATGTATGTATGTATGTATATATGTATATGCCTTTGATTCAGTTTTGACTCCTGGTCACTATCTGGACAAATATTGAACCCTATAGTTGTAATACAAAGTAAAAAATATTTGCTTCTCATTAGATCACATCTACCATAATTCTTTATTGGAAAGCCCAATACTTAAATTAGGCTCAACTTGTTTTTTTTTAGTTTATTTTATTGGCAAGGATATTCCCATTGAATTAATAAATATATTTTCCCTGAAAAATAAATTTGGGAAAGTATTTCTAAAAGAAAACAAAGAACATCCCTCAACCCCTTTTAGTTTTGTTGGAATTCTGGTTCTTGGTATCTTGTTTTTTTATTTTTGTGATTCATTGTGCTTTCTCATCACTGAAGTTGTTTTCTTGCTCTGTTTTTTGCTGTCTAATCACTATCTACATTTTCCCTTTTTTAATTTTTTTAAAAATGTAATTTTTTTACATTTCAATATTAAATATAAACAAGCTAAGCAACACATAAGCAATGGATGTATGCTCATATTCAGATATAGATCCTCCTTTGATTGAAAGCTTGCTGTTTAACTGGCAAAACAACAATAAATAAAAGTCACAGATATACAATAAATCATTACTCCCTTTATCAATTTCTCCTATGTCATATAATTCCCAAATTGGTGTTGACTGAACATATAACATTCTGGCCATATTACCTCAACTAGTTTAACTTAGTCAATCCACTTAAATATCAAATCTCCTCAAAAGTGGTTCTACCAGAATACGGTAGTGGCCAAAATTGTGGAAAAGTGTATTTTCTAAAACTAGCTAATAACACCACTTTTTTTTTTTTTTGGAGTAGTACAATAAAATTATGTACCAATGGAAAGATAATTTAATCAAGAATGTAATGCAATAACTTTTATGAAGGATTTGCTATTAGAATAGCAGTTACAGTATAAAGAAGAAAAGTGAAACACATAGAAAAAACGATATATACAAAAATTTTCACCATAGAAAAAACAGATATACAAAAATTATCACGTCAGTTAATACTTAGTTGAGTAACTTTAGCATGAATTATGGCCTTACAACATCTTCCCATGGAGTGAACCAAGTCTTTATTTCTGCAGCTGTTATAATATGAAACCAAGATTGAATGATTGCTTCTATAAACTGGGTTTTATTGCTGGGTCGCTTCTGACTAACAAGTTTCTTTAGTTGGCTCCATAGATTTTCAATTGGGTTAAGATCTGGGATATTCCCAGGCCATTCCAGCAGCGGAATATTATTATCTTGAAACTCTAAAAAAAAGTAGTGTTATTAGCCATCAAACCTCAAAAATACACTTTTCCCAAAAGGTTTCCACAATTTTGGCCACTACTGTATACTCACACTGTGAAAAATTGGGAATATTTTTCTAGGATGTATATGGTATCAGATGAGTCCTTGTACCAGAAAAGTACTAGGAAAAATTTATGAAAACTTTAGGTCCTCCCCCATTGGCCAAGGAAACAGCAGTAAACATGATTTGTTCACTGAAGTCAATCATTGTTTGGAAGCTGTATTCTGTGCTGTAGAACTAGAGAGAGAATTCTATCACAGAGAAGCCTTTTTTTAAAAAAAAAAAAAACTACACTTTCCAGGATTTTTTTCCAGGAAAACTAAACAGCCAAAATAGAGCAATTAATTGGGTTTGTATGTTTCCACAAAATAGATTTGTTCAGGGCTAAATCGAAACACCTAGAAATTTCATGAATGGCATAACTAACCTTCTTCCCTATGTTCCCACAATGGGAACATTGTGGGAACATAGTACTACTTTCACAATGATCTAGATGACAAAACAACACTGTTGTTTTTTCAGTTATGGAGGTCAGCAGCTTAGGAAGACGATTTCACAGTAACCTATATTTCCTTTTCAAAGAGGAGAACAAATAGCGTTTTTTCCATATCGTGGTGATATGAACTACAGAACTATACATTTAAAAGGAGACAGATTGGGGAAGGCATGTTGATGAGAGTGTATATTTGAATGTACACTACTGAAAACCGTTAAATGAACTCAGGGCATTGGGGAGCCATGCCATATGAGCAGACTGCACACTGATGTCACCACATTAGATTTATGCCTACAATGCCTGTTCCAACAACTTGTGCAGAGAGAGAGAAAGAGAAGCTGTTTTTTTATTATTATTTGAATTGGCAATTCCATTAACATGCCATGAAAAGAAGTTTCATTAGAATTGTATTTCACAAATATATTTCACTACATTGCAAACATTATAGTAAATGAAAAAAATATATATTTAAAGAAAATTTAGAGCTTCTAGAAGAGAAACAAAAACAAGTTCTAGTATCAGATAATATATTGTGCATAGTCCAATTGAGGAAAGAAGCTTTTTTTAAAAGGGGGAAAAAAAAGCCTTGCCCCAGTAATAGATTTTCTGCCTTGTACTCAGTTCTCTGTATGAATAGCAAGAATGGCAGACATTTTCTCCCAGCTCAACATCAAAACCCCTTTCATCTGCTGTCTAAATGCAAACAAAGCAAACCTTCCACCAGGCCTTTCTTTCCAGATAAATTAAAACTCTCATGTCCTGGGGCCTAAATCAAGCCTACAGGCCTTCCCTAGATAAATCCTTTCTCAACCTGAAATCTTCTTGCTACACGTGCTCCTTGTAAGATAATTTTGCAGGAGTTAATCAATAATGCAACAGTAAATTGCATTTAAATAAACATTAGCAGTCCTCTTAATGAATAAAATCTCATCTGCAATTTGTCAAAGTCAGAAATGCTGGACTCTTTTGATATTCATTAGAATCCTGAAAATTAGAGCTTTGACAGGCTTTATATCCCTTCTATTTATGAATTTTCCCTCACCACAAAGCATATGAATGTCCTTTATTTTCACAACAAGTATTGAATAAAAATAGTGGTATGCATGTAGTTGGAAAGAGATATAAATATATATGTATCACAGATTACAATTGTACATTCTTGAACAATGGGCAATATTTAATGAAAAACCCCTCGCTTAGAAATAATTTTAATTAGTTTGTTGCAGGGTTCGAAATTAGATCTTCCCTTTATCAATATGGGATTTCATAAGCCTATTAAACCAAAATTGTGAAATTATGTTATCTTATATGTACATGCAGCACATTTATTTTAAAATATTGAATCACATTAAAATGCCTATTTTTCCTTTTTATTATAGTTTCAAATATTTCCAATGCCCTGATATATAAATTGGCTTTAAAAATGGTAAAGACATGCTTACTTGTATAACATTATAAAAATGGATCAGGCAAACCATAAAACACATGTACAAGTATAATAGCGATGCATGTATACCAAACCTAAACTGAAATTCCAATCTGGTCTCCAATGAGAAAAGCTGAATTATTTCTTGAACTCCTGAGATCTTACTAATCAAGAACATTTTAAAGCATGGTGTTGCATGGAAAAATAGTTTTGTTTGATAAGAAATTGTATCATTTCTTTCTAAATGTATCTATAAATAATCATAGCTTAAGATCTTGCTGCCTCTTCTCAAGACTAATGATCCTAAATGTTTTTGTACTGAAATAAATATTAAAATGCTGAACCACTGAATTGCAGGATAATTTCAAGGCAGTAGTTAGAAGCCCCTTCTCCTAACCTAAATTGAGCAAAGGTTGGATGGCCCAATTCAGATAACATAGCAATACCGTGATAGACAAATGGCAATAAATAGATAGAAAATATCCATCTTCAGTTTCTATATCAGATCGGCTATGAAATATTCATTTTTCAAATTAGGTGCTTTTTCAGTATAATTTTATCTGGATGGGACTTTGAGAAATAATGCCTTCTTTATTATTTTTTGACATTACAGCTGGTTAGGGGAAGAACATACCGTGATTTACCTGCCCATCTCAGCATCAAATTGGTGCCATATTTGATATCAACCTTTACTAAGAAATAGAAATGCCGTATTCAACAGGGCTGTAAGCTTTTAGGGTGAAAGATGTAAAATAACCAACCCCATTGTTATTGCTTCTGCATGGTTCTAAATGCTGTTTCCAAATGCTGCAACCTATGTCAAATTATAGATAATAACAAATACTATTACATTATTTCTTTTGGTTATTCTTGACATAAATCTGTGCTATTGAAATATTTTAAAAACACAGGCAATTTAAATATGGACTGTGCCCTCCCACATCACTGTAGCTTTGCACGTAGTCATTATGAGGACGTTGCTATGTTATACTCTGAGATGCAGCACAAAGCATGGAAAGCTCTAAAGGTCAAAACACACCACCAAGTGAGCATAATGAAGAACAGGATTTGTTGCTATACCAGGGCTTCACATTCAACCCAAATTTGGCTTTACCATTGTTCAGACAACCTTTTATAGTGGCAGAATAGATTGCCAAATGATTCTGTCTAAAAGAGAACTAGAGAAAAACAAATTAGAAAAATACCCTGGAGATTAGCTCACAACTCAGGTTTGCTCACTGGCTTGAGAAATGAGCTGGGTTTGGTACTGTACAGTTTTATGTTGACAGTGAAGCATTAGGCCAGCCATTTTCAGGTGTGAAACATTCCAGCAACAAAAATAAGCCCGAATTATGCTCTTGTTATTTCAACTTACTCAAAATCACCACAACTCTTCTCTGTTTTTCTGTCAACAACATGTTTAATTAGGAAAAAAAAGAAACTCCAAATTTTTTTAACACTACAAATAAAATCAAAAGATAAAGAGTAATAATTCTACTGTTATTTGCCATTTCTAAAGTGAAATAATTAAGTCATTCAAATGTTTGGCTAAGATATTTTGTCTTGATCAAACATAAGTAACTAGATTTTTTTTTTTTTTTGCTTTTTATTAAAACACTAAAATCTACATTGGAAACTAGATGGAAATAAATGTCAAATAGAGGGTGGAGTCATGGACACAATTGGTTGAGATACCAAAAAAGAAGATTACGGTGTTAAGATAGAATTGCAAATAATTTTTATAACTGCAACAGTCATTTATACCAAAGCCAAACAATTTTTGAATTGCTAGAGACTGAATTTTGTGGAAAGCTGAAGTCCAGGGCAAGAAGTCAAATGAGATTCTTGGTCATCCAGGGTCATGGTTGTCTCAAAGATACTTTTTCAAAAGGCAATTGGACTTCGTTTTTTACTTGAATAAGGTTCTCTTCTCATCCAAGAAGCTTCACCAGTTCTTCAATTCTAAAAGGCGAAAGATTTATACGATCTGAAGAGAAATCAATTCTGAAGAAGCTTCTTGGAGGAGAAGTGAAACATCTTCAAGGAAAAACAAAGTCCAGTTGCCTTTTTAAAAAGCACCTTTGGGAGCACAGCAAGTAGGCAACACATATGGATATTGGTAATTTTTTATATTTTCTTTGATTTGTAATCTGTTTTGGATTACAAATTTGTCTGGCAAATTTGTAATCCAAATTTGCCAGACCTAAATCGTGTGCTCAGAATATATTGCCTGTAAGAATTAAATGACTGAATTTGCATATGTTTATTTTATTATTGTTACTAGTTTGCAATAATATTTAAATAAAATGATTCTGATTATCTGATCTATGGACTAGTATATGCAATATGTTTAATCCAGTTATCCACTAATCCAATCACCACTGAATTTGGCAGTACACAATGAGCCCCTGTTTCAGGGAATACAGGGTCCCTGTCCCAATGTATCCAATCCTGTTTTATATTCTAGGAGATTACCAGCAAGGCTTTGTTGTATCAAGAACTCTTTCCTCATTGGCTAGTTGGGAAATAGTGAATGTGTCTTGAGTCCTGACCTGCAGTATTTGATAGGCATGCCAGGCATATTTTCTATCTGCCAACCCTGTTTCAACCTTTCTGGGACTCCATTTCTTTTCTTAGAATAACAGATTGGACAGAACTAGGACAGCTAACTAGCATATGAATTCACACAACCAGGAGAAGATGGGTCTGACTTACTATTGTTCCACCATTACTTTAACACCGCCTTTGTCCTTTTTCCAGTCATAATATGTTTAGAGAACTCACTGTCTTCACCTTTAATTGATTTAAGCAAGTTTAATGATTCATGCTAATTTATTTGCTGATGGCATTGAGTGGAAATAATAAATAAGGGCATGGCAAATCTTTCAAAGGGAAGCATTCAGTTGAAGCTGCTTAACCCATGCTACTTCACGTCATCCCTGACAGCACTTACCATCTCTTAGAGAAGAATGTGGTGCTCATCTTCCCTTGAACCACTTGCCAAAGACTGTAGGGAGTGCTCTACTGTCCTTTGACTGCTTGACAAAGTGAGAGCTGCAGAAGATGTACTAATTGTCATCTCTGGCATGGCTGCCCCCAAGCTTTGGCAAGCTGTTCAAAAGAAGTTCTCTCTACCAGTATTTGAATAATTCTGTCCAGTGCTTGAACAGAAGTCTCTTCTGGTTATAGCAAGCAACAAGGAAAGAGACACAAACTTCTCATAAAAGAAAAGTGGTTTACCCAAACAAATCCCATTGCAGAGGGAAGAGATGCAAGACCAGATTAAGAAACAGACATACAAATTGGACTGGAACTGTCCTTTATTGATATAGGTTACAATGAAAGAATCGTGAAAACATATTGTGTTTTCATTTTTACCTCTATGAATTAAGGTGCAGCAATCTGAATTTTTTTTTCTAACACTTTTTTTCTGTTTCCTGGTCTTAAAGCATGTTTTGTAACTGTTTCTGCATAGCTTTTTCAGGCTTATATTTGTGGCTCTCTACAGCAGGAGTGTCAAACTCACGTCATCACAGCGGCATCACGAGATTTATCGGGACTTTCTTCCCCTTCGCTAAACCAGGCATGGGCATGGCCAGCATGTGACGCATCTGCCCACAGGTCGGGAGTTTGACAGCCGTGCTCTGTGGTATTCCATAACACAGGAGGTATCACCAGAGCAAGATGGATCTATGCCATCTTGTAGGGACTCTCAGCATCCTCTCTTTGCATGCATTAACTTGGAGAAGACAGTACTTTTGGAACTTTGACCCAAACCAAATAAGGGTCTTATTAGTCATAAACCACTTGGAACTGAATTTGAAAACTTATCTACAAACAATGTGAAGACCAAAAAAAAGATAGCCATTCTTATTTGCTTGTAACAACCATCATTATTTGTACCGGTTATGATTCTTGAACTGTTTTCAAAGGCAGCCCCATGTAGAATGTGTTGCAATAATCTAGATGAGTGGTAATAAGCACATGAAACCCTGTTGCCAAAGCATCTTTATGAAAGCAGAACAACTGGTGCACCGATCAGCAGGATCTTAGAGTTCAAGAGGGGCAACTTTTTTAGAGGGAAAGTGACTTCTAAGGGAAAATTATGGGATATAAATGTAGCAGTAATTTAGCAGTAATCACAATATTTGGACAATAGACAAATGATAACTCTTGTCTTACTGGTATTTAGATCAAGTTTGTTTCTATCTATCCAGTTTTCAGAGACTCCAGACCCAGGTTTGGACTTTCACAGTACCTCTAGGCTTCCACAGTACCTGAGATGGCAATATAAAATTAAATATCATCAAGATGTTTATGAGTCTAGATCGGGGTGGGTTCTAAAAGTTTTAACTACTGGTTCTGTAGGCGTGGCTTATTTTGTGGGCGTGGTTTGATGGTTATATGACAATTCTTTAGGATTTAGCAGAGGTACTGGTCTACCAGGCTTTTAACTGCTTGCAGAGCCGTACCAGTCTACCCATTTGTTCTTGGAGCATACTGGTCTACCCATTTATTTTTGGAACGCACCGGTCTACCTATTTGTTTTTGGAGCGCACTGGTCTACCACCACACTGCCTTTTACCGTTGATCAGCTGTAGAGTGGCCCTTTGAAGCACCGTGGCAAGAGTTTAAACAGTTTTTTGCCACTCTGCCACCACAGAGAGCATCAGAAACCGCTTTCAAACAGCTTGGCCTCAATTGCCAATCTACCACCACCAAGCAATTTACAAGGAGAGGATCGTTCTAGCCGACCAGCTGGGAGGCTTCTTGGCTTCTCAATTTAAAACTAAGGTGTCTTGGTTTTTTTTCCCTCTTCTTTGTCAAGTGAGCCCTGATTTTTTCCTTCTAGCCGATCAGCTGGGACTGGGGAGGCAGCGAATAGATTGGGGGCAGGGCCATCAGAGGTGGTATTTACCGGTTCTCCGAAGTACTCAAAATTTCCACTACCAGTTCATAAGAACTGGGGAGAATCGGTAGCAACCCACTACTGGTCTAGATCATTTGCAATAGCATTTACACTATAGAGAACTATCTCCACTTCCTCAGTTTTCAAAAACAAATCCTGAATAGTTCCACCAGATATTATCCAAGTCATCGCACATTTTATCCTTGAAGAGTTCAGTCCTCATTGGCCATTTCTTATACTGTACCTGTTAAGAAGTGGGTTACCCTCAGCCCAGTAATAAATAAATAAGCATGCTTCACTGTGTTTATTGCCATAGTACAGAGCTGAATGTGAGTCTTATACTATTGATTGATCATGGTCCCTTCTTATTTTTCTTATTTTTCTCAATCAACACTCTAGACATGTCTTCATCAGTTTCATTTCATGGAGCTTCTCAGTTAATTTAGGGCATCCTGGGATCTGCAACTGAAGAAAGGCTTATCTGTGAAAGTCAAATGGCCAAGTTTGGGTTTATTTTTTTCCCTCAGTCCTAGGAAGAAGGCAAGGGCAAATTATTTCTGAAAAGGCTGCATAGAAAACTGTACAGCCTTGTCTAGCTAGCTGCCAGGTCTCAATCCCATTGTGCAGGCAAAAAGAAAGGTTATTTGCATTAGATTTGAATCTGACATTGATTTTCACCAACAGATTTAAAAAAGAATGCACATTTTCTTTTACCACATTTCCAAATTCAGTCAAGATTAAGTTCATGAGTGAAGCTTGGCAGCTACCGTGCCCAGTAATAAACTCACTTCTTCCCAATATCACATCTTAATTAATTAATTCTGAGAAAAGATTAATTCATTACAAACTTTCCAACAGTTCACCTTTGGGCTAAAATTCAGAAAAGGAAATGTCAATCTAAAGTGGGGTTTCTATTTCTATTTAAAATAAGAAACTAGCAAATTATTCTTGTAATAATTTATTACTCTTAACTGGAGAGGTACATATAATGAAAGGCCACCATAAAAAGTGCTATTTCCCGGAAAAAGGACATTGTTGTTTACTAATACCTACCGACAGATCAATCAATACCACTAATGCATCCTAAAGGTTGTTGCTTTTCCTGCAGTCGTTGCAAGAGAATTAATGGACTACAATGGAGATATCTTTTGCTGGGAATGCAACAGTGATAGATTACAGAGTCTATTTTATGTTAAATGTGATTTAGACATAACTGTATCAGCTAGCAAAATTAGTAATATGGCTTTTTGAAAGTACCAAGCCAAGCCAAATGCTCTTTAGATGAGTCCTTCCTGAATCCAGGGTTAGCATAAAAGGATTTGCAGCCTGACACCTGTGCAGGATCCAAATGGAGGAAACTGCCTTAATATCTGCATTGCAGTCTACTTGATCTGCTTCTTAAAACCTCTGGTCCTTCTGCTCTCAAATGCATGATGCATTAGCAAGAGAACTTACGGAAACATGCACTGATTTATTCAATATAGAAATCCCCTTTTTATTTGTATCTTCTTCTCTTTACTTCCCTCCTGTTATCATTGCAATTAGTCAGGTAGACTTTTGACACTGCAATCTAAGCTGTAAACCACCTTAAATTCTAGTGGATTGCATTGGGTTGGCTATAGGGTTGTGTTGGGGATCAGTCCAGGCACTGGCCAACTCAGGTCCTGATTGGTTGTTTCCATGCTACTTGCCCTTTTCATCTATGTAGGGAAGACAAAGCCTTGCTGATTGGCATCTGTGTGGATTGGTCTACCACTATTCATTTTCCTTTTCCTTTTCCTTCTCACTAGTCCCTGAGCTTTTGTTTTCCCAAATGTTTGTAAACAAGGGTGCCATCCCCACATCTGAAATGAACTTTCTTTACTCCCTTAATTCTACCATCATTTTTCTGGTGATACAGGAATCAAAGCAACAGTTTGTTCTTTTATTTCTAAGGTCCTCTGTTGGTCTGGAGAAACCTTACAGCAAGGAAGAATTGAGACTTCAGCATTATAGGAACAAAACAGCAACACCTCTATGTTGTAATTTAATGTTTAAGAAATAAAGGAAAGGAAAAGGAAGCTTTGTGCGACTGGGAATGGGAAAGCAAGGAAAGCTTAATTCTGCCTGGAAAGAAAGACAAAGGATACCAGCTGGGAGATGTAAGAGTTGGATGGAGCATAAACTTCTAAGTCTGATGATAGCTGATTGACTTAATGGGCCATGGTTGACTCAGTGGCAAGATTATTAAAAAGAAGAACTGACAACCAATAGAGAACATAATGTCCCAGCAATTCAGGATGAAATGACAGCCCAGGGCAGCAGCTAGTCACTAAAGGGAGGGGGATAGGCCAGGCCTATAGCCAATCAGAACTGAGACTGCTGCTGAAGTGTAATGTAGTGCTGGAACCATCCACTCTAAGGACTTAAAAGAGTTTGATTGGGGGGGAAAGCAGTTTTGAAATCAAAGCAAGAAAACCTGGATATAGGGCAGATTTGCAAAGGAAGGAGAATGGAAGGAAGGAGATGCATTCATTCCCCCACACACTAAGTGCTGGGTAGTGTAGTTCATACTGACCATGGGCAAGCAAAATGTATGTATCTACATTTTAGGTTAATTGGAACTTTTCTTTTTAATTTATGAAATCTCAAAATGGAAGGAAAGATAGCAAAAATAGAAAAAAGGTTAATATGAACATATAGAGAAGTAAACGGATACATATGAACTTACATATAAATGACAATTTATAACACCAAGGTTAATGGGTATATGAAATTAAAATAACAGCTGGTGACCTTGGTCTGTCACTCTCAGCCCAACTCACCTCACAGGATTGTTGTTATGGGAAAAAAGAGGAGGAGGAAGTTGTGTTAGATGTGTTTCTCACCTTGAGTTGTTTGTAAAAATAATAAAGGCAGGACACAAATAAATAATAATAATAAAATAAAATAATAAAATAAAATATTATTTAGACTGAAAATCTAGAACTGAAATGATTCCCAAATATTATTGTTAAATGAATTATCTTTTGCTTTAAATAATTTAAACTTTAACTGACCATAACATTGTGTGTTGTCTACCCTGTTTTATGGAATAGCTTTTCCTTTAACCAGTTAGCAAATATTTTGATGACTTTCCAAAAGCTGGAGAAAACTGAACTCTTTTAGAGATGCTTGGAAGAAGATGGTCCCTTCTAGAGGGCATTTGTTGTGCCCTCTTAATTTTTCTAA
The DNA here is from genome assembly GCA_022577455.1 of Arizona elegans. NCBI lineage: Eukaryota > Metazoa > Chordata > Lepidosauria > Squamata > Colubridae > Arizona > Arizona elegans. The sequence continues at coordinate 28,209,589 of JAKOOJ010000002.1, read as the reverse complement.
GGAGTTTTTAAGATATTTGATGCATTACTAAGTATATTTGGTTTGCTGAATATCAGTTTATATGTGTCAGGATGTAGCTAGATACAGTAACTAGACAGACAGACAGACAGATCTTAAATCTGGTAAAATGGAAATCACAATTTTGCATGGTCATACTTACTTAAGTCACTGCTCCATTCTCTGTGTTTCATAAAAAAACCTGTAGGATGACAAAGGATAACTGGTGCTTCTCTGTGATATTTCTTCTTTCCCAGTCCCCCAGTTGGTAAAATATTTCAATAATGTTTTTTGCCATATCTACTTCTTCTTCATTCTGAACGTACTTAGAAATGTTCATGATTATGCCTGTACACATGACCACCTTTCAGAAGATGATTGCGCATGCCAAGAGTAATATCCTATGATAAGCTGCATACATGTATAGGGATCTGCCCCTGTAGGGAAGCATATCCCAAAATCCTCTTGAAGGATGTGCTTTGTGCATGTCTTCAGCCATTGTGAAGACATGCCTTTGTTCAGCTGCATGTGTCTGTACGCAAGAATTTAATCTTTGTATGCAACTGTTTTGTTCTAGCTTTTTTTTCCTTCAGAAAGGCTCAAACTAATATGTTGCTATATTTAGCTTGTCTTTATTAGGTCGGTAGGTACATGTCTTCAATAAACCTTTGGAAAAAGATATGCATAACTTTAATAAAAGGCAAAAAAGGAGCAAGCTATAGCTTTTAAAAAAATCTTATTTTGCATTTAAGATGCTGATTTTAAAAACTGAACAAAAAAGAAAACATGAGAGCATTCTTTATTGCAAAATTGTTTGAAATATTGATTTTCAATATAGTCCATTCTTAGGGTTACCAGAGGTCATTACAATCAAGTAGAAGACTATATTAATCATTAACTTTAGACAAGCTAAAGTTTATGGCAAGCAGTCTTTTTTGATGGGATTAGTTAACAGGTTCTATACAGTTTGTGTTATCAGGATATATGGATCACTTGGGATTGTTTGTTTACTCTGATAACATCACAATTAAAAGTATTGATAATTTACTATTAGAAGATAATATACAATATCACTATTGCAATTTATTACATCTGATATATATTACATTGTTTACCTAGAATGATGATGGTGGTGGACTTTAGGAGAAACCCTCCCATACTACCAGCTCTTACAATACTAAACAACACAGTATCAACAGTAGAGACCTACAAATTTCTAGGTTCTACCATATCTCACAACCTAAAATAGACACACAACATCAAAAAAATCATCAAAAAAACACAACAAAGAATGTTCTTTCTGCGCCAACTCAGAAAGCTCAAACTGCCCAAGGAGCTGCTGATACAGTTCTACAGAGGAATTATTGAGTCTGTCATCTGAACTTCTATAACTGTCTGGTTTGGCTCTGCAACCCAACAAGACAGACACAGACTTCAGAGGATAATTAGAACTGCAGAAAAAAAAATTGCTACCAACCTGCCTTCCATTGAGGACCTGTATACTGCACGAGTCAAAAAGTGGGCTGTGAAAATATCTACAGACCCCTTGCATCCTGGACATAAACTATTTCAACTCCTATGCTCAAAACGACACTATAGAGACTACACACCAGAACAACTAGACACAAGAACAGTTTTTTTCCGAACGCCATCACTCTGCTAAACAAATATTTCCCTCAACACTGTCAAACTAGTTACTAAGTCTGCATTACTATTAATCTTCTCATCGTTCCTATCACCCATGTCCTCCCACTTATGACTGTAACCTTATTTCTGGTATCCTTAAGATTTATATTGACTGTTTCCCTATGACTATCATTAAGTATTGTACTTTATGATTCTTGACGAATGTATCTTTTCTTTTATATATACACCGAGAGCATATGCACCAAGACAAATTCCTTGTGTGTCCAATCACACTTGGCCAATAAAGAATTCTATTGTATTCTAGAATATATATTAAGCCATCTAATGTTTTTTTTCATCTCCTCAGATCATCTTTGAAAGTGATGTTATTAAATTGGTCCCTTTTTCAGACCTTAACTGAAAAACTAATCTTAGAGGAAAATTATCTATTTTAGTAAAAGATAATCAATTTCACATTAAATCCACATTTATTTGTTCAAAGAGACAAATCTCATTTCTTATTGCTATTATTTATTCAGTTCTTCAAACACCCTTTATAGAAAGTATGTATGTATGCATTTATTTATTTCGTTAAATTTGTTATGGCCACACACTCCAGTAGACTGTGGGCAGCCATAGTAAATTTAATGAAATAAGTAAAGATTAATCAAGGCCTTAGCCAGATTGTGCACGTGGAAAAGACTGCCATTTTGGGATCAAAATAGTTTATTTCATACTAAATAAATAAACAAATAAACAAATAAAGAAACACACACACACATCTCAATGTATTTCAAATGCAATACTTAGTGACAAGATCCTATCACATTTTGTTGAATTGTATGGTCCAAAGAGATTTTTCCTAAGCATTCATGCATAGACTTGCAGCCATAGGATTACTGTTAAAATGCTTTAATCCTACAACTCAGTACCCAGAATATCCTGTGTAATGCTCCATTCATCACTCAGCATAGTACATTACTTATTTACCATGAACAAGAGAAAGAGGAGAGAAAGAATTTGATTTGTCTCTATTGCATTTTAGTTTACGGTCCATGTCTTAAAAATGCATGAAGTTGTAATATTGGTATATATGTAATAGATTGAAGGATGATGGTGGCAAAAAGTATTCCATGGTAGAATACTAACTGAGATACTCGTGAACATTACTTTTACTACATGGTTACCCAAACTGTTCATTGCTGATCAGAAGTTGTATCCAAAATTTTCTTCTATTGATTTTTAATGACCTGTGTCTTCAATATGACTCATTGCTATATAAATGTTAACAGTATTTATGAGTTGCTTACCTTACTAGAGGTTTTAAACAGGTGTTTCCACTGAATATTTATAGAGGAGGATTTAATAATATCTGTATGAAAGCATTATGTATTTAATTTTCATTTCAAGATTCTTCTCTAGATTTCTGATTTAAACCTCTAAGGGCAACATAGAAACAGGCCATTTTCCAGGTTTTCCCCAAGACATCATATGTATTATCTACAGCAGGATTCAGCAACTTTTTCAAGAAGTGTACAGATTTTAAAACAATGTTTTAAAGCTCATTCATGTAAGACTACTGAAATCTCAAAAAAATTGGTGATCTTGCAAGACTGCAGAGCTTTTTAAGGGATTATTACAATATTTTTCATGTTGATGATTTTTTTCAATGATATCTTTTATTTTGATTCAGTAAATACCATTAAGAGTATTGTGGGTACCACACAAGCACTAGATTGCAAGACTCAGCTACATGGCAATATATCTATGATCAGCTCACGTCATGCGCCTAGAATGCCAAAAATGTCTGCCAGCTATCAGAATATTCCCCTGTCCAGTACTCAGAAGTGGCAGCAGCATCTCGCAACCTCTGGCAGAGATTTTTCTCCCATCATTTGGTGTTTCCTCTTTATTAATAAACTGGAATTGCAGAGATTGGAATTTGATGACTGTGTACATCAAGCAGGTATGCTCTCTGTGTTAGCTACAGTCCTTTCCTGACTGCTTATGGGCTGTCAGCATTTTCATATTTCACATCCTTTCCTAACAATGCATATAGAGCATAGATTTTACAGGACTGGTTTAGTGACCAAATTTTCTACCCCTCATTCTGGTACTCTGTTAAGAAGGTTTTCCCCAGGAATTTGCCAGGGATAGATGTGACTTATCCAATAAATTCAGTAAAAATACTTGCTTAATATATCTACAAAATCTAATGAATAATGTTTTAAAAGGGGAATTATTTGTCTATTCTCTTTGTAAATATCGGTTCTACATGTGTTTGTAGAAGGGATTTTATGGATTTCATGATAACAGATATGACTACAAGAAAAATAAAATGTAAAGGTCATTTAAACAATTCAATCTGCTGTCCAATACATTTAGAGGAAACCCTAATAATCAGCATGGAAATGAATAGGACTTATTCACCAAAGGTTACTAGGTTTTGGCCCCATTTGAAATTATGATTCAGATTTAGTTTTATTGAAGATTATATTTTATTTTAAAACATAGCTGTGTTATTGACTACCACATACAGATAGTTGTCAATATAAGGACTGTCCTGAATGGGGGAAAAAACGTACAACCTATTTCAAACTTTAGTAATAAAAGATGTTCTGAAAACTGAATTTTAGAAAATGATAACTGAAGAAGCAACTTGGCTGACATGGAAAGAATTTCTCAATGTTATTAAACTCTTGACTCCATTCACTAGGTGAGCAGGATAAAGAGAGTTGAAATGAAATGTTTGATTTTGACTTTTCAAAAAAAAATCCTAAAACTGAGAAGTTGGATCTCACACTGAACAGGTATCACTTTCCTGGTTTAACTAGGAACGATTACTTGATCCATTTTACAGTATATTTTAGAGGGAAACAGTACTGGTCATCTTACCCTGGTATTTCTTGCAAATCTTGGAGTCAGATATTCAAATCCTTTTCTATACATTTCTCTCATTAAAAAAACTAAAACAAAACAGAATACACAGCCATATCATTTCCCTGACTTTGAACTAAACAAATGACTCCGCTGTAGCATTTTTCATTAATTTGCAGAATAAACATAATGCCATTGAAAGCAATGGGAATACACTGAATGATAAGAAGACCCTAATCTCATGGTAGCTACTATCTACTTTCCCTTAACATCTTCCTAGCAGCCTTCTTTATCTTTATTGGCATGCTTTCCCTTGGCATCAATATCAAAATCTGCCTACTCTTTCTGAAAAACATTTATTTCTCAGTAGAATACTTATCAAGGCAAAATTCAAGTTCTTTAAAAAAGGAAGGCATTTCATCTCTGTAATGTGCAAAAAAATTACTGGAATGGATCTAAATGGGCTATTTTATAAATGGGAGGCTACTTCTATGCACAGAAGGCACCTGTCAGCCTTGGAAGCCATATTAGGCCGGAAGCTTCAATACTGCCACCTCCTCATGTGTGGGAACGTAAGAGGGGGGATTTAGGAGAGGGGAGTTAGTAGACATAATAGTATTATTCCTATCAGCTAAAGTCAGGGGGAACCAGCATCTGGAGGAGGAGTGGTCAGGGGCTGGCTTGAAGTGGAACGGACGATGATTGGAGCATGTGGTCAGTTGAGGAGAAAGGAGGTGGTTTTGGGAGCTTTGGATTACTGAAGGAAAGCCTGGGTTTTTCAGATTCGTGATTTCCCAGATGTGCCAGTTTACCTATTTCTAGTAAAGAGAACTTTAGAAAATGCCTGCTTCCGTGTCTTTACTGGGAGTCGGGGGTTTTCTGTAATGCTGACATTATCCCGAATCTCCCTAAAACCTAACAGCACCCCGTAAGGGGGCTGTCAGGGGTACTGAGCCTCAGCATCAACCTAAAACCCCGGGTGATGCAAAAACTCAGTGAAGATGAAAGAGAAAGGAGAAATCGGAGGGAGGCCTGCCAGGGCCCTGGATGCTTGAGGAATTGCGGATCCCTCACCTGATTTTTCTGATGAGAGGGGACGAGCCATGGAGGCTGCAGAGGAAGCCCTTCAACTTGGGGCTTGGGCCGAAGTGTCAGATTCCTGGAAGAGGTTCCAGCTGATGGAAGGGTGGAGCTTCACCCTCCCCTTCCCAACCCTTGGAGGTGAGTTGAAGGCTAACAAAACCAATCACCCTCTCTGATCTGGGACATGGGGGGGGGATTCGTAGGACAGAAACCTCCCCTTACACACCCAGAGGCCAAACAACAGGATTACCACAACATTCCAATCCTGCAGCATAGGGGCATCAGGCTCAGCCGACATACAGAATGCAAAACCCCACTTTTTGGGTCCCTCGCCAACCTGTATTAGCATTACCTCCTGCGGAGTGCATACAGTCCGGATGGGCGTTCTGTCCCTGCCAGGGATGGATCCAGGACCAGTGGTATCCTGCACCATCTGTTTCAAGCTTCAAGGGATCCCCCTGGCCCCCTCCTATGGCCAAATGATCCTGGCACTACAGGGGGGACTAATCCGGCAGTCGGCTGCAGTGCCCCCACCTCCAGCCCAGCAAACTTTACACCAGCCTGTTGGAATGCAACAACCAGCAGCAGTCCCGCAAGTTCTACCGCAACCATCCGCAGCCACTGCCCCCCCCACCTGCGAGGACAGCCCCACCCCACTTTGACTGGGCGCCAGCCAAGCTAGCTTATTTCCTCAGCAGGGGCTGGGCTCACGTAGATCAGTATGGTGAGCAATACGAATCAGAACAAGACTTCATGTCGGCAATCTCAGATGGAATGAATGAGGGGGAGACTTCTGAATGGATAGCCCAGCTGCATAATGAGGGCGCTGCTGAACTAAATGATGCTGATGGGTTTATCACACTGCTCTGGTCCCGATTTGAGGACCCAGACCGCGTAAATGAAAACGAAGCCACGCTAAAGGTCATGAAGCAAGGTAATCAACCTATAAAAGACTTTGTATGGAACTTTAGACGAGTCGCAGGGAATCTAGGCCATTGGTCTGACCGTATACTCCTGCACTACTTTAAAGAAGCTATTGACCCAGAAGTCAGAAAAGCCTGTGGGATCCTGGGAGTGCCTGAGCATCTCCACGACTGGTATACCATGTCCATTGCTTTAGACAGATAAGTCCAATCCCCCCCAGCCAAACCCCAGCACAGCCGCCGCCTTGTAAAACATTATCTAGCAACTCCATTTCAAAAACTATAAATCTCACCTATCCTCAACCGGGGGGTGGGGTGGGATGATGAAGTGCTATCACTGTGGACAGACAGGACATCGAGCTTCTGAGTGCCTGGCCCCTGCCCCAGTTCCACAACAACGACCCCCACACACAACTGCACGAGGCAGGAGGGCTCCAAGGAAAGCCCCAGACACCAGCTGATTTTCCTGACAAACCGAAAGGTCCCCCTGGGGGGGAGGTGGGTTAAAGGGATTGGTGCTAAGCGTTAACCCCTTCTTTTGTGTTTTGGCTGTTTTATTTTTCAGAATGTGGTTCTTTCTGCAGGGGGGGGGACACCAGTCAGCCTTGGAAGCCATATTAGGCCGGAAGCTTCAATGCTGCCACCTCCTCATGTGTGGGAACGTAAGAGGGGGGATTTAGGAGAGGGGAGTTAGTAGACATAATAGTGTTCTTCCTATCGGCCAAGCTCAGGGTTAGCCAGCATCTGGAGGAGGAGTGGTCAGGGGCTGGCTTGAGGTGGAACGGACGATGATTGGAGCATGTGATCGATTGAGGAGAAAGGGAGTGGTTTTGGGAGCTTTGGATTACTGAAGGAAAGACCAGGTTTTTCTGATTCGGGATTTCCCAGATGTGCCAGTTTACCTATTTTTAGTAAAAAGAACTTTGGAAAATGCCTGCTTCCGCGTCTTTACTGGGAGTCGGGGGGTTTCTGGAATGCTGACAGCACATTGATCCTGTCAGAAAGGACATGGATATGATTTCTATCCATTTCTGATTTCCTTTGCTACCTCCTATTCCATTTCTCACACCTGTAGGATTTTTCCTTCTTTACAAACGGAATGTCACATTCAAACAATGCACTATTGTGGAGTAAGTCCAGTGGCAGGATTTGGATAGTGAGCATTTTGGCGCCTGTGATAAAAAATTTGTTCCCATTCTATAAAAATCCATAATCTATAAAGATAGGCTATGTGGATCTTCTTTGGTTCATGGGACATCCCAACAATGTGTCCATCAAGCAAAGAGGAGCCTTGTTTTTGCTTCTGCTTTTTCATCTTTGCAGTTCCCTCAGGCACAGCAGTTGCCGCACATGAGAAGTAAACACAACTCTAACAGCATGTTCTCCTTGATTGGAATGGATAATTGTTCCAGAATGTGGAAACCATAGCAATGAAATAAAATTAATATTAACTGAACTCTCAAGTCAAACTATAAATGCTTTCATTTAAGAACAGGTCTTGCCATGTCAAGAACTGATATGTTTACATGTGTGTCTCAGAGAATGCATGCGTGTCTGGAGTACAAATAATTCAAGTAAGCTAGATTTCAAAATTGCTTGAAGTCCAGTAACACTTTGACAACTATTTAAGTGTGAAAATATAAAATGCTCCAATCTGCAATGAATGTGTATATTTATTATTTTACTTTTGCAAAAATGAATTTCTTTTAAATAGATTCTTTTTGTTTAGATTTTTTTTAAAAAAAATGCATATGTTTTAAATACAGGTATGCATATGCACAGTTAAACAAATTAATAATTCTTCAAAATTATAACTTTTCTATTTTGTGAAAAGGCATCAAACAATATGTGAAGTATTCCAATGTAAAAGCTGGCATTCCCTCTTATTAGAGTCTAAAGAAAGGTGTTAGCAGACCAATAAAATGGGTGAAGCTACATTACCTACCTTCCACCCTGCTAAATGAACCAAAGAGGGCTTTGATAGACCAATTGTTCTTAAAATTTGCTATATTACTAGTGACCTTTTTTTTTGCTAATTACTGAGCTCCTACCTATGTAAAGCAACAGAACATAAAAGAAATTATTTAAAAAGCACATTTGAAGTTTTTAAAATGTTATTCTATCTATTTTGTCTATCTCTGGACTGTGCCATTCCCTCCCCGAACCAGAGAGCACTGTGATGTGATGCTGTGAGTAATAGCATCTAATAAATAAAAATAAGTAAGTTCCAGGACACCCCAATTTATTGCTGAATGCTTATTCGGTTCTTTTTTTTTTTTTTTTTTTTGCCAAACTGTCAGATGCCTTTTGAAGAATCGGAATCATTTGTAATATATAGTGATGAATTGGCAGTCCATAAGCTTCAATAATCAGGAGGCAAGTAAGCTTTTTAATGGCCAGGGGAAAAAAATGTTGTATAACTTATCAGCTCTGCATTCTTCTTGAGCTAGAATTTCAGCTCTGGGTAAGCTAAATGCATAAAGGAAAAAAAATGAGGAGGCAAGCAATTAGTAAAAGACTATCAACATTCATTATATTACATAGAGAAAGAAACATGATTCATTCAGTTAGTAAATCCTGTTTTCCCTGAGCAACTCAAGAGCAATACACTTGAGTATTTCTCCTGCTTAGAGCCAAAAAAGACATTATTTTAATTGAATCGAGTAACCACACCCACATTTTTGAAAATGAACTGATCCAGATATATATTGTTAACCACATTATTTAACATAGTATCTGATCCTAATCCCAGCATCTCTGATTTTGATAAGAATCAGGTAGAAGTTGACTGTACAGACTTTTTCTTGTTGCTACTCATCAGACTAAATACAGCTGGACTACAAAGATAAACAGTATATATTCAACTGTTATGCTAAACCATATGGATCCCATCATGAAGGCTTGGTTCATACATAAAAGCTTCAGCATAAATAAAGTTATGAAATTAGTATCTGTCTTTTCACACTGTGATTTGGTGAAAGATCATGTGCCTTTTAACACTGCATAGCAAACAAATTTTGAATACAGCTTTGAGTCACATGTAAAAACTTCCATCCAGCTTCCATTCATTCCCGGGAGGTGCCATTAGCGGGGTTTAGTTAAAATTGGAACAATATACAAATCCACATATCTAAAATGCAATGGCCTGAATTGAGCCCCTTTTCAATAAACCTCAGTGACTTCAGGAACTTCATCATATCATTGGACAAGTGATGCAAATTATGTCATTTGCATCATTTTCATAATAACATGATAACACACAGAATATCACTTGTTACCCCTTGTCCCCTGCCAGTGCTTAACTTTCTTAGATTCATATTTCAAAGACGTGTTTCCATTGCTTATATGTTCAGGTACACAAAGCAGCATTAATCTCCATGGAAGACCACAGTAGAGATTCTGCTGTTTGTATTAATTTGACTTTTGGCCATGATCTAATAACTCAAATTCTTTGACCACCTAGCTGTTTATTAGGCAGTATAATTGTGCCCACTATAAATATTTTAAATTGTAAAAATAACTGGAAATGTGGTTCAATTTTTCTTCTTGGTGACTAGATCAGCAGACTATTAAGTTTTAAATGGTAATAGAATAGGCATTTGCACTGGAAACACAATTCCTGAGGGCAAGTGCCATATCTACTGAATAATAAGAGGAAAATCACATTATGTAACTTTGACAAAAACTGCCTCATATATTAGTACAAAATTCCAAGTACAGAAAAAGCAATATGTTAGTGTAAAGGATCATGACCACTCTTTTGTGACTGTGTTTGTGTTTCCAACCGCATCTCTAATTTCAAAGAAATTAGAATTACCTTGTTCTGCATTTTTGCTACTTTTTTGCTCTTGAATAAAGCTATGCACAAAGAGGAACTTAAAAATTTACTTCTTGCTCCAGATAGTTTTATGTACTGAATACTACTATATTATCACTTTTTGATGGGCAAAAGTGCTTTCAAATCCTAATTAAACTCACTTAGTATATGAGACTTTCTATTTTCAGCAGGTAGGACAATGGAGAATTGAGAAGGACAGTAGAAGAAGAGAAGTGTGTGGCACTTTACACACTTCAAGAGAAGACATTCATCACATGATCAACATGATGATCAATCACATTACCACTGTCCTTGTCAAGGGCTCTGCAGGATTTTGCTGTCTCTGTTTCACTGCTGTGCCTCAGAGGATGTCAGTGTCTGCAGTTAATCTCCAACCTGATATTTGATATTGATATTCACATGAATCTTGGAACAGGAGTGGAGTATCTCATCAAGAGCAGAAGTAATGACAATGTCCTGCCTTTCCAGCAATATGCTCCAAGTCAAATATCAATCATACCCATGTCTTCCTCCCTCATTCATGTTGTGTGGTGATGCAGTGTAACAGTACTGAGTAGGAAAAGAAAATGAATAAAATTATGGGAGCCATACTTTTGCTGCTGAATACCTAAATACCCATTTTTTCCAAGAATTTAGCCAATCCTTTTAAAGCCATTCAATTTAATGAGCATAATTACTGTATGTCTTATAGTAATGAATTCCTTGCTAATCTTAGCCACAAAGGGAAGAGTTGGGACATCTATCACCAATATTCATAGCCAAATCCAATAGCAAACAGGATTCCATGCACCCCAAACTCACCATTGAAAAAAAATACCCAAACATTTAGTTTTTCATTGACAGGAGGGGGAGAGGCATTCTTTTTTTTTTCCTGAGGACAGTTTTTCTTGCAACAAATGAAGTCACTGAGAAAAATATGGCTGAACACCATGCAACAACTGAGTAAAAATGGAACATTTCCTGCACACCCAGCCTATCTTCAGGAAAGGCCCTAATCCCCAAGGGGGAAGAGACTTTAGCTGAACAATCAGAAAACTGGCGTGCTTTGTGATGTTTATGCTGCTGCTTGTTAATGGATCCCCCTAAAGAAAGCAAAAGGGCTCTTACACAATTGAGTAGGCTATCATGGGAGTCTTCTGAGTGTGCCTTTTTTATTTGCTGCAGTCAGGTTAATGAGCTCACCAGCCCACTTGATGTTGAGGACTTTGGAACAAAGCAATCTCTCATTAAATGCTGCTTGGCACCACTCTCTTGAAGCAGAGGGACATTTGGATTATTGAATGCCTTTGTATTCTTCCTTCCTACCAGGCTATGGAGTCCAGCAGTGGCATCAAGCCCACACACTTCCTGGCAGGCATCCAGTCCTCCGCCTTCAAGCTGTATGGGCATTTGCCAATCTCAACTGCACTGGTAGGCAAACAAGCATGGCACACGACTGCTTTGGCTGTTGGCCAAGTTTGTGCAGAACAATTGCCCTTGCTTTTCCTGTACAGGGAGACACATTCTTTGCCTATTCTGCTCCATTCAGCTGATTTACATGTCAAAGTTTTGTTATGATACAAAGGAATGTGCATTTATCTACATTTTCTTTCTTCTTTTACACCTTTTATTAATCTCAGCTGTGCAGGTCATGAATTCATCAGTGGCTTTATTTAAATATCCTCTGCCTGTCAGTTTCTTCAGGGAAATGACCCTAGAGTGTTATCAGTTAGCTAGCAGGTGGGTCTGGTTATTCAGAATCTCACTGGCAACAGTACATCCTGGGTGAGGTGCAATCCATGCATGATCCAGCCCTCCCTGACATTACTCAGGAGATTTCCAATGGTTCAGCTATGAAGGCAGTTCTTGCTACATTCTACTCAGCATTGTTCTGCAGAAAGAAGAAGGGAAAACTCTTGAGTTTTAGGGGGCAAATCAGCTTTAACCTTGATACTAATAAAATGAAATGAAGTAGGTGCTTTATACATGCTTGATTTTTTAAAATTAATGGCTCATCAATCATAGGAAAGAATGTAACAGAAGTAAAGAAGGAAGCCTCACATTTGCAGCTTGATATGGAGTATGATTTGGTTAATCAGTCTACTCTCACTGAGAGTAATGAGAACATGACTATCATCTGCACTTTCTTTATTCCTCAATAGTTATTCTTTAGAATTGATCCACAACTTTAACCTAAAGTTAAAGACTTGGACAAACTCTATCATTCTTTCCAGGTCTGCTTTGAATAAGTATTGTACCAGAGACAGAATATATCTTGATCTTTTGCTGCCAAAATAGGCTGCACTAGGAGAAATGAACCAAATAGTTTATCAAAGGAACAAAAAAGTATAAAATAATAAAAAAATATGAATTCTGATTTTTTTTTTTTGATACAGATATAGATAAAAATACATGAAACTCTAAAATTAAAAGTGGTCCACATTATTTCTTTAATCCCATATAGTTTTAATCATCACATCCCAGAATCACAATTTCATCTGTTTCAGATTCTCAGAAACATTCCAAAAGTGGTTTCCAGGTAGAAATAAAATTGATCAAAATCTTTCTTTAATCAAAGCTGTCAACTTTGCCATCTCTGTCAATTCCATCAGCTTAACCATAGAAACATAGTTTGCATCTATTCTTCATTGTAGGTATTTGTAAGTCTTTCCACTTTTGTGCACATATAGGAATTTTGACACTGTTACCATATTAAAAATAAAATTCCCAAAAATCTTTTAATCTATTTGTCCATTAATTCCAAAAGGGAAGTCTCTAGTTTCAAGTGTATATTTACTTTTAAAATCTTCTGAATCAGAATACAGCATTTTCTTGTTTCTTACACATCCACCAAATATGAAAGAATGTACCGTCAGTTTGGTTATATTTTGAACAAATATTTGAAATCCCATTATACATTTTGACCAGGAATACATCATTTTATAAATGTTCTCTTTAAGATTAGAAGTCAATGTAAATTATAGTCCTTTATTGTTCCACATATCTCCCATTAATATAACTATATTATATCCAATGTTTTTGTTCATTTTAGAATACAATCTTTAACTTCTTCATGTTCTGTTTCCAAAACTGTTGTCAGAACTGTTTCCAAATTAACAGTTTATGCATCTTAGTATTATTATGGTCATCATTTGTACATAATTCCATATCAGACTCAGTCTTATCATTTCCAAAGTTCTTCTTATCAATTTTTTTCCATTAAGTGAATATAAGAAAACCAGTGACATATATAAATTTCCAATTCCAAATCTTCTCTTGTTTTTAACTTAAATTCTCCTTCAGAAACAATCAAACATCAGCATAAGTTAACTTTTTTTTGTTATTATTTCTTTTATGAAGAAAGCTTCTTGGGGTGATTTTAAACATGATCAATAGAATTGAAGTTGTTATTTTTGCAGTGTTGAACATTGCAATATCTTTTGCTATCTTTGAATGAAAATACAACCTTTTTACCTGTTTCTATTGTATCTACCATCTTGCTTATTTACTAATTTTAATTTTAGCTAGTAACAGGTTACTGAATATTAAATAATAACAGCAACAAAAGTCTTGATATACTATATGATATAAGTAAAGGGGCTAGGATTTAATAAGTTGTCGTCAACTTAAAGCTCTCCAAATGTATTGGAATGTAATTGTTGATAACCTAGTCAGCATATTATAAGCCTATATTAGACAAGATAAGCTACTAAGAACACAAACTAATTTAGATGCTACAGCACTGCTCTGGTATATTTGCATTTAAAAAGGCACAACTTGGTCAACTTTAAAAGAATAAGTGAAAAATAGGTCCTCATAAAGTATATTATAATGATTTGGCTTTGAAATTAGAAAGAGACAGATGATAGATGTGTGACCTAATTGGGAAAAAAACCCAAATACCCAACAGCAATGACTTTGCATTTTCACAAATTGATGAAAATATCCAGTCCTTATCGTTACTAAAACTAGAAGTATCTAACTAAAGATGCAGCAGTTTGTTGATTAAATATGCATATGTATTCCATTGTAGTTACCATATTATACAAATGATATGAATCATAAGATTTTACATTGTTAAATATGAAATTTTGCATATTAGATATATGGGGGGTGGGGGGAAGAACCCTTTTCAGATGTATTTATTAAACAGTTCTTTATTTTCCACTAGTGAAAACCTGAGTTATTTTCATGGCAGCTAACTTCATATCATGTTAGAAATCTATCTTTAGTCAATTCTAACTGCTCAGCAAAACTATTTCTTTTATACGTATCCTGAAAATTAGGCATTTTGAAGGTGCCTTTGCAATGATAATCATCTATAAATACATCCATTTTATATACTTTTCCAATACAAACCACCTGCTTAGAAGTATTATAATCCCATGGTTTCATGGGATTATCCCTAGTTAAGTATATAAGACAGACATGAAAATTTGCAAATATTGCAAAATGAAATTAAGTCATATCATATCTGAAACTTTTGGTGGGGTTAATGAGACTGAGACAGAACAGAATACCATGGACAGCAAGAAAATAAAATGTAAGACTGAGAGCAGTGGTGACTCTAGCACACCTAAAAGATAGGTAGCGTGGTTGCCATCTTGAATTTTTTGACCACACTCTGCAGATGCCCCTGGCTGAGAGAGTGTTTGCAAGGAGATTGATTAGAAATGATATGAAGTGCTTGTGTATAAACTGATTGTGTATAAGTGCTTGTGTATAAGCTGATTGCAATACAGTGTTAGAAAAGAAAAACTAATGAATTTTTAGATTATTTGGAGCCATTTTAATTTACATTACTTCAATTTGTAAAGTAACTAAAACTGTTTCAGACATCTCTCTGAATCTTGGTTTTTCCTCAGTTGTTGCTTAGCTTTCAAAAAGGTTGTGTCACAGTTAGTATTTTTTTGAAAGCTGCATTTCATTTGTATTTATTTTTATACAAATACATTATTTTTATGTTTGACATCTTCCATTTATCAATTTATCATGTGAATGTACCCATCTTTAAAGTCTTAGAACTATACCCAGTTTTGTAACTTTATGCATAGATAGGCTGTTGGTCTGTAACAATTAAAAAAAAATATCCTTGAGTTAGTTCATTATTTCCTAATTTTCTCTGTGATTATTCTACCACAATCCAAGTTTGTTTAGTCCCCATTTCTGTGGGATCCTTTCTTTGTACATCAAATTCATCTATAAGGTTTTGAGTGAAATAGATTTGCTTAGGTCCTCCATATTTGTAAAGCTGATGTTTATTGTTTGGAATCATGACTGCAGATGCTGATTTACAGAGATGGATTGCAGGATCCTCTGGTCCCGGTGACTGACCCAGATTCGATCCTGCAATATTATCCTAGGACAGGTATGTCTGCCTTTATTGATGCAAGATGGATTCTTTGGAGAGCCTGTTCTTGATTCTTTCTTTCTCTCATGCCGTTCAGCCAATTGTGCTTTATATTCTCTTTCCCAAAGTTAAATGCTGTTATCTCTTATATTTTTATTTCAGGGGAAGAAAATGTCTGTTCAGAATCTACATTTGAGTTTGTGTTTAATATATGTGTTTTCTGCTTACTGTTGTTTGATGTTGTTTCAGAGGGAAACTGAGCTAGCATTTAAGATATCTTCTCATACTTACAAATGCTTCTTATAACCCCTTCATCAATCCACTTTCAGGTAATTTATAGGAACAGAACAAGCTGCATACCTCCAATACCCAAAAGAAATTGCCACCTATTATGTAATGGAGATATATACATCCACAAGCTTTATATATCTTACATAACTTAAAGACTAAAACATTATTTGTTTAAAAGCTAACCAATCACCTATCCTTGTTTCACCTTTGTCCATACATAATAAAGAATCCGGTTTTTAGCATAGTAAATGATAGTACAACAGCAGAATTGGAAGAGAAATAACTCCTTGAAATATGTGATTCCTGAAAATGCCCAAAATAAAAACCTTAAAGGCTGAAACAAGCTCTGAGAATAAAAGCTCCAAAGATGGCTGACTCCTCCCTCTTGTCTACATTATCCACATTTTACTTCTGCACAGATCGCATCAAAAGTATAGATGTGCTCGTGTATATATGTCACAAAAGGCTGGCTCAATATTTTCAATTTATGGTGTGAATTCAATATTTCTATTAAAGACAGACTTGTTTCCTCTTTATGACCTTGATTAGGTAGTTGTCATCTGTAAAAAGACATATCAAGGGTCTTTTACAAAATTCCATGGTATTTTTCTAATCAACAATAAATTATTTTTCATAATTATTCAGCAGCTTAGAGTGCTATGGAGTATGTTTGTTTTGCTTTGGTTTTATGTTTTGGTTTGTATTTTTGCATGTTTATCTGGTTCTCTTGTTGAAGGGACAGAATTTACATGAAAATAATGCTTCACCCAATTTTGGCCATCTTGAGAATTTTAAAATGTAACTTTGGTAAGCACATTTAAATTATGTGTATATGTACATATATGCTTTGTACGGTATGTATATACACAGATACAAGGAGGTATCTGCATGTATTGTGAAAGTAATCATTTATATGAAGTGAAACTTGTTTCTCTGGTTTTCTTTTATATGTTCTCATTAAAATCTTAGTACATTTTCCTTGTATTTAAGTGGAAAAATAATAAATGTCATAATATGCCATGCAGTCACAGTGTCTAGGTTTGTAGCAATAAGGTGGAAGCAATGACACATAAAACCTCACAGTGGTATCTACTATCAAAAGATAGATTTTATTAGGCTATTTTTAGCAAACAGCTCTTTGGCTAAATGAGTATTTACCAACCTTGGCAACTTTAAGATGTGTGGACTTCAGCTCTTAGAATTCTGGGAGTTGAAGTCCACACACCTTAAAGTTACCGTGATTGAAAAACACTGGATTAAAAGGATGCTGCCTTCCTGGTAGAGAGGCAGGAATACAAGCTATGGCTAGCAATACAGCCTTGAGCAAAGAGAAGGTGTGAACATGGACATTTTTTTTCCACGCTACTAATCAATATTGCATTAATGACTCTCGCATGACCTTTAACCCAAGAAGAATACCAATAGTACAATACTGCAATGGGCAGTCTGCAAGGACTGGCTAATGTAAGCTACCAATTTTATAATCGATCAAGATTCATCTTTGTGAAGAAAGCTTGCAATCCCAAAAAACAGCAGGCAATTTTGGAATGGTCGGGACGAAGGTAATATTTACTTGACCTCTGCTTTCAAATGGACACGGTCCTTATTGACATTAAAAAATCGCATATATATATATATATATATATATATATATATATATATATATATATATATATATATATTATAAAAGAGGCTCTCATCCCCCCTCCCCAACATATTTTTAGTAAGCCTTTGGGCATTTTCACTGTCCCTAAAAGAATATGGTTGCATGGCAACCTCTATGGTTGCTATGGCGACTCCATGTGTAAGCAGCTGCTGCAATCAGAATTAACTCCGAGCTGCAGGTTTGTCATTCCAATGCACAGAAAAGGGAAGACAAATAGACAGCACACGGCTGTAAAGGGAAACTCACCTAGATAATGTCGCTCAGAAACATATGTTCAACAATTATTTTTCCTCCTATGTTTTATTGCCACAATTACAGCTAAACTAAAATTTCAAAATAATATGGTTTGAATTTGCTACCATTGACTATGTTTTAAGTCCATTCAGAGTAACTCCATAGTTCATTTTTGAGCCAAAACAAAGCAAAAAATAAGTCATCTGCCTGGACCCTATAGAGGGTGAAAATAAGACAACTAGCCGGAAGCATCATATGACAGAACACAATGTCCAAAGTAAAATTATGGCTTTGTATGCAAAACTACCTTTGAAATCTCAGCTTTGTTTGAATATGTTTTTTGTTCACAGAATTTCATGAAAGTATCTCCTAATGCTGACTATCAAGCTGAAAGAGCAAGTCACACTTGTCCAAATGTGCTGAAATTTCATTTCCAGCTCTTTCCATCATGTGCTAAGATTGAGAATATTAGGACTACTGTACTATATCTGGATTGCAAAAATCAGGATGACCAGTTGAAGGCAGCCAAGAAATGCAGACAATTCATTGCTGCCAATTCCAATTTTTGTGATTCAGTTATGGTTATCCAGGGCTTGTGATATCTACATGATCGCTTAGAAATAATCACTCAAAAACAATCAGGCATAGAGGAAATTGATCTCAAAAATCAGTTAACTGTATAGCTTAGGCTCTATAAATACATGCTTTTCTCAGTGCGTTTTCAGCATTAACATTCATAAGTATATATCAACACAAGGTTACAGTTGTATCACAAGTCAAAAAATATATCACATACCTTGAGTACTTTTCATTTAATACCTGGCTAAGATAATTTGTATCATTTCTCTAAATTGTGACACAAGTTATAGCTTTGTTTTCCTTTAGAACGTCATTAAATATCGAATATGAAAAGGTAGTTTATTCTCTAAAAGTCTTGACTGATAGCAATTAATATAATTCCAGTATGATGAATTTCATACTTCTTATTTGTTTTCCATTCCACTACCTTGTTTTTTTTATTTACTATCTAATGCTACATTTCAATATATTGTCTGTGTAAATGTATTGGTGGGTTTTCCCGCCTCCTTACAAGTAAAAGTAAATATATTCAATGATATAGAAGAAACCTATAGATTATATAAAAATAGGTTGGACCATTTCATTCTGTGTGCTAGATTCTATTATATTTGTGGGCCAGGATCATTTGAAAAGATAAATGATAAATATTATAAAACAATCTGTAAATCAGAGGTCATATTTCAGTTATAAATAACCAAGTAACACATATTAAACAGAAAACCTCTGCATGTTTATTGGAAGACAATTCTCAATGGCACCTACACCTGCATAGGTCTGCCATATTTGTATCATCCTGAACACACTTCAACTAATAGAAGAATCCTCACTGCATACAACTGAACTCTTTCTACATAGACATGCATAGACTGTGCTGCATATCTAACTCATTAGGTGGGATTTCGCACACTTATAACTGGGACACAACAGCAGTCTGTGCCATGATTAAAATAAATCAGCCAGAATATGTGCACATATGGCTTGCTATTTTGGAAAGGAGAAAAACAAAACAAATACAGTTTGAGTAAATAGAAATTCATTTGGTTGGTATGATGTATTACTTATGCTAATATTTATGTACCTCATAAAGCAGTCCATTATTTTTAAATATATAGAGCTCCCTGACTCATATGCAGCTTCTAATATAAAGGTTATGCATTAATGTAGGTTACCATAATTACAATGCGAACACACAATAACCAATTTTAATAAGTTCTTCTGCCCAGATTCTTACTAAAACATATATTGAAATATCTATGGAGCATATTGGCTTTTAAACATAACAGAAAGTATTATCCATATTCAAAACAACTAGACATAGTGTTTATAGGTTTCTTCCTGCCTTGCTAAAATAGTGGATATTTCTACTTCAGGACTGTGAGGTGGAAATTGTAGGATATAAGCTCTTTCCTTCTACAAATCCATGCAAAATTATGCAGTATGAACTCTGTGCTACATACTACTTCAGACAATATTTGATTTCTCTGAACACATTATAGTCTATAAACCTCTAAAGACAGAGGTTAATAATAGGAGTAGAGATAGACCTTTATCTATAGTAATGCTAGCAGGTGCTGCTATACAAAACAAATGCACATAGCATACAGTGACCTATTTTCTAATCAGGGCAAAGAAAATAACACAGAGAAATTGAATTCTTCACCATCACCCCCAACCTTTAGGAGTACCTCATAATGCAATCTTCAGATCAGCAAAAATGACCATATGAAAGCAAATGTTTATTGCCTCTCACCTCAGCAAGCATCAATGATTCATTCAGTGTTAAATAAATTAAAACTGCAAGCATTCTGCAAAACGGGCTGAAGGAGATCCATGGCAATATATAACATCAGAGGGGGATCCCCTTTTCAAGGGATAATGCAGCACCTTCCTGCCCCCCCCCCCCAACTATTCCGCCTGCTACGTTGAAATGTCTTGGAGACAGGCTTTGATAACTAACATTGCAACATTAAGCTGTCCTGTAATAGACTCTGTATTGGGAGATCAAGCTGCAAAAAGGGTTGTTGATAAAAATATTTTGACTGGTGCCTAATTTGATTACAACCTTAAAATGATGTTCACCTGTCTTTGAGTCTCTAGTAGATTTGTGCTGGTGGTAGTTCTGGTTTAAAGACATTTTGATTCCAATGGGATTCAATTATTCATATTTGCAAAACATCTTAGGAAGCAAGGATGAAAAGGACCCTGAAACTACAAACTGCCCAAGTCAAAGTGCTTTTAAAACAACTAAAATGTTATTGGATAGGAATCGGACCATTATCTCAAACTAGACTCGTCTAGGCTGTAGTTAATGTTGGCATCAGTGTAGATTAGTGGGAGGGATGCAAATTCTTTCCATAAAGCTAAAAAAAGCAAGGACAGTTCTAGCATCTCCATGAGTATTGTGCTGAAGCTGAATGCTTAATATGTAGTTTTAGATATGTGGGGAAAATGTAGTCAATCCTGTGCAAAGGTTTTTATTTCGTATTGCTTTGTATTCAAAGAACACATTTTTTCTATTTTACTCATATGAAGATTGTGATGAAACAACATGTAGCAATATTTTCAGACACTTTCTAAAAAGAAAGAAGCAGGAAAGCAAATTTGTAATTGGGTTGAGCAATTTGTGAAATTTAAAATGTCCAAAAGAAATTCTTTTACAATATATGCAAACACAACTTATAGTAAGACAATGATGACACCAAGCTACACTCCTATAGCTATATGGTTTGAAAATAATTTGTAAATTAGTAATGGTTAAACTTACTCGAGCCTTCATAAACAAGGTTACAATTTTAATTCAACTGTTTCACTGTGCTATCAAACTGCCAAAAAAGATAAAGCAGAAGAAATTATACTGAAAAAAAAATATTTCCCAATTTTTTATATTCAAATTCTGTACAAGTTTAAATCATTTATTTCTCAGCAGTTAATTGTTACTAATCCCGTCTTAATTTTTGATATATTTTGCTATTTCGTGGGGGCGTTTTTTTTTCATTCTTTTTAAAATCTAGAAACAACATAATAGAGGCAATATAATCCTTTTATCTTTAGTTTTTAAACATTTTTAAATATTTTAAACATTTATTGTTTTTATTTCTTGGCTACATTTTATCTTGGTGGCACACTTTATAGAAAGACAGGATATAAATGTTGATATATAAACAAATAAATAGTATGAGGGGGCATTTCAGAGAGTGAAATCAACTTTTCAACTCAGTCAATAATGTTTTTAAATTGTGGTCTCAGCCTTAGACAATTTCTCTGATGCATTTTGAATAGTTTTGAGTTACCCTTACTACATACAGATATTTTTCATAAGGAAATATTATATTCATTTTGATTCATTCACCCAAGGATATGAAAACGTGTATAAAGACACACGTATGCATGCATGCACGTAAGTGCTCACACATGTACACGCACACACACAAACAGATGTTTCAAATAATACATATAGTTTTCTTCCTTCTTCAGCCTTATCAGCACACAATATGCATGTAGGCAGATAAGTCAGACGTGAGTTCTTGGATAACAATTGAATGTTCAATGTAGCATAAGCTGTGCATTTACTGTGGCTGTCCATTTGTTCCTTTGGAGCTTATTCGGTATTCTAGACATCAAAGAGCAACTTTCTCATAAATATAAAGCAATAGTGCAGGATGTGGATTCCTTGCATCCTGTTGTCAGTCCATCACATTTTGGCATAAAATCAGCCATGATGCCCCTTCTTTTTCTACAAGTCAATGTTTCTGTACTTAGCCAAGGATACTAAGTAGTTAATAGGCACAGCCAATGTGGCCTACTTACTACAAGTGCACAGGACGTTTTGACAGTCCTACCAAAGCACAATGGTGGGATTGCAGCCTATTTATTGATTTGTAAAAGAATGAAAACAATCATGTTAATGATTACGTGAAAGATGTATTTTTTAAAAAAAAAATTAAGTAAAGCAAACTAGCTTGCAGAAACTATGCACAAACATTTTTCTCATGGATAGGTAAATTTATTTGCATGTGCACATTCACAAAAATGCATTTTAGTATGAAATACTAAGATTTATTTTGCATTTACGTCATGCAACAAATATTGTTTATCTGATATAAATAATCAGTGGTTAAAAAGAGTTAACAAACAGAAATATTTCTGAAGTCCACATTAAAAGACTAGTGTCAGATCTTATGTTCATGACTATTAACGACTCCATTATTTTTTATTATCAAGTCAGGCAAACATTTGCTTGTCCAGTGTAATTGAAAATTCAAATGAAAGTAAACAGAACAAAAAAGATGAAAATAAATTGTTTTAATATAGTGAATTATATCTTTTTTTAAGATACTGAACTTCTTATCTACATAAGACCTATATAGAGAAAGAAAAAGGAGAGAGATTAAAAGCACACAACAAACAAAATCAAAATGACATACTGGCCAAAACAGTATCCTTTTTGTAACCTGAAATCTTGTTAGTATTCAGTGGAAATTTTGTTTTTACAAGACCAAGTATAAATTGGAAAAATATTAACATATGCCTTCTTAAGACTTAAACATGTCCCATTGTGCAAACTTGAGATTCTTCATATCTAAGTTAAACTATAGTCACATTTACTATTTCTTTGCCAGAATATTAGCTTTACCCATGCACTAAAGTAAATTATAGAATTAAAAGACTTCTTAGCCAGAAGTCTCATTTATATATTTGTACATATATATCCAATTAGCCAAACACTTATTTTCATGTACAGTTAGCAAATAATTCATAGTAATAACACCAGGAGGGAGAATTATTGCTAAACTGATAGTACCTGATTTTACTAATCTAATATTAGAAAATGTTGTAATGATTTGGACCAAGCCAGCTGCAGCAATATTTTATGTACTAAACTCATGTTTTAGGTTTGAAAACAATTCCAAAAATGTGGCAAGTCTTTAATGAAGGTCTACATATAAAGTATGTTAATGCTGTTGAATGAAACAAATTCGATTTCATAGTAATATATAATTTTATTTTAATATAAAATCTGGGTCTCCCTTTTGTATTTTTAAAAAACTTTCCAAACTCAGAAAAAATAAAATAAAATCACCTATAAAAATTTCAAGGCTTATTTTTCAAGAAATTGTAAGCATTTCATTATTTATATAAAAAAGAAAGAGAAAACATTAACACAACTATTAATATTCTTCTTGAATAGCATAAAGTGATTTTCAAAGCTGAAAAAAATTATAAAAGCAATACAAATTGGATGTAGCTAAATAAATTATAATTAATATAATTTCTAGAGGATAGATGTACTTTAATATTAGAAGGAATATTTCAGTACTAGAAGATTAGCAAAATTATTCTTTCTTAATAAGGATATAATACAGGAGAAAATGTAACTTTTTTCCAAAATATGCAGAATGTTAAATTGTGAAATCTGGGCTAATCCTATAATAAATAGTGTTCTGTAGACATAACTATTGTATTGTATTAATGTTGCAATCCATTATTATTTATGTGAAGGTAAATATACATGAAAGTCCTATTGATCATAATAAGATTTATCTTGGCATGTGTCAATATAGAATTGTGTTTTGAAAGTGCTTATTTGAAAGGAACAATGCAATGTTACTAGATCATTTTCTTCCTCCATCCTTTTTCTCAAGTTTAATTTAGCCTCATAGAATTTCTTGATGAATTGTTTGGTGGTTTATTCACCCTTTTCTTATATATATGTTTTCTATGGTTCCCCCCACCCACCCCCAAAAAAAGGAACCAGGAGGAGGGAATTAACATACAGACCTGTCTCACACTATAGATTATCCTGTCCCCATCCATTTATGCGTGGATGTGTAGATCCATCCAAACTATGCACATTTCTCACTTTAGAGGAAGGTCTGTAACTCAGTTCCTAAGGATGTGACTTAACCCGCAGAGAGTTCAAGATTTATTCCCCAGCAAGCAGGATTAGGACAAAATCATTCTCTGAAGCTCAGAACAGGTTCTTGACAATTAATGTACCGTAGATGTCCTAGTTATGATTCTATATAAGGCATCCTCTTATGTTATCCATTCATAACTGTACATAAGAATATATGTCATTTGGGGCAAGAAGAGAAAAAAAAGCCCTGCCTAACAACTGCTTCAATCCCCATCACCTCCATCATTGAAAAGACACAGGTCTTCTTTCAGTTGTCGTATGACTGGAACTTACTCCAAATTGAACATTAATCATTCAATCATTCGTGCCGATTCCTAAGAATAATTTGCTTACTTTCCCTTTAGATTGATCATATAAAACTGGATTCAAAAGAAGAGAATAGAAGAGAATTCAACAGAGAATAAGGTTATTTGAATATATATTTAAAATACAGGAATTACTGCATTTTTTGGTCTATAAGATGCTTCGGACTATAAGGCGCACCTAGCTTTTGGGATGGAAAACAAGAAAAATCTGCCTCTGACTCCCAGCAATTTGCCTCCTTGCAGCAAACAGCCTGGTCAGTTTCAGTCCAACCTGATTTAGCACAAGCAGCTGATTGGTGATTGGATCTGCCTCCCAGAATACTGCTGATCAGCTGTTCCAGGCTGTGGGGATCACCACCACCGTCACCACCCATCACCGTCACCAGCACCTATAGCCGTCTCTGTGTGCCCCATTTTCGGCCTCCGCACATCCTATTTTTGGCCTCCACACGCCCTGTTTTTGGCCCATTCTAGGTAGTATGGATTGCCGCTGCCTATCCCTGCCACCTGGAACGGGCCAAAAATGGGACACGTGGAGGCCAAAAATGGCCATACAGAGGCTGAAAATGAGTGCACAGACGCTGAAAATGAGATGTGTGGAGGCTGAAAATGGGACGCATGGAGGCCGAAAATGGAATGTACATGCACTTCCGAATCAGTAGGGAAGGTAACTAGATTTCACCCCTGATTATGAGGCTTTGCTAATAAATAAAAGATGGGATATGGGATGAAGATATTTTTGGTTGAAATGTTACTGAAGGTGTTAAGTTGCAGAAATTGTTGGTACTTGTCTTGAGAGGAGGGGGATAATTTCTTTATATAAATAAATAGATTTGTCTCTTTGTCTCTTTTCCCCCTTTCTTCTTTTTTCTCTCTGCATTTCTCATCTTTTCTTTTTTTATCTCTTTTTAGTTTGTAGTAGTTTTTTTTTATCTCTTTTAAACTTCAATAAAATTATTTTTAAAAAAGAAAGCAAGTTTTTATTTCAAAGTTTAAGCTAACAAAATGTTATCCACTGGTGGGATATATTACCCATTCCCTTTTAACCTTATCCCAGTCAACCCATCTCAAATCTGATCCATATCTTTTCAGTGAGAAAGTGCAAATCAGACTTCATTGTTTCATCTACTTTTAACATATTGATCTGTGTATCATGTTTCTGTATTATTGTGCAAGTGTCCTCCAAACAATTTATAGTGGGAGATAAAACCTTGTGATGCATTTTAACAATTTTCTATTTAAAATTGGTTGGTAAACTAACCAATGAAGAAGATCAAGAACAGCTATATTAAAGAATAATTGACACATGATAAAGAAAGACTGAGTGATTCAGTCACCAGTAACAAAAAAAATCAAATCATGGGTTTTTTGCAAGAATATTTCAGACTATTCATGGGGCAGTTGCATTATGAGGCTTGACAATGTTAGGCTTGAACATCTTGACGATGTTAGGCTGGGGGCAGGCACACAAGGTATTCATGTATGCAAAGTTTCTGACTTAGTATAGAAAAGCTAATGAAACCCACCAGTATGATTTAATGAGTTGAAGCCCCTCATTTTTGACAGGACAGATGATTTCTACCTGCCTTTCTATTTATTTCTGACCCTGTGAGAACTGTATGTAGTTGAATGTTCAATAAGGAGAAATGGCATTTTAAAATTCATCCCTGAAGAAAAGTAAGGGAGGGAGGGAGGGAGGGAGGGAGGGAGGAAGGAAGGAAGGAAGGAAGGAAGGAAGGAAGGAAGGAACTATGCTTTGTTCTACAGTATAATCTTTACTACCAAAGAAGGTTAGATCTGGTTAGTGCTTGAATGGAGGACCATCAGGAAAGACAATAAATAAGACTAGGAATTGTTAAAGAAATATACCAAAAGAAAGAAATGGCAAACCTTCTACATTATTGCCAGAAAAACATGTACATTTTAGGAACTGAGATTGATTCAAACAAGTTTTTAACTTACTTTTAATATCTCCAAGAAATTCTTTTGAAAAGGCTTTGATCACATAGCATGGATTATGCATAATTATTTTAAAAATAGCAAATATATAATGTATGTTTTGCATGACACAAGCAAAACGTATTGTAAAAAATGTTATTATAAATATCTGAACAATAGTAGTATCTAATAATAAAATGTATTCACATAAATACTGCAATACTACTCTTTGGAACTGTGTAAGAATCACAATTAAAAACTTCTTTTAAAAGAGAAAGATATAACACTAGAAAACTAAAATATCAGTTTTGCTTTTATTTATTACTCATTTCTAATAGATGCACCAAATGCAACAAAAATGTAAATATTCAAAGAACTTTGATTTTTAATTAGCCATTGATTAAGTGAGCAGAAATAATTTTTCAGATACTCAAGTAAATTTCAGGTAGATTGATTCTTACTCCATTAAAAATGGTGGGTAGGAATTCAGAAAATGTAGAGTGGAAAGCAAAAATATCTTAGGTTCAAGACTATACTGTGTACAGTTAACTAGGAATTGAATGTAATGTAACTTAACTTCCAAGCAGATCTATATAGGATTGGACTGCACATGCTACTCTAAAAGAAATAATGTCTTCATTTGTATACTTTTTTGTCTGCTCTAATTTCTAGAAAATCATATTACTGTGTGCTCAGTCACACCAAACTATAATGGTTATTGATGTTGCTCTTGTTTTATCCACCTAAAGTACTTTATCAGTAGAATACAGTGATATTATGGAAATCTAAGAAAGCTCTGTTGTTAATTACAATTAATTACAATTCAGACATATGTTAATTTTGTCTCTGAATATTCCAGCTTGGTTTCCCATGCCAGAAATCTTAAAATCATACCAAAAAAGGTAATATAAGGTTAAAGAATATCTGTTGGAAACGACTTTCTGTTGAAAAGAAAGAAACAAACAGAAATGACAAGTTTTTGGTGGTACCTGATGGCATATGTATTTGTCTCTCTGAATACGTGGACTACAGTATCCAAAATCTTATGCCAGTATAAATGGGTTGGCTTTCATGTTCTATAAAACTCTGGGATTTAGTTTAAATACAGAGCAATACCTCTGCATCCTTTCATTTAAAAAAAAAAAATCTGAGCTACAAATCACAAATCCTCTTAGTTGAAAGTGCAGATTTTTTAAAAAAGTTAAACATAATGAAAAATAAAAATGAATTTGCATGCATCCTTGAATTTTTTCTTTAAGAAAATAAAAGAACATCCTACTTATCTTTATAACTCATGCATATATGCACACATGCTATTCACCACATTAGTTAAGTTTCTCCTCTGGTGGGACCAGAAAAAACACCCATATTCTTTCCCCAACAGATCCCTATACCTAAAAACAAGGGCCAATGTGAATGAGTTATCTCTTTACAGACTCAAAGCATGTTATGTTATCATACTGTAAGAACTGTAAGCCCTGTTTGGAATAATTATCGGATCAGATCAGTTAATATAAGTATCTAGGTCAATAAATATTCTTTCTAATCTCTTTCGATTTTATAGGCTGGGATCTGGTCTGATGTAAGATAGACTATTAAAAAAATGTTGGTCTTTATATTAATCAGTCCTATATGAAAATATGAAATCAATGTTTCCTTTATCAGATTTCCTATATATACTGTACAGTATGTGCCAAATGCTTTATTGATAGTCTCTTTGACAAAATGTTCTTTTGTACTAAATTGCATGAAAGTCAAATTCAGAAAAGCTTCCCAACATTATCTATAGTACCTTTGTAAATAAGAGCCCTGCTAATTGGTAGTTTGTTGGTATCTCTTTAAGATGCTGGAGATAGTCTTAAACCCTTTCAGAATTTTCCTCTCAGTCTGTTTTAAGAAAATTCCAGAATTTTTTTTTTTTTTTTTTGCAAGTAATATGGGCAGCACACATGGATTGCATAGACTGAAGACCTACAGTTGTTTTTATGACCTTAATCTCTTTCAGTTTAAGCAGCTTTTCTGTACTCAGTTTTGCATAACATGCTGAACTGCAAACTAGCCAGCCATATCTTAATCTTACATGTTGTATGTTGCTAATTTATGATTAATGTGTTGAAACCAGATATTTAAATGGCAGTTTATTGTGATTTTATTGCAGTGACTTGAGGTGTGTGTAAGTAGGTGCATGATTGTTGTTCAGTTGTTCTGATCTGGATTGCCGTTTCTGATGCACATGTGAAACTTCCATGCATGAGATCAAGAGCACAAACAAATCTGTAAGTAAACCTGTTCCATCAGCTGAAATGAAGAAGAAAACAGGCAAGCAATTACAAGTGGGAAACACTTGTTATTGTTTCACAAGCAGTCTGGTGATGCTACTTTTTGTTTTATTTTGATTATGTAATAGATTTCTCAGACACTGTAACATTGCTAAGATTTACTTCGTAATTACTGAGAAGCTTTCTATTATCAAACTCAAGCTTCAGTCTGCAAACATACTGAAGAGTTGGAATAAAGCTACAATAGTAACAAGCTGAATTTATACATAATTCTGCTTTTGAAAACATTTTAGGCCATTGGATTCTAAATGCAAAAAATTCTCCTAGCCACTGTATATAGATATCACATTGTTCACCACTTTCTAAACACCACAATGCTGTTTTGTTTCCATATGAGAGCTGCCATAAGTTCTCTTACCAACTGAAACTTGTTCAAGCTGAGCTGAGAACTTGGTGACATGGCCTTATAAGTTTTTTGGTGCATTACTGACATGGTTTTTTAGTGCTTCTTCCAGCTGGGCAAGTAGAGTCAAGCAAAATGGCCTGCTGCCTGCTGACTTCAATTCAACTATGAAAAAATGTTATATATATATATATATATTTTCTTACTTCTTCGTAGGGTTTATGTGTGTTTTTTCTCTAGCCAGGTTTTCCCTACATAACCAAGGTTTTTCTGCAGCCCTAGCTCAGTAGAATCTTCCTGCCAAGTGGGAGACCCACCTAGCAGGAAGAACTTGCTGGCTACTAGAAAAGAAAAAAGCCCAGAATCGAGTGGATGTGATTCTACTGAGCTAGGACTGCAGAAAAACCTTGGTTACGTAGGGAAAACCTGGCTAGAGGAAAAACATGTGTGTGTGTGTGTGTGTATTTGTGTGTCATCCTTGTACAGAGGTCATGCTAATTTTCTCTGTATGGTTCCAATTTTAGGATATGTGCTGCTGAAGCAAGCACAAAAGAAAATACTATAAAATGGCAAAATTATGGGTCATATTCACAGGGATTTCTTCCTCCATGTTGTTGTAGCTCTTTACAATTCTACAAAGGGAAGTAATAAAGATTAAAGACTGTACTACTACTTTTCACCTTCTGTCTAACATTCAATTTTTAGCTATAGGTGTCTGTTTCCAACTACAATGACAAAAAAAATGATAAAGCATGGACCTTAACAATACAAACTACTTCTTTGGTGCTTCTGTTGCGACATTGTATGCCTGTACTTAAGGTATGAAGTTTACATTGTGGTATCATGATACATATTTGTTACTTGCCTTCCTTTATACTCTTCCATGGACATCTCTGTTTCCAACCAAGGCCAGCTTCATAATTTCCCTCACAAATTGTACAACTGTTTTTAAGAAGGAACATTATTTTTTGTACCATTGCAAATAATAGTCCACAACTAAAATAATTTGAAAATACAGTATTGCAATTCAGAATAAAATAAAATATATTAGGATCTTCTTTTTAAAAATCTCCAAAATAATAGATGTATAGATGGGAATAAAAGTATATTATGTATAATATAAATGTACTTGATAAGAAGAAAGTAGATTTTATGAATTGGTGATATAAGATTAAGAAGGAATGACTCAATTCAAGATTTCAATTTAAGAGCAAACTAATTTTATTTGAGACATTTTAAAATTTAAGATTTCACTTAAAGGAAAGGTCATTCATTAATCATAGTGGAAAAGCATCAAAATGCCTAAAGCTGTTTCATTTGGAGCATAATTGGATTAAATCTGAAAGGATAATAGATCCTTTGTAGGATATTAACTATATAAAGTTTTATTCTCTTCAAGAATTTCACCACAATAATTTTCAAAATATTGCTCCTGATTCTTTTGTAACACAGAGATTACATAGATGGAGGAGGGATATCAGGGCCAACAATAGCAGTAGCACTGAAGAGTTATATACTGCCTCACAATGCTTTACAGCACTCTCTAAGTGGTTTTACAGAGTCAACACATTGTCCCCAACAATCTGGGTACTCGTTTTACCGAACTCAGAAAAGTGGAAGGCTGAGTCAACCTTGAGCCAGTGAGACTCAAACTGGCAAACTTCAGGCAGCCAGCAGGCAGCAGAAGTAACCTGCAATGCTGCATTTTAACCACTGCACCACCACTGCTTCTACAAAGACCATAAATACTGTGGAACCAGTGATGAAAGTGTCCTACTCTGACTTAAAAATAAAAACATTGAATAACAGTTTTAAATGTAATCTCCTATTTCTTCATTCACTTTCCAGGCTTCTTTTGATACTGAATTATAAACATTGGCTTGTTCTTGTAGGACAGTATATTTTGCTGCTTCTAAACCTAAACTTTCTGGGGTCATAAGGGTATAAACATGGCCAATTGACAAATCTTACCAACCTGAGAAGAACTTCTACATCATTGGAAAAAGTTCATGCTATCAAATTTACAGCTAGTTGGCCTACCTACGCTAATTAATTGATTTGCAATGGAAGCAGAAGCAAGTTGGCACAATGAAGTTCAATGCCACAGAGATAGGCAAGTCACAAAGCACAAGGTTGGCAAAGGAAAAAGTAACATACATAGCCATACATCCCTATGTTTAAAAAAATAGTAAATGTTTGGGCCAGCCGCTATAATATTACCCTGACACTCACTCACTCATTATTGCTCCAATCACACAAAATTTATCCCAAAGTACATATTGGTTAGATGTAACAAATCTGTAGTAGGCATTTAAACCTATATAGAGAATACTGGAGGTCTCACTTTTCTTTCAGGAGTCCCCTGGTTTTCATACCTCCTGCCTTGGGACAGCGTCTCAGTAGTTCCTACTTCTACCATCTATCTACCAGGAAACATCTACTTCTTGGCCTTGGAGTATGATATAGAATTTTCACACTTTGTGCTCCCTTTCTGAAAATTAAAAAATAATAAGTATAATTATCTGTATGTATAATGCAATATGGTCTGTGCTATATAAGATTATATAGCACAGACCATATTGTCTTACTTACCAAAAGAAAACTGCAAAATTCAAAACAATGCACTGGGCACATCTCCAGATCATGCTGGTCTATACAAATAGCCACTCACTGTCTCAGCTTCTCCATGAAAAGGAGTTGGAATAGAGAGTTCCAAATTAGTAAAAATTAGATTAAACAAATGTTCTACAGAGAAAAAAATATTTTCTGGAAAGCATCCCAAAGTAGAAATAAAAGCATTTTGTAGCTTTTATGCAGAAATATAAAAAATGAAATTTTAATACAACACAGCAATCAGGAATCAGACTTCAGGTATCAGACCTAGAACAATTTCTTCCTAAACATTTTATCTATTACCACATAATTATCCATTTTCCAAAGTTCTTCTCCTTTACTTTGGCTTTCTCTTAATTTTTTGAAAATCCAATGTTTTGGATCAGAATCTATGAAGGGCTATATTACACTACCCTGTTTCCCCCAAAATAAGATATCCCTGATAATAAGCCAAATTGGGCTTTTGGGCGTGTGGCAATAAGACCAAGCGCTTATTTCAGGGTTTAAAAAAATATAAGACAGGGTCTTATTTTCGGGAAAACACGGTAGTACTTTTCCCAGTTTCAGTACATAATTTGTTTTTTGCTTTAAAATGATGAAAATGACCATTTTCTACCACCTCTGGCAGAGTATTTGATCCTATAAGTGACCCAAAACGTAACTGTTTCTTGCCTGTACGTCTACTAGCATTCTGGCATAAGGAGTTGGTAGACAGGTTATATTCACAAGAAGTATATACTGTATCAGACTTAAACCCATGTCCAGAGTGCAAATAGCTGAATTGAACTTCAAGTTGTGTAATAATATTCTGTTACCAGAAGAAACAGCAAAGTTAAGGCTTATGGCTGGTCAAAGAAGTTAGAAACTGAGCTGAGGAAATGAACGAAGACTAAAGTACTGTTAGGTCTGCCATCCTAAAAGATCATGTATAAGAGGACAATTTAATTATGTTATAAAACCTATCCAACTATTCAAGTCAATGTCATAGATCAGTATATGCAACATTGGTGTTCTACATATATGAAAGTGAATTTATAATATTGTTTACTGAAATGGCAAAAAAGCCATTTATTCTGCAAAGTATTTTAAAAGCTATGAAAAGAAGCCAGTTGATTAGAAGTGAGTCTAGATCATGATTTGTGAATCTGGTTCCGTTGAAGCTTCCTTGTTTTGAAGCTCTCCTTACACAACCCTAATATGTTACTTATTTAGAATGTTCATTAAGAGGAAGAATGTGGACTGAATGGTCAGAACTACATGATGGTATTCCCATTATTTTATTGGAATTAATATCTATGAGTCATTTAGGGATCCCTAGTGCATGAACTTAGCTTTCAAGAACATCT
Source organism: Arizona elegans (assembly GCA_022577455.1). Lineage (NCBI taxonomy): Eukaryota > Metazoa > Chordata > Lepidosauria > Squamata > Colubridae > Arizona > Arizona elegans. The sequence continues at coordinate 28,176,345 of JAKOOJ010000002.1, read as the reverse complement.
ATCACCCATCTTTTAGGCATTTCCTTAGAGACAGATAAAAGAAATATGTAAGCTTCTGGCTAATTTCATGGAGCCCTCAACCTAATTTTCATTTTTGTTGTTGTTGTTGTTGTTGTTAAAGAGATCATCTTTTTTAAGCACTGCCTCTTTCTTCTCTGTATGCTGCTTGGGAGAAAGAAAAGAGCATGTCAGAAAAAATGGGGCGGAGATATTGGAGGGAGAAGTGTTCCCATTCTAGAAGGAGGAGGAGAAGGTACACTTCAAAGAAATCATCCACTTATTATTCTGCTCCCAATTTTAGCAGAGGATTTTGAGAGGACATTAGGCAATCTTTATTCAAGAATATTTGTTAAGGTCACCTATCTCAATGCTTTTTCAACTCTAAATGAAACTTCTTTGGCAGAAGGCCTGTAAACACAAACTGTGTTGACTCTGTCTCTTGCATTTTACCTCTTATCATGTTTCACTACATCTTCATGATGATTTATGGAGGGGGGAAGAGGTGGTACAGTTCGCTTGAGGAAATTGCTTTTCTCCTTAAGGATTAAAGAATGAAGAAAACAATTAGAAAAGCAGAAGCCATCTTTCAGAAAGTAAAAATGCACCAAAATTGTTAACATTTGAATGATGTGAATTCTGGTAAATGCCAGCCTACAATATGGTAAAAATGAATCAATCCGTTCAGCTTAGTTCAGCGTCTGCAATGGCCATCTGGCGGAAAAGCAACCAAATGGATCCCTACATATTCATCTTCATTTTCACAAATACTCAGGAGAATGTCAGTCTTGGGCAAAATAAAATTAAATCACCATAATTTTTAAGACCTCTTTTTCTTTCATCTTCTCTGGAGACATGCATATCTATGCAAAAAAAAAAAAAAAAGGAAGAGGGAAAAAAAAACAGAAAATGTGGGCTCTATTGAAGAAGTGTTTCATCATTTCAAAACAAAGAATTGATTTTACACGTGGTAGAATATTACTTCTTCTACCCTCTCCAGCAGTCTTTTAAAAATAAGCATAGTTCATGCATTGGCTGAATCTGGGTATTTATAAGCTGAGCAATTTTGAAAGACCCAGCATCATCTTTCTCAAACTTGGAATTATAGCCTTCTATCAACTAAAACTGATGATGATATAAATTTTTACTAAGATTTCATATTACATTAGTGAACTGTAAAGGTATGGTTTAGATAGCACTGCAGTGGGTTGAGTCCATATGGATTTTTTTTAACATACTCAAAGAGTTAATATTAACAGCTCTACATCAAATCAGAGAGCAATAATCATTGGAGCTCCACAGGGATCTGTTTGGGAGCCAACATTATTCAATATTTGGAGGGTAGAACTGATGGATTGTTTATCAAATCTATAGATGACAAAAACTGGAAAGACGGGCCAACACCTAGGATGTTGAAAGAAAATTGCAATCTAATCTTGACAGGATGGAAAATGGTTGTGAGAGGAACAAGAGGTCTTTTAATAGGAAAAATTGTAAGGTTCTAAACATAGGGAGAAAGAACTATATAGGCACATTCAAGATGGAGAATTCAATTCAATGTTGTCATCGACAACAAATTTAATGTGAGTCTACAATGTGACAATGTGGAAGGCAATCTGGGCTGCATATCAAAGAAATGTGGATTTATTATTTGTCTCTATCCTCCACTAAAAACACATTGGAAATACTATGAACAGTCTGGAACACCACATTTCCAAAAATATTGACAGTTTACTGCAGATTTTAAAAGGACTAATAAAGATAATATGTGGATTTAAGGATATAATCTATGAAGATAATTAAAAGAACTTGAAATGTTCATTCTGGAGAAAAATTGAAAGGAATTTATGATACTTATGAGGACAATTAATCAGTGAAACAGCTTGCCTTCAAACGTTGTGGGTGCTTTATCACTGGAGGATTTTATGAAGAAACTGGACAGTCACTTGTCTGAATTGGTATAGGATGTCCTGCTTTGGTAGGAGACTAGGGAAGCTATGTGGAAGATACTTAAAATTGTTTTCCACAGCTACAGAAACTAAGCCCAGTAAAAATTGCAGGTACCTCAATTTCATCTACATATAAAGAAACACTTTGTGATAGTAAGATTCTTAAGAAGTTGTTATCAGTCATCTTATAAAAGTTATGGCTTTTCCATCTCTGGAGATTTTAAGAAGACACTGGACAGCCACCTTTCATGGATAAACAAGTGATTTTCCTACAGATTGCAGAAGGTTAAAATACGTGCTTCTTCTAATTCCTTTAAACCCTACAGTTCTCTGACTCTACCCACAGAAAAAAGCCATTGAATCGTCAGACTGATAATGAAGCAGCCAATTTGATTAAGCAATTTGAGCTAACTATCCAAATTAGAAATATGATTCCATTTGGAGATTTGAAGCATAATCAATTAATGTATCTTCTGTTCAGATTTCTGAATTGAATCTTCATCCTAATAATCAAAAGAGACCAAGATTTGTTTCAAGCCATCCTATGGATTGATCTTGATTCTCCCCATTCTTAACTGACAATCTAATCAAAAAACATCTGGTTGTCAATTTCCATATTATACACATTTGACATCCTAGCTAAGAATAAAAGTATGTGATTCAGCACATTTGAAGGTTGCCAATTTTTGTGCAACTCTACTATAGAAAGTAACAAATTCTAATTCAATTTAGAAGAAGACCAAGCAAAGGATAAATTAATAGCCTGGCCCAACTAGTTGGGATCCTTATAAAACAAGAAAGTAAATTTGAAATGCAGGTGGAATCTAAAACAGTTAATTTACTAGAATCAGGGTGCTGTTGAAAATAGAGTACATCAAGAGAGGGAAAGGATTTGAGCACTAAGTAAATTAGTTAGAAGACAAAGAAATGAATGGAATAAAGTAAGAAGTGAGGTTGAACCATATTTTATTATTCTTGATTGTAAGACTAATAGCCAGCTCATTCTGGTGAAAAATACATAAACAGGCAGCTGCTTGATAATTCAACTATAAGCTTTTCTAAGGCTGCAATGGAATTATTCAGTTTGACCATGTTCAATTGAAACATACTACTAGAGCAGATCCAGTAAGTAGTTTAGAACTGTTGTGTACCATATTGAAGCAGCTATATTACTCATCTTTAGCTGCATCCTTAAACCTTCAGTAGTTTTCTGTGCATGCACAACACATGTTTAGGAAAGTAGACAGTCAGTGTTGATATGCCCCACAGCACCTCTTCTCAAAAGGGACCTCTTCATCATCTCTGAGGATCCATTTGGGATACTGAAGCAGATTGTGTCACTGCCAAAGCATATGCCTACTTTGAACAGGTCCATTGTCTACTAACATCAGCATATCTCACCTTACATGCTGATTTTTAAACTGGTAAAGAGAGAAACCTGTTATGTAGAGTTCTATTTCTCAATGTAAATGAATGGTTTGGAGCAACAGTAATTTGACAAGGCTGGACTCGATGAACCAGCAAACAAACTTATTTGTAATTAACCATGTCATCCTATGCATATTCAATTCAGAAATTAGCTACCTTATGATCAATGGGATCTGCTTCTACTAAGTCTGTTAAGGTGTAGGTATGTTCTGCAAGTCTCCCAGGTCTTGTGTTACTACTTTTAATACCTCTAATACAGTGGTGGGGTTTACTACCGGTTCTGTGGGCGTGGCTTGGTGGGCATGGCAGGGGAAGCATACTGTAAAATCTCCATTCCCACCCCACTCCAGGGGAAGGTTACTGCAAAATCCCCATTTCCTCCCGATCAGCTGGGACTCGGGAGGCAGAGAATAGATGGGGGTGGGGCCAGTCAGAGGTGGTATTTACTGGTTCTCCAAACTACTCAAAATTTCCGTTACCAGCTCTCCAGAACTGGTCAGAACCTGCTGAATACCAACTCTGCTCTAATACCTGTGTCTGTTAGGATGCTGGAATGATCACAAAGTAAATCCATAAAAATAGCATAAGCATCTCATTTTAGCCACGTCTAAACTATCACAAGCTTAATAGTCAAATATATCCTTTTCCTTGCTCCCCATTTCTCGTGTGGATTCCCCAATCTTTTAAAGCCAGGAAGACATTTGGCATTCAACAAGCATGGTATACTACTAAACAAAAATGACAATTGTGCATGCAGGGATGGAAAAAGGTTACAACCTCCTATTCAGTGTTTAAAGTTACAATGATACTGAATGAGGGAGACTTATGACTGGTCCTCAGAATTTGGGCCATTACAGTGTCCTTGCAGTCAATCATCATGATCCAGGCACTCAATGCCAGGCTGAAATTATGAGGTCACAATGAACTTCAGTTATATTATTGCAATTTCCAACATTCCTTGATGACTTCCCCCAAGCAAAGTCAATGGGGAAGCCAGCAGGAATTCAGAAGCCACTCCTGCTCTCGTAATCTTCTTGCCCAGTTATGCTCCATAATACATTATCATTGCACCTTCCACACAGCATTCATGTACCTGACTCTGCTCCATAATACCTGCACACAAATCTGCACTCCCACAGCACCCCACAATACCCTCCACAGCACCCTCCCACTGACAAGCCTGCTTGCCTGGGACAACTTCTTCTTCCTGCTTAACAACCCATGTGATTATAGAATTATGCCAATAACGGGGACTACCAGAATTGCCATCTCTCATGGGGCACTGCATTTTACAATTGTGTCACATAGCAACAGAAATTCCAGTCACAATTGTCATTGTAACCTGAGAACTACCTGTATTTACAAAACGTTTGCCCCGGTGTGTTTTGCCAATCACAAACACATTAGACAGCCCATTTACAAAAGTAGCACAAGCAGCATATCCTGTTTTTATTTCCTAACTGTGGCATCCATCTAGGATCGAAGAGTGCATTTTGAAAAGAAACATGATTCCAAAGACTGGGGCAGCCTGTTTGCTTTATCATTTTGTTTGACATTATAAAGAAGGTATCTGTAGGCAAATTAATTATCAGTGCCATGCAGGTTTCCCTGAAGTAGCCCCTCATGGTCCGATTGAGTTGAATCTCCTCTGCCAGCATTTCTTTTGGGTCAATGCACAGGCAGAAATCCAACAACCCACATAAAGGTCACCGATTTGTTCTCAGTTGTGGTTAATCTACATTGAAAGTCAATTTTTGTGTAGATGTCCTGTGTTGCTTTTGGATGGTTTTCAGCCCCAGAGGATAACCTAGGGTGAGGAGCTGCTGTTCCCATTTCTAATGCAGTCCCCATGCAGAAGAAATAAAAAAAATGTTGATATGTATTGCTGCATCAAAGCAATCTTAAGACAAAGCTCCTTTTTAATGCTATTGAACAGTAAACAAATGAAGTGATGGAGAAACCTTGACCAAGTCATCTCTTTGAAGGGATAACCACAAGTCACTGTATGGTAGCCACCATCTTGAATTTTCTACCATACCCTATAAACCATGGGTGTCAAACTGGCGGCCTGAGGGGCAGATGTGTCACACATAGCCCACGCTCACCCCAGCTCCACAAAGGGAAAAAAAACTTCACAAAATGTCACATGACGGCAACATGATGCCGCAAATTTTACACCTGTGCTAAAAACCAGGAGTGGTATTCACTTACCTTCACAACTGGTTTGCAAATGTAAGTGTGTGCTCACTATGCTCGCTCGCACCACCTCTGCGCATGTGCAGGATCTTCCGCACACCGGAAGCTGCGGTGGTTCTCCTCCTATCTCTCTGACCGGTCGCAGTCCATGTTGGCAGGGGGCAGAGGTCGACCTCGAGGCGCCTTGTTTGCAGGGTCCTCTCATCGCTCCTGTTCAACATTTATGTGAAGCAGCTGGGTGAGATCATCCGTAGTTTTGGGGTGTGATGCCATCCGTACGCTGATGACACTCAGCTGTACATCTCCACCCCAGACCACCCCAATGATGCCCTCAAAGTGATGTCCCAGTGTCTGGAGGCCGTGCGGGTCTGGATGGGGAGGAACAGGCTTTGACTCAATCCTTCTAAGACCGAGTGGCTGTGGATGCCGGAGTCCCGATATAGTCAGCTGGTGCCATCGCTGGCTATTGGGGGCGAGTCATTGACCCCCACAGAGGGGGCTCGCAACTTGGGTGTCCTCCTGGACACACGGCTGTCTTTAGAAGAGCATATGACGGCCGTGGCAGGGGGGCTTTTTATCAGGTTCCCCTGATACACAGTTGTGCGCCTTTCTGGATTGGGACTCCTTATGCACAGTCACCCATGCCCTCGTCACATCTCGCCTGGACTACTGCAATGCTCTCTACATGGGGCTCCCCTTGAGGAGCACCCAGAGGCTCCAACTGGTCCAGAATACGGCCACGCGGGTGATTATGGGAGCAACGTGGTGCTCCCATGTAACACCTCTCCTGCGCGAGCTGCACTGGCTCCCGGTGGTCTTCCAGGTGTGCTTTAAGGTGTTGGTTCTCATCTTTAAAGCGCTCCATGGCCAGGGTACTTATGAGACCGCCTGCTGCTACCGATAACCTCCCACCGGCCAATACGCTCCCACAGAGAGGGCCTCCTCAGGGTGCCGTCGGTCAAGCAATGTCGGCTGGCGGCCCCCAGGGGGAGAGCATTCTCTGTGGGGGCACCCGCCCTGTGGAATGAGCTACCTCCTGGAATACGACTGATCCCAGACCTCCGGACCTTCCGTAAGGCCCTGAAGACTTATTTATTCCAGCAAGCCGGCCTAGCCTAAATGGTTTTTAATGGGATTTTTAAATTTTATAGACTTGGGGTTTTAAATTGGGAGGCCGATTGATTTAATCTCTTTTAATTATCTTAACTTTTGTATTGTATGTATTTTAATTTTGGCTGTTCAACGCCCTGAGTCCCTTTTGGGAGAAGGGCGGTATACAAATTAAATTAAAATAAAATAAAATAAAATAAAATAAAATAAAATAAAATAAAATAAAATAAAATAAAATAAAATAAAATAAAATAATAAAATAATAAAATAAAATAAAATAAAATAAAATAAAATAAAATAAAATAAAATAAAATAAAATAAAATAAAATAAAATAAAATAAAATAAAATAAAATAAATGGGCAGAGCATCAAAACCAGGATGTGATTACACCGCCGCCGCTACCAGGTCGCCTAAACCGGATAGAACCGGCTGAATACCACCACTGCTATAGACCAGGGGTAGGTTCTACTTACCTTTACTACCAGTTCGCATTGCGCCCTTATGCGCTTTTCCGCACATGCGCAGAAGCTTCTGCGGATGCGCAGATCACCAATGATGACATCTGGGTCAGTGGGCAGAGCCTCCCGCTGGTTTTATTACTGGTTCTTGTGAACCGGTCCAAACTGGGGGCAACCCACCACTGCTATAGATCCTTCTGGTCTGTATTTGATATCATTTGGTGCACTCATGTCCTAGAACTATCCCATCTGGTTCAGTAAAGAATATTTAAATACTCTGTGTCATTTAGATAAACATAATGCACAAATGTTTAGCACGAGCTTAAAAAGATACCAAACCATAATATGTATCTCTTCACCTGCTACTCACCTATAGAGAGACACAAATTTCATCTCAAGCAGCTCACTTTCAAGCCTGGTGACATTCTCTGAATCCCCTAGGAGTGCACCAAGTAACACTGTTCTCTTGTTTATCTATTCACTTGTTTAAAATTTAAAAGTGCCTCTTTGCTACAGTTTCCGAAAAGTTACTGATGTATTTTTAAAGCGCACAGGGCGACACACTTGCTTTTCAAGAATAATGTTTTCGGGTTTAGTCAGTCCATCCTCATATTATTTATTGTATATTGTTAAATATTTATTTGGCCATCTTTTTAATGTGGTTGCCTGTGGGGAATCAATGAGTGCTTTTAGTTTCACAACAATCCTGTTAAGCAGGTTAGATTGAGAGACAAACTAAAGTGATCACAGGCATTTTACTTCTGTATGTGGATTTGTCTTTGGTTATTCTACTTTTAAAACCAGCAAGGTGTTGGTTCATATACCCATTAGCTTTCTATGTCAGCATATCTCTCCTGCTTTCTGATGATATTATTTTAGTGGCCATAACTTACATCTTAAAAATATTCATTTTTGCAACCTTTTTAAATGGTTCTTTTTATTCCAAATTCCACTGCTAGTTTACTTCCTAAACCTCAAACAAGGAAATGAAAGAGTGTCTGATTATTTCAAAGCTCTTTTCTTTGCAGAGGACAAACTAGTCAAGGGACTTAGTAAAGTAGCTAGCAAAACTTTCCAACTACAGAAAGTGTAGGGTTTCTACACTTTCAGAAGTGTAGGGTTTCTACACTTTCAGAAAGTGAGTTCCATCATAGATCTAGGTGAGGTAGGAATATTTGGAGATTGGGATAAAAAAAAAGTCAAGATAGTATGCCTGATTTCTTTATGTGTGTCTCTCTTTTAAAAAAAGAAAACCAGCTTCGACCACACCATCATGTCCAACATTTTGACTTATTTGACCCTGCACTTTAGACCAGAGGTCTCCAACCTTGGCAACTTTAAGACTTGTGGACTTCAACTCCCAGAGCTCCTCAGCCAGCTTTGCTTTGCTGGCTGAGGAGCTTTGATGGCTGAGGAACTCTGGGAGTTGAAGTCCACAAGTCTTAAAGTTGCCAAGGTTGGAGACCTGCTTTAGACAATCCTGTTGTGAACAGAGGTCTCAGCCAAGGCCAAAGGATTTGAATATCTAGCATTTTCTAGGATTTGAATATCTAGCATTTTCCAGGCAAAAACTTTAACACTAATCCCTCACAAGTTCCTCTCAGGAACCCCATTTTTCAGTTTCTGTGAAAGTAAATAAGGGGAAAAAGCATTATACTGCAAGGATACAATAATCCAAAATGGTCTTTTTCAACAAACAAACAAAAAGTTCTACAAATGGAAAGTCACCATAAATCTCTGGTTAAAATCTCACATAGTTAATCACAAAATTGTACTCTCTCTTCTTATCTGCTCATCCTACTTGAAAAGGGAGTGGAGGTGGATCTTTATGTGAAGGGTTTGAAAGAAAAAAAATATCAAACATTGGTTTCAGTTGACAAACTGCTGGTAATAGCTTTACAGGAGCTTTGCTTTGCTTCTGTGTCTCCTGCCATAAATCTTTCCAAATAGCCTTTCTAATGGTGGATTCAAGGTCCAAACAAATCCAATGCTACAATTTTGAATGTTGATGGATTTATGCCATGTTCCCTTGTTCTTTCTTAGCCTCCTCTGTGGTCCTTAAACTTATGGTAGTCCTAAACTTATGGTTCAAAGAGCCATAAATTGTGCTAGATAAGAAATAACATCTGGGAGTGATCATGAAAACTATGCAGAAATGCATCTGAGTATTTGAATGAGAAGAATATCAGTATTTATTGAGAGAAATAAAACTGAATATATGATTGCAAATTAATTTGTTAGTTATTTGTTGTTGTTGTTAGTTGCGAAGTCATATCTGACACATCACGACTCCATGGACAATGTTCCTCCAGGCCTTCCTGTCCTCTACCATCCTCTGGAGTCCATTTAAGCTCACACCTACTGCTTCCGTGACTCCATCCAGCCACTTGGTTCTTTGGTGTCCCATTCTTCTTTTGCCCTCAATCATTCCCAGTGAGCTCTTCTCCAGTGAGTCCTTCCTTCTCATGGCCAAAGTATTTGAGTTTCATCTTCACGATCTGGTCTTCTAAAGAGCAGTCAGGATTAATCTCCTCTACTGACTGGTTTGATCGCCTTACAGTCCAAAGGACTCACAGGAGTCTTCTCCAGCACCATAGTTCAAAGGCCTCAATTCTTTGGTGCTCAGCCTTTCTTATGGTCCAATTTTCACAGCCATAAATTGCAACTAGGAAAACCATAGCCTTGACTATATGCACTTTTGTTGGCAGGGTGATGTCTCTGCTTTTTAGTAAGCTATCTAGATTTGCCATAGCTTTCATACCGAGGAGCAAATGTCTTTTAATTTCTTGGCTGCAGTCCCCATCTGCAGTGATCTTGGAGCCCAGGATTAGTTATACTTTATTCTAATTATCTCTAAATTAGATTTGTTTTTATCCTGGTCCAACTCACTACTTTTGGAAGTGTGGTCACTGCCCTGCTATTCAAGACCAGGAACAGCTCTTGGCCTTGGAAGCAATGCATCCCTGCATTAGACTCTTTGGGAACTTCTCAAGTGTTTCCTATCCTTCAGAAATGATTGGCTATTGTTATTTACCTTAATGCTGTTGTGAATTCTCACTCTAATTCCTGTGCTTTGAACTTCAGTTGGGTAACAATTCATTAAAGGAAAAAAAAGAATAACTATTATGGTTTATATTATGAATGATCTGGTATACATGATACTTTTACCAGAATATTTTCTGCTCTGGATGCCAATAAATCTCAAAGACCTCACTATGATACCTTGTGGGAACTAAGCTTAGTCTAAGATCAATAGACTTTGGAGTCTATAACTTGGATCAATAGCTCAGTAGGAAGGTACATGCTTTGCATGTGGAAGATCTTTAGTTCAGTCATTGGCATTTCTTGGTGAAAAGAAGCAGGGCCGAGATGTTGAGATGCTCTGATATGGAAAATGATGTTTGTTGTTCCATCACAATGTAGCAGAGAAAGAAACTAGGCAGAAGACCTTTCCATTGTTTTTGGATAAGAGGCATCTTATTTCTCTACTCCCTTGATTATTTTAATTGAAACTGTTCTTTTTAGGAATGAATATATAATGATTGAGAACTTATGTTTGCACCTTCTTCCCTATACCCACCCTATCTCTTTTTTATTTTCCTTTTCATACCATTAATATTGTAAATCTACAAATAAAATATTTGTTTAACTTAACTCAATGGGAAGTTGAACAATTCTTAAATAAATAATAGCAATTTATCTTCTCTTCATTGCACATGGTATCAAGATTTGGTTTGTCATAACCTGCAACATACTGTAGAAACACAGGAATGTGTCTTATTTTGCATTGGGGTATTACAATTGTGAGTTGAGTTACAGGGATTTTCAATGTCTGCAGGTAGTCCTGTCCAGAGATGCCCAGAAATAGATGTTTACACAGAAAGTATTTCTTAGTAGGTGAACTATTGTCCATCTCCCATATCTATATGCCTGACTAGGTGGCTCAGTGGCTAAAACACTGAGCTTGTCAATCAGAAAGGTCGGCAGTTTGGTGGTTTGAATCCCAGGTCTCCTGCTTCAGCAGGAGGTTGAACTAGATGACCTCCAAGGTCCCTTTCAACTCTGTTACTGTTACATATTCCCAATAATAAACATGTTGTGACCCCGAGTCCCGAGCCTGTCCTAACAGAGGAAGAGGACTCAGAAGGTGATAGGGAGGAACTGAGAAGGCCTCCTTCTCCAGGACCCTCCTTTCTGGACCCTCCTTTCTGGCGATGCCTTAGGTTCCATCCGAAGACCAGGAGGAACAGCCTGGGATGTGCCAGAAGGAAGGCATATCGGAGCACCAATTGATAGGGAGCAAGGATGATGAATCCTGGCTTGATCCCAGGTAGCGTCGGAGGGAGAAGCGTGCGCAGCAATGGAAGAAGTGTGGGAGGGCCAGAGATTGAGCTGAGTCATGGAGCCACGCCCCACCAGAAATAAAAGTGGGTGGGATTGCTCTTCAGGCTTTGTGACGGATAAAGTTAAACCCTGAAAGTCACATTGTGATCTCTGAAATTCAGCTTGGATATATTTTGGACTGAACATTGACTAAACTCTTGTCTCATGGATAATTTGTTGCTCCTGGAACAGACTGAAGATAAGTTCTCTTCTGCTTTATGGGAGTGAAAACTGTCTTGGCAAGCATTCGGCAGTTTGCTGCCAAAACCTTGGTCTGCCAAGAATTCTAATCTGTTTACCTAATAAAATATTGGCAGGCGTGCTTGGTATTACGTTTGCCTGTGTGAGGAAGGGGACAGAACAAAACAACTTTAATATATTTATGTTACCCTTTTTCCATGGAATGCAAATGAAGCATGTAACTTATAAAAACAATGTGTGGTATGATTCACTGACAAATTGTGACAGTCCAATGGAATGTATGGTTGGAATTGAAATTTAAATCTGTATTTACCCGTACCTTTACCTGTAATTCTACTCATAACATGTAGTAAATACATACCTTCTTATATATTTGTTCTTCAAAATTTCATAGCTATCAAAAAACCCAAGGCAATGCACCCAATATGTGGTGGTGGTGGCATTTTTTACAGTGGGATAGCCATAGGCAAAACAGCATAAACTTGTCCAGACATCAATGGAGCATTGCTTGTTTGTTTTCCCAAAGGATTTGGGAATAGCAGTCAAAGGAGTTGGCAAGATTCAACAGTGTCACTTTACTAACTAGCTAGTGAATTTGTATAATGGGTTGAATAAAACCAAGACAATTTCATTCAATATGATTGAATGAAAAATGATGGAAAGACAAAGTTCCTGTAATGCAAAGGCAAAGACAAGATCAAGGCTTTATCAGGATATATTTTAGCCTGCCTTTTTTATAGAAAGCGCAAGATAGAGCTGTACCAATTTTCCTGTTGCAATGATGACTATCACAGTTTTGCTACTACAACAATGGACAGAACAATTTCTTTCTCCCAGATTGGGCATATGTCTGTGTGTGTATGTATGTTTATGCAGCAAGTAGGAGCAACAACAACTTCTCTAAAAGCCTGATTGTCCCAGATAATATTTTATTCTAGACTATACATGGTACCGGTCAGTGGTGAAATCCAATTTTTTTTGCTACCGGTTCTGTGGGTGTAGCTTGGTAGGCGTGGTATGGCTTGGTGGGCGTTGCAGGGTAAGGATACTGCAAAATCTCCATTCCCTCCCCACTCCAGGGGAAGGATACTGCAAAATCCCCATTCCCTCTCTACTCCAGGGGAAGGATACTGCAAAATCCCCATTCCCTTCTCACTCATGGGGGAAGGATACTGCAAAATCCCCATTCCCTTCTCACTCATGGGGGAAGGATATTGCAAAATCTCCATTCCCACCCCACTCAGGGGCCAGACAGAGGTGGTATTTGTCAGTTCTCCAAACTACTCAAAATTCTCAAAAGCAGACTGTAAAATCTCCATTCCCACCCCACTCCAGGGGAAGGTTACTGCAAAATGCCCATTTCCTCCCGATCAGCTGGGATTCGAGAGGCAGAGAATAGATGGAGGTGGGGCCAGTCAGAGGTGGTATTTACTGGTTCTCTGAACTACTCAAAATTTCCACTACCGGTTCTCCAGAACCTGTCAGAAGCTGCTGAATTTCACCCCTGGTACCGGTAGTATCAGTGGGTGGAACTATAAATAAGGAAAGTGATGGAAGCTATGGTATTACCCCCCAGTGGAAAATATTTGCACAAATTTCTTCTTTCAAGTTACTGATAAAAAGGTCCCTTTTAATAATGCTTTAAAAAAAAAAGATTCCTGGGCCAATCCTAGGGCAAAAGAATATAAGAAAAGAAGTTTTCTTGGCAAGGTTATTCAGAAACGATTTGCTATTGCTTCATTTTTAGTGCTAAAAGAAAGTGACTGGCCTAAGATGACCCAGCTAGCTTTGTTCCTAAGGTAAACTTACAACTCAGGGTTTTCCAATTTTTAGCCAGATGGAATAATCATTACATCAGACTGACTCTCAGACAACATATAAAACCTGTTAAATATAAAAATAGTGACCAGAAGCATTTGTTATGATCTATATAGACTGTCATAATTGTATTATCTCAAATTACAATATTGATCTGAAAGGTCCAAGGCTAGACCTGTTTGGACCAAAGGAAAAACACTCAGGAAACCGAAAAAGTCAGCAAACCAAACTTTAATCCTCAAAAGCAGGCTGGGGCCTCAGTACACAATGAGTAGGAAACAAAGTCCCTTGCAAAGTCAGCGTTGGGAGCGCTTGCCTCCCAGCACACTTTATAGTCCAGGGACCACATTCTCTGGCCATCCAGACACGCCCACCGGTCAACTAACATCTGGTAGCCAAAGGTGTTGGCCTCCTTGCACATCCAGCAGCAGAGGCACATCCACCTGACTGGAGGCATGTTCCGGGCCGCTCGCATATCAGGCCGCTCACATATCTGGCACTTCCTCCTGACCAAAGGCCCATTCAGGAGAGTGATCAGCTGGTGAGCGGCTTTTCGGTGCAATAACCAGAAGTCCCACCACCACAGCCACAGCCTTGCCCGTTGCTCTGGTTGCTCTCTCTGCTGTGCACTGCGCCATTGCCTTCCCAGAGACCCGTTCAGGAGAACAAGCAGCTGGTAAGTAGCCGTTTGGCACAGCAACCGGAAGTCCACTGTCGCAGCTGCAGCCTCACCTCTCGCTCCAGTCACTCTCTATGCTATGCATTGCTCTGTTGCCTTCCCATCATCCCAACCCCCAGGTATGGTGAGCCCCAGATCAGGGTTCAACAGGCAGCTCCCCCCTACAGGAACCACACCTGGAAGACAGGAGACATAGGTGCTAGGCACAGCAACCTGACATGTATTCCCCCTAGCCCAGTTTGTGGGGATATTTCCTGTGGAACGTCTTAAGCAATCATGTGGCCCTCACATTCCGGTCCGCCACCCATGAGGCGTCAGGCAAGGGGTATCCTTTCCACTGTACCATGTATTGCAGTTTGCCCCTAGTCGTGAGTCTAATGACTATTTTGTCTATTTTGTCGGTCTATTTTGTACCGGTCCCTCCCTACAGGACCCATGGCTGGGGAAGGGGCCAGCTATTGGAATCTTCCACAGGTTTCAGTAGGCTGCTGTGGAACAATAGGTGCATCCTCCCCAGCAAGGGTGGAAGTTCCAATTCCACGGTCATGGGATTGATTACCCAAAGAATTGGGAAAGGGCCCAGGTATTTCAGGCCCAGTTTCTTGCAAGGCACTTTCAATTTGAGATATTTAGTTGAGAGGTATACCTGAAAAGGCTTGTGGGAAACCTGTTTCTTGTCAGCCTAGCCTTATGAGACTTGGCCACTTTCTTCAGCACCATCTTTACAGTGCTCCATACACCCTATATCTTGTTCGCCCACTTGCTTGGATTACTGGGGGAAGGAGGGTCTTGGGGTCACTCAGGAATGGGTACAAATTCCATCCCAAAAAGGGGTGAAACTGTTACTACTGTGCACTGCATTATTGCAGGCCACTTCCCCAAACAGAAGGAGGTCTGCCCAATTCTTTTGTTGATAGGTGACGTAACATCTCAGATACTGCTCCACCATGGCATTCATACCTTCTGATGCACCATTTGTGCTGGGGTAGAATACTGAGCTTAGGCATTGGGAGGAACCAATCAGGCATATGAAGTCTCACCAGAACTTAGCAATGAACTGCACCCCCCTGTCCGAAATGACTCGCTGCAGGACCCTGTGGAGATGGTAGACATGTATGAGAAATAGTTTCACTAGCCATTGCGCTGAAGGCAATCCGGAACATGGCACAAAATGGGCCTGTTTGGAAAGAGGTCAATGATCATCCATATCATAATGTGCCTGTTACTCTGTGGCAGTTCTACGATGAAGTCCATGGCGATCTCCTCTCAAGGCCAGGAGGGATCAGCCACAGGCTGTAAGAGGCCTATGGGTTTCCCTAGCTGCAGTTTCATGGTTGCACAGACCAGACAGCTTTTTACATAATTCTCTATTTCCGACTTCATTCGAGGCCACCAGAACTGGAGTCTGGTGAGGGATAGGATTATAAGGAACCCAAAATGGCTGGTAGTCTGTCCAGACAACATGGCAACATGGCTTAGACCTTATGTGGATACTTTGGTACAGGTGTTAATTAACACATCATTAATTATCATTGGTTGCTTGCTTGTTTGTTTGTTTGTTTGATTGATTGATTGATTATACGCTATCAAGTCAATGAGGATTCTTAGGAACTGCACTGGTTTAGAGAGAATAATTCTCTCTAAATAATTCTCTTAGTCATGGGGTAGAGCACAGTTGTCAAACTTTCCATGTCACATTGCCATCATGTGATTATTGCAATGTTTTTTTTCCCTTCATGGAGCTGGGGTGGGCATGGCCTGCACATGACACATCTGGCCTGTGGGCCGCCAGTTTGACACTCCTGGGGTAGAGTTTGGTGTACTTTATTAACAGCATTACCATATTTTCATAACTGAAAAATATTCTTGGAATAATCCCAGCATTCCCATCTCCTCAGCTGCAAAGGAACATATATTGTGCTAAACAACTTGCTGAGTAATGGAAAAATGTATTTTTTTTAATTCACTCTTTCCCTGCCTTTCATAGTCATGCACATATATTTGATTTCACAAATCTGAAGACAGACAGAACTAAAATTGTTATTTCTGCTTGACTTCATTGTCTAAAACTAGAGCAAGGTAAGTAGTCTGCATATTAATTGAGGGTCAGGCTAAATTAACAAATGTTGGCCTCTAATTCTCATTTGCACAGAAGAGGCATGATAAATTTTGCTGTTTTGACATGAGACTCATCACTTCAGGCCTTTTCACTCTGACCTTGATCCCCTACTGTTCCCTTGGCCTTTTTTCCTGAGCTGGCCCCAGAAGTAGCTCTATAAAGTCTTGATACAGGTACTGGGAAACATTTGAAACATTTCTCTGCTCACAGGTGGGGTGTGTTCAGAGCACATTTCCCTACTGTAAAAAAGACTAGGAATGTTCAGCTAAATGGAATCTGGCATGGAAATAAAGCACTATTTAATGTCTTTCTATCTTCTATCTCATATACATACACACACACACACACACATCCATATATATCTGTTTCCCCCAAAATAAGACATCCCCTGATAATAAGCCTAGTCGGGCTTTTGAGTGCATGGTAATAAGGCCAAGCGCTTGTTTCAAGGTTCAAAAAAATATAAGACAGGGTCTTATTTTCGGGGAAACACAGTATATATTATATTATATTATATTATATTATATTATATTATATTATATTATATTATATTATATTATATTATATTATATTATTATATTAGTTGACTCAGCTTTCCATCCTTTCGAGGTAGGTAAAATGAGGACCCGGATTGTGGGGGCAATAAGCTGACTTTGTATAAAAAAGAACACCGCTTAGTGGGAGGGCGAAACCCCTACTAAGCAGGTATATACAAAAGTATGAAAGCTATTGCTTAACGCATTGTAAGCCGCCCTGAGTCTCCGGAGAAGGGCAGCATATAAATCGAACTAATAAATAAATATTATATTACATTAATTATATTATGATATTATATTATATTATATTATATTATATTATATTATATTATATTAATAATACAATATAATATATAATAATACTATATTATATATAGTCTTTCTAGCTACCTATGTAACTATCTTTATCTCTGTCTGCCTATCTGTATCCATCTATCCACTCCTTTCCACTGAGTTTTAGTTTATAGTACTGTTTATTACAGGAATTCTGAATATTTTCCACACTTTTTCCATTTGCAATCTCTCTCTCACTCTCTCTCAATCCAGCAATTCAGTTCAGCAACTAAAAAAGAGATCTTTGACAGCCTCTCTGTGTGTGACTGCACATGCACACACAGGCATATACCTATATAACCTCACTTGTCAAAATAATCTGAGGTCAAACGCAAAGCTGGATCAGTGTTAAAGCATATGCAAAACACCAAGGACTGTATTTCATGCCTTCCTTCCTCTTCCCAGGTAAGAAATGCTTTTCCCAGCTGAGAGAAGAGAAAGCTGAACAATGCAAAAGGAGAAAAAAAATCTCCTCCATGAATGAAAAGGTAGAATACAAATGAAAGTAATATGACTTCTGGGGGGGGGGAAAAAGAATAAATTAGAGAAACAAGTGAGTCCATGCAAATAAGACTTGCTAGTATAATTTATTGATGAGAATATTTTTGTTTTCTAATTGTAAATTAGAGAGACAGTATCCAACAGGATCTGCTTTTCATGATTCTTCAGTGAAACAGTGCTTCTAGTTTGGAAACACTCACTAGTTTGGAATTTCAAAACAGAATTAGAAAATTAGGAACTATCTCAATACATCTGAAACCTCTGAAGGTTTCTGAACATCTGCAGACTACATGTCATTTAATGCTAGCTATTGCAGCCTATTGACTTGCCTTTGGAATTGGTAGTGAAGGTTTTGAAGTGTTGAAGGTTGACCATAATCTGAATTTAGTGGTGGGAAAAATTCACAGGCAAGAATGATGTCAGATATAGTATCCGGGTTCCAATGCAGAGACTTTGCCAAGTGCCAGTATCAAATATGACAGCTTTTAGCCACAAACATTAGGTAATCACTCATTTTAAAAAAAATCAATGATCCAGACTGCTGAGTTCACAAGACTGGGCTCACTGCTACTCGTGTTTTAATTACATACATACAGATTCAAAAAGAAAAATGCACAGATGATGTGGCATCATGGTGGAATTCTGATGGAAGTCCTGGTAATCCAGCTAATCTCAAAGAAGAAGAAAAAGAAATGATTTAGCATTACTGGTTCAAGGGCTTGCTGGGGCTGAAGATGACCCCTGCTGGTGCCAGTCTGACATATAGCCCTAGTGCCGCTTGCCCCTCTTTCTGCCAACACTAAGGGGCCTGTGCTCACAATTTTCTGTTGTTTGTTTGGTGCTCACTCTCTGGCACTCTTTTGGAATAAGAGGGAGTCCTACTTTATTTCTAAATATATCATTCTAAGCATTGGTGTTCCAGGCCTAATGCTTCTATAACTTTCCTCTTTGTTTTCTACCTCTTTTAAATAAATGCTTGAACCAATGTGCCCTTCTTTTCTGCTTCTAGTAAACATTCCTGCATGACACATCAATGATTGAGGGGAGAGGGACATTATTTTTAAACTGAGATAATGCAAAATGAAATGCTTGATGCAAAAAGCTAGTGAGGATGTTATAAATGAGCATTAATAACATAAGTATCTCTGAAATGGTTCCCACTGAAATTTCAAGTCCTGATGGGTGTTTAAAGGAAAATAATAAACCTACTTAGAAATTTTAGCTGGTTAATCAAATAAGTTTTGCTGCACACTATTGAACTAAAAGGATTTACATTTAAGTAGGCCTACATAGGACAGTTCCTTTGGTTAATTAATAGACTGATTGGCTTCATTTACATATGAATAAAATAGTTTTGAAGAAGAAAAGGCATGCTGTGTTTTATACAATGAAAAAAGTGGATCACAGCAGGAAACATCTTAAGAAAAAAAAATATGACCACCTATATGATAAAGAAGGAGAAACCTTTCAGATGATATCTGTCCCATCCTGGTTTTGATAGGAAAAGAACTGTAGCTCAGTGCAAGGACATAAGTTCAGTCCTTGGTATCTGTAGCTGAAAGGATCGGATAATAAGGGATGGGAAGACCTTTTGTCAGAGTCTCTAAAAAGCCCCTGTCAATCAGAATAGACAACACGGAGCTAAGATGGATAAATACTCTAAATATAGCCAGGAATCATATCCACCTCAGGGTGGAATGTAATAATGAAGGGAGTGTGTAAGGAGGTTGCATATATGGTGCACTTACTACATTTACCTGAAAAGCAAAAAAATACTAAACATAAGATGATTCTTCCCTCCCCCTCCTCCTTCCCTCCATTCTCCAAAAGGAAGATTAGGAAGGGTGGGGGGGGGAATCCTCACCCACCACCATGCTCTCAGTAGATCAAAGACAATGCGCCTATTTTAAAGGGGAATTATCAGGTGGGGGCAGGCTTGTCTTTCAGATAAATATTGGCAGAATTGAGAAAGGATGAGTCTTCAATGGGTAGGGTGATGTGAAAAGTAGATGGGGGCGATGTCACACACACATAGGCTACCTGTGATTTTCTTTCACCCTGCCCCCATTGATGGAAATGTTCAGAAGATTTTCTTTCCATTTTAGCTATGTGGGGTTTTTTTGTGCATTTCCAGCAGAAATGATAGAAATCCATGCTTCTGATTTACAAGAATTGTGCATTAGAATTCCACAGGAGTGCTGGAGAATAAATGGAAAGAACACTCTGTGTGTGTGTGCACGTGTGGGTGTGGGATATGTTGATTTTCACAAATATATCCTATATAATACAGCCACTGTTTCCTGACAATATGTTCTTAATTGATATGGAATCATCTAGAACCACATGGGTTACCATGCACAGGGAATGGAAATAATAAGCCAGTTTCCACTGAGTAAATTACTTTCCACTACCACAAAACTACTATTGGATACAATGCAACATTTTACATATCTATTGCCTGGTAAACTGAAGAATCCATCAAGGATTCTTAAATGTCTGATATAACCAACGAGTTTATCAAATGTTACAGTGGTGCTATCACCAGAAAATTCCTCCACCAAGATGCATGAGAAAGAAAGACAGAAGGAAGAAAGAGCAGATATTTTCAGAGGACACATATCTAAATTCAGCATTTTGAACATGTTCAGGACAATCTACTTATGAATTTGTGCACATCTTCATTTCAATATTACTTGATTAATGACATCTTCCATGAATAAGAAATTGGTAATTTATGACACTAGAGAATTGTGAAGGGTATTGTAATATATGAAAAACCATTTTTTCCTTCATTCTACAAAAGTCCTACTGTGCATCCCTATGGAACAAGTGTAGCCATTCCTTCCAGCATCAAGAATCTGTTCTTTGAGTTGATGAGGCCACTAATAGAAAATGGTACTTAGAGCATGAGAAAATGTGGTAGAATCTGACCTTATAAAATGGCATATTAATACAAGTAAAAAAAGGAATGATCTTACTAATTTAGAATAATATATGAATGTTATTCAAATATAACATTCTGCAAAATCTAACCTTGACATTTCCCTTTTCTCTGTTAGCAAACCTGGGGAAAGTTGCCCATTATCTAAAATAATATTAGTTCTAAATGATATGTCAAAGAGATTCTCATTCTAGTACTCTGTATAAAATTCACACCAGGATACACTCCATTTGAATACATTGCAATCTGTTCTCTTACTACAACATTTGAAAATGAATAGCAAATCAGGTAGAGTACAATTCATTGATAAGGCAACATGTTTTTGCTAAAGGAAAGTCCCAGTTAAATAAACACATATTCAAATCACAAACCAAAGCCATATGCTGATATAAAGAGTGACATTTATCAACATTAACTGAGAAGGTTAAATGTTGTGATTAACTGTCAAAGTTATTCCATGGTATGTATGAGAAAAAATGTATGGGAGTTGGGAAGGCCAGGGAAACAGATTGAAAGCTTTCAAATGCAGAGATTAACACTGAAAATATGAAGATTTACTGAATTAATGTCCATTCTGCATAGGAAACCAAACAGGGTTTCAAAAGAACAAGTTTGCAATATTTTTAACAAATACCCATGAAAGCAACTAATCTTCCAACGGAATGTCATTACAGGTGCCACAATGGCATGTATAACAGATTTGGGTTGTATTTTGAATGGTTTTATTAATTCCTTTGGAGCATAATTTGCAAAAGAATTATTCATCCTCCCAATGCATGAATTCCAGGAACAATTCACAGTACATCTGAAAAATATTTTCAAAGAGTACACTAAGGGGGAAGACTACAACAAAATTGTTCCTCCAGACTACATTTGAAAGCTTGTCAGCATGCAGCATTAAGGGCTTTAATCCCAGGCTCTAAATAATTTAGATAACATTTGATTACTTCTTTGCTAAAATGTCAACTTCTGTAAAATCTGAGGAACACAGTCTTGAGAGGACAAGAAAGAAAGGAGGGGAAGAGAGAAGAAATGGGGGGGGGCATCCAGAAAGCATTTTTGCCCACTGCAATCACTGAAAGAAATGTGTTTTAAATGGTATGGATCTTGAGCTTCCAATGGGAACTGTGAAAATCCTGCAGGAGTGTCAGTGAAGTTATTCTTGTCTTCATCTGCAAGACCTGATGAATAGAGCTTCTACAGTTCAGAAAATTTTAACCTGAATACCCAAAGGAATAATATGGAGGAAAGGGAAGACTCTTTACAATCTTGTTTCTTTCAATACTTGATTTATATAGTTGTTCATATCGTGTAATATAACCCTGGGCAGGTAACAAACAGCCATAAAACATTAAAAATCAAAACACTCACAGAGGCTTCCAATGCCTCCCCACAACCCCCAAAAAACATCATCACCTCCTACATATCAATAAATCATTTTACCAGGCTCCAAATCCACTCCTGAAAATAAAAATAAATAAAGAGTTCTCTTATATACTTTGGGAGGGTTACTGTTGATGTTAATATCTGTAGGGGAGGAACAGAAAGAGAGGAACAGAATAATAACCAAGAATTCAGTATTTGCAATGATAAACAAATACATTACTTCATGGACACTTTATGCCTTTGCACTTTTAACATGAGCTGTACATTTTGAAACTAATTCTCGATAAATACATAAGCCAAACCAACTAACCAACAATAAAAAGCTTGATTCTAATCAAATGAAACAGGCAGTGGTATTCTATGTATGTTTATTTGGATGTAAATTACTCTGAGCTTAGTGTAACTCACACCTAAGTTACTTTGAGCTTAGTATAACTCACAGCTAAGCATATCTAAGAAATTATATATATATGTGTATATGTATGTATGTATGTATATATATATATATATATATATATATATATATATATATATATATTCAGAAGTAAATTACATTTTGTTAAATGGAGTTTACAACCAAGTAAATCCATGATGACTGCATTTACTCACTTCTTCTAAACAAAATTCAGTCAAAATTTGCTTGTAGGGAACTGCATTTAAAAAAAGAAAAGCAATACCGCATTTGTAGACTTTTAAAGGGGAAAGACAGTTTCTCAGGAGTGTATATACAGGAATTTCAACAGATTGTTTCACATATACAGCACCAGTAATACAAAGCCATAATAGACCAATATATTCCTAACTCTTTGGGAAAATCAGTAGCTCTTTTACCCTTAATTAAATCTGAAATCAAGAAAATCACACATAGAAAAAACCAATTATTTAGCTCTAAAGCTTCACTCTAATCATTTGCCTATAATTTCATCCTATTTCTCCCAACACAATCTTTTTCGCCCTTCAACCTAGGGTGGTTCATGGACGGTAGCAAGTACACTAGTTAAAACTTTGTCAAGAAACTTCAGCTTCTTCCAGTTAATATATTCAATAACCTTCCATTCCACTTGGAAAGGAAAAAATCCTCAGATAATTTCAGGAGTGATATCTCATCCATCAACTCAAAAGCCCACAGCTCCAAGTCTGAATTTCCTTCTATTCCCAGGACAGTGGGCGCCCTGCAGCCTCTCTTAAGTTGAGAGTCAGAAGCCAGTATGTGCTTCCAATACCCATTTCAGTTTCCCGCCAGGCTCAGAATTGGAACAAAAGCTGTCCTTACTTTCAAGAAAGTTTCCATCATCTTCAGAGCCAAGGAAAGGAGAGAAGGCCTGAAACAGGGGGAGCAGAGTCCAGTTGTCCTGTGGTCTGATTTGGAAGTTTTGGAGGGATAAATAGGGAGAGGGCAATGGGAAACTTGTGCCCAAAGTGCCAATGGCTGAGCTTGCTTTCAAGAAGGCTTGTTCAGGATTCTTTCTCTTTCTCTGTATGAATATGTGCCCCCTTCTTTTCTTTTCTCCTTTCCAAAGGGGGCCTCTGGTCAGTGCTGATTAATAAGCATCCCCCCACACCTTGTGAGATGCTGAATAATAGAAGATGGCCAGTGACCCAGCAAAGCCTTAAACCCCATGCTACTTTATTGTGGCAAGCTGAGAAATAGGGCTTTAGGACAGAGACCCCAAGCACTGACCCACAGGCATCCTGCAGATTGCCTATTCATTCCTTCAGCTTCCCAGTCGCCCATTGTTTGCCAAACAACAACAGAGATTTCACACAGAATAGGAAAAGCCCCCTTTCAGGTCCCAGCCTGCAAAAGGAACTTTGGCCACAGCAATCCTTAATGTGGTTCCTCCTCCACTCCTTTTCCCTTTTCTTAATGGCTGTTAGCCTGGATTTTCTAGAAATGCATTCAAATTTAGAAAATCCCCATCCACTGACATCTCTCAGACTTTCTGAATTAAACCAAAGCGCACCGTATTGTTGTGCCTTTCCAGATCAAAACTGTGTTGCTGCTTCTGCTGATACCCTCACAAAAGAGTTTTGAAGGCCAGGATCTACACTGACAGAGAGTGGAGAACACACAGTATCTTAGCTCTTCTCTCCAACCAGACTATTTCCTAAAACCAGCAGTAGTTCTGATGAGCAAGTACTGTTTAACAAAATGCTAAAAATGTTTAACTTTATACTTCTTCTGCTTTAACTAAACTTGACTTTTTTCCTTTCTTACAAATGGATAGGATAGGAACATTGCTACCTATCAAGCTAGTATCATTTATTTTGTTACACTAATTTCAACATTATTTAATGAAAAATAAATCAAAGCTAGGACTTAGTAATTTTCATTTATTCTATGGATCTGAATGTCATTTTGAGTGTCTATGATGGTGCTGGCCTTTATATTAGTATTAAGCCTGAGAAGGACAACGTTAAGCTCCAGTGTTTAATCAGAGAAAAACACATTTTTCATTAAGATGGGATGAAGATTTACAGCTTACTTGATGCTTTGAGTCTAAAATTATCGTTTTTCAGATGTAGGTCCTCCTAATGGGTTGGGCTACAACTCCTAGCCATTATAGACAATATTCTGGGATGTGTAGTACAGTACCTCAGAACTAGAGAAAGATGCTTCCCATAATTATTCAGAAACTAGGAATGAACCCAAGAGAAGTCAATAAACTTGATTTGCCAGAAGCTGTGCACCATTGCAGGCTTTTCCAACCTAGCATTCTTGGAATGTTTTAGTCTACAAGTCTTGTCTTCTACAATAAGGGCATTGAGCCCAAATTAATATGGAAGCTACCAATTACGTAATCAGTAACTCCTATTAATATAAACATCTGCACTATAGGCATTGGCTGGCTTTCTCCTTCACATTAGACTATGGTGATCATATTTAATTCTGTTCATTCTGATGCATACCTGAGTAACCTGAGGCTCATCTGAACACAGACAGAATTGATGATGTAAGACAGGGTAGAGTATACAGTATAATTTGAATGTACATTTTTTTCCCCATGAAAATTTCTTCTGCTGAGCACTTCTTCCTTTTCCCAGCACAGCTTTTAAAATTTCCCCTCAATTATTTATATAAATCCTTTTGCACATATCTGAAGTCATGGCACACAGCCGAAAAAGTGGCATGGGAAAGGGGACCCGGTGATTCAGATGATCAGTTTGGGAAGAGAATGGGGAGTGTGGAGCACCCACTTGAGAATGCAAAAAAGAATCCTGTGAAAATAAAATACCAGCAGTAGAAACTGTGTTGAGCTCAATGGGGATGCAGCCTCAAGCACAAACTGAGCATTGTAAAGGCCAGAAGATTGGCAGAAATGTTCATGGCAATCATAATTTTCTTTATGAAGTTAAGCACTGGTTTTCTTAGAAAGCCCTGGGTTTTGGCCCCTACATGTGTTGCTACCATAATCAATATTATTACTGCTACTATTGCTCCTTGTCATTGGATTAGAAGAAGGCAGTCTCAATTGAATTTATTTTAGGAATGATCCTTAGACATTGTTTTACTGTCCCTATCATAAAGGCATATTCCAAGCAAATGCAGTACCTCAACGATATTTTTATGTTTCATTTGCAGGGAACCAAGTTGCTTTGAACATCATCACAGGCAGGTCTCTGACCACAAAATTGCTTTGGGGGCAACCAGATACAGACTGGACAATAGCTAGGTTCTGGCAAAATTTGTGAACAGAGTTAGATGGAACCAAGGGACAAAAGAATGGATCTCAAGCCTCCTTTCTACCATGACATTCCTGTCTAGCCTGGCAATTGGATGGAAGCGAATGGCAGGAGATCCAGCACAAAGCCAAGAACTCCCTCCGAAGATTTTCTATGAGGAGTGCTACATTGTCTTCAAATAAAAGAAGGGAGGAAGGGGGGATGGGAAAAATCCAGTACTGTTGTTCCCTCCTCGCTTGATATGCTAATGTCCCTTGTGACGACACAACAAAGAACACCTTGGGCTCCGAAAGCCCTAAAAAGCCCTTCCCCAACCTCTCTTATTCATTTCTTTCTGACCATCGAAAATGCAGCCTTGGATAATCATTGCAATAGGCTGGGCTACATTTTCAAAACTGTCTGAGTGATCAGGCTGGATCAGAGCTTGAAAACGAGTGAGAACTGCAGCAGGTCAAGCCTATTGCTTGGTCCATCCGGAAAATGAGCTGGCAAGCATTCTTGCCGGAATTATGAGGTTATAAGACAGTTGGCAAGGAGTGTTGCCTAAGTATTGGTAAGACTTCTATTGTCCCCTTTAGCGGTCCCAGTGCTATTCCAGTTTATGAAAACAGACCCAGGTCAGGGATCTTGAGAATCCACTAAAAACCGCAGCTAATTTTCCTAGCCTCGGTTACTCGGTCAGGTGTCATGGCTAACATTTGTGGAAGTGGATGAATAGAGAGGGAGAGACACTAGAAACTAGGAAGTTGTGCTACTGGGATCCAAACGACCATGGTGCTAAAAGGGCTTCAAGCTGTAGAGTTTTACCATTACATGGTAACCTTGCCCTGTTTTAAAGTAAGACTGCTGGCATTATTTCGCCTCTGGAGGCCTGCCTCTACCATTTGAAGTGAGAAAGGCGACGATGGGAGGCCTTGCACTTGAATGGCATTGGCCAGCGCTGGGTGTATTGGCAGTAGTCTGGGACTGGAAGAAGGGCAACCTCATCCATTCCTGCCTCGGGAAGCTGTGGATGAGCCGTACTTAGAAGGGTCGGCAGAAAGTGCAAATCTTCCGAAAAGTTATTTCTCCACTGAAACCAAAATACTTCAATACCCCAATGAAGTTCAGTTGATTGGATTCCACCTCTCAAATTCTACTGTTCGGTATCTGAGACAGCCACCAGTATGTCCTAACAATATGTCCACTGGGGATAATGGGAGATGTAGTCCAGCATATCTGAGGGCTCTGATATGCGGGGGCGGGGGGTGGGGTGCGCATCCATTAGTTCAGATGGCTGGGAAATGCGGGCGCCTCGCTTGCTTCGTATCTCCAGGGGGAAACCATCTTCAAGATTCCCCGCAATGCTCTCGCCCCCCCCCCCCCCCAGCCAGATCTTGGGCAGTAGTGAATTTTGATTTCTCTTTCCTCCGGCCACTTCTTTTTCCCGGCGCAATTCCCAGACGGAGGTCAAGGATCCTGAGGCGACTTGTCCTTTCTTAGCCCCCAGACGCCGTTCTCTTTCGGGAGTTAAAAGAGGCGCCTAGAGTCTTCCTCCATCTTTGGTGGGGGCTCTCGGCCTTGTAGGGTTTTCGGGTCATTTCACTTTTTTTTTCCCCAAAAGTAACGTGAGAAAGGCTACAACTGGACAATACGTGCCGGAGGGAGGAGGCAAGAACGATGAGGATTAGATACCTTTATTTCCTTTGGGGTAATCCTGACTGCAGCTATGTCGGTCTCTTTAATCTCCTTCAGAGTCGGATTAGAACCCAGTTAAACCAATTCCGTTGGAATTGGGAAGATAATGGGGGCACCAAAGAAGCCCAAAGGGGAAACTTAAGGTAATCGGGACTTCTGAATGGTCCCTGTTCCGGGGGGACCTCTCTGCTTCCCTTACAGACGTCTGCAAAGAGCCCGCGGCGCTCCTAAATCCTCGGGAAAGACGCTGCAGTCTCGGCTGAAGACACCTCTTAGAGATTAGGCGTACGTAGGGGAGGCGTAACGAAGGAGTTTGAGTAGGTAAAACAAGGGGCTCTAAACGCGGTTGGTCCCCCTTCCCACCCACCCACCCCCCGGCAAGCCACTACCCGTCGCTCCGATTTAGGAGGCTTGGCGGCCACAGGAGCTGAGGCGTTTTAGCATCTCGTCGCCTTGCCTGACAAGCGCTCCCAGCCCCAGAGACCGCAACCTCGCACTAAGCAAGACGGGCGGGCAAGATTAGGGCGACGGGCGGTGGGAAGGGGGAAGAAAGGGAGGGGAGACGCAACCCAGCTCGCCATCCATCCCTCATCTGGCCCGGAGGAAGAGCCGCGCAATTCTGAACGGTGGGCGGGCGGGCGGGAGAAGAGCTGTGCAGCCAGGCGTTGGTAGCTTTGGCTTTCTCTGGGTCGCGGGGGTTCGTGTGTGTGCGTGTACGGGGGGGGGGGGGGGGCGGACGCGCGCGCGCGCGCTCCTGTGCCTCCTTGCAACTCTTCCTTCAATCGCCTTTTTCCAGGTACCTGACTGAAGCGCTCTTTTCCCTAAACTCCTGCGATTTGTGATGAATAGCAAAGACAAACGCATAGGACGGTGTAGCTGCGCGCTTTTCTAAAGCTGTCTACAGTACTTAAAAAAAAAGGCATTGACTTTTCATTTGTATTCTTCCTAGAATACAGTAAAACGTGTTTGGAAGTTGTTGTTGTTGTTGTTGTTGTTTTTAAAGAAGGAAACGCAAAGCAAAACTGGACTTCCTCGGTTAAAATATAACAAGCCGGTACAGGTGACCCGGTGGATTCTAATAAATATAATTCCTTAAACTCCCGCATCTATTTCAACCCGGTTCGCAAACACAAACTGCCTAAAACCCCGATTCTGAAAAGTTTGCAATCCCTTGAGAGCGACGCTCGGACACAAGCGGGAGGGTAATCGCGGATTTTTCTCTGGGATGACCTTTGTGGGACTCGGTGGGGACAGCAGAGGAGAAGGAACTGAGCGCGCGCAGAAGGGGCAGGAGGGCTGCCGGCGCGCCTCCTCCTCCTCCTCCTCCTCCTCCTCCTCCTCCCAGCGAATAATTTTTCCAACGCGGAAACTTGACGTGATACTTAAAGGAGGAGGGGGAGGGAGTTCAGCCTGCCAAATAAATAAATAAATATCCTTTTAAAAATCAAGACGTTGCCCCTCCCGCATTAAGGACAGGTCACAACCATGCAAATAGTTGGGAGGCAGGCAAGGCAGGGGGAGCGAGAAAGAGAAGGGGTGTGTGGGAGAGAGAGAGAGAAAAAAAGGGGGTGGAGGGGAAGAGGGAGAGGGAGGGAGGGAGAGAGGAAGAGAAAGAAAGAGAGAGAGAGAGAGAGAGAGAGATGCTCTTTTGTGCTGCGGCCGTGGGCTTGCAAAGAGGTACCCAGATGCCTACGGAAAGGGACGGAATGTTTCGCTCCGATTAGGATGCAGGCGGTGACCTGCCCCCTATTGGAAGAGAAGAGCAATGAGGGACGCCGAGTCGAAGCGCGGGAGTGGAGGAAGGGACTGAGCAAGCGGGAGGCGGCGGCGGCAGAAGTGCAGCTACTGCTACAGCACTCCCGGAGCAGGCGGGCAGGCTCGCACCGCCGTTTTCGGTTGGATGTCAAGCAGCAAGTCCCAGGGAGGCTTCTCCGCCAGCGTCAGCAGCCCAGCCGGAGCAAATCTTCAGCGCCTCCTGTAAGTACCACCGCTATCGCCTCCCAACTTGCTAGCGCTGGTTTCTACGCGGGGAAGGGAAGGGAAGGGAAGGGAAGGGAAGGGAAGGGAAGGGAAGGGAAGGGAAGGGAAGGGAAGGGAAGGGAAGGGAAGGGAAGGGAAGGGAAGGGAAGGAGGGAGGGAGGGAGGGAGGAAGGAAGGAAGGAAGGAAGGAAGGAAGGAAGGAAGGAAGGAAGGAAGGGAGGGAGGGAGGGAGGGAGGGAGGGAGGGAGGGAGCCACCTGATGCTCTGAGCTTAGCCGAAGGAGCGGATACAAGACGAGCAAGAGCTTCCCAAGAAGAGATCGTCCTGATGGGCAGATCAAGGTTTCTTGAAGGCTCCGGGTCTAGAGAACTGGCGGAGCAAGAGAGGGCGGGACGAAGCTAGAAGCGGTCTCTGGGCGGTTTCCGAGCGAGGCTTTTCCTGGCCCGGGACTTCAGGGAGGCGATCTGGGCGAGGGGCAGCGGGAGGCGCGCGGCTTAAAGGAATGCAGCCCGGCGGGTTGCGGGGAGGATGCCGGCGACTGCCGGGTGGGGGGGGGGGGGGTAGTGGGATTCTCTCACTCTCCCCTGCCGCGATTGATCTGCGCTGAAAGGGCTCCTCGCTTCTGTGCGCGGTTCCGGACCGGTCTCTCCTTCCCGGGGAACCCGGACCCAGCGGGGGCAAAGGCCAGCCCAAAGCCGTTTGGCCGGGAAAGGGCCACTGGGACATTCCGACGGGCTTCTCTTTGTTGTGGTGCTGAAGCTATGCGGCGCGGCGCCGCTTTGGTGCCTGCCAGGCCGGGGGAAAATGGCGAGGGGCTTTGTGCCGAGGAGAGAGGAGGCAGGGAAGGCCGCCTCAAGCCCAGTGGAGCCTTTGAGAAGAGCCTCCTCCGCCCCTTGCCCTGCCTGGCGGAGACCGAGGCGCCCTCACCCTTCTTCCGAGTTGGCGGGCAGTCCGCCTTCCCCAGTGAGCTACTTCGGGTCTTGAAAGGGGAGAAAGGCAAAGGGCAAGGGGGCTCCCGGTCCTGTTGGGCTCCGAGTGGCCCATCGCCACCAACGCATCGCCGACTTATTCCCAAACCGAACCTCGCAGCCCCAGGAAAGAATGGAAGACGCGTCTTTCCTGCAATGGAAACCTCCTTCTCTGATAGGGAGTGAAGAGAAGAACGGCAGGGAAAGGAAAGACGGGGCAAGAGAAAGAAAGAAAGAAAGATTTTTCCTTGAAAAACCAACGGGCGCCGATCTGATGCTATTCCTTGTGGGAAGGAAGAGATTTGATCAAGCGCTCTCCGATTAAATGTACCACTGTGTATTTTTAACCTCCAAACGAGACCCAAACGTTAGCCCAAGCGACGTGATTCCGAAGACAAAAGGCAAAAGAGGATGTTACTGATACCGCCTGCGATTGCGGCTGGGTCACAGATTCTAAAGATGTTGCACAATGAGAGACATTCCAGCTGGGTAGAAATAATGGCTATCCCTTAAATTATCCCTCTGCATGCATAAAGTTTTCAAAATCATGGCGGAAATTAGTGTTAGTGTTTTGCTCGCCATTTAAAAAAAGCATTTGTTGTATAAGTCAAAGCAGTATTTGAAGGGCTTCAAATTGAATAGTGCAGTAACAGTTTTCTTTTAAGCAACTAGCTTTTGCTCCAATACACCATGCCACATTTATTTCTCTTTATATTCATGTTGAAATGGTGACTATCAAATGTGAAATAGAAACATTGTGTTTCAGCTACAACTCCATTATTTTGTGTGCACATTTCATTACATACTCCTCACTTCTTTCTGAAAACTACTTTCTGATTTACAGTCTGTTTTACATAACAACACATATATTCTGGCTTTCTTATAATGTTCACATATTTTTCTAAAAGGTGTGTGTGTGTGTGTGTGTGTGTGTGTGTGTGTGTGTATCTCTATGAGAACGTCCCAAGATAAATATAGAATTTAATGTGAAATTACTTCTACATTTTTACAACCCACTAAACCAAATAATCAAAATGGTGAAAAGGACAGCAGTTCTCTTCCATCGACTATCTTGGGAATCAAAACCATGGACAGCGAACGGATATTAAACTTGGATTATCTGTCTAGAATAATAATATCACTATTATTGTTGCAGATTCTGTCATTCCACACCACAGGAGCATCCATAGACGCTTGGTGGGGGCTGCCTGTTTTGAATTTTATAAGGACAGGCACAAATAGTCCATATAGACCTATTATATGTCAAAGCATGCATACCCTTTGCAATTCCCCCTATAAACTAGCCTAGTATGCTAGGTTTACAGGACATTGGCAGTTATAATACCACACACATTTTGTCATCTGTCAAAGAAAAATGTGAGCGTGTGTGGATGTGTGCGTGTTCAGAAAGACAAAAGAAAAGCTACAGTTCAGTTCTTCCATTAGCTGAGTGACACCAGTATAAATTAAATAGATGCTATCAGTGTCCCACTTCCCAAATGGAAAAAATGAAATGCCAGGCTGACAGACAAAGATAATACACAGCCGATCTCAGTAAGGCATGCAGGCCAGGCGTATCACTCGCCTCTCAGTACTGGCGATCTATTCTTCTCTTGACAAGGGACGTCAGGATCTAGGCTTCCCTAGTGGTTGGAGCTGAATTATGACACTATTGTTTAGTTCGAAGGGACCAAGATGATGAGTCATCTGTTTCAGAGCCAAGCCAAGCAACATCTTGACTTTAGAGCAACATTTGTCCCTTTGGATATTTTTTTTCTTCCTATTGCACTTTGAATTTGAGTTCTTCCTTCCTGAAGACCTTGATGTCATTGCCAAGCTTTTTAAATTCATCAGCAACACATCCCAAAGTTTCCAGCTACTTCTTACGGGTATTAGAAGGATATAAGGACCTCTTTTTATGGAGGCAGCAGAGGAGACCTGCCATTCTGATCTCTTTACAGCAGGGAACAGGGGAATTTGCCCCAGTTGGCACTTCTAAAAGCATACACGGAATCCTAAGAGTTGCAGGAACTCTACCACATAGACTTTGCTTCTTGTTTGCTTGATGGAGCCTATGGTTTAATATTTCTTTCTGACTTTTCTGGACAAATTCAGCTGAAGACACTGCTGAAACTGCAAATGTTACCCGAAGCCTTGTTGGTACTAACGTACATCACCCTTCTTTTGTGGACAATTGCAGACAACCATTGCCAACTGCTCATGAACTACCTTAGAGTTTGGGCCTGTCATACTGACACCAACTCATACCAGAAGCATTTGATACCTGGATACTTCAGTGTTTTGTGCTTACAATTTGTCACATCTGATGCAGATGTGAAGATAAGGTCTTCAGTCATACCTTGCCTTGGGACTACTGTGTTGAGTGATCATGCTTCCTACTCATCAGAGCAAATGCAATGACATTACCTCTACATTCTGTCTTCCTTGTTACCTGTTTGTCCCACCAGTTTGGAAAGATGCAACCCTTGGAGAAAGAAGGCTAGTAATTCTTTCACAGTAATGCAGCATCTACAGCAGTTGTATTAATTGCTGTACAAACTCTTCTGTCTCTCTGCTGCCCTCCATTGTGATGAGAAAGGACTCTGAATTTTATATAATGCAAGCTTAGCTGTGAATCTGTGATCAACCCTGCCTCCTCTTCCACCTCCCTGCCTTGTTTTCTCCCCCCACCCCCTTCCGCACCAGGAGTATTTAAAGCAAATCTGTTCTCATTTCATGGAAGGGGTGGGGGCAAGATGCTGGAGCAGCAGCCGCCTTCTGTTGCTGGTAAATGAGGCCACTCGATGGCAAGGGGAGGGGATATTGTGCTGGGCTTGCAGAAAGCCTTCTTCAGGTAGAGGCCAGATGAAGAAATCCAGCCTCTTGGCTGGGCAAAGTATGGCCACCAGTATCAGTCTCACTGATGAGATAGGTCAAACCTAGGCTGATAATGCTGGACTTTTGAGGAAATCAGTCATCAGAAGCTCTGACCTTGAAAAATCTGGAATCCCTGATGAGCGTATTTTACATGGAGGTTTTTTCATGGCTTTGAGGCACGACAGTCCCCCATGGAAGGGGGCAGATCTCCTGCTCCAACTGGGGCTTAGACCTGCTTCCGGGCGGGTGAGAGCGGCTTTCAAGGACACCGGGAGGCGAGCAGGACTTTGGAGCAAACATCTGCCTGCCCGATGACGTCAGCAGCCCCGTATAATCCTCTTGTACTGGAGGCAGATGCCTTATTTGTTTGGCTGGAGAGCCATTAATCCTAATGCTGAAGCAGCAAAGGAGGGCGAACACACAGCAAGTCGGACAGCTCCGGACCTTTTCTCTTTCCTCCCAGAGCTCAACCTCCGACCCAGGAGAAAGATCGACAGCTACCTCCAAAATTCAGAGAGATGTTTGACTTGCTCGAGGTCTGGAGATGATCCTGGATTTTCCTCCCCCTTTTCCTTAGGGGTAGGGGGGTGCTTGTATCTGGAAGAGTGAAAGGAGTGGGGGTGGGGGCTTCATATTCTTCCTTGCCTGCTTGCCTGCCTTTGAATGCATAGCTTTTGTTTTCAATGGTCTTTTGCACGGCCTCTGCACTTCTCTGAGAAACTAAGAGGTTGCTTCAGTTTGGGCTCAGAAAGAACCCAACAAGCCTTGTGGTGGCTGTGATGTAACTCCTGGGCCAGTTTTGGATTCTAATCCATGTGGAAACAGCTTTTGAGACAAACGACCCAAAAGGGCACCCTTGATCAGAGAAAAGTGCAGCTTCTTCTTCTCAGGTGGGACAGTCGGGGAAACTAAACTCCCCCACCTTTTGTCTTAGGTTTTCCTCTCCAGTTTATTTCAACCCTCTTCTCCCTTCCCCTCTGTACTCCCACCCCTCTTCATCCCAGTTCTGCTGCCTTTGTCACCTGCAGCCATTGAGCACTTTCATGCTGGTCCAGGCAGCAGGCACCTTTTCTCTCATGATCTCTTTTGCTTTTCTTTCATAGGAGACTGAGGTATCATCCAGAAGACCTGCGGTGTATGATTCGCCCTCTACTTCCTCTGGATAGCTCAAGCTCTGGTGCTGCTGCTATTGCTGGGGTCTTTGGACAACTGGGTTCTTCGGGCATTTGTTGTTGTGGATTGGAACAGAGTGCCAGTGCAGTGGAGAAGCAGAAGCCAGATGCCACTGTCCAGTCACTGCAGGAGTCAAGTCATTGATGACCAGACTCCAGTCCTGGTAAAGCAGTCCTCCTGCCACAGGATCCACTCAGGATTTGATTCTGATTTAATTACTGCCAGGTTTAACGTGTGGTGGTGTTTCTGTTCTTACCCCATTCCTCTTCCATTTCCTCCTCCTCCTCCTCCCCTCCTCCTCCTCCTCCTCCTCCTCCTCCCACAAAGACACTGTCACCAAACTAAATGGGCTGTTCGAACCTCTTGGGAATGGGCAGCTGCTATTGCATTAATGTTTTTCGCTTTACCAAGCAAGTCAACATGCATTCGGCCTCTTTCATTTGTGCAGACTTCCCAGTCTGAGAAATATAAGTGTGTGAATATCGCAGGCTCTTCCTTTATATAGAAGAGTTGGAGATGCTTAAATGTCTTTCCCTGCAGTATCCAAATGGCTAAGGACATCTCTGAAGAAGAGGGGAGGGGGGGAGTTGACCAGGTCGGCAAAACAAATCTGGATTGCTTCAAGAGCAATCAGGGCAAAGCCTTATCATTCTGTAGTCTTAAGGAATGAAAGAGGGGAGGAAAGAGAAAGAGAGAGAGAGAGACTGCCACATTAGAGCAGCTTAAGGAAGCGGCTTTAAATAGGCTCTTGCCCAGTGGATTTGACAGATGGGCTAGCAAGCAGCCTCAGCTTCAAATTGGGCCTGGGAGATAAAGGGCAGGGGGTGGATTTTTCTCTTTAAAAGGTTGCTTGCTATTTTGGTTTGTGGAAGGAGCAAGTGAGCAAGAGAGAACAGTACAGTCTCCGTCTCTCCGTGTTCACAGCGGACCTTGATTTAATGTCATACAATTAAGGCACGCGGTGAATGCCAAGAGCGAGGCTTGAAGACATCCTGAACAGCTGGTTGAATAATCTGCCAAAGAAGAAGATTTGAACCAAATGCGCATCCTTCTATAAATGTCCAAAACAATGTAATTCCAACAGCTGAGCATAGATGCAGTCATGAAGTGATACCAGATGCTGATGTTCATCTAACCTAGTAGCCTTATCAATAAAGGCCATACAGGACATCATACAAGAGCAGGTAGGTTTCATTTGATATTTACAGAGTTTGTTAACTAAACTGTGTAAAGACAATGGAAGGGAAATAAATACATTAAATAACATGGTGGCATCCTTATGTTTATTGTTTATACATTCGTCTCCTGCAATCTAGCACAAACAACTGGTCCAGAAGTAGAAAATATATTGTGTCAATTATATATTGTTTTCTTAACATAGTCCATACTGGTGATTGCATAAATTGAAGTTAAAATATTGTGATTGCATTAATAAAACTAGCATAAAATCTGTAGGGTGATCGCAGTGCAAGTAGAGGTGGGAAGGCTGGGAGAGTTCTTAAATTATCCTTCATTATACAAGGGCGTCTTTGTTAGCCTAGGCCTAAAATTGCACAAGAACAAAGGGGAGGGAGCAGAAACTATCTCTGACTGGAATCAGCCAAAACCTTGGGTGCTGTCCACGGTGCTGAAGCCAATGTTCCCAGTGAGGCCTCCTAGAGAAAATATTATGAAATCAAATTGCACTATACTTATATACACCTGGATGTAGAAAATATTTTCATATGTAGCATTTTTTAAAAAAAGCATGGGCTGCGAATCATAATCTATTAATGGTATATTTTCCCTACATTTTTATTGGTGTGTGAGAGAAATGGGTGTATTATTCCTAATACTGCTGTATTATTCCTAATACTGCTATATCTTGAATATTTTCAAGAACTATATTTTTCTAGAAAAATATAATTGTTGAATGCACACTATGAAAAATGTGTGACAGTGAAAGGTTTAAAAGAATATATGTAAATATATCATAAAATTACTTAAATATACATAATCAGGGAAGGACGTTTCATAAAATAAAATTTACTTATAAACCTAGTTATAAACAAACCTATGAACATTAGCAATCATGCCCACCTAAATGTTGGTAAATCTAAACACGATTGATGTGGCTGTAATCCTTGAAAAGCAGCTGCTCTGTATCATGTGGCCTATTACCTATCGTTTAGTCTGTAAATCTAAATGTTTTTAATAAACAGATTTTTCACCACTCCGCAAAGCAATACAGATGGTGGCTTACTTACTGTTTACCAGCGTGATTATATATTGTGATCATGATTATTTATGGATAGTTTCTAACACAATGGTAAACAGTTACCTAGTTCTGTTTTTCTGTTGAGATTGGGACAGGAATATCAGGATCAAAGCTGCCGCTTTCAACCTTGTCATAAAGTTGGGCCTAAGTGATACACATTACAACAAATAACAATGCAACTCTCATTTGGTAATGGCAAGCCAGGTACCCTAGGAATTGATTTTCTTTAATCTGTTTAATCCCTAACCCTAATTCAGTGAGAACAACTCAGGGTTGCTTGATGTCGAACAAGAGGAAAATGCCACAGAAGAAAAATCCACTTCAAACAGGCATCTTTTGCATTCCCGTGAAACCTCTTTACAGCTAACTGTGCTGTAAACTATGCTGTAGCCAAGCAGTTAATTCT
Organism: Arizona elegans; assembly: GCA_022577455.1. Lineage (NCBI taxonomy): Eukaryota > Metazoa > Chordata > Lepidosauria > Squamata > Colubridae > Arizona > Arizona elegans. Next base: position 28,139,287 of record JAKOOJ010000002.1, on the reverse strand, counting down.
CTACTCATTTTCTTGGGAGAAAGCCCAAACAGCATTAAAGACCCTTATGCCCTAGTCTTTTAAAGATTTGTGACTTCTGCTTTATCCATAGCTCATTTACTCCAAGTTAGACCAGTCTTACATAAAATGTAGTTGGAGTTCAGAGGCCTATGGATCATAGTAACAATAACATTATTTTACCACTAATAAAAAGAATATTCTGTTTTTCAACAGCTGAATAATTTAAATTAGCACATCCACTTTGCTCATTAGAAGAACAGGTCTCCACTCAGACATTGAAGTTTTATCATACATGTGCAGGACCATTCTTTATTTGTCTTCCAGTGATTTCTCCTAAAATAGACAAAGCTTTCCTGATCTATGACAACCTGGCAGAGGAAAATAAAATTCACTGCACTTTTTAAATCTTCCCATCATATTGGATATTTCTTTCAAGGTTTCACTGGATTTCAGGCCCTTGACCTACAGATTTTAATATGTATTCTTCTCCTTCTGCTCTCCATACATCCTCTTTTTCTGAATCACCATTTAAAATGGTGCAAAATGCATGCATATACAGACGAGGGGTAAATTGCCAAGAGATGATGGCAACATAGAAATTAGATATTAGGGGGTGATGCCATCTGCAGGGATGCATCAGTTATACCAGGAAGTTAATACAAAACACAACATAACACCAGACAAAACCTCCTAATAATTGTCAAGATAGTGACCAGATTTCAGATATTCTTGATTTGCTAGTTTATAGGATGTGTGACAATATATCATGATGTGAATTCATGCAATTGAACACCTAGTAGGAGCCAACTGATGGACATTTGAGCCAATTTCTTTTGTATACTATATAATAAAATGAATTGAAAATTCTTTGTGAAGCAAAAAAGAGAACTTAAGGCAATGCCACTTTTATATATATTTATATTCAATAATTTTTCTGAGAACTCAGAATGGAAAATATTGGCATCTTTTCTGATTTTATTCCCCAGAAGAATAACTCTGGGAGGCAGCCTGACTAAGACGGAGAAAATGTCCCATTTTCATAAATGCCCAATAAGTTTCCAGATGAACTTGAGTCTCCCCATCCAAATTCAACACCTTAACCACTGTGTCATGCTGGCTCTTTAATCCCAATCTTCAACAAGGAAAAAGATCATAATTTCTTCTTAATGAATGAACTCTGCTTAAGTAACTTCATCTGGATACCAGACCTAGAAAAGTATTCTTAAAAGCTGGAGGAAAAAAATAGACTCCTCATCTTATTTTGCTTCTCAATTAGAAGACCTTCCCTTTGCAGGGTCATTTTCAACATTCAGCACCTCCTCTCTATGGGTCCCAACATAAGATCAAATGTTATTTTTTCACACACACACACACCGCTTCTCCTCCACTGCAGCATAATTTCTTCTTTCATCTCAATCAAGGCTTCCCATTGAGAAGCAAGTAGGGAGATTTGCCTGCAACGCCTTAGTAGCATTGCCACAAGCATTGCCATTGTGACTTTCCTAATGAAAAAAGGAAGGAAGGAAGGAAGGAAGGAAGGAAGGAAGGAAGGAAGGAAGGAAGGAAGGAAGGAAGGAAGGAAGGAAGAAAGAGAAAGAAAGAAAGAAAGAAAGAAAGAAAGAAAGAAAGAAAGAAAGAAAGAAAGAAAGAAAGAAAGAAAGAAAGAAAGAAAAGCTTTTTGGAATTGCTGAGCAGACCATCTTGCCCTTCAATTTCAGCTGCTAAAATAAACCCTTCAGTTTTGGAGAAGAAAAAGTGGGGAGCGAGCGATTCTTTTTTTTTTTTCCCCGTTTGTTTTGCTTTCGACTTTCCATTCCAATTCCGGAGAAGTCGGATCAACAGAGCGCAAACGAAGTACGAGGGGAGGGCGCACTCTGCTGCCTAGAAAGAGCAATATTTTTTTTTCTCCCCCAACGCCACGTAAATTTGGTAGATCTGGATGGCAACGAGGACCGCCATGCAAGGAAAGCAGCAAAATAAAGAAGCAGAGGATTCCGCATAATGGTGGGCTGCTTGAATCCGCAGAATCCGTCGGGATGCGCTGTTTGGCTGCCTCGTTCTGACTTTGCCTGCCGGAGTGAGATTGTGACGTCACAAAATGTTGCCGCATTCTAGAACGCCGGGGCCGCAGTGGTGCAGGCAAGAACTGAAACGGGAAAGGCAGTTCTGTGCGCAACTCAGCTGAGACAGCAGTGTGGCAATTAACAAGGAACTGCGTGGAATACATGCATATATATACACATAATTTATTATTTGCCTTACTAAGCCCGAGCAGAAGAAAAGATTGGGGTTTTTTTTAGCAAGTTCCCTGTTCAAAGCAGTTAGTGACTTATTTTTCCATGGGATTTTTCTTTTAAAATATCTTATCAGTGCATAGCAATATTGACGTCTACCAACAAATGATGTAATGGGGTTGAGAGGAGAGGGTAAATAAAGGTCAAGCTACTCCAACCACATGCTGTAAGGGATTGATTTAAAGAGGTAGCCAAATAGAAATAGGAAAAGAATGGGATATTTTTCCCCCTCCTTACATAATATTCAAATATAATTTAGGCACGATAGCCCAATTAAATGACGAAGAATGCTTACATTTAGGGGGAAATGACAATTGTGTTCTATATCTTATATTCAAAAATCAGATGGCACTTCCATTGTTTTCAATTTATGAATGGGTCATGGGATCAGTGTTTTTCAAACTTGGCAACTTTAAACAGGTGTAGACTTCAACTCCCCAGAATTCCCCAGCCTCTTATACCAAAGATAGTATATCCTCCATGAACATGTCTGAATTCCTTTCAAAGCCATCCGTGGTAGGAGACATCAGTGAATTCCACCAATGAAATCGCAAGTTTAAGAAGGGAATATATAATTCTGTGCACAAAGATATATATATTTATAGTTATATTGTATCCTTTTGCTTTACTGATCGGCAGCAACAAATAGAAACTAATAAGACTAGAGCATAATCACAATGCTTATTATGAATGGTCACTGCTACATTTTGTGTTGTTACCAATATGTGTGTGTAGGTGTGTAGACATGTGAATGAGGAACTATTATCATTTTTTTTAGCAGTGTGGCATGGATTGCTATTAGTTGCATTTGATCAATAACCTTTAAATGGTATGTTTTCATCAAGAGGGATAAAAGTGTTTCCCATCTCCAGACTTATTTAATGAAGGTTTTTGTTTTGTTTTTTACTAGAAAGCTAGGGAGTGGGGGTAGGTTATAAGCATATGGAAGAACTACTACACTTAACAACTTTGAACTCACCGAGTTCCTAATTTTTATAAGAATATGTGCTGTAAAAGAAGATAAATTAAAAATAACAATTCTATTTGTTTGCTTTTTAGTAGTTGTGAGAAAATCAGCATGTTCGATAAGACATAGGAAATCTATGGCTTCTGTTCAATGCTGTATAAATAACCTTTGAGTTTAAAGTCTTGTATTTGAAAACTAGTGATATTATATGAAATCTATTATTATGGGTATAAAAAGTGAAGTCTTCAAATCAAGCCAGCCTTTTTTATGAGTTCAATAGATGTTACCATGTATGGTTTTTGTTTTGTTTGTTTTGTTTTAAAAGCAACAATACAGAAATAGTTTGAATTGTTTTCTGAACTATTTTTTAGACTTCTTACTCTAATCTACACTCTTGATATTTCTTAGTGCTGTCTTAACCAGGTGCAACCCTAAGTAGTTTGTTTAAATCAGCCAAGAATTGTTAGGCACTGCTAAACAACTGGATGTTTAGTGAAGATTAATCTAATTCGTTTTGTGCAGTTTCCCCATTCAAACCCTCATGAACTGAAATCTTTGAGTGTTGACATCTGTTTACTTCAAACATCTGGATGTTGGATTTTATGGACATTTCATAGTTTCCTTCTATAGTACTTTTTGGATTTCCATTTTTGAATAATAGATTCTATCCTGTGATATATCATTAACTGCAATACCAATCTTGAGTCTTTCAGTAGCTACAGGAGAAAGCAACTTTCAAGAAAAAACTTCCTAAAGATATTTGGCCTCACAGCATTACAGGCTATAATGGGAAATCACTCCAGTGTTGTCATTGAAGTAAACAAGTCAATTATGCTATTGCTCTACATTGATCTTAGAATTAAAGTTCTTGTTCTACTAGGCATCCATTTTATTTTATCTTTTTCTCTGAAGTAACCTGATACAATCAGATCCATGTTTCTTGAAAAGGAAGATCTATATAGCTCATTCTTAAAGTCCATAATATTGCAATCTTCATTACAAATTTCTTTATCATGGCCTATGGCTTCAGCAGCATTTAATATTTACTATAGTGGGTCTCAATCAGAATTATGAAGAAATACTGCCACTTGCTGGTTCCTAAATTGTGCTAAGCCAGATATAATTTGTTTGAATTAAATTTAGCATGATTCATGAACTAGGCACTATTTTGTTTGTTTGCTTGATCTAACTGTCCATCTTATTTTTAAGTTACAAACCATGATTCTAATTTGGATTAAAAAAATCATCTTTTTCAAAATACATTGTTGTTACCGAAATGTTAGGCTTTGCAGGCTTTTTGTTGAATTTGGACTTGACAGATTTTTTGCAAAGATGTCCTTCCCATATACCTCTCAGGTATAACACTGATTATTTTAGGCTCTGACCTTCCTTAGTTAGGAGGAAATATGTGACCTATTTGAGATTTGTTTCCCATTAGCCATTAACACATCATGAGCTCGTAATATGGAATATTTGTCACTAAAAAACATTGATCTTTAAAAATGAAAGAAAAACTTTTAGAAGCAATGAATGGAGGCTGGATCCATACAGGCATCTGATATTATCAGAGGTTTTTTAAAAACATTTTCAGCAAATTTGGGGACAGAGGAATTAGATGAGAATTAAGGAAAAAAGAATCTTTCCATCAATTTATCAAGTGGAGCATTATTATTTAGCGGTAACAATAGTGCTTCTACTACAAAATCAGATAAGAAGAATTTCTTTATGAAACGTGAAAAACAAGAGAGATGGTACGATCGTCACTACCTTCACATTCATCCATAGTCCAGTTCAAAATTAAATAATTACAAGAATATTCTACTTCATCCATGACCATTCTTTACAAATTCTTTTTGTAAAGAGCATTCTAAAGCACATTCTCATTTATAAAATTAAATAGGAAGCAAAATAAATAGAAGACTAATTTTGCTTTCTCTGGTATGGCTTCTGCTTGCCAAAAAAAATAATGTACTGAAAGAAAAACTTAAAAACAATAGTCTCTCACATGCTTTTGGACAATTACATAGAATGCATTAAAGGATTCTAATGATATCATTTTAGATTTAGAACACTTCCATAAGTACTTTATGCATCTGTTATGACATTTGGTCCATTAATTCACAGAACTTCCACTACTTTTTTCTAACTGCTGTAGATCAAAATCAGAGTTGGTCACTGTGTCAGGAAGAAAGGGTGAGTGACTGAGTAAGTAAGTGAAGACCAGTAGAAAATGCAGAAAAGTTTATAGGGTCATTTTAACCACTTCTAATGCCACTCAATTTTTGCTCCCAGAGAATTTTATGTGACAAATAAAGTTCAAAGCTGTACAACAAATAATTGTTGTTGTTGTTGTTATTATTATTATTTATTTATTTATTTATTTATTTATTTTATTTTATTCATTAAACATGAAATCCAAGCAACTGAACATTCAAAAATGCATCACAAATACCATTGACTAGTGCTAATGGTTGATACGGGTTGCTGCCAGCGTCCTAGGTATCAACCAAGTACCTTCTTAAGATGTACGATGTTCCAAGTAGTACAGTTTTTTGCAGTTCCGCTGGTGTTATTGCAGGGGGATGCAATTTGTTGATGTATCTTATAAAATTCTTGGACATGGTACCAAGTGCCCTGATGACAATGGGTATCACTGTTACGTGTTTCATCCATAAAAGTGTAGTTTCTATGGCCAGGTCGCGATATTTCATGATATTTTCCAGTTCTTTTTCTTCAACTCTGGCATCTCCTGGTACTGTGATGTCAATCAATTGTACATTTCGGTTTTCAACAACTGTGATATCTGGTGTGTTGTGTTCCAAATGACAATCCGTCTGTATTCAAAAGTCCCATAAGATCTTCACCTTCTCATTTTCTATAACTTTTTCCACTTTATGTTCCCTTGACTTTTTGGTTACAGGTAAATCGTATTTTTTACATAATGGCCAGTGGATTAATTTAGCAACTCGGTCATGTCTAGTTTTGTAATCAGTTTGTGTGATTTTGCTGCATTCACATATTAAATGTGAAACAGTTTCGACTGTTGTTGCAAAGTCGGCAGTTTGGATTATTATTATTATTATTATTATTATTATTATTATTATTATTATTATTATTAGACTCTATTTTAAGTGCTATCTCTGGGCATTGAGCTAAAGTAATTTTCTGTCGTTTTAAAATATGTAATGCCTCTGCAACAAAAGGATTTGAGACAGTCTTATTTTACCATTTCTTCAACTCCAGCCAATAATGTCATTTTTTTATGCTGCTTAACGTTGAGTTGTTCTGAATATTTTAAGGAAATAAGTACTTTTAACAAAACATAAACAGTCAAAATGTGTGGGTATATGTATGTACATAAGGTAATGTAATGTAATGTAACATTTGTAAAATAAATAAGCACTAAACAACCCAAATGTATGTACCTCAGATCTAAACTTCAGGGCATTTTTTTTCAAATATTCATTCATCAAATTGATACCTTGAGTATTCATTAATGGTTCTGGATTTGGCAGTCTTGGGACAAACTTTGATTGGCAGGAACACGGGATACATCCCAGAGGTGAAGGTTACACAAGTATGGAGGAGGTGTTTAGCTTTTCAAACTCTCTTTGTCTTGCGATATGGGCTCAGGAAAATATTCAGAGACTTTCCATTCCAATACTCGGATTGATTTCTTCTTTTTTTTTTTTTTAAGCTATATAAATGCTCTCCTCTGCAAAACAACTATTGGGGACTATAGGCAGCCTAGAGGCTGAAGGTTGCCCTCTCCAAGGTAATATTTGTAATAATTGTATTCATCATCATTCCTTCTGGTGGGCCGAACAGTTTCCCTTATTTAAAAGAGAAAAACAGATTTTTCCCCCCCTTGCACTGCTATTTAAGATTAATTTTATTGTGTTTATGACAAAGTTTAAAGTTTTTTAATATGGCATGAATTGTGCTCCACACATACATTTTCTGAAAGCAATTTACCATTTGTAACATAAGGGGAGTGGGATGAAGAACAGATGATGTCAGAGAGACTTGGATGGTGAGGAACCTTTGGAATAGATCTTGCAGAGATTCAGTGAAAATTCCCAAGAAGGGAATACAACGCTTCTTTTGTTACCAGAACAGAAGACTGACTGCTGGCTCTGACATTCAAATGCAAATAAGATAAAAGAACATCATGAATGCCAATTTATAACAATGAAACAATTACAAGTAGTGGCAATACTTAGGTGTGTGTGGGTATGCAGATGCACATGTGCACCTTTGAGTCAATATTGAGTTCTGGAAACTGCCTGGATTAGCCTCTGCAGTTTTCTTGGCAAGATTTCAGAAATGGTTTACCACAAGGTGAAATGCTCCCGGTTCGGACCAGATCGCCCGATCCGGTAGCGATGGTGGCAGGTGGTTCGGAGAACCGGTAGCAAAAATCCCTGCGCCCCCCTACCATGCTCAGCTGAGTCGCACGATCATCAGAGTCTCTTTTTTTTTTTTACTTTTAAGAACATTTTTTTCTACAAACTCTTCTTACGAAAAAATGCTTTTAAAAGTAAAAAAAAAAAAAGCCTCTGATGATTGCGTGGCTCAACTGGGATCGTCAGAGGCTTTTCAACACATTTTTTTTCCGCAATCTCTTGGCTGAAGACATGGTAAAAAAAATGCTTTGAAAAGTCTCTGACGATCCCAGCTGAGTTGCCTGATCGTCAGAGAGGCTTTTCAAAGCTTTTTTTAAAAAGCCTCTCTGACGATCCCAGCTGAGTTGCCTGATCGCCAGAGGCTTTTCAAAGAATTAGAAAAAATGCTTTGAAAAGTTAAAAAAAAAAAAGTTGGCCACGTCCACCCAGTCACATTACCCCCACCACCACCAAGCTACACCCACAGAACCAGTAGTAACACATTTCACATTTCACCCCTGGGTTACCATTGTCTGCTTCCTAGGGCTCAGAAATAGGGTTTGACTCAAAGTCCTTCAGCTGGCTTTGTGACTAGGTAGAAGTAGAATTCATGGCCTTTCCGTTTCTAGCTGGATGTCTTAACTACTACACGAAACAGCCATTCTAATACTGAGATAATTGAAGGCAACAATAAGAAGGGGGGGAGAACATAACTCATTTTCCAAATGAATTTTTTCCCCAATGAAATGTTTATGTTATTTAACTACATACTTTTTTTTTATTTATTTATTATTTATTTATTTTTGTTAAAGCAAAACAGGAGGTTAGCAAAGAAACTTTTCTTCTTTGCTCCCATCCCTTCATAAGTTATGAGTGGTTAAGAGTACTGCCTTTCCTGCTGTGGAATGATTAAATGTGTTCTAGAAATTAAATCCAAAACATTATTTATATAATTATTTTTTTTTAATTTGATTTATATGCTGCCCTTCTCTGGAGACTCAGGGCGGCTTACAATGCGCTAAGCAATAGCCTTCATTCTTTTGTATATTTATACGAAGTCAGTTTATTGCTCCCACAACTGGGTCCTCAATTTACCTACCTTAGAAAGAATGGAAGGCTGAGTCAACCTTGAGCCTTGGCGAGATTCGAACCTGCAGTAATTGCAGGCAGCTGGTCTTAATAACCAGCTTAATAACAGGGTGCCTTAGACCACTGTACTACCAAGGCTCTTTTATCTTTTAGCTAGATGATTTGTAATCCCAAGAAGCACTCTAGCCACACACTGCAAAAATTTCCTCTCTTTATAAAAAGAATTAAAAACTAGGTAGTTGAAATAAGTTGCAAGTTCTGAAAAAGCATACACTTAATGTCCCCTTTGAAAATGTATTGTATTAAGTACTTTATGTTCAGCAGAAAGTGGTTGAGTTTCCTGCATGAAAGAAAAAAGCTCATGCTTAATACTGATTGAAATCAATCTCTTTTGATGCTAGGAAGTAAATATGTAGAATGAATGTGAGATGTCTTATACATTTTATGGGCCAAAGTGATAGATACAAAGAAGGTAGGAATAAGGACACACCTACAAGAGGATTCTGTACCAGTTTAAAGCAGTTCTGAACCATTCTGTTTCCACATCAGCAGTACTGTAGAAGTGAGCTACTTTATTTCAGCTGTAGTGCAATTGATACCACTGCAAGGGACACTTTGCTTTTCCTTTTAAAATTTGAGTAAGATGAAATGGAGAAATTTTCCTACTGAATTCCCATCTCAACTTTTCCTCTTCTTAGTTGGTGAGATTTAGTAATGAAAGAGACATCTTATAGACTGTACACTTCTTTGCAGTCAAAATGAACAATCGTAGCACTGACATTTTTAAAATCAATATCCAAAGCTCTGCAAGAGGGATGCAGTGGTTCAGTGGCTAAGACCCTGAGCTTGTCAATCGAAAGGTCAGGAGTTCAGCGGTTCGAATCCCTAGTGCCGCGTAATGGGGTGAGCTTCCATTACTTGTCCCAGGTTCTGCCAACCTAATACTTCGAAAGCATGTAAAAAATGCAAGTAGAAAAATAGGGACCACCTTTGGTGGGAAGGTAACAGCATTCTGTGCATCATTGGTGTTTAGTCATTCCAGTCACATGACCACGAAGACGTCTTCAGACAGTGCTGGCTCTTCGGCTTTGAAATGGAGATGAGCACCACCCCCTAGAGTCAGGAACGACTAGCACATATGTGCGAGGGGAACCTTTACCTTTACCTAATGCTCTGCAGCACCCAAGAAATTTTCTGAAAAAGGCAACATTTCTAGGTTTTTAAATTTTATTTCCCTTTTGGATAGAGTGTGGCCACTCATGATAGGACAAAGATTTTTGTTTGTTTTCTTCATTATTCACTTCATAGAAGTCAGAACAAGAGCCTTGGTAGTACAGTGGTCTAAAGCACCCTGTTATTAAGAACAGCTACCTGCAATTACTGCAGGTTCGAATCTCGCCAAGGCTCAAGGTTGACTCAGCCTTCCATCCTTTCTAAGGTAGGTAAATTGAGGACCCAGTTTGTGGGGGCAATAAGCTGACTTTGTATAAATATACAAAAGAATGAAGGCTATTGCTTAGCGCATTGTAAGCCGCCCTGAGTCTCCAGAGAAGGGTGACATATAAATCAAATTTTAAAAAAAACAAAACACTCATATGCAACCTTCAAACCACTTTTGTCAAGTTAGAGAGTGAAAATAATTGTAATGTGGAATTACCAAAAGGGAAATATTCTTAAAGAATAAAAGAACAACAGCAGTGGTACCCTCCTGTAATTTTATTCTGAACAATTGACTTGGAAAGCATCCTTAAATGACATAGTTTAGGAACAGTGCTGATACCTTTTTACATGCTCAGTAGTCCATCATTTATTAAATGAAATGGCATTTTTTTTCCTCAGCAAGAACTGGGACATCTGAAGTATGGATTGTAGGGTTTGTTTTTTCCTCTCTACAAAAATGTCCCAGTCAGATAGAAAAGTTATTCTTCTACTAATTGTTATAATACTTCAAGTCTAGGCATGTTCTCTAATCAACTGGAAGTTTCAGAACTCAACACTGGTTATATTTAGGTTGTGGGATCATGAATTATGTAATGTTACTTCTGGAGTGAATATACTTGTTCAGCTATTTAGTTTCTGAAATAGCATCTACATTGCTAAATAGGATAAGAATAGATGGTACTTTCAGTACCAAACTCATATAGTGTAGCAAAGAGGTAATCTCAACCAATTTTGTCAGCCCAATGGACAACTCTATGAAACTGAGGGTCTGGTTCTAGGGTATCTGGGACAATAGCCTAGAGCTATCATGAATAATCGTGAAATATAAGTGCAGAGTAATAATGAATCAATCACTATAGTGGTCTGGTAGCAATGAGCAAAAATAAAATATTTTAGGCATTCATCAATACTGAATTAGAGGAGTCTTTGGCTTAGCTGAATCTCAAATCTCATAGATAGACTGCCAAAATGGATGATAAGCCACATCAATCCTGAATGAATGCAATGGTTTTCCACAAACTGTGTGTATTGGGAGTTTTTAGTAAACAGAAAATAAAGATGATTCTTCCTAGGACAAAATGGATCTTACTGGAAATTGAATCCCACCATTCTTTGAAGCTGGAATCTATGCCCCTTCTGTCTCTTCCCTCTGGCTGCATGTCTAACTATAAATGCCATGGAGTAAGTCCTATCAAAAGCAATTATTTAGGAACATGAGAATGATATGGTAATATTTGTCTCATCATTATAGTTCAGTATTATCTGTACTAACAGATAATCTCCAGGGATTTATGCAAAAAACCTTTCCTATCTCTCTTTAGACATGACTGATATTAAGAGAAGGATTTCTGCAAGAAGACAGGCACTATTGTATTCAAGGCATATAAATCTGAGCTCCAACCCCTAAATAAAAATACTCCAAGAATCGATTGTCTTAAAATTCAGTGATAATGATAAAATGTATGATGTGCAATCAGTATTTCTTATGTTCACACATTTATTTACGCACATTACATATGCACACACAAACATTACTTTTTGAAGGTGCCTTTGATTCATAGCATATTTTGGGATTCGTATACAATATCTACCGTACAGAGGAGGAAAAGGAAGAAACTGTATAACGAAATGTATGAATGAAATATAAGCACCATGAAAGGAAAAGATTACTTCAATGTTGCTTTCTAGTTGAATTTGATTTGAACATGTTGTGCTACTTCATTTGTCAGTCTGATACAAGTTTGCATGGGGAATGCAAAATGAATTCAGAATGGAAGAAAGAGGGATCAAAATTCATAAAAATTATAATTTAAAATAACTGATTGCTCATCACATGAAATAAACAAGGAAATGATGCTTCTCAGATGCAATTTTAACAGATTAACAGAGTTGGAAGGGACCTTGTAGGTCATCTAATCCAACCCTCCAGCAAAGCAGGAGACACTACACCATTTCTGACAAATGGCAGTCCAATCTGTTCTTAAAAGCCTCCAGTAATGAAGCTCCCACACCTTCTGAAGGCAAGCTGTTCCGTTGGTTGATAGTTCTCACTGTCAGAAAATGTCTCCTTATTTCTAGGTTGAATCTCTCCTTGATCAGTTTCCATCCATTATTCCATGTCTGGCCTTCAGGTGTCTTGGAAAATAGCTTGACCCCTTCCTCTTTTTGGCAGCCCCTCAAATATTGGAACACTGCTATGGTGTCTCTCCTGGTCCTTCTCTTCACTAGACTAGCCGTGTCCACTTCCTGTAACTGTTCTTCATATGTCTCCAGTCCCCTAATCATCTTGGTTGCTCTTTTCTGGTTGCTCTTTTCTGAACTTTTTCTAGATTCTCAACATTTTTTTATAGTGTGCTGACCAAAAGCTTAAGGTAACATTGTTTTTTATTTTACATTGTCAAAATCTCTGATGCTTTGGGAAAGGAGTCGTGGAAGACTAATGAACATCACCACTAATGTTAAAGTGAATATCTCAACAAATACTTTATCTAAAAGAGTGAGTGCTAAGAAAGAAAACATTTAGAGGTGAATGCTTTTTATTTGGATTTTTTTTTTCCTGAAGTGGATTATAATCATTCAAAGTGGATGACAAACAGAGGTTGATAATCCAAGAACCATCGGAAATAAATTACTGTATTTTTTGGAGTATTATGCGCACTTTCCCCCCCAAAAAAGTGGGTGGAAATGTCTGTGCATTTTATAGAGCAAATGTTGTGCTATAAGCCCTGCCCACCTGCCAGCCCTCACCCTTTGGCCGTCTTCGGCCTCCGCACGTCACATTTTCAGCCTCTGCACCAGTGGTGGGTTGCCCCCGGTTCAGACCGGTTCTATAGAACCAGTAGTAAAACTGCCCACTGACCCTGCCCTGCTCTGCCCACTGACCCTGACATCATCAGAAGCAATCTGTGCATGTGCAGAAGCTTCTGCACATGTGCAGAAACAAGGCGCGTGTGTGAGTGAAGCGAGCACGCAAGTGCGATCCCATTGCAAACTGATAGTAAAGGTAAGTAGAACCCACCCCTGCTCCACACGTCCTGTTTTAGACCCGTTTCAGACTGCAGGGATCGCCACAGCAGATCGCCACCAATCACCACCCCGTGCAGTACATTTTCAGCCTCCGCACGCCCCATTTTAAACCCATTCCAGGCTGTAGGGATCTCCCCACCAATTGGCACCTCATTTTTGGCCTCTGCATGCCCCATTTTTGGCCTCCATGATTCACGTTTTTGGCTGGATCCCCGCCGCCTGGAACAGTCCAAAAATGCAATCTGCAAAGGCCAAAAACAGGGCATGCAGAGGCCAAAAATGTGACGTGCAGAGGCAGCGATAAGTGACGATGTGCTGTGATGATCCTGGCAGCATGGAAGGGGTCTAAAATGGAGCATGTGGAGGCTGAAAATGCGATGTGCAGAAGCCAAAAAATGCAATGTGCGGAGGACACACAGAGGCGGCGATGGGCTGTGGTGATCCCTGCAGCCTGGAACAGCTGTGAGGCTGATCAAACTGCCAATCAGCTGCACATGCTGAATCAGGCTGCGATAACATGCTGAAGCTGACCAGGCTGTTTGCTGTTTGCTGCAAGGATACTAGCCTAATGAATACTGATGGATGCTGGTAGGCAGAGGCAGAAATTTTTTTTCTTGTTTTTCTCCCCAAAAACTAATGTGTGTCTTATACCCTGGAGCATCTTATATTCCGAAAAATATGGTAATCACCTATGTAGCATGTTAAAGACTACCTGAGACGTGCATCTGGGAGCGATAGGGGAGAATAGGATTCTCATCAAGGTACAGGCATCTTCCATAGATTTGAAGTTTGAAGTTAACTCTTTGAAGTTACATTGGCACTGAAAAAAAGTGACTTATGACTTGTCCCCTTTTGCAACTTTTGCAGCAGCTCCAATGGTCATGTGATTCAAATGTGGCACATATTTATGACAGCTGCAGCATCCTGGGGTCATGTGATTGCCATTTGTGATCTTTCCAGTCAGTTTACAACAAGCAAAGTCAATGATGGAAACTAGATTAATTTATTAATCAATGACCAGATGGTTTACTAACAACTGCAGTGATTCGCTTAACAATCATGGCAAAACGAGCTTCTAAAATCAGGAACAACTTGTTTAACAGCCACTTTGTTTAGTAATGGAAATTCTGGTCCCAATTAAGATCATAAATCAAGGACTTCCTCTATTTAGCTACAACACCAATGATAATCTCAATTTTATCTTATTTTCATCAGGGAGCCCTCTGTTATTTTGTAATCTGCTCAATTAATCCCCAGCTTTATGTTCTAAGAACTTCTGGGGAATAAACATAAAAATATTTAGCTTGGGCTCTAATGTACATTCATCAGTCTGGTTAACCAGCCTCAGAAGCTTTTCTAGAAGAAGTTAACGCTGGGAAAAGTATTCAAATCCTGCAAGGAGAGATGTGAAAAATGCCTTCCATAACCATTTTTTAAATAGCTATTTCACAATATATGGCAAAAGCTATTTATAATTCTTGCTATCACAAATGCCACCAGAAAAAGTCTTTCACCTAAGTAATATTAAGCATTTTGTTACATTTTACAAAGTTACCAAAGGGATACACTGACTCAGTAATTCTTATCAAAGAAAAAAGCTAATACTAGTTGATGATTATGGGGTATAGTAACAAGTAAACAAAGAAGGAAAACTATTACACAAAAATGCATGCAACATTTATTTTGCATATTATAAGCATTGACGATATGGGAAAAACTTGGCTTTTACAGTGTTAGGTTCTGCTAGGAATTTTCATACTCATTTGCAGAAAATACATAGAAATCTCTCAAATGGTTTCTTTTGAACAAAAATTAAAATAAGAAGGATTTGGTGGAATCTGCAGTGACAAATGTTTTCCTTCACTGTTTATTGATCACTTACATATAGCCCCTTCCTCACAACCCTCAATCAATTCTCTCATCTTCAATTTTAGGTAGAGATATTCTCTCTAATATTTGTTCAGACCTCTGCGGAAAGAGTTTTTCATTTTGGAGGTGGGGGCCTCTGTAAATATTTTCCCCCAAGCCGGCTGGTAGCATTCTCTTTTTAAAAAGAGGATGTTGTTTAGATTGCATAAGTATCCGCATTCATCTTTGAATTAATAGCAACAAATATACATTTTGGATTGTTAAAAGCAGTTTGATAAATGAAAGATCATTTATTTAGACAAAATGTATAATTAGTATTATTATATGCTTGATGTGGACTTCTTCATCACTATTAGTATAGTAAACTAGCAAAAAAAATTCCATTTCAACTAGAAAAAATTGTTGAATTAGAGACACAGCAGACATATCTGGTATATGTAAATTTTGAGGTGTGGAGGAAGGGAGACAAAATATTGCATAGGAGTTTCTACATTTAAAAAACACAGAAACTGTTAATGCACTGTAATTTCTATTCAAATTACAGATTAACAGAGTTGGAAGATACCTTGTAAATCATCTAATCCAGCCACCCCACCCCCAGCAGGAGACCTTATACCATTTCTAACAAATGACAGTTCAATCTCTTCTTGAAAGTCTCAAGTGATGAGATTTACCACTTCCTTATTCTTACCACATCTTTACAAAGGATTTATCTAAATCAAGGATAAACATATGTAAAGGACTGCACTGATAGTCCTGCCCCCCCCACCCCGCCTCCAAGAACTTAAATGATCATTTTCCTTCTTCCATCTACTCCTTGAATTGATTAATTTTAGACTGGAAACTCCTTCCAGCAGGACACAGTTGCCTTTTGGAAGCTGAGAGTTGTATCTAACCTTTAATGGTATCCCAGGGGCTGCAAGAAAGGCCAAGGGAATGGAAGCAAAGTGAAAAATGAATGAGAATGTGTGTGTGCACACACGTACACATGCATACAACCATCAAAAATTGTTTTTCATCATTGTGTAAAGCTTGAATCATAAAATGCATAATAAATATAATGTTTTCCTGCTGTGCAACTTTCTAACCTCACCATTTGCCACCCAATTTTATCAGCCTCAGAACCAAAATTTAAAAGTGTCCTTGCTGGCCCATCCCATTCACTGTAAAGTGAAATATTTTGTTAGCTGAGAACTGAGTAGGGACTGTGAAGGACTTGTTAATAATGGATCAAGATAACACAGGCACTTTTATTCATATATACTGTTGCACCTAAAAACATAAGGAAACATTATAATATAAAACAAGCTGTATGTGATAAGCCCCTTTGGATTTATTCTGTTTTATGACTCAAGAAGCAAGCAATACTGTACAATCCAAATGTGATATTATGGTTTGGTGATCAAAATGCTGTCTAATATGCCAATTCCTGAACAGAAGTCATGAGATGATTATGGCCAGGCCTGTACATCTGTTTCAAAACTAGTTTTGGTACTGGTTTGCTACAAATTATTTAATTCTAAATGATGGTATGCTAACAGTTGGTATCGAAGCAGAGGATCAACTCTGACAACTCTACTTATAGCAGCACTGTAACAGGTGGATACAGTTAATATGACCATTCTCTTGTATTTAATAATTTTCTGCTTCTGTTTTTTCCAAACATGAGAGTTGGCAGCAAGTTTAAAAAATGTCAACCTTGTGAGGTAGTCCAGATGAGAAACAAATGCAGAAGTACTAGATCTACTTTATTGCAAATTACATGAACAGAATCTTGCAAGTCTAAAAGTACATCTATTCCCCCTTTCCTCACCTTTACAGTTCAAGAAAGTGAGATTTTGCCACATGGTCCATTGCTTCTGTGGGCTTCTGTGAGCTGTCTCTCATCCAACCATTGACCTGAGTGGTTAACAGTTGTATTATTATTACAGTTTACAATCCAAACTACTAATTCTACAGAGAATTATTGTCTGTCATCTGTACCTCTAAAACTGTCTGGTTTGGCTCTGCCACCCAACAAGACAGACACAGACTTCAGAGGATAATTAGAACTTCAGAAAAAAACAATTGCTACCAACCTGCCTTCCATTGAGGACCTGTATACTGCACAAGTCAAAAAAAGGGCTGTGAAAATATTTACAGACCCCTCGCATCCGGGACATAAATTGTTTTAACTCCTACCCTCAAAACAACACTATAGAGCTCTGCACACCAGAACAACTAGACACAAGAACAGTTTTTTCCCGAACGCCATAACTCTGCTAAACAAATAATTCCCTCAACACTGTCAAACTAGTTACTAAGTCTGCATTACTATTAATCTTCTCATTGTTCCTATCACCATGTCCTCCCACTTATGACTCTATGACTGTAACCTTGTTGCTGGTATCCTTAAGATTTATAGTGACTGTTTCCCTATGACTATCATTAAGTGTTGTACTTTATGATTCTTGACGAATGTATCTTTTCTTTTATGTACTCTGAGAGCATATGCACCAAAGACAAATTCCTTGTGTGTCCAATCACACTTGGCCAATAAAGAATTCTATTCTGTTCTGTTCTGTTCTGTTCTGTTCTGTTCTGTTCTGTTCTGTTCTGTTCTACTCTACTCTACTCTACTCTACTCTACTCTACTCTATTTTAATCAAACTGAGAATTTTGACTCTGAAAGCCTGAAGCACCTGGGACCTGGCCATCTGAGGACCTGCCAATCTCCCTATGAAACTGTGTAAACATCTAGATCAGCAGGCAAGGTCCCATTGAAGATACCCTTGCTTGCCAGATTCTGCTGGGCAGACCATCCCTGCTTTTGCTTCTGCTTTCAGGAAAGGAATCACAACCATGTTTTTAAATTAGGTCTTTTCAGTTTGAGCTAGCAAACTGTTGAGCTAGCAAACAGTTTAATAGCAATTGAAACTACTTTTATGAGGACTTTGTTTTTTTTTTAAATTGTTAGGCCTTTTGAATGCCCAGTAGGCAGAAGGGCAGGATAGAAGCTGTACCATGAAATTAGAAACAGTACATTTTGTTCTTGGACAAGAAGAGAATGCTCATCAGCTTTTCAGTGGGTTGCAAAAACTGACTTGAAAAACTAATGGAATAGCTTGCTTTAAAAATTTAAAAAGATGAATTAAATAGCGTGTAAATGAATAAATGATAGGCAACCTAAATCTCAAATGCTCTGTCCTTCAAAGAAGGTTAACCTTGAAAAAACGTAAAGCTGCCTTGATGACTTCCCATTTATAGCAAAAAATTAGAACCATGAGAAACATTGGACAAAAATGCCAGAGGACAGCTGTAAATGTTCTGCGTCATGCCACCATTCAAGAAGTCCTCAAATGAACTTGCTTTGTCAGGGAAGGATTTTTGGATGATCTGCACTTTTTTTTGGTCAAAACAAATAATGTGTAGTTTATTTATAAAGGCAGCTCTGGTTTGCTAATCTGGCTGAATGCTGCCATCTAGTGATCAAATTTTCAAAACAAAATAATAGGGGGAAATCTGCTAAATTAAAACCATGATTATAAACCTTTACTACTTGGCTAATTCAAAGCAAGTTATTAATGGTAAACAAAACAAAGACAAGTTGTTTGATTGAACCTGACTAAATTTGATGAGGCTGTATGCTTGATAGTCCTTTTAATTCAGAGAGGTTTTACCGCCAAACTCTAACTTCATTAGATTACATTCTAATGAACCGCAGAAGTCAAAATTGCAAAAGAAAAGGCTGAGTGGTTAATACCACTTCCACTTCAATATTACTGTTATAAAAAAATCAGGGCTTCCAGAGCTATAAATTATTTCACTTAGGAGAGTTATAGAACTACAGCAATAGAGTTTGTATAGGTTGCTGACATAATAACACTGTAAAATAAACACTGTGAATCCCATACATTCTGGCTAGCCATTTATTTATTTGAACCACCTTTCTACCAATGGTAAAAGGTCATCCATTCTTCTCAGATGCACACAATACTTAATAGGATCTGAAGAGTAGCTGAGCCTAAACCACAGATGGTAAGGTCTTCAGTCTCTAAGGCTGATATTGCATATCATTCTAAGCCATGGTATGTTTAACCATAGCTAGTTCAGTAATGGAATAAGTTTAGATAATATGCTGTGTTATAAAGTTGCTTTATAAATAACAAAAGTTAGATTTATACAGTCTACTGAGCAAAGGCAGACTAATTCTCCTGCATTTTTCCCTCCACCGAACCTCATTCAATTTGATGGGGAAATTTGCTTTCCTTTTTTTATAAAGGTAGTCCTTGACTTATGACCACAATTGAGCCCAAAATTTCTGGTGCTAAGTGAGACATTTCTTAAGTGGGTTTTGCCCCATTTTAAGACCTTTCTTGCCACAGTTATTAAGTGAATCACTGCAGTTGTGAAGTTAGCAACATGGTTGTGCAGTAAATCTGCCTCTGCCTCTGGGCTTTCCATGCTTCTTTTAAAACACAAGGCATTTCTTCAAGGAAATACTCCCAATGCACTTTTTCCCAGTAAAGGAAGCTTTAAGGTAATACATGTATTGATAACAGAAAAGAGCAGCAGTAATATCATCCTCCAATAGTCGCAGCAATCACATAAGGCCCCAAACACCACCAAGAGAACTTAAAAAGGAATTCTCAAGTACCCTGAGGGAAAAAGAAGGAAAAGAAAACTGTTGAGAAATTGAAAGACATACAATGTTTGAATCGGGATGAATTTATACATGATTCCGACTTTAACAAATTTTCTAATTCTTTCTTTGTTTCTTGGGATTGAAATGTGCTGTTGTCTTTGTAACTATTTCTGATGTCCCTGAAGCAATTTCCATTGTTTTTTAGAGCACAAAAATAGGCAAAGGTGGCAACCATCCTTCTGTTCTTTAGGATGGTACCCAACACTCAGAATACCAGAATTAAACATCTCATGTTCTATAAATGTGAGATCAAGCTAAGACACATTTATTCCCCCTTCACTGAGAGAAAAGAAAGAGCAGACACCAACTGGGCCCCTAGCCTTGCTCACCAAAGGATTGCCATAGGATCACCATTCCCATAAATCAGGGCTGGAACCTTTTTGGCTTGGCCTCTCTGCTTCATGTATAGAAAGTAAGGCCAGCAGTAATGCTCTGTGAGCTTTGCAGGAAGTTATAACAATGAAACACCCAAAAAACCATTTTCCTGTACATCAGTCTCAAACAATTGGAAGTAATTATCTATGAGTGGTTAAAATTGGGTTGTTGTTTTCTTGCCATGTCAGGCTACTAAGCAATCAAAGATTCTGCAAATTATTCCTGTTCCAGCATCTAAACTCCTGAGATATGAGATAGTGTTTTTGTACTCAGTAAAATATAATAAAAGTTCACAAAACATGCTAAAAGGAACAAAAGCTTCATTTTGTTTCCTTCATGCTCCATATATTATTATTTTACTTATTGATATCCTGCCTTTATTATTTGTATAAATAATAATAAAGGCAGCAAACATACTGAATACTCTCTCCTCATATTTTCCCCACAGCTTCAACCCTGTGAGTGGGTTGGGCTGAGAGAGAGTGATTGGCCCAAAGTCATTCAACTTGTTTTCATGTCTAAGGAAGAACTAGAATTTACAGTTTCCTGGTTTTTAGCCTGGTACCTTAACCATTAGACTCTGTATCTGTAAATATATGTGTGCTTTCCCTTCTTTTACTGTACTGTATATCTTTTTCCTGTTCTTGTCCTTGTAACATGTTCCTGCATCTCTTTCCCTGCTTCATGTAGATGTCACATTGCATATATAAATATCTGATCATTCAGGTACCTTGTCTGTACATTTTTTATTGGTTTTTATTATGAAATATAGAAATACAATTCAACATTCTTTGGTTCCGTGGTGTTGAATATAAATACTTATTATTTACATATTATTTACATAGTATTGCATCTTTGCTTGTATATGATTTGCATATTATTACAAATAGTAATGCGCAGTTCTTTGTGATCATATATGCATGTTATTTACCTGTTATTTACATAGATTGCAACCTTAATTCAATAATGCACATGGTAATGTTTAACTCTTTATGATCATTATTAATTAAACTTTATACATCTCAAACTTCACTTTTTCTTTTCTCTGTCCACTCATACCACAACTCCCACACATTATAATATTCCGTGTTCTCTCTTTCGTTAAGTTCTAAAGTTAGCTTGTTCATTTTGGCACACTCTAAAATTTTCCTGATTACTTGTTCTTCGGGTGGTAGTTTTTTCTCCTTCCAATACTGGGCGTAGGTTATTCTTGCCGCTGTCATTATATGTATGATTAAATACTTCTTCTTTTTTTCGTATTCCGTTTTCAGGATTCCCAGGAGAAAGATTTTCGGTTCAAATTCAATATTATGTCTGTACATTTTTATTATTTTCCTAAGCTGGGCAGACAGCATACAAATAAGATAACCAATCTTGAGTCATCATCTCAGAATAATAACAAGAACTTCATATAAGCCTTAAATTATTTAAGGATCAATATCGCTAAATAAACTCTTTTTTGTCATGGTTTGTATGATTAGCAGTTTCTGTTTCTACTAATCATTACTCCTTCTCAGAGCAAACACAAATAGCAATTATGGAGATAATTGGAGCCAAGATAGGCCATAGAAAAAGATGCGGCAAATCCCAATATTTCCAGGACGTGAAGATTTGCCGAAAGATGAAAACATATTTAAAGATGATCCCTCTCCCTGAAAATCGACCCAACAGAGACCACTCATACCTTGTAATCATAGAGTAAATTACACTGGAAAAAATTCAACAAACAGAATAAAAGATTAGAAGGGAGTTGAGGGTGAAGATCAGTGTTTTAATAAAAAAAACAAGGAAGGATTATGTTTTTGCTCTTCTTACTCTTAAGGGCCCTAATTGCGGCCAACAATTCTGTTACTAAGTGAAGCTGTTGCTAAGTGAGTAATCATGTGACTGTGATTCAGAGGTGGGTTTCAGCAGGTTCTGACCAGTTCTGGAGAACCGGTAGTAAAAATTCTGATTGGCCCCGCCCCCACCTATTCTCTGTCTCCCAAGTCCTAGCTGATTGGGAGGAAATGGGGACTTTGCAGTAACCTTCCCCTGGATTGGGGAGGGAATGGAGATTCTACAGTATTCTTCCCCTGGAGTGGGGTGAGAATGGAGATTTTATAGTATCCTTCCCCTACCACGCCCACCAAGCCACACCCACAGAACCAGTAGTAAAAAAATTTGAACCCACCACTGCTGTGATTGTGCTTTACTGCTGTAAAGAGACAACACCAGAAGTGGTATTCAGCAGGTTCTGACCAGTCCTGGAGAACTGGTAGCAGAAATTTTGAGTAGTTCGGAGAACCGGTAAATACCACCTCTGACTGGCCCTGCCCCCATCTATTCTTTGCCTCCCGAATCCCAGCTGATCGGGAGGAAATGGAGATTTTGCAGTAACCTTCCCCTGCCATGTCCATCAAGCCATGCTACACCTATCAAGCCACACCCACAGAACCGGTAGTAAAAAATTTTGAATCCCACCACTGGCACAACACTACTCAGTTTCACATCTTTTGTTTGTCTCCTAACCATTCCCCCATCCTTTGGAATGTTCAAGGGCCTGCTTAGTTTCTTGGACACATCAAAAGCCATAGATCATGCACAGCTTTGAGCTGGGAGCTATGAGTGTGCTACTCAAACAGCTTCTACTATTCTCTTGAACTCTCTTTCTGTCCAATCTTCCACTCTGTAAGGTGGAGTCGGGGGAAAGCAAGTGATTTTGGTAGGCAAGCTCTCCTTTGCCTGACTCTTTCTTACTGCTGTATTGCTTTTGATGTGTAAAAGAGCAAACAGATTATTCTCCTGAAGTTTCTTTCTCTTCAATCACTCCACTTCATGTGATGGTGGGAGATGGATACCTGCCCTGAATCTCTCTGAAGGGAGAAAACCAAGGTTAAATCACCATAAGACAGAGTTACTGTTTATCATTGATTGGCTTACTCCTAGTTCCAAGTTTTATTCCAAGTAGGGAATACAATACTCCCAAAAGAAAAGATCTGTGATTAGGGGGTCGTCTGGAAGTATGACTGGAGAAGAGGGTTTGCCCAGTTTTGGCTGAAATGCCAGATGCATTTTGAAATAGGAGCCTGTGATAAAAATTACTGATAAACTTGTCATTTTGCAGATGGATTACTGCAGTGTCCTCTAGCTGTCAACTGGAAGATAATTTTGGAACTTCGACTAGTCTAAAATCCACCAACCTGCTTTCTAACAGGAGAAAGAAGATTTAGCAATGTTAGACTTAACGTTAAATTTCCTGGTTTACTTGTCTCTGCAGTTTTTAGAAGTGATTGAGAATTTACTTTTGCCTGCTCATTTTCCCTTGGTGTTTTCATTGACCTTATATGTCACAGTGCTTGACGCCCCCAGGTCCAAAGACTACACAGTGAAATCCAGTTGAGTTCAAACCTTTATTTTCTTACACCTAATAAACAGAATCTTGCTGCACTAAGCAATAACCTTTTAACCTAAAGGATATATCCTGAGAGATTACCCTGAATCTCTTCCTCCCTTCTCCATCCAGCTTGGGATGTCTCTTTGGAATGTACTTGTTCCTCTCTGGGAAACCAAGATGCTGCCAAGATTCTGCCAACTTCGCCTTCTCCAGATGCACATTCCATCACACTGCCTGTCTTATAGAAATCCTTCCGTCAAAGGAGGGGTGACATCTAATTTTTTTTCCTACCGGTTCTGTGGGTGTTGCTTAATTGGTAGGTGTGGCTTGGTGGTCAGGTGACCGGGTAGGTCTGGCCAATAATAAATAACAAAAATAATAAACAAAATACACAAAACAATAAGTGGTACCAAAAACCAATTTTCACACTTTACACACACACAACACAACACAACACAACTGACTCACACACAATGTAAAAGCAGCTGCACTTGACCCAAAATGACCCCTGCAACAAGCAAGAACCTCACACAGCCACAAAAAGCTCAAAAACCAACTTTCACACTTTTTCCACACAAAATGCCACATACAGCTTTGTGAGATTTTGTGAGATTTTGCGTAGTTAGAGTGAAACACTACAGAAACACACCAAATCTCAGAAAGCTGCACAAATATTTTATTTTATTTTATTTATATTTTTAGATAAAAGCAGTTAAATTTAAAACTTCCTTAACTTTAAATTGCTATGTCTAAAAAAATTATAAAACTCCTTAAAAAAAACCCAATTGACTATTTTTTTAAAGCTTTACCCCACTCCCAAAAAAACCCCAGTTACTTACCCAACTGAAGGCACAAGGCAGGCAGATTCAGTTGGTCACCGATGAGATTGATGGCAGGCAGGCAGATTGAGTTGCTAGCTGATGCAATTGATTGCAGGGATTGCAGCAGGCGAAGCAAAACCAGAAAAGCAAGTGAGCCGGAAAGAAGCGGCAAGAGGCCAAGCAGGCAAGTGAGCGACTGGGCGATTGGGTGGGCATGGGTGGGTGGGGCAGGGATTTTTGCTACCAGTTCTCTGAACCACCCGCCACCATCGCTACCAGATCGGCCGATCCGGTCCAAACCGGGAGCATTTCACCCCTGCGTTAAAGATATTCAAGTTGTCCCAACCCTGATGACCTTCAGGAAAGCAGTGAAGACTGGGCTTTTACCCCAAGCACTGAGATCAGGATGTTGATGGAGCCAGCATTTGTTTGTTTTTCATTTTTATTTGCTTCCCAGAGTTCCTTCTGTGATAGATGGGCAGCCACATCAGTTTGCTTAATTATTCTAGTTTTGCTGAATCCATCTTTCTTAAAAAATAGAAATGGTGCTCAGAATTAGAATATTTGAGATGTGGCCTCTTCAAAGTAGAATATAGTGGCGATTAATCCTTCCTTCGTTTTTGAAATGATACTTTTATTGATACAACCTAAAACTGCACCTGTCTCTCTTGCTGCCACATTACATTGCTAACTCATGCTCATTTTATGATTAACCATAATTCCAACAAATTTCATTCTGTTATTTTCAGCTCATTACTCTAATCTCTCAAGATCGCTTTAAAGGTTCTTAGGATTTCAGTTTTAAGTCATGTGAAAATTAGCTAAGTATTCTCTGTAACTCTTCATTCAAGCGTTAATGAAGTTCAAAATGGAATGAAATATTCATGCAGATTTGTGAAAAATCAGTTAGAAAAGTGGGACTAGAACAATCAAGACAGTTCAGAATAGAAATAGATCTCAGTGGTAGAAATACAAAAATCTGTGCCCAGGAAGCTGCTGCCAATCAATATTAACTAGAACTATACAACCACTTTTAGACCAAAAATTATTTCAACAATTTAGTGGGATCAGGATGAAAGTTAAAGACAGCTGAAATTAAATTATAAACAGTTAAACCTATATTTATGATATACACAGTATTTCACAATTTGGAGGGCATCAGCTTTTTTCAATTTGGCACTGCATGGTCTATAGCAGTCTTTACCAATCTTCACTTATCGTGTTTCCCAGGGGTGAAATGCTCCCGGTTCAGACCAGATCACCCGATCCGATAGCGATGGAGGTGGGTGGTTCAGAGAACCAGTAGCAAAAATCCTCCCCCCACCCACATGCCCAGCTAAGCCGCACGATCATCAGAGGCTTTTTTAATTTATTTTTAAAAGCATTTTTTCTACAACCTCTTTGGCTGAAAAAATGCTTTTAAAAGTAAAAAAAAAAAAAAGTTGGCCATGCCCACCCAGTCACATTACCCCCCCCCCAAGTCACGTCCACAGAACCGGTAGTAACAAATTTTAGATTTCACCACTGGTGTTTCCCAAAAATAAGACCCTGTCTTATATTTTTTTGAACCCTGAATTAAGCACTTGGCCTTATTTTCGGGGAGGTCTTATTATTTTGGGGGCACATGGAGCAAGATGAGGCTCCTCTTGCCGTCTTACCTGATTTCTAGCTCTGCGTATAAGTATTTTTGAGGAGGGCTTATTTTCGGGGAGAGGCTTATTTTAGCACTTGCGCTCAAAAGCCCGATTGGGCTTATTATCAGGGGAAAATAATATCTTATTTTCGGAGAAACCAGTTAGATAGTAGGTCAAGGAAACTTTCAAGCAGAGTTCTGGATGTTAGTGCTCAAACTAACATAGAGTTGTTTAAATGTTTCAAATGATTGGCCAAGAATTAAAGGTCATTACGATAAACATAATTAACTAACTGGCTTTTACTAGAGCTTTGCTAAATATTTAGACGGCATATGTGTTTCTTGAAAAATCTTAAACCACACCACTAACAGTTGCCAAATTGCAAATATTTAATCAATGTCCCTACACCTATGTCTCAATCCACCTTGATTTCTTTCATTCTTTTTCAGATAGTAGTCAGTTGAGAAATATTTTTTCCATAATTTGTATGCAATACACCTGTATGCCTGCTACAAAAACATTTGTTTTTATTGTATAATGAATGTGATAATAGCCATTTCCCATTCTTTTGGCAAGGTTTCACTTTCCTATAAATTCCTTAATAAAATTTCAAGACTAGGAGTCTTGTAGTCTTATATATTTCTATTCCCATCTACTCCAATATTAGTGTCTTCCAGGTCCTCAAACATCTTATGGTTTTTGGAATTTCATCCAGTCTTAGTCAGCCTTCTTGTATGGAGTATATTGATTTTTGTATTTCTCAATTGTAGTTACCGGAATAGTACTAGCACATAGAATTTACTGGAGCTGGCTGCTTTAATTCCTTGAAATAGTCTAGCTTTTATTTCTTATTCCATTGAAGTATGCCATTTTCATCAGTGATCATACTGTTAACAGGTGCTGTATATTTTCTTGCCAATTCTTTCCTAAGTGGAAATTTCTTTGAAGTCGTCTTTTTCTCTTGTTTGTTCTAATTCGGTAGCATTTTGGTTCCAGTATATTATCTCATCTTGCTTGCTTTTTCAACTCAAAGCCTTGAAGTATGTGTCAGTGCTATACCGAAGGTTAAAAAAGGCTAAATGCAGCCCCAGGGCCTCAGAAAATATACTCCTGGTGTACATAATTCCGGATTGTGTATTTTGAATTTATAGTGGGAAAAAAGGCTGAGTTTTCAGCAGTATCGACTATGTACTAGTATCAATGAAATGGATGTATTTTCAGGAAGAATTCTTTATTATACAGTATTTATTATACTTTGTTTTGATCACAAGAAAATGAAGGAAATATATATAGTTTCATGCTAATTAAAAATATTACCAGGATTACAGCAAGGTATCTCTATTAAAGAAGCTCTCCATTTACTTATTCTACATACATCAATATTTTGATAGTCTCTGATGATCCAAGGAATTTCTGTTGATTTATAACATTCGTAACTATTTCTACAATTTTATTTCAGAATCAAATCACCTGACAAAGACAAGACAGTTTTCAATTTGCTTTTTAAAGTTCAAAATGATCTCAGGCCAAGACGCCAAAAAAAAAATTTTTTTTTTCTAAATTTACATAAAACAAGACTTTCACAGATGGGCAGCACATGGTTCCCATAAGTCCAGTGTGAAAATTACTCCATCACTTGTCATTGTACAAAGTCTTTTCACATTTCTGGCAACACATTATCTTAAACATAACAGGAATTGAGACAAGCAAAGCAGATGGTCTCACCTCCCTTCAAAAGGAGAGGGGGAGAATTGCAGAGATGCATTTCTTACAGTCTTAGTAGGACTTCAGAGTAGCTGTTTCAGGACTGAGATCATTTGCCTTGATCCTGATGTAGCTGTGTATCATAAAACAAGAATAATAACTGATACCTGAAATATAAAGGTAAAGGTGCTTTGAAAGTAAAAACAATTCATTTTTAGGCTACCTTTTATAGTTATTCTTTGTCTGTAAACTTACTTCAATTATTTGCCAGTGAGAGACATGAAAAGCATGTAACTGAGCTGAATAGGGCCAAAGTAGGATGGGGGGGGGGATCAAAGTCCAATCACATATGCAGTATCTACCATTTGAAGTGTCTAAATCAAAAGCATCCTGATGGATTTAGGAGCAAAATGGGTATCTAGGCCAATGTCAAACACATAAGGCTATTTTCAGGAGCATCTGCAGGAAGGGGTCTAAAAGTCAAGATAGTTTCCATGACACCACAATCTACATCTCTTTTTCATTCATAGAAGGGACTTAGATATCTGAGCAATAGGATCTATTCAAATATGCACTGAGGAGAACTGGGAAAATCAAAGGTATCTCAGTACAGGGGGCGGGAAGTACCGTGTTTCCTGGAAAATAAGACCCTGTCTTATATTTTTTTTGAACCCTGAAATAGGCGCTTGACCTTATTGTCATCAGGGGATGTCTTATTTTGTTGAAAACAGGCAGTGGTGGGATTCAGCCAGTTCACACCCCTTTGGGAGAACCAGTTGTTAACTTTCTGAGCAGTTTGGCAAACTGGTTGTTGGAAGAAATT
Source organism: Arizona elegans (assembly GCA_022577455.1). NCBI lineage: Eukaryota > Metazoa > Chordata > Lepidosauria > Squamata > Colubridae > Arizona > Arizona elegans. The sequence goes on along the minus strand of JAKOOJ010000002.1, from coordinate 28,110,799 downwards.
ATTAGGGCAGACAACTGGTTGTTAAATTATTTGAATCCCACCAGTGGAAACAGGGTAGTAGTATAAAAATGAAGTTGTTAGAAGGAGAACATATGATTTTAAAAAACATGAATATGTCTTTTGGGAAAATGTATATATACAGTTTGTGTGTAACTCCTGTTTTCATCCAGTTGCTCATTCTGGCTTTGAGAAGTTAATTTCTCACCACAGTGGTTCTTAATCTTGACAACTATAAGATGTGTGTACTTTAGCTCCCAGAATTCTCCAGCCAATAGGAAGTCTGCCCATCTCAAATCTACCACTCTCCTAGGAGATGCCCCACAAGACGATCCCTCCAGCTTCAAGGCAGTTTATTTTGAACAAAACCCATTGCCAAACCTTACACCAGCAGGGAGGGTCTGGGTCATTCCACCCCTCATTTCCCTACAGGTTGATCACAACTAATGAATCAATTGATTCCAATTACATGCACCTCCATAACTTGGTTTGGCTCTGCAACCAAGCAAGACAAACACAGACTTCAACAGATAATTAGAACTTCAGAAAAAACAATTGCTACCAACCTGCCTTCCACTGAGGATCTGTATACTGCAGGAGTCAAAAAGAAGGCTGTGAAAATAACTACAGACTCCTCACATCCTAGACATAAACTGTTTCAACTTCTACCCTCAAAACAACACTATAGGGCACTGTACACCAGAACAACTAGACACAAGGACAGTTTTTTTTCCCGAATGCCATCACTCTGCTTAACAACTAATTTACTACTGCTTTAATAACTAATTTACTAAGTCTGTATTACTATCATTCTTCTCTTCCTTAATAGTATCTAACTCTTTCCACTTATTACTATAACCATGTTTCTTGTATCTTTCAATTTATATTGTTTTTATTTGTTTCCTAGTACGATTTGATAGCTTATTAGTAACCTTGACTATCACTAAGTGTTGTATCTTTTTATTCTTGATGAATGTATTTTATTCGCTGTATGCATATTGAGAGCATATACACAAAAACAAATTCCTTGTGTGTCCAATCACACTTGGCCAATAAAGAATTCTATTCTATTCTATTCTATTCTATTCTATTCTATTCTATTCTATTCTATTCTATTCTATTCTGATCAGAGAAGAACAGCTATAACTGTGTTATATCACTACACAAGTACAAGAATAAGCAACAAATCCCTCTGTCCTAAGATGCTTGCTTAGGGATAGCACCTTCCTTAAAAGCACAATATATATTCAAGTAATCTAACTCCCCCTATTTCCTCAGACGTTTATAGCCACAATTATCGGTGCAAAAAAGCTTATGTAGTATAGCCATTTGTCTCACTGTCCTCTATTTCTCAAATTCTGGTCTATCTGAATCCTGCCTGCTCTTCTTCCCCTTGAATACAATCATGCCTTGAAAGGGGCACTTCCAGTGGTGGGATTCAAATAATTTAACAACCGGTTCTCTGCCCTGATGATTTCTTCCAACAACCAGTTCACCAAACTGCTCAGAAAGTTAACAACTGGTTCTCCCGAAGTGGTGCGAACTGGCTGAATCCCACCATTGAGCACTTCCCACTTTTGAAATTTCCCTGCCTCTTAGCCACATCGGCAACTTCCAAGCATCTCCTTCCCTTTATAACTGCAGGGAAGCATGTCATCAGGGCAGAAGGCTCCATGCTTTAAAAGTAGCCTTTCTGACTATCTTGCATTAAAGCTTTGGCACTTATTGCCTTTACAGTAGTTCCTTAACCTTCTCCTTACTTTATGGCCGTGACGGCGAACTTATGGCACTCATGCCAGAGGTTGCATGCAATGCCCTCTCTGTGAGCCAGCGAGCTGTCACCCCAGCTCAGCTTCGCTGCACATGTGCGTGCACCTCCCATCGACCAGCTGCTCTTCGGGTCTCTGATACACATGCGTGTGGCGCATGGGGGGCAGCGTGTACATGCACGGTACACACATGGGGCCCATGTGTGCATGCACGGGGCACATACAGGGGCCATGCATGCATGCACAGGGGGTGCGCATGTGCGGGGGCGGGGGATGCACGCTTTGGGAATTCGGTCCAGAAAAGGTTAGCAATCATTGCTCTATGGTGTTTTCTTTTCTTTCCCCTCTGCCTTTTAGCTACTGGCCTCTTCTTCTCCCCTTGTGTGTCCAACTGTATGTCTGACTCTAAAGCTTTTACTCCCTTTTGAAGGCTTTTCCACAGGGTTGACTCCAAAGGAGTCTGGGAGGGAGGGAGGGAGGGAGGAAGGGAGGGAGGGGGACAAGGGAGGAAGGGAGGAGAGTGATAGAACAGAATCATCACATTCTCAAAATCAGTTAGATTCAGCTATTGAGTAGAGAAGCCAGAGTCTTGCATCTAAAATTATTTCTTTAAAAAGGATGAAAAAAAAATTGACATACAGGATTTAGAGGTAGCAAAATTCTCAAAGAGCATTAATTTGAGCCAGTATTTTAGACAGCACATCCTCATACATCTTTTAAATTATTATTGACACTCCATTCTAAGTAAAGAAACCCAGCAGAACATGCTAACATGGACCTTGGAAATTTTGATTAAGCAATTCAAAGGGACCATAGATTGGTTTTTATACACTTGTATTTTATAGGCCAGGATGTTCTAATCATTTGTCTTCTGTAATTTAATAGCTTAGCACATGCTTATTGTCATTGCAGCTTGCAAAGCGCTAAAAAATATTTATGAGATTTGAACTTTTGCAGACACAGTTTTTAGCTATTCTTTCCAAGGTTTAGCAGTGTAGGAAGAGATCCAGCATATTTAACACATTTGACCTGATTAATATTGATACTGTCTACAGTACTATCCATGAATGATGACATATAACAGAAAATATTCATCAATTTGGATAGATTTTGGTTAGTATGCTCATAATATTCTGTACAAATTAAGATCTCTAATTAAAACTACATAGTAAGCCAACATACTATTGTCTATATTTTACCAATTAGAAGGCACAACAATCACTAAGAATGCATAGCATTAATTATATCTGTTATTTATTTATTTACTAATAAAATTTATATGCCACCGTATCTCTGAGGTCTCAGGGCGGCTCACAACAATAAAACAACCAGTTAAAATTATAAAATACATAATGTACGTATATTATTTATATTAAAACCCCCAAAATCTAAACCCTCTCAGACCAGGCTGGTTAAGACTTCATTTTCCAGTAATAGAAAATGAAAACTTATGTATTAACCAAAAAACTAAATAAAGATAGTAATTGCACAACGAGCAGAGTATACTTTTATTAGTAACTACATAGCCTTAATATAATGGTTATATTTTGCGGTCCTGAATATTGGCTGATGCAAAATGAAATGTGACAATAAAACAAAAAAATACTCTCCTTTGTTGGACTAACACAATATGAAAGACAACAGCCAATAGCAATCAGAAGACTAGTCAAAGTCTGACATCTTGTGGCAAAAATAGTGATACTGCAGTTTTTATATAGCCACATCCATAATCCCAGATTCTGGTTATTCATGTATGTGTGAGTATGAGAAAGAGCAGATTAAAAAAAAAAAAATCATTGTAAAGCAACCAACAGATTTGCATTAAATATTATTAATAATAAAAAGGACGTTTCCTAAATTAAAACAGTCTTGACTTGTTTAATACAAAAATTCTTTTCTACCTGTTCGATTTCTATTACACATCAAGAGATCAGATGAGTATTAGATTTGGTCTGATTGTTTTTCCTTACAGGAATCTGAGTGCAAGCCATAAATCTCAGAGAGGGGGAAAAATCAAGTCTTACAGTAATCTCTCTAAATTATCAGACTCTGCGACATTATCTGGGATAACTGCAAGCACTAGCAAGCCTTCATTCCTGTTGGCAGTACAGTACTATATTAATATCAATTGACTACACCATAAAAGTGTAACTAGACACTCAGGAGCTAAAAGGTTATCTAGGAAAAAAATTGCTTAATATGAAACATGGATATATTTCAGAGAAGGCAATCATACATACTTAACTGCAAGTAATTCTCATTCAAATTGTAGCAAAATTTATTTTTTCAATCTTGCTATAAAATATAATAAAATGAGGGGAGGGAGCAAGTGTCCAATTAAATATAGTTGAGTTTAGGCTGCACATCCTTATTCAAAGGTGAGTGACAAATGCCTCTAACTGCTTCGATTCACATAATAATTTAATCTCCTTGCCCCTATGGAAAAAAGTGTATTTATTTTCTTTATTTACTACATTTATAGCCTACTGCAATTCAATGACTCTCAGCAGCTTGCATACTACATCAACAGTTTACAATATGCAAAAAGTTGGATTGTCATGAATTTTTGAGATTGATACATCTTTTCCTATTACAGGGATAATGTTCATAGTCTGTGCTACTATTTCGTTCTCTGAAACTAATTTATATGTAGTGTCCCTATTTATAAAATGGAAATTTTGGTACAGTAATAAACTCAACCCTATTAAAGGAAACACTCATTATAATGCTTGCTTGTGTTTACTCAGAAGTAAGCCCCATTAAATTGAATAATGGTCTCATGTAATTTTTTTTAATTATGTACCTCATTTATAGAACAACCCATCTTATGAGCAAATGTTTATCATTAACAAATATTAAAAACATTTTTAAAAAACTATAAAAACAGTTAAACAGGAATAATAGACAGGGGGATGTTAATAATAATGGAACTGGCTCACTAGTTCACCGATTCCTAGGGATCCCCAGATCTGCTGGCATAACCAGGTATTGAACGACATGATTGAAGGAATATAAGGTTGCAAGCTATGCTATTATTCCAATTGCAAACACACTCTGCTTTCTAAACAAATATTGCCTTTTTGGGGAAGATATTTTCCTTCCTGTTGGAATACATGTTAGAATGTCTTTTGTACTGTAACAACTACAGAATTATTTAGCCAGTAGATGGCAGTTTGCATCTGTGGTTATAATCTATGGTTCCTTTATGTTCTGAGGAGAGTTTCCTGTGACAGTTGAAATCCTTAAGCAGCAAGGCCTATAGTGGCTGTACACTTTATTTTGATCTGTATGGCTATGTAACCATCCTTTGCTACCAAGCTGTATGGCTATATAATAATCCTTTGCTGCCATTTTTATATAATAAAACACAATTTTCTAATACTTTACTCCTCGTACCTCTTCCCTCCTGATCAATACTTTCCCCACAATACTGGTGTTTGACTAAGTATTTTTTTTTTCCCCATTGATGAATTTAAAGGTAGGATGGGCTGCAATAGATGGGATGATTTTTACCTGGCAGGAAAGAATTACAGTTTTCTACTCTACTTGTTACTACCATTTAATAATCATCTGGATTTTTCCAGAACAGGTCATAGATAAAAATAAACCTCCTTAAGGTCAGAGTCAACTCTTGACCTTATAGACCTTATAGACCCTATGGACTTCATAGACACGTCCATACACATTTTAATGGAAACAACATGCTGAGTGCTTTAACGTTATCTTCTGATTATTATTTTTTTAATTTTCCATTTTGAATACAGCTGTGAGATTTCTTGGTGCTTCTAAACTAACTCTTTCTGCTATTAGCCAAGGTACCTAAAATCAGAGTTTATAATCAAATTACAGACAGAGAGAGATGCCCTTCCTAATGCCTACACAAAATTCTCAGAAGATATTTTCTCTTTGCACCCTGATAAAGAAACATCTGTTACTGCCTAGGATTGAACTCTCAACCTTCCTAATGGGAGGTGAGCGTCTTCACCTCTAGGCCACCACACCACTCAAATATATAATATAAATATAGGGTTTGTTCTGACACAATTCACATAAGAAGTGGTATGAACATCACAGTGATTCTCTCAAAAACCAGATTAGATGCAGAATTAGGCACTAATATTTATGAGCTTCATTGAACTTTGTGTAGCATAAGTCATAATGTCCCTTTCTTTTGTGCCAGGAGCAAGAATTAGGTCATACCTGCAATTTTTTCTTCTATTTATGCATTTATTTCCTTACATAATGAATGCATGTGTCCCCTGATACCATTGGTACTGATACCATTGGCACTATGTGGATCACAAAAATAACAATGATCTTCAGTTTGTCAATCAAAAAGGTATGGAGATTATTTACCTCTGATTGTCCCTGAAAGTAATTGTGCAATCATATCACTAGTGGAAGTGGCATAATATTTTTTTCCCGATTCTCCCCCCCCCCCTTTTTTTTTTTGTTTATCACTTTGTTCATTGATTAATTTTACTTGTGTACATGCACCAATGCTATTGGACATTTATATGTGCGTTCTGCTTCATGTTCAACTGAAAATCAACCCATATAAAAGAGGTTACATACAGCTACTATATGGCATTTTGCTGCTAAATTTCTCTTGAACAATCCAGAAGGCTCCAGGGTTAGGATTAGGGTTAATCTAGAATCTCCTTCAGTCCAAAGACCATGAATGTTCATGCCTACCCTAGTTCAGAGTTTATTAAACATGCTAACAAGTGTCACTTATCTCCTGGACAAGCTAATATTTCCAGATAAGAATGAATAATAGCAGCACTGCTAGCTCCAAGTCAGAGTTTTTTAGGATCTGGGGAAATTGTGGAATTCCCATAAACAATTATATAAAACCAAAATATTGTAGAAGTCAATTCTTTTCTCATTGTCATACATTGTACCTTATTATAGCAATCAAATCACATTATCCATAAACAGCACCTAGGAGCAGGGATTAACAATATTTTATATTTTACAGACAACCAATTATATTCTCATAATCTTTGTTAATTTCTTTCTCCACTGCTTTCTGGTTTTGTCCAACTTTTGCTAACTTTCTTAGAGTTGATGAGCTCAGATTTCCCTGGGGTTAAGCCTCGGGAATTATATTTGCTTGTCCAGGACTTATGTGTGAGGGGAGGGAGGACAGCTGGTGTCATTGGTTGCTTGCGGTCATTTTTACCTTCTTTAGAAATTTTAATATAATTACCTTTATTTTTTCCCCTTTTCCTAATCAGATTGACATTAGCTGTCATGTATTAAACTCAGCTGCTTCAGCACACTGCACTTGATTGACAGGTTCTCTGCAGTACATGTGTCACAATGGAATATTAATCCTCCCCAAAACCTGTGCTTCCAGATCAGAGGGCTATTATAAGCATTTCCCTCACCACAGCCACCAATATTCTCCTTAATAGCATTAGGCATGAGTGCAAGCTCAATTAATTATGTACTTGTCCAACCTCATGCAGTAATCACAGCAGAGAGGTTAAATTTGGCACTCAAAATTTTCCTGAATTTTGTAACCAGGAACTATTTCAGAATACAAGTGAGAAACAGCATGATTTACTTTCTGTAACATTTATAGGGGTGGAGGGAAACAGAACAACAAAAACCTAAGCCCTCAACAGACCATGAAGGAGAAAGATTTTAGCACAGACTTTTCCCTGACATTATCAGTTTCATTTTGTATATACCATATTGATCTAAAAACAGATGATACCATAAAAAGGAGCCAGTATAAAACTCTAACTTGGATTCTGGTCATCACATCATTATTTAGTAAGTGCTTAGATCAGGGCTGTCAAACTTGCGGCCCATGGGCTGGATGCATCATACGCGCTGGCCACACCCATGCCCAGTTTAGCAAAGAAATGAAAAGTCCCGATATGTCACGTGACGACACCGTGACAACAAGAGTTTGACACCCCTGGCTTAGATAAACAATATTGACAAAATTGTAGATGCAAAACATGTGTTTCAGTGGCTGATTCCTGAATACTTCCTAACTCAACACAACAGTCAACAGCTACAAGAATGGTAGCCTAGAATAGGTATGAAGCATCCCTACTCACCTTGATATCAAGACATAGTACAATGATATCCCAAGACAAGGTTAGACCTTCTATAATTGTACCTTTCAACTAATTACATATCTTGCCTCAGTCAAGTTTGGGCTGTGTTAATCTTGCGTGGTAGTCCAGACGAGAAATACAATCAGGTACACTAGCTCTATCTTTATTGTAAGATAATATTAACAGAATGTTGCAAGTCTGGAAATATTTTTTCCCTCTTTTCCTTTTACTCTCTGAAAAACTAGAGGGAACCCTTTTTGAAATGCTTCCGAGGCCCTCCCTGTTTCTGTGGGCTGAGATGTCTTTTACAGGCTGGCCTCTCCAGTCTGCAGCTCTCCTAACCATCTCGCAAGGTTATTATTACATACTGTTGCAGGCTGAAACCAATAAATAATTGAATAAACTGAGTAAAATACTTCCTTAAGGAGCAATGGGAATGGTATTTCTGAAGGAACTGTTGTCACTTTCTCATTAATACTTTCTCACTAATACTTATGTTATTATACAACCATCATTAAGCTGACACGTAAGTAAATAAGACTATCTTTTATAACTAAAAATGGCTGGATTGGGGGGGATTGGGGGGGAAGTGAAGAAGATATAAAAGTTCAGAAACTGGTATAATAATCCAATTATAATCTCAGGTTTATCAGAAACAGAAAGCCAATGCATATCATGTCAGTATAAAGAGAGAAGTGGATTGCAGCAATTGTATCTCAGCAGTGATACAATACTTAAATTGCTTATTTCCTACTGCTAGATATTAGAATAGAATAGAATAGAATAGAATAGAATAGAATAGAATAGAATAGAATAGAATAGAATAGAATAGAATAGAATAGAATAGAATAGAATAGAATTCTTTGTTGGCCAAGTGTGATTAGACACACAAGGAATTTGTCTTGGTGCATATGCTCTTGGAGTACATAAAAGAAAAGATACATTGGTCAAGAATCATAAGGTACAACACTTAACGATAGTCATAGGGAAATAGTCAATATAAATCTTAAGGATATCAACAACAAGGTTACAGTCATACAGTCATAAGTGGGAGGAGATGGGTGATAGGAATGATGAGAAGATTAATAGTAATGCAGACTTAGTTACTAGTTTGACAGTGTTGAGGGAATTATTTGTTTAGCAGAATGATGGTGTTAGGGAAAATTATTACAATGTAATGTTGCCTCCCAAAAATTTTCAAATTTCCTTTCAAGGAGGGAAGGGGTGGGGAGGGAAAGGAAGAGAAGAAAAGGGAAGGGAAGGGAAAGGAAAGGAAAGGAAAGGGGAAGGAAGGAAGGGAGGGAGGGAGGGAGGGAGGGAGGGAGGGAGGAAGGAAGGAAGGAAGGAAGGAAGGAAGGAAGGAAGGAAGGAAGGAAGGAAGGAAGGAAGGAAGGAAGGAATACTACTCTCCTCCTAAGAAGGGGTAGCAAATTAATTCTGGCTTTCTAATCCTCTGTAATCATAGGACTAATCATATAGAGTAAATTCTGGAAGATCCCAACTGTTGGCTTCCAGATATCATCTAGATTTTATACAACCTGGTCCATTTTCTTCTGAAGATGTAGTTGTTTACTAGACCCTTCTGACACCATATATCTTCCAGGTGGATACCTGTACTTGGGAACCCCCTCCTTTTAAATCTAACAGTGATTTACTGTTACTCTTACTGGTAAACACAAAGGAAAACCATAAAATACAATGAAATAAATTCTAGCCTTCCATCATAAAGTATGTGACTAGAGAAAATACCACCCCCCATTCTATGGAGAGATATTAATTGCATAAGCAACAAATAAAATGACTGTTCTTAAAAGAAAACAACAAAGAGATTGGAAAAATGTCTTTAAGTACTATTAGACACATGCAATGACAAAGGAGATTAAAAGAAATAGTTTCTTCAAAATTTAGTCTCTGAAAAGGATCTCACTTAGAAGACTATAAAGGGCATTGTGAGATTCTTGAAAGACATAATATGATACATCTGCTACTATAATAGAGACATTTCTGATTTTTAAAAAGTGCCAACTTGCATAAAAGCACTCAATTTACTGACCATGTCCAGAGAATGTAAATAGCAGAGACAATAGAGAAGACAATAAATATACTTAACTGTACCTATCATAGAAATAAAAATTAATCTTCTGAAATTTAGCTAGCTAAACATTTCTATACATTTATTCTTCTTGAGGTAATTATTGCCTGAAACAGATTTTTCTGTATCTCATTTATTCCTGGATCCCTGCTTTAGATAATCCCTCTAGGATTCCAGTCAGATCATTCTGAAGCCACTTTCCCAACTTTGTTTATCCACTTCTCTTCTTTCAGAAAACAAGACTTTTTCCTATCTATATCAGAAAGGCAAGAGGTAGGTAACCAGTGGTGGGATTCAAATTATTTACAACCGATTCTCTGCCCTAATGACCAGCTGGGTGGGCGTGGCCATGGTGGGGGTGGCCAGGGAGTGTGACAGGCAGCACTCGTCCTCCTGAACGAGGAACAAAAGCGGACAGAGGGGGGGCCCTACCATATACACCCCATTACCCCATTTTGGGCCTAGTAGGCCTCCCTGCAGGCTCCTGGGAGCAAAAATGGGCCAAGGGGGAGTGCACCGCACCCCCCTGCACCCCATTTTGGGCCTAGTGGACCTCCCTGCACTTACCTGGGAGCCAAAATGGGGTGTGTGGGGACACTTAGAAGGGGCAGGGAGGGGAGAGGAGGGGCCAGCCAGCAATTTAACAACTGGTTCACCCAAACCATCCCAAACCAGCTGAATCCCACAACTGTGGGTAATTCTTTCTATGTATATGAGACACAGCATGAATTGATCCATCTGAATTGAACTCAGATGTGTGAACATGGATTGTGAATGTCTTCTTTTTTGCATGGCATGTGGCCGAAATTGTAGAATATTGAGAAGGAGATTGGCTTCACAGCAACTGCTCATCCAATTGTTTAGAAATTTCTCCCTAATCCCCTCATACCTTCACTTGGGCCAAGGCTTGTTGCAGCAGCATTTGAAAGGGCGTTTGTTCAATCTCTTCTAAAAACCCCAACAACCATTATACCTCAGTATTATCAAGCATAAACTAGCCATTGATTCTGCAAGCAAGTTGTTATATCAGTGTAGACAATCTAAGGCCCTATGGCTGACATTTGTTGTGACCCAGGGCCACATAGTTAATATTAAATGCAAAACAGTTCCAAAAAAACAAACAGATTTTATTAAAACAGCTGAGAATTAACTCATTCCAAACTCAACGTACTCCAAATTAAATGAAAGCAAAGTCCTCAGAACACCATTCTTCAGTTTATCTGTAACCTTGGGATAATTAGGCAAACTGCCAAAGGCTTTTCTTGGCAACAGTTCAGGAACAGAAGACGCTGACAAGAAAGAAATATATCCAAACAAGAAGCAAATCTGTCAACAGTTGTTTTCCGGCAAAGAGGCCAAGAGCTGTTGCTGGTCTTTTAAGCCTTATGGGAGGGGCCAATCATCTCTTGGCCCTACCCCCGAGTCATCCTCTGCTTTAGCTGCTCCTGCCTTCTGGCAGCTCTTCTCATATGTGCACTAGGAACAGGCTCCTCCTGTTCCTCTGCCTCTCTACTGTCAGCCTCTGGAGGCTCCAAACTCCGTGCATCACTCCCTGATGGCCCTGGCCCTATCTCTGCCTCCGACACAGAACCCTCATCCGGGCCTTCCCCAGCCTCCAGGACTGGCCCATGTTCTTCCTCAGCCTCATCGCTGTCCGACTCCGCTGCCAGCTCCGCAGGCTGCTGGTGGACCACAACATTATTCCAGAATATCTTGTTTAGTGATTTCTAGAAATCTTTCTAGCTGTCAAAAATTAAAAGATTTGCTCATTTGAGATAAGAAACACAATTGAGTATATGTTAAAATTGGTGTACTATAGGATTTTCAGGTTAAGGTTAGGATTAAAAAGGTTTCCCCTGTCCAATCATGTCCAACTCTATGGGGCAGTGTTCATCTCTGTTTCTTAGCTGAGGGAGCCAGCACTGTCCGAAGAAACTTCCATGATAATGTGTCCAGCATTACTGTATGCTGAGGCACATGGAACACTGTTGCTTCCCACTGAAGTGGTATCTATTTATCTACTCACATTTTCATGCTTTCGAACAGTTAGGTTTGCAGGAGCTAGGGCAAGTAACAGGAGCCTGGGTCTCAAAGCCGGGCTGCTCAGCTTTCCAGCTGACAAGCTCAGCATCTTCATCCACTGAGCCATCGCGCTCCCAAGTTAGGAATAAGGTTAAATAATGTTTTAAAAAATAAGCACATCCCTTGACACTCTGTCAAGTTTCTCATGCAAAAAAAAAATGCAGAAAATGCTGTTGACCCCACCCCCAATTATATCACGATCCTACCACTGTAGCCTTTACTCTTGCCCCAAAATGTTTTATGATACACCCAACATCAACAAACTCGTTCTTTATTTAGACCACATAATTGTTGCCAAAACTTCCACTTTATTCCCCCTACTTCCTAATGCCATGAAGCTTTCAAGGTCAGTGTTTTGCTTTGGTTCTGCATTTCTTACTACAGTGCCAAGATTTTATAGATTAAATGAGAATAGATTCCTTTGCTTTTGACTTGTTCTTACTACGTATTACCCAGTTCTTCACTAGTTCCTGAACCTCCTTTTACTCCTAGGATTGTTCTACAAAAAGGATGCACGTTTTGTGATTCAATGACTATCCATGGCTTAAGTGTCATGTAAAAATAGTGGATGGGGCAAAAAATGAGAATTATTTCAATTATAGTTTGCTTAATTTTATTGCAGGCCACAAAGAGATTGCTGTGATCTCTGATATAACAATTTAAATGAGGAAATCACAGTTGATACAGTAACTATGCAATATTTAATGTAATAATTTTCCTTTTCTGGCATATTAAATACTTACATTTTGGAGGCTTCTGTGGAAACACCCCCCCCCCTCAAGTTTTTACAGGCTTTAGGAATCCTTTGACTCAGTGTTGTTCCTTTTTTCCCCAGGAAAAGTTTGTTTTGCACTTTATTTTTTTTTATTTGAGGGATATCTTCCCCAACAGCAGGAGCTCAGCAGTCTGACGTCTCCAAGTGGGTTACTGTGATTAAGGGATGCTTGGAACCTGGGTCTCTTCAGTCCTAGTGCAACAACACTTGAACTTTTTAATCACACACATTTGCATTTTAGCTACAGTCCAACATTATATTAAATACAGTATGTTTATGTCCATTTAAGCAAATTATTTTTAATAGCTGCAGCCTATCCAATATCTTGAAGGTGTGTGGTTGGTTTTGTAATGTAATTCTGATTATGTTGTAAATATATCCCAGATATATATTCAGAACTCTCTTTGTGTGACTGTGCTCGCACTTATATTCTTGCCAGGTTTAAAAGACAATTTCATCTAACCGTGCTATACATCATTAAGCTTGAGGGGGGGAAAAAGTTTGCCCATTACTGCTGTTTTAACATCTTACCCCATCTTGTCTCATTAGCAGGAACTGATTGAGCATGAAGGTGTTCCCTGGCTGTCACTAGATAAAGTAGGTGTTCTTGGCTTTCATCTGTTCTGAGTTCTCCTTGTCTCATTATCTTTGCAAGGTCAGTTTCTTTGACACAGGGATTGCTTGCTTAGCACTCCATTCTGGCAATTATTTGCCTGGCAAGTTAAGTGGATTCTAGGTCTATCTCAGCTGTGAAAACATCTATATGTATAGGCCAAAATACATTTGACTAGCATTCTAGTCCTGACTAAACGGTGGAGTTCTGTATTGCTTGACATGCATTTGCTATTTTGAACATTGCAAATGATAGATTGGTGATTATCCCTGTTATTTGTGAGAAAATAGCTATCATTTCTGCTAATAATATATAAAATTCTTTCCCGGGGTGAAATACTCCTGGTTCAGAGAACTAGTAGCAAAAATCCCTGCCCACCCCCCATGCCCAGCTGAGCTGCGCAATCATCAGAGACTTTAAAAAAAAAAATTAAAGCATTTTTTTCTATAACCTCTTCAGCCGAAAAAATGGTTTTAAAACTAAAAAAAAGCCTCCAATGATCGCGTGGCTCAGCTTGGATCGTCAGAGGCTTTTAAAAGCATTTTTTTCTACAACCTCTTCAGAGGCTTTTAAAAGCATTTTTTTCTACAACCTCTTCAGAGGCTTTTAAAAGCATTTTTTCTACAACTTCTTCAGAGGTTGTAGAAAAAATGCTTTTAAAAGCCTCTGACGATCCAAGCTGAGTTGCCTGATCGGCAGAGGCTTTTTTTCTTTTAAATGCCTCTGACAATCCAAGCTGAGTTACCTGATTGGCAGAGACTTTTAAAAGAAAAAAAGCCTCTGCCAATCAGGCAACTCAGCTGGGATCGTTAGAGCCTTTTGAAAGTATTTTTTTACAACCTCTTCACCGAAGAGATTATAGAAAAAATGGTTTTAAATGTAAAAAAAAAAATGGCCACGCCCACCCAGTCACATTACCCCACCACCACCAAGCCACACCCACAGAGCCGATAGTAACAAATTTTAGATTTCACCACTAATTCCTTCCCCTAACTGTTGGGGGAAATGTTTAGTTTTCAGCCCTGTAAATTAATACTTACAGTTTGTATTAGGCATATGCATCAGATTTCCATTCTGCCATGGCATAACGAATGGGTCAGAATCTATTGCTTCCTAACTCTCCTCCTGCAAAGGTTTCTCCTGCAAATGTATTGTGCAGTGGATTGCAATTCAGCAGCTATAGAAGGAGAAATAGTTCTTATTAATGTATGATGACATGATAAAAAAAGGAGAGAGAAAAGTATTGGTTAAGTCATGAGTCATTGAGGCCTGCCTTCAAATCAGTTTTATTCTTTGATGAAATCATATCTCGTGGATGAAAAGATTCAGGTATATAGGAAGAGAAAGCCACGGTTTTACTACTTTACTATACCATAATATGTTCTGCTCAGCCCTCTTCTCTAAGGTTGGATTTTTATGGCCTTTTTAGTATGAATTAATCAGATGCTGTATCTAGCAATAGATAGATTAATCTCACAGTAAATATACTTTTACTGCATATTCATAAATTGGCTCTCATGCTTTAAGAACCATAGAACCCAGCTGTAGTAATCTGGATTTGTCCACTCTAAAATTGCAAACAGGTTAGATTAAACTTTCTGCAAAAATAACAGAGTACGGTATAAAATATCAAATCCTGTCTGATTTAGTGCACTTCCAAGTGCTTCTGATTTGTCTAGTTGTATCCAGGAGGAAAGAGGATTCTGTGAAGTAAACAGTATGTAGCCCTTAAGGTCAAACAAGTACAAAGTCTCTGGAATAAATGATTAATAGAGATATACAGCATGTCAGAGTTGGTTCTTGAGATTTGCTAAAATACAGATAAATTGGAATCCGACAAAAACAAATTGTGTTTAATAACCCTTAGAAACATGATCTCAGAGGCATTTTGCAGACCGCCAGTTTCCCCTTGTCCAACTACTTTCATCTTAATTTATAGGAGACGAAGACTAGTAAAACTAATGTTAGAGCTTTAAATAATAAGATCACTTAGAAAATCACTCCCTTTACCACCTATCAAATGCATCTTCTTCCTTTTCTTCCACCAAAACTTTCTGGTTATATTATTCAGCAGTCACAATTTATCATCAGCTTAGAACGTATTCTATTGAAAGGAGAATAGTGCCATCCCTACTTAGAAGGAAAGTGCAATGTAATCTAAAAAGATATTGGATAAGATTGATAAAAAGTAAGTCCAAGAAATGGCCTCTGAAACATGGCCTGGAAATTGCATTCAAGTTTATATCTCTGTTTCCTCATCCACCTTTGAAATAAACCTACAGACTCAAAATAAAAATCAGATTAGGACAGCCAACAAGATATTATTAAATTAAGGATGCAAAAAGGACAACCCCCAAAATACATGTAGCCACTAACTTTCTTTTGCAACTCCAAAGCTTCTTAGAATGGGGGGGGGGGAATTTACCCTGAGTTGATTATTTATTTATTTAAATTTATTGGCTGCCCAACTCCAGTGGAAAATTTAGGAATGAAATCAGGGGTGAAATGTAAAATTCGTTACTACCGATTCTGTGGGCATGGCTTGGTGGTGGTGGGGGTAATGTGACTGGGTGGGCGTGGCCAATTTTTTTTTTATTTTTTTATTTTTTTTTACTTTTCAAAGCATTTTTTCTAATGCTTTGAAAAGCCTCTGCCGATCAGGCAACTCAGCTGGGATCGTCAGAGACTTTTCAAAGCATTTTTTTACCACCTCTTCAGCCAAGAGGTTGCAGAAAAAAATGCTTTGAAAAGCCTCTGATGATCCCAGCTGAGCTGCGTGAACATCAGAGGCTTTTTTTTAACTTTTAAAAGCATTTTTTTGTCAGAAGAGGTGATAGAAAAAATGTTTTTAAAAGAAAAAAAAAGCCTCTGATGATCGTGCGGCTCAGCTGGGCATGGGGGGGGGCAGGGATTTTTGCTACTGGTTCTCCGAACCACCCGCCACCATCCCTACTGGTTCGGGCAATCCAGTCCAAACTGGGAGCACTTCACCCCTGAATAAAATGGGTATCTTAGACATTAATAATGTTTTATAGAGGTTTTGATTCATGAACTTTAAAGGTTCATCTTTAAATGTTAATTTAACCTATATGGATAGTCTAAACCAGTGCTCCCCAACCCTTTGGACATTAGGGACCAGTTCTGTGGGCAGATGTTTTTCTGCAGATTGGAGGGGATGTGGTTTCACATGCTGCCTCATTCCATGCATGGGGCTTTGCTTGTTGGCATGGCCCTGTTTCTGGCATGTTTCAGATCAGTGCTGGTTTACGAACTGGAGGTTGAGGACCCCTGTTCTAAACATTTGCATAACAAAATGTATCAGAAGTTTTCAGATGATGGGAATCAATGTGTGCTTCTACTAAAAGCCACAGGTGCCTCTCCCACCCCACCCCACATCCCCAAAAAGCAGCTATGGCATTATGCAGAATTAAAGGGAGGGAGGGAGGGGGAGGGAAGGAAGGAAGGAAGGAAGGAAGGAAGGAAGGAAGGAAGGAAGGAAGGAAGGAAGGATGGATTAGTGTATTTGTGCAAGTGGAAAATGGAATTATTGTAATGTCCTGAGTTCTGCGAGATTATTTTGCTTCTGATGAGGAAAGAGGAAAGTTTATAAGACAATGCTTCTTCTAAAGGTAAATTCAAATCTAAACCATTAAAAAAGTAAAATGGCAATTAAGCATCCAGCATTTGTTTTATTTTCTTTAATACAGATAGAATTTACTAATTGAAAGTAAAACAATACATATAAAAGCAGTAATTCACAGCTTTAGATATCAGCTCCAAATTAAAATAAGCACCATTTGCAGTCAGCAATCTTCATATGCCACATGTATGTATGTACAGCTGGTACAAAATTAAATCTGATCACTGTTTGCGTGGTATGCATGCTGCATATAAAGTAGTTTGTCATTGCCCAAAACAAGATTAAATCCTTAGAAAACTATGGATACAGAAATACAACCTAAAAAAAAATAGAAAGATTAATGGTGTGCAATGAGGAAGAAAATAAAAATGACAGAACAGATATGACCAACATCTCATTAGATGTTGGATTTTGTATATTTGAAATAAATTTTATCTAGTATGCCTTGTTTCTGATAACCTGTCACTGAGTTATACATAACAATGGTTTTAAAGTTCTTGATTACTATTTGATAGACACAATTTTTACATCTGTTTGTGCAAAATTAACTGTTGACTCCCACAGATTTTGTACTCTTTACAAATGGTGCCTTCTGCTTAATCCTGCAATAAGTCTTTTATATAAAGCAAACAGCAGAGGAAGACTTTATGAGCCTTCTGGAAGTTGAGTCATGACAACTGGACCTCTTTTTTTTGTTGGTTCAGAACGTTTTGTTACTTATCCACGTAGCTTCTTCAATCTGAGCAAGTTGCATAGGGGGCCCCCATATAAATTATCCAGAGAAGTTTCATTTCTCACCTAATCTGGATAGGTTCATTAGATGAGTAGGCAGAGAGTTGTTGGGAAGTAAATTTTTCAACACTTAAGTCCTTTACCCTTGGTGGATCCTTAAATATGGCCTCTCTGGTGAACATGTGAAGCGGTCTGAATCTTCTTGGGGACTGATGAAAGAGCAACATAAAAAATGATGGACAGATTGTGCCTGAGGCTTCCATCTTTTATGAGGGAAGGATTTTCCACTTTGGAATAAGATATTAGGTTGGCCCTGACTCTGTTGGCCTTTTCTAATGTGTGAAGAGACCTGTCTCCCCACTTGTATGCATGATTGTTGGGGTCTTCTTGCTGCTGTGTATTTTAATTTTTGTGTTTGTATCTTTTTTTATTTGCCACCCAGAATCATTTGTGGAGATAAGTAGCTATATAAATTGATTAAATAAAAAATGTTCTGATTAATCCATACTAGCACCCAGGGCTACATAAGAACATTGTCTCTTTTATTGGAAACAACTCTCTGATTCGGGGTCCAAGTTTCCATTGTTCTCTGCACTAAGGCCTTTGATTCTGATGGAAGTCTCTGGTCCCCAAAACCTGGCCTGACCCATAACAGGCAATGCTTGTACCTCTGGTTTCTCCTGCTAATGCCTCATATATCAAGATGTGTCCTAGGACTTTTTGGCTAATTATTCCCAGTTACTCTCAGAAAATTTATACTGTAATACAACAACAAAGTCAACTTCTTTTTGCCTGCCTGCCTGCCTGCCTTCCTTCCTTCCTTCCTTCCTTCCTTCCTTCCTTCCTTCCTTCCTTCCTTCCTTCCTTATCTGGCAAAAGACATGGTGTTCCAGAGTAATAATAAGCTAATGCCGGCCAAAATGTCTGAGAAAGGAGACCTTTCTATTGCACAGGAGCTGTGGTGGCACTGTGATTACAATGCAGTATTGCAGACTGACTCTACTCACTGCCAGGAGTTCAATTTTGACTGGCTCAAAGTTGACTCAGACTTCCACCCTTCTAAGGCCAGTAAAATGAGTACTCAGCTTATTGGGGGCAATGTGCTGACTCTGTAAACCACTTAGAGAGTGCTGTAAAGCACTGTGAAGTGGTATCTAAGTTTAAGTGCTATTGCTATTGCATTCTCTGAGTAGTTGAATTTTTCTTTCAGATTTCTCCTGTTGGTATTTTTGAGTTTCCAGACAAGATAACTGGCATTGTTTTCTGGTAGCCATTTTCCTTCCTGGTTATCTACTCTTTCTCATATGAAAAAGACAAATAGGATAATAGGATTTAACCAAAAGATAAGACATCCAGGAAGTTTCAGACCATTGAAAAGATAATTGTATAATTACCTATCGCTGTAGCCATCTTATAACAAATAAGGCAAGAATACCATATTTAAAGTATACGAATTTCTAAAAATGTTTTCTTTCGAAACAATTTTCAGAAGCACAAGACCTGGTAAGAAAGAAATGTTGGGGAAATTCTCTTCATGGCATTATGGCAAACTATTAATTCCACAAAAAGTAATGGCTGAAGAATAGAATAGGAAGTACAAGGTTGCCCTATGGTTTTAATTGCTAGCTGAGTCTAAATGGTACTAGCTGCATTCTCTCATCACCAAAGCTAATCAAGTCAACACTTATAAAATCTTACATTACCATTCAATTAACAATTCCTGCCTTTCCATGATACTACTTGAAGTTCTGTATAAAATTTGTTATGAAAAGTCATACTGTTCACTATGTCTTCCTAGTACAATGAGGGCAAGACTTGCTCTGTCATCAACAGTACTGTCTAAGACAGGAGTCTCCAACCTTGGCAACTTTAAGACTTATGGACTTTAACTCCCAGAATTCCTCAGCCAGAAAAGCTGTCAAGTCAGGCTAGGTCCCACTGGAGAAATGAGCATCATAGCAGAATATAGTTTGGAGGCCATCATTTGGGGAAGGTCAAAGCAATTGAAGCCTTGATGCAAAAACTGCAGGGCTGAATAATGAGCACGCATCCAGGTTTTGTTTTTGTTTCATTTTTTGAAGATGTGGTGAAGTTGATGGAAAGTTTATTTTCAGCTAATTTTAGTGTTTACCTTATAGCTGTGATGGTGAACCTATAGCACCTGTGTCACAGGTGGCACATGTAGCCATATTGGTGGGCATGTGAGCTCAGCTCTGGCACACATGTGCGCACTGGCCAGCTAATTTTCGGGCCTTCTGGGCCCACCAGAAGTAGGGAAACAGGCAGTTTCCTGCCTCTGGAGGACCTCGTGGTGGTGGTGGTGGCGAAGGCCCGTTTTTCTCTCTCCCAGCCTCCAGAGCCTTTCTAGGACTCTGGGGATAGTGAAAATGGCCTTCCCCACACACACCCCCAGAGGCCCTCCAGAGGCCAGAAATGGCCTGTTTGCCAACTTGCGGTGGGACCAGAAGTTCCCAGCCTCGAGAGCCTTTCTAGGAGTCTGAGGAGGGCAAAAATCGCCTTCCCCACCCCCTCGGAGGCCCTCCAGAGGCCAGAAACAGCCCATTTGCCAACTTCCGGTCTCCGGGTGGATGGGGAAGGCTGTTTTTGCCCTCCCCAGACTCCTAGAAAGGCTCTGGAGGTTGGGGAGAGAGAAAAACCGGCCTACCCTGACATTGTGGGGCAGGAGCAGGGGGAACAGGGGAGGTATTTGTGCACACATGTGCGGGGCAGGGCGCCTAGAATTATGGGTGTGGGCATGTGCATGCGCAACTCCTCCCTGCTCCTGGCACGCGATGGCAAAAAGGTGAGCCATCACCTCCCTCTAGCGTTTGCATAAAGGTAGTTTTCAACTTACAACCATAATTGAGCTTGGAAGTCATGCTGGTTGTTAAGCAGGTCACCAGGTGACTGCACCAAATCTTACAACCGCACCAAATCTTACAACCACTCAAGTGGTTGTTGAGTGAGTGTGGTGATTGTAAATTGAACGCCACATTGATTAAGCAAATCCATTGTCTGCAATGGACCTTTTTTCCCCCAGAAACTGGAAGTAAATACTAGTTTCCAGCAAAAAAACATTGTAAATCATAGCCATGTCACCTCAGGAAACAACTGTAAAACTAGATTGGTTGCTCAGCACCCAAAATACAATCATGTGGCTGTTGGAACTTCAAGTCATAAGTACCTCTGAGATAGTGTGTTGTAACTTCGAACGGTCACTATGCAGCCAGTCATAAATCAAGGACTATCTTTAATTTCCCACTTTACAAACAATGGGGAATCATGCTGCTTCAACCTTTGTACATTTGAAATTCAGCATCTGCCTTGGCATGATGGGCTGCATTTATTCTGTTACTGTTAACATGAAATGTTATGCATTTAAACAACAGCCTTTTCCATGGAAGGAAAGTGTTGGAGAAAAAGTTTGCTTTGAAATTGAAAGATAAACAGAATGATAAATCGGCATGAGAAATCTGAACAATTTCTATGTAAGATGTCATTTTCAGAATTTATTTCAGAAGGGTGTCCAAGCAGACGGGCTTCCAGATGGATATAATGACCTCTCCATTTTTTCTGCCTTTAATTTCTAAGATCTGAGTACACCTTATGGTCTGCTGTGTAAATAAGAATTAAGTATCCGTGCATGAAAAATGTCCCTTTATTTTCAGAGAGTTTTTCACTTTGCCACCGCTTGTTTTCAGATATTCGTGGACTGTCTTAAATATCTTATTTTTTTCCAAACAATTTTATGTATGCAGAGAAATGAATTTGAAAAAAACAGACATATTCAGATGCATACACAATATAGCAGGAGATATGTTGTCTAATCATGGTAATTGTACACTGAAATATTTATTTCATTGACATTAACGGAAACATTCCTATGATCATAGTCATTCTCATGTTTATACGGTTTTTACTTTTCTCTGCTCTGTGAAATTGTGCAAGAGTTTGTGCCTCTAATGCCCAGAGGTTTTTACTACAGATATTGTATTGTACTACAGATACAGATATTGTATTACCAGTTGTTCCTGGTAATATGATGGGATCCATGATAAAAATCCATTCTTGTAGGGGACCACTGAACTCCAATACATTTCTCTGTGTGTATGAATATGCATGCACTACGTCTCTAACTCATCAGTACAGGTAGTCCTCAACTTAACAAAAGTTCATTTAGTGACTGAAGTTAAAATAGCACTGAAAAAAGTGACTTATGACCATTTTCACACTTATGGCTGTTCCAGCATCCCAATTGGCACGTGATCAAACTCCAGACACTTGGCAATTGACTCATATTTATGACAGTTGCAGTATCCCGAGGTCATGTGATCCTTTTTGCCACCTTCTGACAAGCAAAGTCAATGGGAAAGCCAGGCTCACTTAACAACCGTGTTACTAATTTAACAACTATAGTGATTAACTTAAGAACTATGGCAAGAAAGGTCATAAAATTCACTTAACAAATGTCTCATTTGGCAAAATAAATTTTGGACTCCACTGAGGACATAGAAATACCTGGACATATCTTAATTATGTTTATCTTATTTAACAAAAAAATAGTCTATTCCTTGCAACAGTATGTATGCTGTTAGATGAATGTCATTAAATAAAGCTGCCCCCATCACAAATCTGTCCTGCTTTTTCTCCAACTGTCTTTTTTATTGTAAAAATGGTAGTCTACAGCAGGTTGGATACGCAGACATGCATGGGCGTACACATACACGGACATGTGTGAATGCATGCATGCATGGATATGCATGAATGCACACATGCGGGGACATGCATGTTGCATGCACAGACATGCACGTTGCATGTGTTGACATGCATGTTGCATGAATGGATTGTGTTGCATGCATGGACATGCATGTTGCATACACGGACGTGCATGGGTGCATGCATGCGCAGACATGCACACATGCGCAGCAGAGACCCGAAGACCAGCTGGCTGATGAAAGGCGGGGAATCCCAACACCAGCAGTGCAGCAAGAAGTAAGATCTTTTTCTTTTGTGAGCTTCATTTGCAGGGAAACAGAAGCTCACGAAAGAAATGCCACGGAGATCTGACCTGGTGTGATGGCGTGTGTGCTAGCAGAAAGGACTCTGTGTGTCACCTCTGGCACATGTGCCATAGGTTTGCCATCACAGCCATAGGGTTTCCTGCCTGGGAAGGGGTTGGACTAGAAGACCTCC
The DNA here is from genome assembly GCA_022577455.1 of Arizona elegans. Classification (NCBI taxonomy): domain Eukaryota; kingdom Metazoa; phylum Chordata; class Lepidosauria; order Squamata; family Colubridae; genus Arizona; species Arizona elegans. The sequence goes on along the minus strand of JAKOOJ010000002.1, from coordinate 28,087,829 downwards.
AAGGTTCCTTCCAAATCTGTTATTCTGTTATTCTGTTACTCTGAAGATGCCAACCACTGCATCAGGACACAGACACACAGAAAAAAGTAGTTTACAACCCTCCAGCCCAGAAGTTCATCACAATTTCTTTTTTTTTCTTATTTGTTATGTTCTCTGAAGATATACTTTGTCTGTATGTCTTTCGATTTGATTGCCCCTGACTGAACCCATGATTGAAGCATGGGAAGCTGGAGAGATTACAGACAAACTGCAGAAGCAATCATCAGATATAAAGTAGAACATCTATATAACACTTCACACACATCTTTGCCCACATACAAGACATAAACAGTTCGCCAATACTCTCTTATTCTAACCAAAACCATTTTAAAATGGATTTCTTTTTTTGTGAAATTGAATGAGGGTGACTTGGAAGTGCAGAAAAAAACAAGGAAAACACTATTGATGTCAACCAAATATGATATGATATATGTTAGGATGGAAATTTCTAACTTGGACTATGCTGGCTAGACATTATGGGAGTCAAGGAAGCATACCTGGAAAGTATGTAGTTGGGGAAGTTTGTTGTAAAACTAAGACTCCCACCCCCCACCCCGATTCTCACTTGCGTATGTCCTTCAGAGAAAAATATTCTGTTGCTTTCCAAGTATGTGCTATAAACTGCAAAATTTAATTTTGGAAAAAGGAAGGAGACAGTGTTCACCATAGTTCATTGCCATAAGTGGAAGCACCTACATTTAAATCAAAAGTTACTTGATTCAGACAAAGTTTAAGATTTTCAATAAATTATTTTTACAATGTCAATAAAAGTTACATAGGACCCAGAGCCTAACTAGATAGAAACATTTTACATTTCCTAAATTGCTGATAACATTTCTTGAAATGTAAAGCTGACAATCAGATGTCTGGCAATATATATATATATATATATATATATATATATATATATATATATATATATATATATATATATATATTTGTTTATGTAAGTTATATTATATTATACTAAAATATTCTAATACATGTTTAGTAAAATAATCAGAGATTCTATACATTTATTTGCATTATTTAATAAGTTACCAGGAGGTGACATGAGAAAAAAAATATAACTAATTTTATTTCCTAAAAATAGTAACATTTCCAAGAAAATTCTATTTATGTTTTGAAGATACTGAACAGTGTTTCTGAGACAACTCTTGTTTCTTTTATCACATTTTAAATTGAATGCTATCGGCAAATTATTACTCATGTAAAATGATTTTATAGAGTTTATAATAATTCTAACTTGAAAACCTAAGAATCTCTCTGCTATTTCATGGAAGCATGGATGTCACTTGAGATTATTGTATACTTTATTCCCAAAGTCAAAGGTAGGTTCTGATCCCCAGGTAAATAAAAAGCACTATACACAAGTACACATGCACACACATATGGGTTTGGAGAGGATTGGAGGAGTTCAAAAGCCATAATTTCTAAAGAAAACCTCAAAAGATAATATATCTCAATAAATAGCTTGTTCACCAGTCACAGAATGCTGATTGCCTAGTTTTGGGACATTATAACATTTTATTGCTGGTGCATCTTCAGTAGGACTTTTTAAAATGTCATTATTTCTAAATGTATATGTTTACAAGATTACAGTGTACCATGATACTATTCCTGATTACACAGTTCATTCTCATTCGGATATGTCCCTGGGCTGATTGCTGGGACTAAATATGTCAACAATAACTCTCTGACCCTCTCTCTTTTACTTGAGAGTCATTTATGACATTTGCATCTTCTGGACCCATGGAAATGAATCTCTATTAGCACTACAAGGTAAACGTCCACCTAGAACAAACCATCAAATCTATCATCTACTGTTTTGACCCATTTGACAGAGATGTCAACTGATGGAATTAAACCATTCAGGAAACTGAACTACCAATTTAACAAGATCAATAGACTAATTAGTATAATTACATTAGTTCCCAGGCAGGAACTATTAAAAGAACAAACCACTGGAACAAAATAACATAACACCAATAGTCACATAAAGTTTACACAACTCTAAGTTATTATTAATAATCTACACAGATACTGGGCAAGGACATCGTATTTTTTCAGGCTTAGGGTATTGGATCCATATTTGCATACAAGCAGCCACGCAACATGAAATAGACTCTCATAAGAAACAAGAAATAACAGGACAATGAGGCCAACATAGGAAACAAGCCCCCATAACAAACCCAGATGTGTACTTTGCCCCAACGTGTATATTAGCAGCACCATCCCAACAAACCCAAGATATCTTTTCATGGTCTTCCACCAAAGTGATATATGCCATCATTTGCTGGCAATTTTTTTAAAAAAAGAAATATTAAATTTGCTTATTGCCCATCTTGCTGCAAGGCAACTCTGGACAGCTTATGACATCATTACCTATAAATATATATACCAAAATATTGCCAATAGTAACAAGTGCCTTAGGTGCAATCCCAAAAGTTGACCTGTACCTGCATAACTGACCTATTTTCCTCTTCCTTTATCCTGCCCACTTCTCCCCAACTTAAATCCTATCTCAGTCTAGACACTCTATGCATACAGAATGAAGTGAACTGCAGCTGACAAACACTTGTGCCTTTTAATAAAATAACAGAGTTGGAAGGGACCTTGGAGGTCTTCTAGTCCAACGTCCTGCTCGAGCAGGAAATCCTATATCATTTCAGACAAGTGGATGTCCAATGTCTTCTTAAAAGTGTTCAGTGATGGAGTAGTCACAACTTCTGAAGACAAGCCATTCCACTGGTTGATTGTTCTGACTGTCAGGAAAATTCTTCTTAGTTCTAGGTTGCTTCTCTCTTTGTTCAGTTTCCATCCATTGTTTCTTGTCTTGTCTCCTGGTGCTTTGAAAAATAGGTTGATCCCTATGTGATACAATTCGATAGAATAAAACAGAATTTGTTAATTGGAAAAGGTGCTATGTAGATGCCTTCTGATTTCTTTTTCATTCCTAACTAGAATACCTTCCAGAGATATGATCTTCAACTTCCAGAATTCTCAAGTTTCATAGCCATAGCTGAGAATGTTGGGTATTGACATCTGTTGCAGAAGGCTCTTTTTAGGAGAATCAGGATGTGCAGCCTTGATGGATCTACTATTGTGGTGAGGTGCCATCCAACGTCCTTGAAACTGCAGAAAACCATATTCAACTGGCATGAGAGTTGGTGTTCCTACTGCCAGTCTCTAACCAAGCCTCTGTTCTTCCGTTGATAACTGCCAGCCAGTTGACTTCCCTCCAAAGTAATGGGTGGCAAAACCTAATAGGTTGTAGGCAACTTTTAGTTATCCTTGGTCACCACTGAAATAAATGGCATTTGTATGACTCAGGACAACTTAACTTTTGTTAATTGCTTCTGTATACATTAAAAAAAAAAACTCAGAAATAAAAATAAACAAAAGAAACAAGAACATATTGTAAAATGTATTTTTAAAAAGCTCAGGGTTTTTTTTTATCACAGTATTAATCTTTCACCATAAGGAATTAATACTGGTCGGTCTTTCTACTACAATAATAAATAGCCAATTCATGAGTAAAATAAGAGTGCATCATTAATCCAAAATTACAAACGTAGACTGATGCTATTTTCTATTATAAACATTTAAATTTAAAAATAAAATAAACATAAAATAAAAGGTATTATTTTTAATTCCTCATTTTAAAAAAGTGTACATTTGGAAATACTGGAAAAATATTTCAATATTTTTTTTTTTATTGAAAAAGTTTTCAAATACAAGTTTTTCCCCCTTTCCCCCCCCTCTTCCCTAACCCACCCTTTCCACCCAACCCGCCCTGTGACTTCTTCACAACAATAGGCTATTTCATAACTAGTTACATACATAATATCTTTCCTTTCCCTTAATCCCTTCTCGAGGTACTGACCCTTAACATGTTAAGCTTATTGAGTATTATTACAATTTAACCTTTAATCTTTTATATATATTAATATAACATTTTAAATCGACCTTGAAAAATATTTCAATATTGATAGCAATTCAAGTGTTTCAGATGCTGCCTTCACAAACCAAATTGTGAAGACACATGATATCATACTTGCATATTGTGCTTTCTTACAATGATAAACAACTGATATGATTTAAGACTGTCTCAACAATGTCTCATTCATAGGCTGTAGATGAGATGTAGGCAAGATTGTGGGGAAATGGCAGAAAAAAAAGTTACCAGACTATGTTTGGGCACAGTTTGGTGGAAGTGGGAAAAGTCTCTATGAGTTAAGAAATACAACATTCTTCATAGTCAGAATAATGTGTTTTAAAATGTGAAACAAAATGAAACTTGGTAAAAAAAAATTTTTTTTAAAAAAAGATCAATAAATGAACTTCATTAGAAACGTCTTAGAATATACTGCCTCGTTTAAATGAAACTATTCTCTCATTTTTCCAGGAGATGGAGCTGTGGATTTTAAATTGTAGGCTGGAATTTATAAGAAGAGACTCTAGTCTCCCAAGTTTCTTTCTCACAGACATTGTAAAAAGAAAAATGCTACTGCATAATTTTAATGTGAGCTGAAAGGTGTCCGTTTCTGCACTTAACAGTAGGGATGGTAGACTAAAAATAAGAGGATAATCTCTAAATATTGTAAAACAAAAATTAAACAGCATGTTATTTCCATTGTGTATTATCTTCAGGAAGTTTGTGAGTCTGTGTGCCAATGAACTTGTGTGTTCACTTGGAGAGGGAGGGAGGGAGGCAGGGAGGGGGAGAGCATAGTTCAGTGTCTTCTTATAGAAATGCACATCATTCACTCAATATCTTCCTTTATGTTTACCAACACATGGCTAATGTATACCTTTCTCTGTATATATTACAGAGAAGATGAAGATAAATAAGAAGATGAAAAGCTATAGGAGAGAGACCAAAAAAAAGGGGGGAGGGGACATTTTTTGACCCATCCCATTTATAAGCCCTTGTCAAATGTAGCCATCTGGGGGCTTCACCTATTGTGAATTTCTACTTGAACTAGTGTATTTTTGTGTATGAGTGATCTGCAGAATGCCCTTAAACTTGATTCTTTTATTCGTCGTTGCTTTAAAGGAGGGGCAGAAGTAAAAGACATCTGATAATAGTGAGAAGATGAAAACATTTCGTCCTGTCTGTCGGTTCTTACTTTCCTGATCTTTGTCAGGTTGCCTCCATCGCTTTGTTCCGGTCATCCCGGGCACACAAAGGGAGCCATGAGACTTTTCATCGGATCTGGAAGCCAACCGGAGTCACACTGCTTCCGAAAGGGAGATCAATACAGTTAACTTTTCAGCGGATCTTGTTTCTGGATGACTTTATAGGCTCGCTTGTCTTTCTGGGTGTGGATTTGTGCTCGATAGGGTCTATCGATGCAGACAGGGAGTGAGTCATTTTTAACTTCTTTCTGCTGAAATGCTTTTACAAAAAAAATCGTGTCCAGAATTTTATTTTTCTATCTGCTTCAGAATTGCTCTCTCTCTTTCCCATGTTGATACCGTGATTTTGAAACTTGAATAAGGGGAGGTTGGTTTTATCACATAGATGTAATCCATTTAGAGAGGCAGATAAAAGGGGAATCCCTTAGCCACACAACTTTTAGGCTCTCCCTTTCCTATGGTGACTTTCCCTGTGGGTCCTTTTGCAACTTCTCCTCTGCGTCCCCAAGACGTCGATCAGCAAAGGCCATTGCTTTGTATTCTATTTGAAACGTACATCAAAATGACGGAAAGCAATCCGGACAATGCAAGGTGGGGGAAAGGGACACGGGGAGAAAAGTGCGCCTGAACATTTATTGGGCGCTTTCGGTCATTTTCTCACTGTCATACTCTGAATTCTCCGCGCTCTGCTGTGAAGATCCCCATTATTTGATCCACATTCTTGTATCCCCTTTCTGAGGATTTAGGGAAGAGTGCTGATAATGTCAATCACCTTCCTCGTCACTTTCGCCCCAAGTAGCATTTGGCTATGGACTCTACTGAAGACAGACAAAATTGATAGGGATGGGTCCCAAAGGGCCCAAAGTTGTTGGGGGTGGGTTCCTTGAAGGTTTCTCTTTCCTCCCTGCTGCTTCTCTCTCTCTTTTTGTGGAAGCAGGTAAAAGGACCGCTGTCTCTGGCCCCAATCCAATTCTAGACCTTATTGCATTTTAAGCTGCCCGGAAATCAATTACTCTCGTGTCAATGCACTTGTTTCTTTGGCTTCTATGAAAGGTGGATCCAGATCCTAAGCAATGTGAAAAATGAATTCTTCCCAAGAAAATGGATAGAAGAGCTCGGTATTAATCTCAGTTGACTTTGGGTCAGGTCAAAATGTGTCAGCTTTTGATTCCAAGGTACAGTAGTTAGTATAATCTGCAGGAAGAAGGAGATTAAGTTACATCTGATTGAAAACTGAAATTAAATCTCAGTGTTTTACTTAAAGCCCAGCTCAGTAAACAGATTTTATCAAACACTCTAACCTTAAGTGTACTTGGAAATAAGACTGGAGATCTGGCTAGTTTTAGAGATGTTAATTTTCTTCAGATATGCTTCTGCAAGTAAATGTGATTAAACTAGGAATGCCACATTTCATTTAAGATGTTGAAAAAGGAATCAAGATTATTAGGTCAGATAATCTCCAGATGAAATAAATTTCTCTTAGATTCGGTCTTTTCTCTTCTTTTTCTATTATTGATTTTTTTAGTTGTTGTGGATATGTCAAAGAAATTATGAATGTTTTCCAAATTATGTAGAGATTTTGGAATAGATCCTGTTACCCTGAAGTGCTTTAATCTTTATAAAATATCCTGCCCTATTGTACTATGATTACTCATACATTCATGGTAGATTGTATAGATGAGAAGGAGGAGTTCCAGACTATTGGTAATATGTGGTAGTGTTTTGGTTTTTTGTTATCATCAGATAAACTCAACTATCTAATATTATTGTGAAATTGTGAAGGGAGCATTGTGATCTTAGTCTGAACCTCTAGGCAGTTGAAACAATAATCTATTGAACTGTTATGAGGTGTTTCTAGACTATCACTTAACCTGCAGTAAATCTGGAGATCATGAGTTCTAGTCCCCCTTTAGGCATGAGGCCAAATGGATGACCTTGGGCCAGTCACTCTCTCTCAGGGAAGAAAATGGCAAGCCACTATCTGAAAATATTGCCAAGAAAACTGCAGAAAACTAGCCCAAGCACCAGAAGATTGGCTCAAAGATATCAAAATATATAATAATACCTCTTGATTTCAAAATTAAATTTCCTTCCTTCCTTCCCTCCCCCCTCCCCCCCTCTCTCTTGCTAAGAATTACTATAATTTAGGGTATGAACTTTTCACTGGAGTAACCTACAGGACTCTGATACACCTATTGACAAATGTTATGCATTGATATCTCATTGTTCTGTTGACTTGTGAGTAAAGGGAGAAACCTTATTCTTTGGCTGCTATGTTATCGTAGGGGACTGGGAACCCATATTGTGGGTGCAATGACTTACTGAAGTCCCTTTTCATAAGTAGAAGTAATTTTACCTTCATAAAGAAACAAACACACAATTCTGAATTAGCTGACATGGGACACATAAAGTTTCTAGAATAAACAAAGAAAAGAGACCTATTTTAAATACCAGTTGGGATTCCCGTCTTTCACTAATCAGATGCTCTTTTAGTGACACGCCATATTGGGGCCTGTTAATATTGATTTGGAGCCTAAATGCTGCCTGTAAATCTGTAAAGGTCAACTTTCCCCACCCATCCCACGCCCAGCGGCCTCCATTTAGCCATACCTAACGTCAGGGCAGACCAGAGCCTGTCTAGGGAGATACTTTGCAAGTCTTGACTTGAATTTCCTGCTTTTGTAACGCTACATAATTCTCCAGCCTCGTCTGCCGGCCAGAGTTGCAAATTGAAGTACCGCCCCGCAGTCTAGGAAAGTTCACCGGCAGTTTACATTTCTTCGACATAATGATCAAGTTGCTTGATTTGTTAGAGGCTTCCCTTGTTCGCCCTAAAGACTCAGTAGCTCGCAGTCGAGGTAATGAAAAAGTGGGCATTTGATTTCGGCAATGACGCGGGGCTCAGTTACATTAACCCAGGTAACGAGACGATGGGCAGATGTGTTTTCATTGCACCATAAGTGAAACGCAGTTTTAAAAGCCTGACAACTTCCCAGAAGCAATCAGCAAAAGTTTACGACTGCATAAACCACAAAGACCCTTCCTCGGGTATTTTTTATAAGCCCCGCATTTAAACCATCTATAAATTCTACCGACTTCCAAACTAAACTTCGTGGCGTATCGTGATGTTTCTGGGGATGGGTTCAACAGAGAAGTTTCGTGAAAACTTGAACGTTTGATGGGAGGCAGGACGAGCGGGTATTGCCAAACGGAGAGGCGGTTGTCGGGGTTGGGAAGGCAGAGTCGGGAGGGAAGGTTGGAAAGGCAGTGAGGGAGTGGAAGGTAGAAAGGTGGGAATTCCGTGTGTTTGAGGAGGAAGTCGGACCAATAGGGAGAAACCTGGGAGACACCTCTTCCCGCAAATCTCATTATTTAAGACATGCCTTCGCCTTCTCCATTTGGACAGATCCAAAGGGTGAACCAGCGTCAACCACTCAGTTCCTTTACTATTTCCTACAAGGAAATCTTCTACTGAAATTCATGAAACGGCCCCCTTTTCAGAGGTGGTTCCCCAGCAAAGTGCTCCTCTACCCCAAATCAAGTCGCAAAAACAAACCATGATCCTGCATGCGTGTTGGGATGGTATAGGGTGTAGGGAACAAAACCTCAGTTTTAGGATCGTAGTGAAAATGGAGTGGTTTTCTAAGAAACCCAATGGACGGAGACAGCCGAATAGGATTCGGGGCCAGTGCCTTAATGTGAGTGTGGTTTAGCGCTACAAGAGAAGCAGAAGGCTTTTTCTAAAGTTTATCTTGTTCCTCCTTATTCAGGATAAGGCTTCAGTAGCGACTCCCATGTTCACGGAGTCTGAACTAGAGGGAAAGCTCTGTCCTCAGTTGTTGCACGCGAGGAAGGTTTTATTGGTGCTTGGCTTCTTTTCCTCTTCCAGGTGAAAAATCCAGACAGAGTCGGCTGTCGGCTGTCGGCTGCTCCTGTTCTTTGCTAAAACAAGACACCCAACTGTTCTCATGCTGCCATTCAAAAGCGAGGTTCTGTGGCAAACCTCATTTGTGAATCTATTACAGAGATTAATAGATTATTTCTTCTTTTTCAACTAATTCTCAGTGGGGAAATTTAACCATATGGTAAGGAGAGAATTAGAATTTCATCACATTAGAGCAAAATGTAATGAAAAGAGTCCAACACCTGGGGCCAACTGAGAAAGACACAATTAAAGGGTTTTTTTTTTAATGAAACCAGAGAAACTGAACATCATAACCTTTGGTTATTCTATCACATAAGATCTGATGAAAGCATTAGAAATATTCTTCGATGATGTCCTAAAATGTGTGAGAAAAGAGCAAATCTTGCTACTGCCCTCCCTTAAAAGAGCATAAAATAAAAACAAAAGTGGTTTGTGTTCCATGGAGGGGATCAGATGGGTGCACACTAAATATAAGAGTTGGCTCCAAGACTTTATTGTTCCATACCAGCCACTCAGAGAGAGTGCAGCGTCACAGAAGATAATAAAGATATAAATCTTAAAATAAAGTAAACATTTCATTTCACACTCAGGGTTCCGCCCTTTAAAAATAATAGCTATGAAGAAAGTCACGCTAATAATACACCTGTAACTTCGAAGCTAGGTGACGGAATTGGTCCCACAACCCTTAAAGTCTGTGGATTGCAGGCTGAGAGGGTGTCTACTAAATTAGGAGTTAGAATAAATTTGGCTGGCCTCCAAGTTCTCGTTGGTTAGAAAGCGATTGGAAAGTTGTGGGCGGGAGGAGCTGGAGGGGATCCACTCCCCCATTAATTAATTAAAAAGCTTAACTATTAATTGTACGTCCGCTCCGTATGGAAGAGAGAGAGAGAAACTGCGATGACTCTGGGAAAGGGTGAAAATGTGGGGTGGGGGTGGAGGGAGAGAGTTTTGAGGAAAAGATGGAAACCTCTTGCCCAAAAGAGGGAGCGAGAGAAACGCGCTTGAAGTGAACCTCAGCGAGATAAATGGGTTGAGGCCAAGGTGAAGTCGGATGACAAGCAAAGCAGGTCTTCCTCCTTCGCAGAGAGCGGAGCGGGGCGTGAAGAAGGTTGGCGCGGCCGAACGTCAGTCTGGCGACGGCACAAAGTTCGCTGAAGTCCGCTGGCAGCCAGTCTTCGTGGGTGGGTGGGTGGGCGGAGGAGCGAAGTGTGCAGCAAGCCCTCTCCCTCCCCCTTTTTTTCTTCTTCTTCCTCCCTTCACCCCGTCATCGCCGCCCCGTAATTTGCTGAAGGAGGGGAAAAACATCCTCCTTCGCCCCAGCCCCGGCTTTTAAGTGTGCTCATTGAGGAGTGAAAGTCGCCACACCTGTCAGGCTGTAAAGGCAGTTGTTGGCTTCCTAATAGGACCCAACGCCTTGCAAACATATGCGTTAAGCTGTGCCCACAGATGGCAGGGTGAATAATGGAGCAGCCTTTTATAAAGCGTGAGCAGCCGCCTGTCTTCTCCTCCTCCTCCTCCTCCTCCTCCTCCAGACCGGTGTGAAATGCAAACTCTCCAGACTCAGGGCCAAGCCTTAGCGCCTGGGCTCGTTTGTTACCGTTTTAATCCTATTAATTAAAACGTTAACCTGATTGGGTAGCAAGCTCTGTCCCAACAGGCGAGGCTTCTTCATAATAACCTTCTCCGCGAGATAATGAGGTAAAAGACTTCCCCCGTCTGTGGTGGCGGCAGTTAGCAGCAGCAGCGGTGGCGGCAGCAACAGCAACAGCAACAGCGGGAGTACTAGCAGCCGCCGCTGCCGCCGCCTTCAGCGAGCGAGCGAGAAAAGCGAGCGCTCCGGCTCCCTTTCTTCTTTCCCTCTTTTCTCTCTCTCCCTTGATGGGTCCGGGAAATCTCCCCAAGGTGAATCCGAGCCAGAGAAAAGGTGCCGAGAGCCCTCTGGCAGTTCGCAATGCCTTAGCCCCGCGCGGACTGGTGGCGGGAGAGAAGCGCTGAGAGGAAGCGAGGCGGCGAGCGAGACAGACGCTCACTGAGGGGAAGAGAAAGAACGCGCGCCAAAGCGGCCTGCCTCCGAGACGCTGGAAGAGCGGGGAGAAGAAGGTGACAGGGGCAGAACGAGGAGCCGCGCTCTCGGGGAGAGGCGCTCGACCCAGGCAAGCCCCCGACCCGGGGCGTTAAAGGACCAGAGCGGGGGAGGGGGCGCGGGAAAGGGAGGAGTTGGAGGAGGGGAACCCGCCGGTCGGGACTATGGAGAGGGCGCTAAACCTCCCTTCAGACGAAGACTTATTCCACAAGAGCTTCAGCGCTTCGGCCAAGAGAATGGAGTCTGCCTTCCGTTCACCCCCGGGGCTCGACCTGGCCGCCCACCAACAACAGCAGCGCGACTCGCGGCAAGCGCCGTCCCCTCTCAGCTGCTACGAGCCGGCTGACTCCGAGGTGCTGCTGAGGGAAAGCGCGGCCGGGGCGCTGGTGGCCGGGGACCCGCTGGGCGGCTCGGTCTGCGTCAAGTATGGGCAGAGCACGACCAGTCGCAGCTCGGTAGCCGAGAGCAGCGGAGGCGAGCAAAGCCCGGACGACGACAGCGACGGGCGCTGCGAGTTACTCCTGCGGGGCCCCGGCGGAGGTAGCGGCTCCGGAGTCGTCGTCAGCTCTGGGGGCGCCCTACTCAAGGCGCCGGAGGGCGGCGCCTGCTCCAATAGCCACCACGGCGGCGGCGGCGGCGGCGGGGGCAAGAAGTCCAAGGAGCAGAAGGCGCTGCGGCTCAACATCAACGCCCGCGAGCGGAGGCGCATGCACGACCTGAACGACGCGCTGGACGAGCTGAGGGCCGTCATCCCTTACGCCCACAGCCCCTCGGTGCGGAAGCTCTCCAAGATCGCCACGCTTCTCCTGGCCAAGAACTATATCCTGATGCAGGCGCAGGCCCTCGATGAGATGCGCCGCCTTGTCGCTTATCTCAACCAGGGCCAGGCGATTTCGGCCGCCTCGCTGCCCTCTTCAGCGGCGGCCGCAGCGGCCGCGGCGGCCGCTTTGCACCCGGCTCTCGGGGCCTATGAGCAAGCGGCGGCGGGCTACCCTTTCAGTGCCGGCCTGCCTCCCGCCACCTCTTGCCCGGAAAAATGTGCCATTTTCAACAGCGTCTCGTCCAGTCTCTGCAAACAGTGCACGGAGAAGCCTTAAAAGAGAGACGAACTTCTGTCCGATCCCTTCGTCGTCCGTTAAAAGTACTTCCTTGGCCGGACTTTGCTGCAGCCGCCTTTAGGGGGGATGGTCATGGGGTTGATGTGGGGAGTTAAGTGCAACCGAGACCTCAGCGAAGTTTAACACACACGGTCGCGTTTTTTTTTTTCTCGAGAAGGTGTAGGGGAGGGGGGGAGGGTGAAATGTGATCCCGGAACTCCAGATTGGGAGAAAATCTGTATGCCACACCGTTTCTTTAAGGCTTCCAACTTTGGGGAACTTTTGCTATCGGCAACCAAGGTTTGGAAGTTGGCTCGGTTGGGCTTCAGCAAGGGAAACAGGTGGCAGAAAGCAAACTGGATTGTTAAACTCAGACAAATCAAGAAGGGCACTTAAAAGGGTTTTTTTTAAAAAATGTTATTTTATTTCATTGCTTCTGAGCCAGAGAACATGCAAACTTGAATTGTTTATTAGATATGTGCAAAAATTGCTCCGAAATTCCTTGTTTTTATTTGTTCTGAACTTTTGAGCCTGTGAAAATGAGCAAAGGTTTGGCAGAGAGTGTTTACTTAAGATGTAAAAACTGTTCACATGGCTGAAGTGTTGCAAGTTATTATTTTTGAAGATGTGCACCTTGTTTCTTTTCACTTTGCAATGCTATCTGTACCAGAACACATATTTATTTCAGTGATCTTTTCATGACAATATTCATCCTGTGTTAAAAGTTAAGTGTGCTTTTTACTTTTCAAATGCTTCTTAAAAATCTCATTAACTTAAACTTTGTGCCAAGTGTTTAAAACATTTGATTTGCCAAGGATGTTTGAACCAGAAATCTTGATGTATCCAAACTGCTGAGGTTTATGAAAGGTCATCTGGATTTTTAAGTTGCATCATCCCTGTATTTATAAATTGAGCTTTAATAAATTGCTTCAGTCCAAAAATGAGGGGAGAAGTGTTTTCTTAATTGCTGAATGAACTGGACTGTGGTGACTAAACAAACTTTTTGCAACATGCAAAAAATGGTTTAATTACTATCACCATAAGGCACCAGGCGATAGTTCTTGCCAAGGATATGCCAAAGAAAGCTTTTCCATGTGGCAGTGTTTGATTTTTCAGAATAAAACTAGATTTTTTAAAAATGCAGAAGTTATTTTAGGTGGAAGTAGACATTTCAGTGTTTATAAGAAGGGTTACATTTATTTTACCTTCAGAATAGAAATTGGAAAAGTAAAGGAGTGTTTACCTCAAAAAATATATCTAAATATTAATATTATAGATTTGTTTTCTCATACAGTTCAACCTATTGAAGCTGAAATGCATGAATTTTAAACTGATTAATTCAGTTAAATGAAACCCAATGTTACTCTTAATATATCAACATTTATTTGTAGGTGCTCCACTGATTCTAGTCCCCCCCCCCCACTTTGGTTAAGCATGCTTGGCATTGTAGGATGAAAAATAACTGTGTGTCAACCAAACAGACTGATCAGTAACTAGGGTTTTATTTAAGCAATTTTGTTTCCAACTGTAAAAGTAAAAGTAATTCCGATGAATTAAACTAGATGAAACGTTTAATTTAGATCTGGGCCTAAATCTAACTCTGTCTCTGTTTACATTTATAATATGATTTGTGGCTAGGACAAATAGTGGAATTTAAACTGTTGTTGGACAGCACTGGTTCATAGATACTGCTCTTAATAAGAATAGTCCCCGAAAACCTTTATCTTCTCTGCTTCAGCTCTAGAATCTTTGAGACTTGGTATTTCCAGCTACTTTCTATAACCCAAATTTGGTCTGTCAGCTTTGGGTAGGCAAAACGAATGCTGTGAAAGCTCCTTGGCAGGTCATGGACCTATAAAGGGTGATCTACATGAAAATAGGTCAAGTAAGAGGACGGCAGTGATGTATGGTCGGTTGTATGTATATATCTATGTCAGAAAAATAGTTTTTATTAAAATATTTTGAACAAATCTTCATCCCACTTTCATTTGTAAGAGGAGTGGAAAAAGGTCAAGCGCCCCTGCAATTCTTCGCCTGTTTGCTTTGTTCAGACAACCACAATAAAGACGAAGACTCGTTAAGAAGACCAGAGCGCCAAGCTACCTTTACTCCGCACCTTGTACTCCGAAGGCGAGGAAAGGCTGTGTGCAGATGAGCCTTCACCCTGGCTTCCTGGAAGAGAAAAGGTTGTGCTCTAACAAGGACCGCTGGAGGGAAACTTCCGTTTTGTCCATAGGATTGTGCTCCGGTTCCGTACGGAAAGTTCTGGACTCTCATGCTAAGGTGGACATACCTAGCAAAACTTTAGAAAGTACCGCAGGCGCGTGGCTTTCCGTGACCTATCGAATCCCAGGATCCGATCAGATCCATCTTTCTCCAGGGAAGCCTGCCAGCCCATTCGACTAGGAGGGTGAACGTTTCTCATGTGCCTACGCGCCTGCGGTCCCAAGATGTTTTGGGGGAGCGACTCGTCTGCCACCGCCAGTGTCTACCTCGACTGGGTCAGCATTCATAGCTCCCTTCAGCCTTCTTCCCGCGAATGCCCTTAAAGGCTCCAGGGGATGGAGGGAGAGGAAGGAACACCAGATAAAGATTTTCTTCTCCACTTCTCATTAAAAAAAAAAAAAGATTAATTAATCAGAACCTGTAACTTTTCAGGAATAATAACTGTACAGTGGAGTGAAGGTAGCCAGACAAGGGTGAGCAACTCACCCTTAGGCGTCAGGAGAAACCGTCTCTCAATATTTACCAGACAAAGCCTGGGTGCGTCTGATTATGATTATTAAAACAATTTCCATGACGATGTCTAATATTATGTTAATTTGAAAACAACTGTGTATGAAAACTGTCGACTATAATACCTAAATTCATTTAATGAAACACGTCGTTAAGGCAATTAGACCTCCTGGATGTGATTAAGGAACATAATTACGACACTGTTCTGCGCCGTAATTGGGTGTCTTTAATCAAGGGGTAAAGTGATCAGCAGAACAGCCATTAGTTTGTATTGTTCTGTTCCTGCTGTCCATCATCCTGATTAGGAATCCAACGCAGCCGAAAGCCTGCTTGTACCTTCCACCACCAGACATACCCACACATGACAGACGTAGGCAGATTTAAATCTTCTGGATTCCCCCATGTAGGAAAAGCCTGCCGTCAAAGACGAGCAGACCCCTCGATTCTAGCTGGTGGGGGGGGGGAGAATGGCGCGAAAGGCCAAAGAAAGGGCAAAACTGGGAAGAAGGGAATGGGCAGGAAACATTTAGCGAATAGCATCTTGTTCAAGCCAAAAGATTCCAGAAAAGCTGCTTTTGCAGTTTTCCCTTACAGCTCTTTTTGGTACAGCTATTCTCTTTCGGAAGTTGCTTCACTTCAGAACCAGGTTTTGGGTTAGAAACGGGTGGCTTTATCCGTTTTAAGAAGCAACTTTCTCCTCTCACAATACGCGGGAACAAAAGTAACTGTGGCTGTACCGGATCACGAGCTTTCCTTAGCTTACGGCTCCGCTGAGTTTAGATTGTGAGGACCAGAAGAGTCCCTTAAGACTTGAGCCTTTTCTTTTTTTCCGGGATGTTGTGAACAGAGCCGTAATTTTTGGGATAGACCACATTTGTATTGTCCCTTCATTTTCCTTTTTCTCGATCCTTTCGGTTCAGGTCCGTTTTTTGCAACAGCCGGAAGCAAAAGTTTAAGAACTACTGGAACAAGAGAAGCTGGTTTTTCATCAGCTCAGCGAGGGTTTCTCGCGCCTTTCTTCTCCTTTCTCCTTTCCGCTAAGTACTCAATGGACTTGTCTGCTAGTTGTTTTTGCGACGGCGGAGCTCAGGGTGGTGACAATTGTCAGCTGAGATAAGAAATATACCACCAACCTCTACTAGTCTGGTCGAAAGTTTCAGATGTGCTGGAGACTGGATTGTTCCTTTTCAACTTTCACTTCCTCTTGAAAATTAGGGGGGAGGGGTTAAAACCTGCCTGCTTGGGGGTGGGAGGGGAGGAAAACCGGGAAGAAGAAAGTTTCTGATCTCTTATCCCAAAGCCTGGTTCGAGGCTCTTTCCCTTTTAACTCTTCTTTAATTATTGGCGCTTTAACTCCCTATGTAGAATGTGAGACAGTGCTAGCGACTTGGGTGTTTTAAATCCACCGCTCCTATTACAAAGCCTAACGATCAAGGACCCACCCGCAATCCCTGAGCCGGGCTCCAGACGTGAGAGGAGCAGCTGATCTTGTTTCCCTCCCGCTCCTCGCCCGCCGCCGTGCGTGTCACCCCTTCTACCCCCCCCGCCTTATTTGACGGATCACTTCATCAGAAATGAAGATTCCCCTTCAAGAGCCTCGGTTTTACTAAAGCCAACCCGCCAAACTAGGGACGCCCATCCCGACATACCCCCCCCTTTCCTTTTTCACCTTGGCTGCCAAGGCAAGCTTGCTCCCTTTCTTGTCTGCTCCCCCCCCCCTCTCTCTCCCTCGCTCCAGTTCTAATCCCGCGGTTGTCCCAGCGTGAGTGACATTGACTTTCCCAATGTAATGACTTATGAAAGATATAATCATGTGTTAAATTGAATCCTCCGTTTAACTGTTAATGGTGTGCTCTGGGCACATTTACGTATTAGATGCTATGGTAACTAATTACCAGTAGAAAAAGGATAATACACTTTGCAGACTTTGACAAATAATTATGAGTGTTCACATCCCTGCTAGCAGTCAGTTGCGGCGGATCTGCTGGAATGAGTAAGTGAATAAATGAAAGGATGGGTAAGTGAACTTGTGTGCACGGAAGGGATGAGATAATGACTAGCGGTCAAGTGATTTTTCTTATTAAAAATCTTTAATGAAAAAGTGATTTAGGATTGGGAAGGGAGGGGAAGAGAAACAGAAGAGAGGAGAACGTGTAGAAACTGCCTCTAAATGTAATTAAAAGGAAGCAGTAAGAGCCAAAACATATTTATTTTTAATTTTAAAAAAATTATTAAAAGGAATTAGGCACGTGCTCAAAAGTTTGCAGAATTACCAGGATCGATTCTACCACAGGAAAAGCGAAATGTGTAGATGGGAGATGTAATACCCGAAGACCCAAGATTCTTTTTTTTTTTAATAAAAAAAAAGTTCTTTTGCTTCTTAAAAAGAGCACTTTTGCAATTGGCCCATTTCTATGGGCGTTACTTTACTTTAAATGACCTTCTATAACCAAACAGCCGAGACTCGGCGACTTTTCTGTAAATAATTAAATGTCTAGAGTTAAATTTATTGTACGGTTGACCATAAGGAAGAGAGAAAGGCTGGAGGCTATGCGGTGATTTTTTTAAAAAAATAATAATAATATAAACGCTTTTCACGTTTCCGAGTGGGCCACATCCTCATGACTTTGCGGGGAAGAGGAATCCCGCCTGTTCTGCGTGCTCTCTTCGGGACGCGATTAGCGACGGGCGCCCTCTCCGCCCTCGCCCTCCGCCTCCCGCACCGCCGGCGCGGCTAATTGCCCAGAGATTCTTAAGAGTCCCTTCGGCCTCGCCTTCCTTCCTTTCCTCCTCCAATGAGGCCGCCGTAAAGCGTCTCTTTCCCGCCCCCTTGGAAAGCCAATGGAGCCACCCTTTCGGTCCCGCCAGCTCCGTCCTGCGCTGGGGAGATTCTCATTGTATCCGGGCGCCGTGACCCCGCCCCTTCTCCGGGGTTAAGCAAAGGGCTGCAGCCAGGGAAGCTCGCTCGGAGGAGCGGAGTTGCTCCGTTTCGCCAAACTTCTTCTTTCTTGCAAGCTTCGCTTCAACTTTGCTTCCCAAAGCCAAGTGATCTCCGAGACCGGGCAGTTCCTTTTTCTCTTCAAAGATCGATCAAGGGGTCCTCTTGTAGGTGTAGGGAAGTTTCCCACTCACCCACCCACCGCGGGTTCCGATAGGTTTACCGCGGAGAACTGCCTCTCCCCGCAGGCGCCTGCCTATAGGTGGAGGGGTGGCGAACGGCTGATTTCAAGAGAAAGAGCTCCTAAAGCCAACGGAACCGAAAGCAGCCTCTTCGGCTTCCGATGCAAGCGGTCCTCGCCCGGTTCGAAAGGGATTGGCAGCCGTCTCTAATTCTGTCAGGCTGTGGTTGAAAAACTTCCTTCTTCCAGAGCTTCTCGCATCTTTTCACCAGCGCTTCTGAACCGAACCGAGTCAAAAGCCTCGTATCCTAAGGATTAAATAAGTATCCCACTGCGTCGTATCCTAAGGATTAATTAGTTCCCGGGTTTGGGCCAAAATGAGTCGTGTTGAATTTAACTCTTAGTGCCTGTTTCCTGATCAAACGGAACTCTGGCAGATTGGTAGCGTTTACTAATGTATTTGAAAGCATTTCCGGGGGGGGGGAGCCTCACTCCCTCCCTTGCAGTCTGCTGGTAAGAGAAAGCGTTCCCTATTGGGCTGAGCTTTCATTTAGGAACGCCTTGACTCGAAAGGGGTTAACATCTCCCATCAGAGAGATTTGACAATTGCCCTTGCCTGTTCAGCAGGACACAAGAGATGATTATATATATATATATATATATATATATATATATATATATATATAGAGAGAGAGAGAGAGAGAGAGAGAGAGAGAGAGAGAGAGAGAGAGAGAGAGAGAGAGAGAGAGAGAGAGAGAGAGAGAGAGCTATATATATATATATATATATATATATATATATATATATATATATATATATATATATATATATATATATATATATATATAAAGTTGTGGTGTCTTAGGAGCATTTTTAGTGCTGTATTTTAAAATACACACACACACACACACACACGGAGGGGGGAGGCATAGGAACTTTGAAGGGTGAATTTGAAATGGTAGTTGGAGAAAATAGTGTAACTAAAAGGTAAGAATGCTTTATGTAACTAATGAACATTAAAAAAAAGATGCTTTCTTTTTACATTCTGTTTATTTACTTGGGAATGAGATTCCTTGAGGCTAACTTAATTTTTTTGGGGGAAAAAAAGAAACAACAATGCCTGCAAACAAGCAAGAAATTTAAGAGGATCTTTAAAATTTGTATTCGAAGAATTTAACAAGAAGGCATTACTGTTTGCATTGCTTTCGGCAAACATTTTCTATTTTTACCGCCTTTCATTCACCCACTTTTCACTGATACGTTTATACATACTCATTAAGTGACAGCATTTTGGCAGGCAGCATTAGTTTTTCTACATTACTGTTTAAAAATGTCCTGCATTTAAAAATGACTGATCTATGGCCTTATCACTTCAGTCTAGTTTGGCATGAAGATCATAGGATTGCTTGAAAGTCAAATCTTAAATAATTGGAATATGTGTATGAATTGCACTTTGAGATGTGCTATCACATAATACAATTTCTTATAGCCTTAATTATTAGCCAAAAGAACAGAGAAAATTATAAGCAAGTTGTCTTTCATCTGAATCAGTTCATCTATATGAGGACCTGAAATCCTAAGAAACACTTTTGTAGGATATTATAAAAAACAGCCAGCCGATTTATAGTTCTACTTATTTATATAAATCACTTGGAAAAATTGGTTTGAACATGGGTAATGTTGAATAAGTGCTACAGTAGTCACAAGGCAAGAAATAACAGAAATATTGACTTCCTGCCTCCTCCAGATTAATACAATATATTCAAACAGTTGATAAGGGCAAGTGATGAACAAATTCTTCAGTGATAGTCATATATTTACTAATCCATAACAGATAACCTGCATTTTTACAAAGCATTTCAACAAGGCAAGTATATCTTATTTATAAAACAAAAACACAAACTTGCCGATGAAATTAATTCTGTTTCTAGTAATAGTCCTTTAATATACATGGATTTCAAATTATAATTCAAGTATATTATTCTTATTATACAAAATTATACAGGTACAAATATATCATGATTTAGAACACTGCATTAATATCTAAACATAATAGATTTCATTGCTCTTGGTAATAAACTGATATAATTTAAAAACATGGGTACTGAATTATGACCTTTTCATTGTTTTAAATCTATCTTTTCCCAGATTAATGAGTACCTTACCAGAAGTTTACAAAGAGAAATACATGTACCCTATGATACATTTGATAAATAATCTGTGAAACCTCATGACTGCAGAGAAAATCTTTAACTAGGATGTTTCCTATTTCCAATATGAATATTGTATACCATGTGATTTTTGCAGACATTGAGATATTTGAAATATGTAGGCATATGATTATCTTGAAATGAAAGTTAAATGATCTTTACCTCCATGTCATATGTAATTATTCAGATGTGTATTGTTTCAGGGAAATATCAGTTTTTCTTATTAGATGTTACTAATAAGGATTTCTACCATATATGGTTTAAGAGCAAATAAAACAATTAAGAATTCACCAGCAGTTGACATTTTAATGCAATATTAATGTTTGAGGTTAATAAAATAGTCAACATTCACTGGCTTTCAAAATATTGGTCAATGTGCCAATTGTTATAAAGTTATGCAGTAGGTTTTTCCTTTGTCATCATCTAGCACACATCAGTTATAATAATATGGCTACATGACTTCAAAGTGCTATGAAGAACAGTTCATTAGATTACCTTTTCTTCATGGACCTTTAGGTAATATGTTTAGTATCCCGCTTCCAAAATTATTCCTGCAGAAATTATCCCTTGATGTAACTTAGGCTGAGAGACAATGCCTGGTCCAAAGACACCAGGCCTAGAAGAAGTTGTTAATCAGCTGACCATGACTAGATTTATAATTCCTGATGGGCCACTTCTATATCAGTCATTGACTTTGTAATCCAAGGACTCCAGAGTGAATTAGCTTTGGAACATCTTCATCAATATGTTCGTTGGAATTGTAAATTATTGTTGTCTAGTTGGAACCACAAGTTGTTGGTTAATTTTGAAATTTCTTAAATATACTAACAGTATATCAGAAAGTCTTAGATAACAAACACAATAGTTGTCCAATATGTGATCACTGGGAAACATCATACAAGAGGCAAAGTAGGCGATCTATCTGGTAGATTTTTAATCCCATATATGGTGCTCTTCCCTAGCAATAGTTTTTTAAATACATTTTTTACAAGCAAATATTTCCAAATGGGTTTAGTATCCAAGTTAGTATTTTTATATGAGTACATGCCATAAATCCACACACAAATTTAAAGGACATAAAATTGGAAAAACAGAATAGAGCAAACAGAATAAAATGTGTCAAAAAGTATGTAAAGACAAAATGTCATTTTTTTAAAAAAAAAAAACTCAGCAACAAGTTGAACACCTCTTCCAATGTTTTACTTCAATTTGAAGTGATAAGAGGAATAGAATAAGGAATTATTTGCATATGGATGGCATAGCCCAAAAGTTGTGTATTTCTTTCAACAATTGAACACAGATATTTTATATATAGAACCATTTTTTCCCCTTGCATTCAGTAATGTCTGATTCTTGGAGACTATCTGGACAGGCCTTGTAGTTTTCTGAGGTTTTTCAAAAGTAATTTGCAATTGCCTCTTTCCTAGGACTGAAAAAAAGTAACTGGCCCAAGGTTACATAGCTGGCTTTGTACTTAAGGTTGGAAATAACTCATGGTCTCAGTTTCTAGTTTGATGCCATAACCACTACACCAAACGGTCTTGGTCTTGGTCTCTGTCTCTCTCCCTCCGTATGTATGTATGTATGTATGTATGTATGTATGTATGTATGTATGTTTGTATATATGTATGTATATTTCATTGTGCTCACCAAGCAAGTTTTTTCACCTGCATTTTGTTTTATAATTTCTGATATTTTTCTGAAATTGTGTACACTATTGTTATACAAACTATAACAAACTAGTAAGAAGCAGCAGGATAATTAATTGGAATTAAGAGATGATATTAGTGTCTCAAAAAAAAAACCCTATTAGATTTGTAAATATATTTTAGGAAAACTATTTAATTGTACTATTTTGTCATGGTACAATAAAAAAAACAACCAACCACCAGTTTAAAAACTAGAATAGGTATAAGTCAAGCACTTATTGCATAAAATGTAAAAGCAAAAATAGTAAATTAAAAAACAATTGCATTATTTGACCATTACAAATATATGATCCACTCATGCCAATCCATAAAAAATATCCCCACTGTCCCTGATTTGGGTAAAAAAAGGTAAAATGACAGGGCACAGTCTAGCTAATATAAAACCTAATAGGCAGCTGTACATCAATTAAAAATTAATGCAATTAATTCTCCTATTAAAATCTAACATATCTGAATCTCACTGTTTTTTTGAATTTTAAAAGGTTGCTTAACTTCCTGGAAACAATCCTGGAAACTTTTAAAAGAAAATAGGTCCCACTGAAATTGATCAAATTTATTTTCTTTCCATTGCCAAAGGAAATAGAATAAAATGAATTGAATTTATTCTTTAGCAGATGGCTACTTCTTTTAATATTACCAATTAGTCTGGAACCACTAGTTAATCCTATTTCATTAAGGACAACAATTTCCAAGATTGCAACAAATATATTGTACTGTACAGTACATAAAACTTCTATAATTCTTCTGTTTTGGACTATTCCATTTTTATGATTCTTCAAGAGATGTTCATTTGATTTCATTTTTTTGTGGAATGCTGACCAGTACTCTTAAGAAACTAGAAAGTCTTTTCCCAATAGTAAACTGAAGTATTTTCTATCTGTGCTTGAGGTGGCATTAAACAATGCTGGCATGACATTTGCTCTCTTCACTGCCATTTCCTGCCCTTCCAAGACATTGCCAAACAATCTTGTAATGGCTTCTGAGTGTACGTTTGTAGGAGGGAAACTGATTTGTCTCAAGACATACTAGTTCTGAATGAAAAAGCATACATAAATCAGGGCCCTGCAGCAAAAGGAGCAGGCCTGAGCTTTCAGGTCATTGCCTTTTTTCTCTAAGCTGGTTTGTCTACCTTCTCCTAAATTTCTAGATATCGTCCAGGTTTTAAAAATGTGAAATAAAGAAATGTATGGAGGATGCCAGAGAGAAGGCAAGCAGGTCCTATGATTGTGCAACTTGCCAGGTCCCACAAAGCAGAGTTTTTAAGCTGTGTTTGATGGAGCCCTAAGATTTTGTGTGTCCCATTATAGATTTAAGGCCAAAAACGTTCCCTTGAAAGAAGCCATTTTTCTGTTCCTGGAGCTTTCCTCTTCAGCCTCCCTCTTGACCAGTATTTAGTTTTAACTAATAGGTTGTGTCTTTTAAATATTTGAATCCTGCTATAAACCCGAGTGAATGAAACTAACTGGTTGCTGTACTACTAGGTTTCTTATTTCCACTTATGGATAGAAAAGGAAACAGGTGTTTGTAAATGACAAATATAGAGAAATTGCAAATAAACACATAAGCAAGTTAATGCCAAGTTCAATCTCACTCATTATTCTCTGGACACTACAATCATGAAAAGCAGGACTGTAACAAACTAAAATAAAGTTCCATTTCAGAATACTGTTAGAACAGATTAAGGAGAAAACATGCCCTCTTTTCTTCTGCTTATAAAATAGTTGGGATCTGTTCTCCTTGTTTCCTTTTAGGAAGCCTGGAGAGAAGTCAATATCCAGAACAGAAAAGAAGGATGTTGATGGGCATGAAAGAAGTGGAGAAAGCCACGTACTAATGGTGAGAACAATCAACCAAGGCAGAAGTAGGCCAACAATCAGTGGGAAGAGAAGTTGGCTAACAACCAATGGGATGAGAGTGCACCAACCCTTCTCAACACACCCAAAGCACACCTCTGATATACAATAGTTCAACTGGCCACACTTCCCCGATTCTGATTTTTTAATATTTTATTCAAAATATTAAAATTCAAACTCCAAAAAAAGAGGAAAAACAAAACAAAACAAAGCTAAACAAGACTACCCTCAAAAAAGTGCATAAAAGGGAAAAAACAAACAAACAGACATATACATAAATTGTCTCCCCTAGTTGATACTGATATAGTGCAAAGTTCCTGCCTCGCAAAGGAGGCACACAATTTATAAATTTCTACAACACTCTTTACCTAACCCACTTAGCTTGACATCTATCTGCTATATGAAAACACAGTTAACCGGTAAAACCAACAGTTAAATTACACTTCAAAACCTTCTGTTAGCAATCCATTTATTGTATTTCACCTGTAGAAAGTCAACAATGGCTTCTGGTCTACCATAATTCAACACAGACATTGTCTCTGATTTGTCCAGGATCAAATATCCTCAACTGATTCTTAATAATAAGGCTTTCCCTTAAGATATGAATTGGAATGTTTTCTAGCAGTTGGATTTTATTCCCCAAAATCAGAAATCTCTGTTGTGTGTATCTCCATAGCATTTATTGCACAAAACAGTTTCCTGTAAATTGTAACATAACACTTCTTAACGTTTGTTTTATGACTGGGTATAATAAATCTGTTCCCCAATTTCCTTCAAAAAGTTGAACTCATCACTGATCAATTTTGAGTCTTTATCCATACCTTTCTTGGAGTCCTCTAACTAACTTTCATTTCCTAAATCCACCTCATCTTTCAGATCTGCCTGCATCAAATTACATTCTAATCCATCTAATTGTAAATCACTGTTATTTGCATTGGGTTACCAATTTCTAAAACCATTGTTACTTTATCAAGCTTTTTAGCCAAATTTTCAAGTTGAACTTATAAGTTGAAAAGTATTCTTTCTGCCCAGCTTACCCAATAAATTTTGTCTTGATATATTGCTTGCATTTTGACAATTTTGATATAGTCCAAAATATTTAGCAGTTAAAATTTACAGCTGAAACTTTTAAAGCTAGTCATAAACAGCTCCTCTCAAAGACAGGAAAAGCACCGTAAGTTCTTAAAACAGCAGACAGCTGGAAAGGAATAGATAGAGACTCTACCTTCCAACTCCTCCCACTGAGAATTGCTACCTTCTAATCTCAGGTAGGTCCATAGTCACCCAATGGTTATCTTGACTCATTCCTAGTAGGTCCTGTTCAAAGCATGCTGCCAAAGAGGCAGCTTTGACAACAAAACCAGTTGTCTGGTTTTGGCAAAAACCAAACCAAACCAAACCAAAAAAAAAAAAAAAAAAAAAAAAAAAAAAAAAAAAAAACCTCTGCTGAGAATGCCATCTTAGCAAGATTCCATCTGACCATAGTTCCAAGATAATATAGTATATTATTATATGATTATAATAAAGCATTATTATTCATTATTCCATCATGAAGCTATGATGGAAGAATGTCACCTTAAAAAGTAAAATACTAGTTTTATTCCAGTGTATCTAAGTCTCACTTAGTTCCTGGGCATAGAGTAAGGGCAATTTCACAATGATATTGTCAGGATATGCTTGTGTTGTGGTTAAGGGTGACTGGCAGGGTTTAAAACTAGAAAGAAGAGTCCTCTTAATCATTTTCATTAATAATAATTTGTATTGTTTTATCCTGTCAATTCTAGAAGAATGATGCTACTTGGTCATGAGTAGCTTCACTGGGGAAAACCCAAACCAGAGAATTATTTTACAGAAGTGGGAGGAGATCGGCTGCAAGAACTTGCACCAATTTATTAGTTCCAGTTGAAAAGAAAAACAACTGCTCCTCTCAAATACGACTTTGTTATAAACATTGCAGAAAAATCTGTTTGAAGATCCATCAACTCCAGGGGTGAAATCCAGCAGGTTTTAACAGGTTCTGGAGAACCAGTAGCGGAAATTTTGAGTAGTTCGGAGAACTGGCAAATACCACCTGTGGCTGGCCCCAGAGTGGGGTGGGAATGGAGATTTTGCAATATCCTTTCTCTGCCATGCCCACAGAACAGGTAGGGGAAAAAATGGATTTCACCCTGATCAAGTCTATAGTGTAGTGCACGGTTTGGACATAACCTCTCACTTGCCTTTTTTTTCCCTATCCCGGTGAAAGTTTGAGCATCAAGTAGCAGTCAACTCTACCTTTTCATAGATCTCAGTTGTACATTTACAAGTGTTGTCTTCTCTTGGTTCCCAGAGAGACATATCAGCTATAGAGCAGTGATTATTCTGGCATATGTATTGCTGTCCTATTTAACAAAGCGCCATTACATTTTTATCATGCAACACACGATATTTACAATTTCAAAATGTAAAATCACAACTTGAATCAAAATGCAAGCCATGTTTTAAACAAAGAATCTGCTCTTAATTCGTCCCACAGTTGATATCAAAAAGTTGCCAAAGGAGGAATCCTCACAACTGTAGGGTATGTTTCACAACTGCCATTTCTGCAAGCACGTCTGTACAACATTGTAATAATGTTACTTTTGCTTATCATTCTGTAAAAAAATAACTAGATTTTGAGCTTCAGCTGACTATGCAATGCATTTGCCCATAGAGTGTGCACCATCACCACCTAGAATAAATCTGACAGATTAATTAAAAAAAAGTTTATTTCCTCCCACGTATGAGTACCAATAGCACAGACAGGTAGCTTATCTAATTAGTCAATGCTTCATAAATTATGTTATATTGCAGATAATCTATTAGAACTATATAGAGTTTTGGACAAAACATTTGTATGGAGTTGCTTTGTAAGGCCACGTATCCGTTTCTAAAAATCTCTGCATGTATAGGGACAGTTTGGTGTAGTGGTTAGGGCATCAGGCTAGAAATCAGGAGACTGGGACTTCTAACCCCAGCCTGGGCACAAAGTCAGCTGGATGACCTTCAGTCAGTCACTACCTCTCAGCCCTCAGAGGAATGCAATGGCAAATTATTTCTGAAAAAACTTTGCCAAGTAAACTGCAGGGACTTGTCCAGGGCGTCTCTAAGAATTTGGCAGGATTGAAGAGAAGGGCGGAAAAAACATGATATGTGCAGAACCAATTCTGGTTATGGAACTGGTCAAAGTGTTGAAGCATCATAAAATGCGTCAGTGAGAATCGTGTTCCTTCTTTCCATGATGAGCAGAATCTCTTCATCTCTGCACAATGAAGTGCCTGGCTGAGATGAAGACAAATACCTTTTCCTCTTTTAGTCATATTTTTTAAGCTATCTTGCTTTATTGCAGTATCCATATAAGAAGAGTCTTTTGAGCAGTTCTCATCTTCTTCATACCAAAGTAGTTATAGGGAATATATAAAGAGGATGGGGAAGGGGTTTGTCAGAGTTTATATTTTTAGCAAGTTTCCCAACTTTTGCCATATGCTGTCACCTAGTGAAAGACTCCTTAGTAGAAGGGAAACTGTTGGCTACAAAACAGAAGTACCTTGGCACAGAAAAACATTTAACTTTTTTGATATTTTGTTTTCTGTGTGACTGTAGGAATGAAAGATTAAATTCTTGTTATTATGCCTCAGGATGGCAATAGAAGCAATACTTATTATTGTAATTTTTCCAGAATCAACAGGAAAAGTGTCCCTTATTTATGTTTACTCTGAATTACGTGTTTTCAGGATGAGTAGATTTTACCTTCCCAGAAAGATGTTTAGGATTTTAGTTTTA
This sequence comes from Arizona elegans, assembly GCA_022577455.1. Lineage (NCBI taxonomy): Eukaryota > Metazoa > Chordata > Lepidosauria > Squamata > Colubridae > Arizona > Arizona elegans. Next base: position 28,060,115 of record JAKOOJ010000002.1, on the reverse strand, counting down.
GTATCCAATTCTCTTTAGAAGACCAATGGATCCATTGATGAGTCAGAATTACTTGTGGGACCTTAGATCCTAGAATTCGTATCATAAAAAGAATTTACATGGATTATATCTGCTTCTCATTGTTTTTTGCACAGAAAAGCACAGTCTATGATAATATTTAAAACACTTAATATCAATGAAAGTACAGTAAACCTGTAAAGACACCCATAAATTACAAATGCTACATTACATTTAATAAAAGACTGATTTGAGTAAGATAGTTATATAAGCAATAGAGGTTCTCTACTAAGACCGAAGCTTATAACGAAAAATAATGTCAGAATCTGGCAGTAAAATACCAAGGCCTATTCTATCTTTGCCCTGTCCGAGTTGTTTGTCTTCTATTATATCCATATCAAAATAAACCAATGCTAAAATCACAAAGACTTTAATTTCATTCATTGCAAAGAATCTGCCAGGACACATGCTGCTTCCAGAGCCAAATGGCATTAGAAAATATTTCAACTTCTTTCCCTGTTTGAAGAAGGTTGTTTTCTTCTTGCCGTTCTCCACATAGCGGTCAAACTTATATGTCTGGAAGAAAAATGAAAATTAAATGGTTAAACAGATGCTACATGGCCATAAGAAGCAGGAAAAACTTCTTTGTTTTTGTTCCTAATACTTCTGGAAGGCAAGTAAGACCACACTTTTGCCTTAAGTCTTAAAATGTGGTCCTCTTGTCTCAAATCAGGCCGTACAGCTCTGTAAACTATTTTATGAACAAGTTTCCTATGCTTTACACCTTTGGATTCCTTTCCTTTTGAGTTTCATTTCCTTTTGGGTTTCATTTAAAACAAATTGGATTATCTGATATTCATGTGCTTACTGATTTTGAATTCCATGTGCAAATTCTGTACCAGTGATGATACAAAAACTTGAAGATCGTATATTAAGACAAAACACAAGAAACATAATAAAAGAAGCACTATATATTGACATTTGCTTCTTCTAACTAAAATAAGGGGAGGTAAAATTAGTCACTTCCCTCAGGTTAGTGTGACTTCCTTTCTTCGCTTTTGTTGTTTAGGGCTTCACGCCATCTCCCCTTTTCTAAATCTGACCAATATATTTCTTAAGCACCACCTTATCATTTTCGTCTGCTCCATTTCCTAGTTTCAGTTTCAATTCCCTGCTTGTTAAATTTGACATAACCTTCAGAAGCCAGGCCAGGCTGAAGGTACTGCTCGTGGCTTGACCGTGGTATTTTGGGGAGAATGTGCACCAGCAAAATAAACATGACAAATACTGCTCTGTAGAAATAATAACAATGAGAACATTGCTAATTTCCACCACTACCACAAATCACAACAATAATGATCATTCTAAATAATTCCTTAAATGATTAAGAATTATTCCAGAATCAGGAATTCCTTGCTGGAAAGCCTTCTAACTTGTGAAGGCGAGTCTAAATGCATTAACATGCACTACTGAGGCAACCTTGCAATATGTTCATACAGAAAATCTGGGATGATTGGAATCAAAACTAGAAGGGCACACTGTCCTTGTTTATAGTTTTAGTAATTGATAAAGGGCCCATCTGTTTAAAGTATGTTGCAACCAGGAAATCATTAAAGAATACAGACTTGGGACTTCAGAGTGAATGCATTAAAGCACAACTTACAGATGGTCCTTCATACACACTTATGTGCACTCTCACCTCATCCCTACTGAAAGCCCATCTTTTAAATTCTGTACACTAGCAGATTCAACTGTGATTCAGCCAGGAAACCATGTTATGCAAATAAGAGAGCCAAGAATTTGGCTTTCATCTTTTTGTGGGCTGAAGGAGGCGGCAACTGGCAGATTTGCTTTAGATTGTGCGAAGCCTGAATCAGGCTTTCCACTGTAGTTTTTGTAGGCTTTCTATCTCAAATTGGCAGAAACATGCACTATCGTTTTTTCCCAACTCTGTTTGAAAGCAGTTCCTTGGGAAGTAAAAAATCATGTCTACATTAAGTGGAACTGCTCAGCTGGAGCTGCCCTTGCAAATGATACAAAAACTTAAGCTAGTATACAATGAGGCTACCACGACTACATCATGCACAGCCAGTAAAAACTGTACCATGGATGTTTCTGAAGGGCATGTACTCATTGCTCATCTAAATTCAAGCGTTATTAAATTCAGCTTTTATAATTATAATGGGTTACTAAAGCTCTTTAAGTTCAGGTCCACATTACCTTCAGGCCATGTTATCCAGATAGGACCTGCCCATCTATTCTGTATGGCCATGAGGGGACTGGGCTTCTTCATGGTAGCTCCTTGGCTCCTTGGTTTTGGAATAGAGAAGGTGGCTCCTTCCCCATTTTTCCAAAAACAATTAAGGGTGCTTTTCCAGTTAAATACAGAAGATGCAATATATAGTAGTTGTAAGTAACCAAGTAAGGGAGGAAATATTATGTAATTGAGGGCCACATGATTAATTTTATTTTGCTGATCTTAACTTTACATATTTTGTCAATGGTTGTTTATCTTTTTACTCTAATGTGACTTGCCTAGATAGTGGTGTTTCTTCTTTAAACATCTGAGACACAGAGGATCTACAAGTGATTCTTTCACTGTGTCACTGCAACCGTTGCAGAAACAGAATGACACCAGCTGTGGTATTGTGTGATACCAGTTCAGAATCTTTTGTTTTTCCAAACAGATTTTGTATGTTCCATTGTATTTCTCACCTTCTTTGTTGTCCTCATGAGGAATTGGTTTTATTACATGAATTGGATTGTTCCAAGTCACACTGGGTTCTTTGATATTTGAGCAGGTGCTTAGACAGTATGGATAAGACCACAAGTTATAAAAGCTAAATTCAACTTTTGAACTTGGCTGCACACCAAATATTGAAAGGGTCAAGCTAACCTAACTTGTAATTAAGGTTACTTTAATGATATCCCATGTGTATTTCATAAATTTTGCCTTCTATTGAAGGTTATGTCCAGGTGACGTAGTAACATATACCCATCATTGGTGGGTATAGATATAGATGTCCTGTTAACCAAGTTTATCTTGTGAATATCTTTTGTATATCAACCTCCCAAGGTTAGGCAGATGACTGAATGGATCTTCTTTGAATGCTACTCAAATTGTGATATTTTCTATTTAGACTTATCCAACTTGCTAACTTGACTTTAAAGTACTAGATATAAGGCATATTCTCACCTGTTTTTAATGGTACTAAAGACACTTAATATTTTTAGCTATATTTTTATCATATGTCTTGGTTTTGTGTTGTTATTTTAATAACTGTTGCTACACGACTGCTGCCTTGCGAAATTCATAATTGAAATGTTGGTTATAAACTTATACATTATACCTCCCTTCCCCACACATTAAAGCTAGGAACACATATAGTGAGTAAGACCATTTGGTACAAGTAAGAGTATACAAGGTACAGAGAGTTGAATCACATAAATATTTGCATGCTTTCTGCCCAACACAAACAAACAATACAATTACAGCTTTGCATTACAAATATTTAAAATCCGAAAGACAACACTGCAGTCTGCAAAGTACCATTATTGGAATCCTACACTGGGATAAACTGTTTTGACCTGGGCCAATTTGTCATCATATTAATTCATTTATTTATATTATTTTTTAAAATCCTGCTTTTACTATTTTTATAAATAACTCAAGGTGGTGAACATACCTAATAATACTCTTTCCTGCTGCTATATTCTACAACAATCCTAGATTTCAAAGGCCTGGGTGACCTTAGAACATGTGGTTTCATTTTTAAACATTTTGATTTTAAAAACATAATCTAGTCTAATAATTTTTAATCTGATTCAAACATGCTTATATGCTTAATGGCATTAGCATTATAGATACTTTTATCTATGTTAACTGCCAATTTTACAAATACACGTAAATATAATATTTTGGTGATACCAAGCATAGAAAATAGCGTATTTTATTTTTTAGCATCATCTTCTGAAAAGGTAACTATAATTATTTTTCTATTACAAAAGGCTGATTCCAGAATGAGCCATCTCTGGCTGAAAGTGTCCCTTCTGTTAGGAAGTGATTTTTGATTCAGCATAACTTCTCTGCTGGTGGAATGAAAAAGGTAGCAATTTTCGTCAATTGTCACATTCATATATATATTATGGTCAGCAAGGCATCCTGATCAGAATGTAAAGATCACATAGGACTAGATGGAAGCAGGTGCTTCTTCAAATAACCTAATTCCAAAATAATTAGGCTCATAAATATCAAGGACCATATCCTGAAAATGTATCAGCAGCTTATTGTCAGTCAGTGAAAGCATCCCTTATGTCTCCTCAGTCTATAAGGGAACTGGGTAGGGCTAATGATTTGAAAAAAACAAAGCGATTTGTACATTTCTCAAGACTTCTCCTTTGTCCAAGTGAAAATATACCCTAATGACCCTTTCCAAAAGGATGCTCCTATCAGTGGGAACCCCCCTTCCCTCCTAACTTTCATAAAATCTGTGAAGATTTGCTCTTTCCCCAAGCCCATTGAGCAACTATGGTTGTCCCTCTGATGAGTAAACATTTTAAATTGTTTTTGGAATGGTGGATTCCTACCAGGGGTGGGTTCTACTTATCTTTGCTATCGGTTCGCAATGGGAGCGCGCGCGCGAGCACGCTTCGCTCTCTCACATGCACGTACTTCTGTACATGCACAGAAGCTTCTGCACATGCGCAGATCACCCTTGACGTTGGGGCGGGTGGGCGGAGCCTCCCGCCAGTTTTACTACCGGTTCTATAGAACCGGACAGAACTGGGAGCAACCCACCACTGATTCCTACCATATATGGTTGTTTTATAATATATTAGCTTGCTTTTAATTTTTAATTATTGGATATTTATTTAACCCAAATTATGGATTTAGGGAGTTAAATACTGCTCAGAATCACTTTGCTGGAGAAGTTTATATGCCCTATAAACCATAACTGCAACATATCATGTTATCCCTGGACTCCATGGAATTCAGTAAAATGCTGATTTTTTGTAAAGCCTTGTGACTTGCATTTCTGTCTCTACAGCATCTCCAAGCCAGCCGCAAAATATTTCAGTAAAAACTGAGGGAACAGCCCTTCAATTTGCATGCAGGTGATGAACTTCTGGAGCTGCATTAAGCTGAACTAGACAGGATTAATTTGCAGTCTTTGATATTCATTAACTTTAGCTTCAGAAAAGGGAAAATACATGGAGATGACACAATTACCCTCAAAGCTTCATTGCAGACAACAGCTTTACAATCCTGAGTTCACAACGCCACACTAATTGACCACGAAAAGACCAATCCCTATAAAGAGAGGTGAAAAACCATACGTCTTAAGAAGACACTGCTATTATAGGGGCTTTAGAGAATCAATGATGCTTTGGGGGCACTTAACTAAATAGCCCACATTATTTGCTCTTTAAGCCACCTTTCATTATTCTGCCTTCTTTGGGCATCCAATGATCCACTTCCAAACAAAGCCCACATTTAGCCTCAAGTTTATGGTAGTCAGTGAACAATTGTCAGTTCGTCTCAAAGGGGGTAAGCAGTCAGCCTCATTGCCATTATTTCTCCCTTTAGACCTCAAATCCTTTGACCTGCAGCAGGCATCTTGAAAAGAACTGAAAGCAGGAAGATTTGTTCCACAGTTTTTTCCCCCCCTATTCTCTAAAAAAAATAATCTGTATTATAAAGAGCCTGGTAGCATAAATATGCCTGTAATCATATATGCAATAGCAGTCAACTCTTACTTGAGGATCTTCGTAGATTTCAGGGTCCATGTGCAGAATTGGAGGAAAAATTGCTAACAAATCTCCTTTTCTCAAACAGACTTCACGGTTCTCTTCAAAGCTGAGAATAAAATTTTCTTTGATTTTACGGATATTCATTGACGAGGAACACATTCGCAAGCTCTCATTTATAGCACTTTCTGCATTGAAATAAAGAGAAAAACAGAACAAAACAAGATCTTAAACCATTAAAAATACTGAAGATGACTGGAATTTACAAATTCCTATAACAGCCACTGAATTAATTTATTAGATGTGGCTATTAAAAAAAAGGTGGAGGGAAAAATAGGCGGGGGGGGCAGGGCAGAACCAAAAACGGGACACAAATGCATTCTTGTAGGAGTAATGGAGTATTTGCTGTTTGGAATGATTAAATATAATTATTAACTGATAGATTTATATATTTATATTTATTTATATAGATTTATCTATAGATAGATAGCTCAAGACAATGTAGTGGATTTTAGGTGGAAAACCATTATTTGTACGTCTCACTAAAATGCCCCCCTTAGAGAGAGGAATATTTTTATGCATTTATATACATTGCAAGGGTTGCAATACCAACTATAGGATTCAGAGCTCTCCTCCAAAGTCCTTGTGCTGGGCTTCAATCATGCATTACAATATGAAGCACTCAAATAACTATACAGTGAACTGTGAAGTTAGGATGCTGGGAATTACGGAACCCTTAGCAATATCATCATCACATCATAATTTCTACTGTTGGCTGAGCAAATTCAAATTATGCGTGGCACTTTGACAAGTTAATGGGGGAAAACCCATATCCTGTGTAATGCTTTGACACAAATCCCAAACCTTTTCCAGACGCCCACCATAACCTGGAAAGCTTGGGAAGGCAAATGTCCTTGCCATCCCAGTAGCCTTCACCTTTTGCTCCTAGCATGACAGATTTTATGGCTAATTTCCGGCAATTTATCCTGGCAGTTTGAGGAGAAATTCCTTTGGGAATAATATGCATAATTTGCATAAATCATTCTGATAGCATGCATACCAGCATGTACCTCCTGTCTGCGGCTGCATCTCTCACTTAGTAATCAAAACTGACTATTTCTCCACCAGCATGGCTGGGTCCTGTAGGAGACAGCATGACTCCTTTAAGCTATCAATGTGAAAACAAGCCTTAGCAATGCAAAAACCAGAGCACCCGTAGAACATAAGATCAAGCATAGATAGTTGCTTATATGCATTTTGGAATATCCACATTAAAATCCTCTCTTTGCCAGATCAGCTTTGGTGAGCCTAAAGGTTAATTTACAAGAAAGTGTAGCAACCTTAGCCTAGAAGCATTTGAAGGAGACAGTTACAAATGTGTGTTTTTTTTTCTACAAAAATTAAAGACAGTGCATGGCAAATAAAGCTGATTTGGATGCTTTTCTGCAAGAGTTTTTTTTTTTCCTTAAGCATGTATTTGTCTAAAGAAATGAGGCTGCGGTCAGTTCTGTGTGGCCAACACCGTGATTCAATGTGACGTACAGTGAGGCTGTGCATATTTTTTTTGGACTGCCTTCGTTACTATAATCAGGGAGAATCAAGTCGGCTTGTTGATGACGAAGCCAGAAAAAAACCTCTGATTCCAGAATATGGCCTCTATTGCGGATAGCCACAAGGCACAATAGATGTCAAATGGCTACATTCTGGCAAGAGAAAACTTCCCCCAATGCAAAAGAAAGATCCAGGCTCCATTACTTGGCTTTATGCAGCCTAGGCATAATGAAGCTGATTAGAGCATAGTAGGCTGCAGTATGGAAATGGTAACTGACATATGTAGGGCCACTGGACACCAAAGCAACCAAATCCTGGTTGGGGGCCAGTGAGGGGAAGGGAGCAAAGCACAAAACACACAGCAACGATAAGCGAATTCATCAGGCAAAGTGTCGCTGCTGCTCAAATAGCAGGTTTCCACTTGAGTAGCACAAGCCACAAAGTCATATCGGATTGGCTGACATTTTGAAAGGAAGCATGGCAGTCTGTTGACCACCGTGGTATCCCAAATGACAATCGGGCAAACTTCTCTTATAGAGAATTTAATCACAGTAATGGAGCTCAGAGCACGGCTTAGCGGTCAGATCATAAATGACAAATCTATTTTACCTTCCAATACCAGCTATGTGGGGAAAAAGGAGCCGCGGCTTTTGCTCTGAGCGATCTTGCTGATAATCCTTAGATGACAAAGGTAATGAGTCACATTATGATCAGCAAAGGAGGAGGGAGTTTGTGTGGGTTTGTGGCAGCCGACCATGAAAATAAACAAACAAAAAAAATGACACTCTTTCCCAGTTCCTCCTCCCCTCCTCCCTTCCTCCCCTCCCCAACAATCCTTATACACTGGATTTAGACACTGAATGACAACTAGATGATAAAACAGCAGCCTGTACAGTACTTGCGGTTGTCATACTTCAGTAGGCATAAGCCAGCACTCCTGTAAGACCAGCTGGATAGCCTGGGAGGCCTCCCATTTTGCACCATGAGGTACCGTAAATGATCCAGCTCTAGAGAACAACATCTGTTTCTGTGCTAGTGCTGAACAAACAAGGCAATTTAAAGCAAAGCAAGAGATAACCAAGCAGCAAATGAACATGACCCTCATGTTTTCCCACTTCCTACACACATGAGATGCTGAAACTTCAACACATGAAGAGAGATTGTCAGTAAAGTTGACATATTTTCTAAGGAGGGAAAGAGAGAAAGGGAGGGAGGAAGAGGGAGCCTTCAGACTTCCCAGAGTATTATTTTTAGAGACTTCCCACTCCCCTTTTCTCTTATATTCTCTGCTTCCAATTCATCTACAATCTTTTTTTAAAAGTCGAAGTCATTTCAATATACTTATAAATATTCAGTCTTTAAACCTAATTTGCTATACTTAGTTCACATGCCTTCAAGCATTTGTCTTCCAATTTCCACTGAATAAATGCGTACTAATGAGAAATGGAGCAAGCTGCTGAGGCAAAGCTGGCCGACTTGCGCCTGGCCCGCCACCAGCTTGTGATAGGCAGGCAAATTGAGTTAAAATGAAAAGTCTTGTCAGCTGAAATACAACACGGAGCCAAACAGCAAGCTGTCAATCATCCAGCCAAAACAAGGGACTGCAGGTAATAAAAGGTCATTGTGAATCATTAGTACATTTGGCTTTGGTAAGCAAGTTAATTTTAATTAAACATGATCTTGATCTGTTACTGTTTAATAAAAAAATGCTGCAAATAATGGTTTTTTAAATTTTATATTAAGCAGGTAATAGGAACCCTGTAAGTGTCAAGGGTATAGGAAAGAAAAATAGTTGTTCAATATGCAAATATTTTGGATACATCTACTCTTTTCAGAGCACTATGTTTATATAAAAGAATTATGAAATGCAACACACCTATAGTTTGCAGAATGACTGAACAGAACTAAATTAATCACAGGATACAAAGATAAAACATATACTTTCTCCCACTTCATTCAGTCTTAAAACAGTGATGTTTAACGGTACCATGCTTACTGTATCTTTCAAGATAGTTTGTATCCTCGCACTGTTTAATTTTAGTTTTTCTATCTGTAGTAAACAATGTCCCATACAATGTTCTCTTTAGTGTAAATTACTGATATTCAGGACAGCTTAGCCATTCAAAATAAAACCTTGTCTTGGGCATGATCTTCACCACACACGCAACAACAACAACAGTCTCTCAATGCTTCCTTCCGTGCCAGAGACAGAGAATCTGGGTCCTTTTGAAAAACAAAGCAGAAGTCCAGGACAAAAAAAGCCAGATGTTTTTGACAAGGTAGGGTAAGGAAAGAGAGAAAGCTAAGAATCACCTGATTATAGCTGGCAATTCAAGAAAGGAGGGTTTTCTAGATAACAAATTGGCACAGAGGTACTTCCAAGAGTTACTGACTAAAAAGAAAAGGAAAATGTTAGTTAAGACAGTACCCTGTTTAATTTTTTTTTAAAGACCACTTTATTTTATCTGGAACATTATCTTTCCACAAGCCCAATCCTTGTATGTTTTATGCAGACTGGCATAAAACTATTTCAGTTGCTTCTCCATTAGTAGAATGGATCACTTTGGAATTTTGTTCAGAGCTTGTCACTATCCTACATATTTTTCTATTAGATGTTTCCAATGCTGCTTGATTTTGAATACCTCTATAATTGTATTTCCTTTGTTAATGAAGAGCTGTGTGACTAATTAAAGTTAAAAAGTAACTTGTACCATTTCTTTTCCTATTTCTCTTTTAAATAAAAGTTGTTTTTCTTTTGTTTGATCTTTCTTTCTGCCAAAGAGAAAATGCTGCAGAGGCAGGAAGTGGCTCAAAATTTCCTTCCTAAGACAGGAGGAAGATTTAGGATATAAATCCCCAGTATATACACTATGCGTATGCATTATGTGTATCAATGAATGTGCCTACTATATTACATTTAAGATACTGGAGGAAAGATGGATAGAATCTGTAGTATATGGAGATCTATGATAGACAGTTCTATATGGTATCTCTGGGAAATTATGCACAAGTATGTTCTTTACCTAGCAGCTGATGCTCCTTTCAATTTAGTCCAACTTGGTTAAAAAGGGAAACTGATATTTCATTGATATGTAGGACTATCAGATATATGAATAGGCAAAAGGAGAACAAGGATAATTCGAAAGGAGGATAAATGAAAGAGGGGGAAAGGAGATCACACTAACTGTTTTTCTTGGCATCTGCAAAAAAACAACAACAATAAAACAGTGCAAAGGAAATATACTTAGGCCTACATGTATATGAAATTACTTTCTCCAGCAACGAAAAAAACTGTCTTTTTTCAATCAATTTTTTTCCAGCATACCTTCATTTTCACGTGCTACCAATGCACTTCTCAAATTTCACCAAAGAAATGTATGACTAGTATTGTGATCTATGGATTTATAGATTTGAAGGGAGGGAATCAAAGCTAATTGCTGGAATCAGGAAATAAATAATGTAAAACTAGGTTATCAAGTTTGAAAAGAAACAATAAGGAAAGAAACAAGCAAACAAACAATATACAAGGTCACAATACAAGAAAGTCTGAATGATTATTATTGTGAAAACAGTCCATTTTAAAAAAAAAAAAAAAAATGACAGCCTTTGCACAGTTTCTTGTTGTTGCCAGTTGGGACTTTTCCTGGATCGGGAGTTTCTGAGCTCAGTCATTCAAGTTTTGGTCTTCTCCCATCTGGATTACTACAATGAGCTCTACATGGGGCTATCCTTGGAAAATATTCAGAAACTTCAGTTGGCACAAAGTGCAATGGCGTGGGCAGTTCTTTGGGCCTCTAAGGTTATCCAGGTTACACCACTGCTCCACAAGCTGTACTGGTTGCTGGTTTGCTTCCAGGTGCAATTCAAGGTGCATGGCATGGCCCTGAAGACCAGACAAGAAATAATGGATGGAAACTGATCAAGGACGGATTCAACCTAGAAATAAGGAGAATTTTTTTGACAGTGAGAACAATCAATCAATGGAACAGTTTGCCTTTGGAAGTTGTGGGTGCTTCATCACTGGAAGTTTTCAAGAAGAGACTAGACAGTCATCTTTCAGAAATGGTATAGGGTGTCCTGCTTGAGCAGGAGTTGGATTAGATAATCTGCAAGGTTCTTTCCAACTCTGTTTATTCTATTCTATTCTATTCTATTCTATTCTATTCTATTCTATTCTATTCTATTCTATTCTATTCTATTCTATTCTATTCTATTCTATTCTATTCTATTCTTTAAGGAACCATCGCACTCTAATGGGACTGGCCCACCCTCCCCGCACTGGCAGAGGAGGCATGCTGCAGACCCCATCAGTCAAGGAATTCCAGATTGCGAGGTCCAGGAGAAGACTCTTTTCTACATCGCTTCTGTTCTTTGGAACATTTTACTCCTGAGGTGAGGTTGGCTCCCATCCTCTTGACCTTCCATAAGGACCCAAAGACCTGGCTCTACCAGATGGCTTGGGCCCCAAAGGGTGTGACCTAACACTGGAAGTGGTTTTTGAATTAAGAGGCAATTCCGACTCCCTTCCACCTATGCATCCTGCTCCCTCCCCATCTTTTAACTATAATTTTTATCTTTGATTGTATCTCCATTTTTATCATTTTAGACATATTTATTTTTATGGTTTTAATGCTTTTAGTACTGTAAGCTGTGTAGAGTCACTTTAACAAGATGGGTGGCAAATAAATAAGAAAGAAGGAAAGAAAGAAAGAAAGAAAGAAAGAAAGAAAGAAAGAAAGAAAGAAAGAAAGAAAGAAAGAAATATTATTTCACAATTATTTGACTTTAAGGCTGTATCTACCACACAGAGGATATGAGGACAAGAAGGGGAACAAATCCTCCTTTGCTGCATGCCTGGTAATCTTTAAAATATGTAATTAATTTAGAACAAAATGTATTGTCTAAGATTATTGACATAAATCCTTACAAAAGTGAAAATACTTTCACATCTCTCAACTGAGGTTCTTCTTTCACCATGTGAGATCTCTAATGATACAATAATTTATTTAAAGCTAGAAGCATCAGGGAAGTGGAAAGTGTTTTGTATACAGAAGGTTTCAATTTCAGTCCTTGAAACAGAAGAGTTGAAAAAGTAGTTGAAAATGAGCAGGTTAGAATATTTTGGGATTCCCAAATACAAATTGATAAAGTCTTGGCACATAACAACCCAGATATAATTGTAGTTGAAAGGAAGAAAGCGTGAATAATAGATGTTGCATTACCAGGGAATAGCAAAACAGAAGGGAAAGAATGGCAAAAGATCACAAAGTAACAAGATCTGAAAATTCAAACAAAAAGATTATGGCATAAACCAGCCATAAATGGTGGTCCCAGTGGTTATCGGCACATTGGGTGCCATACCAAGAAATCATGGACCGCACTCAGAAAATCTGCACATTGACAACATTTTCATCTGTCAATTAAAAAAGGCCTCACTGCCTGGGTCTGTCATGTACTATGCCTCTACATTACAACATCCTAAATATTTGAGAGGAATTTGAGGCATAGGAAGGCCACTACTAGCTAAAGAACTGGCAGCTGTGATTTCATACCGTAGTGAACATCTAATAATAATTAATTAAATTGATTTGCCATACAACTCCCAGTGATTCCAGGAAGTTTATAAGTTGTTAAAAACATTTAAAAACGTGAAACAACAGAAGAAACATAAAACAAGGAAACAAAGATGGCAGAGAAAAATATCTGATTGGCAACAAGGAAAAGGAGGAAAGGGATTGACAATCATCAATAATATTGGAAGTCCAAATCTGACTGGTGTCTACCAGTATACTGACCTATCACTTGTAGTATAGTAATATTTAGAAACCTAAAGAATCCCAATCCCCATTGTAACTTAGATTCACTTCTTACTGAGGATTCCTTAGCTATGCATTTTTTGTTTGGTTTGAGTTTACATATAATGATTTCTGCTGTTGGTAAATCACATTGAATAATATTATCTGCCAGGGAAGCATTGTCCATCTTTTCTAAAGCAAATATTAATTTCTTCTGTGGACTATGCTATAAATCATATTAGGCGTGTCTTTACCCTTCTTGTAGAAATTATAAAGTTGGCCACCATTGCCCAGCAAAACACAAAAAGGCAAACTGATGTAATAGAAATAAAAGTAACTTTTCTCCCAAAACTACAAACAAGACCAAAATAGCCTGAATCTAGTCTTTGACTATCATATTATATCCCCAGCATAGAAGATATACAGTCACCATATCTTTCCAAATCACCCTGAATTCCTTTTATTCTTTTCTTTCACACCAAAATATCTCTGTATAAAGGGGTTTTTCCTCATTCTTTTTTCATTCTAATGCCTCCTTAATCTCACCTTTGTTCTCTTTATTCAGTCCAACCATAGCTTGCCCCTCTTCATATTCCATCCTGTTTGGTTACTTTCGATTAAAATCAAATCATTTCCAACAGACATTTCCTTTTGCTTCACTCCCCTAGCAGATAGTACTGATATTTCACCAAAGCAAGTGCTAGGCTCTGTTGCTTTCCATACTTATTAGTCTATGTGGGCCCCCAAATTCTGGTGATTGGATGTCTAGCTGTCCATCTCTCTAAACTCCATCCACCCATCCATCCATCCATTCCACATACAATATACATTAGGAGATGTTCACACACATGTGATATTCATGAAATCAAGTTGCCTGCCCTGCATTTGTTATCTTATTTGTTAGGTCAAAAAGAATGTTTATATTGTATTTTGAATAGTCTTTGAATGCCACATTGGTGGACAGATTCCAAAAGTGATTGGAATCAAGGGAAATCAACAGATGAGTCCATGACAAAAAATTATATTATATTGTATTGAAATTATTTTCCAAGAACTTTCTTCTTCTGTCACACTAAAAATTACTATTCGATGACATCCTTTTAGAACTATAAATAAGCAAGTTAAGAATAAGGAAATGAAAGTTGTCCTATTTTATTGTGCCTTTAGCCTGACTTAACTATTAAGGCAGGTCACAAATTTTGCTACATAAATAAATCTCAATTAATGATGACACTATTAAAATTGCATGGAATAGCATAACATTTCTGATATACCATTATGCTATATGTTCTAGCTAGCCCCCCTCCCAACTTCCCAAGTTTTTCTTTACATAGAAAAGATTTTAAGTGCGTCTTTCATGATGAAGTTGGTATGTGTAACATAATATAAGTAACAGTAAAGAGTGTCTTTTTCAAGTAATTAGAATATCTGACTATGTATAATATGATGAGGCTTAGACCAAGTATATTTATAACGGTGTTTAAAAGTTTGTGAAGTCTTAACTTTTTAATATTTCTGTATAAATACATCTAAAATAGAGCAGGTAACCCCCTTCATTGGTCATTCAGGCCAATGGTTCAAGAAAAGCACATGGAGAATATGCAGCTGCTTTGATCAGCGAGCACCATTCTTAAATTTTTCCACACAAAGGGAGGATATTATGTCCTTGTTGCAATTAAGCTTTTTCTGGCCAAGTCGCTAGCACAGCTTCTTTATGGAACTTGCTCGGATAGTCAGCTTCATGTTTTACATCATTAGAAATAGTTAAATCCAAATTCATTAAATCAATTCTCCAGATGCTGCATTGTGTCTCAAATGCACTGCAGACAGGATTGACAAAAGTTGAAGCAAGAATCTATATAGCGTCCTTAAATCTCTGGCTAAAGCTTAACTTCTTTCCACAAGGTCTTGCTCCATTAATCCTTCAAGACAAATTCTCTTCATCATGGATCAAGGCTGTTGAGTCCAACCTTGCCAAACTAGGCTTTTCCCCAGCTTTAACACTCAAGATGGACTATGATCTAGCAAGACAAAACTTGTGACAAAGGGTGGAGGACATTGAGAGGCAGGCAGACTTAGGGAAAGCACCGCTGTTTCTGGCTCCAGATGCCGTTAGATGTGTTGTTGCTCGTGCCAGCTATCTTAGTCAGTTGAAGTCAACAAACCACCGGAAAGCATTTGCACTTGCACATGCTTCCATTGGCAGTCTTGTACGGCAAGTATAAAAGGATACCATTCACTGAAAGAATCTCTCCCTGCGGCTCAGGAGAAGTGGAGATCACATGATCCTTAGATGTTCCTTTTATATGGAGATTAGGAAAAATATATTCTGCCAATAACTGCTAGGTATCCTGGCTGTTCTGATACTACCTATCTTCAGTGGATGCTTAAGGATGAACAGTCCATAACTACAGCTCAGGTGGCTAGATTTTGCACAACAGCACTGGGGATTCATCGCAAACATGTGTCTACTCCACCATAGTGATGTTATATAATTATTGTAGCAAACCTTTTGCACTGCTTAGTCATTTCCCTTTTAGTGTTGAATCTACAACAGGTCACTCAGTTTAGGGATTGCAACTATCAAATAGTCAGACCATGTATAATTGACACTGGATTTTATTATAGATTTTAGTTTTTTATTTATTTTTTTATACTAGAATTTTTAAGTGTATATATACTGAGTGCTTTTATTTGTTCTGGTCTCTGGTCTAAGACTGTAATAATAAATTGTTGTTGTTATAATATAAGTAATAATAAAGAGTGTCTTTTTCATGTAATTAGAATATCTGACTATGTATAATATGATGAGGCTTAGATCAAGTATATTTATAATGCTGTTTAAAAGTTTGCAAAGTCTCAACTTTTCAATATTTCTGTATAAGTACATCTAAACCTCAATCAAATGATTAAAAAACAATATGCCTGTTCATTTATTTACTGAAGAAAATTATCCAAAACTACATAAGGAAAACAAGTATTATTTTAAGTCATATTTATACAGAAATATGGGTTCACAAACTTTCAAGCACTGTTGAAGCTGAAGTTAATTTCTCTATCTGTGAATCCTTAGATATCTTGATTGATACCTAGTACCATCATGTTGGTGTTGACTCTTAGCAACCACAAAGATAGATTTTCTCCAGCATAGTTCTCTTAGCTTAGCTTTTTTCACAATTCATAAAATACTTTTAAAAAAACACACACATTTTTTTTAAAAAAAGTAATAAGGTAAAGAAATAAACTTTTTTAAAAGAGCAATTTTGCACATGGATTTTAAGGTAGTACAAATTCAAGCAAGATATATAGGATAGATTGTGTGGATATGACAATTGATTATCATTTCTAAACCAAGTGTTCACCCCTATTATGAAAAGCTATGACTGTTTCTACTATCAATAAACTGCATATAAATTCCACCAAACTATTCTTCCTTGAAAATTGCTTAAAAAGTGGGAAGTTTGCCAATTACACAACATTCTACATATATCTCCTCTTCTTTGAAAATAATTTTTTTTTTATTTTAAAATATTTATATCTTTTACTGCAAAGCTAACAATCTGCCAATGTGTAGAAAAATGAGAATGTATCCTGTTTTATGTTTTAAAAGGATGCTGTGGAGGCTAATGATATTTAGAGGAGAAGTTGATTGTTCCAAATTTTTCCTTTCAATTCAGAAGAAGGCCCTGCTCTCCCATCTTGTGAGCAATGCCTCTGAAATGTATTCTCCACTTCAGCAGATGTTTAGACTCAAACTTAATATGTGTACACGTTGTGTAAATAACTGCAAAGCTTTGATTCAACCTTTTCCATACTTTGCTTAGTTAATTATCTGGGCTTTTATGTTTACATGCAGTTAGTGTATCTCTAGCTATAAAGTACATAATTTATAATTGATGTAAATGATTGTTATTATGTCAATTAAGCAGCTGGGTTCTCCACCTTCCCACTAAACAGAATGAGTGATAAACAGAGTTTTACATGGACATGCCTACTTTTCTTCAGAAAGGATAAAATAAATTACCTAGGTAGACCAGGTTGTCCAATTGTTCTCTGCTGAGGTAGATGCTGTCTCCTGGCCTCTTCTCTTGACCTGTTGACTGCAGCAAATGGTCAATTTCGTCACGCACCACTGCAAAAGCTTCTGGGTGCCTCAACAGATAATATATCGCCCAGAATACACCAGGAATTGTGTTTGCCACCGAGGCCCACAGAAAGGCGAAATGATGTGCTGGGAGAAAATAAGTGAAAAGGAAGATTAATAGCGTTTATTACACTGATTAGATTTGCAGTGTGCTAATTAAAAGATGTTAGGACACAGACCCAGCCAAGGATCAGTGAATGCTAATGAGGACCAATAGGCTTCTGAAAGTCTAATTTTCTGCTTAATGAGAATAGTTTGAAATGTAATTTCAGGGTGGGGGTGGGGGTGAAATAAAGGGAGGAAATGCAGCTCAGTTATAATCTCTCTCATTATCACCATTAAGTATCTTGTTTTACCACCTCAGCCAAAAAAAGAGAGAGAAAGAAAGAATCAATTATCAGACAGGATTGTTTCAGAGTAAAACATTTTATCATTACCCAATTAGAGAAAAAACATAAAAATTTCAAGGTCGCAATTTTGCCATTTTATTTCAAAGGACTCTAGTAAATTATCTGATTCCGACCCAAGCAATCATTCAAAAGTTTGCTACCTGCTTTGTCATAATCGCTAAGCACCGTATAGTTTTCGAGTATATCTTTTCTGTCTTGGACCACTTCAGAAACATCTAACCATTTCTCCATCTTTTTTGGGTTTAAAAAGTTTAGGAGTTCTCTCCGGATCTTCTTGGTTGCTCCCAGCAATACGATTGGTATGTTTAGAGCCAAATAGGAAAAATTGGCATCGAACTTGAGAAATTTTTGTCCAATTTCATCAGTAACATTATAGCCATCATTATGAGGATCCCTTCCAAACAATGTTTTAAAACTGGCTTCAAATATTATAGAGAAGCAGAACTTGTGCATTTTTCCCATCTCCCAATCTACCATTTGTGAAAACTTTCTTTTAAATATCATTTGGAGGTTCCTCATCACGTTATCAGAGAGTGTGTCCAATGATTTGCCAAGAAGATGTTGATAATTCCTGTGTACATGTTCATTTAGGTCAGGGCATTTCCCATTTATAATCGGCGGATGGTCAAATGCTTGGCTTGATAATTGATCTGCAAATTCTGCAAATTCCAGATACTTGCTGCTCTTGGTCACAACAGGATATTGGAGGGGGTTTAATATAAATGTAATATATTTGCCTGGGGAAAAAAAAGAAATTGGTTAAAGCCCACATGATAATTTATGCCAACATTCTGCAACCTGTTGCCTTATAGTAGTACTTCTCTATTTCAGCAACTTGGACTAAGATGCTTGGACTTCAATTCCCAGAATTCTCCAGCTAGACATGATTGGCTAGTGAATTTTAGGAATTGAAGTCCATTGAGAAACAATGCCTTAGAGGAATCATGTACAATAGCTCCCATCAGTGGTGAGTTTCAAAAATATTTGTTACCGGTTCTGTGGGTGTGGCTTGGTGGGCGTGGCATGGCTTGGTTGCTGTGGCTGTGGCTTGGTGGGTGTGGCAGGGGAAGGATACTGTAAAATCTCCATTCCCTCCCCAATCCAGGGGAAGGTTACTGCAAAATCCCCGTTTCCTCTGATCAGCTGGGACTCAGGAGGCAGAGAATAGATGGGGCGGGGCCAGTCAGAGGTGGTATTTACCGGTTTTCCGAACTATTCAAAATTTCTGCTACCGGTTCTCCAAAACTGGTCAGAACCTGCTGAAACCCACCTCTGGCTCCCATCATCTCCAACACAAGACATATACTGACTGATACTGATCTAGAAAACAATGTTTCTAGGAGTCTGGTTTAGTCAAAATCATTTTCTGGTGCTTCCCTCCAAATTATAGTAAAATGTAGCAGTCACAGAATGAATACCATCCTCACAGCACCAGAAGTGAGATCTTTCAAAAATATTTCTGGTGCTGTGAAGATGGTATTCATTCTGTCACTGCCACATTTTACTATAATTTGGAGGAAAGCACCAGAAAATGATTTTGACTAAACCAGACTCCTCTAGGAAACATTGTGTGTGTGTATGTGTGTGTATAAATGTAAAGGTTCCCCTCGCACATATGTGCTAGTCGTTCCTGACTCTAGGGGAAGGTGCTCATCTCCATTTCTAAGCCGAAGAGCCAGCGCTGTCTGATGACGATTCTGTGGTCATGTGGCCAGCACGACTAAATGCCGAAGGTGCACAGAACGCTGTTACCTTCCCACCAAAGGTGGTCCCTATTTTTCCACTTTTTTACATACCTTCGAACTGCTAGGTTGGCAGAAGCTAGGGCAAGTAATGTGAGTTCACTCCGTTACATGGCGCTAAGGATTCGAACCGCCAAACTGCTGACCTTTCTGATCAACAAGCTCAGCGTCTTAGCCACTGAACCACTATATATATAAAGCCTTATAAGGCAGAAATAGCTATCTGAGTCTCCCAAAGGGCAGCAGAGTTTGCTGTCTGTCAGCAACAAACCTAAAGCCCAGAAACTTGTGAATGAGATTTCACAGAACCAGGGCTGCATAACATCATAGCTTACGTAGGTAAAACCTGGCTAGAAAGAATATGCACATAAAAGCCTACGAAAAAGAAAGAATAAGAAACATTGTACCTTTACAGGGAGGATACCTGAGAAGAGGGTGTGGCTCACTGATGAAGCCTTATAAGGCAGAAATAGCTATCTGAGTCTCCCAAAGGGCAGCAGAATTTGCTGTCTGTCAGCAAGAAACAAAAAGCCCAGAAAGTGTGAATGAGATTTCACAGAACCAGGGCTGCATAACATCATAACTTACGTAGGTAAAACCTGGCTGCATACTGCTTCCCTTTCACCTTTCAGGTCCAATCCAGGAGCCCTCAAGCAGTCACATTCACGACAAACCATTTTATATAAATTTTATATATACACATGCGCGCACATACACACACACACGTGTGTGTGTATATAAATTAGCATACATTTTATATGTACATTACAAAAAAGGAAATTACAATATTACAATTGATTGTAATATTGTAATGTATTACAATTACATTACAAAAAAGGAAATAATAATTACTATTATATTGGGTTTTGAGATATGAAAAAATAACAAAATAAACCATGATAGCATTGACAATATGCTATGCAGTCAAAGGTCACAATACTGTTCCTCAAATTTCTTTCCTTTCCCCAATCACAAGAAATACGTCATAACAGAATTAATACTTTGCTTTGTATGGATAAGCAGCATTATTCTTTATTTGCATCAATCTTTTTACATTCCTGGACTTTTATTATATTTCTATTAATATTTGTGGATCACATAATATTTGTGATCCCAATAACAATGGGTATGAACATGCTATAAATTTTTGCATTCTGGTTCCAGTAACAAATTATCCATTTTCATTAGGTTGTCTCTTGAGGTAACAATAAACAAAATTTAACAACATAATCTGTGAATGTTTCTAAAACGTTTCCTATACTTTATTCATTAATATCTAAACTAAAACTTAGTTTAAGTATTTCCACAATAAATCCAAAGTTGAGAAAGTCTACCTTTTTGGTACATTATTCATCAAGAAGTCCACCTTTTAAAATCTTATTTCATATTCCGTAGATTTAACGAAGATAGTGAAGTTGTTGAACAAATCTAAAGCTTTATAAGTCACAATTCTTTCACTTCTAAATACCAAAACTAAACTTGCTAAAGTTGCTAAACTTCTTTTGAATTGGCCAATAAACATAAGAAAGAATATTTTGTGAAAGATTGCAGGATACAAATTTAACATTCTTTAAAACACTATGTTTCTGATTTGTTTAAACAAAACATTTTCATTTTTTCCCAGGTACCTTGCAGTACCTATCTATCTTGAGCAGAATATAAAAGTTAAATATAGCTTTGGAAACCTCTGAAATTCATTTGAACAAAACAGTAACTTTAAAACCATAAAGCTATGGTTTTATAAACTATAATTGATAGAGTATCCGAAGCAGTTTAAAAAAGCAAAAATAAAGAATTTTTCCTTAAAAAGTATAAGATAATAGGAAAAGCTATGTGGAGTCTAGAAGAGACATTCCCCAAATACTATAACAGTACAAAGATTCCTCCCCCAACATCAGTTATGAAATTCATCTTCAACTGAAAAGTTGTAAATATACAGTAGTAAATACAAACAAAGTGCTACAACCTTTCTACTTCCCAACTGAATACAATTGTCAACAGCTTTGAGGCCTGATAATGTGTTTATCTCAGAATTCACGGATAAACAACATAAACAAAAACAGATAAAAAAACCTTCTGATTTGCTTTGCCGCTGGACAAAAGCCTTTATAAAGAAAGCTCTTAGCTTTCTTTTCTAAAAATCCAGCTTGCCTTTTACTTTGGATTGTAAATATTATTATGAGGTAATCATAGATCTAAGAAGTTTAACCAAAAATATTAATTTAGTGAAAGAAGAAATCTGAGTTTTAATTTCTGCAGTTTTAATTTCTAATTCATTGAATCTGTACCCAAAATGCTCATTTAGGAATTTTCCCATAAACAATACCAAGGAGTGATCTTGCTCAAGGCCATAGGAAATTCGGGTAGAGAGAAGGCGTTCCCTGAGGATGGACTCCAGCACATTGGAAGACTAAACCTCTTGTCCTGGTGACCAATCCAGATTGGATCATGCAACGTATATTTGCCTTCACTCATTATTGGGAATACTCAGAAATCATCGGTTATTTCTACATACAGTAACAGACTTGAATATAGGTGATTTCATTATGAAACTCATGCATTTTCAAATGGTTGCTTTTCTCTTGGGAGACAGCAACAATCATTTTCAAGTCTGCCATATCTTATTAAGAGAATCAAGCTACAGTGGATATTTTAAAGCTTCTATATAGTTTTTAATTACTGAAACTCTTAGTTTTATAGCCCTTTAAATAATGAGGCAGAAAATTAGAAGCAATTCAAAATTAGACACTTTCCCAATGTCTGGAATATCTCACAGGTCAGGAGTTAAAATCACTCCTTGCAATACCTCTGAGATAGGAAGAATTTTTAATTACAGATTTTCTTCTTTCTTAAAAATGATGATTGGAATGTCGAGATGATTGCTTTCTCTGGCATTTTGCTTTGGACCCCATGATTGATTCACAAACAGATGTCACTTAAAAAGAAGAAATAAAATTGTCCAATTATGAAAAAGGTTATAAAGCATCCAAAATTCAGAAATAATCTCCAAAAATCAGTGAGACCAGGAACTGTAGATCCTGCAGTCACCTATTTATTTATTAAATTTTGTACCAACCATCTCTTTGAAAACTGGAATCTCTAAATTCTATTCGATAATATTCAATATTATTAAGTCTTTAGGTTGTGTGTTTTAAGGACTGCAACAGAACACCTTTGTGAATGTTTACTTAGGAGACAATCCCAGAGGACAGATAGAATTTCTCTGTCAATAAATGTGTATAGAATTAATAAATGTGTATAGAATACATTATTAGAATTATTATTGTTTTAAATCAGATTTATGTTAAGAAATATATGGACACAGAAATTGGTGGGTGCCATTCATTAATGCTATTAATTCTTATTTTATTTTTATTTTTATTAAATTTTTATACCGCCCTTCTCCTGCTGGACTCAGGGCGGTGCACAGCCTAGAATAAAAAACATCCCAATACAAAATTTAAAATTTTTAAAAGAATTAAACAAGAATGAAAGAATTTGTTTAAAAGAATTAAACAAATTTTGGCCCAAAATTTAAAACCTCCCGACTAAAATCTTTTACAATTAAAAATATCTAAGGATTCTATTTCATGAGTACAGATTTGGACCTATTACAAAAACAGATTTTTTTTAAAAAAATAAAATCTAAAAATTACATGCTTGAATCTTTCATTTCATAAAAATATATTGTCCTACACATATTTTTCCATATTCATCTTTTTAAAGTCCACAAACATGTTTTTTTCCAGTTATATAAAAAATAAGAGTTGTTTATTTCTTATTTCCAGAATATAACAGAATAACAGAGTTGGAAGGCTTCTAGTTCAACCCTCTGCTCAAGCAGGAAACCCTGTACCATTTCAGGCAAATGATTGCCCAATCTCTTCTTAAAAACCTCCAGTGTTGCAGCACTCACAACTTCTGGAAAAAAGTTGTTCCACTGAGTAATTGTTCTAACTGTCAGGAAACTTGTCCTTAGTTCTAGGCTGTTCTCTCCTTGATTAGTTTCCAACTATTGTTTCTTCTCCTGCCTTCATATGCTTTGGAAAATAGGCTGACCCCATTAGATATTTGAACACTGCTATCATATCACCCCTAGTCCTTCTTTTCATTAAACTAGACGTCCCAATTCTTGCAACCGTTCTTCGTATGTTTTAGCCTCCAGTCCAACTAATTATCTTTGTTGCTCTTTTCTGTACTCTTTCTAGAGGCTCAACAACTTTTTTATATCATAGTGACCAAAACTGGATGCAATATTCCAAGTGTGGTCTTACCAAGGCATTATAATAAAATGGTATTAACACTTGGCGTGATTTTGATTCTATCCCTCTGTTAATGCAGCCTAAGACTGTGTTGGCTTTTTTTGGCAGCCGCATCACACTACTGGCTCATATTTAAGTGACTGTCTACTAGGACTCCAAGATTCCTCTCACAGTTACTACTATTGAGACAGGTATCACTTATTCTATACCTGTGCATTTGGTTTTTCTTGCCTAAATGTAGAACTTTACTTTTCTCACCATTGAAATTCATGGGGATGTCTATATTTTAGAGATTTTGCTAATTTTCATTACTTCTAGTTAACATAAATGCATAGGCTTCTACAGTCTAAACTTTTGCCTCTGACCTACAATAAGAGTTTCAGCCTGGCCACCAACTGATATTCTTGATGCACAGCTAGTATCACTGCATTGTGTTTTCTGGATATTAGTTTGACATGGCATCAGTTATCTTGTGGTGAATGTTTAAATTTGTATAAACTTAAGGATGCTTAACCACATCAGAAGCTCAAGGGTAACACCAGGAAATATAGTAATGTAGCCTGCAAAGATACAAGCAAGGCTCATATCTATTCATAAAAACATGCATACTTTGAAGATCTAACAAGTGGTACAGAAAGCTCCAATTTGGCAGTGCCTTCTATTAGTCCACAATGACATCTCAGAGGAACTTAATTTTCCTTTTTTGGGAAGACTTAAAGTCAAAGGTTTTGGTCAAATTATAGTCACCACCATCTTAATACTGGCCCATCTTCTCTCATTTTCTAACTGAACACTGTTGAGATCCTCATCCCTTTCCAAACAAATATTAGACACAGCTATTAGTTATGATGTGTATGTGTGTGTGTGAGAGAGAGAGAGAGAGGGAGGGAGGGAGGGAGGAAGGGAGGGAGGGAGGGAGGGAGGAAAAGAACTATTAGAACTTGCTTGCAATACTTGTACTACCTACTTGATAAGCAAGATAGAATCCATTATCATTGTCCAATATTAAGTAGGATCAGAGGCATCTTGAGATGAGCGAGAGAGAATACGGTCAGAGTGATGCCAGCAGCACCACAATACAAGTTTCTCCCCTTTTCTACATGCATTGCTGTATCACACATGTGTCTCAAAGAGGCAGAGCTTGTAGCATGATGCTGCATTTTATCATTCAGGTAAAAGGGACAAATTCCTATGGACAACATTGAGTGATACCCACATTAGAGAAACTAAATGTGTTTTCATTGTGCAAGGTAGCAATGTTTCATCCATGAAAAGTCAAATAAGTTGATAAAATTATGCCTCACTGGAGGTTTCTCTCCTGGATGCATGAACAGTCACTGAAACTATAAAAATAATTTCAGTGCAGTGTTTGGTGTGAATTTTTTGAAACAATTGTTCCCAGTTTTCTACATTACAGCTGAAAACTCATTAAGGCTGTAATTTGACTTTTATGTACTTAGGAATAAGATTTCTATGGAACTCGAGAAGATTTACTTTTAGAAATATAATGGATTTATAATGTTACACCACTGTGGAAAATTTTCTAATTGTTGATAGAAATCTTTCAGATAAAAGTTCACAAAGCACCTCCCCTCTAGTTTTGAACAGTTTGTAAACAAAGGTAAAAAAATAATTACTGTCTTCATAGTAGAGGCACAAACTGTTCAGAGATTTCAGTATTTTTTTTCCTCTGGCTACAGTCCAATCTATCACAAAGAAATCATCTTGGGAGTCACATTTTATTATAAGCACCAGTGACCAAAAGACTGGAAATACTACACTCTGCTCTGATATTATTTAACAAGATGATTTTGAATGCTATTAACCTGAAGATGTCAGCTAGCTTTCCAACTCTGAGCATTCAGGGTAAACAATTTAAGATTTCTTTAAAAATTAATTAATATTAATTTAAACCATCTGTCCACCATCTGCTATTTTCAGATGAAAAATATGAGCTGTTTTCTTTGTGATCTTGACTCCAACATTTTGCAAAACAATCCCCAATTCTTATATATTTAATTACCAATATAAAATAAATCAACTTTTAAGTATGGGGACAAAGTTCATCCATTGTCTGAACACAATTGTTTGAAACACCGTCCTAATACATGCCCACGATCTATAGTCCCTTAGGAATCATTGGATTTATTTCCAAATAAATTTGTTTATGACCTGTACAATTATATACTCTTATTCTATGTAAGCCCACTGAAGTGTAATGCTGCACGCAATACACTTCTGACAAAATGTCATGAAATCAACACCTCTATTTGTCCAATTAATTTCACTTCATGCCAAAAAGCAACACCCCATTTGCAAAATCACTTTTGCAAGTAACAAAAAATGGGAAGAAAGGTGGGGGGTGGGTGGGAGAAGAGAAAACAAAATATCCATAGAATTCAAATCCAATACAAATTGGAGTGAAATAGCATTAACTTACAAAAGTACGCCATAGTAATAGGATATTTATTAATAAAGTATACTTCAATATAATATATTAAATATTACCAATATTCATATCACTGATATCATTATAATATAATGTATTCAATATATTCCCTCAACAGCTGAAGCGAAAAAAGAGGAAGAGGAGGAGGAGGAGAGGAAAAGGAGGAGGAGCGGGAATAGGAGAAGGAGAAGGAGAAGGAGAAGGAGAAGGAGAAGGAGAAGGAGAAGGAGAAGGAGAAGAAGAAGAAGAAGAAGAAGAAGAAGAAGAAGAAGAAGAAGAAGAAGAAGAAGAAGAAGAAGAAGAAGAAGAAGAAGAAGAAGAAAGTTCAATATAATTAACTAACGCTAAATTTTTACTTTATATGTTGATGTGTGACTGAGGGGGGGATTAATCCTACAAAACTTTGTAAACTCTGTGATTTTTTTCTGCACGAGTCCAGATATCTTATGTATATATTCTTACTCGGTAGTTACTTCCTGGGATCACAGTAGAGTCTCAACATCTGAGACATACAGAGTCTCTTGATTATAAAGTAGAGTGTTGTTCAATAAAAGTTTTAATCAGAGTACAACCATACACTTGTTGTATTTGCTGTCTATCATCCCCTTTATTACATCTCAACATCTGAAAATTCAGGACAAAGGGATGCAGCTCAAGAATTGCGCATTTAAAGAATAGCACAGACTTTTGTTCTTGTATATTGTCAGGATTGTGGCCTTCCCGTTTAAGGCTGGGCATCAGCTGGTTAAAAACATTTTTTCATGTACTATTCATTTGGCATTCATTAGTTTTGGCTCTAACTGGAAATCCTCTATCCTTGTCTCATCTGATCAAGGGTACAACCCCCAATGAGAAACAGAACACAGGGTTTTTTGTATCTTAATATTCAGCAAGAAACTTCCCATAGTCTATTGCTAATTGCCCATTGCTCATTGCTATTCAATGAGCAATACAAGTAGTCCTTGACTTGTGATCAAAACTGGGACTGGAATTTCTGTCACTAAGTGATGCAGTCGTTAAGTAAGTAATCATGTGATTGGGTGATTTTACAATCTTTTTTGCAACAGTTGTTAAATGAATCACAAGGTCATTAAACAAAACTGGCTTTTTCCATTGACCTTTCTTGTTGAAAGCCAATTGACATGGTGATCACATGATCCTGGAGGCGCTGAATCATTGTAAATATATGCCAGTTGCCAAGAGCCCAAATTGCAATTATGTGACCATAAGAAAACTGCAACATAAGTGTGGGGACTGATTTTAAGACACCTTTTTTAATGTTGTTGTAACTTTGAATGGTTCTAAACAAATGGTTGTGGAAAGCCTGTATTATTAAAGTATACATCATAATATAGGTACATGTATGTATGAAATATGGGCATCTGTTACTGAAACTGTTATGTAATATTTAACACGTTTGTGGTACTTCTCCCAAGAATATCCAACATACTTCAAGTCTGCTCACTAAAAACATGTCACCTTATCACACCTTAGAGCAGAGCTGTCAAATTCACATTGTCATGGCGGCATCATGTGACGTATCAGGACTTTTCCCCTCTTCGCTAAACCAGGCGTGGGTGTGGCCAGCATGTGACGCATCTGGCCCGTGGGCCAGGAGTTTGACAGCCCTGCCTTAGAGGCATGCCTTCTTGTGTATATTCCTGACCAAATTAATGTAACTTATCTACTTAACTCATCTTCTTGCGTTTGTTTGGGAAACACAGAACAGAGAATTTTGTTAATTTAACAATATTGCACATATACTATGAACATTCTAATTTTTGTTTACATATGAATGCTTTGGATGTCTATTCGCTTCACATGAATCTTTGTAAAAAACATGAAGAATATAAAAATCATGAAGAAAATGTCCAAAACATAGGAGAGTCTGATGATCTCCGATTGTTCAAGAAATATATAGTTTAAAGCAGTTTATTCAATAAAACAAACTATACTAAATACATTGCTACAGTGATACTTCATATAAAATATTGAAATATACTGTGAAAGCATGGGATATAAAATCCCAAAATGCTGTTATCTGTATGATAGTGAAATACGTTACAAGTTGTCATTTAACAGACTTATTTATAATAAAGTTGGCCCAATATCAAATTTAATGGAATAAATTCTCTGGGACTGAAAAAAGTGCCTTTCATTCAAATGTTACTTCTTTATTGGCTTGAAGTATATCTCCATTGCATATTTCTTTGCTTAGAACAGAATATACAGTTTGCAATAGCTGTGACAGTATATTTTAGCTGGGTAAATATGAAAGATCAGATGTTCTGAAAAATTGTTTTGTTAAGTGGGATTAAGAGATTGAAACCAGCCACTTTCAAAGCCCTTGTGAGATCAGAGCAGGTTATATGGGGATCTGTATATATCTGTACAGATATTTTTTTTTAAAAAAAAATAATATTTGTACAGATATATACAGGTCCCCATATAACAATTATTTTCTACACTAACAATTATTTTCTATTTTGAATTTCCTACAATAGCTTCCTGTTAGCTCAGATTCACTTCAAATTCTTCAAGGGGTGGAGGGGGCTGTGGGGAGAAACAACTGCAATTAATAATTGTGTGTCTGTGTATATGTGTGTATGTGTGTGTGTGTGTGAGAGAGAGAGAGAGAGAGAGAGAGAGAGACAGAGAGGGAGAGAGAGGGAGAGAGAGATGTAGAAACAGGTTTTGTGGGGCATAAAAGGGAGGGATTGCTGATTCCATTTATGTAACACTGGTCTTTCTTATTAGAAAAATTTTGCTGAAGAGTTGACAATGATGTACAGCAGTGACTCACTGGAATGACGTTTAGGGAAAATGATTCTGCTGCACCACCACACAAAACCAATTAGAGAACTATTTTCCACGACAGGTCAGGAATTTCCATTGTTTCTTGTGGAGAATAATTTCTTTATTAAGGTGACATCCATGTCCATTATTGCTTTTCGGAATGACAATCATTTGCTTATCATATAGGAAAATACAATCAGTGAAATCACGTCACCAGTCTGAGGCAATGCCAGAAACTCAGAGCATCAGCCTGTGTTTTCCAAATGAAGTAATCTGAGAATTAATAAGGAGAACATTACATATTGGCACTATTTTTGACAAGACTTTTAGTGGCACATCAAAAGGAAAAGGTAAAGCTAGTGCAGAAATGCTCTAGATAGTCCCTCTATTTTGCCAGTTCTGAGAGACTCCCTGAAATATTGGTACCTGAAGTAATGAGGGCCTGCAATTCTTAACGGTATCTCCATGACCTTCCAATAATTAATAAGAAATATGGGAAATGTAAATGAACAAAAACCATAAACTATAATGTCTTTTTTTTTTTTGCTCTTTCATAAGTCAGAATACAATATGTTGAAGTAGAGATGTGTGATCTTTTTTTGGCCTTCTCTCGGACTATATCTTGCTGCTTTGTTTGATGTTGATGCAGGCTGTTGATGGGACTTTGTGATAGATTTTGAAGGAGAAGCCAAACAAAAAGACCCAACAACTTGGAAAAACAGGCCAGACAATTTTTGGTAGTCATCAGAATCGTTCACCCTTACTTCCCCATACTTCCCCACCCCAATTGGTGAATACCAATTCACAGAACATCAAACATTTCTGCATTATCCACTCTGGCGACTACAGATGAGGTGTATCTGTGCTATGCATCATAGGATGTCCATTCTGGCTCAGATATTAACAATTATTAAAAATTTGAATTCTTTTTTTTATCTTGTACAAACTTATATATTATTTGAAATACTTAGGTATTATATTGTGGGAAAATACCCAACTAGGCTGGAGGGAGGTGTTAAGAGAGGGCTGAGTTTAGAGGCCTTGAATTGCAGGAAGCTGCACAGGAATGACCTTCCTCAGAATCTCTGAAGCCTCCTCTGACTATTCCAAAGGTGACAAGCTTTGCCATCTACCAAGTTCTCCAATCTGGCCAACATCATAAACTAAGTCAATAAAGTAACATTCCAAAGGGGAAAAAATAACAGTTTAAAAATGTTAAAGCAATAAAAATTATAAGTAAAACATAAAAGGAAGAAAATGCAATTACAAAAATACACCAACACAATATTCTTATTGGTTTGGTTGAAACAATCACATTAATCATGTCAGTTAAGGCCTGGCAGTATACTGTACCTGATTGCCTTTCAGATATGTTAGGAGTATAAGTTCCCAAATCCCCAGCTAGTTTGGAATTCTTGTATTAGATTTCCAAGATATTTGGAACAAAAACTTGAGATTTTATTACACAAATATTATGGTTGCCTACAATCTTAATCCTCTACAAAAAGTGATAGTGTTTGAACATTTCAGTTTAGAGGAAAGGGATGGGAAGGCATAGTAAAAATATTAAAAATCAGTCATGGTATGGAAAATGTAGGGTTTTTTTTATTAAGGTGACCAACTTTTTTACAATGAGAAGGAGGACATATGTGTGTGTGCCATGTCGTGTTTCGGTAAGAAATAAACAAAACCACTTGCATACCGCACACTCTCTCAAAACAATTCTCCTGTGCGGCGTGCATGCGTCTCATAATCGTGTGTTGCTGCACTGTACTGAGCCTTGATGAACCGTCATGTCAAATACAAATATGTCACATCACATGCAACGGATTGGATTGGCATCGATCGAATACTGAGATTTACAGATTAGTCTTCAAATATCGAAAAGGAGGACATGTAGGAGGATACTTTTCAAGAAAGGGCAGAACTTACAAAAGAAGTCCTCCCTAAAGGAGGATGATTGGTCACCTTATTTTTATATATTTCTCACAATGTTACTGTAGAATTGTATTTGTTAAACCTAAATGTGAGAGATTGAGGATGAAATAAAGTATCTATATTACTTTAATTATTCTTACTTATAAATGCAAACTGCCCAGAGTCATCTAGAATAGGCAGTGTTTAAACTGAATGATGGATGAATGGATGGATGGAAGGAAGGATACATATATACAGGCATACATACAATCTATATTCCTTTGTACTATTATTTAACCTACTAAAATAACTCTAAGAAGTTAATAAAACAGAAACATTGCTCACCAGCCATGTGTACGGTAAAAATATCTCCATGTTTTTTATTCAAAGTTAATAAAAAACCAATAGCGTTTTTTCTAAAGTTCAGGGCCTCTCCCAAGAAAGGAATCCAACCATTTATTAAGGGAGGCTCTCCAGTGAGCCTGAAAAATAAAAAGAAAGCACTGTTAGTTGATACATAGTTTATATAATTAAAGTACATTATAGTGGCGCAGTGGTTAGAGTGCAGTACTGCACTCTACTTCAGCTGACTGTTAGCTGCAGTTCAGCAGTTCAAATCTCATCAGGCTCAAGGTTGACCCAGCCTTCCGAGGTGGGTAAAATGAAAACCCAGATTGTTGGGGGCAATATGCTGACTCTGTAAAATGCTTAGAGAAGGTTGTAAAAGCACTATGAAGTGGTGTATAAGTCTAAGTGCTATTGCTATTTGAAAATTTGAAAGCTTAGCAGTCACACCCTGAGATTTTATTTTTATTCCTTAGGTGCCAAAGTTTCTACATCCATACATTTTGCCACTTATCTTCACTATATTGTAAAATCAATACAATTGGTTTAAATGTTCAATTAAGGAACTGATTCATGGTAAAATGCATCTATAATCAGGTATAATCCAAGCATCCGAAATAAAGCAAAATATATACCGTATTTTCCGGCGTATAAGACGACTTTTTAACACATGAAAATCTTCTCAAAAGTCGGGGGTCATCTTATACGCCGGGTGTCGTTCTCCTGTAACCAGGCAGACCAGCCCAAAAGACTCTAACGAGCCTTAAATGGCTCTGGCGATCGAAGCTCTGACGATCCCAGCTTTGCCTGCTAATCAGGCAACTCAGCTGGGATGCCAGAGCCATGTTAAAGGAAAAAACTTTTTTCCTTTTACGTGACTCTGCAAGCTCTGACGATCCCAGCTGAGTTGCCTGCCAATCGGGCATCGCAGCTGGGATCGCCAGAGCCATCGATCCAAGCTCTGACGATCCCAGCTGCGTTGCCTGCTAATCAGGCAACTCAGCTGGGATCGCCAGAGCCAGAGTCCTGTAAAAAGAAAAAAGTTTTCCCCCTCCAGCTTGCTTACCTTAGCTGGTAATCGCAACGCTTGCCTTGCTTCGCTTGCCTGAATCCATTCCATCAGCAAGCCACTCTCTGCCTGCAATCATGCAGGCAGGAGTTGTGGACTTCAACTCCCAGAATTCCTCAGCCAGCAAAACAAAGCTGGCTGAGGAATTCTGGGAGTTGAAGTCTACAAGTCTTAAAGTTGCCAAGGTTGGAGATTCCTGTTCTATTGGGTAAGTTTTTTTCCCCTTTGGGAGCTTTAAAAAAATAGTTAATTGGGGTTTTTTTTAGTTATTCTTTTTTAGACCTAGCCATTTAAAGTTTAGGAAGTTTTAAATTTAGTTTTCATATAAAAATAAAAATAAAATAATATTTGTGCAGCTTTCTGAGATGTGGTGTGTTTCTGTAGTGTTTCACTCTAACTACACAAACACACAAAATCTCACAAAGCTGTATGTGGAATTTTGTGTGTGTAAAGTGTGAAGGTTGATTTTTTTGGGCTTTTTGTGGCTGTGTGAGGTTCCTGCTTGTTGCAGGGGCCATTTTGGGTCTAGCACAGCTGCTTTTACATTGTGTTGAGGCAGTTGATGTTTTTTAATTTTTATTTGGTGTGCATTGGAAGAGGGGCAGTCTTATATGGCGAGTATAGCCCAAACCCTATATTTTAACAGGAAAAGTTGGGGGTCGTCTTATACGCCCAGTCGTCTTATACGCCGGAAAATACGGTACACTCAAATAGTCAGATTTAGTATTTTTAAAGTCTAAAACATTTTCCCAATTCAAATTATAAATAAATAATCCAATTTAAAAAAAACTAACTAAAAAAACTCAAATGGGCATGTGCATCTACATGAATGATATGTTCTTAAAGACAATTACATTTCAAATCTCTGTATTTAGTATTTCTGTCCAAAGGTAACCTTGTATACCTGAAAGTAATTTAGGAAGGACAAAGCTAATATAACTGAAGTATTATATTTCTTCAGAACATTTTTCAAAGCTAAATTTTCAATTACACATTATTCTGCAATACCACTGATCCAATGAAATATGCATTTTAATATTCCAATCATTTATAACTAATATTGTAGCTAAAAACAAGATATCAATCAATTTCATAAACTAGAATATACTTTATTTTCATGGTCAGTTTTCCAATGACTTGCTGAAATAAATACTTTTCTGAATGCCATAATCCAATCCAACGAGATTGACTGATTAACTGAAATAAACATGGATTTCTATGCCATCTACACTAGAAACTCTAGCTGCCTTGCATTTGAAATCGATTAACTCTATAAGAGCAAATCAAAGCCCAAAATATCATGCAGAGTAATCTGTCTATGGAGATTCTCAGTCATCCAGGTCATGGTTCAAGGTGCTTTTTCAAGAGGCAACTGGACTTTCTGTTTTTTTCTTTGAAGGTGTTTCGCTTCCCATCCTTCTTCTTCTTCTTCTTGGATGAAAAGCGAAAATGTCTTCAAAGAAAAACCAGAAAGTCCAGTTGCCTCTTGAAAATGCATCTTTGAAGGCATGCAGAGCAATCATTATTTCCTGATCAGTTTTTTCTGATTAAATATCAATTTCCATACCCAACACTTTATTTTATCAAGATTTATCAAGTTCAAATTCTAAATCATCTTTACAGAATGAAACAGCTTCAGCTTCAAGAGAAGCTGTTGCTTAAACATCCATTCCTAATCATGGTGATGAAATGGTGAAATGCTTGTGAAATGCCAAGGCTAGTTCCATAGGTTCATATTTGTATTACAAAATCCCATTCAAGCATAATATGTAAGAGACAAAGCTTTTATCATGGTGTACTTTTTACTGTTTGCCTTCCCCATCAACACTAATGAAGTATTCAATGCTTACTTAAAGAGTGTTAAATATCATTGATATTATTCCTTAGATGTTGCCTGAAATACATGAACATCAATTTCAGATAGTTGAGACTTTCATGAAGGAAACCTTGAGCTATCTGAAAGCAAGTTCATATTTAAGATCACTTTTGTAAAACTACTCTATAAAATTTATCTTCTCTTTCTTATCTTAAATATATTTATTTTCATGTTAAAAAGAAAACGAGAGAAATGGCAGGAAATATTAGGAGTCAAAATTTGTTTCTCTATATTTGTTTCTCCACCTTTTAAAAACTTATTAGGGATTTGAAATGATAGAATATACCATATATAGTCAGAAGGAATAGTACCACATTAACCAATAGGGGGATCAAATGCTAACTGAACCTCTATCTGAAGTAATTCTATAAAACTATTTTACTTCCTAATTACATGGATCATCTTAATTGATTAGTATCAACATTTTAGCATGTTTAGTCCCATAATGCTTTTGCATATATTATGTATTTTGCCCATTAATTTTTTATACAAGTTATATAAAAATGAATTCTAAAAATGAATTTTAAAAATTATTCTCTTATACCAAATTAAGCAATACATCATAGAACTGAAAGTGTTTGAAACAAAAACATAATTTTATGAAACTTTTTAAGTGCGTTTTCCTACCAAACAATGATAATGCTGCCATGACTTATTCCATTTTAATCGTACATAGAAGAGAATCATAATCACATTTTTAAATTGATGCCAACCTTTGTCATTCTTTTTTCTAAATACTTAAATCCACCTAGACTAATATGAAACCTAGTAACTTTCTGAAGTTGCTACTATGTTTCTTTATCAATGTTATTTAAAATAACAGAAGAGACATCAACATCAACTTCTTGGTCTATTAGTAAATAAAATTTATTTTTAAATCAATACACAATTGGACTACATTAGGATGTTAAAAAAAACTAAACATACCATTTTTAAAAATAGAATAAGAGTATTTTTCTTGTTTACATTAAGACCAAATTCTTATTTTTCCCAAAATGTTGTGCTAACCTTCATATAGGATTGTAAAAAATATGTTAAGAGTAGTCATCTTTGTTTTGTGCCCTTGTTTATTTGAAAAGTATGCTGGTATCATTGATTAAATAAATACATTTACAGTGTGTCCACATTATATTTCTAATAATTAGCTTAGACTAAAGTACCTTTCACGTTTTTATTTATTTTTTTTGTATTTAGAAAACTTCTAATAAAGCATTTAGTCATGTTTTGATTATTTAATACTCTTCTAGTTACATCCCACACAGTAACAGAATACAGGTTCTATGTGACTATTGGCTCGGCAAAATTCTAATTTTAAAAAATCATAACTTAAAATCTCAGTCTCAATGTAAGATTTCTATTTAGTCAAGTAACTATGTGGAAGCCATTAAGTGATAATTTCTGGGACTTCCAGATATCTCCAAGTTCATATGACAAAGCAAGTCCATCATTTAGAAATACTTCGGTACATTTACATTTATACTTGCTTTAGTCTAAATGTTAATTAAGGACCTAATTCTAGCCCACAGCTAAAACAACTTCTTTAAACAAAATGTTTAAGTTTACTTAGAATATTTCATAACAAAGAAATAAGAGCGAGAAACATGCTGTTTCTATGCCTTTTTACTGTACACTGTATTACGCGCCAGTAATTTCAATTGAAATTACATACAATTGAATTGAAAACCCGATATTGCATTAATATTACACTATACAGTAGGATTCAATATAGTCACTGCCCTGGGATAGAAGCTGTTTTTCAGCCTAATTGTCCTTGTTTTTATTACCCTGTACCATCTGCCAGATGGTAATAGTTCAAGAAAAGGGTGCCAAGGATGAGATGGATCTTTAAGAATATTTTGAACATTCTTAAGGCAGCGGGAGCTATAAAGCTCTTCCAAAGATGGAAGACGGCAACCAATGATTCTCTGGGCAATTTAATTTAATTTAATTTAATTTCCAATTTATATACCGCCCTTCTCCCTGAGGACTCAGGGCGGTGTACAGCCAAGATAAAAAACATAGAATACAAATATTAAAACATTTAAAAATATATATAGATTTGGGCCGAAAGTTAAGAATAACAAACTAATTAAAAAATTTAAAATTTAAAAATTTCTTCTAAGCCAACCCGGCTTGCTGGAAAAGATGGGTTTTCAGGGAACGACGGAAGGCATTGAGGTCATGGATTCTCCTTATCTCCGGGGGCAACTGATTCCAGAGAGTGGGAGCCCCCACAGAGAAGGCCCTCCCCCTGGGGGCCACCAGCCTACATTGTTTGGCTGATGGCACCCTGAGGAGGCCCTCTCTGTGGGAGCGCACGGGTCGATGGGAGGTCGTTGGTAGCAGCAGGCGGTCTCGGAGATAGCTAGGCCCTATGCCATGGAGCACTTTAAAGGTGATAACCAACACCTTGAAGCGCACCCGGAAGACCACCGGGAGCCAGTGCAGCTCGCGCAGGAGCGGTGTTACATGGGAGCGCCATGTTGCTCCCATCACTACCCGCGCTGCTGCATTCTGGACCAGCTGGAGCCTCCGGGTGC
The DNA here is from genome assembly GCA_022577455.1 of Arizona elegans. Classification (NCBI taxonomy): domain Eukaryota; kingdom Metazoa; phylum Chordata; class Lepidosauria; order Squamata; family Colubridae; genus Arizona; species Arizona elegans. The sequence goes on along the minus strand of JAKOOJ010000002.1, from coordinate 28,023,474 downwards.
TCTTCAAGGGGAGCCCCATGTAGAGAGCGTTGCAGTAGTCAAGGCGAGAGGTGACGAGGGCGTGAGTGACTGTGCACAAGGAATCCCGATCAAGAAAGGGCCGCAACTGGCGAATCAGGCGAACCTGATAAAAGGTCCCCCTGGTAACAGCCGTCAGATGTTCCTCCAAGGACAGCTGCCTATCCAGGAGGACTCCCAGATTGCGCGCCCTCTCCGAGGGGGCCAGAGACTCGCCCCCAATAGTCAGCGATGGAGTCAACTGACTATATCGGGATGCCGGGAGCCACAGCCACTCAGTCTTGGAAGGGTTGAGCTTGAGCCTGTTCCTCCCCATCCAGATCCGCACAGCCTCCAGGCACTGGGACATCACTTCAAGGGCATCGTTGGGGTGGCCTGGGGTGGAGATGTACAGCTGGGTGTCATCAGCGTACTGGTGGTATCTCACCCCAAAGCCACGGATGATCTCGCCCAGCGGCTTCACATAAATGTTGAACAGAAGGGGCGAGAGGACCGATCCCTGCGGCACTCCACAGATGAGAGGCCTCGAGGTCGACCTCTGCCCCCCTGCCAACACAAACTGCGACCGGTCGGAGAGAAAGGAGGAGAACCACCGCAACACAGTGCCTCCCACCCCCAACTCTTCCAGCCGGTGCAGCATGATACCATGGTCGATGGTATCAAAAGCCGCTGAGAGATCTAATAGGACCAGAACAGAGGAATAACCCCTGTCCCGAGCCCTCCAGAGATCATCCACCAACGCGACCAATGCCGTTTCCGTGCTGTGCCCAGACCTGAAACCCGACTGGAACGGATCTAGATAGGATGTTTCCTCCAGGAATTGCGGAAACTGTTGCGCGACCACACTCTCAACAACCTTCGCAATGAAGCGAAGGTTGGAGACAGGACGATAGTTGGCCAATATTGCTGGATCCAGGGACGGCTTCTTGAGGAGAGGCCTCACCACCGCCTCTTTCAGGGCAGCGGGGAAGTGACCCTCACTCAAAGAAGCATTAATAACGCCCTGGAGCCAGCCTCGTGTAACCTCCCGGGAAGCCAGTACCAACCAGGAGGGACACGGGTCCAGTAAACATGTGGCCCCACTAAGTCTCCCCAAAATCCTGTCCACATCATCGGGAGTCATAGCATCAAACTCCTCACAGATAACATTCTCAAGACTGTTCCTCGTCACCCTGCCCTGATCTACCCAGTCAGAGTCCAGATCCCCCCGGATCTGAGCGATTTTGTCATACAGGTATTGTCCGAAATCCTCCGCCCTGCCTTCTAAGGGATCCTCCCGCACTCCCAGATGGAGCAGGGCGCGGGTCACCCTAAACAGGGCGGCCGGACGATTCCCTGATGACGCAATAGAGGCGGAAAAGTAGTTAGACTTTGCCGTCTTTATCGCCACTAGGTAGGCCTTAATATGCGACCTTACCAGTGTTCGATCAGATTCAGCGAGACTGGCCCTCCAACCGCTCTCCAGGCGTCTTTTCCGGCGCTTCATTTCCCTCAGCTCCTCCAATGATGTTAACCCTCTGGAGTGCTGTCCTATCTGTCACTGTGCAATTGGCAAACTATACACAAGTACAGTAAGTTAAAATACACTCTATGGTGCAGCAGTAGAAGGTCACCAGCAGTTTTTCATTCAGTTGTTGTTTCCTGAGAAGTTTCAGGTAGTATAATCTCTGCTGGGCCCTTTTGACCAGTGCTGCAATGTGAGTGCCCCAGGCCAGGTCCTCTTTTATGATAACAGCTAGAAACTTAAAACTGGCCACTTGCTCCACTTGGTCTCCATTGATAAGAAGGGCTGGATGTTTGATCTATTCCTTCAATAGTCCACTATAAGCTCCTTGGTCTTACTGGTGTTAAGGACCAAGTTATTGTGTCCACAACACGAAAGCAACCGGTCCACCTCATCTCGATAGGCAGACTCATCCTCCAGAGATGAGTCTCACACTGTTGTATCGTCTGCAAATTTAGTAATAGTATTACTAGCGTGAGTGGGAATGCAGTCATGCACATAAAGAGCATAGAGTAAGGGACTCAACACGCAACCCTGTGGTGTACCAGTGTTAAGAATAAGAGCTGAAGAGATATGATTACCTAATCTGACCCTCTGAGAGCGGCCAGACAGGAAATCCTTAATCCAACGGTAGATTGAATAAGAAAGTCCAAGATCCATAAGTTTAGACACTAGTCTATGTGGAAGTATTATGTTAAATGCAGAGCTAAAATCTACAAAAAGCATCCTCACATAGCTCCCCCCCCCGCTGTTCCAAATGAGTCAGAGCAATGTGAAGAGATTTACCTCATTTACCTCATGAGATTATAATTTTAATAGAGCTGTAAAAATTGAATCTATAACTGTTAGAAATCCTAATAATGTTGGTGAACCTTTTCAACACCAAGTACTGAAATGGGAGTGCGTGCGTGCATGCACGTGCTGGAAACTGGAAGAGCAGCCGCCCAGAATGCGTGCGTGTGCCAGGTGCCTGCTCTTCGGGTTTCTGGGTTCGCATGCGCGAAGACCAGCTGGTCTTCGCGCGTGCATGCATGCCAGAAACTGGAAGTTACCAGATGGCTAGTGGGCATGTGCACACTGGAAACCCAAAGAGCAGCTGCCCGGTGCACTCATGCGCGTATGTGCTCCGGGCAACTACTCTTCCAGTTTCTGGCATGAACGCATGGTGCTGAAAAGGTTCACCAACACTGTATTAGGATTTCTAACAGTTATAGATTTAATTTTTACAGCTCTGTTAAAATTACCTCATGAGGTAAATGAGGTAAATCTCTTCACACTGCTCTGACTCATTTGGAACAACGGGGGGGGGAGCTATGTGAGGATGTTTTTTGTAGATTTTAGCTCTGCATTTAAGACAATACTTCCACATAGACTAGTGTCTAAACTTATGGATCTTGGACTTTCTTATTCAATCTGTCTTTGGATGGTGAAGCTATGGCAGGTGTGCCGGAAGTGGCATGCAGAGCCATCTCTCCAGGCATGCGAGACATTGCCCATTGCTCTTCCGGGTTCCAACGCGCTGGCCAGCTGGTCTTTACACGCGTGGGAGTGCCAGAAACCAAAAGAGCAGCTGCCAGGGGCGCATGCACATGCAGGGCGGCTGCTCTTCCAGTTACCGGTATGCACATGTGCACGGGCCACCTAATCTTCTGGTTTCTGGAGTGCATGCGTGCACGAAGGCCAGCTAGCTGGTGCACACTGGGCAGCTGCTCTTCCAGTTTCCAGTGCATGCAGGAGCACTGGCCAGTTGGTCTTCGCACGTCCATGTGTGCCAGAAACTGGAACAGCAGCTACCTGGTGCGCACTGGTCAGTTAGTCTTCACACATGCATGCATGCCAGAAACCGGAAGGCCAGTTGGCCAGTGCACATGCTCCCACTAGAAACCGTAAGAGCAACTGCCTGGCACATGAATGCACACCGGGCGGCTGCTCTTCCAGTTTCTGGCATTCCTGCATGTGTGAAGACCAGCTGGCCAGCGCTCTGGAACCAGAAGAACAATGGGCAACGGCTCACATGCCCGGAGAGATGGCTCTGCGTGCCACTTCCGGCACGTGTGTCATAGGATCGCCATCTCAGTCATAATACATTATCAAGTTTTCAAATGGAAAGAAAGCCTGGCTCTGTGGCATCCCATGCTTAACCTCCTCCAACTGATTTCATAAATACCAACAGAAGCAAAATAAATGATGCAAAAACATTCATGCAGTACAACTCATTTTGTACTAATCACAAGAGACTGACTAGTTTAATCAAAGATCAAAGCTTTATTTCTATCAAAGCCTTGCTGCTATCAAACAGCAAAAAAATTATGTAAGAAAATTACCCTACAACTCAGAAGGTTTTCAAATATCAAAAGAAATTCTGCTATATTATTATTTTTAAGTTGGCACTATTAACATTAACAATATCTATAAATAGTGAAAAGTTGTTTAGCATTCATAAAGACTAGTATACAATTATAGGTGGTTATTTATATAGCATGAGTAAAAACACTGTAGAAGAACATTTTAGTAATGCATTTTCATCTTCACTTCTATTTTGTTCTTTCAACCAGTAACCACAACCTAAATACTTATACTTTACACTGAATGCTGAAAATTGAAGGTTATTGTACTAGTATCTGTTTAAATAATACCATCTGTTATTTTCTATTGACCTCATTACTTTTTTTCCTAGAAACCATATTACAAATAGCTTTGCCTTGCTGTGTGATGTTTAGTATATAATGGAACAATTTCTGCTTAAGTTCTATTTTTTGCATTGCTGAATATTCTCCAATTTTCGTATCACAACTTCATCAGCAAAGATTTTCTTTTCTGGTATTGTGCCATTTTTTTCCTCTGTCAATATGTATTTTAGTACACTGTGATATTTTTCACTTATGACTTCTGGAACTAAATCCATCCGAAATATTTGTGTTTTTAGTTCTAGTTTAATTTTTAGAATTTTCTGAATAATTTGGTATACTTCTTTCCAGCGACTTGGTGGCCTAGTGGTGAAGACGCTTACCCCCACTCAGAAGGTTGAGAGTTCAATGCTAGGTAGTGGCAGATGTTTCTCTCCTAGGGTAGACAGAAAAAAATATCTGCTGCGAACTGTGTGTGGCATCAGGAAGGGCTTCCGGCCAGTAAATTCTCATTTCCGTCCAGTCGCTGTAAGGGATTACAGGCTCGTAAAAAGGAAGCTTTTTGGTATATTTATTTCCTGTACTTTTGAAAAAGTTTGTTTTACATAAACACGATATATGATAGAACATCTCTTCTTTGTTGAAGTATTCCCAACATTTATTCTTATATGATTTGTCTCTCTTGATAATTATTGACAGAGTTATATGACACCTGTAAAATATTGTACATCAATTTTCCGTAAATTGTAACTTGCAGTAAATTGTATTGATTTTTTCTGTAATTCTTCCCATTGTTAGGTTTATCATAAAGCTTCTGATTTGTTCCATCTGTGTGTCATATTTCAATAACAATTTATACATGCAGTCCATGCAAATAGGTGATCTTGGTTTTGCTTAAATGTTTCAAATTGTCATCATTTTCAAGATCACTTCTTTCTCTTGAAGTAACATAACATAACATAACATAACATAACATAACATAACATAACATAACATAACATAACATCGTAACGTAACGTAACGTAACGTAACGTAATGTAACGTAACATCAAAACAAAACAAAACAAAACAAAACAAAACAAAACAAAACAAAACAAAACAAAACAAAACAAAACAAAACAAAACATAACATAACGATATTTAAACTACATGTGAAATAACCCCAGCACTCAAGAAGTACTTGAGTGTAATATAGGAAAACAAATGAAAATAGCTCACTTATACTTATTCTATTTCTGAGACTTTCTGGAGAAGCCACATTTTAATGAACTTCTTAAAAACTAGCAAGGTGAAAAACAATATACATTTTGGAGATATGCTGTTCAATAAAGAAGGTTTGGATTGAGAAGACATGTTCTCCTGGTCCATGAAGATGATAACTTAGTGTTAGGATGGAAGCCACTGGGAGAAGGTCCAGGTCTCAATCATTGTCTTTAAAGGACAATCAGAAAATTAATAAATAATGGGAAAACCTCAAGGCTCCCAAGGAACTTCTGGATGGTCTTCATGAACAGTGCCATAGAGAATGCATTTGTGTCAATAACTGTTTAGCAAAGGACAAAAAAGTGCCAAATTCATCCCCATTTAATGTTTGGTGAAATAACCAAACAGATGAATTCTCTTAAAATATAATATATTGTCAATGCACTACACCTGTAACTGCTTTTCACAAACATAAACCTTCTGTTTTAGAATATCTGTTTACAACCAGAAACAGACATGTAGTAATCTCTTGTTTGGGATAAACATTAATCCAAATCTGTCTACAACACACACACATGCATACACACACATCCAGAGACACATACACAGAATTCATTACTTATGATAATCTCTATGGTAGCCTATTTATTCTTAACCTTTATCCTCTAGTCTCTTGTCCTAAATTTAGCAAATCCACTATCAGCATGTGATGACTAGCATCTTAGCATAATTTTGAATTCTATTGAATACTTCAAAAAGCCCTCCAGTGAAGACACCACCTTGCAATATATCAGTAATTCTCCTGAATAAATTAGAAAAGTCTGAAAGGACAACAGCTATTTATAGGTCAGTCTTTCTTATTATAAAGCATCACAGTCAAACACATATTAAGAGCAACAGATAGATAACAACATACCTACAGTATTGGAATTTCAATATAAAGCTCATCTTATTAAACCTATCAAATTTGTCATTTTATCAAACTTAAAACTGATATGAGTAATGTTGCTTTCTCTTAAAATAAATAAGTGAATAAAAATTAGAGAGAGACATTGGACTGGTACTGAGGTATATCTGATGCTAATATGACTTTTAACATGATATATATTCCCAACAGCTTTCTATCATTACTGAAACTCAGACTTTAATAAGTGTCCCAAAGAGATTAGACAAAATCGCAGTGCAGAAGGTTGGCTTTATATAGCAGCAAAAGGCAATGGTATCTAATCAGAAAGTCTTTAAATTTCTGAATGGTCATATCACCCACAAATCCCTTGCAATACCATATAAATATTTCTGCAATTGCTTTTGTTCATGCCCAGCTGTATGGCCACACCCTAATCAACTTTTGCTGATCTCAAAAACCAAAGCAGAGTTGGACATGCATATGAGATCTTCTGGAAATATTAGGGAGGTTGCAGGTCAGTTTAGGATGTCAGAAAAATACTCAGGAAAAGGCAAGGGCACTTTTATAGCATTCCCAAAATAATTTGCACATCAAGCTAGATTCTAGGGTTTTCAACTTCTTGTTGTTGTTGTTTGCTTATTGAAGTGAATCACGCAGTAAATGCAAATGTCTTTGCAGCTTAAGATAACAGTGAGTAGAAACTTCCGGTTTCCTCGTCTTCGGCGACGACGGTGCCTTTTTAAGCACCGCCAGCCCAGCCGCTTGTAGAGCCGCTTCCCGATCGTGAAGCGGCTTGAAAGCTTCAAAATCCTCAGGATTCTTGAAGAAGAGGCAGCAGGGTACAGGTCGAGCCCCTGCAACCCCCCCAGGGAATTGTTTCTGGGGAGGAAACAGGCGCGGCTCCCTCCCAACCTGCTGAGACTCCGGGCGGCGTGGGACGTTTCTGCTTTCGCAGAACAAGCCGGCTGCAGAAAACTTCAATAGAGAAAGGAAATAACCTAAACAAGCAGCCGAAATTTACTTGAACCCTGAAACTCGGAACTGCAAGTATTAGCACTTTGCTGATTTCTTATTTTGAAGGGAAAATTTTTGCATGAGTGAAAGTGACTGGAAAAAATATGGCGCTCAGCATTAGAGTAAACGAATCAGCGAGTGTGGATTGGTGAAGTCATTTTGCTTTGTTACAAAGTTAACAAGTTGCTATAAAGTTACTTCGGCTGTAATAATAGGAACAAGAGGAAAATCTCTCCCCTTTTAATACTTGACTTTGCATCACCACAGTTTTGCCCTGATTAAATCTGGGGGACTTTTTTAGAAGGTTTTGTGGAGGTGGCAGAAGAAGAGGAACCTCCCTCTTCAGAAAAGCTAGCCTACATGGCAGGATGGCTTCAAAGAAGCAGGAAGGCAAAACAGGGGGGGATCCCCCACACGCAAACAGGACACGCAGTCACAAGCTCAGAAAAAAGATTTTGATATGGGAGATTTAAAAGAATTTATTTCAAAAATCTTGGATGACAAATTTCAAAAAGCTCAACAGGAAATAGATGATAAAATCCAAAAGTCTCAACAGGAAATTATGCAGGAAATGCAGCAGAACCAAAAGAAGGTGACCAAAAAAATATCAGATGTGGCGTCTGGCCTGGCAGGATTTATTATGAAAGTTGAGTCAAAAGTGGATGAATTTAAATCAGAAGTTAATGCTAAGATGAAAGATAATGATCATAAATTTTCTGATGTTGATGATAAGATGCAGAGAGTTGAGAACGAAATTGTTATGATGCAATTCAGGGCAATGGAATTCGCTATACGACTTCGAGGAATTAGAGAAGAGGAGAGACAAGATCTGAGACAGGTCTGTGCTGAAGCCTTGGCTGTGATTTTAAAAATTAACCCTGATATGGTTTTCTATAAAATAGACAAAATTTACAGAGTGAATTCCTGGGTGGCCAGACAAAGACAATTGCCCAGAGATGTGGTCATATATTTTACAGACAGAGCAATAAGAAATGATATCCTGCAAAAATCTTTTCTTACCTCTGTGCAAGTGGGAGGGTCAAAAATCACAGTTTACAAAGAGCTTCCACCTAAGATGTTGAAATACAGAAAAGACTTTGGCTTTCTTGTTAAAGAACTGCAGAATAATCAGATACCATTTCGTTGGGATGCTCCAACTGGCATAATTTTGAGATATAAGGGAGAGAGATACCGTTTGAATACTATGGAGAAGGCGGAGCAATTTTATACTGATATCCTTAAAGAAAGAACACCATCCCCACGTACATCCACAGTTTTGGAGATTAAGGAGAGTGATAAGAAGCAACTTCAAGAACCGCAACAACAATCTAAGCAGGAATCAGAGGAGTTGAAGGGCGCTGAAGGAGGTCTCCTGGATGAGCCTTTGCTGGAACCTTCTCCAATCTTGGAGCCGGTTTGGATGGCTGAAGTCAAGGACCAGCGTATAACCCGAGCAAAATCCAAGCAACTTAAAGAAAAGTTACAACAGGAAAGACAAGATGAAAAGGGGGCAAAGACTATACAAGAGACTGGGGCCGTGGGGAATGCAGGATTGAAGATTTCGGATGAAATCCGATTATTCTGTTCTTTGCTCCAGAAAGAGAATAATGATGATTAAATGTTTATCTTGGAATGTGAATGGGTTGAATGCAACACAGAAAAGGAAGAAAGTATTTGCATATTTGAAACAATTTAATAATGATATAATCTGTTTACAAGAAACGCATATTACAGTTCAAGATCAAAACTATTTGAAAAATTCCAAATTAGAAACACATTTTATATCTTCAACTAACCAAAAAAAGAATGGTGTGGTTATTTATGTAAATAAAAAATTAACAGCCAAACTTATAGAAGCTGATCAAGATGGCAGGTTTGTAGCAATTGAACTACTTTCAGCAAATAGTCAAATTCTTTTGATAGGAATTTATGCTCCCAATCAACAACAGGACTATTTTTATAAAATGCTACATACTAAAATACTACAATGGGATTATAGATCTATTTTAATTATGGGAGATTGGAATGGAGTAATTGATTCTAAATTAGATAAAAAGACTTTGGCGAAGTCAAGGATTAGACTACCACAGACTTTTTTTGACATGAAAGAAGACTTGGAATTAAAAGATATTTGGAGAATACAAAACCCAAAAGAACTGGATTATACTTTCTTTTCTGATAGACATAGATCGTTCTCTAGGATTGATTTCATTTTGTTGTCAGATGACTTACTTGTTAGGACAAAAAGAACAAAGATTTTTCCAAGAACTTTGACTGATCATAGCCCAGTGTAGATAGAAATTGAGACAAGTAAGACTGAGAGACGCTCTTGGAGATTAAATGAAAACTTGTTCAGATATGAAAAAAATAAAATAGAACTTAAAAAGTATTTGAAAGAGTTTTTTGAAATGAATCTGAATAAAGGCACTCCAATGGAAATTGTGTGGGATGCAAGCAAAGCTTATATGAGAGGGGTGCTTATTTATATGAACTCTAAACATAGATTGATCCGACAAAAGAAAAGACTTGAATTGGAAGCAGAAATAAAGAATAAAGAACAGTTACTTATTAAAAATCCAACAGATGAAAGAATACGTGGTGTCATAAAACTTTTGAAAGATCAATTCCAAATGCTTATAGCGGAACAAGTTGCAACAAATTTACAATACGCGAAGCATAATACATTCTGCAATGCCAATAAACCGGGCAGGTGGTTGGCCTACACATTGAGGAAGAAACAGAGTATACGGACTATTGATAGTATTGATATCGGAGGGAAAGAAATTTTTCAACAGAAATTAATTAAAGAAGCTTTTCTTGAATACTACACTAAACTATATGCCAAAGAGGAGGTGCAGAATGGACTTATAGAAAAATATTTAGATAATAAAAGAGTTACAAAAATTACTGAGCAACAAAAGGAAAGAATGAATTATCCTATAACAGAGGAGGAGATAATAGCAGCAATAAAACAATTAAAAACAGCCAAAGCTCCTGGAACGGATGGTCTGACTGCAGTGTACTATAAAACTTTGCAGTCAGAAATGGTGGAACAACTCAGAGACTTATTCTGTAACATACAACAAGGAGAAAAAGTACCCCCATCATGGACTACAGCTTATATCTCTTTGATACCAAAAGAGCAAGCAGGTCCCAAAAAACCGGAGAATTACAGACCAATATCTCTTTTGAATACGGATTATAAAATTTATGCAAAAGTATTAGCCAACAGATTGATGCCAGTAATTCAAAAGGTGATTCATGATGATCAAGCGGGATTTATCGAGAGTAGGCACATGAAGGACAATGTAAGGCAAGTAATAGACTTATTGGAATATCTTGAGAAGAATAAACAGATCCCTGCAGTGCTGGTTTTCTTGGATGCAGAGAAGGCCTTTGATAAAGTGGACTGGAATTTTCTACTAAAGACTTTAAAATGATGGCCTTTGGGGACCAATTTATACAGGCGGTTTCAGCAATTTATCAAGAGCAAAAGGCACAGATTATTATTAATGGAAGTTTGACAACAGAGTTTAAAATCGAAAAAGGAACAAGACAGGGATGTCCGTTGTCCCCACTGTTGTTTATTTTAACACTAGAAGTCTTATTAAACACAATACGGGACTCTAATATCTTGAAAGGTATAATGATAAGGCAAGAGGATTACAGAATAAAGGCATTTGCAGATGATCTGGTCGTTACCCTAACACAGCCAACGGAATCAATAATCCAGATGAAGGACATTATACAAGACTATGGTAAAGTTTCAGGTTTTAGACTGAACCAGAAAAAAACTAAGATTATAGTCAAAAATGTGACACAAGATCGTAAACATGAGCTTGAAAGGAGGGCAGGTTTTGAGATTGTACCAAAGGTAAAATATCTAGGAGTTCAGGTTGCAGAATCAAATATGAAATTGTTTCAAAATAATTATGAGGTGTTGTGGCGAGAGGTGCAAAAAGACATGAGACTTGGAAAAAACTGCAGCTGTCTTTACTTGGAAGAATAGCAGCAGTTAAGATGAACATTTTGCCAAGATTTCCTTTTTTGTTTCAAATGATTCCGGTGCTCAAAAATGATAAACAACTAAAAGTGTGGCAAACTGGAGTGAATAAGTTTGTCTGGAATGAGAAAAAACCAAGAGTAAAATTGAAAATTATGCAAGATGTTCCAGAAAGGGGAGGTCTTAAACTTCCAAACCTACAGTTATATTATGATGTAGCAGCTTTGACTTTAACAAGTGATTGGTTTGGAGGAAAAAAGACTGGAATACTAAACGTAGAAAGTTTTGATTTGGAATTTGGATGGCATGCTTACTTATTTTATGACAACAAAGTGGATAAAATATTTAAAAGCCATATACTTAGAGATTCTTTGTTGAGAGTTTGGAAGAAGCACCGACTCAAATGGGATTATAAAATACCGCTATGGCTGGATCTTGGTCATACTTTGTGGAATATAAATATAATGTCACACGGGGGGTTTTTATATAAAGAAGTTCTTTTTACAGATGCGGGCAGATGGCAGCTGAAGACATTACAGACATTGTTGGCTGAAGGGATTAATCTAACTTGGTTACAATATAATCAATTGCAATTGAGATGGAAAGAGGACCAAAAAACTGGTATTATGATGTATGAGGAAGAATTGGTCAGACATATAAAAGAGAAAGGTCCAATGCATATTAAAAGACTTTATAATGTCTTGTTAGAAAGGGATTCAGAAACTGAACTAGTTAAAGATTGTATGATTAAGTGGGCACAAAATTTTGAGGAACCAGTGATGTTGGAAACATGGGAAAAAATTTGGGTTCAGAATGTTAAATTTACACAGTCGCAGAATCTGAGGGAAAATTTTTATAAAATGTTTTACAGATGGCATTTAGACCCCCAAAAATTGTCGTGTATGTACCCTAATGTGCAGCCTAAATGTTGGAGATGTGATTGTCTAGATGCTACATATTACCATGTTTGGTGGACCTGTAAGAAAGTTAAGGCTTTTTGGATAAAAATTTGGTGGGTCATGCAGAATGTTCTGAAGAAAAAAATTCAATTTTCTCCACAATTGTTTTTACTGGGTATGGTTAAGGGTTTTACATTGGGTGAAACAAAATTGATATTGTATATGATAACAGCAGCAAGATTGTTGATAGGTAAATACTGGAAAAATGAAGCGCTGCCCACGATTGAGGAATGGACTTTGAAGATGGCCAGTTTTGCAGAGATGGCGAAGATTTCAGCATATCTAAAAGATTGCTCACAAGAGACTTATGAATGGGAATGGAAGAGGTGGATAGATTATGTTCAGAACAAATATCAAACTAGGAAGTATCAAATAGCTTTTATTTGAAAATGTTATATTAAGATAGAAATATTTTTAAGGTAATGAGGATGAAAATTTATTTGAAAATGTTATATTAAGATAGAAATATTTTAAGGTAATGAGGATGAAAATTTATTTGAAAATGTTATATTAAGATAGAAATAGGTTAATGTAATGAAGATGAAAATTTATAAGGGGGAGGGAGGGGTTCAAGTTTTATATACAAAGGAGGGTTTTTCCTTTTACTTGGTATGAGTATACTGTGTGGAAGTCTGGGGGGAGGGGAGGGTTAGGTTGGGATAGGGAGGCTGGGAAGTTTAGGGTGGGATGAGGGGGGAAAAAGGGGGAAAATGTAATTGTAAAACTTTTGTAATAAAAAAAAAGATAACAGTGAGTTTGGTATTTAGATTAGTATCTTGAATTAAGAAGAGCAACAATTGTCATTTCAAATATTTGTATGGGAAATGATACTATTGTTCTCATTACAATACAGTTCTCGTCCAATAAAATCCTAGGAGTAAGAAACATGAACATTTGTCATTTGTTTAACAACAAGATGGAAATAAAGAAATAGTATTACCGTATTTAGATACTAGCTTTCTGTCTTTTGGTTGCTAATATTGTCTGTTTTTGAAGAAAGTTTTAATTATTAGTTTTATTGTATGCCACTCACAATGACATTTATGAGAGGGCAACCATATAAGTTTGATCAATCAATCAATTTAATTTCATCTTTGGGAATTAGAAGTACTTGTAATTGAGGTACATCTTCTAAAATATCTTGGATATTGATATCTCTACTAAACAGTATTTCAGTGCATTCTTTCTATCTTTCTTCAACCTTCTTTGGATCAGTTATTATCTGTTCATGGAATTCTTCAGCATATGAGGCATCAAAATAGAAGTGCATCAAATGCAAAATTATCCAGGAATACTGAATCCCAAACAGTAGCTCTAGTAACTGCTAGAGCTGATTTGACAGTCTCTGCAATCATATAATTGTGAGAACTTGGAGCTTTCTACTTTTTAGAAAGACTGATATAAGGGGAAATATAAAAGGTGAATCCTAATCATACACTTACAATTCCATGCTAGATAAACAGTCTGGACAGTTTCTGGTTGGAGAAGATGACAGGATGGGGACACAATAGACAATTCAATAGATCCTCAGTTTTCAATATTTGGAAGGGTGAATTAAATAAAGTAGCAGTCTCTAATAGCAGGAGCACATGGGAAATCAGTAAAACCACAGACACAAAAGGTATTAATAATTAGATGTTAAATCACAGAAATTTTGAATAAATGGGCTGAAATAGCACAATCCTTAAACTGTGAAATTCTGTGAAAAGAAGTCTATGCTTATGTACTATAAGAAACAGAATTCATGGCCATAAACATACATGGCTGTGTACGCAATTTCACTAACTGGAATCTTGTGAAAGACATTAATCTCTCTATCCTGTTAACCTTTACTGCTGAACAATCTCCAACTTCCCAAAGAAGCTTTCATAGCAGCTAATAAGCGGGAACCTTTATTTTTATGAATTTGTGTAAGTCAACAAATCTGAAACTCTCTGAACACAAAATGAAAATATATTGTCCCAGGAACAAAACCTAATTTTCTATTAAAAAGGAAGTCAAAAGACCTTAAACAGCAGCTGAAAAGCGAACCTACGCCATACCCGTAACAACACATGCAAAAAGCCAGAATCTTATGGTTCTGCTTAATAGTTTCAATGACACCTGATGGGATACTAGGTTAGCCTTAAGCCTGAGGCAGGGGCTAAATAATCAGCTCTGGTACCATCATCTATTTTTTCCCAATCAGTGTCAAGTGCATGGAACATCTGTTGTATACATTGCAATTTTATTCAAACACATGACCATGGAAATAATTCAATGCTAACTAGAATGACTGGGTAGTGTGCAGGTATGCTCCCAGGGTTGCCTCTGGCTTCCTAGAAACCAGGGTGGATAAAAATCAATGATTTTTTTTAAAAAAAATGAAAAAAATCAGATTTTTTGATTTAAATCGGATTTTTTGATTTAAATCGAATTTATTTTAATAAAAAACTTTTGGGGTAAAAATCTATCGTAAGAGTTTTCTACTTAAGATACATAAATAATTTAGTTTATTCAGCATGAAATGGAGCTTAGTTATGTAGCATGAGGCTGTATATTCTGCAACACTGGGACTATCGGTGAGTCAACAATGGGTCAAAGAAGTAGCAGAGATGACAGTTGCTCTTTAAAAATTATGATTTAAATCGAGTTGATTTAAATCAAGCCTTTTTACTAGTGATTTAAATCATGATTTAAATTGTGATTTAAATCAACTCGATTTAAATCAAATCCACCCTGCTAGAAACTATGTAAAGAAGAGGACTAAAGACCTGCTTGGCGGGAGGGGGGGAGGCATTCATCTCATTCATTTTTAGACTGGTTTGCAGTTACATCCAATTTCACTCAGAGCAATGTAGGCCATTGAAGTGTTTGGTTTAGCTTGATCATCAGGGACAGTTTAAATGCTAACGTTGTGCAGCTTGAGATTTAAGTGATTATGCCTGGGTGAAACTAAATTTGAAAACAGGTGGCATGTTTGTTCTAATGCCTATTTGATCACATACTTGTTTGTTAATACACACTACATTGAATTTTATGAACTGCAGAACAGAGTTTAATTGAGTTGACTGTTTCCACTGGACTAAAGAAACAAATGAAGCTGTAATACTATATAATATTCAGAAAGCATTTGTGTCTTTTTAGATCTAAAATTCTAATTTAAACTAAAGACAAAAAGAATCCAAATAAAGTACAGATGGCCCTCAACTTACGACCTCAATTGAGCCCAAAATCTCTGTTGCTAAGAAAGACAGTTGTTAAGTTGCTCCACTTTACTTTCCTTACCATAGTTGTTAAAGGAATCACTGCTGTTGTTTAGTTAGTAACATGGTTGTTAAGTGAATCTGGTTTCCCCACTGACTTACCAGAAGGTCACAAAAGGTGATCACATGACCCTGGAACACTGCAACTGTCATAAATACATGCCAGTTGCCAAACATCTGAATTTTGATCATGGAAACCCAGGAATGCTGCAATAGTTATAAGTAACTTTTTTCAGGGCTGCTGTAACTTTGAACAATCGCTAAAGGAATGGTTGTAAGCAGTGATGGGATTCAAGTAATTTAACAACCGGTTCTCTGCCCTAATGATTTCTTCCAACAACCAGTTTGCCAAACTGCTCAGAAAGTTAAGAACCGGTTTTCCCAAAGTGGTGCGAACTGGCTGAATCCCACCACTGGTTGTAAGTTGAGGACCACCTGTAACACATTCCCCATCACAAGCACATTTTTTCTGTACCCTAGATTAAACTAGAGTTCTTTAGTCCTAAATCTCAATATCTTCTTTTCCTTTAAAAAAAAAAAAAAAGCATATATTGATGGCAGCTTTTAAAGATATATCAGACTAGGAAACCAACGCCATGTAGGTCCATACTACTATTTTTGACCTTGCTGAAAAAACCTGGTTCTGGGAGCAGGCCTGGGGAATGCAGAATGGGATGGAGCCCATTAAATGATTCATATGATGTGTTGTCACCGGGGCGGGGAGTGGGGGGTTATTTTATTATATTATTTTATTGATTTATTAGATGATTAGATGACTATTTTATTATATTATTTTATTGATTTATTATATGATTTTATTTGTTTTATTGTTTTTTATATGATGTTTTTATATTCTTGTAAGCCGCCTTGAGTCTCCATGTGCAAATAGGGGGCAATATAAATCTCCATAAACAAACAAACAAACAAACAAACAAATAAATAAATAAATGTAAAATTATAATAACAAGTCTTATAAGTCTGTGTTTTTCCTCTTCCTCACTTTAACTTCATGTGAAGTATGGACTAGCTTATCTTATTTATGGCATTACTTTCTTATTCCAAGATCAAGCCTTTTTTTATCTGACGGTTGCACTGGCAGCAGGCTCTTCTTCCTGTTTCTCAAGGCCACTCCCTCTGTCTTTTATATTTGGGTATCCCTCACTCTCATGCAGAAGTTGCAAAACACTTTCTGATATGCTTTTTGATCACTCAGGGTATTGTGTAAACTCAGCAAATTTGGTTAGTTTATCTCTCAGTATATTATATGTATAATACATGGCTTAGACCCGGGGTATTTGGTGGATCATCTGCGGTCAGCGACAGCTCCCCATCGCCTGGTGTGCTCTCACAGGGAGGGCCTCCTTGGGGTCCCGTTGGCCAGACAGTGTCGGCTGTCGGCTGTCGACTCCCAGGGAGCAGGCCTTCTCTGTGGGCGTACCTACTCTGTGGAATTAGCTCTCCCTGGAGCTCCGATGGCCCCTGACCTTCACTCTTTCCACCGTGACTTCAAAACATGGCTATTTGGCCTGGCCGGATCGGACTGAAGGGGTTTTTAAAGGAATTGTATTGGTTTTCATATTTGAATACTGAATTTTATGTGTTTTTTTATCGTTGTGAGCCGCCCTGAGTCCTTTGGGAGAGAAGGCGGCATACAAGTTTAATAAAATAAATAAATAAATTATGGAAACTCAAAAACTTGATAAATTCAGTAACCAAGTTAATTGTGTTGCTGAGTACAGACATACACACTCCATAGGATACTTACCTGATTGGAATTCCAAGGAGAGAGATATCTGTACGTGGTGTTGTATTTCGTGCTTAACTTGCTTTTACTTTAAAAAAAACATAGTGACAAACCATCATTGGCAACACCTCCTTGTGCTGGATGTATCAGAACTGCAAAGCAAAAATCTCAAAGGGTCTCCTTAAAGACTCATGAATAAGTTCAAGAATATTCAAAATAATTTGCAGCATTAGACAACACTGTAAAATTATGTTTTAATACACTCAATGCTGTCCAAAATCATATTTGTATTTAAAACAGTTGATGTTCTCAATATTTTTTCTTAACATATCAAGGATGATAGAAGCTTCTTTCGGCTGTCAAAGTGATCAAAGAGATTGAGGGGAAAAAATCTATAAACAGATGCTACCCAGTGACAAACTTTAAAGAACAAGATTGTGGGGCCAGATGTTTGAATGACCTTCGGACTACAGAACATGTTGGCATGGTGTTGATTTAGATAGCTGTTGGCAGCACTTTTGATCCAGCAGCTGAAGAAAATATCTAAATTATGGAAATCCTCCCTTCCCCCTTTGCTTTCCCGGTCCAGTACAAAACCTAAAACTACTGCTAGCCAGTGGGACTGATGACTGTCAAGGAACTTGAATTCACCACACCACTCTGCCAGTAGCTATCACATCAAAAAGGAGTTAGCTGAACGAGCAGGAACCACTTAAGGCAGTGCCATTTACATTTTCCCCATAACTTTTAGCAGCTGTTTCTTGAGTGAATACAGATACAAAATAAGAACCAATTTTTTTTTTACACTTTTTCAGTACTGAACCCTGTGCAAAGAAAAGGATGTGATCTAATGGCAATGTACAATGATGTTAACTAGTACAAAACGGCACAGGAAAACAATAATATCCTTTGCTTGATTATTTGGGTGCACTGGATCAAATCAAAGCGAAGCCATTCAAGGCATTCCCCAATAAACAATAGAGATTGAATTAAGTGATTTCCAAAGATTCAGCCTCTCTAAAAACAATTCTGATATCCAATCCAAAGCAGTAGTAGAAGACATACGGAAAACAGTATTTTGATAAGGTATATGTGAGTCTTTTTATAACAAATAATGTGCTTGAAGACAGAAGAGCTCTTCTTACACTTCTGGACATTCTGCCATGTTACCTGGAGAAATATACACTGCTTATTCTGAGTTGCCTCTGCTGTCCAGCACTTGTCAAAACCACTCTCTGTCAAGCATCTCACAAAGTGTTGCAAAATGACAGTTCAGGATTTCTGAATAGATGGAGCCCCAGGAAAAAAACCTGAACAGATAGAAGATTTATGACTCTAAACTACATCAAAGCGACTCCTGCCAACATCATGTCAAAAAAAAAAACAAAAAAAAAAAAACACCAACAACCAGAAAAATAAAAATAAAGGAGGGTGCAGGGGGAAACGAACTGTTCATTTCAGACAGTTTTAAAAAACATTATATAAAACACTTTTTTTCTAAGTATGAACTAAAGTGTAAAGAAAAAAAAACTAGCTGCACATACAGTATGATATCCAATATGTGACAAAAATACATTTATAATATTCTAGGAATAACAAAGTTCTACTAGTAGATACTGTCTGGCAGTTAAAATCACTGACATCCAAAGGGAGTATATGAAGTATCTATCAGTTTAAAATAGGATAAACCATCTGGCTCTAAAAAAAAACAGGAAATATTCTAGCCTGCATGTTAGTTTGGAGTCTCAGAATTCCTTCCATAGATTTATTGTTAGTGAATCAATTTCCCATGATAGACTTAATAAGCTTTACCTCAGGATAGGAGCTGAACAATCTTCTCACTCAGGCTAGAATATTATATATCTTTAAATCGGAATGTCAGTGCATTACTTTTGTTTCTTTTTAATTATTTCTTTATTATACAGGTAATCCTAGACTTACAACAGTTCATTTAATGACCATTCAAAGTTACAACGGTGCTGAAAAAAGTGACCTCTGACCATTTTTCACAGTTACAACCTTTGCAGCATCCATGGTCATGTGATCAACATTCAGATGCTTGGCAACTGGTTCATATTTATGACCGTTGCCAAGGTCATGTGACCCCCCCATTTGTGATCTTCCAACAAGCCAAGTCAATGCGGAAGCCAGGTTCACTTAACAACCGGGTTACTAACTTATCAACTGCAGTGATTCACTTAACAACTGAGAAAAAAAGTCGTAAAATGGGACAAAACTCACTTAACAAATGTCTCACTTAACAACAGAAATTTTGGGTTCAATTGTGGTCGTAAGACGAGGACTATCTGTACTAAACTTCCTAGCTTGACACTGATTTATTTCATTTCAGAAGGATTGGTTTTAGTTTGTTCACATTTTAGAATACTGTGTTAAGACAAAGATGGGCACAACAGCTCACAACCATCTTTTTGGGGGCAACAGAACTTTCTAATGCACTTTGTTAAATTCAGTGGCAAAATATTCAGAGGTACAGGATTTCTTGACAAATGTTGCTGGACAATAACACAAAATAAGCACACAACAATGGGCTTTCTTAGGCCAGCATTTTGTTTAGTACAGTCACCAACCAGAGGCCTCACAACAAGGCAACAACATATAACCCTCTCTCCCCACTTTGTCCCTGAAGCTGATAGAGACATGATTTCCCAAACCTGAGATAAGATATAAATCTTTTAAGATGAAAAGTCTTTGGCATATCTGTTCTCCATTACAGTAATTTATCCAAACTCCTTTACAGCCATCCAAATTAGTGGCCATCTATACTTTTGCAGTAATGAATTCCACTGTGATAAACAGAAAGGACAGCTGTAATAGATTGGAAAAGTACAAAAATGTCCCAATCTGATATTCTGGAGAGGATCCAAGCTTTTGGAAGTTACAGGTTCTCTGTACAATAGATATACAGTGGTTGTAAATGAACCAGGAATCTCTGAATGTTCTCCACCTAATTAAAATCAGAATCACAACAGAGCTGGAAAGAACCTTGGAGATCTTCTAGTCCAGCTCCCTGCTCAAGCAGGAGATCCTATACTATTTCAGACAAATGAAAGTCTAGTCTCTTTTTAAAAGCCTCCAGTGAGGAAGCACCCACAACTTCTGAAGGCAAGCTGTTCCAGGTTGCTTCTCTCTTTGATTAGTTTCCATCCATTGTTTCTTGTCCTGCTGTCTGGTGCATTGGAAAATAAATTGACCCGCCATCTGCTCACACAAATAGAGCTATTTAGACAAGCACAAACATACTGTAGCAATCTGGAACATGAGGGGGAAAAAAAACAGGTCATCTACACAACATCTTCCAACAAAATGGATATCCATGCAACTTCATCAAAAAGTGCCTTATCACTCAACCCAATATAGAACAATCAACATAAGCTGTAAAAAGAATAACACTCCATACATCAAACATATCTCAGAAGCCACCAAGAAACTATTAAAACCACATGGCATCAGGGTAGCATACAAACCAACCTCCTAAACATCCTAAATAGACCAAAAGTAGACTCCTCTCCTGCGGGAGCTGCATTGGCTGCCAATTTCCAAGTGCAATTCAAGGTGCTGGTTGTCACCTTTAAAGCCCTTCATGGCCTGGGACCAGGTTATCTGAGGGACCGTCTCTTGCCAGTCACATCTACTCGAGAGTAGGGAGGCAGGGAATGATGTGGGTCCCATCCCCAAGGAAGATACACCTGGTAGGACCCAGAAGAAGGGCCTTCTCCATGGTGGCTCTGGAACATCATTCCCCCAGAGATTACAATGGCCCCCACTCTAATACTTTTCCAGAAGGCACTGAAGACCTGGTTCTGCCAGTGGGCCTGGGGAATCCAGAGTGGAATGGAACTCATTAAATGGCTCGTGTGATCTGCTGTCGCTGAGAGTGGAGGGTCATTTTATTAATTTTATTAGTTTTATTGTTTTTAAATGTGGTTTTATATTCTGTAAGCCACCTCGAGTCACCGAATGAATGAATGAATGAATGACCCAGCAGCTCCAGAAGGAACCAAAATAGGAGTTAACTACAATGTAAAGAGTGCAACAGCCACTACATAGGACAAAGAGGCAAAAGATTAGCAGAACATATCAATGAACATCAGCTAGCAGTCAGGAGACATGATGAAAACTCTTAATTTCACAGCACATGGACAAACTTAACCATAGTTTCAACTGGGAAACTGTGACTATTCTAGATAAAGCCAAGAAATGCTACAGTACTCATGGAAGCCTGGCACTCTGACAAATTGGCCATCAATAGGCACACAGACATAAACAGCATCTACCTATCATTCAAAAGAGACAATCAACAAGCCAAAAAGGAGAGAAAAAGAGCAAAACGCCTCCCCCCCACCCAGATGAGGAGAGATTAACAACAAACCAAAATCAAAGTAAACAAAACCAAATCAAGAAACTTACAAGCTAACAGTAAATTGTCCAATCAACCAACACTGACAGGCAAGTCACTGTATATAAACAGAGAGCAAACCCCACTTCTTACTAGCACTAGTGATGTTACCTAGTTTGAGTAATGAAAGCCACCAAGGTCAGAGAGCACCAAGAACTCTTCACATATTAGTTGATTGTCACTCATTTCACTATGCCATAAACTATGGCTTACAAACAACTATAGCTGGGCCCCAATTAAACAAACCATTTTATTGCTTAACATTCCATTTGCCTACCAATGAGAATTTTGATTATTGCAGTCTGGAGTGGAGGTAATTAATCCAAGGAATGAAAGTCTTCCTTATGAGCCGCAGTGACTCAGTGGTTAGAGTGCAGTACTGCAGGCTACTTCTGCTGATCACCGGCTGCCAGCAATTTGGCAGATCGAATATCACCAGGCTCAAGGTTGACTCAACCTTGCATCCTTCTGAGGTCAGTAAAATGAGGACCCAGATTATTGGGGACCATATGCTGACTCTGTAAACTGCTTAGAGAGGGCTGTAAAAGCACTGTGAATCAGTATATAAGTCTAAGTGCTATTGCTATTGCTATTAGAAGGAAGGTAAGACTTACAACGTAAGAATTCCAGTGAGTATATACTATTTTCAAACGAAACACTTATATATAAACAATTTTAGGGTGGTAACACTTTTGCCTACTTCGTCCCACTTTTTCTGTGCAGAAAGCTGGATGCTCCCCTCTTTTATGAAGGAGAGACAGTTCCATCTGTTCACTTTCTTGATAGATAATACCACTTTTACCAGTATGAGAAATAATTTTTGCAATCATTATGCATGCATTGAGCAGAAACTAACAGAATTTTTCCTAAATTAAAGACTGAAATATGGTTAGAGAAAAATGTTTTAAAATTTCAGAACAGAGTATGATTTTAAACTTGCTTATAACTCTGATTTCAAATTCTGGTTCTAATGAAAGAATGAGAGGTCAAAGTGAAACACTTAGCCCTAAAAAGGAAAAAGAAAACTTTGAGAATGGTGACAACTTCTGGTCATAAAGCAGTAGTGAAATCCAATTTTTTTTACTACCGGTTCTGTGGGCTGGCTTGGTGGGCATGGTGTGGCTTGGTGGGTGTGGCAGGGGAAGGATACTGCAAAATCTCCATTCCCATCCCACTCCAGGGGAAGGACACTGCAAAATCCCCATTCCCTCCCCACTTCTGGTGGAAGATTATTGCAAAATCTCGATTCCCACAACTCTCTGGGGCCAGCCAGAGGTGGTATTTGCCAGTTCTCCAAACTACTCAAAATTTCCGCTACCGGTTCTCCAGAACCTGTCAGAACCTGCTGGATTTCACCCCTGCCATAAAGATTAGTCTCATCAAGGACAGCAGCATCTTAGAACTAAGGAGAAATTTCCTGACAGTTAGAACAATTAATCAGTGGAACAACTTGCCTCCAGAAATTGTAAATGCTCCAACATTTCCACTTCCCAACATGGGAAGTTTTTAAGAAGAGATTAGATAACCATTTGTCTGAAGTGATGTAGGGTCTCCTGCCTAAGCGGGGGGTTGGACTAGAAGACCTCCAAGGTCCCTTCCAACTTTGTTAAATTAAAGGGCTAAACTAATCCTACCCACTTTTTGCTAGTTTCTAATGGAAAAATAAGGTGGAAACCTCTAGGAAATATCATCCAACTGTCTATTCATCCATACAGAAAGTTAGTGGCTATAGGCAAAGCCATTAGGTAGCCATAGTATCATCTAATTCAGGAGTGTCAAACTTGCATCATCTCAGTGGTGTCACGGTACGTATTGGGACTTTTTCCCCCTTTGCTAAACTGGGCGTGGGCGTAGCTAGCACATGACACATCCAGCCCATGGGCCCTGAGTTTGACAGCCCTGATCTAGTCTGTCTCTTCAGCTTCTCAGTCAGGAGACAAAACATGGGAGTCAGGCTACAGCAGAGATGCCATGTCTCCTGAGCCTCACTAAGCAGCCTTCCTTGGCCAATAGGACTTAGAACATATCTACCTAGATTGGATGGTTAGAAACAGCAGCAATTGCTTAGAGTATCACTTGGGCTCTCGCATGTGTTCAGTTCTGTATACCTCTACCAAATTTCTATCAAAAATGTTTTCTGTATCTGAAATATGCTCTTTAAATATGCTTTTTTAAAAAATTCAGGACAAAGCTGTTTAAAGTATGTCTTTGTTTGACTCCCAGCAAAAGCTCAATACCACTGAGCATTTTATTTATTGATTTAGCGCCCTATAACTGTCCTCAATTTTGGGTGCCAGTTCTTTCTAGTTGATTCATAGATTTTAGTAATCTTGTTTGTTTCTTGTGATCCCTCCTATGGCTATTCTAGCGTTTTCTACCCCATTTCCAACCTAGAATCCCCCTTTTTAAAATCATATCGTTGCCTCATTTGTGTGAAGAAATATACTTGCATTGCACTCAAGAAAATTATCTTCTGCACAAAGTATAATACATGGCTTCTTGGATGCAATGAAACGATCTGCTGGATCTTTTGTTAATTATTTGGTATGCATGCTTGAAAAACAACATAGAAACCAGTGGCACAGACATATGGTAACAGTCAGCTGAAAAGTGGATCTCTTAATCCTTGACCAGCAAGGTTTTATTACATTTAAAGCATGGTATAGTTTACAGTACATGGTGCCTTCTTTAGAGAAAGAAAAAAAAAAAAAGCAAAACAAAACAAAAGCAAAAAGCTTTTCAGTGCCCTGTTTAATGTGTAATATACAGAGACATTACTAACTATTAATACTGAAGCAAGGCTGAAAGAATCAGTGTTTTACTGTACATAGACTTCAATATATCTTACTTCCTACTTATGAAAAGATGTTTATTACCTGTAACTGTCCAGAGGTGTGTGCTTCACAGCAGCAGAGATTGGTAATAAGCTTCCTTTTCTCATTTACATTGATAGCAAGCATTAGTGAAGATATATGCATTTCATTTCATGGTTCAGAAAGAACAAAGTATATGTATATGTGATAACGGTGGGTGGTTAATGAAATGGTCTGACAAACATAAGCTAATACATAATCATACCAGAATATGGACAGGAACACCTGTTCTCACTTCCCAGTCTTATGTCTCTTTAAAAAAGTTAGTGTTCTCAAGAAGTGAAAACTGCTACTATTTAGACGTCAATATGCTCCAAGGAAATTTTACTAGTTGGATTTTTTTTTTTTTTTTTTTTTGCAAACACTAAAGAAATGAAAGAAGGGGGATTTTAATGATATCAAATCTCTTTTGCTTGTGTCCTAAGAGTAATGAAAACTTCACACATGCATGAAGCTCTAGTAATTATTTTAAACTGCCTTCTGTTGTCCCCCTGAGGAACACGGTGGTATTTGTTTGATGCAGTTTAATTAGTGTCAGGGTAATTAATGCTATGCTATCTACATGAGATCAAAACCCTTCCTTTGTAACATTCTAGTAACTAAGAACCAAGGCAGGGCATAGATTACAAAATAGGAAAACTAGAATACAAGAGATGCAAAAGAGCCAGTTGGTATCAAATGTTAAATATCTATAAAAGGTGCCCAGTGCCAAATACTTTGTTGTTTTACAAGTACCATTCATGTCCAAGGGGTTTCTTCTGGTCACCCACTCAAACTACATAAAAACAATATTAGGTGTGATTGTTGACATCGAAACACATACCGATTCTGGTTATCAAGACTTACTGCTTTCAACAAATGATAAATTATTTTTTATTGCTGTAATCAAATTAATCAACACTTCAATGTACCCTCATAGATCATTAAAAGCTTCTGGTATTCAAATGTTATATTTTTTTTTCCAAACTAAGTTCTCAAAGCTATACAGAGCATGAGGTACTACAATATAAAATCAACTTTTATTGTGATTTCATCTTACTATCTGTATTTCATGGTTGACTTGTATACACACCAACCTCTACCCATATGCTAGCACAATGAATAAAAATATCTATCCTCAGTCCAAAACTGCACACCCAAGTAAAATATGATCTTCATAAATTCTCTAAAGCTTTCTTTCTCCTCTTGGTCATCACCAACTGCAATATAAATCTCACACCATATAAACTCAGGCTGATTACAGACTAAAAGAAATAGCTACAGCTATCTTGACTGGATAAATTATATCCTAAAGGTTGTTTCAGATTTTCTAATAAAGCTCTAGTTGGGGGAGGGGGAAAAAGAGTGAGGGCAAATGCAAAGGGAGGGCTGGAAAATGCTCAAGAATTTCACTCTCTTTTGTAACCATGAAATTACAAGCTTGACATAATGCCTTTGTGATTGCTTTGACGTCAAAAGAAGGGGGGAAGGTGTTACATGTTTAAAGGAGAAAACCACTGATGTGGTACAAAATAAGATTATCCATGAGACATAATATAACATCATTAAAACACTGATCATGGATTCTTACAATATTAAATTTATTTTGCAAGTATATAAAAAGGATGGTTTCTACTGGTATTATGGAAATGTACTAGGATGTAGAATGATTTAGATGTTTGAGTATGCACAAATACCTACAAAACAATGTTGCAATGATTGAAAGATCACATTTTCTCACCAACACGAGGATAAAGTTTAACTTTACTGGAAAATCTACTGAAGTTCCCACTGCAACACCCTTATTATGAAAACCCACTGAAGTATGTCTCAGACAATAGAGTATCTCCATTTCTCTGAGGCATTCATTACTTAGTGCTTGCTGAGATCAGCTGAGTAGCAAAATATGCTTTTTCACATCTTTAGTTCTGCTATCTGCAGCCCAGTTGCTTATCAATTAAAGTGATAAATATAAGTGACTTTGATAACACAAGCAACACATTACGGAGCAAAGTAATCCCTGAAAACCCTGGCAGAAGAACTATATGCAAAGTTCAACAACTGTGAAAGAACTATTAAAGAGGACACACAAACAAGTGACCTTGAATGACAAGCGCACTTCATTCCAGCAATAAACAGCGGCAATGCTGATAAGTGCTCATTGGCGCATAGAGTAATTACCTATCTGTCAGCATTGCTGGTGTATGCGAAATAGTATAAATGAAACATACATAATGTACAGCAATAATATCAGGGCATGCAGAACCTAATGTATTATCATCATTCTCAGGGCCCAGGTTTATGTGGCTGCCACTATAGTACTGAGTAAATGCCTTCAAGCCATGATAATTTCATTCTAATCTCCGTTCCATATTATAATTTTCATAGCTAAAAGATACTGAGGAGCAATACGTTTCAATCAAGGCCTAAATAGAACACAACCTGTAACCAGCTATTTTATATATCTGTATCGTCTTTTTTTCTTCAGAAAAATTAGTCCCTTTATGAAGAGAGGAAAATAAACTGTAAATATGTGGGTGACACAGAGGCTCAGCACTGTCAGGTCCAGAGACAAGCTCTACAGATCAGGCGTGACCAATGCTATTTCTGTTTTCTGAGACATTTAACTCTAACCATAAAAATATGGTTTAATTTGTGGTTATTTTCATGTTTTTAAAACAAGCTTGAAAAATGTGTGTGTTGTATTCCCTACTAAATGCAACATCCTTGTTATATAAGTGTCATAACTGGCCTAACAGCAAACTTGATTGGTAAAGCAAAGTTCCTTTATGACAATCCCCCTCTGTATCTAGGGGACAAACAGTAGCTTGCTGGTAGTAGTACAGTACAACACATGTTTTGTGAACCAAAGAATTTCTATTTAATTCCCAACATCTCCAGCTGAAATAATCTGATAGCAGGGACAAAAAATGATCTCCCCAAGGTTCTAGAGATTTATTTCATCTAGAAATATATTTCTGGCCAAGCAAATCAACAGCTTAATATACATCTGGATATGAATGGTCTTCATATGTCCACCAAATATGTAGAAAGGGAAATTTGAAATAAGTTTTCACTTGATTTATCCAGCATGTGAAAGAATTCTCAAAAAAACCCAAACAAACGTATAAGCAAGGCTTCCTCCTAGGCGAGATAAAATTCCCAATGAGGGACTTGCTAACATGACTTTTTTCTTGAGCTTTAACTAAAACATGGGAAGTATGGAAGACTGCAGGTCCCTCGAGATCATAACTGCCTTGTAATTTTTTTTAAAAATCGAAGTCCATTAGTTCTACCCATGAGAATTTCTGTGTAATTGCACTTCCTACGAAAGAAATACTGAAGCAAAAGCCTCCATCAAATTGCATGAGAACTGGTAGAAAAAAAGAGTAGGAAAATTTCTCTGCCCAGCAATGACAGGATTTAAATATGTATCCTTTTTGAGCTATGTTGTTTGGAAATTGAAATTGTTTGGAAATTGAATGATGCTGATCATTGGACTAACAAATGCTAGCCCAGCACTGAGCTAGGCTACCATTTGCTAAAATCTATATCTATCTACATCATTTATATCTATACCTGTATTTAGCCTAGCACTGAGCCAGGCTCAACCTTATGCAAGTCCCATCCAGATACATTTGTTTGCATTCTTAGTAAATTTCCATTCACAAAGGGAAAGGTGTTGGGTGACTTATGTAAGAAAATAGCCAACTAAGACTCTTTTCTCCTTTTCTGACCTTTACAGCTCAATAGTAATGTCTCACTTTGAGCCGTCTAGCCACAGGGAGAAAGATCTTTCCACCTAAAAATATGAAGGAATCCATGCCAGCACAACACTACCATTTAAGGTACACTGAACAGAAGATAAGAGAGATAAGGAAGCAATGAAGTGAGAAAGCAGTGAAGAACAAAATACAAAAATATAACAAGTTTAAATCAGACTGTAGCCTAACTAGATTTATTTTTACTAATTTAAACTTTTCTGCCCCAAGTGATCTTCATTCGTAGTTACTTATTCTGCTGCATCTTAATGATCTTAGAATCAGTTCAGTAAGAAAGAAATTATGGAGAGCAAATGAAGAAGGTGATGACATATTGTCTGATTCTATGCCAATCCATTGAGGTGATATTGATTGGCAGCTATTCTTATACATAATGGGCAACAGTACACATATGCAGTAAATAGAAGAGTGACAAGGTTGTGATGAAGTTTTTCTCTCAAACTGTCTTGAGTAGCTGAATAGTAATATTGGTTGAGATTAATTGGACAAAGTATTTTATAACCATGGTAAATAAGCAAGGAATAGCAGTCCTGATAAACAAAGAACAAAGCCTGCGCCCTGAGTACACTCTTGTACTGCAGTGAGTCTTGGACCCTTTATGCATGGCAGGAGAGAAAGTTGGACACCTTTCATATGCGCTATCTCCGAATTCTTGGCATCACCTTGCAGGACAAAGTTCCAAATAGCGCAGTCTTGGAATGTGCTGGAATTTCTAGCATGTATACACTATTGAAACAGTGACGTTGATATCGGGACCGTGTCTGACCCAGAAATAGAAAAATATGGTAAGGTGATGGGATTAAAAGTCAATAGGGAAAAAACTAACATTATTGCCAAAAATTTGACAGTAAAGCAAGGGAAAGAATTAGAAGCGAATTTGGGGTTCCAAATTGTAAATAAACTAAAATATTTAGGTATTATTATATCAGCCAAATGCTCCACGATTAAAGAAGACAACTATCTGAACCTTCTCAAGAGAATGGGCGTTGACTTACCTGAACGCTTCATCTGGTTGCTCTGGGTCCAGTGGTCAGGAACGGGTTACTTCTCACTTCAATATACTTGATTGAGTCTGCTTAGCTGAGAAGCTCCGCCCTTCCGCCTTGCTTCCCAGCTTTCTGATGAGAGACGATAAGCAGACCGACACGTAGAGCTGTATGAGACACAAACAACAGGAGGCCGAAACGGGCTGAACCGACGAGGATTGGAACAGGGAGGGGCTGACCACTGGACCCAGAGCAACCAGATGAAGCGTTCAGGTAAGTCAATGCCCAATCTCGTTGCTCCTGGGTCCAGTGGTCAGGAACGGGACATGCCAAAGCATAGACCTTATAGGGAGGGACCCGCCCGAGTAGTGGAGGCCCGTTCCCCGTGAACCTGTTGAAGTACTCTGCGGCCGAAAGCCGCGTCGGCTGAGGCAAAGCGGTCTAAACGGTAATGTCTGATGAAAGGGGTAGGGGATGCCCAGGCGGCAGCCCTACAAATCTCAATAGAAGCCTGAGTGGCCCAGGCCACCGAGGTTGCTGCACTACGGGTGGAATGGGCCGTGATGCGTCTAGGAACAGGAAGAGATTGTGCCTCATACGCCTTGGCGATGGTAGCCCTGATCCAGTGACCCAGGATAGGCGAAGAGACCTTCCTGCCCAAGGAGGAAGGTTGGAAGGAAACTAGGAGAGACTCTGATTGTCTGATGGGGGCAGTCCTCCGAAGGTAAATACGGAGGGCTCGCCTTACATCGAGAGTGTGCCAGGCCCGTTCTAAGGTATGGGAAGGGTGAGGACAGAAATTGGGAAGAACAATTTCTAGGGACCGGTGGAAAGTAGAGTTTATCTTAGGAAGAAAGGTGGGGTCCCACCTCAGCACAACTCTATCTGGATGAAACACACACAGGTCAGCCCGCATGGAAAGAGCTGCTAATTCCGATATCCTCCTGGCCGAAGTGATGGCAATGAGGAAGGTCACCTTGTAGGAAAGAAAACGTAACCCCACCTCCCTGAGGGGTTCAAAGGGCGCCCTCGTGAGGGCATCCAACACCTTGGGCAGGTCCCATGTAGGGTACCTATGTAGGGTGGGAGGGCGAATGTTAGACGCCCCTTTGAGAAATTGTCGAATGAGGGGATGGTTGGAAAGGGACCCCCTGGACCCACAGCAAAGGATAGAAGACAGGGCGGCTACTTGCCTGCGGAGTGTGCTTGGAGCGAGACCCCCATCCAGTCGATCCTGAAGGTACACCAGTACTTGTTCCGTGGAGGCTTCCGTGGCGACGATGGCGTTCTTTTGGCACCAGACAGAGAAAGACCGCCAGGTTGAGTCATAAATACGAGTCGTCGATGGGCGACGAGCTGCCTGGATGGTCGCAATAACCTTGGCTGGAAGTTTCCGGTCTCTTAGCAGTTGCCGCTCAACCGCCAGGCAGTTAGTTGTAACCATTCGACGTCCGGATGGTGTAGAGATCCCTGACGAAGCATGAACTTGTCCGGAGGTAGACGCCACGGCTTGCGGACGGAGAGAGCCCTCAGGTCCGCGAACCAAGGTCGTCGAGGCCAGTGGGGCGTGATCAGAACCAGTTCTGCCCTCTCCAGAAGCATCTTGCGAATGACCCTGGCTATGAGAGGAAGAGGGGGAAAGGCATACAGGAGGCCGGGGGGCCAGTTGCTGAGCAGGGCATCCACGCCCTCCGCTGCTGGATCCGGGAACCGGGAGAAGAATCTCTGCGTTTGAGTGTTCTCTCGAGTGGCAAAGAGATCCACGACAGGAGTCCCGAACCGGGAAGCAATCTCTGCGAACAGGTCTGGATCCAGAGTCCATTCCCCGGGATCCACCGTGGCTCGACTGAGCCAATCTGCCTGACAATTCGCCACACCTGATATATGCTCGGCCCTCAAGGACCTCAGGTGATTCTCTGCCCAGGCCCCCAACCTCTCGGCCTCCTCCATGAGGGGCTGAGACCGAGTCCCCCCTAGGCGATTCACATGGGCTTTGGCAGCCACGTTGTCTGTTCTCACCAGCACGTGTCTGTCCTGGACTTCGTTGACAAACACGCGGAGGGCTAGGTGAATAGCCCGGAGCTCTAACCAGTTTATGTTGTGCTTCAGGTCGATTCGGGACCAGCGACCCTGGGCGAAGGAAGATGCTAGATGTGCCCCCCAGCCGTGAAGGCTGGCATCTGTGGTCAGGACCAGGAAGTGGGGCACCCTGAACTCCCTCCCCTTGAGGAGGGCATTGGAGATCCACCATTTGAGAGAATTGAGGACTGCCTGGGAAAGATGGACCTTCTGTTGGGAAGTCCCCAGAAGGCGTTTCTGGTAAGGGAGGAGGAACCACTGCAGGTGCCTGCAGTGGAGACGAGCCCAGGGAACAATCCCGATGCATGAAACCATCTTCCCTAGTAGCTGGGACAATGTCGCCAGAGAAGGGGCTTTCCCCTTCAACACTGACCTGACTAAGGATTGTATGCTGTCCAGTCGATCCTGGGACAGGTACACCTTGCATTCCCTCGTGTCTATGATGGAACCCAGGTGATGGATGCGAGTGGAAGGCCTCATGTGACTCTTGGACAAGTTGATCGAAAACCCATGGTTCCTGAGGACCCGGAGTGTGGTGTCTAGGTCCTGGAGTGCTAGCTGCTCTGAGGAGGATTGTATGAGGAGATCGTCTAGGTAGAATTGGATTCTTACCGGAATGGATCTGAGGTGAGCTGCCAGAGCGGACATCAACTTTGTGAACACCCGAGGGGCCGAGGAAAGGCCGAACGGAAGGGCCCTGTATTGGTAATGATCGTTCTGAAAACAGAACCTGAGGAAGCGACGGTAACCGGGGTGAATGAGAACATGAAGGTGGGCTTCCGTCAGGTCTATGGAGGTGAGGAAGTCCCCCAACCTGATCCCTTCCAGGATGGACTGAAGGGATTGCATCTTGAACCGCCGATGTGAGATACGGCGGTTCAGGGACTTTAGGTCGAGAATTGCTCTCCAACCCCCTGATGATTTCTGGATGACGAAAGGCGTGAATAGAAACCTAGTCCGCGCTGCTCCAGGGGAACAGGCTCTATGGCTTGAATTTCGAGAAGATGGTGAATGGCGGAGATCATAAGTAGACAGGATGCCCTGACTCGAGAGAGCGGGCAGGACAGAAATCGATCTGGGGGGGTGGAGAGGAATTCCAGAGAGAGACCAAACCTGGTAGTCTCTCTGACCCATGCGTCCGACGAGGTAGCCTCCCACTGGTCGGCAAAGGCTGCCAGACGACCTCCAATGGGAAGCCCACCTGGACCGTCAACGTGACCTGCGGAACCCCCGCCCCCGTCCCCCTCTAAAGGGACGTCTAGATAGACCTCGGGAAGAGGAAGAGAGCTGACGGTCCTGGAACCGTGACTGGCAGGGTGGAAAGGACCTCTGTCCACGGGAACCCGTGAAACCTCCCTCCTGGTTACGAAAGGGCCGAAAGGACGACTGAGAACGAATCTCAGACCGACGGGACAAGGATGGAAGGATGCGGCGTTTGTCTTTGGATTCCACCAGAAGTGGATCCAGAGCCGCTCCAAAAAGCTTAGGCCCCTCAAAGGCGGAGGACGCTAGACGCCATTTAGATTTGGAGTCAGCCTGCCATTGGCAGAGCCAAAGAAGGCGACGGGAGGCCATGGTCGAACCGATGGACTTGGCAGCAAAACGGGACGAATTTAATGTGGCATCCGCTGAATACTCTAGAGCCACAATGATCTTGCTAATGTCCTGTTGCGCCCGAACGTCTGAAATAGGGAGTCTAGCCTGAAGTTGCTTTAACCAAGAATGGAGGCCCTATTAAAAAATGAAGCGGCCATGCTAGATTTAATAGACCAGGCCGTAGCTTGATGAGACCTAACCAGGGAATGTTCCAAACGCCTGTCTTCAGGTCGGAGGTTGTCCTCTGGGGGCCCAGCTAGGTTGGAAGAAGCAGACAACTCCGCAACTGGCTGGTCAACCGAAGGGACCTGCAATAGAGATGTTAATTCAGGAGCCAAACTATATATGTGTTTGTCTACGGCATTGGGGCTAGGCCCAGAGGCTGGGGAGGACCATTGACGTTGTAGAACGTCTTTGAAAAGCTTAGGACCTGGAATTTCCTCTGATTCTATTACCGGTTCCTCAAAGAGCGGGACTGATGTGGAAGGGCCTTCCTTAGGAGGAACCTCTGCAGGACGGGAAACCCCCAACCCGGTGGTTATCTTGGCCTTGTGTAAGAGGGACCTGAATAACTGGGGTTTGAAGAGGCCCACAAAGGCTGGCTGATCGGGAGCCCAACCTTCATCCTCAGACATCTCCTGGTCCAGAAGGTCCGCCCCAGTGAAGGAACCCTGCTCAGAATGACAGGAAGAGGGAGCTATGGTCTGCCCTGCATCCCGGAGTTCCCCATATTGAGTGGCCACACCTGTTGCAGAAACCACAGAACCCTCAACCTCTAACTGAGAACCCTCCTGTTCAGATACCCAGGAGGCAGTTCTTTGGTTCAATTCCTGTCTGACCCCTTCTTGAATAGCCTCCCGAATGTAGGAAGCTAGTATAGGGGCTAAGAGGGTCTCTGGGGCCACAGGGGCTGGATTCGAGGTAGTCCCCGGTTGATCAAGCGAAGGCCTGATGATAGGAGGGGTAGGATCGGGGTTGGACTCAGGTTGTTCCCCAAACAAGGTGACATTGATTTCTGCCTGAGCCTCAGGTAAAGGTGGAATCCCATCAGGAGATAAGGCAGGGCCATATTCTTGTGGTACCGGAGAAGCCTCCCTCGGTTGAGGAGTTGCACTAAGAATGGCTGAGGGCGGTGGGCTCAAGGGAACACCTTCCTGCAGTGAAGCAGCCTTCGTGGCCTTCTGGATAACTTTCTCTATGGCTTTGTGGAGTTTGAGCTCCTCGTTAGCCAAGGATGCAGAAGACTGTGCAGGTTTAGCAGTTCCAGCAGTATGATGGGTCTTTTTGGTTCGTTTAGCAGGAACAGTTTCTGGTCCTTGTTGTTCCTCGCCTTGAAGGTGCTGTTTAGTGGGCCTGGAGGACCTTTTAGAAGCCATCTCGAGCTAGGGTAAATATACATTAATTATCATAAGGAATAAGACCAAAGAGGCCCCCTCCAGCTGCCTCTACCCCCAAGCCTTGTATTAGGAAGGCTTCGTTAATTGACGCTGGGATAAGGCCTCTAAAGGCCATGCGGTCATTTAAAATGGCCGCCAGGCGAAAACGAAACAGTCCCAGGCTGCCCGGGAAAAAACAGGGCCTTTAACGGCCATGCGGTGCTTAAAAATGGCCGCCGGGTAACTAAGGGACCGCCGGGGGGGAGGGGGGGACGCGACCCACACCCCCTACTCCATACCTTCAGAAGAGATGGAAGCCGCAGATCGGGAGGAGACCAGTGAAACTGATCCACCCAAGGAGCCCGGAGCCGTCCTCGAACCTTCCCCACGTGCACGAAACGCCGCTCAATGAAACCGCGGCTACAGGGAAGCCTCCAGAGTCGCTAGCTCCCACGTGGGAGCAATCGCACTCACCAGCGGCAAATTCTTCCTGCGGGAGGACAGGCGGCTCTCAAGGACAGGAGAAGGCAAAGGACTCCGTCGGAAACCCTCGCAAGGGATTCCCAGCAACGAAACGTTGCCAGCGGTCTCGGGTGTTACCCCATCGCGCTGTTGTGGGGCCAGGCTCAACCAAAAGGGAACCTACAGCCCCCACCAAGCAGGATAATCCCTCAGCGGATTTGGGTGCAAAGCCCTTCTCGCTGGTAAAACTCACCACAGCTCTGGGAGAAGCTGTAGAAAAATCCTGCAATCTTTATATTCAGGAGCTCAGCTCAAACGTGTCTTCTCAATCGGATTGAGTCAGAAAGCTGGGAAGCAAGGCGGAAGGGCGGAGCTTCTCAGCTAAGCAGACTCAATCAAGTATATTGAAGTGAGAAGTAACCCGTTCCTGACCACTGGACCCAGGAGCAACGAGATCAGGTCAGGATCTAGAGAAGTGGAAGAACATGCAGATATCCCTACTAGGTAGAATAGCAATTATAAAAACTTACATAGTCCCGAAATGGATATACCTTTTCTATACAGCACCAGCTAGACTGGATAATATTTTTTTTAAAAAAACTAAATTACTATGTCCTTAAATTCATTTGGCAAAACAAAAAACCCAGAATCAAACTTAAAATGCTTCAAGAGCTTAAAGAAAGAGGAGGATTTGGTGTTCCAAAATGGGAATACTACTATCAGGCCGCAAATTTAGTCTGGATCAGGGATTGGATATTGTTGAGAAGAAAGAGGTTGTTGATCCTGGAAGGTGAGGGGCTACATCAAGGTTGGCATTATTTTCTTTGGCAAAACAAAATCCCAAAGCACAGGTGCCTTGCAGGACATTATGTGAGGAATATTCTAATTGAGTCCTGGAGGAAAATTAAGGGCAAATTTTACTTTTCAATCCCTGCTTGGCTGGTCCCACTCGAAGCTATAGGCCTCTATATAACAAAGAAAATCACCTCTCTTACCGGGAACTTTTGGACCCCCATGGTAGTTTGAAATCAAGAAATGAGTTGGAGTTGCAGGGAAAACAACTGGATTGGTGGGCTTATGCCCAAATTTGCTCGAAATTTAAAAAAGATAGGGAACAAGATGGTATTAATTTGAATCAGCATGATCTGGACAATATCATTCTAGGAAAAGAGGACAAAATGTTATCAAGGATATATAAACCTTTAATAGACTATTGGATAGGGGATGAAATAGTTAAAGACTCTATGATTGCCTGGGGGAGAAATATTGGCTATACAATTGATATGACAAAATGGGAAGAAATCTGGCTTAAACATATGAAATTCCTGTGGGCAACATCATACAAAGAAAATGTGTACAAGATGCTGTATAGATGGCACCTTCCACCCGCTCGTCTTTCTAAAATGTATTCAAATCTCTCACCAAACTGTTGGAAGTGTGGGGAGATTGGCACCTATTTCCACATGTGGTGGACCTGTTCCAGGACAACTGAATTCTGGAAAATCATACAGGCATGGATCATGGAAATCACAGGTTATAACCTAATTCTGAAACCAGAGTACTATCTACTGAATGGCCAGACAACATAAGCACAAATATATGGTGTCTGTGTGTTTTTATCACCACGTCAGCAAGAATATGTTTCGCCCAATATTGGAAGGGGAAAGACCTGCCGGCTGAAGACTTGATTTTGGAGAAAATTTTGGATTATGCGGAAGCCGACAGACTGACTAAAGCATTGAGAGATCAAAAGGACTCCATATATTTCCAATGTTGGGACAAATGGTATGTTTGGTTGAACAACAGACGCCCAAAAAGTCAAGAAACAGTGACGTCTACACTGGATGGGGCATGTTGTGAGAATGGCTGATGATCAGATTCCAAAAGATCTCCTGTATGGAGAATTAGTGCAGGGAAAGCACCTCAAAGGGAGACCACAGCTGAGATATAAGGATATCTGCAAGAGGGACCCAAAGGCCCTGGGAATGGACATTAACAACTGGGAAACCTTGACCTCTGATTGTTCAGTTTGGAGGCTAAAGACACAGCATGGCCTTCTCCAATTCGAAGAGACACTTGTTCAGCAGGCTGAGGCAAAGAGGCAGTCCCGGAACCAGCGAAATCTGCGGGGTGGGCAGGGACAGAATGTATGGAAGGGATTGCCACTCTCAAATTGGCCTTTTTAGTCACACTAGATGCTGTTTTAGGACCTCTTTCCAGAGCACAATACCATAGTCCCTTGAGACTGAAGGATGCCAATGAATGAGCAGTCCTGACATTGTTATATAAAAATAATTTAATAATTATAAAAGTAGAAGACAAAACAGATAGCTAATTATAGCTTTAGGATATTCTTGAATTCATTACAGAATAAGACTATAATGTAATAGAGATATCTAAATACAGCACAAAAAAAATGTTGAATCAATCTTGTTTAAATTTGCAGTCACCAGAACCGTTGGATGATAATTTCCTTAATCCTCCAGAGAGCACAGCCTTTGGTTACATTGTCTGATGATTATGAAATTGAATACAAAATATCTGGAGGAGGAGATTTATTATATTAACATGTATTTTGTAATGTATGTTTAGAGACAGAACAGGGCCATAAACCTAATAATGGTCACATTTAAAGAGTAGTTGATTCCACAATAAATGTTCAAGAGGAAATATACAATATAAATTTCTCTGAAGAAAATGACAATCCAGTTTTTAGAAGACAAGCTTTTTTCTATATGAGAATATCAATGGCATCACGTGAAAATGTTATAAAGTTATTACAGCTAATATTCCACTAGCGATTAGATGATACCAACTACTGAATATGTAGGTGCATAGTAGTCACCATGTCCTTACAAACATGGCATATTTTTCTTCCATTTATCCATTCACTAATAACTAATAGAGCAAATTAACTCCAATATCATTTTCTTCTGTTCCTACTCATTTATTCAAGTTTTGAACAGAATT
Organism: Arizona elegans; assembly: GCA_022577455.1. Lineage (NCBI taxonomy): Eukaryota > Metazoa > Chordata > Lepidosauria > Squamata > Colubridae > Arizona > Arizona elegans. Next base: position 27,985,730 of record JAKOOJ010000002.1, on the reverse strand, counting down.
CCCCCCCCCCCAAAAAAATGATTGAATTCTTTTTTTCTAGAAAAACAAATCACTGGATTTATTTTTGTAAAACTTTCATGGCAATGATGGAGCTTTTAATTTTGTCAAGAATTATTGTTCCATGCCTAGATCTGTTAGATATTAACAGGGTACTTTTCCCTCTGGTCCACTGTTTGGGCAGGAAGAATGTTTAAATGTGATTGGCTGAGCTTCCTGACAGCCCTCTATATAAAGGCTGGCTGTTAGAGGGACTGGCTGCTGGATTGTAAATAGTTGCTGAATAAACAGCTGTTGTCTGAAGCATGTCTCCAGTCTCTTCAATCCACCCATCTAACAAGATCAATGAACTATATCCTAAAGACAGTTAATGAAGTATCTCCATATCCTAACCTGACTTCCAAATGTTTTGTACCTCATAGATCCAACTGTAGCAATGCTTTCTGTTTGAGTTCTTGACTCTGCCTCCTAGTTTGTTTTTGGTCATAAAGCTATTACTATAAATTCTGGTTTATTCCAGGCTGCTTTCAGAATATTCAACCCTGGGAAATATATACAGATGAATTGAGTTGAATTTCACAATGTAAGGTTAACTTTAATGAATAATTCAGAACATTCCATTTGACAGAAGAGAACAGTCTGGAAAATTGTACATGATTCAAGAGGGAATGTTAGTATTTCCTGGTACATAGATTTTCTTCTTCTTCTACAGGTAATCCTTGATTTATGACCACAATTGAGACTGGAACTTCTACCACTAAGTGATGTTATCATTGAGTCTGCCTGATTTTATGACCTATGCCATAGTCATTAAGGAAATCACTGTAGTTATTAAGTGAATCTAACTTCCTCATTGATTTTGTTTGTCAATAGCCCCCTAGGAAGATCATAAATGGTGATAACATGACCCAGGGATATGCAACTGTCATAAATAAATATCAATTACCAAGCTGGTTTAATCACCTTTTTCAGCACCATCTGAACCTGTGTACCTTTGAACAGAAATTAAACAAATGACTGTACTGTAAGTCTACTCTACTCATATCCTTATTACTTACTGAAAAACATTCAGTCATACTGTGATTTCAATGAAACATATTATGAGGCAAAATGCTCCATGGCAGCAGTAATTCAAAGATTAATTGTGCTGATCCTTCTCCAATTTAATTCTTTGTATAAAAGAAAATCACTGAGACTACCCACTTTAACCTTAAAGTCCATCATTCAATTTATATTTATTTATTTGCAATTTATTATCATACAAAATCATATTCCCAAATCACAGACACATATCTTTGGCTTTTTGATCATCTAGATTTTTGGGACTTTATGGTTCAGAACATAGCATTGTATTTAGATGGCAGCAGACAGCCATATCTACAGCTGTTGCAGTGAACATCTTCCTTAGTCTAATGCCACTAGACATGATAGGGCTGTGATAGCAAACCTATGGCACGCATGCCAGAGGTGGCACGCAGCACCCTTTCTGATGGCATGTGAGCCATTGCTCCAGTTCAGCTCCGCTGCGCATGTGTGTGTGCTTCCTGCCGACCAGCTGGTTTTCGGGTCTCTGCCGTGCATGTGCGGAGGGACAGGGGGCATGCGGAGGGTCTTGCGTGTATGTGGGGGGGGTGCATGTGGGGGGTGCTTGCATTCACGGGGTGGGGCGCATGTGCAGGCGCCATGCACACATTGCATTTGGGGGGTTTGGGTGCGCACGTGCGCATTGGGCATTCAGTCCGGTAAAGGTTAGCTAACATCACTGTGATAAGGAATTCTGGGAGACAAAGTCCACTCCAAATTAGAAGTCCAAATTAAGGAACTAAACATTGTTTTCATGGAATCCCAAAGCGTGTCAGCTGTAGAATGTATATCTCACGAAGACTGTTCTAGTGTCTAACCTACAATTGTTCTTGGTGCTAGAAAAACATGCTTTCATTCATCATAATTTTTAAATGCGTACATATTTTGAAATTCAGTAATTAATTGATAGTTTATATTACATCTTGTTTGACTGCATATTATCATGAAATTATACACAAAATGAATGTTGGCATAAAACTGTTTTAAATAAAATTTAAATATACAACTGTTTCATTAGCTAAATATAACAAAACACTTAATAGCTTTTTCTAACCTGATGTAAATCCTCTGAATGTTTGGTCTACAACTCGCAGGATTAGATTTGGCCAATTCTTATTAACTATTAACTATATGCCAACTATCACCTATCCAAAAAGATAGAGATGTTTTCTAAAAATAAAGTGCAGACTATCAAAGGGGCATGAAATCATAGGGAAGAGACTTTGGTTTATAGCCCAAAACTGTTAGGAGATAAATTCTGCTAGACAACTGTTTTCCAGGAAATGGCTGGTTTTCCCTGTTGTTAATTTTCTCCTTCAGTAGATGGAGGAAAAAATCAAGATGATTTGCCATGCATGACTTGTCTCAAACTAGCAGGGAAGACTTAGTTGGGGAAATAACAGAAACACTGAGGAAAACTGACCATCTAAAACTGGATTTCAAGATTTTAAGGGAAACTAAAGCTAAACATAATCATTCTGTGAGCTTGACATCAAAAAGGGCTTTTTGGTTTAAAATTTTTTTAAAAGGAAATTTTAAAAAAATCATTGCATCAGTTAATCAAAGAAGATGACTGAAGAAACTGCAGAGCTGTCTTGTCCAACAACAGTAAAACAACAAATAGGTCTTCTTTCATAACAACAAAAATGTATTCCACCAGAAATTGTGAAGAGTCGGATGTGTTGTAATGGAGGTTAAACAGCCCTATGTCTGTGATACTTTATCTCTTTGAGCTTGTTTTATTGCAGATATTTCATTACTCAAACTAGGTAACATTATCAGTGCACTGATGAAGTTACCTAGTATGGGTAATGAATGTCTGCAACAAGACAACCAAGGTCAGAGAGCATCATTTCAACCCTAAGCTACAAATACCCTTTATCGATATTTTATTTCTGAAAAGGATTTGGGCTTCAGGGTCTAAACAATCCCTTCCGACTCAGTTATTCCTCAATTCTGTATCTACAAAGGTATTAATACATCTACATGAAAATAATTTTGTTTCTCCATTTACTCATGTTTGATTAATTAGAATAACTTCTAAAGCAATTAATTCTATCTTTTTTCCTTATTAATATTCATTTGTATTGGAGAATCTGTACCCTTTATATCCTGAGTCAGCGTAGGATTTTAAGGAATTCTACTACCCCTACTACCCCAGAGAACAGATTTGCCAAATCTTAAAAAGATGTTAACATAGTTCCTATTTTACAGGCAGTTTTAAAAAGGCACACTCCTGATAATGACAACTTCAGAATGCTCAAGTCTTCAATCCAAGTCTAATCCCCATTGGTGACCATCATTCTGTCTCTTCATTACTTCAGTCTTGTTTTTATGCAATTAGCTCACCTCTTAATTAGCTTCTCCCTTGTGTAGAGACAAATGCACATACTTTATCCGTTGGCAAAAGAGATAGGGAAATGGGGACAGGACTGAGTTTCTGATACTTTTCCTCAGACACTGCATTTGCTAAAAGAAAAATCCAACATATCCTAAGGCTCAAAATGATTTTCAAGGGTCATTTTAAAAACTCTGAGGTATCCTTGTCTCATGGGCATGAATCCATTAACAAAATCATATTAGAGACATAAAAATAAAAGTTTTATTTTTATACTACCTGATACAAATTTTGCACATTTTCATGAAGAAGAATTTTGTACATTATATATTCTTCTTCCTAACCATCCTACAGTATGCTTTGTGAGTGAACTTGAGCAAACCATATGGAAACCAAAAATATGCTTGTGCTGACAATAAAGGTATCATTTGAAGTCAAGGGCATTCTAAAGATTAGCTACAAGCAAGATCAGAGATGCCAAACAACTGTATTGTGTCAAAGCAGAAAACAAATTGATAAGTAAACATGCTCTCTATAACCACTCTATAATAGTTTCACAATGTTAAAAAAAATATTAATAACCATCCAAGCAAATTGAATAATCTGAAATATATAAAGCCTGAACTATATCAATATTGACCTGAACATTCGAATATATGGGAAATCCCTACTGTTGGGATATTTTGATTTTTTAAAGACCAAATGACTGAACAAATATGCACACAGACAAAGAATAAAATAAAAAGACAAAAATGTGAAATTATTTATATAATTAGATCTATCATTAGGCCTAGGAATCAGGGGCTACTTTTTCCAAGTCATCAGAACAAAAAAATAAGTAAAACGGGAATCAAAGCACAAACATTGTCCAAACCCTTTGTCCTTGATTCATCACACTAGGAGGCAAACCTTTTAAACAAATCTCAGAGGGCCAAGGATTTTGAGCCACTCTGCAAAGCTTTCAAATGAACTACCAGGCCTTTTCTCTTTGTCTTCAGGGTCTTGTGCATCTGCCAATCTGTAGTTTGCCTCTGGCTAGAAGAACATGATTTGAAGGGATATGGAGAAAACTGTAGAGATCAACTGCTTTGTCTGTTTGTTTGTTTGTTTGCTTATTTGTTTGTTTAATATCAGAATCATGTTAGCCCAATAGCAAAAGTACCGTACCTTTAAAAGTTAACAACCAGGACCTTGTCCTAATATGAGAGACTGATGACAGATTAGATGAAACAAACAAACAAATATTCAAATCTAAAAAGCTAATGTCATGAAGACTGACAGTGACAAATGGATTAACTATCAATCTGATTTCTCTAACCAGATTCCTGCTAAATATTGTCAGCAGTCTTAGCTAGCATATCAACAGTCTCAATGCATCTAGAAGGCAAGAGATTGAGTTATAATTCAGAATTAAGTACAGAAAGGTGTGTTTCATTCTAAGCAACAGAATGGTTAGAGAGAATGATATGGAAGTGTTGCAGATATACTCTGCTATGATCCAGAACATGATTTCTCATTTGCTTTTTGCTGGGAGTAAAATTTCTAAGTACCGGTAGGTTTCATAGATTCATAGGGCTGGTAGGGACTTTGGAGGCCTTCTAGTATAACTCTTGTCCAGGGCAAGAGTACTTATTCCATCCCAGACAAATGGTTGTCCAATCTTTTCTTGAAAACCACCAGTGATAAAGGACCCACAACTTTGGGAAGCAAACTGTTCGTTGACTAACTGTTCTCACTGTGAGGAAATTTCTCTTTAGTTCCAGTTAGTTAATTTCAATAACTGATAGTGGGCTTCTGAGACTTAGCAGAATTTTTGCTGGTTCAGAAGCCATAACTTGAATGCAGTCTGTGCACTCTTCAAGATGATAAAATTAGCAGTATAAAAGAAAATATCTAATAATGTATATGCTGATTTTTTTAATATTCAAGAAAGATAAGCAGAAATACCAACCCCCCTAATGTAATCAAAAACTAACAAAATCCTATTTAAAAGATTTCTGATATGATCACCCTTTACACAAGTAGCTCTATATCTGAAATGTGCTCCTAATACATTAGTGAAAAAAATGATAACCTGCCCCCACATTCACGCAACATTTGTTACAGCTATGTCAATGAAATATCTCCCAAATGAATTGAAACCATGTGAGGTAAATGCCAAAAATGATTGCTTGTCTGATTCTAATCATTCCAACTGTTAATTGTAAACTACTTTGAAAATGTCTGGTATTATTCCTATTTATCTCTGGCAGATTCATTCCTAGGTTATTTTTCTTATATTCCTCTTTTTCATATACTTTACACCATAAGCCTCAAAATGGCATTGATTTACTAGGATAAATTAACAATATATTCCATTTACTCACTTAACTCCTTTGATTGAAAATGTACAAAAGACTACTGTATAAAACATAACATTTTATAACTTCTGCATATGACTTTATTAACTATTTTCAAGCTGGTAAGCTTATTTTTAAACCAGGAGTACTTATTTACAATAGGAGATGAGAAACCTATGGTCCCCCAGCTGTCACTGAACTGTCCAACTGAGCAGCTACAAATGGTGAAGATTCCTAAGAATTGGAGTTCAGCAAAATTTTCCTAATCCTCCTTCCCTGACACAAATAGCATATTATCATATTTAACTGTCGCAATTGTATTGTTCATCCTAGGCCTTGCCAAGAAAATTGGAACACAGCGAAGAAAAGCCTTCTGTAGCTTCAAACCCTTTGAAAAAGGTAATAACCTGGACAAATGGTTTCCAAAAATCTGGGGCTTAAATATTCTCTCTGGGAAAAATGTTTCATGTAGAAAATTAATCCTGCAATAATGCATTTCTACCTAGATAATTATTAAGTCCATTCTATGACACGGTGACATTAAGTGGTAAGTGATGTAAGATGTATGCATTGGAAAGGTTAAACATCAAGCAGGGGCAAATGCAAACAGGCAATTTTCAGTTTTATCTCTTTAAATCAACAAGAGAGAGTTGTAGCTGACACATACAGCTTCTGCTTGCCCTTTATCATGTATGTGTTTCACCTCAAAAACTGTCAGCGACTTGTCAGAATCAATCAGAAAATCGTATGCTGTTCTGCAGTGATGTACAAGGTTAGACAGCAGAACACCAAATTTCTGGTAGTATATGTCAAGAACCATATGAAAACAGATGTCCTCATTATTCCAATGCTTGGGCACAAAGGGACATTGACCCTACCTTTCTGACCCATATTTGGCAGCAATAAGAGTTGTATAAATAAATTAAGAAAAAATGATGCATTCATCAAAACAAAAGAAGGTCAATGTCATTATTTCACTTACAAAGAAATTACATTCATCTTTCCATAGTGATCTTATCAGAAATCACAGTTTGCTACCGTGTCTCTAAATATCCTTGAAAAAAATAGTAATTATACTTTGGGAGCAAAAAAAAAATCATCATGGAAAATATCATCCTGGTGGATCTAAGAAGAAGAGTGAATGCTTTCTTTCTCTTACATTGTTTAAGAATAAATTCTTGGAACATTTGCTTTGAAAAATAGGGGGAAAGACTTTTTCTTCAAGCTGCTAGTGAAGAGCAAATTGGCTTTTCTAAAAAGACTCAGCTATGCCTTCCCATCCTATTCTTTAGTTGAATGGATAAACTATCCAAATAATTTTGATGAATGGGGTATATGTTACAGATATCTGTGGGAATTGAATCAAATAAATAGTAATGACAGAATGACATGTCCAAAAGCAGTAACCTTTTTGGCCAGCAAATTTAGTTTATGATAAAGGAAAATGGAAAAGTGTATCCAGGTGTTTGGAAACTACGCATAGAAAGCCAAAGGAGGAGTCCATGGCCCTTGCAGAGTGGTCCTGGACAGTATTAGATGTAGGAAGTGTGCCAGCACACACTGTTATACAATATGCTAGGTAACCCATTTGACAAAATGCAACCTCAGCATAGGTCATTTCAACCAAAATATTCTACTTTAACTAGAGATAACATGCAAGCCAAAAGTACAAAAGTACAGAATCAAGCAGGATTGAGCAAAAAGGTAAATATAAAATGCAACCATCCAAACTAAACATTACAGTAGTGTATTGATTGCCTGGAAAACTGAATACATCAAAATTAAATTGCAATTCTGAAAGTTCATATAAAATATCTGCAACTGTGTGAATCATGAAATAGATTTTCTCCTAAGTTCTGATATGCCTGCTAGAGAAAAGCAAAAAAGAAAAAGAAAAAATCACGCGGGAGGAAAAAGGACTTGGAGCTATGGAGCTTTAGAAAAACAACCACAATAATTAGTTCTACTTTTCGTATCTTTTATGCTACATTTAAAATGTAAACATTCCAATATCCTTAACTAGAGTCTTAAATAAGCTCATCCATTATCTAAAATAAAAGATCTAAGCCCCAGAGCTCACCGTTAACAGCATTGCCAAAAATCCATTAAGAGTTGTTAACTTAATTTTGTGAAGCTTCTTCCCTGGTAACATCTTACTGCAAACCAGGGCATACAAAACCTTTGCCAGACCAATTCTCGAATACAGCTCATCTGCCTGGAATCCACACTGTATAACGAACATTAAGACAATTGAGCGAGTCCAGATGTATTTCACGAGAAGAGTCCTCCACTCCTCTGCTTGCAATAGAATACCTTATGCCACCAGGCTTGAAATTTTGGACCTGGACAACCTAGAACTATGCCGCCTACAATCTGACCTAAGCTTAGTACACAAAATTGTCTGCTACAACGTCCTACCTGTCAATGACTACTTCAGCTTCAACCGCAATAATACACGGGCAAAAAATAGATACAAATTCAAAGTAAACCACTCCAAACTCGATTGCAGAAAATATGACTTCAGCAAGAGTGGTCAATGCTTGGAATGCACTACCTGACTCTGTTGTTACATCTTCATAGCCCCAAAACTTTAACCTTAAACTGTCTACCATGGACCTCACCCCATTCCTAAGTGGTCTGTAAGGGGGCGTGATAAGCGCACCAGTGTGCCTTACTAGTGTGCCAGTATCCCTGGACCCGGCTGTTTTAGCTAATTACCATCCAGTCTCCAACCTGCGCTTTGTGGTGAAGGTTGTTGAGAGTGTGGTGGCGCGACAACTTCCCCAGTACCTGGATGAAGCTATCTATCTAGATCCGTACCAGTCGGGTTTCAGGCCTAGATACAGCACAGAAACAGCATTGGTCGCGTTGGTTGATGATCTCTGGAGGGCGCGGGACAGGGGTTGTTCCTCTGTCCTAGTTTTATTAGACCTCTCAGCGGCTTTTGATACCATCGACCATGGTATCATGCTGCGCTGATTGGAGGGGTTGGGGGTTGGAGGCACCATGTTGTGGTGGTTCTCCTCCTTCCTCTCTGACCAGACGCATATTGTGTTGGCAGGGGGGCAGAGGTCGACCTCAAGGCGCCTTGAGTGTGGGGTGCCGCAAGGGTTGGTCCTCTCGCCCCTCCTGTTCAACATTTATGTGAAGCCGCTGGGTGAGATCATCCGTGTTTTGGGGGTGAAGTTTCATCAGTACGCTGATGATACTCAGCTGTACATTTCCACCCCTGACCATGCCAACATTGCCCTTGACATGATGTCCTGGTGCCTGGAGGCCGTATGGATCTGGATGGGGAGAAAGAGGTTCAGACTCAATCCCGCCAAGACTGAGTGGCTGTGGTTTCCGGTGTCCCGATATAGCCAGCTGGTTCCATCACTGGCTATTGGGGGTGAGATTTTGCCCCCTTCAGAGAGGGCTCGCAACTTGGGTGTCCTCCTGGATGCACAGCTGTCGCTCGACAATCATGTGACGGCTGTGGCCAGGGGGGCTTTTTATCAGGTTCGCCTGATACGCCAGTTGCGCCCCTTTCTGGATCAGGACTCCTTACGCACGGTCACTCATGCCCTAGTCACTTCCTGCCTGGACTACTGTAATGCTCTCTACATGGGATTCACCTTAAAGAGCACCCTAAGGCTTCAACTGGGCTAGAATGCGGCCGTGCGGGTGATTATGGGAGCGACACAGAGCTCCCATGTAACACCTTGCCTGCACGAGCTGCACTGGCTCCCGGTGACCTTTCGGGTGCGATTCAAGGTGTTGGTTACCACCTTTAGAGCGTTCCATGGCTTAGGACCTGGGTACCAACAAGATTGCCTTCTGCGGGCTTCCGGTTTGCTGCTGGCCGCCGCCAGACGTTCCTTTGGGATCGTCAGCTTCCATTCCCTGTCAGAGCCGCCGTTACAGCGGATGGCGGCTCGAAAAAACTCCGTTTCCAAGAGGAAACGGAGATAGAGCCGGCAGGGGTGGGTAGAACTCTCCGCAGAGTCCCAAAAGTTTTTTTTTTAACTTTTGGGACGGAGCGGATGAGAAGCCCCATATCCCCTGCCGCTGCTCCGGGCTTTGGGAGACCTCTGCTTATGCAGAGCCAGGCGTCAAGAGCAAGCCTGCGAATTCAACAGAATAATTAAAGAAATGACGAGCTGGACCCTTAATACTGAACCGCAAGTATTTCACCTTTCCAAAATCTATCTAAGAGAAAAGAGGAGAGGAAAAGAGGGAAAAAGAACCTTTTAAAATGGCGTCTGCTGTGGCTGGAGAAGGGCTAAAAGGGAAAGTCCTTCCGTTTCTTCTTACTACAATGTAGTGGAATAAATATCACTGGCTACATTTGTAGATAAAACCTTGCTCCTGTGCTGTTGATTGAAAAGAAGTTTTTTTTTTCCTTTTTTAAGGGAAAGTTCTTTTGTTTTCTATTTCTTCTCTCTTTTTTGCTAAATCTTGTCTGTGTGGGAAATGGCATCGGGACTTACACAGCTGGACAAATGGGGGGGGGAACTTCCCCTCTCAAGAAATTGCGCCAACAAATTTCAACTCTCCAGCGTCAGAAACCCGATTTTAATATATTAGAATTTATCCTTGAAGAGATTGTAAGAAGGGATGAGATTGTGAACCAGCAACTTGAAAAATTTAAGCAGGAAATTAAAGAAATTGGTGAATTGGTCAAATCAAAGTTTGACTTTTTGAATCAAAAGATTTTAAAAGCTGCTAATGGTTTATCAGGCTTTCTGATTCGGGTGGATGCAAAGACTAAATTATTAGAGTCTAAAATGAAGGAAATTGAGGAGAATTTGGATGACATGACTCAAAAAATTAAAAAGGATTTGATAAACACTCAGGATAATAGCTCGGAAGACAAATCTAAAATGGAGACTGACCAAAAGATTGGTAATGAAGAAAATGTACAACAGAGGATTGAAAGAGAAGTTTTAATGATTCAATATAATTTTACAGAATATGCAATTAGACTGAGAGGTTTGCAGGAAAATAATAGAGATGATCTAAGGAAAATATCTTCTGAAATTCTGGCTGGGATCTTAAAGGTTCAACCTGATGAAGTGTATTGTAGGATTGATAGAATTTACAGAATAAACTCCTGGTTGGCAAAGCAAAGGCAATTGCCCAGAGATGTGGTGATCTATTTTACAGATAAAGAAATTAGGAATAATATTGTGCAGAACTCTTTTAATTCTACCTTGCAATTTCATGGAAGAAAGATTTGGATTTTTAAGGAGCTCCCGCCCAAGATGTTAATGGAGAGGAAGAAATTTGGCTTTCTAGTGACTGAATTAAAAAAAAGAAATATCCTATTCAGGTGGGACACCCCAGTTGGCCTAATATTGAGATATCAAGGAATAAGATATCAATTGCATACTGTTGAAAAAGCGGAAGATTTTTATCAAAAAATTTTAAAAATGAATTTAACACCTTTAGGCATAATACAGGATAAGCAAAAGGAGTTGGAAACAAAAGGAAAACATCAAATTACAGAGGCTGTGATGGATAAATTGTCTTTGGACTCCCTGGATACCCCAGCTGGACTGTCTATAAATAAGAGAGCAGTGTCATCCGACTCCAATGTGATGAACCATCAAGTCACAGACAAGTGCGCAAATCAATCAGTTGATATACAAGTGATGGAGAAGAAAGATGAGATGATAAAACTAACCCAACAACAACAATACATAAAGCAGAATGAAAATCAACTAGCAGACACACAATTGGTAGGCAAGAAACGAGGATGGAAATTCAACCCGGAAAAGAAAAAGAAAAGAAATAGATCGCATAGAAACAGCAATTTCTAAACTATGCAACAGTGATGCCAGGGACTTTAAAAAAATGAATGAATATTTGAAAAGATAGTGGAGGCGAACAATTGTCTGATACTATCCTGAGGATTGTGGCAGATCTCTGCAAGGCCATGATTTTGGGATGTGAAAAGAGCCTCACTTTGTTGGATTTGAATCATCTAAAAAAATTTTTTTTTTTTTGGTAAATATATTATAATCATTTTGAGTTATAAGGCAGGAGAGTCTCGCCGGGGCATGCAGAAGATCTGGATGTTACTCAGTAGGATGATGGGAATTAATAATCCTGATGAATACCACAACTATAACCATATGGATATAATTATAATTATAATGTCACTCGGGTGGTTGTTTTTGCTTTTATACAGATGCGAGGATATCTACTACTGATGGGGGCAGAAGATGACTGGAGATTTTGAACAAACTGTTGCACCAGCATGTTATTTTACCCTATTATGGGTGATGGATTTAACAATCCAGAGGAAAAACATCAAAGAAGATACTATATGGATTATAAATTTAAAGTTATTGTTTTTTCCTTTTTTACAAAATGGAATGCATATATAGATATGTGTATATCTTAGTAATGTGGGCAGTGGATTATATCTAGAATTGTACTGCATGATTTTGTAGGAATTGAAGGGTTGAAATAGGTTAGTTTACTGATTGATTAGTTTAAGAAAAAGGATTCTTAAGTCATATATTTAGGGGAGTGGAGGACTTAACAATTCAGTGGAAAGATACTAAAGAAGATATATTTTTTTCTCTTCTTTTTTTTTTCTTCTTTTTATAAAATGGGATGCATATATAGATATGTGTATATTTTAGTAAAGTGGGTAGTGGATTATATCTAGAATTGTACTGTATGATTTTAAGTCATATATTTAGAGGAGTGGAGGAATTGGACAGAATTGAATAAATGTTAAATTTGGATGCAGGGAGAAGGTCGATTTAAAATGTTATATTAATATATATAAAAGATTAAAGGTTAAATTGTAATAATACTCAATAAGCTTAACATGTTAAGGGTCAGTATTTCGAGAAGGGATTAAGGGAAAGGAAAGATATTATGTATGTAACTAGTTATGAAATAGCCTATTGTTGTGAAGAAGTCACAGGGGGGGTTGGGTGGAAAGGGTGGGTTAGGGAAGAGGGGGGGAGAAAGGGGGAAAAACTTGTATTTGAAAACTTTTTCAATAAAAAAAGATTGCCTTCTGCCACCGATAGCCTCCCATCGACCAGTATGCTCCCACAGAGAGGGACTCCTCAGGATGCCGTCGGTCAAACAGTGTCGACTGGTGACCCCCAGGGGGAGAGCCTTCTCTGTGGGAGCACCTGCCCTTTGGAACGAATTGCCCCTGGAGATACGGAGGATCCCTGGCCTTCGTACCTTTCGCCTGGCCCTCAAGACGCTTTTATTCCAGCAAGCTGGGCTGGCCTAAAAAAATTTGAATTTTAATTGGGAAATTTTAGTTTTTAATTATGTTCTCGACCAGATTATTTAATTTTTTTTAATTAATTTTAACTTTTATTTACTGTTGGTTTTATCGTGGTTGTGCACCGCCCTGAGTCCTTCGGGAGAAGGGCGGTATAAAAATTCAATAAATAAATATAATAATACCGTCTCTGTCAAACTGTTTTCCATTTATTTGTACTCATTTCTTATGTATATACTTAAACCTGTTTATACTTATATGTTTATACTTATACTTGTTTTCTCATACATGCTTGACAAACTAAATAAATAAAATAAGTAAATAAATAATCTAATTTTGTTGCTTACTCCACTCCCAGCCATGGAAAATCTCTAAATAATTTTAGATCAGTCACCCTACCCAACTCAACCTACCTTACAAGTTTATTGCAGTGAAAAAATAGAAAGAGAGATTGCTATGTATATACTTTTATTTCTTGAATGAATGGCAGGTTAAAATTCTAAAAATAAAATTCATAAGAATAAAAAGGGGCAAAATTGTCTCATCCTATGTTCACTTGTACTTTGATCATCTGGGATAAAACATCAGTTTCATACCTATCTATCCAGCCATCTTTCAACCATCTTAAAATCTGTAGATAAAATTCCAAAGAAAAGTACAAGGAAGAAATAATGGTACAAAATTGCAGCCTGATGATTTTCACAGTAAATCCCTTTGTATATCCAAACAGGAAATAGTTTTTGTTTTTGTTCTGCTTTATGGACAAAGATATCCAAAATCCTTCTTCAACTGATGTCAAAAATTAATCATGAATATAAAAGATATATGAATGAATCCGATGTATGAATGAATCAGAGGTTATATGGCAACAGTCAGTGCCACATAAAATGCTTCATTTATTTTCAGCAAAGTAATATTCCACTGGCACCTGGGGTCCAGACAGACACTTCCCTTGGCACTCATTAGTCTCCCATTCTTCACTTAAGGTTTTTTTTAATCCTTTTAATTAAAAATAACTAAATAAATAGGAGGTTGAATACTGCAAATTCTACTGATAGTTTCTCTCCCCACCACTCCACACCAAAAGGTAAAACAGTAAAGTAAGAATTAGTAAACTGGCATGTTTATGCCAATAAGGAAGTGAACAGAAAGTAGACATAGACAAAACAGAGCCAGTAGTAGGAAATATGACTTTTGCAATAGAGTAGTAAATGTCTGGAACAATCTACCTGATCCTGATTTTAGTCTCTCTAATCCCCATATCTTTTACCATAAACTGTCTACCGTGGACCTTTCAGGTTTCTTAAGAGGTGCCTAAGGGGGCGTGCATAAGCGCACCAGGGTGCCTACCGTCCTTGTCCTACTGTTCCCAATTATATGTAATCATTCTATGTGTTTATGGCTATGTTTTGCCAATTTATGTCCTTTTTTTGGTGCCAAAATTTTTTCATGTGTCCATGTCTGTGTCTGCTTTGTTACCTTTTTTCTTATTTGTTGACAAATAAATAAATAATAATAATAATTGCCCTCCTTTTCCTTTGGATTATTGGCAGAGAGCTGCAAAGCCCCAGACCTATGCAAACCTTCCAGCATGTCCTTTCAGAACCTGAAGTTCAAGCGTTGGAAGAATTGGTAAAGCAAGAGTTACCAACAGAAGGTTAATGGAGAACCTCTACTGCCATCATTCCAAAACATGCCAATTTTTCAAGCACAAATATATCACTATTGAGCTGGAAGTAAATTAGTTTGTTTCTATAAAACAGCTGAAGCCATCAGAATACAGAAGTTCAGTTCTGCTTTTAAAGTAGCTTACTGTTCTTGTGGAAAAGACCATTTTGTTTGCTTTCCTGTTCTACTACATAATCGATTCAATCCAAGAGACAAGCAAAGGTGACCAGCAGTAGCAGTGCCAGTACTACCATCTCTATCACTGAAACAGTAGGTTGCCCTTCAGGTTTCTTACTATGATCAGATCAGACTCAGTATCCTAATACGGCCCTGTCTATGTCTCTCTCTCTTTTTCCTTTTGCTATGCTCATTGGTACCATCACTAAAGTGATTAGACTAATTCTGTCTAGAAATAACAGATTCTGGCAATGATTAAATGGTGCATCCTCATATTTACATCATTAAGCTCTTACTAAAGGCAAAACAATTACACTTCTGTAAAACATCAAAACATGTCTTTGAGCAAAATCAATAATCCAACAGCCAGGCATTATGAAGTTAATAGTCTATCAAGACATTAACAGTGTTGACTCCTGAAGAGAAGTCGAGAATTTTAAAAGACAAAACAATGTTTATCAGATGGGACAGATTGCTGCTTGTCTGACCAACTTAGTTGTGTGACAGAGCTATGAGCTGCCTTTGGGTTCACAAGTCCTTCAAAACCAAAGATTCATGCTAATAGAAAGCTTTTTCAGTGGAAAGCTCCCAACAATCTGAGTTAAAGTTTTATTTATTGGCTTTGACCATCTACTTCTGTTATCAGCCATAAGGGCCCACACACTTCATCAACTCTCAACAATAGCCGCAAGCTTGGACAATCTGTCTTGTGTCTTCATTGGGGCAAAACTTCAATAGAGCAGCATCATTTAAAAAGCAACCCACGCATAAAATGGAAACTCATTAAAACAGACTTTTTCAAAAGGGGATACCCTCAGCTCCAATTGAATTGAACTGTTTTTATTTCAAAGATGAAAGGTCCATTACCCAGCTATACATTCATGTGATCTTAGCTTAAGTGCTTTTTATTTGACTTAAAACCTTGGTCCTTCCCATGTCTTTTTGAGGCTCTGAAAACATAATAGGAATTCAGTCTTTACTGCAGACAGTAAGACCTTTTATGTTTTTCCTTTCAATGACATCTCTTTTATCTGGGTGACTGGAGAATGACGAGGGCTGCTTTCACATGTATTTGTACAGAATTTTTAAAGCCTTCTTTCACATTAAACAATTGTCCTCTAAGTAACAGAAGAGGCTGAACATAATACAGGTGTAGTCATTTGCATTATAGATGGAAGAGTGCATAAGGAGTAAACGTCAAGCTATTCTAAAGGGTTATATGCAAACTGACTTGCAACTTACTCACCTTGAACTTATTATGAGGGTAATAATATGAAAAACCACACTGACTAATCTAAACTGCATGGAAACTATTTTTTAGCACACAGCATGCAAGCTATCGAGAACAATCAAGGTTAATATTATTCTAAATGTATGTTGATGATTGAACACTAAATGAAATGAACTATATTCTCAGTTTCTTATATTTATTAAATGTCAAGAAAAATTTGTTTAATATTGTGCAACTACACATAAATATTCCCTGACTCAGCTACCTAACATTTTGACAGTAGAGAAAAAAATTATACAAACATTCAGTATAGCATATCTTTAAGGGGTTATAAATGCATAAATATAGGCATTCAACACCACAATGGAATCGCAGCAGAGTGGTTTATCACATTTATAGAAACAAATAAGTAATACTGTTTTTAAGTAACTTAGAAACACAAAATGATAAATATATTATTATTGCTTAACGCATTGTAAGCCACCCTGAGTCTCCGGAGAAGGGCGGCATATAAATCAAATTTTTAAAAAAATGGATTATACTATAGTGCAAATAATTACAATATTTAATCAACTGTTCTTTTAATAAAAAGATACCTAAATCTCACTTGCATATTATTATATTACTCAATTAACAACTTAAAATGAAACTGTCACCAAATCCCTATGAAAGGCAAAACATTATGCAATAAATATCACTTTGGTCAATTGCCAAAGCAAAAACACCCACTTTTTATTATCAGATTTTTATCTGTCCTTTACACACACACAGAGTATCGCCAAAGGGAAAGATAGGTTCTGAAAAGCCAGTCTAATGGGAAGAAAAAGACTCACACCATCAACATGTCTGCCTTGTCAGTCATTAGATAACCTGTCAGTATAATGAGCTAAGGAGAACATGGAAGCTGCCAGAGTGAAGACCCAGCTTCTCACAATGTACATAGGTTTCCACCCCATTCCAACAGCCAGAGACCATACTCTAGCTGGAAAGAAGACAGATAGAGTTTGGTGAATGTCAAAGCCACTGTGCTGTACAAAATTCAGAGCATCCATGAGTACATAATGTACAAAGATGGTACCCAAAGATGGCACCCAAAGAATACAAAGATGGCACCCAAAATGAGATGCTGAGAGAATACCAGAAGCAGCAGCAGACATGGAAAGAAGATCAAGCAGAGGAAATGCCATGGGAAGACAAGCTCCTGCATGGGATGTACCATTGACAGAGAGATGACATGGCTCATACTTAGCAATTAGCACTTAACAATTAGCAATAGCAATAGCACTTTGAGTTATAGTCTGCTCCACAGTGCTTTACAGCACTTTCTAAGTGGTTTACAGAGTCAGCATATTGCTCCCAACAATCTGGGTTCTCATTTTACTGACCTCTGAAGGATGGAAGGCTGAGAGAACCTTGTACGAGTCAGGATTGTTCTGACAGTTGGCAGAATGCAGAGTTACTGCATTCTAACCACTGCACCACAACTCCTACAGCGTCTGGAAAGGGCTGGACTAAAAGACAGCATGCAGGAACAACATACATGAATGGTACAACTGACTAGCTGCCATTTGTACAAAAATAGCTACACAATGTATGAGCTAGATCCTCTCAGTTTAGATATGATTCCATAGAAGTTGTGGAAAGTAACAGGGCTAAGATCCTGATCCAGATGGACAAGCAGGTAGTAGCCAATCAACCAGACATCACTGTATTAGACAGGAATCAGAAAAGAGAAATGGTGATAAATACAGTGGTGCCAATGACAACAACACCAGGAAGAAAAAGTTGGAGAACCTGGGAAATACCAGGGTATTAAGAAGTGGATATAGAAAAAAAAGGCCAAAGTGAGGTAGAAACATTTGAGACTGTGACTCCTAAGAGAGAAAGTGGTTGGAGAAAGTGGCTCCAATATATCCAAGGAACAACATTAGAACATTTCATTCGGAAGAGTGTAGTGCTAGGAACAGCTACTGGTAAGATACTGTGATACCAAAGGATACTGTCCTCTGGTAGAGGACCAGAGATTGAGTAAGACACATACACTCATACAAGAAAGAATTTAATGTACATACCCACATATATTGTCAGCTCAAGGCAGAGAATATACCTTAATATTATTTCCTTCCCACTTATTATAAATCTACTAAGTCCATATTCCCTCTAGATCTGTTTAAAGGGTTAGGAAATGTTCCCAAACAATTTCAACGGGTACTCTGGATTAAAGGAAGAAGTATTACAGAAATTAAAATCATCCTTAGGAAACTCCCTCATATTATGCTCAAGACAATCTACAATGTAAAGGAAAGGCTCTTTTTCTTGGTAAAAGAAAAAGAGTAAAAGTTCAGGAAATGCCCCTCCATGACTGAAACTCAGTTAACATACAGCTCTAGAAGAGAGATAAATTACAGAAGCTTCAACAAGCTTCTTGGCAGAATCTTCTTTTCATACCTCTATTGTTCCAAAGTGAAGAAACAAGGGCATGGATACCTCTGCAGGAATTCCTGTGTCTTCTAAGAGAATTAACCTCATGACTAGCCTAGAAGGCTCTTAATTTCTTTTTTGTATATCTTTTTCCTAATTTTTCTCCATGAAGCCAATGTTCTAAAGTCTGAATCTGACAAATAGATATGTTGGAAATCTGAAAAAAATATATGAATTTTATAATTGTGTCCTTCTTCCAATTAAGAATGGTAACTTTGGAGGAGTCTTTCAACTTCACTCTTGCCCAAAGAGTTGGGTGATGACATGTGATTGTGCATTCTGGGCTTTCTATTCCACTAGTGCTATCTCATGCTAGGGATGACAAAATCCAGAATTGGCCTTGAGGGGCATGTTTAGGATTGCACCCAATAATAAGCTAGACTCATTATGAATAAAGATAACTGAAAGGAGGCAAATGAATAAAGAAACTGAATAAAGGTATATATAACTGAAATTCAACTCTTACTCAGTTTAATTAATACTGTCAAAATGAGTACAACTCACAATTTCTCCCTTCTGCTACTTTAAGAAAGAGTCTAGTGACAATGCTTGCAAGAGTTTCGGGGCCATCCTTAAGGTTTCTGGAGTTTATATGAAAGCCCTGGGACTTCAAGAGCTGAACCTCTGTCAGTGAACACAAGAAATAATCTTGTTTTTTTTTTCTATTCATATATTCTGTAGAAAAAAAACCTAAACTTGTTGTAGAAAACATATCTACAGAAGTATCTTTTACTTCTTTAAATGCTGCTTGCAATTTCCAAATGCATTCCATGTACTGTTTATCAACCACTTGAAAAGTTTTTAAGCAGAAGGCTAGGATGAGGTGGTGAATCTGGCATCTGTACTGAAGTATGCTTTGGAAAAACAAGTTTTCTGCTGTGAAATGACACGACATAGTGCAAGTTATATACACAGTTACTCCCGTTAATTGGTAGCTGTGGTACTGAAAAAGTGTGCTTAGAGACTATTTACAGTATAGTAAAAACATTTACTAGCAGTAGCTTAATCAAATTTAAGAACATCAGACAGATAGGGTGCTTTTTTAATTGTCTCATTTAGTTTTGAAACATAAGGCCCTGTTCACTTCATTTAAGTTTCACAATGAAGGGAAGCCTGATCAATCTGTCTTGTGTCTTCTTAGGGTGAGACTGCAATTGAGTGGAAGCAACAGATGAACAAAGCCCACATTCAAATCTGTAGCTCATTAAAATATGTTAAAAACAGGGTTAAATCTCAATTGTAAGTGAACAGTACTTGGCTTTTTTCAACAACATACATTTGATTAATAAACCATTCATTCATTAGCTCTCAACCAATGGAATAAATAGCCATGCTGTTTAAACCTTTAACAAGCTTGAAAAAAATGCTTTGGAAGGTGTGTATGTGTGTGTGTGTGTGAACGTGCAAACCATTATGAAGAATGACACCACTGGTAATCAACACATTTTTTCCTCCTCAGATATCAAGCAACAGATTAAGGCTGATTTTATTCTCCTAAACTAAAAGAATAAAAATATTTTCTTCGTTATTATCTCACTTTTCCTCGATGTGTTTAAGGGAGCATATATTTCTGCCTTCAATGTCTATCCCAGCCTGCAGTAAAATAAGTTGGTTTGTGTCAGCCCTTTATGGTGGTCCAGACAGGAAGCACCAACCATGAGTACTGACACTACCTTTATTGTAAGGTTATAGTACTTAATCTTGCAGGTCTTAAAGTACCTATCCTCTCCCTTGCTTTTACTCTCCCCAAAATGAGGAAGATGCTCTGAGATGCTCTCTTGACCCCCATCCTTCCTATTGATTCAAATTTTGTTTATCAGACAGCTGTCTAGACAGCGGCTCTTCCTCCTATCGCCCAAGATAATTCCCCCAACTATTACACTTTGGGAGATAGTAATTGGTCTAAAGCAGGGGTGTGTAACTCAAGGCCCATGGCCCGGATCTGGCCTGTGGGGTGCTTAGATCTGGCCCATGAGGCTGCCATGGAAACAGTGATGCCTGCGGTGCCTCCGCCAGCAAAAATGGAGCTCAAGAGGGCTGGCAGATGATTGCAGGAGGCTGTTGCAGGTGAAAACGGAGCTTGGGAGCCCGTTTTTGCTGGCAGAACACTTAGGCCACCACAGGCACCCCCAACACGAGTGACGTTGAGCTGGCCACAGACCCTGCCAACACACACCCGGCCCTCCAGAGGTCAAACACAATCCTGATGCAGCCCTCAATGAAATCAAGTTTGACACCTCTGGTCTAAAATCTTTTAAGTAAGCTTCCATGACTGGGACTGAACTTGAATCTGGTCTTCCAAATCCTACTCAAATTTAATACTGGGTGATAAGAGGATGCATGCCCTTGACTATGTTCTGTGCATACAATATATCTGAGTAACACAAAAGTAAATAAATATTTATGAATTGCACAAAATAGGACTATTTCAATCCTTCTTCAGTTCAGGAAACTACCAGTCTTAATTTTGACCAATATTTTGGTTAACAACCTTTAGCTGTGTAGCTCTTTGTACGAAAAGAGGTTTTTGGGCACTCACTACAGTTCCTAAAGAGCACAGAAAGGGAATTTTTTTCTCTCAAGATTTATCTTTCTTTAGGCTGGTATGTAATGGGTGATTATGTCATTCCCTTTAGATGAGCCCCTCTTTTTCTGAGACCCTTTTTGTTCTGTTCTTTCTGCTTATTAACTAAAGGGAATGGGGCAAGTATCACTTCCCAAGGCCTTTGGGACAGGTTAAGACACTCATAAAATTAGGTTGAAAGATCTGTAAACTTGCCACAGTTAAATCAAGGATTATCATATCTGTTTTGCAGACTTTTACATATAAAATAAGTGTAAGAATAATTTTAAAAATACCCTATCTGGACTATAAAAACCTGGATATAGTACTTCTTTCCTGCAGTTTAATGAATGTCCAGATTTTGGCATCCTAGAACTAATAATCCTAACATAATAACCAGTATTGTTAATGTTAACAATTATATAATATCTCATATATAATTTGTTTACATTAAAAATTGTCCTAGATTAGAGGAAAGATCTATTCTTTTCATGAGTTTCATGAAATAATATATAGAATTTAAATTATTACTTTAACTAGCCAATTATCAAAATGAAACATATATTACAGGATTTCTGTTTCATTGAAAAGTGGAAAAATGACTTGGCCCCATAAAAAGTGAAGAGGATTCATACAGGATTTGGCACAGAGGAATTAAAATAGACATAGTCCTTCAGATACATGAGATCTTAAACTGATAATAGAGCTTCAATTAACAGAATTAAGAGCAGGAACAATTTTTGCTTCATTACACTGTCCAGGGATTTTCTCTTCTGTTCAATCATGTCCAATTCTCAGAGGTTATTTGGACAAGTTCTTGCAGGAGGGTTTTTGCAAGGTTTTTCAGAAATGGTTTGCCAGTGCCAGTCTGCCCCAGTCAGACTTCTTAGGTCTGGGAAAAGGTGACTGGCTCAAGATCACCCAGCTGGCTTCATGCCAAAAATGAGACTAGACCTCACTGTCTCCCACGTTCTAGCTTCATACCTTAACTAAACTGGTTATCTGCAATTCCTGGTAGTCCTAGACTAATCCTAATAGTTCTAATTGCCAATTAAAAGAGATGCCTGCAGTTATAAATCTGAAATATATGAAAGGTGTCTACTTGTGGTATGGATAGTGTTGTAGGTAAGACATACTCGTTCTATTTATTCACTAATAACTGATTCATAACAATCCTATGACTCTGAGCTTTTCTCTGATTCTTTATTGGGACACTCTTTGGAAACCAAGTAAACTATATCTACTTCATAATTACTTAAAACTTACTTAAAATTCTGAAAGCAGTCTAAAAAGTTAGTAAACCACAATTTGCCTTTGCAGAAATTGGCTTTCTTCCAGGAAGCTTTGTTTTCTATGCTTATGAATTTGTTAATATTTTACCAAGCTTCTTATCATTTATTAGAGTAGTTTGTAAGGCTGCCAATTCATCATATTATGATCTCCATTCTAAATTTTCTTTTTAAATACTAGAGTTAAATTGCTAATGTTCTAAATACTAATCTAGGAGGAATCTGGAATAATTTTGGTTCATCTACCCTTTTTAATAAATATAATTTTAAAAGATTTACGTCACTTTGGAGTGTAAGATGAACTGCCACCCAATCGACTTCTGCACCCAGACCTTTCTGGTTTTTCTAATGTAATCTTCACCTCAAAAATTAAATACAAGTGTATTAGTTACGTTGCTTATAAAAAGAGAACAATGTCAATATTTTGTGGCATTCTATAAAATAAATTAATCAAATTTCAGAACTGAGATAGCAGAGGTGCCCTCCCTCAAGCTTCACTGTTTCATGAACAGGGCTGCAGATGCCATGCAACATGGTCAGAATTTGGCAGGGAGCCTGCCTGCTAAATAGTCTTCTTTGAAAAAAGCCAGGTGAAGGAGAAAGGACCAGTGGCCAGCATGTTGGCAAACAAGAGAGATCAAAAGACCAACCCTGGAAGCCTAAAAATCCATCTCAAGGCATGCAGCTTCTATGGGCCAAGATCCCATTCTAGCAGTATTAAAATGTACAGATTTCCATCCATATGGAAAAACCATATGGGATTCTTTCTCTTACAAGAGGAAAAGCAGCTGGGGATGAATTTGGCAGAGAAAGGAGTCTTTGGGGAAAAGGTGAAGCCACATCTTTCTCTTATTCTCCTTCTCTGCCGCACCCCCCCCCCCCCCGGCCCCTGTTCTGATCAAACAGCATTGAAAAAGATGGCACAAAACAGATGCTGCCAAGATGCGTGGAAGAGAAAACAAGGGGAGAAAGAGTGCCTGAAAGAATATAGTTAAACTCTTCATGACCTGGTCTCTATTGACCCAAAATGCAAAATGCATTAAGATGTCAAAAATTAACTGGAAATAAAATTCCAGTGGAATATTGGGGAAAACTTTCTAAAACAGGGGCTGTAGAATCAATTCCCCCCAAAGGTGGTGGAATTTCCTTTGGTGCATATGTTCAAGCAGAGGCTTAATGGCCATCTGTCATAGATGCTTTAATTTGGAAACCTGCACTGAACAGAGGGTTAGATTTGATGACCCTGGTGCCTCTTCAGCTCTATTATTCAACCTTTTTGTCACAGTCAAGGGAAATATACTTACACCAACACTGTAAATTAAGATGGTGATCTGTACTGCTGACCTAGAGGAATCTGAGACACAAATATATTGTAGAAGTGACTTTTATTTTGATCAGATAAACAATTTGGGAGGCTTCTGCTGGCTGCCAAAACCCCACTCATTTCTTGGGCAGAATGGACTCTACCATGCAAATGGCTAGAGTAACTTTATTACGGTCTGAAATCAATTAAAAGTGAGCTTAATGTCAAAGAATGAGAATGTGGTTTATTTATAAGAGACAGACATACACTTCTAAGTCCTATGCACAGTAAAGAAAGGACAGAAAAAGTAATCTAAGCATGAATATTTTCTGAAACAAAATGGCCAGAATTGTCAGATACGCAATGCCTATCTCAGAAAAGAACAAACTTCAGGCAATGGGTCCCACTGTCAAGGCCCATGTGAAGTCTTGGGAACGAGAAACAGTATCTACTAAACCCATACTCTGTGCAGGTTACAAAGTTCTTGCGAATTCAGTGGTCCACCACATCCAGCAAGGATTGATAATCCGGAAGGTTTTTTTCCCTTTTCTGGAGTCAAATGTTATATTTTCTGCTCCAAAGAAATATAGTGTCATTCTATAGAACAAGGAGGGAGCTTCTCATCTGGTAGAAAGAAATATCAAATCCCATCATGATTTAAGAAGGAAGTTCACTTTAACTGATGCTGGCAAAGTCTTGATGTTTACAATTCATCTGAAAAAACAGTGTTGGGAAAACAAAGAGTATGGCTTGATCCTACTTAAGAAGACTTATAATACCTAAACCTAGTGCTCCAAGTGAACTTGTAGCTACCTCACTGAATAGAAGAAAAAGAAAAAAAAATCTCACTCACCAGGAACAAAGATGCGACAAAGTAATCTTTTAAGGAGTCCTTGGACAGAACCAATGGCTAGAGCCACTTTGATGGATTCTACATATACGTATCATTCTGAAGGGCTTTTAAAAATGATATTCCTAAAATGGAAAATGAGAACCAATTTAATTGAGTGATTGAGATGCTGGACAAGCAGTGGGGAAACCTGAGTTTTAGATCTGCCCTAGGCACAAAAGCCAGCTGGATGACTTTGGGGCAGGCAATCTTCCTCAACCTTAGGAAGAAGACAATGGAAAACGTATTGAAAGGTTTATCTTGATAACAGCAGGAACTTGTCTATATAGTTGCCAACAGTCAAGAGTGACTTCCCTCCAAAACACTAAGCAGAATATGTGAGGTGACATCCCCTGCAATTTGTTAAGTATATTAATAACTAGATTAAATTTATTTGTGGACGTGGCTAAAAAGCTGGAAGACAGACTTAAGCAAATATATGGTGAAAAAAGTTATCGCCAAACTATTACTTTGCCAATTACTATTTGATATAAAATTCCATGCTGGTTTAGTTATTAGTTATTTATTTTATTTTATTTTATTGCTTTAATTTATATGCCGCCCTTCTCCGGAGACTCAGGGCAGCTTACAATGCGTTAAGCAATAGCCTTCATACTTTTGTATATTTATACAAAGTCATCTTATTGCCCCCACAATCTGGGTCCTCATTTTACCTACCTTTGAAAGGATGGAAGGCTGAGTCAACCTTGAGCCTGGTGAGATTTGAACTTGTAGTAATTGCAAGCAGCAGATATTAATTACAGTGCTTTAGTCCACTGTACTACAGGCTCTTTTTTAGTTTTAGTTAACAACAGCAAATACAGCTGTGCCAGATACACATAGAAATCATCATCAACAATTCAATAAAGACATGAAATAAATAAAACTATAAGTTACTTCCCTTGTTAATTATGCTTGCATATTAATTATGTTTGCAAATCATAAATAAGATAATAATTCCTGCAATATAAACTACATAGCTTTTTCATATAAAAAGACAGATCGTATTTATAATAGATTATAAGAAGCATTTGTAAAATTATTTTAAATGCCATGTTGCAAGTTAACTTTTTATTACTCTCTACCTTTTTTTTTTTATTACTCATAGCAAGAGTACTTTAAATTTTATTGCTGTATTTATTATGATTAGGTTTCAGCTTTTTATTGTAGCCAACCGGGCCATGCTGCCTTTTCTTTATGATGCACTTCAACATGTCACACATTTATATACTTGCTTCTCATTTACCATCCATACCATCACACCAAAAGTTTATAACATACTTTTCCTCAGTGTGTAGATTAGCGTAGACCAGGGCTGTCAAACTCATGGCCTGTGGCCCAGATGCATAATGCTCTGGCCACACCCATGCCCGGTTTAGCGAAGGGGAAAAAATGTCGATATATGTCACATGATGACGCAAGTTTGACACCCCTGGCCTAGACAGATATGAATACAGCTTCTAAAGAACATCCAGAGGATAGCATACTTATGTAAAAGTGATTCTGTATACCTGATTTATCAAGGTATGAAACTTTTTAAATTGGTACTTAAAAATAAATTGACTTAAATGAGCCCATTTTCAAATAACTTTGAAAAAGTTATTGTTGCATTAGGAGCAAGAGTAGCAAGTGTTGTACTCATCTCTTACAGCTTTGTGGCCATGTGTATTGTTAGAGGCAGCCAGCTACAATTTAATTAATAAAACTAAATAGATTCCAGTGTTTTGCTCTTCAGAGCTCTGTTTTAAGCATGGTCTGTTGAACAAGCCATAGCAGCCTGCTTGACACATAACCAGAGAGATGCATTTTTCATGCTAAGGGCCACACGTTGCCTTTGGGTAGCGTGTAATGCTGTGTGTATGTGTGTGTTTGCAAAAGTAAGCAGAAGCAAGATAAAGAAATGGATGAAGTCAAAACAAAAACTAAATGTGCTTTAACACAAATTTAATCAGCATGTTATTTGAATATTTCTCAGGTATTGATTTTTCCTGTAGTATGTTTAAAACTACAAACTACAAGTTGGTGTCTATTTTGAAGGTTGAATTTAAAGTTTTGGGGGACTTCATGAAGTTATGGTTGCATTTAAGACAGAGTTTTTCAAATTTGGCAACTTCAGTATTTGTTTCAATATTCAAAGTTCAATATTTGGAAATTCTGGGAGTTAAAGTCCACAACTGTGCCTGACTAGGTGGTTCAGTGGCTATGATACTGAGCTTGTCAATCAGACAGGTCGGCAGTTTGGTGGTTTGAATCCCTAGTACAGGTATGCGTGAGCAGGGGGTTGGACTAGATGACCTCCAAATTCCCTTCCAACTCTGTTACTGTTAACTCCTGGAAGTCTTAAAGCTGCCAAATTTGAAAAACACTGATATAATGCTTTGAGGGAGGTCTTCATGGAGTCTTGTATCATATAAATAATATTTCAACATTTATTTGTCTTTTGAATTGGATTTTCATTCAACAAGATAAAAGGTCTGATAGAAAAGAAGTAACAATATATACCTATTGGAAGAAAGTCCAATGGATACAAGACAGCTTACTATCTGGGAATCAGTGGTGGGTTCCTCCCGGTTCGGCCCAGTTCTGCCGAGCCGGTAGCGGTGACGATATGATGTCACTGAACTGGTTCTGCCTCCCCACCCCCTCCGCGTTATTCTTACCTTTTATTTGGCCCCATCCTCAATCTATTGCTGCCTCCTGAGTCCCACCTGATGGACTATAAGGAAAAACTGTTTAAACTCTTGCTGCGGGGCTTCAAAGGGTCGCCCTACAGCTGATCAGTGGTAAAAGGCAGTTTAGTGGTAGACCAATGCCTCCAAAAACAAATGAGTAGACCGGTGCCTGCAAAAATAAATGGGTAGACCAGTGCCTGCAAAAATACATAAGTAGACCGGTGCCTGCAAAAATAAATGGTTAGACCAATGCCTGCAAAAATACATGAGTAGACCACTGCCTGCAAAAATAAATGGGTAGACCGATACAGCTCTGCAAGCAGTTAAAAGCCTGGTAGACCCTGCTAAATCCTAAAGAATTGTCACATGACTATCAAGCCACGCCCACAAAATAAGCCACATCCACTGAACCGGTAGTAAAAAAATTTAGAACCCACCCCTGCTAGGAATTGAGTATAATGATTGAAGGATATGCTCTCATTTGGGGTTAGGACTATACATTAATTACGTTTTATCCTTTTTAAAGTTAATTTGAAAATTATGTTGCTTCCAGTTAAAATTGTTGATCAACATAGTTTAATCTTTTAATTATTGCCATGTGAATTTGAACTGAAAATTTGGCTGATTGTATAAAAATGTGTTAAATATAAACACATATGCTTTTGTAGATTTTTAGAGAGATTTGTTAATTGCTTAATGAAAGATGTCTTCCAGATACTGCAGTCTTAATTTAGTTCAACATATTCAATTTTATATTAAACAATATTCATATGTGTGCAATGAAATGACAAAGCCAACTGAAAAAGCTTAAAATGCTAATGGATGAAGTGCAACTGAGTGCTAAACTAAAATCTATAACATTTATTTCAAGATAAAAGGTGGTCTTTTAAGGAGATTATGTATATAAAGTCATATTTAATAGAGCAATTAACATCACAATATGTTTTGTTTCACTCATTCAGTGTCTATCATAAATAAATGGTGAAATCTTTAAATTGTGCATGAAACTAGAATGAATGCTTTTTAATAAGCAATACAAATGTCATCTTTCTATGTTACCACCAAAATAAATAAAATAAAATAAACCCTCTTTGCTGACATTTAAAATCCATACAAATATATCTAGCAATTATCCTTCTTAGGAACAATTCTAGGCTTCATTTAGTGAAACCAATCAGCTTTAATTGATTAATAAGTGGCAACACAGTAGTAATGTCAACCATTTTTGCAAAAGCAAATTGCTGGCAATGCCAAGCAGATCTGTGTCTTTATTTTTTTTTTATTTTTTTTGCTTTAAACAAGACCTTCGTCTGGCATGATCTTTTCTTTTTCCCCAGTAGGGAGCATAAGCCCTCTAGCTTCCCCGAATGTTTCCTGCTAAGGCTGTACCTTGGCCAGAGTACAGCTGCTCTGAACCAGTCTTTGTATTGACAATGGGGTCATCCCACCATCTTCTTTTCAGATCAATATGATTGGTACAAACAATAGTTTGATTTTGATTGCTCTAGAGCACGCTTGGGTAGAATCTCTGAATGCAAGAGAATTGCTCCAAAACAATGGCCCGCTTCATCATCCAAAGCATCCCTTTTTCAGACAGCTGCCTCTGCCACACTCCCCCTGACAAACGTCCAGAAAAACAGATGGTTACAGCATTCAAGGGCAGTTTAGTGAAAACCCCAGAGTCAGCTATTCAAGATATCTTATCATCATGCTCATAAAAAGAACTATTTCCTAAAGCTACAAGCTAACAATACCTTTAAAAATTGCTCTCTGATATCAGAGAAATCAGAAGATATATGTAGACTCTTTTTAGATGTCAAGGAATACAATTAACATATTTTGAGCACTAAAATGCTGGGTGGTGGGGGGTGTTTTTGTTTTACCAAGTTGATGATATGGTGGCATTGTGAAAATTGTGGTGCGTGCCTAAAGCACACAACTACCAAACTCAACTACCAAACAGTAGCATGAGGCCTAAGGATGTCTCAAAGATCCTGTCTGATTGTTTTTAACCTTTAAAATAACAGAAGGTCTGATGTGATATTTCACTGTACAGATTTTCATTTAACAGACTGGAGCGTAAGGTCCTAGGAAAATGTACTTTCGCTCAGTAGGTGCATGTCTCCCAAACATGAATTCCATCCCAACACTTTGGGGATTCTTTTGAAATGACGGCAACTGCCTCTTCACTGATGTAGGCCCTTCTTTGCCCTAATTTCTCTCAGACAGGCAAAAACTAAATTAGGTTAGGTTAGGTTAGGTTAGGTTAGGTTAGGTTAGGTTAGGTTAGGTTAGGTTAGGATAGGATAGGATAGGATAGGATAGGATAGGATAGGATAGGATAGGATAGGATAGAATAGAATAGAATAGAATAGAATAGAATAGA
Source organism: Arizona elegans (assembly GCA_022577455.1). NCBI lineage: Eukaryota > Metazoa > Chordata > Lepidosauria > Squamata > Colubridae > Arizona > Arizona elegans. The sequence continues at coordinate 27,956,071 of JAKOOJ010000002.1, read as the reverse complement.
ATAGAATAGAATAGCCTTCTACTCCAGCCCCCTCTGGCAGAAGACCCTATACCAGGGCTGTGAAACTCGCAGCCTGCAGGCTGGATGCGTCACATGGTGGCCACACCCATGCTCTGTTTAGCGAAGGGGGAAAAAAGTCCCGCTGCGACGCCGTGAGGACGCGAATTTGACCCCCTTGCCCTATACCATTTCAGACAAATGGCTGTCCAGTCTCTTCTTAAAAACCTCAAAGATTTCAAAGTTCTGATGGCCACACGCATACATACGTGGTCATATGATTGCATTTTTTGCTCTTGGAAACTGGTTCACATTTATGGCTGCTTTCAGCATTCTGATGCTGCAAGCATGTGACTCTAATAATAATTATATATATATTTGTCAGTTTCTGGCGTTTACTTCCAGTTTTGGGGGGTGGGGTGGGGTGGGGGGAATCCATTGAGTATAATAGAATAACAATGGTGGCATTTGTTTAACAAGCATGGTGTCCACTTAACAACCACACCAGAAGATTGTAAAATTGGCACAGTCACATAGTGACCCGCTTAATGACCACCATGACTTATGACCATGATGTCAGCATTCTGATGCTGCCATAAAAAGACAAGGCTTGACTTTTCACCTACTTATTTTCTCTGTAGATAATATCCCCTAGGAGATGGGATGGGAGGGGGGAACATTCCTGTGGGGTGAGGTCAGAAGCTGGGGAGACTGACTTGGAAGATGGCCAATGAGAAGATGAGAATTGGGGAACGGAAAGGGGAGGGTTTGGGGGTCAGAGATTTAGTATCGGCTACGACGAAGTCGGGGCCAGATCTGTCGTACTCAATAAATGGAATATTTCAGCAAAGATTAATTGTTTGGGAGTGCAATTTATTTGAGATGACATCGAAACCTGACACATAATTCTGGGCTCAATTTCAGTCACAAGTTGAGGGCTATCTGTACTGAAAACAAAGGCAGCCCTATTTTATACATTTAGGAGACTAAAATGGGTTAAATCTTATATTAAAAACTACAACCTAAAAACATTGAACCATTATTGGGAGAATCATGGTTGAATTCCACAAGATTTGGATAGAGTCTCCAGATCAAATGGGTCTTTTTCTTAGGATTGGGAACAGTTGCTGAGAACAGCTGAACAATCCCAGAAAAGACACAACTGTTTCAAGAAATTGTGCTATGTGCTTCCAGATACTACTTTTCCCTTCAAATGTGAGGTGCTGCACAGCCCTAATGAATAGTGCAAAATATATCAATGTAAGACTCATTGAGTTCATTGCATTTAACTCTAAGTAGATGTATTACATTCTTAACAACCTTGACACAAAACATTACTTTGAAATAATGCCTAGTGACATCAGCTTCAGGATCTGACCTTTTCTGGCCTTGTGAGACATTCGGGAGTGATGGATAATTTGTTGAAACTGAACCCAGAAGACCTATGTTCAAGTCCCCATTCCACCATACATCTTACTGGGTAATTTTGGCCTAGTCATTTTACCAATCTTCTTCATATAACTCCTTTGGTAGGAATAAAATCTACTGGTGAGTCTGCTTTCACAAATGTGTGCGCCTTGACTTCTCAGAGGAAAAAGATAACTGCTCCAAAGTGAATCTGCCAATCCTGCAAGATCCGAGAGAGGTCTCTTCAAGGTAGTGTCGCTCAGGGGTGGGTTCTACTTACATTTACTACCGGTTCGCAATGGGATCGTGCATGCTCACTTTGCTTGCACGCGCGCCAAGCTTCTGCGCATGCGCAGATCGCCTATGACGACATCTAGAGCGATGGGCAGAGCCTCCTGCTGGTTTTACTACCGGTTCTTGTGAACTGGTCCGAACTGGGGACAACCCACCACTGCTGGTTTTACTACCGGTTCTTGTGAACTGGTCCGAACTGGGGACAACCCACCACTGGTGTCGCTCCTGAGGAGCAATGTGTCCTCCTATAGAAGAACGTCTTCCTATTTATTGAATTTCTGAAAAGGGAAAGAGAATATTTGGAAGATAATTAGGTTTCATTTTAGGATCTGCTTCTGTTGGTTGATGCCATTGTTATTTATGATACATTACTTACTCAAAGAAGTTTTTAACCCTTATTTTCTATTTTATACTGATTAAAGCCGCTTTGGGATAGAATGCAATAGGAATACAATAGTTTTAATGAGATCACGCAAACAATAAGCATCCCTCATCCTTTCAACATTTTGAATTTTTCTTTCTTTTATTATATTTTGCTTTGCCATTCTTTTTACCTCCTTTACTTCATCCTACCTTGTGTGCCTGAATCATTCTGTGTCACAGACCACTCTTCCTATGGTTTGTAATTTTGTCATACAACTAGCATGTAAAGCCATACCCAAGCCAACTACTCAGATGTCAATACAAAGGACAGGTATAAGTGCTAATTAATATTGTTAGTCCCTCAAAAATCATTTAAAAATTCTATTTATCTTCATTGTTTATATCAAAGGCATTATTTAAAAAAAATATTCATTTTATTTAAACACATTTCTATCCTAACACAATCAAAATAAGACACTTGGAAACTTACAATTTTACATAAAATCTATGATAATAGTTCTGATTTCACAGCAGTTTCAGGCTTTGTAAGCTGTACCACTTCAGAATGCTTTAACAAGAAAACAAATAGTCGTCAATTTACAACCACAATTGGGATTGGTTCTTGTAAAGTTATTTTGATCGTAAGTCGAGTCAGACTGGATGTTACAACAATTCTTACAGTGGTAATTATGCAAATCATTGCAGTCATTAAGTCAATCACACAGTGACTAATGCAATGAAGTCATTAAGTGAATCCAACTTCCCCAATAGGAAAGAAATTGGCAAAAAGGTAAATCATGATCACATGATTGCAGGATGCTGCAACCAGTCATAAATGTGAGCCAGTTGCACTGTCTTCACTGAATTGTCTTCACTGTGATTCATACTATTTGTCCAGGCACCTACTACTAAAATCACAATACAATAGCAAGCTAATATTCAGAAATAACCCTGCCTTTATACATAATTCCAGTGAATACTGCTGTTCCTCATAGTCCATCAAACAGAACCAGGCTAGCAGGAATATAATGATGGAATATCATCCAACAAGAATTACTTATCACATGTTCTCCCGTGCACACATGAGCGTGTAAGTCAGTTAAGACATAATGAGGGGAGGATTTGTATGGGCATGGAGAAGGATGTTAGCCAGTGGTGGGTTCCAACCAGTGTTACCACCGGTTCTCTTCGCACACGCGCTTTGCGCGCGATTGCCGTACGCATGCTCGCTTTGCTCGCACAGGCACCAAACTTGTGCTTCGCGCAAGTGCAAAGTTTCTGCCCAGCTGAGGTGCAGCAATCCACTCTGCCGCTCCTATCATCTGGGCTAAAAAATGAGAAATAAAGGTAAGTATAACGCGGGGCGGGGGGCGGAAGGGCCCAGCTCCCAGTCAAAGAGAACCAGTTCTGTGACATCACATCACCACCACTACCGGCTCGCCCGAACCGGCCTGAACTGGAAGCAACCCACCACTGATGTTAGCCCTGTCCAAATATGGAAATCCATCATACATAATTCAACATTACATGTGGCATTTAGGGAGAAAAAAGATACCCATCTTATCTTATTGAAGTAAACCAAGAAATAAGAAAACTGCACAGGGAGCCTTATATCTCAGCTTTCAGTCTCCTAGCCAAGTTTTATTATATTGATTCAGCTGTTATATCTACAGTACAATATGTATAGTTCACACAATAGCATCTAATATTTTGTTACTGTTTCATCTACCTTGTTTATATTTTTTTGCACTTATATCTTAGTTCCCACAGAACCACACTCAGCTTTGGTCTTTCAGAGATGTAGATATTTCAGTGCCACATAAAATAATGACCTGCAGCTCCTTTCAGAAATTGTTTTCAGAATTAAGTCTCTCTCCTGACCTCTTTCTGCTATTTGGAAAGTTTGAAAACAGATTATTCATTCATTGGTGGAATACCTAAGTGTGAATAATTTCATTTGTGTGAATGCCTTTTGCAGACTTTCCAGACACTACAGAGTTTGGATATACAGATTAGTGTGACATGAGCACATACCTCTGCTCCTCTGTCTTCTCACTGGCTAGGTTTATACAATCCGTTAAATCTTTTTTCTATTGTCTCTATTATCTTAAAGCAGGGTGAGTAATAGATGTTTAAAAGAGTAAAATAGGAATCATACTAAATACACAAGTATTAACAAGCTATGTTACTTTTGCAAGTATTAACATATCATGCTATTCTCTTTCAGAGTAAAGTTATGTAGAGTGCAAAATAGACTACGCCCAAGAAAAAGTTAACTTGTACGTTCTATAAAATTCTCTTTGCTATCTCTTTTACAGGACCTCATCAATTCTATTCAACACAACTTTCTTACTCTTTCTCTTGTTCCTGATCATTTGGAAGAAACATGGGTGTTGTGCAAATGATAATTATGTAACTTGTATTAGGTGCACCATAACACAAATGACATATACTATAGGATAACATTTTGTTATGGTGTCTTCATACATGTAATACCCACTTTTCCCCATATCTCAATGCAGACAATCATAGTCTGCCACAATTTACCTCATATATTTGTTTTGCAATTCAATCTTCACTGATTCCCTCTCTATGAACAATCTGAGTATTTCTTCCATACCTTTCAGTCCCTCACTTTGTCCCTATTAATTAATTAAACATGTATTTTACCTTGTTTCATGTTTTACTCCATCCTCTTTGAATTCAACTTAGCAAAAAAAAAAAAAAATAGCCATAAACACATAAAATGAGTACATATAAATGGGGACAGTAGGACAGGGACGGTAGGCACACTGGTGCGCTTATGCATGCCCCCTTAAGGAGCTCTTAAAAAACATGAAAGGTCCACGGTAGACAGTTTAAGGTAAAAGTATGGGGAGTAGAGAGACTAACAACAGGATCAGATAGTAAATGGTGTTCCAGCCATTTACTACTCTATTGCAGAAGTCATATTTCCTACAATCAAGATTAGAGCGAATTACATTGAGTTTGAATATTGATAGCCCTTGTGTTATTGCAGTTGAAATTAAAGTATTCATTTACAGGTAGGATGTTTTGGTAAATAATTTTATGAACTAAACTTAGGTCAGAACGTAGATGGCATAGTTCAAGGCTATCGAGGCCTAAAATTTCAAGCCTGGTGCAGTTTTATTTCGAGCAGAGGATTTGAGTACTCTTCTAAGTAAAATATCTCTGGACCCTCTCTAATGTATTGATGTCTGAAATACAGTGAGGGTTCCAGGCAGGTGAGCAGTATTCAAGTATAGGTCTGACAAAAGTTTTATATGGCCTAGTTTGAAGTACAGCATTATGAGAGAGAAAACTTCATAAAATAAGATTGACAACTCTTAATGCCTTTTTTGCAATGATGTTACAGTGAGCTCTGGAGCTTAGATCTTTTGCAATGAGTACTCCTAGGTACTTGACAGAGTTAGGGTTAGGGTCAACTTTTAGATCGTTTCTGGTCAGCAAATATTTGAAGTTCTTACGTGCAGGACTGAGCATTTGTTAGCAGAGATTTGGAGTTGCCAATTGTTTGACCATTCAGATACATTTTGTAATAGAGTTGTCTGTGGTGTTGAATAGTTTAACATCATTGGCAAAGAGGACACAGCTGCTTATAATTTGATCACAAAGGTCATTTATATAAACAGAAAGTGTGTTGGACCTAGAATGCTGCCTTGGGAAATACCGCTGTTAACAGGTGCAGGATTTGATAGGGCGCTGCCTAATTTGACCACTTGTTGCCTGTTTGACAGGAATGCCTTGGTAGTACAGTGGTTTAAAGCACCCTGTTATTAAGACCAGCTGCCTGCAATTACTGCAGGCTCAAGGTTGACTCAGCCTTCCATCCTTTCTAAGGTAGATAAATTGAGGACCCAGTTGTGGGGGCAATAAGCTGACTTTGTATAAATATACAAAAGGATGAAGGCTATTGCTTAGCACATTGTAAGCCGCCCTAAGTCTCCGGAGAAGGGCGGCATATAAAACAAATTTTTAAAAAAATGCAGCTATCCAATAATGCAGGAGTCCATAAATGCAATAAGATTTTAGTTTTAGAATAAGTTTGTTGTGTACTACTGAATCAAAGACTTTACAGAAGTCTATGTAAATTGTGTCTATTGCTTTTCCCTGGTCAAGTTGAGAGGTGCAAATATTTTTGCAGTGTATGAGTTGCAGATTACATGACAATTTTTTCCTGAAACCAAATTGTTTATTAGAGAGTAGATTGTTTGACACTAAGTGGAGAGTGATGGATTGGTTTATGATGGATTCCATGGCTTTACACGTGACGCAGCAAAGAGAGATTGGTCTATAAATTCTCAACAAGGCCGGGGTCACCTTTTTTGAAGATAGGTATGACTGTTGCTAATGACCATATGTCAGGCAAGGAGCTCATTCTAAAAAGATACTTCATAGATGGTGCTTAGAGGTTCAGCTATGGCTTACTTCAACTTACTTTTATGTTTCTCCTAACATTCCCAACTCTCACTTTCACATAATAAAGTGGGGAAAAACATTTTACATTATCCTTTTTTGCTCCTTTTGACAAACAGTCATTCCTTGCAGCCAGTACTGTATGACCACCATCATTATTTTCATATTTTAGAATGTCTCAATTTTTCCATTTGTAGTGATTGGTTTACCAAAGTACACAACTTCATTAATTTGTTCCAGCTTTTTGCTATGTATATATGTGTAACTTACAATTGTTCATTCAATTTTACTTGTTAAGCACAATTATCTTGATCTTTAAACTTTAATTTTCAGTTCCATATTCCTTGTTTCATTGTACAATCTATTCAACATTCTCTGCAAATCATTTGTATTCTCATCCATAGCAGGGTATCATCTGCATTAAGAATACATCAACATATCTTCAACCTTACAGGCAATCCTTATATATTTATCCATAAAGTTGATAAACAACCAAGGTGTCAAAACCCTGTAGTAACAAATCATACCGGAGGCCTGATTAGTTAGATTTATTACAAAACAAGCTAAGGTGACACCACAAGAATTGCAACCAGTACATCTTCTTTCAAGCATGACTTTATAGTTATGTCACTGTCCGTTCCAGACCATGGAATCAGCTAAGCAGGAAGGCTAAAACTTTTATTGAGATTGGCTATAATAACAGTTCTTAAAAGTCTGAATGTGCTGAATCTCCTCCCATCTATTCATCCAACACTGGAAGAGGGGATAGGAGGGGATAAAAATAGAAAGCCACCTATGGCTGCCATGCACCATATTTACACAATTTATTAGACCTTTTATTAGTTAGACAATGTATTCTCACACAAAGGAACATTGCACATGTCTTACTCCCTATTCCATGTGATAACATTCAACAAACATTTCCTTCATTCTTCCACATACTTTATTTCTATCACATACTGCTCATGCTGCATTCAAGACATCTTTCCATTTCATCTTCATGCAGAATATTCCAAAATTCAGACCTATGCAGTTTATCATGTGTTTCTTCTAAATCAAGAAACTTCATTAATTTCTCACATTTTTTTTCTATTATTCATTCTCCATGGACAAATGTACTATTATGAGAAAGGACATTTGAAGAGGCAATTTTTATTTTGAAAAACAAAAATTTTCTTTGGTGCCTTCAAGTTAGCTTTTTAGTCCTGAGGACTTCCTGCAGTAATCCCCGCAATTATTTTTAAATTTATTTATATGCCGCCCTTCTCCGGAGATTCAGGGCGGCTTACAATGCGTTAAGCAATAGCCTTCATACTTTTGTATATTTTATACAAAGTCAGCTTATTGCCCCCACAAACCGGATCCTCATTTCACTTACCTTAGAAAGGATGGAAGGCTGAGTCAACCTTGAGCCTGGTGAGAATTGAACTCACAGTAATTGCAGGCAGCTGGAAGCTAAATACTACCTTTTAACAGTAGCATTAGTCTGCTGCGCCACTCAGACTCCTTGCAATTTTATTGGCAAGGTTTTTCAAAAGTGGATTGCCACTGTGTCTTTCCTAGACCTGAGAGTGAGTGACTTGCTCAAGATGATTTTGGTGGCTTTCGGCCTAAAGCATGGCTAGAATTCAGTCTCCTGGTTTCTTTTATATATATATATATATATATATATATATATATATATATATATATATATATATATATATATATATATATATATATATATGCATATTCTTTCTAGCCAGGTTTTACCTACGTAAGCTAGGTTGTTCTGCAGCTCTGACAACCTAGCTTACGTAGGTAAAACCTGGCTAGAAAGAATATGCACATAAAAGCCTACGAAAAACAGAAAAAGACATATATATATATATATATATATATATATATATATATATATATATATATATAATTTTAAAAAATATTTTATTGTAACACAATATGACAAACACATAACATACAACATATAAATATTCAGTCTCCTGGTTTCTAGCCTGCTACCTTAACCACTACAGCACTAGGAAAAGAGATGAGTCTTTAGAACACAAGTAACACATTTTGTTTTCCCAAAAGACCACAATTTCCAGATTGCACTGAACATTCTAAACTAAACCAAACAAACTTCATTGTGGTTTAGAGCAATATACCCATTCAGCCACCAAACCTGTATCTTCTCAAGGGTCATAACTCAAAAAATTAGTAAATTCAATATCAGTGTCATTTTGAATTTAAATACTTTCTTGTATATTGAAAAGAAATTACTCCTAGAACCATTCCTCTGAACCATTCAAAATCTAGGATTATTTTTAGTAATTAAAAGTTACTAAAGAAAATTGCCAGTGAAAATGCCATTATAAAATCTTGCAGAACTCATGAGTAATTCATTTCTCACATTTATTCATATGCCCCAGACTTACCATTATTAACCAGAAGAAAGTTTGATTTACATAATGCTAAAGAAACTCTGTTTAGAAGTAAAAAAATGTGATCATCAATATAAATAATCCAAGATTTTTTTAAATCAGAACTGTCTCTTTTTGATCTTGCATGTATTTAGGGAAAGAGGAAGTGAGGGAAATTAAAAAGAATGTTTCTTTTAATCTTTACCATTTTATCTTACTGAGTTAATCACATGTGACAATGATTCCAGCCTATTTCAGAACCTGTTAAGAATTCTGTCCAGCTGAAATACATTGTTTCAACTATTGCAGGAGGTAGGTATGTATTAGAGAGACACCAACTTCCTTCATGTCAAAATGAACTTTCAGCTGTATATATATGTATATAGAAGTGTGTTCTTGTAGAGAGAATTGTAAACTTGGTGCCTTAAACCATTTCTCCTCTTGAGTTTAAGTTTTTTTTAAAAAAATATGGATATTTGGAGTAAACTTCAACTATAACAGTAGTTCATCAAAAGAGAATGGTTGTCCCATACAGAATCCAATAATCCTGATGCAGAAGTAGCAGTTCAAATAGTCTTTTTTAATATATACCATGAGTTTTACAATCTAAACGTAGACATTTAATTCCCACAGTCATATTCTCAAATTGGCCTAAAAGTGACAGTAAGCTCTTTGAAGAGGATGACAATGTCCTTTTCAATTATAACTGCTGATGTGACCACAGAGAATGTTGAGTTCTTAAGCCTGAGGACAGAATAGGCTAAGATACCAGGAGAGGAATTCTGGACTAGTATATGCCCTCTGCTGTTCATCTTAGAAATATTGTAATTTTTCAAGTTAGATACAGCAAAATAAATAAATAAATCCATAGCCAATAGAAGGATGGCAAGCTACATTTAATGACTGGAAGGATAAACCAGCACTTGACACTAAATATCAAGGATGGATTAAAAAAGCAAAACTACCTGAGGCTAGGAGACTTCAGAACCTCCCTCTAACACACCTCACAGAAGAAACCAATGTGGTGGTGGTTTTTCACGTAGGCTGTGTTCCTTTGTCATTCTAAGCCATAATGTACCGTGTTTCCCTGAAAATAAGACCCTGTTTTATATTTTTTTTGAACCCTGAAATAAGCACTTGGCCTTATTGCCATGCATTCAAAAGTCCGATTGGGCTTATTATCAGGGGATGTTTCATTGGGGGAAACAGGGTAGTTGCATAGTTTGTTATATAAACCAGGCCATCCTTTAATTTATTACTGTTTATTAGATTTATACCCCACTTTTCATTTAAGACCTGAAAACAGTAAACAGCAGTCCTCCTTCTTATTTTTGCCCAACCTGAGAAGCAATTGGGCTGAGAGTGACTGATCTGGAGGCACAAGCAAGCTTCCATGGCTAAGAATGGACTTGAATCTCAGTCTCTCTGCTTCTAGTCCCACACCTGCACCATTCCACTGGCTCCAACCAGATTAACTAGTGAATTTAGATACCGCTACCTTCATTTCCACTTTTTACCCCCACTGTCCAGTTGACATTCAGACTTCTTTGGGTAGCCACTTTAATGGGATGATGCAGACATAATAAATATGAGTAACTGTCTTATAATAAATCAAGCTGTCAGCTCTCCAGGATTTCAGAGATGAGATATTATATGTGTGATTAAATATGTGATCTTTTGTATTTATCATATCTCTTCACCAAAAAGCTACAGCCCCACTAATTGGAAAAAGCATTAAGACAATTAAAAATGGCTATTTCCCTGCTACCACCAAAACTGTGTTCCCATTCTGTAGGAGGCATCCAGTGACTGAATTGTTAATGTTACGTAACTTGGCTGTTTTCATCATGTTCATGGGGAAAACAAGAAATTTGGAATTTCCCCTTTAGCCTCAGGCAAGTCAATTTCTCTGAACAAATTCTATGGCTTGTTCATACTGTTGGATGACTACCCTATGTATTTCACCATCTTCCTCATCTCCACCGCAGCAACTCTTGGGAAATCCTAAAACACTCTATGCTTCAAAAAGTTCAAGTTCTGCCCATTGTGTTAATGTACAATGTCCTTTTGTTTGCAGAAGCTGGTTTTACACACACACACACACACACACACAAAATACTTTTCAAGAGAATAGAAAAGAAGTTTATGTTCAAGGTATTTGTTAATGCATCTACCAGGAAACGGTACATAGAACAATTTTAGATTTTTCTTGGTAAAAAGTTTGATGCAAAAAATGTTCCTAAAAAAAGTTTAAGAAAGTTTGGTAACTTTTAAACTTTTAGGTGTTCATTTTTTTGGGAAATTTTTCTACAAAATAAAAGAACATGGAAAATTTGTTTTATGTTGCATTTTCCCCTGACTTATGTGCTGAGCAAGGAGAATCTCTAATAGACAAGAAATGGTAGTAATTTCTCTCCCGCAGCAAGAGAATGCAAACTCTTCACTGTACTAGTAATGTACCATAGAGGTTAAGTTACCACAGTATCTCAATTTTCCTTTTGATTTTTGCAGTATGTTTTAATAGCCCCTATCCCACTAGGTCCAACCCAGAGAATACTTTCCCCTGTCTTCCCTTCCATTCTCTTTTCTCACATCCAGAAGCAATGTCAGAATTTGGAATTCTATATAAAAAACATGCATGTAATGAGATGATTTATTTTCTAAAGTTCGTACATCACTTTCAGAATCACTGAGATCCCATAGAGCATGTAATAATGAGTAATATATTTGAATATAACTGTTTTTACTAGCTTTTAGAAAAATTCATTTTCCAGACAATAATTTTAAATAACAGCCACTAACAGGAGACGTGCTAATGTCTCTGGCTCTCTAATGACATGATAACCTGAATTTTCAGCTAAAATGAGGCATCTTCTAGAATAGGATGATGGGATGGGATGGGATGGGATGGGATGGGATGGGATTAGGCTAGGCTAGGCTAGGCTAGGCTAGGCTAGGCTAGGCTAGGCTAGGATGACAGAGACAGAGAGAGAAAGACAGAAATGGAAGGGAGGAAGCCCTTTTGTTATTATTATGAATTAAGAAAACTTAGATCATATAAGAACCCAAAGAGAAAAGCATCTTCTAAAATGCCTCTCTTTGCTAATACTTGTTAGGAAATATTGTTGCTAACACAACAATATTTAACAACAGATATTTGGGGCTTTGTTCTACAATAGTGATTAATAAATGGGTACCATCTCAAGGAAATCCATTCTTCAAGCCCCTTCTTTGGAGAAATTTTTCCGTTATTGGGCGTACAATTTTTCCCCAAACCAGTTTTAGCAAAATCAAACATGAAACTCCTTGTAATGCAGCAGAATCAGGTAAGTAAAGACTACAAGAGGAACTCTGTCATGGCAAATTCAAAAGTACACAGCATGCAACTGAGAAGAATAATCCTATTAACTGGGTGTCTGCTTTACAAAGAAAAAGGACCCTAAAAAACAGAAGAGCAAAGATTTTTGTATAGATAAAAATTGAGGGCTACAAGGTGGGAAATTCTAAGGATCTGATTTACTGGTCAATTTGGAGGAAGTTAGGCAGATCCTCAGCCCTATATATAACAAATATAGATTCTGTCTGTGTGTCTATAGACTCTATAGAACCGGTAGTAAAACCGGCAGGAGGCTCCACCCACTGACCCTGATGTCATCAGAAGCGATCTGCGCATGTGATCCCATTGCGAACCGGTAGTAAAGGTAAGTAGAACCCACTCCTAATATGTGTGTGTGTATGTGCATGCACAGATCGCTTCTGATGACGTCAAGGTCAGTGGGCGGAGTCTCCTGCCGGTTTTACTACCGGATCTATAGAACTGGTCCGAACCAGGGGCAACCCACCACTGGTGTACACACACACACACGCACACACACACAGTCCTTGCTTAACAACCATTCATTCAGTCACCATTTGAACTTAATATTAATGTTGATTTTACAAGGAAATGGCTTATTGTATCTTGCCCAAAAGAATAAAACAATTTTGTGTTGATCCCAATTATTTCAGCAAGAAGTCGTCTTCGGTCTAGCTGCTCACCAAAGAAGAAGTAAATTAAACATACAGCTGGGATTTTAAAAGCCAATCAAAAAGAAAGGGAGGAATGAATAAATCTGCCCTTTAATCATTCGTAGATATATAAGCCTCTAAAAACAAATTGATAATGGGTTCATATGAATATTAGAGAGGTCATTAAATACATGAACAAAGGATTCACATTTCTAGTGAGCTGAGTTCATAACTAAAAATATCCTTTAAAAATCCTAAAAATATAATCACTTTGAAAATTATACCAACAAAAGGACATATTCACAACATGAATAGAATAGAATTACGGTAGTTCTATTTGTTTTTGCATATAAAAAAATCATAATTCAAAAAAATAAAGAGGATATTCTCCTAAGAAGCTTCAGTGACACCTACCTATCTTGTTCACTTAACTATTTTTTTTAAAAAAAAAGATGGTTACAGAACCACGAAAAACAGGCAAACTTTATTTCGAATTATATTCAGATCAGAGAAAAGGTGGCAATCCTACAGACACTTTGGTCAAGGACCATCAACTTTCAAGAACCAATTGAAAGTTTCCTATGTTATCAAAGGTATTTTGAACAACTGGCAAACAGATGGAAATATGGTCTTCTCCTTGATAGTTCCTTGATAGGGCAATTTTTTTCTGCTTGATTGTTTGCTTGGGGCTAATCCCTGTTTACCTGGATGTTGGTTATATGTTGAGTTGTTTTTTTTCAACAGACTTGCATTTCTAATTTGCTGTTGTTTTATCTACTAATGAAGATATCCAGGAAAGGGAATGTTTTCTTTTTCCCTGGTGAATTTAATTCCTTTGAAGATATGATTTCATGGGTCTTCTCCAGTTCCTTTTTTTACTATGATGATGATGTTGTCCATATATCAAATCCTTACTTTTCATTATATGTAAAACAGTGCTGTAGTTTCTAGAAACTGCCTTATAATCTCTGTTATGAGTCTTTTCTTAGTAATCCCATTGATGTTCCTTTGATTTGTTGGTATACTTGTCCATCAAACTGAAAATATGTAGTGAAGAAGAAGCTGATGAGGTCCATGATTCTGGGTATTTTGATCTTAGTGTATTTGGCTATGTTGGAGGTGTTATGTACTACTACTGCCATGGATTCTTTTGCTACTTCTGGATCTATGAAGTATATAGATCTATGATCTATAAAGATTGCTGTAACATCAAATTAAATTATAATTTCCTCTTCTATTTTTAAGTCTTTGATTTTCTTGAGGCACTATGATGGGGAATTTGTGCTAATTAGGCTATGCTGAAGCTGAAACAAGCTGTTTTTTCTTGCTGCTTGCTGCAAGGAGGTAAACTGCTGGGAGGCAGAGGCCAAAGGGTGGGGGCCAGTGGGTGGGCGGGGCTACATTCGGTGTATAAGACGCATCTAAATTTTCACCCCCTTTTAGGGGAGAAAAAGGTGTGCCTTATACTCTGAAAAATACTCTGAAACCCACCTCTGGGCAAAACTCACTTAATAAATGTCTCACTTAACAACAGAAATTTTGGACTCAATTGTGGTCATAAGTTGAGGAGTATTTCTGTTGGCACCTGACTGAATCCTTCTGACATGAAGCTTCCTTCAGCTGCAAGATGGAATAGATAAAATAATTTCTCCCTTTTGCAAGATAACCAAGCTTTTTTTAAAGTTAGCCCAAGATATAAACATATATACATATGTAGGTCTTTGGTTATTCGGGTTTTCTCCCGCGTAAAATTGGAAGTGTCTTGACGACGTTTCGACGAAGTCTCATTCATCACCTTCAGGCTGGTGTTTTCAGATCCTAGAAGCACGAAGCCGAAAACACAAGCCTGAAGATGACAAATGAGACTTCGTCGAAACGTCGCCAAGACACTTCCAATTTTAAGTGGGAGAAAACCCGAATAACCAAAGACCTACATACAAACACCCGTGAAAACCTCAGAAAACATATATACATATGCATATACACATATATAATCCATAAATTTGATGACCTGCAACGTCAAAGCCATCAATATTACATGCCTAGAGAAATTGATAGGTAGGGGTGATTAAAACAATGATTATAATTTTCTGAAATTCAGACTGTCTGGATCTGATAAAAGAACATGCTATCTATCTAGCTATCTATCTATCTATCTATCTACTCACCCCTTCATTATATTTATTTATTTACTTACTTACTTACCCACTTCCTTCATTATTTTTACAAAAAGCTCAAGGTGGGGAACATATCCATCATAACTTCCACGTCCTATTTTCCCCACAACCACCACCCTGTGAGGTGGCTTGGGCTGTGAGAGAATGATGGATCCAAGATCACCCAGCTGGCTTTCATGGCTAAAATGGGACTTGAACTCACCGTCTTTTGGGATAAATTTGAACCATTATTGAACAAGTATGTGTGTTTGTGTGGGTATTTTGAAGTATATCTAATTTTATTTATTTGTATCTCACCTTTATTATTTTTGTAAATAATTCAAGGTAGCAAATATACCTAATACTCCTTCCTTCTCCTATTTTCTCCACAACTGAGAGTGACCTGCTCACAGTCATCTAGCTCACTTTCATGCCCAAGATTGGATTAGAACTCATGGTCTATTGATTAAAAAACAACAACATTGTTCCTTAATTTTCTGCAGAATTTTTCAGTCCCACTGATAGCTTTCAAAACAATACAATTGTCGTTTGAAGATGGAATTTCAGTCTTCTGAATCCCAAAGTTATGCCATGACACATAACTTTTGATTAGTACCAGACCTGATTCTTGTTGGATGTGTAGCAATTACAGGGTTCCCCCACACAAACTTCTTCTCTCTAATGAAAGACATCAGGTACTTTCCCATTTCCAAGCAACACGGTAGGAATTATAGGCCTTCCTGGATTCAATCCAGTCCTGAGATAGATTGCCGGAAGAAATAGCTAGAACACATTGAACCAATTCAACATGACTTGGTAAACATGATGCATGTAAACTAAAACAGCCAGCAGAGAGGCAAAAGAGAACCCTGTGTTTATTTAAACGAAAGTACCCTCATGTAACCAAGTCAAAAGTAAAGTGAAATTGCCCTAAACTGCCACCTAGTGAGTTCTCCAAGAAAGAGTCAGAAGGAGAAAACAGCTCAAAATATAAAACAGAACAGAACAGAACAGAACAGAATTCTTTATTGGCCAAGTGTGATCGGACACACGAGGAATTTGTCTTTGGTGCATATGCTCTCAGTGTACATAAAAGGAAAAAAAAGAAAAAAGAAAAAATACATTCATCAAGAATCATAAGATACAATACTTAGTGATAATCCTAAATTACTAATAAGCAATCAAATCATACTAGGAAACAAACAGAACAATATAAATCATAAAAATACAAGCAACATGGTTATAGTCATGAGTGGGAGGAGATAGGTAATCATATCAAAGTGAATTCTTTAATACAGAATTCACTGGTAGATTTTTGCTGCCAGAGAACATACCTTCTAATGCCAGTTCCGTACAATGCCCAAGTCACAGCCACGGAAGTCTAGAGTCTAGAGCTGTGGTTCCCAATGTGGGGTCCACACCGCACAGGGGGGCAATTTGATTTTTAATGGACAATTGGAACCTTGTTTAAACCAATGGCCTTTTAGGCGTCTTCCGTATGAGAAGAGTTCACTTTTTGAGTAAAGTAAGAATTATATTTCACGGGGGGGGGGGGATGGGGGTGGCATCAGGATTTTAGAGATGCTTAGGTGGGGCATGGCCAAAAAAAGGTTGGGAACCTTTTTTTGGCCATGCTAAAATCAACAGATAATCTCCAATAGAACAAAGATTTGTCTATTCACTCTTGGTCCAAAGGTTCATGAGATAATAAGAATGTCCTGTTAAGACTACCAGAAGTGAATATCCAACTTATTTCTGTTTGCTACTTAACAAGGAGAAGGCATATTTAAGTTATATCAGAAGACAAATTGTGGTAACTGCTGGATTTATATTTTCATCATAGCAAAGGAGCGGGGAGACCATTAGTTGGGTCTGCACTGGACCACAAAGTAGATAAACACAATTTAGTCTAGTTAGTTATATAAACCACTAATTAATATAATTACATTTAAGGGTCAATATGTCAAGTATTGTCGTGGCGCAGCAGACTAAACTGCTGTTAAATAGCACCAGCTGCCTGCAATTACTGCAAGTTCAAATCTCACCAGGCTCAAGGTTGACTCAGCCTTCTATCTTTCGAGATAGGTAAAATGAGGACCCGGATTGTGGGGGCAATACGCTGACTTTGTATAAAAAAGAACACCGCTTGGGTGGGGGGTGAAACCCCTACTAAGCAGGTATATACAAAAGTATGAAGGCTGTTGCTTAATGCATTGTAAGCCACCCTAAGTCTCCGGAGAAAGACGGCATATAAATCGAACCAACCAATAAATAAATAAATAAATGAATAAATAAATAAATAAATAAATAATATTGAAAATGAATGAGGGGAGAGGGGGGGGAGAGGGAGAGAGAGTGAGTAAATGGTTAATAGCACTGTATACAGATTGCAAAAATCCAGATGACCACTAGATAGCATCAAAGAGGATACTTTTCTGTATTTCTTTATTGCCTCTACTGTAATGTAGATTTTAGTGTTACAGAACTGGTAGCCCTGGTATAAACATAGCCATTAAGTGTCTGGCTGCACAATATGTACTAGAACAATAATGTGGTTTTTTTTTTTTTTTTTACTTTCATATGAAAACGTTTGTTGCAGGATCATTGTTGCACATTGTTGTGTTTGAACAACATAATATGTTTGCACAACACAATGAATCACAAACTAGCCAAATAAGTTTTAATCCAGGATGTTATATAAATTCAACCCACATAGTTCAGTGTACTCTGCAAATCTTAAAAACTGGGTTGAGGAAAAAGACAGTCAAATTAACAGTAAATGCACCGTACAAGCTGCATATATGTTAGTGCTTTTGACTACAATTCCCTCAGTTTCTGGTCATGCTCATGCTCATGCTCATTTTTATTACTGGGCACTGAAGTCTAAACCATCAGATCTAGTCTACATGCATTTTGGGTTTCAAATCAAACCATCTTTGCCCATCTTTGCTGGGCTGGCTTGAGCTAAATTTTAAATTGATTTTAAATTGGGTTGTTTTAATTTACGGCCAAAATATTTAATTATTTTAATACTGTTTTTTAAATTTTGTATGCTCTGTTTTTACTTTGGCTGTGCACCGCCCTGAGTCCTATTGGAGAAGGGCGGTATAGAAATTTAATTAATAAATAAATAAAATAAATAAAAATTACTTTTTCTGTATAGAATCTGATGACAACTTGTAGAGCACGAAGCTTGCTCATTACTTTCTAACGTTCTGATTGGCCAATTTGGATTATTAATCTAATGTTTACCAGACACCCGTGGGAAGAAATAAGGCTCACTCTTGAACGGTAATTTCGTGCCAAGTTAAAAGCTTGATATTTGAATTCAATAAATTTTCAATCATGTGTTTCACATGTGTGTACCTGTACAGAAGATAACTGGCTTCATTCGATTATAAATCGATATATGAATATTATCTTTATTAGGACCAATCGAGGGGTCATAAACTAGTAAACGCGTTTTTAACTTCTCGGTAAACTGATTGCAGCACAATAATAATGAGCCGTTCTATCTATATACATCCTGTCTTCATTTATATCGGACGGCACTTTAGAAAAACTTTCTTCTTCTTCTTCCGTTTTCCCTTCGTGATTCCGTAAAAAACGTCCGCTACAAGATAGGACAAGCTCCTATATATCCCTCGAGCTGCTGCTGTACGATGTTCACCACGGAACCAAAAGTTCCCTTGCAGCTTCTGGAGGAAAGTGGGAGTCGCCTTCCCTCTCCTAGAGACGCCTTATTCTCCCGATTAGCCAAGAGCTACGAGACCTCAGGCGAGTCTTACCCTTACCTTTTCCTCCTGCCGAAAGCACACAACGCCCCGAAAGCCAGAGCGGTACCGAGCGCCAGACCGTACACGCCAAAAGGCAGCCACTCCATGAGGCCCATCTTGTGGAGAGGCTCTTTCCTCTCCAGCTACCGAAAGAAGAGATCGTTCCTACGCTCGGTTAAGTTTCTGCGGGGCAGCCGCTCCTTCCCTTCGCCCTCACGGTCGCTTAATCTCTAGCGGCATTCCGGGAAGTTTGGAGCTCGACGCCAGAAAGCCAAACTCGAATGAGCGACCTCGCTCCCGCTGGAGCTCGGGAGTCCCCGGCCCCTCCTCTTGGGATCGGCCGAAAGAGTTTACACAGGAAAAGGGAAAGGGTGAGGCCTTCTTCCCCACCCTTCCCCGCCCCTTTCCTTGCGAAATGAAAGAGCGATTGTTCTTTTAAGGAAAGGTGACAGGTCCGAAAGTACAGCCGATCAGTCTCCCAAAGTTGGCAGAAAGCTTCCCGCGGGAAAAGTCACAAGATCCGAGAAATCTTAACCCATCTTTACGTGCTCGAATTCTTAGACATTTTATTTGTTATTTTGAGCTTTGCTAGGGATAGGCTCTGTATTTCAGCGTACAACCATTTGGCCTGGCAGAGTTCCAGTATCCCAGAGGAATTTCCCAGAACCTTTGGAAAGATGAGGGCAGCTTAGAATGTTCTGCTGATTCACTCCTCTGGAAACCAAGTTTCCCATCTTCTGTTTTAATCAATCAATTAATCAACCAGAATAGAGCTGGAAAGTCCTCCCCACTGCTCAAGCAGATTGCACACTGGTGTGTCTAGGGTAATGCACCTCATCCAGAACTAGAGATGGGAGAACCTTTGCTCCCAAAGGTCCAAATACCTACAGCCACTCTGTCTAGCTAGGGTTGAGTCAGAGTCCGATTTTGCCCCATCCAAACCCATATTGTCTCCAGACACTGGGATAAGACATCCGCAGCATCACTCAACGGGCCTGTAATAGAGATTTAAAGTTGGGTGTCAGCAGGTTCTGACCAGTTCTGGAGAACCAGTAACAGAAATTCTGAATAGTTCAGAGAACGGTAAATACCACCTCTGACTGGCCCTGCCCCCATCTATTCTTTGCCTCCCGAGTCCCAACTGATCTGGAGGGAATGGAGATTTTACAGTATCCTTCCCCTGGAGGGGGGGTGGGAATGGAGATTTTACAGTATCCTTCCCGTGCCACGCCCACCAAGCCACGCCCACAGAACCGGTAGTAAAAAAATTTGAATCCCACCACTGATCCACACTATATATTGATGATATCTCACCCCAAATACTGGATATCTCATCCAGTGGCCTCATGTAGATGATAATCAGGAAAGGAGAGAAAACCAAATTTCTGAAGCACCTCACAAAGTAGAGGGCCGCAGCCTGGATCTCTCCCCACTTATCAACTTCCTGGGGGAAGGAGGAAAACCAGCACAACACAATACCATTAACCCCCAATTCCTGGAGCTAGCCTAGAAGGATACTCTAACCGATGGTATTGAATGCTGAGGAGAGGTCAAGAACGGGTGAAATGCTCCTGGTTCAGACCAGATCGCCCGATCCAGTAGCGATGACGGCAGGTGGTTCAGAGAACTGGTAGCAAAAATCCCTACCCCCCCCCCATGCCCAGCTGAACCGCACGAACATCAGAGGCTTTTTTTTTTAATTTTTAAAAGCATTTTTTCTACAACCTCTTCGGCTGAAAAAATGCTTTTAAAAGTAAAAAAAAACCCTCTGATGATCATGTGGCTCAGCTGGGATTGTCAGAGGCTTTTAAAAGCATTTTTTTCTAAAATCTCTTCAGCCAAAGAGGTTGTAAGAAAAATGTTTTTAAAAGCCTCTGACGGATCCCAGCTGAACTGCCTGATCCTCAGAATCTTTTAAAAGCATTTTTTTACAACCTCTTCGGCAAAGAGGTTGTAGAAAAAATGGTTTTAAAAGTTAAAAAAAAAAGTTGGCCACACCCACTCAGTCACATTAACCCTCCCCACCAAGCCACACCCACAGGACTGGTAGTAACAAATTTTACATTTCACCACTAGTCAAGAATAGCTAGAGTGGAGGTACTACCTCCATCCTGCTCCCATTAGAGGTCATCCATGAGAGCAATCCATGCCATCTCAGTCCCAAACCCTGCCTTAAATCCCTACTGAAAATGACCTGGATAATCTGCTTCATCTAAGGTCCTCTGCATTTGCCACACAACAACTCTCTCCACAATTTTCCCTAAAAAGGGAAAATTGGAAACTGGGCAAAAATTGTCTAGTTTGGTTAGATTAAGCAATGATCCTTTCAGGAGAGGGTGCACAACCACTTCCCTGTGAGCTGATGGAATCATTCCCTCTTTCAAGGAGGAGTTAACTATTGCCCAGGCCCATTCCCTTGTCCCTCCCACACAGTTTTAATAAGGCAGGAAGGACATGGAACTAATATACAAGTGGCCAAACCAGCAGCTGAGAGGGCCTTGTCCACTTCCTCAGGTTCCACCGGCTCAAAATCTTCCCAGGTCATTTTGCAAGACAGCCCTACCAGCTCCACCAATTCTGCTTTAAAACTGGTGTCCAACGTAGAGCGAATATGAGTGACTTTTTCCACTACATGTGTAGCATATTCCTCCCAGCAATCCTGGGAGGAAGGTGAGCTTAAGAAGGTGAGACTCAGTCAGAAGAGGAACCGAGTCAACCCAAAGAGGGCCACTGGGCGGCTATTGGCAGATGCAATAAGGGCAGAGAAATAGTTACGTTTTCCCACCCTTACTGCCAGGAAGTAGGCCCTAATACCGGTAGCAGCTTAGTTTGTGTCTGCTCATCCTCACTTCCTGTTTTTTTTGCCAGTGATGCTCTAGGTGTCATAAAATTGAGTTCGAGCCACTCAAAGTAGAGTTTTCCAATAGTTCTTTTATTCTTGTGTTATTCGTACAAAAAGCAAAGCAAGCATGGAACTATGTTTAATTAGTCCCTTTATATTTATACATATACTTGTCTAATTTCAAAGTTATTTTACTATAATAAGCTAAGTCCAACAAGTCTATTCAGGTTACTATGCCCAACAAGGCTACTCAAGTTGCTGTAAGTATTGTGTAGCCCAACCAGGCTACACATTCAAACAATACTCACATGCACTCTCAACATAGATGATCAGGCTGTGTTAGAGTGGACTGGGAAGCAGACTCAGGGCATCCCCTGCTCCAACAAGAGTTGTCTCACACTTCAGGGGTCTGGGTTCATTCAGTCTTCTCTTTATATCCAGCTTGTTTAGTCTGAATCCATACACCCACTAATGTTCCCCTTGGTAGCATCCACAATAATTCACTCATACACACATCCAGAATCTTTTGTTATCAGTGATACACGCATTCCAGCATTCCCCGTGGGTTCAGGAAAAGGCTAGATATGGTTTTACTATATGGCTCACTATATTAATGATTTATTCTAATATATGGTATTATACACTAGCTAATAACTCGGCATTGCCCGGGTATTCATTTATCCCAATCCTGTATTACCCAAGAAGAGCAACTTCACCCTGAGCCATAATTTTGGCAAGAATTAAATTAAAAATGTTTTCCCTATGCCCCCAGAAGCGTCAGGTAAGATGATACCACCTTGTTGTTTTGCTAGCTGATCCATGATCATTTGGTATGCTTTTGTCCGCGATATATGCACTAAGCTGTTCAACGTTGTAGTTCTTTTCTCATATGTAATCTGCATGAATTACGTTGTGTCGGTCTCGTAGTGGTGCAGGCAGGCCAAGTTGCAGTAATGTTTTATTGATCATGGCCATACATTTGTCCTTAAGAATAATCAAAGCCTTGTTGAAAATGTCCGGACCAAAGGTAATTTCTAATTTATTTATTTATTGTATTTATTTGTTAGATTTATATGCCGCCCTTCTCCGGAGACTCAGGGCGGCTTACAATGTGTTAAGCAATAGCCTTCATACTTTTGTATATACCTGCTTAGTAGGGCTTTTGGCCCCTCCTAAGCAGTGTTCTTTTTTATACAAAGTCAGCTTATCACCCCCACAATCCAGGTCCTCATTTTACCTACCTCGGAAGGATAGAAGGCTGAGTCAACCTTGAGCCTGGTGAGATTTGAACTCGCAGTAATTGTAGGCAGCTGGCAGCTAAGTGCTATTTAACAGAACTTTAGTCCGCCGCACCACCAAGGCTCTTTTAAATGTTGGATTTTCCCCCTTACCAGAGGGAGCCCCCTTGTGGAGAACTGTGAAGCCGTTACCATGGCAACGCTACTGGGCTGTACAGTACAGTAGAAGCCATTTTAAGGCACAACAGGCTATATCTTAAGAGAACTCACACTCCAAGGTGTGATGGGGTGTCTTACCGCCACAGTATTTTTTTTCCAGAGAGTAAGTCATCTGTGTACCAAATTTGGTTAAAATTGCTCAGTTTTGCTGGAACACACACACACACACAGTCATTTATAGATAGATTATGTATCATATTTGTAATTTGTAAATCAACTGTATATCCATAGGATATAACATATAATATGATAGGCATCTCTTAGCCTATTTAAATTCCCCCAATTTCATCATTCTTATTCACTTTATTGATGATGGTATAATATGAGGTTAAATTATAAAAAGAAAGATATTGTCCAACAATCAAGACTGCAGTAAGACAGACAATCCAGTTTTAAAATTATAAACTAGAAATGCTAACCTCTGCCTAAGAATTCATATTATGGTATTTGTAGCTTCAGTTTAATTATTATTACTTATTTTTAACAAGTTTTACAAAAAAGAATAAAAAATGCAAAATGCAAAAAAAGAACTCTATGAAAAACTATAAAAACAAAGCAAGCAAGCAAAGAAAAGAAGAACCGGAAAACTATTGATATATATTATATATTAATCAAATGTCAATCAAATATATAAATCTACTGGGCGGGCATTGATTGTATAACATTAAAAAATGTATAATCTATGACACAGAAAATCATATTGAGTTGTTTTCCATTAGTTGATAAGTTTCATTAGCACAACGTACCGGTAAATATTAGAGTTTGTAGTTCATATAGTTTATTTTCAGTATCAAGGACTTTACATTACTAAAAATATTTCTACATATGGGGAATTAGATATTGTTTAGAGAACATTGCCATAGATATTGATAGATGGATTAAAATTTCACTGAGTTGGTGGGATAAAATTAATTTCATTAAAATGAATACTGCTCAAAGGTAATCCATATATTAAGAGGTATGTTAATGCCAAATAATTGTTTCTTTGGATAGATGTGTGGATTTCAATTGCTAAAATTCCCCAGCCAGCATTCTGGGATTTGAAGTTTATGCATCTTAAAGTTGCCAATGTTAAGAAACACTGTCTTAGATGTTTTAGTCCATCAAATTTATCATTCTGCCATTAATCATTAGACTTTTCAAGGAAATCCACAATCATGACTTGGAGTGACAACTTTTTTCTCCCACTAGTTAAGTTGTAATAGCCAGTAGCATTCATTTCTCAAGATCCAAGTTTCATAAGCCATCAGAAATCATAAGCTCAGAAGGATAATGCATCTTTCTTAACCCAAGATATTTATATACTACATATCTCCTCAGCGAAGGGGAAAGTGCAATTGTCACAGTAACATAATGAGTCATTTATTCATTGTTCGCATAACCCTAACCTTGAGATAGTCATCCTGTATAACTAAAAGCTGAAACAGGAAAATTTAATCCTCACTAAAATCTGGATGGTTTACTTATTTGGGTGGTGTAATCACCCGAAATGGAGGTGCAGACAGAGATATCAAGTGTCGCACTGGAAAAACAGCTGTTTTTCAGAGGATGAAAAAAATGGTCCTCGTGGTTTATATCACTGAAACTTAAATTCCATTTGCTTGCCTCTGTAGTGATCCCGACAGCCATTTATTCCAGCGAGACTTGGAAGATGTCAGCAAGCATTAACAAGAGACTTGACATTTTCCAACAAAGATGCTTTCGACAGATCCTAAAGATTTGCTATTTTGACCATATTACTAACGAAGAAGCTGTTCAAAAGAGTTTCTCCTGCAAACTACACAACATTGTTACACACAGAAGACTCCAACTTGCAGGTCATATCCTCCACAAGGAGAACAATTGAATCCCAAGATGGCATTGAGATGAAGCCCCGCCCTCAGCTGCCAAACAACCAAAGAGGGTGCCCTCTAAATAATGGTGAAGAACATTCATGGAAGACTTAAAGATTCTAAATATCACACAGGAAGATGCTGAAGTACTTGTTGGAGATCCTTTGCTGGCCGATATGCTACATTGCATGGGAGACTTTAATGCTAATGCTAAAATAAATCTGGATGATACAAGACCAATTTTTTTTTCTGACTTCTTCCCTGAGGAACTTATAATATTATATGCACTTCTGTTTTAAAAAAGTCATTATATTTTGTGAAATAAGACCGAAGTCTCTTACGGAAAGGCTGATAGAATAACTTCTCCTGTATTTCATTTGTTTTCATTACTGCTGATAATTTCATAAAGAAAAAGAAAAAAACAAATACAGGATCAAAAGTGCTCAGTTCCAAAACAGAAAAAGATTTAACCCTCACTAAAATCTGGATGAAGTAACATCAACATTTTTATAGCTCACCTGAATCTTAAGAAGTAAGCCAACTGCATCTCTTTAGAAAGAGTGTTTCACATCCAAAAAACATAGCAGAATATCATCTACTGGAGCACAGCAGCCTATGGTTTGATGGGCAGCAAACAAAATTCTATTAAATTCAGAAGTTCCTTTAATCTAATTCTAAGAACATTCTGAATGGTATTTCATTGCAGTAAGTTCTAATGTAATTTATTTAATTTGTACATATTGTGGAACTTAGCCACTATGTTTTTAAAATCATGATTTATGATTGAAAATATTGGAGAACCTAGTTATTTGTAGTTTATTCAACAGCTAAACCATGGCTAAGACTGATGTGGGAATCCAATTTATGGATGTTTGAACCTGTGTGTATGTATTTGTTTTCTTACTTTCTTCCAGTCCATGAGCAGAACCTAGCATTCAGTTCTCAAAAATTCACTTAGAGGATTTATTAACTTTACTGGAGAGATTTAAAAAGTTTTACTTCAAGCTTTGATCTAAGTGGTCTGAAAAAGCACCTCATGGACCTGGTGTAGAGCAGTGCTAACAGTACTAGATCCTTGTGGATCTTTGTAGCACCTCTTTATCTTTAAAGAAAGCTTTTCTGCACATTAGCAGAAGCTCCTTTTGATAAAGCAAGCTTGCTTTTCTATCATGAACACACAAGCAGAAAATGGTTACTATTTAAGTGTGAAAAACAAGTTTCTCATAGCTCTTCATTTTTATCCTTATTGCTGTGAAAAAAAACCCTTCAATGTTATCAAGGTATGTTATACAGAAGGATAGGACTCAGATTATTAACTGAAATATAATAGACAATGGCCAAATGCAGCTTTTCAGCTCAATTGTAGGTATTTTCCATTGTGTTATCAGTGTTTAATTTCTAGGATTTTAGATTTGGGGGAAGTCAAGCTTCACTCACAATTCTATCTTGCCTGGAGCAACATCTAAATGTCTAGCACTGATATTTAATTTTAGTATATGGACAGAAAGCTGCCATAAACTACCATATGTGCTTCAATTTGGCAAGGTGCAAACTGCATTTCTAAAAATATAAACTATTTGTAATTTGAAACATTTTTGTACATTTGCATTACATTCTTAACCAGGCCAATTAAAGACCTAATGGCTGCATTCACACAACATAGTAAAATTGTTTAATTTTAACCCTACATTTCTTTAGGTGGTTTAGCATGTTATGCAACCAAGTCTCTTTGATTAATTTATCATTCCATATGTTGTGCAAATAGCTTCAGACAGCTTTATTCATAAACCTAATTAAATAGGTTGTGTAGACGCAATTAATGTTTCATACATGTACAGGTAGTCCTCGATTTATGATAACTACTGAGCTTGGAATTTTGGTTGTAAGATGTTTTGGTCATTAAATGAGGCACACATGTGGCTGCCCTGCTCAACGACCACAATTCCAACTCTCCCTGCTGAAACCATGTGGCGGTTCCAGAGATGGGGAAGGCATTGGGAGGCCCAGCACCTGTCAGCATGTGAAAACCTGTCAGAGACTGGAAGGCCTCAGTCAGCTAGACCAATGGTGGGTGTGTAATTTTACCGGTAGTAAAAAATTTTTACTACCGGTTCTGTGGGTGTGGCTTGGTGGGCGTGGCAGGGGAAGGATACTGTAAAATCTCCATTCCTACGCCACTCCAGGGGAAGGTTATTGCAAAATCCCCATTTCTTCCCGATCAACTGGGACTCAGGAGGCAGAGAATAGATGGGGGTAGGGCCAGTCAGAAGTGGTATTTACCATTCTCCTAACTATCAAAATTTCTGCTACTGGTTCTCCAGAGCTAATCAGAACCTGCTGAAACCCACCTCTGAGCTAGCTCCAGCAGCATGTGAGCCTCCTGTCTCCTCTCCCACCCAGTACGCTCAAGAAACCTGACCTTCTTTCGCTTGCCCCACCATTCCCAGAAGGCCTCAGTAGACTAAGCCCAGCAGTACATGGTCCTCCTGTCTCTTCCCCTGCACTCCTGAAAAGCCTGGCTTACTCCTTTCCCACTACCACTGGCCTTCTCCCTCCCATCATTATTCCTGAGAAGTCTGACCTTTTCCCTACCATGCTCAGGTGCACTTACCTTTCCCTTTTCCTGCAATTGGTGACAGTCATTCTCATCAATGCAGGCTCAGCTAGAAAGCTTAGCAAAGGCAACCTTTCTCAAGGTTAAAGAACCAATCCTTTCCACCTGTCAGTGGGCCTAGCTGGTAAGGCTTCCTAGTCTACAGTGGGGAGGGTGAGTTTCAGCACTCCTGTGGTTCTAAGGAGGGGTGCACTGCCTGGCTTCCAAATTTTGATCACATAAACAAGGAGGCACTACAATGGTCAGAACTTTGGGCAGGGGTTGTGAATCCCTTCATTCAATGCCATCACAATTTCATACAGTTGCTGAGCAAACAATCATAAATAGAGTGCTAACTGTAAAATTAAACCTGCCTTAGGCATGAAAGCCAGCTGGGCTAGTCATTTTATTTCAGCCCCAACTCATTTCATAGGATTGTTGGGTGGAAAACAGGAGGAGGAAGGGATATTATGTATTTTCACTTCCTTAGGTTATTTATAAAAGATAATAAAGGTGGGATAAAAAGATCTAAAATAAAAAAAAGCAGGATTTAGAAATGATATCCAGTTCTTACTTAACAGCAGGATCAGAAGAAGGAAAATAAAAATCAGATTTGTAGAAAACTGTCTTAGTCTCTACTAAGTTAAAAGCAATGTTATATAAATTATTACCAACCAGATAACCCTTAAAAGTATTGCTAAATAGTTAAATTGGTGTTAAAGTATTACCACCTTCATGATAAATTTATTCCACCATTTTCATATGCAACTCTGCATATGACTCTGGCACTTCCAAGGATTAAAAGCAGATAATGTAGACAACTCATACAATAATCAAACTGATATTACTGTGTGTGTGGAGGGGGGCTCATCCACAGTTAAAAAACAGAAAATATCAGTGTCAGAACTGCCACCTCATGGCTGGACTCTGCGATTGTTTGGCACCAGTCTGCCATGAACTCTGGAGGGGGGGAAGTACTTGGGGGGAAAGCAAATAATAAAAGTGAAGGTGTCTCTCCAAGACAGTGTTTCAAATGCTATGAAAAGAATGCAGCTGAAGCCAACCTATGCTAAGAATGACTGTTTCAAAAATATTTTATTTTATTTTTATTTATTTTGTTGAGCACGTTTTAGATAATATATATAAGCATGAATACATAATACATAAAATGAATACAATTAAAGGGAACATTAGGACAGGGACGGTAGGCACGCTGGTGCACTTATGCACACCCCCTTTTTTTTTCTTATTTTTTTATTTTTTATTTTATTTTTCTTGGAAATTGATTGGACGATGGGGGAGTAGCAATGGGAGGAGCCTAAGGAAAGAAAAAAAAATTCACTTGGGGATTTGGTGCACGAATTTCAGTTCTTGCTTTGCTTTACTGTATTTCACTTGACCTTTAGTAAAGGACAACAAATGGAGTCAAAGATTGTTTTTGCTTAAAGGTTCAAGTTGAGTAATCTCTGATTACTTGAGAACCTCCTGTTCCAGAACAGCATTTAGAATCAGAATAGAGTTGGAAGAGACCTTGGAGGTTTTCTAGTCCAGCCCCTCCTCAAGCAGGAGATCCTATACCATTTCAGGCAAGCGACTGTCCAGTCTCTTCTTAAAAGCCTCCAGTGATGAAGCACCCACAATATCTGAAGGCAAGCTGTTCCACTGGTTAATTGTTCTCACCGATAGGAAGTTTCTTCTTAATTCCAGGTTGCTCCTCTCCTTGATTAGTTTCCATCCATCCATCGTGTCTTGCCTTCTGGTGCTTTGGAAAATAAGTCAACCCCCTCTTCTTTGTGGCAGCCCCTCAAATACTGGAATACTGCTATCATGTTCCCCGTAGTCCTACTTTTCTCTAGACTAGCCAAACCCAAATCCTGTAACCATTTCTTCATATCTTTTTTTAGTAACCCTTTAGGAATAATGTGTTATTAAGTTTGCCTGTCTTACCTATAGCCTATTGCCTTTTAAAAAATGTTATAATCAACTAAATGCACAGTAATTACAATGTTTCTCTAAACTATTACTTGCCAATCTAGAAGAAATATCTTTATTCTAACATTAGCTGCTAGAATTACTTTTTCCAGAAATAAGTGGCCTATAAGATTATTCCTCCCCCAGAGGTAAATTTTAACAAAATCAATCAATAAAGAACAAAATAAGTTTATTTTAAAAAAAATGTATTAGTAATTCAGTTCTTGCTGCATATGTTCTGCAAATAATTTGTTTGCTCTTGTGCTTATTTTCCATAGTATTCACAGATATCAGAACTAAAAGGAATATTACTTTTGCATTTTGCAAATTAAGAGTCCTCCAACAGACTGTCTTTATGAGTTCCACTATAATGATTATGAAATTATTCCACGCCTCTTTTGGC
The DNA here is from genome assembly GCA_022577455.1 of Arizona elegans. NCBI lineage: Eukaryota > Metazoa > Chordata > Lepidosauria > Squamata > Colubridae > Arizona > Arizona elegans. The sequence goes on along the minus strand of JAKOOJ010000002.1, from coordinate 27,926,136 downwards.
AGCTACCTGCATCTTACAAGGGAAACCCATCTCATCACACTTGGAGATCTTGGGCCTCCCAGTCTCTTGCCAAAGATAAATTTGATGACGAGATTATCCCCAAGTTTGATAATGACTTCTTTGTTTCAGTTCAGTTTCTTCTCCCCCTTTTACTAAATGTATTTAATACACATATTTGACATCTTTCTTCTATGCACTGCCTACCCATGTATTAGTACTGCAACTGCAGCATGTGGAAGCTGCTGGAAGTTTTTGAAAGTTTGCAGCTCATTACAATGTTTGTGGTTTGCTGAATATTTTAACAAGCTACCAACAGTTCTCAGGGAAATAAATGAGAGAAAGGGAAAGAAGCATAACCCATTATCACTTGATGCAAAATGAATAAAATGTTAACAGCACTGGAAGAAATAACTTTATACAAAAAAATCAGCTATAAACATTAGGGGTATTTTCTTAAAAAAAACCTTTTGGGCAGTTTGCATCCGAGTATAATATTTGCATTTCCTGTTGCTATTATTAATTTCACTTATATTCTGTTCATCTATATTAAGTAATTACTTACGTGTGACCAGTTATTTAGTTCAAAGACACATTATTATTATTATTATTATTATTATTATTATTATTATTATTATTTATTTATTTATTTAATTAATTTCTATACCGCCCTTCTCCAGATAGGACTCAGGGCGGTGCACAGCCAAGGTAAAAACAGAGCATACAAAATTTAAAAACAGTATTAAAATAATTACATATTTGGCCGTAAATTAAAACAACCCAATTTAAAATCAATTTAAAATTTAAAATTTAAAATTTGGCTCAAGCCAGCCCAGCTAGTTGGAATAAATGGGTTTTCAGGGCCTGACGAAAAATCCGGAGGTCTGTTATTGTACGCAACTCTGGGGGAAGGTTGTTCCAGAGGGTGGGCGCCGTCACAGAGAAGGCTCTCCCCCTGGGGGTCGCCAGCCGACATTGTCTGGCGGACGGCACCCTGAGGAGGCCCACTCTGTGAGAGCATACTGGCCGGTGGGAGGCTATTGGTGGCAGAAGGCGGTCTCGTAAGTACCCCGGCCCTAAGCCATGGAGCTCTTTAAAGGTGGTCACCAACACCTTGAAGCGCACCCGGAAGACCACCGGAAGCCAGTGCAGCTCGCGCAGGAGAGGTGTCACATGGGAGCACCTAGTCGCCCCCATAATCCCCCGCGCGGCCGCGTTCTGGACCAGCTGGAGTCTCCGGGTGCACCCCAGGGGGAGCCCCATGTAGAGAGCGTTGCAGTAGTCCAGGCGGGAAGTGACTAGTGCCTGAGTGACTGTGCGTAAAGAGTCCTGATCTAGAAAGGGACGCAACTGGTGTATCAGGCGAACCTGATAAAAAGCCACGGCCGTCAAATGATCTTCTAAAGACAGCCGTGCGTCCAGGAGGATGCCCAAGTTACGAGCCCTCTCCGTGGGGGCGAGTGATTCGCCCCCAATAGCCAGCGATGGCGTCAGCTGGCTATATCAGGACGCTGGAAGCCACAGCCACTCGGTCTTGGAGGGGTTGAGTCGGAGCCTGTTTCTCCCCATCCAGGCCCGCATGGCCTCCAGGCACTGGGACATCACTTTAAGGGCATCATTGGGGTGGCCTGGGGTGGAGATGTACAGCTGGGTGTCATCAGCGTACTGATGGAACTCCACCCCGAAGCCACGGATGATCTCACCCAGCGGCTTTACATAAATGTTGAACAGAAGGGGCGAGAGGACCGACCCTTGTGGCACCCCACAAGCAAGGTGCCTCGGGGTTGACCTCTGCCCCCCCGTCAACACAGATTGCGACTGGTCAGAGAGGTAGGAGGAGAACCACCGCAAAACGGTGCCCCCCAACCCAACCCCGCCAACCGGCGCAACATGATACCATGGTCGATGGTATCAAAAGCCGCTGAGAGGTCTAACAGGACCAGGATAGAGGAGCAACCCCTATCCCGAGCCCTCCAGAGATCATCCACCAACGCGACCAATGCCGTTTCCGTGCTGTGCCCAGGCCGGAAGCCGGACTGGAGCGGGTCTAGATAGACAGCTTCATCCAGGTACCGGGGAAGCTGTTGCGCCACCACACTCTCAACAACCTTCGCAACGAAGCGAAGGTTGGAGACTGGACGATAGTTAGCCAAAACAGCCGGATCCAGAGAGGGCTTCTTGAGGAGGGGCCTCACAACCGCTTCTTTCAAAGCAGCCGGCAGGACCCCCTCACTCAAAGAAGCGTTAACAATCTTCTGGAGCCAGCCTCGTGTCACCTCCCGGGAAGCCAGTACCAACCAGGAGGGACACGGGTCCAATAAACATGTGGTCGCGTTCAGCCATCCCAGGACCCTGTCCATGTCCTCGGGAGCCACAGGATCGAACTCCCCCCAGATAACACTCTCAAGACCTGCCTCAGTCATCCCGTCCGGACATACCCAGTCAGAGGCCAGCCCTTCCCGAATCTGAGCGATTTTGTCATACAGATACTGCACAGAGTCCTCAGCTCGGCCCTGCAAGGAGTCATCCCGCGCCTCCAGATGGAGGAGGGAGCGGGTCACCCTAAACAGGGCGGCCGGGCGATTATCTGATGACGCGATAAGAGCGGCAAAATAGCTAGATTTCGCCGCTTTTATCGCCACTAGGTAGGTCTTAATATGAGACCTCACCAGTGTTCGGTCGGATTCGGAGCGGCTGGTCCTCCAACTACTCTCCAGGCGTCTTTTCCGGCGCTTCATCTCCCTGAGCTCCTCGGAGAACCAAGGAGCCAGGTGAGTTCGGTGCCGGGTCAGAGGCCGCAAAGGCACGACACGGTCCAAGGCCCCGGCAGCCGCACTATCCCAGGCGGCCACCAGGTCCTCAGCCGAGTCATGAGCCATTATCCTGCACAAACCATTTATGCCATAGAAGGAATATTGCTGCGTCCTTAAATTCCTTTATAAAGGAGTGAAATCTATGAGTTTCAGTTAAATTTTGGAATAGATACATATAGAACTTTGTGGTCAATGATATAAAATGATTTTCAAACTGGATGCAAAAGTCATTTCCTAATTTATATTTTAAAACTATTTTTTTTTAAAAAAAGACATTATTTATGAGAGACTGACCATTCCTGTTAGAGGGAAGTAAAGAAGTTATTTGGTGGTTAATACACTTTAATATGAACAGATCATTGAAGGAATCTCCTCTACTTCCTCTTTGTCTAACCTCAGAATAGTATAATTTACTTGATTAAAATAACGATACCATTGTGGCAGAGAAGGCAATTTGAAGTTGCCTCTTGTGTTGTAGAGCTCCCATTCTTTTCACTGGAATTTATTTAGGAGATTATATCCAAAGCCATACAGATCCCAAAATGGTAACATGACAATGAAGAACTGGGATTAACCAGGCATAATATATCGAATTACAAATTCCATATATTATGGCAGACTTCTGTTCCAAACTGTTGTGGAAAGATAATTGTTGCCTATTCCTAAATCTGCCTAAAAGGATAGGAAAAGAAAAAATATATATACAAAATAGATTTTACCAACTTGGTACTTTTCAAAAGTCTTAGAAATGGAACATCTAAAATTTCCAGCCAGAAAGTTGGGAACACTTTAGCTGTAAACCTTTCTTAATACTAAAAGTAAGTCTAATTCTATGTTGTGCATGAATGCAACAATCTGAACACATAGCATAATCATAGGCAGTTTAGTTTTTTTCTGTACTTCTTCATTTGAGCCTTACCACTTCCTGAAATTTTGTGCCTATTTTTAATTGCAACATGTAAATTGTTTGTGACTTTGAATTACAACCGTCCAAAAACTCTGCGTTCTGGCTGTTCTCCTAAAACTACTTGTGCTGCCAAAACCTCATCAACAGCCATGGAAACCTGCCAAATGAAGAGTTTTTAGGTTAGTAACATTAGATTTCAGAACTAAAGAAGTTGCCTCCTAAAAGTAATCAATGCTGGTTTGAAATATTCTGATGAAATTTTGCATGGTGGGAATCAGTAAATTACAATAGATATCTGCATCCTCCTAGGGTGACTGAATACATAATGTTTCTCCCTTTATGCTGTTTTGAAAGTTTATCACAAAATTTGCAAAAAAATGATTTGTGTTTTGAGACACTCATTCATTCTGAGGAGCTCTGTTTTTTTATCAACTGCTAGAAATGATGTGGAGCCAGTTGTGCCTGAAATGAAACAAAAAACCTCAAGAGCAGATGGCCTAACAAGTTCAGCAAAAGTGCTGTCTAGAAATGTAATGTATTCTTTGCTAATGAATAACCTTAAGGACCAGTCTTTCCGCTTTATCACCAACTTTTGAATTTGCTCCATTCCCTTATTCTCATAGGCTGCAAATGAGAATGAACAAGCGCCAAAGTCACATCAGATTTTCAGATTTTTTTGCTTGCCCTTTGCAAATACGCAATAGATTGAACTCTTAAAATAAATAAGTGATTTATATGAAAGAAAATAAAGAGATCTGTATAAGAGTCTGTATAAACATTTTTCATGTTTATAATAGGGTATCTAAATTAAAGGCATCATCTGTAGATTTCCTCTTTTTACAATATAATAATTATATTAAAATCTACAGATAGAATGGTAAAAATTAATACAATTAAAGAAAAATAAATAAAAATAAAAAATCAAAGGGATAGAAAAAAGAAAATGAAAATACATTATATAAAATATGACTCCTCCCTCTCTTTCCCCAGCATATAAACAATTTGGATAACTTTTCTAGTACTTTTTTTTAAAAAAAAATAACCTTCTCCCCATATCCCTTATCACTAATCAAACTGCAAAAACAATAGATCGACAAAAATCTATTAAAGCTATCAGATATATTTATATGTTTGTGTATATAATAAATTTTATAATCCAAATTTATTTTCTCTAAGAGATAAAACACAAGAATCTCTCCCCACTTACAAACACATCTTTAAAGCCTTGTCATACAATCAAAAAGAAATCCCATTAAAATCTACCAAAAACCATAACATTTATATCTTAATCCTTTAGATTCACTTTATAAATAATCTTTATAAATTTTCATCTTTAAGAAGCTTAATCTTTAGTCCCATCTAGTGTCCCACAAATTGATTTCTTAGCTTCTCTTTGTTTCCTTGAGTAGCTGTTTGTCTCTTCTTGGAATGAGTTTCCTTGGTTCCATGCATTGCTTTTGTAAATCTGAAGTAAGAGGGCTTTCCTAGTCATTCTTCTGATTTATTATTTGTCTGCCCTCTTTAATTACGAAAACAACTAGTTTCATTTGTAAATCCATGGTGACATTGTTTTACATATCATTCTTATACTTTAACACTTTAAAATATTTTAAAATCTGTTTTCAGGTCAACAATATTTTTTTTTCATATAACTTGTATAATCCAGCAATATTTAAAACTCCAGATCTACATACTGTATATAAATTGGTTTAAGTGGCTTTTATGTAATTCTATAGTAAGTTATATGTGCATACATGCTCACTGTTGTTGTTAGTCGCAAAGTCGTGTCCAACCCATCGTGACCCCATGGACAATGTTTCTCCAGGCCTTCCTGTCCTCTACCATCCCCCGGAGTCCATTTAATCTCACACCGACTGCTTCAGTAACTCCATCCAGCCACCTTATTCTCTGTCATCCCCTTCTTCTTTCGCTTTCAATCGTTCCCAGCATTAGGCGCTTCTCCAGTGAGTCCCTCCTTCTCATTAGGTGGCCAAAGTATTCGAGTTTCATCTACAGAATTTGGCCTTCTAAAGAGCAGTCAAGGTTGATCTCCTCTAGGACTGACCGGTTTGATCGCCTTGCAGTCCAAGGGACTCACAGGAGTCTTCTCCAGCACCATAATTCAAAGGCCTCAATTCTTTGGTGCTCAGCCTTCCTTATGGTCCAACTTTCACAGCCATACATTGCAACTGGGAAAACCATAGCCTTGACTACATGCAACTTTTGTTGGCAGGGTGATGTCTCTGCTTTTTAGTATGCTGTCTAGATTCACTGTGGAATACGTGCATTGATATCCACAAAATGATACATAATGTGTATATAAAACTTAATTATTTTCTATAAATGTGCAAGAATCCCTTTTTATTCTGTACAGGGCTTTCCTTTTTTACTGTACTCTGCACATTTTTTAAGTTCTAAACATATCATTCCTTTGCACAAAATTGTTTCTTGCATTGTACAGATACAGAAGACAGGAATGGTCATTTGGTGTTCTACTTTCTACCTTTGTTCTGCTGCTATTATGTACATAAATGGGTTAAAGCTGGAATAATCAAAAGCCACTCCCCTTTGGACTGTGCATGCTAATTATCCACAATACAGCTCTAGAAATTCTGTTCCTTTTGAGACAAACATGTTGCATAGATAGACAGACAGACAGACAGACAGACAGATTATTGTTCATGTCTCCTTCTTTCTCTGCATTTCTCTGTCTTTTGTCTCATTTTTCCCAATTAGCTTTTTTATTATTACTTATGTTTGATAAATAAACATCAAGCTACATGTTTGACAGCCAAACCCAGTGGTGGGTTGCTACCGGTTTGCCCGGATCAGGCGAACTGGTAGTGGCGTTGGTGGGAGGCTCCACCCACCCACCCACCTGGATGTCTCTGCGCATGCACAGAAGCTTCTGCACATGTGCAGAAGCGTTGCACGCAAGCGCACCCACAAGCATGCCCACAAGCACACCCGCGAGCGAACCGGTAATAAACAAAATTGAAAACCACTACTGGTCAAATCCAACTTTTTTTTGCTCTGATATTTGCTCTGATCTGGATACTGGGATTAATTGGAATAAATTGGAAATTACCTCCAGTAATTTTTGCAATAATTTCAAGAACAAAAACCACTGGTCTTGCTCTGATTTAAAATGTAGGTATTTTTAAACAAAATGTAATCCTACAAAATGTAAGGATTGTGTTCAATTGTTAATGCCTTGATACTCTGTCAATCACATGTTTGAATTAAAACAATATACTATTTGACCAGATGGCCAAGAGAAATAAATCTGTATTGCAACAAGGGAAACAAAGACTTTTTATCTCAGAGTTCTCGTTTCTCATTAAATAATAAGTTGCTTTTGACAGATGTGCTGTAGTTGTATTCATTTTTAATCTCAACCATATGGTAGCACAGTCTAATGATAATTCAGGTATCCTTTCAGTCGACTATTAAAGACTGGTGAGCCCAATATCCATGAAAATTGGTATAATGGGGGGAGAGCGATTTTTTTAAAAATGAGATTGAAAAATAATTTTAAAAAAGCCAAACCTCTAGTTACTCCAATTTATAAATTAAGCAAGGTGGCTACCAAATTGCTAAAGGGCGTGGAAAATCTAAAGGATAGCACTATTTGTCTAAAATATGCAAGGAAAGTAACAATTTTATGGCAGTGCTGCACAATTGGCTTACACGGTTTACAAGGACTGGAGTGGCTAATAAATTGATTATAAAAATATTAGTTGGGTACACACTCACTAGTGGATGTGAAGTGGATCTAGACCCGCTTCTGTAACAACCTGCTTGCTTCAAATAGTGACTTGTGGAAGGATAACTATGAAAGAAAGAGCTCTGTGCTTTCAATAATTTTGCTCAAGATGTTGGAGAGACAGGGGTATGTATTTGAATGTGGAGTGAGAGAGAGAGAGAGACTCTGCCTGCAATTAGGGAGCAAACCATTTGCTTACCCTAATCTTAAAATAAGAGGATCTGAGGAATATTCTGCTCCACACAGCCAAGTTTTGCAGTGGGATGACAGAGAATTTGCCCACACTCTTTCAACTTAAGTAGATTTGAAGTAGCCATTCTTTTTTCTGATTTCATACATGTCAGATTTGCATGGGGTATAAAAAAAACTTTTAGTCAAAGCCTTTCAAGTGGGAAGCCTAATTCATAAAATCAGTGCGTTACAAAGCTAGGCAAAAAAAGAAAGATATTGCTGAAAAAAAATGCTTTAGGACACAACAGGAACGAACGAGCCTACCCTCGCTCCCATGCCTCATCATGGCATTCACAGCAGTGCAATTGCATGAGTCCCAACAATTTTAAATCAAAAATTTTCCTGTTTGTTTATTGCATCCAAGAGAGCAGTTTTCTCAGTTGTTTGTTAAATGAAACAGCTGTCTACCAAACAGCTGTTACCCCCCCCCCCCCCATTAGCAGCTTGTGCAATAAAGGGTTGGAAGAGCTATTTAAATGTAGACAAAGTTAGCAAGCTGGAATTATTAAAGGCAGAAGGTAAAAGACATTTTTTTTTGTTTATTGAAAATGTTATGTCATAGGATGATTTCAGATATCTGTAGTCCGTGGGAACAGAGTTAGCCAGCGTGGCTTTTTCCTCCCTCACTCAACATGGGTAATCATGTCAAGCCACCCCAAAAACTTTGTAAAAGTTTGTATGTATATTGGCCTTGCATTCCCATGTCACTGTTCTGGCTTATCAAATAATCACATGTGCGTCTGACCAGTATAACCAATGCCTACTGCTTCTGTTTGTTCATTTTATTTAATTAATATTAAAATCAGTACTAAATCCTCTTTAACTCTATTAAACCTCCTGCATTTTTTTCCTTTCAGCTGTAATTCAGTTGATGAAAGAGAAATCTTTTTAGTGGAGGAAAGGATGCCAGGAAAATTTCCATGGGTAAAGTATACCATTCTTGCACTGTGTGGTTTTTGTTTTTTTTAATGAAATGGAATCTGCTCGAGAGTATACATGAATAAGTTCTTGTACCTCTGGATGCATGATTTTTAATCTGTTTCCTTTTTGCACATAGAATAAATAAGACACAATATCTCTATGATCTCATTCCCAGGGTGCACCTCTCCCTAGCCTATGGATAAAGTAGTCCATTTCCAGCATACTAACTTCTTATGCAAGGGTACCAGAGGTTAAAGAGACAGTTGTCAATAAAATTTATTACAAAATAAATCAAAGTTATGCTCGCTGAACTTGGATTTCTAGACTTTCTCTTTGAGTTAAGGTATATTTGTATATGTTGGTGTATGAAGGAGCAGTTTATGAAATATGGCGTAATTTATGGTCAAAAACTCTACTGATGGAATACTCGTTTTACAGAAAATGAATGGTAGTATTATTCATTAACATAATATCAGATTTCAGAAAACAGGGAAGACATGTAGTGATTCTTCCAAGCATTCTTTATTGTTCCAGAGTCCAGAGCTATTGACAAAATCTTGCCAAACTGAAGCAAATTACTATCTATATGAAACATTTACTCTGGGAACTATTGAGGGGGTAGTCTTCACACAATTTGTGTCTTTCATACAAATTATCTGAGTTGCCTCTTACTCCCCTGGAATACACTCCCTCCCTCCTGGCAAACGAGAGTATATTTCATCAAAATTAATATTAAAATATTTGATCCTGGTCACTTTTTGAACATGTAGATATGCCATATGCAGAAATTGGGGGGTAGGGTGGAGGGAAGGACAGTCAAGGACTAGTTTCATTGGGAATTGGTAATCCTAGTTGGGCTATATACCAAACTTTTATTTGTGTATTTATGATTTGGTTTTACCTTCTTTTGGTTAAGTTTTTAAAGTCATGATTATTTTTCCTTTTAATAACTTTGGCCGCATGTGCTCCTTTATTCCTACCTTCAAAACGCTTAATGAAAACAGCAAACTGGAATGGGCTCAATTGTGCAGGGGCACAACTGATATCATATGCACCATGGTTTCATCATACACCTATTGCAAACTATGTAATTTGCATCATCAAATTAGAGAATGGATACATGCGCATAACATTTCAAATAGTGGAAGCAATTAGTATATCCTCACTCTTTAGTCAAAGGAATTTTCAAGTGCTGATGAGTGAAAATCAAGATACGATTTATCTTTACACAAAGGAGAAATGTGGGATGGAAACACAACAAAATATTTATCCGCTTGTTTAATTTTTTTAAAATTAGGACAATTTTTTCTGGAACTTCTGCATTTTACTCTTTTTTCATAGTTAAAAGAGGGGGGAGAAGTAAAGCTAGTTCTTAAAGAACTTTCTCTGCTGTTGCTGCTGCAGTTATATAGTGGGTTCACATTCAGTTTGTTCTTCTATTTTCCTGTTTTGCCTGTGTTACAAGAATAAGGCTGTCTAACCACAAATATGAATGCTGTTTAACTACAAAAGCAGCTCTTTTGTAATGGAAAATTTCCTAAAATCCTTACTTCTCAAGGGATTTTCCAGGCACATCAAGTGAAAATTCTGCAAAGGAACATCTGTTTAGTTTTGTTAACTGTACACTATCTTCACAGCCATATAAATTTGAAATATATACTTTTGTACTTTCTAGCCATTAATTACAGAGTATATTACAGTCTCATTTTTACTCTGCATTAAACATCTGGTGCTAACAGAAGCAACAAGAAAAAATGCATGATTATATTGTCAGACTTAATAATTTAGAAATATTAATCAGCTATCATAATCATCAGTAATATTTCACATGCAAAATAGCTCTTGATATTCATTTTCCCCCAATGTTCCCCCAATAAAATTATTCAATGAACAACTTTTAAATCATATCAGCACTTTTTTTTATCAGTCTTCATGAATTTTTACCAGATGTATTTTTATAAGCACATATGTGGTGCATTATCCAAAGGCCTGGCTCCATTTAAATGCACGTTGTCATTGCATTTTTAGCAGGGCACACAAAAACCAGTTGTATGTAGACTTGCCTAGGTAGCATAATTGCAACAATTTCTTAATGGCTTGCATTATTTCCTTCTGATCATCCTAATCAATCTGCAGGGCTACACTGGATTCTGTTTTCCACTGGATAGTACATTAGTTGCCTCTTAGGATGGACCCAGTAACTCTATAATACTTTACACTCAATGTATCTGAGATGGACTCTTACACTTTTTAGAGTTTTTTAAAAAATAGTGGATGGCAGAACTTAATGTAAATGATCATTAAAAAAAGAATTCTAAAAAGTGGTTCTGCCTGAGAATTCTAGTCTTCATTAATACTTCTCATTGGTATGATGGCATGGTGATACTTCATCACACAATTCATGAACTGATAGCTTGAAAATGAAAGGAGCTTCAGTTCAAATCAGTGGAAATAGGGAGTGTAACTCTGACTAACCCTGCAGATAAGTCCAGAGCAGATAAACTTGCTGAAATATGTGTGAGATGCATTTTAGGATCTCCTGGTACCAATAGAGTATCTACTAAGATGCAAACAGGGACTTCCAAAAATCAATTGTTCTTGAAATCATTGCAGAATTAGTAAGTGTTAAACTTCCTTCTCTACCCCTTATGGTCCTGAAGCTTCTCAGGTTTCTAAGCTGCTGCTATTAGCATAAAAATTATGTGAAAGTTAATTGCATTCATGAAATTAAAGCACATCAGATTTTGCCCTCAGCAAGCTGGCAACAGATGAATAATCTTGATGAATAATTATATGAGCTTACAACAGTACACTGAGTAAGAATGACCAACAGCATGGAAAGGTTGAGTAAAGTGAGTATCAATTTGCTATCAAAGATAGCTGATTGACTAGAATTCTGAATGGGGTCTAAAAGCAGAAACCTGAACTGAAATGTGAGATCTAGTGATATCTAAGGTGTTGAATCAATCATAAGGAGCATATATATTATTCTTGAGTAATTTTTACTTATTCTTAATGATGTTCTATTAATAAATATAGTCACTGTTTTAATTACCTCTTGATGGATTTTAAAGTCTATTCAGATCATCATATTGCATTATCAACAGTATAAAAAGGAAAGTCCTATTGTAGGGCCATGCATAGTCACAGGAAGAAGAGTTTTGCAACATGTGAGAATGTTTATAGAGATGATTTTACAATTTGGAAATAAATACATGCTGCTGTGCAATTGAAGCATCTGGTCTATCCTATTGTTCTCTCTGCAAATTAATGTTAATTTAGTGAATATGATAGAATCTTGAACTTCACTAAATCAACCGAAGGTGAAATGTAAGTAAATTATATCCCCAGAGCCCTATTCAGCCCCTTCAAAATGCATCTGGCACATTATTGTATTGGGATGTTTGCTGTAATGTCTGTGGTCGCTCTGTAATACTTTATGAGGTCTTCAAACATTTGTATTTAAGATACATCCAAGATATGTCCAAAGGAAATGTTTTGGAAAAGCAGCTTATCCAATGGAAATTATATGCCATAAAAGCATATCAATATTAAAAAAGAAAAGAAAATCCCAAACCAAACCCAATTTACATATGTAATGTTTCCTATTTCTTTGTCAAACTTCACTTAGTTAGATAAAGTCCTTTCCAGCCAAAAACTGTCCACCCTTATCTACATGATTCTATGCATGCCATAGTGATAAAAAAACACAGAATTGATTATGATTGACTTTTATTGCAACATAATTTCAATAGCATAAGCCTACAAATGTTATCTAAGTTTTGAATAATAAGTGAATAATAATAAAGCTGTAGAGAGCAAGGGTGATTGATGAAATTTGATGGAAATGTTCAAGAACTATTACATAAATGAAGAGGTCTGAAACATTATTTTAATTCTGGGAAGCAAGGTAGTATTTGGAATTGATCCAGGCAGCCTCCTTTCTGATTTTACAGGGTATATGAAGGAGGAGAAGTAAAACATAATTAGGCTTGCAAAAATTTCATGCCCCACCTTAATAAACTTTAATATCAGTCTTCCTCTGGAGTTGATTTTCTAATGTGGTCTACCTTGAAGAGATGATAGAGGTTATAATAGCAACATAGTTTTATCTCTGACAAGTCTGTTTGTGCATCATAATATAGCTACTTACCACAATTCACTACTTACAACCATCATCATTCAATAGGTAGAAACCTACTGGATTCTGAACTCTGTAAATATCAATATGGTATATTGCAATGGTCTACTGCAATATGCTCTGCCTTAGGCTATCCATCCTTGAAGAAGAGTATTTGAAAACTATAACCAATGCAGAATGTAGTGGTGTGGGCAGTTCTGGGTATTTCTAGAGTTGCATATGTAATATCTCTGCTGTATGAGCTGCATTGGGTGTGCTTTGCTTCCAGATCCAATATGGGTTATTGGTTCTGATCTTTAAAGTCCTTCATGACATGGCCCAGGTTACCCACGGTATTGCTTCATCCCAATTTAATTGACCCATCCTATCTGGTAAAGGAGAAATGACATGTTATAGACCCTGTTGGCTAAAGCTTTCCAACTGGCATGGTCTAAGACGGGTGTCGGCAACCGGCAGCTCCGGAGCCTTTTGCAGCTCTTTGGCCCACTGCTGTGGCTCCCTGACCCATCACTGGCTGGGCCCGCCTCTCATCCTTCCCTCCCAGTCACTCCTCACCTGGCCTGAGAAGGTAAGGGAGACAGCGGGGTGATGGTGGTGGTGGTGGTGGAGAAGCAGTTGGGGTTGATTCTCTTGCACCTCACACTTGCTGGAGCTCCTTCCGGCCCTTGTTGGTGCTGGGCATGTTTCAGAGGAGGGGACGGTAGAAAGGGGGACAGGCCCGCAGTGCCCATCCACAGCTTTAAGAAGCTCAGGGCAATGGGAAAAGGGATGGCCCCACCAAATCTTGCACGCCCACCCCGGGGGTCAGGAAAGCTGAGGCTAGGCCAAGCTGGCAAGCTCTCCTTGGGGCTCTTTGCTACTGCTTTTCTTTCTTCTTTTTGGAAATCCAGACTGGCTGAGGAATGAATGTGAAGCACAATGGAGGCTTCCCTTTGGGTGACCTTCCTCCTTCTTCTCTCACGACCCCCTGGCCGGCTGTGGCAGGGCTGGAAGTCTGTGCACAAGTGGGAAGACCCTCCTCAAGCGAGCCGGCGAGCTCGGCCAAAGCGCAGCAAAGACATGTGCAGAGTGGCCAGCTGCTCACTTGAGGATCTTCCCACTCAAGCGCACATGCAGTAGTGAAGAGTCCAAGGAGAGCTCGCTGGGCTTTCCAAGAGAGTGAGAAGAGACACAGACACAAAGAGAGAGATATATAGAGAGATACAGAGATAAACACACACACAGAGAGACAGACATCGAGAGAGAGAGACACACACAGAGAGGGGGAGAGGGAGAGAAACATAGATAAAGAGAGAGGCGGAGAGAGAGAAGGGAAGAGGGAGAGAGAGAAAGAGAGATACAGAGAGAGGGGGAGAGAGAGAGAGGGAAGATAGGGAGAGTGGGAGAGAGAGATACAGAGTGAGGGGGAGGGGGAGGGAGAGAGAGAGACATAGATACATAGAGAGGGAGGTAGAGATACACAGAGAGGGGGAGATAGAGAGGGAGAGACAGATACAGAGAGAGGGGAAGATAGCAAGGGGGGAAAGAGTATTAGAGAGGGGGGGAGAGCGAGCGAGAGAAAGGGATTTTGTGGTTCCTGGTTCTCTGCCCTAATGACCGGCTGAGTAGGCATAGCTAGGGGGTCAGGTGACTGGGAGGGAGTGACGCTGAGTTGGCCATGCGCACCCAGATTTTGTGGCTCCCAGTGTTTTTTTTTTCCTGTGGGAAACGGGTCCAAATGGCTCTTTGAGTGTTTAAGGTTGCAGACCCGTGGTCTAAGAGGAGAGTCTTCTGTGCTGTTACCCCTGCCTTATGGAACATCTTGCCCTCTGGGTGAGGCTCACTCTACTCTTCTGGCCTTCTGAAGAGCATTAAAACCTGACTCTGTCAACTGACAGGGGTATCGAAGAGTGATATGCAGCCTTGGGGGTGGTTGGTGGCTTGATGAGACTCTTTCTGTCTTTTTAATTTTAACTTTGTAAGTATTTTATTGGTTTATGATTTTTTTTTTAAATTGTAAACCACTCAGAGTCACTTAGCGAGATGGATGGTACCAGATTTGATAAATAAATATATATCACCTGGTTCTGATTTAACCAGAGAAAAGTAAACTATAAAGATGTCCTGATTGACCACACAGAACTAACCACTTTATTGGAATACAGCATCTGCTTTTCTAAGTTTGAAATAACCCAAAGCAATTCATTCCATTCTACAGAATAAAGCTACCTTAAAATATCTCTGATTATGCTGTTACATTCTGCTGTGCATTCAACATCTGGTATCAACAGCCTAAACAACAAAAAAGCATGATTATGCTGTCAGACTTAATAATTCAGAAATATTAACCAGCTCTCATACTGTCGATGGTTTTTCATGTGTAATTGGCCCTTGATGTGTATTTTGTACTTAGGAGACTCTCTGCATACCAGCAAAAGAGAACAAGCATTCTATCTTTCATGTAACTAACAGGGATCATTTCAGCTAAATGAAACCACTTCATCAGCAAATGTTGTTTATTTTTTAATTCTTGGGGGAAAAGAAAAAAAAATTCTTAACCAGCCAAGCATCAGTTATAAAATAGCAGGGGACAGAATATAATAAGGAAGCCACTGTGGGCATAATTCTAGATTAGAGAATCCATTTAGCTTTAGGTGAATTTGAAACCTATGAATAAGGTGATCAACTGAGTATTGCATGACTAACTGTAAATTTCAGGGTTTTACCTTACTTGTATTTAAAACATTTATGTCTTCTCTTTGACAGTTGAGCTAAATTGTCACATACTTATCAAAGAGAATCCTGAACTGTTGTTCATTGAATTAATAGCAATGTAATGATTACATAATTACAGATAAAAGGTAAGATCCTGTTTATAAAATGCAGCAGGTTCTGACAGTTTTTAGAGAACCGGTAGCGGAAATTTTGAGTAGTTAGGAGTACCGGCAAATACCACCTCTGGCTGGTCCCAGAATAGGGTGGAAATGGAGATTTTGCAATATCCTTCCACCAGGAGTGGGGTGAAAATGGAGATTTTGCAGTATCCTTCCCCTGCCACACTCACCAAGCCAACCCCCTCCCCCCCCCCGAGTTGTAAGTTGTGCTCCTGAGGCTCGCTTCAGGCTGTAAGGGGCATGACAATGTCCAGCTGTTTACAGCAAGGCTTTTCTCTCTCCCAACCCCCCAAAAGGTGGTTCCGAACTCAGCACGCCACAGCTGACAGTATCCTTCTCCTGGAGTGGGGTGGGAATGGAGATTTTGCAGTATCCTTCCTTTGCCAAGCCCACCAAGCCATGCCACCAAGCCACACTACGCCCACCAAGCCATGCCCACAGAACCAGTAGTAAAAAAAATTAGATTTCACCACTGATGAAATGTATGTATGAATTGTTGCATGAATAAGATTTTTTTTTAAAAAAAAAACACCAGTCTATTGTGTGCTTGCTGTTTGGGTATATATAATACACTAATTTGTAGTTTATTAAGCACAAATGAATGGGTTTACACTTTTGCTATGCTACAAATCCTGGTTTAAATACTATACTGATAATGTTCTACAAAATGCTTGTGATCCGAATATTTGTTACCTCGCAGAAAGGAGCCTATAACCTTGATTTAGTCCCCAAACTAAATTAAAATTATTTATCTTTTCATTTAGGTTTTTTAAAATATAAACTATTCAGCCTTAAGGTGATGCACAGCAACAACAGAAATGAACTAATTTAAAATAATAAACATATAACAGCACATAAACTTATAATTATATATCATATTTTAATTGATATATGCGATAATTTTTTTAACTGTTTTCTATCTTTTTAAAATTTTAATCCACCCAGAGTCATTCTGGAATTGTGCAGCTTCTAAATTAAAGTCATCAATCAAAACAGTCATACAATTCTGATATTAATAACATCAACCAATAAAGATGCAAAAGTCTCTGGAACACTACTTTCTTTAAGCTTCCAGAAGAGCTTGATAGTGGAGGCTGCGTATATCTTGGAAGTCAAAAGTCAACCTACCAAACCACAGTGGTAGAAGACAGGCTAGGAATGCAAGTCAAAATAGGCAAGAAAATGATAAGACAACACCTGTCGACTCTAGATAAATTCAATCACAAGGACCAGATGGATCCCAGAGTTCTGAAGGAGCTTGCAGATGTGATTTGAGAATCACTGAACCTTATGTTTCAAAGATCCTGGAGCACTGGAGAACTACCAGAGGACTGAGAAATAGCTTCAAAAAGGAAAAAAAAATGGATCCAGGAAACTACAGACAAATCAACTAACATCAATTTACAACACATCTGTAAACACCTAGAAGCTAACAAAGCTATTACTAGAAACCAGCATGGATTTGTCAAAAACAGATCATGGCAAACAAATCTTATTGCATACTTGAACACTGGGCCCTATTCAACATAATGCAATTCATTGGTGAGAAACGTAAGGTTTTACACTTAGACAAGAAAAACCAAATGCACAGATATAGAAAATTGTATGTGGTATCTGGTTCAAAAGTAGTATTTGTGAGAGGGATCTAGGACTCCTAATGGAGAATGATTTAAGTATAAGCCAGAGGTGTGCTGCAGCTGCCAATAAAAGCCAATACAGTCCTAGGCTGCATCAATAGATGAATAGTATCAAGATCATATTAGCACCGCTGTACCAGGGGTGAAATGCTACTGGTTCACACCAGTTCGGCCAAACCGGTAGTAATAAAAGCTACCGGTTCAGGCAAACTGGTAGTTAAAGAAAGCTACCAGTTTGTCCGAACTGGTATTTCTGACGATCAGCTGTGCCGCACGATTTATATTTACTAGAAAATAGGAAATCCCGCTTTCTAGCAAATTTAAATTGTGCGGCGCAGCTGTTCCCTGCCCCTTGCTGTTCTACTTACCTTCAAATGGCTCCTTTTTCTGTGTGAAGTGCGTGTTTGGTGCGCACTGCACATGTGCACACACAGCGCATGTTTGGTGCACACTGCACATGCATGTGCAACATAGGTTTGGCATGCACTGTGCATGCATGCACACTCAGCATGCATCTAGTGCACACCACGCACGCACAGGCAGTAAATCGGTGGCAACTTGCAGAGGATTTCACTACTGCACTGTATGCTACCTTGGTAAAACCACACTTGGAATACTGTGTCCAGTATTAGTCATCATGAAACAGAAACTATGTTGAGACTCTAGAAAGAATGCAGAGAAGAGCAACAAAGAGGATTAAAGGACTGGAGGCTAAAACATAGGATGAACAGTTTGTATGTCTAGACTAACGAACAGAAGGACTAAGGATGATATTAGTCTTCCAATATTTGAGAGGCTATCACAAAGACGATGGGGACAACCTAATATCCAAAGCACCTGAGGGCAAAATAAGAAGTAATGGATGAAAACTTATCAATTAGATTACAGTTATATAGCTTTCAGAGAATCAGAATAGTTTAAAAACACTGAAAATATAGATTTCCTAGTAATGTTTAAAAAGTGTTAACATCTCCTATATTGTTATACGTACAACAGAAAATTAAATACTTGTTGCTCAACTTTCAGCCAAAGTATTATTTCTGTCTCTGACTCATGGATGGGTTTGTAGCTGGCTGTAGCCAGATGGGTTTGTAACTGGCTAGACAAGGGAATAGAAGGGGAATTCATCAAATTTGCAGACAACACTAAGCTGGCAGGAATATCCAATTTCCCAGAAGACAGACTCAAGATCCAAAAAGATCTTGACAGACTTGAACATGGGGGCCTTTCTAAGAAAATGAAATAAAAGTAAGGTTTACACTTAGGCAAGAAAAACCAACTGTATAGGAATAGATGAGGTGAAACTTAGCTCAACATCGGTAACTGTGAGAGGGATCTTGGAGTCCTAGTTGACAATCACTTAAATATGAGAGTGTGTGGCAAAAGCCAAAAAGCCAATGCAATCCTTGGCTGCATTAATAGTGGGATAGAATCAAGATCACATGAACTTCTAGTACTACTCTACAAAGCCTTAGTAAGACCATACTAGGAATACTGCATCCAGGTCTGGTCACCACAATATAAAAAAGATATTGAGATTGGAAAAAATGCAGAAAACAGCAATAAGAATGATTAGGGGGCTGGAGGCTAAAACACACAAAGAACGGTAGCAGGAATTGGATATGTCCAGTCTAGTGAAAAGAAGGACTAGGGGAGACATGATAGCAGTGTTCCAATATTTGACAAGGGGATCAAACTATTTTCCAAAACACCAAAAGGCAAGACAAGAAACAATAGATGGAAACTAATCAAGGAGAGAAGCAACCTGGAATTGAAGAAAAACTTCCTAATAGTGAGAACAATTAACCAGTGGAAAAACTTGGCTCCAGGAATTGGGGTTGCTCCAACATTGGAGTTTTTAGGAAGAGATTGGACAGCCACTTGTCTGAAATGGTAGTGTCTCCTGTTTGAGAAGGGAGTTGAACTCAAAAGATCTCTGAAGACTCTTTCAACTCTATTATTCTATGTTCTATGTCCTTATGTCATTTTTGCTGAAGTCAATGGACAAAGTAAATCTCTTTAACGGTATGAAACTGGTTGAGAAATTTTATCCAATTATACAGTATATTCAGCCCAGGAAACAGGCATTCTTCATGCCTGTTCATTGCATGGCATTTGTGTGCATTAAAATCTTTAGACTAAAGACAAATATCTGGTAATATTTTTGTGATCACATTTGGAAAGGATAACATTAAATATTCTATTCTGTTGCATGGTTTATTAGATAGTTCCAGTTTTTATTTTGGCAGAAACTGTGTGGAAAAGAAAAGCACATAATTATCTTCCTTCTTCTTTCTTCCAATTGCTTGCCACAAAATGGAAAAATAGTTTTTGTATTTGAGGATATTGCACCATATTAGTCCTCACATCTGGGCTTTAGCAGGTGGGGGAGGTATGTTTAACCTCCTCCATTTCTGTACTATTATCTTGCAATCATTTTCCATGTCGGCACAGATGTAGCTGTAAAAACTTGGTTCAAATTAGAGCTGTGAGAGCTGGGGAAAACCCACCTGGAAACACACAGTTTGGGCGTGTGTGTATCTATTATATTTATGTATATGTATATGCCCACCCAGAGTTTTCCACTGCAAGTTACTTTTCAGCAAGAAAATGCCTAAATACATGCAGAGGGATTCTTTTTCTGTTTTTTAAAAATAAAAACATAAATAATTTTTAATATAAAGAAGGACTAGGGGAGACCTGATAGCGATGTTCCAATATTTGAAGGGCGCCTACGAAGACAAGGGGGTCAAACTATTTTCCAAAGCATCGAAAGGCAAGACAAGAAATAATGGTTGGAAACTAACCAAGGAGAGAAGCAACCTAGAACTAAAGGGAAATTTCCTAACGACAAGAGCAATCAACCAATGGAATAGCTTGCCTTCAGAAATTGTGGGTGCTCCATCACTCGAGGCTTTCAAAAAGAGATTGGACAGCCATTTGTCTGAAATGGTATAGGACTGTGATGGCGAATCTATGGCACGCATGCCACCTGTGGCACGCGGAGCCATATCAGTGGGCACGTGAGGATTGCCCTAGCTGAGCTCCAGCGTGCATGCATGCATTGGCCAGCTGGTTTTCAGGCCTTCTGGGCCCACCAGAAGTCAGGAAACAGGCTGTTTCCGTCCTCCGGGGGGTTGGGGAAGGCCGTTTTTTGCCCTTCCCAAGCTCCTAGAAAGACTCTGGAGCCTGAGAAGAGTGAGAAACGGGCCCACTGTGCCATCACATGCCAAAAGCAGGGGGAGTGTGAGGGGGTGTTGCATGTGCACGGGGGTGGGGCGCATTGAATTATGGATGTGGGCAGCGCAAGCGTGCGACCCCCGCTTTTGGCATGCAACGGCAAAAAGGTTAGCCATCACTGGTATAGGATCTCCTGCTTGAGCAGGGGGTTGGATTAGGTCCCTTCCGAGGTCCCTTCCATTCTATGTTCTACAAAAAAGAAAAGATTACTGAAACCCATTAATATTTATGGGAGGGAGCATGTAAAATATAAGTCTGCATCCTTTCTTTGTTTTTAATTATTTCTCCTATTTAAGAATAATAAAATAGAACTCTAAATTGATACCTGTTGAACACTGCCTGGGTGACATATATTAATACTCTGCTATGCCATCTTCCGTCTTCATGCAGAGAAATATATCAGTGAATATCATCCAATGACCTCCTGTTATGTATGGCACACAGAACTATAGTATCAACCTGAATTTTGGCACCACCACAACAAAACTGGTTTTGTTTATTTTGGTCATAAGATTAGCCCAACAACTAAAGGCCAGAAGAGAGCAGCAAGGCATTCCATAAATAATGTTTATGGAGCAACAAAACATAACACAATAAAGTTATGATTGTATTCTTTAGAAGGAATTTGAAAGTTTACACATTATTTTGATTTTTAGTACATATCAGCTGTTTATATTTGTGGGATATTATTTTATAAACTCCAACCAATGTCAGTCATAATTACAAGACTAAGATGGCTGAGAAGCTGGTAGACAGCTTTTGTGACTTATATCCAAGCCCTCTTGCAGAGAACTTTGTACTGAAGTGGTGACATGCTTTTGATGAGATACTTTATCACCTGAAAAGGATGTTTTGCCAGTTATTGAGGCACACAGATGATCTCATCTGATTGGTCACCATAGTTCCCTAGAGATGCACAGAATCAATCAGTAAAAGAAGTATAACAGGCTGATCGGTAGAAATGGGTGCTTTAAAGGTGCTTCAAAGTTTTTGTCAAAGTGAAACATCCCTTGCAATATTTGTGCAGTCCTAATTCTGAACAGAGAAAATTGAGATACATTATCCCTTTAAGTAATGGTCCAGTCATTTGTCTGGTGATTAACATTCAATCAACTAAGGAAGAGAATTCTAAGATAAAATCTGATCCCAAGAAAGAAATACAAGAAAATCATTTGAAATGTGCATTGAGACAACACAACTGCATCTACTGTGTCACCATTTTTTAAAACACTGCTTATGAAAGGACTGTTAACTTGATTGGTATTATGAATTGCTGATATTGGTTGGCATTTTAACATAATTCTGTCTGCAGTCAAAGATTCTTATGTGGCCATTTGTAATATCAGTCAATCCCTCCCCAATTTAAACTGTTTTGCAAACAAACTTTTTCCCCATGAATAATTGATGAGAGAAAACAGCTTGTGGTCTATGTGCTCAGAACTAATTTTGTTCTATGTGGTTAGTGAGACTGAAGATGTGACCCAAGCCCAGTACCATTTAAATACTTAGTACTTTGTTACCTTGACTGGTGTAAAGTTGGTTCCCAAGGTAAAAACTAAGTGGTCTGCTGGCATATGGTGTAACCTCCATTTGAGTGCTAAAAGCTGGAGACTGTTTTTGTGAAACAGATGTTGTTGAGTGCAGCAATGCACAACTGACTCTATCTAACAGCTGGGAATCCTCGGTGACCCATATAGCTGGAAATAAACATGGCCCTATGTTTGGCAGAAGTATAAAGAGGCAAATTTTCATTTGTTAAAAGGGCTTCACAAAATGAAGAGTAAATGTTTCCCGCTGTAACCTGATTTTTATTCACTAGAGTTAGCTCTCCGGCAGTTTTCGGCAATGGCTTTAGATTATTAGAGCCCCCCTTTGCCAGATGAAGGCTGCAGTTGCTTTGACATATAGTGCAGATGGAAAATAAACATCTGCCTCAATCAAGAGAGAAAACCAGCAGACAAGGCTGACGGATATTCTCTGGCAAGGCTCTGTTTTTCAGGAAAGCACATAAATGCTACAGGACCACAACCACTGGCATCGTCTGGTGCTGTCCTTATGTGGTTACTGACCATGAAGAGAGATGATTAGTATGCACTCTCTAAGGAGGAGTGGTACAGATGCTCGGAGTGATATGCTTCCAACTCACTAGGATGGGGTTTGCTATAGCCATGTATTCTAAGCTGCAGAGCAGCTTGGATTTATTTTTTGCAGTGTTTCAATGACATTTACCACCCATAAATCCTGTCTATCTGGGGGAGAGGAGAGTGGAAGGGGTTTCCGCATCACCAGCAAAAGAATATAGCTGGATAGCAGTAGTGATATACAGAACAAGAGAGAGAGAAAGAGGAGAGAAAGATAGAGAAAGAGGAATGGAAAGAGAGAAAGCACAGATTATTCCAATATTTTATTATTATTTGGGTCCTTTCAGGAAATCAGGTACCGTATTTTCCGGCGTATAAGACGACTTTTTAACACATGAAAATCTTCTCAAAAGTCGGGGGTCGTCTTATACGCCGGGTGTCGTTCTCCTGTAACCAGGCAGACCAGCCCAAAAGACTCTAACGAGCCTTAAATGGCTCTGGCGATCGAAGCTCTGACGATCCCAGCTTTGCCTGCTAATCAGGCAACTCAGCTGGGATGCCAGAGCCATGTTAAAGGAAAAAACTTTTTTCCTTTTACGTGACTCTGCAAGCTCTGACGATCCCAGCTGCGTTGCCTGCTAATCAGGCAACTCAGCTGGGATCGCCAGAGCCCAGAGCCCTGTAAAAAGAAAAAAGTTTTCCCCCTCCAGCTTGCTTACCTTAGCTGGTAATCGCAACGCTTGCCTTGCTTCGCTTGCCTGAATCCATTCCATCAGCAAGCCACTCTCTGCCTGCAATCATGCAGGCAGGAGTTGTGGACTTCAACTCCCAGAATTCCTCAGCCAGTAAAAACAAAGCTGGCTGAGGAATTCTGGGAGTTGAAGTCTACAAGTCTTAAAGTTGCCAAGGTTGGAGACCCCTGTTCTATTGGGTAAGTTTTTTTCCCCTTTGGGAACTTTAAAAAAATAGTTAATTGGGGTTTTTTTAGTTGTTCTTTTTTAGACCTAGCCATTTAAAGTTTAGGAAGTTTTAAATTTAGTTTTCATATAAAAATAAAAATAAAATAATATTTGTGCAGCTTTCTGAGATGTGGTGTCTTTCTGTAGTGTTTCACTCTAACTACACAAACACACAAAATCTCACAAAGCTGTATGTGGAATTTTGTGTGTGTAAAGTGTGAAGGTTGATTTTTTGGGGCTTTTTGTGGCTGTGTGAGGTTCCTGCTTGTTGCAGGGGCCATTTTGGGTCTAGCACAGCTGCTTTTACATTGTGGATGAGCCAGTTGTGTTGTGTTGTGTTGTGTGTGTGTAAAGTGTGAAAGTTGTTTTTTGCGCTTTTTGTGGCTGTGTGAGGTTCCTGCTAGTTGCAGGGGCCATTTTGGGTCTAGCACAGCTGCTTTTACATTGTGTTGAGGCAGTTGATGTTTTTTAATTTTTATTTGGTGTGTGTTGGAAGAGGGGTAGTCTTATATGGCGAGTATAGCCCAAACCCTATATTTTAACAGGAAAAGTTGGGGGTCGTCTTATACGCCCAGTCGTCTTATACGCCGGAAAATACGGTATGTTGTTTAACGAACAGTGGAGAAAAACAAACAAAGAAGAAAATGACACCAAGGTAATCAAAGCCATTTTAGTACTAAAAAAGACTCTTTTAAAAAAAGATTTAAATAAATCCAGATAGTTTACATCTCTCCATAGTGATTTAAACCAAACAATCACCATAAGCTTTTCTTAAGATTTTGCACAAAACATGATTAAATAAGTAATAGGAACCAAGCTCTTCTGGCTTTATCAAGGATTTCCTTCTTATAAAAAAACCAATTATAATTGTTTCCTATAGAAAACCCTCTTCCTATATTTCTTCTCTCATTTGTTCCCTTTTCCCAACAGTTATCCATGCCACCCAACCCTGATATTTCACTTATGCCAGCCTTGTCTCTTATTCTCTCTTTTTTCTTCCTTTCTATATTTTCTATCAATACATCAAAATATTTACAATTGGAATGCAAGATCATTGTAAAATAGTATCAATGAACTCACTTCAATAATTTGAATAATTCCTTTCTCATGATTTTCATGTCAAGTTTCACTTGTGACGTTTAGTGTCTGCTTAAGACAGTTTTCCATAGTTTGTAAACATGAATCATAATTAAGTAATGATTCTTTGTTAATTTCATCAGTGGATAACTGCCACCTGTGAGTTAAAATTTGGAATATTCCCTGAGCAAGTGAAACTACACTGCACAATTTAAAACAGAGGTGTCAAACTCAATTTCATTGATAGCCGCATCAGGGATGTGTTTGACCGTGGGGGACCAGGGTGGGTGTGGCCAGGGTGGGCATGGCCAGCTTGCTGTCACTCATGTTAGGGGTGCCTGAGTCGTTAGGGGTGCCTGTGGTGGCCCGAGTGCTCTGCCAGCAAAAACAGGCTCCTGAGCTCTATTTTTGCCTGTGATGGCCTCCTGCAACCGTCTGCCAGCAAAAATGGAGCTCGGGAGAGCTGCATGTGGCCCTCACGAGCTTGTTTTTGGCTGCGACAGCCTCCTGAAACCCTCTGCCAGAAAAAATGGAGCTTGGGGAGGTCTGTGGCCCCATGGGTCAGATCTAAGCACCCCACAGGCCGGATCTGGCCCCCCGGCCTTGAGTTTGACACATCTGATTTAAAAGATCTGAACTTTTAAGAACAGCTGTATCAGTGTCTCACTATACATCTGATATATGAGTTTCCAAGATGCAAACAAGCATGGCTAAGTAATCTTTCCATTAATTTACTTTTTTTTATTGTTTCATCTATTTTATTGAATTAGAGTTGCATTGCATTCAACCTGTAATAACAAGATTTCAGAGAATGAGATAAGTTTAATGTAAACCCTATAAGCAGTTCCTGAGAAAGCCAATATTTACAAGTCACATGAAAATTATCCCCCCAATACATTAGATTCTAGTTAAGATAATATTTTTTTATTTTAAAAGGAAGTAATATATTTCTTCTCACACTACAGCTTATTAATAATATTTATTGAATAATGTCTACTATGCTTGTTTAGAAAAGCAGTATGTCAAAACATTTTAACATAATTAGATTGTAAAATTGTAATAGATCTTCCCAATTAAGTGACCGGGCCTTTTCTGAATTCCAAATTCTTATGTATAATGTTTTCTGAACAAAGTGAAAATAATGTAGGCAGATAAATTTACATACACACACACATGCATGCATTTACTTAATTGAAAATGCAATAATCAATATAGACTATGGAAAAAAATCATTAAAGTCATATTACTTCTCTACTCATCATTAACTCTACTTTGAATTTTAGAAGATATAAATATATCTTCATGTAAAATATAAAAATAAAATTGCCTCCATATGTAGGAAAACCAGTATTCTATAGCTGAAATTCAAGAAAATATTTATATTCATAATTTTAATTATGAACATAAATATTGATTTCACTTTCCTCCTGGATATATACAAAAACAGCCATCCTATTTTGAAAAACAGTCTGAAGATACATATGTAATTCTACTTCTCTCTCTGATCTGCCATATTAGTCTTACAAAGTTCTCACTGCCATTAAAAGTGCTTCATCTGCCTGTTGACTTTTTTGACAATAATTCTGCTTCAGAGAACAGTTTTCACCAAGGAGTTTAGACAAAGTTACTCCGGCCTAGTGTATTTTATTGTCCTAGTAAAAGGACAAGATGGTACATTGCCACTTCCCATATTCCAGACAACCCATAAAGTCAGTGCCACATATTTTGGGGGGTTAAGGAGGGTACTTGATTACACAAAACTAGGGAGTAGGATAAGTTCCTAAAGCAGTTTGCCCAAAAAGATCAGGCCAGTTTAAATCAAAATGGATTTCATGGTTTATATGGCACTGTCTTCTTGCAGAAGGAAATGATTGCTGCTCTGGCTCCCAATAACTGCCATCTGATCACTGTGCTTACTAGTACAACAATCTTGTTGCAATACTGTTCTACTGCTTTTGCCAAGTCCGGCTGATGTCTTCTATCCAACCTCCTATATTTTCAATGTTCATTAAAACAATATATTTTTTTCTCAGCAACAGCTTGCAGTCCCACTTTTTTCATTGGTTATTTTATTTTTCGAAGGAAGTGGCATGGCATAGTTCAGTCTCATTGATTTTACACTGCCCACCATTTGTGTTAGTCCTTTCTACCCACATACACACACAACCATTGTCTAAAGACTTGAACCTCAAAGAACAGCTAATTTTCACAAGTTATGCTGCCTATTGCAAAGGTCTGTGTAGTAAATTCCTTCTTGTCTAGAATTGTCTAAGGTTCTTTTGGGGATCTCCACTTTATTGTCCAAATGCAACAGAGATCGGCTAAGATCATTATAACTTTTCTCATTCCCCAGTTTCAGCTGCACACGGAGCTATGCTTTCATATTCTGAATGGAAAATTATTTTGTATGTAGAATGACTCTAGGAGAATAAAAATATTCTTCCCTATCTGACAAAACTTGCAAAAATCTGAACTGAATAATAGATGACGATGATGATAGCAATAACAATAACAGAAGCTTTAGAGAGTCACACAAACAATTTTTTTTAAAAACTGATTTGCAAGCTGCTCTGGGAGGCTTTTTGGCTAAAGAATGGGGTTAAAATGCTTCATATAAACAAATGTCATAACATTTTTTGCCACAAGGCATTTGTTATTTAAATTTAAAATCAATTTTTACTAGAAATTGACAGAAAATACACATTTTTCCTTTCAGTGTTAATATGCACATTTTAGTAATTGAAAATTTCCACTAGGAAATAGAAAAGTTTATTTCACCACTTTCCCCATGAATTAGGCAATGAAAGTTATGCATGGATGTTGCCCAAGAGGCAATTCAATGCAAAGCAATGCAAAATGCATAACCTAAAGTAGAAAAGCATTGTCCTCCAACTGGGCCGTAGCTCAAAGAGTTTTGAGTGTATTGAATATTGTTTATTTCTAAAAATGCTCCACAGGAGAGATTTTAAAAACAAACCAACAAACCCAAACTGTATTTGTTCCTCAGCCAGACAATATTTTACCTGGAATGCAAAACCTTTCCACTATTGTAAAATATAAGACTTTGGTTTTCACAACGTCCTTATTTGAACAGGGGTTAAAATGATGATGTTTTGTTTGCGAATAATTAAGTCAAAGAAAATTTTTTGTAACTGATTGCTTTATACAGGGGGCTATTTTTAGGAGGAAATTGGATATTTAGGAAGCTCTGTGGTATTGGCAATATCTAATCAGAGAACTTCAGTGCATAGCATCATCCACCAAGTAGAGAAGGGCGAACTCTGTTGAGTATCATAGTTTATAGTCCACTGGGAATAAAACCATATCTATTTAAAGCGTTTATCTACTGCTCTTCTGAAAACCACTACCAAGTTTTGAAATAATAAAGCAATATTAAAATAGAATAAAAACCTTCATATCCAGATTTATCCTCCATCCCACCTGATTTTCTTTAGTCTAATTTAAAAATAGGCCACTTCTGAGTCACAACGATCATACCTAAGCTCTTAGTTAAATGAGCAATTGCATTTGTATAATATTCTATGTACACTGTATTATACATGTACAATTGTCTATTTATTAGCCTGCTTGAGTTCTGTAGTCCAGATAGATGCCAACAATATATGTGGAAAACTGAATAAGATTTGTCATTAGCTATGGAGAATAATATGCAGGCATGTGCGTGCATCTGCACACATGTACATGGCTTCCAGGAGAAAGTGAGGCTTTAGTTTCTTTGTAAAAGGCAAAGAAAGAGGTTACTGAAACTATTTTTTTTAGAGCAATATGTGGAACCAACAAAGCTGGGAAACTATTTTCCATATGAGTCCCTGGAGCCTGCAACTCTGGCAGGCAATGGCTTAGTACATTAGTATCTCCTGAAATTCTTCCAACTATTGGGAACTGCTTCATTATTATTTAATAATATTTGGCTTAAATTGGCATATCCCTCGGCTGTGCAAAACCATGTTTTATGAAATAGCATGCTTTCTGACTATTGGAAGTGTGTGTGTGTGTGTGTGTATGCATGTATATTTAAATGTGTGCGTTTTATAAACACAAACACATGCACCCTTTCTATCCAAGCCTTACAACATAAGAAATAAAATAAAAGATGAAGTTAAACTATGAACTCAAATTAAATAGAACTAATGATGAGGAATAGATGACACACTGCCATTTTTCACAGCCCTACTCATGAGAGAGAACATACATTTATAATAATAAAAGTTGCCTATTTGGAACAAGGCCAGCCCAGGACATATTGCTGCCTGGGATGCCCAGGATAAAAAGACCAAAACACCTCCCACCAGCAATCAACACCCAGATGAGCATAGATTAACATCAAGATTAACATCAGACCAACAGTCAAGAAGTAAACAATACCCCAGTCAAGAAATTGCCAAACAAGCTAACAATAAACAGTCCAACCAAAGACCCTACAAGACCACTCCCACCAACATTAACAGGGCAAGCCACTAGGACATAAATTGAGAACAAATTCTTCTGCTTATGGAGAAGAATTGGTAATGAATATCTGCAAGAAAACAAACAATCTCAGAGATCACCATGGGCCCCTCTTATATTTGTCAATATATGCAATTCAATGCAAATAAGGAAAACAAGTGAACCTTAGATTTGTCAATACTTTGATTGAATTACTCTATTTATTATTTATTTATTTATTAATTTAATTTGTATACCGCCCTTCTCCCAGAGGGATTCAGGACGATGAACAGCCAAAATTAAAAAAAAACATACAAATACAAAAGTTAAGATAATTAAAAGAATTAAATCATTGGCTACCCAATTTAAAACCCCAAATCCATAAAATTTAAAATCCCAATTAAAAACCATTTAGGCTAGGCCGGCTTGATGAAATAAAAATGTCTTCAGGGCTTCAAGGTCCGGAGGTCCGGGATCAATCGTATTCCAGGAGGCAGCTCATTCCACAGGGCGGGTGCCCCCACAGAGAAGGCTCGCCCCTGGGGGCCGCCAGCCGACATTGCCTGACCGACGGCACCCCGAGGAGGCCCTCTCTGTGAGAGCGTATTGGCCGGTGGGAGGTTATCGGTAGCAGCAGGCGGTCTCGCAAATACCCTGGCCCTAAGCCATGGAGCACTTTAAAGATGAGAACCAACACCTTAAAGCGCACCTGGAAGACCACCGGGAGCCAATGCAGCTCGCGCAGGAGAGGTGTTACATGGGAGCGCCACGTCGCCCCCATAATCACCCGCGCGGCTGCATTCTGCACCAGCTGGAGCCTCCGGGTGCTCCTCAGGGGGAGCCCCATGTAGAGAGCGTTACAGTAGTCCAGGCATGACATAACCAAGGCATGAGTGACTGTGCACAAGGAGTCCCGATCCAGAAAGGGGCGCAACTGGCGTATCAGGTGAACCTGATAAAAAGCCCCCCTGGCCACGGCCGTCATATGCTCTTCTAAAGACAGCCGTGTGTCCAGGAGGACACCCAAGTTGCGAGCCCCCTCTGTGGGGGTCAGTGACTCGCCCCCAATAGCCAGCGATGGCACCAGCTGGCTATACCGGGACGCCGGCATCCACAGCCACTCGGTCTTGGAAGGGTTGAGCCGAAGCCTGTTCCTCCCCATCCAGACCCGCACGGCCTCCAGACACTGGGACATCACTTCGTGGGCATCATTGGGGTGGTCTGGGGTGGAAATGTACAGCTGAGTGTCATCAGCGTACAGATGGCATCGCACCCCAAAACCACGGATGATCTCACCCAGCGGCTTCACATAAATGTTGAACAGGAGCGGCGAGAGGACCGACCCTTGCGGCACCCCGCAAGCAAGGCGCCTCGAGGTCGACCTCTGCCCCCCTGCCAACACAGACTGCAACCCGTCAGAAAGATAGGAGGAGAACCACCGCAGCACGGTGCCTCCCACCCCCAATCCCTCCAGCCGGCGCAGCATGATACCATGGTCGATGGTATCAAAAGCCACTGAGAGGTCCAACAGGACCAGAACAGAGGAACAACCCCTGTCCCGAGCCCTCCAGAGATCATCCACCAATGCGACCAATGCCGTCTCCGTGCTGTACCCAGGCCTGAAGCCGGACTGGCACGGATCTAGATAGACGGTTTCATCCAGGAACTGTGGGAGCTGTCGCGCAACCACACTCTCCACAACCTTCGCAACAAAGTGAAGGTTGGAAACCGGACGATAGTTTGCCAAAACGGCCGGGTCCAGAGAAGGCTTCTTGAGGAGGGGCCTCACCACCGCCTCTTTCAAGGCGGGAGGCAAGAAACCCTCTCTCAAAGAAGCATTTATGATCCTCTGGAGCCAGCCTCGTGTTACCTCCCGGGTGGCCAGAACCAGCCAGGAGGGGCACGGGTCCAATAAACATGTGGTTGCGTTTAGCCTCCCCAGGATCCTGTCCACGTCCTCAGGAGTCACAGGGTCGAACTCATCCCAGGTAACATTCTCAAGACCAGCCTCAGTCACCCCGCCGGGATCTACCCAGTCAGAGTCCAAGCCTTCCCGAATCTGAGCGATTTTATCATGCAGATACTGTGCAAAATCCTCAGCCTGCCCTTGCAAGGGGTCTTCCTGCGCTCCCTGATGTAAGAGGGAGCGAGTCACCTTAAACAAGGTGGCTGGGTGGTTATCTGCCGATGCAATAAGAGCGGAAAAGTGGTTATGCTTTGCCGGTTTTATCGCCACTAGATAGGTCTTAATATGAGACCTAACTAGTGTTCGGTCGGATTCGGAGCGACTGGCCCTCCAACCACTCTCTAGGCGTCTTTTCCGGCGCTTCATCTCCCTCAGCTCCTCGGAAAACCAAGGGGCCGGGCAGGTTCGGCGCCGGGTCAGAGGCCGCAAAGGCACGACTTGGTCCAGAGCACCGGCGGCTGTCCTATCCCAGGCAGCCACCAGTTCTTCAGCCGAGTCGTGAGCCAGAGTTTCAGGAACTGGCCCAAGCTCCCTCTGGAACCTATCAGGATCCATCAGGCGCCTGGGGCGGAACCACCTGGTCGGTTCCGCCTCCCTGCAGTGGGGTGCAGCGGCCGAAAGGTCCAGTCTCAGGAGAGAATGGTCCGACCATGACAGGGGTTCAATAACTATATCCCCTATATCCAGACCACTCCGCCACTGACCAGAGATAAAAACCAAGTCCAGAGTGTGTCCTCCCACGTGAGTGGGGCCATGAATTAATTGTGTCAGGTCCATGGCTGTCATGGAAGCCATAAACTCCCGAGCCATCCCAGACGCCTCACCGGTAGATGGCAGGTTGAAATCCCCCATGACCAAAAGTCTGGGGGTATCAACCGCCACCCCAGCAATAACGTTGAGAAGCTCGGGCAGGGCCGCTGTCACGTGGCAGGGAGCCAGGTACGCGATCAGCAGGCCCACTTGCATCCCATGGCCCCACTTCACCAGGAGAGACTCACATCCGGCTATCTGAATGAGTGCTTGTATCTTTCAATTTATATTGTTTTTATTTGTTTCCTAGTACGATTTAATAGTTTATTAGTAACCTTAGCTATTACTATGTGTTGTATCTTTTTATTCTCGATGAATGTATTTTATTCTCCTTATGTACACTGAGAGCACGTACACCAAAAACAAATTCCTTGTGTGTCCACAAGGCCAACACTTGGCCAATAAAGAATTATATTATGAATCAAAAGGAGCATTTGTGTAAATCAGTAAATCAGGTGGCTTTGAAGCACTTTGTAGCCTTTTGAAATGCATTGTGGATTCAGTATCTTTTCTACAGTGATTTACACAATCTGAAGAGTAGCCAGAGTATTTTCTGCAATTTCTGAAGTTGTTACTAGTGACATATATAGTTGTGGTTTTATTTGATAGCTCTTTGATATTGTCATGAGTATCTCCCCAATGAAATGTACTGCCTTATAAAACTCTTTTGGGATAACATAGCTAACTGCTCTGGGGCTTCATATATTTTCTCAGCTCTCAACTACTTTTCCGTGGCCAATTACATGCTATCAACTTGCTCTCTTTTATATATTCGAATATTATACTTCCAAGCTGATTCTGTTATTGCACTTGGGAATTTTTATTAGCTCCCATCACTCTCAATGCCAGCTCAAGAGTGTCCAGATCAGGACTCATTTTTAAGTCAGACCTTGTGTTTAAATTCTGCATGTCCAGGACATTAAAGTCTCTTGATATCAATGAATTGGTTCTCAACTAACACTGGTCTAAATGTTTACTACAAGGATATAAGATGTTGAAAGAAGTTTCCTCTGTGTCAATCTCTTTTTCATCAGCTTGTTTAATTCTATAGCATTATATTCGGGCTAAGGCAACTTCAATATATGGATGATATCCTTCATTATATCTCCACTGTTTATTATCTGAGTGATGCTGGAGAGAGGAGTTGGAGAGTATAGGGGTCTGGATAGGGAGCAGCAGTGTTCAACTTAACCCTAGCAAGGCCAAGTAGTTCTGGGTTTTAGGAACCTCTGTTTATGGGGACGTTCCCTCTCTCATTCTGGTGTTATGTACTGTGTGCTTTCCTTTTAAAAGGCCTTAAAGATCACAGTAGGGTCCCTAGAGGTGTGGGAACCCCAGAGTATGGTTATATTAATTATTGTGATAAGTTGGTTCTTTCTCAGCTCTTCATTTTGTTAATTATTATATTGTTATATTGTTTTTATTGTTTCTAAGTAATAATCACTGCCAAGTTTCATGTATTCTAAAATAGGTAACCATATAAATATCAATGTAAGGAATAATATCCCACTATATTATGTTTCTTCTGTTCTTCTGGTAACAGAAGAGCCTTATCTGTGGTGGCACCTACCCTCTGGAACAATCTACCCCCAGAGATACAAGTGATCCCAGACCTCCGGACTTTTCGTTGGGCCCTTAAAACCTACTTTTTTTCAGTTAGCCGGGCTGTCCTGATTTTATGGTTGGTTTTTAAAATTTGATATTGATTTTAATTGAAATGTTTTAAATTATGGGCCAAACTTTATTTAATTATTTTAAATCTATTTTAACTTTTGTGTACAAATGTTTTATTTTGGCTGTTCACCGCCCTGAGTCCGAAAGGAGAAGGGTGGTATAGAAATCTGAAAAATAAATAAATAAATAAACTACTTGCTACCAATAAAGCATAATGTGAGTCCTTCACTGAATAGTAGGCCACTTCTACCAGATGCAAAACTTGGTAGCTAGCTCTTCCAGTATTCTTAGCCTGCCATATTATTGAGTGAATAGACAGTAAGGCACAAGAGCAAATCAACAGTCATTCTTCTGAATGACAATTCCAGAAGAGGATAGGCTTTGCCAAAGTGCCATGTCTGGAAAGGCACTACAGCAAAATTAATAATGGTGGCCCTTCCCAAGAAGTAACAGGTTTAACATAAACTACATCAATCTTTCTGGTATCTAGAAAATCTGAGGATCAGAGGCAATCATGTCACACCCTATCAGGGCAAGGCAAGGCAACAGTCATTTTTCCGTATGATAACCATTTTTTATTTTCTGAAAAGCAAATAGAAAAGTAAGATCTGACTTTAAAACAATTTTTTATATCTATAACTTGTGTCAGTGGCTATGATGACTTTTTCTATTTCCTCTGCTTTAAAATGGACAAAGGGGGAACATTTCAAAAAAAATTATTGTGGTGAAAGCTAGTTGAAGCTTGGCAGGATAAATTTATTCAAAAAGGCCACCTATCCTATTCCTGCAGTTTTATTCTGATTTCACTAAAAAATGGAAACAGTTGCAAGCATTTCAATTCTTCCCCATTTGGGGAATTATTTATTTTTTTAACAGAATTTTGAAATATCTTGAATTAAATTGGTTTTTCCTCGATTCACAAGTCCAAATTTCCAATCTAATTGAATCAAGGCTGACTTGTGTACTATCTTATCTTATCTTATGAAAGATAAGTAATAATCAGTCTATAGTCAAATAAGTTCAAGAAGCATTTTAAAATGGGTCCTTTAAACAATTTTATCTTATCTTTCCTGGTTTAGGTCATATATTCATTTAAAAAAAAGGAAACAAACAAGTCTGGAACTTATTTATTCTTTCCTAATCTTTGTGTAAAGCTTAGGAAAGGTTTTACACTAAAACTTTCACTTTAATGGGAAGTTGAGCTTGATAAAATGTCCACATATCAGTGTATATTTTCCTGTCCCATTTTTTATTTAATAAGGCCCTGGTCTCCAAATGAGTAAACTGCATTCTTTTATGAGATTAAACATGCTGGAATGTATCACAGTTTTGTTTTCTAATTAAAAGACACTATTGGGACACGCAGAACAGCAAGGGGCCTCGGCCGATTGGAGGAAAGAGTGATTTTTCCATTGAAAATAAATGCCCCAGCTGCTCTACAGGCAACAAAATGGCAAGAAGAGGGATAGGAAAGAAGCGTTCTCACAGATGGGACCACACCACATGGTCAGTGGAAGTAGCCCATTTTACTTCACAATAACTAACTCAATTATTTTGCATCAATATTTGAAGCCCTTGTGCTACCATGCCTTAGAAATAGTATCTGAGAAGCCAGGTTACTAATACCATAAGGGTAGTATAACAGAGTATTATATTACACGGCATTGCATCTACTACTAGAATCTATCCATGAAAAATATTGCCAGCAATTTGGAATGATAGGTTAGTCTTTCTTTTCCTATTTTGTGCCATCTAGAATTAAACATTGTTATAGGGAATTGATCCTTAATCAGTAAATCTATGCAAATCGGATACAGCAGTCTGAAGATTCTTTTCATTTGATCCTTTCTTTCCCTTTATCTCTGAATACTGGAAAATAGTGATTATTTCTTACCAAAACCCAAGATTAGATAGTATTTCCATTAGAAAAAATAGGTACAAAACACAGGTGGAGTCTTCTCAAACTATGAAACCAAGAGCAAAACTATTGAATATAGTGAAGCTGTGTTCACAGAGTAAGATCAAGAATTGCTGTTTTCTTTTTTATGCCTGCTGACAATATTCTGTGGTATTATGAAAACTACTGTGGTTCTTTACACGGATGGCTTCAAATGTTCTAAACAAGGAGGGAAACAGGAAGTTGAAGTAGACTATGTTCCTTCCTCTCCTGCTTGCTTGAAATGTTTAAAGTTAAGAATGTATGTTTTTATTTCCAAAGTTGGAGTTCTTCAGATATGTTGAATCTACAACTTCCAGAATTCTAGGAGTGACCACATATCAGTAATAATTCTGGACCTTGTACTTCTGATTCTGGAAGGTACCAGTTTGGAGAAGGCTGCTCCCTCTAAGCAGAAACACATAACATAAAATAAAAAATAAAAAAATAAAAAAAACACCTGTGAAACCAACTAGCTCTGCTAGAGAATTTCTGCATTTCCTTTATGCTCTGGACTGCATCTTCCTTTCTTCCTTCTCTTCATTCTTACTACAACCTCACTTCTCTGCAATCAATCCATATGCTACCAAAATTCTCACAATTGAAAATTTGTTTGATTCTTTGTAATTTTCAATTGAGCAAAAATTGGAAAGTATAGAGAAATAATTATTAAACAAAGATAACTCAAATAGATTAATTTACAGAATGTTGAGACCCAAATGTCTGTGAGAATGAGATTTGGGAAAGCTGTGGTTGCTTCAGCACCACCATGCCTACCCTGATTACATTTCCCAGAAACTTATAGGTTGCATGACACAAGGGAAGGAGAAGGGGCGTAGCCCCACCTTCTTTCTTACCTCCCTCTAAGGCAGGGGTGTCAAACTCATGTTGTCACGGCGGCATCACATGATGTATCACAACTTTTTTCCCCTTCGCTAAACCAGGCATGGGCGTGGCCAGTGTGTGACACATCTGGCCATGAGCCGGGAGTTCGACAGCCCTGCTCTAAGGTACTTAATCCAATAAGCTAGCAGCAAGGCCCAACAAGTGAGCTGTGATTAACTGCTATCCGATCTCATATCAGTTGTGATCTAGATTTTACGTTAACTGTAGTAACTTGCATTTCTTGCTACAATTCTGCTAACTAGGCAATTGAACCCATTTAGTGTGATTCCCCTTTTCCTTCAGCAAAGCCTCATTGTTTTGCTGTCTGCCAGAAATTCTTCATGATGCCTGCATTCCTAAATTTGGTTCTGGAATTTCCCATTTTTTCACTGAATATTGCACAATGAGCTGTTGTAATTTATGCTTTATCTTCCAGTTTGTTTTGCATTAAAATGAAACAAATAAACTTATTGGTCTTTTTCAGTATTCCTTTTTATTGTTGCCACAGCATGTTCTTTTTTGTAAATAATGAAATGTATAAAATGTATTTATCTTATTTACCATAAGATATTAAAGAAGACAAATGCCATTCTCTATAAGTGCCATAAAGAAGGCACCGTTCTAATTTACTTTCAAAATCACTTCAAAAGCCGTATTTTGAACATTTATTTTGTTATCTCTGTTATCTTTTTTTTTTTTTTTGAAACCAGGTGATTATTTTAGAAAGTTCTTGTACTAAATAGAAAATCAACCTTTTGGGCAAAAGAATTTAATTCAAAAATTGGTGGTCACCTATCTGAAACAATAATAATGTTGAGATTTAATATGCAGTTATTAAATATTTGACCTCATCAGTCAAGAATGCATTGCTACTCATACACTAAATGCATATACTCTTACTGTTAGTCATAATGGAAACCAACTACATTATTTAAAATATATGCAATGTGTAACATATTGTAACATAATCTGTAATAGAAATCGGATTGCTAACTCATTTGCTTGGAAATAATTTTCATTTACTTCAGTTGAATTCCCTCTCAATAAATGTCCTTCTAATAAATTCTCTACCATAACTTGACTAAATTAACTCAGCTTTTAAAAACAAGTTTTTAAAGGATAATTTTTAGCACATGTTGGTTCCAAACAATGTAAACTTGGCAAGTTTCCCATTATGGATGCAAGTATAAAGCTGAAATCTTCTCACAGTTCCACTTGATACTCTTTCCATTGCTTCCCTCATCCTTGTTGTGTCTTTATGATCCAATTATGAATAATGTATAATTAGAGTGGGAATCTCATGTTTGTCCTTTTTATTTTGTGTCTTCTAAGATATATTAAAACACCCCAGTGGGTGGCAAGCTGACTAAAATACTATAGTCTCATATCTAATGCTATATAATGAATAATTCCTGTGCATTAATTTTAATTACTCTAATACTTCTAAAGAAATTCACTA
Organism: Arizona elegans; assembly: GCA_022577455.1. Classification (NCBI taxonomy): domain Eukaryota; kingdom Metazoa; phylum Chordata; class Lepidosauria; order Squamata; family Colubridae; genus Arizona; species Arizona elegans. Next base: position 27,888,317 of record JAKOOJ010000002.1, on the reverse strand, counting down.
GGAAGATTATCCCCATCTCTGCCTTTCTAAATTTACAACTCTTGGGGGAACAACTAAATATTTGTTTCAAGAACTTAATTCCAAGCATCATTTTGACCACTTATCAAAATTGTGACCCGACAACTTTGTTCAGTCATTTTTACAATATTATTTAGTTAGCTCCTGTTATTGTTTACTCTGCAACATCCTCGCTGATACACCTCAGGCTACAGGCATGAAGAAGCATCACTTAAAAAGTAATTTAGCAAATAAGGATGGTTTCCCATCGGTGCAAATAAAAGGAAAAGTTGTAGTAAATAGATAATGTAAGCAAGAGGTGCCTTGGGGGAACCCAAAGACTGTCTTCTTTCAAACCCACAATAAGGAGGTCCTGAGGCAGCAGGAGCTGACATTGTTTAGAAACGCTCCCTTATGGCGCTCTCATTAATTAACTGCTCTGTTTGTTGATTCTAGGTTGATTCAGTTTGTTCTCGGGAGAGCATTTTTGGAAACTCAGTAATGCCTTGATGCAGAATTTCATCTTCAGGCCCAACATTCTCATGATGTTGCTTTACTGGGGTCACAGAGACAATGAAGTGAAAAGGAGAATTTGTGGGGTAAAAAATGATAATCAAAATATTTTAAAATTCAGATGTAATTTTTGAAGAGTCTCCCCACAGAGCTTGAACATTACCTGAAGCAAAGTTTGACTGACAGACAGGATGTAACAGAGAGCCAGACAAAAGGCATGCATAACCAATAGGAAAGTATTTGCTTCTAATGATTTGAGAAAGCATTTAATTAAGTTGTTTGCCAATTAATACTTCACTGTTAATGCTTCATAAATATTTTAAATGGGTTGCACAAACTTTTACTTCTTATGGAAGCAATTATTACAGACTTTTAAGATCACATGAGATTTTAGATTCCTTTTTGCCATTGTTACAAATAAATAAATTAACCAATTTTGCTACCTTCTTTTAGATATAAAACTAGAGTGTTCATAGTGTAACTGAAAGCTAAAACAGTGCATCACTGCATAAAATATTGTTCAGTTGTGCACTAATTCTAATAATATTTTGCTAATATTTATTTGTAGTCCTCATTTACTGACCACTCATTCAGCTATCATTTATGTTTACAGTAGTGTTGAAAAAGGAGATATATGACTGGTTTTGGAGTTGTGGCTATTGCAGCACTCCCTTGGTCATGATTTGTGATTTGAACACTTGACAATTGGTACACATTCATGATGGTTTCAGCATTCTATAGCACATTATTGTTCTTTGCAACCTTCACAGACAATTTCCAATAACCAAAGTCAATGGAGAAACCAGGAGGAAGTTGCATGTCACAGACACATTGACATCATGCTTAATATCCATTGGTGATTGGCTTCGCAACTGCAGACAGAACTGATGCCATAAGTCAGTACAGTCATGTGATGTTTCATTTTATGACTACATTGTTTAACAATGGAGTTGCAAGTTCTAATTGCAGTCAATAAGTGAGTGCTACCTCTAATATTTTCTGTTTTTTTCTATTTATAGATGCTTTCTAGAATAGAATTTGCTGTCTCAGGGACCTGTAATACTTGGACAAGCTTCACTAGCAGGAAATTAAAAGAAGAATACAAAAAGTTAAAGGGTTAATCAAGGGTTAACACATTTAGAAAATGTCACACACCCATCACAGGAAAGGATAATTCCACTATACTGCCTCCAAATTTGAAAAACAGAGTGATCTGAGAAAGGTATAACATTATAAAACAAAGATTTTGCCTCCTGAACACCATTAAGTGCATCTTATAGATTTTTGACTGCTAATCATGAAAATAACTTGTAATTTAACCTATCACATACTGTTTTATGTTTTTGCGATTTCTTCTTTTATATATTTTAAATTTCTTTGCAAATGTTGACACCTCATTTTTTCTACTGAGAGTGATGGTTTCTTCACAGCTTCACCTACTAGAATGAAATTGATTTATTGATTCATCAGTGTTCAACCTCAAGACTGTTACAAAATGGCACCCTTCAGTACCTGTTGGCTATACTGCATACATGAAAGAAAAATACAAAAAACATGGAATTGTTATTGAAGCATATCCAGTACACCATGTACAACTGGAATATCTGGGGAAATCTAAAAGCAATGGCTTTTTGCTTGGTATTCTGGTTGGATATACCAGTTACTGTTTTATATATGCAAATTGCACAGCCATGCAATTTGAGAGAGTCACATTACATTAAAAAGAAATGGCCACTGGTTCCAGGACAGAACATCTAGGTGCAGTCAGTGACAAACATGGTGAAAGGTTTCACCAGGACATTGCCACAATGGAAAAACGATATCAGGTCAACTAGAATCCATCAATGCTGGCTGACTATTGTTGGAGCATGCAACAAGATGCATCAGACACTGAGTACAAATGAAAATCAGCATCAAAACACATTTAGCCCTGTTGAATTCATGCAACGTGTTGGAAATATTATCAATTAAATTATAGTTGCTAGACATTAACTTGACAATTCTCAAGATTCCTACATGATACAGTCATCCTGAAATTATAATTGTGTTCAATTTGAAGGGATATATCATAATCACCAGAAGTTTTTCAGGAAGCAAAACTTGTGGAAGGGAAATTGATAATTGTAATTACGCTGTAATCTAATGTAATATTGATTGTTTAACAAATGATGTTTAATTTAAATTTTGATAAGGAAATTGCTTATTACAGTGAAGACTTTCATTAATATTTATTATATAGAAATTCATGACTTATTTCATAGTCTTCCTAATGCACATATTTCAATGGATATCAAGGAAACATATTTAAGAAAATGATCATCATTTTTTACCATTGAAGCTGCAATATTAGTGCCTTTGGGTGCTTTATTCTCTGACCTGCTTTTGAGCTGTGAGGAACTACAGAGTGATCTGTTTTTCTTATCCCTGTCAATAAGATTTCTGTCAGCAGGCAGACAAGTAGGTTTGTTATGTTAAGCAAGGCCTGTTGGAAGGCCTTGCTTAACATAATGAGGCTGGTGCCAAAGTCCTGTAAAGAGGTGGTATGAGAGTCCATATGGGACAAATGATAAAATACCTGTGATAATATTATCGTGGAAATTACCTGACAAGCTTTACCTGACAAGCTTTACCTTACATTACCTGACATGCTTAAGATAATTGTGTGATTTTATTGTCATGTGCATGTCAACGTTTTAACATAATTGTGCTTTTCTGCAAATGCTATTGGATGGTGATATGGATTTTTTACACAGATAGAAAAAAACCCATTTCTATATAAGTAAATACAGTATAATATAAATACAGCTCCATTTATATTTACCACATAATCTGTCTGTGTACTTATTTTCCCCAACCTAGTTTATTCCTAACTTTTGGGTTGTTCGTGGATAAAGAAATCTCTAGCGATCTAATTCCAGGGTAGCTGTGACATCTCCCTAATGTAACTTAAATCTCACCACCCTCCCATTTTTTGATATTCAGTTGCAATTTATTTTCAACACACAGATCTATTTCCTTCAGGGCAGTTTTTCTTTGCAGGATTTTTTTTTCCTATTAAATTCCTTGCCAAAGACAATATCCTTAATTACATGCAACATTACACACACACACACACATATACATTTACTGCACATGCCACATGTTTTTCAGCTCATCTTACCTCACAATGGCATTAATATCCACTTATAAAACAAAAACATCCTACAAGGCTTATCACTGCACATAACTATCTTTAACCTCCTGGATTCTTGCAAATTTTCCTATATTTTATAATGAAAAACAGCATGAAATTAATACTACCATATTCTAAATAATTTGAAGAAGGAGAATTTGTCCTGGAAATTTCTTTCAAAATAGAAGTTAAGTTTTGTCAACATGAGTCAAAAGTGTTCTTATTCTTTTATATGGTCTTTGACTTCCCTGCTTCTCCCTTTCAATCCAAAGGGAAAACCTCATGAACATCTTCCACTGGGCTTTTTCAGATTGGGGAATGTTCTCAAATTGGTTAAGTGGAAAAAATGTCTCAGAAATATCATGATATCAGCAGTAGTATACTTCAGCCCTGCTGATGACAAAATACACTCAAAAACCCAGCCTGGATAAAGTTGGAAGAAAGTCTGACGAGTACAGCAGGAATCCAGAAGCCTTTTTCTTAAGGGAAGATTAGATTAGAGAAGTTGCAAGGCAGATACTATCACAGCATTGAAGTGCAAAGAGCTTCCTCCAAGTTAGTGAGATGAGGGCAGTTGTAATTACCACCTGTATGGTAGAGCCAAAGTATGTGATGTTCAAGGAACATATACACCCACCTACCCCCAAATGCTATTGAGGAGCAAAAATATGTTCTGCACATTCACCTGGTCTTAAAGGGGAAAAAAGTGATGAGTAAAGTATGGCTCCTTTGCTATCCTTTGAGCAATGCCTATCCCAGACATTCTGGAAATGTCCTTATAGGCTTGGTGCCCTGCAACTCAAAGTGCACAGCTGGTGCAGACTCCAAATGGGAAACAGCTGCTCTCAGAGGTATGCTGCCCTTAGGAGCACACATTCTACTCCGAGATATGTTGCAAAGTTCCTGCTGATTGAACCAGAAATAACTTTCCCTCCACAGCTGCCAGCAAGATCTTCAGGCACTCCATAGCTGGCTCACACAGAGAGCTTTCCCTTTCCCTTTCCCTTTCTCTTTCTTTTCTTTCCAAAAGGCAGTCCAAAGAGATAGTAGAAATATACTTCCCTGAGGGAAAATTGGATTTAAAACTCTTTCCCTGTAGCAAAAAATCACTGCACAATCAAGAAAATAAGAAGGTCATTATTTCATACAATTACTGTTTCTTTAAAACAAAGTCAGTCTGAAAACACCAAACACATATAATTTGTGCCTCACACACAGACACAGAGGCAAATGGAAAATCCAATATTATTTGGATATACACTAGAACCTCTTGATGATGGTGACATTTTCATAACTTTCAACACCCATATGAATGTAGCAGGCAAGGTAAAGGTGAAAACAATGACACAAGGAGGTTGGAGATTCAGGAAGACATGAAGAAGAGTCAGACTTTCTTAATATAAAGGTCTAATTTGCTACCCTTAATTTAATGGTTCTAGCTAAATGCATTTCCTGACCAAACAGTCTGCTAAAGACTGTACTTTGCTTTGCAATCGTGTTTAACTAAGGAGGCGTTAACAATTGTACCATGATCAGTTTGGGCTAGAACCACCCCTTTTGCAGGATGTTCTCTTCCTCATCTATGGTTCTGGCCCTGTACACCAACTACACATCAAAAAAATTGTGACAAACAGAAAGCGATTACAAAAGTGGGCATGCATTTAACAACCATCCAAAGAAGGAGGACTGGGTGGGGACTAGCCATCAGGCAAAGCTTTTACGCAACTGATGTATCACTAGGTCTCTGCAAATCCAACTTGATTCAATTTGAACTGGAGATTCAAGATTTGAAGAGGGTATTGTCTTTGTGAGTTGAAATTTGAGGGTAAACTGGATTCAAGCTCCTTCAAGATTCACTTTGAACCAGTGGTGAAATTCAAATTTTTTTACTATCAGTTCTGTGGGCGTGGCTTGGTGGGCATGGTGTGGCTTGGTGGGCATGGTTTGGTGGGCATGGCAGGGGAAGGATACTACAAAATCTCCATTCCCACCCCATTCCAGAAGAAGGATACTGCAAAATCCCCATTCCCTCCCCACTCTGGTACCAGCCAGAGGTGGTATTTGCTGGTTCTCCGAACTATTCAAAATTTCCGCTACCAGTTCTCCAAACTGCTCAAAATTTCCGCTACCTGTTCTCCAGAATCTGTCAGAACCTGCTGCAATTCACCCCTTCTTTGAACTTTTGTATATCCTTTATCACAAATTTATCATTTTTCTCCATCTCTTCTTATTTCAACTTCTGTCATATTATTTTCTTTCCATCATTTTTTAATCACAAAAGAGATAAATATTGGAAAAAACGGGAAGATTAAGATATATTATGATGATTTTGATTATGTATAAGATGTATAAGATGGTCAACACTGTGTTCATAACATATGTATGATGAAAGGGGAAAAAATTCAATAAAACTTGGCTATATAAAGATTCACTTTGAACAAAAGATTCATCCATAAAGTAAAATGGATGCTTAAAAAGGTAGGCAGCTGTTTCACTTTTTTTTTTCTTTTGGCAGAATGGGATGATAGACTCTTTATACAATTAGATATTTAACCTGCCAAGTTTCACTTGGAAGTATTTAAGGAGTTCACTGAAGTAATTTTTAAATGCTTGTCTTATGACAAAGATAGCTTGGGTGATGAAAATCAGCTTAATAACCTCCAAATTGTTCACAAAATAATCCTAAACTGTCCTGAGCTAATACTTCAACTTTAAGTCCCCCACCCCCCAAATTTTTTAAAAAGTAAGTTTCTTCTTTTCCATTTCCTTTTCTGGATATTAGTTTTGGCATGACCTTAAAAATGGTCATTGATGATGCTTGAATGTGTAAGAGCCTTAGTGGCGCAGCAGACTAACGTGCTGTTAAGTAGCACCAGCTGCCTGCAATTCCTGCAAGTTCAAATCTCACCAGGCTCAAGGTTGACTCAGCCTTCCATCCTTTCGAGGTAGGTAAAATGAGGACCCGATTTGTGGGGGCAATAAGCTGACTTTGTATAAAAAAGAACACCGCTTGGGAGGGGCTGAAAGCCCTACTAAGCAGGTATATACAAAAGTATGAAGGCTATTGCTTAATGCATTGTAAGCCGCCCTGAGTCTATGGAGAAGGGCAGCATATAAATCGAACCAATAAAATAAATAATAATAATAAATAGTGTTTTGTTGTTCCTAAGCCATGGTGGCACAGTGGTTAGAATGCAGTATTGCAGGCTAATTCTGTCAACTGCCAGCAGTTTGATTCTCATCGGCTCAAGGTTCTCTCAGCCTTCCAGCCTTCCAAGGTTGGTAAAATGGGGAGCCAGATTGTTAGGGGCAATGTGCTGACTCTGTAAATCACTTAGAGAGGGCTATAGAGAGCACTTTGAAGTGGTGTATAAGTCTAAATGCTATTGCTATTTTTATCACTAAATTATCTGATAAAATCTTTTGGACAGGATTGAATTCCCCATTTAGGATGGTGTAGTACTTCTGCCTCTGATCATTATGGGTTGCAAACAGCATTGGCATAGCTGGTTGGAAAGTTTTGTCCTTCCTAGGAAGAACTCAGTTAACAGTGGTGGGACTTAACTGGGTCCAGTGTGTGGCTTCCTGCAATATTCTACCTTAGCTAGTTAGCACTGATAGAAATCAAGATGACACAGTAGGAAATAGGCAAACTGTAAAGAAAGAGGCTAGGACAGATTACTCCCATATCATAATGCTTGATTAGCACTTGTAAGTACCATTCACTGATTATCATGGGATTTAAGGCACTGCCCAATTGTATGGAACATCAAAGGTTGACACAAGAGTACAAGCAGGATTGTTCTACTTTAAGTGATGAAATTTTAGATGAATGCTTAGTAGTGTTGGCAAGAGCAGTTTTAGAAGTATGCATTCTATTATCTAAAGGGAATGCAAAATTAAGGCCAGAGTAAAGACGCTGGCAGCTAAGAATGAATGAAGCTTCAAGTACTGTTATTCTCACTATCCCAAAAGGGCAATGATAAGCATATAGATTAATAATGTTATAAATCTCACAGGATGGCTACTCAGAGAAAGTCTACCACATTATTAGCTTACTACCCCATCCTATGTTCTCTAATTTATAATATTGTACAGTACTGCATATACTACAACCTCAGAGGCAATAGAAAAAAGTCAAATCTATGAAGAACTTTTAAGTCATCTGACTTAACTTACAGATAGTTTGAGAACTTACAACCATAGTTGAGTCCAGAATTTCCATTGCTAAGAAGGTGTTGTTAAGTGAGTTGTGCCTGACTTTTGATTTTTTATGCCAGTTAAGCAATTCACTGCAGTTGTTAAGTGATTCATGCAGTCATTGAGCAAATCCAACTTCTCCTATTGACTTTGCTTTTGGAAGCAACTGTGGAGATCATAAATAGCAATCACCTAAGCTTGTGATGCTGCAAGCAGTATAAATTCATGCCAGTTGCCGAGTGTAGAATTTTTTTTTTTATTATTGCAAAAGTTTTACAATTACATTTTCACCCCTTTTTTCCCCCCTCATCCCACCCCAAACTTCCCAACCTCCCTAAACCACCCTAACCCTCCCCTCTCCCCCAGACTTCCACACAGTATACTCATATCAAGTAAAAGAAAAAACCCTCATTTGTATATAAAACTTGAGCCCCTCCCTCCCCCTAAAAATTTTTCATCTTCATTACATTAACCTATTTCTATCCTAATATAACATTTTCAAATAAATTTTCATCCTCATTACCTTAAAATATTTCTATCTTAATATAACATTTTCAAATAAATTTTTCATCCTCATTACCTTAAAATATTTATATCTTAATATAACATTTTCAAATAAAAGCTGTTTGATACTTCCTAGTTTGATATTTGTTCTGAACATAATCTATCCACCTCTTCCATTCCCATTCATAAGTCTCTTGTGAACAATCTTTTAGATATGCTGAAATCTTCGCCATCTCTGCAAAACTGGCCATCTTCAAAATCCATTCCTCAATCGTGGGCAGCGCTTCATTTTTCCAGTATTTACCTATCAACAATCTTGCTGCTGTTATCATATACAATATCAGTTTTGTTTCACCCAATGTAAAACCCTTAACTATACCCAGTAAAAACAATTGTGGAGAAAATTGAATTTTTTTCTTCAGAACATTCTGCATGACCCACCAAATTTTTATCCAAAAAGCCTTAACTTTCTTACAGGTCCACCAAACGGGATAATATGTAGCATCTAGACAGTCACATCTCCAACATTTAGGCTGCACATTAGGGTACATACACGACAATTTTTTTGGGTCTAAATGCCATCTGTAAAACATTTTATAAAAATTTTCCCTCAAATTCTGCGACTGTGTAAATTTAACATTCTGAACCCAGATTTTTTCCCATGTTTCCAACATCACTGGTTCCTCAAAATTTTGTGCCCACTTAATCATACAATCTTTAACTAGTTCAGTTTCTGAATCCCTTTCTAACAAAACATTATAAAGTCTTTTGATATGCATTGGACCTTTCTCTTTTATATGTCTGACCAATTCTTCCTCATACTCCATAATACCAGTTTTTTGGTCCTCTTTCCATCTCAATTGCAATTGATTATATTGTAACCAAGTTAGATTAATCCCTTCAGCCAACAATGTCTGTAATGTCTTCAGCTGCCATCTGCCCGCATCTGTAAAAAGAACCTCTTTATTTAAAAACCCCCCGAGTGACATTATATTTGTATTCCACAAAGTATGACCAAGATCCAGCCATAGCAGTATTTTATAATCCCAATTGATTTGGTGCTTCTTCCAAACTCTCAACAAAGAATCTCTAAGTATATGGCTTTTAAATACTTTGTCCACTTTACTGTCATAAAATAAGTAAGCGTGCCATCCAAATTCCAAATCAAAACTTTCTGCATTTAATATTCCAGTCTTTTTTCCACCAAACCAATCACTTGCTAAAGTCAAAGCTGCTGCATCATAATATAACTGTAGGTTTGGAAGTTTAAGACCTCCCCTTTCTGGAACGTCTTGCATAATTTTCATTTTTACTCTTGTTTTTTTCTCGTTCCAGACAAACTTGTTCACTCCAGTTTGCCATACTTTTAGTTGTTTATCATCACCTAAGCTTGTGATGCTGCAAGCAGTATAAATTCATGCCAGTTGCCGAGTGTAGAATTTTGATCATATGACCATGGGAATGCTACAACAGTCATTTTTTTTTCATTGCTGTTATAACTTTGAATGGATGCTAAATGAATGGTAGCAAATCAAGGATGTAGCAATTCTAGGTAAGTTCCTTGGTGATCTGTTTCAATGAGGTTATATAGTCAAAGCTTCTGTGAGTTAGATATACTGTATACATCTTTAAATATATTAAATTCTACAAAGGTGAAATGGAATGAAGATGTCAAGTTTCTTGAAAATTTAATTTTACAAGTTAAGAAAAGCTAAAATCATCCTGTTATAACCATACTTAGAATAGCATGTGTGGTGGATAAACTAGGTTTGAAATAATATGGCTAAAATAGATTAGTGTTGTCCTTATTGTTAGTGAATGCAGTATGCAGTATGTGGCAAAGCTATAATTCATGCTGATAAGCAGGCGTACCATCTTTATCTTTATGTGAAAACCAAGATATCTAGTAATCTAGAAAATCTAGAAAACCTAGAAATCTAGTAATGAATGAATAAAATTGAAGAAATTAACCCAAGTACATATGTTGCTTGATTATGAGCATAGGCATCACTTCCAAAACACAACAATCCAAAATCCTGAAACAAATGTCATGTTATAACACTACAACACAAACTCCACCTTTTCCTATGCATGTTGTAACCTCACATACAAGTTTTAAAGGGGTAGAGTTTGCATCACAATGTCACGACACCTATTGGCTCACTTGTCTCAACCTTCCTAGACTTCTATGATTGGGGAAATAAGAGAAAAAAGAAAGATGCAATACAGCTGAATAAATATATCCAATTTTGCAAAGTTTATGAAAACTATATATGAATGGAATTAAAGGTGTAGGGGTAATTATGAATGGCACCATTAAAATACCTGCCCCAAAGTATATCTTGATGTCATCTAGACTGTTATAGGTGTATTTGACGATGGGAATCTGAATGTTTGTGGTAATTTCATGTTAGGCTCCAGTAGAACCTGTGATGAGTTTTTTAGAAAGATTATATATCATTCTGAATCACTATGATCCAATCGGGGAAAAAACCTGCATAAATGGTTTTTGTCAATAAGACGAGAGAACAGAAAAAGCAATGGGACCCAAAAATGAATGACTATGGGTTAGGGTTTATATTGAGGAAAAGCTTAACATCTATTTGGGGTATACTTTGTGGTCAAGCAGCAAGACTTTCCATCCCCAGCTACCCCTATATTCAAAAAGCATCAACAAGCTGAGAGTTATGTCCATAATTTAAAAAGAAGCAAGAATAAAAGCAAAATTCATGCCAATTCCATACACAGTGTAGAATGTAAGAGAGAATATGGAAATTAAGTCTGGCCCCATCTTTTGTTCTAATCTGTAGTGCTCTGTATTAAGATTGTCCACTTTTAATGGATTTCAAAAGAATTTCTTGCATAATGGCACTTTAGTCATTATGTTAACGTCAACAAACAAGGCAGATTAATGTTTCAAATCCTGAGCTGTCTCGCGGATGGCTTATTAGAATTACAGGCAGATCTTCATTAGAATGAATGGCATCTGATTTTCCCAGTTCGCCACAACAGGGACACCCTCTTGCCTGACTGTCACCCTGCCGATGACAACGTTGGCCATTATGAATGACACTCCACAATTCGTTACTTCCTGCCTCAAATTGTAGTTAATCTTTCATCCAAACTGTACACATGTGCAGCTTTAAGTGGGCTATTGCAGCAAGTACCCAGTAATGCTGCAAGCACATGGAGACTGACAGAAGGTAAATTGCTTGTCAGGAGGTCTGTATTTCAATTCACAGCATATTCCAAACACGTCGCAGCAAAAGCTCTCCACAACAGCTGCTTTCATTGCTAACTATTTTTGATGTAAATGTCAATAAAGCTCCAGGCTCTTTCATATTTGGGGCCAAGACTGTCCATCTTTCCCTATGCGGGCTGGCAGGTTGAGTTCCATTTATCTACTCTTAGGAGCATGTCTTGTAATAATGATTGTCTCCAGAGACTGTTTAGGGTGATTGAAAGCAGTGATTGGGACAATAGGCTGCTGGATTTCATTGCTGGAGTGGGCTGACAGGTGACTGCTTTTATATCCTTTCATCTGGTGGAGAAGGATTTTTTTTTAAATAGAAAAGTGCCACATGTTTATAGCTGATCAACAGACAGATACAGATTGCTAGCCTTAGGGCACCTGTCCTACAGTTCTCTTTACAATTATTTGAAATTCACTTATATTGTCACAGCAAAGTCCAGAGGTTTTTTTTTTTTGTTTTTTTTTTAAGAGTGATACTTTTTCAAGGAAATCATTAGAAAATGGGAATCAAAGAATATCCACATTGCAATATATGCATTATGGTACTTAATCATGGTAAATTACAAAGTTTACACATGTCTCAGTAATCCATTTTTTGCATTAATACTCCTATTACAGTCCTCCTTTTGTTTATGTTGTTATGTTTATTAAACTTCTATACCACCCTTCTCCCGAAGGACTCAGGGCGGTGTACAGCCATATTAAAACAAACATATACTCACAAAATTTTGTGACAATTAAGGAAGTCTGCACACTAACAATCAAAAGCCATTGGAACAACATCAAATGTGCCTTTTATTAAGTTTATTTATCTCATTTACAGCCCATCCTTCAAAGTTTCCATTTCAAGTGGCTTGGTAAGAGGGATAACTCTTTCTCTTGTTGAGGTCTACATATCCTACTGAGTAAATTATTGTTCCTCCAATCCTGGCTGGTGGTGAGAAGGGCTGAGACATACTTTCTGTATTTCTGACATTTTCTTCTTTCTTTCTATGAACAACAGGTTGACCAGGAAGACGATGGATATAACAGGCAGAAGAAATAACATTGAAAAAGAAGAACATGTGGCACTACCAAGACAATAGGCAGATAAAAGAAATTTGAGTGTGGGCTAGAAATGCAACCTAAGAAAAAGTCTCAGAAAAGGTTCTCCTCAATTCTTGGGAAGGTAAAGGGAGAAAGGAAGTATAATCAGATCAGAAAGATTATGTTACCATAACCCTATCATAAAAATAGTATTGGCATATGTGACTCTGATTTCTTAATCTGGTCTATTTTGTAGGGTTGACAATAGGTAATTAGCTTCTGAAAGGAGGATAATGGCCTATATTGAACAATGGATTAAAATTGCCAAGAACTGCTATTATGAGATGGGCACCAAACCAATAAACAACCTATAGGTCATATAGCATGTGATGAATTTACATACCAAGAAAGAAAATGAAACACTTTTATAAGGCAGCTTTCTGCAGCTGGGAGCCTTATGATGAAAACAACTGTTATTCTCAGGTGCCATGGTTAAGCATGCCAAGCTGCTTAACCATGCAGGCTAAGAACTTGAGCTTGGCTTGGAGATACTAGTAGGGAAGTGTAGCTATCATATACTCTTAACTGAAGATTGGTACACTCCTAATTGGGATGGCTGTCCTCTTCCACCGAGCATGCAGCTTTGGAAGGGATGCAAATGGAGTGGTGAGGGAAGAAGGGGACACTGTCTAGCTAGTCAGGTCAACTGAATCAACCCTGGTGATGAATAGGGTGACAGATGTCACAGCCAGGTCACCCTTACATCCAGGCTACGAACTTAGAGACCTTTTCCCTAAGATATATAGAAGAGAACACGCTTCTATAGGGATGATATTCAAAATTCAATATTAGTCTTTCTTTTACATGATGAATTTTACACACATCCTGTGAGAAATACTAACATTAGCCTCATCCTATGGCTCCCCGTTCACAGGATAGATAAGCTTTGCATGCTATATATCTACTCTTGGCTTTTTTTATTTATATGAAGTTATAGTTTTCTGCTTGTAAATAAATCTTCTGATTTCAGTGATATGTAAAAATATTTGCAGTTTTAAATTGATTTTAGAAAAAAAAAGTTCCAAAAAGCCTATGAGTAGCTATAGGTTATCTCATTTCAAAGACCCTTTGCTTACCGCCATATAGGAAGCTTATGCTGAGAAGGCTATCAATTAGAATTCTAGAAACAATATGGCAAATGGTAAGAAATTACTCACTCCGAACCAGCATCTGGCTCATTGGCAGACCCCAAAGGCAGTTGTGTTGGCACCTTTGAAATTCCCAATGAGTCTGTGCAGTTGCCTATGGTAACACTGCAGATGGGATCTGTCCTTTTCTCTCTCTCTCTCTCTCTCCCCTTACTTACTATGTTCCCCTCCATTCACTTTCATTTCTCCACAAGGCTTACGCACATTCAGTCAGTATTCCCACTTTACATAATGTTGTAGAATCCTCCAATATAAAAAAGAAAAACAATTTTTAGAAGGCTCTTTAACTGTTCTTCATAGACAAGAAAAAAGAAAATGATCTAAAAGTATACTTTATATTTTAGGCAGACCTTTCAGAGAGAAAAAGGCACTTCTTTGTTTCCGCATTGTTGATATTATCACCTAAGCTTTTAGGAAAAAAATGTTCTTAAATCACTATCTCCTAGAGTTTTAAGCATACCCTTTTTCTCCTGATGGATTTTTCCAGCACCCATACTTTTCCAGCAAAGTATGTCCCCTTAAGTAAGCCATCAAAAACAAAAATATATTTAATATATTTATATTTATCTTTTTGTCCAAAAAAGTCTAGCGTAGCTTTAAATATTCTTCTCAAATATATTGAGGACAAAAGCAAATGAATATACTACAAATCAAAACACTGCAATCACCACAAACCTTGTATTCCCATTTTAGTGTAACTTCTCAGCTTCAAATATCTCATCTGAATATAGCATTATCTACTTGGTAGATGTGCTATTTTTTCTATCCCAGAATAGTAAAAAGATGTATTTGCTGTCACTGTTTATCCACTCTTAGTTTTTAAAATCTTTTCTTGGAAGTAGGGATACTCAAACATTTGATTTTGCCCCCTTTTTAAAAAAAAACTGTGTTTTTTGTTCCTCTTGGACTGTGATATACATTCAGAAAACAACTGCATTTCACAGTTCTTTAAATTGTGTGATACCGCTCAAATTATTATTTTTAAAACCACCTACACAAGTCCATGTTTAGTATAAAATATTGCTAAAATGCCTCCTTCATGTGAAAATCTATTAAACATAGTTTTAATATGAATTTTCATATGAATTTGGCAGCTTACGAGAAAATTGGGATAGTACACATGTATGAATAAAGGGATTAGAAATAGATACAAGCTAGAAATAGACTGATCCAGCCATCTCTACAAAGAAATATTCAATTTCTCAGTAGAGATTGGTGGATAGAACCCAACAGATCAAATAAAACAAATGGATCTGGTAGACAGAACAAATTCTTTTTTACTTCCCACAATGTTGAAAGACTTACAACAGTATAGTACAGTATACTCTGAATCTGACAATATGTCTTTCTTGTGAAGTTTAGCTTCAAGTCATTAAACATTCACACATACTGGGCCATCTTCACACATTACTATATTTCCTACAAGGAGAATATTTTTTTCAAAATGGAATGGGTGAAGCAGCCTGTACTATGTCGACTAGGATTAAAACAGATGGCTTGAGTAAGTCCATCTGTCCTCTCCAGGATTCCTATGAGTAAGCTATAGGTTATCTCCTTTCAAAGAGATCAGACTCACACCTTAGAATACTGTAGTACGAAACTTTACTGTTACTGTTACAAATACTGTTGAGTAGCAGTTAGCTGCAGTCTGAAAATGGGGTTCTTCAGTCCTGCCAAAGAAGATAGAAACATCATTTTAGCCAAGTTCTGAAAAAAAGGTACTTAATAATTAATGTCAGAAAACAACTACTTATGAAGGATGAATATTATTCAGAAACACATTAATAGACATAAAAATAAAAATATACATCCCTGTTTCCCCCAAAATAAGTCATCCCCTATTATCAGCCCAATTGGGCTTTTGAGTGCATGGCAATAAGGCCAAGCACTTATTTCAGGGGTCAAAAAAATACAAGACAGGGTCTTATTTTCAAGAAAACACGGTAAGCTAATTCCATGGAGTATAACTGGACAAAAATGTTCATTTGTTTGTCTAATATATTGTGTTTAAAAACCACTCATCTCCCTCACACTGGACTCTGGATGGTATACAAATAGAAATAAAACATGTAAATCTCAATGAAAACTCAATTTCATTGAGGGCCATATCAGTGTTGTGTTTTACCTTGTGGGGGGATGGCCACGACTTTCCTCAGACCCCCCCTCACTCTCATTATAACCTTCCTCCCTCCCTCCCTCCCTCCCTCCCTCCCTCCCTCCCTTCCTTCCTTCTCTTCTTTTTCTTCCCTCTTTATTCTCCTTTCTTCTTCCTTCCCCTCTTTCGTTATTTTTCCTTTCCTTGCTCTCTTCCCATCTTCCCTTCTTTTTCTTTCCTCTTTCTCTTTCCTTCTCCTGTCCTGTCCCTTCTTGCATGCTCAAATGCAAAAGGGGAAAAAATGTCTTCTTTTGTTTTGTTTTTAGTTTATTTTGGTAGCCCTCTGCCAGCAAAATGGAGTTTGGGAGGGGGACACATGCACTCCCCCGTGCTCCATTTTTGCTGGCAGAGGCACCATGGACCAGTCCTTTGCTGTTTTCAGGGTAGATCTAAACACCCCATGGGCCAGATCCAGCTTGCAGGCCTTGCGTTTGACATCACTGATGTAAATGGTAACATATTATATCAGGGGTCCTCAGACTTTTTAAACGGGGCCAGTTGATGGCCCCTCAGACTGTTTGGGGGCCGGACTGGCTGGGTGGGCGTAGTCAAGGTAAATTCTGCGCTTGGCCGAAGGGTGGGGGGGCCGATGGGTGGGAAGGGCAATGTGGGCGGGATAGCCTTGTGATCCTGCGCGGGCCAGATTAATGGCTTTGGCAGGCCAGATTAAGGGCCGTAGTTTGAAGACCCCTGTATTATATGAATTATCAATTTGTGATATGTAAAAATTCTGGCAAATAAAGTTAGAAATAAATTTATTTTAAATTGTTATAATTTACCTTTAGTTCTACTACTCTTTGAGGTTTTCAAATGACTTAAAAGTTTATTATAACTTTTACCTTTATGAATGAATGAATGAATGAATGAATGAATGAATGAATGAATGAAATAAAATTATATATGTAATCTGCAGCAGAGATTTAAGGTTCTGAAAATTCAGACAAACATGCGTATGGAGCATTTAAAAAATTTCCAGCAAGAAATTGATGGTAAAATAGAAGGAAAGGAGGGAAAATATTTAAAAAGATAATTAAGGTAAAATTAAGATAATGAAGCCACTAACTTTACCAAAGGGAAAATGAAATGTAATGGACAGGAAAAAATATCAAATTAGGAAAAAAATGAAATAGAAAAGATAAAAGAAGAACAATCCTGTTGGTACGTATTAAAACTCTATTGGCATTTATTCTTCCTGTCTCTTCACTGCCCTTTTCCCTTGTCTAGCCAAGATTAGTTTCCAATTGTTATTGAAAACTGTATATTTTCAAAAGGAATGCCAGGCATTGAAAATTCTCATACAAATCAGCAACTATGCATCATAATTTATATTATAATATTTTAAAGAAAAATTGAAAATATTTCATTATGGCTCTCCTTTTTTGTGTTTCCAACTTCAAAAATTTTCAGAAATAGAGCCTGTCTGAAATATAAGGCTCTTTCACATTGTAATTGTAAACTGCTGGACTCCCTTGTGTAAACCGGTTGAAAATAAAACTGGCTTAAAAAATAGCTTTCTGGATTTCATCCCATCCTCCACTTTGGCCACAATGATGGCTTGATGTTCTGCCCAAACCATGATTATCACAGCTCTTGTTTGGTGGATTTCCCTGATTCTTTACCCCTCCTGGACCAGTCAATTAAAAAAAGATACACCTTAATTTTGTTCTTTCTATTATTTAGAAGGGGCTAGAAGGGGAATGGGGAAGAATTTTTGTCAATTTCACTTATTTAAAAAAAGGAATGTTCCATTTGTAAAAAAACTGAACATTTTTTTTAAACAAACCCTGCTTTTTACTTTTCCACATATGAAGTCGTAAAAAATACGATGAAACAAATGGATCTGGCCAATGGACAGGATTGCTTTCTGCCTGTCCATCTTCCACATTTATCATCTGCAAGCTGTACTGCATCAAAGGCACAGCTGAATTTCCTCCCCCTCCCATCCCAGCTAGTGGTTTGATTTAGCAATCATATCCTAATAGACAGAACACTAATAGAATAAAACACTTCCTTACTCAACAGCTATTTAACTGGCAAAAGCAAGTTGGCACATGTAAGGACTTCAGCTCCAGCTTTTAGTTTCAGACATCTTCTGTATTTCCATTTCAGGAACCTAGCTGGGATTTGGCTACATCCACTCTCATTTCTTCAGAAAGATATTGAAACTTAGCTAATATTGGTAGGAGCCCTAGCCTGAAAAATGCTACTTATTGACTGGCCTCATGTCACCCACACTCTAGTCCATTCTTAGCTATGAAAGTTCAATAGGTGACCTTAGCTTTCTCTTGGTCCAGCCCCAGCTGTGAGAAACAGATTCTCCACTCAGAAATTTGACAGTCATAAAGTGAAGCAGCAAGCAGTTTATTGCATGTAAAATACATTCTTGTAAGAGCAGGTGGCTAACAGATAGGCACACCAAGGAATACATTTCTTCAACTTTTTATTCCTTCCATCCAAACCACAAATTCCTCCCTGCAGCCCCTTTGACAATATTTCTGGAATGCCTGTTTCTCCATGAATTTCCTCATGCTTAATCTGTTTCCCCACCTTTTGCCCAGTTCCCCTTTTTCCATACTACCTTTTGTCCCTTTTTTATTTCTTAATCTATATTTTTTTTTGTTTCCTTACAATCCTTGCAGCATAAGCATAATAAATTGAGGAAAGCATTTAATTAATTTCTTCACTCTATTACTAGACTGTGTAGTTAAAAGTGTTAACTAATCTGCTTGACCAAGCTGACTCACTTATTCAGAATAGCAATCTCTTCCTGTTTTCAAGTCTTGAACTTTTTATCTTTAATGTCCCAATGTCCTACTGAACTTTTAAACCCACATCTCTCAAAAATGGCTTTCTTTGCAAAAACAACACAATCTTCATTAGTTTCTTACACAGCCAACATCAAAGCATTGTTGATATGGCAAAAGCAGTAGGAGGCAATACTCCATATATGTCTCCTTGAGTTCCTGAATAAAAAGTCAGGATATTAATCAGTGGTGAAATCCATTTTTTTTTACTACTGGTTCTATGGGCGTGGCTTGGTGGGCGTGGCTTAGTGGGCATGGCAGGGGAAGGATACTGCAAAATCCCCATTCCCTCCCCACTCTGGGGCCAGCCTGAGGTGGTATTTGCCGGTTGTCTGAACTACTCAAAATTTCCGCTACCAGTTCTCCAGAACCTACTGGATTTCATCCCTGATATTAATCCAACAAATAAATGATTGTTTAATGATGAATGGGAAAGATGCTTAACTGTGGCCCTGTAATCTAGATAGGCCACTTAGCAGGTGGTTATATATCCAAGAACAAAGATTCTTCATCTCTGATTCACAGCTTCATGACTATTATAACTTCCCACTAATTTCCCCATCAGTTTTTGCCCAATTTACTTAGTGTGTTGCTGAATTATGGGTTACTTGAAATATCTAACCATCTTTAAAGGATTTCTGTCTAGAATATGTTTTTCCCAGCTTTCATTTGCACTATTCTATCTGCTTGAATGCCAATATCTGTAAAATCATAATTTATAATATTATACTGGCAGTGCTAATGGTGTTCCCCTCCAAGAAGGTATTTGCTGATGCATAAAGTGTTAGGACAAGCCTGTTTAATGACACAGATATATAAATAATAAAAGATTTCAGAAATTGATAGGAACTAATATATAAGCAAAATTGAGGCAGGAGAAAAGAAAGGGCCATTTTTCTTCTGCTTCGTTGCCGAAAGAACTGCTGACTTTCATAAGGAAAGTACAAAGAGATAGATATGAGACAGAGAAGCCTTTCCCCCCCCCCATTTTTATAAGACATATAAATAGAAATCCATGCATAACTTTAGCAAATGTATTGCCAACACAGCAAATGGGGTGTAAAATACAGAAAGGCTACTTTGTAATACTATTCATTAATACTTCAGTTAAATCAACAGACTATGAAAGAAGGAGAAAGCAGGGGAAATATAAAATGTAAGTATTTGGGAATATTTTAAAAAATTCCCATATTTATTAGCACTAGCATTTGATTTTTTTCCCACAGTTATGAGTCAGGCATAAGGAGCACTACATCATGTTAAGAGCTGAGCTAAAAGGACCACAGGCTGCATCCTTTCCTTTTCAAGCGAGAGCAGAACTGTCATTCTTGCTTTGTGTCTTCTGCTGTTTAAAGAGCCCCAATGAATATAGTGTTTGTATCCACCCCCTCAGAGCACTTAATTTTCACAGGTTTTTTTACTCTCTCACCAACTTTCACTTCCTTATTAAAAAGAAAAATAATATGAAGCTAAAAGAATGCATCTAGATCTTTATGTCTGGTCAAAGAGTTGAAACAAATATTCTCTTCTTTCTCCTTATCCTTCTTGTAATTAAGTTCACCAAGAGAATGTGTATACCCTCTGTTTCACTACCTGTGTCCTGAAATCTCATTGGTTACATTAGCTCCCCAGATTTCAGGAGTTTCAGGTGATTATTTAAATTCCAGTATATCATCTACATAATTTGAAGGCCAGGACAACTGATATCTTCCGCATATGCTGAGTTCAGAAGTGGAAAGTTCACACTATCAATAGAGTCAGATAATCATGCTATAACAGCTGTTTACAAACTCATCAGATTTCCATGTGATCACAGTTGTCTTCCCAAGAAGCCAGTATGTGTCAGCAGCCAGTCAGGAACATGGAGTTGTGATAGTAAAATATGTTATTTAGCTCTTGGCCAGATTCTATTAAAAGCAGATGGCAAACTGATATCATCATAGAACTCAAGGTCACCCAATGGAACTGATTGGCAGTTCAGAACACGCAGACTAAAACACTTCCTCACCCAAAGCATAGCCATGGCCATGAGATCTAGCAATAACAATTTCCAGACAGTTTTAAAATGGATTTATCCAGGGCATGTTGGGTAGGACTATGAATAGTTGCTAGATAGGCTGATTAAACAGAGCCTCCATGATCTAAATATTAGTTGCTGGAGGGATAATGGCAGGATGGTGTTTATGCCTGACTTGTGGACTTCTAGAGGTTTATTATGAGGAACAAGATATTGGAGCAGATGGGACCTGGGTGTAATGAAATACAGTACTTCATTATAGGGAGCCAGGCTTTGAAGACTACATTGATTTGCCAGATGGTGGACCACTATGTACACATGTGCATATATGCATCTATACACAAAGGCTTTGCCATCATACTCTCTGACAATTTTTAAATCCAATTCTCCAATTTGATAAAGATGCCTACCCAGCAGCATTGCTACCAGAGGCAAGAATAGTAGCAGTACCTGAAATAAACTTCACAGATCTAAGTCTTATAGCCACACATTTCATTTAATTAAAATGATGCAGAAATCTAATGATTGCAGTTTAAAGGGAGAGGCACTTTGATTCATTCTGCTGTCCATCTCTTTGTGATTCTAGTTTGAGAGAGAGATAACCATATTTTAATGGAGTGGAATAGGTGTAGCCCAAACCAGCAAGCACAAATGCTATCCATATGTAATGCAATTCATAAGAAGGGGGATAGGTGGAAGCGAATGCATGGAAACTTTACTCCATTTCATACATAACTAAAATTAGTTGCCTGCCATGTTCTGTTAACATGGGCAGATTGGATATTGGTTTTTTGTTTTGTTTTGTTTTTCACCCATCGTTTTTCAAGATTTTGGGAATAAGGAGTGAAATGGATGCTTGAAGCATCCATTTTCATTTCAATTTTACCAAAATTGGCAGCTTTTCCCATGGAGAATGGGAACTACGGGAAAATGAAAAGTGTAAACCTTTGCAAAGTGTAAGGCATGTATTTCCCATTATTCCTCCCAAGTCTTCCCAAACACAAGAGGGAAAATATTTGCTTCATCCACTCCAATGAAATCATGACACCACTAACTTGGCCCTTCTGGCCTCTGAAGAAACATCCCCCCCCCCACACTTAAATAACAATCCTTGGCCACAAAAAATGCCTACTATTCAGGTACTTAGCATGGTTGGTAGGAGGGCTTTTCAGACACAAAGGAACTCAGTGAGTTGAGAATAGTAAACTCCCAAAATTTATAACACATACCTGAATCCTCCACAAAGTAAATGTACAGAGTAAAGGATCATTGACCCAAGATATGGGAAAGTGATAAAACTGGCAAAAAAAAAAAAAAAAAAAAAGCCAGCAAGAGAGAGAAGGTATTGAGAACTCATGTTTATCTACACCATTTTTCTCAGATGGTACCAGGAATGAAAAAGTTATTCCAAAATGAGCTGTTCCAATTCCAATTTTTCAAATCGTTGCACTGATTATTCGGTATTAATAATTATGCTTTATTTGCCATTACATTTTCAAGTTAGTTTTTGCCAGATGAGCTAATGTGAAATGTTTCCCACCATCTCCACCACTTTTTAGCTGATGGTTGATGGCTGTTTCAAGTATAAAATTAGTATGAAAAATATTTCTGCGATGTATGTTCCATTAAGCTTTGTGGACCTTCTGAATAAAGGTGAGATAGTCCTGCATATCTTCCAAATTCTAGATTCAGGATTGTCCATAGTTTATGTTTTTTTTAAAAAAAATCAAAATGATGACCACAATTGTACCTTCAAAGTCCTTCCTGGTTTAAGTTGCAATGAATAAAAAAACAGAGGGAACTTCAATTGCATCATTATGAGTTCCATCTTGATTTTTTTTTTAATCACTTGCAAGTATAGATAATGAAAATAAAATGGCAACTGGCTACTCTTCTGTGTTTGTCACATACACCACAATATAGTACAGTCAGAGTTGCATCAGCAGCCACCTCTATCTTGACAAAAATGGCATTTAGAGGTGAAAAAACCAGATGATAAGTTCATTCTTTGCCTGTGGGTGAAGAATTGCACATTGTGAAATGCTGTATATAGTTTTTCATGTTGCATCATCAGTTTACCTAATCGTAATCTCTTCATTGATAAGTGAAGATATATTGCAATAATCTGATAGAAAGTGGAGAAAAAAGACTGCTTAAAATTTCCACCCACTTTTTCAAAGCTGCATTCTTTACCTTTGATTGGTTTAGACCCCTAAAATGAAAGATTCAGCTATGATAAAAACTAAATTTGATTTGTTTCATTTACATTTAATAATAATTCAGTATAGTTAATATAATTATTTCAGTCATTTATTTAATCTTTTTCCTCTCCCGTCTCATTAAAATTATAATTTGATATTAACTACTATAGGTCTTTGAGAACAGTACTTATTTTATTTTTTAATTCAAAACATTTATTTAGCCACCCATCTTACTGTATATCAATCTGAGTAGCCAAGGCTCTTAGAGACCACAAGACTCACTGGGACTTAATTTAAATATCTTGGAATTATGGGTTATATTTTGTTTTGGTTTCTATTAAAAGTGCTTCTCCTTCTGCAGGACTGTGCGCATAATTTTTTATCAATCATTTCTGTCTAAGCAAATTAATAGCCAATATTCCATACCATTCTGTAATTTCTTCCAACTTTCCTGATTAAATATATGAGGTGGGGCAGGGATGCTGTAGTCCCTATGGTACGCATACCACAGCTGGCACACGGAGCCCTCTCTGCTGGCACGTGAGCCATCGCCCAGCTCATGTCCACTGCATATGCACACATGTGCCTCCCACTGGCCAGCTGATTTTTGGGATGCGCAGGGGGCAGGGTGCATGCGGGAGGTGTGCACACATGCCCAGGGGGGGGTCGCACACGCATGCATGGTGGGAGTGGCACATGTGTTCCGGAAGTGCGGAAATGGGCCCACGCAGGGGGCTGGGGTTGCGGGGGTGGCAGGTGTGTGTGTGTGTGTATGCACATGGGCGGGGGTGTGCACATTGCATTATGGGTGCTTGCACACACTATCATGCAGGCGCACACTTTTGGCACCCAAAGAGAAAAGGGTTAGCCATCACTGCTGTAGTCAGTTCACTATAGCAAGCAGTGAAAATCAATGCCTTTGTTGCATATCTGCAAAACCATTACTGGATATGACTCAGTCTGCTTTTGAGATTTGTTTAACATAATGTTAACACTTTTACTGTATATAACATCTTCCCCTCCCACCACTTTACATTTTCATCCAAACACTTGGACCACAAATACAAGACAGTCAGATTGTATGGCTATGAAAGAGACGGATGTTTAAAAACCCTCTGAAGTGGCTCTCTTCTACAGCACCAAGACTTCCTTGCCAGAACTCAGCAGCAGGTTCAGTGAACAACTGAGAATATTCAAGCAAACATTCACTTCTTTCATGGCCTCCTTTGATGCTGGATCAGATTCTCTCTTGGACTTCAAGATCCTAGCACCTCTTCTGCTATCAGCTCCAACTGATGATGAGCTACAGCTGGCCTGTGAAATGAAAACAGCAAAACCTTTCATTCCATCCAAGTGAAGTAGATCTTCAGCATCTGCTCAGTCAACATTTGCCAGGATGGATGATACCCTGTCAAAACTTTGATCATTTCAGAAGTGGAATTCCATTTTTTTTTTTACTACATTTTCAATATGTTGAAAATATGAGGATATCTACCGCTTTACATACGGAATCTCCCAGCTTCTTTGGCTGTATATTCTTAAGCTTAATAAATGTAAAGGAGAAAAAGTATCAATTGTTTACTTGAAAAATCTGCAGAAACCATTATTTATTTATAAGAACTACCCTCTGAAATCTCCTCTTGCATTCTTTGATCTATCCTCCATGCATGCTCAGCTTCATTCTTTTGTTACCTCTTTTGTACTGTAGCCTCTCCTTCTGCAACCTCTCCTTTCTGCCCAGCCTAAATTTCTGTCTTCCATGACCCAAAGTATTTCGTATGCTCAGTATATTTCAATTTACTGCTCATCTCTCTCTTTCATTCACCCATCCACTGTATATTCTTAATCTCTGCCAGGCAACATTTGGCCTGTTCCACTCAAACCAACTATTACAAGGCTGTCAAACGTGTCAAAATGGTATCGTCACATGATGTATTATGACTTTTTCCCCCTTCGCCAAAGTGGGCATGGATGTGGCCAGCGTGTGATGCATCCGGCCCACGGGCCATGAGTTCGACAGCCCTGAATTATTGCATGCAACTATTACAACTATTACATTGGCCTTTCCCACCAAATGTCTTGCACAAATTATTATTATAATTGTTCACAGACTCAGTCAGATGTTAAGATTGTATTTGGCCTTTTTCCTAATTTTATTCCGAATCCTTTCCAAGGACTGGGATAGGCAGATGTTATTGTTTAATATTATTAAAGGTATTGTCACAAGATGTAAGTTCTTTTAAGTAAAATTGCCTTTTGCAATTGACTGATGATGATTTTGTCAATGCTGATGATATTCTAGTGGTATTCCAAATGTTTGGGATTCTATCCAGGGCACCTATTACTATTGTATTTTTGCTTTCTTTTGCCACAGTCATTCCACTTCTATTATTATTATTATAACTATTACTGTGATTAGTTGCATAATCATCCAGAAGTTTAAACTTCTTATTTATTTAAATTTATATGCCGTCCAATTCCTAGCAACTTTGGCTCTGCATCATGTAATATATGGAGCTGGACTAGAAATTGAAAGATCAGCAATGTACCAGAGCTGGCTTATACCACTTGCAAGAGCTAATTATAACATTTTCTGGGATTTTAAAAACCCTGTGTACAGCAGAGGTGAGCCTCTGTACCTGGTGCACCAATCAGCTAATCCACATCTAATGGCATAGTAGCAACAGTAGGAATCATCAGGAATCAGTTCTTAAACATTACCGGTACCAACACTAGCAGAGACCCAGATTTTAGTTCTCCCTTATGCATGGAAACTGACTGGGTGATTTTGAGCAGTTACTTTCTTTTAGGCCTAAACTAGAAAATAAAAAGATCTGTATCTACCAAACTCTTCAGAACCAGTTTGTAGATTACAGTCCAAAACCTTCAGTAAAGGAACCTTCATCCAGTAATGGCTTGATATTCGCACACACACACACAAGTATACATAGATAGCAAAACAAATCAGGAATGGAATGGAATGGAATGAAACAGCATGGAATATAATATCCTACCTGGAATTCTAAATTATTATTCAAATATTTAGTGTTTAATTTTCAATTTGTTGGTATTATTTCTAATTTGCATTATGTTTAGCAGAAGTCAGAGTCTGATTGGCTGGAGGTTACAATCTCTGTGCATCTCCTCCGAATTGTCCTTCCAAGTCAGGATTGAGGTCATTGGCAGAGTAATCTGAGAAAGGGAGCATCTGTTTCAAAAATACCTGGCCTGTGGATTGATTCAGTAACATGCTTTTGGTTGCTGCCAATCTCTCAACCTTCATGGGCGCAAACGCAAACCAAACCAGAAAAGAAATCAAACATGCACAAAGGTTTGGTTTAAAAGAAACATTCAGTTCAGCTCTGGCTTCTGCCAAATGAGATTTAGGCCAGGAAAAGATAAAGAAAAGAATGTCCATTTATACTGAAAACATACAAGGACACCTGAGGGCAGCAGCTCTATAGAAGGACAATATGATCTTTCCCTTTTAATTGTAGTAAAGACAAAGTACAGGTTTTCCATTGCTCTCTGGCCTCTTTCCTAAATAAAGATATTTTATTTCTATTTGCACCTCTATGAGGTTTCTAAACACCATTGAACAGACAATTAATTGTGTTACTCTCTTAAAAATACTAGCCTGGAATTGTGTTCCATATAATCTACCATTCATACAGAAGTTTTGTCTATATAGGTTCAATATGCAACTTTTCTTGCCTGGGAAGCTCCTGTCCCTTGACAGCAAATGACTATCCCAAAGGATTGCAAGGCTCTGGAGAGGCTGCTTCTCATGGGCTACCTGCTTTGGCTTGCCTAAACAACATTGATAGCCATATGTCAAGCTGTAGGAAAACAGATGCTGTTTTTCCATTTGTGAAATCAAGTTGTTGGAAACAAGTCAGATTTCCGATATATGAATGGCTCATCTAATCAACCTACATGGAGATAGTGTGAGTTCTTTTCCAGAAATATTTGACAACATTTCCTACTTGTGGTTAGTAGGACTATATACAAAATGGTAGCATAGTGATATGGAGGTGGTTGGTAACTATTTTATTCCAACTATCACATTTTTTAAAAAACCAAAAAAACCCAGCAAATGGCATTCTCAACCTTCACAAACAAAGAAGATCTGTGGCTTGGTTTCTCATTGCCAAGATCGCTTCGGGTAATAATCTCTACAAGTGCTTTAAATTTAATGAAAACATCTTGATTGTTAGATAATAGCCTCTCCTATTACATTTCTCCTCTTTCCTTGGCACAATATGTTGATTAAAATACACATGAGCACACCCACACACACAAACACAGTTAGACAAAAGAAGATGTATTTTTTCTTGTCTTTCATTTTTAATGTATTTTTAAAAATACAGATTGTTGAAAAAATATGTTTATGCATGTTTGAATGGGAATCTGTTTTTAGATTAAGACAGAGAAAACCACAATGAATAATAATCACTTTTTCTATATCTTTAACCACCACTTAAGTCCATGAAACATTAAATTAATATTTTCCTTTACTTAAACTTCTGATACATACAGTAGCATTTATTTATGTAAAACACTCATATGGCTTCCCATCTTATACACAATAATACTGGATGGCTCACAACAATATCAGTAAAACAAAGAAAGGTAAAAGAGCAATACACAACATGAAAAACACATTACATTCCCTCATTAACAATGCTTTCACTAACCAGTTATATCCTAGGTTTGTTTGCTGGATTCCATGCACACCTTAACACAATGTCTGGGGGAAGAGCCAACTTTTTGTGGCATTACAGAAGACTTCAGGATGGAGACCTTCTCAACCTTAGCCAGGAGGCTTTCCACAGGACAGGGACGTGTACAGAGAAGGCATACCTCTTAAGTCCCACCAAATAGCAACATTTAAGGGGGAAAAACAAGAAGTACACCCACCAGGTCTGCTGGGAAGGGCAGACACCCCAATGAAGAAATAGTCCTGCAATTAAACACAATAACCAGCAACTTGAATTGTACCTGAAAAAAAACCTGGGACATAGAGCAGCTCACACATCATCTGTAATCTGGACAAGCCAAAGAGTACCCAGAACTGTGCACATTAGTCCATTCTGGACCAGTTATAGCATCTAGATGGTCTTCAAGGACAACCTCTGTATAGTGCATTACAGTAATCCAACGAGGAAGTGAACAGACTGTGATTGACTATGAGCAAAGAAATGATCTTTTATATATTGCACTTTGTAGTCATGTTACATGAGTGCTTAATGTTTACCTAAATGCAGAACATACAGTATACTTAGTTTCTAAACTTAATGGTATCATAATATTAATATGGCTAGTAGTCAGCCAGCATTCACATATCACATTAAGATATAAGGTGCTTTTTGTGTTTTAAAACACAAAAAGCCATTCTCATTTTTAAACCATAATTATTGGCTTAAAATTATATGTGAACTTTTGCCAATTGTGTTTATTCATTAATGCATACATTAATGCTTGTATAAATCCAGACAATATTTTTAATATTCTTTCTAATATTCAATATCATAGCACAGAATTAAGACTACTTAGATGCTCATTTAGGTGATTTTTAAGTATTACCAAAATCAGTATTAAGGATTTTGTCATGAATCCTTATAGCTTTAGTCTAGTTGTAGCAATATGGTTCAAGCTTCCAGCAATATTTAGGAGATCTGAAGATCTGCATAGAAATCACACAATATAATATAGATGGACAAAGCACCTTTACAAAACATTTGCATAGACAGCTGAGTGAACACAATGAACATGTAATCAAAATGTAATCATATTATTAGACTCAATGAAGAAAGTGTATGAACCCAACACTACAAGGCTAAGCATTGGAAATTATATGATTACAATACTTATTCAACCATGAGTATTTCCATATGGCACCATTTTCATACCCCAATGACCCCCCCCCCAATTTTGTGGTTGACTATGTAATCTTCTTTATTCCAGCCAACTTTGTAAAGTTGAGGGAGAGCAGGGAACACAATAAGCTAATCTGAGCAACCTTCAACCAAGCAATACAAGACTACGAAAACCTTTATTTGGTCAAAATCACATGCCATGAGCTATGGCAACATTGGAGTAGCAAAAAGCCCCTCCAACACAAAGGGAAACATTTTCATACATTCTATCTCACTAATTTACAAAACAAGATAAAAATATGAACTATTGATATAAAGAGAAAACTGGCATGGCCATCAAGACATCATTTTTTTTTCCTGCAGTTAAAATTCTTCAGAAAGTTGAGTTGATGGCATGACACTTTCAGAAAGTGCAAGACCCTGATTCAAATTTACAAAAGCTGAGAGGAAGGCTGAGAGAAGAGTCAAGGCACTTGATTCTTACTTAAGCAGTGGAATTCAGCTGAGTGGTTTTCACAGAGTGATTAGAAACCAACTAGAAGGATTAAGTTTAAAGTCAGTGATGAACTCCAAGTTTAGATGGCCGGAGAAAAGATGAAGCAAATGCAAAGGCAGTTCCCAATAAAATTCCAGCCTTCCAAACTACAAAATGGAAGTTTTGCCATTTGAACTGTATTACAGTCAAGAATCAGCTTGACTGATAGAAGAAAATCAGCTCGGAGGCCAGTAATAACTTATAATGGGAATACAGATATATAGCATCATCTCTTATATAGGTTTATATTTCCCAATCTAGTACCTTTCACATGTATAGCAGTAGAGTTGCTGGAATTCCTAGACACCAGGGAAGTTGGTTACTAATCAGGGTGAAAATGCAACAGATCAA
This sequence comes from Arizona elegans, assembly GCA_022577455.1. Lineage (NCBI taxonomy): Eukaryota > Metazoa > Chordata > Lepidosauria > Squamata > Colubridae > Arizona > Arizona elegans. The sequence goes on along the minus strand of JAKOOJ010000002.1, from coordinate 27,858,502 downwards.
AGGCAGCACAGATGATGAGCTATGGTATTGCTTAACTCTTTGGCTTGTGCGTTCTTGCACAACTGGGTGACATATCTATTAATTTTGTCAATGCAAAGGATTCTGGAGAATTTTTCTTCATCAAGTGCATGTAAAAAGGTGCCACAGTACTTTTCTTTTTTTAAAGGATCTTTCATGGATTTCTTTTGTTCTAGTTACAATTACAGGAGAAGTGGATCTTTACCTGCTATTCTTAATTGAAAAACTTACTGAAGAAGTTATTTCTCTCCAGGAATGCTTAATTTGCTCCACTTCCAATTTTGAGTTTTGAGTTTTCTTCTCACTATCTCTGCAGCCTTGTAAAAGGTTATTGATGCTCTACACCAGCAGACTAGACACAGTTCCAGTAAGCAAAACTTTTTGTATTTTTCAGAATCAGTATATCCTATGTAATAAAACACAATTTGAATTTCAATTAAAGAAGCAGCATATTTGACCAAGACACTTTTGCAGTCATGAAAAAGATTTCAGGTGACCTTTTCAGAAAAAAATAAGGCATAACTTACTGCTGACATAAAAGAGTAATGAGGCTTCCAACAGAAAACAAGCTAAATTTGTTTTTTATTGTTGCTGAAAGCTTCCGGGGTAGAAGAATTTGCTAATTCTTTTATGAAAGTCCAGTTGCCTCTTGAAAAAGCACTTTTGGGACAACCATGACCTGGATGACTGAGAATCTCCATAGACAAACTTTTATGAGTTTGAGGACTAAAATGGAGCTCCTGTTTCCCAAGTCTGCATCATTAAAGGTAGGAAGTATATCCACCAAAGAAAAGAACATAGATTTACAAATAATATGCATGTAGTAACCATTAAATTATTTAAGATTTAATGGCATATATAAAATATACCATTAAATTAGTATTTATACAGAAATAGCATATCTTTCTGGCATCTCATTTCACTTACTAGATGTATATTGCAAATGACTCAAGTTCCAGATTCCTTTTTCTCGTTTTATTATTCATTTATAATATAAAATACAAATGAGCAGACTTTAGCTGGTGTCCTTCCAAATAGAGGATCCAAATTTATTTTTGTAGGTCCATTTTATTCATTAAATTTGTTTGCCACTTCACTTCGAAGTGAGTCTGGATGGCTTACAACATTAAAAACAATAGAATTACAATCCAAATGAAGTTGCAGTTAACCGATGGGGAAGAAGGCAGCAGGATTTTGAGTCATGGCAAATGGACATCAATCTCCTCCAGTGTGATGGTTACCTATTGGGGCCCCAAGCAACTGGCAGATTCAGGCCTTCAGCCCTTACAGAAGATCAAAATGGTGGGAGCCAATCCCACCTCAGGAGGATAAGATGTTCCAAAAGGCAGGATCCATGGCAGAAAAGGCTTTTCTCCTGGATCCTGGCAGCCAAAATTCCCTGACAAGACCTGCAGCATGCCTCCTCTACTGGTGTGGGTGGGACAGGCCAGTCCCATTGGGGTGAGATGGTTCTTTTCACCTCTACCACTAGAAAACTGCAATGTGATTTTTCTAATTATTTTCTTTCCCTTCTTCCAGAAATGCAGTATGGCCATAAATGGTTTACTATGCACTTCAGACTGATTAGAGTAATTCAACTTTTATATGCAAAACTTCTCATTTTATGGATATTACATTAGATTGCATTACATATAAAGGAATTGCATATCAAAGAGGAATTAGGATCCCCCAAGTGCTTTGTGTTGACTATTTCATTTTGACCTGTAGTTTGAATACACAAAACAAAATTTAGTCAATTAATTGTGGTTGCTGCTGTTATAATTAGTATTACTGCTGCTACTACTACTATCACTACCACTACTACACAATGATTTGGTAATGCCAACATTCTGCATCCATTTTGTGTTCAGGAAGTATATTGTTTATCAAACAGCAATCCTGTTTTTAAATAGACAGATATAGATGTACAGTCTCTAAGATGTAAAATATGGCATCATTTTTATTTTGATGGGGGGAGGAAAGCTAATGAATTTGAGTGTTGTCTCCTGTCGAGGGTCATTGGTTAATTAAAAATCTGATGTGTATATACAGCTGATACTTCTCACCCTAATGAAGAACATTAATTCTAGAACATGTGTGGCTACAATCACATTGCTACAAATTACTACAGTCTTTCCTTTATCTGTTTCCAAGAAAGCCTCCCCTGGTTAGTTAAAAAGAAAAAGGGGGAAAAAGAAAGAGGGAAAAATATGAGCCCTTAGCTCTAAGCAGCATAAATTACATGTATCAATCAGAAGAAGCTTAAATTAAAATACACATTTGGCAAACAGATATGAATATGTTGATCTCATCTGTGAATCAAAATGATTTAATGCCAGGACTGACCCCCCCACTGATCAACATGAAGGTCACTGGAAACTGATTGATTTTCATTGAGAAATGTTGTTCTGTCTGTTAAAAGTGCAGTTTTATAATGTGTAGCTAACCAGTCATTCTAATGTTTGGCACTCTGATTTATTTTTACAAAAGAAAATGGGATTCATTGCTTTATTTATGTAATGCAAAACAGATAGCTAAATTAAAAAGTAGCAGAAAAAAAAAGAAAATGGTTTATGGTTCCCAGCTGAGGGCTTTCCCATGTGTTCATAATATTTTCCAATCCAGAAAACTACTATTTGATAAATAGAATGTTACACCTTTCAGCTATGAAGGACCATAAATCAGTCTCTCCTTATCATCCCCTACATGCTTCCTGAAGATGAGAATAACTACATGAGCATCATACATTATGAGACAATCCCTTCTAGTCTTTGTATCATGATAACTTATTCTGGAAGATTTCTAGCAGTTAAGTGGGTAAGACCAAGATGCTACTAAAATTGATCTGAGGATATGAGTTGTATCATTTGTGTGTCCTATCACCAAAGTATTTGGTTTGGTTTGTTTGTTACACAGATACAGACTCATCCAAGCACAGATCAGCCACATAAAAATGTATTCTTAAGCAAATGTCAGTGTTTAAACAATACAGATATATGTATACATTGTGCAAATATGTGCATATTAAAAGAAAAGTAAATCAAAATTAAAATAATCTTAATATAATGCTGCCCAAAACAATACTTTTGGGCAATACCAATACTTTTGTTCTGAAAATATTGTCATAAGCATCAATGAAGATTCTCATCCAGGTACAGTTATCTGGAAATTGAGTGATGGCAAGTAGATTTTTTTTATTGGTTCAAATGTGTCGCTGCTTATCCAAGTAGTTTCTTCAGTCTGACCAAGTTGGTTAGGGGTCATAAGCATATTTTCAACATGTAAAGGTATTCACAATCTTAAAAATGTTCCCTCCCTCCCTCCCCCCCCCCTCTCTCTCTCTCATACACACACACACACACACACACACACACATATGCTGAATACCCGTGCTCCGCTACGAAATGATGTGATCGAGATTGATAAATCGACACTTACAGCTTGAAAATTAATGAGTAGTTACAATCAGCCTCTCTTCTCCCCTTCTCTCCCTCAGCCTTGCCCCACAGAAGTCTCCCCTATCCAATCCCCTTCTCTCCCTCAGCCTTGCCCCACAGAAGCCTATCCTAACCTATCCCCTTCTCTCCCTCAGCCTTGCTCCACAGAAGCCTCCCCTATCCTATCCCCTTCTCTCCCTCAGCCTTGCCCCACAGAAGCCTCCCCTATCCTGCTTGCTGTGGTGAAAGTAAAACTGAAACTGAAATTTCTCTCCTCTGCTTGTATCTTGCATGTGGAACAGATTTCTTTTCAGGTGGGGAGGGGGAATAGAACTCCTTAGCACCAGAGTGTGTTAATAATAATATAGGAAATAGTAATGCTCTGATGGTTATTTCAAAAAATCCTTTCTTAGTAAACACCTAGAAGCCAAGAAGAACATTCGTGGCAAATTTCAAGTTTGTAGACTTTATGGTTCTGGAGATTTTGTGATGATGCGTGAGTGGCATTTCGCTTTATATATGTATATGTGTGTGAACTATATAATGCACATTTTTAAAATAGTAAATAGTGAATAGCTTTACATGCTGAAAATATGCTGATATAATTTCACACACAAATATATATATATATATCTTTTCCTTTGTGCTGTAACTGTTTAAGCTGAGTTTGAAGGGACTGATTGAACCTTACTGCAAGGCTCACTCTGAAATTTAAGGGAAAAGGCAAATATGATTACTTTAAGTCCTGTGTCCTTTGTCTTAGTCTAATAATGTACTCAACCCACCATCAGTTAAGCATGTCCAAGATCAGCCTTTGAATGATTTCTCTATGTTTGTGTTTTAACATCCCATATTTTATGAAGATGATGTGAACCATTCCAAAAAGCGTCATGCCATGAAAGAGAATTATATGCTTAACTCTCACCTATTTTATTGCAAGTTATAAATGCGTTATGACTCATAATCACTCCTGAAAGGTAGATAACAAGTGTGGATAGTACATAAATGGCCCTTTTCAATAACATACTTAATCCATCATTAATTGACTGGATCAAGTTAAGTCTACTTATCAGTGTTTCTGCCAGCAGTGGACAACTAGGTCAAGAGCCATTACCTTGAGAGTACAAAGGTCATGCCCTTATTCTCCAGAAAATTTCTAATATCCAGGAGAATATTAGGAATTTCACCAGGGAAATATTGGCCAAGTTGCATAGTATCACCAGGCCTATGATCAGCCACCCAGCAGTGAGCATGAAAGAGAAAGACAGAAGACAAAAAGAATATTGATGAAAGATTGACATATAAGCTCCAATTTTCCACTTTATTTATCTTCCCTGCTGTCTTCCCTTCTAGCAAAGCCCTTCTTCAAAGCCTCCATCACACATCTCCTTATGATCAGCATCTATTACTTTCCATCCCCCAATATGGCCATGAGGACCAAAACCAAGCTTCTGGCAGTGGGGTGGGGCATCTTGACATAAAAATGTGAACTGGGAAAAGGAGATTTGACAGACACCATGTCTATACTCTCTGGAATAAGCATAAGTGGTCTCATGGTGTTACTAGTATTTTGAAAATCAGCAAAAATATAAACAACTGCAAATCTGCTTAAAACTGCTTTTAAGGAATTGGGGAATGGAAGTAAACGTTTTAACACTAAAGAGGTAACACCATACAAATTCATTACAATGCAGTGAAACATATTTAAGAGAGTGAGAAAAACTTCAATGGGCAGGGAGCTCATATGTTTTGGAGAGAATTCTGTTATTATTGTAAATATACAAAAAGCTTTTAACAGATTCGATTTTTGCAGCTTTTTTTCCACTCCCATGTGTACTGTTTGAAGCAGGTGTATCCTGCTTCACAGCCAATCATTTCTGAGGTGGAACTTCAGATATCAAAATGAATCTGAATGATATAGTATTTGAGGGAGGGAGGGAGGGAGGGAGGAAGTTATTTTTTCTTTTCACTTATGTTTCTCTGAAATGTAGAAATATCCATGGAAATAAAAACGGGGCTATTCTCTCAGGACTTCCCATGGCAAATCTAAACAAAGGCCATAGTCCTGCAGAAACTTAAGAATGTTTAAACTCACAAATCAATTATCATTCAACAGATCTAATTCTGTGCAGGATTGTAACAGTAGCTCTTTTCCCCCTACCCATTCTCCTCAAAATCTCAGTAAGGTGGACAAAAGAATTATCTTTCATCCCTCCAATTCTATTCACTGCAGTGGGCAGTGCAGAATGTCCCCTGCTGTGTCAGCTGCAGCAAGTTTGGTCAAAAATATCTGGGCACAGATGGTAGGTAGGAAGACACACTTTGTCACTTGGAAAGGAAAATAATTGTGAGTGTGAAAATGTGTATTCAGGTTATCAACAACTTTAAAAAGGCAAATGTGGTGTAAATACTTCATTCAGGCAGTCAATCCAGTATTGGAAAGTTGTTTCTTGATTTTTCTTAAGCAGATTGTAAAATGTTTCCAAAACTAAAGGACAGATGCTATGTAATGCTAACTTAGCATATTATAAATTTAGCACAAGTGTCACAGTGGCAGGACAAAGTTCAGATAATAGGAAAGATCATAGTCTTTAATGATTCAAATGTACTAGCCTAATAACAGTAACATCATCTAATAACAACATACAGGCACATAAATGCCAGTCATACCTCTCCCAATGCTTGAATAATAGGTGTTATGGTCCTGTTTGACTTGTTTTTCGAGGAGGAAGAGGCAAAACCATAGACATGAAGGGATAATAGATCTGGAAGGGGGTGATTCTAGTAGTGATTAACATATGACTCCCCTCTGGCTAAGGCAGATCAACAGCCCCAGGATTCTGTCCTTGCACCCACTGGCAGCCTCTCAGATGCTGAAGTCCAGCCATACTTTAAATATCCAATAACAGAAGCCTAAACTTCATAGGTGACATAGACTGGCCAAGAAACTGGCCAGCAGGAGACTAGAACCTAATAAGATGCTTCAGCTGTACATTTAGGAGGTTACCCAAAATAATTTATATATTGGCCTCATTTCCTGAGGGAAAATGTGGAGAACAATTTTTCAAGTTGAAGTTGTGAACTATGGATTCCATTTCATGTAACTCATTTTTTGTCTAAGATTTGTTGTTTGTTTGTTTATTGGATTCCTGGTCTTGACCTATGTGAAGTTTTTGGCCACATTACAGTTGCTGTGCTTAGTTATAAGTAAAAAGATTACTTATTTTGAAAAGTTCTGCCTGAGTTTGGCTATCTTTTGACTGTGGCAGGCTTGCTGTTTTGTTGGCATGCAGTGAGCAATTCCAGCACAGAAAACTTGGTCTAGAATTATGATTTGACAGATCTAATTCTGTGCTGGATTGTAGCAGTAGCTCTTCTCCCCACTACCCAAAAGGGAAAACAGGGCTAAAAGTGACTGGATCTTAGGGGGGATGCTAAATAAAATGAATAGATCCTTTATAGTTGATCTTAAAATATGGAAATGTTGATAGTTGATACCCATCAAGTAAGTTGGGAACACATTGTATAAGGAAGGACTGATAATGGAACAAGTACTTTAAAATGAAATCAGAAATATTTCAGAATTCCAGTACAATCGATGTAGCATCAATACACAAAATCCAAAAACCTTGTTCTACTTCAATTTAAATGTCTTGAATTTCTTCAGAGGCAGCTCCACACAGAGCTTATGGACTGACTTTTATTACTGTAGGGATAATGTTCTTCAAAAAAGGATCACATCAAAAGCCAGTTGAAAATGTATGCATTGGTCTTCCTTACCAAGACAGGTGGTCCTTGTTTAAAAACCAAGGGGGCTGTTCAAACTTATGATAATAATGAACAAGTTTTAGTGATAGTTTCAAGTTTTCAAGTTTAATGTGATTTATATGGCTTGTCCTCAGTATTCTGGATGTTGTAGTGTTCCCACAATCATATGAATTGCTTCCATGCTATCTTCCAACAAGCAAAGTCAATAGGGAAGCCAACTGGTAGGTAGCAAGTTGTGGTCATATTAGGTCCTCACTTAATGCATGCTCTTCTTGCTCAACAAAAGCTGGGACTACCAGAACTACTGTCACTAAGTGGGTGTTGCTTAACAATGGAATTTCAAGCCCCAATTAGTGACATTAAGTAATTAGTGACTACAATAACACTTCCAAGACTACCTGATTGAGGCTGCAAATATCTAGATGGCCACTGGAGGGCAACAAAGAGCTAGAAGTCTTTGCATCTCCATATTGGTGTGTTTGTTTGGATTTTTAATCCTATTCATTTTGTCCAGTTTAGTTTCCTTTTATTCACCTTCATGATAGTATTAATAATCATCAAGCCATGCAATAGATTTTTCTCAGGCTTCTTTAAAAAAGGCCCAAAACCAAAAGAATAAGCCAATGAGCCACTAGAAGAAACCTGAAAGAGTGTTCAACAGAGTTGTAACTTATCAACTGTTTCGGATGCTACATAGGATTAGATAAAACTGGCATCTTCTTGCACAAGTAGTTTCTAAAGATTTCCCCCTCCACCAACTTCATCTATTACAACTGTTCTATCATGGTGTGTGAGTCTTTATTGCTACCACTATTAATACGATTAACAAGTATAACCAAGAAAAAAGTGAAAGGGGTTCTCCTTTTGATGGAGCACTCTTCAGTTGAAGGCCTTTTCTGCCAATAAATGTCCAAAACAAGGGTGGGTTCCATTTACCTTTACTACCTGTTCGCACTTTACTATCTGTGCCACTTCTGCGCATGCGCAAATCACCCACAATGACATTGTGGCAGGTGGGCGGAGCCTCCCGCCGGTTTTACTTCTTCTATAGAACCAGACCGAACCAGGAGCAACCCATCAAGTTGAGAAAAGAAGATGATGTATTCTGGAAGGGACTTGATATAGTTTGACAAAAGTCATGAATGGACATGCTAAGGCACCAGGGAGGGCTAGATGTTGTCACGTTAATACTTCCAAAATAATTTTAATAACCCAGAAAGATATTTTAAAAATATAAACTAACTGCCTTTAAATTAGATTGAGTTTTTCTCCAGAGCCCACCTCCTTGTAGTTCCACTGGCATGTCATTCAAAGGCCAAGTGAGAACCAAGTTGTAATTGTTTGTGACTGACCAACAAAGAGACTATTAGTTATGATTGACGTGATTTGATTTTATTACTATTCTATGATGAGAAAAAAAATCTTTGGACTTCTCTTAGTCAAACAAGCAATGTCTATTGGCACAGTGAATGGGACAACCATTCTTCCTCTTTCCTTCTCCCCAAAAGCTGCAGAGCAGGAATAGATTACTTTATATCAAAGGCCTGAACAAAGTTCTTGTATCATAGTTATTAATCCCAGAGTACATGTGAGCATAGAGTGGCAAGTTGCCTCTTCTCTGTTGTGCCTCCCTTTCCTCCATACATGAATCATGACTTTTCTGTAGAGTGAAATAATGGACAATGTGATAAGCTTGCATAGAGAAAACAGTATAAATATATCTATGAAATTCTTTGTGTAGAGCAGAGGTCTTCAAACTTGGCAGCTTTAAGACTTGTGGACTTCAACTCCAAGAATTCAGAGAATTCTGGGAGTTGAAATCCACAAGTCTTAAAGCTGCCAAGTTTGAAGACCTCTTTTGTAGAGGCACAAAGCTTCCTGTTGTAGGGGTTTTTCTCCCTTCTTTTTATGCTTCTCTGTGTTAGCCTCACTATTTTAATTATCAGTTTGCTTTTTAAAAAAACATGTTTAATTAGAAGAGCTTAAATCCTTCATTAGTACATATTCTCATGCAGAACTTGAAATGGGAGTGATTATGAACTGTTCTAATAAACACCAGATTTCTCTTCTTAAAAGACTGGAATTATTGTTTATATCAATATGCATATTAGTTTATCTCAAGATGTATTAGATTACATTCATTAACTTCACATCTGCAAGAGCCAACATTAACTATTTGTGTGAACCTAAGACTTCTGAATTTTTCAGTGCATACTGTAGTTTATGGGTTGTTTTCTGTAGTTTTAAACTCGGGAAATGATCCAGTCAAATGACATACCTATATAGGCTCTCTAGCCAAGAAAACTAAACATTGGTTATAAGACAACAAGAATTGATTTCAGGTCAAAACAAGATTTTATGCTAAATATATCAAGCATATTATGTCAAAGTTTTATTTCATTAATATCAGGGGAAACCAGGGGTGAAATTCAAAATTTTTCCCTACTGGTTCTGTGGGTGTGGCTTGGTGGGCGTGGCAGGGGAAGGATACTGCAAAATCTCCATTCCCACCCCACTCTGGGGCCAGCTAGAGGTGGTATTTGCCGGTTCTCCGAATTACTCAAAATTTCCGCTACCGGTTCTCCAGAACCTGTTAGAATCTGCTGAATTTCACCCCTGGAGGAAAGGGGAAAGGACTGGTAGATTTTATTGGAATTGAACTACCTGGCCAGAGGAAAAAGTCATTGCCTCCTTTTTTGTAGTCATAATGAAAATCAACCCTGCAGTCATAATAACAATGAACAGGGGGAAAAAATGACTAAATGTTTTCTATCCATGTGCTACAATACTAGTGAAACTCCCGTTCCCATATAACCATTACTTAAGTTAGCAGAACCTGAAATGATTTTTAATGCCATCTTTAGTGCTAAATGAATCTAAAGGTTACATTAGAAATGAGAGGACTTAGATGAGTGGATAAGACAAGCAGCATGGAAGTGATAGAGATGCAAAGGCTAAAGAAAGAGAAAATACATGACAAGAGACTGTATCAGGTAGAACAAGATAGTTGATTGGGTAAAACCTTCATGCACTGAAATCTATAACCAAATTGTTAGTTACAGCCCTCTTAGGATTTAGATATTAATGTGACATATCCAAAGGAATCTATATATGTTAATGCTAAAGGATTAGTCTAACCCTGATTTCCCATAATCAGATTTTCTCAAAAGGTTGAAACGGATATTACTCCTACATAAGAGTGCACATGAGATTGCAGCCAAAACAATCCTGTATTGTCCTCTTTCCAGTTTGGACATGGCTTCAATGGGAGGCTTTGGGGCAATCAATTTCATCTCAATTCAAAATTTAAATGATCCATCTCAGAAAGTTTTAACTGTAATGACATAAGAAAAGCCATCTTATTTATTGGTTATTTATTTATAGAGTCTTCCTTCTCACCAAAGGCAACTTTGGGCAGTATACAACAAAGCTAAAACAATGAATAAATGCATAAAACCACATTAATGATAAAAGCATTAAAATTATATTTTAAAAAACCCAGAACAAACAAATAATTGTTTATATGAAAGGATCCACCTCAGCTATTCACCTATCCCCTGGAATCATCAGGTTTGCTGTTATATCCTCACTTCAGGAGGGAAGATTCCGCATCACAGGCACCACCAACGAAGATACCCACCAAATGTTATTGGTTAAGTTTCTATCGTGCCTTTGTTCTAAGAATTCATCTATAGTGGGATATGTGGCACTGTGTCTTCCAACTTTTGTCTCAAAACAAACTTGTGTTAGTTAGTTTCCATGACTGAGGGTTTTTTCCAGTGGTGGGTTCCAACCAATGTTACCATCGGTTCTTTTCACACACGAGCTTTGTGCACAATCGGCGCATGGGTACTCGCTTCACTCGCATGTGCGCCAAACTTGCGCTCCGTGCCAGCGTATTCGATTTCTGCCCAGCTGAGGCGCAGCAATCCACTTTGCTGTGCCTATCAGCTGGGCTAAAAAAACAACAAATAAAGGTAGTATAATGCCGGGGCGGGTGGGACGGCCCATCTCACAGTCATAGAGAACCGGTTCGCTGATGTCACATCATCACCACTACCGGCTCACCCAAACCGGGCCGAATGGGAGCAACCCACCACCATGTTTTCCCTTAATATGTAGCTACAACCTGCCCTTTAATAACAGGTTGTAGACTTAAATACCACTTCACAGTGCTTTACACCCTCGAGTCAGTATATTTCCCCCAATAATCTGGGTCCTCATTTTACTGATCTCGGAAGGATGGAAAACTGAATTAACTTTGAGCCGGTCAGAATTGAACCCTTGGCAGACAGCAGAATTAGTCTGCAATATTGCATTCTAACCACTGCGCCACCAAGGCTCCTTTAAGCTACAGGAGAGCAGATTTCAGCTACATATTAAGGGGGGTGGGTGGGAATCCTTCTAACAGTAATTGGTCATGGAATCAATTATCTGGTTTTTTTTTTGGAAAAGTTTTTCAGTTTTATTTCTTATACACATAATATAAAATGTACATTTTCTTATACATAATTAATCCTACATATACATGTTTTCCTTAAAGAAAGCATTAAAATAAGGCATTTTAATTACATTCAGAGTTGCTCTTCTACCCTTTCTTCCCTCATTTTGCAACAACCCTTCTTCTTCTTCTCCTCTTTTCCTTCCCTCCCTCCTCTCCTTTCCTACTTTCTCTTCCCTCCTCTCCTACCTCATCCTACTTCCCCTTCCTTTCCCCCACTCCTCTCTTCTTTTCCCCGTACTCACCTTCTCTCCTACTCCTATCCCCTAACCTTCCTTCCTCTCTTTTTCTCTTTCTTCCATTCCTTTCCCTCCCTCTCCTCTTCCTACCCTCTACCCCTCTCCCCTTTCTATTTTCTTTGCTGTGGAATATTCTCCTTGTTTCGTATCCGAACAACTCCTGTATTCTAATAATATATACTTTCTTTCAATTCCTTTTCGGATTTATTCTATCAGTATTATCGTCATAATTGTACACTTATTCTTATTATCTTCTTTCTTTTTCCCCTTCCCATCCCCCCTTTTCATTTACTCTGGGGTCATCTGGGTTTCTGTTTCTTTTTTATCCTCTCCCTCGTTTAACTTTCTATTATCTAAATCATTTATCTATCGTCTTATCTTCATATTTCTATGAATCAATTATCCTGAGAAGTGGTAGGCTCCTCTTAACTGGATTTGTTTATGCAAAAATTAGATCACAGTCTGTTTAAGATGTATTAATTTGGATTCTTGCACTAAGAAGGCGGTTCCATTTAATAACCTAAATGACTCATTCCAACCCTGTGATTCATTCCCAGATATCCAATGGTCAGGCCAATCTTACAGGGAAAAAACTTTTAATTTTTTAATATTACTTGTTCTGATTGATGAAACTGTGAAAAGTACTAGATCTGTTTTTACAGAACATACTCAGTGTTCTATAAGAGGAACAATGCTCCAAGACCATTCACAATAAAGATATTAATGATTAAACAAAAGCTTAACATTTGTAAGTGTTGTGTAAACTGTGGAGAAGGAAACATTTATAATTTATTATAAAAATATATTTCTTTAATACTATTCAGTACGTTAGCATTTGTCCTTGAACACTAGCTGCTAGACCAATAGTGTGTAATAAGCATTCAAGCATCCCTAGGAAAGTACAAGGACAGCTGAAATTACTGAGGACTTTTTAATGAACTCCTGAATATAATTCCAATACTTGTTCATACATTCAACACAGATAAACTAGTTTTATTCTTAATGTTAAATTTCACCCACTGTTAGTTTGTTGTTGCTATATTATAAATCTCATTGTGCAACTATTCTATCAGTTCTAAATCAATTAAAACATTGGTGAATCTGGATCTTTTTACTTTTGATTTTTTTTTCTTTTTACCAATTAAATTTGCTTTGAGTTTTCCATCAATTTGTAACTTCATTCAATCATGAATAGAATAGAATAGAATAGAATAGAATAGAATAGAATAGAATAGAATAGAATAACAGAGTTGGAAGCGACAGAGTTGGCAGGAAATCCTACACCACTTCAGACAAACGGTTATCTAATCTCTTCTTGAAAACTTCCCGTGTTGGAGCATTTACAACTTCTGGAGGCAAGTTGTTCCACTGATTAATTGTTCTAACTGTCAGGAAATTTCTTTTAGTTCTAAGTTGCTTCTCTCCTTGATTAATGTCCACCCATTGCTTCGTTGGATAAATATTTGTCTGAAGTGGTGTAGGGTTTCCTGCCTAAGCAGGAGGTTGGACTAGATGACCTCCAAGGTATTTTCCAATTCTGTTATTCTATTCTATTCTATTCTATTCTATTCTATTCTATTCTATTCTATTCTATTCTATTCTACTCTACTCTACTCTACTCTACTCTACTCTACTCTACTCTACTCTACTCTATTCTATTCTATTCTATTCTTGTCCTGCCCTTAGTTGCTTTGGAAAAGAGCACCTGAAGGCAGAACTCCCTCTTCTTTGTGGAAAACCCCTGAGATATTGGAACACTGCTATCATGTCCCTCCTAGTCCTTCTTTTCTTGCAGCCGTTCTTCATATGTTTTAGCCTCCACTCCCCTAATCATCTTTGTTGCTCTTCTCTGCACTCTTTCTAGCATCTCCACATCTTTTTTACATTGTGGTGACCAAAACTGGATGCAGTATTCCAAGTGTGGCCTTACCAAGGCATTATAAAGTGGTATTAACACTTCACATGATCTTGATTCTATCCCTCTGCTTATGCAGCCCAGAACTGTGTTGGCTTTTTCGGCAGCTGCTGCACACTGCTGGCTCATATCTAAATGGTTGTCCACTAGGACTCCAAGATCCCTCTCACAGTTACTACTATTGAGACAGGTACCACATATACTGTGCCTGTGCATTTCGTTTTTATAAATAAATAATGAATCTACTCAAAAATTGGTATTCTTTACAATGTCTTTAATCTTTAGACTTTTGGCATTCAGGGTTTTTTTTTTTCTGGTAATACTTCTTTGCATTGATGTGTATGTGCAGACCTTTTTTATCTAATATATATTTTGTATGTGTTTTGGGAGTTTAATATTGCTTTGCAAAATTTTGAAAACCTTAGATTTTTGTATACACATGCAGTCTGGGTCAATATCATAAATAAAATGAGAAAATGTGATTTTAGTAAATTCATATAAAAATAAACTTCACCAAAAAAAACACACATTGCATAATGCATAATGCATAATACAATAAGTAGCTAACATACAGGAAAAGGTAAAAAAGATAGGGAAAAAACCCTTTTTCACATATACCTTAATATTCTCAGATTTGGATCAAAACCAGAGGATTATGTTTCTGTTCATGATTATTACCAGCTACACCTGAGTTATCAAAATCTTAAAAGTTAATTTATAAAAACCAGGGATTAAATAAAATGTCAAGAGAACAGTAGGTAGTACAAATTATATCTTAATGGCTTATGCACTGTTGTGGTGATTTGAACAACTTGTCTAATATTTTTAGCATTTCATTGAACTGAACTAGGTTTCAAATCTAACACCCCCTTAAGAGGAACAGCAGAAATTCACACCTCAACTGATGCAGTCTGTTGGAAATCAGAGCATTTTTATATATGGTTTTCAAAAACCAAAAATATAGTCTACACATGCACAAGCAGAGAATTTGATAAAATTAGTGGCACACTCTTTGTCGTTTTGTTTCTCATAAGAGTAATTTGACTGCTAATTATATTCTTTTCTTAATTGTCAAATACCTTTAGTCAATTTCATTCAAGTGAATAAGTATGCACTTTACAAAAGGCTACTGAAGTAATACTGTGAGATCTATTCTAAATAGCATTTGATTTATACTATAGAACCGTGATGGTGAACCTATGGCACGCGTGCCACAGGTGGCACGCGGAGCCATATTAGTGGGCATACCAGCTAAACTCTGGGGCGCATGCACGCGCCGGCCAGCTGTTTTTTGGGCCTTCTGGGCCCACCAGAAGTAGGGAAACAGGCTATTTCCTGCCTCTGGAGGGCCTGGGAGGGTGGGGAAGGCCCGTTTTTCTTTCTTACCTGGCTCCAGATCTTCTCTGTTTATCTGAGAAGGCGAAAACAGCCTTTCCCACTCCCTTGGAGGCCCTACGGACGCTGAAAGGGCCCATTTCCCCACTCCCAGTGGGACAGGAAGTGACTTTTTTCCTGTCCCCAGCCTCCAGAGACTCCTAGAGAGGCTCCTCAGACTCCTAGAGAGGCTCCTAGAGACTCTTAGAGAGGTTCTGGAGGCTGGGGACAGCAAAAAATGTCACTTCCTGTCCCACTGGGAGTTGGGAAATGGGCCCTTTCAGCCTCCGTAGGGCCTCCAAGGGAGTGGGAAAGGCTGTTTTCGCCGTTCCCAGATACACAGAGAGGATTTGGAACCAGGTAAGAAAGAAAAACAGGCCTACCAGGCCATCATGTGCCAGGAGCGGGGGGGAGGGGGGAGGGGGTTGCACACACATGCGTGTGGGCATGTGCACGCGCGACCCTCCCCCGCCCCCCCCTCTCCTGGCACGCGATGGCAAAAAGGTTAGCCATCACTGCTATAAAACAATGTTTCTTAAACTTTTTTTTCCTCTCAGGACCCCTTTTAAAAATTATGAAGGACTCCAAAAGAGCTTTTGTTTGTATGGGTTATATTTATTTATCATATTAAAACTTAAATTTATGCTTTTGCTGCCTCTGCTGCTTCTCACAATTGTTTGATGGGATTTTAATATTGCATTATTTTTCAACATAACTGGAAAGTAATTTTGATTTCATATGTCCCTGAAGAGGGCCTTAAGGGAGGGGGCCCCAGAAGAAGTCCTAGGGTTACACCTGGGAAATACTGTTCTGGACAATATTTCCCAAATAAACTCACCCTGGATATGTTGGGACTGGAATGCTCAATCTTTGAATGCTGGGGACATTACACATCTCACCTTCCAGGAAGTTTTTGATGAAGAACCTCATGACATTCTGATTACCAATATAATTAAATATAACCTAAATATTATATTTTTTATGGGGAGTTACATCTAGCTTGGAAACCAACCTCAGAAAATATTTTTTTTATTTTTTTTATTTTATTTTTTTATTTTTTTTAATTTGATTTATATGCCGCCCTTCTCCGGAGACTCAGGGCAGCTTACAATACGTTAAGCAATAGCCTTCATACTTTTGTATATTTATACAAAGTCAGCTTATTGCCCCCACAAACTGGGTCCTCATTTCATCTACCTTAGAAAGGACGGAAGGCTGAGTCAACCTTGAGCCTTGGAGAGATTCGAACCAGCAGTAATTGCAGGCAACTGTGTTAATAACAGGGTGCTTAGACCACTGTACTATCAAGGCTCCATTTATTGAATGGATCCTCTTAACTATGGAGAAAGATATTAATGGCCTACCATAAGGCTCAGTCCTGCGCTCAGGACCCTTCAACATTTTAATGAAATTATTTGCTTTGGAATCAATCATGAAATGCATAAATAACAGGGAAGAGAGGACCAGAGAAGAGAGAGCAATTTTGGAACTGTGGTTTATCAACAGCCAAATATGAGGCAACAGAGTGACATGCCATCTTAAAATGCAAATGCAATCTTAGTCTACAACTAGTATCTCCAAACTATAGAAAGTAATTATTCCATTATGTTCTGTATTGGTCAGACCTGGCTTAGAAACAAAATTTAGTTCTAGACATAATGTTTTAAGAGAAATTAACAGAAAAAGAATCAGATACAAAGGAAAGTGATGTGGATAATCAGAAGATTAGGAACTAAATCCTGAGGGGAAAGGATTGACGGAAATAGCCTTAAGAAATAAAGATTAGAACAGAGCACATTGAAGCAGTTGTCAAGTACTTGAAGGGATGTCACACAGAAACAGGTCAAAAGCTCTTCTTTGATATCCTAGAGAAACATTATAGGAACTTCTTCCTAAATTACAGGAAATCAGATTCTGGTTTAATATCAGAAAATAATCTCATAACAATAAGAGCAGATCAACAGCAGAAACAACAGACCTGTTTTGCTGAATTTGTTCTAGTAAAGATTAGATAGCCAATTTTTGGGGATGCTTCAATTTGTATTCCTGCACAGGAGTAGGAAGTTGGAGTCAATATCTAAATTCCAGTTCTGTGATTCTATCCAGTTGTCCTAAACCAGCTAAAAATGATTTGCCTATAATTTATGTCCCATTTTTCTTACCAACAGCTCAGGGTTATCTCATGTTACTGTCACAGGAAATCATCCTACAATCCTTAGATACTCATTTAGTAGGGTAACTTTATAGTGGAGAAAATATGCTTGGCCTTTCAACATTAGCCACTGTATCATAATGAAGCAAGTGAATTAAAAATAAGTTTCATTTTCATGTAATGCTAATAAAGATGTTTGCATAATAGACCTTGGTTCACTAGTCCATAAATACTTCACACCTCCAAGAGGTGGAGAATGCTGTTATAGTTGACAATATTAGTGTTTATGTATAGCATCACACACAATTCTACTCTTCTAATTCATGTAAAACTAACCAATCTAATCTTAGCATCGGGGCTAATATATAGAAACCAAAGAAAATTTTTCACTTTGCATGCTAATTCTTCACCATCACTTTTCTTAAAATGTTTTGAGGAGATGGTTGGTTGGTTGGGAATAAAAGGGGTATCTTTCATAAGAACGATCACCTTCAGTAATAGAAACAAAGCAGAAAATTGAACAGAAAATCCAGCTACTTTTATTGCTCATAGGCATTATTCATTTCCCTGACACATTATGTTTTTAATTAAAATTGCACATGAATTAATTAAAATGTTCATTTAGCCACTTTTTCCCCCTTATGGATGCTTTGTTACTCTCTCTGTATTTGAGTAAAACACATTTCAACAAACGGATGCCTTTATCAGCCTAGACTTCAGCTGACAGACTGTCATGTTCTCTACACCTTTATCTTTACATATTCTTTGGGGTTTTTTTTTCAAATATGGATCCCTCTGTATAATTTTTATTCTTCTGCCACCAGCACCCTCCACTGGTTATTCAAGCTAAGAGTTTATTAAATAGACGTTGTCAGCAACTGACAAAACTGCTTCACAAAGGAAAGGCAAATAGATTGATTCTATTTCTCATTTAATTTCTTGAAAGGCATGTGGTGGTACATCAAGATATAGATTAACTTGTAGATAACCTGTAAAGGTTAGTATCCAACTTTCTACTAAAGAGTAGGAATATGCAGAGCTTTGAAAGGATTGTCTTGATTCAATTATGTTTCAAGTCAAGCTTCAGTTCTACAGTAAAAGATAGACTGGAAAAATCAGATTCCCTTTGAAGGGTATCCTGCTTTGAACTGGGCTGCCCTTGAAGGCTGCTACATATCCCCTTTCCACCAGATTGGGTCATTTACTTCCATTCAACTCATGGGAAAGAGTGACTCAATTTTACAGATCCAGCTAAAGATGACACCTCAGGACAAAGCAGAGCCATTTTGAACAGGGCCACCAAATTGACATGACTTTAATCATTATATTGTTGAAGTTGGTATGTTGGAACTGTTAATAGGCAATTCTGGATATCAGCCACTTTTCAATAATGGATTAAAAATCATTTTAAACTCTTGGAATCTATTTATTACAATATTTGTTACTACCAACTCCATGTGGATTCTTGATAGTTTCATAAATCATTCATCGGTTGGATATGAAGGCAAATATGTGCTTTGAAGTGCAGGAGTCTGCAACTCCTTAAAATAGCTGTGTCTTTTCCTAGGATTGCTTGGCTGCCATTAGCATTTATAAGGGAACTTCAAAATAAAACTCATTGCTAAGAAGTTTTAGATAGATGTTAAATGAAAGACCAGACACACTTCAAAGACTCTTTTACCCTTTAAATATAAAGTGGAACACAGCCATACCATCTAATATGCTTGTCCTAGATCTGTCCATGACCTATAAGTGACAGGCAAAGTGAAATAATATGTATGAGTGTGAAACATTTCTTAAACCCTAGTATAGTTTATGAAGATTGTAGAGCAACATGTCTGAAGAATAATAAATTAAACAACAGTCTTGTTTGATGTTATTTTAAAAGCTAAATTGCACACAATATAATGAAGCAGTCCTTGATCCTATATGAAAATCCTTGTGACATGGACAAATTTCAAATTGGATTATATTTGAAAATGAACAAAGGTTTCTTCACTACTTATATGTTTTACAGTTCTTATCCATAACAACATATACTTTAACACTTTCAAAGTCTAATCCAGGAGTGAC
Source organism: Arizona elegans (assembly GCA_022577455.1). Classification (NCBI taxonomy): domain Eukaryota; kingdom Metazoa; phylum Chordata; class Lepidosauria; order Squamata; family Colubridae; genus Arizona; species Arizona elegans. The sequence continues at coordinate 27,839,025 of JAKOOJ010000002.1, read as the reverse complement.
AAATTCGATTTCATTGAGGGCCACATCAGGGTTGTGTTTGACCTCAGGGGACCTGGGGAGCGTGGCCATGGTGGGCATGGCCATCTTGATGTCACTGGGGTCGTGGCATCTGTGGTGGCCCAAGCGCTCTGTCAGCAAAAATGGGCTCATGATTTTTGGCCATGACAGCCTCCTGCTGGTCTCTGTCAGCAAAAATGGAGCTCAGGGCCATACATGCCCCTGGGCCCCGTTTTCAGCTGCAATGGTCTCCTGCCACCCTCTGCCAGTGTAAACAGAGCTTGGGGGGACTGCGGCCCTCCCGAGCTCTGTTTTCACTGACAGAGGCACCGTGGGCTGGTTCTTTGCTGTTTCCAGGGTGTCCTTGCAGGCCAGATATAAACACCCCATGGGCTGGATCCAGCCTGCAGGCCTTGAGTTTGACACCCCTGGTCTAACCAATGGATTTTTCTGCATAATTAACTAAGATATTTATAGGAGAGCTATAGTAATACATTCCTGAATGGGCATTACAATACCCATTTCCTGAGAACAATCATTCCTAGGGGCTTTAAAATAGGGAGGGAAAAACAGCTGAATTAGTAAGAATAATATTTTGTATTCAAGTTTGCCATCCATATATATATATATATATATATATATATATATATATATATATATATATATATATATATATGATTAAATTTTTATGTCCTATTTACTAACTGATGGACTGTTGACCAACTTAGTGATAGAAATATTTTCAGTGGCAGGATGTAATAAAACCCATAAGTTAACAAATTCTCTGTTGTATTTTCCAATAATAGAGGAAATAACAACTTGAATTAATGGAGCAAAGAGGAATCAGAAATAATTTTCACAATGAAACTGCTTCTATTATTTCTATAATTAGAAATGTTCAAGGTTGAAATATTCCAACCATGAAACACCCAATTCAGTTACCATTTTAAAGTCTACTATCTTTGAAATAAACAGCCACTCTTCAAAATGCATTTTGGAAATCTAGGTAATGAAGACAGATTATAAGGGTACATCTATGAAAAATTTAGCCCTTCGCCACAGTCTTACAGCCTCCCCGCTAATTCAGTTAAGTCAGTTTAAATTAACATAAGTCAAGGCTGTGAAAATCCAAACACTTTGCCTCAAATTTTCTCATATTATGTAACTAAAATAGAACTATTTTATTTGTGCCCATTCATAGCCAGTGTAAATAGATTTGTATATATATCACATGGAGAAGCAATGTCAGTTATATCCTCCTAAACTATTCCAATTTCTATACATAAAAAATAAAATAAAATGGAAAATTACCTATGGATAATGTGCATCCTTAAAAGAACAGGTATTTCTGCAATTTACATTTTCATGCTAGCTTTCTTAAGGAATGCAGGACCTCCCTACTTTATTAAGCATAGTCATCCGGAATCTGTAAACACGATATAGTTTGAGCAGATATACATTTAGCACAAAAATTATTAACTAAAGTTTAAACTGTTTAATAAGGCTTTGTACCCAGCTGGACTGTTTCATAAAAAAAATCCGTGGGATTATTCAATATAAGTCCAAACTGCTCACTTTCATAGATGCAGAAATTTAATACTGTGAACTGTTAGGAATCATTTCCATGCCAGTAATTTATAATGCTACCCTGACATAATTATGACAATATAAAGTGTATCTTCTTCTTCATTAGTGATATATCACAATAATAATAGCTGGACAATGCAATTAACTGCAATTAATAATTTATTTATTTATTTATTTTACTGCTTTTCCAGTGAGGGGTCTCTCACAGCAACTTACCTACAGTATGATTAAAGCAGTGGCAGTTTATATTAATTTACAATGGGAGATTATCAATAATTTTAATCACTGATATCATCAAACTAAACAATCAAAACCCATCTGGTCATGAAACATATTGAAGATCATGTTTCATAATTCCATCAAGAAAGGCTGCATACCAGACAAACCTGTTTGTACTGACCTCTGATCATTTAGGATTTGACTTTATTTTTTGAAGTAAATCTTGATTTAAACTCTAATTTTTAAAAATCAACATCTAAATTTCAGAAAAAGTGTTTTAAGCTACAGCCCGTTCTTTTGCTTTTCCAGAAAAATAAAGGCACACATATTTTTGAAAAGTTTAATTGAAAATACACATGCACACCTCTCTCGTTCACTCACTAGTTCTCGTTCTCCAACTCTCCAACAACAATTTAAAAAAACAAATAAAGCAACTTACTCCATTTTGAGCCTGACCAAAAATAAAAGCTAGCAATTTTTTAAAAAAAAACCTGTGTGGAAAGGATTAACTACAAGTCTGCAACTGAGCACAGACAGACTCTTACAATGATTGCAGGCATGCCCAAAGCACATCCTTGGACAAGGGTGTTTATTATGTGTCTGGACATGTCCCCATGCAGGGCCTGGATTGTGAGAATATATCTGCTCAGTTGCAGACCTGAAGCACATCCAAATGTATTACTCTGGGCATGCACTAAGGGTATTTTGCAAAAGAAGTTTGGTTACATGTCCATGCACGACCTGATTAATTAATCTAGGCATATGCATAGAAAATACTATGCACGGTATACACACAGTATGTCACTTAGTAAAGGGGGCATTGGTTACATGTCCTGCATATTTCTATGTTTTTATCCAGAGATGTCATGCAAAAAAGCAAAAAATGAGAGATAGAGGATTTCCTGAGACTTCCTGCAGCAATACGAGTTCATAAAAAAAACTTCCATGCAAATATCCGAGAGCACAAACTCAATAGATACACAGGCTCTGGTGGAAGTGTGCTTGGAAAAAGATATGGGCATAGAAGACAATTATCCAGAATTACAGCGCAGTGAAATACTAGTGCACTATAGATGTGTAAACCTTAATGTATCCGTTCATTCACCCATGCCATAGGTGTCATTCATAATGAGATACAGAATCTCTTCAAGAGACATTGATGCAAACCATTTTGTACAGGGTGAATGCAAATAGATTGAATCACATTCCCTTTTCTGTTAGGAATCATTGAGTGATTTAAATACTGATGAGTTCCTGAACCATGTTGAAAGCATGTTACCAAAATGTGTTGTGGAATAGTGATTTACAGTTTGTGGTCAGTATTGTTCAGAGAAGAGGACAGTCTTAGGAAGTTAGGCAACATGCTGCTCAGCCAAATCCTAAAGAAAAAGGTAGATATCATGAGACCGATTTCAGTGTCAGAAATGATGTTGATTGCTGTATCTGTATCTGTTAGATATTAGCGTTATTTACAAAATAAAGAATTGTTATTACCGGCAGAGATTTTTTACTGCAGACTATTTCCACAGAAAAATGGTTTACCTATCTTTGGGGGAGGGGGAGGAAAATACCCATATTTGAAGAACAGCATGGTACAATATTCAGAGTTTTGTTCTAGAAGCAAAGGGTTGGGTGTTTTAGTCACAAGTAGGCCTAAATAGGGAAAATTGTTGCTTTTATTGTTCAGAACAAAAGCATCAAGGACTTCATGGGAAAATGTTACTTCCAATAATTCTGTCACATACCCTATTGCCATAAATTCATCCACAGCTGCCTGTTGGATGTTTCTGAAGTAAGAGTGTTTCTGAAGTAAGAGTGTTATCAAATAGATATGGACAGGACAAAATGTGGTAAGTGCAAATTCTTTTGTCATTCTAAATCCTACCAGCAAAAACATACTCAACTGGCAAAGGGGACAAAATAATATTAGGATAAGTAATTTGTAGTTTTCCTTTAACCACCTCCCAAGAAAAGTAAAAGAAGATGTGATCGGTGTTTTATAAAAATTAAAAGCATAGGAAACAATTTATATTTTCTGAATATGTTTCTTCGACTATATATGTATGTTTATCATAAACAATGATAAACAACTTTTTATTGTTTACTATTTTGAATATTGTCAAGAAACGTGTCAAATTATGTCCGTGCTATGGATATGTTGGAAAAAGAGGATGACTGTATTGTGATGAGATAGGAATGTTATGGGTTCAGTGCCTGGTTTAGTTTGTGAGAGAAAATAAAAATCCAAGGGGACATGCTAGGTATGTAGTTCTGATATAGAAGGTCCAAGTTTAACTTCTAATTTGGGATGGTAAAGTACTATGTATTATACCATCACACTTAAAGATTTAGCTTATTGTTAGTTTCTGCTTTTTGCCGCTTATATTAAATAAATTAAGACCATAGGTTACAACAGTTTATTTAGTGACCATTCAAAGTTACAACAGCACTTAAAAATGACTTATGACTGCTTTTCACACAACTGTTGCAGCATCCCCATAGTCACATGATTAAAATTCAAATGCTGCCAACTGACTCATATTTATAACATTTTCAGCGTTCTGGGGTCATGTGATCACTTTTTGCAACTTCTGACAAGCAAAATCAATGGGAAGCCAGATTCACTTAACAGCTATGTTGCTAACTTAACAGCTGCAGTGATTCATTTAGCAACTGTGGCAAGAATGGTTGTAAAATGGAGGAAAACTCATTTAATGACTGTCTCACTTAGCAACATAAATTTTGGGCTCTGTTAGAGTCGTAAGATGAGGACTACCCGTATTGGTTTTCAGGGCAGCAAGAGTACTTCCTCTATTTATTCAACACAAAGGCCAGTACTGAAACCATGATGCCTGATGAGAGGATTTTGTGATATGGTATCCTGCTAATGGAGAGATGAAGTTTAAATCTCACTTTACCTCAGGAATCAAGGTTATGGCATATGCAACATCTGGGAACATGAATGAGTTGCCAAGCTGGTGACTGATGCAGTCTTGAAGCAGTTTATTGGTGATGAGCGGAGAAGAAGCTCCTGCCTTCTTTGAACCTGCAAGGGGAACTTTTTAGAATAGAATAGAATAGAATAGAATAGAATAGAATAGAATAGAATAGAATAGAATAGAATAGAATAGAATTTTTTATTGGCCAAGTGTGATCGGGAATTTGTCCCGATCTTGGTGCACCACATCTTGGTGCATACGCTCTTGGTGCATACGCTCTCGGAGTACATAAAAGAAAAGATACGTTCATCAAGAATCATAAGGTACAACACTTAATGATAGTTATAGGGTACAAATAAGCAATCAGGAAACATGGAGGAATTGGGGATCAAGAGAAAGGAGCACATTGCACTTCATATTAATTGGCTTTACTTAGCCATAGGAGCCCAATAGTAGCATATGGTAAGTATATGCTTAGGTTAGGCTAATTGATTAAAAGTCATTATGCTTCATTTCCTGTTCCAGAATGCAGAAACAAAATAACAAAGCAACCCACCAAAAAAAAGAAAAAAAATCTTGACTGCCTTAGTAGTCCACTCATCATTAATATTGGGTAAGCTAATCCATAAGAATCCAAATGAGAAGGTTTGAAAATCCTACTTTAGTCAACAGGAGTCAACTAAATGGGTGATTTTAGAAGTGGAAGATAACTTGGAAACATATGCAAATCCTTATGGATTCATTGGTGGGGAGTGTGGTGGCTCAATGGTTAAAACAGTTGGGCTTGTCGGCTTACAAGTAACCCAGGTTCGAGATCTGAGCACCACATGACTGGTGAGCTCCTGTTCTATCCCTAGCTCCTGCCAAGTTAGCAGTTTGAAAGCATGCACATGTGAGTAGATAAATAGGTATCACTTTGGTGGGAAGGTAACAGAGCTCTGTAACATCATGCTGGCCACATGACTCAGAAATGTCTTTGATGAACGCTGGAACGGAGATGAGCACTGTCCCTTACATTAGTCGGCAATGACTAATGGAGTAAAATCCACAGGGACTCTGTTATCTTTTTTTATGGATTCATTGCTTCTAGATCACACCTGATAAAAGGTTGGATAAAGTGTGTAGTTGAAACTTTTACAGAAAAAAAAATCACTATTTATTGCTTTATATACCCAGAAATTTCTATTACAGTAACTTGTATAGTTTTACATTAATAAAGCTGCATAAACTTTATATGTGACCATTTGAACTGATCTTGGACAGAGTTAATGGAGACATACTGTAAGTGCAGAGTTTGCATATCAAGCTTTAGAGTGTTAGCAGTTTTCATATGGGGCCAATGGTAACATGAAATCTATCAGAATATAAAATGGAAACCTGATCATTTCAATTTCCATATATTGTATAATGCACATCCTCTTCAAAAAAAATTGCTTCCCCACAAGAAGCACTTATTCCATTTCTCTACTAGAATAGAATAGAATAGAATAGAATAGAATAGAATAGAATAGAATAGAATAGAATAGAATAGAATAGAATAGAATTCTTTATTGGCCAAGTGTACGTAAAAAAATACATTCATCAAGAATCATAAGATACAACACTTAGTGATAGTCATAGGATACTAAATAAGTGATATTCATAGGATACTAGATAAGCAATCAAATCATACTAGGAAACTAAATAAACAATATAAATCGTAAAGATGCAAGCAAGGTTCTAGTCATAAATGGGAGAAGATAGGTAATAGGAAGGATGAGAAGAATAATAGTAATAGAGTCTTAGTAAATAGTTTGACAGTGTTGTGGGAATTAGTTGTTCAGCAAAGCGATGGTATTCGGGGGGAAAACTGTCCTTGTGTCTATTTATTCTGGTGTGCAGTGCCCTATAGCATCGTTTTGATGGTAGAAGTTAAAACAATTTATGTCCAGGATGTGAGGGGTCTGTAGATATTTTCACAGCTCTCTTTTTGACTCGTGCGGTATACAGATCCTCAGTGGAAGGCAGGTTGGTAGCAATTGGTTTTTTTTTTTGGTTTTGGTTTTTTTTTTTGCAGTTCTAATTATCCTCTGAAGTCTGTGTCTGTCTTGTTTGGTTGCAGAACCAAACCAGACAGTTATAGAAGTGCAGATGACAGACTCAATAATTCCCCTGTAGAGAAATATATATATAGAGAGAGAGGTATAACCAGCATCAATGGCTTAATGTCAAACCCCAAACCAAGAAATGAGTGAAAGCTATCTGAGTCTATTTTATATCCTAACAAAATATTTTTTAAAAAAAAATTGATTTATATGCCGCCCTTCTCCGGAGACTCAAGGCGGCTTACAATGCGTTAAGCAATAGCCTTCATACTTTTGTATATTTATACAAAGTCAGCTTATTGCCCCCATAAACTGGGTCCTCATTTAACCTACTTTAGAAAGGATGGAAGGCTGAGTTAACCTTGAGCCTGGTGAGATTCGAACTTGCAGTAATTGCAGACAGATGGTGTTAATCACAATGCTTTTTGTCTGCTGAACCACCAGGCCCTATAAAATAGCATTTAAACTTAAACTCATTTAAACTCATCTCAGACATTTAGATCCCATTCCAATGTGTGAGACATAGTTAACTATCAAGCTGTAAGGTGAGAACTTTCAAGTTCTTTTTCTTTGGCACTTGTTTCAAAATGATTACAGTAAAAAAAAAAGCTCACTAGAAATCAAAGGAAAGAGATTTTGCCGCATTTTTAACTGTTGCATGTGCTGAATAGGACATAAAGTCAGTACCATTTCCTTTCTTCTGTAGAAGGAAGTTGAACTTACCAAACATTACACCAACATTTGAAGCAAAAGACAAGCAGTTCTCTGAACTGAGTTACACAGACATTTTTCGAAGGCCTTGCAATTTCTCAGAATCTGTACTTCACTGTTAGCATATCTAGAACACATGTTTGAACTGAGAATCTTCAAAGTTGACAAGTTACCAGGAATAACTTGTCCTCCTTGTCAGAACTGCCATCTGTACTTAGTGAAAATCCACCACTACTTTATGTTCCCTGTTTAGAATAGCACCTATGCTCTTTTTTCCACGTAGTGAATAAATTGTCTGATTTTTTTCTCCAAACTTATTCATTTGTTTATTTTTATTTATTTATTTATTTGTCAAGCATATATAAAATAACAGATAAAAGTATAAACATGATTTGAATACATGAAAAGGATACGAGTAAAAAGGGACATTAGGACAGGGACGGTAGGCATGATGGTGCTCTTATACACGCCCCATACAGACCTCTTAGGAAGGGGGTGAGGTCAACAGTAGACAGTTTAAGGTTAAAGTTTTCAGGGTTTTGGGAAGAAACCACAGAGTCAGGTAGTGAATTCCAGGCATTGATGACTGTTGTTGAAGTTGTATTTTCTGCAATCGAGTTTGGAGCAGTTTACCTTGAGTTTGTATCTATTGTTTGCTCGTATATTGTTGTGGTTGAAGCTGAAGTAGTCATTGACAGGTAGGACATTGTGGCAGATAATTACATCAGTTTCTAGAAATATCCTGCCTCCCAATTCATTGGCACTGTCATACCAAATAGCTAAGTTTGCTATTAGCACAACAACCAATGAACAACCTAGAGAAGTTTTCTATGTTTACTCTATCCAATGGATCAATACTTCATTACTGCTTAGAAGAATTGTAAACTTTTGGCTTCCTGCATTTGTCCCATGCCTCATTGTATCTGTTCCTTTTTTGCTTTATTAATCTGTCACAGGATATTCAAAGTCAAAAACAAATGCTGCAAAAACAATATAGATATTTCTTTTGGAGGCAGCTTTATAAATTCTTTGTCCTTTGAAAAATTTGAGAAAGTAAATGGAATTTCCAAGTTTTTTTTTCTTGAATTTCCACTTTAGAATAATGAAAGGATGTTTCTGAAAAGTAAAATAGTGTTCTGGATAGCAATTCAATTCAATCTCTAAGCAGTTCTGTAAAGTCTACACACCCCACTTAAAATGCTAGGTTTTGGAGATGCAACAAAAATCAGACCAAGTTAAATCACTTCAGAATATTTTTCATCTTTAATATAACATATCAGCTGTACAATTTAAATGAAAAACAACTGAAATCTTTTAGGAGGAAAATGAACAATAAAAAATTAATAACATGGCTGCATAGAGTGTGCAAACCTTTTTATAAGTAGGGATGTGGCAGTGTTCAGAATTAACCAATCACATTCAAATTGATGTTAAATAGCAGTTAGTACACATCTGCCATCAATTCAAGTGACTCTGATCACGCCTATATAAAATTCAGCTGTTCTAGTAAGGTTTTTCTGACATCTACTCAGTTGCCTTCTGCAGTAAAAGCCATGGTCTGCAAAGAGCTTACAAAGTATCAAAGGGATCTCATTGTTGGAAGGTGTCAGTCCAGAGAAGTGTACCCAAAAAATTCCAAGGCTTTAGATATACCATGGAAAACAGTGACGACGGTCATCAACAAGTAGAGAAAATATCGCACACCAATGACATTACTAAGAACTGATTGTCCTTTCAAAATTGATGGAAAAACAAATCGAAAACTGGTCCAAGAGGCTGCCAAGAGGCCTACAACAACATTAAGGAGCTGCAAGAACTGATTGTTCACTACATGTGACAACAATCGCCTGTATTATTCATATGTTTGGACTCTGGGGGTAGGGTGGCAAATGAAGCTTTTTATTACACAGAAATAGAAATAGAAATAGAAATAGAAATAGAAATAGAAATAGAATAGAATAGAATAGAATAGAATAGAATAGAATAGAATAGAATAGAATAGAATAGAATAGAATAGAATAGAATAGAATTTTTACTGCCCAAGTGTGATTGGACACACAAGGAAATTGTCTTGGTGCATATGCTCTCAGTGTACATAAAAGAAAGATACGTTCATCAAGAATCATAAGGTACAACACTTAATGATAGTCATAGGGTACAAATAAGCAATCAGGAAACAATATCAATATAAATCATAAGGATCCAAGCAACAAAGTTACAGTCATACAGTCATAAGTGGAAGGAGATGGGTCGTGGGAACAATGAGAAGATTAATAGTAGTGCAGACTTAGTAAATACTTTGACAATGTTGAGGGAATTATTTCTTTAGCAGAGTGATGGTGTTCGGGTAAGGACTCTGGGGGTAGGGTGGCAAATGAAGCTCTTTATTACACAGAAAAACATCCAATTCCAGCTACATTTTGCAAAAGCCTACATCAAGTCTGACAAAAGCATGTGGGAAAATATGCTTTGGTCTGATGAAATGAAGGTTGGATTTTTTGGCCATAATTCCAAAAAAAGTATGTTTGTTTGACACAAAAACAACACTGCATAAAGGTACACCATACTCACAGCGAAGCCTGCTGATGGCAACATTATGCTTTGAGGTTATTTTTCTTTAGCTGGAAGAAAAGTTTTAGACAAGGTGGTGGAAATTATGAACAGTTCCAAATATCAATTTTGAAACAAAACCTTCAGGCCTCTGCTAAAATGCTGAAGATGAAGAAGAATTTCATCTTTCAACACAATAACAACCCAAAGTATATCTCTAAGTCAACAAAAGAATGGCTTCACCAGAAGAAGATCAAAGTTTTGGAATAGCCCAGTCAGTCCCCAGATCTGAATCGAGTGATAATCTGTGGGACCTGAAGAGATCTATGCACAGAAGATGTTCTTGCAATCTGACAGATTTGGAGTGGGCAAAATTCCCAAGGCAAGATGTGTATTATTTTAAGGGCGTGCACACTTATGCAAACATGTTATTGTAAGTTATCCATTTTTTTATTTTTACCCCTAAAAGATTTGTTTGTTTTTCAATTGAATCGTACAGTTTATATATGTTACATTAAAGGTTAAAAAATTCTGAAGTGATTTATCTTGGTCTGATTTTTTTTTTACATCTCAAAAACCTGGCATTTTAACAAGGGAGGGTAGAGTAGACTTTCTATATCCACTGTACATGTATATACATATGGTTAAAATAAAATAGTAATCAAGTAAATGATCTCACTAGCTTCATTAACTGTCAACTCCTTGCAAAAGGGTTTTCTGCTTATCAAACAACATTTGAGGCTTTGATCACACCACAACTTTGGCTACCCCATCAGCTGCACTTTCTTTAATGTATTATCCTGGCAGTTCTGCCTTCCCTCATCTTTATAACCTCAAGTCATGTGACAAGAGAGTTCCTTCCATGATATCCAGATTTGCAGTATTTGCAGGGAAGGTGTTACATCCAGTCAATTACAGCTCATGCATTTCTTCTCTCTTTTTCCCCCTTATGCCCTTGCCTCTCTGAGACATGCTGGACAAATGAAGGATTAGCTAGGGCAAATATTTCTCTGAAATGCTGTTTGCTCAAAGAAGTTGTTCCAGAGCATTTGGCAGATAACAGTTGCTGGAATTGGATATGTCTATTTTAATGACAAGAATGACTGGTTGTGACATGATAGCAGTGTTCTAATATCTCAGGGGTTGCCACAAAGAAAAAGGAATCAAGCTATTCTCTAAAGCACCTGAAGGCAGGATTAGAAGCAATGGATGAAAACTAATCAAGGAGAGAAGCAACATAGAACTAAGGAGAAATTTCCTGACAGTTACAACAATTAATCAATGGCATAACTTGCCTCCAGAAGGTGGGTGCTCCAACACTGGAAGTTTTAAAAAAGAGATTGGACAACCATTTGTCTGAAGTGGTATAGGGTTGAGCAGGATTATTATTATTATTATTATTATTATTATTATTATTATTATTATTATTGTTGTTTAGACTTCTATACCACTTTATAGTGCTTTACAGCCTTCTCTAAGCGATTTACAAAGTTTACAAAGTTAGCATATAGCATATTGCATATTAGCATATTGCATTAGCATTAGCATATTGCCCCCAACAATCTGGGTCCTCATTTTATCCACATCGGAAGGATGGAAGGCTGAGTCAACCTTGAGCCAGTGAGATTTGATCTGCTGACCTGCTGAACTAGCAGTCAGCTGAAGTAGCTGCAGTACTGCACTCTAACCACTGTGTCACCTCGGCTCTTGGACGTTGGACTAGAAGACCTCCAAGGTCCCTTCCAACTCTGTCTATTCTATTCTATTCTATTCTATTCTATTCTATTCTATTCTATTCTATTCTATTCTATTCTACTCTACTCTACTCTACTCTACTCTACTCTACTCTACTCTACTCTATTCTATTTATGGTAAGAAAGTTATATAAAATTCTAATACAAAAAAGCCAATGGCCTACTGCTGTTGAAACTGCCCTAAATTCCTTTTTCAACTATCTTTCTACCTGTAAACAGTGTTTTAAAACAACACATATCCTGTGCCCCTAACACAGCCCTTTTCTTTTCTTCATTCAGTTAAATTGAGTATTCACTAACCAAACCACAATTTATCAGAAATAAATAAGAGAAATTAGGGAGTCTACAGATTATCATGAGAGCTCCACCAATACTGGGCAGTTTACCAGAGAAAGAGAGTCATGCTAGGAACTAGGAACTCTTTTCTACCTAATCATTAGCTGGGATTCAGTTTTATGACATAAAATAGAAAAGGACTTGAATTTTGAACTGACCTAATTTGCAGAGCTATTCTTTGAAAAATAGTTGTCTATTGAAATGTGCACCATATTCCACTAAGCACACCACCACCCCTTCCCAACATAACACTTCCCCTCTCAAAAAGTCATCCATATGACTGCACCCATTTTGCTCTGTTCTTTTCATAACAGATACTTGGACAATGTGTGAAGTGCATGGATTTTTTAAATATACAAACTTGGATGATTTAGTTGAAAACAGCTTTGCTCCTATTTAAAGACACTTGCTCTTTTGCATAGGGCTCTGAATTCACTATGGTTTCCATGGTTAAATGTAGCAGATTTACATATTGGCTTGCCAATTGTCTCTTTACAACCATAGTAAGTCAATGACATCATTTATTAGAGAGATAAATGAGAGCAATTAAGCATCATGACTCTAGCTACTGAAAGTTTCTGGAATGAAAGTGTTATTAAAATGACAAAGTGCCCAGCAGAATCTTGTGAAGACATGTTATTTAATTCCTCAATTCTTAGCTGGTTGGATGACCTCTGATAGCCTTTTGAAAGGTATGTTGTTTACACACACAAGTACGAAATGGCAGGCAGGAGTGACTAATGAATTATTTAATGTTAAAAGAGCTGTAATTTTAAAGACAGGCAGGATAGGTAAGAAGAAATATATTTTATTAAAGTACGTATAGAATATGCTTAAAACTCATTCAAAGACAGATAAATGATATGATCAGAAATAAATAGTGGGCTGCCTATTAGACCCTAGGGTTGCTGGCTTTTTACTTCATACTAAGAATTTAAAATCAGTCAGTCATTTAAAATCTCATTAAAATGTGACTACTTTTGCTTTTTGTAATTTTTAGGCTGTTATAGCAGAAAGTGGAGGAGAAAACAAATGTATTTTGACTGCATTGAAATTCCCATAAAAACTTTTATCATGAGAGCCAGTGGGAAATTCTGTTGAAGTTCACCCATCTTAGAAGGGCTGGGGTGGAAAAATACTGATGGTTGAGAAATACTGATATTAGTCTTAAAAATGATAAATTGATATGTATATGTATACATAACTGATATGTAGGGAAACATGTATAGCATCTAAACATGAAAATGTGTGCTCTGAGTAATGAGCAAAAGAAATGTTCAAGTATTTTGGAGCAATAAAAACAAGTTCCCTACTGGGAACTGTAATCAGTGGCACTGTAATCTAAGGTCTTTACTCTCTTAATATTAAACAAGAAAATGGTTTTGCTCCATTACATTCTGGAATATAATATTCTGCACAAACTTTACTTAGCTAAAAATACACACTACACAATTCAGTGAGATCCTGATTGACTTTATAGAGAATAGCCCTTGATTTGAACATAGACTTAGATTTAGAATAACTTTATTGTCACTTTGAATGTACACTAATCGGCATACATTAAAATAAAATTCTGTTGCATACAGCTCTTAAGGGCTCTCCACCTCCAATATACACTATATAAAAATGACTAAATAAATAAATACAAAATTATGCATATAGCCACATATATTATATGACACGGAGAAACAACAGTATAGTTTGGATGTACACATGTACAATGGCGAGAAAAATGAATCTTGCGAGTTTACCAGGTGGATGGCATAAGGAACCAAAGCTGTTACAGAATCTAGTAGTCCTGCTAGAATTCGGGTATAAAGAGTTGTCATATCCAAAAATAAGAACTGTAGAGAAAGAAAAGTTTAATTCATCAATATTATTTAGTTTCATGATATGACACTAGCAGTCATAGGTCATTTTCCACATGATGGGAAGGATCATGGGTAATTTTCCCCATGATGGATAGATATATTGTACTTTTATTTAAGCGATTATATGAATTTCTGAATATGTAGTCGTATAAATTAGCACTATAACTTGTAAATGTTTTTATATACTGTAACTTTTATAGCTGCCTTATTTTTGGTTGCTATTCCCTTCGTGCTTTTTTTTTCTTTGTTTGTTGGCAATCCAAACGCCTTCATGGGAACAGGAACAGCTCTTTTAAATAAGGATCACATCAAATATATTTGTATACTGAGAAAGTCCTGCTGCTGTCCTAAACATTCAGGATATAGCGAGCTGGAGATAAACATAGTATACACATTCTTTCTATTTTAAAACTAAATGTTCATATTTTCCAATGAAAATAAGGAGGTGAACACACATATGTTGTCTATCACCTTCATCTCACCTTTGTGCAATTCTAATATAATATGGCAGAATGATTGCTACTATTTAATTAAACAGAAATCTGGATTAACTCCAGCTGCAAACCTTGTAATCTGTCATAGTGTGTTTGGGGAAAGAGGGGTGTCCCCCCCCCCGGCCCATATTTCATTTCAAGATGGAAATCTGTTCTCTCTCCAATTGATCTACAAGCTGCAATATGGCTTCTTTGTCATTTGAATGACTTTTTCCAAGTCTTCTTTGGAATATCAGTTAAACTCTATCTTCAGCTTCCTTTGTTTTTTATAGAAATGAACAAATACCCAGCCAATCATTTTAAAACATCAGCCATTCAGCCAAGGTCTGTTATTGAACCCAATCAACCAGAGAAATTCTTCTAATACAGTCCTGTTCATGCAGAATTAGGTCCCATTGAATTCGGTGCATATTATTTCCAGGGAAGAGAGATGAGGACTGTATAGTAAGTTATAAACATGCTAGTTCTATGCATGTTTATTGGGAAATAAACCCTGCTGAATTCAACTCCTATCAGATAAGCATACATAGAATTGCAGTTTATGTTTCAATTTACAATTCACAATCACTCAAAAAAAAAAAGGTGTATAATAATAATTGAGACCCTGTCTTTTTTCAAGGGCTTCTTAGAAAGAAATATTTGCATATACAAGGTACAGTAATTGTGAGTTCTATGAATTCTTACTCAGTTCAGTTGCCTTTGAACTGTGATTTTAGTGAAATTCCTTACAAATTCCACTGCAAGAAACTTCCAGGAAAAATAATGTGAATGTTTGGGTTTAGCACTATTTAAGGTTACTTTCCAATTCTCATTTACTAAAACAAACAAGTAATAAAAAGTGCTCTGTTCTTAGTGGATCTAAGCCAATATGGATTGATTATTCCCTCTGCTATTGCTGTCTTGTTTCTTAGCTGCAGACCAAAACATAGATGAAATCATTAATACTTTGCTCCCAACCAAATATTTAATTTTAAATTAGCAGTTTTTCATAGAAACTAGCAAACAGCAAATTATATTCTTTTAAGTGGGATTTGCAACATCACGATTCCATCCAGTCATGCCAATCTCATTTCTGGAAAACACTATTCCATAATTTCTCCTTCGTTTTCTAGTCTTTCCTTTTCTTCAGTCAATATCACAAAGCATGATTAATTCCTCCCTTTTCCCCTAAAAATCTCTCTGGATTTCTGCCATTCTGATTTACCACTTCCCCTATGTGTTAGCACCTCCTTCTTGTTAGTACATGGTACTTTTTTTTATTCCCCTTTGGAAGATCCACACTCAGAGAATGAGTTTATGATCAGCAGGTGTAACATAAAATGATGATGGCTTAAGCACTGAAATTTCCACTCACAGCAGCTTAGTGCTTTACATAGGCATTTCATTTTCAAGAGGGTTAGAAACACATTCAGACACTTTCAAACATCTGTTTATTTCTTTGTTCACCTCATATAGACATTGTCACATTCAGGGATGTACATATATACAGATCCGTGTGCCAGCCATAGGGAGACAATTCAGTTAGGAAATTAATTCTCTCCCTAGACAAGAGATATTAAAAAAATAATGTCACATGGGAACAAGTAGACTTTAAGTTTTGTTAAGCAGCAATGGATATTTTTAAAGAAGGTTTTTTTTCCCCAGTTTGGGAATAGCACAATTAAGGTAGTATATTAGTAAATCAGAGACAGCTAAATGTCCACATACAGAGATCCCCTGGGCCAAATGGAGACTTTTTACTGGCCACCATTTCCCCACCTGCCTTCTAATTACTTCACAACACTAACTCTGAGCATATTTTTCAATGTAGTGAGCTGAAATGTGCAATTGTGAGTAATCAAATAGCAATACCAATAGCACTTAGACTTATATATTGTTCCATAGTGCTTTACAGCACTCTCTGAATAGTTTACAATGTCAGCATACTGGCCCCAACAATCTGCATCCTCATTTTACTCATTGATCTCAGAAGGATAGAAGGTAAGTCAACCTTGAGCCCATCGGATCAAACTCTTGGCTGTGGGCAGAATTAGCCTGCAATACTGCATTCTAACCACTGCACCACCATGGTTCTTGTTAAATGTTAATACATTTGTTAGTCATCATGCAATTCTGTACAGAGATGGTAGATATTTTTCTAAAAAATGACAAAAATGAATTCTATTTGACAGTTGTAGCTAAAGGCCTGCATGAACAGTCTGTATATTGGGGTTTCTAGGTGAGTCCCACAGACTGTGGATGACTGTCCGTATGATATGATGTTCTCATGGCTTCCTCTGCCACTCTAGGAAGAAAAGATAGGATGGTAGCATTTTGTGTCATGATTGAGTGTTCTGGGAGACATTTCCCTGAAAGCTCTTTGGTTAGAAAAAGTAAATTACACCAAGAAGGGAACAGAGGAAGAGCTGTGGGTTACATTTATATGCTTTTAAAATTGACTGTAAAAGAGGGATATATTTTGAACCTCCGTTGCTTTGAACTTTCATAGATTTAAAAATGAAGAAGGATGAAAACCAGTGGTGGGTTACCACCGATTCGGACCGGTTTTATAGAACTGGTAGTAAAACCGGTGCGAGGCTCTGCCCACTGACCCTGACGTCATCAGAAGCGATCTGCGCATGCGCAGAAGCAAGGCATGTGCGCGAGCAAAGTGAGCACACACGCACGATCCTGTTGCAAACCGGTAGTAAAGGTCAGTAGAACCCACCCCTGATGAAAACATAATTATAGTTGGATGGAAAATCCAGTTTACAAGCAGTAAAGGAGTAGACAAATTTCCCACTAAAAGAGTAAACAAATTCATAAACTTTCCCAATTTCCTACAAAATAGATACCTTTAGTTTTATTGTCTTGAAGGATTAAGATTATCCAAAAAAAGATACCCATAGTTTGTCTAGAAAGCATCAACAGCAGCATCAACAACAACAGAAGACTCAAGGGGTCTCTAAACAAGCAATGATAAATAAGAAAAAAAGAACTAAAAACCCTAACTAGAAAAAAATGATTTCAACCAATTATGAAAATGAATTATGAAGATGAATAATGAAAAAAATGAAAGTTTCAATTGTTCAAAATATTTTACATTATTTTATTGCATTCTTCTCATCCTAAATGTTTTCATTTCATCTAGCAGGGAATTTCAGCCTGAAGATATTTCTAACCAAACTCCTAAAATAAGCTTGTTGTAGAAAACACACATTCACTAGCTAGAGATATTTTGTATTGTTGTTTTCCCTCGTTATCCTAGTGATGTGGTTCTATGCTTCTGAAATAGAGGTTCTAGCTTCTATGAAGGACAGCATGAAAACTGGAAAAGGGATAAACTAGTCCTTGTGCTTAAAGCCTGCCGATAAAATTTTATCAATGTTCCTGTTATAAACTGACAAACAGAGAGCTCAGTAAGGTCAAGTTGTACATGCTTGAAATGACATGCCAATCTGCCAGCAGTCATATGGTTCTCATATGGCACCACTCCACAGATGCCAGGAAAATGTGAGAACTTTCTGGCTCATTTCATTTTATTTTTCTGAATACCATGTTTTCCTGTGTAGTGTGTGTGTGTGTGTGTGTGTATGACTATTACACACACACATACGGAGAAAGAGAGATACAGAAAGATAGGATAGCCTTTTTCTTATGTTATATGCATATGCGGTTTTCATTTGGAGTTTAAAATGAACAATTCCTTTCTTTGTAACAATGAGACATTTATAAAAGTGATCAAAATACACCCATGATCATATTTTGCTTGTACTGGGATTTGGAAACATCACAAGCATTTTATTGTGTCTGTTTAAAGAGGGGGAGGAATCAAAACAAAACCCTGTTGACCCTCCAATAAGGATATTTAGAAATATCTGCCAGATTGAGAATTTATTAACATTCCAGGAACTGACCAATGTGTAGATGCAACACCACAGTTGTTACTTGCATCAACAAGTCAACAATGTCACAGCTCCATTTCACAGAACAACGTGATCCAATTGCATTTGTTAAATAGACCATAATGGTTTACTGAAGTTAAAACTCAAAATTCAGAAATTGTTAAAAATATGTATTGCTACAGTTGATCAGCTAAAGAGCTGTTAGAGTCTTTTGTGTCACATCCAATGCACTTCACATTTGTTTGCTTCCTTCTCTTTAAAAAATAAAAAAGAACATATACATACATTATTGTGTTTTTCAAAACACAATAATTTAATCCTATAAACTAAGCAAGTGTTTTAATATAATTACCATGTTGTCATTAAAGTTACCTTTTTTATAAGGCGATTAAATAAAAGACCAAACTCCTTACACCTCTTTAATACTATAAGTGTTTAAGTATTTGGGCATTTTTTTCTAAGAAGATAACTGGCTTCCAGGAACGCAATAAAGATTGGTTTTTTTTCTGAGCCAATGTTACTGTACAATGCCTAGAAAAATGCTATGAAAGATTCAAGTAGAATTGGTCCAAACATGTTCTCTAGAATTTGAAGATGTCTGTTTTGTACAGTAGATAGATGGCTCTTATATTCAACCTTCTTGATTTTAAGCAGGAAGAAATGACCAGAATTCCCTTGCATCTATTGTCTGCTCAAAAAGAGTACATAAAGGGTAGAATCTGTGTTTAGATGTCTATAACATATTAAGTTGATATTTTGGAAGCTGAGTCCTGTTGCTCATTTTTTGACTGATGTCCAGGAACTCTAACATTTAATATGGTCAATGCTGACCTGGACGACAACAAAACTTATATGAGTCTTCTTTTGTTTTCTCACTAAATTAAATGGGTTGGTGGATATACTTAGTCTGCTGTTCTAAGCTAAGACCTGCCTGGCATGTGTGATCCTTCTGATAGAATATACTTCTACCAACATAGCAATCAATCACATCAGAGCATCTCAAGCTCTTTCCCACAACAAGGAAGTATCCATGCAGGGGATAAAAAAGTTTAAAAAGTTAAAGTTACTACTGTTTCCCCCCAAATAAGACATTCCCTGATAATAAGACCAATTGGGCTTTTGAGCGCATGGCAATAAGGCCAAGCACTTATTTCAGGGTCCAAGAAAATATAAGACAGGGTCTTATTTTCAGGAAAACACAGTAGTAGTAGTAGTAGTACTATAACTACTGTTGTTGTTGTTGTTGTTGGACTGGTAAAAACTTAACAGTTCAAGTCCTAACCAAGGACCTAAGAGCTGTTAAGGTAACGTCTGGGTATATAAGCTGTTCCAAGTAAGGTGGGTTTTTGCAAAATCAAAATATTCAGGTCTGATAAGTTCAAAATTTCCATCTAGGCAGCCCTTTGGGTATTGGGTATTGCCCAAAGGGCTCTTATTACTATTGGAACAATCTGTCATGCCCCATCGGCATCTGAATCTGTGGGGGAAGATGAGCTGGAACAAGAACAAGAACAGAGATGGAGAGGCCAGCTCTGTTGGCCTTGGAGGAAAGTGGGGAAGGGCAGAGTTAGTCCAGGCAAGGCTTTTCCAAATTAGTAAGACCTGCAGACAAGGAGAGCTCAGGAGAAGAGTAAGGACTACCCCCTCCTGATCCAAGAGCTAGGAGAAAAGAGAGACGGTGAGATCAATGCAGATTGAGTTGGCTACGAAGAGGAGAGTGCCCGTCCCCTTTCACAAGGCACACCTGGGGACTGAGATATAAGGAGATGATTGTGGGAGGGGCATTTGTCAGGAACAAGCATTGAATCTGTGGAGCCTCGTTTGCACTTGCCAAAGCCTAGAGATTGCTGTACTCTGTCTTGTAGGGTTTGCCAGTTTGCCTGCTTCACTGAACTTCTTGCTCTGGTTACTGTTTAGCTAACCTGGCTTATTGGACTGCTGGCCCTGGTTGCTGTTTGATTAACCTGGCTTATTGGACTACTTGTAGCCAGAAGCTTCTGAAGGTGTGTGAGAGAGCTTTGCTCCAGGACTTGTAGTGAATGTGGGAATGTTTGGGAGCATAGTTGGAGCAATAAAGGGGAGTTAGACTTGTTCTCTAGTTGTGTTGCTTTAGTGTCACACAACCATTGATTTCTTCCTCCATGATTGCTCAACTTCAATTTGCAGATCATGGTATTTCATTATTTTTTTCTAGTTGTTTCTCTTTGATTCATGTATCACCTGGTATTGCAATATCAATGAACCAGACGTTTTCTTTTCCACAATAGTGATGTCAGGCGTGTCTGACATCTGTCTGTCTGTTTGGGTTCAAAAGTCCAACAAGATCTTGACTATTAATTGTCAAGAACTTTGGTGTTCCCAATAAATTGGCTGCATTCAAACCCAAATTTCTGGCAAAGCTTCCTATGTATGATTTTGGCAACTCGTTCATGACATTGTAGTTTGTGAGGTTTGGCTGCAGCCAGGGATAAACTAATCCACTGTTTCATCTTTGTCATTGCATAAGTAACATTTGCTGTTGTTACTGACATGTTGAATTTTTGCTTTCATGGAACTGGTCTGCAGGGCTTGTTCTTGGGCAGCCAAAATGAAGCCTTCAGTTTCTTTCTTCAGCATCGTGATCTCAACCATCTCCATGTTAGCTTTGTATTTACATTTCCTTCAATGTCTTTCAGGTATTGACTGGCATAGGTTTCTTTTCCAGTTACAAACTTGGTGCCCAATTTTTCCTTTCAAAATCTCATTGTTTTATCTTCGTCCACTCCCTTCAGCAAAGGCTCTTTTGCTTTTTTTTATGTAGTCATTTAAACTGTGTTTTTCCTCTTCTACAGCTTGTTTCACTTTTCTATTTTCTTTTATTTTTTGTATTTTATACAATAAAAAATAAATAATTTTTTTTAAAAAAATTATTAATATTAATCATAGTACAGTCAGCCAGATGTTCAGACTGGATTTGGCATGTTTGTTGTTTGTCCTTACCAAGGACCTAGGAATATGCAGATCTGGATGTTTGATGGTGTTACAGATATAGTTGCAGGAGGGAAGCTGTTCCCGATAAAGCCGCCTTTTGCAATTGACAGATGGCGAATTTGTCAATGCCAATGGTGTTCAAGTGATTCTCCAGTTGCTTTGGGATTGCACCCAAGGCGGCTATTACTATTGGTACTACACTTGTTTGCCTTTGCCACAGTCATTCTATTTCTATTTGAAGGTCTTTGTATTTTGTTATCTTCTATAATTCTTTCTCTTCTGTCTCCAGGCATCACCACATCCACTAAACAGACTTTTTTATCTTTCTTATTGACAATTGTTAAGTCTGGGATCTTATGTGGCAAGTGCCTGTCTATTTGAATTCTAAAGTCCCAGAGCAATTTAACTTCTTCATTTTCTATGACTTTCTCTATTTTATGGTCCCGCCAGTTCTTGCTTGCAGGCAAATGATATTTTTTGTAGATATTCCAATACACATTGTTGCTACTTTGTCATGCTGCTGCTTGTAGTTATCCTGGGTGATCTTCTTGTAGCAGCTTATCAGGCAGTCCACTGTTTCTTCAGCTTCTTTGCATAGGTGGCATTTACTGTCTATTGCTATCTTCTCAGTTTTGGTTTTGTGTGCATTTGTCCTTAAGGCTTGGTCTTGTGCAAGTCTTGTCCTGAGACTTGGTCTCAGTCTCTTTCTTCAACTTTTCTGCTCTCAGCCATTGCCAGATCTTTGTTTTTACCTGCTTTCATTGTTGTTGTTGTTGTTGTTGTTCTTGTTGTTGTTGTTGTTGTTATCCATATCATTATCTGTAATACAAAGTGATACACTCTAACTCTCAAATCCAACATAGAATCTTTATTTTGTTTGCTTTATTAAGTCATTGTTCAAATGATATATTCATGGAACCCACTTCCTAATATTACAGAAGAGTGGAATTGCATGTTACATTTGCTTAAATATGAGTTACAGATATGGTCCTTAAACTATGTAATGACAATTCCATTCCCTGAAATTTATATAAATCTAAATGTTCTTATTGTTATTTCCATAGCTGATGGCACTGCAAATGTTTTTATGGTTAAGTGTGTCTTCTAGAATATTTGTATTCAAACCAAGTGTGACACAAAGCAGTCTATGAAATATGAGAGTTCAGTAATTTTGCTGGCATAGATTCTAAATGGCCCAATGCACAAAACGCAGGAAAGAGCAAACATTTTTCCCCACTGGGCTCTGCATAGTGAATCTGTAATGTTAACCATCATTGCTGATATTTTTCCACTGAGTGCAATAGAGAAGCCTAGAGGTTTGGGATGGACAAAAGGAAAAACATATTGCTTTTGAAAATCATAGAACTGAAAGGCAGAAATATTATAGTAGTGGGGTAAACAATGTTTGTCCT
The DNA here is from genome assembly GCA_022577455.1 of Arizona elegans. NCBI lineage: Eukaryota > Metazoa > Chordata > Lepidosauria > Squamata > Colubridae > Arizona > Arizona elegans. Next base: position 27,816,217 of record JAKOOJ010000002.1, on the reverse strand, counting down.
AAAGCAATAAAATGCAAAGCAGCTGCACTCTTTTAGCATTTGATGAAGTTTAACGTTCTGAGCAACAAGAACAAAAACCTTCTAATTAGTCTTACTATAATTTTAAATTAATCTCCTTCCTTTCTGCTTATAGATCATCATCCTCATCTTCACTTTCAGTTGTAAGCCAGTATAAAATATATTAAATTATAACCATTCCGCAAATAAGAAACTAGATAAATAAATATTATAACACTATAAATTCTAATAATAACAAATCTTACTATCGATATTAACACAATAAAGATTAAAACACCTTGAGAGCACACACACAACCCAATTTACAGAATATTTTTAACAGCTCAAAATGAGGAGAAGGTTTTTGTGGAAATGGTTTCCCAGTTGCAGTCTCCAGCACTCTCTATAGCAGGGGTGTCAAACTCAAGGCCCGCAGGCCAGATCCAGCCTGTGGTGTGCTTAGATCTGGCCCACGGGGCCACTCTGGAAACAGCGAAGGACCGGCCTGTGGTGCCTCTGCCAGTGAAAACGGGCTGCTGATGTCTGTTTTCAGCTGTGACAGCCTCCTGCAACCCTCCCGAGCTCCATTTTTGCTGGCAGAGTGCTTGGGCCACCACAGGTGCTCCTGACACAAGTGACATCAAGCTGGCCATGCCCACCCTAGCCATGCCCAAGCTGGCCATGCCCACCCTGTCCCCCTGAGGTCAAACACAACCCTGATATGGCCCTCAATGAAATCGAGTTTGACACCCTGCTCTATAGGGAATCCTTCAATGGGAGCAATCGAGCTGAGAGCAGTTTTAAATTTCTCCCAATGTCTTGCCAAAAGATGCTCTATGACTTCTTAAAGATGAAGCGAAAAAGAGGGGTTGGTATTAAGGTATAACTGCAGTTTGTCTTTCAAAATGCTATTGGAGCCTCTTTTTAAAAATCAAAGTTCAACCATGCACACATGTAGCTTGTCCAGAGCCCTTTTGTTCCTTAAAAAAAAAAAATTAAGAACAAGAGAGAATGGTCCCCATTTTGTAGTCAAAGGCTTTTCTTCCTCTTTGGTGTCACGTATCTAAGGAAAATTCACAACAAAATCTCACTTTTTGCTTCAAAATTCAAGCTCAGATATTTTTGCAAACCACCCAACAACTTGTCTCATTTTTAGATATATATATATATTTAAATTACTAGGAATATTAAGAGACACCTTTACGAATACAACTAAATAGCCACCTAAGCCTATTATGACACCTTAGGATAATTAATTCCATAAGATAAATATTTATTGCTGAAGAATCACTTCCTATCCACTATCACAAACTAGAGTTTCAGTTGCTTTTGGAAAAACCCAGAAGAAATAAAAGCATATTCTCAGCAACAATGGAGAATCTTAGCAAACATTTGTCATTTTATTTCTAAAGTATAGCCACCAAGCCAAATTATCCTAATGTACAACCTTACATTGCTATTGCTGCTTTTGTGCCTGCATTTATTATTTCAATTTCCTTTGATTTTTGTACACTCTAATTGTATTTCCACAACTATTTTCTAAAGCAAATGGATATTTGTACAATAAGGTTTATAGGGCACATTCTGCTTCCCTTTTTGAAGAATTAACTATGCCTGTACATTAATTTCTTCTGTGATGGAGGTTTGAGAAGGAGAGATAAGAAGAGAAAGGTTGCTGCTTTTTCCTTGATTTTGCCATATTGTCTGGATCACAGCCCCACTCAAATGAAACAGCCATCTGGTTGCTGTGTATAAAAAAGGATTTTTGTCAAACAAAGAAGCTACCTTTTTTCTATCCCAGGCCATGCATCCCTAGCCTCAGATTTTTGTTTAATGCAATCTCTGAGCACAAAGATCAGAAAGCTGTCCTACACAAGTCCATTTAGCTTTGGTCTGATCAGTCCTAGATGTTCCTGTAAAATCAAAGCCATAATAGATGCTATGGCCAGCATTGTATTGATTCAGTAAACTTTGTTTTACTGGAGTTCTCAGGTCTCTGCTCCTATCCAGCTGGCATGCATTTCCCTTTTGCTCAGAAAGCAGGGAGACTTAATACTGATAATAGGCTAGTAGTCCCATGGGCTCTGCCCTGCATCTTGGCATTTTCATTCTTTTGATATCTATCTGAAGTTGTGCCAGGGAATCTGGAAAAAACATGGCCAAGGATTGTGTGTGCAGGGCTTGGCTCTTTAGAGTCAATAGCTCCCACAGCTACCCTTTCTTAACTCTTTGTTCAAGGAGGAGCCACTGGGGTAAGGAAGAAGGAAAGACATCAGGATGTAAGGTGTTCTTACCATGCATTTTAAACATTAATAGTTTACAGTCTCATCACAGTGTTTCTGTTTAGGCTGTTTTACACCAACATCAATCCTTACACATACCTTTCCATATTTTTCTGTCCTTGCAAAGCATTCTTGCCTCACCTTGTCTATTCATTCTTTAATATGTATGTATATTCACTGCAAGATATAAATCAATGTATAAGCCCAGCAACATTACGGAAAGCATAGAGAAGGAATAAGTAATAACTAAGTGTGATTAGAAAATGGAAAGATATATAGCTAAATCTAATTTATATCAGCACAATTCACTATATCTCTGTAAACCATTCATGCCTCTACCCCATATATAGACTACCTTATTTTCATCTACTGCCTTAAATTATCACCTCCCTCTTTTCGAGTATCTATCAATACAAACCATTCATGACTTCTGGACCTTCCCCTTTGTCTCAGTCCAATGGCACTTCCTTATTTTTTTTTAAATTTGATTTATATGCCGCCCTTCTACAGAGATTCAGGGTGGCTTACAATGCGTTAAGCAATAGCCTTCATACTTTTGTATATTTGATACAAAATCATCTTATTGCCCCCACAATCTGGGTCCTCATTTTACCTACTTAGAAAGGATGGAAGGCTGAGTCAACCTTGAGCCTGGTGAGATTTGAACTTGCAGTAATTGCAGGCAGCTGATGTTAATAACAGTGCTTTAGTCTGCTTTTAGTCTGCTGCGCTACCAGGGCTCCTGTTTTGTGATTGTTTTGTGATTCAGTCCAGATTATTCTTTCTACATGATCAGACCACCCCCATGTGTTTCTTATTGGTCACTTCCTTTTACATTCAACTTACATTCATTCATCATCCATTCATTTTTGACCCTAGCCTTTTTTCTCTTGCATACACTTAAGTACCTCATTTCCCACTGCATTCCACTTATTTTTAATGATCCCAATTTACCCAGTTGTCATTTCCATTCCACGAAGTAAATAGAAATGCACTATTAGACAAAGCCATTTTTGCTTTGAACAATCATTCAGTCTTCACAATCAATGGCATATTACCAATTACACTTCTACCAAGTTTAATCCATTTATCCATTTCACCATATTCTGTTAACATTTCTTCATTTGTAATACATTTCTGGGGTTACAACAGCTATACCTGCAGCCTTATCATTTTTCAATATTCCCATGTTATTTGTTACTCATTTCATCTTTTTTTCCTTGGGCAATAATATTTATAGCAATCATTTCAATTCTACTTTTTAACATATCACCATCATTCCCATAAAAATCTCTAAAATACTGTTTTTAACATTTTTTCACTTCAGTTTTAACAGAAATAGCATCACTTTCATTTATTTAATTATTTTCATCCTCTTCTAAAACACTTCTTTAACATTTCTATTACCCTAACCCTAAAAATAATGTCTGTGGAGATTCTCAGCCATCTAGGTCACAGTTGTACCAAAGGTGCTTTTTCCAAAAGCAATTGGACTTCTTTTGCTTTGCTTGAAGATGTTTTGATTCTTATCTAAGAAGTTTCTTCAATTCTGACTGAATGGTGGAGGATGGAAGGATTTACCTGAATAATGTTGAGAGGAATATGAAGCCACCAGAGGTGTGTTTCAGCAGGTTCTGACTAATTCTTGAGCGGAGATTTTGAGTAGTTCGGAGAGTATTTTCGGTAGTAAAAATTCTGACTGGCATCACCCCCATCTATTCTCTGCCTCCCAAATCCCAGCTGATCGAGAGGAAATAGGGATTTTGCAGTAACCTTCTCCTGGATTGGGGTGGGAATGGAGACTTTACAGTATCCTTTCCCTGCCATGCCCACAAAGCCACACCCACAAAGCCATGCCATGGCACAAAGCCAGACCCACAGAACCGGTAGTAAAAAAATTTGAAACCCAGCACTGGATGTCACCTATCTCCTATTTACACCATAGTCCTTTCAGCAGTTCCAAGAATGTTCCACGTCCATTTGCACTATTTGGGTAATCCTGAGGGCATAGGTAAACCTCCAAGTGGTCTCAATGACTCTCAGAAAGAGTGTTAACAACCAGATGACAGCAAGGAATACAAATCCTTCCATCCTCCACTATTCAGTTAGAACTGAAGAAGCTTCTTGGATAAAAAGTGAAATGTCTTCAAGCAAAACAAAGAAAGTCCAGTTGCCTTTTGAAAAAGCACTTTGGAACAGCCTAAAAATTGTACCAGAATAATTTTACACACTGTAGCATGCCAGCCAGCTTCATATTCATTTTATTTTTACCTTTTGGGGGATTTTTTTTGTTTAGTTTTTAAAAGCACTGGTATGTGGGAAGGAGACTTCTGAGTGTCAAAATTTTGCTGTCACATTGATGCTTGCATGTTTATCTGTTCATTAAACATTATTCAGAGAAAGAAATGCAATGTGTGTACAGCATAAGGCAAAGATCATGCCTCATAAAACAACTTCAAATAGCACTTCATGTGGATCATTATAAAGAAAATTTTGAAGCTTCACAAAGCTTCAAAAAATAATGTCCTGTACAGCCTAGTAGAAGCTGTCTAGCTTTACGTAATGGTAAAGACCGACCCTGGGAAGGGCAGACTGAGAAAACATTTGCATCTTGCCTCAAAAGATGAATGGTTTCCCACAATTGAAGACAAAGGTTGTATAATATTTATACATGACTATTTCTGCAAATGGCCAGACTCAAATTATCCTTTTTCAGACACATTATGCAAACACCCAGCTCCCTAGAAAAGGCTCTGGGAATGGTGGAAAAAAAGAGAAGTGGATAACCAGCAGGAAGATGGACAGACTCAATTACAGTGCTGTTGAATGCACCATTGGGAGGCCTAAAAGAACATATTAGGGACAGATTGTCATGGACAAAATCTCACTGTGTGGACACAAGATTAAAAACAACTTGATGGCACATCATTATCATCCCTGCTTTACTGCTCAGCTTTAAAGCTCTGACACCTTATGGATGGCTCTTGATCATTGTATGAATTTGAGCTGGAAGGTCTTAAAATAGAGGATTTCCCCTGCAAAGACATTTAGCACCCAAATCATCTCTTGCTTATGTCATTCTGTAGACAAATGAAGACCAGGACAGACTATTATGAGTTTAAAATGTTTTAAAACTCAAAATACTTGTTCTTACTGTTGTGGACTCTGAACAAAACATAAACTTAAAAGTTTTGTCCCAAGTTCTGACAAGGCATTCCATAAATACTCTGGGTTTATGATAAAATGGGATTTTATTTTACTTAAAAAAAAAACATTTTGGAAATCTTGCTTCCATTGCTGTACTCTGAGAAGTTTTAAAAAATCAAAAATTATCCTTTTGAACTATTTATCCATAGCTCAGTTAGTAAGTAGCACTCAGCAAGAATTTTTGAACTATTTCTTTTTTTATTATTATTTTTTATTTGATTTATATGCCGCCCTTCTCCGGAGACTCAGGGCGGCTTACAATGCGTTAAGCAATAGCCTTCATACTTTTGTATATTTTTATACAAAGTCATCTTATTGCCCCCACAAACTGGGTCCTCATTTAACCTACCTTAGAAAGGATGGAAGGCTGAGTCAACCTTGAACCTGGTAAGATTCGAACCTGCAGTAATTGCAGGCAGCTGTGTTAATAATAGGGTGCTTTAAACCACTGTACTACCAAGGCTCTTTTTATAATTCTTGGTTATAAATTCCCATATGTTCTTTTAAAATCCATCCATACATGAAACATTTTATATTTCAGGAGAGGAAACAAATTAATTCTCCATTTTCTGTGAGAGATGGTGCCCATGGAGGGAACTGATATGGTGAACTCTATGAAGAGGCAGTTTCCCAGGAAGGAGAGCCGACATGCCAGAAAGGGGGAGGGAGAGAAGAGATAGCATAATCCAGAGCTGGATAGAAGATAGAGGCAGTGGGTAGAGATAGGTACTCTGTCAACTCTGAATCGAACATGGTTGAAGCCATCATGTGCTGCATCGCAGTTGCTATGCACTATAGCTAGACCGTCTCATAGACAAAATAAAGAGCTCTCCTGTGGGAACCAAGGTCATCCCAACAGGTGACAGTTGGAGGAGGAGCAGAAGTAATCTAGGGAACCTGCTTTGATTGGACAATGTGACCTGTGACACCTGGGGAGGGAAACTCTTGCTCTTTTAATTACATGGTTACCGCGGGAAACTTTTAGAGTTGGCTTTCACTAGCTATGCCGATATGATGTGTCCAATAAACATGTTCTCTGAGGAACATTTCTGCCTTGGAGTTCTGATTTCTTTGGATGCGTTACTCAGAACGGTGACATATTCCCTAGGATCCCCCAAGGTAAATCTGTTAGGCTAAGAGTACAAAGGGTTTAGAGTGACAAGATTCTGTTTCATGACTGTAAAGAAAATAAAGAATTGAATTCTGCATAGATTGTTTTATGGGAAGATGGTTCCAGCATGAGTCCAAAAGCTCAGAAGACAAAACATGTGGTCCTGGTGACTGACCTGTTCAGTAACGGGTGGACCTGCTAAGTAACGGGTGAAAACCAATCAAGGAGAGAAGCAATTTAGAACTAAGGAAAAATTTCCTGACAGTTAGAACAATTAATCAGTGGAACAACTTGCCTCCAAAAGCTGTGAATGCTCTAACACTGGAAGTTTTTAAGAAGATGTTGGATAGCCATTTGTCTGAAGTGGTGTAGGGTTTCCTGCCTAAGCAGGGGGTTGGACTAGAAGACCTCCAAGGTCCCTTCTAACTTTGTTATTCTATTCTATTCTAAACCTAGATTGGATCTTGCAACATTATTCTGGGACACATATATTCACCTTCATTCAGATTGTTCTATGTCATACTTGGGCTCAGCCTGATGTTTTCCTAGAAAACAACTTTATTGGTTTAAGAAAAAGTAAAATAAGATTATTTAACAAGCACAGGCATTACAAAGACAAAAGATGCCCTTTCTCAAAATTGAAACTCACGAGAAGCTTTTGAATCAATATAAGTTTTGTTTCAGGCTGCCAGACCCTAATCAGAAATATTGCTCATGGAAAGTAGAAAACAATATTGCAATAAGAGAGCATTCACTCTGTTATTGTCGTTGTTAATATTTTTGGAATATATACTTCTTGTCTCGAGCAGGATGAGAAGAACACTGAACTTAGTGTTCTTCTAAATGTATTAAATTTAATCAAGTTTTCTTCTTTCCTTTTCTTTCTCATCCAAAATGAATGGGAAATTATCCTACTGTTGTTCAATTATACAGCTGAATTTCAGCAACATAGTCACAGGTGCCTCAGGACCCAGAAAACAGTTTTAAGGTAACATGTATCCCAAACAGGCCCCATTTGTTTAAATTAAATAGAAAGTATAAATTATATAAGATTCAATAGCCAATAAAACATAAAAGCGTCCATATGATACCCTAGGCTGAGAGGAAATATGATCAGTTAAGTTTGTAGTTTGATATATTATAGGAATCTCATTACTATCTGTATTTTATATAAATTATATTAAGCCATTTTGCTTCAAGCACAGCATGTTACAAGGACATGCTAATTCTGTTTTTTTATTCCAAGTTTAGCATTAGTGTGTTTTGTAAATGCTTCCACATAATGTTGATATATCATTCTCAATCTAATAGCAAATATTCCTGAATTCTACATTAATTATGTAATTTCCCACCTCTAACCTTCATTTTTCAATTAGCCACAACCATATCATGCTAAGTAGATTCTTTTTTTTTCTTCAAACACATATCAAAGGAAAAAAATGTTGAAATTGATTTGAATTATCTAGAGTTGCCAGGACTTCGCCTAGATATGTTGCCTTACTTGCAGTGTAAACCACTGATCTGAAAGTAAATCTGTGCATTTCTAAACCTTACGGGCAAATCATCCATTTTACTATGAGCAGTGAAGCCACTTTCTTTTAAAATAAATACATGTGTTTTTCCCCTTTAGGAAGAAAAAAATGTCTGAATTCACTTGTGGAGAAAAAGAAAATTATATTTGTACAAGTGAGCATATAAAATGGAGAATATTAGTACTAAACAATCTGATTTTCTGCATGTGTGTGATTTCTTTGGATAGTTGGAGCTTTTACCTATGTCCTTGGGCTCTGGGTGAGGCATTTCAGCCTCCTAGGATAGACAACAGTAGAGATTCTTCTAAACTGAAAGACAGAGATGATGTGACATTGTTGTAATCCTCAGTCAATGTGCTCAGATTTCAACCTTTGGTGCTACAGGGTGTGCTCAGGAATTCATTTAAAATTAGAAGCAAGTTAATCTAAGTTTCCCACTTTTAGTACCACAGACACAGACATACAGACACACACACACCTATGTGTAATTTTGGCATGAGAGAGCACTATGCCACCATCATTTTTTGAGATTCTAGTCAATACTTCTTCCAATCTATAGATGGCCATTTGGCTGAGCCTGGAGGTCTGAATGCCTGCTGAACCATCTGCCCCCAATTTTGCCTGTTCATCCTATAAGATCTAACAGTGATTCTGTCTATTGAATGGTGTCACCTTCCTATGAGACTCAAGAAGTGTGCCTCCTCTGTCACTTCATTTGTCCTCTGGAACAGTATTCCCGGCAAGATTTGTATAGTTCTGATTCCATTGTTCTTCAAGAGAGCCTTAAAGATTTGGCTCTCTGCTAGAGGAACTGAACCAGGATGTGTGGTATGACTCCAGCAGTGAGATTCTTTTGTCTATTTAATTGTTGTGGCTCTTTGTCCTGAGCAGGGCCATTTTATCACTACTTTATAATTGATTATATTGTTTTATCTCTCTGTAAACTACCCAGAATACTGGGTGGCAGTAGAAATTGAAATTACAAATAAATAAGTGGACAAATGCATTGGAGTCTTACATCACTTTTAAAATATGGATGGACTTTAAAGGTGGTGGATAAATCCACCAATAAAATGTCCTTGGTAAGCCCCATTGAACTGAATACCAACTGCAGCAGAATCAAGAAGTAAGTTTGAGATGAACAGGACCACAATTATTGGAATGAGTTCTAGGTAATATATTAGGGTTTCTGCTTTCAAGAATATTGCTGTTGTTTTCAACTTATATGAGGGTACAAAAGAAACTTGAATATCAGTTGATAAATCCATCTAGTGATATAAATGAAAAGACAGCTTTTCTGGTTAGGATTTTTAAATTCTATTTTATTCTAAATTTTGTCATTGTACTCTTCAGAGGAGCTTTTATATGTGTGTATTTATTTATTACAGTAATATGTAATTTTTATTGTTGCCTTGTTTTTGACTGCATGGTTTACATAACTAATTCATAGAAAATTACTATGTAAATAATAATATTCAACTTTCTTCTAAGGACAAGGTTCTCCTTTGGGTCTATAAATTTGTGAGACTGGTCAGGATTTCACCTTGTTTTCTTAGGTACGGTGCTGTTTTATTATCCTCTAACAGTTATATAATCAGATCTTAGATGATGAGATCTTATATACTAGTGAGATAATAGCTAATATAAAGATATTCAAACAGCACCGACATCAATATCATCTAAATTAGTAATGGATATTATATACAGGAAATAAAGAAAATGAATCCAGTATTCAAAATCTGACACAGAGCTCATTTCCAGTCTAATAAATGCCGTTGGCTAATGCTTTCCCATTCTGCATAAATTAGAATTTTATTATCGATCTCTGTTCTAAATCCGATCAAATCAGTTGAATTTATCCTAAAGCCGCAGGTCTGTTTTTGGCATTTGGGTGTCCTAAACACCTGCCAGCTGTTTGTCTGCTGAATTGAGGACATCATGTTTTCAATTTCCTTCAATAAAGCTATGAATCTGGCAATTTGCTGGCCCGCTTCAGCTAAACAGAAAGGACAATTTGAGAAAGATCATAGTTCAGGCTCAGTCAGTTGGAAACGATTGAAAACCGAGAACTGGCCGCTATGTTGCCCCCCCTCCCTGCAGTGTGCTGTCACAGTTTGATTGACAAACTGACTTTTTTGAGGTGCCCATGCCCATTTCAGTCAGAGTTTATTGAAGGTGATTTTGATCTTCTCCATGAGGCCACAGCAGTGGCCGTGCCATCTGTCACCTTGATTGCATCGTGGATTCTCTGGAGAGAATGCTATGGCTCCTGATCATTTGCAGATTGTGAGGCTTTCGCCTCCATAAGGACCACATGCACAGAGCCAGATGGTGAACATACACGCTTATTATAAGTCTTTATCTCTGTGCAGGAAGGAAAGGAACCATTAGATCTCCCTCAGGAACTCTGCTACCATCATGCTTCTCTTCGACAAATACAGTCTTCTTCAGCTGTCATCAGCCTACCTCAGAAAATTAAACCACCACAACAACAATTCCATCAGCTGAAGCAAGAGAGTAGCAAAACGCACACACAAAGCTGTTCCACCACCTTACCCACGCACACATGTATGTGTATAAACACACTTCATGTTCTTCTTCCTGACTGTCAGCTCAAGACAGAGGCAAGTTTCTTTGTAAATAGATAGCTTTAACACAGGCTTCTGTTAAATGTAAAACTAGGTTTTGGGGAAGGCATTCTATTTATTAAATTCTATGTTAATCAAAAGCCTTTTTTTCCCCTACATCAATTGCTTTTATGTTCAATATAAGAAATGTGAAGAGGAAAACTTTTAGTTTGTGCCAAATAAAAGGCTCTTCTCCCTTGGCAGTATATGTAAAATATGACAAATTGTATGAGGGAAGAGTGTTTCTTTGCTGGTAGTGAAAACAGAGTACAGTAGTGCAGGAGAGTTGCTGCAACCTTATCCTCATGTCTCAAACAAGGAATAGAAGTAGGATTATTTGTTTATGGAAGGATTATTATTTGGAGGCAGAATTTGTCTTTGCAAGTCTTGGTAATGAATTGATTTATTGCATCTCAATCTGCCCTGACGAAAATCCACCTCTGTTACACTCTATTGTGGGGTTGAGAGGAGGAGGGAGAGTCACAAATGTATTTTCTTCTTACTGTGAGCAGACAAATGTGTAGCTTAAAAAAAATTATTGTTGCAAAGCACAATCCTTTACAAGTAATAATGAAACAGATTTCGCAAGAAAAAGTGATTGCAATTAGTTGTAGCTTCTATATATGTTCTGTCAAATTCAATATGATGGTCTTCCTGCTGCACCTGAACTGATGCCAAACAAATATATATTAATTCCTAACCTGTATTAAATCCTAATCTGCAGATAAGTGCATACTACTGTGCTCATTGTTATTACATCTTAGCTCCCCAAACCACCCTCCTTTCAAAAAAGGAGCTGACAAAAAAATTCAGTATGTGCATGTGAGGGCTTTGCCAAGCCTGGAATGTCTTTCAGGGTAGAAGTCTGGCCTTCATCCAATTTCAAGCATCTTCTCTAAAACACATTGCGGTTATTATTTTTCTTCTTATTTCTCAAATATGGCTCTTCCTTAAAACTGGCTAAGTTAAGATTCTCCTTGCTTATGAATATCTGTAAATAATGATCAGAATAATCTCAAATTTGGATATCAACTTCAGGGAGAAAAGAAAAATACAAATGCATGACCGAAATATCATTTCCAGCAGGAAGTCTATTTAATTTTTCTTTTCACTGCATTTCCTGGGCAATATTGCATAACTAAAATGGTAACCTACTATTTACCAAGAGTTAACATTAATGCAGGGGTCTGTGACTTTCACTAATGGCTATATTAGAGCCACATTTATTACTCTTAATCCATGTAATTCATGTATTTAATTAAATTAATTAATACTAAATGTAGATTTCATTTTAATTAATTCAAGTTTAACTGTTAAAAGATATATAGTAATCTCTCAATTAATTCTCATCTTTAAAATAAATTAAGCATGTGGGTTTTTTTAAAAAAAAAAAAGAAATAAATTATATGCTTAATCTCCCTTGTATACTGTACATACATAATTCTCATGTCCAGAGGATAAAGCAGAACAAATCAAAGAAAGAAAGGCATGTTATTATTTTGCTAGAGATGAATAAAATCTATGGGGGACACAGTGGGGGGGGGGAGCAGATGTAAAATCTCCCATGAACCGTATTTAGACCATATCAAAATATATTCTATACCAAGAACTAGTATTCTCCTAAAAGGAATTTCAAAACATGATATAACATTAAACAATATAAATTATGGAGTTCATTCACCTTAAATTATTTACTTTACTTAGTATGACTTATATGCTATTTTAATCAAAATTAACACTGAGGGCCTATGCTTCTCAACACAGTAATTGTATTAAGATACAATTTAGAACCCAAAATATCAAAATTTCATTTCATTCTAGCCATTATCTATCCTGCAGAATGAAGGCCTCTTCTGCATGTTTCCAAAATTGCAATACAATATATAACAGTAATTCCATATTCTTAAAGATAAACCTCAGCAATCACATAATGCCACTTCTTTAGCAGCAATTAAGAAGCAGCCATGGAGAAGGCTTGATAATGGCAAACCTAGATGTTAGAACCTTCTTTTCTGGATTCACCTGATGTCCAAAACCTGAATTATTCCACAACACTTTTGGGAAACACATAATGCCTGTGATAATGATGTAAAATGGAAACATTAAGTTTTGTTCTTAGAACTCAAAGTGCTGCTTTCTGGATCAGCAGTGGCTTCCAAGTAGTCACCAAAGAAGCATATACAGAATATATTGCAATAATCCAACAGAAGGTGACAAAGATAATGAGCCACTATTTGTAAAGGTCTTAATCCAGAAATTGCTGCAACTGGATCGTAAAATGGAAAAGTCATTTTGGTCACAGTCTTTTCCTACTCCTCAGAAGAAACTATGAGTCCAAGAAGACTCTTGGATTTCAGAGAGCCTTCTACAATGAGGTGTGCAGTTGTACTGAATTTGAATGGCCTGCACAGTGATAGATACTTGTCTTGCTAATATTGAGACTATTTTCCTTAACCAGATCCAAGCAGTCTTTTGCTCACAGAGGAGACATTCAATTGAGATTTATCAGCTTATTGATGATACCTCATCCCATGCTGTGGATGATAAATACAATCACTTCATGTACTTATTAAACAAGAGAGAAGAGAGGGTTAAGCACTACCTAGTGATGGTTCAATCACTCCCTTCCCAGGAACTGTCCATTCAGGAAGAGCGACTAAATAACATGCCCTCTCCCCAGTTCCACCCTTCATGGATAACCCTGGATGAAATATCCATCAGAATTGGAAGAATCATACTTCCCCTATTCAAATACCATCATATGTTATCCACAAGAGACACAAGGCTCTAACTTGGAAGTTTCAAATCTATTCCATGGCCTAAAAAGCAAGTAATCATTCTCTAGAAACTCTTTCTCTATTTACCAATCATATTATCTTTCTCCCATGCATCCACATTAGCTGTTCATCAAAAGGACCAATCAGTATGCAGTAGCATGAACTTCAATGACATGTCCTTGATGGTACCATTTAACCCATTCCACACACATAACAGATAAGGCATTTTGCCAAGAAGAGCCCACAGTGCCAACTCAAGAACAACCAATGCCATAGCTCAGGTTATATATGATGAATAATGCATTTCAATACTGTCCTTTGGCAGAGAGTTGAATCTCCTGATTATCCTAAACAGATGGCAGCAGAACAGTGCTTTTGCTAGGAAAACATCCAGTACCATACAGAGAAAGGAGGAGCATAATTACAGCCAGAATAGCCAAGCTGCTTATATAGAATAACCCAGAATCTGAAAAAAGCTTGCATGCAGAATCCATATGTTTCCAAAGTAAAGGACCAAGTTCACTGGGAGACCAAGGTTGATTTTTTTTGAGCCTGAAATTATCTCCTACAAAGAGAAAGAAAGAAAGCTTGCTATTTGGCAATAATAATTGATGGAAGATGACAGATAGCAGAAATAGACCTTACAATTCTCTCTCCACTGTGGCCTCATTCAAACTTGTCTATATCAGCTCTTCTTATTTTGCTTTATCTCATTTTGATATATCTTGCTTCTGCATGTAAAAACTTTTTCTTCATCAAATCTAACCAATCTCCTTTATTTCATGGCGTTCTACTCTGCATTCATCACATTTAACAGCAACTAGCAAGTTCTGGAGAAGAGTCACCTCTCCAAAGACAGCATCTATACTAAGGTTAGGCTAAGGTTTTGGATTTCAGCCTCAGCCACCAAAAATAACATCAAAGGAACTTGGGAATTGCAATTAAAAACACCTTCAGATCACTAGGTGACCAGATATGGATTATAGATCTCATAGAACTACATATTTATAGTTCTTCTTATTGTGCATCCCCTTCTAACCCTCATTAGAACATGGAAATATTACCCTGTCAGTGAGAAAGTCAGTTCTAAAAGGAGCCTGGAGAATGGGGATATCTATTAATCTGTTTTTTGGTGTTCATAGAATCTGTTCTTCCCATTATTGGTCTGCTACATTAGCATCATTATATTAAATTAAAATCAAATGCTGTTTTGAGCAAGTCATAATTACTTTTTCCTTTGCCAAATCTATTCTGCATTGAGGAATGTGCTAATGCAAATATTTAGAGGGAGAATGTTTGCCTTTCTAAACAGCTGTGTCACACTCCTGACTTAAGGCACTTCCATAGAAAAACCAGCTCCAGGCCTCAGTGTTTCCTAAGCATCATCTGATTTCTGATTCAGCTTTGATATTTTGCAAACATAGTAGCAATCTTTTCTTTGCAATGCTCAACTCTACTGAATGAGTGGGTGGAGTTTCCCCCCCCCCTCTATTTTCAAAATCTCCCACCTCATCTTAGCTCCTAGTTTTATCCACCTCAAGCAAATCTTTCCAGAATAAAAGTGGCTTGAATATCCTACATTTCCCCAGGTTCAGTTATTTTTGCCCAGCATTAGCTATATTAAACACCATGAAGGAAGGGCATGGATGTTAGTTAGTGCCATCACTTAATTTTTATAGGGATGATGAAACAATTAAAGTATGGCAAGGATGTATGGCAACTCTTGGGAGGGCACTGATTTTGTTCCCCTCTTTCTAGTAATTCCAAGGTCATTTTCAAGCTCTTGTTTGAGGAATTGAATAGTGAAAACAGTCAGTATGGGAATTCCCTCATATTATAATCTTACAATCAACAATTTAAAGTCATTTTCATACAACTATACAATTAAGTCATTTTTACATAATACTAAGGATCCCTCCCCCATTATAACTTTAGACTTAAGTAAAGAACTAAAGAGACAGTTTGGTGTGGTTGTTAAAGCATTGGGCTATAAACCCAAAGACTATGAGTTGTAGTCACCCTTAGGCACAAAGCAACTATGTGATCTTGATTAAGAAAACTTTTCTCTTAGGCTAAGAGACAATGGCAAACCACTTTGGAAAACCCTTGCCAAGAAAACTGCAGGGACTTGATCAAACACAATGGAAGGAGGGGGAAAAAAGAACTATGTATTTCTGCTCATTAAATTGTCTATTTTATTTGAAATAGAGAAAATTAGGGTGATATTCATAATTATTTGCTTATGTGCTAGAGAGGTAAGAGAATATCTTCCATAGGATCCAAGAGAAACACATAAACATACCTTTTGATTAACAAAGAAATAAGATGTTCATGTTTAGATATCATAAATGTATACGATTTTATTGCCATACATCTTCAATACTAAAACTGTCAAATGTTTACAAACACTTGTTTTCAATATTAATCCTTCTGGAATCAAGTTGGGTTGAAAGTGCTTATTTTGAGATCAACTGTTTGAGAAATACAGATTTTGAAATGAAAATAATTTAGAAAAGGGTAGTCTTAGACGTATATAGACAGATGTATGCAGACACACATATTACATATGTAGATTTATCTACAGGTTTTTTTTAAAAAAACTACAATCAAATACAAAACAAGTCCTGATGAGTAAATCATTAATGTAATCAATGGTGGGTTGCCCTTGGTTCAGACCGGTTCGCAAGAACCGGTAGTAAAACCGGTGGGAGGCTCCGCCTACTGACCTAGACATCATCAAAGGTAATCTGCGCATGTGCAGAAGAGCGCACACACACACAATGTGAACTGGTAGTAAAGCTAAGTAGAACTCACCCCTGAATGTAACAGTGTGCTTCTGACTAAGGGAATCCTAGAACTAGTGTTCAATAGGTTTTATTTGAATATTTGGATGATTTTTATAGAAGATTGAAGTTATACCAAAATGCAGACAAGTTAAAAAATAGATTAGGCTAGGCTAGGCTAGGCTAGGCTAGGCTAGGCTAGGCTAGGCTAGGCTAGAATAGAATAGAATAGAATAGAATAGAATAGAATAGAATAGAATAGAATAGTTGGAAGGGATCTTGGAGGTCTTCTAGTCCAACCCCCTGTTTAGGCAGGAAACCCTATACCACTTCAGACAAATGGTTATCCAACATCTTCTTAAAAACCTCCCATGTTGGAGCATTTACAACTTCTGGAGGCAAGTTGTTGCACTGATTAATTGTTCTAACTGTCAGGAAATTTCTCCTTAGTTCTAAGATGCTTCTCTCCTTGATTAGTTTCCATCCACTGCTTCTTGTTCTACCCCCAGGTGCTTTGGAGAATAGTTTGACTCCCTCTTCTTTGTGGCAGCCCCTGAGATATTGGAACACTGCTATCATGTCTCCCCTAGTCTTTCTTTTCATTAAACTAGACTTATCCAGTTCCTGCATCTGTTCTTCATATGTTTTAGTCTCCAGTCCCTTAATCATCTTTGTTGCTCTTCTCTGCACTCTTTCTAGAGTCTCAACATCTTTTTTACATCGTAGCAACCAAAACTGAATGCAGTATTCCAAATGTAAATAAAATATAACTTCTAGTAAAATTTCATGAATAAAACAAGATGCAAAATATTGAATACAATTACACTACATTGTATTTATGTTTTATTTGTTCTCCGGCCCTTTCCAAAACATTTTAGGAGTTTGTATGGCAAAAGTCTATGGACTCAGCCATTCATATGATATATTGTAATTCTAGCCGTTCTTTATATTAATACCAGAAGTATAGGCCACCTCAGGTGGAAATGCAATCCACATTGCTATTTTGTGCAATCAGAAAAGAACATGACACCCCAATTTGCATGGAGTGCTGAATGGAAACCAGAAATACGTCAAGGAAGGGAGGAGAGGAGGATTCAGCATGTATATATTAGTACAAATGAGCAGTAATTGCTAATGTGTTGGGATCATTTTTGTATCAGCTGGTCTGTCCTGAGAACCCTCTTTCAAATTAGGCTACCATGTGGCTATCAAGTATCCCCTCTTGTAACCAGAATTATATACTGTGCTCAATCAGATTAATCTGATTAAGATAGTGAGTGACTAATCCGTTAAGCTCCACATGAGTGGTGTTATGCCTGCTGAGCATCAGATTTGAAGCTAGTAATCAGCTAAGAAAAACGTTCAAAGTTAAGCAAAAAAACCCATCCCTCTTTCATAGTTACCCTTGAATGTGCCTTTGTCTTGTGACCTTTGTAGTTAAAAACTGAAATTAGAACATTTATAAAAATAAGAATAAATCAACTGTGATGACAGTCCAGCTTTCATAAGGATACCAAGGATCTGTTAGCACTTTTCTTTGTTTGAATGCTTAATTAATAAATTAACACCTTTGGGGGCGGGGTTGTTCCCATTCCAACAAGTCAATAGAAAATGAATAGTTTAACACCTGAAATTTAAAAAAAAAAATCTGACCAGTGCCTGCAATTGGAGCAAGTCTTTGATTTCCAGTCTGTTCTTAAGAAGGATTTTGATCCAATAGAAATTCCTAGGCAAGAATTAAACCTCTAAATGTCATTTTCATAATCTAATATCCAGTTGCTCAAGATCAAACCAGTTGTTTAAGATCAATGTTGGGGATTTACTTTTAGTTTCTATAATAACTTCTACAGTTTTACTTGTAGTATGAATTGGGCTTCAGAGAAAGAAAAAAATTTACAGGAATCCAAAATATCCTGGAAGGGTGGGAGGAGGGGGAGGAGGGGAGGAGGAGGGGGAGAAGGAAGAAGGAAGAAGGAAGAAGGAAGGAGAAGGAGGAGGAGGAGATGGAGAAGGAGAAGGAGAAGGAGAAGGAAGAAGGGAGGAGAAGAAGAAGGAGAAGGAGAAGGAGGAGGAGGAGGAGGAGAAGAAGAAGAAGAAGGAGAAGGAGAAGGAGAAGGAGAAGAAGGAGAAGAAGAAGAAGAAGGAGAAGGAGAAGAAGGAGAAGGAGAAGGAGAAGGAGAAGGAGAAGGAGAAGGAGAAGGAGAAGGAAGAAGGAAGAAGGAAGAAGGAAGGAGAAGAAGAAGGAGAAGGAGAAGGAGAAGGAGAAGGAGGAGGAGGAGAAGAAGAAGAAGGAGAAGGAGAAGGAGAAGGAGAAGAAGAAGGAGAAGAAGGAGAAGAAGGAGAAGAAGGAGAAGGAAGAAGGAAGAAGGAAGGAGAAGGAGAAGGAAGAAGGAAGAAGGAAGGAGAAGGAGAAGGAAGAAGGAAGAAGGAAGAAGGAAGGAGAAGGAGAAGGAGAAGAAGAAGAAGGAGAAGAAGGAGAAGAAGGAGAAGAAGGAGAAGAAGCAGCTGCTAGTGGTTAAGGCAGAAGAAAGAAGAAGCAGCAGTAACCAGAAGAGTTGAGCAAAGCCTCTTTTTAGGATTCTGCTGTAGGGGGACTTTGATAAGAAAAAAGGGATACCTTAAAAATATTTAGTATCAAGTTTTAAAAAAGAATGTTGCATAAACCTATGAGATAACTATAAAATGCTCATTTTGGCCTTTTTCCATAATTGCTGCATGGATTTTTCTAGACTAAACAATAAGCAACCACAGAAGTATATGAATTAGAATTGTCCTATGTGAGGGTAACTCAGGTATGTTTAAGAGCAAACAAATTATCTTCCTCTAGGAATGGCCACAACTGGAGAAAAAACCTATTCTTTTTTATCCTCAAAAACAAACCAACAAGTGACACTTGCATTACAGACAGTTTTTCAGCTACTATTCAAACGTGATGGTGCTGGACAAGTGGAACTTACAACCAGTCTTTGAAATTCTAGATATTGAAGAATCCTACAGTGGACTTCCAGTCAGCACCGCAGGCTCCGTGGATGGTCTTTTAAGACCGCCAGCCCTGCGTCTCCGTAAAAGCCGCCTTGACAGCGCAAACCGGCTGTCTGGCAGCTGAAAAACTCTCCTTCGGGAAAAGAAGGAGAGGAGAGCCGGTGGGTGAGAGTAGAGCTCCTCGAAAGCCCTCTGGAACATTTCCAGAGGCTTGAAGGGTGAGAGCTCCCCAGTCAGCCCGCCAAGAAGCTCCGGAGCCAGGATGACTCTGCAAAGGCAGAGCGAGAAGCCGCGATCCGATACTGCTTTTAAAAGTGAGTTTGAATGATTACAAGCGCAGGCAGAGCGGAAAACAGGAGATCAAGCCTTAAAAGTACAGAGCTTAACTCCGAAGTTACTTTGTTGCAATTTGAATCTTATTGAGATGGAGGCTGAAGATGGCATCTTTGTTATGGTTTTGAAAGTGAAAGCCAGAAACGAAAGTGCTTGAGAACTTTGCGTGGGAGAGTGGATTAGCTGCTTATTAACTGCTGGGAGCTGAGAGCTTGTGGAGGGAAGGAAAAAAAAACTGTTCTGCCTGGCAAATTAGAGACTATAAATTATAAACATTTTCAAAGACTTTGTGGCTTTTAAAGATCTCCTTAAAAGAGGAGGAAAAAAAAATGACTTCTAGACAAGTGAAACCAGGAGTTGCTAAAGGAGGGGGAGGTTCTCCAGTTGTGTCAGTGGTGACACAGAAAGCACAACTTCTGGCTGATTTGCAAAGCCAGACTCAGAGTCAAGATGCAGCATTGAATGATTTTAAAGAATTTATGAAAGAAGCCATGAATAATCAAGCAACAGCAATGAGAGAAGCTATGAATAACCAAGCCACAGCAATGAATAATTTAACACTATTTGTGGAAGGGAAATTTAAGAAAATTGAGGAGGATATAAGTTCGATCAAGGAAGTGGTTGCAGAGGAACACGATAAAATAAGAGATGATATTGTTTATGCTGTATCAGGATTGTCAAACCTTGTTATCCAACTTGATGGGAAAGTTGAAGAAATTAATGAAGCCAATTTAAATTTGGAAAGCAAAATGGGTGATGTCATGACCAGAACAGACAAAGTAGATGATGAATTGGTAATGTACAATACAGATCCACGGAGTTTGCCTTGAGATTGAGAGGCTTGAAGGAAAATAGCAAAGAAAATTTAAAAGATAAAAGTTTGTATAATGCATTATTGGAAATAGATTCAGAAACAGAATTGGTTAAGGATTGTATGATAAAATGGGCACAAAACTTTCAGGAACCAGTGATGATGGAAACGTGGGAAAAGATTTGGGTCAGAAATGTTAAATTTACGCAAGCACAAAATCTGAGAGAATTTTTATAAAATGTTTTATAGATGGCACTTAGATCCTAAAAAATTGTCATGTATGCACTCTAATTTGCAAGCTAAATGTTGGAGATGTGAATGTAATGATGCAACCTATTATCATATATGGTGGACCTGTAAGAAAATCAAGGCATTTTGGATAAAAATTTGGTGGGTGATGCAGAATATTTTGAAAAGAAGGTTGAAATTTCTTCAGTTGTTCCTACTGGGTATAACTATGGACTGTACAGTAGTAGAGACTAAATTGATTTTGAATCTAATATCAGCAGCTAGGCTGTTGGTAGCGCAATATTGGAAGAAGGACTCTTTGCCTACTATTGAAGAGTGGATACTGAAAGTAACGAACCTAGCAGAAATGGCAAAAATCTCAGCGTACTTGAAAGACTATACACAAGAAAGATATGTATCAGAATGGAGAAGATGGATTGACTATATTCAAAATAAGTATCAGACAAGAAAATATCATATAGCTTATGATTGAATGTTAAGTATTAGAAGTATTTAATTATCTATAGTGGAGTTAAGGTTTCAGGGGGGGAGTTAGTAGTCTGAGGATAAGTAGCTTAATCTAGTTTATGATTGCTAAATGAAATACCTTGTATTTTGCTCTGGGAAGTCTGGGGGGGGAGGGTGGGATGAGGGGAGGGAGAGGGTGGGGGGAAGAAAATTTTTGTTTTTTGTAAAACTTTTCAATAAAAAAAAAGAATCCCACAGTTACATGATTGCAATTTCCAATGTTCTCTGTTGATTTCCCACAAGAAAAGTCAATGGAAAAGCCTGCAAGAAGTCAGAAGTTACAGTCAGGTGAGATCCTTGCTTAATAACCCATGGAGGCCTTGCTTAATAGTGGCAACCAGGAATGCCAAAATTGCCATTAGTAAGTGATGCAGTCATGTGACATCATGCTTTATAACCATATCTCTTAGCAACTACAATTCTGGTCCCAATTGCCATAGTAATCCAAGGATTACCTGCAGTTATATTAAAAGGTTACATTAAATAGTTACATTAAAAGACTATCACTATCACCGAAAGGAGTGCAGAGCAAAACAGAAGTTCCTTAAATATATCTCTTCCTTTCAGAAAAGTACTAAAACCCACTTTTTGCAACTCAGTTGGCTCTAATTTTGGTTAAAATCATATACTTTGTTCAACAAGCTGTAGTGGCCAGTTCAAACAGTGATAAACTAGAATTTGCAAAACATAATTACTAGAGCGGTTACAGTTTATTCAGGACTACTGGATGGACTGCAAAAATCTCAATGACCGCTAGGTGTCAACAAAGAGATACAGAAAGATCTGACAGTTGCTGCCATCTAATGATGATTCAGGGGATAGTCCTAATTTAGGGGAAGATGTAAACCCAGCATTGACTCTTCTAGCACCATTTTTAAGGGTCCACTTAACAAGCTTCAACATTATTGTAACACTGTACTAACACTTTCTAGCACATTTGTGACAATCAGTGCACTTGTTGCAAAGCAAGATAGAAGCTGATGATCACTATCTTGATAGTGTGTTTGCCCATAATTTCTGTCCCTTATGTAGACAAAATAAATACAGTATACAGCTACTAACACATCTGTTTTTAAAAGTACTTGATAACTTGTTTGAGCCTAAATCCAAGCTGCCTCATTTCCCGATGTAAGAAATGATTTCCTAACACACACATTGCACCTTTTTCAAAAATTTAAATCTGAATAAAATCAAGCAAGAATTGTTTGCTAGGTTTTGGACAGTGTTGTAAGCTAATCATTCTCTCCAGGTTCCTAATACTAAATTACAAAATAAATTAAATACATAATTTGGTGGTGCATTAAAAAAAAAACCTTAAATACCAGCTATAATTTACGAAACAGGCCAGTTAAAATTGGGCCTATATATCAAATAGAACAGATAAAACTCTTTCTCCAGAGAGTCAGTTTTGAGAAATCCCATTTCATATTCCAATATTTTAACCTGGTTTAGTAAAAGATTCTGTTGCATAATCTGGTGCTTTTCCCAATATATTTGGATTGCAGCTTCCAAAATTCCAAATTAGCATGGCAGGTTCCTCCATTAGCTGAGTTTTATCAGATCCATTATGCCAGAAGCTGATGCTAATTTCGTTATCACCTTTGCCATATCACCATAAGCATTTTACAAAACATGGTATCTAACATACTTCCTTCAAAATAGAATGTTTTATCCATCTGTGTTTGTCATTAGCCTTGGGAGTTTGTGCACAGTAGTCATTTATCAAAGTTTTCTTCTTTGCTGCACTTCTATATGTAGACATAGAAAATACAATTTGTTGTGGAAATATTTATTGGCAATGCAATGTACTTATTGAACAGAGTCCTGCTCACTTATAAAGATGGCTTTCTCAGTGGACTTATCTTAGTTTGACAATGCATTCTCTAAACTGTGAGCTTCTTTACAGGCATTTTAGCACCAAATTCAAATACCTTTATTCACCAGGCATTTAAATTTATGCAATTTCTAATTTGCCCACTCGGGTTTATTTTCTTTTGATTGTTTAATACTTGTGTTTCATTGCATTCCATTAAGCTTTGAATATCCACATGTTGGTAGACGCTCTGTTGGTGTCAGCTTCCATGAAACACAGCACAGAAACATTTAAATAAAAGAATTCACAAGGTGCATTCATTATGTTTTTAGATGCATTACTTCAGAATTAGTTTCAAAACTAGCATTGTTCCATTTGAGTAACTTAATAATTAAAGAATGAGGAAACGAGAAAAGCATTCACCTTGGGCTGTCTATTGAGTTAAATATTTAGTGACACCAGCAATTTTACTCCCATAACCTGGAATAGAAGATTGATGGGACTTTGTTGGGAGGAAAAAATGAGTTCTGGGTATAATTAACTTCTAATCTTCCCATTTCTTCTGGACAATGCTGTATTTAAGATAATAAACCGGTTACCCAGATTCAAGGGTTCAGCAGCATACCATTGCAATACCATCATAATCAGAAGCTGCATCGAAGTTGAGAAATTTTTTGTAATCCTCACTTATAGTAGGATAGCTTTAGGCTAAAATTACACTTTAAAAAACAACTGATTTAACTTTGCTAAACAATTCTACTTTCCCATAACAGCTTGCCTCAGTTAAAAAAACTGTTGTATGGCTTATGAACAGTGATGGGTTTCAACCGGTGTAACCACCAGTTCGCTTCATGCATGCGTTTCACAGGTGCTTCGCATGCACTTTGCTCATACACATTCCAAACCTGTACTCTGTGCAAGTGCAATGTATTAAGGAACAGGTGAGAGGTGGCAGTCTGCTCTGCTGTGCCTTTCAGCTGGGCTAAAAATGACCAAATATAAGGTATGTATAACGCAGGGGCCAATGGGAGGGCCAAGCTAACTGTCACAGAGAACTGGTTCACTCTCACTTCATCATCTCCACTACCGGCTCACCCGACCCAGGGAGAACCAGTAGCAACCCATCACTGCTTACGAATTAAAAAGACAAGGCAGTCAGGGAGAAGAGAAGAGAAGAGAAGAGAAGAGAAGAGAAGAGAAGAGAAGAGAAGAGAAGAGAAGAGAAGAGAAAAAAGAAAAGAAAAGAAAAGAAGAGAAAAGAAAAGAAAAGAAAAGAAAAGAAAAGAAAAGAAAAAAGAAAAAGGAGATTCTGTCAAGGACAGAATCATCCATAAAGTGATATTTACATCTTGCCCAGTCTAGGTAAATGTTGTTCTTGTTTGAATAACTTAGGTAACTGATTAGCAATTAATAATCAATTGATAAATGAGGTGATGTTGCCCTTCAATTCTCTTCAAATCCTTTTTAAGTCCTCCAGAGCCCTCTGAAAACTCCAGGAATAGAATATTCATTTGAACCCTTTCTTATAAAATATAGAACTATATCCTATTTTATTGTTACTTGATTTTACCTTATCAAGGACAATCAAGGAAAAAGTTATTTGTTGAGCTTTATGTCCATTGAAACTAAGAGTTTACAGGCGAATCCAACAAACTATACTTTAACTAATACATTTCTATGCTTTGAGTAAGCTTATATTTCAACTGATTACTTTTAATCAGTCTTGAGTAGAACTCCACTTTAACTGACTAACTTTAGTGTCTAGGAAATATATCCATATAAGTATAGATTCCACCAGATTGCTTCAAATGTAATACATTGGATGTTCAATAGCCCTCATTACTTTCTATTAAAGAGGACTCTGAATCTCCAGTTGCAGAGCAGCTATCAATTCAAACTGATTGTTTTTTCTGGCAAGGATTGGTGAAGCAACAGCCAGTGGTTGGTGTCCAATGTATCATCATGTTGTTCACATGAGACAAAAAGTAAAGACTTTCAGTGACCTTGGACTCCTGATCAATGAATGTGCCAGCATTCAGTTCTCCAGTCCCAAGGCAAATGGTAGTAGCTTTTACAGATTTAAATGTTATTAGAGTATACATTATTACAGGTAGTCCTTGTTTTGACCTAGGCTTCACCAAAGTACAACACAGGCTCCTTGTCCTGAAAAAAAACCACCCTTTTTATTTGGCTAATGTGAATTCCTAGCATTCACAAACAGCAAAGTCCTAGTAAACAGTCTTTCAAGGGTGGATTGCAAACACAGACTTATCAGTCCTTAGATAATTGCCAGGCCGATAGCTTCTTGACACAACGCTGTACAAGGAAATACTTGGCAAGGAGTCTCTGTAAGGCACAACTCAGTTAAGCCAATCTTCACTGTGTTGTACTAGGCTTCACCAAAGTACAACACAGGCTCCTTGTCCTGAAAAAAAACCACCCTTTTTATTTGGCTAATGTGAATTCCTAGCATTCACAAACAGCAAAGTCCTGGTAAACAGTCTTTCAAGGGTGAATTGCAAACACAGACTTATCAGTCCTTAGATAATTGCCAGGCCGATAGCTTCTTGACACAACGCTGTACAAGGAAATACTTGGCAAGGAGTCTCTGTAAGGCACAACTCAGTTAAGCCAATCTTCACATGAATAATGAAGTAATTGTCTCCTGCAAACACCACTCCCCTTTTTGCTCCTATTTATTTCCTATGGGAGGGGTCATTCAGCGTCCTCTTGTGCTTTTACTCCCAAATTGACTTCTGTTCCTTAATTGTTCCCTTCTTCTAACAGCTCTGCGCATGCGCACAACAGGAACAGGCTCCAGCTGTTCTTCAGCCCCACTTATCTCCCACTCCGAGGATAGCTGATAACTATCAGACGGCCCTGGCCCCGGCTCCATCTCTGCCTCCGACTCAGAGCCTTCCTCAGACTCCAGGACTAGCCCATGTTCCTCCCCAACCTCCTCACTGTCCAAGTCTGCCGCCAGTTCTGCTGGCCGCTGGAAGGCCACAACAGTCCTCAACTTACAACAGATCATTTAATGACCATTCAAAGTTACAATGGCACTTGAAAAAGTAATTTATGACTGTTTTTCACACTTATGATTGTTGCAACATTCTCATGGACACATGGTCAAAATTCAGACTCTTGGCAACTAATTCATATTTATGATGGTTGCAGTGTCCCAGGGTCCTGCGATCATCTTTTGAAACCTTGTGACAGCAAAAGATGATGGGGAAGCGAGATTCATTTAACTATCATGTTACTAACTTAACAACTGCAATGATTCACTTAACAACTGTCTCATTTAGCAACATAAATTTAGACATCTAGATGGCAGCAAAGAGACATTCAGTAATCTTATCTCTTTGGGGTCATCTAATGCTCTTGTAGCACCTAGACACATTTCAGTTTAGAGAGTACCAATCTTCCAGGACATTTGGAAGGAAATCTTATGCCTGAGATTTATAGATACAGTAAATAATTAGTTAGACTACATTAGAGTTCATTTTGAACGTACTGACAGTCTTGTTCAATTTTTTCAGTTATTTTGACTGAGGCTCATTCTCCATTTTGGAGACTAGACATTTTATCTTTGTTGATACTTCCTCCTGAAAGTTAGGCCTTTTCTTGAGCCTAATACTCAACTGTATTTTTCCTGAGCTTTTTCTTTCTTTTATTAACAGAAATACGAAAGTATATTAAGAAAAATAGTTTTGGTCCTATCTCTTTAGCTTGAAGGAAAGAGAGAGAATGTGGTGGCGTCAATGAAAACAAGCCTTCAAAGTCTCAAAATAAGATGGTGCTGGAATAGTTGGATGAGTGAAATTGTTCCAATATAAATGTCAGGCATTATATCATATTTAAATTCCTCAGCTGGAGATCAATTGCTGATTTATTAATAGATGTAGTGGCTTTTCAAAGCCTGGCACATTGAGCAATTCATTAAAATGTAGTAATATTACTAAAATATTATTATAGTAGCATTAAAATGGTAGAAACACTCCATAAGTCATAGATGCAATCTTATAACTAATATTTTATAGACTGTATAATCCACCATTATACCTCAGAAATCATATAATAGAGTCCAATATTGCTATGAATGTTTGCATAATCAGATGTTGTCAGCTACTTGCACTACAAGCTTATTCCTACAATGCAAGAGTTTAACAAGTATCCAACTCTTTGGGTTGTTGTTGTTTTTTCTGATGCTGCAAGGAATACATGCTTGTGCAGCTTTGTAGAAGATACTATGTATGTGAGTAAGCAAGTAAATAGTAGTTGTAATGATTTGCAATAGTTTCAGGAATAAAGAGGGTTAGAAAACTTCATGGAAGATATCAATAGATGTTTATATCTTGCCTTCCAAACAGAATGTTTCTGAATTCCAGTGGTTGGAGAACACGAGTATATGAATGTTGTTGGCTTTATGTCCTGTAGAAAGGATTCTGGAGGCAGCTGGTTGGCCACTGTGGGAACAGAATGATAGACTAGAAAGACCTTTGATCTAATCCATCTTGGCTCTCCTTATATTCTTAGTCACAAATCAGAATCTACTTGTGCCATTTATTCAGCAGTTGGCCCACATTATCAGGGCATCCCCAAACCAGATGGAAGCCTCCACAATATCTCAGATATATACTGCCTTAGATTGAACAGATCCTCTCAAATCTGCTCAGCTTTGGATGAAAGCAACCAAGGGTTTGTAGTTTAAGTATTGTACCTATAAACAGCTTAACCTTACTGGTCACTTTACTTACATTTCCACATATTATAGAAGAAAGTAGCCAACATTTTCTAATTTCATAGATTTGACATGAGGAACTGGTAAGTCCTAGTACAATTTTATCTGCTTTTTTTTTTTGCCTGATTTTATCATTTAGATTCTAATTCTTTTTTTAACATTATAAAATACAGACTTTGCCCTTCGTTGGCAGCCTACTTAATATGTGACAGAATGTATTGCTTTATTAGTCTAGAAGAAAACAAGTTTGCTTTTAATGTTGTCTGCAAAGCTCTGTTTTTTCTTTGTACAACATCTGCTTAAAATATTCTAAGACATGGTTTAGAATCATATCATTTCACGCACACCGATAGTGTCACTGAATATCAAGGCCTTTTTCTACCTAGTGTGATCTCAGTCCCATGAGCCAAAGTCTAGTTGTCAGGGGACTTGTTGTAAGTAATGGTCATTTGTGTTTCATAATTATCTTGAATAAACACAATTAGTTCCACATTCTGCTGTTTTCTTCCTAAGGCATCTGTAAACATTCTGTACTATCCTTGCAAACAGCTTTTGGCAATCATTAGGGAAAAAAAAACCCAAAGCAGAATTATTCTCTATGGATCCTTTTAATTTATTCCAAGGAATGTGCCCAGAGGAATAATGAGATCTACTATAGGAAAAAAATAGTGATGGATTATTTTACTATCATTGTATGCCATAACTTGAATGTAGCTGAAGAAAAAAAAATCACAAAAAAGGACAGATATTATAGTCAATTCTTTGGATCGTTCCCCATTCCATTATAAGTATCTTAAATATTACAGATTTTGTTTCAGCATGATTTTATACATATATAATAACCATTAAAATCAGCAGGACTGACCTCATAAGAACATGTAAAGAAAAGACCCCTTTTTATCTGACCTGCAAATTTATTTTTGTGGTTAAAGTGTTCATTTTGAGACGTAGGAATTCACATTTCCTATTACCCAGATTTTACTGCCTAGTTTGGGGGGAATGTATTTACAATAGTGCAGACAGTGGACTAGTGGTGGCAAAAGGAAGCTGAGATATATAGCATTGATGCGGGATTTTTCTGTTGAAAATATCATGGAATGAAATGTATAAGAAAGAATAACTGAATTCTGGGCAGGTATTAGGACCTAATAATAAAGCAGTACATTTTCTTCCTGTTTTAAGATGGGTGAATGAATAGAGATCACATTTTCAGTCTTTCTATATTGTTTCCCTATGGCCATATCTTTAATGAAGTAAAAAAGAGAATGACTATAAAAACATCTCTTAACAGCAAAAGTAAGCCAAAAATAAAGATGATAGATAGATTATAGATGATTGAGATGATAGATAGATAGATATAGTGGTGGGATTCAGCCAGTTCGCACCACTTCTGGAGAACTGGTTGTTAACTTTCTGAGCCGTTTGGCAAACTGGTTGTTGGAAGAAATCATTAGCGCAGAGAACCAGGTGTTAAATTACTTGAATCCCACCACTGGATAGATAGATGATTGATAGATAGATAGATAGATAGATAGATAGATAGATAGATGATAGATAGATAGATAGATAGATAGATAGATAGATAGATAGATAGGAAAGAAAAATGATAGATAACTAGATATCTATAACACAGTAAAATCTTAATATTTTTTGAAAAGAGAAGAAAAGTTATGGCAACTTTTGTCCTACAGTTGGATGATCATATCTGAAACAAACTTTTGAAGGCACATTGCTGAATATTGCCAATTTAACAAGCTGTTCTGTGCTGCAAGGGACATATTTATGGACATACTTTCAACAAGACATACCTAGTGTGACCAAGCTGTGCTGTAGTAAAGAGCAGAAACTATTAGAAAAATAGAGGGTTTTTTTTTACATAAATGATTTCACACATAGAAATTATTAAGTTCAGATCCACTGAGCAGAAAACACTCAGTTATAAGACAGATTTGTCATAAGCAAGAAGCTATTATATGGAGTAGAACAAGCAAAATGGAGCACATTATTCCACTGTTAACCCATGCTATGGCGTCAATAGTTCTTAATTGATTCCAAGGAGCCTAGTCTCTCTAAATTTATTAATTTTCATGCTGATATTTTAAATAAGATTTTAAATATTTTTTCCAAGGGGCTGACAGCAATGAATATATTGATTACAAGAGGAAAAGGTATGGAGAGAGAGAGAGAAGATATTAAAACCTATAGTCATCTTCAAACATTTGTTGATTTTGCAGTTTTCTTCTGGCCATTCCGATTAAAGTATCTAAGTTATTTCCAAAACAAAAGCTTTGGAAAAATTGGTGTTACTAGTGTATTTCTGTGCATAGTTCAAAGAAGGTTAGGTTTGATTTGTATAAAGTCAGACTATTGGAGATACCACATCTTCTATAGCACTTTGAAACCACTTTTGGCATGAACCCACCAGGGCCTTTTCAACAGCCATTTCCTGGCTCCAGATGCCCCTGACAAGGGACACCAGTTTTCTGAAATCTGTTGTCTCACACCGGCTGGGAAGAAAATTTTTCAGTTTTTATTTTTAAGCTGAAACACTTTCTAAAATGGATTTTAGAGAGCCAGGAATGTTATCCACTATTGTTGTGTTTGTAGTTAATTCATTTTTATTTTAATGACAATTTTTGCATAATACATCATTCTGTATGTTATTTACCTTCTAGAGCTCAGTTTTTACTGGACAGTTATGAATTTGATCAGGATCCTCTCTCTCCAGAAGCTCCCATAAGTGAAGAGGAAAAAGAGGAGGAGCCTCTTCTCAATGCACAGGCGTGCAGAGCTGCCAAAAGGCAGGAGTGGCTCCTCAGGAGGAGGTCTCCTCAAGTGTAAGTCTTGGGGCTAATTAGCCACTCCCTTAGCCTATTTAAGGAAGGACGACGACTGAGGCAGTTTGCAGGGAACAACTTCGTTCGCTCTCCTTCGTGTCTTGATCTTAATTCTCTGCAAATTGCTTCTGGGCTTTCTGCCAACCATAGTAAGATTACGATTATTTATTCTTTGGATTCTTGTAGGCTGTTAAGAAAATTAATTAACAGCCTTTGTTTGAAAAAGACTGATTTAATTTAGTAAACTAAGGTTTGTACAGACTTTGTGTGTGCTGCGTTCTTTGGGGTCCATAGCTGGGGAAGAACAAACATATCCACTCCCCAATCTGTAGTTAAATAGGATTTAATCACTGCCAAAGAATGATATGAATTGTGCTGTTGTATTATAGAATAGCATCACTACCTATGAGAGAGATTTATTTATTGGTAAAGTTTTACTAACTGAGAGATTAAAAAAACATATGGTCACTTACAGATAGTCCTCAACTAAAGATGATTCATTTAACGACTGTTCATAGTTACAAAAACACTGAAAAAAGTGACCTATGATCAATCCCCATACTTATGACCATTGCAGTGTCCCAACAGTCATGTGATTGCAATTGAGACCCTTGGCATCTGTCGCACATCTATGACTGCCACAGTGTCCCACAGTACATTATCACCATTTGCAACCTTGACAAGCAAAATGAGTGGGGAAGCCAGCAGGGAAGACGGCAAGTTGTGGTTACATGATATTTCACTTAATAACCATGATGATTTTCTTAACAACCATGACAAAAAAGGTCATAAAATTGGATGTGGTCATGTGATGCCTAACTTAACAATCACACTGTTTAATAACAAATTTTCTCATCCCTATTTATTAATTATTGATTGTTTTTTGATAAATCAGTCAAGGTGATGAACAAACCTAATACTCCTTCCTCCTCCTATGTACTCCATAACTAACACCCTGTGAAGTAAGTTGGACTGAGAGGCAGTGACTGGTCTAAAGTCCACTTAACTGGGTTTCATGCCTAAAGTGGGATTAGAATTCACAGTCTCCTAGTTGCTAGCATGGTGCCTTAACCACTAGCCCAAACTGCCCTGGTCAGGCTACCTGTATATACCTTAATACTCCAAAGAAGTATTAGAACAGAGGTCTTCAAACTTGGCAGCTTTAAGACTCCATAGCTGGCTGGAGAATTCTGGGAGTTGAAGTCCACAAGTCTTAAAGCTGCCAAGTTTGAAGACTTCTGTATTAGAACATTAGAAAGGGTTTTTTATACTCAGTCAGAGCTGACATTTAACAACAATTGGGTCCAGGGTAGCATAATAGTGAAACAAACTGAAGCCAGAGACTTCATGTTCTCTGCAACACTGACTTTATCTTGTCCTCATGGCTGTTGCTTCCATTTTATTTCAGCAAAGTCTTTTAAACAGATAGAGCAGCTTGTTTCCTTGACAGCACAGAATGAACTATTTTGGTTTTCTTTGATCTGTGTCTGTTCAGCATACTGTATCCATAGAAAT
Organism: Arizona elegans; assembly: GCA_022577455.1. Lineage (NCBI taxonomy): Eukaryota > Metazoa > Chordata > Lepidosauria > Squamata > Colubridae > Arizona > Arizona elegans. The sequence goes on along the minus strand of JAKOOJ010000002.1, from coordinate 27,784,110 downwards.
AGCTTCTGTCCCAAGACTACAAGCATGTTGTATTATGTATGCCTAAAATAGTGTGTTAATACTGCATTAAGCTGGCACTGTTCACAGCCTGGAAAGTCATGAAAAGAAACTTTAAAGATCCTCAAAGCCTTGTTGTAGAGTTTGTGTGTCTCTTGCCTGATTATTCCATTAACCATCAATGCCATCATCTTAAAGAAACAAAAATCGCAGATGCTATAAAGCTTGCTCTTATTTTAAAAGTTTGTGCATGCTTTAAAATATACATTGATAAACTATTACAGATTGTAATTAGATAATCTTTATCTTTATCTTTATTCAAATTTCTATACCGCCCTACTCCTTTTGGACTCAGGGCGGTGAACAGCCAGAAATAAAACATTTTATATACAAAAGTTAAAATAAATTTAAAATAATTAAATAAATTTGGCCCATTAATTTAAAACATTCCAATTAAAAGCCATATCTAAATTTATTAAAACCAATCATAAAATCAGGACAGCCCGGCTAACTGAAAAAAATAGGTTTTGAGGGCCCGACGAAAAGTCCAGAGGTCTGGGATCACTCGTATCTCTGGGGGTAGATTGTTCCAGAGGGTGGGTGCTACCACAGAGAAGGCTCTCCCCCTGGGGGTCACCAGCCGACATTGCCTGGCCGACGGCACCCTGAGGAGGCCCTCTCTGTGGAAGCGAACTGGCCGGTGGGAGGCAATTGGTGGCAGGAGGCGGTCCCGTAGATACTCCAGCCCTAAGCCATGGAGCGCTTTAAAGGTGATCACCAACACCTTGAAGCGCACTCGGAAGTCCACCGGGAGCCAATGCAGCTCGCGCAGGAGAGGAGTCACATGGGAGCGCCCTGTCTCTCCCATAATCCCCCGTGCGGCTGCATTCTGCACCAATTGGAGCCTCCGGGTGCACCCCAAGGGGAGCCCCATGTAGAGAGCATTACAATAGTCCAGACGAGAGGTGACGAGCGCTTGAGTGACCATGCGTAGGGAGTCCTGATCCAGAAAGGGGCGCAACTGGCATATCAGGCGGACCTGATAGAAGGCCCCCCTGGCCACGGCCATCATATGCCCTTCCATGGGGGCCAATGATTCGCCCCCAATAACCAGCGATGGCGCCAGCTGGCTATACCGGGACGTCGGCAGCCACAGCCACTCGGTCTTGGAAGGGTTGAGTCGGAGCCTGTTTCTCCCCATCCAGACCCGCACAGCCTCCAAGCACTGGAACATCACTTCCAAGGCATCGTTGGGATGGTCTGGGGTGGAGATGTACAGCTGAGTATCATCAGCGTACTGATGGAACTCCACCCCAAAACCACAGATGATCTCACCCAGCGGCTTCACATAAATGTTGAACAGGAGGGGCGAGAGGACCAACCCTTGTGGCACCCCACAAACAAGGCGCCTCGGGGCCGACCACTGCCCCCTTGTCAACACAGATTGCGACCGGTCGGAGAGATAGGAGGAGAACCACTGCAGAACGGTGCCCCCCACTCCCAGTCCCTCCAGCAGGCGCAACATGATACCATGGTCGATGGTATCAAAAACCGCTGAGAGATCTAACAGGACCAGGATAGAGGAATGACCCCTACCCCGAGCCCTCCAGAGACCATCCACCATCGCGACCAATGCTGTTTCCATCCTGTACCCAGGCCTGAAACCGGACTGGAGCAGATCCAAACAGATAGCTTCATCCAGGTACTGGGGAAGCTGTCGCGCCACCACACTCTCAACAACCTTCGCGATAAAACGAAGGTTGGAAACTGGATGATAGTTAGCCAAAACAGCCGGATCCAGGGAGGGCTTCTTGAGGAGGGGCCTCACAACTGCCTCTTTCAAAGCGGCCGGCAGGACACCCTCACTCAAAGAGGTGTTAATAATCCCCTGGAGCCAGCCTTGTGTAACCTCCCGGGAAACCAGCACCAACCAGGAGGGACAAGGGTCCAATAAACATGTGGTCGCGTTTAGCCATCCCAAGATCCTGTCCATAATATCAACAATGCTAACCCGACAAAATATATATGGCTCATGCCTGATGACCAATATATTTTCCATATAGAGCATGGGATATAATTCAGATACAAAATGCATCTGGGGAAATGAGTAATGAATGTGAGACAATAAATATATTAATTTTTGACATACCCTAAATGCCCTTTACTGTTTCTGTTGCTAAATACAAACGTCCCTATTAAATAACATAGATAGATATTGAACATTGAACATCAGAATGATATTGTTTTCAAATTAAAAAAATCAACTTTTCAATTGTAGCTTCAAATAATTTTATCTCTTTAAAGCAAATAGCAATTTTGAAACAAATTTTGTCTTCATTTTGAAAATCTTCTGATATTTTATATTATTATTATTATTATTATTATTATTATTATTATTATTATTATTTATTAAATTTTTATACCGCCCCCTCTCCCGAAGGACTCGGGGCGGTGAACAGCCAGACTTAAAAACACACAATACAAATATTAAAATACATTAAAACAAAATTAAATTATCCTAGGCTTCTCCAATTTAAAACCCCGTTACCCATAAAATTCACCCAATTAAAATTTTTTAACCCAGCCCGGCTTGCTGAAATAAAAAAGTCTTCAGGGCCCGGCGGAAGGTCCGGAGGTCCGGGATTAGTCGTATCCCTGGGGGTAGCTCATTCCAGAGGGCGGGTGCCCCCACAGAGAAGGCTCTCCCCCGGGGGGTCGCCAGCCGACATTGCCTGACAGACGGCACCCTGAGGAGACCCTCTCTGTGGGAGCGTGTTGGTCGGTGGGAGGTTATCGGAGGCAGAAGGTGGTCTCGTAAATAACTGGGTCCTAAGCCATGGAGCGCTTTGAAGATGAGAACCAACACCTTGAAGCGCACTCGGAAGACCACTGGAAGCCAATGCAGCTCGCGCAGGAGAGATGTCACGTGGGAGCGCCATGTCGCCCCCATAAGTACCCGCGCGGCTGCATTCTGCACCAGTTGGAGCCTCCGAGTGCTTCTCAAGGGGAGCCCCATGTAGAGAGCATTGCAGTAGTCGAGGCGGGAAGTAACGAGGGCATGAGTGACCGTGCATAGGGAGTCCCGATCCAGAAAGGGGCGCAACTGGTGTATCAGGCGAACCTGATAGAAAGCCCCCCTGGCCACGGCCGTCATATGCTCTTCTAAAGACAGCCGTGCGTCCAGGAGGACACCCAAGTTACGCGCCCTCTCCGTGGGGGCCAATGTCTCGCCCCCAATAGTCAGCGATGGCACCAGCTGACTATATCGGGACGCCGGCAGCCACAGCCACTCAGTCTTGGAGGGATTGAGTTGGAGCCTAGTCTTCTTTGTGCACATAGAACATTAGAGTATTCTTGAGAGCAGAAATCTAACCAGAGCAAGGATGATTGAAGCAAGTTTTATAATTGTATTATAACAGAAATAAAATGAGCAAATTCTAGCATGTAGCTAATGCATTCTGCAAAGACAAGCATTAAAGAGCATTTATTCTCTAAGACTATGACTGAAGAAGAAAGACAGAAAGAAGTAACCTCAGATTACCAATCACAATCACACATTCACTATTCTAAGAGAACAGAAAGTACATTCTCAACTTTCTATTTAGACCCTATTCCTCTCCAGCCACCCTCATCCCTAGCAGTAGATCATGAGTTACTGAAGAGTCAGATGACATTAGATTTGAACCAATAACATCCCCTTCTTAATGGTTCATGCAGCAGCTATCCACAACTCCCTTTTTTTAGTCACCATATTAAAAAAGATGATGAAACTTTGGAAAAAGTGCAGAGAAGACCCACTAAGATGATTAAAGGCCCTGAGACTAAAACATATGGAGAATGGTGGCAGAATTTAGGTTTGGCTAGTCTAGAGAAAAGAACAACTAGCGGGGACATGATAGCAGTATTCCAATACTTGAGAGGCTGCCACAAATAAGGTCAACTTATTTTCCAAAGCACCAGAGGGCAGGACAAGAAACAATGGATAGAAACTAATCAAGGAGAGAAAGAACCTGGAACTAAGGAGAAACTTCCCAACAGTGAGGACAACAGCTTCCCTTCAGAAGTTGTGGGTGCTTCATCACTGGAAGCTTTTAAGAAGAGACAGTCACTTGTCTAAAACGTATAGGTTCTCCTGTTTGAGCAGGGGTTGGACTAGAAGACATCCAAGGTCCCTTCCACTTCTCTTTTGGTTGGTTGATTGGATGGTTGGTTGGTTGGTTGGTTGGTTGGTTGGTTGGTTGGTCGATCGAAGTGTTGATGTCTTTGTGCTTTGTTCCGGGTCTAATTTTCTACACTTGGGAGAGTTAAATATATTTTTGACTGTCCTCAAATAGGATTGTTGGCTAGCACTCATCTGTTACAAAATCCATTAAAAATGCATGTAGACACACAGTCTCTTGCCATCACTTGTTCTACATATGCACGCTCTTTTTCAATAGCTGATAGGGTCATAATTATCTGATTTTTGTTTGCCCAACTGATCACTCCATTCCCGCATTATAATAGCTACACCATTTGTGAAGTTACTGTTTGTCCTGTTTTATGCCTAACTTGCATCCATGCAGGCTGCCACTGTAAAGATGCTGCTGGCTAACAATCTATAATCTCAATGTGCAGGTCCTTTTGGTATCTGCATTTTCCATTTATTTGGCATATTCATCTTCCTATGTTTTTTACCTGAAGTTTGTTTTATAAAATAGCTTCCATATATTGGCTTTGTCAATTTTAACTAGTTGGTTTTAATTAATTAATTAGCCATAGAAATTATAAATAACTTTGGTTGAGGAGATAACTTCCACCTTTTTCTCTTTCTATCTGGATGTCATGATAGTAGGAGATGCTTCACAGTTCTTTCCTCTCTATTTCCTTTTTGAAGTTTTTCTTGGTTTTTCTTGGCTATCTTTCTTGTCTTGGTCACAGATGATTAAATCACTGATACAGGCACACATATATCCATTGAAACAAATACACATATATCAATCCTCATGTCTGTATCTGTAGTAAAGAGAAGGATAAGATTTACGTTGCAAGAAACTTTGCTAGATAAACATATAGTTTGGTTTTGATTCTAGGGCATAGTTGCTTGCTTTAGGTCATTGAACCAAACCATGCTTGATTATTCAAATCCAATAGCTTGCTACATGCATTTTGTTACTGCTATGCTGAGCAATTTCCTTATAGAAGTATTACTCCCTCTTGGAAATATATGACAGTGTTTGTGGTAGAATCTTTCCTGGACCTCTTGGAATATTTGGGCTAAGATACCTCTATTTCTTTTTCTGGTTCTGTTCAATTCTAAATAAACAAGAGAAGAACTCCTTCAAAACCTATGGTCTCTACTCATTGTTTCCCTAGTCATGTGGAATAAAATCTGATATTTTAGGATTACTGTTTTTTTCTCTTTCATCAAAATAAACAATACTGCATGCTTTAATTCTGGGACAAGTTCTAGGATCCTGTATACTCTGTATGGTGAGTATCTAGTTATTTCTTCCTCACATCTGCATTTCAGTTTGGTTCTCTTTTCACTGGGAACAAATGCATATACTTTAAAACCAAATATTTTTATGTGTCCTTGGTTGTGCTTCTTTCCACACTATATGTCATACGGTATTGCTTCTGTGACTTTCATTAAGAACTTGTTCTGGGAGAAGTTGGCTGCTAAACTTGTTATGTCCAGTTTCTGTCTGTCAGTCCTGTGTTTTGCAACACGTACCTTATCATTTCAATAAGGGGAAAATACTTCCTCTCTAACATATCACCTTATTCTGTGACAAAAGTTACTGCGGTTTCACAATTCCCCTGCCGTTTCAAGTATAGTTACCATGTATCTTGCTATATATATATATATATTTACCCCATTGTTTATGTTTAGTACTTGAGGCTTTCCTTAAGTAATTTTTAATAAAGCCATATGATCTTTATTTTTATACAGTTGATCCCTTTTACTGAACAAGTAGAAAAATGTACAAATGTAATTACAATGTAATTAACTATGGATATGAAGATATGTTTGGTTTCATTCAATGTGGTGACATGCATTGGCCAACAAATGTCACAGAACTGTATCTAGATTCCTCTTTGTCTCCTTTTCTCTTCATATTCATTGGCACATTGATTTAGATGTTCATATAACTTGAACACCTGGACCTATACATTTATACATGGTCATAATTTTATTTTTTTATTTAAAACTTCCAATTCACAAACAGCATCTGATACTCTGTGTGCCATTCACTAAAGCCATTTGGTTACACAATTTTTGTGGTTGCAATTCTTTACTGCCCTTGCTTTCTCTTCTATACAGTTTAATTCTAATTTTCTGGGGGAAGTATTTCATAAGTAATATTCCATTCTCGGTCACATAACAATTATTATCTTTAAATTTTACATCATATCCTTTATGTGTTCTTTGGTTTACAAAATGGTAGATATGACTCCAGATCTAGGCTTATAACCCTGTTGGAGATTGAAATATTTTCTCTCTACATATCAGTTTCCTGAGAGTAGGAAACTAATCTGAGCAAGGATTAGTGAAGCGGATTTTCTAACTATAACACAGGGGAATTTATTTACAGTAGGTATATCACAGAGATATGCAAACTCTTCATCCTACTGGGAGAAGAATCCAGCAGTATGTGCTCTGAGCATGTCCTTAGGAAGAAAGGCTGAAGGAACTGGTCCAGAATAGTAATATTATAGACAAAATGCAGGGTGACTGACCAATAAAGAGGGTACATGAAGTTATCTATCTAGAGATAGTTAAGATTGTGATCAGTAGGTCATAAAGTATTAGGCACAAGGAACCAAAAGAACTTCATGAACATCAAGAACAACAATTCAACCCTATTCTATTTCCTGCCAGACAGCCAGTGTACTATTGTACTTAAGATGTTAGGTTTGAATCAATGAAACAAGAATTCAAGTGAGCATTTAAATTACTATAATCACTCCCTTTCAGCCCAGCCTAGCTTTCCACTTCTACAGCTTTTCAGGCCAGGCAATGATTTAATGGTATCTTGTAATGACGTTTGAGAATGGGACTAACCTTAGGAAGCAGGAGGGACAGCCACAGAGTGGACCGTCACATAATTATCTTTAAATTTTACATCACATTATACATCATACGTATAATAATAAAATATCATATAATTTTATTATATGGCAATTCTACATCATATTATAAAAGATATCTCAGCCCACAGAAAGGGGTTAATGTAGAAAATATTTTAGAAAGGACCCTCCCTAGTTGTCAAGAGAGTAAAAGGAAAGGATGAAGGAAACTTGCAAGACCCTGTTAATGTAACTGTATAATAAAGATAGAACTAGTACTTTTGATGTGCTGCTTCTCTGGGCTACCTTGCAGGTCTAGCAAATATTACTATAATATATAAAAAGTCAGCTGTAAATCAGGCCAGTTATTTGTATTACAATGTGAAAGATTATAGATAGATGATAGACAAATGACAGAAAGACAGATAGATTATATAGATAGATTTTTATTTGTTTTAAAAGAAGCTCTGCCTGATCCAAAGTGACCCAATAAACAAAATCCATAAAGTACCTTTCAACATGCCTTGGTGGAGAAGGGAAAGAGGAATATGGCTATCAGGAAAGAAAATTATCTTACTGTTCATGTCAGCATTATTCTACTTTTTTATTCCAAATTGGCTTTCTTCTAATTGCTTTGCCCACTTTGCAGCAAGCATCCTTATGTACAAGGCAAGTGCATTCCAGTTCTAGTGTGTTAAAGTGAGGACGAGCCATGGGGAGCCCTGCCTGTACCACTGTCCTTTGCTATTCTTGATTCCATGGCCTGAGGCAATGGTTTACATTTTTAGGACAACAGCCGGCTATCTGCAAGCAGCAGAGCACTCGTCAGGCTTCATTACTGCACACAAAATGACACAAGTGAGCCTGTGGTCACAACTGTGCTTATGGTACACTGAAAAGCCATTATATCTCATTGTAACCACCACAACAAAATCCCTATATAAATGCATACATTGACCCAAACAATTTAACTTATTTATGCAAAATACTATCAATAAAAAGCAACAGTGAACAAGTGTTTGGGTTCTAATGAGGGCTTCAGTCATGGCAGCAATAAATTTTATAAGACGTTATTCTCTTTTTCTTATGCCCATAATTTGTCTCTCCTAAACTCATATAGTACAACAGCAGCAAAACAACCAGCCTTTTTTTTTTTCTAGGTTAATAACTTGGAGAGCATAATTTGTATCAAATGACTTGCTTAGAAGTAACAAAGTAAATTGCTTGGGTATCATTGTATAGTAAGACAGTGAATTTGTAATTAAAACATCTCTCCTTTCTTTATAATAAATTGACATTGTTGTATGTCCAATGGGCATATTTTATTCTCGAGTTAACTCTAGTTGATATGGTTCAACTTTGTATTAAATTCCCTTTCACTGGGGAAATTCAAAGAGATATTAACATATTGAATATACATTAGTATACCAGTATGATAATAGCAAAGTGGCAGTATTGGCACAAAGTCTCAAACTGGATTAAATGTTGTTTAGCGTATGAGAGAAATCAGCTTCTCTTGTATTCAAAGTAATTCACATAAACTGCAGCACCATGTTGGAACAGGAGAAAGCTGCAGTTTGAACTCTACATATATATCATACTTTGCTCCTCTGATATTCACACAGTAGGACATATTTCTTGCAAAAGAATTCCAGGAATAATATTTATTTGCAAGTAGACACTCTGAGTGATCAAGATAGGCAGGTAGTCTACCATTACAAGCAGGTAATCTACCATCATGCATGTCTATGGAGATTCTCAGTTATCCAGGTCACGATTGTCCCAAAAGTGATTTTTTTCAAGAGGTAACTGGACTTTCTGATTTTTCTTTGAGGACATTTCACTTCTCATCAGCTCTTAGATGAGAAGCAAAACTTCTTCAAAGAAAAAACCAGAAAGTTTAGTTGCCTCTTGAAAAAGCACCTTTGGGACTGCCATCATGCAATTACATATACATTGAAGTTCCTTGACAAAGTTCCACATGCAACTTGATGAGTGGATCTAGGATGCTGGGGTCAGAACCAAATTTTGACAGTGCAGCAATCAAGCATTGCCAGAAGCATCAGGAAGACAAAAGCAGAGCAACCAGGGCTGAAACCAAAGGATGAGATGAGGGTCAAAAAAATTTAAAAAAAGAGGAAAAGAGCTTAAAGAAAGAAAAAATAGATGGGTTTGGGTGGCAAAACAGGAAACAAAGAGAGCAAAAGAGAGCACATTGATAAATATTGGATCCAGTAAAGTAGATCTTGAATTTGTCAACTTTTTATTGCACATGCCTCAATAATATAATAATACATATTTATATAATTGAGGACAAGAGTGTTAAGGACAAAAGCAATGAGATCTGCCTCACTGAAGTCCTTTATATCACTTCATAGCTTCACCCAGCTGTTCCATTGACCAGCACATCCAAAAGCCATCTGTATGTCTATGAAAAGATTCCTGTACCTTTGTAGAGGTGTCTTCTAACCACTAGAAGCAAAAAGCCCAAAGTAATAAAACATTTCCCTTTTAGAACTATGGGGGGGCACATTACTTTTCAAAGGTTGCTTTGCAAGAAACTTTACTGAAGTGAAGCAGCCCTTCAAAACTTTGCATAGTCCTAAGAATAATGCAAATGCATTAACGATTTGTCTTTAACTTGTCTGTTCATACATATCAAAGCAGCCATTTTGAAACTTCATGCAACAAGTTCTCAAAATTCCAAACATCTCCACCCTTATATTTTGATAATTTATTTAAAGGCTTACATGAAACATCCTGAATTAATAAATATATATGAAATCCATATGATCCCTTCACGAAAACATAGTACTTATCAATGCTTATTTCAGAAAATACATATTCCAAGAAGACACAATTGCAATAACATTGCTACAATTTAAACTGCAAGTACTTGCTTATCCAAATAAGCAAAGAAAGCACTTCTTTGGGGACACACACATCCCTTTCTTTAGATGAAGAAAAATACAACACTGGGCAAATATTTTACATGAAGGCATCTATTTTTCTGTAAGAAATACCTGAGGGAACTTAGCCACGTACTTATTTCCAACAACCCTGGGGTTACTGTTGATTAAGCAAATCCTGCCAAGTCTATCAACAGTCTTCCTTAAAACTATAAATATAACAAATGCCTAAAAAGAAGTTACTGCATTGCTAATGCAATGTTTTAAAACAAAGCATTTTATATAATACTATATAATACATTATGAATAGGAAACACAAGTCAGGAAAAAGATTTTGAAGACTTAAGCAACTGATCCAGCTGGTGAAAACATATTAAAGTATAATCATGCTATACTTGAAAACATGAATTACATTTAATCCTAGATTTAAAAGAATATGATTAGATTTTAGCCAAATCAGTGTTTCTTAGTTTGCCATCTGGAACATTAAAAATGACCTATCATACTGGCCTAAGAAAGATGAGAAGTAAAAATCAAAGCTTCCTTAAAAACGTTATCCTTAATCTAAAGGCTAATTTGGCAATAAAGGTAGTCCTTGATTTATGACCACAATTGAGACCAAAATTTCCATTGCTAAGTAAGACAGTTGTTAAGTGAGTTTTGCCCTTTTACGGGAAAGGTTTTACGACCTTTCTTCCACAGTTGTAAATGAAACACTGCAGTTGTTAAGTTAGTAACATGATTATTAAGTGAATCTGGCTTCCCCATCACCTTTTGCTGCCACAAGATTGCAAAAGGTGATCACGACCCTGAAAGCATCATAAATACCTGCCAGTTGCCAAGCATCTGAATTTTGTTTATATGACCATGAGGATACTGCAATGATCGTAAGTATGAAAAATGGTTATAAGTCATTTATTTTGGTGCCATTTTGAATGGTCACTAAATGAATGCTTGTAAGCCAAGGACTACCTGTATCTGGATTTCCTTCCTCTATTCACTTTTATCCAATTGGAAAAACTACCTACAACCATTATCTCTCTGAGCTGATGATTGAGACAAATAATTAATTTTCATTGCATCTTCACATAAGAAAACGAATTTTCCCTTCTTGGGAGAAGTGGATGTTATACCTAGACCTTGAGTCTTATGAAGACTCATGCAATAGAAATAATTGGACTTCCAAAGTTTCTAAGTATTGCCTCCCATTGAATGATTCTATTGGGGAAGAGCCTTCTTAGGCAATATTCTCTCCCTGGCTCTGAAATAGATAATTCTACTCCCTGAAACTCCATTCGTCTTTATTCTGTCATAGCCAAAAGTTGCCAGAGTTAGGCATATGCATGTTACACTGCAGTCCTTGTAATATTTAACAGGTGCTTTACAGTCCTCTCTAAGCAGTTTACAGAGTCAGCATCTTGCCCCAAACGATATAGGTCCTTATTTTACCAACCTTGGAAGGATGGAAGGCTGAATCAACCTTGAGCCAGTCAAGATCGAAAGAATTGAACTCTTGGCAGTGAGCAGAGTTAGCCTGCAATAATGCATTCTAACACTGCAACACCACAGCTCTTACACCATGGTAGGTGTAGCTGTAGGATTCCATACACAGGTGGGTTTCACGTAATTTTACCACCAGTTCGCCATGCACCGAAAATGTGAGCACGTACGCCTTCCGTGCATGTGCTTTGCTCACACGCGTAGTTTACACTCTTGCGCGCAGTTTAGAAAATGTGGCTAAATAGGATGGCATAGTGCCAGGGTGGGTGGGCAGGCCCACCCCCCCCCCACCCCAGCCACAGGTCGCAACTACCGGTACACCTGAACCAGTATGAACTGGCTGAATACCACCACTGGTTCCATATCTCCAATCATTTTGGACACAGTGGATGTGCTCCAGGTCCTCTCAATTAAACCTTGTCATCTTGTGGGACCAAAGAAATACGCCTCTTCTGTCACTGCTTCTGTTTCCAGGCCTTGGTTAGTATGTTGTGGAGGATATTTTTTTATTGCTATGGTTATTTATTTTGGGCTATCATGTTTTGCTGTCTTTAACTGTTTTAATTGTGTATTTGAATCTTATAAGCCACCCAGATTCTTTTGGATTGAGTGGATTTAATCAATTTCATTACTTGGGAAGGAATTGATAGGTGAGCAAAAATGCCAAATCCAGTCTGAACATCTGGGCTGACTGTGTGATGAATCATAATAAAATAAACAACATAACCACTAATATCAATAATAAAATAATGGGGAGTATTTATTCATTTTTATATTTTTTACAGCTGCCCAATTCAACAAAGTGACTCTGGATGGCTTACAATTCTAAAATTATAAAACAATTAAAACAATTAAAAAACAATAAGAACATGCACAAAATAAATAAATACAAATACAATATACAAAAATACAAATAGCAGCCATGATGAATCAACTAAGAGTAAAATCAAGTAACAGGATTCTTAATACATTCTGAGCCTCAGGCCTGGGTACATAGCCAAGTTTTTAAAGCTTTGTGAAAAGGCAACAGTATTGGGGTCATTCTAATCACCAAGGGGAGAATATTCCATAAATCAACAGAAAACGGCTGTTTAGCTCTAGTCATCTTTCTGCAAGTCTATATAATCTGGCATGGGTCCCAGTTATTTAACAAATAGTCTCTCCCAAATGGGATTGGCCTGTCCACCCGCACCAGCACAAGGGAATGCTATAGATCCTGTCAAGTCAAGGAATTCTGGCTGGTAGGGTGCAGGAGAAGGGCCTTTTCTACGTGGCTCCCATTTTCTGGAGCATTGTGCTTCCCCCCTCCCCCCATGAAATCCTCATCGACCCTTTTGGCCTTCCAAAAGAGCCTAAAGACCTGACTCTGCCAACTGGCCTGGGACCCAATGGGGGTATGTCATTCTGGAAGTGCTTAATGAAGTAGGATAACACCTTACCTTTATGCATTTTTCTCCCTTCCTCCCCTTCTTCTCAATTTCAACTCAAGTTTACTGTTAATATTTATTGTTTTAATGTTTTATCTTGTAGTTCCTTTTTATTATTGTAAGCTACCTACAGTCGCCTATAGATGAGATGAGCAGCATGTAAGATATAGATAGATAGATGATGATGATGAAGTAGATAGTGAGAGAGAGAGAGAGAGAGAGATAAAATATAAAGCTTCTATCAGTTCCAGATCAATGCTAGAGGAATACAATAAATCTAATAAGTCTATTAACCCTTCTAATTCTAAAGTGTTGGTAGCCCTGAATTTCAGTTGCCTATATACAGCAACACCATGAAGTATAATGTTTTTATTTTTGTGTGGATCTATTCATACTACAGTTTAAGAACCAAGGCACTTCTGTTGATTAATCAGTGTCCCTATCGAAAAAAACACACAAAGCCCATAAAAAGCTGCATAAGGAAATAAGAACAATAACAATTCAGATACTTCTTTCAGCAATCTGCCAGCAATAAGAAATATGTTTACTTGATACTTTTTGTTAATATTTTACTTGTTCAGAAATATTGAATAAGCAGGACATACATTCCTGGCACACTTCATTTTAAATCAGAGATAAATTGTAACTTTGACTTCTCGATAAGTTTACTATCTCCCTGTACACTCATTCTCTCACACACTCTCTCTTTCTCTGTCTCTTTCTCTCTCTGTGGTCCATATTTTCATTTCAGCTGGGCTGAGTGGGAGAACGAACTCTAAGGGAGGTCTTAGCAGATGGTTGTCACAAACTGCATACGGCAATTGAGAATTAGTGTGCAAGCATATGCAACCTGGTATAGTATGAAACATTCCAGCATATGAGCACTGAAACAAGCCAGACTTGTGCAGAATTTTTCTTACCAGTAACATTCTAACATAGCTTCCTTTTCTTCTTTTACCCATCTATGTTTTATACATTTTGATTTCAGTCATGATGAAAGCAAACAAAAACTATATAATACCTATTTGAATCTTAAAAAATTAAATATAAAGATAAAAACCACATGGAATATATCATATGGGAGATAGTCAAATTTACATCTTGCTTTCTCATTCCTAGTATAGAAATGTAACTGTAGAGATATTACTTACAAGTAAAACCACCTTTGGGCATTCCTAAAGAGAACATAAGGGACGCGGTGGCTCAGTGGCTAAGTCATTGAGCGTGTCGATCAAAAGGTCAGCATTTCAGCAGTTCAAATCCCTAGTGCCACATAACGGGGTGAGCTCCCATTACTTGTCCCAGCTTCTACCAACCTAGCAGTTCGAAAGCACATAAAAAATGCAAGTAGAAAAATAGGGACCACCTTTGGTGGGAAGGTAACAGCATTCCATGCACCTTTGGCATTTAGTCATGCCAGCCACATGACCACGGAGACTTCTTCGGACAATGCTGGCTCTTTGGCTTGGAAACGGAGATGAGAACCGCTCCCTAGAGTCGGGAATAACTAGCACATATGTGCGAGGGGAACTTTTACCTTACCTTTAAAGAGAACATGGGAAACAAACAAAGATGGATCCTTTGGCCCTGCCTCTCCACTTCAGTCTCTGTTTTAACAGGGAAGATCTGCAGTAAGCCTTGAACCGGTAAACCGGCATGTCCATACAACTGAGAATCCTGTGCAATCCTGTGTATAAAGAATCAATTCTCAAATCCTAAACCAGGTTGAAATTTCCCATTTTTTTCCCATTTTCCATAGGTATATCAGCTGGAAAACTCATAAAAGTTGGATCTTCCTTCTTGGTATCTGCTTCAGTCGTCTTATATAATAGACAAGATGTGTAATACTTTTTTCCAGGCAGGTATAATCCAAATGGAAAGCATTGCTTGCTCTTACATTCTGCTTATGTTGCTCAGTAATTCCTCATAATTTCTCATTGTGTCCTCCAAAGAGCTGAGAGTGCATCAAAGGAAGGTGCCTTCATGGCATCTCCCACTGTTTCTTGACCTTTGAGCTTTCCCTTTCCCCAGGATCTCAGGGGAGTGGGGATCAAAGAGAACAAGGAGACAATCTAAACATTGGCATACAAGGCAAGGCAGAATTACATACTGGTCGACCAAAATACAAATCAACTCAAAACTACAGGAGTCCACCAACATGCACATAAATCATTTATAATGATAATCCAAGACTAGGTCCAAATCTCATTAAAGTATATGAATCCTTAATCTATTTTGGCAAAAGAGAGCCAATACACATTTTTTCTTTTTATCATAAATTACAGTTCTGTGGCACTGTGCAAATATTACCAAGCTGTAAGACAGCTGTGCTCCATTAAAATGTGTAATGGTCGCTGATTTCTTACAGCACATGGTCATCAGGCTGAATCTACAGCCAGTAATTAGGAAGATGAAATGTTTAATTGTGCCTTAATTTTGATAAAATTTATCTGTCACACATCCCGTAGTTGAGCATTATGCTCACAAATCAATGTCATCAGGCCTGAGCACCAGACTCTTGTTCCTGACAGATTCATTTGAATATCAAACCACACACAAGCAGGAACTGGAGGAGAGAATATACAAAAGAAACCCCAATGCAGCCACACACACACACAAAAATAAAAATAAAATAAAACAAGGCACATCTCACCACCTTTTTAAAAGCAGGAGAGATCAAAATCAAACTGCTGTGACAGCCCTGCCTTTTCTAAGAGACGGCATCTTGTTGGCGTTCCAAACACCAATTTTTTCTTTTCCTCACCCCCTTTTTTTCCTTTTATAACTTGACACCATTTTTCAATCTGCAGGGTTGTTTCCCCTCCCAGACCACCTCCATTCTATTTTCTGCATTTGTTGCTCGGCTGCAGACTCAACCAAGGCTAAGCCAGAGTCCATTGTGTGCACCAGAAGTGATCATTTACTTCCCTGCTGGCAATGGCATCAGCCAGCCTTCCAGCAGTTAGTCATGCGCAGATTAGTCTGAGCCTGAGTCATTTTATTACAACTGTTGTTGTGGGGGGAGAGGGTGGAGTTGTGCTGAGCCTGTGTGTGGTATGGCAGAGGGCAGTTTCAAACACTCCTGCTGCAATTACAAAGCTGTCTGTTTTTTTATTTCATACTGAAGCACCAGCCATTCAGATTAAGATGACATAGCAGTAACTCAGCAGATTACATGACAGAGTTTTTTTGGTTTTTTTTCTTTCTGATCCAGAATTCATTCTTTGAGCACTGAATTGTTTCTATTAACACAAATAAACTTGTCATTTTCTTGTGGTTCTCCACAAAGAAAATAGCTAGACTGTTGCAGTCGCCTCACCTACAGAACTGTTTCCCTGCAGTATATTTGTTTAGGGATAATTCTTTTCTGGAGAATTCTGTTTTCTGAACCTACAGGCAGGATTAAACACAAATATTGTTGCCTTCATAGACCCCTTTTTACACCATCTTCCCTTCTCTCTTTTTTTTATCCCATTCTACACTCATTGAGGAATCTGGGAAATGTAATTCAAAAAAATTATCAATTTGCTTTTGTGTTTAGGTCCTTTAGTATTCATATAACATCTTTTTCATAACTGATAAGAAATATAGTTAAAATGATTATTATTTTCATCTTGTATCACACTTTTCAACAAGTTGATGCCAAAATTCTTTTAACACTATTTTAAGAAATCTGTTGAAATTTGGGGTGGTCTAGAAATGCCTTTGGTTCATATTCTAATGGGATATGATCTAAATTTACACTTTAAGACATGAACTTTATTATATACAGTATATCAACCTCTGAAATTCAATAAGAAAAGAATATTTATGCTTAGGATTGTAATGAGGAGTCTTTGGTACTCCCTGAACTTGGTTGTTTTCTTGCAGATATTTTATTATTCAAACGTTTATCTAGTTTGGGTAATGAAATATCTGCAAGAAAACAACAAAGCCCAGAGAGCACCAAGGACCTTTCAAATTCACAAATTCTTTAAATTTTGCAATACAGTTCTCTTGTTATAAAAAATTCAGAAAATGGATAAACATGTACATGATTTGAAAAACTATTACAATAGGTATAATAGTTCCTAAACTTTTAGACAAATAGGCAAAATAAAATTAAATATATTTGGAGAAATGCCAACAGAAAATGCACCCTTTTAGTGAAAACATTATTAAAAAGTTTATACTGATATAAAATGTGACATTTCAAAATAATGAACAAGAAACCAAAATTGATAGATAACCTTTCCCTGTTGGAAATATCTGTTTTATTAACTTTTCTTTTATTATATTGTCAGAAGGATCAGATACCTTCTTTCCTGCAATTGTGCCAAAGCTGGGACAACACACCAGATGATTAGTGAAGGTCCAAGAAAATATATTTATTCAACCCAAAGTTGTAAAGTGACATTGGGTGCTAGCATAATGTACTGTTTCCAGCATCTCTTTTCTGTAGATTTTTTAGTTTTAAAGATTTGGCCAATCATTATGAATGGAACGAATGCAATAGCTTATTACAAATAGATGTTTCCTTATCTGGAGTTAGAACAGATGCCTCCTTATTTATAGTTAAACAGATGTCTCCTTATCTTAGAATTAAAGCAGATGTCTCCTTAAATGGGCATTTTATCTTTTCTATATATATGTTTTCTATACATAAATATATGTCTTTCTTTACATGGGTTTTGCTAGCGATGTGTTCATTTGTTTATAATGGCAGTAAACAGACTTTATAAAATGACATTACTACTATGTATATAATTTTTCATCATTTTAGAATTTAAACTTATTGTAAACATAAAGAAAATATTCCAACATTACAAACCAGTTCAATTACTTAATTTAAAAGAAGGAACAAAATATGAAAAAAAAATCTCAGTAATATCTTTGTCTGCCCAAACTGGAAATAGGAATGAATAGGTAAATAAGTAATAATTAACAATAATGTTAAACATGAATCAAAAGCAACAGCAAAAGCTACTTTAAAAAGCAGATTAGCTCTTAAAATCTTTCACGGTTTTTCTATTATGGAAATAAGATGGGAGACCCAGAAAACATCAGGAGTAGCCACAATGTCATGAGGATCTGCAATAACATCTAGGACCAAACAGGACAGGATTTGAGACTAAACTAGAGTGAACAGCAGAGATTTTTGGCCCATCTATAAAACATATAGTTGCATATAGTCAATTTTTATACTCTTCTCCATGGGGAACAATGGAGGAAAGAGTCAAAATGTCAACACCACAACCAGGGCCACTGCTGACCTGTAAGGTACATTTGTGCAAGACGTTTTTTGCCATCTCAGACAAATGAAGAAGACTTGGTGCAGCTTAGATTTCTTTTCAGAGGTCCAACAATTCATGCCCCAGAGGATGTTAATGGAGCTGATAGTTTAATATTGCACAGTATGTACAGTTTGTCTGAAATGATAAGCAAGCACAACTTTCAGAAGTAGAGAAATCTGATGTAAGCAAGCCCACACGGTTGGTTTTCAGAATGGAGAACTGGTTTTTAAAATCTAGTTTGGCATCCCCATGTCATGGCACCTTTGGGGAATACACAACTTTCACACTTGCTTGTGAAAGCCCCAAGGACAGATGTGACCATGTGATCAAAGCCCTGCCAGCTTTTAATATGCATCAATGTCACAGGTATACAAAATTGTGAGCTTTGATTGCAGAGTCGTGGCTGCAATCTTGTCTTTTTTTTACTCTCCCATGATGAATGCCTCTGTCCCTCCTACTGTAATTCCATTAATGTTTCAGAATATCTAATTATGCAAAGCCAAATTACAAACAAAGGGTGAAAGAGGACATCCTCAGCATGTACTGCAACCTAAACGAAACCAAATAAAATGCATATCATTAATAATCACTGGTGATTTGGGGAGCTGAATAAGAAATATTAATCCAAAATATAAAACTTTGAATAAACCCAAAATGTATAAAAACCTGTCTCACAAACTTCCAAGAAATAATGCCATATCTCAGGGATGAAATTCAGCAGGTTCTGACAGGTTCTGGAGAACTAGTAGCGGAAATTTTGAGTAGTTCAGAGAACCGGCAAATACCACCTCTGGCTGGCCCCAGAGTGGGGAGGGAATGGAAATTTTGCAATATCCTTCCCCTGCCATGCCCACCAAGCCATGCCTACCAAGCCACACCACACCCACCAAGTCACACCCACAGAACCAGTAGTATGGTTCTGTGTCCGATTTGAATTTTACCACTGCCATATCTGAAGTTGAGATATTGTATTTTTTTATTTCATTTTTAAATTAATCTTTCTGGTTTGGGATAGAGCTGCACAGTCACTACTCAAAAGACAAACTTTATTTTCCTTACTCCTTAGAAAAAGAATGCTCTAAAACTGAAGTTCTTGGTCTATTTATTTATTTTTTATTTCTTATTCATACTTATTCTCTTTCTTCTAAAGATTGTGTGTGGGTTGGTGTGTAATGTTCCAGGAAAAGACAGGTATAAAATATGGCATGCAAAGAATCTTGATAAAATCATCCATAATAGTTTAAAAGAATTCCTTTTTTTACAGGGTTTTTACAGGGTTTTGATTATCAAAAATCAATGAGAATTGGTTATAAAAAGAAGAAAATAGTTTATATATTGTGGCATTTACATACTGTTCAAAATTAATATATAATTTAAACTGATTATGACAAAAAAATTAAAACTACCAAATATAAATGTAAAATCTCTAATGAACCAGAAGTGGGATATACAATAGATACTCCATGACAAACAAAATTGCTACATACTACCTGGCTCATACAAGCCACAATGAAGAGAATCTTAGCCCACCATACAAATTTAGCCTGTTGTGGATGTTCCATTTTGTTGACCCAGATGAGAAGGAAGAAAGTATATATATTGTTCTAAGGCTAGCATATGGTTTCAACCTGGGTTATGTTAATAGTAGAAAATTACTCTGCATATGATAGAAGTGAAATCCCATTGATTTAAAACTCTGTTCAAAAGAGATTTGAATATTCTCAAGCTGAGAATTTAACATTGTTTCCAAAATCTTTTTTTTTCAACAGAATTTGAATATATTAAAGGAAGCATTGTATTTCTAATTGTAAAAGAAATTGGTGAAGAATTCTATTGTTTGAATTGCAGAAGTGCAAATCATAAGCTTAATTGAAAATTTCTGCAGAGTTTTCTTCCATTCAATCATATCTGATTTTTAGAGACTGCCTGGATAAGTCTATACTATATAAATGTTATCAATCAATCAATCAAGTCCCTGAAGTTTTCTTGGCAAGGTTTTTCAGAAGTGGTTTGCCATTGCTTTCTTCATAGGTTGAGAGAAAGTGACTGGCCCAAGATTACCCAGTTGGCTTTATGCCCAAGGCAGAACTAGAAATTCACTGTCTCCCAGTTTCTAGCCTGAAGCTTTAACCATTATACCAGATTAGTGCTTTATTTTTAAAACTTACTGGGAGAAAATGTTTAGATCGAAGATACTTCATTAATATTGTCATATTAATTTTTATTTTATTTTTCTTTAGGATATTACACCATTCAATACTGTGATCATGTTAACCTGAAAATAAATGGGCCATAGTCTCTTTTGTGTAAATAAAAAATGAATTTTACAATAGTTGTATTCATATTTCTAACTCTTAGCACTGATCTGCACTTTTGACAGACCTCTGTAGCTTGCTCATTTGGCACTACATCTAAAACCATACATTTCAAATACCTGATAAATTGAATTCTGAACGTAACGGTGATTAAAACAAGATTGATCACTCATGGTATTACAGTCTACATTCTTTCATAGTCTGATAATTACGTTCTCCAGCAGCTAAATAACTGGAGTAGATTTTACCTTGAAAAGATTTTTTCACTATCGGACACATGACCACATCATCAACTTTGAGGGATAGCATGTAGCTGAAATATGACTTGGCTTTCAGTCCGTGGCCTAAATGCCTCCTGCTTTCTTCTGGGTGCCAGCCACATTGAAAAGTGAGAATGGATTGTTCGACAATGCCAATATACTCCTCCTACATAGGGAGGCCTTGCTTTACCCGCTCTAGTTATGCCATACGGCATTTGGATATGCAGGTCTGGTTCTGGCAGGTGGCAGCACAGGAGGCAGAAAGCAGCAGCAAATGTAGCATAGCTGTCCCCAATGCAGCAAAACAATAATCAGCACCTGACATCCAGCAAATCAAGGAGACCTGATGATTTTTCTTCTTTCAGAATTGTAAGTTAGTTGTGGGCTTTAGATATGAAGGGAAGAAACAAGTTACAACTGCTTCTACAAGAATGCTACTGGTAAGGGTAAAACTCATATATCTGAAATCACTAGTTGTCTGATTCCTCCAAGTACTAGTTCCTCACACATGGGCCATTGCTTCCCATTCTAGGTTCTGGCAGTTATTTGGAGTAATGTTTTCCAAATATTATAATGAGCTGAGTATTTTTAAGTGATCGTAGCATAAGATTCCAGTAAATTATTTCATGGAAAGTTGATCCCTATTTTATACATTTTTCAATGAGGTAAAGGTAAATGTTCCCCTCGCACGTATGTGCTAGTTGTTCCTGACTCTAGGTGCTCATCTCCATTTCAAAGCTGAGGAGCCATCGTTATCCAAAGACGTCTCCGTGGTCATGTGGCCAGCATGAATGCCAAAGGCGCATGGAACGCTGTTACCTTCCCACCAAAGGTGGTCTCTATTTTTCTACTTGCATTTTTTACATGCTTTTGAACTGCTAGGTTGGCAGAAGCTGGAACAAGTAACAGGAGCTCACCCCGTTATGCAACACTAGGGATTTGAACTGCTGAACTGCTGAGCTTCCGATCGACAAGGTCAGCATCTTAGCCACTGAGCCACTGCTCCCTTTTTCTTTCAATGAAGCACAATGCAAAAACCAACAGGATTCAAGAGAACAAGCCACCAAGAGGAAGCAGAAAGAAAAAAATAATCCTTTGGGGAAGATATATAGTGTTATAAATAGATAAATAGTTGGAAGGGTCATGGTGTCCAACAGGTATTTCAAAACTTGGCTGGGAATATAAATGAAATTGAGGTTTATGTTTATAGAAAAGTTTTTGTATTGTATATGGCATGGGATAAGATTCAACGGTGTTTATTAGCAAGAACAACTGCTAAGGATTTTGAGAACATTTTCCGCATCATTATGTTTAAGGTGAATTGGACAAATTGTATTTGTATGCTTCCAGATCCTCTCCTTAATGCTTGATGTTGTTGCTCTTATGGCAATTTGGAACTTATATGTAAAGGATTTTGTTATGATGAAGACAATGCATGCATAGTTGGAACTTTAGCTGTTGAATGTTTATCATTCACAATTAAGGATATTTTTGTTTGAAGAATAGATTATAGATTAGAATATTTGGTATCCAAGAAAAGAGTGAAGGCACACACAAACCCTCCAGCAATTTACAGGGTATATTTAATAGTTATGCAGGTAAGTGCTTTGATCTGACAAAATT
This sequence comes from Arizona elegans, assembly GCA_022577455.1. Lineage (NCBI taxonomy): Eukaryota > Metazoa > Chordata > Lepidosauria > Squamata > Colubridae > Arizona > Arizona elegans. The sequence goes on along the minus strand of JAKOOJ010000002.1, from coordinate 27,761,753 downwards.
TCTTCTACGAGCAAACATACAATAAACTGCTCTGAAGTAATTTCTTGTATTGTTATTATTAGTTTGATTTATATGCTGCCCTTCTCCGGAGACTCAGGGTGGCTTACAATGCTTTTAAGCAATAGCCTTCATACTTTTGTATATACCTGCTTAGTAGGGCTTTTGCCCCCCCCCCCAAAGCGGTGTTCTATTTCATACAAAGTCAGCTTATTGCCCTCACAATCCGGGTCCTCATTTTACCTACCTCGGAAGGATGGAAGGCTGAGTCAACCTTGAGCCTGGTGAGAATTAACTCGCAGTAATTGCAGGCAGCTGGCAGCTAAATACTATTTTAACAGTAGTTTAGTCCACTGCACCACCAGGTTCCTTGTTCTTGGTTCCTTGTGTCCAACAGTAACACCTACAGTCATTTGTAGGGACCCATGGGGTCTTTATTGGCATCCCTTAGTAAAGCTAAACTCATCGGATGCATTATCTTGTGCCCTCATATTCTGCAAATTGTTGCTACAATGTGTTTATTTTCCTCTGATTGTAACAAAGCTTTATTCCATCTACCGGCTTGTAGATACCGAAAAGTCTCCATTTTTATGTAATTTCTCTTCTCATGCACTACTAGGTTTTTCAGAATGAAATACAGCTTTTCAGTTAAAGCCATATTTTGTTGCACAACAAGTACCCTGTATTTGACTTAAGGATTTACTAAAGAGGTGTGATTTTCATGCCACAAACAATAGCTGATCTAGTTTGGTATCTGTTGAAGCACTACATTCATCGGGTGATGAAGCTTTGCAATAAAGAGAAACTAATGGAAGCAATTAACAAAGAACACCTGTCAGTGGAAAACTGCAACCTCTATATTGACCATAGCCAGAAATTGTTCCCAGTTGTTATTCACAACAATGAAAGGCCTCTGGACTGTGAATGGAGGCAATGATGGACTGCAATAAAATGTGCAAATGAGTTTTCACATTGTCCAATAAAATTCTATGACTCTGACAATCTGTGTTGACATAGACCAACACATGGTTAAACAATAAAATAATGTAACTGAGAGGCTACTTATCACAAAGGTTGCCAACTGGCCAGTCAAAGAAAGACCCCAGCCAGGATTTCTTGACCAGTAAGATTATCTTTGGGAGCGGGGAGGGCTTCTTTTTATTCCTCATGTCTATTTCCCTGTAAAGTGTGTGATTCTTTATAAAGAAATTTTGTTAATGTGTGCCAAAAAGATGTCAGATCCCAGAAAATGTCACTGGCCCACATAGTTAAAGGGTCATTAAATAGAGTGGTATGATGGGTATTGTCTTCTTCCCTTCAAGAATTGTAGAAGAGGAATCAGAAATATGTAAAATCTTGGCCATTACATAGCAGTTGCCAATAAACAATATTATACAACATCTTTAATAGAGAGCAAAACAGGGCTGATTCATATGTAACCCCAGTTCCATTAGTGTGGGTTAATCTCCCACTAGTCTCCTCATGGAATGAGTTTAGCACATTCCTGTCTGTCACTAACTTTTTGCCTAGTCCTGGTTGTGTTGTCCCCAGGGTGGAAGATTGTTATGATGAGGAGCAGTCTCAGTAAGCAAATAGTTCTCTCCAGAAGCATCAAACTAGCATCCCTTAGTTTGCTTGAAAGAGGAAAAAAAACATATGACAAAGATTTTGAGGATAGAATATTTTATTCAAATGACTTACTGGTCTGTTGTATGTGTATATATCTGAATTAAAAAGCAGTACTTTTTATTAATGATCTATCTTGGTAAAAAAGCTAGAAAATGTGTCACAATATCATTTTCTTACTGTACATACTTATCTAGTAGAGTTTACATATTGCTCAATCCAAAATGGTTTACAAAAGGAAAAAAAATCAAATAAAAGTAATCATAAACCATCACAGAATCACAACACCATTCCTCAAAGAAACAACCAAAATATCCCAACCGAAAACAGGAAGCTTTCCCTCATCACCAATCTATTCCCAATATTTTCCAACAAAGCCAGATATTAATGGCTTTCCAAAAAAAAAAAAAATCTCATTAGGTTTGGAGCCAATGTAACCTGGAGAGGAATGCTCTGCAAAGTGAACAGCAGCACACTTTGTTTCCGTGAGCCCTAAAATTGATATTCCTTAAAAGAAGGACATGTGTGCTAATTAAGCCATGGATGGAATTAGCGTATTGGATAAACACTTAAACTTAATTAGCTTTAGGACATTCTATAGAGAAAGCAATTGTGATGATGATGATGATGATGATGATGATGATGATGATGATGATGATACCCTTCCCCAGTCAAGGGAACATTAAAACCCAGCTAAAGAGGAGTAGTTGCCAACCTCTGCCTATTCAATCCTCCAAGAAAACCAACTGGAGCTATAGCATGGCCAGAAGAATCAGGTCTCTGCTATAGAACTTATTGTCAGGATTCTGGCATTTAACATTGATCAGCTGCAAAGTTAGCCAAATCACAGAAAAGAGATAGATTTACCAGCATCACACTTCTAAGCTTTTCTAGTCCTTTCCTGTTACAAGAGTTTGTAAGAACTTCAGGGTGAAAATTAGCAGGGGCCACTGAATTTCCAAACTGAGATTTCTGACCCAGATAATATATTGCCTGAACCTGCTATCAGGAGATTTGATTTGGTTAGTGATTAACTGGGTCAAGCATGTCAAGGGAACCTGACCAATCTGTCAAAGTTTATTTGAGTTATCTGAAATTAAATCTTTTATATTTACTAGCCCAGTACCATAAAATGCTTAACAAAGTGAAGTAGTAAGCCAGCAAAATTATTTTACATCGGGTTATAGCAGCACACAATTACAAAGATTCAAAAATCACTAATTTGGGACTGCAACATCTCTGTCCACTTTCTCAAAAAAATGCCTAGTAAACTTTAGATCAGCAGAATACTGGCAAGGTTTTTTTTTTGCCTTAGTGGTCCTTCTTCACTGGCCAAGTGGTCAGAGACATGGCTTGGCCACTGCCTCTGGTTAGTGTCTGTCCTACCAAACTTTGACAATCAGTTCTATACTTTATTCAGCACCTCTTAAAGAGACTTCAGCTATTTTTCTTATAAGTTTTAACTCGGCAAAACAGATCACTTGAGTGAGTTTTGACATTCTTACAACAAGATTGACTGGGTCTCTTATAAGTTAAATTTAACTCTTCAGGTTGGTTGACTGGAACAATTGAACTCCCAACATATTAACTCCACCCCATAGAATGAGTGAAGAGATAGGAAAAAGACCACTAATTGCTCCTTTTATTCTGTCCCCATCCCTCCAATTCCTTTGTTCTTCTTCTCTGTTGAACATTTAATCTTCTTAGCCATTTATCTTCCTACCCCTACTTTAAAGGGAAATAACTCCTTTCAAGCAAACTGCCACAGTGTTAGAAATTTTAAAAACTGTGAATATATATTCCATTACTATGCGCATAAAAGGAGGAGTATTACCTGTTTGTATGAAAGAATGTAAGAAAACATTTCCTTTTTTTTTCTTCCTAACTAAATGAGTTTTTAAAATTCCATGAACTTCATTCCATTGCCCCCAAACAATTCCAAATGGGTCTCTCATTCTCACATGGCTAATTATGCTGTCCCACCAGCTGGAGTACCTTACTGTCAAGACAATCCCAGCGAAAAAGGACTAGATTGCTCACTAGGGAAAGCATTGGTCAGTGACACCAATGAGCACCTAATTCTTTGGTCCTTACTATAACCATGTTCCTGAATCTGCTTTCAGTTTGATTGCTTTTATTTGTTTCCTAGTACAATTTGATAGCTTATTAGTAACCTGAGCTGCCCTAAGTCTCCGGAAAAAGGCGGCATATAAATTGAACTAATAAATAAATAAATAAATAAACCTTGACTATCACTGTATTGTATCTTTTTATTCTTGATAAATGTATTTTATTCTCCTTATGTACACTGAGAGCCAGTGGTGGGTTTCTACCGGTTTGCCCCGATCCTCCCAGTGGTGGCAGCGGTGGGAGGCTCCACCTATCCATCCGGACATCATCATGGATGCTCTGAGCATGCGCAGAAGGTTCTGCGCATGTGCACGTAGTCACAGTTCCGAACCGGTAGTGAAGGTAAGTGGAACCCACTACTGCCGAGAGCATATACACCTAAGACAAATTCCTTGTGTTTCCAATCACACTTGGCCAATAAAGAGTTCTATCTATCTATCTAAACATTTAATTTGATTGTGTGTTCTTCTCAGCAGTGGGGCTTCACACATTTCAAAAAGCGGAAATTTGGATCTCAGTGTCTCCTGCAAAACCTTGCATAGATGCCCATATGCACAAAAGCCTGGTTTATGCAAAGTTTACCTTATTATATTTGATACATTTTCTTTATAATATAACTGTGGCTCTTTCACTTCAAAGAAATTGAACTTTGGGAATTGGATTTCTTTGTATTTCTGAATTTTTCTGGGACAAGTTATTAAGCAAGGCTACGATTTTTATTTGGTGAGGGATGCATTTTTTCAAAACCTGCCATTCAATAGCTTCAGCATAATATTAGCTTCCAGGGTAGTGATGGGAGGGACCTGAAAGAGTTTATTAGAATAGATGTATTAAGCCTATTGGAAACTTGGTAGACCTATTTTACTGGTTTTTTAAAGAAAAAAATGGCATTGTAATTCACGTATTTGCAATCAAATTTTAATCATGTGATCTAGGAGTAGAGAGGTAGCCAATGAGTTGTGTCCCCTATCTGCAATACCCAGGTGCAAAACCCAGTGAATCTTCAGACATACATGCATGTAGGATTTTTTTTTTTCTAAAATATATAATGTAATTGATTCTGAAATAAAACTGATGCTGCAAGTGGTTGGAATATTTCCCATTCAAGCCACTTTTAGAATGAGATAGCATTTAATATAGAATGCATGCTGTTAAAACCCAAGCAAATTAGCATTGGAAACCAATATATTGTGAAATAAGTCCTACTGTGTCTAAGCTCCACAATGACCCCTGGACAGACCTAGCTGGTGGCTGGTTTCCCTGTCAAAAATAGCTCAGCTATCTTTGTGTCAGTATGGGAAGATAGTAGATTCTGACTCATTGCTTATTTTGGTGTAATAATCAAGAAATCATTATTGACCAGGAGATTTATGCAAAAGTTTATAGAAGAGGATTGTTGTGGCTCCATTACCTGAGCCTGGGTCATTGGCAGGAGAGGACTCCGAGAGTGAAGGAGAGGAGTTGGCAAGGCCTCCCTCTCCAGGACCCTCCTCTTTGGCAATGCCTTCGGTGTCCGCTGAAGGGAGAGAGATAGGGCCAGGGCCAAGCACGTCCACGCAGCCACAGATGGACAGTGATGAGAGTAATGAGTCTTGGCTGGATCCACACCAGCGTCTCAGAGATAAGCGCGCGCAAGAAAAGAAAAGGCGTGCCCGAGATTAGGCTGAGTCACTGGACCACACCCCACAGGGTATAAAAGGGAGCGTGGTGGCCAGTTAAACCTTGTGACGAACAAAGCTGAAAGCTTCCACACCATTCTGCATTGCCGGACTTTTGCTATAGACTTTGCTGGACTATCTTTGGACTTGATTGATGCTGTAATTATTGAGCTTTTTACTTTGATGTACCAGAAGCGGAGAGAAGTTATCTCTTTCCTTTGTAGTAATAAACTCTTGGCAGGCAGCCACTAGGTTGCTGCCAAGTTCCATTATCATAAGGAAAAGGATTTTGTCTGCTGGTTTGGTCTTTAACTCTTGGACGTCTGTTGGTGTGTGTGCATGTGAGACGGGGACAGAACAAGGACATTCACCTTTCCTTGGTTGAGATAAGGTTAGCATATATGTGAGGAAGTTGGAGTTCCAGACTTTATAACAGCATAATACAGGAGATAACTTTATTTGAGATTTTTCCTAAAGAATTTTTAAAAAGTTGATCGAAAGTCAGCAGAGAGGGTGCTTCTCAGTTTACTAAATAGAATGTCATATGTATGACTATCTCCCTGTTGGCCAAAAAGTGCAGAATTCTGTTCTCTGGGTTTGTGCCTGGATCTCAGGGAGAAAATATAGCTTTGAACTGAAGATTGCTGAAGATTATTATAGAGCAACAGAGATCTTCCAGTTGGTAATAAGTTTGTCCCTCCCTATCAGGAAAAGAAGATATACAAGATATTCCAATAGGAAGTACCCAATCCAGTTTTAGGTTTTCAACATATTATATCTAAAATCAAAATATTTGATACAAACAAATACTTTCCCACCTACTGCCAACCCTTCATCTTTGGCATTCATCAACCCAAGGAGAACACTTCGTGTTTGTTCATGTGATTTCCTGAATACATCTACATATTCTTAGGAAGCTATTTAATTTCTCACTGTCAGGTTGCTGTTTTTTTTTACACTCTCCAAGAAATATGTACATGTGAGAATAATACCTTTACATATTGGAAATGTCTCCAGACTTTTATCTCCAGGCCACCTATGTCTGTAAACTCTCCTTTCTTTCTACACTTGCAATGAACAGAAACTGTGCAGTAAGAAATAAAAAGTACAGAAAGATAGAATGACTTATAGTGTACAAATTTCTTTACACAGACATGAATACATTCATAAAATTAAACCAAAAGCATGGATTAATACAATTTATCATGATATTGAAATAGTTAAATAATTGTTTGTAGCTACATGCTCAACATAAGATGTTCAGCCCCATTCTGTGAATATGTTATCAGAACAAAATCCTTCTGACTTTAATGGACTTTACTTTTTATGCATGTATAGGAACATGTTTTCCTCATGAGATGCTCATATCAGGTATACCACAGTTAGCCCTGGGGCTTCATTTATTGATTACATGCATCTTGTTGTTCTTCCAATAATTTGAGATACTTTGCATGATTCTCTATCTGCTACTCAGGTGCACATGAATTACAAAACTATTATTTTATCTTCCCAGGAATTATGGTAGGCAAACTATGCTGAAATAGAGACTGGTTTTAAGTAAATGCGACATATTGCCATAAACTATGGTTTACTTATTTAATGGTTGGATCACCTAACATATTGAGCCAAACCCTAATAAACCAAATTATGGTTAGTACAAAATATAATTCAGCCAATGATCGTACAAGTTCATATCCAATGGCATTTAAATATCCATTGGGATGTTAACTAAATCTCTCAGGGTCTTAGTCCAGCACTCTAACTGATACACAACATTGGCTCTTTTCCCATTGCTAATCAGTAGTCATAAATGAAGGAAACAAAACATGTGAATCTTTTTCTTAACAGGCACTATAAAATAAGTTTAATAATTAAAAATGTGACTTTTCTTCTAAATATAGAAGTATATACTATTTGGCATCCACAGAATATAAACAAAATTCAATTTAATATAAGTTATTATTCATTTGTTTATTTAAAACATTTAGGTACAACCTTCTTCCAATAAATTATAGGTCAATGTAAACAATAAACAATATTAAGTAAACAATAACTTTAATTATAACAGAGGTAACAATTAAAGTATATAGCAAATCAAAGAATTTGTCAAACTGAAATGTCAGGAGAATATAAATATTTTAGCTTACTTTTAAAAGTAAGATTACATGATCACCTTTTTAGGGAGAATGTCTACAGTCATCTCCTTGTTGTTGCATAACTGTGTACCTTTAAATGTAGATTTCAAAAACCTTGTCAATTTGTATATGAAAAACAACTTCAGGTTTTGGACCCAAAACCAAGGATCAACACCTTGAAATTGGACTTAGTATCAGTATAGTTTTTAAAAATAATTTTGAATCAAGCAAACCTAGTTATATAAAAGTTTCTTCAGTAGGAAACTTCCATGTTGTTGTCATCAAGGGAAGCCTTAGGAAGTACATAAATGTATCAGAGAATGGGCCACTCTAACCAGACTATCCCTCTCCAGGAATGCTTGCCAAAAGAAGGCACTGTGTGACCCAAGGCCATCTGAATACATGCTAGATTTGCATTAGAATAACAGATTTGGAAGGTCTCTTGTAGGTCTTCTAGTCCAACTCCCCTGATCAAGCAGCAGACCCTATATCCTTGATGGCGAACCTATGGCACACGTGTTGGAAGTGGCACACAGAGCCATCTCTCTGGCATGCCAGCCATTGCCCGTAACTCTTCAGGGTTCTGGCATGCATGTACATGCCGGCCCGCTGGTCTTTGCATGCATGGGACCGCTGAAAACTGAAAGAGAAACTTCCTGGCATGCATGCGCGTGCCGGGAAACTAAGCTTCCAGTTTCTGGTACATGAATACACATAGGCTAGTTGGTCTTTGCGCATGCATCATGCCAGAAACCAGAAGACCAGGTAACTGGCGCACATGCACACACGCATGCTCCCATTTTGGCACTCAGTACCAGAAATGTTCGCCAACACTGCCCTATACCATTGCAGATAAGTGGCTGCCCAGTCTTTTCTTAAAAGCTTTCAGTGATGGAGCATCCACAACTTCTGAAGGCAAGCTGTTCCACTGGTTAATTGTTCTCAGTGTTAGGAAAATTCTCCTTAGTTCTAGATTGCTTCTTTCCTTGATTAGATTCATTGTCTTGCCTTCTGGTGCTTTGAAAAGTAGTTTGAGCCCCTCTTCTTTGTGGCAGCACTTCAAATATTGGAAGACTGCTATCATGTCACCCGACTCCCTCTTTTCACTAGACTAGACAAACTCAATTCCTGCAACCTTTCTTCATATGTTTTAGCTTCCAATCATGTGATCTTGATTCTATTACTCTGCTAATGCAATCTAGGATTGCATTGGCTTTTTTGGCTACTGCCACACACTACTGGCTCATATTTAAGTGACTGTCCACTAGGACTCCAGAATCTCTCTCACAGTTACTGCTATTTAGCCAGGTTCCACCTAATCTGTTCATGTACATTTGATTTTTCTTACTTAACTATAAAACCTTACTTTTCTCTACATTGAATATCAATTTGTTAGATAGCACCCAGATGTCGAGATCCACCTGGCTCTTGAATCTATCTTCTGGAGTGTTGGCTATTACTGCCAGTTTAGCGTCATCTGCAAATTTAATGAATCCCCCTTCTATTCCTTCATCTAAATTGTTTATGATGATGTTGAAGAGAACTAGGCCTAAAACATAACCTGTTATAAACTGTTAACTTCCATGTAGATATAGTTCCATTGAGGACTACATGTTGAGTTTTGTCATATCGATATGATCCCACAATTTCAGAAGGAGAACAATCATGCACAGATTATCTAGAACAGATCCTTGCAACTAAAATAGATAGATAATGACAGATTAGTTAGATGATAGAGAGGGAGGGAGGACGGAGGGAGGGAGGGAGAGAGAGATGATAGACAACAGACAGATAACCATTCCTGGAATTCTCCTTATGTGGCATGTGTGGGCAATACTGTGTATATTAAAGAGGAAGGTTCTGCAGTTGGAGAATCAGAAGGAAGTAAGATTTAAGAGAGAAATCTGCTAAATGAACTGACTGGTAGAAAGGACTGCTGTTTTTGGAGAACAGAAGAGATGTCAGGGAGCACAGCTGGTCAAAAATACTGGAATCCAAGAAACAAAAAAAAATTTCCTCTGCTTTTTTCTCTCTAGGTAGAAGTGAATTCAGAAGTGACAGAAAGAAGCTGTGCAAAGTAAGTCAGGTTAAGACACTGTAAAAAGTTCAATTTGAAAGTGTTAGTATAGAATGTACATATATAGTTAGTTAAATTAAGGCCACAATATATTAAGTATCACTCTAAGTATCACTGTAATAGAAAAGAACCTTGTGTGCACACATCTGGAAAGTTCCCGTCTCTTTTTCTTACTCTCCAACAGAGAAAAGAATAAACATTTTCTCTGTGCATAGATACTATAACTTTTATTTTGATAGAGAGCCACTAGATGAATTCAATAAAAGTGCTGGATCCTCTATATTTAAGTGTATTTTACAACAAAATGTCAGCCCTCTTTAGCAAACAATTAGGACAGGCCACATGGAACTTCAAAAACAGACTGTCTGAAAATCCTTTTCTTTCTATGCATGTTTCAAACAGGCATCCAAACAACCAGACAAGCTGTCTCTGTTGACATCTGTTCCCTCTTCAATACACGAATTATTCTCTTGGGTAATTCTATCATCAGCTGCTTTAGCATCGATGCCATCTTATGCATTATCTACTCCAATATTTCTTCCATCATCAGCACAACTAATTTTTTGGGAAAAGCCCATAAGGAGGGGAAATAGAAGAATCTGCCAATTCTCAATTTCCTGTCATGCTGTTGGTGTTACCAAGAAATGGATTCACAGATACAGTTGAGAAAGGCATAAAGTGGCAATGCTGAATGAATTCATCCTTTGCTAATTCTTAATGTGTGCAGGCCATCCATTGCCTCTTGGATTTACATGCATCTCAAGAAGTACTTGTCTTTCAGATTTGAAATTTTACCAATTTTATCATACAGTATTTGGCTCAAATTGTGTACCAAGTATATCAAAATTTGCATTTTGAGAAGAAAACACATTTGGAAATTCATATGATTAGATAAAATGTATTTATATATGTATATTTTGAAAGAAAATATATTCAAAAATAAGCAAATCACATTGTGTGTGTGTGTGTGTGTGTGTGTGTCTTAAAAATGAACATAATGACAATAGCATGGAATGGACTTATAAATGAATCTATGGATCATAAATGTGCTGATCTATCTACACTTCATGTGAAGGATAATTTCTCACCTGGAAGTGAACCAATTGGATTGCCTTCTCAAAGATATCTCAACTGCTAGTCTTATTCTGCATCAATGAATAGCTACCACTATTTCCTAGAAGACAAAAGTAAATCACTGAGTTTGAAATTTTTATATTAAGAATAAAATCTACCTACACTTTGATATGACATCTCTAATAATCTTTTCCATAATCACCATTGAGATATGATCATAGGCATCCAGAGCATAGGCCAAGGCTAGGGATTGGGGAGGGGAACAATTGTGATCTGTGTACTTGTATCTGCCATTGGGGCATAAAATACCAGGTTTTGCATTGTACTATCCCAATGTTCATTTCTTCATGTTATGGCTTCATTATTTGTACCAAAAGTGATTGAAGTAAAGAGCTCATAAGGGTCATTACTGGAAAGAGACAATATCTCACAGTATCCTGAAATACTCTTTTGTTTCCAGGCAAGATACAAGGATGGGTTATTAGTTTCAAAGTTCTATGTAGCACAAGTCCAGGTGACTTGGAAGAATGCCTTCTGCTACATGACCCCTCCATTGTACATTAAGCCCAGCTGAGAGGATCTGCCTGTAGTTGCTGTGGCCCTGTCTTGCAAGGATTTAGGGTCATTGTCTTCGTAACTATTTCAGATCTCTACAACATGATCTTTGCTCAGCTGATGTGACTGACCCTTTTGTCCAGCATTTTAATATTTTTATCGCATCTATTTGGACAGACTCTTAACTCATTATTATCTTTTACTTTTAATATCTAGTATTTTAATCTGGAGGAAAAAAAAAAGAAGATTGAGAGGATATATGGGGTGTCATTTACAGATGACACCAAGCTGGCAAGAATAGCCAACACTCCAGAAGATAGGCTTAAGATATAGAAGGATCTTGACAGCCTTGAGCATTGGCTGCTATCTAAAAAAATAAAATTCAGTGGTGAAAAAGTAAGGTTCTACGTTTAGGCAAGAAAAACCAAATGCACAGGTGTAGTATAGGTGGTACATTGGAGTCCTAGTGGACAGCCACTTAAATATGAGCCAGCAGTGTGCTGCAGCTGCCAAAAGAACCAACACAGTTCTAGTTCTAGTTCTAATTCTAGGCTGTATTAACAGAGGGATAGAATCAAGATCACATGAAGTGTTAATACCACTTTATAATGCCTTGGTAATACGACACTTGGAATACTACATCCAATTTTGGTCATCACAGTGTTAAAAAGATGTTGAGACTCTAGAAAGAATGCAGAGAAGAGCAACAAAGATGATTCGGGGACTGGAGGCTAAAACATATGAAGAACAGATGCAGGAACTGGGTAAGTCTAGTTTAATGAAAAGAAGAACTGGGGTGACATGATAGCAGTATTCCAATATCTCAGGGGTTGCCACAAAGAAGAGGGAGTCAAACTATTCTCCAAAGCAGCTGAGTGCAGGACAAGAAGCAATGGGTAGAAACTAATCAAGGAGAGATGCCACCTAGAACTAAGAAGAAATTTCCTGACAGTTAGAACAATTAATCAATGGAACAACTTGCATCCAGAAGTTGTGAGTGCTCCAACACTGTAAGATTGGACAGCCATTTGTCTGAAATGTTTAGGGCAGTGATGGCAAACCTTTTAGACATTGAGTGCCCAAACTGCATGTGCATGCCCAAACTGAAAGGTGCATGCACATGCAAGAATATGCACAACTGCGGACATGTGTGTGGGTGTGTGGTCATGAGCACGCGCATGTGCTGATATGAGTACACGCATGTGTAGATATGTGCGAACATTCACATGGGTGGGCATGCACACATGCGCAGCAGACACCCAAAGACCAGCATGCCAACACTGGCAGCGCGGCAAGAGATAATATCTTTTTCTTTCATGAGCTTCTGTTTCGTCGTTTGCAAGGAAACAGAAGCTCACAAAAGAAACGCCATGGAGATCTGACCTGGGGCAACAGTGTGCGTGCCAGCAGAGAGGGCTCTGCGCGCCAACTCTGGCACGTGTGCCATAGGTTCGCCATCACGGGTATAGAGTTTCTGGTCTAAGAAGGGGGTTGAACTAGAAGACCTTGAAGGTCTCTTCCAACTCTCTTATTCTGTTATTATTCTGTTTTATGTATTTATCTAATTTTATAGCCATAAACAAGTGCTTCTAGGTAGCGTAGAACAAAGCTAAAACAATAAATATCTAAAACCTTCATTGGTAACAATTACACATAGTCCTCAAGTTATGACCACAATTGAGACCAAGATTTATATTACTAAGTGAAACATTTGTTGTGAGTTTTGTCCCGTTTTATGACATTTCCTGCCACGTTTCTTAACTGAATCACTGCAGTTGTTAAATTATTCATGTGGTTGGGAAGTGAATCTGGCTTCCCCATTGATTTTGCTTGTCAGAAGGGGATCCACAAAAGGTGATCACATGACCCTGGAACATTGCAACTATCATAAATATGAACCCAGTTGCCAAACATCTGAATTTTGATCATATGACCATGGGGATTATATGACCCATGTGGCCCTCCCGGGCTCTATTTTTTGGTTGTGATGGCCTCCTACAGCTCTTTGCCAGCTAAAATGGAGCTTGGGGAGGCTGCACGCAGCCCATCTGGGTGCTGTTTTCACTGGCAGAGACACAGTGGGCCAGTTCTTCGCTGTTTCCAGGGCGGGCCCACAGGCCAGATCTGAGCACCTCGTGGGCCGGATCGAGCCTGCAGGCCTTGAGTTTGACACCCCTACTGTAACACATCTTCTCCACTGGATTTTATGGATTGTCAAATGAAATAAGTATATTAGATCAAGGAGCAAGTCAAATTAATTTTTGTCTCCTATGTTTTCAATGAACAACAAAACTACTGTGCTGTTGTATTGCAGAATGTGCTATTGTAAACTGTACAGCAGTTATCACAGGCATGCTATTTCTGGCATTTGCCAATGGTTTTAGTCATGCTGCTAAATAACAGAGCTAACTTTAAAAGAAAAATGACCGCAGAGTTATTGCATTGATGTTGATGTATTTCAGCAAATATTAGCTAAAAACGAATCTTAGCACTCATCTGTCTCCACAAACACCAGAATTCTTCAGAGGGAGCATAGTGTTATAGACAACAAAATGTTAGTGGACTTCGTTTCTATATTCTGGAAGTCACTAATGAGGTTTATTCACTGAGGGGTAATGATGCTCGTGGCTAATGTATGCGACCAATCTCTTTACAAGACAGCCTAGATGCAAAATTGCATTTTCATGTCACGAAACTAGCTTTTGATTGGCTCTAAATAAGAGGGCAATTGGGGTTTTGAAGTCTTGACATGGCTGCAAAAACTTTGGATGAAATTTTTAGAAGGAACTGTGGCAGGTAGAAAGAGTTTATAATTCCCTTCAATATAATTTTCCTTTGAGCAAAAGTCATTTCAAAATGACTTTTGAAATGAAGGCTTCTACAATTTGATCCATATTGACTAAGAATTATAGGAGTTAAAATGTAGCAATTATGGAAGATACTAGGTTGGAGAAATTTAAATTTAAAGAATAAATATGATTAAATGGAGAGAATATGCATATTTTACAAAATGGAATAAAATAACAGTCAAATAATGGATGTAATTATTAAAAAGGAGGTTTCTCTGCTGGCATGAGTAGGATGGGCTTTCCTTAGAGGTCAAGGTGGTTCATCAGGTAAATAGATGTCTTTTGCAAGTCATCTGACCAGGTAATCTCTGAACAGCACTTTCCATAGTGGGGCTCAAGTTTTACACAGGCTCTTAAAAACATGCTATGGGTTCAACGCTCTGCTGAGTGGGCACAAGTCCTGTGCTACACAGAAGGCCAGTATAAATCAAGAAAGAGGCTCAGGCTCTCCTAGCCATGTCAGAAATGGATGCATGACAGATTTTCCATTCTACATATCAAAAGGGACTCTCATGCATTTATACTTTATTTTTTCTTTAGAAGAGTACTAAACTTTTCATTAAAAAGACAGTTGACATGTCACTGACCTAGAACACTTCTATGTTTTCAGTCTGCGAGCTGGACAATATGACAAGCAGCTAAGCCACTCGTTCTAAGCATCCATCTACACTTGGCCATCACTATCCCATCATACATTAAGGAGCATGATTGGGGGTTGCTTTTTCTGCCAAAAGGTGATACTTTGGAGGGAGAAAGCCAGAAGAATCCACAAATTGCTATCCTTGACCACAAATTGCTATCCTAGTATTGAAATTGTAAGTACATCACCTCATTGAGATGGAATAGAAAACTAGCCACTTATGCCTTAATATTTTTTTGCTGATTCAAGAACTCAAGGAAAGGACTTTATGACAACCATCTAGCCTTATGTTTGCTACAGTATATTGTAGATTGCATTTTTTTCCTCTTTTTTTAAATGCAAGTCTCAACAAAGAGGAAAAAGGCAGAAATGGGAAAATAAGAGAATTCTTCAACAATTTTTTAGGAGATTGAAAGGAAAAGATTGGTCAATTTTTGGAAAGTGATTCAGAAACATGAAATACCCATATTTTTATCAGAAACTCAGGAGAAATAGTCCCTTTAATTATTGCTTTTCTTTGCAACTTATGGTAGGATATTTTATTTATTATTTATTATTCATATTTCTATGCCGCCCACTCTCCGAGGACTCTGGGTGGCTTACAACAAAGACAGTATACTAATTAGCAGATTGCCCCCAACAGTCTGGGTCCTCATTTTACCCACCTCGGAAGGCTGGAAGGCTGAGTCAACCTTGTGCCAGTGAGATTTGACCTGTTGATCTGCTGAACTAGCAGTCAGCTGAAGTAGCTGCAGTACATCACTCTAACCACTGCGCCACCTCGGCTCTTGATATGACACACACATACACATAGAGATAGAGAAAAAATGGCTTTGTTCAGGCTTAGCAGGAAGTAATTTGTTTGATTTTTGTCTTAGCAACCACAATCCAGTTGTGATTTCCAAACCTCAGTTTTTGATTAGCACAATGTGTAACTCCATAGAACCTTTACTTCCATGATTTAACACAGTCATAGCATTTTTCATTTGCACATTTGATAGGTCATCATCATCATCATCATCATCATCATCATCATCATCTAACCTACCAAATGTTTCCTTTAGAAATTTTACATTTAAAACAGGAGAGTAAAAATGAAAGATTGAAATAAATAAGTGCAATTTGTATCTATTTCTCTAGAAGCAAAGGTTAGTGTCACATTTACCTAAAGACTTGATATATTCACCATGTTTATTTTGCTTTTACATCTGTTACTGATGTATTGGCAGTAACATATTGTTATGATAAAAAAAGAGTTCAATAAAAATATCATTTCTTAGATTAAAACTCAGCCTTAGAAAAAAAATAATTATCATATTATTGTGGGTAACATATAGTTCTATAACAACAGTACTGAGAATGTTGCAGAGAGTTTGTAAGCAAATAGAATGAATAATTGAAACTCCACAACTTTTATTCTCCATGTAGGGAGACAGACTAATATTTCATGTCATGTAAAATTATTCAGTGTATTTGCATAAATTGTGAATTATCTGTACTGACCAACACAAAAACAACTATGAGGGCACTTTGATTTAAGTTGCAAAGAACATTCATAAATAATCTTGGAAAGCAAGATGTACCTACATTTAATCAGCACTTGTTAAAATTTTATTCCCTACAGTTATTCAACAGGATCCATGGTATAAGAGCATAATTACAAAAATCAGATTTGAGCTCATTTGACAACAGAAGGGTTTTTATGGTGACCTATCTCCAAATGTTCCTATTTGTAATTAAATGCAGCAATCAGCAGTAAGGATTCTGAAGCTGTTTTAGTAGTTCCGCTATTCTGCTTAACATGTGGCACCCGTAATAATTAAAATGATACTAACACATGCACAATTTTATGGCCCTTATGGTGCAACCCATTATGCCAAGTAAGGGCCTCTGTTTTCACAGCATACTGCACATGGTCTCATTACACCCACTTTTCTTTTCCTGTCTTCACACTAACAACTGTTAAAAGTGAATCAACACACGAAACGTACTCTAACAGCTCAGTGTTTATGATATGTGTGCTGTTAGTCAGTGAACAGGAAAATCTAAACATTTACTGTTTATGTAAAGAATAGTGCTAGTGTTCATGAATTGCTTAGGTCTGATTATTTTATTATCCAGATCCAATGTACCGGTGAGTTTTCTCACCACCTATCCTTCCTCTCCAGTTTTTACTTTTGGGTGCTAGCAGGCTGTTATGAATTTGTAGAGCCTCAGTCCAACTTATCCCAAAAAGCCAATGTTTTCTGGATTAGCATGTTTTTTTTAAAAAAATGTGAATAATTTTGTAATTATGCAGCTACTCAAAGACCCCCAACACTCATTTTACAGTCATCAATTCTGAATGGTTTCCAGTCTCTCTGGTCTGGGATTCATTCCAAAGTCAGTCCCCCAGGTAGAACTTCAATGGATTGAACTAAATCTAGCCTCTGCATTTTCTATTATGGCTCTTTGTGAACATTAGTTGAAACTTCAGATAAGCAGCATAACTAGCCATCATTTTTCACCTCCCTCACTCCTGCCAATAACAACTTAATCCTAACAATTTCATACATTTTCTATATTATCTACACTTTAAATGAGACAAACACTTACTGTCAATCAAATGGAGTATTACACCAAAAGTATCCCATCAGATAATAACAGTGTTCTGTTTAGATTTTGCATTATTAAAGGGAGGGAGGGAGGGAAGGGAAGGGAAGGGAAGGGAAGGGAAGGGAAGGGAAGGGAAGGGAAGGAAGGAAGGAAGGAAGGAAGGAAGGAAGGAAGGAAGGAAGGAAGGGTTATGCTGCATTATTTATGGATTTGTTGTTTTGTCCTTAAGTGGAGCCACTAAAAGACAAAAGATATGTAAATTATAGTTCACTAAGAACAAGACAAAATATTGTTATCAGTATAAATAGTTCCCTTCTAACTATTAGTCTAACATAACATGATTGTAGTGCCATTTTACTGATTTTGATGCTGTGAGTCCTTACATTTTGGTCATGAAACATTTATTTGCTTGTTCACTAAGTCTTGAGATACATTTTCAGGGCAAGCGGTTATGCTGATACTTTTTCTCCAATGACATGCTCACCTGTCTTATATTGAGGGAAAGAAAGACTTCCAGCAACAACAGAGAATTAACTGTAAGGACCATATAGCTGATTATGGACCACCTGATTTAATCTCAACTGCATAGAAAGGAATGGATGGATCTGTTCCTTTGAGCCTCCACCTTTTATCTCTCTTCCTGTTATGCAAGTCTTTTTTCAAAGCGTGACATAATGAATCACAATTTGAACGCATGGCAACCAAAAATAACCAGGAAAAATCTTGTGGATAAATTCTCCCTTTTGTCATACTTTGGCTAAGGATAAAGCTACCTTTCTGGGCAACCAATTTATAAATTGTGTTTGAGTATGGATGAAGGTTGACACTGATCCTTTAAAAAAAAATACCTTGAATAAAAAATGTATTGTTGTGATCAGCACCACGCTTGCTCACCCATGATCAAAAGCAAATAAGCCACTTTGTTTGTTTCTTCCTGCAAATGAATTAAATTAGACACCATTAAGGGAAGTAGCTGTTTATATCCTAGTTTCAGCAGTAGTAGTATTTGAAGTTTCCTGCGGTAAGTTCATTACGCGTATTTTGTCCAGAATTAGTGAAGCGTGCTGAAAATTGCTAATGACAGATGTTTCTCCACTCTGTCACACTTCTTGTATCATTTGATTTGGAAAGCAACATACGGTGTTCTGCTCTATCAGTATGTCACAGACTGTCTGTAAACAGCTGGTCATAACTCAGTTCAGTGAAAACCATTACTTTCCAATGAAGTCCTGGACAATCTCCAAATTGCATTTTGGCATGGCCTGGGCTGCATAATGCACAAAGTTCTTCTTTTCTGAGGTTACCTAAGGAAGGATTTCCTTCGCTTCTCTCCCATATCTTCCTCTCACCATCTCCCTGAACTTGTTTCAAGAAAATAAAGGGTTGTTTCAAGGATCTAGACTTTTTTTTTTCTGTCTGAAGAGTCCATGGCACTTGTATGGAATGTTAATTAAAATTATACTAATGATACTAAAATAATTATTGCTGATTTTACTTTGCTATATTTTTTCATTCTGCCTCAGAATGCAAATGAGCATGATTCTAGAAAATAGAAAACTGGTACAAGCCTTGCTACTGAGTTATTCTTGACCTGTGTTACAATTTCAATTTAATTTAGTTTAAGGGCTTGTGTACAACAATGGATCAAAATAAATTGATATGGAGTATTCAAGAGATGGTTTACCTGTAGCAGTGGTGGGATTCTACTGGTTCGGACCAGTTCAGGCAAACCGTTAGGTCCGACTTTCAGTTGTGAATGAACCAGTTCTCTCTTTCTTTGAAGTGGGCCACCTGCCCGCCCCTACGTTATACTCACCTATATTTCTGCTTCTGAAGCCCAGCTGATCGGGGTAGCATAGTAGATTGCCACTCCTCAGCTGTTTTCCTTGGTCTCAGCAATGCAGAAGTTCAATTTTTTTGCAAACTGCACACACACATGCAGTGAACTGGTTGTTAAACCGGAAGATCCCACCACTGACCTGTAGGACAGTTGCCGCAGACTGAAAACCATGAATAAAGTGTTCATTATCATCTCACAATGTCTTAGTAAAAAAAATTACTTCATTTTTGGACTTGTGTTTAATTATTGGGTGTGGGAACAAAGATATAACTGTAATAAATTTTAAAATAGATAGAATCAGCTTTGTGTGATTATGGGGCTGGCACAATATGCCTAATGATTCTTTCCATAGTATTTGTATACTATAGCCATTATCTGTCTGTCTGTCTGTCTGTCTGTCTGTCTATCTATCTATCTATCTATCTATCTATCTATCTATCATCTATCCATCCATCCACCCATCTATCTTACATAGTGTTAATCTGAAAAGCAGCTTTCATAATGGTGATACTGTAATAATGGCCACAGGACTGACATTTTACAGTTTGAGAGGTATGATTTAGTCTATTGCTGAATGCAGAGTAGTAGTGAGCCATAGCCATATGGTGGCATATAGTGGATGAGTATGACTGCTCAACTCCTCTGCCTTTGCCTGGCTACAACTGACAAGGCACAGTCAACAGTGACACTGAGACAGGGGTCAGCAACCTGCGGCTCTGGAGCCGCATGTGGCTCTTTCATCCTTCTGTTGCAGCTCCCTGTCACCGGTGAGCTCCACAATTGATAGGAATTTCGGTTAGGACAGGTAGAGGAAAAAGGATGGTGCTCTAGGAGGAGACTCTATGGTGGGGAAACCGGACTTCCAGTCAGCAGAAGAAAAAGGACACCACACTAGGAGGAGAACCGAGCTTCCAGTTGGCTCCAGAATTGAATGGGGGACTTCCGGTTAGGACCTTTGTGGCTCTTTGAGTATTTAAGGTCACCAACCACTGTATTAAGAAGTCCTGCTAATAGATGAGTCTGACTAGAGGCTCCTGGTTTGTTTACATTCAAAGGGGTTAGGAAAGGGAGGAATAGCAGCAAATCAGCCTTCTCTTACCTGGTGTCCTCCAGATACACTGAGAGCCAAGAGTTTATTGGAGATACCATGACTGGTAATTCTTGGTTTCTAATTCTTATATACCCAGAGACTATGGTTAGCAAGATTGTTTTTAGCTATTTTTTCCTGCTGGCTCATCACACATCCAAGATTTCCTTGCTGAAATTGAAACAAATGTCATGTGCTAGCTTTGATGCTGAGAGGAACTGTTAGTTTAAATTATCCTAGGACAGTTTTTCTTAGTAAATAAAAGAAGAGGCTAAAATGTCATTGAACTGGCAACAGAGGGGGCACTGGGAAGCAGCACAAAGAGGCATGGCAGTATGCCAAAAGAAAATAGAAGAAAATAGAAGAGATTTATTATTTTTTAATCAGGCAAAGGAAAACCAGCTGCCAGATTGACTAAGAATGACAAAATTGCTACTCTTATTTGTAAATCCTTTCTTAACTCTAAATTAGGAAGTCGATAGGGTTAGAAATAGTTCACTTAATATAAGCACAGATTATAATTTGCAAGCATACATGCTTACTGACTATCTTCAGTACAGGGGGAAAAATAAGACAGGTTTAACAATCAAGTCATTGATTGTTGAATGGGAAATTGCTGAAATGACCTTGCCTTATATAACCCAAAATAATCCTTATTAACTCTTACTGGAGGGATGTGTTTGCCTAAAAAAAAATAGAATCCTGTGTGTTTTATCAAAGGTCTGGGTAGTTAATAAAATTTGGGGAAAATGTAATGAAGTTTTTAGCTTCAGTCAAATGCTGAGAACCTCTAAATAGACCCCATGATGATACTAAATCAGGGACTTGCAGTAGATGAGCCACTTCTTGCAAAAATAATTCCTTGAGTCAGTTATGCTGTTGAGACTTCTTCCTGCCTTTGACTTAATTACCTCCATGATGGACTTCAAAAATTGCCTCAATAATATTGTCCTGATTAAGTTTCCATTAAGAATTCCAACAAAGAAAAAAAAGCCAAAAAACAATTTGACTTTTTATCAATATACTATGGCCCTGAGAAGAAAAGAACATTTTCTCCAGCCCCTAATATTATTAGGAAAGATGACTTTATTAGTCCCAGACTAAAATGATTCAGAAATCCACCATAAATTAGTGGAATGTTTGGAGAATAACTGTTTCACAAATGTGATATCTTCTCAGAAACCAACCCCAGGATTATTTACAGATGTGTTTATTCTATTAATTATTGCCAACCAAGGCTGTGCAACTTACATATTTTCAAAACTTCTTACACTGAACATTAATATAGGTAGCTTCTTTTAAAACACAGAAAATGTTCTAAGTTCAAGAAGTTGGCTGAAATAAAAGCTTCAGATTTTCTCCTATTCACCTCTTTCTTACTCGTGAGGTTTTTTTATCTCAGTTTAAAGTTTTGGCTTTTATTCACTTTATGTTTCCCTAAGTAACCTTTCTTGTTACTTAGCCTTTTGGGACAAACAGATCCCCTCTCTTGCTTATTTCTTAATTCTTCTTAATTAGAGAACCTGACTAGGCATTAGATATGATCTGCAGCTACATAGTCATATCAATAAACAATACTTATTGAAGTAGATTTATTAAAATAAGGAGTAGCTAAAATTATCTCTTTTCAAACATTTTTCTATACATTTTCTGACTGGTGAAAGAGAAGTTGGATCATATCCAATTATAAGGCTGCAAGATCTCCACCCAATTAGCATATAAGGTTTTTAAAAGGCCCCTTTATCCATATCATTATAGTACCTTCAATGCTCTAGTACTTGTAGTTCATAGCCATTTGAATTATAGTCCGATACTATGTAAAACATCAAAATGAATAGGACTGATATAAATTTACAAATGAGGAAAGCAAATTCATACATACATACAAGACAGACAGACACACAACACAGAGATTGAGAGAGTGCTCAAGAAATGGCTTAAATCAGATTTTGTTATTGTTTATTATATATCAGATCTGAGCTAGAGTTCCTAATTTTTTTGCTGAACCTAAATATCCCAACAAATAATTTGTTGGAATTAGCAATATTACATATTCCCCTAATATTCCTACTAATGCACAGAAACAAAATCACAGGTTTGGATCTAAGTACCTTCCTGCTTTGTTCCTAAGAACTATCTTAGCACTTTCCTACTGTCTTTCACCTCTTTCTACTTTGTCCCTCTACTTTTCTTTTCTTTTCTTTAATCAACAACAGGCAGAACGAAAAAGATTTTTTCTCGGAACTATACATGGTGCACCTTGTAAAGTATATCTTAATCCACAATGTTTATACAATAACACATTTGTTAATGTTGAAATGCCAAAGGATTCTGTGCTGTTGTCATTTTGATCATCATTGATTCTAGAATAATTCTAGAATCTTCTAAAGTAGAATTTGTTAAGAGAATTTTATGACATTTCTTGCCACAATTAAGTGAATCACTGCAGTTGATATTAGTAACCTGGTTGTTAAGTGAATCTGGCTTCCCCGTTGACTTTACTTGTGAGAAGGTTGCAAAAGATGATCACATAACCATAGGACTCTGCAATGGCATAAGTATGAACCAATTGCTAAGCATCTGAATTTTGATCACATGATCATGGGGATGCTGCAAAGGTTGTACCTGTAAAAAATGGTCATAAGTCACTTTTTTCAGTATTGTTGTAACTTTGAACAGTCACTAAATGAACTGTTGTAAATTGAGGACTACTTATTTGTACACATGAACGCATGCACAAACAATGTGGTTTGAGAAGCCCATTTTAATTTTAATTCAACATTTCCTTAAAATACTACACTACAAGTCACCTCAGTTAAAAAATTATCATCTACCAGGACCCAAGAGGCATATTTCTCTATCATGGTGCCATGATATCACCCCAAAGATACATGAATTTTCACCCTGATGATGCTACAGATGTAATTAAAAACGTGGTTGTTTTTTCAGGCCTTATAGTAGGCTGACTGTGAAACTCTGGTAAAGCGTTTGATGTGCCGTTTATCAGAATGCTCAGGTTTTTCTTCTATTGTTTATGATTTCTTTTATTTTTAATTATAAGCTTAAAATTCAGGAGTTGGATAACCTCCAAATCAAATAAATAAATAAATAAATAAATAAATAAATAAATAAATAAATAAATAAATAAATAAGTAAGTAAGTAAGTAAGTAAATAAGTAAATCAATCAATCAATATTGCCTTTCATTTGAGATAAGAGTCCTTCATCCACTTTTTTTGTAAGTCAATATTCATGGCAATCAATGATTCAGGCTGCAGTGTATGATTTTGCAATATCAAAAGCACCACTTTGCTCTGGGATTATAGTTCATCCTTTAAAACTGTTTCCTAACTATCCAGTGTTTTATAGGAATATCACATTATCAGCAACTGTTTTCATTCCAATTCCCATACTATACAAAGAACAAGGTTAGTTAATGCACAATTCTTGACGGTGACAAAACTGCCATTTCGTACAGGAAGTCCTCTTAATGACCACAATTGGACCTGGCAAATCAGTTGTTAAGTGAAGGGGAAACCACAACAGTTCTTATTATCTTATTTCAGTTTTCTCTTGCTTTACAAATCAGCAAAGATCATAAATATGAAGATTAAACTTTTCATCACTATCATAACTGTAAACAGTTTCTGAATGAGGCTCTCGCTAAACAAAGACTACCTATAATTTTTACTGATTGTACCTTCATTATTCATTATTTAACTTATTGTATCTTCACTGTATCTCTCATTGTTGGAGAATATTTATTATAGAAATTATAGATAGATAATAGATAGATAGATAGATAGATAGATAGATAGATAGATAGATAGATAGGATACATGTGAAACTGAAGTGCTAAATTTTCTCATACAATATTTTCTAGTAACAAAGACCTAATCCCTAAAGACATTATTGGTAGAAAATAATAGTGAACTCAAATTATGTGACTTTAAAATTTAGTTGTTGTCAAAAAAAATCAATCTGAGAAAAGGATTTTATTTTGGAAAAGAAGAGTAGTAACTGTTCATTCACATGAAATATCTTTTCCCTAGAAGTATCGAGAAATAATTGTTGTGTCCTGAAATAATACAGTCCTATATAAAATCAGGTATTTTTGAAAAAATATAAGGTAACTAAATGCATGATGTCACAGGCATGCAAACATAGAATAGTAATAATAAAGGAGATATTTGTAGCTCAGGACTGAAATTTACCTACCCGTAGTTTGGATAATGAAACATCTGCAAAAAATTTACCTACCCGTAGTTTGGGTAATGAAACATCTGCAAAAAACTAACCAAGCTGAGAACACTGAGGATCCTTCATAGAATTGTAAGGATACCCAATTACCAATTCTCTAAATATAAAATAAGAAAGGCCCCTATTTTATATTTTATTTAGAAAAGTCCACCTCAATAACTGGGAAAGGATTCATTCCATGACACTGGAGAGTTCTGATAGAATAGGAAAATAGTTGATGCTGAAGTTGGCAAGATACTAGGCATATTCTCTTCCCTTCCAAATATACATACAACAAATGTATATAAGATAAAACAGGGTACTGAGTAGCATTTATTCTGCTGCTCTGCATAATTTCAACAAAAGGAAAGTTATTTTCCTAATTTTATATGCATCTCTTTTGTTAGCAACTACTTAAGCATGTCCATAAAGTCATTAAGAATGGAATCTCTCTAAGTTTTTAATCTTAGTTCAGGAATCAAGACTCAGAGTATTAAGTATTACACAGACATATAACATAAATGTGGTCCTCATTTTAAAGTAAGTAATAACTAGGATGTTGGGCAATGATTAATAGACTCATAAAATATAGTTCCTTAATCATGCCAAAAGATAAAACATTAGGCAGGTGATTCACTGGTCATTTACTAGTATAGAATCATTATATCAACTGAAGCAACACCAATATAATTGATCACAGAATTCCTTGCTGCTTTTGTTATTTGCGTAAAAATTCTTTTGTTGATGATTGATGGACTGAAGATTTAATTTAAGAAATGCTTCCACTTGGATGAAGATGGTTGGACCAACACTCTCCCTCCCTTTCAACCAAAACATTAAAAGTGAATAGTCTCATGTTCATCAGTGAACATAAATTCAGTAGTGAGCATAACATCCATGTTCACTATTAGTCAATTACTTCAATATTATGATTTTGCATGTATTAACATAGTTACCAATTGATATCAGATCTAAAGTTTCATCTGAATTGGCTATTGAACTTTCAAGATAAAATATTCTGCATAGTCTTAGAGTTGTCTTTTTACTGTTATTCCAAATATTCATCCCGACAGTTAGCAAGAACTAT
Organism: Arizona elegans; assembly: GCA_022577455.1. NCBI lineage: Eukaryota > Metazoa > Chordata > Lepidosauria > Squamata > Colubridae > Arizona > Arizona elegans. The sequence goes on along the minus strand of JAKOOJ010000002.1, from coordinate 27,736,165 downwards.
TCAATTAAGCTTTTTGGAGGGGGAGTGCATTTCACTTACTAATATAAATATGATTATTGTTTCATGCTGTGGGAGCTTTCCTCCCAAGGATGGTTAGCAGCAGGAGTTTTGTTTGCTGATGCAAATTAGAAGCAATAATTTAGATTCCTGAATATAAAACAAAAGAAATCAGAAAGTTAGAAAAACATTACAGATTCATTTCACTTCTTTTAGATCTCTAATTAGAAATCACCAAATGGATATGTGATCTCCAACAATTATTGCTGACCTCCAAAATGTGTTACGTCCATTTCATTTGAAATACATTTAACCACAGACTTCTACTTCGTTTTTTAAACTTTAATCTCAGATTTATTTTTTAAAATGTGAAAGTAAATCATTTTCTCCCTAATCAGCTGCAAAAGAGTTGGTCAGTCTTCTATTTATAGTCCATGGTTTATCATGAAAATAGCTAAAGATATCTGCTGGCTACACAGTAGCATCGTGTGTCATTATTGATTTGTTTAAGGTAGAGTTCCCCCAAATGGTCTCAATATCAACCCTTTGAGTCTCAATGGAGCTATCCAACGGCTCATTGTTGTTGATATTGTTATTCATAGTACCACTAGTTAAAGTAGCATTTATTATTTTCATAACATTTGGGACTTAATGAGTAATCTGAAACTTCATGAAAGGGTCAATGAAGCTGAAGACTTTGGGAACCACTGTTACAAGTTCTTGTCATATATTTACCTGCCTTTGTAATTAAAAAAAAAAACAAATTTAGGATAATCTCTTGCTTGCTTTTTCCCCCTCTGGTCAAGATCCACTATGGGCCATTGGCCCATAGTATTTTATCTAATAATAAGAATGCTTCCAGCAATGTATTTTATCTAATAATAAGAATGCTTCTAGTCAGACTTCAGGCCTGGGTACAGCACGGAAACGGCATTGGTCGCATTGGTTGATGATCTCTGGAGGGCTCGGGATAGGGGTTGCTCTTCTGTCCGGGTCCTATTAGACCTCTCAGCGGCTTTTGATACCATCGACCATGGTATCATGCTGCACCGGCTGGAAGAGTTAGGGGTGGGAGGCACCATGTTGCGGTGGTTCTCCTCTTTCCTCTCCGACTGGTTGCAGTCAGTGTTGGCGGGGGGCAGAGGTCGACCCTGAGGCCCCTTGTATATGGGGTGCCACAAGGGTCGGTCCTCTCGCCTCTTCTGTTCAACATTTATATGAAGCTGCTGGGTGAGATCATCTGTGGTTTCGGGATGAAGTACCATCAGTACACTGATGACACCCAGCTGTACATCTCCACCCCGGACCACCCCAATGATTCCCTTGAAGTGATGTCCCAGTGCCTGGAGGCTGTACGGATCTGGATGGGGAGGAACAGACTCAGGCTCAACCCATCCAAGACCGAGTGGCTGTGGTTTCGACATCCCGATATAGTCAGTTGGTGCCATCACTGACTATTGGGGGCGAGTCATTGGTCCCCACGGAGAGGGTTCACAACTTGGGGGTCCTCCTGGACTCCCAGCTGTCTTTAGAAGAGCACTTGACGGCTGTGGCCGGGAGGGCATTTTATCAGGTTCACCTGATTTGCCAGTTGCGTTCTTTTCTGGATCGGGACTCGTTAAATACAGTCACTCATGCCCTCGTCACTTCCCGCCTGGACTACTGCAATTCTCTCTACATGGGGCTCCCCTGGAGGAGCACCGAAGACTCCATCTGGTCCAGAATGCAGCCGCGCGGGTGGTTATGGGAGTGACGGGACACTCTCATGTGACCCCCCCTCCTGCGCGATCTGCACTGGCTCCCGGTGGTCTTCCGGGTGCGCTTCAAGATTTTGGTTACCACCTTTAGAGCGCTCCATGGCTTAGGACCGGGGTATCTACGAGACCACCTTCTGCCACCAGTAGCCTCTCACCGACCAGTATGCTCCCATAGAGAGGGGCTCCTCAGAGTGCTGTCGGCCAAACAATGTCGACTGGCAGCCCCCAGGGGGAGAGCCTTCTCTGTGGGGGCACCCACCATCTGGAACGAGCTCCCCCCGGAGATATGGAGGATCCCGGACCTGCACACTTTCCGCCGTGCCATCAAAACATTTCTTTTCCAACAGGCCGGCCTGGCCTAACCTCTCTTTTAAACTTTTTAAAATTTTTAAAATTTCTAAATTTTAAATTTTGTCTTATGAATTTGGGGGTTTTAAATTTCTCTGAGCCAATTATTTAATTGTATTTTAATGGTTTTTAACATTTGTATTACATGTATTTTATTTGGCTGTTCACCGCCCTGAGTCCTTCGGGAGTAGGGCGGTATACAAATTTAATAAATAAAAATAAAAAAAATAAAAAAATAAATGTTTATTTATTACTTTCTTTGGACACAAATAATACAGTTTGGACTGAAGCACTAAACTTCAGTATGCAGTGACTATAATGAATTAAAAAATAATTGTCGTGATCTGTTATTTTTTAAAAAGAAAACTTGAAATATCAAAAAGGGCAAAGATTCAGGCATTATTATGGAACCAGCTTTTCCAGTACAGTAGTCAACTTAATACTAAATGCACAAAGATACTGGATTTTAGATACTGAACATCCCTATCACAAGAGGCGCCTTCAATACAAGCCATGGGGGAAATTATTTGATTATGCCATGATGGCGTACAATTTCTTCTTCCTCAGATTAGTCAACTGTTACCTGCCCATGAAATTTAATACCTGTCAGCTCAAATATCAGTTTGAATTCTGAATACTGAAAGGCATAAAAAATGTAGCCAACTGAAACTTATTTTTTAAAAAATCTGCCAAATAATTTAACTGAGGGAAAAATAATGTAGAGATAACACAAGGAAGAGAAGATCCTGCTGCTATTCCAGATGCTATCAGCCAATTTCAGTGTGAATCAGGGGTGAAATCCAACAGGTGCTGACAGGTTCTGGAGAACCAGTAGCGGAAATTTTGAGCAGTTTGGAGAACCGGTAGCGGGAATTTTGAGTAGTTTGGAGACTTGGCTAATACCACCTCTGGCTGGCCCCAGAATGGGGTGGGAATGGAGATTTTGCAGTATCCTTCCCCTGGAGTGGAGTGGGAATAGAGATTTTGCAGTATCCTTCTCCCGGCCATGCCCACCAGCCACGCCCACCAAGCCACACCATGCCCACCAAGCCACACCCACAGAACTGGTAGTAAAAAAATTTAGCTTTCACTACTGGTGTGAATGGAATGTGTTTCCTGCCCAGAACTCCTTAAGAGGCATGTCCATTGATCCTGGATTGATGAAAGATAGTCCATTGATGAAGGTGTACTGACAATCTACTTTGTAAATTAAAATAAGTCTAATAAATATTATTTATTACTTCTTAAAATGTTTGTCTACAATTATATGTTATTGTTTACTGTCCCAAAGGTGCTCTTTCAAAAGGCAACTGGACTTCCTTTGTTTTTCCTTCTACTTCTCATCCAAGAAGCTTCTTCAGTCCTCTTCAGTTGCCTTTTGAAAAAGTACCTTTGGGACAACCATGACCTGGATGAGTTAGAATCTCCATAGACATTATTATTTACTGCTCATTATCTCCTAGACTTTAATTTTGGTGAAATGTTTCTTAGATTACGAGCCTAAGAACAGAAAATGGCATGGAATAGGACTTGAAAAGAAAGGTAAAATGGAAACTAATCAAACAAATAATTTAGAAAAAACACTGACAGACTATAGTCAAGCCTGACTATAAAGAAATGGAATAAATCCCATCCCCGCCCCCCCAATTATATGCTTCATGTCCATGGAGAAAGGTCAGCTTGTTTCAAGAATACTGCATATTTTCTGGTAATGTTTACAGAGATTAAAAAAATAAAATTACATCTTGAGATAATGCTAAGATTATAAATATATATAAATATATATATTTAGTGGGATCTAGGAAGCATTTTTTTAATGTTGTACATTGCTAGTGTGTTTGTAATGCCCATATGGCGGACACTACCTCATTTCTCTTTGTACAATTATGTAAGTGTGGTGTGGATTGCGTGAATAGAATATCACCTGGCAGTGCTGGGTTGCAAGCATTCTTCCACTCCTGTTGATACCATAATGGCTTTTAAACAAAACAATCAAACCAGAAAACATAGTCGTGAATAATCTTATATAATTGTGCTATTATGCTATCTGTATAGGCCCACAAAACATAGTGAGTCTAATATCTAGATAAATGAAAGCTGGATTTTATGTTAATGGACTTTAACTATATTACCTTTTACCTTCATTAAAGTATGCAGGATTTAGTTGTGATTAACATTTACTAGATTGTACCTTACACCCTTAATTTTAAAAAATTACTTCAGTCTAATAATGAATTTAATTAGTTCAGTAAAGCACCAAGGAAGCTACCTGAGATATGGCTATTAATGAAGTCCCAACTATTTAGCAGGAATTTTGTCCCAAATTAGATGGCTCAAATTCAGGAAAAAGTAATTAGTCAAAGATCTGAACTCATTATGGAGATTCCAATTAAAGCCTCTTTTCTATGTGGCAGTAAAACAAGTAAATTTTAGAACTGAAAATGAATGTGACAGGAAACCCTGGAATTATGCAGCTCTATTAGTATTATGTCCTCTGCTACAATGACATGATCAGTTTTAATTGATCAGATACATACAGAGAGACAGCAACACCAATAACTAAAATGAATATTCTGAGGAAATCTTGCAGGGAAGAATCTTTGCTCTTCAGGAACTGATGATTAAAATAAGAGTGTAATAGATACAGATAGTCCTTAACTAATGGCCAGTCACTTAGTGACCATTTGAAGTTTTGACAGGCCAACCTAGGGTCTACTTACAACCCAGATTTGAAGTTCCAGCAATCAAGTCTCTCGCCATGGTCATGTGACTTAGGGTACCTGACAAACAAGCCTTACTGTATTTATAGCCATTTGCAGCATCCTGCAGTCATGTGACTGAGTTTTATGATGGTTTTGCCCAAAACTGGAAATTACTTTCACTTTTCAGCAAAGCCAGACCCATAGCATACCACTTGTTTGCTTAATGACTGTGACATTCAATTAATCATTATGGATTTGCTTAGAAGAATTTTTATGAGCCAGGAGCTTTTATATGGTTTGGTATTAGTGGGGACTAGATGTGGTTTGGGCTTTCTTGCTCTCCTTATGGGAAAGACAAGGCTGGAACAGTGGTGAAATCCAAATTTTTATACTACCGGTTCTGTGGGCATGGCTTGGTGGGCATGGTGTGGCGTGGCTTGGTGGGTGTGGTAGGGGAAGGATGCTGCAAAATCTCCATTCCCTCCCCGCTCCTGGGGGAAGGATATTGCAAAATCTCCATTCCCACCCCACTCTGGGGCCAGCCAGAGGTGGTATTTGCCAGTTCTCCAAACTACTCAAAATTTCTGCTACCAGTTCTCCAGAACCTGTCAGAACATGCTGGATTTCACCCCTGGGCTGGAAGTGCTGTAGCTCTAGGAGTGTGTGAGGGAAGGGGAAGATTTGGGTTTTGAGAGAGCTGGAGAGTTGTGTGAAAGACTATTCAGATGAAGTGTTTGGCTAGAGGGCCTGTTCAAGTGGAGGTGCTGAGTATTTTACAGAAGTGCCGGAATAAGAACAGAGCTTGTCTATCTAGTTTAAATTTTTTGAGTACTTATCATATTTGTATAGGTTGGATTTGTCCCAGATCTTTGGGGAAGAGAGATTGGGGGAGTCGAAAGTCAGATAGAGAAAGAGGAGAGATGGTAAGGGAGACCATTGCAGTGGTGATTGGCATTTGAAGGTACGGTGTGAGAAGGGGGGGCAGGCCACTCTTGGGAAAGGTGATATTTAATACCAATACTGCATTCTGGCCTCTTGTGCTTATTTACAGAACTGCTTCTTCCTAAGAATAATTGTCCATCTCACTAGATCTGATAGGAAAGGCATGCTCCAGATCCCTTCCCTGAAATCCTGCTATTTAGTGGGATCTGGGAAGCATATCTTTTCTGTGGCTGCCCTCCCTCTGGCGATTCAGTAGACCTCCACCCTTTTAGCTTTTTGGAAGACTATCAAAACCTTTCAGATATTGGAAGACTGCTGTCATGTCTCCCTTAGCCTTCTCTTCTTTAACTTGAGCATCCCTTGTTATTTTAACCACTTTTTGTAGAATTGAGTCTCCAATACTTTTACCATCCTTTCATTCTTCTCTGCACAACTTCCAGTTCCTTTTTGTATTATGGTGATCATAGCTACACTTGGTAACTCAATATATTCCAGGTGCACCCTGACCAGTGCAGCATATAGTGCTATCTCTTCCTGTGATAGTACTATTCTGTGATAGGAAGTGACAGTACTACTCTAACACAACTCAAGAGTGCATTGGCTTTTAGACAGCTATGGCACATGGTTGGCTCATGTTTAATCTGTAGCCTACCAAGACTCCCAGATCCTTCTCACAAGTGCTACTACTCAGTGGTGGATTTCAAATTTTTTTACAACCGGTTCTGTGGGTGTGGCTTGGTGGGCGTGGCATGGCGGGTGTGGCGTGGCTTGGTGGGCATGGGAGGGGAAGGTTACTGCAAAATTCTCACTTCCTCCTGATCAGCTGGGACTTGGGAGGCAAAGAATAGATGGGGGCGGAGCCAGTCAGAATTTTTACTACTGGTTATCCGAACTACTCAAAATTTTCACTACCAGTTCTCCGGAACTGGTCAGAACCTGCTGAAACCCACCTCTGCTACTACTACTAAGCAAGGTACTACTATCTATCCTTCTGTTTCTTTTTGCTAAGTGCAGAATGTTACATTTCTTACCAATGAACATCTGAATAGAGTTCAATGCTGAAGACTGTAAAATCCTAGCAATCCCTCCCCTTTCCCAGTTTTGTATAAACAACAAATTTTATGACCTTCCCTTCTCTTAGGGCTTAGGACCTAAGTGCATAACTCCCTCCATATTGACACAGACCAACATTGGCTACAAATCTGATCCATCTGATAGTTGGATCATCCATCCCATATTTTTCCAGCTTATCAAAAAGAGCGATATGAACTACTGGTACTTTATCCAAAAAACTTAGTGAAGTCTTAAATATACTACATCCACAGCAATCCCTTGGTCCACTGATCTAGTAACATTGTCAAAAAAAAAATCCCAATAAATTTTGTCAGAATATTCATGACTGGGAAGACATGGTAACAAGGTCAGCCAATGAATAGGCACAGCAACTAAATCAGCCAATTGGAAGCTGAGACAGACTGGAGCCAGGGCATGTCTTAGTCTGCAGCTTCTGAGTCTGAGCAGAGAAATGAAACTGAAACCAATGTATGTGAACTTGTCTGCTGATCTGAGCTAAAATGAAACTGTTCTCTGCTATTGGTATTGTATATATATTCTTGTATATAAAGAAGTTTCTTATTTAAATGAATCCTGCTGAATCAGTTATCTGTGTGTGCTTCTGGATTTGATTTTTGCAAGAAACTCTGACAAGTTTTATCTCTGACAACCTGTTTTTAACAAATCCTGCTGACTTCTTACAATAACCACAGCCAATATACTAAGAAAAAGGAAAGCGCAAAAGAAGGCCAGAACTAGACATAACACATTTTCCTTCTCATAAAAATTCCTGGCTATCTAAGAACTTTGAATATTGGAAAATGGTTGAACAGAAAAAAATAACCAAAGAAAACATAAAAAAATAATAACTGAGAGTATACAGATAATCTCTGGATTTATTTGAATTATTCATTTATTCATTTGGCTCAATGTAACTATTCAAATTAATCCATATAATTGATTCAGATTGACATTTTGATTCAAAGCATCAATTCAGATCAGTTCAATTTTGTATACCAATATGAAAACAAAATAATTCAGAGCCATTAAGAACCTAATTCAATTCAGAAAGTAAATGGAATTTGTGATCCAGTCAAATCACTTTGAAGTTAATATTTCAAAATTAATCCACTTACAGCACAAAATTTGGCCAAGAAGAAATTAGAGGGGAGAGATGATTTAAGATTGTAAACTACCTAGCCTTTTTGGGAATAAGCAGCATAAAACGATTACATAAATAAAAAATAAATGCATAAATCAACTCTTTTATAACCTGACCCAAGCTTTCATAAACTTACCCTAACATGGTATCTTAAAATTAATGACAGCTATTCTCATTAATCGTGGAATTTTTTCAATAAATTAGGATTTTAAGCAAGATAAAGAAGTAGGATGTTAGAGAGAAGGATGGTTAAAGCTACTATCTCAAGAGAATTCTGTGAGATCCTTTATGAATATACTTTAGCAGAGTCCTTAGATCAGTGTTGCCTGAACTTTAGCAACTTTAAGATGTTTGGACTTCAACTCCCAGAATTCCTCAGCCAGCATGCTGACTCTTAAAAGTTGCCAATGTTGAAAAACACTACTTTAAATAAACACGGGATAGGTTAGTCTGTAAATAGGAGGAAATGTGGAGGAAAATGTTCAAAACTAACTGCAGAAAAGGTGCTCTGAACCAACAGGAATCAAAACAGACCTTCATTCAGGAAAACAGAAATTGTCACCATTGTGTTGTGCCTCTGCCAGAGCAACATATGGTAGCACAGCTGACACCTATAATCTTTCTCTTCTTCTTTTTTTCTGTTGCACATGTGCACTGCATTTGTGGAATATGAGAAGTTTGTAATTTGCCTGTTAACTCCTTAATATAATGACATCCACTGTTTCAAATATATAGCCTTCTCTGAACTGAAAATTCTAATAGAGTTAATTTAGATGGAACATTCAGAATATTCATTTAACACTTGCACCAGTAGGGATTGGAAATTCTTCAGATGTTTACAAGAAATTGTTGCTTTTCATCCCCATCTCTTTATTGCTGATATCTATAAATCGAGAAAGAGACAAAGAGAAGCAGAACTGCCTCCATTCAAAGACAATGCAAATATATTGAGGAATAAATTTGTCATCCAAGGATTCTCTCTGAAGTTTTATTCAATTCCTTCATAATAGCACTAGCAATAGCACTTAGACTTATATACCGCTTCACAATGCTTTTACTTTCCCTTTTACAGCGAAAGGGAAAAAAGCTATGATACGTCACGTGTTGCCACCATGACATGAGTTTAACACCCCTGCTTTAGGCAGCTCACAATGATCTAGAAAATATTGTTTAAAACATACCCTTTCTCAAGATGCCAGCCCAAACATCCTCACAGCTTACCCTCCCCATCATACCCCTATGCTTGGGAGAAGATCCAGGACTTAACAGCCCTCCAGAGTGACGCCCTCTAAAAGGGTGTCACTCTGATCTCTGGTGGGAGGCTGTTCCAAAGGATTGTGGTGGCTACTAAGAAGGCATGCCTACAAATTTGCCATCAGAGGGCAAAATTTAAGATAAGGGAGCCCTGGAGCATGGCCATCCTATCTAATGTAGTAGGAAGGCAGATACCTCCAGGAAAAGAGTAAGTATTGAATACCTTTGCTTCAGTGGTGGAATTCAAGTAATTTAACAACCGGTTCTCTACCCTAATAATTTCTCCCAACAACCAGTTTGCCAAACTACTCAGAAAGTTAACAACTGGTTCTCCCGAAGTGGTGCGAACTGGCTGAATCCCACCACTGCTTTGCTTCCATTTCAGGAAAGAGAGAGAGAGAGAGAGGGAGGGAGGGAGGGGGAGGGAGGGAGGGAGGGAGGGAGGGAGGGAGGAAGGAAGGAAGGAAGGAAGGAAGGAAGGAAGGAAGGAAGGAAGGAAGGAAGGAAAAGAAGAAAAAGGAAGGAAGGTTATGAAAGAAGGGAGGGAGGGAGAGAAAGAGAGATAGAAAGAGAAGGAGAAGGAAGAAAGATCCCTCTAATTTCCACTTTGGCAAATTATAATGGATAATAGCAGTAGAAGTGGTTCCAAATAAAAAGGAATTCAGCTGCACTAAATAAAAATGTAGATCAAATTTTCAGACCTGAAAGCATAATCCAATTCTCCAATTTGTAAAACATTCTTTACCATCTGACCCATGAAACTATGGAAATTTGGCTATACACATGCAAAAAATGCTCCCAAATTACCCCATATATTGGACAGACAAACCAAATTAGTCATTGAGTAGAACTCAGCAATGAAATAAAGAAAACCCATAACACTTGCTATCTATTGACTGTCTGGACTTTGAGCCCTGCTAAGGTAACACCAGCAAATGGTGCTTTTAATTTTGATTTATATGCCACCCTTCTCTGGAGACTCAGGGCGGCTTACAATAGCTTGCCATGCCACCCACTTCACTGCCTCTATTCATGTACTCTATACCCTAATAACCAAACTCAATCACACATTAGGGGCATTCTACATATCGTATGTAGTCTCTTTAAAAGGTGGAGAAAAGCCCTATCAAGATTGAACAATCACTTATGGAATAGGATTATTCTTTTTTTCTTCTTCATATAGAATCCTATCAAATCCTGGAACTGTCCATGTCTTTGGAGACATGGGAATTGGTTGAGGGATGGGGAATATGTAAAATCACATGCATAATGACATTGTACAAATGACATGAATTCTGTACTGTACGTTATTTGTGTCATGACATGAATGACACAAATTACTTTATAAGGGTCACTTGTGCAATGGTATAATGATGCATAGTGTATCATCATGGGATCTTCCAGATGCCTGTGCACAAGGAACATCTGTTGTAGGAAAGGGCTACTTCATGTGCACCCATAACATGAGCTAGGGGAAGAAAGCTTTTTCTTAGTGTCATATTTTCTGATAAGACTTTTGATGCTTAAGAAAATTTGGCTCTGAGTCTAGTTACATGCTACATACTGTATATTTGCAAAAATGACTGTGACACTCATATTTCCTATGTGTAACAGTTAAAATATTGTAGGCAATATCAGTCAACATCCTATTGCATATCCTCATTTGGCTCAGTTAATCTTTCAACTAATATCTGATTTAAATGCATCCGTGATTAATATTTAAGTTTGTGAATTCATTTCATTTGAACTGCAGACCAACACTCAAGTTTGAAATTGGGAGTCTATATGTGAAAATAAAACCTGTGCTTGCATTTTATTGATATCCATTTCCCTCTCTTCTTTTCTAAGAATACTGTCCTATTCATCTTTTCAGGTTTGTCTATGAGAAAATTTTAATAATAGTAGAATAGGAAGACTGACAGAGTATCTTTTAATTCATGTTTTAACAGCCCATGATGATATGACAAAGAAATTTGTAAGCTGAAATCTTAAAGGACAAAATGTCCTTGTCTTGTTATTTGTGCCTTGTATAAAATTTGAGATAGTGACAAATATAGATACAAAGGACTTCTAATGATGTTCGTTTAGTAATTTTTTTTACATTTTGTAATTAGAGTACTGTATGTACTCTAATCATCTTAGAAGTTATATTTTCATCCCAAGCAGAAAAATTGTTCTACCATTTAGGGAACATGAAATGGTTTTCAATATTAATTTAATTTTGGGTTTTTTCACAACTTGTTATTGGTGTTGAAAAGTCAATGTATAAAATGTTGAGATTGTATTTCATCTTTCTTAGATGCAAGTTAAACATAAACCTGCCTTATCCTAGTTTGTTTTGCTGTTTCTCCATTGGCTATTACTCTTCTAATAGACTAAACAAATAATAAAACTTTATGTATCATATTTTATTACCGGATATATTAAAAAAAATCTTTGGAGAAACAGTACATTATGTCAGCAGTACAAATCAATGAATTTTTACAGATGTATGGTATGTTAGGAACTTGACACAAAAGATGTGAATTGAGTTAACGAGTCTGCGTGCATATTTGCCAAACTGTGTGGTCAATTTGTTTGAATAAACTTGACCTTTCCTGTTTATTGACTTCTTATAGGGAAAAAAAGATATTGAATCCATAGCCAATCATCATGATGACCATAAGTCTACTCAGGCACCTTGACAGCTGAATCCCTACCCATCAAGAAATTAACCCTAAGGCAATAGCTAAACTGGCACACATTTATTGATTCTCCTTTTTTCATATTAAATATCTCTTATGATTTTCATATTTTTCATGTTGTTACACTTTTCACTTCTGCTTTGCATAGCATTTGCAAGCAAAGATTTATATGGCATAATACACCCCATTAGCAGTCCTCAAGCCCTAGTTATACTGATGAGAAACTAAATGCAAAGCTGTCAAGTTTCAGTTTTTCTGGGAGGAGTGTGTTGCTTCTTATGGTTCAAAGTGGGGAAAATGTTTGCAAAGGGTTATGTTCTGATAAGTCAGGAGGAACATCATTATACCACTAGGATCAACAATTCCAACATAGATCGGAAAGAACAATGCAATTGTTTCCATATGGACAAGCAGGATTGGTGCTTCTTAAATAGGGCAGTAGCTCCCCCTGCCAATGATAAAGTAATTTAAAACAGAGGAGTGTTTCCAGGGGCTCGGAGATAAGCAATGATTTCTTCTGTCTGAAGGAAATCTATTACTCTGATGAATATGTTCAGATCTTGAGCTATGTCTAAAGTTGCTGGGGGAAACGTTTGTTTAAAATCATGAAGCAGGGTTTTATTTCAAATCAAATCTTTATTTCAGTTGTAGACCAGTATAAAATAACATCAATAATTGCAGCCATTTATAATAGAAATATACTTAAAAGTGGGCCGTACCAACACAATACTGTAACAATTAATATAATATTTATTGCAATACTTTAATATCACAACATCCAGATCTTTATATAAAAGATCTTAATAATAAGACTAAATCTTTAAACGAAGAAGTGAAAATAGAATGTGAAACAGAATAATATATTGAAATTATTAAAATGAAACTACACTAATGAATAGATAAAAATATGGAAACAGTTCATTCTATGTGTGTGTTTATGATCATAGATCAGATACAATGAAACACGAACTATAAAATATGAACTGTGATACAATTAACATTTTCAGTTCATATGTGTTACCTACCTGTGGATTCTCACTGCAATTGCACCGAACTTAGCAATTGCAGCAGAAATCTATTGCTTTGTATGAGAGAAGAAAGGTTTGATGGAAAACTCATTAGTTGTATCCTTATTAGGTGTGTAGAATATTCTTCTTTGAGGTTGTTGTAGAAAAAAACCCAATATAACAATGCAGATTGAATAAGTTCAATTTCACTCAATTGATAGGAACAAAACATTTATTTTTGAAAACAAATATTTTTCATGTTGTTACACTTTTCACTTCTACATTCTGCAGAAACATTCTGGAGTGCTTAGGTATCCTCCTTACAAAACTATGAAAGGAAGATTATTCTGGTGACCCTAGGGCACAGATAAATCTCTAAGTGGCCTCAACAACTCTCAAAAAGAGGGCTAAAAAACCAGAAGACTGTAAGGAATATAAATCCTTCCATTCTCCACTATTCAGTCATGATTGAAGATGCTCCTTAGATGAGAAGCGAAACGTCTTCAAAGAAAACAAAGAAAGTCTAGTTGTCTTTTGAAAAAGCACCTTTGGGACAACCATGACCTGAATGACTGAGAATCTCCATAGGCATGAAGATCATTACACCTAAAAATAGTTTTATGTTTAATACATTGCACTTGTGAAAAAAGTACAAGAGATGGCACCCTCAAGTAATACCTAGGGTACTGAGGTCATCATGAATGGTTTAACAATGAATGTAACAATCAACACTGAGTTCTTCCTTTCTTTTTTTTTCTTTTTCTTTCTTTCTTTCTTCCTTTTTTTCTTTCTTTCTTTCTTGTGACATATTCTCAGATATTAGAAGAAAGCTGACATGTCCACTCCTCTTTCATGGACCATTATCTTGTAGTAATTAAGGGACTTGCATATCTTAATGAAGTTGTGAGCTATATCATTGGGAGTGTACACAATTATGAAGAATTTCCATAGAGCACAGGTGGAATGTTGTGAATAACATTCTAATCCCACCAGCAAGCATCAGGTTAAAGAAAGCTCTTGCAAGGGAGAATTAAGGAATTAAAAGCACAGTTGTCATTTTTGGCTATAGATTGATTCACAGCTCATATTGGCTTCCCAGTGATTCAAGCTGGTTGTCCACCTTACAGGACAAACTCAATTGCTAAAAAGTACAGCAGCTGAGGGATTCTAATTATAGCAGAAGACGAACTGAAAATGATCCAAATATTTTTTTTAAATGTATTAGACATGTATTTAGAAATGTATTAGACATAGCACTTTAAATTCTGGATTAATACTTGTCCGATGACACAAGCATTTTCTGTTCATCTAGCACTAACCAATACTTAGCATTCAACTAATCAACATTCATTAAATGAAAATAAAATTAACAAATCCTGACTCTTCTGCAGTGAAAATGAGAAAATAATTCGTCTACCTGCCACCCCATCAAAGAACAATAGTAAGCTTTGCTTGGCATTGCAATCAGAAAATCTTATCACTAAACAGAAATGTTGTGTGAGACATTATTAGTCATCTGAAGGATTTTTAGAGCAAAGAGCACCACCATTGTGCCAGTGTGATATTACAAAACCTGTAACATCGGTCATTGCTTATTTTACCGATAAGCACTGGTCTTTGTTTATTTTACAGAACGTTATTGTGAAAAGCTTAGCTAAAATATGAAAATAACATTTATCTAGCACTTCTAAATTCTCAGTAAGAATAGCTAAGAATAAATGGGGGGGCATTTTTTCAGCACCTCTTAAATTACATGAGGGGACAGAGAAATGTAATCTATAAATTACAAAGCCCAAGGAGCTGCTGATACAGTTCTACAGAGGAATCACTGAGCCTGTCATCTGCACCTCTATAACTGTCTGGTTTGGCTCCGCAACCAAGGAAGACAGACACAGACTTCAGTGGATAATCAGAACTGCAGAAAAAACAATTGCTATCAACCTGCCTTCCACTGAGGACCTGTATACTACACGAGTCAAAAAGAGGGCTGTGAAAATATATATAGATGCCTCACATCCTGGACATAAATTGTTTCAATTTCTACCCTCAAAATGACACTATAGAGCATTGCATACCAACTAGACACAAGGATAGTTTTTCCCCCATGCCATTACTCTGCTAAACAACTAATTCCAACAAAACTGTGAAACTATTTACTAAGACTGTATTACTATTATTCTCATCCTTCCTATTACCTATTTCCTTTTCCATTTATGACTATAACTTTCTCACTTGTATCTCTATGATTATATTGTTTTATTTAGTTTCCTAGTATGATTTATGTTGATTGCTTATTTAGTATCCTATGTCTATCACTGTGTTGTATCTTATGATTCATGATGAATGTATTTATAATGACTATGATCATGATTTATCACTTATATCTTTATGTACACTGAGAGCTTATGCACTGAAGACAAATTCCTTGTGTGTCCAATCACACTTGGCAATAAAGAAAGGAAGGAAGGAAGGAAGGAAGGAAGGAAGGAAGGAAGGAAAAGAATTAAGAATTCTAAAGAAAAGAAATTCAAGAAAAAATCAAGTATTATGCAAGAAATTTGAACGTCATCAGTCCTTTGCTTCAGAAATGGATTTGATTTATTATAAAAATTAATTTGTCACTCTTTGCACTATTAGAAAGAGCTTTTGGTTTACCCTTTGGCTTCCTCTTTAAGAAATAAATTTTAGCGCTCCACTCTTAGCTTTAAAATTTTGCCATCCCTCTTTCCAAGGTGTCATGTTATTAACTTCTCACCCAATCTGTTATTTGTTTAAGGGTTCTCAAAGATCTCAGTAATCTTCCCAAATCTATAGTCCCCGCATCTCAAGTAGAGATAGATGAGTAATTTTGGTGGATATACATGACTTGTCTAGTGTATAGGAGGTCCCATATACAAGCAAATGTTGGGAAATCTTTTTTAATTTTTATTTTTCACATTTTTTGAACCTCTCATCTCCCGCAGAGAAAATGCACATTAAAAAAAGCACAAAAATGGAGGGGGGGGGAGATACCTTCAAAGTATATGCATTGCAAAAAGGGTGTGTAAAACTACTATTTTCTATTTTTATGCTGTTTTCAGAACATGAAATTAACTCAATATTTTAACCAAAATTACAAAAAGTGAAGTACTTGTAGTTAATACCATGAAAAATGTAGAGAAAATGAAATAGATAGTATGGTCTATTGCTATTTTCAAGAATAATCATAATTCATATCCCTCATCAAAACTTTTAAAGTTTCAATATTTATTTGTTTGTTTGTTTACTTGTTTGTTTATTTGTTTGTTTGTATCCTGCCTTTATAATTTTTACAAATAACTCAAGATGACAAACAAATCCAATACACCTTCCTCCTCCTATTTACTCCATGATAAGAACCCTGTGAGATAAGTTGGGTTGAGAGAGAATGATTGGCCCAAGATGACCCAGTTGGCTTTTATGGCTAAGATGGAACTTGAACTCTTGGTCTCCAGGCTGGTTTCTAGCCTGGTGCCTTAACCATGAGACCAAACTGGCTCTTGGCAGTTTGCCAATACTTGACAAGCACACGGAATTGAGCTATTCTTGTTTTGGTTTAAATGCTAGCTTCTTGTCTAGTTGCTATAATTATTAAGATTATTGATTTCTGCTCCATGGCAAGTTTCCTTAAACCATCTCTAAAATTAAGGACTGGCTCAAACTGACAATAATCCTGTTCTACAATTGCTTTGTTTCAGATATTATGTGTGGGTAATCTACAGTTAGAAACACAATCTAAGACTGGTGGAAATTTAATAATTCAAGTCCTAACCAAGAACCTAAGAATTAATAAGGTAGCATCTAAGAATATAGCATCCAAGCAGGATGCTTTTTTGTAAAATTAGGTGTTCCAAGTCTGAAAAATGCAGTATTTCCAGATATCAAAGAAGTCCTTTAGGTATCACTCTGAGGGCTACAATCCTAATTGGTATAAGAACAGATTTCTTATTATTGTTATTATTTTAAACAATGAAATAAATCATCTTTATTTCAATATATTGAAAATCAAAATGCATTTTGTTCATGATCAAATCTAATGTTTAAAAAGTATCCCAGGCCCTTATGAGGAGGAGAAGGGAAGTAAAAATTAAAAATTAATTAAAGAATCCTACATACCATTAATGAAAAATTAGAAGTTCTAGTTAGCTCAATAAGTGTTTATTTCAAATAAATGGGATGATGGATCAATGAATGAGTGTAATAGTGTACATGTCAGCAAACATTTATGATTGTGAAAATACTTGGTAAATTTCATATTTTGGTTGAATCACTTTTTATTACTAGTGTAAATCTAAACAGATACTTTAAAAAAAAGAGTTAAGCTGTTAAGTTATATGCTAAGGCACGTATGCACTTTGGAAAGGTAATTTGAAAGCGAGTTGAGCCATGACAAATAGGGACAGCTGGCCTAATTGAATCATTTGATCTAAGACAGCTCAACTTGGTTATCCTCACTGCAGCTCACATTGATATTAGTGAGTGAATCATTAGCCATGAAATCATGTCGACTTCCCCGACTGCACCATTTTTGACATGACAGGGAGCACGGACTGCCTTTCATTAGAGTGCTAGTGAGTTTTTAAGTCTGCCATAGGTGGGGGAGGATATTTTTGGAAGAAGGGAGAACTTTTTGGCACAATTATAGAAAACAGTTTGCTGTAAGATACACCATGGAACCATTCAGAGGAAGATACTTTTGTTGTGGCTCAAGTTATTTGTTAGCCCCAGCAGAAAGGTTGGGCATCCAAGTTTGTTGTGCTGACTGCACTGTTGATGATGTAACCACATAATGCAATGTAATTGGTATTTGGTGTACAAACACCCAGATCAAATTCCTAGTCTTTTGGTTTTCTTTGAAGAGACCACAAACTTGGTTACATTTGTGAATGTGTTTATTCTCCATAGTCTTCAGCATATGAAAGAAGGAGTAGTGGATTAAAGCAGTGGTGAAATCTGAACCGGTTCACTATCGCTTCGCTGGCTGTGCATGCGCAATGCGCACCATACACCAAATGTGAGGTGCACGCGCGCAGTGCATGCCAAAAGGAGGCATGCGGTAAGTAGAACAGTGTGTGAGGGGATAATCAGCTGTGGCGTGCAATCTTTTTTTTTATTTTTAAAAGCATTGTTTTTAAAAGTTTTTTAAAAAGCCTCTGACGATCGTGCTGCTCAGCTGGGATTTTTACCTTTTAAAAGCATTTTTTCTACAACCTCTTCTGCTGAAGAGGTTGAAAAAAAATGCTTTTAAAAGGCTCTAACAATCAGGCAACTCAGCTGGAATCGTCAGAGTCTTTTTAAAACATTTTTTTACAACCTCTTTGGCCGAAGAGGTTGTAGAAAAAATGCTTTTAAAAGTTTAAAAAAAGCCTCTGATGATCGCACGGCTCAGCTGGGCAGGGTGGGGCAGGGATTTTTGCTACCGGTTCTCTGAACCACCCGCCACCATCACTACCAGATCGGGTGATCCGGTCTGAACCAGGAGCATTTAACCCCTGGATTAAAGGCCCACATCAAAAGCTGTCCCTTAAATCCCCGTATAACTAGCTAGATCTTTGTACTTTAAATCCTGAAGGTTGGCCAAGTTATTTTTATTGTTTATATATTGAATAAATCTTAGATGATTAGGTTCACATAAAATGCAATAAAACATTATTTTACACAGTATATTGCATAAACCAAACCAATGGGTAAATTTGCAGAAACAAATTACAAATTAACACACATTATGCATAATGAGTGAAATCAGGTATTTGACTTTTCATAGTCCTCCAGAATTGTTATGTTCTGATTGCAGCTAGTTTAGTCAACTATATGCACACCTAAGTTAAAAGATCTACAATGTATGTTAAAAAGTTTTTGGCACTCACATAAACTTGATATTTATGTTGAGATGTCTCAAATTATTTGCACCATGAAAGAAATCCATTTCAAAAAGATTATGTTGTCTACTAACTCAAACTGGTTTAATGAGAAAACCATAATCAGATGACATCATACAATAGGCTTAGCTTACAAGCCACAATAGCTGTAAACTAAAACCAAACAAGCCATGTTATAGTTTGCTCCTATATATATTTAATAATGTTAATGTTGATATTTTAGAGTTTTTATGGTTTTACTATTTTTATTGTTTAAAATGTTTTTAATTTTTAACTATACATTTTTAACTGTAATCCACTGATTGATTGATGACATCCATAGAAATTGAATGAATGAATGAATGAATGAATGAATGAATGAATGATTTAGTGCAATGAATAAACCTAGTCACAATCCTTTATTCCACAATTCTCCATTCTAATCCTGTGCATTAAATTGCAATCAGATTTGAAGAAATAGAAGTTGTAGAATTTTCATTCTGAAAAAATCCATAGATTGTGTTGGTTGTTATGTACAAAAAATAAATGAGTATTTTTGTTGATTACATAACCTGTTCAATAGGACTAAGAGTCCTGAAATGTCTTCTTGCACAATTCTTAAAGGAAGCAACATACTGTTCTCTTTTATCTCCTGTGACTGCTACACTAACTTGTTTTAGCAATATGCAAAAGTCTGTTGATTTAGCACTAAGTGTACTTTTGAAATCCCACTGGGAAATAAGAAGCTTGATTGACTTTTGGGAAGACATAAATATCCCAAAATGTTTCATCAAGTTGCACTTAAAGGTACAAAATGTAATAATGACTTGTTACAATTGCTGCCTAGTTGCACTTTGATTTAATAGCTATTCTCAATTAGAAATGTTGGGGGGGGAAAGTATTTTTTTTTAACGCTGATGAATTTGTATACCAGAATGTTTATCATACTCAGTACCTTATGTCACCTGAATCATTATAATTATAATTCCCTCGGTAATGCATGAACCCAGAGAATATGATGAGCTGTTTATTAATTATCTGATCCTTGTTTATAAGTGATGTCTTTTACTTCTGCAGAGGAAAAAAAGGGAACTTGCCTTAATTATAGATATGATTTGGCAATACTTCCTGCACATCTGCAGGATATTCACTGCAGTTTGTATCAACCTGAAGTTACAATGGTCCCAGCTCAACAAACAATTAGGCACAGTAATCTCATTATTTTATGCATATGTACTGCTTGATGTTTGTCTAATAGGACATAAAAACCAAAGCCACTTATAGTGAGTCAGACATTAAAACTTCCTAGTTTAATGCCAATTGTTGGTTCTTCAGCTTTTAAGAGATCTTTCCTAGCCCTGTCGCACTTTTTTCATGCAAACAAAGGTCTTTCTCTCAAGACAGAATAGAACCATAATCCTGATGATTCCTTAAACTGAGTTATCAGTTAAACTGAGTTATTCTGGTAGATGTTCTATATGACTGGTTATTAAAGTTTTTGTCACATTTAATCATTTAGAAACTATTGAAAACTATGAATCAGTTTTCACATCTAGCCAGTAACCATTAGAACAGTAATTTCAAATTCAGTGATTTGAAATTCAGTCTATATATAAATGCAAAGATATGAAATGTATATCTTTAGATTTATCTCTGAGATATGAAACACAAACATCTCTCAGGACATCAGAGGACCACTTATTTATAAGGAATTTACAAGGCAATCAATCTAGATTTAGATTTTGAATTAATTATTGTTATCAGATCCATACTCCTCCAAAAAAAGTCTGTGATTACTCATTAATACATGGGAACAGTCACTGATTCTGAAAAGCATAAATTAGTTTATGTTATTGTTGAAAGAAGAGACATATTTCTGTGCAGAAAAGGAAGTGTTGATAGAAATGCAGCAGAGTTTTTTGTTGGATATGCAACTAAAATAACCTGAATATTCTTAGCAATAAGAATATAGCCCCCCAAAAAGGAAAGGAGCAAGATTTTTAGATCTCTGCAATTTATCACCTTAGATTTAATTCAACATAAAAATGTGTGCCATGCCAGCGATGCAATTCCTTTCCTCAAAGTATAGATATACACTGTGATTAACCTTAACAAAATTATTTGTAATGCATTGAACAAATTCAGGCTGGTGCTACTCTTCTCAGCACTGACTGAAGATCTTCCAGTCCGAGAGGTTGTGACACACATTGCAGTATTTAGCACTGGCACAGCTGTTTAGCCTGTAAGACCTTGTGAGGATGCTTCAAGCTGGTGGCATTGCCTCTTCCTATAGTGACTCTTCTCAACCTTTTCCATAACTTAACTCTCCTAAATAATCACAAGCAGAACTGCGAAGCAGAGCAGTACAGACAACAGGGTCATGCCATCTTACTCAGAGATAAAACAATCAAGGATTTGTAACCAGATGATCATTTTATGCATCAAGGAATGGCGGAGGAAGGGAGAAATGTGTCATTCATAATGCTAAAAAAGAAATTATTAGATGGCTAAGCACAATATAGGAATGGCTATAACAGATCTTCAGGGAAAAAGATTGTTAGGATATGGTATAAGTCTAACAAGTTGTCCAGGTAATATATGTGTTCTATCACTTTAAATGTATTCTATAACTCTAAGATGTAATGCTGAGTAATTGTACTGCTGAGTCATTGTAATGACTAATGACTGCAATTATCATAATTGTACTGTTGAGTCATTGCACTGCTGACTTCACTTATCTTAAGTGGATAATTACTAGTGTAAACTGTATATAAGAAGGAAGCCGAGCTATAGTCATTGTTGGACCTGCTCTCATCATTGCTTGACTTCTTGCTTGACTTGTTGGTTGGAACTGTTACTGTCGTCATGTGAAGAAGTGGATGGATATGCTACCATCGTGATTTGTTACCAGCGTTGAATTGCTGTTTATTACCAATTGCTGTTTGTCTGGTAAGAAGATATCTGTAACTTCGGACTGATTTGAGTGGCTAAAGACTTGGATTGACTAAAAGACTATGCAATTGTTTTTCACTACAAAGAAAAAGCTTTGTTAAAGCAGCTTGTATGTATTGTATTCATTGCTCTCAGTACCGTTTCTCTGTGCACTTACTCTGCTGGTTGGTAACACAACAATATCCTTAACAAAGGTAACTTTATCTGGCTAAATAATCATGCTAACAGCCAGGACTAACTTAACCTTGGACATAATAAGCAGACTAGCCTTGACCAATAATTAGTTTCACGTATTTTATTAAATCTAGGCAAGAAATTCAGAAAATGTGAATTTAAAAAATTGTCTTATTTGTGACCTATAGTCATAGCATGATTACCAGCATTTAGTAATTTTGACAGATCTTATATTTGCTGTTGACAAATAATATATTATTTCCTATTTCCTGTTAAAATATGAAGAATATGTTTAAAATCACACAAACTAGGGTTTTTATACTATTACTTTTATGTTGAAAGGGGCCCTAAAAGACAAAAATACTAGGGCCCACAAAAGTTATCATGTGCTCTTCCTAACAGCCGTCCCTAGAATTAACAGGTGTTTTATCTTAAAATTGATAAAATGAAAATAGTTGTCCAATATAGCTGTATTGTGCCAGATTAAAGAAGACTGTGAGAGTGATGTTTTGTTTGCTCATTTAATGTTCTAATGAAAATAGTATGAAAGTCAATTTCTCCAACAAAAGTTACTCCCATTAAAGAAAAAAATACATATCTATGGTGCTTCCGTTCAAAGACTTGGTGTTTTATTAGATGCTGAGATTAATTTTAATGTTTTTCATATTACTTTGAGATTAATATGCCTTCAGGAACTTGTGTGATACTCTGGCAATATCTTTCCTCTTTGTCATCTCCATCATTTTCTAGACAGTAAGAAAGAGCAAATGTATAGTTAAGATCTGTCATGATAAAGCAAGTAGAGGGAGATTTAATTACAGTAAATCATTACAACTCTTGTCCTTACAAACATGAAAATATAAAAAGGAAACATAAATCCAATTATGATGAGGAAGTGTTAAGAAACCAAGTTCTGTTTTTGTTAGCTCTATTAAATTATCAATTTTTATTCCAGTCCAGATAGCAGAACAAATTTCCATTTCACATGCATAACACTGCATTGTTATACAAAATACTGATAATTCAAAATTATTGTCTCATATTATACAATTTCATTGCCTTAAATTATATGTCTGTGTCCTAAAGTAAGACTTTTTTCAATGGTTTAGTTCAAGCACTCTCTTCCCATATGTGAGTCAGCAAAAAAACTAAACAGCTTAGATTTTGTTGCCTCCATCACCAATTCCAATACTCTTTGTTCCGATTTGCAACCAAATAATAGTGTCATCATTTCTCATGCAGGGACGGCTGGTTTCTCCCTTCTTAACATCACCTATTATTGGAAAAACCATCTGTCAATCACAGCATTGCTATAGGTTTAGTCAACTATCAGAACTCATGCTCTGCTTCCACACCTCTTCTAGGCTGTGAATCAGCTGTCTAGGCTAGAAGAGAAGACAGGTGATAGGTGGAGGAGGTTCTTTATCCAACAGGTCTCTGAACCAATCCTTAGCTCAGAATTCTGAATCAACCTGAACAAGTAACCATCCAAAGCAAAGCTGAGAAGCTCAGAGAAAGGAATTGTGTTAGCTGGCTTTCTCTCTACTATTTCATGGTGCAACCTTACCATTTCAGTTAACTGTTTCTTCAATGTGGCCTTGAACAAGTTTGGCACTCTTGCAGAAGAGCACTAGATCCATGGGGCTAAGAGCTGTCTGAACAAAAGTTGATATGCGTGGTGGTCAGAGATTGGGCTGTGAAGTTGCATCACCATCATTACTGCTGGTCAGCTGCTATTTAAACTGATCTAGATCACCAACTCAGAGCCCAGCTCAAAAACTTAGTGTGGACATGGGAAAGCACAGTCTGAAGGAATCAGGCTTTCCTGCAGCTCAGAGCAGATTATCAATGGAACACAGTGCTCAAAAGAGAGGGGCAATTTCTAAATAAAGGAGGGAAAAATCCTTATTCAATAAAGTTAATATTTTCCACCTTTCCTTCCCTTCCCCCCCACCCCGTCTTTCTTACTGTAGATGTTACTGTACTTTGTTACATCTACAGTTACAGCCTGTAGATGTTACAGCCTTTCTTACTGTAGATGCCTAGGTTACTAAAAGTACAGGTTGCTGAAAGTACAGCAGAAATGGGAAAATCCATAGTATTGATCAACAAATTGATCAACAAAGGAAAAAAATTAATGATCCAGCTGAGCATTTTCTGCACCAAGAATTGACTTCAAACTGCATAGAGTGCCCAAACCTCTTTCTGGCAGCTCCTAAATCAGTGGCCTGATTTCCAGAGACAGAATTTCCATTTGTTTAGATTATGCTGATGTTAATGTCTTTGCTGGCCAATTGGTAAGAACAGAAATATTCTGCTCTTATCAATCAGATTATTAAATCTTTCTGTACTAGATATGCAGCTTCACATTTCACTATTGTCAAATAAAAATTGTTTTTATTTATAATATGCAAATTCAAAATATTTACCAAGTGTACAAGAATCAACAATCTATTAACACTAGTCTGGTAACTTAAACACATGGAATGTGATAGAACAGCTGTTAGGATTAACCTACTCATAAAGAAAAACATTATGAGTCAGGGGTTTATGAATTAACACAGCTTTTGTCACTGCTAGAATAAACACATGGATTTTTCTTAACATGTTGTTTCAATTTTTGGTGTATATTTAGATGAAGTATCTATAGAAGGGTAAATCATACAGTTGCAGTAGCCAATTCTGAGTGCACCAAAATCTATTTAAGATATATGTTAAACTATACACTATCTATTTAAGATATAGTTTTTGAAGCCAGAGACCATCATTCTCTGATTCCTGTTCTAAGTACTACATAATATTGACCAATATAATGTAGCAGAAATTAATTTATCCTTATTACCGAATAAAATATTTAAATAATCAGATTTCTGGATAAAAATGATAGCAGAAAAAATGATTGTACCAAATTTGATACATGGCACATCACAAATTCCAAAAGAAAAGATATAACCCAAGGTTGAAATATTTGCTTCGTTATGCTGTCTGAGCTTTGTTTTCTTGCAGACATTTTATTATTTAAGTATGTAACATTATCTATGTGCAAAGAAGAATGGAGTTTTTTAGCTGTTCAGCTTTCTGGCTGTAACTTGCCCTGCTAGTTTTGGTGGGGGTGTGGCTTTATTCTTGATGGTTCCTGATTTGAATACTCTTTTTTTTCCTGATTGGTGTTGCTTCCTGCTTACCTGATTGTTTGCTGCTAGAGAGGATGTGTTCTACATTGTTCATTTCTTTCCTAGCCTTTCAATGGTGTTTTCAAATGATATGTAAATCTCTAAGTGTTGGTTGATGGCTGATTGATTTAACACCAGGAAATTTCAGGAATTTCTTAGCAATTTTTGATTTAGCCTGATCTAAAATGTCAACAACTTCCCAGTTGAAACTCAACTCAACATGTTGTGAGATTAAGTTGCTTTCATCATGACTTCTGACTGCCAATTGGTGTTCATTGATACAGTCTTTATTTTAGCTGTCTAATTTACATAGTTGCTATTATAGTCCACGTCTGTTATTGATGGCCTGTTTTTTTTAATTCTTTGTTTACTAGGCCGTTTGTTTTGCTTAAGAAGTTTTGGAAGGACTTTATTGATTTGTGTGCTACAATAAAGTTGAGTGGTTATAGCAATCTGTTATTTGTCTTGGGATGTTTTAGATGTACAGGAGCATTATGTTTTTTATAAGTTGCACTTGGGATTGGTTCTGTTGCAATCTGTTGAGCCATTAGATTTTTTATTATGAAGTTGTGGGAGTATCTGTTATGTTGGAAGATGAGCTCAGAGAACACCAAGAATCCAACAATATCAAATCAAATATTGAATTATCTATATCAGGGGTGTCACATTGCCATCACGTGATGTTTCATGATGTTTTTTACCCTTCGCGGAGCTGGGGTGGGTATGGCCTGAGCATGATGTATCCAGCCCATGGGCCACCAGTTTGACACCCCTGATCTATATGGAAATGTTTAAGAAAAAATATTTTTAAATTATTAGTAGCAATAAAAAATCATTCAAGCAGTGAAGAAATGAAATCCATATAGCTACATTTTAATTATGACTACAACATTAACTTTTTAAAAATCAGCTATGAGCAAAAGAGCAGGGGTGAAATCCAGCAGGTTCTGACAGGTTCTGGAGAACCGGTAGTGGAACTTTTGAGTAGTTCGGAGAACCAGTAGTGTAAATTTTCAGTAGTTCAGAGAACTGGCAAATACCACCTCTGGCTGGCCCCAGAGTAGGGTGGGAATGGAGATTTTGCAGTATCCTTCCCCTGGAATGGGGTGGGAATGGAGAGTTCCCCTGCCAAGCCGACCAAGCCACAGCCACCAAGCCACACTACACCATGCCCACCAAGCCACGCGCACAGAACCGGAAGTAAAAAAGATGGATTTCACCATTGCAAAAGAGTATGTGCAAATTGTCTTGTTTAGATTAACTAGTTTAACAACTGTTGGCATGTTGACAGTCAGTTGAAAAAAACAGCTTGCTTTGAACTTAAGAGAAACAAACAACATAATATCAATAACCTATAGTATACTGTTTAAAACTCAAAGCTATAGCCCGCCCAGACACAACAATTTCAGTCATAATGAAGTGAAGTGTATTATATATGGAGATGACATGGGTTGGAGAAGACCTTTCTAGTTGACAAATGTGTAAGAATTAGTATGTAATTTCAGATAGAATCCAATATTTCCACAGAGCAACTAATAAGAAGAAGATGTTGGATAACCATTTGTCTGAAGTGGTGTAGGGTTTCCTGCCTAAGCAGGGGGTTGGACTAGAAGACCTCAAGGTCCCTTCCAACTCTGTTATTCTATTTTATTCTATTAATTTCCCAGTTTAGTTCCTGGTTCTTACTGTTTTGGACATCATGCTTTTGGAAAGGATCATGTGATTGTAAATGATTGAACTTCATCATCTCTTGAGAACATGAGGTTGAGGAAGATTAGATTAATATTCTTAGGCCGCAAACATTAAGCTCAATCACTGGAAGATTTCAAGAAGAGATCTTGGCTTACCACTTTTGCATATGAGGGTCATTCCAGGATACAATGACAATACAATTTCTACCTGAAGATAGTTTGGCTATCCAAATGATAGAAGTGGAAAGTGTTCTTTTAAAAATGTTTTTAATTGAGCCATACTGCTGAATGTCATGTTCCAGACAAGCAGCATTTCCATGGGATAGTACAAAAGTAGACTGCATGCTGTTGCTAAGCAACAGTACATGCCAACTTAAATTGAATGGAGGCCAGTGGAATCAATAGAAACCAAGTGGCTTAAGTGGAGAAAGAAGGCTCACACCCAGAATACCAAGTTCTTCTCTCTGTAATGGTCATTTGGTAACTTGCTGGGACTCTATACAAGACCATTGCTTCTCTGTCAGATATTATAATCCTGCATTCAGTTATACTGATTGATAATGGCAATATGTTAATTATAGTATTTGTTCATGAATTGTGAATTCAGCAACACATTGCTGCACAAAATGTTCTACTCACTCCAGTAAGTGTCCACCCACTTATTTTCTTTCCTGCTTCAGTATTACAAATGATTTGCCTCTCATGTGCATATTTTTTTTAAAAAAACACATGAAAAGTACCCTGTAAAAGACTGAAATGATTCTACTGCAGTAAAAAAAGGTTGTTTAAATACAAAATATATGAAAAATCAGTTAAATGCAATTTTTGTCCAAAATGGTTAATAATAAAAATTGTTGTAAGCAACAAAAAGAACAGTAGGACTGTCTTTCAACAACTTAAATAGCTAATCAAGAACATACCACATCAAATATTCTTGTTGGTAGTTCTGGCAGCAATTAATCACACTAACCACATCAAAAGTTGCTGTTTTGGAAATGTCATGTCCCCCTTTACTGTCCTCCCACTACGGTGCCTGGTATCTTCATGACAATACTGGCCTCCTCCATATTGACCAGCAGGTGTCAGCGCTCCAGAAAAACCCCAACTCCAATTAAAAACTCCGAGGCAACCATTCTCTCAAAGTTCCATTTATTAGAGTAGGTATACTGGCACATCTGGGAAAACCCGAATCTGAGAGTTCTGGATTTTCCCTCAGTAAATCCCCCCAAACCATCCCCTCACTCATCAGTCTGTCACATGGTCCAATCACCATCCGTCCCATATCGAGACATCACTCCAACCACTCCTTCTCCATATGCAGGATTGTCTTGACCTTGATGAAAGGAAGAATGCTATTTTGTCTAATTACATTCCCTCCACTAAATCCCACCTCCGACTTTCCCACAAATGAGAAGGTGGCAGCGTGGAAGCTTCCGGGGCTAATATGGCTTCCAAAGCTGACAGCAGGTAGCAGTGGGCATGGCTGAGATACTACAATCAATATTGGGCAGGTGTGTTTAATTTAACCAAACATTGACAATGAGCTCTGTAATGGGGATGCTTCATTTTTCAGCTGCTCTTTTCTTCCAAATCTTGTTCTTGAAGGACACACAATAGAGTGACTGATTAGGCTTTGATCTTTTAATATGGCTGAACTGGATAAAGTTAGCTTAATTCTTTACAAGATTGGTCTAGTTGGGGTGTTACTGCAACGTGTAGCTCCTGTTCTCTTGATTTGGATATAATAACCTTATCTAGTCTCTTGAGAAACAAGAATTATAAATACAATTATAACAAGTAATTAGAAACTGAATAAAGGCAGCAGTCAGCAGTTCTAGATAAGAATTGTTTACTGGACCTAACATTTCTTCAACTAAGGTAGTCATGTAACACCAGCAATAGAAACCTGATCAGAACAATTCAGAGACAATTGTTCTATACCTTTCCCAATAGCACTTGCATATTCAAAATTAAATATATTCAGTTTGATTATAAAATGCTATAGTAGTCATAATTGTTCATTATTCAATATATTTCTCCCACTGCAATCAAAATTACACTTGGCAGCTTACAGAGGATATAAATAAAACAATTTAAAATGTCCAAGGTTAATGTAGCCTAAACAAACTGACAAATAACAATGATAAAAAACCCAAAATTGGTCTAAAATCAACTAAAATAAAGCAATAAAAAGGAAAGAGGAAATAAAAGTTAGCATCAAATACAAATTCTGAAACAATTCTATCCTCAACCATTTCCAAAAGATCAGCCAGGTAAGGGCTACTCTAATCTTTTCTAGGAGCCTGTTCTACATCATTGTGCTTCCACAAAAAAAAAAAAAAAAATCTTGCTTCAGCCCTAAAAACATCTCAAAAATATGCAATATGCTCAGTTTCTTCCTTATTGTTCTAACAGATGGAGCTGATATTGGTTGGAATGGGTGATCCTGCGGAGTATCCATATACCAAACATAAAAGACTTTATAAGTCAAAATGAGCACTGAAAATTGTACCCAGGTAGAAACCAATGAGCAATCAATCTATAAAACTAATGTTATATGCTCCCAGGACTGCAAGCCAGAAAGCACATGCATTTTAAATCAATTCAAGTATCTGAGCAGAGGACTGTATAGTAGTCCAACTGGGAGGTAATCTATTCCTTAATAGTTTATGCATGATTAAAATATTCTACAGCTATTCCTCAATGTATGACCACAATTAAACCCAACATTTCTGTTGCTAAGTGAGACATTGGTTGAGTTTTGCCCCATTTTATGACTATTAATAGAATAGAATAGAATAGAATAGAATAGAATAGAATAGAATAGAATAGAATAGAATAGAATAGAATAGAATAGAATAGAATTCTTTACTGGCCAAGTGTGATTGGACACACAAGGAATTTGTCTTGGTGCATACACTCTCAGTGTACATAAAAAGAAAAGATACATTCGTCAAGAATCATAAGGTACAACACTTAATGATAGTCATAGGGTACAAATAAACAATCAAATCATATTAGGAAACAATCGATATAAATCGTAAGTATACCTGCAACAAGGTTACAGTCATCCAGTCATGTGGGAGGAAATGGGTGATAGGAACGATGACAAGATTAATAGTAGTGCAGACTTAGTAAATAGTTTGACAGTGTTGAGGGAATTATTTGTTTAGCAGAGTGATGGCGTCCGGGAAAAAACTGTTCTTGTGTCTAGTTGTTCTGGTGTGCAGTACAGTGCTCTATAGCATCGTTTTGAGAGTAGGAGTTGAAACAGTTTATGTCCAGGATGCAAGGGGTCTTGCAACAGCTGAATTACTGCAGCTATTAAATTAGTAGCACAGTTGTTGGTTGAATATGGCTTCCCCATTGACTTTGCTTGTCAGAAGGTTGCAAAAGGTAATTACATGACCCCGGGACACTGCAACTGTCATAAATACGAGTCAGTTGCCAAGTATCTGAATGTTGATCATATGACCATGGGAATGCTGCAGCAGTCGTAAGTGTGAAAAACAGTCATCAGTCACTTTTTTTTCAGTGGTGTTGTAACTTTGAATGGTCACTAAGTAAACTGTTGTAAGTCAAGGACTACCTATAATTTTTATGCAATGCAGTTTAACATTGTGAAGAGATGAAGAAAAGGTCTTGTCTATCTTGGTTGTGGCTGTTGTGAAAAAAAGTGTTCAAATTGCTAATTTGGATAAATTGGCCAAAAAGGAATATGATTAATTAGAGGGTTATTCATCAGATTTTTTTTTCCCGGTTAATGATTGAAGAGAAAAATATTTAGTTTTGAAGGAATATCACAAATGTAAATTCAGGTGGTCATATTGGCATTAGATGCCAAAATCTAGAAGCCAGAACTGGTGGTTTAGATGACTGGGAAGTCTTTATGGTGAAGAAGGGAACTTAGCCCAGCACAGAGTGCTTGAAGTGTAATTCTGACCAGAGAATCTCAGCAGGTATCCCCAGAATGAATAATCCTACAAATCAAAAGCAGCAGGAGGAGTTGGAAAAAGGAAAACATTTCTGCTTTTGCTAGCTGGGACGGTCTTGAAGAAAAATTGATCAAAGTGAAAAGTCATTGACTGGTTATTAATTATTGGCACTCTCTAACACTAGATTCATGTATCAGGCTAAGCTCAAATAAAACAATTTTATTAGGGGCTTAGCATATGCTAATAAAGCTATATGCTTTATATCATTTATGATTATTATTCTGTGTTATGAAATGGACTATTAGGTCTGTAAACCTTGTTTAAAATTAAACATGGCTTAGTTTCATGAATTCAATGTGAACATTAAGAGTAATAGCATACATACATACATACATATACATCCATCATACTATTCTCTTTCAAAATAGGCAATATTGTATAGAGACCAGAAAAGGAGCAATTAATAGAAAGGCAAAAAGGAAAGGCTTCTAGCTTCTTCTAGTTGGGCTAGACTTCTTCTGGAAGACCTCTAAGCTCATTTTTAATGTCTCTTGTCTTGATGTACCCCTGGCTCTTCTCACTGCTAGCTGATTCACACTAGTCAAACTTCTCAATTTCTGCTAGCTGAGTTGGTAGCCAAATATTGCCTTCTCTGGACTTCACTACTATGTCCTAGCCCTGTGATGGTGAACATATGGCACGTGTGCCAGAGGTGGCACGCGGAGCCATATTTGTGAGCACACGAGCATTGCCCTAGTTGAGCTCCAGCGCGTATGCGTGCGCCAGCCAGCTGATTTTCAGACCTTCTGGGACCATCGGAAGTCAGGAAACAGGCCTTTCCAGCCTCTGGAGGGACTCCGGGGGGTGGGGAAGGCTGTTTTTACCCTCCTAGAAAGGCTCTGGAGCCTGGGGAGGGCAAAAAAAACGGGCCAACTGGTCCCACCGGAAGTTGGGAAATGTGCCATTTCCGGCCTCCGGAGGGTGGGAAAGGCTGTTTTTGCCCTTCCCAGTCTCCAAGAAAGGAGGGAGGGCAAAAAAACGGGCCTACTGGGCCCACCATGCCATCGCATGCCAAAAGCAGGGGGAGTGCGGGGGGGTCGCGTTGCATGCATGGGGGTGGGGCGCATTGAATTATGGGTGTGGGCATGCGCGTGCACAACCCCCCCCACACACACACTCGCCCCACTTTTGGCACGTGATGGCAAAAAGGTTAGCCATCACTGTCCTAGCCAGTCACTGATTTCTTCTCTCTGGGCCATGTCTGCCAAGCACCAATTCTAGAAGGCATTTATTGACTTGAGAAAGAGGCCTTTGCTGCGTTCTAATGGTACTGACAAGCATCACCAGTAGAACCTACCAAGGGCTCTTTCTGGAGTCATAGCCTCCTAGAAGTCTTCAGCCACTTTGATAGCTGCCTTGGCCTATGATACTTCAATTTTCAAAGCCAAACATATTGTTGCATCACACAACCTAACATTCACTTTAAATCATTTGGATTTTCAACTCACAACTAGGCATCATCTGCATACAAAAATGCACATGAATTCATATCCCAACTAACACATCTTCACAATATCCTTAGCATTTCTTGTTGATTTATCCATGAATATAGTAAACAACCAAAGTAATACCACACATATTTGATGTAATCCCTGTTCTGTGTTAAAGTATTTGCTAAGCATTCCATTATACGTTCTTTATTTCCATTGCTTACTGCATTTAGAAATCAACTTAAATTTCATATTTACATAAAATAATCCATAATTCACATCTATTCATGCTATCAAACACATTTAGTCTTTTCCCCTCATTCTACTAGGGAATGAACCATCTTTTTATAGTTTGTCATAAAGTTTTCATCTGTTCTCCTTTTGCGACCACTTTCATTCATCTTTACACTTATTTTTCATTCATCCATTTCTTTCTAAATTCCACTCTATCTTCCGTTATTAAAAATTGGTTTGTCTTACATTAAGAACCTCTTCTCATTATATCTTTTGCCATTTCTTTCAGTCATTCACATGATCAGTGAAATCAATCATGCTTTTTAACATTCCTTCCTCTGTTATGTTTGTCTGTGTGTGTGTGTGTATGAACTTTGTTTAAACCATGTATTCAAAACAAATAGATTTTTTAAAAAGATATCAGTCATAATTCTCATTTATTATTGGTCTCCAAATGCCCAGATCAAACAATCTTGTGAAAAAGTCAAGAATGAAGCAGGTACGAAGAATAAGGAAGGGATAGTGACACCATGTTTAGTGTTTTACCTAAACATGTTTACACAGACGTGTCTACATTTACAAGATCTTTACTTTAGAACAAATGTTTAAAAATGTTCAGAAGGCAGGAGGAAAACTCTATCATGACTGAAACTGCCTACCAATGGTATAGTTGGTCTAGGAAGATATGTTTTGTTCTAATAAATATATAAAAATCCCTTGGTGGTGTTTTTTTTTAAAGCATCAATTATTCTTCTGTTTTCTATACTATTTGTTTGTAAGGGACTACATGTCATAACTTGGATGAAGAGGGAAACCTTTAGAGATATTTAAGACTCACTTTTGCTGCATTATTTCCCCAGCAGAAAGGTAGGTTTCTTTGTTATCTTTGGCTGCTCATTCTCTTGATTAATTTAATTCATCAATTCATTTTGTTAGATTTATATTTCATCTTTCCTCCATGGACTGCTTGTGCGATCTTTCTCATTTTATCTAAACAAGTTTGTGAGGCAAGAGAGTGTGTTGGTCCATATTTACACAAAGAGTTTCTGTGACTGAGAGTAGATTTCTTCACTTCCACTCCACAACCACTATATCATAGTTGTTCCTTAAATGCTTGACATTGATCCTATGGTCTATAGAGATGCTGTTTCCAGATTTTTAAAATAATAATCTAAAGTGATTAGGACACCACAAAGAACTGCGTCTAGCTTTGAAATACCAACTTTTTCATTCAAAATATGGAAAAAGTCTGATGCTATTATCACCAGATCTTGGCTAGTTTTATTGTCACTTGAAAAGTTCATTAAAATATATTCACCATGTTGCCTTCATTTCATACAAAACATCTGACAATATCATTGCTCCACTTTCATTCCATTCCTCAGAGGACAATGAAACATAAAGCTAATCACATCTATACATTGAATGTATTTCTGCAATTTTTGTCTGCTCTGTCCATTAATAAAACTAATCACAAATCAGGTTTAAGGCACATGACTTTTGTTATGTAGTTAGAAACCACAAGGAAGCACGGGCAACTTTGGAAATACATAACTGAAGTGAAGAAAAGTAAACTTTCTTTCTCTTTGCCACAATCATGATAAAATGCTTTTATGTTTTCACATAAATCATTTCTCAGGCCACCAAGGAAGGGGGAAAATAGTCTAACAGCTGTTCATATGCCACATCATCAAAACAGTTGTTTAGCTGACCACAAAACCTTGTCTGCACACTTCTCAGCCAAGGTAGGCTGCTGCCTTAGAAACATTGCAGAAAATACTCCATCCCCAGTGCTGATCATGATTCAGCTGAGAGTGGGTAGAATGCCATCTTTTCACCTCAGGCAACAAAATGCCTTGTGTTTGCCCTGATTATAAATGGTGTTTTGTTGATAATGTTTTTCTTTTGAAATTAACTATGTGGTACTAAAGAGGTTTTCAATATAGGTGTAATAGAGAAGAATTTTTGTATTTACTTATTTATTTTTCAAATTCATTAACAAATAATAATTCAAATATATTATATATTTAAATAACAAATACATCCCATTTCCCTTCATTCTTTTACATTCTTTTTCATACTTCTCTTCTGAAAAATAAAGGCATTTTTCCACATGCTATGCCAAATAGGGTAGTAAAACTAAATTAAATGACTAAGAAGATATTTGATGCTGAAAGCTCTGTGATAGAAATAATGGCAAGAACTACCATGTTGTTTTTATTCCCCACAATCCTGTACTTTACAAAATGTACAGTTAAGTAAGGCATTCACTGAAATGGTAATGAAGTGCAGCCAAAATACAGATAATTATTTTAATTAATGGTAATGATTTTAACGGTTGAACATTTAAACTAATTAATTATGATTGATTGCTTATTCTTAATCAAGGAATATGATTCAAAATTCTAATTGAAAAACTGAGAGTGGTGAGTACTAAATTGACTGTGATATATTCCTGTTCAGAGAACTAATATTTCCTTGGTATGATATTTTAAAATAAAATATCTTGATATTGCTAGACAGCATATATAAGTACTTTCATTTCTATTTGTTGGGCATTAATAAGTGTTGGAACTCCATAATTTGCAGCAAGATTATTTAACCTTGCTTCACCCCTTGCCAACCTTATTCTGAAAGAGATTGTGAAATGACCAAGATTGGGAAAAACTATCATAGGGCATCTCTAACAACACCACAACCCAAAAACATTTTCTTCAAGAACCTATCTCCATAAAATAAAGTTATCTGTGCATGCGCGCGTGCACACACACACACACACACAAAGCATACTAATTATCATACAATCCATTTTGGTGTGAGTCAATATACAGAGTGATCAAAATATTTGCACAGAAATGTCACAACTTGCTTAGCAATAACTACTTAGAAAACAAAACAGTGAAGATGAATAAAGATGCAATATTTATTTGAGAATATATTGCTTAAAACTTAGTTAGACCTTAGTCAGATCAGAGATAGAGATATAGATAGATATGATAGAGTTAGAGACAGAGACAGAGACAGACAGACAGACAGACAGATATAGATGTTATGCATATAGATACGTATGTGTTGGGTTTGTATTTCACTGCAGTCAAAAAGATATTTGACAGTTAATATGTGTCAACAAACACATAATATTCAAAGTAAAAGGATATTTTTTTATATTCCCATTATAAACCCATTAGTGCAGTGACTTTCTGGAGGACAACAGATTTTCATCATGAATATTTACTACACAACCAAAACTTTTTGCATCCAAATTAAGCATCAATTCATTTGTGAAAGCTTCAGACAAATAAACAGACTTCAGAAAGTTTGTCATTGTAGCAACTAGATCACCAAAAACATTTAAACACATTTCTAGTCCTGTTTTTTTTTTTGTTGTTGTTGAACAGGACACTCATTCCTGTTACTGTCTACTTCCTTATTAAGTTGCAATATTTAAAAGCAATCAGATATTAGTGATGTAACCATCAGTCAATGTATCAAGAACTGGTATTCTTATCTGACTCCTCAAAAATATTATCTATTTGAATATCTTCCAACCACCCTAAGAACGAGTAGAATAGAATGTCAGGGTAAAACTAATTCACGTTAATGAGGGGGAACTGCCCCACATCAATTATTACAGTAAAAAGATGATGTGTGTGCAAGGGAAGGGACTTGGACTTTCTTTTGGGTGGGGAAAACCTGGAAGCTTTCAGATTCGGGTTTTCCCAGATATGCCAATATGACATCTCTAATAAAATGGAACTTTGAGGAACTTCTATCCTCGGAGTCTTCTTTCATTGGGGGTGTTACTTGGAACCCTGACATTAACTCAAATTTGAAAGCTTCCAGGTTTTCCCCACCCAAAAGAAAGTCCAAGTCCTTTCTCCTGCACCCACATGTCCATCACATGGTCCAACCAATGCACCGTCCCAACTGGAGTTGCCTCCCAGTCACACGACTCCAGGTACAGGCCTGAATGTCCTTGAAAGGAATGTTATTATGGCTAAATATCTCCACCACTCTATGCAATCCTCCCTCCCACTTTTCCACAGCACTAAGTGTGGCAGCCCTGAAGATCCAGAGAAAAAGATGGCCTCCAGAGCTGACAGGTGAATTTTTAAAAATACTAAAGAGAGCACAAAATAGAAATTATAAATAAAAGGGTTATATTGTGAATATGGATCTTTTTGAAATCCAGGGCTGCTGCTTAACTAAATCCAGCCTATGAACTATCTAATTAGAACTGATGTGCTTATTTAGTTTCCAATTCATCACAGGTGGGCCCACGTTAATGTGACGAGAAAAGTAAATTACCAGTATTTGGCAATCTCACTTAATGTCATTCACATCATTAGTTCAAACTTCAAAATGCATTTTTTTTAAAAAAAAATCGTTCTTAGGTAACACAGCAGCTCCCAGCTAGCAGACATTCTCATTGTTTACAATGGCAAAATGTCTTTTTATACAGTGCTATATAAAGCAATTGCCACAAGAATAATTGACGAACACCCCTTATATCATGTTGCCAGTTAAATGTGTCCTTAGGCAAACTGTTGTTGGAGAGACTGACACCCACTTTCCTCTGAGTAAGATCATTTGGGAGTGGTTGTTTAGATTGGCCTACCTTGTCCCTGCTCCTTGAAGGAATATCTCATAAAAATTTCAGATCATTTAATTATAACCATCTTTTGCAATTACACTTCAGAGAGTTTCCTCCTGCCACTTTTCATTTGCTTCCTAACCCCCTTGTGGGATTTATTGAGCTTTCTTCAGAATCAGAAAGAATCTTGG
The DNA here is from genome assembly GCA_022577455.1 of Arizona elegans. Taxonomy (NCBI): domain Eukaryota; kingdom Metazoa; phylum Chordata; class Lepidosauria; order Squamata; family Colubridae; genus Arizona; species Arizona elegans. Next base: position 27,698,949 of record JAKOOJ010000002.1, on the reverse strand, counting down.
TGCTTTGTTCATAATCTTACTAACATTATAGCCACACATTAAATCAAGAAATATCATGTAAGACTGAGAATGTGTATGAATGCAAATGCATACGTGCAGGTCTCACATATACACATATGCATGCACACAAATGAGAAAGGTTAAGATTTATATAAATGGTATAACAGAGCACAACTAACACCAGCTATCTTGTAAGGCATTTGTTTAAGTTGGGGTTGGCATAGAAGTAATGTTCACAGAATTAAATTAAGGATTGTACAAAACCTCACTTTTGCTGAAAGCTAATGCTGATGCAAAGGTTAATTTGAAACCTACATCTTGTTCCACTTGTAGACCATAAAGGTCCAGGTAGGATTACATGTTACATACTATAGCCTTTCACAGATTTTTCCTTACCTAAACAGAGAAACAGAATGACCACTGACAGATTGCTGTTGTTTTGGTTTCAAAATTAAGGAAGAAAATATTTTATTTAAGAAGAAAGATGCATAACAGCACAAATATAGATGCTTTTCATTTAACATTGGATGCTTTGAGTGACAATAGTTGTGATTGAGCTGCCATTCTCTAAGAATATTCTAATATTTTCACTATTGTTTCTCTGGCTTAATGCAACATACTGTAGCGAAATACCAGTTTTTCCAGGTAAATCATCATATTCCTCATCAGTTGTCCTTGTGCCTTATGTATAATAAGAGCAAAGCATGACTGTATTGGAATTGTATTTTCTGACATCTTCGCCTTCTGATAAATTGAGCGTAATTCTTGAAATCATGATGATGCCATATTTGAAAATACCAATGTTTATCTTTGCTAGAATGAATTTCTTCCATGATTATCAGTGTTCATTGCAAAGACTTGGAAGATCCAAGTTCCCTATCAAAATGATGGGAGATTCTGCATTCAATTCCAGTTTTTGTGGTGGCAATTGAGATAGTTTGGTTGAATTCAGGAATTCTGTTGGAGAATGAGAAGCATTAACTCCTTTAATGACAGCATTGAACAGAATATTCTTCCATCATTCCAAGGAAGCATCTAATGCATGTGAAATTGATTTTTCTTGTAATTTCATTTAGATGAACCAAGATATAAGGACATGTTAAAACAAATTTGTAGTATTCTAGGTCTCTTCAGTATTACAAAGAGCATTTCACCCAGTTTGATGGATAGCTTGAATCTTGAATGTGCTTTCCTGTCACTGGTACCAATGTTACTGCCATAGCAGATGAGGTGGTTTTTCCAGAGAATAGGAATGCACAACAGTGAGGGTAGACATGGTCATGGCACCAAGATCAGCAAAAATTGTGCAACTCATTAATTTGCCGTGCTCTTTCTCTGTTGAGATTTTGTTGTTAATGGCAGGTATTGTCATGTTGTGGAGCTCTCACTGCTATTAGTCTTAATTACATATTGTCCAGTTGATCTTCTCTTTCCTCCTCCATCTTTTTTTGTCTCCTCATTTTGTATTTTTCATAATTCTGGAGATGTGCAGCCCTTCATTCCTTTGTTTCTTCATCTTTCCTCCTCTTTGCCACATTCTAATGATGTTTGGTGCCATCTCTTGACCATGATGTCCCCATTCTCTTTCCATGTGATATAATTATGCTAATAGTATTCTTATTTTATTTAATTTTTTTACCACAGTGTTGTACATTGCCATTCTCACCTCAGAAGGGTTTAGAATCCCTGCCAGCTCCTCCTCTGAGTTGTAGGAAGCTATCAGAGATAGAATAAAAATAGAATCACATGATCTCCTGACGGCTGGGACAGGATTTATCTACCTGATCTCTGGTGGCTGAAGGAGGAGCTGGTTTGCACTCAGGTTCAAAGTAGGAAGCATGGCTAATGAGTTTGACTGACACCAAAGAGATCCAATTTCTACCCTATCTGCAGTCACAGCACTTCACTTGGTGACTTTCAGTCTAACCTACCTAAAAGAGCTATTTTAAAGAAATATAGGAGAAAGGAACTCTCTGTGTACATTAAGTTTCTGAACAAAGATGGAGTATAGATACATGTGCATGTTTGTGTGCCAGAGAAGGGGCAGATAAAGCAATAAATATATCTATGCCTTTCTTAATGCGTCTTAAAGTTGGTACTTCTTTAGGAAATACATGATGAGTCAATTCCTTGCTGCTGGGTAGGGAAGGGAGTAGGGATTGTGGGACTGGCTGGGAGACTGACAAATGTTGAAAATAAAGATCATGTGACCACAGCAGCAGCAGCCAGTAGCACTGAAGCAACCACAGCTTCTTCAAATTTCACTCCCTTACAAGTCAGGGGTTCCAGATTTTGGACACATTCTGTAAATTAGTCTATTTGAGGAAGCTTAGTTCAAAAATTGTTGTCCCATGATGCACCATTTGTCCAAGTAAAGGTCATGACAATTTTAATGGTATATAGATCATAAGACAACAAGAGTAGAAATAGATATAATGGCCTGGCCAGCATGTGTTATTTCTATCCTACAATGTAGGTCTTAAACATGCCCTGTTTTGTTCTGTCCGGAACTGGATGGGACTTAATAGATTCATAGACACCCTTGGGCAATTCTGCATTTTCCATTGCTGTATTTAGGCTTGTATCTATGAACATCCTTGCCAGGGGACAGGAAATATGTTTTCAATGACAACAAACACAATGAATTGGACAACCAAGCAAGCAGAAGGTGGAAGAAAAATTCCCACTACTACTAGCATTGACAGGCTACTGATTAGGGATTAAGTTTTCTCCAATACTGTCTCCACCCAACCACGGAATGTCGTTTTGAAGAATCATTTGCAGTAAATGAACGGAGAGGACCGATGAGGCCAGGAAATTGGTAGAAAATAATGGGGGGAAAGTGGGTAATCTGATGAGGATAATAACCTCTTCAAACTAGTGTCCTATTGCATTAGGTTTCCCATGAAATTATTTAAAACAGCAGGGAATCAAACATCCCTAGAGCATTAACCTCTAGCTTGTGCTTATTGAAGGGAATCAGGAGGATATTTATGAGCTTGTGCACCAAGGGAACCTGATGTCCCAGCCTATGTCAGATAGAGTCATGGGATTCTGGGATATTATCTCCCATTGATTGAGAACAGAATTCCAGTTGCTCCTTAACATAGCAGAGTCAAAAGCTCATCTCTCAGTTCAGTGCTTTAGGCAGGCTGCCAGCCATTCCTTACTGCTTTGTTCTTTTTCCTGCTTGCTCATCTAAGGTTTTTCTTGCATGCTATCTCATTCTGATAAAGGAGTGATTTAAGTGAAGCAGGTCATAATGTCTCTGGTGTACCAGGGCTATACTGCAGGCTGGACAGTGGCATTTTTGTGTGCAATTAAAACAAGATTGGTTCTGTACAAATGTATTAAAAATATATAAACAATGGCAATTAACAAAAGCCTAGAAGTGACTTTTATTTTTACTCTATGGTTTGCTTCTTCTTCAGATTTCAAAAGCATTATCTTCAGAAAACCTCATCGTGATATTTAGAAAGCCTCAGATGGTATTTTTCTACCAAGGCAGAAAAAAAGACATAAAAATACAACATGATGGTGGAGGGTTTTTTGTCACTATAATATTATAAGATGTCAAGGATGCAAATTACCAGGCCAGGGCCAGGAGTCGCATGGCTTTGACAGGAATCCGAGCTCCGTCTTGATAGGAACCCGAGCACAAACGCCGTCCCACACAGTCGCCCAGTTCCAGGGCTGGAGGGAGTGGCAGTGGATTGAGGATGAGGAAGGGGAATGGAGCCACTCCGCTGCCCCAGGGGCGACTACCCTGGATGTTCTACGGGATAGGTTCGGGGAGGCCAGCTTCCGAGACGCGCCCTCCTGGCAGCCATGGGCCCCCAGTGGAGAACCTTCCAAGGTTTGGCAGGGGGGTGGGGTCGTGAGCGGTGGAGCTGGGCCCAGTAGACCCCACCTCGCTAGTCCAAAGTTCAAATTTGACCATCACCTGAGCCGGGTGAGCGGGGAGCACCAACCCCCAGGACGAAGCAATGCCATGCCACCCACTGGGGGGGAGAGCCTCCGTGTGCCCACTAGAGGCTCTCCACGGCCCAGCAGAGACAGGATGGTGGTCCATGCGGCGGATGGTCAGCATGATCAGGGTGATGCAGGACAACGGCCAGCCCAACCCCGTCAGCCGGACCCGTTGCCCATGTGGGGACCCGGGGTATGGACACCTCAGACCCCCTGGGGGTTGCCTCCTGTACAGGCCACGTTTGACGGGTCATCAGAGAAAGTGGCATTATTTCTTAGCCAGATCATCAGCCACATGGATCTATATGGGAGGCTGTATCCCTCGCAATGGTCAATGGTGGTTGCGGTAACGGCTGTACTCACGGGAGAAGCAGCTGATTGGGTGGCCGACCTGTATAGCGAACACGCCCGTGAACTAACAGACCTAGGACTATTCCTGGAAGCGTTAAGAAGTCACTTCGAGGACGAGACTCGAACACAGGTTATAGAGGGGGCGTTAGTAAACCTTCGACAACGGGGCCATCTGGCCAAGGACTATGTCAAAGAGTTTCGCAGCCTGGCCGGGAAGTTACGGTCCTGGCCAGAACGCCTCCTTGTCCATCAGTTTCAATCGGGTTTGGACAGAGAAATACATCAGGCCTGTGTATATCGAGGGTTGGGGTCTCGCCTGTCGGACTGGTACAAGGCGGCTGTCAGTCTGGATGTGGGCCTGCGAGAATTCAGACCCCGGACCACTGCCCAAAACCAACTCAGACGTGGTCCGTGTGGGCGACCCGGAAACCGGGGTTTTGCCAGGCCAGCCCCAGTGCTAGAATCTACACCCAGTGAACCAGGCAGACAGCTGTTTCGCTGCTTCCGGTGTAACTAGGAGGGGCATCAGGCAGCCAACTGCCCCCTACCACCGCCACGAGCATCTACCCCGCGACCGCCAGGACCGACTACGACGCCGCGGGACCGCTCCAAACGAAGACCGGAATGGTTCAGGGCAGCAGCCCACACCTCCTTGTTGGAAACAACAGCACATGCCCCGGTGGGTGGTATGCCGGGGACGGCCCGTGTTCCTGACTCCTCGGACCACAGCGGTGACGATGACGGAGCACAGGATCCAATGGTAAGTGATCCTATCCGTCCCTTCCTGATCCCAGTAACCTTGCAGCATCCCACAACCACTAAGGAATGCGCCCTGGAGGCATTGCTTGATACCGGGTGCACCCGATGCCTCATACGTCAATCCATCGTGGAGGCACTAGGTCTTCAATTAGTAGCCCTACAAAACCCCATCCGATTTGAGCAGGTAGATGGAACATTACTAGGAGGTATGCCAACCGCTAATATAACCGAACCAGTTGTTTTACGGATAGGGGACCATCAAGAACGGATTCATTTCATAGTGATAACACAAATGATTGAACCGATTATCCTTGGTCTTGCATGGTTGGACAAATGGAAACCCCATATCTGGTGGGAGGGAGGGTATCGCAAAGTGAGGATCCCGCTTACAGCGGATTCCTGTATCGGATTACATGATGAGATGATGCCAAACCACCAGTACCCCCCAGTATACAGCGACCTTGCCCAAGTGTTTAGTGAAGAGGAATGTAACACGTTACCTCCGCATCAGGACACGGATTGCGGGATAGAACTAATCCCTGGGGCTCGGTTACCTAAACCCCGGATGTATTCGATGACCCCGATGGAGCTAAAAGAATTACGTGCCTACATCGACAAAAATCTGGCAAGGGGGTTCATTCAACCTAGCCGGTCACACCTGGCCGCCCCGGTCCTATTCCGGGAGAAAAAAGACGGGGGGCTACGCTTATGCGTGGACTACCGAGGTTTAAACGCCGTTTGCATTGAACCATTGTACCCGTTACCCTTGATGTCTGACTTGCTCACGACCCTGGCTACAGGAAAGATTTTCACGAAATTAGACCTTTGTGAAGCCTATTACCGAGTGCGGATACGCCCGGGGGACGAATGGAAAACTATGTTCAATAGCCCCCTGGGTAGCTACCACTTTCGTGTGATGCCCTTTGGTCTCCAGGGTGCCCCCGCTGTCTTCATGCAGCTCATAAACGGGGTGTTGCATGATTATCTGTATCGGGGGGTGTTAGTGTACCTGGATGACATCCTTATTTACTCAAAAACAATGGAAGAACACATCCAGCTAGTCAGGCTAGTATTAACCCGATTATTAGAAGCCCGTTTATACGTTAAACTCTCAAAATGCGAGTTTCATCGTAAGGAGATAGACTATCTTGGGTTTCGTATTAACGAGACTGGAATACAAATGGATCCGAAAAAAGTGGAAGCAGTAATTGAATGGCAGGCCCCACGAACAAGAAAGCAGTTGCAAAGCTTCCTTGGCTTCGCAAATTTCTATCGTCGATTCATCCCATCGTTCGCTACCACGGTGTTACCTCTCACGAACCTATTACGAACAAAAGGGTTCGTAAAGCCGGGAACAAAACCCAGACCAGGATACATGCTACCGTGGACCTCTACTTGCCAAAAAGCGTTCGAGGAACTCAAACTCCTGTTTGCCAAAGAACCCGTCCTAAAACATCCGGACACGTCACAGACATTCGTGGTACAAGCGGACGCCAGTGATGTAGCCATTGGAGCTGTCCTTCGACAGGAAGATACTACCGGGGTTCTAAAACCCTGCGCCTATACGTCACGGAAATTCACGACAACAGAAAGAAATTGGGCTATATGGGAAAAGGAGGCTTTTGCAGTTAAATGGGCATTACAGACGTGGAGGCACCTGTTGGAGGGCAGTCCACAGCCGTTTGAGGTCTGGACGGACCACAAGAATCTGGACAAACCCATACTTGGGCGTCAGCATTGAAACAGGCCCTGGCCACTGATAAGTGGTTGAGTGATAATCAGTCACTCGTAACCCACCGGGATGGATTAGCCTGGTGGGGGGGATAAACTATATATACCCAGTACGTTACGACAACAAGTCCTAAACCATTGTCATGACTAGAAGACCGCAGGACACTTCGGGTTCCTGAAAATGTTGCACTTAGTGAAATGGCAGTTTTGGTGGCCGAAAATGCGAAAAGACGTCGACCAATATGTTGGAGCCTGTCACGTTTGTGCAGTTTCCAAACCAAGACCCGGGAAGCCCCTAGGATTGTTACAGACCGTAGCCGAACCGAACAGACCATGGGAGGAGATCTCCATGGACTTCATTGTAGACCTACCTAGCAGCAAAGGATATACTGTGATATGGACAGTACTTGACCTCTTCTCAAAGCAAGCCCACTTTATTCCTTGCAAAGGACTACCCTCGGCACAACGGCTGGTCCGCTTATTCATTCAACATGTCTATCGCTTACACGGGGTACCCAAACGAATCATATCGGACAGGGGGGTACAATTTACGGCTAAATTCTGGCGACATTTCCTCCATGATATAGGAGCAACACAAGGCTTGAGTTCTGCTTACCACCTGAGTACGAACGGAGCGGCGGAACGGACCAATGCCATGGTGGAACGGTACCTGCATTCCTATACATCATACCAACAAAATGACTGGGTGAACTATTTACCATTCGCTGAAACAGCATACAATAATTCGGTACACCGCAGCACCGGGTATACCCCTTTCCAAATCGTCATGGGATGAGATTTCCCAGCTATCCCCGAACTGGACCTCCAAACCCCGAAACCCACCACACCAAATGATTGGGCATGCGATATTCAGAAGGTGTGGCCTCTAGTAAAGGAAGCTTTAAGGAAAGCATCCGAGGAATATAAAACCCATACTGACAGAAAACGAACATTTGTCCATCTTTCCAGATTGGGGACCAAGTGTATCTTTCCACTAAGTATTTGAAATTACGATTACCGAGTAAGAAGCTAGGTCCTAAATATATAGGCCCCTTTCCTATCAGCAAGGTGATAAACCCGGTCACGTTTAAGTTAAAACTACCCCCCTTACTGGGGAAAATCCATCCGATATTCCATGCCAGCTTATTGAAACCGGCTGCCGTAACATCCGAACCCCTGCAGAAAGCGCCAGGCCCTGTAACCGGGTCATATTACGAGATTAGAGACATCGTCGACTCTAGATATCATAGAGGCCAGTTACAATACCTAGTGAGATGGACAGGGTACCCAGACACGGACTCCTCGTGGGTTCCAGAGGATGATGTAAACGCCCCATGTCTTCTGAGACGATTCCACAGAAACAATCCCCATAAGGTGCGCCGAAGGGAGATAACTAACGGATGTTTCTTTCTTTCTCTTTCTCCCTACAGGCAGACACCTGGTAGGGGGAGCCGACTGTCGAGCAGCACAATGCACTCGACACCATGGGTGGGGTGGAGGTGGGGCACCGGGTGCTGGTGAAGGAGTTAGGTTAGCGGCTAGGCGTTTTCATGCATGGGTGCATACCGGGGTCGCGTGGGTGAGGAGAGAACCTGCACGTAACGCAGCCTTCAGCGCAGCCATCAGCGAAGACCAGGGCAAGCAACGCAGCCTTCATTGGAGACCAGGGCAGATGACTTCACCGCTGTGCCTCCGGAACCACAGCTGCGGGAAGTTTGAAGTGGCTCAGCTGAGGGCGCTCAGCGTTTGCCCTATATATGTGTCAGACGCCGGCTCCCAGCAGCCGCGTCTTTGCTTGTATTACAAACCGGTTTCCACCGTAAGCTGTAGACACCAATTAAACCAAGAAACTCCGATTCCTAGTCTCGTGTGCTTCTTTGTCCCGGTGTTCCGGCCCAGGGGAGGCCGACACTGTGTTGATGACACAGATAAACCTCCATGTGACCTTAACGACTCCCTAAATGAATGCAAATGACCAGCTGTCTGCAAGGAGTATAAATCCTTCCATGCCCACTATCCTGTCAGAGGTGAAGAAGCTTCTTAGAGGACCAGTGAAATGTCTTCAAAGAAAAAACAGAAAGTCCAGTTGCCTCTTGAAAAAGCATCTTTGGGACAACCATGACCTGGATGACTGAGAATCTCAATAGACACTCTGGGGTATCCACACCTCCTCTTTCCCAACAACAGTAGTTGGGACTGCCCACATAGGAACCCCCTGAATCAGAGTCTCCCTAACCCTCATAAGTGATTGATGGTATTGAATACTGCCAGGAGAAAGCAGAACAACGCAGGGTGCACTAAATTCTGCCATAGGTCTTCCACAAAATAAACCACTGGAGTTTCAGTCCCACAGAAAGGCCATAACTCAAACTGGAAGGAAACTAAACAAGCATTTCACTTGCACATGAGCCAAAAGGAAATAAAGACACAGAATTCACAACCAGACAAACAGCAGCTTCAAATATTAGGGATGATATCAGCATAGAACAGTTATGCAGTAATTCACTTCTGTGCTTTTTTTTTTTTTTAAATGCATGCATTCCTTAAAAGTCCTGGTTAAACTTCTAGCAACCAGTCTTCTTGTTATATAAAATATATATAAAAGCTACAAAGGGAAGAACTCAAGTACATTAGATAAAGTGGAGATAATCATTTTTAAATTGCTTAAACACACATTGCATTCTTTTTATGGTTGAAAGAACTTCACTTTATTACCAGGTTTAAAGTTTTTGATATTTACTGATAAGATGCTAAACGATCTTGAATTAGGATATCTGACAGATTGCCTTCTTGCTGCCTGAATGCTATGATCATCATTAGAGGCCCAGTTTGTGCCAGATGCAGAAATTCACTAGGTGTCAACACAGAAAAGGGCCTTTTCTGTTTTGGCACCCTCTACCTGGAAAACCATCTGTGTGAGATAAAACATGCATGCAGCCTGAGAACATTTTTAACCTGCAATTTTGCATTTGAGAATGCAAAGTTGTTTTATTTATTGACTTAATTTATTCTATGTAATTTGTTAAAAGCAATGCCTTTTTATATATATAAAAGGAGTGCGCAGTGTAAGAGAAAAAAATATATACATTATTTAAATAAGTGAACTAGGAAGATAAAATGCTGTCTTTCAACAGCATTCTAGCCAATTTTGCCGCATAAAAGGCTTTATTTTTGCATATTACTAGTAAGAACATTTGAAAGGAAAAGAGCCACGATGGGCCCTCCCTAACTTTTCATAATAGATTTGTGCTTCAATCTGGCAAGATTAATGTCTGATGCAAAGAACCAAGAAAAACACAAGAGGTTACTTCAGCATAATTTCTTTATTGTTGCTTGCCTATTGATAGGAATCTTGCCAGACTAAAGCAAAACTCTGTATAATTATTAGATATACCCTGTGAAAGAGTAGGGATGGCCCACTCTGAGTCTCTTCCTGCATACCGTACATTCCACACCGAGTTGCCTCTTTCAGAAAGACCCCCTCCTTCCTGTGACTTTGTACCATAGGGAGGGCATACGCCCAGGGGGGCATATGCCCAGATCCGTCTGGTGCGCCAGTTGCGTCCCTACTTGGACCGAGATGCCCTACGCACAGTTACTCATGCGCTAGTCACCTCCCGTTTGACTACTGTAATGCTCTCTATATGGGGCTGCCCTTGAGGACCACTCGGAGGCTTCAGCTGGTACAAAATGTAGCCCCGCGGGTTGTGATGGGAGAATCCCGATACTCCCATGTAACACCTCTCCTGTGCGACTTGCATTGGTTGCCGGTTGCCCTCCGGATGAGATTCAAGGTGCTGGTGATGACCTATAAAGCCCTATATTTATTTATTTATTTATTTATTTATTTATTTATTTATTTATTTATTGGTTCTATTTATATGCTGCCCTTCTCCGGAGACTCAGGGCGGCTTACAATGCGTTAAGCAATGCATTAAGCAATATATGGCTTAGGCCCAGGATATTTGACAGATCACCTGCAGCCAGCAACAACTTCCCATCGCCCGGTTCACGCCGATAAGGAGGGCCTGCTCAGGGTGCCGTTGGCTAGACAATGTCGGCTGGTGGCCCCCAGGGGTAGAGCCTTCTCTGTGGGCACACCCACCCTCTGGAATCAACTCCCCTTAGGGCTCCGGTTGGCCCCTGACCTCCACACTTTCCGCCGCGAATTAAAAACTTGGTTATTCAAGTCCCCCGGCCTGGACTGATGGGGTTTATATGGGTTTTTAACTTCTATCTGGTTTAATTAGGTATTTTAACTGTGTACTGTGGTTATTGTGGATTTTATTGTTGTGAGTCGCCCTGAGTCCGTTGGAGATAGGGTGGCATATAAGTTAAATGAAATAAATAAAAATAAATAAAATAAATATTCCACCCCATTGGTCTATGCAAAGAAGGCATGATCCTTCAAGTATCACAGGTGATGTGCTCTATCTCTGTACTCAAATGGAAATACTGGAGACTGTGCCTTTCAACTTACAAAATGTTAAATAAGTAGTAATCCACTGTAATCAGCCTCTTCACTTCAGGGTGGAGCTTCTGAGCATACACATGCAACCCACAAATGGATCAGACTAATGCCTGAAGCACAACATAGTAAGCTTAGGGGTTATACTGTATTCTCTGGGAATGGCCTAGCATTTACAGCATTTTTATATATTGAGTATTTTTTTAGAGAATTCAATCATTAAATTGAACATTAAATTGATAATGCCTGGATATATTCATTCCCACAATAAATCTTCTTAGTTGTTGGAATTTTTTTACTAAATTTTCTTAATATTTTTTCTAATGTTACATTCATTTGGGTTCAGATCAATCATGCCCCCACTGAAATCAGTTTCTCCTATTGATTACTGCAGTGGTACTTTAAAATGGGCCTGTCTGAATCAAAACCATTATCATAATCTCTGCTATTCTTCATATATGTTCTGATTAATTTATTCCAGTTTCATAAAAGGGCAAGAGACACTGGAATATATCAATTTGCAATGGTCAATTGAATTTTATTATGGATGGGCTAAGATAAGTCTATATTTTAAAATGTATAGGTATAAAAAACCTATAAAATCACAGTGCTGTTGAAGTGTAAATATAGGAAAGGAAGTGGGAAAGGAAAAAGCATCATAATTTAGAACACATAAATCAGAGACATTGCATTTGACTTTCTTCTCAAAGCCATCAAATGTAAGAGGCAATTTGAAAGTTCATGGTAACAAAATGAAAAAGAAATTGCCAAACAGTTATCTTGGGGTAGAAAACGATGCAATAATTGAAGAAATAAAAGAAGATAAATTATAAATTTTTGTCTGAGCCTTTTTACTCGGCATGAATAGACTCCTTTATCAGACATTCCTCCTTAATAATTATTATTTAAACATCTTTTAGGTGCATCAATAAAAAGGAGATGTGATCAGTATCTTACAGGTAAAAGCCCATTTGTTCTACATTTTTACACTTAAAATTTCCAATAAATGGAACCAAATGAATAAGTGAGACTCAACTGGAATGTCCAAAACAAAAAGTAGATTTTGATTGTGGTGGTCAGGGGTGGGCTTCAAAAATTTAGCAAGGGGTTCTCTGCCTGGTTGCTGAGTGGGCCTGGCCATAGTAGGTATGGCCTAGTCAGCCTCCTGCACCATGGCCGGGGGGCGGTTTCGCCTTCCCCGGGCTCTCGAGGTTTTCCTCGAGCCTTCAGGGCGGGTGAAAACAGCCTCCCCAGGCTCCAGAGACCCTCTGCCTTCCTGAACTTCCCGTAAGCCCATTTTTCACCCTCTCCGAGCCTCTGCATCTTACCTGCATCCAAAATGGGCTGCATGGGGACTCCTGGGAGGGGCAGAGTGGGATGGGCAGGGTCATCCAGGAGTGGGATTTGGGGGTTCTCCGAACTGCACAGAATCTTAGCTAGAGGTTCTCCTGATCCCCTGTGTACTCCCAGCAGCCCACCCCTGGTGGTGATTTTCTCCATTTGCAAAACTCATAACTCATCTTTCAGAACCCATTCATCCTTCACTCTACCTCTTTATCAGTCATTCAATGGGAATGCATGCATGTAGTTTATTTGTGCAAAGTATCCAAATGTATGTTATATTTCCAAATCAAAATCAAATTTGCAATATGCAAACATTCTCTATGCACCCATAAACAATACAAAATAGTTATATAATAGTTATATAATATAATGACCTGCCTCTGAAACTGCAATTAAGTGATAAACTTACTTATTTTCATTGCAGGAAACAGCCTTTTGAGACACCAGCATCATTAAGAGTCTCAAGTAGGTCCTATTTATTTATTTATTTATTTATTTATTTATTTATTTATTTATTTATTTATTTATTTTATTATACTTATATGCCGCCCTTCTCCCAAAGGACTCAGGGCGGCTCACAAAAATTAAAACGATGAAAACAATAAAAATAACTACTAAAAAATCAATTAAAATCTCCCAATTAAAAATCACTCATCAGATCAGCAAATTTGTTGAAAAAGCCATGTCTTCAGGTCACGGCGGAAAGAGCGGAGGTCGGGGGCCATCCGGAGCCCCGTGGGTAACCCATTCCAGAGGGTCAGTGTGCCCACAGAGAACGCCCTCATCCTGGGTGCCACCAGCTGACATTGTCTGGCCGATGGCACCCGGAGGAGGGCAGTCCTATGTGAGCGCACAGGGCGGTGGGAGGCAGGCAGAAAGTGGTCCTCCAGATACCCCGGGCCCATGCCATGTATATATCATATCAACAGCTCTGAAGTAGCTTTAGATCTATAGTTGGCACATACCTACCGGTACTTTTGTGCCATGTGATCTACTTGGTTCCCCCCTGTGCCATTTTCCTTTACCTTCTCTTTGATGGTAAGGGTATCACCTTCAATCCCTCTCTTCCTTGCCCCACTTATTGTCTTACCTTCTACAATCTGACAAGAATAAGGTCTGTTTTCAACAGCCAGAAAATGCTTTTTTAAAAAAAAAAACTGCCTTTTTAAGAGAGAGAAACAAGGGGTTGCGTTAAATTCTTCACTTTTCAAGCACTTGAGTATAATCTCAGCAAAATACAACCTGTGCAACTTTCTCCACACCTATTTCCTATTGAATGGCTTTATTTTAAAATACATATATATAAAATACAGATACATTGAATGTATCTGGGAAACTTGTTGCCTCACTGAGGATTTGTGTTCCAGTTCATGTAGAAATACCTTATTTGGCCATTAAAAAAAAAAGCTGGCTGGTTGTGAACAGATTATATGATGTTGCAATGCTTTGTTCATTAAATGAGGATATCTTCCAGATAATGATGATGATGATCATGATGATGATGGCCGTCTCTGTGAGGGCTCCAACCCTTTAGAATGAACTGCCCCCAGAGATACGGAATATCCCTGATCTCCATGCTTTCCGCCGTGCCCTCAAGACCCTGATGTTCCAACAGGCGGGGCTAAACATATAAACATGTGAATGATTTTTTAAATGTTATCTAATTCTGGTTTTTATTTAATTGACCAAACTAAGTAATAATTTTAATTAGCAATTTTATGATGTTTGTGTGTCTATATTTTTCTTGACTGTACACCGCCTTGAGTCCTACGGGAGAAAGGCGGTATAGAAATATAATAAATAAATAAATAAATAAATAAATAAATAAATAAATAAAGATAATAAGTCGAAACTGCTTCACATTTAATATGTGAATACAGCAAAATCGCACAAACTGATTACAAAGCTAGACATGAACGAGTTACTAAATTAATGCACTGGTCATTATGTAAAAAAATATGACTTACCTGTATCCAAAAAGTCATGGGAACATAAAGTGGAAAAAGTGATAGAAAATGAGAAGGTGAAGATCTTATGGGACTTTCGAATACAGACGGATCATCACTTGGAACACAACACGCCAGATATCACAGTTGTCGAAAACCCAAACATACAATTTATTGAATCGCGGTACCAGGAGATGCCAGAGTCGAAAAAAAGAACTGGAAAAAATCATGAAATATCACGAACTGGCCATCGAAACGACATGGCTGTGGATGAAACACGTAACAGTGATACCCATTGTCATCGGGGCACTTGGTACCATGTCTAAGAATTTTATAAGATACATCAACAAACTGCAGCTTCCTGCAATAACACCAGCGGAACTGCAAAAAACTGCGCTACTTGTACATCTTAAGAAAGTACTTGGTTGATACCTAGGATGCTGGCAGCAACCCGTATCAATCATTAGCACCAGTCAATGATATTTGTGATGCATTTTTGAATGTTCAGTTGACTGAGTTTCATGTTTAATGAATAAAGATAATAATAATAATAATAATAATAATAATAATAATAATAATAATAATACTGACAGGCACTTGGTCCACAACACACCTGACATAACAATAGTTGAAAAGAAAAAAGTATGGTTCATTGACATTGCAATACCTGGTGATGCACGAATTGAAGATAAGCAGCAAGAAAGTACCGGGACTTACAAATTGAAGTTGAGCGACTGTGGAAAAAGAAATCGTGTGTTGTCCCGATTGTAATTGGAGCCCTTGGAGCAATACCCAAAGGGCTACCCCGCTATTTAGAAATTCTAAATTTGCTGGACTTGAACATTTTGACTCTACAAAAAACCACCTTACTCGGAACAGCTTACATCCTCCGACGATACGTTAACAGTTCCTAGGTCCTTGGTTAGGACTCGAGCTGCTGAGCTATTAACCAGCCTCAAAGGCTGTGAATCTCACTAAAGATTAACCAATAAATAATAATAATAATAATAATAATAATAATAATAATAATAATAATAATAATAAATAAAAAAACAACAACAGTAACAGAGTTGGAAGGGACCTTGGAGCTCATCTAGTCCAACCCCCTGCTCCCGCAGAAGACCTATACTAGAGGTTTGAACCACCAAACTGCCGACATTTCTGATCCACAAGCTCAGTGTCTTAGCCACTTGAGCCACCTAGCCAGGCTTGAGAAATACCCAATCTTTCCAAGCACATTGAAGCTTTACTCACTCCCATTCTTTATGCTAAAATTAAGAAAAGGCTTAAAGGACAAAGGATATATTTGCCATAGACACTGTGCCAGGGACTACATTCAAAAAAGTAATTGAAGCCAAAAGAAAAAAATGAATGGGTAAACTCTAAAGCATACCTATACCTTTAATCTTATATGAATTAAATAAAATCACATTATATTATCAAGGATTAATGTAATTTTTGTCATATCATTTGCAGTTTTTTTTTTCTCCTTTCATCACATTAACAATTACAATTTGTAAGCAATATTTTTGGAACTCTACGGGCTGGAATCAAAGCTGTTAGGGCCAGATGCACCTTCACCACCTAGAAAAAGAGTAAAATCTGGAAATAATATTGATTATATTGGCAATAACACCTTGCAGTATTTGGAACTTTCAGAAAATTACCTTTACAATTTCTATTTTGTTTGCCATTCAGTTCATAATAGAACTTAGACCACTGGAGAAATATTGAACTCCAAAAGAAAGTATAATCTTTGTGTGTTCTTATTGGTCAGGTAGATGTATATGGAAGGAGATGGTATTTTAGGACCCCAAATCATTTCAACTTTAAAGGTCATAACCAGCAACATGACTGGCACAAGGAATTGAAGTGATAACAACTGAAATAAGAAGCAGGTGTGATAAGATCAAATGTGACTTCTGAAAGACCTTGTTTGTTAATTATTATTTATTTATTTATTTATTATTTTTACAAATAACTCAAGGCAGTGAACATATCCAATACACTGTTTTATTCCTATTTTCCCCGCAACAACAGCTCTGTGAGTTGAGTGGGGTTGAGCGAAAGTGACTAACCCAAGGACACCCATCTGGCTTTTAATGGCTAAGGCAGGACTTGCATTCACATCCTGCTTTCTATCCTGGTACCTTAACCACTAGGTCAAACTGGGTCTCTGTTCCTGGTCTTGTTTGGTTGATTTCTGCCTGGCATGAGAAAATGAGAAGTTAAGGTTGTAACTAACAAAGGCTGGTACAGGTAAAGGTGTCTTTGGACCTTCACGTTTCAAGCTGTAGAATATAGCTTTGGGTAAGTTTTATTTTGGTGTTATTTGAAGTGCATTTTTGCCGTTCTTATGGACGTTTGTCTTAAATATCAAGTGAATGCTTTATTTTAATGTATATTTATAAATGGTATGTGTTTATGGGTTATTAAATTGCTTGTTGTTAAGTATTATGCACATTGTCAATCTTGTGAACCACTAATGACTCCAGTCATCATGCAAAACAGACTATAAAGACAGAATAATGATTTACAGGGCAGTTCAATACTGCCAACTCATAAGTGGTAAGTCCCTAAATAATAGTTTTTAACTGAGGTTTTTAGAAGGATTAGGTCAGTGATCTCCCTCTTTGAATGCTAGAATTCTGAAAACATTGTAGAAACTCTCACTAAATGACTACTGGGACAAAGCCTGTCCATTTACAGAAAAGGACAGTCATGGACCATATACTAAATTACAAAGCACCATTTTAATAGATAACTACAGAGATAACTCCCCTCCCAGGATCTAAATTCACCCCAAATCACACTTCATCTCCATACCATTAAAAGTTCAGTCCCAGGATTTATGACAGGAAGATATACCATAAATATTATCACTGTGCATAGACAGAAAACATATGGATGAGGAGTATGAATGAATCAGAGTTAACATCAACAATAGACTATAAAATAAATACACCTCATTTCAAGTTTTGGGAAGGGTTGCATTTTCAGATTTGTGTGTGTGTGTGTGTGTGTGTGTGCATAGGCACGTATGTGTGTGTGTGTGCATAGGCACGTATGTGTGTGTGTATGTATAGCATGCATTTGTGTATGATGATTGTGCATTTGTAAAAGAATACAAAATAAAATATAATATAATTCTAATAAATATATCTGGTAAATAATGATGATAGTGTCCATATTTCTTTGTTTAATTCTGAATTTCTTGCAAGACCTTCTTGAAGTTTGGCTGTAATGGATCATTACGTCCATAATGTGCTCAGTGTTGGGAGTGAATTTAGAACAGTTTTTAGGTTGCGTACTGTTTTCTTCCAGATAATTTACTGGATTAAAATTAGCAGTGTGAAAAGCTGTAGAGAAATCTAAATGCCTGCCAAATCAAAGAAATAATCACATTTTTATGAATATTTAATATCATAGTCATGGCAAATAAGGCAAGTAATTAGTACTTACCATATATTTGCAAAGTATTATTTTATGTAAATGCTACATTCTACTAGTTTGATATGAATTATTCATTGTATTTCCCAACACTGACACAAACCAGTAAACATTTAAATCTATGTGTTATTCTTTTCTTGTCTTTAATGATATTGTGTATACTGAATTTTGGAGAGAAGATTATTGTTTGTTTTTCCAAAGGGGATAGAAACAAGAAGGTCATTTAAAGTCACCTACTGTATTGTACATCTCTGTAAAAAAAAAGAAAGTTAAGATGCTAATGTACAAGACACATGTTCTTTCATGTGTACTGATGAAGAGCTATTAGCTATGCCTCAACCTCTAAAGACAGCTCCGGAATTATTTGTAATGGCACCTGGGAAGGGTTGCTTATAAAAGATGCCTCTTAAAAGATTAACAGATTAACAGAGTTAAGAGGGACCTTATAGGTCATCTAGTCCAACCCCGCTCAAGCAGGAGACCCTACACCATTTCTGACAAATGGCAGTCCCATCTTTTCTTGAAAGTCTCAAGTGATGAAGCTCCCACAATTCCGAAGGAAAGCTGTTCCATAGGTTGATTGTCCTCACTGTCAGAAAGTTCCTCCTCATTTCTAGGTTGAATCTCTCCTTGGTCAGTTTCCATCCATTAATCTTTGCCTGGCCTTCAGGTGCTTTGGAAAATAGGTTGATCCCTCCTCTCTGTGACAGCCCCTCAAATATTGGAACACTGCTATCATGTCTCCCCAGCTCCTTCTCTTCACTAGACTAGCCATGTCCAGTTCCTGTAACCGTTCTTCATATGTTTTAGTCTCCAGTCCCCTAATCATCCTGGTTGCTCTCCTCTGCACTTTTTCTAGAGTCTCAATGCCTTTTTTTTTATAGTGTGGTGACCAAAGATCTGGAATCATGTTTCAGAAATACCATTTCACACTCCCAAATACTGACAATAAATAAATGATAATGAGGCCAACTTATTACAATGGGTAGGAAAAATGACTCAGCCCTCCATGTACATGGTAAGAGCATTTCCACTTCCCATCCCTCAAATCCTCTCAACTGAAGCCAACTTGAAGTTCCTTTTTTTTTTTTTATTTGATTTATATGCCGCCCTTCTCCGAAGACTCAGGGCGGCTTACAATGTGCTCAGCAATAGCCTTCATCCTTTTGTATATTTATACAAAGTCAGCTTATTGCCCCCACAACTGGGTCCTCATTTCACCTACCTTAGAAAGGATAGAACTTCTGTCCATCTTCAATCCCTGAAAACATAGAAAACTTTCACCCAATCACTAAAAGGGGGAGAAGTAGCTTTCAGTGCCATCTAAAGCCCCAAAAATCTTCTCTCTTTGTACATGAAAAGGAAATAAAGCAGCTTGCTAGCCTGCACCGTATCTATGTTTAGATATTGCATCCATTTGTCTGCCATTTGCCAGGAAATTTCAATATTACTGACTTGTTAAAACCATCCAGCCACTTTCCCACCACTGCATTCAATAGTTCCTTTTGGGAGCAGTTGATATGCCCTTATTTTTCTCCATTGCTTTACTTGTGGTTCTGTGTTTGTGGGACAAATGGAAAACAGGTGTAATCAAAACAAGGCTTGCAGATAGATACCAGGACAGGATGGTGAAGCTTGCAAGGGTAGAGAGGGATATATAGTATTAATGCTTGTGTTGAGTGAAGGAGTCAAAGAGAGGCAACAGTGGAGAAATAGTCCATCCACATGTTCCTCGGAGTTTCATTGCTGAAATAAAATAAACTGAATTAAATAAAGTAAAATGAAACAGCTTTGATCTTGCACATCAATTGTAGCAGAGCCAAAACCAAAATCAGGTCAGTTTACATTTCAGCATAGATTTACTGCCAGTTTTGAAACAGCAGAGAACTGATTTGTTTGATTTTGGGCTCAGGTTGGAGTTTAGTTCCTTGATAAACATTGATATTGTTGCAGATGGAGAAAATAATTCTTACTCAAAATTACATAACTATGCTAATAATATCTGGAATTCCAAAAGAAATTTAACCAAAGCAAGCCAAAAAAATCCGGCTACTTATCTGAATCAGTAGCATGATTAAGTTAACTGATACTGGACAAAATTGTATGTTTATCCAATTTTTCATTTTCTTTTTCCTGTATTATTTATTATCTTCTAGTTCTTGATTCAGCTATTTTTTATTATTTGTTATGGATAAAAGTATCTTTAAAATGATAGAAAAATGCAGTCTTTCTGAAGGTTTCTGATATAAATATGCTGTTAAGAGACAAGAGACAGCCCAAGCTACACAAAATTAGAAGAGAGCTCAAGATCAGAGCTTGTTTGGACAATGGGAAAGAAGTAACCACCACACTATTAGAATTTTCAGTAACAGTACATTGTGAGCATCAAACAACTGAAAGAAAATGATACAGTGAAGACATTAAGAAAATATACCTTTTAAAGCAAACGATTTAGTGAAGAATGCATAGTTATTCTAATATATTAATTGGCTTTGGTACCTTGCTTCTTTTATAGCCTATGACAGCTTTCTGGTTCACCACCCTACTGATTTTTCTACTGGTTCTATGAAAGCATCTATATATTTAAATTGGAACCTAAAAGCAATAAATTATGGAATTAGAAATGTTCTAGTAATGAAATAAGACTTTAAGAAATCTTTTCTATTTTCTAGGTTGCATTACTATAAAATTTGTGTCCTGGATGTCTATCTCACCTGCAGCTAAGGAAAAATAGTATACCAAATTTTTAGTAAATACAATTCAAGAGGAAATATAAGGAGTTACTGTGGACGATTCCCAAATGTTTATTTTTCACGGTAATATTTTAAGCCAAGATGTCTCTTCAGGTAGATTCATCCTGATCTACATTTCCACCTGGTACTTCTCTAGCCAGATGGAGCTGTAGATTATTTAAAATCATGGATTTCCATTAGCAGTTGCATTTAAATGCTTTTAAAAAGAGTTTTCCTGGGTGACAAACAAAGTATTATACGAAAGTATGATGTCAAAGAATACTCTATATGTATAGAGTAGTATTGCAACATGGTCTTTGAAGTCTCTGTCTATTCAAAAGTATATCTATTTGGGATACACACACATCTGTGTGTGTATGTTCTGATTAAGTTTATTCTACATATGAGACACTATTCATAGATCAAATTAGGGTTTTAATGGAAAGACTGAGGTCCAGCCAGATTCTGCTTAAGAATTAATTTTCCTGGAAATTAAATTCAATTTTTTGAGCCCTTAGTTATTTTATGCTTTTGTTTCTGTTCCAAATATCAATTGTAAACTAATAGCCTAATAGTCCAAGAAATTAATCTGCAAAGCTAGACATATTCTTGAAAGAAAGATTATCTAGGGGAAGTTTATCTGTAAACTGAAAAAAAGCAAATACAGCTATTCTTTTTTATTATTATTATTATAGAAAAATGCTCTGAGTTGAGTGGAAATGTCATGCACACTGATTGAACATTATTTTTGCAACTGCCATCTTGTCTCATAATTATACCAATATGTTCATAATCATCTAGTACTTTACCAGACAGGAGATAACAGGCATTCGCAAGCATATTTGGTGTGAATCTTTTTCCCCCAAAAAACATTTTAGACTCCCTTTGAGTTAACTGATCAGAAAAGTTTTTATTTTGTTTACAGTTTTCCAAATATGGTTTATTTTAGTAATAGTAAGAATATCACTGATATGGAACATACTATGAACATAAAACTGAATGATGAACATCAGAAAATACTAGATTAAGGTGACCAGATTTTAACATTGGTAAAGAGGGACATTGTGGGCGTGGCTTATTTTGTGGGCGTGGCTAGCTGGTCATGTGACTGGGTGGCCATGGCTATGTGTATAGGGTAAGGTGAACAGATTTTAACATTGGTAAGAGGGACACCATTGTGGGCGTGGCTTATTGTGTGGGCGTGGCTTGGAGGCCATGTGACTGGGTGGGCGTGGCTAGCTGGTCATGTGACCGGGTGACCATGGCTGTGTGTATAGGGACTACTCAGAGGGCTGAAAAGTCATTTCTGACAGGTCCTCACACTTTTGACTGGTCCTCACACTTATGACCATCCTCACATTTATGCCCGTGCAGCATTCTTAACAACCATGTCACTCATTTCACAACTGCTTCTCTTCACCATGGTGACAAGATAGGGCAAAAAACGTAAAATGTGAGGACAGTCGTAAGTTCGAGGACTGGTCAAAAGTGCGAGGACCAGTCAAAAATAACTTTTTCAGCCCTCTGAGTAGTCCATATGCACAAAAGGACTAACCAGAGGGCTGAAAAAAGTCATTTCTGACAGGTCCTCACACTTTTGACTGGTCCTCACACTTATGACCATCCTCACATTTATGCCCGTGCAGCATTCTTAACAACCATGTCACTCATTTCACAACCGCTTCTCTTCACCATGATGACAAGATAGGGCAAAAAACGTAAAATGTGAAGACAGTCGTAAGTTCGAGGACTGGTCAAAAGTGTGAGGACCAGTCAAAAATAACTTTTTCAGCCCTCCGAGTAGTCCATATGCATAAAAGGATACAGTAATAGAGAGGGATGAAGGAAGGGAAGGGAAATTAGAGTAGGAGTGACGGTTAAGAGAAGGAGGAAGAGAGGAGGAGAAGGAGAAAGGAAGAGGAAGTAGGGAGGAGAAGAAGAGGGGGGGAAGAGAAAGTAAGAAGGAAAGAAAAGAGAGGTGGTAGGTTTGAGGAGAAAGATTGCTGTACAATAAAAAAGATGAAAGGGAAGAAAGCCAACCCCAAACAAATATAAAGATATTAAGATAAAGAATGAATTGTTAAACTTTAAAGAATAAAAGAAAACAAATATGAATAAATAGCAATAATTAGAAACACACATACATACAATGTATTTTCTTTGAACAGAATATTTGGCTGGTTCACAAATTTAAACAGTGTTTAGTCATTTCAATTAAATTTACAATTTCTATATTTCCTTTTTGCCATATTTATTCCTCATCTATTTTTTTAAAAAAACAATTTTACCCTTCATCCTCATCTCTAATCTTAATCAAATTCAATTTTTCCCTTCTATTCTATTTTATACCCCTTCCCATTGTCATCTATTTTTATATCCATCCTCACATTGGTTAATTATGTAATTATGTAATACAGTTGTTTAATACAAATTCAACATTTTAATATAAATCAATTAGTTATATAACTATCTTTTTTGTATATTAATCAATATGAACATGAATATTCCAATTATTTCCATGCAATCCAATGTCTTACAAATCAATTAATTATACTTACCAATAATAATAAACCAAATAATTTCCCCCATATATTCCTCCAAACCACAACTTAACCATTTCTGCTTTCAACACAGTATACAATTAATAATATCTCAATTATTACAATTCCCTAGTTAAAAAGAGCTTTTTTTTCTTTTGTGTTTTAAAATCTTGAACTCTCCTCTTTTGCCCTAAATAATTTTCCATTGTTTGCACTTACCTTTTTTGGTGAGGAAAAGGAAAATAAATCTGCTGCCTAATTTTCCAACGTTGCAAGCAAACCGCAAAGCCAACAGCCTGTTTTACTTTCAGTTTCATTTTGAGCTTGGTTTGCACAAAGAGGAAAAAAAAACTGAGCAATTTAGCAAGAGCAGAGCCCTGTGCAAATCAGCTGAGAGGGGGAAGCCGAGCTAATTAACGTAGGGCGGCCCTTTGAAACCCCGCGGCAAGAGTTTAAACAGGTTTTTTCCCTCTAGCCATCAGCGGGGATTCAGGAGGCAGCCGGGAACCAGGAGGCAGAATGAAAAATCGGGACTTTTTTAAAACGCCGCGGGACGCGGGACAAATTGCTCAAAAGCGGGACTGTCCCGCCAAAAGCGGGACGTCTGGTCACCTTATACTAGATGAGATAAAAGATTTATCTAGTCTAAGATCAAGGCGCTTAGGTTGGCCAGCCAGAATACTTCTAAGATATTTATTGGTATGCCGTGAAATCAACAGTTACCTCCTAAAGTTTCTCTATCTAACTGACATTTAAAAGGCCACTATTCTTGAACCTAACATGGTTAAAAGCTGCTCATGCATCCTATAAAAATCTATCTAATCCCTCTTTTAGAGCTTAGACCATTTAAGTTAGAAAGTTACAAAACAGATCTTCACCTCACGTATAAATTACGATTGACAGAAAGGATGAATATAGGTTTCCATATTAAACTATCACTAAATCAAGGTATTACAATAAAACCTCTCAGAAATTAGCATGCAGCCCTTCATTAAATACCTCCAGCATCTCCAAACCAAACTACTTCTCTTTATTTTCCAGTGAGATGTCCTTTCTTCTATACTTCAACCATTGGTTTTTATCCTATTTCTGGAGCAAATGATAACAACTCTGTGTTATCTTCTATGTGACAGCACTTAGGATATGTGTAAATAGAATCAAATTTCCCCCAATTGTTGCCCCCAAACAATATGAAAGCAATGTGTGATTATGTTCACTTCTGTTGACTTGAAATGAGTCAACAGTGCTCTGCCCTGGGCTACTGTAGCAGCAATTACAGCAATGCTTGTTAATTTTCTTAGACTCATTCATGGAAATGCTTGTCAATTTTCCTAGACTCATGTATGGGCTACTAAAGGAGAACTGCAAAGCCATCAACTAGTTTTTCTTAATTGGGCCTAAATCCCATATATCAGGAGCTTCCTGGTATGGAGAAATAGAGCCATAGAAATTTCAATGTGGTCTGATGATACTAGTCCATACTCCCTGAACTACTTCCTCCCACTTTTTTGTTGTTGAGAAAAAAAAAACATTTATGCTCTTCTACAGGCCTTCTGCACTTAACTTGTTCTTAATAATCTCTTTAAAACTACCAAAAAATTGTGTGCCTATGTCTACACATGTAAATCTGTACAAGCTTATTCCAACAACGTAAATGGTATGTAAAGCATAACATTATGCCATAGAGATAATCCTCCATGTTAGCTATTTTTAGTTAGAATAAGCATGTGATGTGATGCATAATACGTAAAGGAAAAAAATGGCAAACCAAATCCTATGAGTAAAAAAAAACTGAGTAAGGTGTAATATGCAGAAAAGCAAATAGCAGTCTTTAGATATTAAAGGGTTGTCAGAGAAAGAAAAAGAATAAATGTGTCCTTTTATCCTGGACAGCAGGACTAGATTAAATGGATTTAAAATACAGGAAAATGTGTTGAGATTAATTATTAGGATAAATTTCCTGACAGTGAAAACTTTATCCAGTGAGGTAGGTCACCTGATGAAGTAGCATATCCCCTTTACTAGAGACTTTTAATAGACTGAATGGCCATTTTCCAAAATTCTGCACCAAGCATAGAGTTGAACTAGACAATCAAGCCTTCCAGCTCTATGATTCTGAGATGATTTTATAGTGTTATGATACTGAAATTATATCCCAATCTATCCTTCCCATGCATTCTTTGAGGAACATATGATGCTTGGCTTTTCCCTAGCCCTATCCAATTCCATCTCATTATTCCCTAACCTTATTATCATGTGAAATGATTAGTAATATCACAAAAAGATTAAAACTGATATGTATTTGCCTGTCGCAATGGTTTAAAGGAATACAATTCCCTCTTTTTACCCTATATAACTTACTTCATTGGTAAAAGTACTTTTGAACTATATAGCCTACATGCATTTATTAGCAATATATTTATTTTTCTCTAGTTTTGGCAGAAGATTTGGAGATGGAGATGTCTGCCTTTATCCACCTACATTTTGGACCGCATGACCTGTTAGTAGGAGAGGGCAGCACTCTGAAAAGGAATATCAAGACAAATCAATCATTAAACTTGCAACAATCATGGTGCAAACAAGTTGGCCATGCTTTCTATAACTGTCATAAGGCTTGTATTGGCACAGCATAGTTCCAGAAATAGGCAAAAAGGGGACAGAAAGAAGAGAAGAAATCACTTTATTTCTACTCTGATGCGGAAAGATATAAATACAAGCAAGAGGGGGTTAATCTAATCCTTTTCTGAAGCACTGAATCAGAGAACAAGACAAAAACAAATCTGTGATCTGGAACTTCCTGAGCACCCACTCAGGGTGGATTAATGAGGACTACACGGCTGTGAAATTATGTGCCCTCTGAGTCAGGAAAATAGTCCTAGTGGTGCATGACCTTGAAATGAGGGGAAGCAAACTTCACCTGATCCACAATTACAAAGAGCCAGGAGGAGGGGAAGGGGGTCTGGGACGAACATATTAAGAGCTTAGAAAAATGTTCTAAATATGAAAGCAACCAAACACTTAACAATCCGTCAGCTTGTGAAAATAACGAAGAGGCTTTTTCAAAGATATCAGCAATTGAACCAAAGCATTAAAAAGAAAGTCAGTCCCCCTTATTTACAAGATGTGGATTTTGGTAGCTGTTGTCAGGGACTTAGCAATGTTTGCCTCTGTTCAATTTTCTCCCTTCAATGAAAAATTGTTGTGAGATGATTTCCAGCCTTAGCTGCTTTACATGACAGTATTATCAAGGATTCATCAAGAGGCCATCTGTCGAATTTATGGGGGAAAAAACCACA
Source organism: Arizona elegans (assembly GCA_022577455.1). Classification (NCBI taxonomy): domain Eukaryota; kingdom Metazoa; phylum Chordata; class Lepidosauria; order Squamata; family Colubridae; genus Arizona; species Arizona elegans. Next base: position 27,672,363 of record JAKOOJ010000002.1, on the reverse strand, counting down.
CACACACACACACACACACACACAGAGAGAGAGAGAGAGAGAGAGAGAGAGAGAGAGAGAGAGAGAGAGAGAGAGAGAGCACCATCATAGATGAAAAGGAAAGAGCATTGGTCCTGGGGAAAGATAGATGTGGCAGCATGTGCTTGACTGTGAAAATCACAGCATTTAAATACTGTGAAATAAATTATTCTGCTTGAAAATTAGTGATGCTGTCCCAATTTATATTCTTTTACTCTAAGAACATAATCAAATACATTGCATTCTCATGACTATTTCATTCCTAATGAAAAACTGACATGGGGAATAAGATAGATCCTTAAATTTAATAAGCTTTGCAAGTCACGTTTTGGAAATAAACAACTTTTTAAAAAGGGTACTTATAGAAAAAATGGCACTTTCTTAATATGGAAGTAAATATGTATCAAACTGAGTGATATAGCCATTTGTTTAGATATATTGGGTGAATTTTATTTAAATTATATATCCATTTAACATTTGTTATTTTAATATTGATTTATTCTTACTCTAATGCATGTGGCATGAACAATTTATGACTCCCTTAAAGATATATTTTTATCTTGCATATAAAACAACAAAACTTTCTTATCCTCAGTTCCTATTCTATAACAATTTTGTACTTCCCTTTTAGGAAAGCAGTAAAACAAACTAGACATAGATTATTGATTCACATGAACAATATAACTAAGCTGATGCTGGCTTGAATAAAACAGAATTCTCCACTGACTTCAGTTCTATATCATGAGAAAGACCAGCATTTTAACAGAAGAGGGTAGCTCTCTTCTCACTGAGCCTTTGTCAAAATCTCTTCTGTTAAGGGAAGAAAAATGTGAGATAGGGTTTATATTTTGGAACCATCCATAGCCACTCATTAGGTTATTTATTCAAAGTCAGGAATTGGCAGACTATGACCATAGGCTGCAAGCAGACTCCAAATACTTACAATGGTATCCAATTTATTTATTGTTTGTTTGTTTGTTTGTTCATTCGTTTGTTTGTTTGTTTATTAAATTTTTATATCGCCTTTCTCCCAAAGGACTCAGGGCGGTGAACAGCCAGGGTTAAAATACATGCAGTATGAAAATTAAAATAATTTAAAAATAATTAAATCCAATTTGGCTTTCCAATTTTAAAACCCCTTACCCATAAAATTAATCAATTAAAATTTTAAGCCAATTGCATTACTCAATTTCATTACTATTTCAAAAATAAAAATATCATCACTATTATTTATCACCATATTTGTGGTGAAAAAAACACAAGCAAAGAAAAAAAGATACTAAAATAGAAAAGCTTAAAGTCAGAAAGAAAGTTAAATTCTGAATTTATCCACTGTGTTTATCCACTTAAGACCATCTATAAAGTCCATCCAGCACAACAACTGATCTTCTATTTATCTGGAGGAACAGGTATGGGGTAATAGGACTTATTCATACAGTTCTCTGGTTTTAATCAAAAACCCAAGTTTGGACTTGAGACAGCCACTTTTTAAAAAATGTATTCATTTTCTGTCTATGTTGGAGAAAAAGTTTGAAAAATTTAAATATTCATATTTTTTCTTACCTAACTCAACCAATCATACCAATCATCTAACTGAAGTATGAATTGTAAGTTTCCCAATGTCACTTGATGACTGGCATACAAATTTAATACATACATACATACATACATACATACATACATACATACATACCACAAACAAATAAACAATCAAACAAACAAACATATTTAATTTGGTCAAAACTGAATTGAAAGATAGTCAAATATTGGCTAGAAAAGCATTTCACTTCTACTTACTAAAGATGTAAACAAACAAGGCTTAATCTGGGCTAGACCAAATCATTTCTTTTTATCATTAGAACTTGCACCTGGAACATGGGAAGACAATTAGAAAGGCCTCTTGAAGAACTGGTTAATCAAGACTTTTTAAATTCAGAATTCCAGCCTGGGCATGGAACAAGAAATTGTGATGCCCAATGGCAAGACTTAAAAGGGGGAGTGACACAGATGTCTGCATATGGGCATCTGAAGCTTTGATCAAATTAAAGATGTCTATTATCTATTTCTTTATTTATTAAATTTGTATGCCACCATCTCTCTACCAGAGGTGGTATTCAGCACGTTCTGACCAGTTTTGGAGAACCGGTAGCAGAAATTTTGAGTAGTTTGGAGAACTGGTAAATACCACCTCTGACTGGCCCCACCCCCACCACTCTACCTCCTGAGTCGCAGCTGATCGGGAGGAAATGGGAATTTTGCAGTAACCTTCCTCTGGAATGGGGAGGGAATGAAGATTTTACAGTATCCTTCCCCTGCCACGCCCACCAAGCCACACTCACCAAGCCATGCCACACCCACCAAGTCACGCCTGCAGAACCAGTAGTAAAAAATTTTGAATCCCACCACTGCTCTCTATCAAGCGACACTGGGAAGCTTACCGTTCATGCTTAAGTTAGAGGGCAGGAATGATTGGTTCAGTTATGTAAGAAAAATATTCTTCATTAACATTTAGCGTGGAGACAATTTTTGATACACTCATTTGTAGCAGTAGTAATAATTTCACAAACCTAAAGCCAGAATGTTTTTCCAGTACGTTGACTTTTAACAAAAGTTTTAGCATTATATTTGCTAGGAGAAATAGTGCTATTTTTATACTCTCTCTCTCTAAACTTTTACTGTGTGCCTCAGAAACAATGCTGTGGTAGGAAGAGAAAGCAAGGAATGTGTAAATAAATCACAGTAAGAAAAGATTGCAAAATGTCATTGTAAGAAAACAAATAGTCCAATGGCTCAGAGTTTGTTTAGGTGTGCCATACTTAAGATTAGTCAGAGCAGAGACACTGATCAGAGTCTGGGAAGGCGAGATCTCTTGAAAACAGCCTGGATATTTAAGGGAATAAAGAGACGCTGACAAAACACCGAGCATATGACAAAAAATACCAACTTGTGTTACACTTCCTAGATTTCAACACTTTCCAAAAATATATTTTAGCTTCCAGCATAAGATCTTATTTCAATGGATAGGAAGTTGGCTAATCACCAGCAAGATTTTGCCTGCGTTGGGGTAATCTTTGCTAAAGTAATTATTCAGAATAAGAACAATAGGGCAGAGATTTTTAGAGTTGTAAGGGTGACTATTCCTCTACAAATACCTAAAACACCAGCAAATTAAAAGTAATTATTGTGTTGCTGTGGGTGTTGCATGTGATGTATGAATGAGAAGTGAGAACAACATTATTACCCAACAGCGATGTATTTGTTTGTTTGTTTTATTAAATTTATATGCCACCCATCTCCTATAAGACAACTCCGGGTGGCTTAAAAAGATAAAAAAATAATAATTAAAAGCTATATAAAAACTAGAAGCAAAGAAATAGATGACACAGGGGTGAGATCTTTGTACCCTATCAACACCTCCAGCAGTGAGTGCCCCCTTCAGGATCCTAGACCAACTGGCAAAACCAAGATTTGATACTCTTCCAGAAGGTCAAGAGCAGTTCTCATTCCAGTGATAGAGTGTTCCACAGGGTCGGAGCCATGATAGAAAGCGCTCTTCTCCCACCCAGCAGAATTCCTTAGACAATAGGGTCCACAGCTAAGCTCTCATGCCATCCCAAATTGCTTTTCAACTCCTCCCATCAGTTGCAGTAGAGATCTGTCCTCCCCAATGTTTTTCCTTGGGGGTGTTAGGCTAGATCAGAGGTCAGCAACCTGCGGCTCTGGAGCCGCATATGGCTCTTTCACCTCTCTGCTGCAGCTTCCTGTCACTTAAAATATGTGTCCAGGCCAATGTGTGACACCTGCCGGCACGTGATTTATTGAGCTTTTCAATGCCCAGTAGGCCAACCATGGATAAATCCAAGAAAAGAAAAGTTTCAGAAGAAAACAGAACGTTTAATTCAACTACATATCTAGTTTTGTGGCTGCTCAAGAAATAGTCAGGCACAAGTAGGATTTTGTGGGTCCCGGTGTTTTCTTTTCTGTGGGAAACAAGTCCAAATGCCTCTTTGTGTGTTTAAGGTTGCAGACCCCTGGGCTAGTTCCATGATGGCGAATCTATGGCACACATGCCAGAGGTGGCATGCAGAGCCTTCTCTGTGGGCACACAGAGGGCCCAGCTCAGCCAGCTGGTCATCGGGTTTTGTAGGAATCTGCAGTCTGCATATGTGCAGGAATTTTCCTATCTTGGATGGCAAACCTCAGATAAGGAAGGTTATTTGCACGTAGGCGCCAGGAAATGGCATTAGAAGATAAGACCCTAACTCTGTAAACAAGAGGAACAGGAGGAGAGGAAGTGGGATGTGTGTTAGATTTTAATTATAGCTAAATATTAGAAGTGCTTAAGCAAGCAGTAATGATTAACCTATGATTTAAGTTACCTGGAAGATTCTGTGAGCCAATGATATTCTGCCAAGTACGCTGTAACTTGAAAGTAACAAACTATATAATGTCACTATGTAAGGCAATAAAGCTACCACATATATCTTCAACCTTTGTGTGTGTGGTCACTCAACAGGGTTTCTTGCACTCTGGCACAAGCACATATGCCTTCCAGTTTGGGCCCTCTGTGCCAAAAAGGTTCGCCATCACTGGGCTAGATTTTCCTCCTACTAATACCTTCTGGCATCCACATCTGCCTTTGGGTTGTACCAAAGCTACAGATGATGAACTACAGATGTCCATAAAATTTGAATAATACAATTCCAGCACTTATTCTTATAATCAACTGGAGGAATATTTTTTTGCTAGTAGATACTAACCTATATTGATCAGTCTTTCTCCCCCCCTCCCCCCACACCAAATAAGACTGGTAGGCAAATTGGGAGTCTTTTTGATCTTCTTGGACACAATTATTGCTTGACTAAATAGCAGCTGCAGCCAGAAAAACTTTTGCACAAACTCATCTAGTGAATTCTACATGGGGTTACCCTTGAATACTATTTAAAAACTGCAGCTGGCTTAAAATGCAGCAGCACAGGCAGTTATAGACATATCACAATATGTCCACATAACACCCCTGCTCCGTGAGCTGCACTAGTTACCAATTGGCTTCTGGGTGCAATTCAAGGTGCCAATCCTCACCTACAAAGCTTTTCATAACATAGTGCTTGATTACTTGTGGGACTGCTTGTTTTCCATAATTTCTGCCCATCCTGATTGTGCTAATAAATTTTAGTTTCAAGACAGAAATCATTGGTGGGCTTTGGGAAGAGTGTGTTACAGAGGTGCCTTTCAGCAAGTTCTGACCAGTTCTAGACAGCCGGTAGCGGAAATTTTGAGTAGTTTGGAGAACCGGCAGTAAAAATTCTGACTGGCTCTGCCCCCATCTATTCTCTGCCTCCCAAGTCCCAGTTGATCGGGAGGAAATGGGGATTTTGCAGTAACCTTCCCCTGTATTGGGGAGGGAATGGATATTTTACAGTATCCTTCCCCTGCCACGCCAACCAAGCCACACCCACCAAGCCATGCCAGCCCACCAAGCCACGCCTACAGAACCAGTAGTAAAAAAAATTGAAATCCACCACTGGTGTGTTACATATAAATAAACAAAACTGGCACACCAGCTCTATGATAGGTTAATGTATTTGGTTTACTTAATTCCCCTACCAATCCATAAAACAGGTAATACAGCTCCTGTTTCTTCTGCTGCCACGTTCCAATTACAACATTACTTGCAATTCTCCGAATCTGACTTTAAAAAAATAGTCCACAAAGATTAATTGCCCCATTCTGTAATAATTTTATACAAGAACACCATGCATTACTCTGTTTCTATTTCATACATCTGTTTTTATTCCATACGTTTTTATAGAACAAGAGCTTTTCCAATAAACTATTCAGGATTTGCAATGCCAGTAAAAGTATTTCTCATGAAAGGAGGAAGAAACAGAAAGCTGAATTTGTTAAAACAAGAGGATATATTCTTTTTTGATATTTTGTTTTGTTTTATTTTAATTTAGTTGAGAAAGAAGTGACTTGACACTCTTATAGAAGTAATGGAATGGAATACATAATAATCAGCAAAACAGACATCCGTGTTAAAAGAATTTAATAGCAATAGTATTACATTCTTCAAACAATAAGAACAAGTTGTCAGATAATTCAGTTCAGGTATTATTTATATAATTAAGTGGCATCAATAAGCAAATGCCTCAAAGAAGAATTTTATTTGCTACTATGTTTTCTAAATAAATCCTGCAATAATTATGACTAATATTAAAAGATGGTTGTCATCAGATATTCTGTTATGTTTCAATTGTTTGTTTTTACTATAAACATTATGTCCTGGCAGATCTATTACTCTAACACAAGTAATGCTTTATGTGCTCATGTTCCATTTTGGGTAGTTTCCAGATGATAAATGAGCTTCTCAGTCTTTATTTTCATTTTTAGACTGAAGTTGCTAGCATAAAGAATTAGTTATTCAGAAAGCAAATTTTCTAACACATTTTATTCAAATAAAAATATTTCTACATTATTTATGTATGAATTGGAAAAATCAGATGTTTTTCCTTCTATCACATTATCTTACACAAAAAATGAATATAAAAATTAACACACGTAGGTATTGTAATGACTATTTTTCAAATGCATGTTAATAAAGGTTGCATGAACAACTAATCCATGTAGTTCTTTCAATAGCTAAAAAAGCAGACAGAGGTGATGCTAAAATAAGCTAATATTTTCATCCATTCAGCTGATTTACCAGGACCAATTTAATTTTGAACATATATTTCTATATTCAACCAATTTCTACATTTTAGAAATTCAATTGTTCAGTAATGGACATAATTATTTAGACTGCAGTCATTTGCACAGAGACATTAGAACGTGTGTGTGATCCAGGGGTTGGTTCTAAAATTTTTTACTACCGGTTCTGTGTGTGTGGCTTATTTTGTGGGCGTGGCTTGATGGTCATGTGACAATTATTTAGGATTTAGCAGAGGTACTGGTCTACCAGGCTTTTAACTGCTTGCAGAGCTGTATCAATCTACTCATTTATTTTTGCAGGCACTGATCTACTCATGTATTTTTGCAGGCACTGATCAATCATGTATTTTTGCAGGCACTGGTCTACTCACGTATTTTTGCAGGCACCAGTCTACTCATTTGTTTTCTTTTAACACTGATCAGCTGAAGGGCGGCCCTTTGAAGCCCCACGGCAAGAGTTTAAACAGTTTTTTTCCCTCTAGCCATCAGCTGGGATTCAGGAGGCAGCAATAGATTGGGGATGGGGCCAAATAAAAGGTAAGAATAATGCAGGGGTGGGGGGGGGCGGGGGCAGGGGGAGCAGAACCAGTTCGGTGATGTCATATTGTCACCGCTACCAGCTCGGGGGAACCGGGCCGAACCGGGAGGAACCCACCACTGCTGTGATCCTATGAAATTGTTTAGAGCTTTAAATAATTTAGAGAGTAACTTGAAGGTCTGTCTTCAACCATGTAGCTTAGCCTTATATTATGATCAGCAAGCTTTCTTTGCTCACCTGCCCATGATAATAATCAAGTTGGTAGGTTAGGAGAAAGTCTACTCTACAATGGTCTACTAGTCTCTATCTTTTTGTCGGAAATGTTGTCAAATGTGCTGTAAACAGAAATAAATACCTCTGATTGAAAAGTGCATCATAATAAACCAATATGTATTTGAAAATCTAACAAATTTTATAGAATACAGAACAAAGTTGGAAGGGACCTTGGAGGTCTTCTAGTCCAACCCCCTGCTCAAATAGGAGACCCTATACTATTCCTGACAAATGGCAGTGCTCTTAAAAAAACTCCAGTGTTGGAGCACCCTCAACTTCTGAAGGCCAGTTGTTCCACTGATTAATTGTTCTCACTGTCAGGAAATTTCTGAGTTCTAGGTTGGGTGTGTCTTTGACAAGTTTCCATCCATTACTTCCTGTCTTCCCCTCAAGTGCTTTAGAGAATAGGTTGTCCCCTTTTTCTTTTTGACAGCTTCTCAAATATTGGAAGACTGCTGTCATGTAACCGTTGATCCTCCATTTCGTTAGACTATTGCATTCATTACTTTTCTTTCAGAAAGCACTTAAGGCACAGTGCAATCATTCACAACCAAAAGACACTAAAACTGACAAATGAAACAACATTACCCGTATAAATAAATGGATTTTATCTGTATTCACAAGAACTATCAACAAAACCCTTGAAGAATCACGTGAAGGTCTTTTTGTAGATAAAGACAAGATTAGTGCAGTCAGAAACTGGACAATCTAATTAAATGGCTTAAATACACTAAATAAACTCCTTAGTTAATAACTTATAAATGCAGGTTTTCTATTTGTAAGAAATATTTAATATTAAAATTCCAGTTTCCTACAAAGTAATTAAAGTCTTAAATCTTGATATGCTACTAACCTGAAAGATAATAATTTAACTGGCAATGTATTTAAGTGAGGTACTCTTCATATCTGTTTTTCTTCTAAAGCAGAGGCTTGAATTGTATGGTTATTTATATAGAAGTAAGAAAAAAGCAAAATAATTATTTCCTAAAGAAAAGAACAGCAGGTTAAGATAGGACTGAATATAGTATTCAGACATTCCAGATGTCAGGGATCCAAGTAACACCCTCAATGAAAGAAAACTCCGAGGCTAGAAGTTCCTCAAAGTTCCATTTTACTAGAGATGTCATATTGGCACATCTGGGAAAACCCAAATCTGAAAGCTTCCAGGTTTTCCCCACCCAAAAGAAAGTCCAAGTCCCATCCCCTGCATCCACATGCCCATCACATGGTCCAATCAATCCACCGTCCCAATTGAAGATTCCTCCCAGTCACGCCACTCCAGGTGTATGGCAGAATGTCCTTGACTCAGAGAAAAGAATGTTATTATGGGTAGATATCTCTCCAACTCCATACAATCCCCCCTCCCAGTTTTTCACAGTGCTAAATGTGGCAGCACTGAAGATCCAAAGAAAAGATGGCTTCCAGGGCTGACACTAGAGCTTGTACATCGCTCCAGGAGCAATTGAAGAATATCTCCCTTATTTTGCATTCTGATAAGCTAAAAACTAGTTTGATCTAGAGTCGCGATGGCGAACCTATGGCACGCGTGCCCAAAGTGGCACACAAAGCTATGTCGCCAGCATGCACGGCATTGCCTGTTTGTCTTCCGGATTTCTGGAAAGCTGGACAGCTTCTCAATGATCAGCTGTCCGCGCGTGCAGCAGTGCCAAATACCGGTGTGTGCATGCACACTTGCTAGCTGATTGTTGGGTGCACATGCACACCAGAACCCGGAAATTCAGCTTTTTCAGAATGCAATCCTTTCGCCTGTGCGGCAGTGCTGAAAACAGGCCTGCGCATATGTGCCAGCCAGCTGATTGTCAGGCGTACGCATGACATTTCCACGCAACCTTTTTGGCACTTGGCACTTCGGCACTTGGTACCGAAAAAGTTCACCATCACTGGTCTAGAGGCCAAGGCACCGGACTAGAAACCAGATTAATGTGAGTTCTAGTCCCACTTTAGGCATATAAACCTGCTGGATGACTTTGGGCAGTCACCTTCTCTCATTCCATGACATCAGGCTCAAGTGAAAACAGTTCAGTCAATTCCTGTCACAACTAATGGATCAATACTCGGTTGATCTGATAAAAGTGGACCCTGTGCATGTGGGAAAACACTAGGAAGAAAAAAAAAGTTGCAGTTTGCTAAGCTGTGTACTTCAATGGCAAATAGTAACAGAAGCAAGAGGGGGAGGAGCAGCCAGTCTGAGAGCAAACCCATAGGCAACAACAATTAGTAGCTCTGCTTACTTGAGGCAGATGAACCAAAGGAGCATCTTAGCCAAGGATACCCACCTCAAAAAATTACCTAGATCTGACATTGAGTAGTGGTCCAACAAATTATGCGGTGGATCTCATTCTATTCTTGCTTGCACCATATGTCCATAGAAAGGCATCAAGGAGATTTGTTCTCACATTCTCCCTCCTAGCAAATGTGACTCAAAGCTCAATATGTTACTAACAGGAATTGCCAAGAAAGGCCATTTGGAATTGTGAACAACCTGGCCATTAAATGGCAGCAGTATTTTCCATAGGTACATTTTATTAGAATAATCTTTGAACTATTCCACTACATGAACTTCATTATTACTAAAATATCTTTCCATCTGTGCGAGTACAGGTTCAGGAGAACAGGCTGGCAAGAGATGGCAGGCAGTGTTATTTTAAATAGCTGTTCAACCAAATAAATACTAAGCACATAGTTCAGCATTTCAAAAATTGTAAAATAAATCATCATCAAAGGCCTTATTTTATGAATCTATAAATCTCTGGAAAATAAACGTTTTCTTCATCTTGCTGTGTTTTAATAAAGAATCCTCCCTTTTTACTCACTCAATTACAATATCACTATCAGTTCAAATTACAGGTCAGAGATACGGAGCTTAATGTATGTACAGCTAGTTCTCTCCTCCTAATAACCTGTCATTCCTGCGATTTGAATGTCAGAATGCAGCCTGCTGTGGTAATGCTCTTCGGCAGTGCTGTGATGAAAACTTTGGACAAATCATGAAGAACATTCCAGATCGAAATCATCAGAAGGTTACTGGGGAGAGCTTTTCATTCTGCTTTGACCCCTTGATCTGACAAGTGACACCTACAAAATGAACAGCCCTCCAACTTAAATTGTTTAACTGTAGCCTGATCAGTTTTATTATCTTGCTAATCCGGATATCAGCCGTTTCATCAGAATGGAAGATATGCATATCATGAATTATTTTGACACCAAGACCTTTTAATTTTTGCCAGCAATATTTCACCGCACCAATCAGGGCCTGCAGTCAGTGATGCTTCTCACCTCCGGAGATGTCAAGAGGACAGTGCACTCCTGACAGTACCAAATCATCGGGGAGCTGTAACGAGCTATTGCTGCAATTATTATTATCTCCTGTAGCCATGCATTTCATTACAGAGCAAGCAGGCAGAGGCTTCTCTCGTCTTATTGAGGAATCGCCGCTGTTTTATGTGCTGCAGGGCTCTATGGTGTAATTTCTTTTCTCCTCAGCAGACAAGGGTAGGTGAATTTCTAATAAAAACAAAACATTGGCGAGGTGAAAGGAAAAATGATCACAATACACTACATTAAGCAGCGGTGAGACTGTTTAAATGGCCCACTTCTAGTTTATGAAAGCAGTGGTTAATCAGCAATATGGTTTGCTACAGACAGAAATAAAATACAGTTTATTTTTAATACATATATTATTCCACATATTCCTCCTTATCCTTTGGTTTAGCTTTCCGTACTTTATACTTAGATGCCTAGAAAAACCTCTGAATATTAAAATATTCAAAATATAAAGATGAAAAGAAATTAATGTTGATTAGACAAAAAGGCTGTGGAGCAATTTGTTTATGGTGAGGGAGAGTGTTTATATATGTGGCCTAGAGAGCCTTCCATTTCATAACCATTTCATAACCAGGCTTCCCACGGAAGCTTCACTTGACTTAGAACACCTATTTCTGTCACAAAATATTCTCTTGCATTTTCTTCATTTCTTCAAATATCCTGAAGCCATCATATCATTCCATAATCTTTGTCTATTAGACTTTTCCATTTCTAGTTTCAAGAAACCAATCTAACCATAATATCATAAGGATTAAATAAATGATATTGATCAGGGAAAACCAAACCATCTACTGCATTTGATTTCCAGGATGCAATATTCACTCTTTCATTGTTTCACAAAATGTTTCAACTTGGAGATCATTTCTATATACAGAATTATAATGTACCCTACATCAGTGGTGGGTTGCCCCCGGTTCACACCGGTTCTATAGAACCGGTACTAAAACCGGCAGGAGGCTCCAACCACCGACCCGACGTCATCAAAATGCTTCTGCGAAGCGAGTGCAGGCACCCGGCCCCATTGCAAACCGGTGGTAAAAGTAAGTAGAACCCACTCATGCCCTATATGTATGTATTGAAACTGTGCGTGCTTCCAAAAATATTTAGAAAAAATGTTTTCCCTCATGTGAATACAAGCATAGCATTTCCCTCTTAGAAGAAATATGTTACAATTTTAAAAGTTTCTTTAATGAATCAGTGTGCTAAAGCAGCAGCATCTTTGTTCATATTTACACAAAAGCCCACAAAGGACATTGCTGCTTTAATTAGAAGCAGAGAGGTACTGTGTTTGTTTATACAAGATCCAAAGATTTCTTCTGAGTTATTTTTTTAAGCATGCATGATTCTAATGTACAAGATCATAAGTGACAACTACATATATTTAATTTGGTATGTATGTTCACAGAAGCTCCTCATATATAAAGCAAAATAAACATGTATGCATTTGTAACTATTGATAATACAAATACATTTGTAATTTTCTATATGGAAGTACAGTAATACTGATATAAAAATTCATGACATGATAATTCCCAAGTAAAAGTCTATTCAACTGCTGTAAACATTGATATTTAAAATGTTGATATCTGAATACTGTCCAATGGATTATCGGAAACTTAGTGGGTTTAATTTTTATCAATTAAAGATGTTAATATTGATAAAATATAATAACCTAAAAAAAAAGCAACTGCCCTTTTTAAAAAAAAAATAGTATTTTATATGGTTATAACATAGTTATAACTAATTGCATATTTTTTTATCTGTACTTGATCTTTGACCTGAAATCATAATTTTCTTCCATGCATTTCAAAACAAAAACTAGATAGGTATGGATGTTCATACAATATAGTTGTATGTATGTCATTGAAAATAAATCTCTAACACAAGCACACGCAGTGCATCCGTTGTTTCAATTGATCAAACAGCTGGCTTTAGTTTACTGAGCTATTTGTACAGGATTGATCTACAGCAGACAGTGAAATAACTCTGCTTGCAATATACATCTATTTGAAGTCAAGGTTGAAACTCCCACTGACTTTCATTGAGATGGATTATATTCCAAATAATTGCACAAGATCATTTTTCTCTGCAGAAGGATTTTTTTTTTTAACCAAATATTCGTCAATCACAAAATGGTCTATTCCTAAAGTATAGAATTGAAGAACATGAAGATTCTACATATGTATCTATGAAGTAGCAGACTCAAGAAGTAAATCTTTCCCTGGGCTTCATATCAGCAGGATGGAAGGATTACAGTATTTATGACTCCCATATGAGTTTTCTTCCCCAAAACGGAATACTAGTCAAAAGAGAGAGATGTGACAGAAAGAGATTCAATTATCCTGCAATCTGAAATGGTCCAAGACAAGAAAAGCTTTTTCATCTTGTCCATGCTTGTAGGATAGATTAGACAACATTTCAACATACATTAATTTCCATCTAATGCATACAGAAAACATCTCTGTGACATTTTGCATCATTAGAGAACTCAGTCTTCAAATAATAACTCAATCTGGTCCACATTAGGGGTTAAATCCCAAGAGTTTGCATTGAGTTTGTTTTCTTTATAACAATTTATAAAATGCTTATTTCAAACAAGGTTCTAAACAGCATACAGAATAGTACAAACATCAACATTAAAAATCAGTAACATAAAAGTTATAACATAAACCAGACAAATAACATTCATCATTATCTTGCTACTCATGATAGGACCAAGGGATGATATTGTCAATAAAAGGTTATAAATGGGAGAACCTGACATTTGTAGGTTCCTGTACACAAAGGCTTTCTAAAATAGCCAGTTCTTATTGCCTTTTCTCAATGCCAGCAGGGTTAATGCTGGTTTAATCCCAGATCAAGCACTCTTTCAAGAGAGATGGGCAACAACAGAAGATGCCCTCATGGTTGCTTCAAGGATGAGAATTCCAGAGCTTCCAAGGCTTTTACACAAAAATCCACTCCTGGTTATCCTCCCCCATCCTTTCTTTTTTCATTTAACAGTATAATTTAGAGGAGGGAAAGTCCTTTTGTGCTGTCATTGCTTGATAAGTAAAAATCAGAGATCCATGTGAAGCAATGGCAACCAAAATAAAGCAACCAATTCTCAGACTCAGATATACCTTTTACATGCATGTGTGTGTGATCACACCCAAATATGCTCTATATTGGCTGGAAGCAGCTTTGTCACAATTATAGATATAACATTATTTTCCAGTGCAACCTGGAATTGCTGGGATTGACCATAGAATCTGGACCACTTCCCCTTGATTGCCTCATGGAAGCTAAGGTAAAGAGATTTTTTTTTACAGTTATTTTATTCTGGTGATATGACTAATTCAGTTTTCATTATTAAAGCAACATGTTCTAGTATATTTTTTATGTAGAGTAACAGCTGATACTGTTTGAAAGTTTGGCACCAAAGAAACAGGACCATATTTTGCAATCACACACACACACACACACACACATAAATATTATAATAAATTCATTTTATTTGACAAAGACAAGCTTAACAGTGTTTTTATTAGTCATTATTTAATCAAAAATTAAATAATGAATTTTATTTTTAAAATGCATGTCCTGCTTTTCCTAAATATAGTCCAAAGTGCTCACAATGTAGATAATCCCCATACCATCCAGATCAAAGCTCAAATTAAGAACCACAATATTAAAAGATAGTCTGTTATCAACCAAACAATCTTATTTGTACGTTATGACAAAAATGAGGAAACATTATCCACACTGTTCTCATAAGAAGCTTTCTTTTTGCTCAGTGAACTCTACAGTATCATGTACGAGTCTAGTTATAAATAATATTTGGAATCCGTTTCTCAGTACACTTTGATAAAATACACCTCTGAACAATTTTGAAATATATCAGTGGCTATTTCTTGACAAGGTGAGATCTTCTAGTGTTACATTGCATTTGTCAGAAATTGGGCTGTTCTAATGGGTAGAATCAGCTGCAGCCTCAAGCCCCTGGTTTGAGGAAATTGTGGTACTATTATTATTATTATTATTATTATTATTATTATTATTATTATTATTATTATTTGTTTATTTATTTATTTATTTATTTATTTTGTGTACCGCCCTTCTCCCAAAGGACTCGGGGCGGTGAACAGCCAGCAGATAAAATACAGAAAATACAAAAATTAAAACAATATTAAAAACCAGTTAAATTAATTTGGCCCACAGTTAAAACACCCCCATATTAAAAAAACCCATAATTTAGCAATTTAAAATTAAAGCAACTTAAAAAATATGGTCAGGTCAGCCCAGCTTGATGAAACAAAAACATCTTTAAGGCACGGCGGAAAGTGCGCAGATTCGGGATCCACCGTATCTCCAGGGGCAACTCGTTCCAGAGGGTCGGTGCCCCCACAGAGAAGGCTCTCCCCCTGGGGGCTGCCAGCCAACATTGTTTGGTTGATGGAACCCTGAGGAGCCCCTCTCTGTGGGAGCGTACTGGTTGGTGGGAGGCTACTGGCGGCAGAAGGCGGTCTCATAAATACCCATTGACTCGCCCCCAAAAGTCAGTGATGGTACCAACTGACTATATCGGGATGCCAGAAGCCACAGCCACTCGGTCTTGGACAGGTTGAGCCTGAGCCTGTTTTTCCCCATCCAGATCCACACGGCCTCCAGGCACCAGGACATCACATCAAAGGCATCGTTGGGGTGGTCCGGGGTGGAGATGTACAGCTGAGTATCATCAGCATACATATGACACTTCACCCCGAAACCACGGATGGTCTCACCCAGCGGCTTCACATAAATGTTGAACAGAAGGGGCGAGAAAACCGACCCTTGCGACACCCCACACACAAGGCACCTCGAGGTCGATCTCTGCCCCCCTGTCAACACGAACTGCGACCGGTCAGAGAGGAAGGAGGAGAACCACCGCAACACGGTGTCCCCTATCCCCAACCCCTCCAGTCGGCGCAGCATGATAATATGGTCGATGGTATCAAAAGCCACCGAGAGACCTAATAGGACCATGACAGAGGAACAACCCCTGTCCCGAGCCTTCCAGAGATCATCAACCAATGCGACCAATGCCGTTTCTGTGCTGTGCCCAGGCCTGAAGCCCGACTGGAACGAATCTAGATAGACCGTTTCCTCCAGGTACCGGAGGAGCTATCGTGCCACCACACTCTCAACAACCTTCGCCACAAAGCGAAGGTTGGAGATTGGACGATAATTCATTAATATAGCCAGGTCTAGGGAAGGCTTCTTAAGGAGGGGCCTCACCACCGCCTCCTTCAAGGCGGCGGGGAAGTAACCCTCACTCAAAGAAGCATTAATAATCCCCTGGAGCCAGCCTTGTGTAACCCCCCAGGAGGCCAGCACCAACCAGGAGGGACACGGGTCCAATAAACATGTGGCTGCACTAAGCCTGCCCAGAATCCTGTCCACGTCCTCGGGAGCCACTGGATCAAACTCCTCCCAGATAACATTCTCAAGGCCCGCCTCCGTCACCCCGCCTGAAACTGCCCAGTCAGAGTCCAGTCCTTCCCAAATCTGAGCAATTTTGTCATGCAGATATTGCACAAAGTCCTCAGCTCTACCCTGTAAGGGGTCTTCCCTCGCTCCCAGAGGAAGCAGGGAATGGGTCACCCTAAACTGGGTGGCTGGGCACTTATCTGCTGATGCGATAAGAGCGGAAAAATAGTCAAATTTTGCTGCTTTTATCGCCACTAGGTAGGTCTTAATATGAGACCTCACCAGTGTCCGGTCGGATTCGGATCAGATGGCCCTCCAACCGCTCTCTAGGCATCTTTTCCAGCGCTTCATTTCCCTCAGCTCCTGAGACATTTGAGTAAATTTCTCAGACAGATCTCTCCCTAGTTCATCTAAGTGAGGGAGGGGAAGCAGATTCTATTTGTCAGGTTCTATTACTGTAGCTGTTACACTAAAAGTGGTTCTGACTTATATGGCATTAGTTTTTTGGTCTGGTCTTCTTTACAGGGATCACACAATCTCTCCTCATGCAAGGACAGGACTCATCTAAGCTTGGCATTGTCCATTTCTATCTGCATGGTTCAAGGAGTTTCCAATTGCGGAAACATTTAACTTCTGGCTTAGTTTTAGATCTGAGAAAATGTTACAAAAACAGTTGTGCAGCCTTCCTTGAGGAGTTGACTGGAGCTCCCATCTCAACCTGGGATGGGAGTTCCTGGGATTTCCCCCTTCTAGACTGAACTTGTGCTATTGTGGTATCTCTTGATTTGCTATATCAGATATACTTGAAGAAATGGATTTGCTAGTCCGTCTATTCAACACCCTCTCCCCCCAAAATACAGAGTGGATCTGAGTATGGGAATGGGCAGGTAGGGCTCTGATTAGCATGCTAATTTTCCCTTTGGACTGCTGGATGGCCCTTCTTCATCCATCACAGAGTATCCATGAGGATCCTTGCACTACAACAGGAAAATGGACTAAAAGGTAAAAGAAATGAGTCCAGGGCTGTGTGGAAGCCATATTTGACATGATTCTCACATGTAGCTTTAATACCCTCAAAACCTTTGAAGATATCAGGTCATGAAGCTAATTTTTTGCATTATGGAGTGATGGTACAGGATGCAACAGGAATGAAAATCTTCACAAGTCTAGGTTTATTTATCAAATGTATATAGCCACCCGTCTGACCCAAGGCAACTCTGATCAGTGCAAAATGATAGATAAAAAGTAAGAATATAAAAATAGCAAATACAAATAGAATAAATCATAATAACGAATATTCTTTTTAAAAAAAACTGGAAATCCTATAGCTGGAGGAAATAAAAATGGCATCCTTAACAAAGATGACATCTAAATATGTTTCCAGTTCCCTAGATACCCCAGGCCTGGTCACATAGCCAGGTCTTGTTTCAGAATATCAAAATGGATAGGATTAGTCTAATTTCAAGAGGAGGAATATTCCATGAGGCAGGTGCCACAGCAGAGAAGGCACATCCCTCAGGATCCTCTAAATGTAAATCCCTACCTGAAGATAGCTATAGCATACTTCTCTATGAGATTTGATGGGCAGGCTGATATAAGCAGAGAAACATGGTCATATAGCCCAGTCCCAGGCACAAAAGCACAGTTATTACTAATATTCATATTGTACCTATAGAAACTATAAGGAAATCAATATCACCAGTAAAATATAGGCTGGCGCTATACACTGCAATTGCCAAAATGCTACTTGTTTATTTATAGCTTACTATTGTGTGACCCCAACTATCATGGTTTATACATTTTGGTTTATGCCTTAAGCAAACAATGGGTTGTGACAAAGTGTGAAAAAGCTCTAGATCAGTGATGGCGAACCTTTTCGGCACTGAGTGCCGAAACACGCCCGCATCTGGGCCGCAACCCGGAAGAGGAGCTGCCCAGGGTGCATGCGCGTACCCAAAAATGAACTTCTGGTTTCAGCTACTGAACTTCTGGTTTCAGCCAGCTACTCTTCCAGGTTTCTGGTGCGCATGCACACGCAACAATCAGCTGGCCAGCATGCATGCTCACACAGGGAAATGGAAGACCAGATCTTCTACTTTCCAGCGCTGCCACATGCAAAAAGACCAGCTGATCATCGTGGGTGCATGCGCACGAGAAATCCGTAAGAGAAACGGGTACCAGGTGACATGGCTCCGTGTGCCACTTCGGGAACACGTGCCATAGGTTCACCATCATGGCTCTAGATATTCGATTAGCAAATTTGCCATAGGAATTAACTTGTTGGTGTTGGATAGGGCCTAATAACTGGTTTTGTCATATGCTAATGATTTTCAATTCTGTTTTCTGTTTTCAATTCTGTATGATGGTGCCTTCGTATTGTGACAATTGAACATTCCTGGAGCAAACTTTGGTAATTCAGTGTATAATATGGTAACAATTATAGCCCATGTACTTTGATGAATTTGATAATCCAGTGCATTTTATGAATTTAATATGCCAGTTTACTGCAAGAATCTAGTGAACATCAATGCTGATTCAAGGATGGGATCAAATTATTGCAATGCATTTCTCCTTGGGCTGTTCTTGAAGATGATATGGAAACTTTCACTGTATGGTAATTCAATTGATTTGCCATTAATGGCTTTTGGATATGATTTGCACATAATTTTTGCCTTGAAATGTCTTCACTGGGTGACAGTATATTTTTATATTCAATTCAGAATGTTTGATTTGACCTTTAAAATTTGAGCCTGAATCTTCAGTATCTCAACGTGCCAATTTCCTGGGTCCCTTCATCACACTAAGATCTGCTAGTTCAAGATTTATTCCACATATAATCAGACAATAAACTATTTTTTAAAAAAGGCTTAACTGTGACAGGCATGAGCATGGAAGGTGGGGAGCAAATAATATATGTGACTCCATCATAATTCAAATGTATGAACTTACATGAGAGTCTTTTTTTAAAAAAAAAAAGTAATTTTATTATAAGAGATTTTACATAAGTTTAAAATCTTACAGAAACACAAAAGAAAAGGTAGGAAAAGAAAAAGTGGAAGATTACCAAAGGGAAAGAAAAAGAAAAGGAAGATATCTAAAGAAATAATTTCTTTGCAACAGTTACAAACATAACTGCCATCTTCACCCTCCCAAATTACATATCATTTGTGATGCAAGACCACCAGAGTAGCATTTGTGCATGGCATCATTATTTTGGTGTCATGATAGTTTGTTATAGATACACTGGTGGTAAGTTTGTTACCATCAATAAATTCAGAAAGCATGATTCTTAATCCAGGCATTGGTAAAATGGCACAGGATATTTATAATAGTTTAACATCATCTGCATTTCTCCCAGATCCAGTCTTATCCAAACCTATTAATACATTCTCAAATAAGAAATGTGTTAGCCTTTCAGGTGCCATGAAACTTTTCCTTAGTTTTATTACAAGACACTAACTGGCTAGCCTTCATGAAACCCTATTCAAAAATATCTTTATATCATTTCTAGAGCTATTGTACAGCAAACTTTCTTCTTTCCAAACAGGTAAACCTCTAGGAAACTTAAACACAGCCTTTAAAGTTTTATTATCCAGGCAGTCCATAAAATGTAATGAATAACAGAATAACAGCGTGTGAAAGGACCTTGGAGGTCTTCTAGTCCAGGAATCCTCAACCCTGGGTCGTGGACTGCTCCGAGCACCAAAATGGTGGGCAAGCACACAAAGCTTCATTTACGCATATGCAAGATTTAGGTTGTGTGCACAAAACCATTCCTCCCCCACACCCGCCAAAACCATTGCCACTGGTCCATGGAACGAAAAAAGGTTTGGAACCTCTGTTCTAGTCTAACCCCCCGCTCAAGCAGGAGACCCTATGCCCATGATGGCGAACCTATGGCATGTGTGCCACAGGTGGCACGCATAGCCATATCGGTGGGCACGCGAGCTCAGCTCTGGTATGCATGTGCGCATCGGCCACCTGATTCTCGGGCCTTCTGAGCCCACCAGAAGTAGAGGGAAAGGCTGTTTCCTGCCTCTGGAGGGCCTCGGGGCAGGGGGAGTCCTGTTTTTCTCTCTCCTCAGGCTACAGAGACTTTCTAGAGAAAAACGGGCCTACCAGGCCTACCGTGCCATCGCATGCCAGGAGTAGGGGGGAGCAGGGGGGTCATGCACGCATGCGTGGGGGCGGGGTGTATAGAATTATGGATATGGGCACATGTGCGTGCGACCCCCCTTCCCCCCTCCTGGCACGCGATGGCAAAAAGGTTAGCCATCACTGCCCTATACCATTTCAATCAAGTGGTTGTATCAGTGATGGAGCACCCACAACTTCTGAAGGCAAGCTGTTCCACTCATTAATTTTTCTAACTGTCAGGAAATTTCTAGTTTCTAGATTGTTACTTCTTATTTCTAATGGAAACAAATTCCTTCCTGATATTTTGCAGTTCATGCATCCCTAAGCACTGTATAAGAAGTGGTCAGCAATCAGCAAAGCTAATAGAGTCTGAAACACCATTACCAAAGCTTTGAACCTTTTGCCTAAACATGAGATTTGCAATCCTGTATTACAGATAGCTAAAAATACATGGTAAATTGAACTTAGGTATGTTGTACTTTTCCTTTTAATATACATAGACTCCAAGATCCAAGATTTCTATTTGGGAACAGGAAGTCTCCAACAGCCCCACTGAAAAGGTTACCACAGGTTTGGTAACCACACTGAAAAAGATCCGTTTTGTGCTTCTTCTAATGAATTCTCAATTAGAAAAAGTTCTCAATTAGAAAAAAACCCTACAATAATATTTAATGCAATATTCACATACAACCAAGGCTAAATGAAGACCACAATAACTCCTGCGACTAGTTTTGCAGGATGTGTTTTATAATTATCCTAAGACTGCCAGTTACTAATGTTTTATCTCACATATTGATCAGTCATTCATCTCTTTCCACTCTGTGTTGGCAATTAGTAGGCAGATGGCCCCATTCAAAGTGCCCCATTTGCCTGAGAGTCATCAGTTGCTGACTCCTCTATTAGACAATTAAGTAGATAATTAAGTAGTGGGTACCATGTAATAGATAACACAAGGAGCAGGACTGGAAAAAATAAACAAATTGTTCCCCCTGTGGTGAGCAAAGATCTTTCAATCCATAGAATCAAAGGGACATTCAAAAGTATTCAGCACGATAGGAAAAAATGCTAAATTATTTTAGTGTAGGCAACTGTGGACCTTTCATTTCAGATAAGGCCTGAACACCATACAGGGCTAAATATTATAGGGATTCAAGTCAACCAAATTATCCTGGCCTGTCCTATTTTCTATTCTTCATTTTATTAAACATATTTCTGTGCCTCCCCCCACAAAAAAAAGTTTTTTAGTAGTTGACATACAACATTCATAGAATATGCAATTGTTCATGAATGTTCTCATGCAATTAATTATATTGACCATTATATCATTCACAATCTTTGCATTCTAATTCATCTTTTGGATTTAAGGTTTGTTCTGTTTGTTTGTTTACAAACTTAGTTAAGATGGCAGAACACCTTAAATAAGAGAACTCTGGTCAGTGAAGTAAAATAAAATCAGTAAAAACACAGTAAGAACAGCCAATTCAATACCTAGGTCTCACCTAGTTATTGAATTGGGATTTTTTTTCCCCAACAACATAAATCAAATCACATCAATTATAGGCCTTACTAACATCCCAGTCATAATGCCTGGGAGACAAGCCAGGTCTTTTAGGCTTTCTGGAAGGCCTGCAAAACTCAGGACTGTCCAAATCTCAAGTGTTCACCATGCATGTGTGTCAGTACAATGCACAAACCTCTTAGTAGACAACAGCATGTTGGCTTGCAAGGCAGTCTTTAAATTAGAGGTCCTAGTTTACATAGAATAGAAGGTTTATAGTACACGCATAGCAATGCCAATGTACTTTTATTCCATCCTTGAAATGGGAGGAAAGTATGTCAAGATAAAAAGCTCTGCCATCAGATCATACCTAGAATAGAATAGAATAGAATAGAATAGAATAGAATAGAATAGAATAGAATAGAATAGAATAGAATAGAATAGAACAGTAAATCAGTGCTAAGTATTGAAGTTATTAGATCAATTGTCAGATGACTAAAACTTTTTTTAAAATAATCCATGATTTCAAGAATCTAGGGTAGACTGAAGAAAGCTGTTCCTTAAAGTCTGTCAAAGCAGGAAAAGCCATCCCTGAGGAAGAATCTCTACAGGGGTTACAGGAATGGCTAAGACATGGAAGCGGAGGTATTGGTGAAGAGACCTTATTCATGTAGTCATTTGCCTCACATCTTGCAAGCAGAGAAGAAGCTGGGCACTGTTTCCTCAGCTGCTGCATGTGAACAAGGACAAGGATTTCAAGTGGGACTATGGACAGCAAGAGGAGAGGAAGCCTGCATATTGCAGAAGCCACTTTATTTCAGACTATAGTTGTGGAATAAGCAAGCTCTTACAAAGCAGTAGAACTAGATTCCATCCTGACAAAAATTAATACAACAGAGAAGCATTAAAAACAATTTTAGAATCTGTGTAGAAACACAGTTAGGATAAACCTCCTCCACCCACCCCATCCTGCCTTTTTGAAAATACTACTATTCTGAAAACTCATTTAACATTTTATGAACTGTATATGCTGCCCAACTCCTAGCAAACATTTAAAAGCAAGGAAACAAAAAAAAGACAGAAAATAATGATGACATCAATGACAATGGTAAGATGGTAACAAATAAAAAATAGTATTTATAATGTATTATTGATATTGCTGTTATTATTGTCTTATCATTTCAAGTTTGGCTTTAAAGCCTAATTAGAAAAGAAGAAACTCAGATACAAAAATAGGACAGCTGCTGAGCTTATTCTCTCTGGCAGCCACAACACAAATAGTCCTGGAGTTGCTGAGCCTAGCAGCTGGGCAGAAGAAATGTCCCATAGTAGAACTGCCAGCCAACTGGAGCCCAACAGATCATTGACCTCCGGAGGTCCATCTTCCATGTGCCATGGATTGCCCAGATGGAAGGCCTTCTGTTACAAGAAATGGGAAATCTTTACTTGTCTGCCACAATACCTTGGACTGCTTTCAGCCTACCTTAGCAGCAGACTTCCTATAGACAGGGGCTCCATTGAGAAGACAAATCCTCAAGAAATAAGCAGAGCAAGGACACTGTGAGAATGAGCCAAATATGAGAAGACTTGGGGTAAAACTGGGCTTCAGTTTTGCTTGTGTCAAATTGACCAAAGTGAATCAAAGCTTCCTGTTAGCAGAGCATGCTGCATGAGATATGGATAGATACAGTGCTGAAATGTAAAATTTGTTACTACCGGTTCTGTGGGTGTGGCTTGGGAGGTAATGTGACTGGGTGGGCGTGGCCAACTTTTTTTTTTTTTACTTTTAAAACCATTTTTCTACAATCTCTTCAGTTGAAGAGGTTGTAAAAAATGCTTTTAAAAGCCTCTGCCGATCAGGCAACTCAGCTGGGATCGTCAGAGCCTTTTAAAAACATTTTTTCTACAACCTCTTCGGTTGTAGAAAAAATGCTTTTAAAAGCCTCTGACAATCCCAGCTGAGTTGCCTGATCAGCAGAGGCTTTTTTTTCTTTTAAAAATATTTTTCTACAACCTCTTCGGCTGATCAAGCAACTCAGCTGGGATCGTCAGAGGCTTTTAAAAGCATTTTTTCTATAACCTCTTCGGCCAAAGAGGTTGTAAAAAAATGCTTTTAAAAGCCTCTGATGATCCCAGATGAGCTGCACGATCATCAGAGGCTTTTTTTTTTACTTTTAAAAGCGTATTTTTCAGCTGAAGAGGTTGTAGAAAAAATGCTTTTAAAAATAAATTTAAAAAAGCCTCTGATGATTGCGTGGCTCAGCTGGGCATGGGAGGAGGGACAGGGATGTTTGCTACTGGTTCTCCGAATCACCCGCTGCCATCGCTACCGGATCGGGTGATCCAGTCCAAATTGGAAACATTTCACCCCTGGGTAGATAGGAGGCAAGTAGCCTAGTTCACTCTTTTGCTAGCTTATTACAAAGCAAGAGGAGAGTACATAAACATTGATTGGGCCATTTAGAAGCCCTCCGATGAATGATGATGTTGCCTGGCAAGTACCTGGTTACAAAAAGCTTTCTTTTAAATATACTGTTTAATCAAAACCTTATTCATATACACTAATATAACTCAGAAGTAGAACTGATTTGATAGTTCAAAATGAAAGGTTGAAAAAATTGTGATAAGAAGTTCTGAAAATGGACTCTCCATTATTTGATAGTGTCAGGACTGGATCAGTGGTGGGTTGCCCCCGGTTCAGAACTGTTCGCAAGAACCATAGTAAAACCAGCGGGAGGCTCCGCCCACTGACCCAGACATCATCATAGGTGATCTGTGCATGCACGATGCGAACCAGTAGTAAAAGTAAGTAGAACCCACCCCTGGACTGGATACTGGGGGAGAGAAATGGGAAAAGACATGGAAGAAAAGGAAAAATATATAATATAATATAATATAATATAATATAATATAATATAATATAATATAATATAATATAATAAATATAATATAATATAAAAAAAGAAACAATATAAAAGTAAGATGACTATAGGAAGAGAAGTATAAGTCCTGTATGTAAAACTATTAAAAATATATTGATCTCAGAACAATATATTCTGAGAACTTCAGAAAAGAATGAATGGAAAGTGGGCATAAGGAAAATGAATGCAGAAATAAAATGTGACAAAGTGCTATAGAAGTGAGTGAGATGTGTAATGAGAAGTGTAAAAAAAGGATGTTTGGTAGAATAACAGCAATAGCATTTAGACTTATATACTGCCCCATAGCACTCTTTACAGCACTCTCTGGACAGTTTACAATCTTGAAGTATTATTGCCACCAACAATTTGGGTCCTCATTTTACTGACCTTGGAAAGATGGAAGGCTGAGTCAACCTTGAGCCCCATCAGGATTGAACTCCAGAGCAGAGTTTTGCCTGCAATACTGCACTTTCACCACTGCGTCGCCAGGGCTATGTTACAAAAATGTGCAAGAGGCTATAAATGAGGAAAAAATATGCATTAGATGAATAGTACAAAAATAAAATGAGAAATCCTCTGTGTAAGTACATGTATCTATGTGTATGCAAATGTACGTGTGTGTGTGTATGCAGTATATATATAATACAATGGATTCACTTATGGCTGATTATACAACTTGTATAACATACAGTATGGGTGAAGATTGAATCTGTAATTGGGTCTGATAATTTGAAGAATGTCATTATTAGTCCACTATACAAAAGAAAATGTAGGTACAGTTTGGTCTTGTGGTTAAGGTACCAGATTAGAAAGCAAGAAACCATGAGTTCAGGTCCAGCCTTAGCCATAAAAGCCAGTTGGATGCCTTTGGGCCAATCACTCTCCCAGCAACTCACCACTCATAGTTGTTGTTGAGGGGAAAATAGGATGAGAGTGGTGTGTTGAATATGTTCAGCACCTTGAGTGATTTGTAAAAATTATAAAAGTGGGATATAAGTAATCAAATAGATAATAAATAAGATTAAGTGTTCCTGGGAAGACATTTGGAAGAATTCTGATGGGAAAGAAAGATACAAGAGGAGATCACAAGGAAAAAAAATGGGAAATGCAGTGCTTGTCAAAGAAAATGGAATGTGTGATTGCAAGTTATTCATAAATAGCAAAAAAAAATCTTAGAGCAAGTAGATAATACTGTATATCTTGGTACAATATTTAACTAAAGATGAGAAAATGGATGGAAAAATTTTGAGATATTCAAATGCTGATAGAATGTAATAAATAGTGTGAGATGGAATTAATGTTTGATTTAGTATATGTGCTGCCGAAGAAAGCACAAGTTAATGTTTGTGGAAAAAAGTGAAAATGACTGTTATAAGAACATCCTTGTCAGACTAGGGTATTTAGGAAGTGAGTGGGTACAATTAGAAGAGATAGAATCCAGGAATACATACTTAATAAATGAAATTTTACTTCCAAAGTGAATGACTAATATTAAAGAATAATGCTACAAAATAAATATATCAAGGAAGAGTGAATGGATGAAAATGAAAGGAAAAACTGTCTAATTTAGATGGATGTTGCTGCTGAGATTCCCAGAAGTACAGTATATCAAGGTCATAGAGAAGGTTAAAAGTAAAGGTTCCCCTCGGACATATGTGCTAGTCGTTCCCGACTCTAGGGGGGGGTGCTCATCTCTGTTTCAAAGCTGAAAAGCCAGCGCTGTCCAAAGATGTATCCGTGGTCATGTGGCCAGCATGACTAAATGCCAAAGGCGCATGGAACACTGTTATCTTCCCACTAAAGGTGGTCCCTATTTGTCTACTTGCATTTTTACAGGCTTTCAAACTGCTAGCTTGGCATAAACTGGTACAAGTAACAGGAGCTCACTCCATTACGCAACACTAGGGATTCAAACCACTGAACTGCCGACCTTTCGATCGACAAGTTCAGCATCTTAGCCACTGAGCCACTGCATCCCTTTAGAGAGGGATAGTTGATGCCAATATAAATTAGTCTTAGGTGTTCCTTTTTCTTATCTCATGCTGTTATTTCTTCACTATTTATTGCACAGTTTCAGTAGTACACAGTATACAGTAATGGTCATCCCAAAAGAAAATAGCATAGTGGGTAAACTTGTATCCTTTTATGTGAATTCAAACATCAGGAACATAAATTGGTTTGTTCAGGTACCCTAGTTCTACTAACTGTTCAGCCTAGCAGTGAATGTCTCACCTATCATCTGTTTTTCAGTCCATTTTTAGCAAAAGACTTCAGGATTGTAACATGGAATTTTCTCAAAGATCAAGATGGTCATTATCATAATTGCTATTGCAACTGAAGGAACACTATGCAGCTGATTTTTTTAATGATTGCTATTGTCTTTTATATTCACACAATTTGGAAAAGCTATAGATACTGACAGCCTATTTAATCTAATGTACATTTTTAATAACTATGTAACTTTACTAACTGTGTCAGAGAAAATAATATGGAAACATATCAGATGGTGAAATGGAACTATAATTATTTTAACTTTAATCCAGTCCTAAGGTTGCCACGCAGAAATATATTTTGTCCGTATGGAAAAACTTGATATTTGCAACCAAGTTTTTGGTCTATTTTTTTCTCATATGCAATTTTTTTGCTTTATTAAACCCCATTTCTGACTTCAGTTCAGTTTTTCCTGCCTGGAACCAAAAACCTACAAATAGCCTAAAATGAAATTACCACATAGTTGTTTAGATATAGGGTTATTATGTTTCATTATTGTAAATCAAACTGTTATAAACAAAACAATTTTCTAACCTGGATCAAGCAATGTACTTTGAGCAATTTGCTTCCTTTTTTCCTGGCGTATAAAATGGTTTTGTTCTGTCCCCTACACAATTACGGTAAGACATTCTGCTAAACAAGTCAGCATGAAAACCAAATTAAGTCCTTTCAAAAGTAATAAATCAGTGCCTGATTTCACAGAACATTGTATGACTTTTCCACCTAGACAAAGGGATAGATTTCAAACAGATAATCCCCAACATAACTCAGATTTGAATTCCTGAATTACATAATAATATACTCTGAGCCTTTTCAAAGAAAGCTGCTGCTTTTCTCATCATGGTGTGTTTATTTCTATCAGATTGTTAGAAATTGTATTTTTAAACAATGAGATATTTTGGTAATTTCACTATAACAGGATCCAATTTGGGTCAGTCACTTAGAACCAATAGCTGATCCTGTTTAGATCCTGCAACATTATCCTGGGACACGTATATTTGTCATGAATTTCATTATAATTATGCATTCTCTCAAATATTTCCAACATTAAATAGCAGCTTTCCTATTAATTTGAATTTCAAGAATTTTCTAAAACAATACTTTAAAAATAGTGCTTGATTTTAGGTACTCAAGATTAGGCATAATAAGAAAACTAAATATTGTCCCTTATTTAGAAACATCAGCAGCTTGAGAAATTGAGAGTAATTAAACCCAAAAAAAGTTGATTATTATATTTTCTTATAAAGGCTGAGTTTACATGACATGCTAAACCAAACAAATCACAACTTGGTTATATCTTCACATGTAGTGTGAAACCAGCTTACTGCACTTTATCCAACAAATAGTGTTAATATAGAAGCTAGCTAGAAGCAGGTGTTCAATGTTGTCTTAGGATCTTGCAACAGATGAGGTTGGATATATATGGTTGCATGTTTCAATGGGAGCAGACAGTTTGATAAAGTTTGCCACATTCATACCTTCAGTAAAGATGCCAACCTATAGACTTTCTCAAGAAATGCATTCTTGGCCTTTCACTATTAAAAAATTTGAAATACTCCAGGCTAGCAGGTGACTTTAATGGAATGAAACCATTGTGTTTTTCAATGAGAGGTAGAAACAGGTGTCTATAGAAATCTATGATGATATAAAAATTATGATAAGTTGCATGAGGATGCTATCCTGAAAATGCTACTATTATATACATGTATACTGATATCTAACACAAATATATAAATCATGGCACCTTTCATAATTTACTTTCCTTGCCTCGCCACATCTCTTCCTGTGGACTACCAGGAACAAAGGATGGAAACAAAATGGAAAAAGAGTTGAAGAGTTTGTTTGCCCCCAGTCCATCTTGGCCAGAGACCTTCAGAGAAACAATTGCTTTTAGGGGCAGATTTTTAAAAGTCCTAGAAGGACTGAATGTTAGCAAAACTAATGTAAAGCAGTTCCATCAGCATGGGATTTATTTTGAATGCCACTTTTGCTCACTTTAAGTAATTTTACATTGGTTCCCATTCTCTATTCCTATATATCTCTGTCAGCCCAATTGTAACAATTGTTCCTTTTGCTGTGCAGATTTTACTCTCATGTGACATGTACAGCTATTTTGTTTCTCCTATTCTTCTGTTGCTGCCTTTATTAAAATAAATATCCTTTCTAAATTTTACTCCACACACTCTAAACTGCATGGGCCTAAAAGCCCTCCTTAGAAAGAAAATCTTTTTAAAAGCTTTCTCCTGGAGAAGATAGAGTTCATGTTCTGTCCTATCTAAATGTATTTATTATTTGATTTATTAAGCCTGTCCATCTATCCAATGGACTTCTAGAGGCAAACCAGAAT
This sequence comes from Arizona elegans, assembly GCA_022577455.1. Taxonomy (NCBI): domain Eukaryota; kingdom Metazoa; phylum Chordata; class Lepidosauria; order Squamata; family Colubridae; genus Arizona; species Arizona elegans. The sequence continues at coordinate 27,642,856 of JAKOOJ010000002.1, read as the reverse complement.
ACATACAAAAATCTTCTATGGGGTTTGGTGAAAGAAGACATCTCAGAACATGTTGTGGCTTAACTGACCTCTGGATAGAAATCTTTCACTTGAGAAGATTGCTATATCCAACTTCCATAGAACTCATAGAGTTCCATAGAATACCTAGGAGTCATATATTTATGATGACCAGCTATATAAATCTGTTAAATAAATAAATAGTTCTTCCTTGGAGTATGGCTGCTTCTGCTCCTTTTCCTATAATAATTTCCACATCCTTTCTAGAATATATTACCTCTTTTAACCTAGGCTAGCATCCTCATCAGTCTGTTTCTGCATCCTATATTTTCCAATAATATCCCATGAGAGAAACTAAACTTTTTTTAGAAAGAAATCAGCAATAACTTGTAATCTATACAGCACTACAAGATTAATAAACCCATTACCAATGTCATTTTACGCTTTATAAGGATTTCACAACCAAGGGAAAAATATCCAGGTCACAATATTTTGTCACTCATGGGAAATGTGGAAATGAGTGAACACGAGGGGATACAAATCTTTTTTCAGTCAAGATTTATATGGGGAGAAATTACCTTGTTAGCCATCTATGACTTGTTTTATTAGCATCATTTACTTCTAAGTAGATTGAGAAATGAAAAAAGAATGAATTTTCAGTTTTACCATTTTCTTCTTCAGTTCATATCCATCATGAATGGAAGCAATCAGTCACACTCCCACAATACACTTGACTTTCAAAAGCGAGGCAAATTTTGGAAATCTCTCTCTCTCTCTGTCTCTCTTTGACAGCGTGACTGACATAAGCAGCCCGGGTTTTGTATACTATATAATGTAAAAATGACATATTATTGGTTTTTAGTTGTGTGGGGGGTGAGGTTGTGCGTTTTCTTGTTTATATTGAAGCTTTTTTTACAGAAAGTTAATGTAAGATTCTAGTGCATCTCAACAGGTTATTAACATAGTTATTTCTACATTATTTGCTTTGTTTTGCTACTGACCACTGAAGTTGAGTTGACTCACTGGAGAAAAGCCTATGTCAGCGTTCCAAACTATGATTTCCCAAGCGCTGACATGAATGAGTAGGAAATAAGAGATTTCATCAAAGACTTTGTGTTCAAGAATGAAATTTATTTGAGATAACATCGGAACCTGACAGACAGCAGAAACTCCTTTCCAAGCCAGGCTGGCTGACCTCCAATCCTCCAGTTCCCTCCCAGACATATGGACTGAATGGAGATCTTCGTCTGACACCATGGCTGGAGCTAAACTATCTGAGGAAAGTTTAATTCAAGCAACTAAAGAAGAGCCAGCCGTGATTCCAGCCAGCTTGGAAACTACAAAGTCTAAACCCTCCCCGTCTCCCCCGGCAAAGCTTCAAGCCAAGAAGAAGGCAGATAAGTATCCCGGGATTTTGCCAAAAGCCACAGAGACTGAGTTTCCCTTCCCGAATGTGCAGGAGAAGGGGAAACCCCTAAGTGAATTGGGGAGGGTGGACTGGTTATGGAACTGGAGCAAGCCAGAAAGCACCAAGAAAGTTTAAGGAAGCCAGGGGGGGACACACCCTCGGAGGGGATAACGATACTTAACTTGTTGTGTTTTTTTTGTTTGTTTGTTTGTTTGTTTTCTTTTGCGGCAGGATGCTCTGGAGAAATGAAGGGAGAGGGGCCGGATGTCAGGGTTCCAAACTATGATTTCCCAAGCGCTGACATGAATGAATAGGAAAGAGCCTGTCAGAGATAGTAGCTTGACTTTTCACTCAGTTCTTTCCCCCTGGCAGATAATGTCACCTAGGTGATGAGAAGAGGGGGGAATTCCTGTGACTTATAGTAACTGAAATGAAAGATGGACTTGGAAGGTGGCCAATGAGACACTGAGATTTGAGGAATGGAAAGGGAGGGGTTTGGGATCGGAGGATTAGTTTCGGCTGCAAATGAGTTCAGGAATGGATTGTTATTCTTCAATAAATAAGAGATTTCATCAAAGACTTTGTGTTCGAGAATGAAATTTATTTGAGATAACATCGGAACCTGACAGCCTAATGCTGAGAACGACTGAGGGCAAAAGAAGAACGGAACGACAGGGAATGAGGTGGCTGGATGGAGTCTCTGAAGCAGTTGGCGTGAGCTTAAATGGACTTCAGAGGATGTTAGAGGACAGGAACGCCTTGCGGAACGTTGTTCATGGGGTCGCAATGGGTTGGACACGACTTCACGACTAACAACAACTGAAGTTGACTAATGTTTTCTTTTATTCATATCCTTTTCATGTATTTATAATTATGTTTACACTTGTATCTGTCATAAAATAAATGCTTGACTAAATAAACAAACAAATGAACGAATAAATAAATAAATAAACTTTAATATTGTAAGACTAACATAGCCAGGCAGAAAAACACTTTATTCTCATGTGCTGAAGTTTCTGATAAATGTAACACTTCCTAAAGTATTAATCTGCTGGACTAGACCCTTGAGTTAACTCTATTTTTGACTCAGAGGTTGAATTTGCTAAATGATTTCCATGCAACCATTTTACACCAAGAAGTGGTATAACCATTTTGTCCACAATGCTTAAATCTTTAAAAGAGAACTAATTGTGTGTTTTATATAATGCTCCCATCCTAAATATATACTTTTTCCCTGTAACATCTGCAGTGATGATTTCATGATATTAACTTTGAAGAAAATAAAGTATATGATTAGATCAAAGCCGGCATGTGGCATCAGACTGTATTTGTGGATATTCTCATTGAACTGATGTATTCTAAACAGATTCTTTTGAACTGTGATGCTACAGAGTCACATAATTTCTTTGGCAACAATAAAGAAGTGTCTGCCATTGCTTTATTCTAGAACCTTTTTTCCAATTTCCTAGTTCAGCCTGCAGCCCTAAGATTTCTTGATGTGCTCCTATCCAAGTATTAATTAAGTCAGGGCCTGAATATTTTTCAAGATCAACCAAGGTCAATTGTAGTCCCCCATATCTACATAAGGCTGCAAAGGATTATTCTGAAGAGAAAAAGGAAAGTTCCTTTTGACTCCTGGTGATGACAAATGCAGGAACCAGGCTCCATCAATGAATTACAACCAGGATTTTTGTGTAATCAGATTTGAAATTTTCCCTTTCAAAGTAATGGATGTAGAAGTTTACATAGAATGCAAGGCCTCTACAGTTGAATCACATCATTGATTTTGTACTGATGAGACATCAGATGGATTTCCTATTATACATCCAAAGGCTGAACATCTGTCTTACCAGAAAGCTTGTTCAGCCTCAGCCAAAAGCTTTCATATGCAGGGACACATGTCATAATTTGAGACTACTGAACTGAAGCTATGCGGGAGGAGAGACAAGCCACTAGGGAATTATTTAACATAGTAGAGATTTGTTTTACACAGAAAGGACACTGAGGAGAATTTCCCACTTTCAGCTTCATTTGTGGCTACCTCTTTATTATTTTTTTCTATTTTTCAAGGTTGTTAGTGAGTATCCAGTGAAGCCAAGAAAGTATGGCCCAGAGTCACACAGTGAATTTCCACTGCTGTGTAAAGAATTGCTTTATTTGACCTGATCTGTACTAATTTCTCTCCACAGAGAAAAGAAAGTATTTATTTGGATAGCCATAGAAATTCACAGGGTAATTTGGGGCCAATCACTTGCTCTCAGCCCAGCCTACCTCTAAGGCTGTTGTCAGAAAAATCTGGAGGAAAAACCACTGTATATGCTATAATGACCTTCTGATGAAAATGTGGGATAGTAATCTAGCAAATGAATCAACTGTAGTGGCTTAAAACGGAGACTGAATAAATTCAGGGAGAGGAGATCAAGCAGCATAACTGCTCAACAAAAGTCCTCAAAATGTAGCTTTATAGAACTAATACAAATAATGCAGGAACATTATTCCTGAAACAATTAATTATTTCAAAATATTTCAGGTTTCAGAAGAACAAACAGAATGAGTGGAAATCCATTGCAACCTATGAGCATAATTTAAACTATCTGATCTTTGCAAATTTAGTAAATGGATAGATTATGCCTGGGGAGATTGTCTAATCTGTGGAATTCTAAAAAAAAAATACAAAAAAACCTAACAAGTAAAGATTTATATTTAAGAGAGTTTTTGCAACTGTTGCAACTGTCTCCATAAAAGCTGTGGCTGGAGATACTATAGATTGCAATCAGGAATAAAAGCAAATGTAAGTAAGTTTAGAATAGTATGCAAACTGTGAGTTGTAAACAAAAATTAACTATACTACAACTGTGGCAGAAGCTGATATGCGCCAATGAAGTTTTAAAAGTGAAACCTATAAAAATGTAATAAAGAGGGACAGAGATTTTCACTCAAGAAAAAGCAAACAATTTGCTAAAGATAAAAAAAACCAAAGCAATTATTTTGAAAGAAGCATAGGAGCACATTTTGTAGGTGACAAAGTTGATAAAGAAAGTGAAACAGGGTTAACTAAACTGAAAGCCTGCAGCATAAAAAATAAAACAAGACCAGGAATATGGCCTACATCAGTGGTGGGTTGCCTCCGGTTCGGACCAGTTCTATAGAACCGGTAGTAAAACCGGAGGGAGGCTCCGCCCACCGACCCTGATGTAATCAGAACGCTTGTGCGCATGCGCAGAAGCTTCTGCACATGTGCAGAAGAACGTGCGTGTGCGCAAGCAAAGCAAGTACACGCGGCCCCGTTGCGAACCGGTAGTAAAGGTGAGTAGAACCCACCCCTGGCCCACGTCATATGCAAATGATCATTCACAATCAAATCAATGATACTGTATCAATGCGCTTGGACACTGGATCTGCTCTATCAATTATACAGTATCACAATGCAAACTTAAGTAGTTTTTCAGAGATGGTAAAGTAAACACATCAAAAATATAATTCAATACTTATGCAGAAAAAAGATCATACCTAATAGAATGATATCTGTACCTGTCAAAAACATAATTGGTATGGTATTTTAGATTTAGATGCTGTGAAAAGAAACACAGTTATGACTGGCCGAGGAAGCTGCTGCTTTTGAGTTAAAGGTCCAACAACAAAATTCCTGTCATGGAGCACAGAGGGTAGTAAGTTATTAAAAGTATTAGATGATAATGCACCTTTGTTCAAATATGTCAAGCACCTCAAAGGGTTGTAAGAAAATGCCACATCTAAATTTCATAAAGCACATCCAGTACAATATACCAGTGGTTCTCAACATTTTCTTTACCATGGAGCCCCTTTAAATAACTTTTGTGACCACAGACCCCAAGACTTACACAAGATTTAAATCATAACATTTCTTTAAGTCTTTTTGGACCCCTGGGACAACATTGCGCACCCCCCAGGGGTCCACAGACCACAGGTTGAGAATCACTGCCATATACCACACACCAAATGTAGAAACTGAACTAGACCTTACAGAGTTCTTCATGAGCTACATTTGTGGTTCCAGATCCCAAAAATAATGAAACTATCAGCATATGCAGTTATTTTAAAGTTTAATAGTAATTTCAAATGGCTTGATAAAATTATACACTAAGCAACAACCCTTACTTAGAATTAAGAACATTTTGCCAACCTTATCTGGGAATGATATTTCTGCAAAATAGACATAGCAGAAACTTATTTAAAAATATAAATGGAAGAAAATTCAATGGTGTTTCTCAGAAAAAAATGATGCAAAATATTATGTTGTTTTTTTAAAAAAATCTGGTTTTAGAACAGCAGGATTTCTGTAAAGAGTTACAAGGCTTCCAAAGACTCCATCTATAATTATCATCAAAATAATGGGTGCCAAACCTCAAGATGGTAATGTAAAGATTAGTGGATGATATAGGCTACAACAAATAGTTTGTTTTTTTTAATCTGGTGTTATAAACTGTGGATCATGCAAGATGCATTGGCTTCCAGTTTATTTCCAGATGCAATTCAAAGTGCTTGTTATCATCTTTAAAGTCTTAAATGAAATAGGGCCAGGCTATTTGTAGGACTTCCTCTCTCTGAGGTTATCTATCCATTCCACTAGGTCAGATAAGGTAGATGCATTATTGGTAGATTCTTCAGATTGTTTACTCTTCAGTGAGTGGTTTAGGGGTGGGAAATTGTGGTGGGTGGGAGTGTGTTTGGGGATTGTTATGTGTGTTGGACCTGGTCTTTGGGTGTTAAGTGAATTTCATTGTATGGGTATACTGTGTATACATGTACAATGACAATAAACTTATTATTATTATTAAATAATACAAACTGCTTCCCTTTGTGTCATTATGTAATACCAAAATTCTATCTGATATTTTGGTCCCTCAAGGATCAGAGACCAACTGATCCTTGAGGGACCAAGGATCAGTTGGTCCCTCAAGGGAGTAGATGCTACAAATGGACTACTTTGCTATGAATGAAGGCAAATATAGGTGTCCCAGGATAACATTGCATGATACAATCTTGGACCAGAGGTTAAGTCTTCCGAGCTTTCAGACTCATGCTGGATCCCATCCTCAGGGAACTTCTTTCTCACTAGAATCCTTTACCACGTAAGGAAGATTGAGAGTAGTGATGAGAGGAAAATTCAGGGGTGAAATGCTCCCGGTTCAGACCGGCTCGGGCAAATAGGTAGCAATGGCGGCGGGCAGTTTGGAGAACCGGTAGCAAAAATCCATGCCCCCGCCCCCCCATGCCCAGCTGAGCCGCATGATCATCAGAGCCTTTTTTTTTCTTTTAAATGGCTCTGACCAGCCAAGCTTTCACGATCCCAGCTGAGTTGCCTGCTAATCAGGCAACTCATCTTGGATCGCCAGAGCCATGTAAAAGAAAAAAACTTTTTTCCTTTTAAAAAAATTTGAATTTTTTTTATAAATCTATGTGTTTTAATATGGCTGTACACCACCCTGAGTCCTTCGGGAGAAGGGCGGTATAGAAATCTAATAAACTTAAACTTAAATTTAAATGGCTCGTAGCAAAAATCCCTCCCTCTCCCCCCCTCAGCTTGCTTACTTTAGCTGCTGGTCCCAACGCCTTGCTGTAATCCCATTGCAAATCCATTGCATCAGCAAGCAACTGTATCTCCCTGCCTGCAATCAAGCAAGCAGGGAGTTGTGGACTTCAGCTCCCAGAATTCCTCAGCCAGCAAAGCAAAGCAAAGCTGGCTGAGAAATTCTGGGAGTTGAAGTCTACAAGTCTTAAAGTTGCCGAGGTTGGAGACCCCTGTTCTATTGGGTAAGTTTTTTCCCCTTTGGGAACTTTAAAATAATAGTTAATTGGGGTTTTTTTTAGTTGTTCTTTTTTTAGACCTAGCTATTTAAAGTTTAGGAAGTTTTAAATTTAGCTGCTTTTATATAAAAATAAAAATAAAATAAAATAGTATTTGTGCACCTTTCTGAGATTTAGTGTGTTTCTATAGTGTTTCACTCTAACTACACAAACACACAAAATCTCACAAAGCTTTATGTTTCATTTTTTTGTGTGTGTGGAATTTTGTGTGTGTAAAGTATGAAAGTTGTTTTTTTTGGGGGGGGGCTTTTTGTGGCTGTGTGAGGTTCCTGCTTGTTGCAGGGGCCATTTTGGGTCTAGCACAGCTGCTTTTATATTGTGGGTGAGCCAGTTGTGTTGTGTTGTGTTTTGTAGGTTAAAAAAGGGCAAAGAAGTGACATTGACTTGGCCATGCCCACCTGACCAACAAGCCACACCCTCCCAGTCACCTTACCACCAAGCCACGCCCACTAATTAAGCCACACCCACAGAATCGGTAGCAAAAAAATTTAGATTTCACCCCTGGGAAAATTCCCTTCTGAACAAGCATTGGTTGAATGAGGGAGGGAGTGGGGGGGAGAGAGAGAGAATGAAAATTTTAAAAATGCTAACTCACTGGCCATTGATCATAGTAATCCAAAAATAAAAAGGATTAACCATTTGCTCACGTAAATTGTGTGCCTTGAGTTCAGCTTTTCTGAATAGATTCATCAACCAAGTTAACATCTTAAATTATGTAATGCTGTTTGCCTAATAAGGTTGCTCCTGGCTATAATTGCTGTTCTAGGATTAGATGGTTAATCTTTTAAGTGAAGCCACTGAACTCTCCTTCTGAGAGATGAACTAGAGCACCCCAATAAATCATTCATGGTTTTATGCCTCTATACTGCACTTAAATCTATGATGACTGTTTCTAAAAGAAAAAAAAAACACCACCTGGCCACATCTTCTATAGTGATCAATTAATCCACTAAGTAAGAGATCAGAGATTTAAGTTCAGAAGGAGAATTCTATTTTTTTTTTCCTTAAGGAGCAGAATGGCAAGGGAAATTTATCCCTTTAACTCAAAGGCTCTGTTTATATGACTTGTTTCGATTCATTTCTGAGGGACACTAATTTTCTGTCAAGACAGAGAATTAGCAGAAAGTTCTGGTCCCTGAATACGTTTGAGTTCTGGGATACTTAGCTGATGACAAACTGAGTTCATCGCAGTTTTACTGATAGAAACAAATCCATCAAGCAGTGTTTTAGGGCTCTGTGAGTTTATGGGCCATCCAATTAGAGTGAACTAACAAAACAATAAGGGAGGCATAAATAAATAATAGAAGGTGCTTAGAAACAAGAAATAGAAATAGAAAGTATAATTAAAGTTTTACATATTATTTCTTGGTTTGGAGGTGACAATGCCATTCATACTCTGCTTATTGATCCAAAATTTTGTAATGCATTTTGTGAGTACCAAAGTAAGTTACTAAATGCATTTTTTGCACAAAAATTAATATGAATGTTGGTGCAAGAGAGTAAAATCAACCCTCAAACTAATTTGGCCGCCTGGGATAGGGCAGCCACCAGAGCCTTGGATTGCATCGTGCCTTTGCGGCCTCTGACCCGGTGCCGATCCCATGTGGCTCCCTGGTTCTCCGAGGAGCTGAGGGAAATGAAGCACCAGAAAAGACACCTAGAGAGCGGTTGGAGGGCCAGCTGATCCAAATCCGACCGGACACTGGTAAGGTCTCATATTAAGACCTACCTAGTGGCGATAAAAGCAGCAAAATTGGACTATTTTTCCGCTCTTATTGCATCAGCAGATAAGTGCCCAGCCACCCTGTTTAGGGTGACCCGTTCCCTGCTTCATCTGGGAGCGAGGGAAGACCCCTTACAGGGTAGAGCTGAAGACTTTGTGCAATATCTGCATGACAAAATTGCTCAGATTCGGGAAGGACTGGACTCTGACTGGGCAGTTTCAGGTGGAGTGACGGAGGCGGGCCTTGAGAATGTTATCTGGGAGGAGTTTGATCCAGTGGCTCCCGAGGACGTGGACAGGATTCTGGGCAGGCTTAGCGCAGCCACATGTTTATTGGATCCGTGTCCCTCCTGGTTGGTGCTGGCCTCCCAGGAGGTTACACGAGGCTGGCTCCAGGGGATTATTAATGCTTCTTTGAGTGAGGGTTACTTCCCCGCCGCCTTGAAGGAGGCGGTGGTGAGGCCCCTCCTTAAGAAGCCTTCCCTGGACCTGGCTATATTAGTGAATTATCATCCAGTCTCCAACCTTCGCTTTGTGGCGAAGGTTGTTGAGAGTGTGGTGGCGCGACAGCTCCCCCGGTACCTGGAGGAAACAGTCTATCTAGATTCGTTCCAGTCGGGCTTCAGGCCTGGGCACAGCACGGAAATGGCATTGGTCGCATTGGTTGATGATTTCTGGAGGGCTCGGGACAGGGGTTGTTCCTCTGTCATGGTCCTATTAGATCTCTCAGTGGCTTTTGATACCATCAACCATGGTTTCATGCTGCGCCGATTGGAGGGGTTGGGGATAGGGGGCACCGTGTTGCAGTGGTTCTCCTCCTTCCTCTCTGACCGGTCGCAGTTCGTGTTGACAGGGGGACAGAGATCAACCTCAAGGCGCCTTGTGTGTGGGATGCTGCAAGGGTCAGTTCTCTCGCCCCTTTTGTTCAACATTTATGTGAAGCCTCTGGGTGAGATCATCCATGGTTTCAGGGTGAAGTGCCATCTGTACGCTGATGACACTCAGTTGTACATCTCCACCCCGGACCACCCCAAAGATGCCCTTGATGTGATGTCCCAGTGCCTGGAGGCCCAGCGGATCTGGATGGGGAGAAACAGGCTCAGGCTCAGGCTCAACCCATCCAAGACCGAGTGGCTGTGGCTTCCGGCATCCCGATATAGTCAGTGGTGCCATTGCTGACTATTGGGGGCGAGTCGTTGGCCCCCACAGAGAGGGCTCACAACTTGGGCGTCCTCCTGGATACACGGCTGTCTTTAGAAGAGCATATGACGTCCGTGGCCAGGGGGGCTTTTTATCAGGTTCACCTGATCTGCCAGTTGTGTCCCTTTCTGGATCGGGATGCCTTACACACAGTCACTCATGCTCTCGTCACATCCCGTCTGGACTTCTGTAATGCTCTCTACATGGGGCTCCCCTTGAGGAGCACCTGGAGGCTCCAGCTGGTCCAGAATGCAGCCGCACGGGTGATTATGGGGGTGACTCGGCGCTCCCATGTAACACCTCTCCTGCGCAAGCTGCACTGGCTCCCAGTGGTCTTCCAGGTGCGCTTCAAGGTATTGGTTACCACCTTTAGAGCACTCCATGGCTTAGGACCCCGGTATTTACGAGACCGCCTTCTGCCACCGATAGCCTCCCACCGACCAGTACGCTCCCACAGAGAGGGGCTCCTCAGGGTGCTGTCAGTCAAACTATGCCGACTGGCGGCCCCCAGGGGGAGAGCCTTCTCTGTGGGGGCACCTACCCTCTGGAATGAGCTGCACCCGGAGATACAGCAGATCCCGGATCTTCGCACCTTTCGCCGTTCCCTAAAGACGTTTTTATTCCAGCAAGACCGGCTGGCCTAACTCTTTTAAATTGTTTTAGTTTTTAAATTGTTTAATTATGGGTCTTAATACAGGGGTGCTTTTAATTGTGGGCCAAATTAATTTAATTGGATTTTAATACTGTTTTTAAATTTTGTAATTCTTGTGTTTTATCTGTTGGCTGTTCACCGCCCTGAGTCCTTCGGGAGAAGAGCGGTATATAAATATAAACAACAACAACAACAACAACAACAACATTGCTTTATTTACTTGTTAAGCTATCATAAAATAAAAATATAAGTACAGGTAGTCTTCAACTTACAACCATTCATTTAGGGACCATAAGTACAACAATGGCACTGAAAATGTGACTATCCCTGCACTTACAACTGATGCAGCATTCCCTATGGTCATGTGATTGGCATCTGGTGTGTATTTACAATGGTTGCAATATCCCAGAGTCACATGATCACTATTCACGACCTTCCTAGCCAGCTTCCTCTTTTCCCATTTTAAGTTCCAGGTATACTGTTTAAATAAGTGTTGCTCTGAATGTTATAGTTTATACAATTAGCAAAGGTTCCTATTGAGGTAGTCTTAAAAACTAGGTAAATGGTCCAGATAAAGAGTCAACTCAGGGGTCTCTAACCTTGGCAACCTTGGCAACCTATGAACTTCAGCTCCCAGAATTCCTCCGCCAACCATACTGGCTGCAGGAAATCTGGGAGTTGAAGTCCACAAGTCTTAAAATTGCCAAGGTTTATTTTTATTTTTATTAGTTTGTCAAACATGTACAAGATAACAGGTATAAGTATAAACATGGACATGAACACAGGAAATGAGTACAAATAAATGGGGACAGTAGGACAGGGATGGTAGGCACGCTGGTGCACTTATGCACGCCCCCTTTACGGACCTCTTAGGAATGGGGTGAGGTCCACGGTAGACAGTTCAAGGTTGAAGCTGTGAGATCTCTGAACTAGATAACAAATGAATTGGTAGAGGACAATTCCAGAGCTTTAACCTTTTGATCAGGATGTACTGAAATGCCTTTATGTGGAAAATACAATGGGATGAAGGGGAAAGTATTTTGAAATACTTTTGAAATACTGATAGCCATTAGTACTAGACATCTAATAAGCCAAAGGTACATTTTATTGTTCCTTAAAACTACTTAAAGTACAGCTAAAAAGTTTGGGACAAGAAATCCAAATAAATTTGTAGCTTTAGAGTTCTATTGCCATTTGGATAAAGCCTGCATTCAAAGCACATGTGGCAATTCTGGACAGATTTCTGAAAGCTCAAGAGACTGTAATTTCCTACAACGTCAGTCATTGAAGTTTTAATTTTGTTCCTTTTTGCTACACATATCATTGCACAAGGCTAGAGAATGATACTTATCATTTGAAGAGATTGCCCTTGCCAGTGTTAAACCAACCACTTTTGATTTGTTTGGCACAGGGATAGTCTGTCTGGTGGCTCTCACTGAACTAATACAACCCTCAACAGACTCAACCCCAATGGAAAATGGCCAGGAATTACAGAAATTGTAACACTGAAACACTGAGAACCACACAACCTGTTTACCAGAAATCATATTGGTTTATTATGTGATTCTAAACAGTTGTGGAGCAAATGTAAAACAATTTTTAACTGCAAGTAGGTGCAGAGAAGCCATTTTTCTCCTTTTCTGGGAACGATCATACTGTAAATCATTGTATCCCAGGAAAGCAAATCTGCTGATGAGTTATACTCAGGGGTGGGTTCTACTTATCTTTACTACCGGTTCGCAATGGGGCCATGCGCGTGTGCTTGTTTCGCTCGTGCACGCACACACTCGTCTGCACAAACACAGAAGCTTCTGCGCCTGCACAGAAGCATTTTGATGTCAGGGTCAGTGGGCGGAGCCTCCCACTGGTTTTATTACCGGTTCTATAGAACCGGTGCGAACTGGAGGCAACCCACCACTGGTTATACTAGTAGTTCATCCTAAAGGAATAAAAATAAGAAGTATATTACATTGCCAACAATTATATATTATATTTGAAGATACCACTGTCTAAAAGGGATTTATCTATTGCACATGCAGATCTAATGTTTGTACTAATGCTTGTACAAATGTACATATACATACATACAGTACATACACACATACATAATATGAAAGAGAAAATAATACATGCATGACAAAAAAAATTAAACAAGGCAGAATTTGATAGAAATAATTTCAAGAAGGGCTGCTTAGTTATTTTGTAACTAAGACATCTCCCTAGCCGATGAACCTTTGTGAAAGATTAATGTAGTTTAAACTTTTATAGAGGAATATCATTTGTGCACTGTCACATTTAGCACAAATGGTGCTTCAGTCACAGTTCAGTAATATTCTAGCATATTATTTCCAAGGCATTTGAGAGTTTAGAGAATTATTGAAGGGCATGCTGTACTCATTTGGTAATAAGGCAGAGTGCAGTTGCAGTCTCCATACAATTCCAACAAATGGAATCTCTGTTAATTTTGTTGCACATAGAGGATGACTATGATAATTATCCAAGTGATATAAACCTGACTCAAGAATATTGAATGTATGAAGATCTTTACAGGAGGTTTTTAAAAAGGAGGGAGCAACATAGGCATCAGAAATAGAATCTCTCAAAATCAAGGACTAGAGACCTCCCCTAGTCAAAGTTAACTCAAAGTCAAAATAGGTCTATGAGAGACAAAATCTCCTTTACAGTGTAGTGAATGATGCTTTTTTATCTGGCAGAAGAAATTGAACTCAGAACTCATCAGTTTATCTGAGGCAGAAGATACTACACATCAGTAGAGAACTGCAGAGTTCCAGATGTTATTGATTTATACTTCCCAGTCACTCTAGCCATCATAGGCCCTGATGGGGAATGCCAGGAGCAGTATTTCAACAACATCTGGAAGATCAAAGGTTCCCTCATCCTTGATAAAATGCACACAAGCCCCAAGATAATTTTTATCCAGCTTTCTTAGCTTTGAAGAGTTGTGGCTGGAGTCTATAGCCGGTCCAACTTCAATATTCAGAATAAAAAACTTTGCATTTAGACATTCACTTCCTTTGCCCAAGTCAAAAAGGCAGTCAATTTTGTATTTGATAATTATTTTTAAAAGACATCTTTAGTATATGAGAAGACGCATGTTCCTTTGTATTTGTTATATAATAGTGTGCCCATGCGTGCACGCGCACAGACTCAATGTTCTATGCCAGTGTTTCTCAACCTTGGCAACTTTGAAGATGTGTGGACTTCAACTCCCAGAATTCCCCAGCCAGCAGTTGCTGGGGAATTCTGGGAGTTGAAGTCCTCACATCTTCAAAGTTGCCAAGGTTCAGAAACACTGTTCTATGCTATCCTGAGCATTTTTTCATTGTCATATCTATACATTATAGACAGGAACTATACAAATGTGATAATGGAAGGGAGGAAAATACCATACCCTTTCTTGTCTCAGAGGACAGGATAAATTCCCACTGTGCCAACCTATTATCTAAATATGGCAGGTACTTATAAAATTCTTGAGCCAACTATAATTCTTAATCTACTTGCATTTTACCTTTGTCCTGTCCCTTTTGCTTATTAATGTCAATGAAGGCCTTAAGCTAAGCTAATGAAACATAGAATATACTATGCAGAATATATTAGCCCTTGAGCTTTTGCCTTTTTACTTGTAGATATTCATCAAATCTCTCCTTCAAACTGCATTGCTGTGTGGCCACTGACAAGGGCCCTGCAGTAAAATTAGAGCAGTCAATCTTTCACATAGGAAAGCAGGAGAGGACATTTACCCAGCCAGGATCATCTTCTTTATTCCTCGTTTCTGTTTTAATTTCTAGCAAAGCCAAAGTCTTTTGATCATCCAGTTCTACAGTAAATGCAGTCAGAATCAAATCAGTACTTCAGCCAATACAGAACTAATAACAGCAGATGCACTTCTGTGTTTCAAAAATCTTTCTTTGATGCCAGAAATGTTTCAGCTCACTCCTGGGGAAGAAGAAAGCTTTCTGACAGTTTGAAAAATTCAAACATTATCTGCCCTGATGACACTCCAGATTCTTCATTAAAACAATTAATCTCCAGATGCAACTTCTTTTTTATTTTTAACATTCATGAATTGCTTTTTTTGTCACAAAAAATATGAATATGCCACAAATCATCTAACATAACATTAACTAAATTTGCCTTAACCAAAGCTAAGTGTTTTTTACTAATAAAGTTAGCTTACCTATCTTGTTTATTTTAAGAAAAAGCACAATACAACAACAGGTATACATAGAAAGACTATGAATACATACAGCATGTTCTATCTGGAGGTCAAATACTATTTCTATTTTAAGATTAAGCTCTACTGAATGCTAAATGCATTAGGGATGATATCAGTTTCTTAAAGTTTATTTAAGGAGAGATACTAAGAAAAACATAGCTTTCATTGAGATATTATTTATTTTACAAATTGCAACAGTTCTTGAAAAAATCCTAGTTTTATTCTGAGTTCTTGTGGTAAGACACAAATTAATTCTTATTCATTGTTGTCAGCTATTAAGATACATCCAACAAGAAAAAGCCACCACAAGAACTACTGAAGCTCTGCTCTATTGTTCTGGAGTACCAAGGCTTCTTATACTAAAGAGAATCATGTTGGAATAATCTTGAGTTTCTTTCTCACCTCTCTTTTCTTTCTCAGAGATGACCTAGTGTTTACAAAATTGCACTTTCATTCCTCCTTATCTCTACTATGCACAGAGATGGTATTCAGCAGGTTCTGACCAGTTCTGGAGAACCAGTAGCGGAAATTTTGAGTAGTTCAGAGAACCAGTAATACCACCTCTGACTGGCCCCGCCCCCATCTATTCTCTGCCTCCTGAGTCCCAGTTGATCAAGACAAAATGGGGATTTTGCAGTAACCTTCCCCTGGAGTGGGGAGGGAATAGAGATTTTACAGTATCCTTCCCCTGCCATGCCCAACAAGCCATGCCCACAGAACCGGTAGTAAAAATTTTTGAATCCCATCACTGACTATGCAACTGCTTCAGATCAACTGTTACCAACTGGCTCAAACTGTATCTCCCTCCTCACAGAAATGTTATTCTGATGGAAAAGGAACAAAGGTACTTACTTTGAAAAATAATGCCCTCTCAATCTCAATGAGTAGTCCACTTCCATCCAGCAGGCCATTATATGAAAACTAAAGCATTAAGAATTGTCTGATTTTTATCACCTTCTGCATCCCTTATTCTTTCTGTATCATGTCTTTCATGAGGCTGTTGGTGGGGACTTTTTATTATTATGGAAATTGTTCTGAGAGCATTTCAGGCTTCAATTAGGGGGTTCAAATGCTATAAATAATAAGACATTTTAAAAAGAAACAAAAATTCCATAAACTCCCAAATGAAAGAAAAAAATTAAAAATCCATTTTTGATGCCTTTTCCTTTCTCCCTTTTATATTCAGTTTTGTTTCAAACTTCTGCTTTGTGCCAGACCTCTTCTCTTTTTAAATAGCCTGTTTTGGAGCTCTGGGTCAAGGATAATTCTCTCTGTGTCTCTTTTTTTGCACTAGTATAACTTCACCATCCTAGTTCAATTGAGAGGGTTGACTTCTTTATCTTTTTTTAAAAAAACTAATATGTTAGTTTGGCTGGTGTGTAGATAATTTTATTTTATTTTTTCTAACTAAATGAATTTTAAACATTTTTGCAGGCTTCATCCAAGACCCAGATGGAAAACTGTGAAAGCTAGATTTTGAGGGCACTGAGGCTGACAGCTTCTCAAGCAGGAGGCTTCATCCAACTTGTTTGAAGCTTGTATTTGTACAGAGGTCTCTATTAAGAATCCCAAACTACTTTAATCCATCCAGGAGATCTGTTTCAACTTCTAACAATAAAGAACATGTCAGCTATTTAACAAGGGTCCGGGCAGAGTGTCGTTGTCTCTTAGAAACTGCAAGAGAAGCTTTAAAGCATGGAAGAGGGTTGGTCTCTCAAGCAAGAGCTTTAGCCAAAATGAAATCACAAATTATACCTTATCCTATGGAAAGCATAGTAGCCATTTGACTGTGATAAGAAGTGCCACAAGAGTCTGCTCAGCTTTCCTAATCATTGATGAGGACAGGAGACACACACACACACCCAAAAAAGGAAGAGAACCCCAGGAAAGGGGCCAAGATGAAGAGAATATAAACACAGGATACCAAGTTTCAGAAGAATTCCAGTTCTAATCCAGGTAGCCAATAAGCAAGGGAAAACTGGAGTGTTCATTTAATGCCATCATTTTTGACACTTTTGAAAGCATACGTTCAGAATTGGGTAGAGTTATTTAAGCCAGAGCTCCCCAATCTTTCCAGCTTTGTCAAGGAGGGAGAAGAGGGGATGTTTCTGTGTGAGTGGCAGGCATGCAAACACGCTGTTTGAACAAATGGAGCTCTCACACACACATTCACCTGCTGCTTGCACACGTGGTGATGTGCCTTGCCTGCCACTGCACTGCCATTGCCACCAAACTGCACAAGGCCTGGTAGTGGACCATGGCCTGGGAATTGGAGATCCCTGATTTAGGCCATCAGTTCCAATCCTCTGCTAAGCAAAAGCCCACATAAAGCAACACAAGCAGATATATCCCATAACAATAAACAGTAGAAGGCTGTCCTTAAAATTCATTTTTTTGCCCTGGAAAACAAAAGCAAGACTACATCTCTTTGTCTAGCCACCTTTCTCTATCCCCCACATGCAAGACATTAAGTCATCACCATCATATAAAATGCAGTGTTGTGCCTAGCCTCACTGATTCACAGTCGGCTATACATAAGTGTCTTCTGTTATACATCTGCTGTGGTGCACATTTCTGCACTTTTATGAGTTGACTCAGTATTTGTACTGCTGCCTCATAATTGCACTGAAAACATCCCTGGCTGTAGCACTCTGTAAATGGTAGCAAAATATTTGATAGCAAAATCAGCAACACCCACCACTTTCCTCTGTGCCTTCTGGCAATACGGAACTTTACTGTCTCCATAGCACTTTTGTGGGTAGCACTGGCATCCTTTTTTTAAAAAAAGACTCTTAAGCACTGAATAACCACTCTATGGGTTAGTAATGATTAGACTTAGTTACAGCTTTCACGAGCACCTAAAAACAATCAAGTTTTATAAGAAGACCGCCTTGAGGGATCCTGGTATATTCAGTAGATAGAACCTAGCAAGAGATAGGAAAAGAAACATTCACCCAAAAGGGAAAATATATTATGAGGTTGAAACAGCACTATTTTAGAAGATGAACTTTTGAGTTTTACAAAATAAAGGCTAGATGCACCCAGTAAAACATGGTAAAAACAAATACACCTTTTTTCTGACATGTAAACCTAGTCAAGTTAGACAGAAAAAGAGTAAGAAAAGTTGATATAGTGTATTAGCCAATCTTCCTCAAATTAAGGCACCTCAAGATATGAGGTACTGACATACTTCAGCTTCAACCACAACAATACACGAGCACACAATAGATACAAACTTAAAGTGAACTGCTCCAAACTCAATTGTAGAAAATATGACTTCAGCAACAGAGTGGTCAATGCCTGGACTGCACTACCTGACTCTGTGGTTTCTTCCCCAAACCCCCAAAACTTTAACCTTAGACTGTCTACTGTCGACCTCACCCCATTCCTAAGAGGTCTCTAAAGGGCGTGCATAAGCGCACTAGTGTGCCTACCGTCCCTGTCTTAATGTTCCCTTTTATATGTATCTATTTCATGTATTCATAATTATGTTTATACTTATATCTGTTACCTATTACATGCTTGACGAAATGAATGAATGAATGAATGAATGAATGAATGAATGAATGAATCTTCAGAAATCACCATAGAGGTTTGGGAATTCTGAGTTCACTTAACTATCTGGACCATCCCCAGTTTAGAGAAAGCTGACATTACTTCACTGACTTCCTTCAAGAATGACTCCAGCTTTCTTCCACATGATTAATCCTTTTATTTATTTATTTTTTATTGAAAAAGTTTTTCAAATACAAGTTTTTCCCCCTTCTCTCCCCCCGCTCCCTAACCCCCCTTCCCCCTCCCCTCCCCCCATGGCTTCTACAAGATGAAATCCAAATTAATATCACATTATATAATACTTTACCACCCTTTTACACCACCCACTATATGCTAAACATTTCTTTCTAACATTATTATTATGTCCCCCATATACTATAAGTTTCAAAACAACATTCGGCTATGAAACTATATAATAAATCCTAATTTGGTATTTATTCTACTCATAATCTACCCATTTCCTCCACCCCCATACATATATCTCTTAATTCAAATCTTTTAAGTATATTAATATCTAAACATAACATCCCTTTTCCTAAACTAAGCAATCAGTAACATTACCTATCACCTTGTACCATATCAATTTTATTTCACCCACTTTCCTACAGGTCTACCATACATAATATATTTAATATCTTTATTCTTCTGCCCATATCACTAAAAGATATTTCCATATATAAATAAAACCCTCAGATGACTTTAAATATGTATTCCATATAGTATCTTCTGTACTGTCTTTCAACTAGATTGTTAATTCCATCGACCATGTTAGGGTAACATCAAGTCCTGCTTCCAACAGTATATTTAGTATCTTCAATTACCATCTGCCCCCATCATTAATAAGTATTTCTGTATATGAAAAAAAAAAAACCCCGAGTGACTTTATATTTATATTCCATATGGTATCTTCTGTAGTATCTTTTGTCTAGATTATTAATTCCAACAACCACATTAGGGTAACAGCCAGATCATCTGCATGCCCCAGTTCCATAGTTCTCTTGCCTTATAGCTCAAAATATACGTAATCCATTTTTCAAAGAGTCCAAAATAGAGAGTTCCAATCCACTCAATCACAAGTCATCTTCCACATCCCAAAAACACCAGCACTGCACAGATCTGTTATTCTTCTCAAAATAGTATAAGTCTGTAATTTGCCTCAGCTATATTTTCATGTATCAGCCTTCTATAAATCCCGCTTATTATATTTAATTGTCTCTTAAATAACTGGCATTAATCTGTTGGCTAAAAAAGAATTTTAGTTTAAAATTTTTTAGTTTTGTAGAACCTGCTTCTTCTTTTCTTAACTTGTTGTGGTTTAGATCTCCATCCTGATTGCCTTTCTATGACTTGTATATCAGCTGATTGAATTACATGCTGGTCTTTAACTTGATAAGACATCAAATCGAGATCCAAAGCCGCCTCTCTTATATTTATAGGTGATCCAGCTATAGCCTCTGAAGGAGATTCCAAAAGCGGCTCATCCAAAAAGCCCTCTATAACTTGTCGTTTTTCCATTACCTCCATCTCCATCTGCTTAGCCTGAGTTTCAATCTCTTGTTCATTTTGCTTTTCTTTATCCCCCTCCTGTATTCCTGACACTGATGACATACGTGGAGATGTTGGGCCCATTTTAAAAAACTTGTAGTAAAATTCTTCCACTTTTTCAACAGTGTTTAATTGATATCTTTCTCCTTGATATCTCAATATTATACCAACTGGAGTATCCCACCTAAATGGGATGTTTTGTTTCTTTAGCTCAGTCACCAAAAATCCAAAGTCCTTTCTATCTTTTAACATCTTGGACGGCAGCTCTTTATATATCCAGATCTTCATTCCATTCATTTCTAGAGTGGAGTTAAAAGACTTTTGCACAATATCATTTCTTATTCCTTTATCAATAAAATAAATCACCACATCTCTAGGCAATTGTCTTTGCTTTGCTACCCAAGAATTTACTCTGTAGGCCTTATCAATCTTACAGAGTACTTCTTCAGAGCTGACCTTTAAGATCACAGCCAGAACTTCAGCAGACATCTTTCTCAAGTCCTCTCTGTTATTTTCCTGTATTCCTCTCATTCTGATCGCAAATTCCATGACTCTAAATTGCATCATTGTAACTTCATTTTCAATCCTTTGGTTTATATTATCTGCATTATAAGTCTTGTGATCAGCTTCCTTCATTTTAGACTCTACTTCTGAGCTATTTTCTTGAATCATTGTCAAATCATTTTCAATTCTTTGTATTTTATTATCCAGATTATGAATCTTATAATCAGCTTCCTTCATTTTAGACTCTATTTCTAAATTGATATCTTTATCCATCTTTAGAATTATTTCTGAGAAGCTTTTCAAAGCTGTTACAATATATTGCTTCAGGTTATCATACTTTTGTTGAACCAACTCTTTAATTTCCTGTCTAAATTTTTCAAGATTCTGGTTCATAATCTCATCATGTCTTGCCAACTCCTCCACAACAAATTCCTTTAAATCTTTAAAACCATTCTTCTGCATCTGCAAGCTCAAAAATTGCTCTTGTGATTTATAAATGGGGGCGCACCCCCCCCAACAGCTTGGTTGTCTGGCTTTGTCAGTTTTAATGCCATCCTGCCACACAAACAAACTCTTTTTAAAGAAAAAGTCTTCTCTCCACACAATATCAATATCAAGTCTCTAAGAAAGGAAGAAGCATGAAACAGAATTTTTTCTCTTCTCTTGTAGCCAGCGCTATTGCTTCAGATACTTTGTAACATATTAAACCATTCAAACGGAAAGACTTTTGCTTTCAGCTTTCTTCTCAAGCCTCAGCCAGCCGCCATTTTAAATTTTTTTTCCCCTTTTCACTCTTTCTTCATTCTTAAAATCAATCAGAGGGTTGTTACAAATACTTGTGATTTAGAGTCCCAAATCCGGATTTCATCCTGCTTATTCAAGCAATCTGTTAGTTTTCGCTAGTTAGGTTGGTCGCATCGTCCAGCTCTGCAAAGCGCAGAGTTCTCCCAAAGCCCGGAGCAGCGGCGAGCTGGATAGGGAGCCTCATCCTGCTTCCTCCCCAAGAGTAAAAAAAAAACTCTGGGGACTTCGCAGAGGGCTCTACCTGCTCTTGCCGGCTCTCCTCACATTTCCTTAAGGAAATGGAGTTTTTCGAGCTGCCTCCCAGCTGTAAAGGCGGCTCTTTACGGGCGGCAGGGGTGGCGGTCCCAAAAGACCATCTAGCGACAACGGAAGCCAAACCGGAAGCCCTGATTAATCCTTTTATTAATAATCAGATTAGCTTTTACATCCTTTGTGCTGTGGGGTATATTGGTTAGAAATTCTGGGAACTGCAGATCCAATAAATCTGTAATCCAATTAGTAAAGATCTATTGGATCCTATCTTACACATTTCCACATGCAAAAGAAAGCACTTGAGGATTGCCAGAAAGAGAGTAAATGCTGGGATTGTGGTGTCATTTACTGCCTCAAAAGCATGAGTGTTTTTCCCATGGATGAGTCCTTATGTTATTCCCATGCTTTTTCTGTTGCTGAAAAAACTGGATATCTAATCTGAAAATGGAAACATTATCTATTGCAAATGATTCGCTCTACTGTATCTCCAAATTGAAAGAGTAAAGGCATATTGCAACAAAGATGAAAATTTAGAGAGAAACAAGTTCACAAAGTCGATCTAATGTTAGCATATTACATAACACTTTCAACATTGGTCAAAGAGTATGTCCTTCCATATTAAAGTATATACACTAACTCGATTTTAAAAGAGTTCTCCTGTAGTCCTCTTTTTGCACTTTCCTTTCATGAAAGGATTATTTTTTGAAAATCAAAATCTTACCTAGTTCTCCCTGTTGTTGCAACAGAGGGATAACAAATGCAGTGTTAATGTTGTTGAATCAGGTCTCTACACTATGTGATATTCCTAATCTCTTACACAAAGATCAATCTTATTAGCAAATAGCCACTTAATTCTTAAAAGCCTTTGTAAGCAGGATTATTGGAGTTAAGTGTCATGCATTTTTGGAGTGTTGACAATTGCTTATATGTGTCCCCCCCACCCCTCACTGTCAAGGAACTTCTGGCACTCCAGAAACTGGATGTGATTTTGATACTGGTAAACAAGTGAAGAAAACCAAAAAAGTTATAAGGGATGGGAATTCCCGAGGGATATATTGACTGTCCCCAAATTTGTGCTTTCCAGATGTGTTGTGCTACAAGTCCCAGAATTTCATACTCTGCTCATCCTGTCTGAAAAACTTGGAGATTTTGTCTGAGATGGAACATTGTTCCATATGAAATAGGAGTTGGATTTTGAAAAAGGTAAAGGTTCCCCTCTCACATATGTGCTAGTCGTTCCCGACACTAGGGAGCGGTCCTCATCTCCGTTTCAAAGCCGAGGAGCCAGCGCTGTCCAAAGACGTCTCCCTGGTCATGTAGTTGGCATGACTAAATGCCAAAGGCACACAGAACACTGTTACCTTCCCACCAAAGTTACGTGGCACTAGGGATTCGAACCGCTGAACTGTCAACCTTTCGTAGCCACTGAGCCAAAACACCGTGTTTTTTTTGAAAACCAAAGAGAACCATTATTCACTGTGTCTATGATAATAAAGGCATATAGGAAAAGGCATATAGGAAAAGGCATTCTTATTCCCTGTAAGAATCTCCTGTGGCATCCTTCAAAATGGATAGTCAACACACACCAATATAAACTGTGGCTATGCATATACCATATAAACCAAATTTGCAGAACTAAGTCTTCTTAAAGAATGTAGAATGGCTAGTATTTATGAAATCTAAACATACAACCTCCATCTTCAGATCTAACAGGCTTTTGATATGTCCTGTGGTCCTAATCTGTCTAACAAGGAGAGACAAGAAACAGTCAGTTAGTCCAGTTCAGCATGGTAGCGGCTTACACTCTGAGCTAGTTTAACACCATCAAGCCCAGCCGAAAAGCATTTATTCTGATCCAGTATTTCATAGCCAGAAGGAAAGCCAAAACATTTTCAAAAGTCATAAAAATGGTCTCACAACATTTGATGCAAGACATTTGGCCAAAAGTAACTATTTATGGAAATCAAGCATTATGCTGGTAGATCTCAAGTTTCACAAATCATAAAATTAAGAACAATGATGCATAAAAATAAAACATAACAAAATCTGGTTTTATTACCTCTTGAGGATGAATCAGTTTCAAAAAGTATTTTGAAGTGAAATGGAAAGAGAGCTATTTTAAAAAAATAAGGCAGATGGAACTGGATCTCACTCATTTTACTGTTTTACTGATTTATAGTCAAAGACTATGTAAGGTAATTGAATGATAGTTCCTATCAAGTTTCTATGTTTTCCACTTTATGATTTCATTTTTTGGAATCTTGGTAAAACTTGGAATTTAAAAAAAATAGCAAAACGTAAAGATAATCAAATCAGCATCTACAAAGAGTACCTTGGCTTTCACGGAAAAAAATCTTCAAATCAAACTTCTTCCTGAACACTGGGTGACACCAGCTGATACTCTGGGTCACTAATACTGAACCAGGTGAGTTAGAAATTAACTTGAAGTGAGACTGTTGTCCATTTATCAAAATAAAATGAAATATTGAAACAATTTAAAAGTTTGATGGAAAAGTATTCTTCAGTATTATGTCAGGTACAATAAAGGAATTTGTCTGACTTCTTTAGGCAAAGAATTGAACTGCTTTCATTGGAAAGGCCCTGTCCTGAATGTCCACCATCACTAAGAGCCTGCAGGGGATGGGGTTGGAGCAATGTAAAGCAAGTTAGAATGCTGGAATGTCAACATGCTTTTGTCTAACTCTGTGATGGCGAACCTATGGCACACGTGCCAGAGGTGGAGTGCCCTCTCTGATGGCATGCGAGCCGTTGTCCCAGTTCAGCTCCACTGCGCATGCGTGCATACCTCCCGCCAGTCAGCTGATCTTCAGGTCTCTGCCCACATGCACGGGGGCAGGATGCATGCGGGGGGTGTGCAACCATGGGCAGGGCATGTCCACGGGGCTGGGCACATGCGTGGGGCCCACACGTGCATTGCATTTTGGGGGTTTGGGTGCGTGCTTTGGACGCTTGGTCCGGAAAAGATTAGCCATTACCGGTCTAACTCATCACAAAGCAGTAGCAACTCTCTTACTTTATCTTTACAAGACCAAAAACATGATTTTCTTATCATATACTAGGTCCCTCAGTCACCAAACTGAATTATATACAATTATATTCTTAATTATATACAATTATATTCTCATCTATCTAGCTACTGCTTGTGGCAACTCCCACTAAAAGAATGTGGAGTTATGCAAAAGCAGAGCTTGATTTTGTAACATCCTATTCATTTTACACTCTACGCTGGTTCTTTATGGCATATGCCCTTTCCTGCCCATTTTCCTTTCCCCTTTACTCCACTACAAATCCAAACAAAAGATATTCTGATATTTTATTCTCCTCAAAAATGTGTCAACTATGTGGGTCTAGATGTATTAAATTTTGAAATGAATTATATTTTACTATTGTTAAAGATCGTTAAAAGCTGACAAAACTTTCTGATCATTTTTTTCTCAGTCAAGTTTATTAAAGTCAAATAAATATTGCAGAATGTTTCTGCTGAACTGAACTCTAATCCACAAAAGCATCTGTTTAAGGTGTTTAAGACCTCACAAGATTCTGTTGTTTTTGCTGCAATTAATTCAGCTACTCTTATACACTAAAAAAGTTGTTAAAATAACAACCAACTATTTTACATTAAAACAAATAGTCTATATTAGAGATTACAAATCATATGTATTGAATCAAAGTAATCTACATATTGCAAAAGACCAAGGTAAATGAACAATTCTCACCTAAGTATGAGGCCAGCATTTGCAATCAACATCTTTAATATTCAATCTCCACAATACTATCTCTGTTCTGCCATCTGGTGTTGATTTGAGAGAACAGCATCACATTTTAAAATACATGTTTAACCAGAAAGCAAATACTTCAAAAATTATTTTTTTAAAAAGCTTTGGAATCCATCCACTTTGTATATAATAAAATAAATATGAAAACTCTACCTGAGCTATAACAGGTAGTTCAAGTAACAATGATTTTAGCCCACATATACTGCACACATAACAGTTTACTTTGCAAATGATGTTGTGGCTTTGAAATTTAACACTTAGGGCAAATTTTACATGTCAACATGATTTCACACACCAATCACTAACTGCTACAAGCTAACAACTAATTGCAGTTTTGGCTTCAAATAATACTGTAGGAAAAGTATCCAATGTAATGACAGCTACACAGGAAGGAAATAAAAATGCATTCAATAAGTCATCCTAGTAATGCATTGAAACCAAACATAGCCATGTTGTACTTTATGCATTTTGCTATATTTGGGTTTGAATTATGACTTTTGGATTTTATTGCTGTTCATCTGATAATAGCAACACACATCTGGCTTTTTAACTATTCCGTAGGCCAAAATGTGAGCAAACTCCCATCCGGTTATTTGTTTTCCACAAACTGAAGTTTGTGAAGTTTGTGGAAAGGGAAAATAAAAATTCAGTTAAGGCCATGAATTGAGCAAGAGAATGTATTCTCATGTGGATTGGAAAGAAGACAGAGGAGATTCAACCATTAAAAATGAAAAGAAATGTGAAAAATGAATCTCTTCGCTCAACAGCAGTGGGAACACTCTCTACTAATCAATCATAATGTGTTCTTACACAATCTAAATATCTTCCTGCAAGATATGAAGATATGACCAATCTGAGAGCAGAAACAGGCATTTAAGAGCAATTTATAACATGTTTTGAAGAATTTTTATACATGTCCAGTAATTTTCATTCTTAAATATCCAGGAGACAGTATTTCTACAGAACAATGAAGGGTCACAAAAATTAAATGTTCTATTTACTAAAAATAGAAACCAAAAGGAAAGAAAAATTAAGTTTCAGAATTTTCTTAACACATTTCACCATGGTGATGGTGATATTCTTACAAAATGAAAAGTAGAGGTTCTCTCTATAATGAAAATCCGGTATTGAAAAAAACAGCAAGAATAAGATTATCCAATAGGTAGTTACGTTTTACTGAGCTTAGTAGCATTTTCATTTGAACATAAATGCAGAGAATTGTATTGTTCGCATGACTATTTGGCCTGTGTTCTGTCCTGATGAGAAAATACTTCTTACAAAGAACTATATTTTGCTTCAGCAGTTCAGTTCACCTAGGAAATTACTATAATGGCTCCATAATATAGACAGCAACATGCTTCAGTTGGCTCAGCAATATATAAAATATACAATGGCCTGCCAATATCTGGAGGTTTTAGTGATGTTCTTTACATAAAATTTGAAGGGACACTGCAATCAGATCTATATCTAGAAATTAAATTAATATTTATATTTTATGTGGCCATTTTTCTTATATGCTTACCTAAATTATTAGATAAGGTGTGAAGCAGTTTTTTTTCTTCTCCTGCTGGAGAGCGTATAAATGATTTCTCCAAAGAGGAAACATCCCATTGTTGCATAAGATTTAATAGATAAGTCCAAAATATTTCAAGATTACAACCCTGTCTCACCAAAATGTCTTGTTCCAACTTTACCAGAATTGGACCAGCTTTGAAATGATAGAATAATTCAATCTTGGTACTGTCAGGGTTCCAAATCCCCAACGAAAGAAAACTCTAAGGCTTCAGTTTCCTCAAAGTTCCATTTTATTTGAGATGTCATATTGGCACATCTGGCAAAACCCAAATCTGAAATGTTCCAGGTTCTCCCTACCCAAAAGAAAGTTCAAGTCTCTGCCCTACACCCTAAGTCCACCACATGGTCCAATCAAAGCACCATCTCAACTGGAGATGCCACCCAGTTCCAGCCCTCCAGGTGCAGGGCAACATTTAGAATAGTCAGTTTCAAGGTCATATTTCTGCCATTAAATCAGAACAGCCATTCTTACATCAAGAACGGAATAGGGCACTTTGAGGTTGAAGCATTCCATATTCTGTTTCTGCTAACGAGCAGCGTAAGTTTTATTCATGGTCAAAAGAGCTTGAATTTTGCTTCCCTGAAAAAATATCTGCTCTTTTCATTATTGTGAACAACCAGTTCACCATGCAACTGCATTTACAAAAAATCCTTTTCTGCCGATGCAAACAAACCATCATCTTACGAATTCTGAACTTCATGTTTCCAAAATGCTAGAAAAATCCTTATAAAAGTAGAAGCATGCCAGTTCATTATATTACACTTTTATTTTACAATTTTTCAAAATCTGTTTTACAGATACATTAACTGGGACAGCTGCAATACTGACCAAAAAAAAAGCATACCTACAAACCAAATACACATTTTAATATTTACTAGTATAGAATCACTAATATCCAAAGAGATGTGTCATGTAGTAAAGAAGGTGTGCGGCAATGCAAAATGTAGAGAAAAGATGTTAAAATGAAAAGTAAACATTGCATCCATGGTTACACAGCAGAGATCTTTGCAAACACATTTGGTATTGTAACATTCTAGACAGCAATATGCTTTGTAATACATATTGATTATAATACATGCCTTAGAAAGCTTGTATTCTGTGTGTGTAAACTTTAACCAAATAAAGATATGATAAAACAGAAAATAATCTAATCTGAAATCAAGTTCTTCATCTTAAAAAGACACTGCATTCAGGTGAATTTTAAATTATTTTTGGAATATTCCCTCTCTCTTGCACATTATTTTCATTTATATGAGAATTTCATGATGCTACTTAATTGCTGCGATTGTGCAAGACAAATATACGGTCTTTCAAAGGATAAAGCTTTGCCTCAAAAAAGTCAGTATCTGTTAGCAACTGTAGCACGAAATGATTTGCAGAGGACTTAATTTTGAACAGCACTGCAATTTCTCAGCTATACTCCTGTGGTGCAAAGTAGCAGTTGTTCTAACAAACTGAGAAAAATCTCAGCCAAAATTTCAATAATCTAACTGTTGTTCTCAACATCTTGCCTACTGAAACAGCACCTGTTTTATCATTATTGGGAACTAAAAGACAAGATCCAAGCACTTTAGAACTTCTTAATAATGAGCTACAATACAAGATGGTGCTCTCCGAGTATGGGGTTTTAACAGACTAGCTACAATGAACTTTTAGGGACTCTTCAGATTTTCAAAGATGCCCCTCTACCCTAGCTATCAGGCACTAGTTTTGCCCTGCTCCTGGCTCTGACATGACATAAACTATCATACAGCTCCAAATATCAGCCCTATTGACACAGGACAGCAGCTTCTTAAAAAGGCAATGGAATAATATATGGTTTCCATCAAGCCAAAATGTTTAAAATGTAGGGGCACAATGGCATATTCAGCATCCTGTTTATTATCCCTTCTCCATAATCTTTTATTTTCAGCTCTCACTCAAAGTTTGTTTTCAATTCAGTTCCTACTACTTCCTACTACAGACAACAAATTGAAGTTTGTGAAAAGCAATGACCTACATTCCAATCAATAGTTTCTTGTCATACTTGGAAAGTCACCGCCTTCGTCAGAAGCATTTTTACAGCAGATTATTTATAATGTGTATAAATACACATGCATTTCTGTCTTAACTTCTTTTTACTAAAACGTTCATATTGAAAGTGGTTATGGGCTGACAATTAAAAGAAAAAAATAAATCCCCAAGTTTTAAGTTCAAGTCTTCTTACATTCCTACAAATAGAGCATGACACACTGGCTCTGAAAAAAAGTGAACAAATCTGTCTTTTTTCCTTCTAGAGCCATCTAATTGAAATATATAATCTGAAATAAGGCTAAAAAGAAAAGAAAAAAAGGCATTTCATTTTGTAAAATCAGACCTAACAATTTCGTTGCACGTATGTCCTGACATTTGTGTTGAGTGGGCTCCGCATCTATTTATCATGAATGTTAACTTAAAGCTTCATAAATTCAAAAATGTTTGGTTGATCATGGACCCACATTAAAAAGTGAGGCAATAAAACATAAAAGGGGAGGGGGAAGAGGGAATGAACAAACATTGATTTGAGGCTTCTATCTTCTGACTGCTCAAAAGGCCAAAATGTCCAATAAAATGTAAAACACAGTATATATTTTGTGTAATCTAAAAAATCTGTTATGATAACTTATTGCAAATTGCACTCGGCAGTTCGCCAAAATAATGGAAAAACTACCCCCCGTTGGTTGGCACAGTCCTTTAGCCTTGATTCAAAGTCACCAATAGAAGGATCTGGAAAGAAAATTTGCAGCTGTGCTCAGCCAACTGGCTGCCCCTTCTGGGTGTGACCCAACACGGGACACGGCTTTGTCTTGCTCCTTTGAAGGACTTTCATCTTCTGGCAAGTATTCAGGGAGGTCAGTATTTTGTTCCACTTCTACTGGAGTATCTTGGAAAGGAACCAACATCTGCAAAAAATGAAACACGGTATTAACACACATCATGGAACATCACATGTTATTTTACAAAATTTGCTTTTGCTTTTCAGCTAGGCTACATTTATTTCTTCAATCGCTTTTAGATAATTTAACTTTTATTAGCAGAAAGGATAAAAATGACTTTTTAAAGGTTTTTTTTTTAAAAAAGCTAAAACACGTATCTTTTTTTTCTTCATGCTCATGAGTTCTACAAGATGGCTTTTCTTATCCACACATACTGTTGCATTATTATGCAGATATTGGTGCTCAAAGCAGATTGGAAAATTTATCTGCCTAGAATTTCATGGATATGTGATGGATATTATTGTATCGGATGAAAAGATTACAATTATTGTTGCTGCTGTTATTTTAGTGCAGGCGTGTCAAACTCACATTGTCACATTGTTGTCATGTGACATATCGTGACTTTTTTCCCCCTTTGCTAAAATGGGGGTGGGCGTGGCCAGCATGTGACACATCTGGCCCGTGGGCCACAAGTTTGACACCCCTGTCTTAGTGTCAACACTTTTAACAATGTACTTTTATTACAGTTTTCTCACCTCTTCTCCACTTTCACTTTTTACAACTTGCTGGGCTGTCATAACTTTGGTTGATGCTATTGCTGTGCCCAATGCCTGCACAAAAATGGAAAAGGAAACAATAAGAGCAAGATTAAAAACAAAAAAATCTCTACCTGAAGCTGAAAATAATGAAAGCAAACCATCGGGAATGCTTACCTCTGCTTTTAAATCTGATCTGATTCTGACAACACATCTTTGAATTGCCATTTGAAACGTAAAGCTGATGACCCCTTTAATTTTAAGTAAGGCTTCTTCGCACAGGTTTCTCCGTGACTGGAAATTAAAGAGATTCAGTTAATGGGTCAATGCTAAGTAAAATAACATGAAGTTAACACATAGGTGGATGTGATGCTATACCAGCAGAACAACATTTTTAAACAAAAAGAAATATTTGTTTGCATTTGGCGGTAAGGAAATAGAAAGGTAACATTTCTGCTTACATTTTGAAAGCAAACTAGGGAGAAATCAACTGTGAATAATGATGGAAAGTGCTGAAAAGCAAAGCAGCTTTTCTTTGTTATGATCAGCTAAACAGTCTCTTGTGATTTAGTCCTGACTGGCTGAAATCCTTGCTGATGAGCAGTTAGTTTTAAGTTGCTATTTATCAGACATCTTGTATCCATACTGACTGAATGCATCAAAGCAGCTGTTACATCCTTCATCTTCCTTATCTGTGGCAGCTCATGAACATCACTGCACTACACAACTCAATTCTGATGTCAACTGACAATGTCTGCTTATAAAATCACAAGCTCATCTTATGCTTTAAGCAAATGGCAGGGCCTCTTCTATGCAACAACACAACAATAACCTATGCTAGTTTCATCAACTCTGAATTGCCCTAGCATGTTTTAATGCTTTTAGGGACTTCTGGAGAAGAAATAGCAAATTGAAGATGGCTCTGCTAAAAACAGAGCTGACGGCTACAGTGGAAAAAAGAGCCAGCAAAAGCTCTTTTTTCCTTCAGATCACCGGCAAATGCTCCAGACAGTTGCTCTTCTCTGGCAGTTTAACAGATATGGAAGATGTGAAAATGGCCATGTTGCTCAAACCACGGTTGGTACCTTCAAAAGGATACTGGTTTCACATACTTTCTTTTCGAATCACTTTCAGAAACTGTTAACTCTTTGGATTGACAAGGCTAAAAACAATGAACGAGTTTTCTTCAATACCGTGTTTCCCCAAAAATAAGACCCTGTCTTATATTTTTTTGAACCCCAAAATAAGTGCTTGGCCTTATTTTTGGGAGATATTATTTTGGGGCTCCTCTTGCAGTCTTACCTGGTTTCCAGCTCTGTCTCTCTAACCCTAACCAGAGAAAATGGCGGGGCCCGGCTGCGCATGCATTTAAATATTTTCGGGGAGGGCTTATTTTCAGGGAGGGTTATTTTAGCGTATGCACTCAAAAGCCTGATTGGCTTATTATCCAGAGAGGTCTTATTTTTGGAGAAACAGGGTAGTTAGTGAAAAAAGTTTTAATTAGATGTTTAAGGAGGGGTATGTATACAAGTGTGTAGAATAAACAGCAAAAGTGTTAGTAAAAATTTAATTTTGGAAAGTTACAAGCAGACTGATGGAACAGATGAATTTGAAGTAAGATTTTAAAATTATTATAAAAACCTTTCCAGTGAGAAAATGCTTTTGTTTTGTTTGTTTGTTTTTTAAAAAAAGATAGGATGAGATTTTGAAGGTTGGACACAAGAGGGCACCAGAAGAACTAAAGATAACAATTAAAGGAGAAGAACATATAAATTTCACTTACTAATACAGAATGAAATACTGTAAAATATTTTAACATTGGACATATTGAAGGATGTTTTTGAACAATGAACCCAGAGGTTGCACAGGTACTGTATGTGTGGTACGTTGCTCAATAGTAGCAACTATGAGAGGGATTTTGGAGTCCTAGTGGACAACCATTTAGATATGAGCCAGCAGTGTGCAGCAGCTGCCAAAAAAGCCAACACAGTTCTGGGCTGCATAAACAGAGGGATAGAATCAAGATCACGTGAAGTGTTAATACCACTTTATAATGCCTTGGTAAGGCCAACTGCATTCAGTTTTGGTCGCCACAATGTAAAAAAGATGTTGAGACTCTAGAAAGAGTGCAGAGAAGAGCAACAAAGATGATTAGGGGACTGGAGGCTAAAACATATGAAGAATGGTTGCAGGAAATGGGTAGGGGAGACATGATACCAATGTTCCAATATCTCAGGGGTTGCCACAAAGAAGAGGGAGTCAAACTATTCTTCAAAACACCTGAGGGTAGAACAAGAAGCAATGGGTGGAAACTAATCAAGGAGAGAAGCAACTTAGAACTAAGGAGAAATTTCCTGACAGTTAGAACAATTAATAAGTAGAACAACTTGCCTGCAGAAGTTGTGAATGCTCCAACACTGGAAATTTTTAAGAAGATGTTGGATAACCATTTGTCTGGAGTGATGTAGGGTTTCCTGCCTGGGCAGGGGGTTGGACTAGAAGACCTCCAAGGTACCTTCCAACTCTGTTTTCTATTTCTATTTCTATAAGTTAATTTTAAAAGTATCTGCCTCTATGTGTTTAATAAATGTTATGGGAGAGGAACAGTTTTTCCCTGTCAAAATTGAGATTAATTTTAAAGTAGACTTAAAAATGACAGCCTACAAAAATGATAGGAAAATATAGCAATAGCACTTAGACGTATGCACCACTTCATAGTGCTTTTATAGCCTCTCTAAGCAGTTTACAGAGTCAGCATATTGCCCCCAACAATCTGGATCCTGGATAATTTTCCTACATTGGATTTACAAAAGAGTCTTGTTAAAACTTCCAAGAATTTTGTGAGAAGGGAAGAAGAAAATAATAAAAAGTACTCAAAGTGTAGAAGTGTATTATTTGAAGGGATTAACAAATTCAACTTTGTTAAAAGGACTATAAAGTTGATGGATTTGATCAAGGTTAAAACAAATATGAAGTTATCTCTGGTAATGAGGAGACCTTAAGGACATTTTATTATCCATCATCAGTGACAGTGAGTTTGGGCTTTACTAGTTGGATAATGAAATGTCTGCAAGCAAATAATCAAGTCAGAGAGCACAAAGGACTCCACAGTATTTTTTTTTTTTTTTTGCTTTTAGAAACATTTAAGACACACCAATGGACAAACAAATAAACAACCAAGTTAATTACCATAACAGGGACAAATTTAGGGGAACTAATTAGATCTGTTTTAATGAAAGAAGGAGAAAGCAAGCCAAAAGAGAAATGTTATTCTGGAAGTGTAGGCCTGAGTCCCTACTGGGTCTGAGCAAATAGTTGATTTGAAGATTCAGTCAAATCACTGAATCCCCTTAGAAAGCTGAATCGTTAAATATGTGAGATGACTTTAAATCTATTAAAACAAAATTGAATGCTTCTGCAGTTGTGAAGAAATCTTTTTTGGAATCATTTGTAATTGAAATCAACTTGTTTCAACCATTTGGATCAATTCAAATCAGATTTCATCTCATTCATACTTTCCACACTGTGCATGCTGATTGTTACTCAGATTATCACCTCACCAGCTTTATTAGTGTGGATGCATCATCTGTAAATCTACTTCTCTTACAGGCTAACTTGACCAAGATGTAAGGCAATGCAGCAAAAGATCAAGTTCAATAATTTACAATGGTATAGGACTGAAACTGAAACCTAAGGGGCACTGTGGATAACCTGTTCAAACAGTTTTATATTTTTCTGGGCAGCCATAAAAAGCCAGACATGGCCCTCAGATGTTTTCTACAGAGGAATGGAGGATAAATTTATAGAATCTATTTAACATTCTATAAAAGCTCCACTGAGATCTCATTTAATATCTGCTATCCAACAGTCAAGGATATATACAATGTAAAACGACTGCAAGCAAAGCCAATTTTTTTTTAAAAAAACTTACAATTTTATTGGTATAGACCAAAAATTATTCTTAATTTAAAAAAATTTAAGAAGAATTTTAAATAAAAAAGTAGCAAGAAAAATAACTGTCCCATTATTTGGTTGCAGATAACCCATATAGCACTTTAGTATTGATGAAATATTGCTGTCTCCCATACTGTATTCTTTTAGAAAACGATCGCCACATCCAGATGGCAGAGCTCTTAAAGAGCTCAAGATGTGACACTGCTGAACTCCCCAAAATGAGTAACTTGTTTATCAAATAGGGCTCAATGCCGGAAGACTGGAAGATATCAAATATGACACTAATTTTTAAGAGAGACCAGGAGGGATCAGGATAATATGGTAGTCAGTTTTATTTATTCCAGATAAATTGGTAGAAATGGTCTTCAAAGTTAAAATAACCAAGAATGTTGTGTGCCTAGGCAATCCTAGTAACTTTTATATGATTAATTATGTAATTAAGTAATTATGTAATTTATAGTTTAATTTTCTATGATTGTGTATTATAAACCACCAAGTTATTGGAAGTAGAGTACATGCTTATATGTTTTGTATGAATATATTAGTGTAGGAGAGAATGGAAATCAGAACATGGACCTGAAAAGAAAATTCTGAAAGAACTTGTAGCCAGCCAGCTGACAAGATTGGTAGGCTGGTTGGACTATTTCACTATTTTCCTTTAGTTTTCCATTGTAATTGCATATGCTCAATTTCTAATCCAAGTCTTTCATTTACTTCCAGGCCCTAAAGTGGCTGAACATAGATCAATAAGTTTATATATTCAGAGACATTTCTGTGGTTAGTTTCTTCGGAAATGTAAAGTTATTCCTGAATTGTTCATTACAAACAGTTATTTGTAATAAGTCACACCCAAGGGATTTGAAAATAGACTTAACGCAGATTAATTATATTTACATTTAGTTACACGTTACATCTAATTTACATACATAAAATATGTTTACAAAAAACAATTGTTCTCATTTTCATATTTCAGTGTGAGTTATAAATTCCAAAATGTATATGAATTTCTTACCGAATCATCAAGGCCATCTATGTGTAAAACTACTGTTTTAGCACGTTTATTTGTACTTCCAAGAAAAAACTGAGCTTTTCGACGTCGAGAATTCATCTCATTCACATTGTCCATGTCAGACATATTGGAAGACTGAAGAATATCATAGATTTCTGAAGCTAATAGTTTTGTTTCCCCAGGCGTTGTGGTCCTAAGGCAAAGCAAAATCAGATTTATTTATATGTATTATAGTTTTTTCTTTCTTTTTTTAAGTTTGTAATTGTAAATTGCTTTTACAATTCTCCCAGAAAAGACAGCTGTTTGTTTTTTACTTCTACAATGTAGCAGAACTACAGATCCTAAGACTGTTTTTCAATCTTGAATCTTAGTTTTACAAAACAATCACTCCTTACAAACATTTTTCAGAAGATGACAAAGTTATTCCAGAAAGATTTTGGTGTATTATTTTATCATTACTGTAATTTATTATGAATGTAGGGTTAAATGATTTATTGGGAATTCAAGTCCAGACATATTAGTGCAGGAGGTTGAGAAAAACTGAGCTAGTTATTGTATATCTATAAGAAAAAAATCATAGATTCATGGTAGTCACCTGACATTCTCCAGTGAATAGTAGTAATAGAAAAACCAAAGATGAATGGGGGGAGGGGAACATGCAATATTCTAAACAAATGAAGTACAAGGAGAAAAATAGTCTGGTACCTGACATTGAATGAATGGGTGACAATCAGATGAGAGAATTCAAAAAAAGACATTGAGCCATTCAGAGCCCCAACAATGAATTAGAAATATGACTCTTTAAATTTATTTTATTTATTTTTATATGCCGCCCTTCTCCGGAGACTCAGGGCGGCTTACAATGCGTTAAGCAATAGCCTTCATACTTTTGTATATTTTATACAAAGTCAGCTTATTGCCCCCACAAACCGGGTTCTCATTTTACCCACCTTAGAAAGGATGGAAGGCTGAGTCGACCTTGAGCCTGGTGAGAATTGAACTCGCAGTAATTGCAGGCAGCTGGATGTTAAATGCTGCCTTAGTAGGAAGCATTAGCCTCCTACGCCGCTCAGGCTCCTCTTCCTTATTATAGCTAAATAATAGCTATTTAGGGGAAAATATTTAACACAGGGTTTAACCGTAAGTGTTTTTATATGTACTGTACATGTGGAAAGGAATAAATCTAAATCTACAAGCATGACTGACCTGATACTCTGGGGAACTTGAACATAAAGGGAAAAGATGTGGAAGTTGCTTGGAACAGAGTAGAAATATTATACGTTGCTCCCATCCAGAGTAATGTCATATAACAAAATTTGAGAAAGTAGCACTTATCCTTGGAATAAAACAATCCAACCTTACTTGGATCTCCTTTCAGAAGGTACTATATTAAAGATAGGTGAGAAATTGCTCTTAGAAGGAAAAGATGAACATTAATGAAGGATATTAGCTTTCATTAGATAGATGGTAGCTTTGAAATATGTATCTCTGTATATTTCCTGTAGGACTCTTTGTCCAACATCTAACAGATGTTTTATAGTTTCATAGACACTCTGATAAACACAAAATCACCAGGGTAATGAATACATTTCAGCACACATAAACCTCGAAAAATGGAAAAATAGCAATCCAATGTTGCTGAAAATGGGATTATAATATTTAGAGGCTATTTTAGTTTAATCAGAACAGTTCTCCTTTGATACAATAATAATTTTAATTCTTCTCCATATTTCTGGAATGCCACCTTTGTGTAACAGTTATGAAAATATTATCAGTTCCTAGAAAATTTCAGTTGGGGGGTTATACGTATTTTATGAGTTTTATTACTGATAATAACTTATTTGATTATTCCCTTTTGTCAATCAAGATATTTTGTTACTAAGCAAATAAACATTGACTACATCATTTGTTTTATTCTCCAATATGTTAATTTTAATTGCATAACAAAACTTGAACTATATCTTCAAAAAATTATTTAGGCATGTTCCAATTAGACACAGCAGATGGCATTGTTGCCTTTTCTTTAGGAACATTAAAATTAAACTGAAGCTATATTCCTAAACTCCATACTGCACTATACAATGTGCATCCATTGCCTTTCTACCTCAATGATTAATGTATAAAATGTTCACGATTTCAAAGAATTCCAGAAAGTCAAAATCAAAGAATGTGCTACCTCTCTGAGTCTTCGGAGAGGGGCAGCATACAAATTGAATTAATAAATAAATAAATCTCCTGAAATTGCTTACCATTAATTATATGTAAACTTATATGTAAACATAAAAGATACTTATTGTTCCACAAACCATAATTTTAAAAATCCAGCTTAGAACTGGGTTGAGTCACACTTGTATCATATAAGAAATGTGTATATGACCATCATGAAGAAAATACAAAATCCAATTTATAGATTCAAAATAGATTCCTGCTATCCATTAGCAGTGCACTCTGCCTCATTATCCTCTATTGTATTGAATAGCCACAGTAGATAAAGGATTGTATTCAATTATCAAGGAATTCTGGATTCATAGTATTACCATATTGAAGGATATCATTCTCCCCTTGCTCCTGGCAACTTAAGATAATCAGTTTAAACTTTTCTAATGGGAACTACAAGCAATTAAAGCTGTATTAAATTAAAACTGATGGAAATGGTTAGATTTACAGAAGTGTGGGTAAGGGAGATACATACCTGCAAGGGATTCTTGTGCAATTAAATGCATATTAATTTAGCTGATTATTTTAGGCAACTAATAAATTGGAAAAATCTGTGCTGGATTTAGTTCAACATATCCTGGCAAAAGTAGACTACCATGGAATAAAAAGTGCTTCTAACTAAATAATTAGAGTTCGGCTTTCATTAATTTGCCAATCTGCATTAAAAGTTCCTAGCTATCAAAATCCCCCTAAATTATAAAATACAAAAAAAAAGGCATTGTAAAGATCCTCAGGATTATCAAACAAACTATGAATTAACCTTCAGCTACTCATGGATCACTAATCTAATTAACATAAAACATAAAATAAGCTAAAACAACTGCACAAAATCTGCACTTTAATACCTTTTAGCAACATTTAGAATACTGATGTCCTTCAGATACTTTGGACTAAATCTGAGACTCCCTTAAAATTGGCAGTGCTGGGATTAGCTGATGAAACCTGTACTTACGATACAGCGGGACTAACTTTCTGTCTCTTAGGATCTTCATACAAGTAGTTTTCAGGTTATCACCAGTCATTCAGTGTCTATTCAAAGTTACATTGACATTGAATGAATGGTACTTATGACAGGTCCTCATAGTTCCAGCCAGTGCACTGTACCTGCAGTCATATGATCACTGCTACCTTTAAAGCAAAAGGGACGTGGTGGCTTAGTGGCTAAGACGCTGAGCTTGTCAATCGAAAGGTCGGCAAGTTCAGCGGTTCGAATCCCTAGTGCCACGTAATGGGGTGAGCTCCCGTTACTTGTCCCAGCTTCTGTCCCAACCAGCAGTTCAAAAGCACATAAAAATGCAAATAAAAAAATAGGAACCACCTTTGGTGGGAAAGTAACAGCGTTCCATGTGCCTTTGGTGTTTAGTCATGCCGGCCACATGACCACGGAGATGTCTTTGGACAGCGCTGGCTCTTCGGCTTTGAAACGGAGATGAGCACCGCCCCCTAGAGTCAGGAACAACTAGTACATATGTGCGAGGGGAACCTTTACCTTTACCTTTAAAGCAGAGATTCATTGATCACATTGTATGGAATCAGCAAAAACAAATTACCTTTGTATATAACTTGGAAAGCAATTTTAAAGAAAAAGACAATCAGGTACATTTACAACAGAAAGGATTCTATACTTACTTCTGTACAACAGTCTGTAAACTCAGCATCATTCCCAGTTCACTTTTCATCTTTTCTCTATTGGCCCGACATTCCGCCAAATAACGTAGAGCCTATTAAAAACAATGGATCAAAGAATCAACCACAACAAAAAACGTTCTCAGCATTTTCTTTCACACCTCTCAAAAATGCATTGTAGCAATTCAGAAGCTTGGGAAATATGTTATTTGATGCTTACAATGTAAAGCTAAAATACTGTTTATTTATTTATCACATTTCTATATCACTATCTCACCTGTTAGCATATATGTGCCAGGTAAATATCAAAAATAATGTTTGTCTCTCTATAAAATAAGAAATTAATAATGGACAATTCTGATATGTTTGATTTCACATTTTTCAAATTTGGCTATTTCTACACTTGGGGTTTCAATAAACACATGGATATTCTGCCTAATACCATGTTTCCCCGAAAATAAGACCCTGTCTTATATTTTTTTGGATCTTGAAATAAGTGCTTGGCGTTATTGCCATGCGCTCAAAAGCCTGATAGGGCTTATTATCAGGGGATATCTTATTTTGGGGAAAACAGGATACATATGCAGTTAAGAGTATAGAGTCTGTGTTTGGGAAACTGCATATTAAAAAATAACTGGGTTTTGATTTGCATATTAATTCTGGAAGGAGAAATTAGGTAAATGCAATGAAGAGTGAAATGAATAGGAATTAGAAACAGTGCAGAGAAGAGGGCAAAGATGGAGAGAGACTTGGAGATTACCATATTTTTTGGAGTATAAGATGCACTTTTTTCCCTCCTAAAAAAAGGCTGAAAATTTTGGTTCATCTTATACTCTGAATGTAGTTTTTTATTTATTTATTTATTTTTATTTATTTGATTTGATTTATATGCCGCCCTTCTACAGAGACTCAGGGCGGCTTACAATGCATTAAGCAATAGCCTTCATAATTTTGTATATTTATACAAAGTCAGCTTATTGCCCCCACAATCCGGGTCCTCATTTTACCTACATTAGAAAGGATGGAAGGCTGAGTCAACCTTGAGCCTGGTGAGATTTGAACTTGCAGTAATTGCAGGCAGCTGATGTTAATAACAGTGCTTTAGTCTGCTGCGCCACCAGGGCTCCTTATTTTTCAAAGCTTTTTTCCAGCCCTAACGAGGCACTAGCGAGTGAAGGGATCGACCTCCAACTCTCAGCTGTGCTTTAGAAGCTTTTTCAGTGAAGCGATCTTCCCTGCTTTGCCTGCTTCCTCCAACTCTCAGCTGTGAAGCTTTTTTTCAGCCCTAACGAGGCGCTAGCGAGTGAAGCGATCTTCATGGTTTGCCTGCTTTTCCCATTGCTTCTCTCTCCAAAGATCAGTTGTGCTTTTGTAGCTGTTTTTTATCCCCAAGTAGGGGATAAAAACCAACAAACTAATGTGCTGAAGCTGACCAGACTAAGGACGCTAGCCAGATGAATACCTGGTAGGAGGTTTTTTTTCCTCTATTTTCCTCCCCAAAAACTAAGCTGTGTCTTAAACTCCGGTGCGTCTTATACTCCGAAAAATACGATAAATCCTATGAAATTGATTGAAAGTGCATGACTCTTGGAAGCCTAGGCTAAAGAAAAGAAAGCTAAGGGAAATGTGATAGCAGTCTTCCAATATTTGAAAGAATGTCACAGGGCAGAGTATGTGAATTACTCTTCAGAGCAGTCAAGAGTAGTACAAGAACCAATGGGTGGAAGCTTTGTTGACTGAAAGCCATTCAACAGTGGAACAGTCTGCTTCCTGAAGTTGTGGGTGCTCCATCATTGGAGGCTTTCAAAAAAGATAGGAAAAAAAGATTGCCTAGAAAGGATCCTTCCAACCCTTTGATTAACTTCAGCCATTATTTCCCCAACCACATCAATATACAAACTATAATCACTTTTCTTACAAAACCAACTGATGTATATGCAAAATACATTAAAACCAAAAACATTACTTTTAAATTTATCCACTGTTTTTCCACTCGAGCACTAAAAATCCTTCTTCAATTTAATTCAATTCAAATCTTTGTCAGAGCACAATATATGTACAATGAGATTGGTTGAGCTGCCTCAGTGCACCCCGCCCCCAACACAATACAACTCACAGTGAAGACAGAAAATCCCTAACCCAATAAATCATATTTTAAAAAAACACCGAGTCCTATTGCACAAGTGTGAACATGTTACATGTTGCGCCGGCCCTGCAGTCTATCATACTACATAGTTATGATGTTATTTCTCATTCAGGAGTCTGACAGCCCACAGATAAAAACTGTTCTTCAGCCTGTTTGTGCGGCTGGCTATGCTTCTATATCTCCTTCCCGATGGTAAGAGGGTAAAGAAGTGATGACCAGGGTGAGAGTTGTCCCTGAGAATTTTCCTCACTCTTCTAAGGCAGCGAGCCTTAACAATCTCATCTAGTGGTATCAGGTGACAGCCCACAATGTTTTGTGCTGTGCTCACCACCCTCTGTAATGTTTTTCTATCTGCAGCTGTCAGACCAGCATGCCATACCGTGATGCAATAAGTGAAGATGCTTTCTATTGTGGACCAGTCAATTTTGCCAGGAAGGATTTTCAGTGAGAGAACAGAGTGGCAGCTCAGTAAGATAAGGAGCATGGGAAACCCCAGGGTGGAGGAGGCCTTGAGAGACCTAGCACAAGCCATGGATGAGTGTCTCTCTTCTCAAGCACTAAAAGTCCTGCTTAGATTTCGTCAGGGAGGATTTTCAATCCCCAGAGCAGAGAAACTTGTCCACAACACCCCACAGAATTCACACACAACTGCATTGGGCCTCCCAAGGTCTCCTCCAACAAAAGGTTCGCCTTTCGTGTTCCTTACTATCCTTACTTGGGACCCTTATCTGCGTAGCCAGCCTTGATATCATTTAACAACTGTAACCGAGAGTGCCTGGATTATGGTCATTGAGCAAAGCAGTCATGTCATCTTGCCTAACAACCATTTCACTCAACAACTGAGATTCTAGTCCCAATTCTAGTCATAATTCAAGGATTACCTATAGTCCATATACATTCCAAGATTCTCAATATCCCAGCCAGCCTTGAAGCTAGCTTTCAATAAATGCAAATCATAAGATCTGTAAATTTTTTGCTACTGGAGTTGTTAAGTTGTTAAGAATCTGTTTATAATAGCTGAAAAAAAAATATGCCTCAGATCAGAAGAGACGGTCCTATAGTAAATACTATACTTACTGTACTTTTCAGCGTATAAGACACACTTTTTCCCCCTTAAAAGAGGGTGGAAATGTTGGTGCGTCTTATACACCGAATACAGCCATTTTTGGCCTCCCGAAACCCCGTCCCCCACATCCCATTTTTGCCAAAAACAGGCCCGTTTTTCGCAAAAACTGGATGCTCAGAGGGCTTGGGAGGCCTGCAGAGTGCTCCTGGGGGCCAGGGTGGGCAAAAACCAGACATGTGGAGGCCAAAAACTTTCTTTTTCTTGTTTTCCTCTTTGAAATCTTGGTGCGTCTTATACTCTGTTGCATCTTATAGTCCGAAAAATATGGTATTTTATCAACTAGTAATTAGCTTATAAAGAGTCAATTTGGAGTTAAAGCACAGGGCTAGAAATTGGGAGACCATGAGTTCTAGTCCTGCCTTAAGCATGAAGTCAACTGAGTGATTTTGGGCCAGTGCCTTTCTCTCAATCCTAAGAAAGAGAAAGTGGCAAACTACTTTCAAAATATTGCCAAGAAAACTGCAGGGATTTCTCCAGGCAGTCCCCAAGAATCAACAATGACTTGAAGACACACAAAAAAAGTTAGTTTACTGAATATAGTTAGACTTCTCTTCTTTTTTCAATGCTAATTATATATATTTTTTTCCTAGATTCTTAAAGCAATCACTGGAATTTGAAAATACCAAGAAAGCAAAGAATTTGAAAGAGGATAGTGATTTTTTCTTAATATAAAGAATGATCATTCCTAAAAAATAATAAGTGTAAATAGAACTATATATCACTTCCCACAACAAAGGAAAAAGAAAAAAAATGAATTTTGTTAATGTAATGTACCAAATGTACATGGTAATGTAAACTGTTTTAAATAGATTCTATTTACCGTATTTTTTGGACTATAAGACACACCTACCTTTTTTGGTGAGGAAAAGAAGAAAAACAAATCTTCTTCTGCCTCTGAGCAATTTTGCCTCTTTGCAGCAAACAGCAAACAGCCTGCTTTACTTTCATTTTCATTTCCAGCAATTTTCTTCCTTGCAGCAAACAGCAGAGCCCTGCGCAAAACAGC
This sequence comes from Arizona elegans, assembly GCA_022577455.1. Taxonomy (NCBI): domain Eukaryota; kingdom Metazoa; phylum Chordata; class Lepidosauria; order Squamata; family Colubridae; genus Arizona; species Arizona elegans. The sequence goes on along the minus strand of JAKOOJ010000002.1, from coordinate 27,599,185 downwards.
TGAGAGCAAAACAGCTGAGAGTCGGGAGGCGGATCCAATCAACTTGTGCTAATTAGGCTGTGCTGAAGCTAAAAGGAGCTGTTTTTTCTTGCTGTTTGCTGTAAGGAGGTAACTGCTGGGGGGCAAAGGCCAAAGGATGGAGGCCAGTGGGTGGGCAGGGCTACATTCGGTGTATAAGATGCACCTAAATTTTCACCCCCTTTTATGGGGGCGGGGAAGGTACGTCTTATACTCTGAAAAATACAGCAGTTTGTTTCTATTGGAATACTGCTTCTAATTATTTATGCTTGAAATAGAAAAATGAAACTTAGATTTTTAAATCCTGCATATTTCGTCCCACCCCCCCAGCTCTTTTTTTGCTTAATCTTTATTTTCATTACACTTTACGTTACAGTAAACCTCAATAAAACATTTGAAAACAAAATCCCAAGAAAGAGAGTAAGCTTGAACAAGTTATTGAAACTTCTGAAAATGTCAGTTTAATTTGTTGATACTAATTTCATGCTGGCTTCTCTCCTTCATGAACAGTATATCAAAAGACTATGATTAAACTGCATTGATTTGCTTCTACCTTCAAGGATAATCAGGACTTAAATTTATGTTCAAAGAAATACCTAAAACATATATACAAGCTGGAGCTGTCAGGTGCAAGCTCTTTCTCTAAAGAGTTTTAAAACTTCAAGTATTATTGAAAGAAAAGACCAAACACACACCATTTGGTAGCCATGAATTCAGTAGGCCATATGTTTATGTTATATTTATATGTTATATTTTAAATACAAATCTATGTATTTAAAATAGCATAGGGTCCCTCATCTTGTTTAGGGATTACTATTCTATAATTCTTGTTGAGAATAATTTACACACATATACACTCGGCATACTGTTTCTTTCTGGAATGAACATTACACAAAGTGCAGAAAAAGTGGTGCTATAGATTAAAAATAAATACTAAAATGTAAGAAAAAATCTAGATGCACACATGTGAATAATAAATAAATAGCCCACAATGCAATACAGAAATTAGATTTCTGATATGGGCCCTAGCCCATTAGATTTTATGCTTGCAAGCTTCATTATATCATATTTTTCAAGTGACAAAGTCTCTTATTTTCCTAAGACACATGAAACCAACTTGTAGACCCCTGCATAGAGTAGTAGAGAGCATCTGGTCAGAATTTCTGAGCTTAGAAACATGTAATAAAATGAACAGATTGTATGGAATACCCAACACATATACCACAATGTACATCTATTCTGGCAAAATATGAAGGCTAGCCACCACGCAAGTCTAAAAATATCACAAAACTTCCTTGACTAAAACGGATGTCCTACAAACTTTCAAGACAAGACAGAAGAACTGAAGTTCACGTGATAATGAATTAAATAACTTTAGTTGCAAAATGCTGACTAAATACAGGTTTCCAAGCACTAAGCAGATAAGATTTTTTTTTGCCGTTATCCCTATGACCATATAGAGAGGTGAGCTCTAATCTATATTAAGTGTGCTAGAATTTTTCCCATCATTTTCATTTCAGCAATCTTTCTATGTTTCAGTGGAATAAAGACAGCGGTGAAATCCAGCCGGATCTATCAGGCTCGCGCGAACCAGTAGCGGGAGCCTCCTCTCACCCACTGGGACGTTATTACATCGTATTTTTGACAACATGCGCAGAAGAGGTGCACACGCTCCCATTCCTGAACCGGTAGCAAAAGTAAGTGGATTTCACCGCTGGATAAAGGGTTTAACTTGCTCTACTCAGGATGTTTCAACACAACTAGAGAACTCAACTTCCCCCAGGGGGAGAGCCTTCTCTGTGGGGGCGCCTACCATCTGGAATCAGTTGCCCCCAGAGATAAGGAGAATCCAAGACCTCAGTGCCTTCCGCCGTGCCCTTAAACCCCACTTTTTCCAGCAAGCCGGGCTGGCTTAGGAAGAAATTTTTAATTTTTTAAAATATTTTAATTGGTTTGTGATTTTTAAATTTTTGGGCCAAATTTATATATATTTTAATTGTTTTTAATATTTGTATTTCATGTTTTTAATTCTGGCTGTGCACCGCCCTGAGTGCTCAGGGAGAAGGGCGGTATATAAATTGAAAATAAAATAAAATAAAAATAAAAAAATAAAATTCAAGCAATTTTCCACATGTGTAGTTACAATACTTGAGTGTAATCATGGAAACACATGATAGCAAATATGCATTTAGATTCTTACGGTTTAGCTACCCTACCCAAAACCCTTAATGCTACAAGATGAGCTATCCAATAATACTTACAAGTAATGCTGAATGGACAACCGGTGGGTTGGGATGATCCAAAAATAATATAAGGCCTGGTAGACATCCCTGGTCCTGGACAATTGCTCTTCTATTCAAAGGATCAGCTGCCAGATCTCTCAGCTGGTTTACTACAGTGAGTGCATCAGGCTCCACATTCATTGAGGTATTCATTTTTCCTTGTCATACATACGATTCTACTACAAAGAAAGTTATCAGTAACTATAGAGATATGAAGTAATTTCATAGCTGCTAAAACAAAAATGCATGCTATGGTTTAAAATAACTTGATATAATTCATTTTTTAGGAAAAAAGATTGTACTGTTTAGATAGTGATGAAAAAAACAAGCTGCGAGGTTTTAAAATTGTGAAGTCCTGCATCGGAATCCACAGGACTACATAAACACCACAGCAAGTTAATATATGCAGAAAATAAATATTTTAGTTTTTTATTTGTTAACATCATATAAACACAGAAAGTAAATTTTGAATATTTATTAGGTATATGCTAACCATTTGTGGATTGGTTTTTTTTTTCTCAAAGACTAAACATGGCTACAATTACCCATTATGTAATTTGTATATTATTTGTAATACATAATAAAGTAGGCTTCTTAATTTAATTGCAGGTTGGAGCATTTTTTAAATAAATGAAAAGCTAGAAACACAGTAAGTATATTACATTCCCACAAATACTGGAAATCTTAGAGGATTTTTATAAGTTTCTAAGTTTCACAGTTAATTCCATATATAATGGCAATCAACATTCCCAGAAAGACCACCACTATAAATCTTACTTTGCAGTATACATACCAGCAGAGTATATTCTCAGTTCAGGTAAACCCAAAATATAGGTAGTCCTCAACTTACAAGAGTTCATTTAGTGACCATTTGAAGTTAGAATGGCACTGAAAAAAATAATTTATGATCCTTTTTCACACTTGACAATTGACTCATATTTATGATGGTTGCAGTCCCAGTGTCATGTGATCCCCTTTGACAACCGGCTGCCAAACAAAATCAATAGGGAAGTCAGATTCACTTAACAACCATGATACTAACTTAACTGCAGTGATTCACTTAATAACTGTGGCAAGAAAGGTCATAAAATGGGGCAAAAGTCACTTAAATGTCTCGCTCAACAATAGAACTCACTTAACAAAACTCACTTAACCACTGTCTCACTCAGCAACTGAAATTTTAGGCTCAACTTGGTGGTGCAGTGGACTAAGTGCTGTTATGTACAACTTAGCTGCCAGCTGCCTGCAATTAGTGCGAGTTCAAATCTCACCAGGCTCAAGGTTGACTCAGCCTTCCATCCTTCCGAGGTAGGTAAACTGAGGACCCGGATTGTGGGGGCAATAAGCTGACTTTGTAGAAACACCACTTATGGGGGGCCAAAAGCCCTAATAAGCAGGTATATACAAAAGAATGAAGGCTATTGCTATAAGTGCATTGTAAGCCGCCCTGAGTCTTCGGAGAAGGGCGGCATATAAATTGAACAAATAAATAAATAAATAAATAAATAAATAAATAAATAAATAAATAAATAAATAAACAAACAAACAAACAAACAAACAAACTGTGGTCAAAAGTTGAGGACTACTGCAGAACTCCCTCTAAATAGGAAGTGACTGTCCCCATTTGAATAGGCCTTCAACCCTAACCCTACAAACTGTTGATTCTTAATCGAAGGATTGCCAAGAAGGTGAAGAATTTGAAATCACTGACCTAAAATATGGATGTATTCCTCTATTTAAACCAGCCACACTACCAGCCACTATTTTATAGCATATTTTAAATTAAATACTATTTTTGCAACACAGCACTTTTACTATATGATGGCATTACAAATGTTGGTATAAGGAAACACCACTGCTTTGGAAATCTATACATTGCCATGACTGTTACTTGGAAAACATGCATGTAGGATCAAACCTAAGAAATACTACGTAAATGTGCTGTTTATATAGTTAACATATGAGCAAATTGTGTTTAGTGCTACACAAATATCACAGAAGTACTCAATAGTTTCTTACTATAACTAAATTCAAAGCCAAGTAACTTGCTCGCACAAACTTTAGAAAGATAACAATGTCTGATGAATCCCTAGGATTTGAACTACAGAAACCCCACTATGGGAAATAGTGCCTTCAAGAAAGCATGTGGAAGACTGCATTTGAAGCGCTGTTCTATGGATACTTAATTGGAAGTCTAGCAATTTCACTAGCGCTTCCAAGTACAGAACCACAACCTTCAGATAAAATGCCACTGCAACGTCCAAACATGCATATTCATTCGCAAGTAGCCTGCAACTTATTTCTGGGAATATACATATTTCAATTAGGACACTGGAGATTGCTGCTTTTCTTTCGCTTTCATGCTTAACAAAGTCAGTAACTCCACTCAACCCCTGGCAAAGCTTGCCTTGGCCTGGTCCTTGCACTTTCTTGCACTGCAATTCTTGCACTGGGAGGGATCACATAATATTATTAATGAAATCACTAACACTGGTTTTAAGGAAGGTCAATAGGATTGCAACCTCACTCATTTTTCTTTTTTAAAAAAGCTAATTACCCGATCTGTGTTTCCATTTGAAGGTAACAAGATTTGAGTTGACCTCTAATGCTAAACTTGACTAGCAGCCAACTTCCAAGTGTCTTGTGTGATTGCAAATCCTTAGTCTTGGACAGGAGGATAATTTGGATCTCTAAAAGAAGTCCAGGCATTGAAGAAATAGCAGCGTTCATGATCTTCGCCTTGTGTTCTTTCCCGTCCACTCCCACCTCAATTCCCCATCCCTTTTCTGCCCGCCCGCCCCCACCACACACACACAGAGCCCCTTTCCCAGGTCCAGGGATCCCCATTACCGCCCTCACTTTCATTGGACGCAGAAGGGGAGGCGCTTTGGTACTCCCGCCCCACGGAGGAAGGACCGCTCCAAATCACGTATCGGCTAATGCCGCTGCCGCCGCCTTCGCATACCCGGAGCCCCTGGCAGAGGAGCCGCTTGGAACTTCCGGCCGCCCGGCGAAGGTCAGCCGCTGAACTGGAATCGCCGACCCGCCAAGGCAGCATTCACCCAGCAAGGCGGGCGATCGCCGCTCTCCGGCACCGCTGCAATCCCCGAGACGCGATTGGCTGCAACCGAAGGCGTCTCTTCTCCATTCGTGGCTCGTCTTATTATGAGCCCCCCACTCCGATAGGCTTATTCCGGGTCAGGGATTCTGAGGCATTGTGGGTTAGAATGAAATCAGTTTTAGGAGGCATTTCAGCAACTACAACTCCCAAGAAGCTCTGGTTCAGTTTCTGATGGTTATAATTTACGTTTGCACGTTCGCTGGCGGATGGACGCATTTCCCACATTTGCTTTGCCTGCGGACTCCCGTAGTGTGGCTTATTCGTAGTGAGGCTTATTAGGTAGTTTAGTGAATCCTAACTGTTTTAGCCAAATCAAATAAGGTATAGGATTGCGATTTTAGGGTAAATATAATGTGCAGTAATTCTTTCTGCATGAGTCCTGAAAGAAAGCTCCTAAGAGGCTGGCTTGGCAGTGGAATTTTATAGTGCAATTATATACTTACTTGTCCAAGATTTTTTGAAAAAAAAATTTTCCTTTGAATCAAAAGCAACTCCATACTTGGTTTCAGAAAAACATCTATGCAATTTTGTTGGCAGCTCTACAGAAATACTTTGCCTTTGCCTTCTGGCTTTTTTCTCCCAACCTAAACAACAGCCCTGGGCATTCCTAAAGTTTTTCATCTAAATACTAATCGGGATGACCATGTTTACCTGGAGGTAAATTGCATAGAGTTGGTTGAACAATTGTATTTAAATTACAGTTTAAATTTCGTTTTCTCAAGGTTGCTATAAAATTGAAAATGACTCATTGTGGATAGTTTTCTGATAAATATATAAGTGGTTACAAAAGGGTTACATTATGGCCTGATTTACACATAACCACAGTTTTTATTATAAATCAGAGTTTGCTTAATGTACCAGCAAAGCCCAATTACTTGATGCTTATTAAGAAACCGTAGATTTGTGTGATTGTTAAACCCGTCAGTGGGTTTCTTGCATAGGCTTATGATACCCAGAAAATAATTTTGTTGATGTGCAACCACTACCATAAATATAATTCCAATTCTTTAATTTTCTACTCTACATCCACATGCATGATGCTTATAAATATGCCTTTGTACAGAATTAGCATCTTTGAAGACAAATGACTGCATCTGTAAAGTTTTGCTATAATAGTAAGAATATAAGTATATAGGTGTAACTATACCTTTAAAGTAGGCAAATTCATATGGTCTTTAGGAAAGGCATGGATATGGTTAAGGGTACAATCCTGTACACATTTAATTGGGAATAGACCTTTTAAAAAATCAGTAGGTTAAGCTATACATCGGATCCCCAACCTTGGCAACTTTAAGACTTATGGACTTCAACTCCCAGAATTCTTCAGTCAGCCAGCAGGTTATTCAACCTGCAGCATGGCTGGCTGAGGAATTCTGGGAGTTGAAGTCCATAAGTCTTAAGGTTGCCAAGGTTGGGGACCTCTGTTATACATAAAACATCTACAGTGTTGTTTGCAATAGTAGCAATGACCTGTTTTATTTGTGCATCAAAATCACAGAAAGGTACCCTCTCACACAATTCAGTGTGACATGCCTTCAAGATACTAGTCTTTGCTAATCTGGTGCTCCATAGTTATAGCATTGCATCCATCCTGACCCAAAATTTGAGGATTCCAATGCAAAGGATCAATTATTAAACTTTCCAACATCCTTAACCTGTTGGTATGCTGTTTAGGGTTGAGGGTGATTATCATATCTGTAGTTCGGTATTCTCATAATTAACCTTTGGTTTGCTATAGGTTGAACTACAGTTCCCATCAGGAACAACTAATGCACTTAATGGTCAAGGATTACAGAATGAATTTGGAGAGCTATAGTTTTGCAACCCTGAATAAGACTTTTAAATTTCAATAAGTTGGTTTTACTCTATATAAAACATTTTGTGTAGTACAAGGAACAACTAGAATTGCAAAATAAAGGGATCTGAAAATATGTTGAATGTGTGCTCTTTTTTTAAGGCTTCTCTATCCTAGAAGATGACAACCAGCAGTAAGGTACCGTAGATGGACACTGTTGGAGTGGCGATGACGTACCGTTGAAAGAGCTGAAGGATCAACTTGGGGACAGATCATCATGGAGAAAATGTGTGGCTGTTAAGTAGATAACGATGTAATGTCAAGTCAATAGTGCCAAAATTTACCGCAGTACAGGAGAAAGTAAACTACCGCCTTTACGCAAATTTAGGCATTTGTTACAGTAAAATAGCACTAGATGGCGCTCCTACGCGATCCTTTGATACTAAAGAGCAGGACTTTCTCAGCCTTTGTCGCAAATATCTTATCCGAAACATTAGGCGGGGTTTGAACTTTCTGAAACCATCGAGATGAGAAAGATCTATGGAGCGGATGTCACTCCAGAGATCATAGAGTCCTATCCTGTCTCGATGTTTATCGACGATGATATATCTCGTCATCTAGCCGGGAGTGCAAGACTAAGCCTCGCCTCCCTAAATGACGGACAGCGATTGGTCAGGCCAACTGCCGGCGCTCCTCAGGATTGGTCGGTGAGGGAGACGGTCGAAGAGAGTCGAGGGATTGCTGGCCGGCGGGGACTTAGCGGCTCCGAGAAGAGTCCGAGTCAAGGAATAAACCCTGGAGCGGTTTGAAGAGCAGGTGAGTTCCTCCCATCTTCCTCGGGGCCTCCCGTTTGTTGTCACAGTTCAACCCTGTCGCGAAGTTTCGAGTGTGGAATGAGCGGCGTCCTGTCAGGTCTGGGCCGAGAGAGAACGCGGCGATCGTGAGTCAAGGACACGGGCCGTTGCCGCCGAAGGTCTCGTCCGACGTTGCCGGGCGCCGCTTTTTGTTTTCCCCAGTCGCGGGGCGGGAGACGAAAGTCGTGCCTTCCCGGCGACAACTGCTTTGGCTCTTCCGCCGTGTTAGCCGGCGGCTCCCGGTCCTTGCCCGGCGCTCCCTTCCCCGCCCGTTAAGGGGCAGACCCGGGTGGGAGAAATTTCGGCGAGGGGCCGAAGAGTGAGCGCAGGAGGGCCGTTTTATATCGTTCTGTCTCCGGGATGATCTGATTTTTGAGGTAGGCCTAAAACCTGGTGGATCTCAAATTACTGCTTCTGCGCCCTTTCTAAGGTCCTTGGGGAGTAATGGTTTTTTTTTTTCCCTGCGAGGCCCCGGTGGCTGATCTGAGAAATTTCGTCTGGTTCACTTTACACCCGTTCCCTGGATTGTCTTCTCCCTTCTCTTTTGGGCTGCTCCGGAGAAGGCAGTTTATACTCTTACAATTGCTCGTACATCTATACAGAATTTGCGCGGCCACGTCTGTCGCTTCTAATAGTGCCGGATTTTCCTTGCTTATTTCTTTGGAAATAAAAAATAATCTAGTATGTGGAAAAGACGCAAACTGGCTTGTGAGCGATAGGCTTCAGAACTGCCAGGTGGTTCAAAATAAATAACTCGATAAGCCTATCCAGGATTTGCCTCTAACTAATACTTAAGTGGAAAATTCAAAGTGGGGGGCACAAAATCTGGAATCTAAGGTAAGATTCCTGAACACTTAAAAAGATTCTCTCCCTCAAAAAAAGATTTTAAAATCCTTCCTACATGGTTAACACATCACTCCCCCACTTTGAATCATCCCCACTGCAGTCTTTCTCCTGCAAAAACTAAAAATTTGCTCAGCTCTGACATTAGCTATGTCATTACTGTCATTGTTAGAAAAATGTGTTCATGATCTGACATTTATAGTCAAAATGCTTCAGAACTTGGTGGTTAATATATTGAAGTATATTTTGAAAATATTAAAAAAATGTAGTGTTTGGAAAATTGTGTTGTTGCATTCAACAATATTGTGGGAAATAGGGTCATGATACACATGCAGATCTCATATTGTGATAATTGAGACCACCAATTTAGTCATTAAGTGAAGTCACTAAGTAAAACCATGACTCTGCTTATGATCTTACTTCAGCTTTCCTTTGCTTTACAAATCTGAAATGTTATAAATATGAGGATTGCTCACAAAGTTACATTTTTCACCATTGTAACTGAATGGTTAATAAAATGAGGCAGTCACAAAACGATTGTCTGTAATCTCTGTATTTGGTTTCTGCAGTTAAATGGGTGCAATAGGGAATGATATGAAATAACTGACATCACATAAAACTATTCTGACACTGAATTTGCAGCTAAATTGAGCTGGATAGAAAATAATCTGATTTGGCAGAATATAGCTTTTTATGTTACATACTGATACTCGCTTGACACAGGTATAATTGTATTTGCAACAGAAATGTTTTCCCATAAATTAAAATTATAGAGTTGTAACATGTGTAACAACCATGTGTGCAAAACCAGTAATTTTGCATAATTATTATAACCTCTGGCTCAGTCATTTGTTTGATTCTGCCACAATTAAGTTACTTCAAAGACAAATAGAAAGTTACCAAGGAATAGTCATGTACTCATTGTATATAGAAATGGACAAAAAGGTGTTAATGGCTATATTAATCATTTTGATAGCAATTTATAAAATGTCTTGTGCTAGTAATAGTTGTATTAAGTGTGTATAACTAAGCTTAGTGTAAGTTAATAAAAATTAAACACAATATAAACCAAAATAATAAGTGCATTTTATAATAGAATATAGTAAATAGAAATAATTCCTAATGGATGCAATTACAATGGTGATGAGTATACCACTGGAAAACCTAAAAGACTAGATTAGGGAAAGACCATCATGGAGAAAAAATTATTGTGGTTTGCTTATAGTTGACATCAAGTTGTTGACACATAGTCAAAAGACAGTACAACTTCTGTATAAATCAATAGATAGTAATCAGAGAAAGTATTTTTCTGGCTTTATAAAGGTCCTATGAAAAGAAGCATTCTAATAGCTCCTTAAAGTTCAAAATATTCAATTCTAAATTTAGGAACTAAATGGAAAAAATGTCTTAAAATTTAGGGTGCATTATTCATTATTAATTCATTATTAGATAGGCTGACCTTTTACTAATTTATTTGATTCTATACTTGTATACAGGGTTTCACACAACTGGATCTCCTATCAAAAATAAAATAATAACTTATCTACTTTAAATGTTATGTCCTTAGCACAAAAAACGATTTAATTGTCTGGTTCAACTTGATTTTATAACTAGAGTCCCAGAACCTGCAAAGTAAAAATTAGAAATAAAAAAATAATTTAGTAAAGCAGCCAAAACAAAATAGCTGATGCTGATTGCCCTTGATCTTGTCAATGTTAAACATTACTGAACAAATCACATTTGTTTATTTTATTCTCTTTGTAGGAGAAGTACATTACTGTTCTCACATAGCTTGGTTGTATTTGTTACAAAATAATTATACAAAATAATACATTTTGGCAATGTAAGTTCTCATTTTAATATTATTAGAATTTATAAATGTAAGAGAAGTTCTAAGACCTAAGATAAATCTAGTTAATGTCAATACTCCTTTTTAAGAAAAAATACTATATTTTTATTTCAGATTAAAGGAATATGTTTACAATGTCAACTGTGAAGCATATGTCATGAACTGCTATTCCCAGGTGAGAAACTGACAACTGAACACCAAACAAGTTAGCTTCTAAAACCCACTACAAGCAATAAAGCTAAAACTAGGAACTGCCTTTCCAAATGAATCTATTTTTCCTCTGCAAGGAGAAACTAATCATCAACTAAAACAAGTTTATAATGCAGTATTTTATGATAGCAGTTTTGCTTGAATTTCATTTCCTTTTCTTCAGTTGCATTTTTCCATTACAAAGTTTAGAAATTTGATTACTTTCCAAAATAATCGTAACTATGTTCACTTGACTAAATTGTTCTTATTCATGAGCATTGTGTACAGAAGGAATTTTATTTTTTAGGAATATGCATATTTACTGCAGAAGAAAATTCATCTTCAGGCATTAAATTTCACACTATTAAACTATATATTTTTATTAGTTGCCCAGTCAACCAGATGTTTAGTCTGGATTTCGCATTTTTATCCACCTATTGAATCCTTCCCAAGGACTTCGGATATATAGATGTTTCATGGTGTTCAGAGGTATCATTGCAGCATATAAGCTGTACCAATAAAGTTGTCTTTTCCAATTGATGGATGCTGATTTTGTCAGTGCTGCTCATAGTATTTAGCATTGTGTTTTAGGATTGCACCCAAGGTACTTATTATTATTGGTATTATCTTTGCTTTCTTTTGTTCCAGTCTTTCTACTTCTATTTACAGGTCTTTATATTTTGTTATTTCTTCCAGTTCTTTCTCTTCTCTTTTGCTGTCTCCAAGTACTGCCACACTCACCATACACACTTTTTAATATATTATTTGCCTAAATTATACTAAATGTTTTAATGCAGTGCATTCTCAAATTATACTTGTTTTCAGTTGCTGGTACCATAGCTGGTCCTATAGACAATTTATTGTATAAATTACATTAAATAATTGAATTGGTTACCATTTTTGTACTCATTTGAAGTGTGATCTTCAACATTCCTAAGTACAATAACATTTTAATCTGAAAAAATAATAAAATATATTATGATTGGTCTATGTGTTCTGTCTTGTGGTATACCCTATATAACTTTAAAAGTACATTTTTCATACAATTGGTTCTTGCTTCTGTTGTTTTCCTTCGAACCTTTTCTCCTGTTTTGAATATTAAAATAACAACTATATAGTGTTTAATTAATTAAAGGTGGTGTATAATTAAAACTATCAGTTATATACTTTTGGTGAAAAATGCTGTTGTTATATTTATTTTGAAATGAATTCTCACATTGAAACAGTTGCATATTCTCTAAAGTATTTTTTTTTCTCTCCAGGCTGATTATGGAGCTTTTACCTCCTAGCAAGCTGAGGTCAAATTACAAATTATTGAAGGCTTTACCTTATTCTATATGATCTGCTGGATTAAGCATCTATTTAGAGTGATATTTATGCAAGTTGGGTTAACTATGGAATCAGTAAGTATACCTATTATTACAGTGATATATTTGCAAAAACTGAAAATCTGAATAATGTATAGGGAATGACATGCATAAATGCCAATGACATTAAAAGGATATGAACACACAGTATAACATTTAAATATAACTGAATTTTGGAATATAAGTATGCCTCAAGTTCTCTGGTTTCTGTTTGAGGAATAGTTCATTACATTATAAAATATAATCAAAATAATTTTGTTGGTTAAGAAAGATATTGATTTGAATCAATTGATATTGATTCAAAAGTTGTTGGATAGAATATTGTGCCACTTTACCAAATTTATATAGCCATCCATGTCACTTGCATGACTCTGGGAAGTCATAAAATAAATCTTAAATTTTAAATCTTTTTTCTGGCTTACAATGCAACTTGATGCACGTTTATACAAAAAATAGTTTTTCTGAGTTTATTTAACTGTATTTAAAACTTCAAAAATAAAGTAATATTGACACAGACTTTTTTATTTTCAGTTGCTTTGGTCAAATAAAACTTATGGCCCAAATAGAAGTATTGTAAGAAAAATTGGCTCAAACCTTTCTCTGATACAATGTCCAAGGGTTCAGTTTCAGGTAAGATGTTTACTTGTTTGTTTTGATTTACAAAAACCACTAAGACCTAAAAATCTGTGTCTGTGGTACCTGTGGATATAAGTTACTTTCTGTCAGTTTGGAACCAAAAATAGGGACACCCCCAAATTAAATTATTTCCTTAGGCAAAAAAGTAGCTATATTAATTTTAAAGTTTAAAATTTAATTAAATGAAAATGGCATGGATTGATAAATTGGATGTACTGATACCGAAGTCTTCATTGATGAGAGTAGAAAATAATTCGAATAGCTAATGAAACTATAACAGAAGTTCCTCAGAGCAACATACATATCTCCTTAAACAAATACACATCCTAGATGTTTCCTGAAGTTGTTGCTGAATTCTATTTTTTTTTATATGATAGAAACAGATGTGACTTTATTATATAACTATAGATAATTATTTTTATTAAATTTTATTTTAAATGCAACTGAACTGAAATGTTATATCCTGGCCTCACTAGTTTTTGAAGTGCAACCTGTGTATCCTGAATTATAAAAGAAAACTCTCTTCTCATCTGTATAGCCACCTTCTCATAAAGCCAACAAAACTGAAGTGTGAAGCTTTCCAGAAATAAGCTATGAAATTTATTTGCAAGTTCCACTGAACAGTTATTAAAACTGCTTTCATGTGATACTTTAATGCAAATACTTTCCCTTCCGAGTAGACCATTAACTTGACTGGTTTGGCATGTTATTATTTCTTTAAAACTTTCCTGAATATGTCAGTTTACTCTGAATCTTCAGAGTAAAATATACTTTACATGTATTTATATTTATTCTGCAAGATATTACCACTTAAAGCTTCAGTGGCATCAGTCTGAAGAAAATAGCCTAAAAAATCCACATGAGCTCATTTGATAATAGCAATGCTTATTTTGAAATAGTAAGCAAAGTATGACTAAGTTATGGGCTATATTTTTATACAATAAAGCTTACAAAGTCAAAGACAAAACTGTACAAAAGCAAATAACGTGTGTCTCTCATTCTGAGATGAGAGACACAGGATTCTTCTTGTAGTAGAGTATTCCAGCCTGTATTAACTTTAAGATAATTGCTATATAACAGCATGGTCTCATTACAATTTTTGCAGTTAGTGGTTGGCTCTAAATTTCTGTAAATTATTGTGAAACAGGACTCCTTTTGTCTACAGCTTAAGGAATTACATCTGTGAATGTTATTTTTTCCCTCTTGTGGATTAAGTAAATGGCAATTAGATGTTTTTCTCTTTCTTAGAGGTTTAATATCTTGGACATTTTTCACTGCACTCCCAAGTTCCTATTTATACTTTTCCCAAAAAAAATGGTAGAAATGTGCAAGAAAAATGTATAGTCAGAATATTGTAAAAAATGATAATTGGGTGTAGGGCACTGCTGATGCACACACATTTGCCTCAAGAAGGAACAAAACTTATGTAGGAGGAATGTCAACATATTTAAAAGGTGAAAAAAATGTTAGTATTTTCGGATTTAAAAATAGTTCCTTCAAAATAAGAATGTTGTAAAATCATTTTGTAATTATGTTAAAAATGGCAAACTATGAATACCATTGATTACGCAAAGGTCAAATTCAGTATATTTTTAATTTTAGGTTTATTTTCTGATCACAACACCATGTATTTTAAACAGAACTTACTTTTCAGTTCTAAGTAATGAATTCTGAAAAGACTTTTTGGTAATTGTGATTTATAGTAAAACTAATCTGTTATATATGAAAATTGGAGGGAGAACATATTTTTGGAAAGATTGGGCATGATTTATTTATTTCTATTGCACTCAAATGTCAATGACATTGAATTTTATAGAACTCTTGTGACTCAGTTTTTGAGTGGAAAAGGCATTCCAGGATAAAATCATATATTTACACATAACAAATTCAGCAGCTTAGAAACATTTTATAAGATATGTGAATATCATCATGTCCTTTTTTTCTTGGATAAAATTTTGGATATTTCTTTCCTTATTATTTTACCTGTAGCTATATTTATTTCATGATATTACTGGTCTAAGCTGTCAGTGACTTCTGAATATTTCTTATAAAACCTGGGCAGAAATTGATTCAAAATTATGGAATAAAAGAATAAGAAATAATACCTTCTATCTTAATCAATACTTTTCTCTGGAAAGCCTTCACCAATTCATTCACCAAAGAGAAATGCCAAATTTAATGGTGGGCACAAATTCAGTTTAAAACCAAGCCCAAGAGAGTAGAAAGATACAAGTGTATTCTTGAGTTGTCACATGCTTGATATTTAAAATAATTGTTAGACCAAAAAAGTTCTCTGTCCCTGTCCTTTGCTGAAAAGTACTATAGTTTTCTGAATGATGGCAGAATAAACTCTACTGTTTATTTTAAAATAAATAAATAAATAAACCTAATAATATCACGGCTGTCTTCATGCTTTCTTGAAACTTTTCTATAGCATTCTCTCTTTCCCTTTTTTCTTCCTTTCTTGCTCTCTAGCTGTTATATCACAGGATCGTGCACTGAGCCTACTGTAAGTCAGTCTTCTCTTTTTTCACTAAAGTTCACTTTAACTATTGGTATTCACTTACATACAAATCTGGTTGTTAACTTCTGTACTCCTTATTTTCTTGTGCATGGAAAATGAGCTAAAGATCTTTAATAGTAGTGACCATTGTTTGTCGTTTTTGGAAGTCTAACAGCAAAATCTTGCTGAAAAATTAAACTTTTCTTCAAGACAAATATGCTTTGGATTTCTACTTTAATAGGGCATATCAGACTTAATTAGTATAATTAGCCAGGTATTTTAAGTGTTGATGGGATATTTAGATACTTATTTTGCTGACCCAAGTTTAATCTTTTCACAATGCTTGGGTTTAGTTGCCTGTCTAGTTTAAAGACTCACAAAAGGCAAATCTGAGTTTCTCCTATAGCACGTCTCCAAAAAAGCAAGTGAAGTCTGAAATAATAATCAAGCAAGAAGTTCTAATCCACTTGCAATACTTGCATATTTAAATGTTCTAGTTTTACATGACCATGAAATGTTCTCTGAATAAAGTGTTAAACAATTAAAAGACATGGTGATATGCTTTTTGTCCTTTTTGGAAATAATGTCACAATGATCCAGTATTGACCAGAGTAGTCACGGTGACAATACTCCTGTTAAACGCTGTAAAATAGCAAACAGGCTTGATTTTCGATAGATATAACCTTACAGTATTGAGAATTTTAACTTCAGCCATTTCTAGAAAGTAGTTCTTACCTTTTAAGTACTTTCGATGCCTCTTTAGCTGGGCTGGCAAATCTGGAAACAAGTACAGTAACATAACATTTGCAAACAATTAGTGTAAGATTTAGGGTTTCTTTCTCTGAACCTAATTTCTGTCTTTCATTTGTCATCCAAATATAATGCAATATGTATGAGAAAGAGTTTGAAATTGTTCATATTATTCACCTATGTAACTTTAGTATATGTACATTTCCTAATCTGCAGCTAGATATTTGCTATGTAGTATCCAATTTGTGTGTCATGCCATGCATTAGGAAACAACAGTGGAAATGCTAATGCTGTATTATGTAATCTAATGTAATCTACATTCCTTAGATTTCTTAGATTGGATTCATACTAAATTTGAAACCTTGCCTAAATAAAATAAAAAAAAACACTAGTGTTTTAACTCTAGTATAAACTTGTTCTCCCTTCCATTTATTCATGATTGCACTATGTATTTTATCTTCACGTTACCTTTATAGTGATATCATACTGATCCAGGCAGTTGGTCTAATATCTAACATTATCCAATCAATCTAGCTTACTTCTCAGCCTGCAGAAAGCACTCAATCTAACCAACTAAAAGAAGATGCAGTAGTCTCCCTTGTAGATGTAGGGTGGGTTGCTGAAGAAGATAATGAAGGAGACAAAGTATTTCCACGGTTCCGGTATGTTTCTCAAAGCTTATCCTCTATTACTGGTTCTTTAAGCTTTCATAGATAACCTGTTGACCAAGGCCACTAACCAATTTCTATGAGGTTACAGTTTGACGATCAGGTTTTCTGATAACATGAAAACTGGACAATATTATTGATCAAGGAAGAAAATCTTAACAAGCTTTAGGGATTCTTTTAAAAATGTAATATGTTTTATTATCTAGCCTTTCTGTTTATACAATAACTTCATGCTTATATAAGCATATATTTTTATAGTATGTTCCTATTTTAGTAGCAAAATATCTGGGTAGTAGACAACAAATAGATGTCCAGTATTATTTTAGCCAGAATGAGTTATGAGAAAGAATGAGAATGCTATTTACAACTCTAGGAAAGGAAAATCCATTTTAAAGAAATAGATTACAGGTAGTCCTCGACTTACAACCACAATTAAGCTCAAAATTTCTGATACTAAGCAAAGCAGTTAAGTGAATGTTAAGTTGTTAATGACCAATTTAATGACCATTTTTGCCAGGGTTATTAAGCAGCTCACTAGTTGTTAAATGAATCATGTGGTCATTAAGTGAATTTGGCTTTCCCATTAACTTTGCTTTTCAGAAGCTCCCTAGAAAGGCTGCACATGACAATCGCAGGATTCCCGGATGCTACAACCATTCTAAATGCATGTCAGTTGCCAAGCAGTCGAAGTTTGATCGCATGACTTATAGGGATGCTGCAGTGGTCATAATTGTGAGAACTGGTCATAAATACTTTGCCATTATAACTTTGAATGGTCAAATGGTTGTAAGTGGAAGACTTCCTGTATCTAGATTCTTTCCAGTTATTTTCAACTGTTTTTGGCATAATGATGACCTTTGTTGCCTTTTTACATGTAAAAGGATGGGGAAAAATATTCTATTGATATTCCAGTATTAACAACATGTGAATTTATGTATTGGCTAGATTTGTAATACTCTAACTCTATCCAGAGAAGTTCACGACTAATTTTAAAAATAACAAAGCAAAAAAAATACGAAAATGAAAGTACTGATAAAATACTATTTGATTTTCTCCTACTTTTAGTTACTGTGAAGTAGGTTTATGTAAATTCATGTACAGTGAAAGCCCTTGAAAGGGAAAAAAAACCACTTGACTGACGGCAGTTCTAGTACAAAAGGAAAAGTGTTTACACAAGAACTTCAGAAGCTTTAGCAGTTGCTGCAGTTATGAAGGTAGAAGAAACTACAGAACAGTCAGCAAAACAAAATTATAAAAAGTCTTGTGACATTTTAAGCATCTGAGTACAAGACATCTTTTAAAGTTCACATAGACCCAAGAAATTATAATACAATTTAGACATTAAAAGAAAAGCTGTTAAAAATGTCATTATATTAATATCTGTATAGATGATTTTTTCTGCACTGTTTGTAGATACAGTAATTGAAAAACAGTGGTTGTGTTTAATTTCTAAACCATCTGTTCATGAAAGCATTTTATTATTAAAATACAATTTATATTTCTGTAAATGCTATTAGATTTCTAACTTTTCTGAGATGAAGGTCAAGGAACAAAAACAAACTCTTTGCCTTTACCTTCTTTCCAACAGAACACAGTATAGTTAAATAATCTTTATAGGAACTTCCTAAATACTGTTGTAGCTTAAATACTGACATGGCAAAGACAGTATTCTACATTTGCAGAAAATAAGTTATTTTGTTTAAGAGACAGAACTTTAACTTGACTCCCTTTGATCAAGAGATTTATGCTCCATGATGAAAAAAATTGAAACTATTTTTTTTTTATTATAGATCAGAAGGCTGGTCAAAATCCCAACCATTCCTTAAAAGTGAAGGCTCCACAGGAAGAGACTCAAGTACCGAAGAATTGTTGCCCAAGAAATCACAAGAAGTGGAAGACTCCAAAACTGCAGTAGCTAAAAATGACGAAGCATTGCAGAAAATAAATGCATTGGAAAATGAGCTTGCTAATTTAAGAGCACAAATAGCCAAAATTGTAAGCCTACAAGAACAAAATTTAGCAGCAGGTATTAAATTGTCCTTTCCTCAATGTTAGTAAGCTTTAGTCAAAAATACTAGATTCAGATGCAAATATCCTTGGGTATAAATTATGACATTTAGAAAATTAGTTGTGGTAGTCTTTCTTTTCACCTTGACATGAAAGATCTGGAATGGCATACTTCTCTATTGGTCTCCCTCTGCATATATGATCTTGAGCCTGCCTTCCACAACCTGTTGCTTTCCCTTTGTGCTAGATGATAGCATACATGATTGTAAGCTAGCATACTTTGCTGAGTGCATGTGATGAAAAGGGAAATCTGGTACACTGGAAAGAATAAGTAATAGTAGTAACACTAGTAATAGATTGGGCAATGTTACATTAGACTCTTGTAGAAATCTGAATCAAGGTGATCTTGGGATTTGTATTACAAACTTTTGCTAATCGTAAAGATTTTGATTGGAAGTTCTTAAAATGAGACTTATCGTGTGACTGTTCTTATAAAGTATCTAAAAACAACTTTATGAAAGGTTCACTTGACACGTGATAATTTTTTACCTGTGTTTCCAATTTTCTTTTTACCCAACAATGTAATGTTATTTTCCTGGGGAATAGTATACAAACACTGTTTCATTCTGTAATTGCTGACTGAATAGCAGTAAGTTCAAAGTGCTGGGGGAGAGAGCATGTTAACCTATAAAGCCATATATGCTTTGGCAGCAAGATACACCTTTTCCCTATAGAAGTGAAATTGATCAACCTGTTCATGGTGAAATTCTCCCAGTATCTTTTAATGGTCTACCATGTATATAAAGTAAAAAGGACCACAACTTACAGGCCTTGGTTTTCAATTTTACAGCCCTCATAGTATAGAATGGTTTCCCTTTTGAGATTAGGCTGGCACCCTCATTGGCCTTTAGAAACTCTTAAAAATAGAACTGTTCCTAAATAGTTATTATTTTCTCCATTGCTTTATGACATTTTGTGTTTTAATGTTGTTTTTATATTTAGTTAACAAATTCATACAGCTATCAATCTTAACCCCTATATCTCTAGGCAGGAAACAGGAATAGAAAACACAATAAACTATGTTTATCTGTAAACAGAAGTCATTTTTTTTTTGTTCAGCACTATAGAAAAGTAATAAACAAATTCCATACACTAGAAAGCTGCTTCAGTACTGGGATCAGTATAACCATTTACAGCCAAGCTATATATTTCCTTAAAAGAATCACCACCTTTTTCATTATATTTTGTGTTTAAAAATGGAAACTTTCAGGGAACAGGGAAGGAATATAGTAGTGTTACATGAGAGCAATCAAGTTCAGTGCTAATTTTATTTGATAATCAATAATGGGTCCATTTTTAACCAACAATTAAAGATATTTGCAGCATGTTTAAATGTACGTTGTTCTTACAGCTGGAATAGGTTCTTCTGCATCCCTTTCTGTCCTACCACCGCCGCCACCACCACCGCCACCACCCCTGCCTCCTCCACCACCACTTCAGCAGAATGTTTCTGCCATTGACCTTATTAAAGAGCGCAAAGGCAAAAGAATAAATTCTGGCACAACTCTGATAGATGCTGATCCAAAGAAGCTTGAAATGCCAAATATGCTAGATATTCTAAAGGACATGAACAATGTAAAGCTGCGCTCAGTGAAAAGGTACATTTTCCCTTTACTTATTAGAGAAAGGGTTGCAGGGAATAAGTGCAATATTTTGATTATTGCTAAGTAGATATAGAGATGAGATAATCATTTGTTTGCTTGATTCACATGATTAAAGTTTAGTTTGGTTTTCAAACAGTAGCTTGTAATTTTGATGAGTACAAATAGACCCACTTAATGAGCAGAATTGGGACCCATAACCACATAGCTAAGTGACTGTCGTCAAGTGAGATATCACATCACTGTGATGGATTTACAGTGTTGATTTTCCTGGGGTTGTTAATCAAATTACTAGAATCCTTAAGAAAGACATTGAAGTGTGAAAGCAAAAAAAAAAAGATAGGCAAATTATTGGTGAAAATGGCGCATGTATTTGCATCATTTGAAATCAGCATGTCATAAAGCCTTACCTTATTCTTTTGAAGGTCGGAGGAAAGCACAATAAGGAAAACTGCTGATCCAACAGATCCTGCTGCAGTAATAGCTGAAGCTCTTAAAAAGAAATTTGCATATCGATACCGTAGTGACAGTTCAAGTGAAAGTGATAAACAGATTTCAACTTCTGAAACAAATCTGGTAAGTGCTTGGTCCAAAGTTTGTATGTTGTGCTGAGCCATGGTGTGGAATGGTTGTACTAATGTCAGGAGTCAGCCGGTTTACAAGCAACCAAGGCTAGGTTCATACTTTAGGCCCGTGATGCTAACCTTTTCTGGACCGAGTGGCCAAAGCACACGAACCCCTAAAGTGCAAGGGGCGTCTGCGCCCCCGCATGCGCCCCCTGCATGCGCATGTGGCCCCCTGTGCATGCGCGGCAGAGACCTGAAGACCAGCTGGCCGGCGGGAGGCATGCACACATGTGCAGTGGGGCTGAACTGGAACGACAGCTCACGTGCCATCAGAGAGGGTGCTGCGTGCCACCTCTGGCATGCATGCCATAGGTTCACCATCACGGCTTTAGGCTAAGCCAAGCTACATTTGAATTGACATAGATTCAGGACTAGAGATCTCCAGAATGCCTCATCGCAAGAGATTGGCAAACTATCTTCCACTCATATTTTTAACATGGCTTATTATCAGTCCCTTATTATTTATGATTGGTTTTCCATTCCTTGAGTTAAAGGAACAATATGTCCAGAACGTTTGTTTCCTTTCATTCTGGTGGATTTAGTGCTCCCACTAATACAATCTAAAGCAGTGTATTTCAGCTTGGCACGTTTAAAAGGCGTGGACTTAAAATTGTAGAATTCCCCAACTGTTGATCTAGGTGTTTTTAGTAGTAGGCATGAACTGCTGGTCAATAAAAATTCCAACTTATTGTATACAAACATTGCAAGGGGAAAATGCATGAATTTTTTTCTTTAGTTTTATACACTTTTTTTTTCACAGTTTGGGCCACACCTGCTGAAACCTACAGGAAAAATGAAGAATCTAATTGAAAATTGTTAAGTGGAAAAATCGTGCTTCAGTATAAAAGGACTGTCTCAACTGTTTTGAGAATTAGATTTATAATTTTACAATACTGAGTTATGTGCCTTGAACAAGTTTAAAAACGAAAATTCTACTGTGTTCTAACACAGGTTTTAGTATTTATGTACATGCTGCATTGGGCTAACACTAAGTTATAAATGTTACTCTTAAACGTATGAATGCAATTATAGTTTAAATTATAGCTTTGATGTAATATTTGGAATATAATAGTAGGTCATATTTAGCCTGTATTGACATCTCATTTTGAACTTGAAGTACAGACTTCACTGGAACCTCTTTTCTTTCTATAGGGTGAAAGTGACAAGACCTAAGAATTTTATTATTCAGCAAAATTTGCTAAATTTAAAGCAAATGCTGAATTGGAGGTATATTTATATGGAAGAAACTAGCCAAAGCTTGATTATATTTTTAGATGGGATGAAACATTATAATTGCAACTTCATTCTAGTGATAATGCACATATAATGAGCATATCAACAGCTACTATGAAACTTAATATCTAATTAGCATTGTTGACCTCCTTCATAGACCTTCAGACCTGGTTACTCACAAGTTCCTGTTGAACTGAATTGCAGATAATAACTGTCAAATAAGTCAGAAAATAATTTGAGATTGGGGGAAAAAAACAAATTGAAGACCAGCTTTCTTGCCGAGTAAAATATTTTACTTCTTGAACAGAATATTTTGTCACTATTTTGTCATCAGTATTTGCAAACTGCTGAATTGATTCGGTGCGACAAGGAAAAGTGGTATATCTACGAATGAGAGAAGAGCAAATTTAAGCTAAATGTCATGAAATGCTTAAAAGCTTTCACTTTGAAATTTGTTCAAATATGAAAATGCTTGTAATTTGATCATGTAAAATTGTTCCCAGATAGTTTGTTTATTATCAAATAGTTACACAAGTATTTTTAAACTTTTCCAACAGTGTTCAAAATTAAAAAATAGTATAATATATATTAAATTAGTCTGGTCATTTTTTGATGCTTGAACAAAGGATATTGTACAACGGTGTCTAAGAACATCTAAAGTAAATAAAATCTGAACAAAATTCATGCATTAAAAGGATTGGATATATTTAAAGATACAACCTGTATCTGATGAGTCCTAAATCATGTTTGCTTTAGACTGGAAAAGATAGTTTTAAAAATAGGGGATATGGAGTGTTTTAACCTTGGAACAGCTGCTTCAAATGTTCCAGCAGCTGGAAATGCCAAATTATGGCTGATTTATTATTTGTGAATAAAATATATTTTCAAACTGTCCAGCCTGACTTGTATAGCAACAGAGATGAATCATGTCCCTGCTAATAATTATTTAGATAAAATGGGATGATGTGGGAACAGAGCAATGAGAGGAAAATACAGTTAAGCATTCAAAAGATTTTCAACTTCACAGTGTAATCTATTACTGCTATTTTGTGCTGTTTAAGAGAACTTAACCTTCATGTATGTATATCGGTAGGTTCCATATGGGTTGTGCTAGAAAATAATTGTTTGTGTGAATACCGGTAGTCCACAATTTATAACTGTTTAACTACTATTCAAAGTTACGTTGGCCTCAAAGGGCCATCACAAAATGTTGCATTGCTCCCAACCCATGGTCACGTGATCACCTTTCAGGCCATTGGTAACTAGCTTGCATTTATGATTGCATTTTGCAACTTTTTTTGCCACTTTCTGGCAAAAACACCAGTGATTTAAGCATCACATTTACTACTACATGGTGCACTTAATGATCATGATGACTCACTTAACAACTACCCTGATTTATATTCTCAAATTGCCATACATTGAGGACTATCTGTATGCATTACAGTGGTATGGTGTAACCAGTGCTGAAGGTATGTAAATACAAAGATTCCTGGTACAACTGTTAATGTTATAGTAAAAAGAACAGAGTATTTGCTATGGATTGGACTACTGATAACATGATTTAGATTAGTGGTAGCAATAGAACCAAAGAAGTTACTAATCTTGATCTAGGTAGAGCTCAAGTAGAAAATGTTAGCAACTGTCGTCTTATTCTCTAGCAAATTTGGAAATTTACTAAATTTAAATTAATAAATTGGTCCATGAGTTGCAGTAGTAGTTGAGGTAGCCTGTAAGCTGATTAAATAAAAAAACAATTTCACAAAGAAACTATACAAGCCTAGCAATATTCTTTCCAGGAATAATATTAGAGTCCCCAATAATTAAGAGTTTGAAGAGAGGCACTGAAAAAAAAGAGAGAGAGACAGGGTATCTTATTTCCATAATCAGTATTTTGCATATTTAAATCGTATTAATAGCTGTAGCAATGTCAGCATATTTCGGTAGAATTAGTGATTTTGAGTAAACAAAGACTGGTGAATCTCAAAACATAATGTTTAATGTATGAAAAATCTGTTCTGCCTAAATTGCATTTTATTCAGAAAAAGAATGGTCATACCCTAGATGACTGGAAGCAGGGAAAAGGTGGTTTCTGAAGCAGATTTATCCAATTATGGTTGATAATTAATGTATTTAAGACGGGATAGATGTTGGGTCTCTAAAAGATCCTGCACTGTAGAGATGGTACCTTTAATATTATACAACAGCAAAGCAAGGGACAGATTACATTAAAAGACTGGAATGAAATCCACATCAAGATTGCTGAATAGTGCTGAGGTTTTGCTCAAGACCACAAGTAAACCAGAAGTTTTCTGTGCTGTCTCTGATGGCTGATACAACTTGGAAGAATCATTGTGTCATGACTTGTTAGCAGCTCTCACAAGTGAAATCAGAAACACTTAAGACTGAAGAAAATAAGAACCCCCAGAAACACCAGAAAGGAGGTAGTTGCTAATGAGATAGCAATCATAGTAGAAATCTATGGTCACAAGATTTGGAATCTGCCAAAAGGTTGTGGAAATTAAAACAGTGCCAAGAATAAAAATCTGAACAACAGAAAGCCAGATTTTGGACATCTTCTACACGCAATTGAAGAGTCTATAAGCTCTTTTTCAAAGACCAGGCAAAGCACAAAATTTTGCAATGTATTAAATGAAGAGCAAGAGAGAATAAAAGATGGCTGCATTTCAACCAATAGGAGTTATGGGACACTCAAAGTTGAACCCACCAAAGAGTTAAAGCTGTTTTTATCCCTTCTTTCTAACCAGATGTTTTGTGCACAGTGCCAAGTTTCATAGTTTGGAACTGAAGAAACAAAGTGGAACTACAGCTGTTGATAGCAAAAAAAAATTAATTTTGTATATCTACTGTATGTCTGGATTGAATGAAGAGAACAATGACTCTGCAATTCAGAGTTCCCATACTACAGTGTTTCCCAAACTTGGCTATTTTAAGATGCATGGACTTCAACTCCCAGAATTCCCCAGCCAGTATGCCTGGTTGAGGAATTCTGGGAGTTGAAGTCCATACTTCTTTAAAGGGTCAAGTTTGGGAAACACTGCTACTAGCACAAGTCTTAAGAGCCTCAGCTTTGGTGGGCCTGATTTGTGGGCAAACAATGCCAATGTACCATTTCCTAAGGCATATGAGACAAGGAACACCCATCAGTGGATAGGATTTTTCCACCATATTAATATATTTGCAAAAAAGGTTATTTCACTGCTTTAGTGTTATGCTCCCCAAGAAAAGGCCATAGAATTACCAAATGAGCATTATGGCCTCACCTTCTAATCAAAGTCCATAACTACAAAGATATTAAGAGAAATTAATTTGTGATTAGAAAAGCAAACTAAGAGAAAGAAAAATGAAGGGAAAAAAACCCTCAAGACAAACCACTGGTAGCTTTTTATAGGGCTATAGCTTGTTGCAATATAAGACTTCTTAGTTTCCCATAACAGCAATCCTCTGAGGAAGTTTGGGCTGATGAAGAGTGACTGTCCCAAAATCACCTAGTGAGTTTCCATGGCTAGCGATGGCCTAGAATCTTCCCCTTTCATATTCCTGAGTTTATAAGAGAAAAGGCTCCTGGCACTGATTCTATAATTGAAAAGAGTCTGAGGAGATAACTGAACCCACACCCAGGAATTTGGGCCCTAGATATGCTTCCCACTAAAGATTTTCCTTGAACAGTTTGGTTTAAATGCTGTATATTTCCTGCATAGACACCACAAAGATAACATCTACAACATAAGCTCTTGTAGAGTCCAAAGCCACTAAGAAAGAAATTATCTGATTAACGTGATCTTGATTATTTCTCCACCTTTTAAACTGGACTCCAGATAATGTGAAAAGTTTTTATTATTAATCAAAGATTAACAGCAACAGGCACATTAACATGAGGATGGCAAAGCCTTTAAGAAATGGCTTTACACTGAAGCTCTCTCCCAAAAATGGCTGTTGCAAATTGTAAACAGAACAAAACAGTCTTTACAGTAAAAACAAGGAAAATACAAATGAACAAAATTAAAGCACCAGTTTCTCAAAATAGATTACAGTTGTGCTTACAGTACTTCAAACTTAAAACTTACAAAAAAAGGAATGCTTGAAGATTAAAAATTAGTCCTTAAAATTTGTCCTTAAAAACATTTCTCCTTTTCACATCAAAAAAACCCAGGATGGGTAACATTTCAGTAGAGGGAGGGAATAAGTAAACAATGCACTTTTTCAATCAACAAAATTTGGTCACTTAGCTTTGTGCATAGTTTAAGGCAGCTGTAACAACCTATCAGTTCCCCTCCCCCCTGTGGCTGCTCATGAAAATATCACATTCTAAAAAGAATAAATTAAAAAATGCCTTTTGACTTCTTTCCATTTCCCCCTTTTTTTCCCAAACCCACTAAGTATTCATTCATACTTTCACACTCACTCACTCATATTTTCTCTCTCTCGCTCTCCCTCTCTCTCTCACACACACACACACTGCAGCGTAAGGGGCATTTTGTACCCTTGTTATGAAGGACATGCTTTCCATCCCACTTTATTTCAGACTGGCAATACCCTGAGCTGTTTCTGGTAGTCATTCCACCTTTTTTGTTGCATGTGCAGTTCAAGTGTACAATAGCAAAAACAACATGCAAATGTTTTCACCATAGAATCTTAACATAATTTGAAGATCTTCCTCTCCTCCATCCCACCTCCCTTCCCAAAATTCAGAAGTATTTCTGCTTGCTATATTGCATTCCCATACTCTGGAGTAAAACATGGCTGTGCTTTATGTTAAATGTTCAATTCCCAATGCACAGCCAAATTTGTAACCCACGGCGGACTTCTCTTACTAAGAGAAAAATGAGCTGCAGTTTCAGATTTGATAATTAAAAAAAAACAGTGGTTTTTTCACAGCCATGCAGAAAGGTTATTTTTGAATCTACAGTTTCCAAGTCTGTGTGTAAACATCAGTTCTTGCCCAAGGCAGCCAAACATGGGCACTTCACATTTCCACATTTTGGACAAGGATTGAATGGAGTCCTGCTAAATTCCAGGAAAAGAGAATTATTCATGTCATGTGGCAGTTTTGAAGGCCTTATGTCAAATCTCCTTTAAAAAAAAAAAACCAAATAATGTGGCACATAACAAATCTTGAACTTTCCCTGTCAAGACTTGTATTCTTCTCGGGATTGCATATTCAAGGTTCCATGCAGAAGCCAACCGAGGCATATGCATATTGCTCTGTATTCAGGTCTTGTAACTGAAAACCAGTTTCAAATGATTTCTCAAAGGAAACAATTGGAAATAAATAGTGCTGGCATTGTTTACACTGAAACCTTGGCAGTCAGACAGAATTTATCCTCCAACACTGGTCTGTAGGTACCAAGCAAGAGCAGTTTGTTAAGCAGATCCCGGGGTCAGGATAATCGGTGTTCCTGAGGTACTACATCAGAGTCTGTTTCCTCACATGCAGGATCAGCATCATCACCACTGCTAGATTGTTCTCTCTGAATACCTTTCCAACTAGCTTTATTCAGTCCCATGTGGCCAAGCATAGTTTGAGACAGCTTGGTGTTTGAAAAACGAGCCCATTCTGCAAATAATGGTTCCACCAAATAGGTCATGAAACCTAGAAAGAAAAAATAAGTTATCATTTGAACATCAAAAAACCCTACTCTACACATTTTAAGAACAGTTCAGTATTTCATGGTTTTTATTGTACTGCACAGCATCTGCATATTATTGAGCATAGGAAATGTATACAGTGAATAAAATAAATTTGTAAATATAACAATATAGTCCTTGAGAAACAGTTTCATCATTCTTTCTATGAATTTAGTTTTACTTTACAACATGCTATATTGTACAAACTGGCCACAGATTACATACATTCAGATCAATAGGTACACCCAATATTTAGACTAAAGCAGATCCTTGATGTGGCTCTTCCCAAAGGTCTAGCACAAGATCAAAGGCATCATGATCCCAAGTAGCAACTGCTGTAGTACTTGAGCAGGAGGGTAATATGGCATTCCTGCCAATGGGCTTCCCCAAGGATCCAACTGACCACTATAGAAACAGGATGCATCAGGTAAGTTTTGGGTTTTATTAAGGTCTTATGTCTTTGTGGACAGTCTGTTTTTAAGATTGAGACAGATAAATATTAATTGCAAATAACAAGTCATTCTCCAACTATGTAACTAGAAAGGAGTTTCCAATTTATGGCTGGAATCTAAATATAACTGCAGTATTTATCACAGTATGTTGAATTTGGGCACCAACACATATTATGATTAATTTAAACCTTGAAGGTCAGAATGGGGCATGCAAACTTACCAAAACGTTTCTTTTCCCTTCCCCCTACTTTCCTTCCCCTCCCTTTTATCCATTGTCTTTATTTTTATTTGTATTTTGTATTAGGGGAAAAAAACTTTTAATAAAAATATTTCCAAAACAAGAATGTAAAGTATTAATGAAGAAACTGGTTTAAATTTGGATGAGCTGTTACTTGTAAAGTCTTGTTTTCTTGTTTATAAATTTAAAACTTCACTATAAATATGTATCAAATCAAAATTAGACTGAAATTTTAAGCTCATTTCAAAAAGCAAGTTAACAGTATTTCAGGCAAATTATAAGAGATAGATAAAAGAAATCCTGTTTCATGAACACAGAAACTTTAAAGTCAATGAGCAAAATTCAAGCAACATTAATACACTGTAATAAAAGAAAAAAAACTTGTTTGCAATCTGCTAAAGACATTTTAAATTATTCAGACAGTTCATTTCTAGCTCCATATTATATATTAATAAAAATTATGACAATTTTCCATATAAATCAGTAATTACCAATCTGGATGTTGGCAACGGTTTCTGTCTGTCGATCACATAGTGGACTCACACCTAAGCAGTATTTTTTCTCAATGTCTCCTATAACAGAATATTGTTTTAATCATCTATTATCCACAATAAGTCAGTAAATATGCCCCCCACCTCCAAAATCTGCAGCAGACACTTGGGGACTCACAGCGCAGAATGAGCAACTGAAACCAACGAATGAAGAAAACAAAGTTCTACTGTGAAAGTGAAACCAGCTGTTCAGTGCTCAATGTTTCATTATGCTGCAACAGCTGGAGCTTTGAGAAACAGTTATAAGTACCCTCACTGAGTGCCATTGTAACTTTGAACAGTCACTGAATGAGTAGTTGTAACCCAAAGACTACATGTATACGACACCTAATACAACTGTTATTAAAAATTCAGCCCTATCAGTTAGGCGAAATCCATGAAACCCCAGACCCATTCTCACCAAAAATTAGCTGAAGGATTACGGTACTCAGTGTTTAGAGAAGGAGGATACACAGATACTGCTGTTTGCACTCGTAAAATAAACTTTTACAAATTATTTTTTAAAAAAAATTCCCATGAAAACAGAAAACAATACTCTCCAGTCACATGCATGAATACCTTGTGCTGCCTAATGTAATTTGGCAGGGTGGGGGGTGGTGTACATGATCTATCCATACATGTTATTTTAATAGCCAAACTGAAAAAAGGAAAAAAAACTATTTTCCAAGGAAAATATCACACAAAATTTGAGGTAATAAGTAAAAAATGAATTCCTAGACATGATTTGGATTGCAAAGAATTTGACTACTAAGGTTTCTAAAGTAGAGACACTACAAAAGAATCCCTTGACTCATAATCCTGAGAGGTTTGTTTATAAAAGGAAATCTAGTTTTAAGATGGAGACTACAAATAACCAATTTACGACCACAACGGGGACTGGAATTTCTATTTTTTTAGAGGCTCTCATTAATTCGAATTGTCATTAAGCAAATGGTCCTAAGTTGAGGACTACCTATAAACGAAATGTACTAAGAAAAAAATAATGGTGGACGGTTGTAATTTTTTTTTAATAATTTCAATAAGGGTACTAATTTAAGAATGATTTGAGACACAGATAAACCTTTTATTAGAGGTTATTTTAGAGAACATAATAGTGAATTCAAAAAGAGTCAAAACACAAGCAATTTTGGATGAGCTAAACAGAAGAAATGAAGAAATTTCCAGAAAAGGTAAATATTTCTCAAAAAAATTAAGCTTTTACAATGACAATTAAATTAACATAAGAGAAACTGAAATAAAAATCAACTATGTAAAGGAAAAACACGGTGAGTTTGCAAACAAACCAGAGAAATTCTTGGCATATAAATTACAAAAAGAAAAAGAGAAGAAAATGATTTTGAAATTACAAGAGGGAGATACTGAATTAGTGGACATCACTAATACAAAAAAGCCTACAGAAAAAGCATTTCATCAATATTATTCCAACTTTGTATAAAATGAATGACTTCTATCTGAAAAAAATAAAGGAATATCTAAAGAAAGAAAATTTTCCAAGAGATTAACATAACATTGAGACCAAAGGCCTTTCTTTTGGGGATGATAGACAAACAATTGCAAAAAAAAATCATCAAGATCTATTTTTGTATATGATAACTGCAGTAAGATTATTTTATGTGCAAAGATAGAAAGATTTCGCATTGTCCACAACTGAGAATAATTGGTGAACATGGAACTTGCTAAGATAGCCAAACTGATTTCTTTCTTCAGAGAAAAGACACAATGTTCATGGTTCAGTGAAAAACCCTTATAGACTTTTTGCATAACACACAATAACTGAATGATTTATGGTTTTCATGATTATGCAGAACAGACATAGAAATAGAGGAGTCATGATGTAACTACATTATACTAATGACACTAACCTAATATCTCCCAATGCAAGGGATTTGCAAGCCTCAATATTAAAGGTCAAAGAGGACAGTGAAAAAAGTGGACTGAAATTAAATACAAAGAACGTCAAATTAATGGTAACAGCTAGATCAGCTTTAGAATTGAGAATGAAGATATTGAAATAGGAATAGCATCTGCCTAGGAAAAGAAATTCAAATGCCATGAAGTCTCTATACCTACAAAGTCTCTATACCTACAAAGATAAAAATTATACAAGTCATGACATTCCGTATGACACTGTATGGAAGCGAAACTTGGACTTAAAAAAAAACAGGATAGAAAGAATATTGAATTTAGGTGTTTAACTTAAGAAAACTCCTGAAAATATCATACACAGCCATGAAAACAAATCAATGGATCATCAAACAAATCAACCCAGAGTTCTGACTTGAAGAACAAATAACCAGGGTGAAATTATCCTCCTTTGGACAAGATCCAGCTATCTGGAAAACATTCTAATGCTAGAAAGACAGAAGGAAAGAACAATAGGATGACTAGCAGTAAGGTGGATGGTTTCAGTTACAATTACAACGAGTGCATCATTAGGAGATTTGAAAGAGAAGATTAGGGATACATCACCATGGAGAAAATCTATATATATGGTTGCTAGGATTGAAAATGATCTGATGGGAGATAACTAAACAATAAACCAAAAAATAGTAATTTATTATCCCAGCAACAGTAATTTAATGAAACCATTCCAACTCCATAGAACCTCTTGCAAATAGCTCAGGTTGCTTTGCAATCACCACAGCCATCAATGTTTCACAATCTATGGTAATAATTCTTCACTTCTCACTACTTGCCTTGATTAAAAAATTCTTCAGTTACTTTTTCACTCCACTGTTTGCTTAGCTCCCAGGTCCGACAGGGATTACAAATATCAGCACATTTCAATGCCATCTAGCAAACAAATAAACACATTATTTAGTTCTAGTTTGTCTTAGCATTCATGTTTAAATTTATAGTTATCATGTAATATTCTAAAATCAAGGTAACAATAAAAGATAAAGTAAACAATGAGTAATGAGAGGTATAGGCCACATAAAATGAGGGGTACCACTAAATTTAACAGTTTGAATTTAACTACACTGGAGTATGGAAAAAGAAAACTTTAGTATAAATGAGAGTGATTAATTTATTATCAGAAGTACTGAAGTAATGAATGATATAGTTTATTATTTTGATAAAACATAGCAATCCCTAAAATATTTTAATATTGTATCATTTTAAGGCATCGTTTTTTAGACCAATCATATCACCTGATTAGATTTTCTTACCTGAAATGTTAGATGTTGCCATCATGTAATAATTATATTATTTGAAAGAAAAAAGTGGCAGCCATCTTGCCTATTAACTTATAATTACACTATTTTGCCTTTACAAGTTCAAAATATGTACGTCAAGTCAAATCAATTTCTGTAGCAATACGCATTAAATTCAGAAGAGGAACTGTGATGAGATCTCTGATTCTATATAATTGCTTCCCTGTTGAATCCATGCTAAATCATTAAGACTGAAAACACATTGGTTTGTTCCTACAAGATTTTATTTAAAAAGGTTAAAGATTAAATCCTTTTTTAAAAAATTCAGTTTTTTGTTTTGAAAAATATAGATTCTTGTTGATATCTGCCTAATAATTTCAGAACATTCAAGAAACTGAGGAGATATCAGTTTCCATCAAATGGTCTGGCCAGAATAGGAAAACGTATACTGTTGTATTACGTTTGCAATAGGAACAAATAGGAGACCTTAACTTTCAGCCCCAGCAAACTGTATTTTTATAAAAACTATAAGTAAAGAACCAAGACTTTTTCAAACCATATATTACAAGGATCTGTTTACCATAATTTCTTTTCCACCTAAGATTCATGCAAATTACCTGAAGGACAAGATGACGATGATCTTCCTCTAATAAGCATAAGTCTTCTTTGTCCAAATGGGTACGAAACAGGGATAGATATTCATTCTGACGGCTAATATCAGTGGCGAGAATCAATGCCCCTATTTGGCTTTCCATCAGCTGCCTGAAATTGGAGATAATAGGAAGAAATCCAAAGCAATAATTAGTAGGTAAATGTAAACATGAATCATTACACAATATTCAGCTCAACACTGATTATAAATTTGCAATGTTTGGAAAACATGGAGTTTAAATTTAGTAATTCAAAGATGTAACTCAGATCTTTAGGTTCATTCCAGTCCGCCTCCAACCCACCCATTGTCCTTGATGAAAAATATAAGAAAACCCGTATGAAATCGGATACTGCCATTGTGATATGGATACCACAGAAACCACAGCCCAGGTTCTTCTATATTGCCAGTTCTACAGGAACATATGCCACCAGTTGATTACCCCTCTTTTATTTAAATTTCCAGGGCACTCTTGCAGCTTTATCTGTACTATTTGTTAAATAATCAAGATAAATTTATTTCTCTAAGGTAGCAAGATTTCGCTACATTACATATAAGCTTTGGTTGCTAATAATTCTTTTTATTGGGAGTTTTGTGTTGTTCATTTTACTGATTGTATACTATTGATCAATCAAGTTCTGTCTATCTACAGGTACCTTCCAGATGTTTGGGAAAGTCAATCCAAATTATCTAAGACATCTGGACTATAACTTTCTACATCATTAAAAATGATGGTAGTATCCAACAAAAAGACAAAGTCATGGAGAAAACACCGAGATGTCGCATGGAAGGAATGACTGATGTATTAAATGTTTGTGTATAAAATAAAATATTTATTTAAAAAAATGATGGTAGTATAGATGAAAGCACCATGAATCAAGAATTATTGTTCATTCATTTTTCTTATAGTCCTCAGTTAACAACAGCAATTTGGACTGGAATTGCTGTTTCAAGTGTGACATCACATGTCACATCACTTATCAACAGCAGTTCCAGCACTTTCGGTTGCCACTGTCAAGCACATCCTACATGATTGTTTCGCATTTGTGACATCATGCCAAATTCTCCATTGACACTGCTTGTGCAAAGCAAGCACTGAAAATCACAAATGGCAGTCACATGATCATGGGATACTGTACTTGCGAGTGAGTTGCTGAGCAGCTGGATTACAATGATGTGACTAGAGGGATGCTGTGACAGCTGGAACTTTTGAGAAATCAGTCCTAAGTACCATTAGTTCAATGCAAATTTGAACAGTCTCTGAATGAGTGATCATTGTGAAAGCCACCTGTATTTAACTTTATTTATAGGCATGTAAAACTGCATTTGGAATTATAATGCATTTTAGAAAAGTACAACTACGTTTTATTATTATTTTATCCATTTTAAATCGTTTATTCTGTAATGTATTCTTCATTCTATAAAAATTACAGGTTTTTGCAAATCTGATAAATACCTGCTTTCTAGTGACATATGTGCAAATAATCCAGATTCTCTCAATAACCCCACTGCAGATCGCCAGTGGTGATTTTCTAATACTGAGGTATTCTGAAATTAAATAAAAGATTATTGGTATTATACATTATTTGAATCCTGAACTACATATAACAAGCAACATATTATACTGATTTTTAAAAAAGGGAACACAATCCTATTAATTTTCCTGGATAAATCAGCCACTTTTACCTTCCCTGACTTCTCTTTATTGTCTTCACCAATTACTCAAATTCAGCTGATTTTGAACTTGAAGAATAGCAATTCCCCCATAGCCCAGATGAGAACCACAGCCAGTGTAAATATGCTTTCCTGGGTCTTGCTAACAGCTGAAAAGTCAGGCAACTGTTCAGATGTGAGATCTTCTTATCTAAAGTTTAGGATTACCAAAACATCTTCTCTACTCATTTTTAAATAATGGTGAAGACTATTTTATTCAAGTAGGGATTTTTTTAAGTATCCAGACTGAATATATATCTGCTATTATCATCTCGTGCAGGAACTTTTAGCCACTATTTTTTGTACTTGAGATTTTTTTAAAAAAAATATTTTCCGCAGAAATGATCACTTCTTTAAAAAAATGTCTATGATGTGTTCCTCACTTTTATTAAACGCTTTAATACTTTTGAATAGAACATAAAAAGGTTATTAGATCAGTCCATAAGTTGATCCACTTCAGCATTCTGTCTCACCAACACCGGACTGTATGCAACACACCTCCTCCCCTCTCACCCCCCAATAGCCAGTATGTAAGACATTGTGCCCTTGATTCAAGAGTAATAAACATTAATCAGTATTAATAGCTACTGACAATATTGTTTCTCCATAAATCTATCCAGGCTCCTTTTAAAACAATCCAAATGGGCTGCTTTTAAAAACAGGTATCACAAACTGTCAGCCCAAACTCCCTGTATTTAGTTTCAGTAGATGGTCTAAACTTCTAACACTGAATGAGAAAATGTTCTTTCTCTTCATGTTAACTATGCCATAATGATTTTATGTACTTTTTATCATGTTTCCCCTTAATCTTTATATTCCAAGCTGAATGGCCCCGTTGCTAATTTTTCCTTGCACTGTGCTACACTAACATTCATTATTTTGGTTGCTCTTTTTTGGATTTTTTCTTAAGATGCAGTAATTAGAACTATACAATACACTGCCACATAAGATGCAATAATCAAAATTATATAACACAAGTGCAACCTCAATCTAATTTTTAAGGGTAGGATTATATCCACAGTTCTATTTTCAGCTCCCTTCCTAATAATTCGAAACAGGGACTTCCTTTTTTTAATAGCAACTGCCTGCTGATTTGACATTTTCCTCAAGCTGTGCACTATGACGTCAAGATTCTTTTCCTGATCAATCACCGCTAGTCAGATCCCATTAAAGGATAGAAGTCTTCATCTTCTACTTACCTTGTATAAAGTTGCTAAATAATGGTTTGTTTTAATAAGAAAAGGCTGATTAACACCTGGATGATCCAAATCATGAGTGGCAGCTGCAATTAAACTGAGCAGAATATCCCATGGAGTTAGAGTTTGGAAAAGCTGTAATACATAAATTATGACCATATGAATATCTATTAGTGATACATCCCAAAAATGTGGCTAGCATTTCCAACAGAGTTTAACTATGGCATCAAGTTATTTCTCACTTCCATTGCATTTTAGTTAGTCCACAGAATTCTTTTTTTTTTTTTTTTTGGGGGGGGGGGGGGACAAGCAATATTGAAACAATAAGTATCGTTAGTTTTTTCTTTACAAATATGCAATCTTCCATAATTGATACAATCCTGATTTCGACATTCTTAAAAGTTTCAAAAGTATTACAAGAACTTTCCCCAATTGAAACCCTTCCAATTTGTATTGAAAAAGCTCCAAAAACTCCAACCAGTATACTCAATATATCTGGAGAAAATTATATCAAAAAATAATCTATGGTATAAAATAAGCTCTTAAAAAAACAATTAAATTCTATATTAACTTTGCTTAATGTCACTAGCCATCAATTTCTTTTGTAATAGCAATTTTGTTATAAATACATGAAAATAATTAATGATAAGACTGTTTTTTCTTTTACCTTGGGTTCGTTTAAATAACAGTGCATGGCCTGAGTCACATCAGCAGCATGAACTGCATTGTGGTATGGGTTGTGGCTGTGATAATCTTCTTGAACCATTACTACAAATGAAAGTAAGTATTAATGTGTGGAGGAAAAAGAGAAAGACATAACCCCAAAATATTCCCTTCTGTTCTTGATTCATATCAATTAAAATGACAATAGGGTTATTTATTATTATAAGGTTATTTAGCAGAAAAATTCAAATGAAGGCAACCTCCTTTAAAATATTCAGAGATTTCTAAACATGCTGTCATCTCTAGAAAATAATTCATTTTAAATATTAATTTTAAAAAATTCAAATTGGAAAAAAATCAGAAAATTGCCTGGCATATTAATGTTTCTAAGCCTGTAACAAATATGGAAAAGTTCTTATATCTCATTAGCTATTGACCTTTGTAGCATAAACATGAAAAACTCCAATACTGTCCAAATAAAACTGAACAGCAGAAAATTCAGAAAAGCATTGCCAATATCAATCTAAAATGATAATATCTAAGATAAAACGAAGACTGATTATTTAAAATTATTATTATTATTATTTATTCAATTTATATACCGCCCTTCTCCTATTGGACTGAGGGCGGTGCACAGCCAAGGATAAAAAACATACCAATATGCTACCCTATTGACTTTATGCCCATAAAAGCAAGCAGGTTTTTCTCCTTACAGCAAGTAAGTAATCACATTCAGGGAATGCACACTGACAATAAATGCCCCAAAACATCTTTTTAACTTGTTATAATCAAGAATGTATTGTTTTGTTGTACTTGGTATCTAACCAAAATCTGATCTAAAAAACAGATCATGAGCCATGATTAAATCTTCAGACAAGGAAATCTCAACGTATTCCAAAAGACAAGTTATATCCCAGAAGGCAGTAAAAAACAGCTGTTTCCATATTGCTGCAAATGTTTCATGTAATCACCAAGTACAGTATCTACCTCAAGGATGTTTTTGCTTTAATAAGTTACCTAATTAATTTGACTTGTATAATCTTGCATTTTTCAGTGACTAATTTACCAGAGAATGCCAGTATACAACATACATTTATATGCAGATTTAAGTGCAACATTAGCACAAAGGCCTTTCTAGCAGTGTTTCATTTTGTACTATGTAGCACAACTGCTGCAAAACATCCAGATTTCTTCAGTTGTGGGTGTTGCTGTTTTTCTAATCACTTCAGCTTCAGTATTACCGTACTGGAAAATGCCTGTTACCACCCTTAATGTACCTGCAGTAATTTGAATTGCTCTACAGTTAAGGCAGAAGAGAGGTAATCTGCTTGCCAGTATTATTAACAACCACTAAAGACAAGGTATACATTCTGCCTTCCAATTTCTCAGTAATATTTTGCAAACGACTTTTTTTTAAAAACTCACTTTTTTTTAATCTTCATAGGATGAGTTTACCTGTAAAATCTGCCAAATATATTGGCACATATCTAGGAAAATCACTATATAGAAATATCCAGGACTACATAATCATCTCATTGTCTGGTTTACTTTCCCTATTTTCAAAGGTTTTTTTTTTCTTTTTTTATGTTCAACAATATTCATTAAGAGTTATCAATTCATAATATAGATATTTTTCTCATTTTATAAGGATTGCTGCAAAGTAGTGAAATGCATTTAAAGAAAAGGTTTAATGGAAATGTTTGAATTTAGGAAGTTTTTACCTAAAAATCTGCGTAGCTTCATTGTATCTAGTTGGAAGTATTCTATAAGTCCATGAAGATTAAACAGGTGAAACGTTAATGTGACCAAACTGTTTCCTAAAAATACACATACACAAAGAAACCATGTTTAATAGGAAATAGACAAGTCTATTTAAATAATTCTATTATACATAACATACATATTTCTTCTTCGTATCTGTAACTAGAATATAGTTCTCAATGTTTTAATTAAGACTTCTAATTTTTAGTGCTTTCATATCATCAAGTGATTCAATAATCTATTACCCAGTATTATAAAACGAAGCCATTAATTTTCAACAATCTTTTTACATATAGCCCTTGTTTACCAACCATAACTGGGATAAGCAACCCTGTTGCTATGTGCTGCAGTTGCTAGATGAAAAATCACATTGACCATAATCATGTGACCACAATTTTCAATTTCACTTCTGCATTCATCATTAATTCTGCTATTGGAAGCCAGTTCTGAAGCTCACCAATAGCGATCACCTGGCTGCAGGACACTGCAACAGCCATAACTGCAAAGATTGGTCACAAAACTTTTCAACTTAAAATGGTTTCATTTAGTGACCATTTGAAGTTACAAGACACTGAAAAAAGGGACTTATGACCATTTTTCACACTTATAACCATTGCAGCATTCCCATAGTCAGGTGATCAAAATTCAGATGCTTGGCAACTGGTTCATATTTATGACCGTTTTCCCAGGGTTACATGATCCCCTTTTGGATCCTTCTGACAAGCCAAGTCAATGGAGAAGCCAAATTCACTTATTAACCGGGTTATTAAATTAACAACTGCAGTGTTTCAATTAACAATTGTGGCAAGAAAGAAATGAAGCAAAACTCACGTAACAAATGTTTCACTTAGCAATTTGGGCTTAATTATGGTCGTAAGTTGAGGACTATCTATAACACAGTTGTTACGTGAATCTGGCTTCCCCATTGATTTTGCTTGTCAGAAGATCGCAAAAAGGTGATTGTATAATCCCAGGACACTGCAGCCACCATAAATCACATTTTTCAGTGCCATTGTAACTAAATGAATGGTTGTACATCAAGGACTACCTATAAATGATAGTTTGGGTCACTAATACTAAACCAGGTGAGTTAACAGTTAACTTGATGTGAGACTGTTGTCCATTTAGCAAAATAAAATTAGGAAATATTGAAACAAATTAAAATTTTGATGGGAAAATATTCTTCCCTATTATCTCAAGTACAAAAAGGGAATTAGTCTAACTTACAAATGGTTGTAAGTCAAGAATTACCTTCGAAGATGAAATTGGAAGTTCTATCTGATTCCTCTCTCAATAGTTAAGGGTTTACTTATTTACTCGCTAACCACAAAACAAGCAGTCTCCTATACATATTTTCTACTATTCTGAAATTATCTATTCCAATCAATTTTCAGAACTCACCCATCCCAATTTGTTTATCTTAGTTGCCAAC
This sequence comes from Arizona elegans, assembly GCA_022577455.1. Lineage (NCBI taxonomy): Eukaryota > Metazoa > Chordata > Lepidosauria > Squamata > Colubridae > Arizona > Arizona elegans. Next base: position 27,559,324 of record JAKOOJ010000002.1, on the reverse strand, counting down.
TTTGAAAATCACTGATACAGAACATCCTGCCTAAAGCAAACAATATATTTATACAGAATAGTTCTTCTGTAAATCTGAATGCAAGCTCAACTTTCTGCCTTACCACATTCTGCACAGGTCCTTAATACATGATTATCTTAAAAAGTATGGAATCAGAACTTTAAAAAGTGAAGGAACTGGCAGTTTCAAGTCTCTTGAGCCACAAACTTCTTACCATAAAATCTCTACAGAGATATCCTCTGCTCCTTAGGCTAAAGCATAACTGGAGCTATGAGCACACTTTCTAGACTTCCCTTTAACTTAACAGCCTATTTAATTGTTTTATAAATGTTAAACTGAATATGCTTTTACACTTAGCATTTTCCCATTATGCATATGAACACTTTTCAACAGCCTGTCCCACACAAAGACATGGAGGCAATCATGGGTGCAAACTCCCTTATCAACCCTGCATGTAAACTGAGAAATGCCAACATACATTTAAAAAGAAAACTTATTTTCAACTCTATAAGCCCAATACTTAACTAATTACCAGGTTACCAGATTTCATGTTAAGTAGAATATCAGTCAATTTATTTTGGTAGCCCAACAATCTAAATGAGTTTATATACACATACAGCAATTGCTCAGTTTTTAAAGTAGTATCTTCAAAGAAACAAATGGAATCTTACCGTTTGTTAGCCTGTCAAAAAGGAAGATATCAAAATTCCAGTTCCCAACTTTTTCTAGCATACACTGAAAAGCAAAAGAAAACAACATTTTATTTGGGAATAAAAACCACTTCTTTCCAAATGCTATATATCTGAATCATCCTTGCGGCAATTTTATAAATCTATACAGACTAGCTGGATACCCGTGCTTTGCTAGGAAACTATGTGATGGGGCTTGATAAATTGACACTTAAAGCTTGAAAAGTAATGAGTAGTTACAAAAGTGACTGTATTATTTCGTTAGAGACGGTAAGAGGTTCATATTGAAAAACAGACAAATACTTATTAGTTCAAGGCATTGATCTCATTTGTGACTGATTAATGTAGGGGTTATTAGATGTATGCTTTTTTACAGCCTGTCTACTAACTTGGGGATGAGTTTGACGATACTTGTGTGCAGCTTCCCTTACTTGTGTTTTCCTAATCGCATCTGTAAATCTTTTTCTGCATTTTTTGCCTCTTTTCCCTTTAACTGGTGTTACAGTAGAAGGAACAGATTTGTCTGAACTGAGAAGGGAAAATAAGGGGGGGGAAATTCTGCCTCTGCCTACCAGCATCCATCAGTATTCCTCTGGCTAGCATCCTGTCAGTTTGTGAGAGTTGAGGGGTGTCTGAAAACTCAAACAGTATTTGCTGTGTAAGCAAGGAGGAGACAGGAAGGAGGCTGGGCGTGGCTTAGCTCAACTGCTTGCAGCTGTGAAAGTAAAACTGAAATGGAAACTCCTCTCCTCTGCTTGTGTTTTGCATTTGGAACAGATTTCTTTTCAGGTGGGGAGGGGGAGTAGATCCTTAGCATCAGAGGGCTGTTTGGAAAGTGAAACAGTATTTGCTGTGTGAGCAAGGAGGAGACAGGAAGGAGGCTGGGCATGGCTTAGCTCAACTGTTCTGTAGTAAAGCTGCTTGCTGCTGTGAAAGAAAAGCTGAAACTGAAACTTCTCTCCTCTGCTTGTGTTTTGCATTTGGAACAGATTTCTTTTCAGGTGGGGAGGGGGAGTAAAATTCCTTAGCATCAGTGTATGTTAATAATAATATAGGAAATACTAATGGTCATTTCGAAAAATCCTTTCTTAGTGAGCACCTAGAAGCCAAGAGGAACATACGTGGCAAATTTCAAGGCTTTACGGTTCTGGAGATTTTGTGATGATGCGTGAGTGGTATTTCGCTTCTATATATATATATATATATATATATATATATATATATATATATATATATATATATATATATATATATATATATATATATATATATTCTGAAAGGAATAATAATCAGAAGAAAAAAGCAACAATATCCCTGAACTGAGACCACATCATTGTTTTGACTTGAGAAGTTCTAGAAAGAATCATGTTCTTCACTAATGGATCAGCTGTGTTGCAACTAACTTCTTACATCAACAGCTTTCTCTCATAGAAGCAAAACATCTTTTTTTTTTAACCTAAGTAGTTCAATATTAAGATGATCAACTATTTCTAAAACAAAGCAGACTCATCTGAACCTTACTATGGACAAAGCTTTTGCCCACTGCTTTCCATGTGCCACCTAGTTAGAACTATTTCTATGTGGACATTTTTCTAGGCACAGCTAGAAGAGGAAGGTGCTGCTTCTCTGTTGCAGTGGCTGTGCTTTAGAATAGCCTGACAGCAATTAGGCTTGCTGGTCCTCAGGAAAATATTTAAACATGGTTTTCTGGGCAGCTTTCTCCTAAGTTGCATTATGCATATTTTATTATATTGATTTTTTTGTTAGTACTGACTTTCAGTGTTTTAGTTACAATTACTTGTTTTAATTATAGATTTTTTTAAAAAAAATACAATGTATATTATATAAATTGATGAAAGCTGGCAGAAGGGAGAAGATAAACAGAAATTTCACTTCTACAAGTCTGGAACAGATACATTATCAACTGTTAATAAAAATTATTTATTACTTGCACACCTAAAAATTACTATTTCTTTTAGAGCAATGTTACAAGATAGCTAGAAAAACAAACCTTAGCTTGTCCATTGTAATCATCATCTAAAATGTTTGAAGAATTTGGAAGAGTAATACCACGGAAGAAACGGGAAGATCGCAAGTACCGCTGGAAACTCAGTAACCTTCGGATATTTCTTGCCGACACAGAAACTTCAAATTCAGAATTTGCTAGATGGGAGGGAAATAGTAAGATTTAAGTTGTAAAATCCATTCCTAAAATGTCAAAAACTGGATCTATAAGGACAATATTTATTTATGGAAGAATAGACGAACATATCCCCCCCCCCCCCCAAGATGTTAATTTTCATCATTGCTGATCCCTGATCAGACTGACTGGGACTGATGAGAACTGGTGGATCAAAAGTTCTCATCTGGACTTAACTATTTCAATTTTGTTCGGTGATCAAATAAGTCATCTCATTTATTAAAAAAAGAAAAAACACAATATAGTTTAATGCAGAATGGTTAGGGTTTAACTGTAAAATTTATATCTAGGGAAAGGCAATTTTCTCTTCTTCAGCATTCCCTTGCCAGCCCTTCAAAGTACATATGGATCAGATTTTCAGGAAGGAACTAATAACCTTTAATTCCCAATCTAATTAGCAAAGTGTCAGGAACATGTCTTTTATGAGCAAATTTTACTTGATGGATTTTAAGGTGCAGCATTTAAATCCCAAACAGGACAAAGCAATAAAAAGTATTATTTAGATATCTGGATCACTTTATGCTACAATTGTTATTCAACTGTATTTATACATACATGTATAAAACCCAATTTATTGTTTGAAATCTACTTCACGTCTCTGAAGCTGAATTCAATATAGTGATATATCAGTTCTTCTAGTTACTGGGTAGAGTGAATGAATACATTCCAAGACTTTTAGCAGATAAACTATTGCTATTTAAATACTGTGAGTGGACTAATCCTAAACCTTATAAGAACAATGGTTCAGGTTAGGTTCTGAAAATAATCTTAAACTTGGCCACACAGTAACAAACATTAACAACATAATCAGCCAACAACCTTGACAGTTTAGAATTATACATAAAACCTATGTATAATCCTGTGTATTCTGGCAGTTTTATTATCTGCAAAAAGATTCAGCCACAGAAAACCCTTATTTCTAAAATGTAGATCTTGCATTTTCTATTTGTATTCCTTTATTTATTTGTCAGTTTTATAGCCGCTGCAGCCTCTAACACAAAAACATTCCTGATACTAATGAAATAAAGAGTATCTAGCTATTAAGATCTTTAAACTCTTATTTTCAGATATTACTAAGCTTGTTTTGATACTTTTGTAAGATAAAAGTTATAATACCCAAATTTTTCTGGCATTTTCCAGACAACATGAGAAATTGGGCCATTTTTAGAAAAGCCCACTCTGTGGATCCTTCAACACTTTTAGGAACTAGCCATCCACAAAGCCATAATCTTCTTAAATGGTGACTTTGTAAATAAAACTTTGGGGGAAGGGGAGGGAAACTAGAAATAGCTCTCATTTAGCTACCATAATTGGGACTAGCAACTAAGTCATAAAATAATTGATAAGTGAAACAATGAATGTGTTTATATATTAAATTTATGATGCCACCCCTTTTGTTATCCAAAGCAACTTATGATCTTACTTCAGCTTTGCTTTGCTTTACAGACCTGTGAAGGTTGCAAATGCAAAGATTGGTCATAAAGTTACTTTTTCATCACAGTTGTAACTGTGGATGAACAAGGCAGTTGCTAAATGAGGAATATCTGTACTACTTTTAAATTCCCTGAATTAAGTTTCTTACTAAATAATTTAACTCTATGACATAATTACACATTTCAGAAGCACATTCAATATGATTTAATGCATTATCCTATACTATATTTAATTGTACTCAAATAGAAGTGAATACAAAATAAATATAAAATTACCATTCTTAAGAAAAATTGAGGTATTTTTCATCCAATATATCAAATTCCTACACCTCAAAATAAATACACTCATCAAACATTGTATAGTGGCTTGGATATCAAAAGCATAATCCTGTAAATAAAGACATTAATTGTAAGCAAGACAGGTATCTTCACAAGATAAGTTCGCATTCCTTTTCCAATAGCACTTTAAAGAGAAATCCTGATACTTCCCCAAAAATGAAAAAATTCACCTCTCTTTAAAGAAGCCATGAACTGAATAAGGAGAAAGACAGTTTGTGTTTTTAGAATATCTTTTTATTCTAGAACATGTTTTTAAAAGATCCACAGAAGAGAAGGGAAAATTCATTTTTCCAAACTAATAACAATAATGAATTTCCAAGGTTGTTTCTGATCAAATTCACCAATTTTTCTCAGATTTCAAACTGGGAAAGAGAGGAAGAAAGTACATGATAGCAAGAAAAGAACACTGTTGACCAAGTTGAAGTATATCGATTAAAAGGAAAAGGAATACTAGAAAAAAAAATAGATGTCCACATAAAAAGCTAATAATTCTAAAAGTTTATTTTTGAAAATGGAAAATCATTTCTCCATACAGACAAAACTGTGCTTTCAAAATTTCACACATACTTGTCCATTACTGTACAATAAATATTTCGGAAGTGAAAAGTGTGCATTTGTTTTCGCACACGTGGGTGCATTTATTTATATATACATATGTATCATCTTTCTTCTGAGCTTTGGGATCAGTTTATGAAAGGATTCCTCTCCATTTTATCCCTGTCCTGAGGTAACCTGAATGGGAGAACGTCATTGGACCAGGGTCACACAGTGGGTTTTTGTGACTGAAGGTGGGCGTAAACCTGGTTTCCCCCAAACCTGTTTCAACATCTTAGCACTGGATTATATTGACTCCCCTTCCTTAATGCTACTTCCTTAACCTTAGCAGTTTTTACTGTACACTGGTATATCCATGGAACTGTTATCAGGAGAAAAAGAAGTGCTATGGTGAACACCATATCTAACCACCACCAACCCTTTACTCTCCCTCACCCAATAATTTGCAAACAAGAAAGCAGAGTAAAAGCAGTGAAACTAAAATTTTATTCCAAGGACCCAAACCAGCTGGCCAGAATTTGAAGTGCAAGAAATATAACATTACTTTCCAAAGTTACTAGCATATAATCCATGTATATGTGTTTTTTTCTTTTGAGTTTAGGCAGGAAGGCCTGGCATACTATAATCTATGACAGGGTGGTCAAACCCATGGCCCATGGGCCGGATTCATCACTCACTGACCATGTTCATCCCCGGTTTAATAAATGGGAAAAAAGTTGTGATACGTCATGTGACACGTCGTCGCAAATTTGACACCCCTGACTATGAATAGACTAGAATAACAGAGTTGGAAGGGACTTCTGAAAGCAAGTTGTTGCACTGATTAATTGTTCTAACTGTCAGGAAATTTCTCTTTAGTTCTAAATTGCTTCTCTCCTTGATTAATGTCCACCCATTGCTTCGTTGGATAAATATTTGTCTGAAGTGGTGTAGGGTTTCCTGCCTAAGCAGGGGGTTGGACTAGATGACCTCCAAGGTACCTTCCAATTCTGTTTGTTCTGTTCTATTCTATTCTATTCTATTCTATTCTATTCTATTCTATTCTATTCTATTCTATTCTATTCTATTCTTATCCTACCCTCAGGTGCTTTGAAGAATAGCCTGACTCCCTCTTCTTTGTGGCAGCCTCTGAGATATTGGAATACCGCTATCATGTCTACCCTAGCCCTTCTTTTCATTATACTAGACATACTCAGTTCCTGCAACCGTTCTTATGTTTTACCCTCCAGTCCCCTAATCATCTTTGTTCCTCTTCTCTGCACTCTTTCTAGAGTCTCAACATCTTTTTTACATCGTGGCGACAAAAACTGAATGTAGTATTCCAAATGTGGCCTTACCAAGGCATTATAAAGTGGTATTAACACTTCACGTGATCTTGATTCTATCTCTCCGTTTATGCAGCCTAGAACTGTGTTGGCTTTTTTGGCAGCTGCTGCACACTGCTGGCTCATATTTAAATGGTTGTCCACTAGGATTCCAAGATCCCTCTCACAGTTATTACTATTGTATTTTACTATGAGGTTGTGAAAAGTTGGACACAACTTAAAGAATGAATACATTTTTTCTTTAAATTCTATATAATTCAGCTATCTGTATCAGTTTTCACATTATGACTTAAGAATTATGTGTCAATTTCTAAGTAAGGCAGACTGGCCATCCAAATGGCCAGGTTCACAAATTAGCTATATAAGAATCATAGAGCTAAATAAGGGTTTGATCAGAATTTTCAAACTTGCTAATATCAAATGGATATACAATCCCTTTCAATTTCCTTTTCATTTAAAAAAAATCTGAAATAGAAGATTGGGGAATCTCATGGATGGAGGTGATACAGAGAGATGGTAAGGAGCATTTGAATTCCACAAAAAAATTGTCCACTTGTAAACAGAGATCTCAAATAAGTTAAGACTCTATTCTTCAAGCATTTTTATGAACAACTCTGCAGCTAACAAACAATAGTATTAAACTACAATAGAATGTAGATTAAAATAGTCTGGCTTTTTAACATTTAGAAACATTTTACAAAGAATATGACATGGCAGATTATATCTTGACATGAAGCACACAAAGCTTAAATAATGTATGTATTTTGTAATGATATTAACTGAAAGTACCAATTTTCAATTACCATTCAGATAACTATATCATGATAGTTTAAGCTATCTAGACTACAATTTTATATACACATATATAATGACAATAAATCCCACAAATATTAGCGGGATTAATTTCTGATTATATGTATGTGTATATGTATAAGTATATATTTACTATTAAATTGAAAGAATTCGGAGATTAGCAATACTGTGAAGTTAAGAGCAATATTGGTCTTCACTAGATTTTTTGAAATCCTTGTCAAGTTATTGGTAATGAGAAAGTACAGGGTGCAGGAAAAACATTAGAATATTTTGGCTTTATTTTAATATACTAAAAATAACTAAATTATAAATTTCAAACCTTTGGTTGCAATCTCATTTCAAGCATGTACATATATACTGGTAAGTATAGCTTTACACTACAGTTTTACTCCTTGTCAAGATTCTTCAGGTAATTTTCAAAACTCAAGATATAACGATTTCATCTGAAAAGCACACACATTCAACTCTGCTATAATGCCAATGTTTCCAAAATCCAATCTAATATAGAGCTATCAGAGACAAACAATGTACAAGTAGGTATGGATTCAGTCTGATAACAAATTCACATGTATATGGATGGTGACTGACAAAAGGCTACAGCAACAGTAGGAATCAAAACATGCTCTAACAAGTTACAATTAGGGGGTGATGTATATAGCTACTTTCCAAACAGTATTAATCTTTGAAATACTTAAAGTTCATCAAGATACATATTCAAAAATTCTGTGTAGATGTATAAATGTGTATATTAAGTCACATGGCTTCATGTTCTTTATTTCCCATTTTAATCTAACCCAAAAGATACAGTGAAAATATAAAACCAACAGAATTATACTCCACGTAAAAAGCTCATATGTTAGTCTAAATATCATTATCTGTCCTGCCTTTTGGCTATTCACAAGTTAACTAGCATTTCTAGACTGAAATTTATTAATCTTTGTTAATAGAGCAATCATCTACAGATATTTCCTTCGTTTAAATGTGCTATCACAGCAATATTCCTGCCAAACAAGAACAAATGAAAAAGCTTATTTTTTCCATCTTAACAATAAACTAAAAATGTAAAGATGAGTAACTTAATATACTGTCTTGGGGTTATCATTCACAAGATCAACCATCAATGGTACAGCACATACTTTGCACATAAGACTCTAAATTTAACCCCCAGACTCTCAAGATAAAAATAAGAAAGATCACTATCTGAAACCTAGAAAAATTGTATGAATCTTCCTAGATATCAGTATCAACTGATTTTTTTGAATCAGTTTAATGAAGCTTCACATAACCAGCTAACTAGCATAATTTTCACATTAATGCACTTAGTGTAAGTAATTGGGAGTTTAGACCTTCCAACTTGGTACAGAAAATACAAGCAAATCTTACTCCCTGTGAAGTATTTCAACTGAATGATTTCATTCTCTTTCTTTTAGGGCTCTTTAACCTCTTTATTTCTAGTGCGAATAAAGGTTGTCCTTTAAACATTTCAGCAATGGCTCTGAAAGTGGTTGCCCTCTAAACCAGAGTTCCCCAACCTTTCCAGCTTTCCAAACTCGGGGAGGGGGGGAGGGAGTTGGTTCCAGGCCAATGCCCGACAAGTGTGTGTGCTCAGTTCATTTGCACAAGCAGCGGGCATGTGTGCCCAACACTTGCACAAATGGAGTACACACACAATCACTCGCACAAGTGGGAATGTGCCCACCATTTCCATAGCCTGGTTCTGAATGGCTCACGAAGGAAGGAAGGAAGGAAGGAAGGAAGGAAGGAAGGAAGGAAGGAAGGAAGGAAGGAAGGAAGCTCAGACTAAGATTGACACCAGTGATAAAATACCTGACCAAGTTTATTTGCTGTCAAACACTATTTTAATGTTTTTCTACCAAAAGATATACCCTTCAACAGTAGTGAGCAGGCATTGTCAAGATGCTAGAGGGCAATTGTGGTTCCAATCGCATACTCTTTTTCCCTCTCTTTTTACTTGACAGCACATCATTTCTGTATTAGGACCAGAAAATAGGATGGATCAAAATGATACATTAAATACCCACTTCAATCAATGATTCCAACACAATCTTGGACAATTTTAACTATAGTAAGATTAATGCAGATAATGGTCACTCAATGTACCTGAATCAGAAAAGTATGTCAAGCAACCTTATTAAGCCAGAATCTTAATTCAGTGGTGTTACATATTGTGTACCTTGTTGAAGGCTGGCAACTAGAGTTTCACAGTTCAAACAAAAAGAAAAAGGAAGCCATTTGTTACTTCCTGCTTTTTTTCTAGTACCATGAGCACAGAAGGAGTGACTGCAAGATTTAAAGGAACATACACTCAGTCTCTGACTAATAGTCTGTGAATGATCCCACGCTTTGGATTCTCCAAGCAGTGCGCTGGAGAATGGACCAATGAGTAATCCCCATGAGAGATCTACATACAGGTTAATATTCCCAATAAGTAAACTAGTTTCAGGAAAAAAAGGAAACTTTACAAGAGTGTTAAAAACATGTAAAACAGTCCATTTTGAAAGCAGCATACAAGTAGTCCTCAATTTATGACCACAATTGTATCCAGAATTTTGGCTGCTAAGATGATTGTTAAGTGAGTCACACCTGATTTTAAAACCTTTTTTTGCCACAATTAAGTGATTCACTGCAGCTGTTAAATAAATCATGTTTTTGTTAAGCAAAACCAGCTTCTCCAATAAATTTTGCTTTTGGAAGCTGGCTAGAGTGGCTACAAATGGCAATTATACAACCTCAGAACACTGCAACCACTGTGAATAAATACCAGTTGCCAAGCCCCCACATTTTGATCATGTGACCATGGGGATGCCGTGACAGTTTTAAGTGTGAGGAGCAATGGTGGGATTCAGCCAGTTCGCACCACTTTGGGAGAACCGGTTATTAACTTTCTGAGCAGTTTGGCAAACTGGTTGTTGGAAGAAACCATTAGGGCAGAGAACCGGTTGTTAAATTATTTGAATCCCACCACTGGTGAGGAGGACTGGTTGTAAGTCACTTTTTTCAGTGCCACTGTAACTTTGAACAGTCACTAAACAAGTGGTTGTAACTTGAGGGCAACCTGAACTGAGCATCTATGAGATGTTTCAAAATTCAAAGAGCTGAACTTAAAATACTTCCAAAATATTCAAAACATCCCACTTTACACACAAAGAAAATGATCCAAATTAAAGATAATTCAAATGAAAATATGGGGAAATCATCTCACAAAAGAATATACAGTAAAGCCAAAATCTCCCTGGAATAGCAGAACTTCTTTATAAAACATTCATGTGTAGCTGAACTATACGAATCTTCAGCATTCTGTCAAGAAGCAGCTTTCAGATTAATCCAAGCATTTAAAACATTCCCAGAAGATAGTATTTTAAAAATAGAGATAACTGCATGCAGTATGTCATGATTTGCTCAAACCTATCATTTTACAACTACAGTCTGTCTTTCAGTAGAATCTTATGAATTTTATCATTAAAATTTCAAGCCACATTCACAGTGAAAAATATTTGCACTTCTATCTTATCATCATGGCTACCTAAAAAGACAAAGATTGATTATCCTTTGCCATCAGAGTCTTTAATTCTTAAAGTCTGGGTGAGGTAAGAGGAGTTTTACATTCCTATAGAATATTGTTTCTTTGCCAATGGAATTAGTAAATTTACACAATAATGAGATTCTCTAATTATGCCCTAATATGTGAAGATAGAGAATTATGTTTTTTTTCAAAAGATCATTCAATTATCCTCTGCAGTTATTGCGTTACACTAGGGAAAGACATATTTGAATTTAAAGATCTGGAGACAACTCCTATGTTTGTATCCTCCACACTCAAAAGCCTGAATTCATTGTGCATTTTTTTCATCTTGGTATAATATAGCTTAAGAAACCATACTGCAATATTCTGCATAGAGTGTGTTCATAACTTCTCAAATAGAAATTATTTCCATAAATGAGAAATATTACTTAATAAAACCTGGCATGACTATACGCGCAGCAGCCAAACACAAATGGAATTCTTCATTACTGTACTGCTATTAAATACTTACAGTGAAAAATACGGAAATCAATGTATGGATGAGAACCTCTTCTCTCTCTTTCAAATCCTGCCCGACTTCTTACTCGTACATCTCCTGGAAATAGGGTCAAGAGTGAAATATACCATGTCGAAGAGCTACAGAGAAAAATGCAACTGACTACAGTTGCAAGGTGTAGACGTTCTGTAGATGTAGGGTAACAATAATACAGCACCTTTACCTTAGATGCAATTTCACAAGTTTGAAGTTTTTTTCAAATATCCAATTCCCTGCTTGTCATAAATTCCTTTCCTACCTTCTCATACACAATTCACTACATATATATTTACATTTAATATATATGCTAAATTACCATAATAAATGACAAAAATATAATAAAGAAAAATGTCAAAATACTTTTTTTCTCTTCAGTATCAAATCATTTTTCTAAAATATATCAGTTGAGTATATTTGTAATGTATACAATCCTACATTTATAATTTTCAAAATTATACTAATTGCCATTACAATTTATTTAAGTTCAACTTGATTATATCAGTCATTAAAATATCAAAATGTAATATTAACATGAAAATTACTGCAAGTATTTCCCCCTTCAACAAAAATAAGCATCTTCGTAATAATGTTACTATTTATACTGGCAAAACAATAATTATTTTTTTCTTCCATTCACTCATATCTCATTTTCAGAAAGTGCCTAGATAAGCCCCTGCAATTTTCTTGACTAAGTTTTTCAGAAGCAGTTGCCATTGCCTCCTACCTAAGCCTGAGAAAAAAGTGACTAACCCAAGATCACCCAACTGGCTTCTCATGTCAAAGATGGAACTAGAACTATGTCCCACTTTCTAGTTTGCTGCCTTATCCATTTACACCAGGGGTGTCAAGCTCAAGACCTGCGGGCCACATCCATCCGGCCCACGGGGTGCTTAGATCTGACCCATGGGGCCAGCCTGGAAATAGCAAAGGACTGGCCCGCAGTGCCTCTACTAGTGAAAACGAGGTGCGGGAGGACTGTGCACAGCCTCCCTGTGCCCCGTTTTCAGCCTGGATGGCCTCCTGCAGCACTCTGTCCCCCGCTTTGGCCAGCAGAGTGCTGCAGGAGGCCATCCAAGCCATAAACGGGGCACAGGGGGGTGCATAGCTCCCCTGCACTATGTTGTGGCCAGCAGGGTATTGCAGGAGGCATCCATCCTGTCTGCTGTCTGTCCCATCTCTGCCCAAGGCCAGCCCGCGGAGGACAACTACAATGCTGATCCAGCACTCAAAGAAATCCAGTTTGACACTTTTGACCTACACCAAAAGCTCTCTATCAGTATTTACCAATGTCTTTTTTTTTAATTATAGAAATACTTCACAGGTATGCCAAAATTTTTATAACCTTTTTCCTCAATAGGTCCAAATTTTATATTATGATGAATCACATAGTCAGCCAGGATTTTGATTGAATTTGTCATTTTTGTCCATTTATGAAGTCTTTCCCAAAGACCTGGGATAGGCAATTGTTGTTTAATAATATTAAAAGTTCTGTTACAGGATGTAAGCTGTACCAAATAAAGTTGCCTTTAGCAAAAGCAATAGCAATAATATACTGCTTCACAGTGCTTTACAGCCCTCTCTAAGCAGTTTACAGAATCAGGATACTTCCCCCAATAATCTGGGTCCTCATTTTACTGACCTAAGAATGATGGAAGGCTAAGTCAACCTTGAGCCAGTCAGGATCAAACTGATGGCAGTGGGCAGAGTCAGCCTGCAATACTGCATTCTAACCACTGCGCCACCAGGGCTCTGGTACCCTGTTTCCCCCAAAATAAGACATCCCCTGATAATAAACCAATCAGGCTTTTGAGCACATGGCTATAAGGCCAAGCACTTATTTCAGGGTTCAAAAAAATATAAGACAGGGTCTTATTTTGGGGAAAACACAGTATTTGATGATGTTTTTATTATTATTGGATGTTTTTCAAAATATTGCTGCAAGTCTGCTTATGTCTAAGATAAGATTTCAGTTTATTTTGTATTATATATTATGTCAACTTTTGCAGAAAATATTTCATATGTCCTAATTGTGTTAGTCTTACGATGAGAGCTCTTCTTCTAAAACAATGAGCTTATCTATAAACTAATTTGGCTTTTCTAATAAGGAATCTACTTATGGCTATTAAAAATGCATAAGCACTGAAGTATAAGAAATGCTTCCGGTGGTAATAGAAGCAAGTTTGAAGAAAATCATGTTATCCTGTGGTATTTCTATGCAACAGAATAAATAAAAAATGTATTCACATATAGTAGTTTTTCGGTTTTCTAAGTCCTTCCTTCTATAGAAGCTACAAATGGAAAGCTGTTAATTGTTTTTACAAAGGTTTTTTTTTTACAAAAATCCTAACCAAAAAGAAGTGAAAGTCACTTTCAATGTAACTTTCACTGTCTAGCACTAATCACAAGCAGCAATCACACAATTTTCTCAGAATGAATCTATCAGGACCATTATAGTTGAAGTTCCCTAAATTCTCTAAATATGAGGATTTGTCACCTTTCCCTGATTTCTCAAGAATTCTTATCAATGGTAATGTTAACTAAGGAATCTGGAATTTGAAGTCCATGGGTGCCAGAGCCTCAGCGGGTATATTTGTTTGTTTGTTTATTATTAAACAAATGTACAAAGGTAAAGGTTCCCCTCGCACATATGTGCGTCGTTCCTGACTCTAGGGGGTGGTGCTCATCTCCGTTTCAAAGTCGAAGTGACAGCGCTGTCCAAAGACGTTTCCGTGGTCATATGGCCACAGAACACCAAAGGTGGACAGAACACTGTTACCTTCCCACCAAAGGTGGTCCCTATTTTTCTACTTGCATTTTTTACATGCTTTCGAACTGCTAGGTTGGCAGAAGCTGGGACAAGTAATGGGAGCTCACCCCATTATGCGGCACTAGGGATTCGAATCGCTGAATTGCCGACCTTTCGATCGACAAGCTCAGCGTCTTAGCCACTAAGCCACCGCGTCCCTTAAACAAATGTATACAACCACCCAATTTGCAACAAAGAGCTACCAGTTAGCTGAATGATGAAAAGAGAGATCAAAGTCAGTTAAAGAAACAGAAAATGTAAGGAACTGACTTCCTCATACCTCTAAATGAAATAATCCCTTGATCAATTGCCTTAGGAGTGCAGAACCAAAGCAGCTACAACCTGCCACTGGAAAGGAAGGGAATAGCAGCAGGGAGTGGCATAAATATGGCTGTTCCCATCAGTCAAAAAAGAAATAGTTGTTTTCATTTTGCAATTCTTAGTCTTAATACTTACACAGTGCTTAGGAAAGTAAACAGGATTGGCTTCAACAGCAGCATCTTATTTTAGAATGGCAGTTTGGGAAATTCAAATCCAATCCTGCATCTAAATCAGTCCCAACCACTTGCAGCAGCCTACATGTGAATGTACCTAACCATTATTATCTAATATTAAAACAGCAAATCTCACTAAGCCTTAACATTATGCTTTTCTCATAATCTATCTTTCAACCCAAAAGAGAGGAAATCAGAACTTTTATTTTAAATTAACCATAGCTTTGGATACCATTCTAAACAGGGTTTACATGAATTACGATTAACTGAAATAAGCCATCTTCAAATACCATGATTTGAAGCATAATTTCCATTAACAGTTATTCTTTGAATTTTTTCCCCAACAATAGGTAAGATAAATAACACATTGTGTTATAATTTGTAACACAATCTTTCCTGAACTTGGAATATGCTGGAGCGGTGGGGTCAGTACAGAATCTACATTTATTTCATTTATATTTAAATGTAGTTAAAATACAGTTATGTATTAAATCTTCTCCAATACATTACAAATATTATTTGGTAACAACTTTCAGAAATGTCTTGACTACACCAAGACTTTAGGAACAGCACATATAGCCCTGGATCTCAGGCTATACACATCAGGATGAACATAAATTCATCTATTAATAATAAAAAATAATTTGAAACCTCAAGACTTAGTTTTAAACTTTTTATTTTTAATCCTTTCTTAATTTCATAGTTATAGGATTAATTTAGAATATAAGAATTTTTCTATGTATTTTGATCTTTCAGAAAGCATCTTGACAAAATAACTAACAGAGTTGGAGGTCTTCTGGTCCAACCCACTGCTCAAGCAGGAAACCCTATAAATAAAAAGGAGCAGAAAGCAGAAATGATTAAAGAATTATGCATTGCCAAATGTTTCAGTAAACATCTTCCTCAGGGGATATTAAATTTAACAAATGCAGAATAAAATCAGTGTGAAAGCAATGCCAACCATAAGATAACATTCCTTTTAAAAAATCAGGCTCAATGAGAATAGAACAAATATTTCTTTTCAAAAGGATTCTTTGCAATAGAATAGACAAGTACTTTAAAACCTTATCATCTTTATCTGCTTTTGATACTGGTATTTTCAAAAGTAGGATCTGTTCCAGAGAAAGACATTCGTCACAATGTGTTGGGCACCTTTGCTTTATTTAATTGAATCAATAATAGTTTGTTTCAGGCATATTGCTATTTTTTCTCTAAATTAAATATTCCACATTCAAATACTGTACAAAATTATATGCAACAACTACTGTGGCCACTTGCCAACAAAATGGACCCAGTTGCCAGAATGCATTCCTTTCTCCATTATGTAGGATGGAAGATTTATGCAAAATGCAGTGGGAGATTCTTGAATATAATCAGTCATTTGTATTCTATATGGAAAAAAAAAATCAAGATCCATTCCTGATTTCACTCCTTAAATCCCTTCTGAGAAGAGATCAGACTAAACAAAACCTTAATTTAGCAGCATTTTATAAATCATACTGGGTTTCTGCTGAAAACAGAGTAGGCAAGTTGCAATATCTCAAAACAAAGGGTTAAAATGAGGCAAAGTATGTTACTATTTTATGAAACTAACAATCCACTCTTTTGCCAGTTGCCTGAATTGGGTATATTGGATGGGAAAATGAAATTATACAAATTGACTTTTCTTAGACTGTCATAATTGTTTTGTCACCAATACAGTATTATGTATACTTATTTAAGGTAGGAATACATGATGACCTAGGTCCTAGGAGTTCAACAAAAACTCTACGTGGCCCAGATTATCTAAACATCACTAGGCATAGATAACAACTATCTTGCTAATAAACAAGCAGAAAAATAAGAGCTCCTTACTTTACTGCTTTTTGATCAGTAGCTGGTTCAAGATGACTCTCAACTTATATATATAAGCCTCATAGAGGAAAGCATGATTCCATCCGAGGCCAAAAATGAAAACATCTCGGGGTGGGGGGTGGGGAATAACCACAGCCAGTCAGGTTTCTCTCAGGGTTGCCTATTTCTCTCCATTCAAACCTAAACAGCCTCCAGAAGCCATTGACAGTTTCATAGCCCAAGGCTGGTGCATAGCCCATGCATACTGATAATACTGGCCTCCAAACTGATTGGCAATGGCACCCAACATGTAGGTTCATGTAGGTGTTAAACAGGGGGAGTGAGAGCATTGAGCCCTGAGGCACGATGCACTGAGGGGCTGCAGATGCAACCTCTCCCCTCTGTCAATACCTATTAGGACTAATCACTGAAGGAGGAGGCAAACCACTGGAACATCATATTTCAAACTCCTAGCTTCTGCAACAGTCAAAAAGACATCAATAGTCAATGGTACTGAAAATAGCTGAGATATCAAGAAGCACAAGGATGGACATACCACCCCCATCCCATCTTCACCAAAGGTCATCAAGAAGTGTGACCAATGTTGTTTCAGTGCAATATCCTAGCCTGAAGTGGATTCAAATTATCTGCTTCCTTCAAGCCTCTTTACAAGAACTATCCAACCACTTTTTCAACAACCTATATTACAAAGGGAAGGTTAAAAACCGGACAATAACTATCCAGAAGAAAAGAGTCCAGCAATGGTCTCTTACAAAGGAGCTGTACTACCTCCTTCTTCAAGCCAGAAAGATCACGCTCTCCCTCAAAGATGTCAATACCACCGCATGGATCCAACCAAAAGACCCAGGAGGACACTCGACCTAGCAAATAGGTGACCAAATTCATAGTTCAGGAAGGTGTCAACCTCACTGGGAGTCACAGAATCAATTTCAGTCTAGGTTGTGCTTAGGCAACTCAATAGATCTACCCAGAGTCCAAATCTATATGATTTACCCACCAGGTAGTATGAATATTCAGCTCTATACCATTATTAAACTGGACTGTTACATAGATTCACATTTGATGGTATCATAAAGTCTTTGCATTGAGAACAACCTGGTAAAACTGTGACTCAATTGAGATCTGGATGGCGTGGGTGCAGTCCCCATGCCTTTGGCACTAGTGACTATATTATCTTTTATCTTGCTCATTTTGGTTTGGAAGCTACATACTGTATTATAGTAGCACTGTTACTTTTTCTGAACAATCAGAAGGTATCTTGTAGCAATCATAACATAATTCTAAATTAGCTGGGTTCAACACCATTGCTTTTGGCTTTCAGAATGGTCCCAGATAAACTGTATGATGTCTGTACTGAAACACTCAGATTCGGAAATTAGATAAGCTTAATAATGGTACAAAACTACTTTCATTTTAAGTTTCACTTTCATGGAAGGGACCAGATGAACAGAGAGGAATGCCTCTGGATTTGTTGCCTTATCTGGCAAAGTGCTGGAAGTGTTTTTAATCAACTAAGGCTTGTTAACTTAAATGAAACAATGAAAATAAATACTTTCCTAGTGTTGCCAAATGCCAACAAATACCACAGAAGGAAATTAAAACAAGCAGGGAGGTTAGTGTCTGTGGCACAGCAGTAAACAGGGATGAATGAAATTTGCCAAATTAGTCTGAACTTGTCTATATGATAAACAGAAAATAATTGTGTAGATACCAGAAAGGAAATCTAGAATTAATATATTGTAATTATTTTTAAGGAATCATTTACTTTCAATTTCACATATGCAACAGGATTACATTTTTTTTTTTAAATCTGGGGATGCATAAACATTCTACTATGATTTACCAGGTACTAAAGGAGAATTGGCAGATACACCATCCAACACTTACTGTCTACTGATTGTTCAGTATTAACAACTGAACTTACTTCAGGGTTCAGTGCTCTAAAAGCCACCACCAACGCATTTCTGCAGATTTTATAATAATGAATAACCTAAACAGAAGTTACTGTAAAAGGGTGCAACAAGTAAATCTCTTATGATGATGTACTTCTCCTTATGTCTGTGGAACTAATCTGAATAATTTACATTAAAATTCCTTCCACATTTTTTTCTCTGTTTTGAAGTTGCATGATTTCAAAATTGCTAGCACATAACAATATTTAGTTTACAACTTAAGCTGAAACTTATTCCTATACAAATATTTGTTCATGAGTCATTCCAACTATCTTTAAACATAACAAATTCTCAATCTTATATGTATTTGGCATTTGCAGTAATCTCTGCATGTTCAACGCAAGAACTATAACTACAAGAGCTAAACTTTAACACAAGTAACAGACATTAAAAATAAATATATGTATACAATTTATATATAAATGTAAATGCAAGGCACTTCAGTATCATATATTTAATATCTGGCATGTTCTTCAGTATTTCTCTTATGTATTTGCATCTCCACTCCCATATTTTCTTCTGAAATCTGAATTACAGGACAGCCCATATTTTCCTTTTTTTTGAAATCATCTTCAGATGTATTTTTAGTGTCTGACTCAACATGAAAATAGTACCAAATTAAATGTAAATAATTAGAAGCATTTGAAAGTAATGGACCAAAAAGAACCAAAGTTATTAAAGTGCATTCTGCATATTGTCTACTTGACAGAGAGATCTCGTATCTCAATAAACAACCACACTTACCTAACATGCGAATGTACAATGCAGTTTGATCAGAACTGTCATAAGAAATTGCTCCACGTCTCTGAAAATGAAAAACATATGTTATTTCTGTTTTTTAAAAGTGTCTTAATTTCTAATTTTATTTAAAAACCATTGTAAATAAACGCTCCAGTAAAGGACGTAAGTTCAAACTTTAATCATGTTTAACAAAACTAGCCGTGGATGGCATACTTTTCTTCAGACTCCACTCATCTTAACTCTCAAAAATCAATTCTAAAATGAAGCTTCTTAGTTAAAAAGTCAGTGGCACATCTTTTGGCTACATCCAATCATATTTTATAGAAAACTTACAGTCTATCTCTGCACAGAACAAACAATTCACTCAAGGGGTTTTAAATGCTAAACATACTAGAACTAGTTCCTTGCTATATCCCCTGACTCCTCAAAATGGCTGGTTATTAGTAAGATTCCTTTTCTATGATAATTATTCTAATAATAATTCAAGATTGGGAACCTCTGTTTTAGGCAGTAAAACTAACCTGATCTTTTGCCAGTAGTTGAAAAAAAAGAGTGGAATAGTAACAATAATCCACAATGGGGATAAGACAGATTTCTAAATATAAGGAAGGTGAATACTTAGAAGAAATTCCAGTATCAAATGTGAAGGAAGGTACTAACAAACTATTTCTGTATTACAAAGATAAGTGCATTTAAATGTGTGTAATATTAATTGAGCATGAGTGCCAGATGACAGACACTGCCCAGTCAGAAAGCACCATTCTAATTATAACAGAAGAATGTAGAACTTCCATGAACAGATCTGGAAGCAGTGGCATGACCATGCCGAAGTCATAAGTGTCTGATAATTGACAGTGCCAGTACTGAAAAAAATCTCACTACTTTCTGAGGATACATACAAACAAAACAGGAAAAGTGAAGAAGACATGAAACTGTAAACTGTAAACTGTAAAAGCCTGACTAAACAGCACTTCAGTTGTATACAAAAGTTTAGACACTTTGTCCAATTATATATTTCAATAAATCCCTAAATAAAACGAAACTGTCACAATCTATACGTGGTACAAAGTTAATGACAACATATTTATGCCATGTTTCTGTATATTCGAATGTATGTTTACAATTGTTTGCAGATTCATAAGAAAAAAGTAGTGAATATGGCAGATGAAGCTTAGAGACCCCTTCAGAATTCTGTAATTTTTCATCAACTGAAAAATATCTACCATCTGAAAATGAAAATGGCTTTCTGAGGAAACAAGAGGCATAGCTGCATATGCAGGTTTAAATTCAGACTTCCTGTCCATATTTATAAACCACCAGCACCTTTAAAATGAGTATTTAGATGACGTAAGAAACTGATTTTCTGATGGCCCCTGAAGAAAAAGGATGGATAGAAAAAGTAAGATTTAGACAACAAAAGATATATATAATAGCTAAAACTTTTCACATAACCTGAAAAATATAAATCTTCAAAACTTTTGTTCATGGATATATAAAATATTTTGAATTCAAAGTGAAAGGGTCGTTCGACCCCCAAAGGGGTCGCGACCCACAGGTTGAGAACCACTGTTCTAGGAGCTCCTAGAGCAGCCCATGTAACACCACTGTTGCATAAACTGCACTGGTTACCAGTGTGCTTTCATGTCCAATTCAGTGTGTTGCTTTATGACCTTAAAGCCCTTTACTGCATGAGTCCAGGCTACCTGAGCAAGCAAGCCAATGAGATTGACCCAGCCACTCGTTCCTGCAGAGAGGGGTATGCTGAAAACCCCGTCAGTCAAGGAATTCTGACTGGCAGCATCCAGGAGAAAGGCTTTTTCTGCCAAGGCTCCCACCCTCTGGAACATCATGCTTCCCAAGCTGAGATGGGCCCCCCTCTCTTGATCTTTCATAAGAACTTCAAATCTGGCTCTGCCAACTGACCTGGGACCTCAATCGGGGCATTCCATGTTGGAGGTGGTTATTATCCTAAGATCACACCACCACATCATGGTATTCTGCGTTTTTAACTTTTTTAGTCTCTTATTTAATATTCAATTTTAATGTTTTGTACCTTTGTTTTTATGATGACTTATAGTCATCCAGAGTCACTGGACAATGACCTGGGTGGCATATAAATTTAATAAATAAAATAAGTGAGAACATCTACAATTATAATTTACTGTCAGCAACAGAGACTTAAGTCTTTCAGTATTTTCTGTGAATTGCTCTACTTAAAAGTTGTACTAATATAGTTGTAACTAAATATTGTAAGAAACAACTTAGCATCCTAATAACTGAAATAAAATATACTCTTTTATATATTCCATTGTTAATTACATTATCCAAATGGTTTTTCCTTAAGAACAGTCATTTTGTATAAACACAATCAGATTATTTACTGAACACTGAGACTTTAAAACTAACATTAAACATTCTTCAGTATAAGTAATTGTGGAAAGAAAATATTAAATTAACTCTAAATTATAAATTCCTTGTAAGAATGACTGTTTGCAAAAGAAATAGCAATGCCTACAATCATTTAATTTATAAGGTGTCAACAATTGTAAGCAAAAGCTATCAATCTTCCTTTCAAAGTTAATACCATTCTGCATAGCAGTTCCTATTGATAATATCCTAGCATATGATTTATAGCAAAATAGCTATAATTGCTAAGCAATAAACATACAAAAAACTTTTTCTTGTATGTATTTTCTATTCCCAAAGGATATAATTACTGTGTTTCCCTGAAAATAAGACCCTGTCTCATATTTTT
The DNA here is from genome assembly GCA_022577455.1 of Arizona elegans. Classification (NCBI taxonomy): domain Eukaryota; kingdom Metazoa; phylum Chordata; class Lepidosauria; order Squamata; family Colubridae; genus Arizona; species Arizona elegans. The sequence continues at coordinate 27,537,289 of JAKOOJ010000002.1, read as the reverse complement.
TTGAACCCTGAAATAAGCGCTTGGCTTTATTGCCATGCACTCCAAAGCCTAATTGGGCTTATTATCAGGGGATGTCTTATTTTGGGGGAAACAGGGTAACAGAACATGAATTCCACTGTCAGCCAACTTAATTATGTTAACTACTCAGGTAACCAAATGCATAAGAATCAAGTGGAAGTAATTTCTACTATTACATGAAGGTAGAATTTTGATCCAAAGTCCCTTGCTTCAAATCTGGTTTTACTAAATCAGTTCAATTGGAAGCATATTTAATGTCTGAGATTAAAGGATATTATTGCCTAAAGTCCCAGCGCTAATGCCTTAATCTCAATTCAAGAATATCTGTGGGATGGCTCAAAAACTGCAGTTATGTTTTGTTATCGATGAATCCATAATCACAAAAACAGAAGTCTACATGTTTAAAGGGGTTTCTATTTTCCGTACACCCACATCTTCCTAAACTCAGATTTTGAGAATACATGACAGGACTACTTCAGTCAGCATTCTTTCAATACGCTATTGACATTATATTCCACCTATGTGCCTCTGAATTCTTTAAAACAAGCACAAACATATTCCTTCTGAATAATTTGCAATCTTGTATTTCAGATAATTTGGAGTCAATATAGTTTCTATCTGTGATATTTTCTTTAGACACAACCCTAATAAATTTAAGTTTGACTCTCTTATCAAACTATTTTTTTTATATTCCACATTCTGTAGCATATTTTGTTGTGCTATTAAACTCAAAAAAGAAACCAAAGAATAACCGACTTCCTCTTCATTTGCAAATAGTATTAGCCAAGACTATTGCAAAATTTGAAAGGGACTTACACCCTTTCAATAAAATTATGGTTTGACCAACTACATGGAGTACTGCAAAAATAAAGCAAAGATGTTCTAATTCTGGGCAAATGCCTTAAGATTCAGAGATTTGTTATCATTCACAGGGAAATCTCAGCAGACTGCATCAGGGCAATAACAGATGGGTAACCCAATCCTCAAAACATTTGAAGAGCGCCAAAAATGGCAACAGAATCTATTTTCTCACATTTTGCCACCTACCTACATTTGTTATGGTTAAATTTATTACTGGTATCATTCACATTGGACTCATAGTATATTTACTTTAAAAACCCAGAAGAGACGTATTTAAAGTGCCTGAAAAAGGCAGAACAGATATATATGTGGCAATTTTTTGCAAAATATTTTAAAGGATGAGCATGATTCAGCTGAAGTGAAAAGCAAAAGCCCCCTCACTAAAACCTGAAGCGGTTATAACAGTTTCATTATTTCCTAGTAACTCTCACAACTGCTATAAAAATCAAGGAGAAAAAGAATGAACACCTCTAAAGGTATCACCTCAGCTACCTAATCAAATAAGCAATTTCATCCTCTCCCTCTTTCTAGCCTTATGACCAGGAGAAAATTACATGTCTTTAGTCCGTTCGTGGGAGAGGGAGGAATATCAACAAAAACTCACGAAAGGCAATCTTGGCGATCTACTACAGCATTACTACCCAGCTACAAGTGACAAAAAAAAAAAAAAGCGAGTTAACAAAAATAAAAACGGCCGACGAGCGGAGACCGACAGAGGGCAATTCCGCAGAGTCCAGCGGTGGCTCCGGTGCGTCTTTCGCGTGTTCCGAGCTTTGCCTGCCTTGTGCCGCTAACTGAAAACCTCATCTGCTGCACGCTATCTGGCCTAATCTTCCTACCTACCTCCCGCTTTTGTTCCCTCTCGCCTGACTGAACAGTGCCGGAGGACTCGAAACCTTTGCACGTTGCATCCTCCGGGTTTTTTTTTTTTTTTTTTTTTTTTGGGGGGGGGGAGGGTTGTTTTGTTTTCAAAGCCATCCCGTTTTCCCCCTCGGGGTCCCGCACGGATATTCTTGGGGTTTTGGTTTTTTTTTTCCTGTCCCTCCTTCCAAGATCTCTCCCGAGGGCCGCTTCCCACCTCCGCCTCGGTGAAGAAGAGCGAGGGGGGCCCTCACCTGAGAAAGCTGCCTGGGGTTGGGGCAGCCGAAAAGCGCAGAACTGGAGCTGAAGCTGATGGCCCCCCGGCGACTGAGGACGTGCTGCGGGACCGGCCTGTCCAGAGGCAGCACCGGCAGTTGATAGCATACTTCCATTGAAAACGGGGGCAGCACCGCCGCCGCCACCACTTCTTCTTCTTTTTCTTCTTCTTCTTCTGGGGTGCCAATCCAAGCCAGGCCCGGCTCGGGGATCAAGGCAGGCCCGGCTCACCGCTTTCACCTGCCCCACGCAAAACCCGGGCAGCGGTAGAAACGACTTCTTTCTAACCGTCCGAGCAGGGGAAGCGGAGAGGCAGCCTTAGAGGATGATCCGGAAGAAACCAACATCAAGTCTCCCCCCACTCCGGCTCGAATAGACGAGAGTCCCTCGCTCAGCTCCGCAGCCGGGACGGCGGCATCCCCGCCGCTAGTTCAGGTCGTAGCGGGCGGGCCCGGCGGCTGCTTGTAACTGCGGCACTCCCGGCCTGATTTGGAGGACACACAAACTCGGCTGCGGCAACGCCGCTATTGTCCAGCACGAGGCGCGGCCCCGCGCACGAGGGGCGGGGCCAGGTGCTGGCTGGAGAATGATGGCGGTAGTGGCGCCGGAAGCTAACGGAGTGGGGGGGGGGAGGGAGAGAGAGAGGGAGAGAAGAGTTGCGCGTGCAGCAACCCGTCCTCCTCGCCCACACTGAGCACGTTCTCCTCCCTCGGTGTCACGCGAGTGCACCGCCTCTCCAGAGGAAACCTCGTCCTGGAGTGAGCTGCGGGTGCGACGATTCCCCCGGCGGGAACGTCTTACGCCGTGACGTCATTACCCTGACTGATGGCCCCCTTTCCCCCCCCCCTTTTTTTTTCCTTTTTTTTTAACCCTTTTCGCTCGCCAGTTTTATTTTTGTTTTCTTCGGGGAGTTGTGTAAGGAAGGAGGTGCCCAATCTATCTCCACTAGGTTGTGAGGTCCGTTGTTTTTCTTTATTTTTAGACAGGGCAAAGGACAGGGTGTACGAAGTGTTTGAAGGCTTCGTAAAACTTTTTTTTATGCTCAGACCTTGACCTTAAACCACCTCTGCCTCTCTGAAGATGTGGTTGAAGTTATTTCCTCCTTGTCCCCTAACCTGTCCTAGCATGAGTTTGTCTTTAAGGGCCCTCTTCTCTAGCTATGATGCTGGAAACACTATGTGTGTGTATGTATGTGTGTGTGTGTATGTATGTGTATATATGTGTATGTATGTATGTATATATGAAGTTGTGGGTGGCGTGATAAAGGGATTGATTGACTCATGTATTCACTTACGGGTCTGTGGTTACAATTTTTTTAATACTGTTTTGGTAACCTACAAAACCTGTTTGGTAAAAAAAAAAAGGATTAGCGTTGGGAAAGGTGTTGTAAGCTACATAAAATAATGCTCCACACAGTAATACTACCTACAGGTATTAAAACTGATAATCTGCCTACAGTTTTGCATAGAAAAATGTAAGCCTCATGGGAAGAAACTGCATCACTTCTGGGCTGTTCTTTTGCTCCAAGGAAAGCAAATACAGTCGGATGGGCCTTAAGGAGAATGATGCTACTGTGCACCCGCACTGTTGATATAAGATATTAGCTCTCAGCCTTTCTTTGGTCAGTTTTAGTTGATAATATCTCAAACAATGGTTTCCTTGTACTTCCTTAACAACTCCCAAGTTACATGAACTAACTCTGACCTCAAAGACTAAAATAACCTTAGATTTACAGAAAGATACCACTGATGAATTCACAAGATTACGCCAGTAAATAAAATGCCAATAAATAAATACTGCAAGGACTATGTCTCTCCCATACCCAAGGTTTTAATTTCCCCATTATGATTTGAGGCTTCCTAGAGTTCTTTGCAAGCTGAACTGATGAAGAATGAAGGTATTTCTTCTTGGCTATGCAGTGGAAACTCCCATGGTATATAATCCCTTGTTATAGATCCTGGAACTTGCCCAATATCTTGAGTTGTATAACTGTTTCTCTTTTCTGGAATGCTTGAAGCACATCACTTTTTCACCATACTGAAAAAGCAGTAATGAAGAAATGATAAAACAGGAAGGGACACTGGCCGGATTGCCAATTTTTGAACTCCCCTTTTAGTCAGTAGAATGATTTATTTTCCCCAGGAAGCAATACTGAGGGACAATCACCATGGTGAAAACTGCTTTACAGGGCTGAGAGCCCTGTATGGTCTTACAAAATAATTCGGATGAATCATAATTCTTTCATGGGAACCAAATCCCAACAGGGTTACAAGTCAATTACTATATTGCAATGAATATACTATAATTAGTCATAGTATATTCACTGAAATCAAGTCAGCATCCAGTTTACTGCATATTGAGAATTTATTTTTTGCTTTAATGTACAATAATATTTGACACAATAATATTTGACCATATATGAATGAGAAAATTGTGTTTCAGTAGAAGATAAATATGACAATGTTCTAAAATTATGTTAAAAGTATAAACTTCTTTAGCTAGTTTCAGAAAAGACTGTACGATAAGAAACATCATTCCTGTTGCACAGTGAATTATTGAGAAAGCCAAAGAATGCTAAAAAGAAATCAGTATGTACTACATTGAATATAGAGAGGTCTTTGACTGTCAACTATATCAAACTGTGAGATATGCTTAAGAAAATGGGAATGCCAAAATAATCTGATTGTGAAACATATTCACAGATTAGGAAACCATAATTTCAAAGAAAATTTTTTAAAAAGGGGAAAAAAAGAAAAAAGTCCAGTTGCCTCCTGAAAAAAGCATTGGGACAACCATGACCTGGATGACTGAGAATCTCTGCAGACTTTTAGCTATACAATTTGGGATGAACACCCTTTGAATGGTGTGGGAGTAGGAATGGATTTCCAGAAGGTGGGGGAAATTGCAGACTACAGGAACCAGGAGCACTACTCAGGACACAGATGAACCTTCAAGTGCTTCAATGAACCTAAAAGGATGCAGATTACCAGCTGTCTGCAAGGGATATAAATCCTTCCATTCCTCACTATCCTGTCAGAGCTGAAGAAGCATCTTGGATGAGAAGTGAAAGTTTGCAAAAGAAAAAATAACAAAGTCCAGTCGCCTCTTGAAAAAGCACCTTTGGGACACAATTTGGATAGAACATGGTTCGGTCTTTTGCAAGTCAGTAAAGGAGTAAGATGACTTTATATTCTCACCTTATTTATTCAATCTAAATGCTTATTGAGAAAATATGGATTAGAAGATGAGGTTATTTTTTTAAAATGGAGAAAATAATCTGCACAATATAGATGACATTAGTAACTGAAAATGAAAATCATCTGCTGTAATAGAAACCAAAGAATACAGTGAAAAAAAGATTAAATGTAAAGAAGATCAAACTAACGACAATGGGTACAGCGACTACCCTTAGAATTGACAGTGGAAATAATGAATTGATGATTGTGCCTTTATCATCAGGATGCACAGTCAATAAATAAATATACTATTGTATAGACCCGTGATGGTGAACCTATGGCACGCGTGCCACAAGTGGCACACGGAGCCATATTAGTGGACACGCCAGCTCAGCTCTGGGGCACATGCGCGTGCCGGCCAGCTGATTTTAGGGCCTTCTGGGCCCACCAGAAGTAGGGAAACAGGCTGTTTCCTGCCTCTGGAGGGCCTGGGGGGGGGGAGGCCCATTTTTCTTTCTTACCTGGCTCCAGATCCTCTCTATTTATCTGGGAAGGGCAAAAACAGCCTTTCCCACCCCCTTGGAGGCCCTACGGAGGCTGAAAGGGCCCATTTCCCAACTCCTGGTGGGACTGGAAGTGACATTTTTTCCTGTCCCCAGCCTCCAGAGACTCCTAGAGAGGCTCCTACAGACTCCTAGAGAGGCTCCTACAGACTCCTAGAGAGGTTCTGGAGGCTGGGGACAGCAAAAAATGTCACTTCCTGTCCCACCGAGAGTTGGGAAATGGGCCCTTTCAGCCTCCATAGGGCCTCCAAGGGAGTGGGAAAGGCTGTTTTCGCCCTTCCTAGATACACAGAGAGGATCTGGAACCAGGTAAGAAAGAAAAACGGGCCTACCAGGCCATCATGTGCCAGGAGAAGGGGGGAGGGGGTTGTGCACGCATGCGTGTGGGTACATGCGCGCGCGACCCTCCCCCGCCCCCCCCCTTTCCTGGCACGCGATGGCAAAAAGGTTAGCCATCACTGGTATAGACTATGACTTAGTAAAGTAGCAACGAAGACCTTACAAAATATATTCAGATGACAAGATAGCTCTATACCTGTAAAGCAGAGGTGGTATTCAGCAGGTTCTGACCAGTTCTGGAGAATCGGTAGCGGAAATTTTGAGTAGTTCGGAGAACCAGTAAATACCACTTCTGACTGCCCCCCCCCCACCATCTATTCTCTGCCTCCCAAGTCCCAGCTGATCAGGAGGAAATGGGGATTTTGCAGTAACCTTACCCTGCCACACCTACCAAGCCACACCCACAGAACCGGTAGTAAAAAAATTTGAATCCCACCACTGCTGTAAAGGTCAGAATCAAGCACACATTTTTTGGGTGACACTTTAAGGAAGTGAAAGCTGGAGATTGAACAAATAGGCTAGAAAGAGGATTGATGCTTTTGAAGCTTGGTGTTGGAGAAAAATTCTAAGAATACCAAGTACAGTCAAGAAAACAATTACATGAATCATAGAATAAAAAAGAGTTTTCACTTGAACAAATTAGCAGATTCTAATCATCATATTTAGTACATATACAAAGATCTAGGTCTCTGGGATAGGTGGAAGGGAAGAGAAAAGAGGGACTACTAGCAGCAAGTTGGATGAACTCAGTCACAGCAGGATCAGAAGCTCTGAGGATCCAGCTGACAACAGATTACCTGATGCAGAATATATCTACGTAGTTGCTAAGCCTAGACACCAACTAGATAGCACATAATAATTAGTCAATGAACTTTTTCCTTTGTGTTTTTTTAAAAAGTCACATTAGAGACATAAACACTTTTATAAACATCTTAAGAAAAATCAAGTTATTTTAAATGTCTGCAGAGATTCTCAGTCAACCAGGTCATAGTTGTCCCAAGGTGCTTTTTCAAGAGGCAACTGGACTTTCTGGTTTTTCTTTGAAGATCTCACTTCTCATCCAACAAGCTTCTTCAGCTCAGCTTGGAAAAGTGAAACATCTTCAAAGAAAAACCAGAAAGCCTCTTGAAAAAGCACTTTTGGGTCAAGTTATTTTACTATATTAGAAAAACAATCACATTTTTTTCTTCAATTATATTTGCAGCATCCATCTTGTTTTTAATTTTTATGGACTGTCTTTATATCCAGTGACATTAGTGAACTGATTGATACATAATACCGAACTACTAGTTATAGTAACTAGAGAATATATTTTCCTCCATGAAAGTTGTTAAGACAGAGCAATAATAAGTTCTTATGTCTAGATATGCTGCAAGAGAAACATTTGGTTCTTTGTTTTTTAACCATGATATTCATATTCTGCCTATATTGCAATAGTACTTATGTAAACAATGTACTCACAAGTTCAGAACTAGTCCAGTGACTCTGAGCCCCCTCAGTTGTTTTAAAAGATCAGTCACGCTATGCAAATTTTTGCATTAATGCAGTTATGAGCATATGAAATATGGCTTTGTGTATGACGTAAACAATTTCCAAACATAACCTATAAATTAAATTCATGTGTGTTGATGGGTGCTAAATAAATATGAGGGAGAAAATGTTCTCAGAAGAAAGATAAATAACAGAAAGATTCCAAATTGGTATATCCATTTTATTTTATCTACATCCTGCTTCTGGTGCCAAAAGAAATAATTTAAGAGCCAAAATAGCATAATCACAGGTGTGGAAGGCTTAAAAAGAAAGAGAGTGAAACAGAACTCCAGATTGTTTTGTGATTTCAGGGCATTATGACACCTCAGCTGACAAGGCTTCTTTCTTCATTTTTAATTTTTCCTCTTCATTTCCTTTTCCCTCCATGCCCAGTTGTGCACCTGCTAGGCCATATGCAACTTTTATTTTGTAAAATGGGGGGAGAGGGGCGGGGGGGAGAGAGAAATACCATAATCACTCATACAATGGTAATGATTCATGGTAGGAATTCTCTGTGCTCAAATACTTGTATTGCCCAAGTCTAATGGAGGATTATTAAATAAATCTATTGGGCAAATGGATATCTATACGTTTGGACTAGATCCGTGATGGTGAACCTATGGCACGCGTGCCACAAGTGGCACGCAGAGCCATATCAGTGGACACACGAGCGTTGCCCTAGTTCAGCTCCAGCGCGCATGGTGGGACCGGAAGTTGGAAAATGGGCCATTTCCGGCCTCCAGAGGGCCTCCGGTAGAGTGGAAAAGGCCGTTTTTGCCCTCCCCAGGCTCCTAGAAAGCCTCTGTAGCCTGGGTTGGGCGAAAAAACGGGCCTACCTGGCCCACTGTGCCATCACGTGCCAAAAGAGGGGGAACGGGGGGGGTGTAGCATGCGCATGCGCAGGCGGGCAGGGCGCATTGAATTATGGGTGTGGGTACCCACGCGTGTGACCCCCCCGTGCTCCTCCCACTTTTGGCACATGACAGCAAAAAGGTTTGCCATCCCTGGACTAGACTACTTACTTAATTAGTCTATATTTATTTTTGTTGCTTCCTGACAAAAGCATTTTTTCTAACTCTTTGCCATGTATATTTTCAAACATTTGAATGGTAACAACATGAAAAGCCATCATATAAGTGCTAAAAAAAGCAATTCAATGAATCTAATATACCAATAAGCTAAATCTAAATCAGTATGTCAATTCCACAGTTCTGTGACTTGATTTTAAAGCACTTGGAGATTAAAATCATGTCATCTAAATATGCTATTTCTTATGGAAGTACTTTTGTTTGATGAACTGTTGCCCTTAGTACAACTTTGGTCAATCATAGTTAATGTGACTAATTCCCTTAGGCAACAGAAAAGGAAGGATGACAGTAAAACGAAGGAGGGGGAGGAAGGAGGATTGTATTTTATTTTCATTTTGTTTTCAAAGTTAAACGGTAGCTGTTTTGTGGAAATTTAAATATGTAGCAATCTACCTAATTGCTCAATAGGAATAATACAGACAAATGAATTCATTAGGCTCTCTGTGTTAATGTTCTGCGTATTCTACACTGTATTCCTAATCTTTTTGCCCTCTTATTGGAGTTGGCTTTGAAAAAAAGGGACAATTCTTCCATTTTACCCAAAATCCAAATGAAAACACGTGTGTGTGTACGCGTGCATGTTTATGTATGTACATATGTATGTATATATGTACCAGTGGTGGGTTCTCACCAGTTCTATAGAATCGGTAGTAAAACCGGTGGGAGGCTCCACCCACTGACCCTGACATCATCAAAATGCTTCTGTGCCCGTGGCCCCATTGCGAACTGGTAGTAAAGGTAAGTAGAACCCACCCCTAGTATGTATGTATGTATGTATGTATGTATGTATGTATGTATGTATTTGAATGCTTAATCTTTGGTCCAATCTTATTTTACACTAGGTTAGAGATACAGTGACAGTCTTTGCTTCTGATAACTAAATAGGAAGTTCAAAAATACCAAGTAGGCCAAATCATAAACTATATATTAGCTACCTGTATCTTTATGGCTCTGTAACTGCATGTTTTATCAAGAATAAAGCATTTTCTTTGGAAATAAGCCAAAACTCAGATTATTTTTATTGGTTAATGAAGTTGCAATATCAATATCTCATACAAGTAGATAGCCACAATTATAGTTCTTTACTTTTCTGGTTGTTTATTATTACTTTATAATTATTTGATAGACTTTCCTTTTAAATAATTGCCAGTTGTTGTCGCTACTATTATTTTGGTGATTGATCAGTCTCTAATCCAAATTCCCTACCCCACATCCCAATCAGCTCTCTCTTCCTGCTGTGGCAAGTTTAAATGTGGAAAACGTTTCTTAAATGTTCATACTTTTTTCTGATAGTGATAGCAATATACATATATACACAAATATACAAAATATGGACAAGAAAAATGGCTATATGACTAGTAAATTTAAAGCAGCATGATAGTCAACAGTAGCCTGGAAATATAAACAGATCATTATCAAGCAAGCCATCTTAAAATGTTTCCCAAAGGTCATCAGCCATTTCCAGATTGCATATTTTAAGTACTGCTTCATTTTTAATTTAAGTGAAGTCTTGAAATACCCAGGATCAATTGATGAGGAAACATTACTTGGTTAAAGGAGTGAAGTAAGAGTGTGGGAATGTGTGAAGAACTGCTTCCCCCTTCCTTGCAGAGAAGTGGATAATCAGTCCTCCCCACCATTCTCAAGAAAAGAAGAGGGGGATCAACCTTCTTTCTTTTGTTATAAGTGGCAGGATATATAGAGGGGAGCAGATAAGTTCTTTTTAGTGCCATTTTCCTGATCCCACAAAGTAATTACTTTGTAAGATCTGATACTGAGCCCAGAAGACTGATGGATCTTCCATTGTTTATAAATAACACCAAAATAGGTCTTCTCACCCTATATTCTGCTCAGTGGCGAATTAAGGCTCACTGATGTCCTAAGCACTGACAAATCTTGGTGCCCCACTCCTTTGTTTTTAACAAATCTTCACTGGGGTTTTTTTTTCTTTCTCAACTTTGTGGTGCCCCCTTTGGGCCTGGTGCCGTAAGCACGTGCTTAGTCTGCTTAATGGTTGATACATAAGGTGACCAGACGTCCCGCTTTTGGCGGGACAGTCTCGCTTTTGGCGGGACAGTCTCGCTTTTGAGCAATTTGTCCCGCGGCCCGCGGCGTTTTAAAAAAGTCCCGATTTTTCATTCTGCCTCCTGGTTCCCGGCTGCCTCCTGAATCCCCGCTGATGGCTAGAGGGAAAAAACCTGTTTAAACTCTTGCCGCGGGGCTTCAAAGGGCCGCCCTACGTTAATTAGCTCGGCTTCCCCCTCTCAGCTGATTTGCACAGGGCTCTGCTCTTGCTAAATTGCTCAGTTTTTTTTTCCTCTTTGTGCAAACCAAGCTCAAAACGAAACAAAGTAAAACAGGCTGTTGGCTTTGCGGTTTGCTTGCAACGTTGGAAAATTAGGCAGCAGATTTATTTTCCTTTTCCTCACCAAAAAAGGTAAGTGCAAACAATGGAAAATTATTTAGGGCAAAAGAGGAGAGTTCAAGATTTTAAAACACAAAAGAAAAAAAAGCTCTTTTTAACTAGGGAATTGTAATAATTGAGATATTATTAATTGTATACTGTGTTGAAAGCAGAAATGGTTAAGTTGTGGTTTGGAGGAATATATGGGGGAAATTATTTGGTTTATTATTATTGGTAAATATAATTAATTGATTTGTAAGACATTGGATTGCATGGAAATAATTGGAATATTCATGTTCATATTGATTAATATACAAAAAAGATAGTTATATAACTAATTGATTTATATTAAAATGTTGAATTTGTATTAAACAACTGTATTACATAATTACATAATTAACCAATGTGAGGATGGATATAAAAATAGATGACAATGGGAAGGGGTATAAAATAGAATAGAAGGGAAAAATTGAATTTGATTAAGATTAGAGATGAGGATGAAGGGTAAAATTGTTTTTTTAAAAAAATAGATGAGGAATAAATATGGCAAAAAGGAAATATAGAAATTGTAAATTTAATTGAAATGACTAAACACTGTTTAAATTTGTGAACCAGCCAAATATTCTGTTCAAAGAAAATACATTGTATGTATGTGTGTTTCTAATTATTGCTATTTATTCATATTTGTTCTCTTTTATTCTTTAAAGTTTAACAATTCATTCTTTATCTTAATATCTTTATATTTGTTTGGGGTTGGCTTTCTTCCCTTTCATCTTTTTATTGTACAGCAATCTTTCTCCTCAAACCTACCACCTCTCTTTTCTTTCCTTCTTACTTTCTCTTCCCCCCCTCTTCTTCTCCTCCCTACTTCCTCTTCCTTTCTCCTTCTCCTCCTCTCTTCCTCCCTCTCTTAACCGTCACTCCTACTCTAATTTCCCTTCCCTTCCTTCATCCCTCTCTATTGCTGTATCCTTTTATGCATATGGACTACTCAGAGGGCTGAAAAAGTTATTTTTGACTGGTCCTCGCACTTTTGACCAGTCCTCGAACTTACGACTGTCCTCACATTTTACGTTTTTGCCCTATCTTGTCACCATGGTGAAGAGAAGCAGTTGTGAAATGAGTGACATGGTTGTTAAGAATGCTGCACGGGCATAAATGTGAGGATGGTCATAAGTGTGAGGACCAGTCAAAAGTGTGAGGACCTGTCAGAAATGACTTTTCAGCCCTCTGAGTAGTCCCTATACACACAGCCATGGCCACCCGGTCACATGACCAGCTAGCCACGCCCACCCAGTAACATGGCCTCCAAGCCACGCCCACACAATAAGCCACGCCCACAATGGTGTCCCTCTTACCAATGTTAAAATCTGTTCACCTTACCCTATACACATAGCCATGGCCACCCGGTCACATGACCAGCTAGCCACGCCCACCTAGTCACATGACCAGCTAGCCACGCCCACAAAATAAGCCACGCCCACAATGTCCCTCTTTACCAATGTTAAAATCTGGTCACCTTATTGATACACCACTGATTCTGCTTCATTGTCAAAGCAGAGTAGAGGCGGGAAGTATGCTTAACACTTCTCTAAGTCAGCATGTGTTCTGCTAGTTCCTGCACTGGAAAGCAGCTCTTTACTGTTGCCATAAGGAAGACAAAGATGGCGTCATGTGAACATATACTTTGAAAATGGTGAGTGGAGCATTTTTGTGTCATAGTTAGCTGGATGTGTCCTAAGTCAATTGGACCAAACTACATGTTCATTTAAATAAGAGGATGGATCATTGCATTGGTGGCAAGATGAAGTACTTCACTCCCAATTTTTTTTTAATTTTTCCTTCAGTAAACTACTGCTTTCCTGATGCAGAAGAATTAGGTGATATTTGATATGCAGTGGATATCCGCTATATATTATTTAATGGTTTTCCATTTCTTGCAAATCACTGTGATTGTACATAATACAAGTTAAATTCCAGATTATAACATTTTAAAAACAATTATTTACCATAGTCAAAGACAAATATAAGATCACTGTACTGAAAATACTAAGGCCGTAATTTCCTATGCTGGCTGGATATTCTCAAGGTTGTATTGCCAACATGTCTAAAATATACAATATTGGGAAAGATCATCAGACATCTTTGCCTAAAAAAATCAATCTTGTAAAATAAAACATCAGCTTTGCTGGCTGTGGAACTCTGGGAGTTGAAGTCCACAAGTCTTAAAGTTGACAAGGTTGGATTCCAGGCCCCTGCTATAAACAATTAGACCTATTAAACTCAATAGATCTTTGTTCTGGATAAATAGATTCTGGCTTGTTATGTATTAGAGTTAATGCTGCACTTAATAAAATTAAGTACATTGCATATGCACAAGTAATTCAACTTACTATTGAGTATGTTAAGAATTAACATACGTTAACAAAGGTGGCAAAAGTAAAAACAAAGTGAGCTCAACCTAACTCATGGTGACTAAAGAGATGTTTCCATATAGTTTTCTTTGCACCAATACAGCAGCAATTACTCATCTCCTTTTTCCAAAATATTACTTGATTTTCCAGTCTATAGTTTACAGTTCTGATATTTTCTGATTATCCTGTACCTAAGCAGATCCAATACTGCCCAACTTTTTCAAGATCAGCAAAGACAGCATTTAGCTGGGCCTAAAAACCAGCTGGAGTTATAAACGAATAAATGCATGTTTATGAATATATACATCAAAGTCTGAAGTCTGGTACAGAAAGGGGGATATGACTCACAGCAGAGCTCAGTTCCTGGAAATAATTTCTAATTTACTAGTTTGTGAGCATGATTAACTAGTATATTCACTGTCTGGAAGGCATAAAATATTGAGTTGATGGTTGTGTATCAAATAATGCAAAACTTTAAAATGGATAGTGAAGGAATCTGAAGAGCTGTTGATGTTTACTCAAGATCAAAGTAATTTATTTTTGTTAATTTGGAATGTTATCACTGAAATTTAAGAAAGGAAACTTCCTCAGCGCACTCAGTGGAAAATGCTGCTAATAAAAACCAGTGTGATTAATGTCTTAATACAGTCTAAAATGATTCATTTGCATTTTTATTTTGTATCCTAAATATCCTAAGAAATACAATGAATTTAACATTGATAGGATTTATATGCTCTTTTTTAAGGCGAAAAACTTTTCAAGTTTTTTCTTATTAAAGATTATAATTATAATAATAAAAACTAATACAAAGTAAAAGAAGGTGTAAGAGGAAAAAATAGAAAATACATAAAAGGTACAAATTTTGCCATTTTTCCTACAGAGGTTCAGTAGGCTTAATTTCCAAATAAGCATGCGGAAGATTACACTGTAAAATATTTACAATGGGAAACAACTGTATCATAGACATTTCTCAGAAAAATCCAATTAATATTGTTTTCAGAAGTCACTTACTGTTTAAATTACAATTTGTGTCCCATGAGTGAAAAGCCCTTCATCCATAAAAGGCTTATAAACTAAAATGCAGCATTTCTTGAGAATTATTTTTTCCTACTTCCCCTATCCCTCTAATTGACCATGTTCCCCAAAATTTGGCCCAGAATATCAAAATCCATAAGTTTTTCAGTTTCATCCCTGGATTCCAGACCAAAATAAAACATGTTTGTACATAAAAAAAGCATGCAGGATACTTAGTAAGAATATTGTAATGTTCTTGAACTTCACTGGTGAGATGTATCTTCAGGTTTCTTTCATCCACATTAACTTACCCTTCTGTTAAGAAGTGCAAGAGATGTGCAGAAGCTGGAATGTTTATTTCTAAGAAGTACTGTCCTTTCTTTTCTCCAGGTAGTGTAGTTGAAGAAATATTGATCATTTACAAAAGTATGCCCTATAAATCTCAGTAACATTAGAAAATGCTTCAGATATGCTTACAAATATTTTCTCTTTCAATTTTCTAGAAAATTAAAGAGGAACATAATAAATTACTTGAACAGGTCGAAAAATTATATTTCAATTAAAAATAAAAGCTCCATAAACTCAGTTCATAATTGGAGTGCCCCACTATTCCTTAGAACATTTAAGGTTATAAAATTATTAGATAACTCCACCCAAAAATCTGGCTTAAAATGCTTCTCTGGTCTAACAGATTGCTAGAAAAGTATGGATTTGCTACAGGGCAGTCTATAAAACAAAATTGACAAATCCATGATAGAAAATGACATAGAACAAATAAAAAGATATTCTAAGGTACCTAGAATATTTTTATATAAAAATTTATATTTTTTTAAAAAAAGATATTCTAAGGTACCTAGAATATTTTATTCAATAAAATTTATTTTATTCAAAAAAATCTGGAACATCAGAATAGAAAGGCAAATTGATGTGTCTGGGCTAGAAGAAAATGAGAAAGATAATAGCATGATAATTCTGATGGTGAATGAAATTTATGAGATCTACCCTACCTTTAACTTTCTAGCTCTCCTGGTGGAAGAGCTTGTCAAAAATCACTGCAACACTTCACTGAAAGGCTTCAGGAAATTAGAATTTCACACTACAAGAATTCTGCTGTAAATTAGTAATCTGAAGTTTACTAATCAGAAACAAGTAAATTAAGTTTCTCCGAACTTTTCTCATACCTCTTGGATGGTTCTGTTAAGATATTTTCATATACAGAAAGAAAGGGAACACAGAAAACACACACAAAAATTAAACAATAATTCTTTGAAATTTTCTTAGCTAATAAATATTTCTATTCCTCTGATGGAAGACTATATAAAGTATGTCTTTAAACATAAAGGTACTATGAAACTATACTGTATTTTACATATCTAAAGTAGAGTGGTAGTAAAAAATGTGACTTCTCAGTAGACCCATATCTTAGAAAACTAAAGAGTAGAACATTTTATTAAAAAGGCTTCCGTTTTGGGGCAATGAATGTGTTTGTTTTATTCTCCCAATAACTAACTTTTAAAGGATGTTTTCCTCACAATTTTTAAAAATTTAGGAAGTGGTTTTAAATCTGGGAAGACACCTAGATAAAAGAAGAACAAATCATATTTAAGTGTTCATATAACTTTGGGGGATTCTAAATCTTAAGGAAAAATATTATTTGTATTCAATCCAATGTTCTATCTCTTCTGCAATAAACCAAAAATAATATAGATGGAGGAATAGTTTCCGTTTCAGAAACTGCCCCCAAATACTTTCACTTTCAATGATGACATCATACAACCCACTAGAGGAATGCTTGTCAGAGAATAAGGATAAGCCTCAGGATGTGGTATAGGCTATATTCATCTTAGAACTAGAGACCAGAAGATCAGGAAGCACATATCAACCCACAGGACCAAAGTCCAACCAAGCCATAAGAAATAAGTACTGTACATGTTTTTGTGATAAGTACAGAATTTGTTTAAAGAACAGACTTCTTTGGAAGTAAGGACTTTCTTAGGAAATAATCCTGCTTGCATAACATTTTTTGAGAGATTTATGGTTGATGGAACATGATGGAGACCTGAGAATGTTGGCTTTATTCATGATGAAATATTTACAGGACATTATTAATCTGCTCAGACATCATTAAATTGTATTTTTATACATCAGTTTTTATCTGCAGTTAATTGGCATATTCGCACTAACTTGTTTCAGTTCACTTACAGGTCAGTTACATTTAGATGATATCTTTGTAATTATTACAAGTTTTAAATAGATTGGAAGCTACCTTGAAGACTCCTTCTGTGAAAAGGCAGGGTGATAGAGAAAGCAAACAGAAATGTCTTAATTATATGCATTGTGTTATCTGTTATGAGTTGGACTGTCTTTCTCATTTCTTAATGAATGTGATCATAAGGTCATCACACATACACACACATACACAACTTGATACTTAAATTCTCCACCTGTATCTCCTGATATCTGTTGCTTTGTTTATATTAATTAGAATGCTCACACAATGGCCTTATTATAACTCTGCATTTAATAATTCTCAGGTACTAGATGTGATGCTATCTTGTGTTTGATTCATACTGCATATTACTTTAAAAATAATTTAATCTTAGCATCGATCTAAAATAATTTGCTACAACTTGACACCAGAGGGCGCTGCCAGCTTATAGAATGTAGATTTTTTTTCTGCCTAACAATTGGCAGAACATCTTTAATTTTCTTGAAACATCATTCAAAATACCCAACCAGAGATTCTCAGAAACAATATTTACAGAATTTAGTTGTAATAAAAACTGTTAGAAGAGTATTTAATTCAACTAAAACTATGTAAATACTATGAAAATTTTGAGAAAAAGCCAGAAGGCTATAGTGACAATCTCCTGCCCTCAATACTATAATGTTAAATGAATAAATCAGTGGATTAACAAATAACAATCAGAAGGAAACAGACAATTAACAAAACTAAGTTGGGTAGAAATGATAAGATAGAGATAGCATTTGATTTCTTCCCTGTATATGTCTGACTTTTCAGTTATAAAACTAGAAGGCAAAGTTGATTTAACTCCTTAGATGAGAACATGCTATTTTATAAGCTTCCTTTACAATTTTACCTTCAGGTTTTACCTTACCTGAACATTTTACAGATTATTTTATCCCACATGTAGGAACAGTCCTTCAGAAGAAAAAATAACATTAAGGCAGCTGTGTTCTTTTTCATGTTCACCATTGTTAGAAGAATTATCCTTCTGGATTCAGCTCCAAGTGGGGAAAAAGACACTGTAAACATGGAGACTGCTTGGAAAGATGGTTTAATGGTGGACAGGATCACATAGTTTGAGTTCCCGAACAGAAAAGGGCAGAGATGCTGAGCGTGCCTTGGTTTTATGCCCTCTCTGGCTTTGAACTTCCTGGGGCCCAGGAAGAGTATCCTGATTGGTTGTCAGACTCCCAGGGGGTGAGGATCTTGGCTAGCCTTGCTGGCTGATATAATCTTCCCAGGTGCCATGTGGTGAGTTTCTGTTGCTAGATGGGTCCTATTGTGTTAGTTTCTGTTGCTAGATGGGTCCTATTGTGTTGCAGATGATGGTCCATTGACAAAGGGTGGGGGGCAGGAAGGTGGGAGTTGCTTTGTCTTTAAAACATGTTTCTCCATTTCTCAACCAGGGAAATATAATATTCTGCCTTTTTAATATTTCCTAAAATATTTCATTCTTCTAGGGAAGAGGTGGATGCTAACTTCCTACACTGTCATCAGAAATGTAATAGAGCTATTTAACAAACAGGGTTAATAATAACATTCCATGCACACACTGTTCCTTATACATGACAGCTGACTTGTGTGGTCCTGTCCAAACTGCAACAACAGACATATTTTGGCTGTCTGGCTCCATAGATCAAAACCATTTTGCTTTTTATTTGCATTTAGGCTGCAATATGATATCCCAGCCAAAATTGGGTGAGAAGGTTTTTAAAAATTCAAAACTGAGGGATTTACTTGGTGACTACATGTGCAGGCATTGGTAATGGAAGCGGTGGCTGTAGACAGGCAAGGAAAAGAGAACACTAGGAAGTTCAGGGACAGGTGGGCCAGTAGGAGATGCCACACCCAAGACATTGATGGCTCAAAGAAGGTGCTAGAAGGAAGTGGAATCCAGTAGGCCAGCATATAGGCTATGTGAAAGAGACGGGAGAGAGGTGGCAGTGTGGTCCAGGTCTGTCCAGATGTAATGCGGGGGTGAAATACAGCAGGTTCTGACAGGTTCTGGAGAACCGGTAGTGGAAATTTTGAGCAGTTCAGAGAACCAGCAGCGGAAATTTGGTGTAGTTCGGAGAACCTGCAAATACCACCTCTGGCTGGCCCCAGAGTGGGGTGGGAATGGAGATTTTGCAATATTCTTCCCCCAGGAGTGGGGAGGGAATGGGGATTTTGCTGTATCCTTCCTCTGGAGTGGGGTGGGAATGGAGATTTTGCAGTTTCCTTCCCCTGCCACGCCCACCAAGCCACACCATGCCCACCAAGCCATGCCCACAGAACCGGTAGTAAAAAAATTTGGATTTCACCACTGATGTAATGGTATGTGGGAATGACTTTGGGAGGCAAGAGGAAGAGCTGCAGCCTAGATAACCGTCATGCAAATGATATCTTAGTCCTCAGATGGAATCATCTCAGAAGAGATCCGCTCTAGTTTTCTGGAAAGAAAAAGTAAAGAAAGGGAGAAATGCCTTCACACTTGCAAGATTCTGTTATTGTAAACTTATAATAAAAATACTGTTAGTTTTCATGGTTTGTGCTTCTTGCCTGGACTGGCTTGAAGGATTGCCACCCACTTGCTCTATAAAAAACACTCTAGAATCTCTCAGATTTGATTTTGGCTAAAATCCAGAACCAAAACATTCCATGTCAAATTTCAGCCAATCAAAATGGTTCACCAGAATTTCAGAAAACTGATGGTTTCTTTCAGGTTCAAAACAAAACACATTTGCTATTTTATGTACATTCCTAGCAAAGAATGAACAATAAGTTTGTTTTCTTAGATTTATCAAATAATATTTTATAACTGGATAGATTATTGGCCTTCCAGACCGTGGCTTTAAAATGCCCATGGCCTGTATAAGTTGCTAGTTCTGTCATTTCTCTCTAGAGATAAATGCTTTAATTGAAATTGTATAAACAAACAAAGTGGGTAACATGAAAATCTGAAAGGATTCAAAACAAGATCAACAGGTGCAATAGGGTCGCTGGTTTTTGTTATGTTGCTTTATAACTCTTGAATTGAATTAAATTAATTAGTTAAACTAAGGCTCCATAACTGATTGATCCAGTTTTTCTCAACCTTGGAAGCTTGAAGATGGGTGGACTTCAACTCCCAGAATCCCCCAGCCAGCGCTGCTGGCTGGGGGAATTCTGGGAGTTGAAGTCCACCCATTTTCAAGCTACCAAGGTTGAGAAACACTGGATTAAGCAGTTAGCAACTCTCATTCCTTCACTCTGTATCTTGGCTTTAAAAGGCTTTCCTCACCTTCCCTTAAGCATATCTCCTAACACAAAACCTATCTCAATAGCCACATTTTTACTGCCTATCCTCAGGATGTATACCATCTCCAGTTAAAAGTTATTCTTTCCTTTGTACCCCATCCACTTTTTGCTATGAATATAATCTGACATGCTTCACTGCCCATTTTATCAGACACACTAGGTCACTACAAGCCTGTCCCCTCATGTCTGGTCATGAGCCTTGACCTTTCCTGGCTTGAGATATCAGAATCCTGACTTTTGCAAAGGTAAGGCCCATGTGAAGCCTGACCACCTCTTTCCATAGTGCATTTTAAACATGGGTGAAAGAGTTATTCTTTTCAGGTTTAATCCTGTGTAAGGAAAGAAATTGAGTTAAACTGGGAAAGAGAACTGAAGTTCTGTGAGAGAAAAGTTATTTCTCAATTGCTGTGCCTTTTGGAATGGACAAGTAAATAAGCCAATCAGAAAGCAGTTAATAGGTTTGAATCTCCCAGGATTTTATATTCCCTCCCCTAACTGTCACAGTTGACAGTATAAAAGGAGATTCTTGACAGAAAACCGTGCTCTTCTGTTAGAAAACCGTGGGCAGTTTGGAAGTCAGTTAGAAGGGCAGTTCTGATGCAGTTCTGTTGGTTTACAAGACTCTGTCTTCTGAGGAAGAATAGCCAGAGCTAACATCACTTAGAGTGAATATATATATATATATATATATATATATATATATATATATATATGTGTGTGTGTGTGTGTGTGTGTGTGTGTTTTTCTTCTAGCCAGGTTTTCCCTACGTAGCCAAGGTTTTTTTTGTAGCTCCAGCTCAGTAGAATCTCATCTACTCGGTTCTGGGCTTTTTTCCTTTCTAACACCTAGCAAGCTCTGACTGCTAGGTGGGAGACCTAAATAGATCCATTTCTAGCTCGTTAGCTGTCGTCAGTAGGCCACACCCACCTCCTCCCTGTAAAGGCATAGTATCAATTTTCTTACTTCTTCGTAGGGTCTATGTGTGTTTTTCTTCTAGCCAGGTTTTCCCTACGTAGCCAAGGTTTTTTTTGTAGCTCCAGCTCAGTAGAATCTCATCTACTCGGTTCTGGGCTTTTTTCCTTTCTAACACCTAGCAAGCTCTGACTGCTAGGTGGGAGACCTAAATAGATCCATTTCTAGCTCGTTAGCTGTCGTCAGTAGGCCACACCCACCTCCTCCCTGTAAAGGCATAGTATCAATTTTCTTACTTCTTCGTAGGGTCTATGTGTGTTTTTCTTCTAGCCAGGTTTTCCCTACGTAGCCAAGGGTTTTTTTTTTTTTTTTTTTTTGGTAGCTCCAGCTCAGTAGAATCTCATCTACTCGGTTCTGGGCTTTTTTCCTTTCTAACACCTAGCAAGCTCTGACTGCTAGGTGGGAGACCTAAATAGATCCATTTCTAGCTCGTTAGCTGTCGTCAGTAGGCCACACCCACCTCCTCCCTGTAAAGGCATAGTATCAATTTTCTTACTTCTTCGTAGGGTCTATGTGTGTTTTTCTTCTAGCCAGGTTTTCCCTACGTAGCCAAGGTTTTTTTTGTAGGTGTTAGAAAGGAAAAAAGCCCAGAACCGAGTAGATGAGATTCTACTGAGCTGGAGCTACAAAAAAAACCTTGGCTACGTAGGGAAAACCTGGCTAGAAGAAAAACACACATAGACCCTACGAAGAAGTAAGAAAATTGATACTATGCCTTTACAGGGAGGAGGTGGGTGTGGCCTACTGACGACAGCTAACGAGCTAGAAATGGATCTATTTAGGTCTCCCACCTAGCAGTCAGAGCTTGCTAGGTGTTAGAAAGGAAAAAAGCCCAGAACCGAGTAGATGAGATTCTACTGAGCTGGAGCTACAAAAAAAAAACCTTGGCTACGTAGGGAAAACCTGGCTAGAAGAAAAACACACATAGACCCTACGAAGAAGTAAGAAAATTGATACTATGCCTTTACAGGGAGGAGGTGGGTGTGGCCTACTGACGACAGCTAACGAGCTAGAAATGGATCTATTTAGGTCTCCCACCTAGCAGTCAGAGCTTGCTAGGTGTTAGAAAGGAAAAAAGCCCAGAACCGAGTAGATGAGATTCTACTGAGCTGGAGCTACAAAAAAAACCTTGGCTACGTAGGGAAAACCTGGCTAGAAGAAAAACACACATAGACCCTACGAAGAAGTAAGAAAATTGATATATATATATATATATATATATATATATATATATATATATATATATATATATCTGACAGGATATTTATTTTTATATTAATAAAAACATTTATTGTTAACTGCTTCAGAGGCTCATTTGTTAAATTAGATCTTAATAGAGATAAAGGTTTACGGTACATTGATTTATTTCCTCCACGACAGGTTCATATTACTAATTCTGTCGCTACTGGAAACATTACATATTTTCACTGACTAAAGGTTTCATAGGGCCATTTTTACAGTTTTTATACTGCCTTTATTTCTGAGAACTTGAGCCTGAATGCAGCTGTAACCCTGATTAGTTAATACTCTGAGTATTAGTATCATGCAGATGCGGCTCCTGTTTCTGTTTATACAGGGCACTATGGTTGCAGGGCAGCATCCTCTTATAATCCTTTTGTAATCACACACCAATTTTGGTGGAACAAAGTGCTACAGTGATCACAGTTGTTGTTATGCATGGGTAAGTCACAGCTGCATGTTCTCTATTGCTGTCCACCAATTAATCCTGGATGCTGCCAGTCAGAAGAGCCTTGACTGCTCATTATCAGCACTTCCATTCCCTGACAGCCCTTATTGAACATAAAGCTCACTCAGTTGTTTCCTCCTGGTTCACTCAGTCCCCTCCACACCTTTTATCTCTCAGCCAAGTTAGTTTTGAACATCCGAGTGCAGAAGTGCATTGGATCCATGTTTATAAATAGCCTTAAAAGGTCAAGATACAAACAAACAGTTGCACCAAGAAGGAATAAAGGAGTACATTTCCTCATTCTCTCCCTGCCTCCCCCTTGTTCCATGTTCCACCTCTGTTAGTCAACAGAATATTTTTGAATATTGGTTTTAGTGGTATTTTAGCAGAACACTGATACGTGATCAAAAATAGCCGAATTAGCTAGCTGGTCCATAAGGCTTCAAGAAGCATCGGGACAACTCCCTCTTGCTTCCTGCATCTTAGTACCTGCCCCCGTTAGACAATTTAACAGGAGGCTAAATCCACCATTTGGGGCATGAGTCTCATTTCAGCCCATCTTGCCCAGGGGTGAAATCCATCAGGTTCTGACAGGTTCTGGAGAACCGGTAGCGCAAATTTTGAGCAGTTCAGAGAACCGGTAGTGGAAATTTTGAGTAGTTCGAAGAGGTGTAAATACCACCTCTGGCTGGCCCCAGAGTGGGGTGGGAATGGAGATTTTGCAATATCCATCCCCCAGGAATGATGAGGGAATGGGGATTTTGCAGTACCCTTCCCCTGGAGTGGGGTGGGAATGGATATTTTGCAGTATCCTTCCCCTGCCATGCCCACCAAGCCACGCCCACCAAGCCACACCACATGCCCCCAAGCCACGCCCACAGAATCGGTAGTAAAAAATTTGGATTTCACCACTGATGTAATGGTATATGGGAATGACTTTGGGAGGCAGGAGGAAGACCTGCAGCCTAGATAACAGTCATGCAAATGATATCTTAGTCCTCAGATGGAATCATCTCAGAAGAGATCGTCTCTAGTTTTTTAAAACCAAGCTTTTAAAAAGCACCATTTTGTTTCCTTAACTTGGCTCAGAATAAATAAAGATAGCTTCATTCTCTGGCTTTATTTTGGCAAACCAGAGATTGGGTAATGGTGGGAACACAATTTAGGTCAATGTAATGTTCTGCCTGCTGAAAGACTAGTGGTTAACACTAACTCAGTCATCTAGAAGCTGAGTTATAGCCATCTATTGATGTATTTCAAATAATGTTAGTTACAGATCCATATGTAAAATAATGCATATACAAACATGATAACACAATATTGGAACCGGGAAAGATGAGCCCCTGCTTTTCATTTGCTGGAAAGAAACCCAAATGCAGGTATCTATAATTTGGAAGACAGTTAAGGCTTGCTACTGCAGCAAGTCAAAAACTGTGAACAAATTAACAATTTATTCTCACTAATCTTGCTCACCATTCTATGTGCATTCTCAGTTGGCTCAAAAAGATAAGCACTGGTTGCTGGCAGTTCTCTGCAAGCTCTACAGACTGTAAATCAGTGGTGGGTTGCCCCCGGTTTGCACCGGTTCTATAGAACTGGTAGTAAAACCGGCAGGAAGCTCCGCCCATTGACCCCGACATCATCAAAATGCTTCTGCACATGCTTCGCTCATGCGCGTGCAGCCCCACTGCAAACCAGTAGTAAAGATAAGTAGAATCCACCCCTGCTGTAAATATGTCAACATATGTGTCCTTAGTAATAATCAAATTGCTGAGATTAGTTTTGGATTTAAAAAAAAAAAAATCTAGGAGACAAAAAGAGTACCCTTAAGAAGTCCATATAATCTTGCTTCACACCTATAATTTACTAAGCTATAGTTTATTGAATTAATTACAATGGTCTAAGTTCACATAACATGAACAATCTAAACCTTGCTTTTGGTTGATGAATTCATACACGCTGAGCAAAATTCATGCAACACACTGAACAAAAAACCCAAACATGTCATATTATAGTTCAGCACAGTATATTAATCTAATGTGATTGTTCTAAGATTCAGTGGTGATCCTTAAGTGGTATTCTGTTTCAAGCACTTGGACCAAAATGAATGTTAATATCTCATATTCCTAAAGAATCGTGCAGTCATTTTGATAATGTGTAAC
Organism: Arizona elegans; assembly: GCA_022577455.1. Classification (NCBI taxonomy): domain Eukaryota; kingdom Metazoa; phylum Chordata; class Lepidosauria; order Squamata; family Colubridae; genus Arizona; species Arizona elegans. The sequence continues at coordinate 27,512,397 of JAKOOJ010000002.1, read as the reverse complement.
AGAAGCTTAATAACAATTACCAGTTAAGAATTGTTACCCTACATTTGGATGAAGAAACATCTTACTCATAGTACCGTGTTTCCCCGAAAATAAGATCCTGTCTTATATTTTTTTGAACCCTGAAATAAGTGCTTTGCCTTATTGCCATGTGCTCAAAAGCCTGATTGGTCTTATTATCAGGGGATGTCTTATTTTGGGGGAAAGGTACTGAAGGGGGGGGGCGGGGGGAAATGTCTTTAGATGTGTCACCTGAAGATCTGAACACCATCCAGAAACTGTGATTGTTAAGCAGTCTGGAAATGAAATAAATAAATTTTACACAGATTCAGTGTTCTACAGCTAACCTTGTTTGAGCATCCTTACTGAAATTAATGCCCAGTTAGAGATCATATCCCATTCATGAGATGCGAAAACATGTCAACAGCATTCTGCTATCTCCTAAATGTTCTGGGCAGAAAGATCATCTTCCCTATTTGTTTGTTTGTTTTAAACCTTTATTCTTTAAGAAAACTTCATTGCTTATAGATGCTACAAAAAAACATTTATTAATTCTTAAATAAGCTCAACAACAGTGATGGAGGCAAAGCAAAGCGGAGCTGATAATGAAGCATAATAAAACTGGGATGCCATGCTCTTTCTGGTGTCACTGACTATTGTGCTATAGCAACCTGTGCACTCATTAATCTTTAATTCACCTTTTCACTAGCCTACAGAAGGGACAACCAATGGAATATTGGAGCAACAAAAAGTAACCAGATGCCACTGACCTCCATTGGTGAAGGAAGAAAAATAAAAATAACTTCTTTCTATAGAAGCTTTTCAAATACAGAAGTGTTTAGCTTTCTTCTGCATTTTGTCCTTCATTTTTGTCTAATTATTGTTTAAAACTGATACTTTTATGTTTTAAAAATCACCAATATCGTAACTTGCTAACATAGGGCATCAGTATATATACTGTACATATACAAGATTTCTGTTTCAGAAACAGGTATGTTTTCTCCCTTTTTCTAGAACTTAAACTCTTTTGTATTTATTTGAAGGAAATAGTAATATGCTTATAAAATGTATTATATTTGGAATTTTGGGAATATTTTAACTGCACCTGTGAATGTTTGCATTTGTTTTAGAACTATACGCACAAATCAAGATATGTTCTACTCAGAAATACAAATAAAATGCTGCTTATTCCAGTTTTGGTAATAAGGCTTAATATTTTGATCATGAGATTATTTTATTTATTTTCCATTTTATTTTAGTGTGATGTAGAATAGTAAATGTAGAATTTTTTTATTACATTTGGGATTGCATGTAAGATTAAGAATCTTTGTATATTGTCTTGGGAGTAATGACAGTGGACTCTGATTCTCTTCAGAGTAAACTTAAAATGGATTGGGATATGTGTATAAATGCAGTACCACTGAACTTATCATCAAAATGATTTAGACATAGTTGTCACTTCCCAAATTAAATGAGATATATAGCTTTACTGCATAGTTAACATGGTCCATAGTTAATAAACTGTGTTTTAATAGATGGGCGGATTCTAACTAGGCAAATAACTCTGCAGACTACTTGTAACCAATAAAACCAGTGTGAGATTAAAGCTGTGAAACTCAGTGCCATGCAAGTTTAGCTGGAGAGAAGTTCCACAGAAGTTTAGTAGACCTATCTTCCAGCACTGTAATCTTTCCATGCAATTCTTTGCATTCTTAGCCAGAAGAAACTATCCAATTCACTAAGCCTTATTTTTGTGTAGATGTACACAAAGTTGCAATTGTGTACAAAATAACCTGTGCATCTTTTTGTTGTTGTTGTACCCACTTGATTCAACCATAAAATTAATTTCTGGCTGCATTCTTAATTTTCTATCATTGTTGTGTTTGGAATAAAATCTCTTGGTTTCAGAAACTCACGTTGAAAAATAGGGAAACATCATGTTAGCTAAAGCAGTAAGTATACAAGTATCATAGATGGTTTTATATAAAGTACAATGAATAATACTGTCTTTAAAAGTGTCTATCTGATTTTTACTGTTGTGTGTTATCCTGTTGTAGAACCTGTTTCCTCTAATTTCATTGATGGCAACTCTAGCCCCCATGTTACTCAAGTGTTTAGCATATTGTGGATACATTATTCTTAATTAACAGCACACCGTGCAGCCAGCAACTTAATAATTAAGAGGCCTGAAATGACCATTAGTCTTTTTGAGAGGAAAAAAACTGATACTCATTTCTGTTAATGATGTCTTTTAATCTTATTTCTCTTGAGACATTAACTTCCTCTGGATAAAATCAGTATCAGTAAATCATGTGGCATTTTATGTTTATATATTTGTTTCAAAAATGCTGTTGAGAAAAAAAATGTAAAACAATATATTTCCCTCTAAAATGGAGAGATTTTTCTCAAGTTATTATGAATATAAGTTGTAATATTTATTGATTTCAAAAGACAGTAGTAGATAGCATGACATGAGGCTTTACTGTTTGAATATCACAACAAAAATTGATTTATTACAATCTGAACATCTAACGTAACATAACCCATTAAAAATGTATACACTGATACATGATTCTGCTTTTCGCTGACTAATAAGACAAAGAAAAGGCAAGGAATTGAATATATGTATAATGGAGAGATTTACATTGCCCGACTTTTATCTTTAAAATCAATTAAAGGGACAATTCCCTAAAGTGAAACACAAGCACAACTTTGCAAAGGACTGGTTGTAAGCCTGCGAGATCACATTGTGATCAGCTGCTTCTGGCATCCAGTGCCAATATCCTAAGTATATATGGGCTTGATTTTTAAACATAAAATCATAGGCTACATGCCTGTCCCAATAAATAAGGGATAAATAAGTAAATAAGCAAGCACGCAAGCAGACGTACCTCAGATTATTGCTCAGGTTATACTTCTAAATCAGTAACTTTCCAGTCTTCAAATCAAGACAGTCATACTTCTTTGCACCCCTTAATGGGATTCAGCAATTAATTCCTTAAATGTCAAAAATAAATGAGATGAAAGATGAAACTGGGAAATATCTTTCAAACTTTGCAGCAATGCATCATGGAGGGAAAGGAAAGGAAAGAAAGCTAACCTGTTCATGCCATAGCAACGGAATGAGTCAGAAACTGGGGCGGAGCTACTGTGTTTATGGAATGGTCCAACACCAACCGTTGCCTATATTGCAGCACACATTTAAGAGCCAGGTGGCTTGCCACATTGTACCACTGATCATCTAAGTTCCACCAGTCGTGGCATAAGAACTAAAATATGAGATATGGAGCCCTTTCAGAGTTTCCTTAACCGATAATAAACATTTCTTCTTGGATGTCCTTTTTTTCACATTAGAGTTCTTGAAAATGCATTGATAAGATGGCTGAGCAAAGACAGAGAAATTTATCTACATCAGGAGAAGCTCTCTATGAACTCCTGGGTCTTGAAAAAGGGGCATCCCATGAAGAAATCAAGAAAAGTTACAGGTATTTATGAAAATCTAATGTACTTGATAAGTACCAAGAGGTTTACCTACCCATTCACATTTGTTTATATCTATTCTAAAAAAATATCAATACCTTCTTTTACCTCAACTATTTTCAGAGGTGCTCAGATTATTTGAGGGTTGATGCTCAAGGGCTGAATGTGAATTGATTGCTTTCAGGGCTGGACATGATTAAATGTTTCATTTTTTAAAAAAAATTTGATTTATATGCCGCCCTTCTCCGAAGACTCAGGGCGGCTTACAATGTGCTCAGCAATAGCCTTCATCCTTTTGTATATTTATACAAAGTCAGCTTATTGCCCCCACAACTGGGTCCTCATTTCACCTACCTTAGAAAGGATGGAAGGCTGAGTCAACCTTGAGCCTTGGCGAGATTCGAACCCTGCAGTAATTGCAGGCAGCTGGTCTTAATAACCAGCTTAATAACAGGGTGCCTTAAACCCCTGTACTACCAAGGCTCTTGTTTGCCGACTATATTTCAAGTCGTCAAGGCGGGGTATTGGGAAAAGTTTTCAATTAGCAATAATCGCGCCTCGGATAAACCTCATTGGCTACGATACTGCCACTGCGCAAAGCAGTGGATAATTGGTTACAATAGTGTCAGTTAGTGTCAGTTATGTTTCAAAACAAAACAAAAACAAAATGGCTATTGATGCTATGATAACTAACCTTTGTTATGAAAACGGTACTGCAAATGAAAACATACACTTTATAGAGTTACAGGAAGAGCCCTTTTAAAAATGAGGTGAACAAAATGTGATTTCCAATGAAGGCAGAGAAACTGCCTTAAATCAGAGGAACCGTAAAGAATAAGATGATCTTGATGGAGATACATAGGAGCCGTAGTCTAGGCAGAAGGGGCTGAAGCAGTTTTAAAAATCCAGGGCAACATGCTAACATTGGAAATAAGGAGACACCTTCCTATTTGTATAGACACGTCCCTAATTAACAGTAGCATAAGAAGGGAGAGAAGGTATAGGGCAACATTCTGTTATTGTATCCACTGTCTTGTTTTTATATATTAATTTTATTAAAATGTTAAGAAAAATAAAAACTAACACAAACCAATACAGAACAAAGGAAAAAAGAAAACAAAAATAAAAGTGCATAAATAAAGAATAAAAGAAAAAAAGCTTCAGATTTCTTTTGCAGCAAATACAATTACAAAGTTATCTCTTACTCTATGATTACAAAAAGCTCAATTTTTTCTATTATACATTTTTTCTAATTAAACCATAAGTTATAACTGCATTTTTTTTCTATTTCATGCAGAAAGTCTGTAAGGGATTTCCAGTCATCCATAAATATAAATATTGTCTTTTCTCTGGCCAAAGAAGTTATTTTAGCCAGCTCTGTAAGTTCTAGCATCTTTATCAACCATTCTTCCATTGTGGTAGTGTCAAACATTTTCACTTTTTTTTTTTAATAAGAGCCTTGGTAGTACAGTGGTTTAATGCACCCTGTTATTAACACAGCTGCCTGCAATTACTGCAGGTTCGAATCTTACCAGGCTCAAGGTTGACTCAGCCTTCCATCCTTTCTAAGGTAGGTAAATTGAGGATCCAGTTTGTGGGGGCAATAAGCTGACTTTGTATAAATATACAAAAGTATGAAGGCTATTGCTTAACGCATTGTAAGCCGCCCTGAGTCTCCGGAGAAGGGCAGCATATAAATCAATTTTTTTTAAAAAAATGATAAATCATAAGAGTTAAAAATAGCTCTGCTTTATTTCCTAGACTTTTACATTATTCAAAATTTTTAATTCAAATATGTTTATTACTTTAAAGAATGTGAAAAATCTTAATGTAAACACTGAATATGCCACTATTATGAGAAGACCGAAGATAAAAGTTGTGCAAATTTAATCCAAACAGTGCATATAATATGGCCACTATATAAATAAATACATATCTAAGAATGAATTTTAACAATTCCTAATTAAAAAACATTTAATAGTTAACATGAAATTGTATTAATAATATAAACACCTCATTATATGAAGCTTAGGTTAATTCTACAAGTGATTAAAATATATTTTCATCTTAAGCATTTCCTAAATTATTTATATTGACCTCAATAAATACATCAAGGTATCAGTCTTCTTAGAATTTGAATATTATAATGTGTAGGAGGTAAATTAATTATACCAATATTTTGTTTATTAAGTAATAACCCAAGAATATGGGATTCAAACCATTTAAAAATTTAAACTTTTAAATGGTTTGAACCTAAAAATATTTTGCAGCAAAAATAAATAAATATATAGAAAGCACTGGGAAGGATTTTAAAAAACCAAGAGTTCTTGAGTACCAGTTCTTCACGTTCAGAATGACTAGATGTAACGTACATATAACATAAAATCACAGCACACCAGCCAAAAGCAAGTCCACTTTAAAAGCATGGTACCAAAATATTTTCTTTTCACTGCTCTCAGTGAACCAAAGTGGGATATTGGGTAGTTTACAGTGCAAGATAATGTGGCAACAAGACCATTGGCTTAGTCCGATTCATCACAATACGCCTAAATGTGTTTGTTTGTTTTTTTAAAAAAAACAAAAACAAAACCTAGATGCAGGTACTGTATTTTAGGAAGGGTGTTGATAAAATGTAGCATATCCTGAGGACAGCAAGCTAGGAGATAAAGATCAGGAAGAGGGGAAAAAATGTGGAATGCATAGAGCTGCTCCAGGATACAGATGTTTAAAAAGAGACTGAATAAATTATGTTAGGAATACTGTAGCAATGGGTTCCTCCACTGGATGAAATTATCTCCAGGTTGCTTCTAACCCTTATTCTCCATGATTCTGTGTGCAAGTAATCCATTCCCTCAAGTCACTACACAGGCGACTTCTGGTTGAACATCTGGTGCCTTCAGAAGCAAGATCTGTGACCTCCCTTCCCTTTGGAGGGAAACGATAGGATTTAGAGCAGAAAGTTTTCAAATTAAACAGTGGAGAAAAACAGGGCAAGGAGAAAAAATTAAATTATGGATTCAGAATATAAACTTCAAAGTAGATGGAATAAAAAATTTAAGAGGAAAACAGGGGAGGCAAGTATAAAAAAAGGTAGGATTAAAGGATGGGATGTGGATAAGAGATAATGGTTAAGGGGAGAAAAAGAGTTATAGATATGTCATGATTATATGTTAATAATTGTATTAATATTAGAATGATATAGGCTGGACAATTAGTTGGTATTTAATATAAATAAATATTAGGATAAACATTACCACAAATAGATATGAAACTAGAAAATTATGAATGAGAATTCATTATTCATTGGAAATGAGAGGTTGAATGATAGTATTATTAAAAGTGTATAAAATATGACTATTGTGTAGGTAATGGGAAAGTAGATATATTTATGTGTAGTAATAAACTTTAAAATATACAGAGAGGAAGAGTTAAATATTGGGAATATGAATAACAAAACAGAGTATCATGTCCTTGAATATAAAAATGTGGAGGGAGAAAAATATTAGTGGAAGTTTAGAATAGAAGGGTGTAAAGCAGTGTATCACAAAGTCAACTACGTTAAGAAAAGAAACATGAAAAATAAACACAAAGAATGAAAATGGCAGTAAACTTGAAATGTTAGGATGTAAGAAACTGGTATTCAGACAGTATGCTTTTTGAGCAATGAAATGATGGAAATTATTAAAAGAATAATATTGTAGTTGCATATATATACACCCATATTTTTTGGAGTATAAGATGTACCCTTTTCCCCCCTAAAAAGGGGTGAAAATTTAGGTGTGTCTTATACAACAAATGTAGCCCCGCCAACCCACTGGCCCCCACCCTTTGGCCTCTGCCTCCCAGCAGTATACCTCTTTGCAGCAAGCAGCAAGAAGAAACAGCTCCTTTCAGCTTCAGCACAGCCTAAATAGCACAAATTGATTGGATTGGCCTCCCCACACTCAGATTTTTGCACGGGTCTCTGCTGCTTGCTGCAAGGAGGTAAATTGCTGGGAGCAGATTTTTTTTTCTTGTGCTAATCAAGCTATGCTGAAAACGAAAATGAAAGTAAAGCAGGCTATTTGCTGTTTGCTGCAACGAGGCAAAATTGCTGGGAGGCAGAAGCAGAGGCAGATTTCTTTTTCTTGTTTTCCTTACCAAAAAAGCTAGATGCATCTTATAGTCGGGAGCATCTTATACTCCGAAAAATACGGTATATGATTAGAATGATGATGTGTGTAAATTTATTAACATGAAGATTAATCAATATTATGATGATATAATAATAATATTATTATTATCAATAACACATGTTTAAGTGCTAAGTCTGTTTCTTCTATTTCTGAATGTAACTTTAAGAAGTATAGTTATAGATGAAAGAGATATTAATTGGAAAATACATCATATCCTGTAGATATTGGGAATATTATATACAACAAGGAAAAGAGAGAGGGAAATGGAGTGGAGTGGAAGGGAGTAGGAGAGGAGGGGAGAAAAAGTAAGGGTAGAGAGGAGAAAGGAGAGAGAAAAATGGAGGGGAGGTGAAGAGAGGAAAGGGAAGGAGAGGGAAGCAGAGAAGAAGAGAGAGGGGAAATAGAAGAGGGCAGAGGAGAAGGAGTAGGAGAGAGGGAAGTAGAGGGAAAAAGAGGAGAAGGAAGGAGGGAAGTAGAGAGAAAGAGAGGGGGAAGAGAAGAGAGGGAGGAAAAAGAAGAGGAAAAGAGATGGATTGTTGTAAAATTGGGTGAAATATGGTGTACAGGAGAAAAGAAAACAGACGGGCAATTTTGTATTTTTTCTACTTGAGGGTTATACTATTGAAATTATAACAAAAGATAATACAGTGGACGTTTTTGCATACTTGTTAATATTTATATGAAAATAATTTTTTTGCGTAAAAGATAGGGGTAAACAATATGGAATGAGGAAAATGGAATGTAATAATTATGAATATGTTTATCTGTATTGAAATGTATGATACTCAAACACCACACCATCCACATAATGATATGTATAAATTAAAAAAAAATAAAAACTTGATGGGGAAAAAAACGTCACTATACAGGCTTCTTGGCATAAAACACAACCTGGTGCCATTTCTTAATAATACAAACTCTATAACAGTGGTGAAATCCAATTTTTTTTACTCCCAGTTCTGTGGGCGTGGCTTGGTGGGTGTGGTGTGGCTTGGTGGGCGTGGCTTGGTGGGCATAGCAGGGGAAGGAAACTGCAAAATCTCCATTCCCACCCCACTCCAGGGGAAAGAAACTGCAAAATCTCCATTCCCACTCCACTCGCGGGAGAAGGATATTGCAAAATCTCCATTCCCACCCCACTCTGGGGCCAGCCAGAGGTGTTATTAGCCGGTTCTCCAAACTACTCAAAATTTCCGCTGCTGGTTCTCCGAACTGCTCAAAATTTCCGCTACCAGTTCTCCAGAACCTGTCAGAACCTGCTGGATTTCACTCCTCCTCTATAACCCTTTGCTGCATTAAAACAGCATATACTTTTATCTGTCCAAAAATGAAATCTTATGGCATCTTCAGGGTTTGTCATTGCTTTGTCTGGGGATTAACAGAGTTTTCTTTCTTCTGGAGCAGTTTCTGAATATTTAGAACTGCAATAATGGCTACTGGTTTTCCTTGCTGGCTACCAATCAGATGTATCCTTGAAACTGGTGACCATATCTGAATGTTCAATGTTGTTTTTCCATGTGGAAGAGAAGAAAAAGTTTCTCTAATCCCATAAGGGGAGAGTTGTCATGGAAGAATGCAAAGTGAACTGAATTTCATTTTGCCCTGTACATGAATAGCGATCATTTACATAACAATCTATGGCAAAACTGACAGTGGTGTTTTATCCATCTATATTAGCAATTATGGTAAAAACAAAGGCTGCTTCTGAATAAAGTGGAAATATCAAAGGGATTCACACTTAATGGAATTGTTGTAAATACTTGCAAGGCAAAATGATGAGTCAGACTCTTGGATTTCATCTAAATGATCCTTTAACTTATGTTAATTTGCTTCATGAATCTAAAAACCTGCTGCTGAAGTAAGCACTTGACAATGCAGTATAATAATCATAGAATACCTGACTTCAAATTTCCTATTGTTATTAGTTAGCTCGGTGCTTGCCAGAACATAACCATCTATGTTTTAAATGTCATAAACGTGGTACCGCTACATGAGGCTTCTTTTTCATTTTGATATCATTTTATCTGCAAAAGAGTTAACATGTTTTCCAATTAAGACTTGACCTGCTTTGAGTCAGAGAACAGTGCTAGGGCACATTGACCCACATAGGATGCACAAAGGAAACAACTAATTTGTATAAATGTCTGGGGTGAAATGCTTCCGGTTTGGACCGGATCACCTGATCCAGTAGTGATGGTGGCAGGTGGTTCGGAGAACCGGTAGCAAAAATCCTTGCCCCCCCCCCCATGGCCAGCTGAGCCGCACGATCATCAGAGGCTTTTTTTTTACTTTTAAAAGCATTTCAGTCGAAGAGGTTGTAGAAAAAATGCTTTTAAAAGGCTCTGACGATCCCAGCTGAGTTGCCTAATCGTCAGAGGCTTTTAAAGGCATTTTTTTACAACCTCTTCGGCTGAAGAGGTTGTAGAAAAATGCTTTTAAAAGCCTCTGACAATCCCAGCTGAGTTGCCTGATCGTCAGAGCCTTCGGTAGAAAAAATGCTTTTAAAAGGCTCTGATGAGTCCAGCTGAGTTGCCTGATTGTCAAAGGCTTTTTTTCTTTTAAAAGCAACAAAAATAAAGCTTTTAAAAGAAAACAAAAGCCTCTGATGATCAGGCAACTCAGCTGGGATCATCAGAACCTTTTAAAAGCATTTTTTTACAATCTCTTCGACCAAAAAGAAAAAATGCTTTTAAAAGGAAAAATAAAAACTTGGGCACGCCCATCCAGTCACATGAAGAAAAAAAAAAAACCCACCAAGCCATGCCCACAGAACTGGTAGTAACAATTTTCACCTTTCACCACTAATAAATGTCCTGAATCCCACATACTACTTTTCTATTCCCTACTTCCTCTCAGTAGCACAAGTAACTTGGGTGAACAACTTTCAATCCGAGGGTCCACTGCCAACTGTGAAACTCTTTTTCATGAGCCCGGGATCCCATCCATCTGCCTTGCAGAGTATAGTTTCCTTTTATTTTGAGATGGGGCCATGAACAATCTGAAGTGTAGATCTAAAAGCCGAACTTTAAAAGTAATCCAGTCCCCCACATCTCTACCTACACTGCTCCTGTAGAAAATCCTGGTCCTTTTGAATGCAAGATACAGTTCCATACACTTTGAATTATTGTTTTGCCTTCATTGCTCAGAAAACCATTAAATGCCATTTCCTCCCCCGATTATCTAATGGTTGCCCACCACTATATAAAACTAATCAAGAAGTGATCCAGGAAAACTGTAGATTCATAAACTAATGACAATGTATTTTTACAATGACTATAATAATGATTTATCACTATTGTTGTATGTACACTGAGAGCGTATGCACCAGAGACAAATTCCTTGTGTGTCTAAATACAGTACATTTGGCCAATACAGAATTATTATTATTAATAATAATAATAATAATACAGAATTATTATTATTTACTTTATTTACTTTATTCATTAAATGTGAAACTCAATCAACTGAACATTCACAAATACCATTGACTGGTGCTAATGGTTGATACGGGTTGCTGCCAGCGTCCTAGGTATCAACCAAGTACCTTCTTAAAATGTACTATGTTCCAAGTAGCACAGTTTTTTGCAGTTCCGCTGGTATTATTGCAGGAAGCTGCAATTTGTTGATGTATCTTATAAAATTCTTAGACATGGTACCAAGTGCCTCAATGACAATGGGTATCACTAATACATGTTTCATCCATAGCCATGTAATTTTGATGGCCACGTTGTGATATTTCATGATTTTTTTCCAGTTCTTTTTCTTCGACTCTGGCATCTCCTGCTACCACGATGTCAATAAATTGTACATTACTATTATTATTATTATTATTATCATCATCATCATCATCCTTCTCCCCCTCCTCCTCTTCCTCCTCCTCCTCCTTCTTCAAATTCTTCAAATTCTGGATTTCCATTCCTGATGTATTTAACAATTTGGAAGGAGCCCAATAGGGATGATTACGTCCATTCAGAAATGGACGAGTGAAGTAGCATCATTATTGATTTCAAAAACTTTCCAGAGTAATTCTTCTACATAACTAATACCTAGTGCACTTACTCTGAGTGCTTTTTTCATGCCTCTCCTCCCCAACTCAATAAACTCTTTTGTAGCTTTCCTGTTTTATCCCTTAACTTTCTCGCTGCTTTCTATGAGTTCCAAGTTCTGTTAAGCATTCTATCTAGATCAGTACCATGTGGTTTTTAAAAAATTTTGTGTAACAATAATAATATCTAGTCTACAAATGAACACACTTAAGCTATTTAAGTCTTCTGAGCAACAGTAAGTGTCAGTAATTAAACTGCCTATCTTGGTCACCTTTGTTAACTGTGGGCATATTTACATCATCATCATCATCATCATCATCATCATCATCATCATCATCATTTTAGCCATTGTCTATCCACTACAGGATGAAGGCCTCTTCTGCATGTTTCCAACCAATATGATCCTTAGCTTTCTTTTGCCAATTGGGCCCGGAATACTTGCTGATGTCATCAAGCCATCTTGTTTTAGGTCTCTTTTGTGGATGCTTTTTATCAAATGGGATCCATTCTATGACTGCCTTGGTCCACCTGCCATCAGTTCTTCTTGCTATGTGACCAACCCATTTACATTTCCATTCTTTTGCTCTCTTCGTGATATCGTATACAAAATATTTGCAATGTCATTAATATAAAAATTAAAACTTACAAAAATAACACAATTAGAGTCATGTAACATGTCAAAATTTCCCTGCTCAAGTTCTGAATACACAGATAGTCAGGGATACTTGAAATAGCATTTCTACAAAACAATTAGCCACGTTCAGTCATGACATTGAAAAAGCAATCATTATTGCAATACATTTTAAAACTGCAAGATCCAATCTGGATCTTAAAATACATTTTAAAACTATTTGTATGTGAAGAACTGTTTCAATTCCTGCTGATCTTCCAAGAATGCTTTGATTTTTATTTTTTTACAAGTTGTCCATATTTTGGTAATATACAGAAAGAACAAATCTGGTGCTTTTCCAAATGTAACTGATTTAATACATTTACTTTATTTTCAAACTTCTGAATATCTAATTTCTGTTTAACATAATATCAAACTCTGAACATGGTTTTTATGGATTTTAAACACATTTTTTATGGATTTATTTATACAATGCTATCATGTAAAGACAGTTAATTATGGTGCTCCCACTATATCCGGCCTCATATATTATGCTAGGCTATAATGCCATTTGTTTGAGTTTGACTTTATAAATTATGTGGTTTCCCTTCCCCCACACCGCAAAAAAAAAACACCCCTTCCTAATCTGAAATATAATTTAAACAAACCATGGCTTGGTACAATGTGTGAATCTAGTCAGTGAACTGGGAATAAAGATCTCTCTCTGTGTGTATGTGTGTAGAGTGTGTTTCTCTACTGTGTTGGGTTTTTGTTGGTCTGAAATTTGTTATTTAAGAATTTTTTTGGCAAGATAAAATTTACTATTCTTTTCTTTACCATGTTAGTATCTTACTTGTTTTGTTGTGTAGTAGGCAATTTCTCCAAGTTTGTTACTAAGGCAAAAACTCTGAATAAAATCTATGGCCCTATTCAGAAATGGACTAGAGAATTAGTGAAATAGTGGCGTAAATGCCATATTTTCTATAAGGGGGAGAGTTATAAGAATTTTAACATCAAAATTACTTTATTTGCATAACTAATTTTCTATGCCGTTGAAAGTTCTGAAAGGCTGTAGGAACAAGTTGTTACACCCATGCCTTCAGCTTGTTTTGGTCTGCAACAGAATCTTCAAAATATCTGTTATAATGGTTGAAAGATACATTGTTAGGTTCAGACAAAATAAGAGAGCAAAATTATTATGTTTAGAGATGAAATATGTCAATGCTGTTTTCCATAAGGAATAAAATTTAAGAACAGAATTTGGTTTTATTAATATCATATTTTTAAAAATGTAAATATTTCCTTCTCCAACCTTGGATTATCTTTATAATGCCAAATGGAATTTTGGAATAAAAGAATGGAATGGGCTTGTGATTTGATCAAGACCCACTAAAAATAAATGACAGTATGGACATTAGAAATTTAAAAAAAATTAAAATGAGCAAAAATGTCAGCTAGAATACTGAACAATTATTTCATATACAAAGTAGCACCATGAAGGTATTTTTTTCCTCTGTTTACAAGGGATCTAAATCTAACATTAGGTGGTTTATACATTCTTCTCAAAGAAGACATTGTCTTGTTTCTAACGTTATCTTCATCTCTTTTTTTGTCCTTCACCTTTTCTATCAAAGGAAATTGGCCCTGAAATATCATCCAGATAAAAACCCAGATAACCCAGAGGCTGCAGAAAAATTTAAAGAAATTAACAATGCTCATGCAATATTAACAGATGTGTCCAAAAGAAATATATATGACCAATATGGATCATTAGGGCTGTACATCGCTGAACAGTTTGGTGAAGAAAATGTCAATACATATTTCATGCTTTCTAGTTGGTGGGCAAAAGTAAGTATTTAACTGCAAACGTGGTAGACCAGACACTGAAACACACAATCGTTGGTTTGTTATCATCTGTTTTAGCCTTTCTGTTACAGCTTTCACAGAATTTGCACTTAAGCATTGCAGAGTTCTAGATCAGTTAATCTAGGAAAGGTTTTAGTCTCAGGAATTTTAATGACATGGCTGTTCTATCTCCATACTTCTGGTAAAGTGCTTATTAAATGATATAGCCCTGTCTTTTTTATTTGCTAATTAAATATTCTGCATACACGTTTAATTGCCTGAAGACATTAATTATATCTGAAGCTAAAGCTCCAGGTTAATTTTGACTTTCTTCTCAGAAATGACTAAATGAAAATGACTCATTTTTCAAAGAGAAAAGTCTTCTTGGCGTGACAACCAGATAATCAGTTATTAAAGTACAAACCTATCCCTATTTTGGGATATATATATATATATATGGCGTAGTGTATGCGTAAGCAGTTGTAATACGTAACACGATTTATCATTATGGTACACCTTAAATATCTTGTAAAAGGGCTGGAAAAAGGAAGTAGAAGATTTGAGGAAGCCTTTCTGGAACAAAACATAATGGATTGACCCAAGAAAAATGGATCTTGCAATTCGGATGACACTGAAAATCTTACTCATCTTGTTTGTTATGTAATTGTAAAGATTTGGCATTTATACTTATCACACACATTAGCATTTCCATCACAGTATGACCAAACATATTAGGCCTCAGGCATCCCAAAAGTGCCAGATTTCACACCTTATGTGTTATTCTCACTGCTATTTCTAGTTATAAGAGCCTTTGGATAAGACAATATTATTAATTTAGCTAGAACATAGACACTCAAGGTTTGCCATTTTGAATAGGGGTGAGTTTATAAAATATTATATTTTTACATTTCATTTCTATGATCAAACTTTATAGTATGGCTCTCCTGGATGTGACTTGCAGCACTTGCACATTCATTTCTGAGCCCTACAAAAAAAATTACTCAACTGTCTTCACTTCTGCAGATGTTGAGATGCTAAGAACAGGCAGAAAATGACTAATCATCACTCCCTGCAGGAGAGTGCAAAAAAGGTCATTCAACTAATCCTTGCCCTCCCTCCCCCCAAGCATCACAACACCTGAAATAACAAACTCCCATTCCACACACAAAGGAAGGTTAGGGTTTTTAGTTCTTTCCATCCAGCTTTCTGGTATGTATTGGGTGCATTTGAAATATGTAAAAACAAAAACAGTGATTAAAACAGTAATTGCTATGGGAGAATTAAAATTAAAATTAAAGTTCCTCATTTATGATTTGAACATGAAGTTCTAGGGAGAGAGAGAATACCAATTCTTGCTTGTGTACATGCATTCCTGCTACACAATACTCTTCTGCCTGAGCTGCCTGACTCTGCAGTTGGGCTGAAAGAGAATTCATCAGGCCCTGCCTTCACTTGATCCTGAGTTGGAAGTGGCTTGAGAATTCATGGCCAGTACTGGACAATTTCTGTTCAATCTCCAGTCTTCCATTTTGGGAGAAGGTTCTTGAAAAGGTGGCAGGTTTACAACTCCAAAGAAGCTGGAAGCAGCTGATTATTTGGACCCACTGCAGTTAAGCTTCAGGCCAAAATATATACTGACACTGATTGTGTTTGTGCTTGTGGATAACCTCTTGCAGTCTCAGAATAGGGATGGTGTTGCTGTATCCACCCTATTCCTTCTTGATCTTTCAATTTCAATATAATTGATTATTATATTCTTTTGGACCAGGTGAGACAGTAGGGAGAAGTAGGCACAGTTGGTGGGTCTTCTTCCTATATTGCTGGTTCCAGTCAAAATTGGGGTGGGGGGATCTAGCCATATGTCATTGATTTATTCCTCTTTAATATTTACATGAAACCATTAGCCAAGGTCATTCATTAGCAAAGGATTAAGTACATCAGTACTTAGCATACATCTCTGTCCTTGGATGCCCAAGTGATATCACTGAGGTACTTTCCCAATGCCTCTAGTCTAAGCCATGCAGGTATTGATGGGGAAGAGCCAGCTCTGGCTCAATGCTGGCAAAACCTTAAGTAACAGTAAGTCCCCCATATCTGGTGAGTCTCCATCATTAGTGATAAATGGTATTATGTTCCTCCCACAAGCTGTGCAAAATTTGGGGGTCCTCCTGGATATGTGGCTCCTACTTCAACAGGTGGCAATTGTGACAAGGAAAACCTTTGCACAATTACATCTTATGCACCAGTTGTAGCAATGTCTAAATTGAGAGGGACTGTATCTCATGCCATAGTCACTCCTCATTATAGACTATGTAAGTACATTTGGAAGTTCCAGTTGTTTTTCAGTGATACATGCGGTATTGGGTGTTGCATGGAACATCACATGGAACTTCACATAACGCCACTGCTGTATGAGCTGCATTGGCTCCCAGTAAGCTTCCAAGGGCAATTTAAAGTGCTGGTTGTCATCTTTAAAGCCCCACATGGCATGGAGCGAAATTACTTGTTGCGTCTTCCCAATAGTTTTTGTCTGCTCACCTAATCAAGCAGACTGGGAATGCTCTGGGTCACATCAGTAAAGCAGTGTCATTTGGTGGGCTGTAAGAAGCATGCCTTCTCCCTTATGGAACAGCATCTCTCTGAGATTTGGATGGCCTCTACCCTGTTGGCAGTAGAATTACTGTATCTCACTTTGTCTTTACAGCAACTAATACTCAGAAGTAAATTTCCTCTGAACCTGTAAGTTCCACTTAGTTTTTTAAAATGTTACGTTTATAGGGTGACCCTTTAATCAAGCACTCCCCCCCCCTCTCACACACACACACACCAGAAGCAAGGTCAAGCAAATCACTGATGTCAAAGCCATTGACTTTCTTTCAGCAACAGGGCAAGTCAATGCCCATATAAGTTTCTTGGGTATCAACATTTCTTTGGTCAACCCTGGAAGACTCCTTTAAAACCTTTGAGGTCAACACACATATTTCCTAAATCAAACCAGAAAGGAATTTATTTCTCTATTCTGATCTCTCTCAATATGTTTCTTCCTCTTTTCTGCTTCTCTAAGGGTCTGTTCACCCTTTGTGGTCTTTTGACTGGGTGCTACTGTTGTTGCTGCCTGTGCTGCTGTTTCAATTGCTGTTGTGGAAAATGCAAACCCAAGCCCACAGCAGAAGAGCAAGAGTTCTGCATGTCTCCTGAAGATCTGGAAGAGCAAATCAAGACAGACATGGAAAAAGGTACCTGTAATTGCAGAATCATGGATTATACTATTTAACCAAAAAAAGAAAAAAGGAAACCTCTCTTACTTTCTCAAAAGAGTACCCAAAGTCTTTATTCCAGCTGCTCAGTTTTGGGGATCTTAATTTGAGAAAGGACATCCTATACAAAGAAGTGCTAATTGAATTCCTCTCAATCTGCAGTGCAGGTTATTTTAAATGCTCAGAAGGTGGTAATTCGTTAATATCCTGATTTATGTAATTAGTTAATTTCTAGGATAGAAGTTACAACTGATGGATTACAGAGCACTGAAATGAGAAGAATATTATTATTTTCAGTGTAAAATGAAGTAGAGTGAAGAAGTATAGCAATGGAAAGCAAGAGTCTGATTTACATAAAAATTTTACCCATATGTCACCCAGAATCGTGTGATAGCAAGATGGGCAGTAAATATATTTAATAAATAAATAAGGCTTATAAACATATAAGGTATATGTTTTAATGTGTGTCTATTACATGTATGTTTATGTTTGTGTGTGTGTTTAAGGGATTCATAGACTACTCAAGTTTGGTACAACTCTGCAGCTCACAAATGCAACATTAAAAAACAGTAATAACAAAGAATTATGTCATCAAGAGAAAGTCTGGAAAAATCAACATTCATTTAATATCACACAGGCATCTATCAACCTCTCTGATGCAGAGCCAAGTTTTATAGGTTCATTTAAATAGGACTAAGTTGGAGCAGGGGTGAAATCCAGCAGGTTCTAACAGGTTCTGGAGAACCGGTAGTGGAAAATTTGAGTAATTCGGAGAACCGGCAAAAACCACCTTTGGCTGGCCCCAGAGTGGGATGGGAATGGAGATTTTGCAATATACTTCCCCTGCCACGCCGACCAAGCCACACCCACAGAACCGGTAGGGAAAAATTTTGAATTTCACCCCTGAGTTGGAAACAAAATGACCTGTATGAGTGTGTGTTCGTATATAATATATGCAAAGCTCTTCCCAAATTTTAGTAGTACTAAATATATGAAATAATAATAATAAAAAAACCTGAATAGCTTCTCACGCAAAGAAATACGCTATTAAATGATATAAATTAAATGCTTGGTTTCTTACTGCTAGGAAAATAAGAATAGAAAGCCACTAACCAGATTTGAGGAGAGGACTTAACCTCTAGAAAGGCACCCTAAAAGTTTTCTTCCAGCGTCAAATTTTCCTTCTCTGACTCACTGAGCATAAACAGGACAATGAGCCATTACAGCAATGAGTGGGAGATTTTAACTAGGCAGCAATTCTCAGACTTGTGTTGGGTTTAGATATTATGTTGTTTGAGGCTGTTTGACATACAGGTAGCCCTTATTTAGCGACCAAATTAGGATCAGCAACTTGGTGTTAAGTGAAGCAGTGCTAAACGGAATTGCATTTTGATCTTTTTTCAGCTTTACTTCGGGACACTATCTCCCCAGTTCCTATTTTTGCTCCACACATTATGTTCCTGGCTATTTAATAACTGGGTTCCATTTTACTGCCTTCTTACTTATAAGTAACTATCAGTTTAAAAATGTGCAGAATAATTTTTATACTACTCAATTTTACTAGCTTCACTGCAAAGGAAACAGGAGATTCAGGATTGTTTCAAATGATAAAGCAGAGCAGAAAACTGATAAATTAATAATGTTTCCTTTATAATGCTAATGTGAGGTTTAGAAGGAAGAGCATTTGGAGGAGAAACATGATAAATAGAACACTACATTTTTTAAAAAAAAATCCTGTTCATAAATAGATTCTGAAATCAGCAATGAATCTTTTTAAAAAGAGTAAAATTTCAGGTGCCTGATCTCCTAACCCAACAAACATCAGCAAAACACAAAAAGCCCTTTTAAAAAAAAAGTTCAGACTCTGGTTAGCGCTTCCATCAAGTGAACCTCAGGATTTCTGTATTGGTAGTCCTGACTCACAATCACAATCGAGCCCAACATTTCTGTTGTTAAGCAAGACAGTTAAGTGAGTTGTGGCCCATTTTATGATTACATGACTCCAGGACACTGTAACCGTCATAAATATGAAACAGGTGACAAGCCTCCAAATTTTGATCATATGTGACCATGGGGATTCTGCAACAATCATATTTAAGAAAACCGGTCATGGGTCACTTTTTTCGGTGCTGTTATAACTTAGAATGGCCATTAAATAATGGTTGTAAATCAATAACTTCCTGAACTGTACCACATACTCTAATACATTTGGAAACCTGGAGGGAACACCTATATGCAAATCTGTGCTGGGTTGCTACCGGTTCGCCCCGGATTGGGAAAACCGGTAGCGGTGGTGGTGGAAATCTCCGCCCACCCACCCAGATGTCTCTGCACATGAAGCAGCGCCTGCGCCCACGAGCAAACCGGTAATGTCTGAAATTGAAACCCACTATTGATGCAAATCTATTCAAATGTCAAACTAGTTAGGCATGGTGAAAAACGTTGGTGATTTTTATTCTGAAGAATCAATTTTGTCAACTCTTATGAATATATAATAGCCAATATGCTTTGAGGAGGGATGTGTCATTTCAATTGAAAAAACAATTGAAAGAAAATGAATTTTATCCACTGAAAATGTATGATAGCTGAAACAATAATCTTGATTGAAATATTGAACTTTTTGCAGGGCAGTTGAAAATCTGTTCTTTATCATAGAATTATTTCTTGAATGTGCAAACTGTCCACTGACAATATGCATCCATGTTTTATGCATGTATATACTTCTAAAGAATTTTAAATGCCTCACATGGCATCTGAGTTAAAACAAATGAAGCCCAGATGGCAATTTTATTTTATTTCTAAATCTTCCTAGCTAGAGCTGAAAAACCTAGGATTTCAAGGAGACTGGCATAACATTTTTGGGGTGATAAAGGCAACAGTTGGTAGGGAAATGAAGTAAAATGGAAATAGCCAGGATTTGGGGGAATGGCAGGGGAATCTGTCACTGTTTTTAAACCACATTAAACGTATTTTGTGAGTCAAAATACAATTTTCTTGTTTCCCACACAAAACTGGGAATCTGTGCCATTATTGTTTTGGCAAAGGAATTCAATAGTTCTAGTTAGACTGGAGCACATCATAAATGCCTATTCCACTCCTAAATGTCCAAGTTCAAATCCTTCTGAATTCCCAGGAATAGCTTTCTTTTAGATAGGTATACTTTTTACCAGGTGACTCAAACCATAATTGTGAAATTCCTTGTATTTAGTGCTCTCAAATCTTGCCTATTCTGCCTAGTTCTATATTGTTATTTTAAATAACAGTACTTTGTCTTCTGTGAAATATAGCCAATTTGGAGGTAGTGCAATTATGTAATGATATTTAGCATGCTGAAAGATTTTCCTGTACTGTGGGGCATAGGATTTTGAAAGAGGATCAGAATGTGCTAATTGAGTTGGGTAGGAACAAAGAAAGTACAAAAGGAATTAAAGAGAAGTCTATGCTGGAAATGGGAATGGACAGGAAACAAAGAAGTGATCTTTCATAGAAAAATAAGAATTCTAGCTCTGAATCTTTTCACTCCTTAAAACTAGATACATTTTCACAATAATATGTAGTTAAAGCACTTGTCAATTGAACAGAGAAATGTAAGCATATGCTTAGATCTTTTTAGTAAGACTTAAGCATGGCTGATTTAAGGGGAAACTGGATAAAGAGTGATCTTCCCCAACTTGGTGCCCTCTCCAAAATGTGTTAGAAAAAAACCCTGGATAAATATGGTAACTGAGGATAAAGGGGGGTATAGTCCAATGTATCTGGAAGGCAGTAGTTTGCATGTTATGTAGGAATAGTTGTGTATTGCCAAATAGAAGTAATTTCTTACCACCTATGATTGTTAATAAGAATGGAAGATGGAGATATTTAATTCTTGATTCTTGCTGTTTTAGATGGGGAAGCTCCAGTTCTGCTTCAGCCAACAAATACAACTGAGAAAACCCAGCTTATTGGTGACAGTCATCGCAGTTATCGCACAGAATCATAAATCAGCAGCTTTTAGAATTTGAAGGAGTATAAACGACAACTTCTGGATTGTAAAGTATTGTTAGAATATGAAAGACATTAGGACACTGTGCCCACCATGTACCATCAAATTGACTTGAGCCCTAAATCTGAGAAGATGCTCTACCATAATATTGTTTCCAAAACTGTGTTGTTGCATGCATGAATACTATAAACATAGTAGGAACAAACTATTTTTAAAATACATGCACTTCCAATATTGCTAGAAACATATGATATACAACATGCTCTTCTGATAGTATGTAAGAAAGTCCCTAATATTCTGGGTCTTGCATGTGACCTAGTGAATTTAAAATCATTAAAGTTGTTATAGTACTGCTTCTTCTCAAGTCCTAGAAGTGTTGAAAATGACTGACATCCTTACTTTTCTCTGCAGTGTTACAATTATTTTGATCTTAGTGTGCTTCTTCACCTATATAGTTTTTCTTAAAAGCAATACTGCTTTTCTTACTATTTCTTCAGTAGATTGTTTTCCCCGGAGAATACATGTATAAAACAATATGTAATCTTAATAGGTTTGTTTTGTCCATGGAAGATTATTGCACAGTTCTGCTACTATTTTGGAAATGCAGAAAACTCAGAGTTAGGGAATAAATTAATTTGCATTTGGGTATGCTGTAGGTATAAATAATTGAAAAGTTACTGTATCCCTCTTCAGCAACTAAAATGCCCATGACTCTACTTTTGTTCAGTGAAAATGTGATTCATTGATACATCAGATTTCGATTTGACATATTCAAGTTTCCTTCACTGCAAAATACACTACAACCAGAAATCTATATTTCAATAGTTTTAAACTTATTTACTTACCATGTATATGTCTAATAATTGAAAACCAATATAATTTGTATACCACATCTGGGCTTCTGATACCATCTTGTAATCTAACTCTTAGAATTATATTTAAAGGTTAAATGATATATATTTTCAGATAAATTTAGGTAGATTTGAACTTTAAAGCAATATTTTGTGCATGCAGTTTGGATTTAACTTTTGCATATCAATTATTATTGTTATGCTTTTACTTAATCAAGGAGAGATTAACAATGGCTGGAAATCAATCCCCAGTCTTTGGAATGCTATATCTTTTTTTTTATCAGAAGGACAGTAAAGCAAACTGTTAACAATATGAATCTGTACAAAAATAGTAAGACCAACTCTAAACATTCTACTCCATGGAAAGTGAATTCAAACAATCTCATTTTATAAAACTTATATTGTGTATACATAGAAACAGTCTTGAGAATGGTTTAACTGAAAGATTTCAAGCAGAGTTCAGTTTTGTAGTAAAGACTATGTGGTAGAAACAGCATGGGATATGAACTGAGTTGTGCTTATGGAAAAGAACAAGTTTTCCAGTTGATGAATGCAAATCCAATCATGGCTATTGCCCTGTGGGATGCATATTTACTGAGAAATAAAATCTTAATGCATTTCTTGGATTTTACATCCAAACAATCATGGACATAATTAAGCTAGAAAGTTAATAATTTGAAAGAATGACAGAAAAATATAGCAGGAAAAAAGCCAGGATATTAAAGACTAGTCTAGTGATGTCTGTATAAACATCTAGACCTACAATCTATACAAGAACAAATGTATTCCATTTTAGATAACCTAAAGTCATACAATATTCATTAGCCATTTGACAATATAGCATTTGCTTTTCATTACATGGCTAGTAGGACAAGGAATATAAAACAAATCCTGTAAAATGAAAAATGTACAGTAATATAATCTTGATTACATGTGTAGATATTGTTGGTAGTCAATTCAAAATGTACTTTGTATACTGCATTTCACTTTGTGCTGACCAATATATTACTTGAATAAAAATTCCATATAAGATCTATGTATCCACTTTTTTCATGAAAAAATATATTGTTTTTCTAATTTCCAGAACAGTATCATTTTTTTCTACTACGACTTCATCTACCACTACTGTGTCTTTTTAAAGGGGGCAATTTTGGCTTAAGATATAGTTTGGTATTTCAGGCACCTAGAAGACTATTCTCCTAAGAAGCCATATATCTAGGATAAAACCAGAAAATAATGGAATAATTTGAAATATTAAATACAATTAACTCCACGTGTATTTACTAATTTCCCATTTATCACATTAATTTCAGATTCTGCTAAATCCTTGTTCAGTCTTTTTACAATCTAGTCCCCATTTCAAAGTTTGTGACCCTCTCCCCTCTCCTTCTTTCATTGTTGCCTTTTGTGTTGTTTCTATCCTTGTGTGGAGCAATTGCCCAGCCTCTCTAATGCAAAATGTTAATCCGGTTTTCTCCCTTCCTCGTTCTCTGCCAAACGGAGCACTTTTCCCGCTCTATCAGTTCTTCTTGTTTTCAGGATCTCTCTTTTTCAGTTCTTTTAAAATGAAAACACAGCTCTTTTGTCTGCAATAAAAGGGTACAACAAGGTATTTTGGTTTAAATGTATGTTCATTACATATATTTCTTATGAATGGTTTTCCCCACCCCCCTTCGGATTTCTTCCTCTTCTTCCTCTCCCTTCCTACCCCTCGACTCTTTGGGTGTGGATGTGGGGGCGCACAGTGCATCTTCCTCAGGCTTGTTTGCAATCCACACAACTGATGCATGGACACGAGCCACCAAAGTACAGGCGGTCATAATAATAGTTAGATGCTTAGCAAAATGCGCCTTATCTAAACATTGCATTTTCCTTCAATTCAGTTCCTAAAGTAACAAAAATGCTCGAACTTTAAGCTATCTTTTCCCACCATGGATTTTTTTTTTTGCTTTGCTTTGCTTTGCTATGAATCCAGCTTTAAACGGCACTGATTAGAGCCGAGATTTGTGCCACAGCAACGAACTCTTCTGCATGGCACGTACGCAGGGGTTGCTTTAACAGATTATTGCCGTCACCCCAAAGAAATATGAAGAATCATGCAAGAACAACAGAGCAAGGGGTGGAAAGAAAAAAATAAATATGAAACTGCTTTATGCCAATTAGGATTTTCTGTTTATTATTTCAGTTGTGCTTTAATTCACACACACACACTCAAGTTTGTGAGTTCCGCGTAGTATCACACTGAGCCACTACTACAAATTTAGCAGTTCGCTGTTTTCCCGAGAAGCTCCTCAAATGAAACTCTGTTTGACAGTAAACTAAGTTTCGCTTTATTAAAGTAATGGCAGCAAAAGTGATTTATTTATTCCTAACGCCTTTTTGTTTCCCACCGAAATCATCAGCGAATCCAAAACAAGGTCTTAATTTTTTTGGGGTTTCCTCTCAAAGCGTGAATGGCAACTTCAGAAGTAGTGACAAAGAATAAAAAGCCTCCTTCGAGCCGGAATCGAACCAGCGACCTAAGGATTTCAGTATGAGTAACTCTACAGTCCTCCGCTCTACCAGCTGAGCTATCGAAGGGATACAGTACGAGGTTTTTTGCTACTGAGTGTAAAGAGCGTGAGTAGAGTTTGCTTGAGAGAGAGAGAGAGAGAGAGAGAGACGGTGAGATCGCAAGATGGCGCTGAAGATTTGCTTCGAAAATGTCCCGGCTTCTTTGGTGGAAATCAGTAGCTTAGTGTTTCTACAACTCCAAAATGGGAGAGCGTGTCAGGAGACAGCTAGGAAAGCGCGGAGAGCCCCGGACTGTGGGATTGATAAGAGAAAGGGACAAAAAAAGCGAGCGTATTTTTAATACATATTTTTAAAGGAAATGATAAATCCGCTAGAATCGAAGAGCTTATATGAGCAAAAAGTGAAATGGCTGGCTTGCATGTCCCATGTTTCTTATCTGTTCCAGGGTCTTTTCAAAACAATTAACAGCTAAAGTCTCTAAACATAAAATAAAATTATATTTAATTTACTTTATGCGATTGCAATGGAAAACAATCTGATTTGAGCTATGCCGTTTGTACATGTAAAATAAAGTAATTCAGGAATCGACTCCTGGAAAGAGGAAAATCTAGACCCAGTGCACTGTGTTACTAATGATGTGTTAAGTTTGTTCTGAACTAGATTCGAGCGTTGCCTTACCAGATTTGAAAAAAAAAACAATTTCATGGATATTGTTTAATAAATATATACATTAACACTAAAGGGCTCCCGTCATTTGCAAAATAAACTTTCCGAGCCAGGCAGGAGTCGAACCTACAATCTTCTGATCCGTAGTCAGACGCGTTATCCATTGCGCCACTGGCCCTCCGTGAGAAATTGCTTCTTGTAAAAATCTAAAATAATAAAAATGTATTGGTTCAGTGAGCTTTTAGATTCGATTTGAGTTTCTTCCATATAACAGGTTACATTGATTGTTGTAAAAATTGTATCAGAAATGCTTCTGTGCTTTATTCATTTTCGGCAAATGTGGTTACAACGATATGGGAATAGTTAATATAAAGTCTACTCTATTTTGGCAGTTTATATATCTCTTTCAAAACAACTTTTTCGTTCCTTCGATAGCTCAGCTGGTAGAGCGGAGGACTGTAGATGAATTAACATTGGTTATCCTTAGGTCGCTGGTTCGATTCCGGCTCGAAGGAGATTTTTTTTTTTCTTTCCTATGGACAATGCTATCGGTGGCATATACCTATTGAAAAATACGTTTTGAAACCAATTTAAATTTTATACATTTTAATGGATGAAGACAATAAGAAATAATTTCATGTGAAATAAATCGTCACATCTGCCACCCAACTGGATTAATAAAGAACTGTCAGATACATAGTTAGAGAAACAAGGAAAATAAAAGAGATGCCTTTTCTAAACATTTAATCAGAAACTCTCTTAACATATTGCAGTATGTTAATACTTTACCTGTTTAATCAAAAATATATTGCAGCCTTCATTCCCCACTGTTGCTTTAATCATAAATGTAAAAAAAATGTCTAAAGTGTAAAAAAAGTAATAAAAATGGAATGAAACATACATGGGTGGGGGGAAATTAGTCTGTAGGTTGAGTTTGTTACTTTAATTGCTATGGTGAGCAATGGACTAGAACTAGGATCATAGGTCCAGGAGAAATACAGGGATATTCATATACTACAGATACTTATGTGCATCACTCTTCAGTTACACACACACCTCTTCAGAGTAACAGAGTTAGCAGGAAACCTTACCGTTTTTCTTCAGTTTATAGTCCCTCTTAACAAAAGATTAACATTTGTCTTAGAATAGAAGGTGCTATTACTCTCTCACACACACATTACTGTAATGGGGGCCAGAGAGATAGTGTTTATCTGATAACAATCAGATACATTAAAAACATTCTTGTACAGATAGTCCTCACTTACCAACTGCAACTGGGACTAGCAACTCCATGAATAACCAGCATAGTTGTAGAGTGAAATACCACATGACTAAGCCCCACTTATGTCAGTTTGTTCACTCTAGCTGCTGTCATTAAGCAAATCACCCATGATGGTTAAGTGCAATGTCACATAACTGTGATTCGCAACCTCTTGCCAGCTTCTGACAAGAGTTCGCTTGTCAGAAGCTGGCAGTGAAGATCACAAAAAATGATGACGTGAGCAGGATGCTGCAACTGTCATAAATAAGCATTAGTTGCCAAGCACCTGAATCACAATCATGACTACGGGAACATTGCAACAGCCACAATTTAAAAGATCAGTTCTAAGTCTCGTTTTTCAGCACTGTGGTAGCTTTGAGTGGTCATTGAACAAGTGTCGATAAGCAAGGATTACCTGAATTTAACTTAACCAGATTGCTTTGTAAAGGTTTGCGGCCAGTGCTTTTATCAAGCAATTCATGCCTCTTTCATGGAATTTTAGGAGAAATGTAGGTTTACATATGGCTCTGATTTGGTGCCCAATATCCCCCATATTTCTAGCACTTGTCTTTTTTATATATTGGGGGGGAAATAGCTAAAGACAAAAATGTATATGGAGATTCATGCAGGTCATGGTTGTCTCAAAGGTACTTTTTTTCAAGAGGCAACTGGACTTTCTGTCCAGTCATCTTGAACATCTGGTACTTCCCTTTCAATGGGACAGTTCGGTGACAGTGGTTGTTGTACAATATTAAGGAAAATCATGCTAACGTGAAGGATGAAGGCAATTGTACAATACTTGGAGCAATCCCTGAAGTGCCTTTCTGGCAATGGAATGAACACTTGTCATTTCCAATCCTGTGTTAGTTTCCCTTATTTTCTGTCAGAAGCCTATGATGGTTATGGGTGGCATAGGCCTCAGCCATTTTGCAGGGATAGTATCCATACCTTGGGCCTTGTGGTTTGGCAGTTGGTTCACTGCCCACACATCCTTCCTGAAGGATAGTTGATTTTATTTCTTCTTCTCATCATTCTGAGGGGGCTGGACCTCTTTGTTGCTGACATGCAGCTCGTCTCTATATTCTCACTAAAGTATGCCAGTATAAATTGCTTATTCTCAGTAGCTGGTCTCTACTGTGCCTTGTTTAAGGTGTATTGATTGGTGGATTCCATGTTAGTAGGGAAAAAACATCTACTATCCACTTTCCCTAAGGTGGGCTGATGCTATGCCTGGGGCTAAGGCTGTGCGAAGAGGCAACCTTTCCCAGATGGTTAGTCTCACATCTGATGCAAATACAGAGGTGCAGCATTTACATGATTATATCATTACACACATGCCATCATTCATTCCCCCCCTCCCGCCTTTGTTCCTCACAGTCACCCATGTGTTCTATGACTAAATTTCTCAAAGGTTATTACAAAAATGTAATTTAATATACAGGCATGAAAAATATTTTACAAGCATAAAAACAGCCAAGATTATGTCAGAAGATGGTTCATCTAGTTCATTGTTATGCCTCTAGCAATGACACAACACATAAATCTGGACAGCTTATCAGAACGGTATAACAGGGCCTGCCAAATCTCCCATGCCATTCATTCTCACATCTGATCAAGTGATATTGCCTGTAGCAATTAGTTATCATGGCTAATACTGCTGTGCATTTGTTCAATGTATAATGTGATCATAGCCTCCATTTGATTGGCTACACTGGTTCACTGACATTCCTAGTGCTCAATGAACAAACATAGCCAAATAGTCACAGTCCACCTTCCTTAACTATTCAGGAATCTGACAATTCGATTTTAATAAAACCACACAAAGTCTGAAAATCTTAAAACAGAAATGTTAAGACAAGTTAGAGGCAAAGGACCTCTATGGTCCTATTGATAATCATATTGTTTGTTGCAGAATTTGGCAAATGCATTAACTGAATGTGATTATATTGTTTAAAATAGTAAAAAAAATTCTTTAATCTATATTAACCAAAAACACTGGTACTATGTGGTCATCAAAATTAGACACAATTAAATGCAACATAGTCATTAAAATCCCATTATTTTTGCTCCCCTCCTAGGTCTAGGTCATGCTTCATATCCCTTCCATTAAATCAATATTTCTCAACCTGAGCAACTTCAAGGTGTGTGGCCTTCAACTCCCAGAATTCCCCAGCTGGAATTTGTGGGAATTCTGGGAGTTGAAGTCCACACATTTTAAAGTTGTTCAGGGTTTGTTTGCTTGGGGTTTTTTGTTTTTGTTTTTTAGAAAAACGCCACATTAAACAATATCTTCTTCTTGGACCAAGGGTTTCTGCCTTAACTTGGCAGAGTCTGTCCTCTGGAAAATCACCCCCCCCCCCCAGGGAATTGGGTCATCTGTATCCTATCAGCTTTTTGTAAGGCTCCTAGGTTTCCTTAGGAGTTTGGACAACCTCAGCTATGAATGGGATTTTGGGATTGGAATGTATCATTTATCTTGGGCATCATAGACTATTGTTTTTAAATGTTGAATTTTTGATCTTATGCCACCCAGAGTCATTTCTGTGAGATTGGCAGCCATATACATTATATACATAAATTTAGAGTAAATAAGTAGACAAATAAAATTATTTTAATTTTAATTTCTGAATATTAGTATTTTAATATTAGCATTTTCTTTAAATTCACTATTTTATTACTATTCTGTATTTAGCCAGAAGTAAGTCTAGAAGGGCTGACTTTCAACTCTGTGTAAGTTTTGTGTTAGCACTTAGTTTCTGCATATTCAAAATAATGCATCACATCAGTTATCATTTTTGTCATATAATAAAAATGCTAAGTACTAAGTAAATAGAAAACTTTTGCAGAATACAGTTTGCTAGAGTAAAACGTGGTAGATATTTGGCCTAAAGTTATGATGCAAACTGCTCTTACAATTCTGTGATGAACTATTAGCAAATAACAGCACAGATGGCTTTGCCCTAAGATTAGGTCTCACATGCCAGACGTGATCAGGAAAAACTGTCATTTTAAAAATAACTTTCAAACAAGTGCCAGGTGTTGAGTGATGCATATGTCTAATAAACAGCTAGAAACATAGCGATGCCCAGGGCTGGAACTTAGTCCTGGAAGTGAAATATGGCCATGAAATTATCACCTAGATTCATCCAACAATGGCGGCATGCTATCACCATTTTTCTAAATAACCAGGGATAAGCCTCCAGTTTTGGGGTTTATGGGTGCATGGAGAGAGAGAGAGAGAAAGAGAGAGACAGAAGTCAAACCATGTATGTATGTATGTATGTATGTATGTACCAAAAATACCATCAAAGCTTATGTACATAGAATATTCTAAAAAGTATTGGATGAGATTGATGTTTGTTAGTTTCAGCTTTCTACCCTGTTCATATCAAAACTCTCCAGATGAATTTGCAGACAGTAATAATAACAACAAGAATCAATGTGTAGATAAAAATGCCAAATTTAATCTAAACATCTGGCTGACTGTGAAACTAACCACAATAATAATAACTGGTGTGGTAATTGCTGCAGTCCAACAGCATCCAGTTGAAAACAAGCTCTTTCCACTTGAGCAGAAAGGAAACTGCTCAACAGCAGAGGAACAAAATATCAGCTCCTAATTGACAAGATGATTTTGGAAAAAAAGAAGGAAGACCAACTTGATCATAGCTTGGATTAATTAAAGGAAGGCACTTGATTCCCTGCCATATACTGTCTCTGTCCTCTCACAATGCCTGAAGGCTGTAGGGATCTAGATGAGGGATAACTTAGATTACATCCTGACAAGACTGAGTGACTTTGGGTGCATGGAGCCTCAGGATCCGAATGTTTGTCATTTTTAGTTTTGGATGGGGTTGCAATACCCTGTTCAGACCCAGTTCGTAACCTAGAGGTTCTCTTGGACTCACATTGTCCTGCTAAAAGAGCAGGTGGCTTTTCCACAGTTCCTGTTTGTGTACCTGGAACATGACTTCATGGGCTCAGTTACTCAAGCCCTGGTCACCTCTCGACTGGACTATTGCAATGCAATCTACAGTACATGGGGCTACGCTTGAAGTCCATTTGGATGCTTCAGTTAGTGCAAAGGGCAGGAACAAGAGCAGCCTTTGGGGCCTTAGAATGGCCCAAATTATACCTCTGCTCTGCAAACTTCACTGGCTACCAGTGTCCTTCCAAGTGCAGTTCAAGATGTTGGTTATGACCCTTAAAGCCCTTGATGGCATCAGTCCAGGCTACCTGATGAACCATCTTCTCCTACCAGGACAAACCCTTCCTGCTCATACTGGCAGAGAGGGCCAACTTCGGATCCTGTAGGTCAAAGAACTCTGACTATCAGGATACAGAAGAAGACTCTTTTCTGCGATAGCACCCACTGTTTTGTTGGGGGGGGGGAAGACATATTTACTCAACTCCATTTTTATACATGTCTGAAACAGAATCAGTAGAAAGTTTTTAACTTTATCTCAGAAACTCTATTTTTTTCACTGCAATGCTCTAAAAATAATGAAGGTTGTCAAGCTGGACTTTTCTTCATTATTTACTGGTTTCTTTCTGTATAAAGGTAGCACTCAAATTGCAATAATTTATTCAGCGACCATTTGAAGTTATAACAGCATTGAAAAATGTGACTTGCAACCAGTCCTTGCAAATGTAACTGTTGCAGCATGCCCAAAATTCAGGTGCTTGGCAACTGGCATGTATTCACAACAGTTGAAACATTCCAAGGTCATGTGGTTACCATTTATGACGTTCCCAGCTGGCTTCCAGCAAGTAAAGTCAGTGGGGAACATTCAGATTTGCTTAATGACTGCCTGATTCACTTAACTGCAGTGATTCGCTTAACAATCATGGCAAAAACGGTCATAAAATCAGGTTCAACTGATTTTTAACTGCCTTGATTAATAACAAATCTGGTCTAAATTGTGGTCATAAGTCAAGGACTACCTATACACAGGTGGCACACAAAGCCATCTCTGTGAGCACGTGAGCGTTGCCTTAGCTCAACTCCAGTGCGCATGCGCACACGTGCAAGCTGATTTTTGGGCCTTCCTGGCCCACCGGAAGTTGGGAAACAGGCCATTTCTGGCCTCCAAAGGGCCTCCAGGTCGGGGGAAACCATTTTCACCCTCCACAGGCTCCAAGAAAGCCTCTGAAGCTTGGGGAGGGTGAAAAACTGGCCTACCGGGCCCACCGTGCCATCACGTGCCAAAAGCGGGGGAGGGCAGGAGGGTCGTGTGCGCATGCGTAGGGGTTGGGGCACTTTGAATTATGCATGTGGGCACGCACACGCGCGACACCTCCACGCTCCCCCCGCTTTTGGCACGTGATGGCAAAAAGGTTAGCCATCACTGACCTATACTATAGTCTCATCTCCATCCCCCACCCTGGTAAAATAAGGTATGAGATTGTGTAGTGGCTACTCAGTTAGAGATACCCAGCTTTAACTAATTGAACAACCATTGCAAGGACTGTCTCCTTCCCTGGGGCTTTTTCTTCTTGTTATATCTTTTTTTTTAAATCAAGTTTTATTGATTTTTTCCCCACATACCCACATATTTTATGAACAGAGGATTGACCATATCATATCTTATACAACTTATCATCTCCAAATACATTTTACATAGTTACAATTTTTGCCAAAATATTTTTCCCATACTTTTTAAATTTATCTTAATATTTCTATGCTTATTGTATAAAGAACATCTTCTTCCGCCCTTAAATTCTAATTTCTTCATTATTAACCATATATATTTTCTTTTCACTTTCATTTTGATTCATTCTTCATCCTAATAAATTTATACATGTTTGGGGTGGCCCTTTTACCATTTCATCTTTTTTATTTTACAACAATCCTTCTTCTCCTTCTTCTCTCTTTCCCTTCCCTCCCTTCTTTTATCCTTTCCTACTTTCTTCTTTCCTCCTCTCCTACTCCTTCTCTACTTCCCCTTCCTTTCTCCCCTTCCTCCTTTCTTCCTCCCTTTCTAACCTTCTCTCCTACTCTTATTTCCCATCCCTTTCTTCCTCTCCTTTTCCCTTTCTTCTATTCCTCTCTCTCCTTCCTCACTTCTCCGCTCCTTCTACCTCTCTACTCCTTCTTATTATTCTCTCTCCATTGCTGTATTCATTTTCAATTCAATATTATCCTCTTTGATGTCCAGGCGACCCTGATTTTTTCTTCAATTATTATATATATTTCTCAAAATTCCCATCCCATTTTTTAATTAACAATGTATTTCAATTTATTCCATTTTTACCATGAAAGCTTTCAACTCAATTAACCTTCCACCTCTTATTTTCTTTAATTCCTAATTTCTTATTTCCACATCAATTAATTATTTCCATTTTTCTTCTTGTTATATCTTAAGTGTTGTTTTTTTGTAGAGATATTTTTATGACTGTGATGCATTTTCCTATAAGTTTATTTATACTGCACATTATTTTGAACTTGTGAGATGCACCAGCCTAGAGAAGTCCAAGCAGAGTTCCAAAATTATGGAATTGCTAACAAAATCACCCAATTCATTGGACAGTGTCCTGGCTAATAATGTTTTCCCATTTAGTAAAATGGTAAGTATGAGCAAAGAAAAAAGAAAAAAACCCCTAATGATTTCATCTATAAAAGTTTTCATTCTCATAATAGGACCCAGATTATTCGGGGCAATATGCTGACTCTGTAAACCACTTAGAGAGAGCTGTAAAGCACTGTGAAGTGGTATATAAGTCTAAGTGCTATTGCTATTGCTATAAGTTAGGCACGGAGTTGCAACAAACACATCAGTGAACTACGGATTGTTGATACATCCATTGTCTTGCCTGTCATACATCCTATTTAACCAACTTAAAGTAAATGTCAATTCTTAAAAATGAAAGTCAACTCCAGTCAGAACTGAAGAAGCTTTTTGGATGAGAAGCGAAACGTCTTCAAGGAAAAACAAAAACAGTTGACTTAGTTATCAAGTTGCCTCTTAATAAAGCACTTTTGGGACAATTCTTAATAGCACCATTTTTTCTAACTACTTCAATTGAACGTCAAACAACTAGAAAATATGCATGAGGTTACTTTAATTAAGAGTCAGCACTACTAATAATGCCTTCATTTTCTCTTAAAATGCAAGTGATCATACAATGCTTGTAAACTCTCACCTATTTGAATAGTTTCTTTGACACTGCACTTTTATTTGGAAAAGGCTATCCTAAGACAGGTAATCCTTGTTCAAGAACCACTCATTTAGTGACCATTTAAATTTATGATGGTACTGAATGAATAGTACTCATGACCACTTCTCAAAGTTCCAAACATAGCAGTGGCACTTTGCAGTCCGGGCACTCACACCCGGCTTGTCTTTACAACATTGAAGTGTCACATGATCACTATTTGCAACTTCTTTGCCAGCTTCCTGCAAGCAGAGCCAATCAGGAAGCCAGCAGGAGACTGTAAACAGTGATCAGGTGACATTCTCATTTAGCCAGCTGTGGTGATTCCCTTAACAATAGCAACTGTTGTGCAGTTATGAAATTGTGCTTTATGACCACATTGCTTTCCAAAGGAAATTCCAGTGCCAATTACTGTTGTTAAATGAGGATTGCCTGAAATATTTTTGTTCAGTATTTCCTTGTGTCACAAGTTGGCTTACAATGTAAAATCCTGTGCAATTAAATTTATATATATATATAAATATTCCAAACATTTATAAACCTTAGGATCTAAAATAACAAGCCAGTTATTTCTAAAATAAAAAGTTTAGTAAGGTTAAGATGCCCCAAGTTGAATTCAGTTTATGTTGACTATATGGATACAACCATGCAAGAAAGAAAATACATAAATGCAACTCTGAAGAATTCAATAAAATCAACTCGGGGAAAAGCTTGAAAGAAAAAAATCAATCTTCAGAGTGCATATATTTTGGGGATCATGCAACAATTATCACCAGGCGGAGGAGGATACTTAGGAGGAAAAAGGAATAACCATAGTTTTGTTATACACAAAACTTAATACTGAATGCCATTTATTTTTCAGCATCTTATGCTTTCCATATTGGAATTAACGTTTTAAGGAATGATAAGAACAGCTTCCATTCACTAGTGACTTTAACACACCAGTTTTTCCAAAGACAGAGTTGTACATCTGTGGAGACGTTGCTGGCAACTGTCAAAATCTTCCTCCTTTTCCCACCCCCTTCCATACCGAACACAAGAATGTGGTTCTCTCACTCTTGTAGGCCGTCACCTGTCTAAATCTGTCCTTGTGACAGAGGCATATATGGAGAAAGTGAGTCTGGCAGCCAATTGCGTTCTGCTTCTAAAATAAACTCCACTCCTTTTGCTCTCCATTAAAACAATGTCCTCCAGGGAAAGATTTTTCAAAGGACATTTGATCTTGCCAGCTTTGGAATTCTTTTGAGCGACCTAACCCGGAAGCAGCCTGATTCTGAGCCTATGAGCCTTGAAATCGCCAGGAGATGAGCGCCACTCTGAATTATAAGTCTTTTTCTAAAGAGCAGCAAACTATGGATAACTTGGAGAAACAGCTTATTTGTCCCATCTGTTTGGAAATGTTTACTAAGCCAGTGGTTATCCTTCCATGTCAGCACAACCTCTGTAGAAAATGTGCCAGCGATATCTTCCAGGTATGTTGATTTAAACATTTAAGCCTCCAATTAACATTATATCTAGCTTAGTGATCTCATACTAAGATCTCATACTAAAATCAGGAGAATATTACAGTGTTGGTTTAATTACCAGGATTTTATTTAAATAAGGAAAAAATTAATTAGAGGAAAAGTTGTTTGTTATTTATCTTATGTGTGATTTTGGATCCCTTGCATTTGGAAATGTCCCTTTTATTTATATGAACTGAACTGTTATTTCAAGTATTTAGAGCTATTAACACATAAACTCATTCCTGTTGTTCCTCAACACCTCTAAAAATGGCAAATTTCTCTCTAGCTTACTTTGTCATATTATTAGCTTCCAAGCATTGAACAAAATTATACTGAAACTTATTTATCTTTTTTTCCCTACTTTTTTGAGATTTGACCTCATGTGAAGTCCAGCAATACCATAACAGTGACTACATTAATACATTAGATCATACCTTAAGTAGATGGTGTGATAGGTATCTTGTGATGTGCAGAATGATTGAGAAATAATATACAATTAGCTTTACAACTTTGTTTTACTGCTTGGCAAGAACAGGCCTCCAATCCATACCTTCCAATCAGAGGAGGTACCACTGTGGCTTCAGGAGGTCGATTTCGCTGCCCCTCCTGTAGACATGAAGTAGTTCTTGATAGGCATGGAGTGTATGGCCTTCAAAGAAATCTGCTGGTGGAAAATATAATTGATATATACAAACAGGAATCTTCCAGGTAATTAACAATTTTTATCTTTGAACGATCATTTAACAATCCCATTTAATTTAGTGATGTTTGCCTTTGAAATGCATGGAATTAGACTTCTCAAGAGTCAAAAGTTCAGAGAATTCTGGAAAATTCAGGCCTGGGAGTTTTAATGCTAAGCAGTTATGAAGAGAAAATTGTAATAAGTAACAACAGCAGTCTTCATCAGGTCTTTCTAACTGCCCAAGAATAATTCTAGACACTAAGTTTTGTTTGCTATCATTATGTGTCCTATAGTCCTATCTTGCCCAGCACTTCTTTTTAGAGGGTCCTTTTAAAAAGCTAAAGCTTAATAACAGCAAAAAGAGACCTAATATGGTAATTTTAAAAGACAGTGTGCAGACATTAAGCATTGAGAGAAGGGAGGGGAAAGGAGGATTCCTAGAGGAAGACTCAGTAGAAAATAGGATTTAAGGATGTTGTCTCCTTGTTCAACAGCTACATAAAGATAATTACTTTTGATATTAGTTTTGTATATGAGTCTTCACTTTATTCTGCTGTATTACTGGCCTGAGTCTCAGTCTGTAAAGAACTTAAGGTCACTTTACTTCAGACATTTTAACCAGGGTAGTTTGATATCTATTCCTTGAGTTTAAGATCAAGTAAAATACCTTGTGCTCAGATATGATTTAAAAAACGGTCATTATATGAATGGTATGTATCAAATAAGATCGTGCTACCTAGGACAATTATATAGGATGGAATAGTAAATTGGTCATGCTAAATGATTTCTTTCTTTGAAGTTTAAATCAAATATGTAATTTGATATGTAATAATTTATAAACATAGTAATGTGATGGTTGTCTATTACTGTTATAATTAGTTCAAAGCAATATAATAGACATTACATGAAAGACTTCTTCTGAATGAATTCTATCATGAAAACAAGGTCTATTGATTCTTCAGCAAAAAATTATCTTTGTGTTTTTATTAACTACATTATAAAATGATTTATTCAAATGAGTCACACTGTTGCAAATGATGAAAGTCCATAAAACTAAACAGTTTGCTTAATTTCAGAATGTGTATTGTGGGTCTTGCTTTTAGAACAGTTTCTTTAATATGCATGTCTAATAGACTCTGTATAGTAAGGAGATGTGGTGGAATGTACTCTGGCTTCCTGGGAGAGAGGGGTTATGAGAAAGAAAGCTAAGGCAGCTCCGCCCTAGCAATTCTCAGAGTATATCTTTAATGATGTGAGTAGTTGCTTTGGTTTGGCAAGGTTTCTGTCTGTAGGTGAAGAACAATAAAGGAAACTGCTTAGAAGAGACCTGGGCATTTTATGGCCCATGGACCACATCCGGCGGTTGGTAATGGCTCAGGGAGTTGGGCACTGACCAGATATTAATGTATTCTTTGCATTCTACTATTAATCTGACAGAAAGGAAGATTGTGATGTCTGATTGGTTTATGCCATCCCATATCGTTGTCTGAATTTGAACTTCTTCCCCTGTTCAAACTGAGATAATTGCTTTGTGATTGATGGGGAATGAGGTGGAGCTGCTGCTGGTATGGAAGCGGCCTTAGACTTCCCTTAGGTGGAAGATGCTTTAAGCTACTACCCACAACTGTATTAAAAATGTTTTATATTGGTGCTTTAGCATAAGGAAGCATATTATTGGGGATATTTGCCAAGTAACTTTTACAGAAAACCGGCTTTTAACTTTTCATAGAGGTATTTCCAAATATTCATGTCCTTTCCATTTTTTTGCTCCATTAGAAGATCACTTGTTTTAAATACATTATTTGTGGTATTTTTCAACCTGCTAGTCTTTTACATTTTTAATGAGAAAACTTCATTTAGATCAATGGGATTTTTTCCTCTGTGTGTGTGTGTGTGTGTGCGCGCGCACACACACACACACACACACACAGAGACTATCTCCCTCTCATGATGGAAACATTTTTATGTATCATACACATACAGTAATAAACAGATAGAGCTTTAGTTGCA
Source organism: Arizona elegans (assembly GCA_022577455.1). Taxonomy (NCBI): domain Eukaryota; kingdom Metazoa; phylum Chordata; class Lepidosauria; order Squamata; family Colubridae; genus Arizona; species Arizona elegans. The sequence goes on along the minus strand of JAKOOJ010000002.1, from coordinate 27,474,358 downwards.
TTGTCATGGCCGCCATCTTCACCTTTTTGACAATACCCTGCAGACACCCTGATAATTTCATATCCCCAGAAATCTTTCTATTCTCAGGGCCCTTATTTCGTTATATTGCATCCTGTTCTGTTGGGGAGAGACCGATTGTTGGTCTCTACCCACACTTGCATGCAGGTTGTCACAGATTCAGTTCCTAACATCTTCACTGAAAAGAATCAGTTGGATAAAACTGTTTAGTGGTGGTTAAGGAGCTGGCCTAGAAACCAGGAGACTGTGAGTTCTACAGATGTTGTGGGGGAAATAGGAGGAGGAAGGAATATTATATATGCCACCTTATTATTAATGTAACAAAAGCAGAATAAATACCTAGTAAATAAAGAAAATAATAGGAATTTGTTTGCTCCCCTATGAACCCAGAGAGCTGCTATCAGTCTCATACTTACCTTCCAAACAGAGAAATATTCTTATCTGCCTCTTTGATTTGATCTTTAGTTTTTAAATCGTTTTGGTTTGGATTTGCTTTTTTCTCCTAAATTAATTCCATTCACAGGCCTGAAAGAAAAACTGAGCAGCCAATGTGTGAAGAACATGAAGATGAGAAAATTAATATTTATTGCCTGAATTGTGAAGTGCCCACCTGTTCCATGTGCAAAGTTTTTGGTGCTCATAAAGACTGTCAGGTTGCTCCCCTCTCGAATGTGTACCAAAGGCAGAAGGTAAAAAAAAAACAAGCAAAAATCTTTCTTTTTTTAATGGCTTCTCATTTAGAGAATTAATAGCTCTCCTGTTTATAAAATTAAGTTATCAGAATGCTTTACTGAAAGTACATCATTATTTTCCACTGAAGTTATCTTGTTTAGATCTTAGGTCCTTGAAGGATTTTTTTTTTTAATCTACTCAATCTGTTGCTCCAGCTGGCAGGCACACAACTACCATTAATGTGAAATATTTGAGCCTATGCTGCCATTCCAAATATGGTGCCTTGAAGAGGTAATAGACTGAAACTCTCAATATCACAAATAATCACGATGAGGAAAAAGTGAAGTTTTGTTTGAGGAATTTCCAAGCTAATTCAAATTTTTGCCAGACGAACCACTGTATGTTATTGCTGTACAGATGCCCCATGCCATATAATCAATCCAAATGGTTATTGGAGAAATGTTCTAACTTCATGCTTCCAAATTGGTCTGGTATCATAGAAGTATTTCTTTATGTTTTTCACATAGTTGCCGTCATGTATTTAGTATCCTTATAATAAATACCTAATTTCTTCCATCTTTGTTCCCTATGAAACTAAACTATTTACATCAATTTCATTTCCATATTAAATGCAACTCACCATAAGCACCAATTCTTAATTCTAACAGCACCAAAATAATGAAATATGTATCATAACATCAAAAAGGAGACTTTTACACACCCTTTTTTGTGTTTGTATTGCAACATCACATACAATACAAATACTGTACATAATGGACAGTGTCACAATGTTATGCCATACATTTTACCACTTTTCCCCTCTACACATCCCTTCCAATGGATGCCTATATAGCCCACAACCAAATATCTTCTGGAGGGTTTCTTCAGATGGTTTCTTCAAAATCTGCAATATGGTGGGTACAGCATTGCAATCAAAGCCTACCCCATTTGCAGCAGCAAATTGGATCGCAAACCAATATATTTCTGTCTGTCTGTCTGTTATTGTTTTTAGTTATTAAGATTTTTTTTTATTTTGCCAATAATTTCTTGGACATGGAATAGAAAAGTTCAGTGATGCTCCCAGAATCCTTTGCTCCCATCTGTTAAAGGTCTATTTATTTTTAACACAGCATTCATGAAACAGCTGTTTATATGGAATATCCTCATGAGAAATGCAACACAATTTCTTGAAAGCCTTGCTGAGGCTGCCATGATACAGAGCCAGTTTATAAGCAGAGCTTTTGGAAGAAGCCCATTATTTTATTTGTCAATATTAATGCTGAGTACTTGTTTATTAGGTTGCAAAAAAACCCTGTGTTTTTTTCAACCTGATAAACATTAAACTCCTATTCTGAAACAACACATGAAAAATAGTACTTAGAAAAAGTATCTAAATAGAAAGTGTTATACTTATGCATATCAATCACTAGATTTCCTGCCACAGATGACAAGAAATACCTCTACATTGTGAATATATAGAAGCTATTGTTATTGTATGTTTATAGTAAAATTTACTGTTGTATGTTTGTTCCAATAATCACAGGAAACAATATGAAAAGATCAGAGGACAGAATAATTAACATGAAACTGTCTAAAATATTTTTAGTGGGAGAATTAAATCATGCAAATCAGTTTTTGATATGAAAAGAAAAAAAACCTCAGTTAAATAAATTTGTTATAATAACTTCATCTTTTGCGAAAGTATTATATTCAGCAATCTTATTTATGAGAAATTTTGAAAATTAGGTTGTATCTCCTTAAATAAAATATATGCTTTTTTAGTACCCTTTTAGGAAAGTTTTAATGATTATAAAGTTAAAGAATTAGATTACTACAATGCTTTATATCTTCTCAAAGTTTATTTTATATCGCAGTCTGAACTTAGTGATGGGATCGCTGTGCTTGTGGGAAGTAATGACAGAGTACAAGGAATTGTAACTCAGCTGGAGGAAACCTGCAGAACAGTTGAAGTAAGCAAACACTATTTTGATACCATTAAACCAAATTACTATTATTATTATCTCCACAACAATTTGAAATCATAGCTGCCAGTTCTTTTAACTGGCGCTGGCCTTCATATGCATCAAGATCTCCCCAAGAACATTGCAGCTTAAAAGTAGTATTTTGTTTTGGTTCCAATGTAGTCATCCATATGGTGTGTAGATGAGGAATTCCACAGTTTTAGGTTGCATAGGTCTTTCTTTCTGAGAAAGAGTTCTTACTGCTCAAAACCCACTCTACACAACTTCCACAAATGTTGTCTAGAGCCACCAGCCTTCTGGAACCAGTAGGCATTTTTGAAATTTTTAGTCTCTGGGATAGGTGTCTGCTGCACTAATAAACCAGGCCAAGAAATCAACTCCACAGAGAACCTTGCAAGTTGGATTGTGCTGTACCTCCTCCCCCTCCTTATATTTCAATGAATCAAGACAACCTCTGATTCACTGGAAACATTCTCTTGTTTCTTGAGACTTGAAAAATGTTTCAACCCATTGGTGAAATCCAAATTTTTTTACTACCAGTTCTGTGGGCGTGGTTTGGTGGGCGTGGTTTGGTGAGCGGGCAGGAGAAGGATACTGCAAAATCTCCATTCCCACCCCACTCCAGGGGAAGGATACTGCAAAATCTCCATTCCCATCCCACTCTGGGGCCAGCCAGAGGTGGTATTTGCCGGTTCTCCGAAGTGCTTAAAATTTCCACTACTGGTTCTCCAGAACCTGCTGGATTTCACCCCTGTTTAAACCCCTTTTGCTGACCTAGAGCACTAAGATCCATGAACCTATCTTCCTTGCTCTCTATAATACGGTATGTGCATCCATGAAAAGCTAGCAAGCATAGGGATTTGCAAGCTTCTGCTGCTTTCATCATAATGACAAAGGCAGAACTGCTTTGCAAAGCTCTGCACTTCTGGATGTGAAAGCGACATCAGAACCTGTTTTTCTCAGACTGACCACTTGCCCTGTAAGCCCACAGACACCACTGCTTCCAAAGGGATTGTCCCACTTCCCAGTCACAAAATAGCTGACGTGGAGGAGATAACCAATTACAGCAGTGGTTCTCAACCTTCCTAATGCCGCGACCCGTTAATACAGTTCCTCATGTTGTGGTGACCCCCAACCAGAGGTGGGTTCTAAATTTTTTTACTACCGGTTCTGTGGACGTGGCTTATTTTGTGGGTGTGGCTTGGAGGTCATGTGACTGGGTGGGTGTGGCTAGCTGGTCATGTGACCGGGTGGCCATGGCTATGTGTATAGGGACTACTCAGAGGGCTGAAAAAAGTCATTTCTGACAGGTCCTCACACTTTTGACTGGTCCTCACACTTATGACCATCCTCACATTTATGCCCGTGCAGCATTCTTAACAACCATGTCACTCATTTCACAACTGCTTCTCTTCACTATGGTGACAAGATAGGGCAAAAACGTAAAATGTGAGGACAGTCGTAAGTTCGAGGACTGGTCAAAAGTGCGAGGACCAGTCAGAAATAACTTTTTCAGCCCTCTGAGTAGTCCATATGCATAAAAGGATACAGCAATAGAGAGGGATGAAGGAAGGGAAGGGAAATTAGAGTAGGAGTGAAGATAAGAGAGGGAGGAAGAGAGGAGGAGAAGGAGAAAGGAAGAGGAAGTCGGGAGGAGAAAAAGAGGGGGAGGAAGAGAAAGTAAGAAGGAAAGAAAAGAGAGAGGTGGTAGGTTTGAGGAGAAAGATTGCTGTACAATAAAAAAGATGAAAGGGAAGAAAGCCAACCCCAAACAAATATAAAGATATTAAGATAAAGAATGAATTGTTAAACTTTAAAGAATAAAAGAGAACAAATATGAATAAATAACAATAATTAGAAACACACATACAAACATACAATGTATTTTCTTTGAACAGAGTATTTGGCTGGTTCATAAATTTAAACAGTGCTTAGTCATTTCAATTAAATTTACAATTTCTATATTTCCTTTTTGCCATATTTATTCCTCATCTATTTTTGTAAAAAACCAATATTACCCTTCATCCTCATCTCTAATCTTAATCAAATTCAATTTTTCCCTTCTGTTCTACATTATACCCCTTCCTATTGTCATCTATTTTTATATCCATCCTCACATTGGTTAATTATGTAATATTACAGTTGTTTAATACGAATTCAACATTTTAATATAAATTTATTAGTTATTTAACTACCTTTTTTGTATATTAATCAATATGAACATGAATATTCCAATTATTTCCATGCAATCCAATTTCTTACAAATCAATTAATTATATTTACCAATAATAATAAACCAAATAATTTCCCCCATATATTCCTCCAAACCACAACTTAACCATTTCTGCTTTCAACACAATATACAATTAATAGTATCTCAATTATTACAATTCCCTAGTTAAATAGAGCTTTTTTTCTTTTGTGTTTTAAAATCTCCTCTTTTTCCCTAAAATTCCCGTTGTTTGCACCTACCTTTTTTGGTGAGGAAAAAGAAATCTGCCTGCCTAATTTTCCAACGTGCAAAGCCAACAGCCTGCTTTACTTTCTCTTTCATTTTTCCAGTATAGGTAGGGGGAAAAAAATCTGCACTCTTTCCAAGCAAGCAGCAGAGCTCTGAGCAAAACAGCTGAGAGGAAATCAGCTGGGGGTCGGGAGCCGATCTAAGCAAGGGCTAATTAGCCTATGCTGAAGCTCCGCGGGCGAATAAAATTACAAAAAAACACCGAACCATTTCTTAAATTGCTGGCTCCCCCGCCCCTAGCCCACCACTATTTATTGGCAATAAATAGTGGTGCAGAGGGGCGGGGCAAGCCAGCAATTTAACAAACGGTTCGGCTGCACCACTGGCTATAGGGCAGCCCTTTGAAGCCCCGCGGCAAGAATTTAAACAGTTTTTTTTCCTCTAGCCATCGGAGGCAGCAATAGATGGGGAGTGGGCAGGGTAAACGAACGGCCGGTGATCCAACAGAACAGAGAGTGAGGGTGAGTGAAGGCGTGGGGGGGGAGAGAGGGCTTTGGCGACCCCTGTGAAATGGCCGTTCGAACCCCAAAGGGGTCGCGACCCCCAGGTTGAGAACCGCTGAGTTACAGGGTATTGTTAAAGAGAATGCTATTTGACACCCATTTAGTACTTCCCCATTCTCTTTTTTTTCACTTCCTATTTTTAGTTTTTTGGGCAAACAGACCAATTACCAGACCACAACCGCCCATAATTATTTTTTTTGCTAAAATGCCTTGGGTTTGAAGGGGAAAAAAAGCAAAAAAACACATTTATGGAAATGTTATCCCCAAATGATAGATTTAAATGAAAAAAAAATGAGTTAAAGAATGCTTATATCTCAATATGTCATTCTAATTTGCAAAAAATCCATCAGAGTCCTTTCCATAATCAACACGTACGAGAGGAAATGATATAACAAACATGGTTCAAAATTGCTGAAATTTCTGAGCCAAGGAATGTATGAAAATATTAGCACTTAAAAGTTAAGACGTCACACATTGCAAGTATGCATAAAGGAAGTCTACATATTGCAAAGATGAAATGTGTTGGTATCAGGAGTTTGCAGACCATAGCAAGCCTTTCAAGTACCTTCACGGTAAGAATTAAACTCTCTCCAAAGGAGAGATACTCTAATATTGAAGTTTTAGCAACTTAAGACTCTTCCTTACAGTCAAGCTTAATCCTTGAGATGGCAGAAACCTATTTGGACATAAAACTATATTGACATAAAAATTGCTACTCCTAGTGATGATCTGTACTATCTTAGAAACAATCCCTGTGTTGTCTATAGACTGTGTTGTCTATTTACGGTGTACCAAGCATTGCCATATTTCACTGGCTTTGTTTTTCTCTCTTCCGACCAAATGTCAGGAGCTGGCACGAAAACATTCATCATTCATTTTCCTTAACATGGAATAGAATGTGGAGGGATGAAAAGAAAGACAAGTTTTAACAGATGTCTAGACTGTTAGGTTTAGCCCTCTGCCAAAACATGGTCTGGCTTTCTACAAGTGCTTTCTGTGGCTGTGTTCAAAGCAGCCCAATTCCCAGCTGATATTCAGAAGAGCACTAAGTGCATGCTGAAAAGTAACCCAGGCAAAGATGACATTGTGATGGGAGTTGTGTTGGAAAATAGCAGAGAGAGAACCAGATCTGCCTTACCATTCACCATGTAGTCCCTGCTATGGCACCACCACTATTAGCTGTTTTTCAAGGTGGCTTATGTTTCAGAGACAAAGTCAGTGGTGGGTTGCTACCAGTTCACCCCGGATCAGATGAACCGGTAGCGGTGGTGGCTGGAGACTCTGCCCACCTGCCTGATGCTTCTGCACAGAAGTGTCGTGTATGTGCACCCACGAGTGAACCGGTAGCGATGGATTTTGAAACCCACCCCTGGACCATGTACAGTTAGTGAAAACTCAATTTGAAACAAGTGAATAAAGCAGAATGTTTTAAAGCAGAATAGTTCTGGAAGACAATGCCCACGAATGGGATGGGAGGCCTAACAGGAGAATCTAAATAACCAATAGCTGTTGGGCTGATCCACCTTTTTGGAATCACCAGATTGCACTATTGATAGCATGGTAATAGAAATGCATAAAGTTTTACCAACTTATCTCAGAATAAGGGGAAAAAAGGCACTGATAGCACTAAGGAGATTTAATGCCACTTCAGATGTGGTCTAAGAATCAAATGAACACAACAGTAAAAAGCAGAATACTGATACATCTCTGTGCCATAATTAGATGCAAACAAAGAAAGGTTCTTAAATAAATTCAAAGCCTTTGCTAAACGTTTTACAAAACAATCCAATAGGAAGTAGAAGCAATCACCAAGACTGATATTATATCTTTTCAATAATGACTTACTTATATATAATTCCCACTTTCACCAAATGCTCTCCAAATCTAATCTGAGAAGTGCAGATTCTCATAAATCCTTTCATTTTCATAGCATTCAATAAATTTAGCATCCATATATGGTATTTTGGAAAATAGCCTTCATTATGTTTTCCATGTTTTGTTTTCTTTATTTTTGTTATCTTTCTTTATTTAGAAAGGCAATACCCCAAACGTCTAATGTGTTTGTACAACAGAAAGATTTTACCAATTAAGAATTCAAAGTGCAAGACTGTTTAAATATAATTAATGAAAAACTGAAAACATGAATATAAGGTTATATTTAAAAACATCAAATCAACAGGAAACACATTTTTCTGTTCAACAATACATTAAAGCAAAACAATCTCACAAGGACACATCTTTCATAGTCTGTGTGAGCCAAAGAAACTCTTTTTCTTAATTCCAACTAACTTTGTGTCCCTCAATAATACAACATAAAGATCACAGCCTTTCTTCTCTCTATAGCAGTGATGGCTAACCTTTTTGCCATCGCATGCCGGGGGGGATGGGAGAGTTACATGTGCACGTGCCCACACCCATAATTCTATGCGCCCTGCCCCGTGCATGCGCACATGACCCTCCACACACTACCCCGCTCCTGGCATGCAATGGCCCAGTAGGCCCTTTTTTCTCTCTCACCTGGCTCCAGAGCCTCTCTAGGAGTCTGGGGAGGGCGAAAACGGCCTTCCCCACCCCACCCCGGAGGCCCTTCGGAGGCCAGAAACGGCCCATTTGCCAACTTCCAGTGAGACTCCGGGTGTGTGTGTGGGGGAGGCCATTTTTGCCTCCCTCCCAGACTCTTAGAGAGGCTCTGGAGGCTGGGGACAGCAAAAAACTGGCCTTCCGGTCCCACTGGAAGTTGGCAAACGGGCTGTTTCTGGCCTCCAGAGTGCCTCCGGGGGAATGGGAAAGGCCATTTTTGCCCTCCCCAGACTCCTAGAAAGGTTCTGGAGCCAGGTGAGAGAGAAAAATGGGCCTTCCCCACAGCCTGATTCCCTACTTCTGGTGGGCCCAGAAGGCTTGAAAATCAGCTGGCCGGTGCGCGCATGTGCGCCAGAGTTGAGCTCATATGCCTACTGATATGGCTATGTGTGCCACCTTTGGCATGCATGCCATAGGTTTGCCATCACAGCTCTATAGTAACAGCTTAAATATTTTTCTTAACTTCATATAATGTTTGTGCCCATTAGATACCAATGTGATCTTTAAATCAAACAGTCACTTGGAACTTAAATACAATCCTTTTCCTATTGAGTAAAAATGCAACCTTTCTATCCCCATCTGAAACAGATAGCATATTTTATGACCTTTCTTAAATTGGCTTGCTGAAAACCTTAAATAAGGCATAGCTATTAAAATAGTCTGATTATTCCCTTGCAAAAGCAAAGTATATCTTACTAAACTATATTTAGTTCTGGAAATTTTCACAGGGTTTTTGAGTGTTCAATTTATGGAAAGGGAAAACTTATTTCAGGGTATTTAAAGTGGCAAAACTGTATGACGTACCTGGAAAGTAATCATATTTCAAAAGACATAGCCAGGACAAAGCCATCATTGGAGCCTAAGGAAAAATATTTTGATTTAGTTTAACAGTATGTAATTACATTGTATTAAATTAGTTAAATACAATTATCAGAATTACTTCTCAAGATTCCAATATCTTCTATTACATTATAATGTAATAGAAGATATTGGAATCTAGGGAAGTAATTCTAAAGTAATTTTAATAATTTACAAATTACATTACATTATTATTTAATTGTAAACATTGTAAATGGCAATGTTTTGAGGGGGTTGGGAAAATTTGCAAGTCACCCTGAAAATTTTTAGTATAAACATTTACTTTAAAGGCTATTACAGTTCATATTTTTAGAATATTTATTCTAAAATTAAAATGATCTTGATGCTTAAATAGAAATGTTTAGAGGTCTACCATCAGCGTTTGAAAAAAGTTTCATTATTATTGCTTATTATGAGGCAAATTTAATTGGGTGTTAGTTTGGAATGTTCAAAACTCAAAATTCCCTCTTTGTTCATATCACCTTCGTAATTTGTCTCAATCCATGAAGTTTGTTGGCTTCTACAAGATACTGTGAACGGTTTTAAGAAAAGAAAAAGCTTTTTCAGTGCAGAGGCATTTCCCTCAATTTATAGAAATAAAAACAGATGCAGTCGACATAATTCTTTTAACACAAAGCTAATGATTCATTCACAGGAATGCTGCAAAAGGCAGAAGGAGCAACTATGTGAAAAATTTGATTATTTGTATGCAATATTGGAAGAACGAAAAAGTGAGATGACACAAATAATCACTCGGAGCCAAGAGGAGAAATTGGAACATGTCCGGTCTCTGATAAAAAAGCATGCAGATCATTTAGAGATAGTATCAAAACTGGTGGAATCAGGCATCCAATTTATGGAAGAGCCAGAAATGGCTCTATTTTTACAGGTATGTTGCAGAAAAGTTTTTAAAAATGGGAATATATCATTATTCATCTTCTAATTAAACCTTCCCTTGTGCTAAATCTCTCCCAGGAAAATGTCTTTTCCTTAGCATTTTCCTTAGCATTCCTTAGCACTATGTAAAGTACCATTTGAGTGTCCATCATGTACTTCTCAAATGTTTTATAGAATATCTACCTGTGTAGTACTTTTCCATATTCAATCTAAAAATTATATTTTTGGCCATCCCATATAGGATTTATGGTACTTTCTTAAATTGGGAGAAAATAGCTAAACAGACAATACTTACAGGGAAATATATTTTTCAAAATGAAAAACAAAAGATATGTATTTGAGATGACATTTATCCTAGGGTTATTAAATGAAGATAATAAAAACCCTTTTCTAACGTAATACAGCACACTGTATAGGGAAATAATTAGATTATATTATGTTTTATGTCAAAGTGACCCAATTTTCCCCCAACATTAAGTTTAAATTTGAATTTTAATTGATAATAGAATTTTCTTCTGAACAGTTTATAATCCAATCTGCAGAATCAGATGTTTCTTATTTAATTAGAATTTCCTACTTTGTGAATATCATCTTCAAGTTCCTTCAGATTTTGCAAAGAGTGTACATATTAAAGCATGTATCTTTATTTTTAGCTGGGAGCTCTCCCAAACCAGAAAGTTAGAATTTGATAATTCATTCTGTTAAGTACATCAGGTAAATTGAATATAAATATCCTGGTATTTCCCAATATGAAAAATGCATTAATCCTGTAACTCAATCATTACTGTATAGTGCAAATGAAACAAGAATCATAGCTACAGAGCAATTTGTGATATTAGTTGGTCTACATTATTGCTTAACCCAAGGAACAAAACGATTTGCTGTTCTGTGTTGAACTAAATGTTCAGGCTGTGAACAGCAGACAGGACAAACCGTAGCAGCTTGTAATCTTTATGGGCATGGTGCATCAGTGTATAACAGGGATGGGGAACATGTAATTGTTTCTATGTTGTTAAGCTATATGTCTTATAACTCTTAACATCCATTGCAGCTATGCTAACTGTAGTGCTGGAAGTTTTAATTTAACAACATCAAGAGGGTCTCTTGTTTCCCAATGTGGCCTAGAGAAATTAGTTTAAATTAGTTAAAATATCTTTCTAGATCAAAATATACATTCTGGTTTGGTTTACCTCAAAGGGTCCATTTTTGCATTACCTTGATGGAATATCTTGTTGTGGTTAGAATCCCAGCCAGTGGTGGGATTCTACCGGTTCAGACTGGTTTGGGCGAACCATTAGCTCCAACTTTCAGCCATGAGTGAACCAGTTCTCTCTTTCTATGAAGTGGGCCCGCCTACCTGCGTTATACTCACCTATATTTCTGCTTCCGAAGCCCAGCTGATTGGGGCGACAGAGTGGCTTGCCACTCCTCAGCTGTTTTCCTTGCTCTCAGCAACGCAGAAATTCAATTTTCTGCAAATTGTGCATGCACACAGAGTGCATGTCTGGTGCGTGCACTCTCAGCGAATCAGTTGTTAAACCGGTAGGATCTCATCCCTGATTCCAGATATTATTTATTAAAAATATATTCTAACATGTTTATACATGAATTAACTTTAAATCTGTATGTTGAAAAGAAAAGGAAGAAGTTATTAAATAATGTACTTTATTGGCTATATTTTGTTTTTCACAGAATGCTAAAGCATTGCTACAAAAGTAAGTAAAGATGTGTTACCATTTTCATTGTAAGCCAACAATTTCTAAACTGTTCAGTTGCAAAATAATGCAGATGACACAATGGTGTTTCTATTTTAGAATTACTGAAGCTTCTAAAGCATTTCAGATGGAAAAAATAGAGAAAGGCTATGAAACTATGACCCACTTCACAGTCAATCTTAATAGAGAAGAAAAGATAATTAGAGAAATTTACTTTTACAGAGGTAGGTTTTTTAAAAAGCTTGTTTTCCTCTTACTTGTGAAGCGTTCAGTTTTATGAAGACATCCTGTCACAAAAATAATCGAAAGACCTTTTTGACATTCTACAAAAGTGAAAGATATATTTTACATGTCTAATAATCAAAAGTAAACTCATGAAGACTAAGATGGTATGCTGAAATATATGTTTTTTTCATAGAATCTGAGCTTTGGCATTAGTGTTGTAAATCTTTCAAGATTCCAACATTCAGTATACATCAAAGCTATTAACCTCTGTCTGATCTGTTTATATGACTAGCAGAACCTTAGCAATGATTACCAATAGTGATTCATGATAGAACATTTCCTTGAATCAAAGTAGTTATCAAGCTTGATTATGTGTATTTATGTACCCAAAAGATGTTAATTACTACCAATGTTATACTGAGAAATATTGATGGGTTATTTATGTGTATACACATGTGTATCTGTGAGCATGTGTATGAATTTATATACAGTAGCCAATAGTATTTATTCAGTGTTTACAGCCGTTGTAAAGAAAGAATGTCAATTTTATTGATAGTCAAGGTTCCTGGAATCTTATTGAGAAAGTGATAATTGAAAGCTCCTCATTCTCTACTCTTACCTTGTTATATTCATAAATGTAGTGGAATGAAGATTGAGAAACAAAAGCATAAACAACTATTTTAAATAAAAGATTAGAACGAATATCATCAAGATAGAAAGATAACTTTTCCATAAAGATAAGCTAAATTAGGATTCAGTGGTGCCATGCCGCCCTAAAATAATGTGTTTGTGTGATCCCCTTACTTAATTCAAGACCCAACACTATGTGACAAGTTGAGCTCCCGTTCTTGCCTCAGCTCCTGCCAACCTAGCAGTTTGAAAGCATGCAAATGCGAATAGATAAATAGGTACCACTTCAGTGGGAAGGTAACAGTATTTAACCACATTTATATTAGTTAGACCAAAAGCAGCTCAAGTTCACAAATACTTCTTTATAAACCATCATTTATCAGAACTTGGTATTTTGTGCTCTTACTGAAATATTTATCACCAGAAAAGTGAAGCTGGACCCAGTATTTATCTTATACCAAAGTCAGTTTAGAATACCCTTTCAGAAAAACAAAGGTACTTAATGCTAACAAACATTTTCCACATAGTTCTGAGATAATCGCATGCATCATATCATGTCATATTCATCGTAGAACACTATTTCATTTCAAATGATCTAATAGTGTACAAAATCATGTGATCAGCCTGGTCATTAAATAAAAAGTGAGAGTTTCAGGAAAGAGGTGGAAATGTATCCATTAGCTTTTTTAAATTGCTACATTATATTGCTGTTAAGTAATATTCCTCAATCTATATTTCAGCACAAACATGAGGCAGATTGGGAGGAGGGATTGTATACATATGTACAGCACAGAAAGTTTGATGCAAGGGGAATCATTTCCCTTCCCTTTTTTATATACAAATAGTATAAGCATATGTTCTTGATACACTTGGCAACACTTGTCTAATGTATTCTTAGACTGTTCCACTGGAGACCTTTTTTTATTTTAAGTAACATACAATTGCAATGATTAATAATTTATCCATGGACATTCTGACCAATGGCCATATCCTGGTGATAATTGCACTTCCCACTTTTCCTAGGAATATAGGACTCAGTTACAAAAATTAAAGGAATCAGGAGTGAAAGTCAAAAGCCTGCTATGATAGTTTGTCCAGTCTCTACACAAGCTACTTCCTCTTATTCTGTTCTGATTATTAGATGAATAGTTTCTGCTTCTAAAAAAAACAATGTGCTAACCATTCTAGGAAATCTCAAAGTCCTTTGGGAAGGTTTCACAGAAAAACAAGTTGTTAATTTTATTATGTGTTGAGAGAAACAACTACGAACAGGAACCGATGCAAAAATACTATTCTGCTCAGAGTGCTGGCTGTGGTTTTTTTTGTTTTTGTTTTTTTGATGCAATTCAATTCCTTTAATAGGGCCAGAGACAAATATTCCTGCTTAGAAAAGAATAAATCAGAACCTTTAGAACCAAAGATTCTCTAGTAGCAAATTTTATTTTAGAGGAAACCAATTAGTATATTTTACCTTTTATGTTAAAATAGAAGAAGAGGAGGAGGAGGAGGAAGACGCTACAGAAGGAAAAACACCAGATGAAATCCATACTGAATCATCAGGTGAAGAAGATGAAATATCTGAACAAGCATCAACTCAGCAACTTCAACAGGATATTGCATTGAAAGACACACAAGCAGTATCTCAGAGTAATCTGGAACCATCATTACCTTCTAACCCACTAGTTAATACTCCTACCACAGCAAAACAGGTAACTAATATTCTTGTATCAGTTATGTTAAATATTTTATCACTTTGTTAATCCCTTTATTAATTAAATATGCTAATTCATTAGGTCAGTCTTCCCCAATTTTTGGTACTTTGAGTGTGTTGGTCTACAACTCCTAGAATTTTCTTGCTCTCTGGTAAATCTGGGAATTGTCAATCAACATATTCTTACCCTGAAGGTTGCAGTAGGTAAAGAGATCAGTGAACATCTGTAAACTTCTTCTAGAACAAGTGGAATGGTTTTCTGCATACAGAAGGCCATCGTTGGATGCAGCCCTTAAAATTTTACTTAGACCATACTAAAAAAAATCCAATAGCAATAGAAAATAAACCTCACCTAGCCTACCTTGCCCTTTTCTCTTCTGATACAGTACTTTTAAAACTATAATTCCTGTTAATGTCATGTTAAAGTAAAGCCGTAACCTATTGCCTAGAACAAATAAAAACCAACAGAGAATTTAAAAAGTAACATTATGTAAAATAAAGCTAACATCATAATAATTAATAAAAAAACTAATAGAATTCAGAATTTAACAAAAAGATTTAAAACCTAAGTGTTTCTTTTTTACTTTGGCTGCAGATGGTGTATTTAACAAACAACTACCAAGCTGAGTTTACCGTTTCCTTAGTATGAACTTTAATTACCCACTGCTGAGTTAAAAGTGTTACCCCTTGTCCTTGAATTGGCAAAAAATTATACTGGCTTGACATTGACTGTTCCCATTACCGATTCCTGTCCTGTCTCTATTTCTCTATCACTGAAGTCATCTGCATTCCTTGCATGTAATGGGAAGTGATAGCTAACAGATTTTACTTTTTTTTTTAATGTCTTTATTAAATTTCAAAACCAAACATTAAAATATAAACTAACATAAAAGGAAAAATGGAGAGAGAATAACAAGACATGTTAAAAAGTTGGGAAAAAACCCTATCAAATATATAACAATAATGACCCCCAACTTTTTTCAGAAGAGATAATACAATCAGAGGTGGGTTTCAGCAGGTTCTGACCAGTTCTGGAGAACCGGTAGCAGAAATTTTGAGTAGTTCAGAGAACCGGTAAATACCACTTCTGACTGGCCCCACCCCCATCTATTCTCTGCCTCCCGAGTCCCAGCTGATTGGGAGGAAATGGGGATTTTTCAGTAACCTTCCCCTGGAGTGGGGTGGGAATGGAGATTTTACAGTATCCTTCCCCTGCCATGCCCACAAAGCCACACTCACAAAGCCACGCTACGCCCACCGAGCCATACTCATAGAACCGGTAGTAAAAAATTTTGAAACCCACCACTGAATACAACAATCTCTAAATTTAATTAAATAATACCAGTACTTAAAATATCCTAAAATACTAACACTTAACATTCTAAAGAACCAATATTCATAATATATTATTCACTTAATTTTAATCTAAGATATTGTATAGTGTCAATAAGAATAACCATATAATTATAAAGCCACAATATTTCTCTGGTCACAGATTTTGCACTCTTGAGGCTGCCCTTGTGTGGTGTTGGAGTAAGGTAGAAAGCACTCATGGATAGGGCCAACATGAAGCAAACTTCATGGAGAGACAATAGAAAAAGATGTTGCCAAGACATGTTTGTGTCATGTGTTGTATTCTGTTATAGTTGGGGATAAGTATGGAAAAGACTTAAGATCTGCTGTACTTTTCAGTAATCAGTAAGCATAGTTTAGAATATCAAGTATAGAAAACTAAAATATAAGTTTTCATGATGTTGCCCTTTCAGAGAGAAAGATGGGAAGAGATGGAGGTAAAAAAAACACCTCAAATAATTTGCATTCTATTTTTTCTTTTCTTTTTTTAATCTTTCCTACTAAGGATGAAATTGTACATACTACTACAGCACAGCCTGCAGGACTAGTAGAGACTGGACTACAGTCAAATGGAGAGTCATCCGATCCCTTGTTCTACCCTAGTTGGTATAAAGCATCGCCACGACAAACAAGCAATTCAAATCCAGCTCCATTGACCGAGCGTAGGCAGGTAGGGCCTTCCATTCCTGTAGAAGTGAATGTCAAGAAGACAGAGGCTCCAGAAGCAGCTTCTGCAAATACAAATTCTGCTGTGTGTGGTAAGGAAGTTAACCGATCTACAGATACTTCACAGGTTAGTATAATTCTTTGAATATGTTGCATTCATCCACAATTTTCTATGAAATAGTATTTGTAAGAAGGAAATTATGTTAGGTCCTCGTTAACTCTAATATATGCCAGTTCAGGTACATAGAATTCCAATTAAATCTTAAAAGAAAATTGGAGAAGGAAGGTTATATTCTTAGACATAGACATAGACACCATTTTATTAAGCGGTTAAATTTTTACATCAAGCGTAATATATATAGTACTTATATATACTGGCTTTTAAAACCTAGTGCAGACTTTCTTGATGTAATATTCCTAAAAATACCAAGAGATACTAGGAACTGTCATTTGACACTTCTAGAAGACATGGGCATTCACAAGAGGGGGCAATGACATCAGATGTATCATGATATCAGTGTGCAATTGATGCCAGCAATGTGATGCCAGCAATGTGATTTGTGTCTTTCATACAATGATGTATATGACATTCTTGCTTATTGTCCAATACCTTTACTGGACAGCATTATTTTGGGATTAGCTAACTAGGCAATTTCCTCACTCATAATTTATAGTGCCATTGAAATACCTCTGCATACATACAAGTAGTAAACACACTAGCTGAGTGACACTGGCCAATGCTATGAAGTTTTAATAAAGAAGTGTCCCTAATCAAACACTTTACAAAAAAATTACATATATTAGCTTCACTCTCCAAGGCACATTATTAGCAACCATCGTTGCATAGCTCTTTTGCATAGCTGTCCTCAAACAAACTCCAGATTAGGGGAATTTATAGATAAGTAACTGCCCCCACCCCGTACCAAAGAAGCTTGCCTTTCCAATGCCACTCTTAGGTCTCTGGGACCAATTTGCATCACTTTTAAAAAGGAGGACAGTTTTAAGCTGCTCCTCTTTTATGCTTGGGCCAGAACTGAAATTGCAACAGCAAGTAGGAAGATCAAGAGTATGTCTTGATTATGAGGTCTCCATTGAAATGCTTGCCTTGGGAGTTGCCTGATAGTTCTGATTACAGAAGCCAGTTTTATTGCAATCTATGTGAAACAGATATATATATATATATATATGTGATCCTATCAATCAAGGTAATATGTATTGCAGTCTAAACCTGGCCGGGATCTCAAGAATGTGCAAATGGTTCTATGAAATCGACAGATCTTTAAATATGAATTTGAGAAATACTGAGTTCTAGGCAGCCATCCTCTCTCCTGAAAATCCTACACAGAAAAATTATATGGGAATTCTAGAAAAAAATGATCTCCATATTGAGGAGCTGTGGTTGTGCAGTGGTTAGAATGCAGCACTCTAACTATGTCCATAGCCAGGAGTTTGATCCTGGATAGCTCAGCCTTCCATCCTTCCGAGGTTGGTTAAATGAGGATCAGATAGTTGGGGACAATATTCTTGTAAACCACTTAGAGTGCTATAAAGCACTATAGAGCAGCATATAAGTCTAAGTGCTTATATTGATAAAAGCTATCTCAATAAAAGCTTTGAAAACAATTATAAGATTATGCAAAAAGGCAAATGAAAACTGATGGTATATAATTGAAATTCATGGTGTTCATGAAAATACCAAAACAAATTTTCATTTGAATCATGTGTTTATGTTTAAATTAGACAAATTAAGTAACTTTGCCCTGCTGAGTATGTATCATGAATTCCAGTTGTGCAATTGTATTAATCACACATCTGGAAAATACTTGTTAATTCTTTCCACATTTTATATTATTTATAGCATGACGGTTGAAACCTCATTTTCTTTCCTATCATTAGTAGCAATTTAAAAAAAACACAATGAGCAGTAAGTACATAGATGGGATCTGGATATATGCTTAACTGCATATCACTCCACAAGAAGAAGAAGAAGAAGAAGAAGATAAGAATGTAGCTTTCACCAGTTCCTTTTATTCTTTGCAATTCACTGGACTGCTAAAATACTGCTCTGGAGACTTTCTCACCCTCTAAAACACTGTGGAAAGTACTTCTGGAACTGAACAGAGCTTTAGCAGATCCTGCACTAAGCAGGGGGTTGGACTAGATGTCCTCTGATATACCGTTCCATTACAGTATATGATTCTATTAAAAAAAATTGCAAACATGCTTCCCCACTATTTTCCTCAAATGGACAGCCTCCCTTGGATTCAACTGGCTCTTTAAGTGGAAGGAATAATTTTCATTGTCAAATTGGCATGTTTGGATCTAATCTCATGAAATAATTAATGATATTAAGAGAAAATCACACTGAGTTCAAAGGAGTTTATTTCAGAAAAGAAATTATTGGATTGAAGTGTAATTTAGCACATTTGCAAATGTATGGTAATGCCTGTGACACTGATAGTATCTGAAAATCATGACTTAATAAAATCAGCTGCATTTGTGATCGAAAGTTAACATTTCATCTTCACTAATTCCAAACAAATCTCCTTATGTAGTTCTCAGATAAGAGAGTTATGCTAAAACAAAGTTCCAAACTCCATATGCAGTTACTAAATTATCATAAACTCATTTTTGTATGGGTGAAGATCTTGATACCTATTTCTTTAAATGATTCACTAACAGTTCATTTATATAGTGCAGATGAAGATTAAGATAAAATATAATTCAGCAGTCACATCTTTAATCTTATCTGTTTGCATCATTATACTTCATGCCAGAGGATTTCAGAGCCAGGAATAGAGCAGAGTACCAAGGCCACCACTATGGATAGCCTCTGGTTAAAAGACAAACAAAGAAACACCTGTTCAGTTATGTCTGCTACCATTGCTGAACAGGGTTCTCTTGCCCAAAACAAATTTGTTTTGTTCCTCCAAACCTACCAGAGAGTATTGGAAGCAGAGCCACTTACTTGCCTGGCCCTAAGACATGCTCGTGTCAGTACATTTTGGCAATGAAGTGGCTAGCCACTAAGCTGTTGGTGGACATCTGGTCTCCTCAGAGTGGGGCACTGACAGCAGCTTTTGCCCAAAATAGCCTGCTTTCAGATACAGCCACTTTACTGTATTGAATTTACTTTTATTTATTTATTTACTTATTAAATGTATATGCTGCCCATCTCACTATCCCAGTGAATCTGGGCAGCTTACAATATAGCATAGTATATAATTATGCATCTTATTAGTGCTTACAAAATTGCCATATAAATGCATTAGGATCCTGTCATTGCAAAGCTCTGAAATCAAGATCCTACTGAGGTCAGAACTGGGAGTCACACAGAGCTAGGAAGAACTTTTTGTGAGGGAGGAAACCTTTTTTAGGAGGGTCTGTTCAGAAGGCGCACATTATCAGTTTGGATGAATGGATTCAGACTATAAACCAAAGCCAAACAAACCACAATAAGTGTCATTTCAGTTAACTTGAGGCTCTGTCAATGCATGTCCCCTACTGAGTCAGTTCACCCCTATTCAAAAAGCTCACCCTTGTCACTGCTGGGCACCTCACTCTGTGCCAGCATTTTAATTTCTTTAGCTCAAATTAGGGCAGGGAAAGACTGAATAAGATATTCTAAGTCGCGGGTCTTTATTATTGCCTGACATTTTAGTTTGTACATGCTTCTTACAAGGACTAATCTGGCACAAAGTTTACTTGATATTGCTTGTATAACCACCTGGCATTTTAAAAACTGGGCTCAATGTATACTGAGAGTGGAATGTCTTCTTCACCTGGCTCAAGAGTTATGAGCAGATGATTTTGGTGACATTAGTGAAATCATGTTTTATTATTTCCTCACAGGGGTTGACATTCTGCATATCAGTTTTGGCTTTTCTTATCTTACTGCACCATATCTGGAATCAGATTCAGTACATGGTTTTTACTTTGAGGGGTAGGAACTGTTTTGTTTTATCTCAACTAACAGCACCAGTCTTTTCTCTAGCAATGCCTGCAGGTAGTTTAAGAAACAAAGATCCCATTTTTTTCATCTAAAAGGACCATACTATCATGTCATTAATGCTATAAAGCTTTTCCTCCTCATCTTTCCCTCCTCTGAAATGTATCCTGGATGTTACACCGCATGATTAAAAAATTGACAGCTTGTAGTGAAAGAAAGAAAAAAAAGATCTTGGAGTTCCCATATTAATCCCTTCAGCATTTCTGGAGATGTTTAAAATGGTGGATGTAACAAGGCATAATTTCCACATAAATAAGCATCTTAATGATTGCCCATCCCAAATGTATGCAAATTATTTTCAGCAGAGAAGGCCCAAGAAGCAACATTATTTGTCCTTATAACCAACTACTTCTGTATTTTTTTTCGTCATGAAAAAATATATATTTCAAAACAGAAAGAAGGGACCACATGATTTAAAATTATGACTCGGTTCACACATCTCACTAACTACATTACGGTTTAGCATGTTAAGTGAACCCAACCAACATGTCCTTGCTCCCTGATTTTAAACCTAAACTTCTCCTTAGTACACTCATTTACTATAAGTAGGAGGTTTCCTATCAAGGGAAAGTATTAAAACATGTTGGCCTTCGCATGCATTTCACATTCCCATATGTGTGCCACCTGATTTCCCTCCAAATTTTATAGATCAGCTTTCTGGTATAATAACCATGAAATCATATTGTCAATATACTTTACTGATTGGAAATTAGAGATTAGTTTATGTGAGATTTTCTGACAGTCTCCCATTCAAATATTAACCAGCCTAGACATCCGTGCAACATCACAACACACACAGAAAAGGGACAGAACTTGCAACACAATACTGAAACACTGCTTATGTGACTCTGACCTACCTTGACAGTCAGATGTTGCTGATTGCCAAGACAGGTCCTTGGAAACACTAACATTCTATTTTATGGCAAGAATTGAGTAGAATCAATTCCTTCAGATGCTCTTCGATGCTGACATTTGGTGGCTTGGTCCATTTTAAAAAAGATTAGGAAGTCTAGATTGGGGGGGGGGGTTCGACCATGCCCTTCATTTTTTTTAAAACCTTCATGCATTTAATTAACTAGTTTTGTCCCAAAGGTGCTTTTTCAAGAAGCAGCTGATCTTTCTGTTTTTCTTTGAAGTCATTTCACTTCTCATCCAAGAAGCTTCTTCAGCTCTGATTTCTTCACTTGCCTCTTGAAAAAGCACCTTTGGGACAACCATGACCGGATTGACTGAGAATCTCCATAGACATTTAACTAGTTTTACTTAATAATCTTTGTAGGGTTGCTAAATATTTGTCGCTATTTGGTAGTCTTTTGGCTAGTTGTAACAATGGTACTATTTTATTATTATCAAATGTTTTTCATGTACCTGAGCAACAAAATATTTTGAAATGTATATAGCATTTCAGAATTTTATTGTGCTATGATATTGATATTGTGGACTCAGTTCAACTTGCATTAATATTTTGTGCTCCTTTTCAGTTTTTGCAAATTTTGGACTTTTTAAAGATAGATGGAGAGTAGAGAGGGAAGGGGGGAAAGGGAGGGAGAGAGAGATAAAGAGAGGGAAAGAGCGAGATCTTCCAAAATGCAACTTTTGTGGTTCTGATATCTTGAAAATCGACGAAGCTTAATAGCTGATGATTCCACAGTTCAACCCTGATATATATATATATATATTCTCTTCTATTGGAGCTATGTTTTTTCTGGGTTTATTTCAAGCATGAGATGGCTATTTATGAATACATGAGTAGCTTGAATACAGGCTACATGTCTAGGAATGTCATGGTAATATAGTCAAGTCTAATTGATTGTTTGACTTTTTAAGAGCAATGGAAGTGCTAGTTGTAAAACTCATAGATACAGGGTTTTGTAACTGTCTGCATAGTTAACAATATTAGATGCATTTAATGGCATGTTTTTAAGCTCTTATGTCAACTGTTGAAAGATATCAAATTTATGTTACAGAAGTTTTAAACATGTATTTTGCAAAGACATCGCTATATAAGCATTTCTTTATATAGATATCTCTATATAAGCATTTCCAAACCTACTAAAATTATAAAGCAAATTATACATTCATTAAAAAAATCAATATGAAACAGTTAATTCTATCAGAGCTGTAGTTCTATTTATGATTCACATCACTTTTGTCTTCTAAACAACCACTTTTTTTGTTACAATTAACTGTCCAACAAGGAAACTAATTTGTTTTGTTAGTGTTATTTGCCATTTTACTGTAAGTATTCTCCATTCTAATCCCATCTTCCCATCATCATTTTCCCCTTGGTCATATAGCATAGTAGATATTTACCACAGTTGCAAAATGGATATTTTATTTGGAATTAACATTTTTAAAATGTGTGTCTAAGAGATGGAGCATGCCAAATGTCAAAGGAATCAACTTTATGCTAAATCTCAGACAACTGCTAACCATGGGGTTGTACTTCAAGTGCATGCTGGCTAATAAGATCATTAAAAGGAAGGACTGAAAGATCAGACAGTGAATTAATACCATGCTACATTTGAGTTTCAAGAGATAAATTGTGATTATATTTTTAAAAAATTTCTAAATTGCAGGCTCTCGATTCCAAAGTCAGCTCAAATAAATTCACTGTTTT
This sequence comes from Arizona elegans, assembly GCA_022577455.1. NCBI lineage: Eukaryota > Metazoa > Chordata > Lepidosauria > Squamata > Colubridae > Arizona > Arizona elegans. Next base: position 27,451,398 of record JAKOOJ010000002.1, on the reverse strand, counting down.
AATGAACATTTTAGGGTTCAATTTTAAAAGAAGCTTTTAATACTTCAACCTTTTCAGACTTAATCCATCAAAAGTGTTTTATGACCGATTTATCTTTTTTGCATATAAAATATAAATAAAGAAGCCTTTTAAAACCCTGGTTGCTTTTAAGAGTCTCAGTGGGAGTAAAACTTCATGGAAGTCTGTTTTAAAATAAATAACACAGTAACACCATGCTGCATGGTTTTGAAGTTAAGCCATAAATTTTGTGGCAATTAAGGATAGCAGGATCCCTACCAGTGTTTTATAGCTTGTTCAGTATCACTGAACCATCAATGTGCTGGTCTAACAATGACAAGCTTTATATTCCCTCAGCAATATTTTGGTGATGCAAGGAAGCACTCTAAATTGTTAGTAGAGAAACAATCTAAATTAACATTGTGTTCCTTCTTCAGTAGATACTTAAATCAAAAAATCTGGCTCCCTCTTTAAAATGGAGCTCCCTTTCATTTTCAATTTTCTTCTTATCTCCAGAGGCAGAGATGGTCATTCCGTGATGGAATGGAATACCTTATTTCAAGCTTTAAGGTGCACACTACATTTTAAGTAAAACCTATTTAGATATAATAATCTTTACTCAATCTTTAAAAAAACAACATAAAGAGGTAACTGTGGCCTATTCCCCACAACAAGCAGAGGAGGACTAAGGAATAGAGTTCACTTATCATTTGCCTGCTTTATTTGGATCCTAAGCTTTTTTTTTTTTCATTTCCACATGGAGTTTGAAAGTTGGGCTTGTTCTGGCGATAAATGGTAAGGGAAGAAATGGGAAAGAAGATACTTACAGGGAACAACTTTTCTTTCCTATTTCTCTAATCCAATTGCCCCTCTGAAGGTTTTCAGTTTTTGAAAAAATAGTCACATGTTGGTGCTTAGGATATACTTTTCAACATAATGTAGCATGTCTTAAATCTGGAAGTGTATTCCTGAGTTTTTCTTTTTTTTTAATTTAGTCTTCACTTCTGATTTCTGGAAATTGCTCATATGATTCAATAACACCAGTGAAAAGCTGTTGCAAAGACAAAGCATTTTGTAACATTTCAAGGCAAAGGTGTTGCTGTAATTAATTTTGTCAGTGATTCCTTCCTTTAGCATTTAATAGTTACCTTCACAGACTATGAGTCACAGCATACCTTCCGGCATCTGAGTTTAGAACTTTTTTAGTAATTTTACCCAGAATAATGGAAGAAAGGGATTTCCTCCTAAAATGAAATTGCAGCCGGGCTGACCTTGCCTTGTTATTTTATTTCATTGAAATCTGAAAAATGTTGAATTCCGGTCTCTATTAAATTGCTTCCTTAAAATAGCCTGTCATCTCCTAAATTGCTTGTAAAAATAATATAATGTAACAATAACAAGTCTCCTTTTTTAATGCCACATCTTTCCCTCAGAAATGTTGACTTCTACATTATGCCTTAAAATCAGTTGAATGTGGGTACAAGGAATGTACATTGTCCCCTTTGGGCCTACTCTTCACTTTTTATGTCATCCCTCAGGCAGCTGTTTTATTGTGGTACGCTTATATTTTCAAGTATTCCAGGCTCATTTATTCATTTGTCATTTCCTTTGGGATGTTCCTGCTCCAGTTTCATCCACATCTGCTGAATATTGTCTGTAACATTACCTCCCTTCCTCCCTCCCTCCCTCCCTCCCTTCCTAGCTCTCTTCCTTCCCCCTCTAGGTTATAAATATAATACAACTTGGGTGTGGAAAACAAAAGTCAATTAGACCACCTTGTTTTTTAGGAAGACATTAGCAATAAGTACTTATAATTAACCTATTGGCACATTTTTTTATTTTGCTATTTTTATATTTGAATGCAAGTCAATTGTCTCTGGGTATTCACTCAAATGGTTATGAACACTTAGGGCATCCTTTTTTCTGATCACAAAGAGCTTTTGTATATTATAACTATTCCTTTCTTCAAGACTTAGCCTGACTAGGTGGCTCAGTGGCTAAGACACTGAGCTTGTAGATCAGAAAGGTTGGCGGTTTGAATCCTTAGTACAGATCTCCTGCATGAGCAGGGGGTTAGACTAGATGACCTCCAAGGACCCTTCCAACTCTGTTACTGATTCAGACAAATTTTGTCATTTTTAAACTATTTCACATTGTTTGCACACTGATTGTTGACTGTACCTCTAAGATCCTGCTTATTCCTCCTGTTCATAATAGATTACAATAAGACATTTTGGTTTATTTATTTGTTTGTTTTATTTGTATGGCTATCTACATACAGTATGATATACATATGATTCAGGGTGGCTAACAATCCAAAGCATCAAAAATAACAAAAATCAATCAATCAATCCATCAACCATCATCACAGTGCAAAGCATTAATGATTTGAAATACTCACTTGAAAACCTCTGAACATAAAAAAACAAGCTTTTAGCAAAAGGAGGGAAATGTACAGGCAGCATTAGAAGGGATCTGTTAGGCTTAATTTTGCTCTTTGATCATCAGTGGTACTGAAAAGGGAAAATCAGTTCATCCTGAGCATGCCCTCCAATTCCTTTATTATATATCCATCTACAATGATCCAAGTATAGTTATTAAGTACATGTAGTCCTCAACTTACAACAGTTTGTTTAGTGACCGCCCAAAGTTACTTATGACCATTTTTTACACTTACGACCATTGCAGCACCTTTGTGGTCACTAAATTCAGACATTTGGCAACTGATCAATATTTAGGACAGTTCCAGTGTCCTGGGGTCATGTTATCACCTTTTACAAGCAAAGTCAATGGGGAAGCCAGATTCACTTAACAGCCGTGTTATTAACTCAACAACTGCAGCGATTCACTTAAGAACTGTGGTAAGAAAGGTTTTAAAATGGGGCAAAACTTGCGTTACAAATGTCTCCCTTAGGAACAAAAATTTTGGGCTCAATTGTGGTCATAAGTCAAGGACTATCTGTATGTTATTGTGTTTCCCGCAAGGAGCGCGGGAGAGAAGAGTCCAAAGTTTGAGGAGATTTCTGTTCCAAAGCTTTTCTACCTTTGTGGAACATGGGAACAAGGAAAGGAATAGTTTACTTTGTCTCCCTTTTAACTGTTGGTCTCTCCTTGGTTGTGGTGCGTATTTCAGGAGTGTGTGACAGAGTTGTAGAAAGTCATAGATTCTGTAGATCCAAGTCTTTCTTAACTCCTCCTGTAACTTGAATCACTTCTCCTTATCTCTTTCGGCAAGAAAATGAGAGCAAAAGAAACTTCTCAGGCATTTGGAAGGAAGTTTTTCTTTAAGATAGGAATTATTTTCTCCTCCCTCATTCTTTAATCAGGAATTTGGACATTTCAAAAAGTTCTTGGAACATCTCCCAGGGGCCTTTAGACCATAAGACTGCAGCCTTAATCAACCATCTTATGGTCCATTCAGAACATAACTGCTGAGCAAAGATACAGTTCTTGCACTTCTCGTCTAGCAATATTCATATCAGAATAAGAGAGGGCAGAGAGCACATGTCAGGCAAATGAGATCCAAAGTTACATATAACTGAAAATTAGAGAAGAGAGAAATCAATGTACAGTGTACGGTGAACTCTTTCCAACTATTATGTGACATCAAGAAATAAGAGTGTGATTGTAGCACTGATGTCTCAACAAGATGCTCTATTTACAGAGCTCTTACAAAGTTGGGCTGATTTCCACAGCATATACAGTGTCTCTGTGGTTGTTATGTGTCCCTCCTAGAATATTTTAAACATCTCAACTCAGTCATTCATTCATGATCAAATGATCCCTGCATCCAAACGCAACAAATTATTCAGTCTTTGTTATTTGATCCAATGAATCCATGGTACAAACTCTGCTATGAGTCATAATCTGAAATGGTAATGGGTCTCATTCATCAGGCCCTTTCAGAGAGCAATCTATATTTTAAAGTGCTGTCTGCTTCCTAAGTGGCAGACTTAGACTTTGTTCTGCGTCACTGCAGGAATATCTGCCCTTCTTTTCTTCAATGAGAGAAAGTTTCTTCCTGCAGCTCTTTGCAGTTGACTTCATACAATACAAAACCCTCTTAATGTACATTACACAACCAGCCAGTAATCCACCAATTGGTCCACATTATTTTTATGGCAATTGATTTGCCAATAGTGTCTAGGTATATTCTGTAAAATAGTTAATGAGCATAGTCTACAACGGGAAGAATAATTCAGTTTCGATTTGTCAAAAATCAACAGCAAAAACCTGTTTGAAAGTAAGTGGATATAGTTCATTGATATGTTTAAATTATTGCAGTGCTAAAGAATTAACTTTTATCAGTGTAGATTTATCAGTAGGATTAAATATACACAATTGAGTTTATTTCTAGACATTTTGTTGGACTAAAAATATGAATATGTGCAAGTAGTCCTTGACTTACAACCACAATTAAGCTCAAAATTTCTGTTGCTACACAAGACAGTTGCTAAGTGAGCTTTGCCCCCATTTCACAACTTTTCCTGCCACAGTTATTAAGTGAATCAGTACTTTTGTTAAGTTAGTAACATGATTGTTAAATGTATCTGGCTTCCTCATTGACTTTGCTTGTCAGAAGGTTACAAAGGTGATCACTTAACCCCAGGACACTGCAACAAAGGTGCCAGTTGCCAAGCATCTGAATTTTGATCATGTGACCATGGGGATGCTGCAATAATTGTAAGTTTGAAAAATGGTCATAAGTCACTTTTTTAGTACCATTGTAACTTCAAATGGTCACTAAAGCAATGGTTGTAAGTCAAGGATTACCTGTAACATAAAATTATACTCCCTGTCCATCTTCCCATAATGTATCAAAAGCATATGATTTAGTCTTTTACTTAATTCGGGATGGGAATAAAATCAGTGGTGAAATCTAAAATTTGTTACTACCGGTTCTGTGGGCGTGGCTTGGTGGGGGGGTAATGTGATTGGGTGGGCATGGCCAATTTTTTTTTTACTTTTAAAACCATTTTTTCTACAACCTCTTCAGCGAAAAGGTTGTAAAAAAATGCTTTCAAAAGGCTCTGACGATCCCAGCTGAGTTGCCTAGTCGGCAGAGGCTTTTTTTCTTTTAAAAGCCTCTGCTGATCAGGCAACTCAGCTTGGATCATCAGAGGCTTTTAAAAGAAAAAAAGCCTCTGCAGATCAGGCAACTCAGCTTGGATCATCAGAGGCTTTTAAAAGAAAAAAAGCCTCTGCAGATCAGGCAACTCAGCTTGGATCATCAGAGGCTTTTAAAAGAAAAAAAGCCTCTGCAGATCAGGCAACTCAGCTGGGATCGTCAGAGGCTTTAAAAACCATTTTTTCTACAACCTCTTCAGAGGTTGTAGAAAAAATGCTTTTAAAAGCCTCTGACGATCCCAGCTGAGCCACGCAATCATCAGAGGCTTTTTTTTTTACTTTTAAAAAAAGTAAAAAGGTTGTAGAAGATGTTGTAGAAAAAATGCTTTTAATTTTTTTTTCTAAAAAAGCCTCTGATGATTGCGTGGCTCAGCTGGGCATGGGGGGAGGGGCCAGGGATTTTTGCTACCGGTTCTCTGAACCACCCACCTCCATCGCTACCGGATCGGGCAATCTGGTCCGAACTGGGAGCATTTCACCCCTGAATAAAATGCTTAATAATTATCTATCAATTGAGGGATTTATTTGTTTCATCTGAAATTGCTTAGAGAGCACATCAACCAACTAGAGACTGGTCTTCTCCTGTCTGGTTCCCTTTGGATACAGTGTGCAAAACGTAAGGCAGTGGAAGGAAGCCATGCATAATGGCAAACTACAACATGGTCATGGGAATAATTCAACTCCTTGCTCTCCTCCCAAACTCCCTTTCCCAAATGGAAGTCATCCTTGTGTGGCAAGATGTCCCTGGGGCATCAGTGTATTATACTTTCATAGATATAATATACAGGATACAATATGATTATTAGCAGAAATATTCAAAATTACTATATAGTATGTTGAGCTGGATTAGGGATGCAATAAATTGTACCATTTTCAGGTGACCTCCAAGGGATTTTTCACATTATGCAGTCTTTCTTAAGAATTCTCTTCCAAGAAAAGAAAAGAAAAAGATTTCTCCATTAGTTTAAGTTTCCTAAAGAATGCTTGACATTATATCCTTCAGGGAACTTACCCAGCCTACACACAAAGAGAACACTGAATTCATTTGCTCTGAACTATTTTTGGAATTGTTAAGGTTGTGTGAAATAAACAGCATTACATTATCCTTTTGCCACATGGCTCTAATTGTAATAGAATGAAAATCTATTTTGGTGAGACAGTCAGTCCCCATGGGTGCGAGAAGTTCACGACCAACCACCTTGCTGAGAATTGAACAGCTAATCTCATGATGGATGGAGTTTGCTGGTGCATATTTTACCTGCCTACAGTTATATAGTTGAACAATTTATTTCATAAGAAAAGAATTTCAGTTGGCTTCTAGAGAATTAAAAATAGGCATAAGGAAAGAAATCTTTGAGCCTCTAACTATATTGTTTCGATAAAAGTTGAGAACTATAGAAAGTTCTGCTGAACTTACAATGTGCTGAAAGTACATTGCAATATAAACAGAAACTATATAAAAATTTGAAACTATTTCAAACTAACTTCTACAGGTAGTCCTTGTGAAAAGTCCGCTTGTACAGTAATCATTTGAACTTACAATATCACTGGACAAGGATACTTACAACAGGTCCTTGTACTGTAGTTTTGACTGGCACAGTATCCCTGAGGTCACATGGTTATGGTTCAGGTGCTCAGCAACCTGCTCATAATCACAACATTGCAGAGTCCCACAGTCCCACGACTTCCATTTTCAACCTTCACTGCTGGCTTTCGATAAGCAAAGTCAATGGAGAAGAAAGCAGGGGGTCACAAATGATAATTATGTGATCACAACTTATACTGGAACTATAACTTCCAAAACTGGTTTCATAAATTGGCGTGGTAATGTGGCATTGCATCTTATGACTGCAACACTTAGCAATAAAGTTCTCAATCCCAATTACTGACAGTAAGTGAAGATTGCCTATAGCTCAGATTTTCACATCATTCCATTCCCTGCAAAATGTTGTAGCCAGAAAGCAGTGCCTTGCTATTAAGAATAAGCTGTTATATACACAATAAATTATGAGTAGATAATTTATGTTATAATGCTGAGATATACATTGAGAAGAGAAGAGAAGAGAAGAGAAGAGAAGAGAAGAGAAGAGAAGAGAAGAGAAGAGAAGAGAAGAGAAGAGAAGAAAATAACAGAGTTGGAAGGGACTTCCAGTCTTCAAGTCCAACCCTGCTTAGGCAGAAAACCCTATATCATCTCAGACAAATAGTTGTCCAATCTCTTCTTAAAACCTTCCAGTGTTGGAGCATTCACAAGTTTGACAGATAAAATTTGATTTCCTAGCTAGGTCTTCATATAATGTGTCTGAAATAAATAAATTTGAGCCTTAAGAACTCAAAATCAAGAACTCTGGGTTGATTTGTTTGATGATGATAAATTAGCTTGTTTCTTTGGCTGTCCATCGTATCTTCAGGATTCTTCTCCAACATCAAAGTTCAAAGGCATCAATATTCAGGAAGAGTTTTGCTTCTTCAAAGTTCAACTTTTGCTTCTATAATGTCACAGGGAATACTACAATTTGTGTGATTCTGATCTTTGCAGGTATGGGCACGTCATAGCTTTTTCCAAGACTTTTCCAAGGCTGCTGTACCAAGCGTTAGCCTGCAGCATATTCCCATGACTGCTTATTGCTTTACTGTTGAAGGTTGATTCTGAAAGGTATAAACTACCTTCCATTTCAATATCTTCATTGCCAATTCTGGTTATTCTATTTGTTCCTATTAGTTTGGTCTTCTTTATATTTAATTTTACTCCATTGTTTTGCACTTTGCTCCTTGATATATATTACTAGAGCTTGTAGATCTCTTGTATTTTCAATTATCAGGGTATGTTATCAGCATAGCAAAGGTTACTGATATTTCTTCCTCCAGTTTTAAAACCGTACTAATCTTCCAATCCAACTGCCCTTAATTTATATTCAGCATATAAGTTTACAGATGTCATACTCTTTGCCAACCTGGAGCCAGTCTGTTTTGCCATGTTCTATCTATGCTGTGCCTCCCTAACCAGCATTTAAGTTTCTCATGAGGATGGTGAGATGTTCTGGGATTCCCATTTTTCTGAACACCTCCCACAACTTGACACAATTGACATAATCAAAGGCCTTTCTCTAGTTGATAAAGTCCATAATGACTTCTCTTTGGCATTTTTTGACTTTCTCAATTATCCAAGGGGTATCAGCAGTAATGTCCCATGTTCCTCAGACTTGAACACCTGGCATTTCCTTTTCCATGTAGGGCTCTAATAAACATTATACATTATACATTATAATAAGCAAAATACAAGCTGAGTGGACATGACCTTGTAGATGACCCTCACTCAGTCAAGGACCTTGGAGTACTCATATCAAATGATCTAAGTGCCAAAGCCCACTGTAACAACATCGCCAAAAAGGCATTAAGGGTTGTAAACCTAATCTTGCGTAGCTTCTTCTCCGGTAATATTACACTACTAACCAGAGCATACAAAACATTTGCTAGACCAATTCTTGAATACAGCTCATCTGTCTGGAACCCACATTGCATATCAGACATTAATACAATTGAACGTGTCCAGAAATATTTCACAAGAAGAGTCCTCCACTCCTCCGCTCGCAACAAAATACCTTATGCCACCAGACTTGAAATTTTGGGCTTAGAAAATTTAGAATTATGCCGCCTTTGGTATGACCTAAGCATAGCTCATAAAATCATCTGCTACAATGTCCTACCTGTCAATGACTATTTCAGCTTCAACCACAACAATACACGAGTACACAATAGATACAAACTTAAAGTGAACCGCTCCAAACTCGATTGCAGAAAATATGACTTCAGCAACAGAGTGGTCAATGCCTGGAATGTACTACCTGACTCTGGGGTTTCATCCCCAAACCCGCAAAATTTTAACCTTAGACTGGCTACTGTTGACCTCACCCCATTCCTAAGAGATCTGTAAGGGGCGGGCATACGAGCACCAGTGTGCCTACCGTCCCTGTCCTAATGTTCCCTTTAATTGTATTCATTTTATATATTCAATTCATGCTTATACTTACATATATTATCTAATACGTACTCGACAAATATGAAATAAAATAAAAATTTAAAAAAATGTTATAATTAAGTCATCCTCTTTCATTCTCCACATACTTGATATATGAAATTCAGAGTATCAAAATTTATTATTTTTTCATCTCTGAACTGAGTTTTACACCAATACTTTTATAATATTTGAATTCTTTAATATAATAGCATTTGTAACATTTTTAAGGTAGTAAAATAGTCCCTGGACACATATTCAGGATTTGGCATTCCTTTTCTCCTTGTTAATACACAACATGAATTAAAAAACACTGATCTATGTGGCTCATCAGTATATACAGTTTACATTCTTAATTAAGAATGAATTATTGATGATTTTCTTTTTTTCTTTTTTTTACTCTTCAACTTAATGTTTATTCTCTAAAACGGAATGAGGCGATCTAAAACAATGTTGTAGTGCTCTTACCAACTTAGTATGCTTCAAATGAAGTGTGGCTACAGCTCCCAGACTTCCCAATCATTGACTGTGGCAGTGAAAATTCTAGACATTTAATTCTTAATACTACTTAGAAGACACCAGGTCAGGGAAGACTCTTAGTATAATCCATGTGACAGTTCGTTCTGTATATACTTGAATGTATACTTATTATGCTGATATCTCCCTCCTGCCAGACATACAGAGTATGCTTTACATCAGAGTCAAGATGCACATTCATCCAAAGTGATGTGGTAACGCTTTTGATGGTCTGATAAAAGATTATGTGTTGCATATTACTTATATCAAAACATCATGTGAAAATAAGCCCATTGAAATAAAAAAAAAATCTAAAAAGCTTTTGGTTTTGTTATGCGTAAATAAGATTGAAGAAGTAAAAGAGTGCAGGGCTGGTGAGGAATGAATTCTTAGGGGGGTTTTCCTGGCACTGAGATGAACAGAACATAAGTTAGCCATAAATAACTTATGCCATTTCATTTAAAATATGGTTTTAGTCTGGATCAAACCCAACATTTTCATGACAATTGTCTGAGGACAGAGTGCCTTCTGCTTTTAGTCTTAAAAAGAAATATATATTTAAAATATTTTATTATATATATTTTAATATATATGTAATAAATCATCCCAGAATATCCCTTCGGTCATTTGATTATTATCAATCTCAACTAAACTGCATGTAAATCTCTTGCACATAATGTGAGCTGAATTAAGTATGAAACTACTAGCACAATTATTCAGCTTTACATTCTTGGCACCTACTATATGTTTTCTAAGTAAAATTTACCGTTAATTAAAAGTATGTTTTGCTGTACAGCCCAGAAATAGTTCTGATTTTTAGCTCTTTGTGGCTTGCAACATCATCTCAGAATTTGCTTATGCTGTGCATTCAGCTGCAAATGGGCTCTTCCAGAATTCCATCCCACATGAGCTCAAAAAGATGGGAACTTGGAGTTGCACCTTCCGATTGACAGTCCCCATATTAAGGAATATTCTGCTCCTTGAGCTAAGTGACACCTGACCTCACATCAGAGGTGGGTTTCAGCAGGTTCTGACCAGTTCTGGAGAACCGGTAGCGGAAATTTTGAGTAGTTTGGAGAACCGATAAATACCACCTCTGAATGGCCCCGCCCCCATCTATTGTCTGCCTCCCAAGTCCCAGCTGATCAGGAGGAAATGGAGATTTTGCAGTAACCTCCCCTGGAGTGAGGTGGGAATGGAGATTTTACTATATCCTTCCTCTGCCACACCCACCAAGCCATGCTATGCCACCAAGCCACACCCACTGAACCGGTAGTAAAAATTTTTGAAACCCACCACTGCCTCACATGTTGAAAAGCGGTGAAAATCATTTTGTTCAACTGGACATTTGATGTAGACAATGGACCTGGGATGCATCTGTAATTTTTTCGGTATTGTGTTATACTGTTATGAGTTATGATGGCTTTAATTTTTCTATGATTTAAATCACCTTGACTTTGTAGAAATAGAAGGATAAAAGTTTGTTGTTAAACAACATACTGCAACTAATAACTGGCCAGCAGGAATCAACTTATTCCTGGGCCATCATCTAATGAAATTACCACTCAACCTCCCAGTGGCATGACATGGAAGTAAGAAGATACTGTATATATATGGTGAGTTTACAAGGGTAGCGTAGGAATATGAAAGTACATGATAGGCTTATTGGGGCGGAGTGGGGGAGAAGGCTGTCAAATCAAGTTAGAGACCATAGTCATGCAATTTAAATCCTACCCTTTTATATATATTTATATCATGCACGTAACACATGTTAAAAATGATTGCACAGTAGTGGCTATGGTCTTGATTTTTTTTAATCCTCTTCCCTTCTTTCAGATGCTCCTTTATAGCATTCTTATCAAAATGAAATAAATCTGGGTTGGTCAGTGCCTGGATGGGAGACTGCCTGTTAACTTATGTACTTTACTTTGGTTTCAAATCAGCGCTATATTAAAAAATGTAATTAATAAATAAAATAGAAAATATAGTCACAAAGGGGAGTGTAACATTTAGTGGCCCTGAACAGAATCCAAATTCTAGAGCTAGTGACTAACTAACATTAGGACACCGAAATGCAATGTTTAGGGCAAATGAATATGGGAACATTTTAAATGCTCCAATTCCAACTTTTTCCATGTAAAAATTACTTCCCTTTGTAAGAATCCTATGCTTGCTATGTGTTATTAAGAGAACATTGGAAAGAAACTCACATATTGAACTTTGCTGGTTTTTGTTCCAGCCTATCAAATTGAGTTAGTTATATTCTAAGGCTGAGTTAAAAACAAAAACATAGAAAGTTATAGGAAATTTCAGGTTCGGAAATAATGGATATGGGTCAGGAGATAAAAAAAAGACGCATTCAAAATTCCTAGTTCGTCTTTTCTTTTTACTGCTGTTCATTTCCACTGAGATTCATCCCAATACCTGAAATTTCCACCTGTAGAATCACCTTACTGCAAGACATTCTCTGCCTCATCCTCTTCAATAAAAATGGCATCTTTCAAAGATTAAGAACATGTTTATTATTTTAATAACCCTCTGATGGCCCCTTATTTTTTTGGTCAGTTTGAATGGATAAAACTGTCTTGTCCATGAATGTGGATTCCAAGACTCAGCCTTGGTGCTGAAAAAGAGAGCATAGGATTCAGTAGTAATAAGAGTATAATTCTAAAAATCTTGTCTGTAAGTGTATACAAAATTTGTACACCAGCTCTTTTATTACCAATAATTTCACCACTGCAAAAGAATAATCCACATTAGGATATATTTGTATTTTAGAGGATAGCCCCAGATAACAAAACTGCATAATGCGGGAACTCAAATAGAAAAGCTCTGATTAGACAGAAACACTTCTATTTCTTTTTTAAAACCATTAGACAACAGGTCCTGTCATGCAGTAATATGGCTTTGTCCATTCAGCATGTGAATTAATTAATACCTAACATATCATCATTCCTCACTAATTCAGCTTTGAATTTTAACATAATGCATTTACAAAAGATGCTTGGAATATGCCAGATCATCTTCCATTTCATGTAGCAGTTCTTTGCAAGCATCTGTGACAATTCATAGCTGTATATTTTCATGATTTGTGGTTATGGATGCTTTTGGTAAATATGCATTTCTTCATAAAATAAGTATGTAATCTCAATTCATGGGGAAATTAAAAAGATATTTTCTTTGACTTTATGTTGCTTAAGAAAAAAAATCGTATCATAGTTAGCCGTTTTATTACAATCTGCCAAAGCAAAGTAAAAGTCACATTTATTTATTTTATTTTAAATTATTTATTTTTATCTTGCCTTTATTATTTTCATAAATAATCAAGGTGATGAACATACTTAATATTTCCTCCTCCTTCTATTTCCCCCATAACCACAACCTTATTGGAGGAATTGGTCTGAAAGAGAATGACTTGCTGAAAGTCACTACCCGGCTTTCATGCCTAAAGTGGGACTAGAGCTTACAGTCTCCTAGTTTCTAGCTTGATGTCCTAACCACTACACCAAACTTGCTCTGTTTCAATTATATTTTCTTTGATATGTTTAAGAGGAACCAATATATAATATTTGTTTGCTTTCTGGGATTCAGATGTAATTCCAAAGGTCAAGCTCAATCTTCAATAAAAGTAATAACCTATTGGCTTTCTGAGGGCACAAGCACAAGCACAAACATGACTAATATTATTTTCTTGCCATATTTCCATGATTCATAATCTATGAATCAAACAAGTTTAAGGGGTCCAGGGCTGTCCTTGTGTCCTAGCAGTTTCCACCTTATTTTGACACCCTCCAAAGAAAATGGAAGGTTTTTGTCATCTAGGAGAGAAGTAAGATGATGGGCCCTGCATGGAAACAGAAGGAGTATAGGGATCAACAATGGGCACATGAATTTCATACTTATATAGTGTCTTCTATCTCAAGAATAAGCAGCTTAACCCAGTATGGGGGAAAGATCTATAACAGTACTTAAAAGTTTAAATTAACTGGCAATATCCCATTCTAGATGTATTTATGAATGTGTGGGTTTTGTCCCTAAAATATATAATTTAGGACAGATCTGTGCAAGCTCTTTTGAAATGAATCAAGTAGTATGTAAGATCAGGTAGTCTAATGCAGGAGTCTCCAACCTTGGCAACTTTAAGCCTGGCAGACTTCAACTCCCAGAATTCCCCAGCCAGCTTTGAAGCTGGCTAGGGAATTCTGGGAGTTGAAGTCTGCCAGGCTTAAAGTTGCTAAGGTTGGAGACCCCTGATCTAATGTACTGCTTCATCTCAGCAGTCTTGTAGACAGATACTTTCTACCGTTTTCTAAATATTTTATGTTCTCACCCATAAAATACTTAAAATGACCAAACTACATAGGTATTAAATATTTCAATTTATTTTTTTTCCTCAGACTGGGTCTGAGACCTTACAAGGACATGTGGAAGGACAGCCTGGGAGCAATGAAAGAGTTGATGAGCCAGCTCGTCATGTTTTCTCTTTCTCCTGGTTGAACTCATTGAATGAATGATGACTCCTAGTCCAGATGGCATCCGGTGAACTCAATAACAACGAAGAACACATTGAAAATAATAGCGGATCAGATTTTATTTAAGGACTTTATTCTGAAAATCATCACATTGGATCTGACTTTTGTACAATTTGAGCAGGGAAGCGGTGGGGAAGAAAGAGTAGGAGTTAATACCTTGTCATGTACATCAAATTCATACACATTTTTGAACTCATGGCAAATATCAAATGATAACATTACTTGCCCAGTTTGCTTCTGGGCACTGGGATTTGGACATAAGGCTCGATAGTATTTCTAATAGCTGATCTGGGTTATTCCCAAATTATTATATGAATGTGGCAAATGCCCCTACTTATGTTCAAATAAAATTAAAATCAGAAGGAAGGAAGGAATTGAAAAGAATAATATACTTATAAGTAAGCTAAAAACCAAACTAAAATAAAAGTAAAAATTCATTATGCATATTTGTAAATGCCTTAGGCATACTCTTAGTTTTATGTTTGTACTTTATGATTTCTTCACTAAAGATATGTTGTTAATAAATTTCTCAATATTTGGAAGTTTCTTTCCTGTTTTTGTAATTGAATTCGGTAACCCTGAAATTAAAATATTTATTAAAATATTCATAGATTGTTTAGCTCATAGAATATTACTGCATATATATAAAATTAATAAATCTTACAATTGTTTTAACAGGATCAAAAAGGCAACTATTGGAAGCAATAACAAAAGAAAAAGGTAATTAAAATTGATGAAAAGCATAATGGAACAGAAATATTTTTATCTGTTACTGGAGCTTGGGCACAGCCATAATGTTCTTCAGCAGAGAATCCAAAAGTCAGAATGCTGCCACAAGCCCTCTTGCACAAAAAGGTGACATATATAACAAGACATTTACAGAACGTTAAAGAATTGACATTTATAAGCAAAATCACCAAAATTAATGAGGCACTAATTTTCCTGATGACATTTGGACTCCAGTTGGGTTTTTTTTTAATCAAATTTTCCTATAAACTGTTAGAAAGCTGGTTTTGAATGTTTGGAGTTTTCAAAGTAGTTTTTTCATATAGTATAAAGAATAACAATTCAAATCAATGTTCAAAATCTTTGCAATAATTATGGTATATAATGGAATATCCTAAATTGTGACCTAATTGCTGGGATTCTGTTATTTTTAATTCATAGACTTTATGATACAACTAAGTTGAATTCTCATTTTCTACATTTACAATGAATTAAAATGTCCTACACTGAGAATCTATGGCCCTCTAAATATTGGGCATCAACTCCCATCTTCTCTAGCTTGATTAAACAATGATAATAAATTATGTGAACTATGTCTAAAATCAGGTACTGTGCAACAAGTACCTATATGTATGCCATACCAATTATTCCTTAGAATTTTAAAAATGTATCTCTTTCAAAGCTTCCATAACTTTTAGTGCAACATCATGGAAACTCTTTAGTGAGTAGTAGCCCAAATATTTTTCATGTCTGTGTGCAACCTATTCGTCCATCAAGAAGAAAAAGAATAAATATTTGATTTGAATTTTCCTTTCCCTTTTGATAAAAATAATGATTTCCTGCTGACAATTGCCTGGATTGAATTTATCTTATACATTTATTCATTTATGCCACCTGTCAATCTAAATTTTGAATTTCATTTTAACATAGTCACGGTGATTCTAAAGATCAAAAAGACTGCATATTTCTTTTTGAGAACATCTAAATATATGGAGGAAGGGGGTGAGTTCGATGACGTACAAAGAAAAGAACATGTTGGCTTTTTCTGTGTCTTCTACCAAATATTAGTGTATCTGTTTTCCAGCATTGACACAGAGCTAAGCCTACAAGTAATTCAGACTAACTTAGAGTTAGATGTATTGAGTTAAGACACAGGAGCAGGTGCTGGTATCAGGAAGAACTGTTACTTAGTGAAAAATATTTGTTATGCATGCAAAAGTTCTCAGGTTCAAGTCATAGCTCCTTACATAGAACTGGGGTAAATTCCCATTGAAACTTTGGACAGTCGCTGTCAAATTATGTAGAGTGGGTAATAAGTACATCTTGCAGGACACAAAGGGAAACTTGTTAAAAGCCCACTCGGTCATGAAAGGCATGCCCCATCCATAACAGTCATTTAAAATGGACTGGAGAAAGAGAAGAGGAAGGTCACACATCTGCTTCTTCATTGCCACTATGTAATTATATGTGAGAATGACTTTAGGAGACAGGAGGAAGACCCACAGTCTAGTCAACAGAATGATAAAAGGAATCTGAGTCTGAATGTACACTCTTCAAAATTAGGAAGGGCCCCTTCTCAGAGTCTTTCTTCACCCAACCTAGAGGTGAAATCCAGAGCCAGTAGCGGAAATTTTCAGCAGTTCAGAGAACCGGCAAATACCACCTCTGGCTGGCCCCAGAGGGAGTGGGAATGGAGATTTTGCAATATCCTTCCCCCAGGAATGGGGAGGGAATGGAGATTTTGCAGTATCCTTCCCCTGGAGTGGGGTGGGAATGGAGATTTTGCAGTATCCTTCCCCTGCCATGCCCACCAAGCCACGCCCACAGAACTGGAAATCCAAAAAAATTTGGATTTCACCACTGACCCAACCCCCCTCTATCCTTTGGATTCAGATTTTGTTTATCAGAGAGTTGTTGAGGCTGCATCTCTTCCTATTGTCTCCCAAGGTTGTTCTACATACCATTACGCTCTGCTACAGTAGACTTCAGGCCTAAAATGACCTCTCCTAGCTTCCTCAGCCACCCAAATGTCCTTCCTCATCCTACTTGACCTTCTGCAATCATGCCCCTCTCGCCACAAGTCCCCCATGAACATACTAAGCCAGCAGAAATATATTCTTTCAAGTGTACAATATCTAAAAAATCTGAAAGATTACTACCAGTATGTGCTTTTGTTGGGGTCATGAGGATGAGCTGCTGTTTCTGGGCTATAAAATATTAGTTATGTCAACAAAGTGAATCAGAAAACTGACACTGCTGCTATCTAGTGATTATCCAGATTTTTGTAGCCCACATATGATGATTGTTAATTGCATAAAGTATGCTTACATATCCATAGGACAAGGAGTTGGTGACAAGAACCTGAGTAGACCTCCCATGCCTGCAGATCCCAAGGAATATGCTTCCTATATTTTCATTATATTTGCACCACTGAGTGTTGACTGTCATTCCAAAGGCACTGCTGGTTGGAAATATCCCTATAGAAGGGGACCAGATTGACAGCTTATTTTCGCATTTTTATTTTAATTGATTTGACTCCAAACAACTTTGGTTGGCTCACAATATACCAGACAATGTAAAACCAATATAATAAGAAACAACAAGCACAAAACCCTTGAAGTCCCAGTTGTTCCCCAGTACTTGAGTTAGGATAGTTGGAACCACTTGTGAATTTTGTTTTTGGCCAGTTCACCATCTTGTTTTTTTACCTGATTTCTTCTTTATTTTCTGGTAATTTGTTTTTGGATTATAATCCATTTAATCGTTTGGTTAACCTGTGAACTGGCCAGAGGTATTTGGAATCAAGTGGAAAAAAGTAAACTGAATAAATTTAGCTGACAGATTTTTTGTTTTAGATTTTTCTTGGTCTGCTGAGCCCCACATACACAGAAATTATAACTCATAGAAATTCAAGACAAAATTCTGAGAGTTGCAGTACCAGTCTTTCAAGGGGACACAATTTAGGGAATATAATATTACTGTAGAAGAGACACAATATTAGAAGGAGATGTCCATGCCTAGGAATGAAAACCTCTTGCTGATTCAGAAGCGGATAATAAGATCATTGAGGCTAGCAATCTTAACATCATTGATCCAGAGAGTACCTGGGTGTTACCAGGCTGGAAGAGCTCTCTATCCATTTCAGGGTTGCTTGGGTTGCTATATATATTGGCTAGATCTTCTATTGAAAAACATAGTTAAGGCACACCAAGAAGCTTATTATTCAACAAGAGCACATGCAGACATCCAAAATCATCTGCTTAACTTTTTTTTATCATTGACAATCTCTCCCAAAACTCACAGTTTTGTCCCCCATTTTTACTATCACCACCATTTAATCTTCATCACAAATTGGTGATGTAAATTAAGCTGATAAACAGTAGACGGTTGATACCCACTTTCTCCTGGTCCCCACTCTACCTTTTTAAATGACTATATCTCACTGGTTTAAATGTTGGGGTAGAAGAAAACATTCTCCGTAATGGACAGATGCCTTTGAAAGATGACAGTTGTTTGGGCTGATTCTGAATTAGCCACCATCCTATGATTTCCAAAGAATTATTTCACTTTCAAAAATGTCTGGGAATTGTGGAAGGAGTTCTGTTTCATTATCTTGGTTTTCTCTTCTAAGCATTTTTGAGAGGTCTGTCCCCTTGTTTAAATATGGACACAAAATAAGACACTTAGCAAAGTCTTTGAAGTGAGAAATAACTCAGCAGTTCTCTCAAACACCTATATTGTAGCCACCAGTCTTTTTAGGGAGGATTTCTAAAGAAAAAGCCTATTCTCATCCCACTCCAGGCCAAAAAATATGCCACATTTCTTTCATAGTTTCCTCTCACTCTAGCCTCAAAAACCTGTAAGCAAAACTCTGATGAAGAAAGATGGAAATGGTTTGGGGGATGTTTGCCGTGTTATTAACAAGAATGGAGTTTTGCTTGTTTTTTTACATGGTTTGAAAGGTAGATCTAAGAATATACGGTATCTTTTTTTAATTATCTGAGGTGACAACAAACACTGCTTGTATTCCTGTAATGCCAAAATATACTGAAAGGAAGGGGGGAAAGCACTGCAGCTTGAATAATATATTTCACCTGGAAATCCACTTTTTGGTTGGATTGTAGTTAGCTGGTTAACTGGGACAGAGCACCAAAACAGTTACTGCCTGGGGAAAGAATAGGCAGATGGATACATCAAATGGCAACTTTGGACATGCTTTAGCCTGGAGCAAATGTAAGCTGCAAAGAATTCCTTGAAATGTAAGGCAGGAAGAACAACCAGAAATTCTTTCTTATCAATTCCAAGATGACAAGCGAGGCAAAAATGACAGCTTTCTCTTCGGAATCGTTTTTTGAACCTGGTATCTTTATCCTTTTACCCAAAATCTATAGAGCTGATTGCACTTGCCCAATGCAGCTCCCTATTTTTAATTATTTGTATCTGAGCTAATCTGGAGTTGATATTCTAACAGATGTCAGGCAGTTTAAAAATTAAGATCATCCTCTTTTCAGATGGGCTGGTTCATATCTCCCATTGTCCTCAACTACCTATGGTCAATGGGAGTTATAGTCTTTTGTTCCCTGTTGGGCACCAGTTTGGAAAGTTATATCCCCCCCTCCTCATGCCCTTCCCCATTTCAACATCATTTCTTCCCTAAGGCAAATTGAACCTTGGCTGGATGGGTGTACAACCATTATGCCGCATGCTCGGATTCTGTGCATGTGGATGTGTTTTTCTACCCCATATTCCACCGTTAATCCATTTAACAGCCCCGCCCCACCGAAGACCTCCAACCCTCCATTTTTCTGAAATTTGACGTACCGGCAGGCAAGGAAGTGTATGCAAACCAACGTTCCTTTGCAGCTTTTATTAAAAATATAGAGAGATATTATATAGATATAGATAGATATTAAACGTTCTCTTACACAACCAAGTTGACCGAGCGCTGAAAATATGTTTTATTTGTGGAAAGAAATGTTTACAAACAAAAGACAAAGAGGAGTGAAATCGAAATAGCTGAGTACAGAGAGGCTCCGGCCCCCTTCCCCGCCCACCACCAACCCCAGAAGACGCTTCTCGTCCGTCACCTGCTTCCGATGGCCAGACCAACGGACCCCACCCTGGAACGCCTACACCTGAATCTTGCCTGGGACAGGACGGGTGAGAAAAGAAAAAAAAAGTTACAAACGACGACACTTGGGTACGACGCCGGACATGCTATTCAAGGCTACTTCGATAAAGCTTTCGAATAAAAGAAGGAGGAGGGAAGGGGAAGGGCGCGAGGGAGCGGTGTTAAGGAGATCTAGGTCGAAGGGCTGTGCTAACTGGAGGAGCTCTTTGGTCGGGGCCAGGCAAAGGAGAGCGCTTCATTTCCCGATGATTTCCATCAGTTTCCTGTTGCTGTGAGCCTGCTGCGCCAACTGCTCCGCTCGGGCCATCTCCAAGACTTCTCGGAGGAGATGGAAAGTCAGATCCAAGGAGATCGGCGGCTCCTCGGATCGCTTCTCCTTCTCCGTGGCCTGTAGGTGGGCGCCGTCGTCTTCGCCGTCCCAGGAGTCGGGGGCGCCCTCTAACGAGCGTTCTTGGAAGTGCTGCAGCTGCTGCAGCTGTTGGACGACGGCTCGGAAAAAGTTGCCCGCCGACGCGGACGTAGCTAGGTGGCTGCTGCTGGTGCTCGTGCTGGTAGTGGAGGAGAAGGATCCGGCGGCGGCGGCGGGAGCAGCGGGGTTCTTACGGAGGCTGCCCAAGCGCAGGAAATATTCTTCTCCCATGCGGAGCAATATGGGGAGCGATTGGGGCTGTTCTTGGAAATGTAGCTGCTGCAGAGCGCTACTGGCGGCGGGAGCGGCCGGGGCTCCCTTGCTGAGGGTTCTGCACTCATGGCAGGGCTGGAGAGCAACCAATAAGATCCCGGTAGAGACAAGCAGCTGGATCTTCATGATTCAGGACGGCTGGATCTGAAAATGTAACAGGAGGGATGGTGGGAAAAGGCACAACTGTCTATCAAAGAACTGGGGATTTTTTTTTTGCAGTCCGTGCAGTTTACTGTCCGAGGTGCTGAAATCTTTCAAGCAACCCTCGCCAAGACTCTTAACGAACCGAGAACACAATCAGACTTTTTCCCGGAACGATCAACCCAACTCGAAGCATTTTTTTTTTCTCGAACTTAAGCGCGAGAAGGATTTGCATTTTTTTCTCTGGGTGAAGAGCTTCCTGAAACCCATCCACTCTTCCTTATTAAATGTCAGAAGAGACGGAGTAGTACTTGATTTATACAGCTAAACCGCTATATTGGGGGCTTCCTATAAATCACCACATTTAATCTTTTAAAACAGTGAACCTTGCCGTACCAAACAACGTCTTCTCCCACCTCCTCCTCCTCCTCCTCCTTCCTTATCATCACAGTTATGACATGATCTCAGGATAACGATGTTTATTAGACCATACTACATACTTCCACCACAATCCACAAACATGCACACACATTCCTGAGAAAAGTTTGCAACCTGTGCTTGCATCTGTCTCTTCCCTACCTTAAGAGATACCGACGGAGCAGTCTGGGAGAAGTAGAGTCAGTCAGTGGTCGGTGCCCACTTTTTCTCTCTCTTTCCTTCTTGGGATGTGTACCTAAAGTCTCCTGCCTGTCCTGGTGATCCGTTGGTGTCCTAATCGGAGTCTGGCTGTGTGATTTTTATAGGTTAGACCCTGTTCTGGAAACACGCAGCCCTCGCCTAATAAGCTGACGCTTCCTTGACAGCTCGCTTGCGTGCCCCGATCCACTGCTGAATCAATCATGGGGGCCGCTCCATAGCAGCGGTGGGCAACGTCCTGCAATCACAACCCCAAGTCTCACATCCAATTATAACAAGAGATATTTATTGCTTCGTTAGTGACGTCAGCAAAGCCTGTGGTGGGGAATTATCAGCGGGACACTCTTTCCCATTGACAAAAACCCTTGAATGAAGAGTTCCCAAACTGGAGGGGGGGGAGGACAGAACAGAACATCAGCAAGCACCACCTCCTACTATTCCCAGTCAAGATGATCAAAACTTTCCACTTTGTTCTAAGGAAACCGTAACTCAAGGAAATCAAAGCACTGGAATCACGCTTCTTTAAGGGTAACAAGTCGTTCCTAGGAGAACTTCTGAAAGTAAGTCTGGTTTATTGCCAACAAAGCCATTCTTTCTACTTTCATTTGCAGGTAGAGTATCCACAGAATTTCTAATATTCAAGGGCATAAATAACATCTTAAAAATTGAGTAGCTTTTCCACTGGGTTTTGCGATTGGCATAGGAGAAGAATTCAAATGAAAAACTGAAATCAGGGGAAACAATCAGGTAAAGCAAGAATATCCAACACACCTAATGGATGGTGGGGGGGGGGGGGCTGATATGATAAAGAGTGATAAAGTATTCTCTTAAAATAGATGGTGAAGTTGACAAGTTTTCTAGTCCTAACCTTCTTTTGGAGCATAAAATCCCATGAATTACAATTGAACTTTCTCTGCTGAATAATTTGGAATGTGGCATGAAAGATTTCCAAAGACATTATAGGGAGGTTAAAGTCCAGCCCATACAGAGCCCATCTGGCTAGCTAAATCACACACAAAGGGGAAGAAGGGAGAAATTGGATTGTTGTTGTTTTTTTTATCATTGCTACTGTGTAATTCCATACATAGTGGATCCAATTTAAAATGTGCTGTTGGACTTATTGGAGCTAGACCTGATGGCCTTTTCCTCCTTTTCAGCAGCTGAGAGTCTGGTATACAGTATACAGCTGAATCTACATAGGGCTATCCAAGCTGTTCTTTCTACACCTCTGATAGCCTCTGAAATGATCACAAAATCTTATCTCTGGCATGCAGGAAAAGAGTAATGCTGGGGGTAATCCTACCTCAAATTTCCTTTGATTTGGGTAACTTGATATAGCTGAATGGCCCTTTTAATTTTACTGGCCCTCCCTTTGCCTGCTTATGTCTGTAAAGTTAAGTCTTCTTCAAGGACACTTGAACTCCTATTGACTTCATAGGGACAATAAGTAATTTTCTTGTTACCAATAAAGAAGAATATTAGTAGCTCAGGGTTGAAATGAATGGGTAATGAAATGTCTGCAAGAAAACAAGCAAGCTCAGAGACCACCAAGGACCTTTCAGTTTTTTTGTTAGGAATTTAGAAATGGTTTGCTATTAACTTCTGAGATTTTTGTTTGAGATTTATTTGCTGCCCATCTCACCTCAAGGTTTTTTCACCTTCCCAGTCTAATTGTTACTGTAGAATTCCTTGGTCTCCCACCAAGTACTAACCAGGCATTATTTTGTATATCCTCTGTATGTGGAGTTAGGAGGCAAGTTGATCTGAATTAGTTCTTTAATTTTAAATTTTTATTTACACTTGATTCTACTATATGTTAACTTTGCCATTTCTGTCCTTAGTCTTATAAGCATAGAATAGTTTGAATAATTAGCATTGTTTCCCTCAGTCCAACCCAAGAGCTTCAATATCAGAGATGAAATACACTGTTACATACTACACTGTTTTTTTTTCTTTTCTCACCCCCAATTGATGACAGCTGAACTTGGACCCCAGAACAGTTGCTGTTGCGAATGCTATCACCGATCCAGCTCATTTTCTCTATAGGAAAGAGGTCCCACAGTCAAAAGACTCTTTAATTCTCTATTCTCCAGTTACTCTCAGCCCAAGTTAAGAAGTTGGTTTGTGGGTGTATTTACCTCTCTATGGCTGATAAATGGGAGGGGACAGAAAAGAAGAAGGGAGGACAGGGGACGGGAGAAGAGGGGTGAGGAAAGGAGAGGGAGAATCGAGAGAAGAGAAGAGAGGAGAGGGAGGGGAAAGGATAGGGAGAGGAGAGGAGAGGGGAGGGGAGGGAAGGGAAGAGAAGAGGGGAGGGGAGGAAAGAGAGAAGAGGGGGATAAGGAGAGGGGCAGGCAAAGAAGAGAAGGGGATGGGAGAGAGGAAGGAAAAGGAGAAGGGAGGGGAGGGGGAAAAGAGGGGAGGGGCAGTTGAAGAAGAGAAGGGGTGGGGAAGGAAAAGGAGGGAGGGGAAGAGAGGAGGGGAATAGTATAGTAGAGGGGAGGAAGGAATGGGGAGGGGAGGGGACGAGAGGAGAGGGGAGAGGGAGAGGAGACACTGGATCATCACAAACCAAGTGGACTGACATTTTGGATATAGCACAGGAGTTGGAATTAATACTAAGGGATGGATGGGGACAGTTTGATGATAGGATAATTGTTTGATATGTTCAGATTAGTATCATGAGAAACTATTCTGATGAAACATTCAGAATTACATAGTTCTCCAATTTAAAGGGAAACATTGTTCATCTTGTTGGAGGACAGGAAAGAGCAACTGTTTTTTTTTTCTCCCCCTTGGGAATAATTTGACCTGCTCTTTTTGTTTCTAGTCTACTCTTCCAACCAGATGCCAGCCAGATGCATGTTAGTGCTATAATATATCTGGTGGGAGTCATATTAGGGAAACCCGTTCCTTGATTAATGATAAAGCAACAAAAGTATGGGACGTGTGTAATATGTGACAGTATTCTGGTTTAAAAAATTGGCAACGTTACATAATTCCATGCAGATATTCAGTTTTTAGCTATGAATACTGTTGTATTTTTACTGGCATAGAGTGCACTTCTGGGATTTTCTACTTCAGAGGTAAATTGTCTACATACAGCTAGTCCTCGGTTAATGCCACAGTTTGGACCGGCAACCCCATTGTGAAGTAATGTGGTCATTAAGTGAAACATCAAATGATCACGATGTATTTATCATGATATATCAGTTCCCCTGTAGTCATAAAGCAAATCATTTGTAGCCATTAAGTGAGACATCACTGTCACGTTATTTACTGCTTGAGATTGGATAACCATTTGTCTGAAATGGTATAACGTTTCCTGCCTAAGCAGGGGGTTGGACTAGAAGACCTCCAAGGCCCCTTCCAGCTCTGTTATTCTATTCTGCTGACTTTTCCATTGAGTCTGCTTGTCAGAAACTGGCTGTGAAACTTGCACATGCAATCACATGAGCGTAGGATGCTGCAATGGTCATAAAATCATTCCAGTTGCAAAACCTCCAAATTGTGAGGACGTGACTGTAAGTACACTGCAACTGTCTTATGTCCAAACACTGGTCATAAAGTTACTATTTTACCACTATTGCAATTTAAACCTGTCTCTAAACAGGACAGCTATTAACCAAGGATTACATATACCTTGATTTTGGGGTGTCGTTATTTCAGCTAGCAAATGTGTTGAGCCAACAGTGTTACTGAAGTCTTCCATAGGCTTCTCCTTTCTGAGGTGTAGTTGACATCATTAAGGAGAACATTTTGGTTAGATTCCAAATGTTCCCAAGAATTGACAACTCTTCTTAAAGTGGCATGTTAATATTTTTAAAGAAACAAATGAAAATCTGGACACTTAGTTATTGGGCTATTTTGCTCTCTTATTTGTTATTTTCTCTCTTTGGTATATGTTTTATTGATTTATACTTAGGTTTTGTAACCTCACAATAAGGGTAGCACTTACTGTAAGATTACATAAAACACAATCTTAAAAGACTATTTCCCCCTCCTTTTTTAGTCTCCAGAGAACTAGGGAGAATACTTTCCATGATTTTCCACCATCTGTGGACTGAGTTATCTCTTATCAGATTGTTGCCAAGTTTACAGCTCTTGCTCCTATCTCCCAGGACATTCCCACATATCATCAAAGTTTCAGAGGACCTTGGATGATGTGGATTATTTGGACCTTTTCAGTTGAATTTTAAGATGGGTCATAATACTTATTGGTTGTACTTCTAGATGTTATAAAGAGCAGGAGTCCCCAACCTTGGCAATTTTAAGCCTGGAGGACTTCAACTCCCAGAATTCCCCACCTGGCTGGGGAATTCTGGGAGTTAAAGTCCACCAGGCTTAAAGTTGCCAAGGTTCGAGACCCCTGATATAGAGGGTTTAGGATTGGGATAGTATGCCCATCCTGACCCTCCTGGATCTTTCAGTGGCTTTCAATACGATTAACCATAATAGGCTTCTAGAGTGGTTCAGGATTGGGAAGTGGGGGAATGTTGTTTTCATGGTGAAATTAATAAATCCTTCCCAAGACCCATCTTTTATGAGATGCATCAAGACTCAGGTCTCTCACCTCATCAATTTAACATCTACAGGAGGCTTCTAGGGAGGTCCCTCAACACCATGGCATGTGATAATATCCATACAGACATCGAGAGTCTTGGATTATGAGGAGATAGACCACCTTCTCTTTGTTTGTTTCAAATGGTTTGGTCACTGTGAGAGGACGACCCTTTGAGACCTCTACCCCCACCTCCTTTGGATGGACTTACTACAACCACAAGACTTCCCATCGTCGTGAGAGGGCGATGATGTTCCGATATATTGACATTTGTAACATACTGGTCTTCCTTTAACATCTATTTCCTCCCTTATTTTAAATTACCTGTTTTAACCATCTCTAACACTCTTAGAAGAAAATGATCCTTCATCTCCTTCAGCTTGCTCCTATCTTTGATGTATTCAACTGCAGAGCTCCTTGTACTGCGAGATTCCCCCCTCTCGCATGTCTGGCCCTCTCAGTTATCAAGGGCCGCCCTTGAGGACGGGTTTTGGAACCCCGAGAGGTGGTTTGCAAAAAAACAACGGCTTTGGGGGTTTTTAGATAAATCTTTAAGTTCTATTTTAAGGGGTTCTGGGAGGGATTGTGGGAATGGATCTGGGGGGATCCATAAATCCACTGAAAGGGGTAATGGGTCTGATAATCACGGTGGGGAGGATGGGGACAGAAATCTGACAAGGATGCAGGGGGATAAAGTGATGGGCATTAGTATAGTAAGTGGGAGGGGCAGATATGACGGCTGCAGGGGGCCATATTATGTTTCGGGAGTGCACACTCGTTGTTTACGAGCGATTGCCCACTCCGACCCCCAAAGCACTGCTCATTTCCTGGGTTGTTCAGAGTCTCAGACCCTGGGTCTACGGCTGATGTTATGTAATGCCAGGTCAGTGGTAAATAAAGCCCCCCTCATTCATGATCTTATTTCAGAGGGGGGTGCTGACCTGGCAGGGATTACGGAGACCTGGTTAGGCCAGGAGGGAGGAGTTCCCCTTGTGGAAATGTGCCCACCAGGTTTCGGTGCATTCCATCAGCCAAGGACTCAGGGAAGGGGTGGGGGAGTGGCAGCAATCATTAGAGAAAGTCTTTGCCCGAGGGAGGCCACTGTTCCTCAGAGAGCCGGATGTGAGTCCCTCCATGTGAAATGGGGTCAGGGGATTCAGATGGGCCTACTGATTGCGTACCTGGTTCCCTGCCACATAACAGCGGTCCTGCCTGAGCTGCTCGACATTATAGCCGGTGAAAACCCCCAGACTTATTATTATGGGGGATTTTAACCTGCCATCCACTGGTGAGATGTCAGAGACGGCTCGGGAGTTCATGGCTTCCAAGACAGTCATGGACCTGACCCAGGTAGTTCAAGGCCCCACCCACTTGGGGAATCACACTCTGGACTTGATTTTTGTCTCTGATCAGTGGCTGAATGATCTAAGAATAGGGGATATAGACATCAAGCCCTTGTCATTCTCTCCTTCACATGGACTTTCAAGTCACTTCCACCTACCGCAGGGAGACGGAACCAACCAAATGGTTCCGTCCCAGGCACCTGATGGACCCCGAAAGGTTCCTGATGGAGCTTAGCCATTTCCTGAGACTCTGGCTCACGACTCGACTGAGGACCTGGTGGTCGCCTGGGACAGGGCAGCTACTGCGGCCTTGGATCGCGTCGTGCCTTTGCGGCCTCTGACCCGATGCCGATCTCGTCTAGCTCCTTGGTTTTCCGAGGAGCTGAGAGAGATGAAGCGTCGGAAAAGACGCCTGGAGAGCGATTGGAGGACAAGCCGATCTGAATCTGACTGAACACAGGTGAGATCTTATATTAAGATCTACCTAGTGGCGATAAGAGCGGCGAAGTCTAGCTACTTCTCCGCTCTTATTGCATCTGCAGAGAACCGCCCAGCCGCGCTATTTAGGGTGACCCGCTCCCTACTTCAGGTGGGGGTAGGGGAAGATCCCTTAAAGGGTTGAGCTGAGGATTTTGTACAATTCCTGCATGATAAAGTCACTCAGATTCGGGAAGGCCTGGACTCCGATTGTGTAGATCCAGGGGAGGAGACAGGGGCAGGTCTTGAGAGCGTTATCTGGGAAGAGTTTGACTCTGTGACTCCTGAGGATGTGGACAGGATTCTGGGCAAGCTTAACACTGCTATATGTTTATTGGACCCGTGTCCCTCCTGGTTGGTACTGGCCTCCTGGGAGGTTACACGAGGCTGGCTCCAGGGGATTATAAATGCTTCTCTGAGTGAGGGTATCTTTCCCGCTGCCTTGAAAGAGGTGGTTGTGAAGCCCCTCCTCAAGAAGCCTTCCCTGGACCCAGCTATATTATCAAATTATCGTCCAGTCTCCAATCTTTGCTTTGTTGCGAAGGTTGTTGAGAGTGTGGTGGTGCGACAACTACCCCGATACCTGGATGAAGTTGTCTATCTGGATCCATTCCAGTCGGGCTTCAGGTCATGATACAGCACGGAAACGGCATTCGTCGTGTTGGTGGATGATCTCTGGAGGGCTTGGGACAGAGGTTGCTCCTCTATCCTGGTCCTATTAGATATCTTAGCGGCTTTTGATACCATCGACCATGGTACCTTACTGCACCGGCTGGAGGGGTTAGGAATAGGGGGCACCGTGCTTCGGTGGTTCTCCTCCTTCCTCTCTGACCGTTCGCAGTTTGTGTTGGCAGGGGGGCAGAGGTCGACCTCGAGGCACCTTATTTGTGGAGTGCCACAAGGGTCAGTCCTCTCACCCCTTCTGTTCAACATTTATGTAAAACCGCTAGGCAAGATCATCCGTGGTTTCGGGGTGAGTGTTCATCAGTATGCTGATGACACACAGCTATACATCTCCACCCCAGACCACCCCAATGATGCCCTTGCTGTGATGTCCCATTGCCTGGAAGCCGTGCGGATCTGGATGGGGAGAAACAAGCTCAGACTCAACCCCTCCAAGACCGAGTGGCTGTGGCTTCCGGCGTCCCGGTATAGTCAGCTGGTACCATCACTGACAATAGGGGATGAGATCTTGCTCCCCACAGGGAGGGCCCGCAACTTGGGTGTCCTCCTGGATTCACAGCTATCTTTAGAAGATCATTTGACGGCCGTGACCAGGGGTGCCTTTTATCAGGTTCGCCTGATCCGCCAGTTGCGTCCCTTTCTGGATCGGGATGCCTTGCGCATGGTCACTCATGCCCTAGTTACCTCCCGTATGGACTACTGTAATGCTCTCTACATGGGGCTCCCCTTGAAAAGCACCCAGAGGCTCCAACTGGTCCAGAACGTAGCCGCGCGGGTGATTATGGGCGCAACTCGTTACGCCCATGTAACACCTCTCCTACGTGAGCTGCACTGGCTCCCTGTGGTCTTCCGGGTGCGATTCAAGGTGTTATTTATCACCTTTAAAGTGCTCCATGGCTTAGGACCTGGGTACCTACGAGACCGTCTTTTGCCACCAATAGCCTCCCACCGACCAGTTCGTTCTCACAGGGAGGGACTACTCAGGGTACCGTCAGTCAAATTATGTTGACTGGCGACTCCCAGGGGGAGGGCCTTCTCTGTGAGGGCTCCAACCCTTTGGAATGAACTGCCCCCGGAGATACGGAATATCCCTGATCTCCGTGCTTTCCGCCGTGCCCTCAAGACCCTGATGTTCCAACAGGCAGGGCTAAACATATGAACATGTGAATGATTTTTTAAATGTGATCTAATTCTGGGTTTTATTTAATTGACCAAACTAAGTAATAATTTTAATTAGCAATTTTATGATGTTTGTGTGTCTATATTTTTCTTGACTGTACACCGCCTTGAGTCCTACGGGAGAAAGGTGGTATAGAAATATCATAAATAAATAAATAAATAAAATATGAGAATGATGTTCAGCTATACAGCTCCACCCCAGGTGGGGCAGATGATGCAATACAGATGATTACCTAGTGTCTGGTGGCTGTGAAGGCCTGCAGATGGAGGAACCAACTATGACTCAACTCTAGAAAGACAGAGTGGCTTTGAGTTCAAAATAAGAATGATAAATATTTGGAAACTTTCAAACTCATTGGAAATTCCAATTGGACTGGTAATCTTACATTTAGTGGATTATCAAGAGATCCACATCTCATTGGAATGATGTGCTTTTATTTGTGTTTTACTTTCAGTTATATTTTATAATAAGAAATTACCAGTCATGTACTTACAAACTGGATAATTCACAAAGCAATTAGCCTTCCCCAACCCAATGTACCCAAGGGAATTAGCCCTTTGTCTTTTTTAAACATTATCTAAATGTTGCTTACTTGGATCAATGCTCAAACATTAAAAAAAAGCAGTTAGGGAAAGCAGCATTTATTCAGAGCATGTTTGGAGTCTGAGAAAGAAGACAGGTGAAATAATTGGGAAAATCTAGACCGGAAATAAACAGCTGGTTAAATAAAAAAAAGTGTCTTGTTGATGAATGATTACCATACTAAATATAACCAAGAAAGAACTGGTCTTAATTAGAAATACATTGAAGTGTTATAATAAGAATGCCTACACTTAACCAAGATAATTCCATAACCATTATATACAATTTAATTTAAAGTTTGTCAATTCCATAGGAATCAACTGTCTTAGGTGTGCTGCCTTTACCAATAATGTTGATCTTTTCTTTAAAGAATTTACACTATATAACACAGTAATTGTAAGCTATTATTTCATGTACACGAATGTCACTGGGATAAACATGTTGCCTCCAAATGTTGTTGGATTTCAGTTCCCATTATCACATCCCATGGCCTATGCTGGACAGCAATATCTGGAGAGTTACATATTACTTAAGTAAGACACATAAAGACTTGATCTAGTAGCTCATGAATTGAAACTATTCAAATGAATTCATGCAGACAAATTAAACACACTTATAACTTAGTTTGGATTAATATTTTCTGGTCTGAAAATATAACTGACCCTAATTATCTTTTAATGTGGGCCTTGTTCGCTTAAGTGTGTTAATTAGGTCATCGGGAGAGGGTTAAAAATGTCATACAAACAAGAAAACCCAATTACCGTTACCCAGCCACAGGTTTGACAGCCAGATTTTGAAAATACTTTCTATTTCTTTCTGTCTGGAAGACATTAGATATACTGTATATTCAAATACATTGCAGAAATTAATTCTACAGGCCCTCCCTGTCAATCATTTTTTCATCTTTGCCAGTCCCAAAGGAGGTAAAAAGAAGAGCAAATTAATAGGATAAGATTTTTCCTGCTTTAGAGGGAAGAAACATTGTGTACTGTACAATGTTTGAGATTTTAGCAGATTTCCCCCATCAGAATTGCCCAAATGTGTTGGAACCCCACAATGATATCTGGGAATTCTGGAATTATAAATCCACCCCTAGAGCATTGTTTCTCAATCCCAGGCACTTTAGGATGTGTGGGCTTCGGTTCTCAGAATTCCCCAGCCAGCATTCTGATAGGAAATTCTGAGAGTTGAAATTCACACTTGTTGAAGTTGGTAAAAGTTGAGAACCACTGCCCAGGACACTGAACTGTGGAAATCTTATCTCAAAAAAAGAAGTGAGTGTTGACACATTTGTATCTAATATGGTTAAATCTTATTTTAAGAAAGGGTTCTAAAAGCTTTTTTAGGAATTTCTAGAAAAAAGGATTTCTAAATTTCAAATGAAAGCAGTTTGTATTCACTGTAAACTGTCAAATGCCTGGATCTTCCAACACCAGAATCACAATTTTTATCAACTCTCAGCCAGACCACAATACCCATGACTCTATCTGTCTTTTCTAAGCAATAATTTATTTTATAATATCCTTACTTATCAATTTGTCATACAAGAAACCCAGTTTTCTAATTATAAATGTATAGAATCAGGCAGTGGTTATTCAGAACGTGGCTTTAGTTGCTTAATATTAAATTTCCTTAGCATTATGATTGCAGTCACTATTAAATTATCTTAGCAAAGAACTAGTGACAGTATTAATGGCACCTTTGCATTTTCTATCTATAATACTGTTAAAAACAAAAAACAAACAAATGAGATAGCAACACCCAATAAAAAAACACATTCAATTATTTCAATCACAGCAATATTTATCCCAGTCCTAAATAAAACTTTTCTCAGAAGATACTACTGATGTTTGTGTGTGTGTGTGTGTGTGTGTGTGTGTGTGTGTCAGTGGTGGGATTAAAAAAATTTTACTACCGGTTCTGCGGGCATGGCTTGGTGGGCATGGCAGGGGAAGGATACTGTAAAATCTCCATTCCCATCCCACTCCATGGGAAGGTTACTGCAAAATCCCCATTTCCTTCCGATCAGCTGGGACTCAGGAGGCAAAGAATAGATGGGGGCAGGGCTAATCAGAGGTGGTATTTACCGGTTCTCCAAACTACTCAAAATTTCCACTACCGGTTCTCCAGAACTGGTCAGAACCTGCTGAAACCCACTTCTGGGGTGTGTGTGAAGGGGATGGCATGGAAAGAGTATTTCTGCCTGGTAAAGTAATAAGGGGTTTCTCTCTCACACACACACACATATACACACACAGTCTGAAGATCACATCACAGAAAGAAAGGATTAAATTCCTCTGCACAACTAATACAACCTCAAGATTGTAATTAATACTGTTGGCATTTTTAAAATATTGCAGTTAAATGCATTTTATATCAAGTGTTCCTTAATTTTTCTAAAGTTGTCAGCCTTGGATTTCCAACAAACTCTATGGCAAAGGGAGAAAAATTGACTTTCTCCCACTACTTTGGGTTCTCCCAAGTTACCTTCTGTTGCTGTTGTTCAGTTGCTAAGTCATGTCCAACTCTTCGCGACCCCATGGACCACAGCACGCCAGGTCACCCTATCCTCCACTGTCTTTCCAAAGTTGTGTTCACTGAGTCAGTGACACTATCATCTCATCCTCTGCTGTCCCCCTTTCCTTTTGCCTTCAATGTTTCCAACATCAGGGTCTTTTCCAATTAGTCCTCTCTTCCCATTTGGTAGTCAAAGTATTTGAACTTTGGCTTCAGTATCTGTCCTTCCAAAGAACAGTTTAGGAGTTTTTTTCTCACTTTAGGATTGACTGATTAGTTATCTTCTAGTTGGGGGTTATTCCTGATACCAGATGAGAATGGGAACTTTAAGAAATATAGATGGCTCTCCCCATAGGAAAACATGATCCTATTCTTCCACTTCCATTCTATTTTCATGATGGAGTTAATTGCTCTTACAGAATATTTCTCTCCAACTGTTCATATCCTTATAGTTGATGTTTGTCATCATGATCTCATTTACTGTGAATTGGAACACCACTGAGATTTCAGGTACAGTATACGCTGCCATCCAATTTGCTATTAAATAACTTGATTGCCTTAAATTAATACTAACACTGTCAGTGATGAAGTGTTCATGTGCTTTCTTGACTTGTACTAATTCAGCCTTACTGTGATTAAGGCAGAGGTTGGCTCCAGATCCATCTCTGCCCATTAGCGGGATTTTTCTTCCTAAGACTCTCTGATTCTTAAGTCATGTAAATATATTTCAGAATCAAATAATATCTTAATGCTAGTTCCATGGTTGTCTAAAATCTGAATTTATAATCTTTTTCTCGGTCGTACAATATACTGTACGTTGTACTACATAACAGAACATAAAGTATATATTGTAGTATCACATAATTAGCTAGAGAGAATAATGTATTTATCACTTCACAGGCAAAAATAATTAAATAATAGGAAGATAATCCCAGAGATCAGCTCAGCTGGACAAAATATAACAGTAGGGGAGCTGGAAAAAAAAGTTGCAAGATGGAAGCAACAGAAAAAAACTCCTATGAATATAAGCTCTCTCTATATTAGTAACTTTCTCACATCGGTAGTGCAAAGCTGAAGCCAGTCCTGATTTTCAACACATTGGCCACATTCATATAAAGGTCTCAATCAGGACATGTTTATTCAGTTAAGAAAATATAATTTTAAATCATAGTCAAAATGCTTTGACTATAATCATGTTGGTCATGAGTGAAAAAGCCTATAAGCCTAAATAAATGTACACTATATCACACCATAGTATAATATTTTACCAACATCAATCAATCAATCAACTCTAAACATAAATTTTTATCACTCTCTGTCAGGTGTGCTTCCTTCAAAGTCCAGGAAAGAATGACCCAAACTCCATTGTTTATAGAGAAAGGTACTTTTAATAGAAAAGTGAACACAACCGAAGGAAAGCAGAATCTAAGGCAATACGCGTGAAAATTGCATATAGAAAACATCCCCTCCCACTGTCCACTGTAAATCATCCAATCCAAAGGTCTCCCAGGGGTCAGGTGGAAGCACATGTCTGGCAGCGTCATCAATCAGGAATGCCACGACCATTGGCCCGACGGCAGCTTCAAAGATACAGTCCAGTGGCTTAACTATCGGTTTCGTTTTCCTCCAGCATGCTTCCCCCCCCACATGCTACCTAGCTCTCCGCCCTCCCATTACTATAGCAGCCAAAGCAGTAAAGGTGGAGGCTGACACTCTCTTTACACTATTTCTTGGGCAAAATGTTAAAAAGCTGCCAATGCTACTTCAATTAGCTTAGTACAGGGCTGTCAAACACGTGGCCCACGGGCCAGATGCATCATGCGCTGGCCATGCCCACACCTGGTTTAGCGAAGGGGAAGGAATCCCAATACATCACATGATGCCACCATGACGAAGCAAGTTTGACACCCCTGGCCTAATATCACCTTGGCTAATCAGGCCAGTTTGAAATTGGCTTCTCAAAGATAGTCCTCCCAAACTCAGATATAAACTTGCAAATTCTGGTGAAATATGGGATAAGGAAGCATGGAATCAGGCGTCAAGAAACTAATCCTCAGGCTGCAAAGAAAACATCTGAATCATATGAAAGTGAAATTCCTCATCCTAAAACAGGGATCCTCTGCCCTTCATTATTGCTATTGCACTGTTTAGCATATCTTCTGCTAACCAAGTAACAGAGTAACAAAGGAAAAACACCACATCCCCATCTTAGAAATTATTCATAGCATGGAGCCAGATGGAAGGTAGGAATAATACAGCTTTGAGATAGAATTAATTTTACAATACTTTTGTTATTAATATTGTATTTATGTGTATATGTACACAAGGTTCATTGGTTGGTTGGTTGGTTGATTGATTGATTGAACTATATTCTAGATCACATACCTCCACTTATATCCTTACATTGCAAAAGAAAGAAAACTCCTTTTTCAGAAGCCATGCTGGTTCAGCAAATTTTGTTCCTCTCATTACACTTAGAATAGTTTAAAAGTTTAATTTAGTGGTGCTTTCTTCCAGTTAAAATTCAGCATTGGAGCAATGTGCTTATAATGTCTTGGCTTCTCATTAGATTTTATATTGGACATAGTATTATCTATATTGAGCTCATTCACTTGCAGTAATATTAGAATTTGTAAACATATTTTTTTAATCTTTAGATTGACAGCCTCAAAACTTCATTTCTCATCTATTCTGTCTGATTAAATACTGAAACTGGTTAGTTTAAAAATGGTTCTGCAGTTATTAAATATCTTCATTATGAAGACTGATGGAACTATTCCATTTCTCTGTATACCTGCTCTCTTTTAGCAGCCTTTCGACTCATTTGATATTTGGCAATCCAACCAGTCTCATAACCAGCTTCCTGCTTTGCATTTGTAGTTCAATGTTCTATATGCTACTGAGAAATATGTTTCTATATGAGTTCACTCCCAGTAAGTTGAAATACACACACAATGAGAAATATATCTTCATTGACTGTAACTTAGTCACATACTCTTCAATCCATTTTTAACCTCTCTTATTGTCAGTTTTGTCAGAATTAGTTTGAGTTTCCTTATTCAGCTAAATCTTATACTTTTGTCTATATTGTGTCACTTTTGAAAGAATCATCTGTAAAAATACAATACGTAACTGCTTTGAGCTGAACGCTAATCAATAAAGATTTCTTCCCCTTTTCTTAATTTCCCAATGATTTTTCTTGCAACTTACCTTACATACCTCCTCAAGCATTTTCTCCCTATGGTTTATATTTACATTTGAATCCCTCTCTAAATTCAATTCAGGATGAGTTTGTCTATTCAAGGCTGACAGAATTTCAACCAAAAACCTCTTGTGTATCTATCCCAGTGGGTTAAAGAGCGTCTTGTTCATAAATGGTTTATTATCAATGCTTCATTAGAAACTATGTCACAGATTATGTCAATCTGGACTATTCTTTCTTGCCAAAAAGTAAAGACTTTCAAGCTGTGCATTTCTTACCTTCAACTTTCCAATCTGTTTTTGGAATCTCAATCAGTTCTTTAAGGAATGCAAATGATACTTCTCCCTTAGCCCTGTAACAAGCTACTGGGAAATTCACTTGCATAATCTCTGCCTGTTCATGCATGTATTGTAATAATAATTGGCACTAAAAGAATAGGAAACTTAAAGATATATTTTCAAAGACACATAGATCTTCCTGGCCTTTTAATCAATTCTTATCTCCAAAACAATCAGTAACATAAATGTAATTAGATTAGAGTTAATATATGTCAGTGGTTTGAGTTTTTAACTGTGTGTCCTACATCATCAGTTATAGATTCACACTGTGCCACGATTTGTCAAACAAGCCAACATTGTTTAGTCATTTGTAATATTAAGTGTACACTGGTTATAAGTGTAGGTTCACAGTACATTTAATACCATATTGGCCAATCAAACTCCTATGGCGTCCGTCCCATAGATTAATTATGTGCTTTGTAAATATGTCCTTCCTTTGTGTTTTAAAGCTCCTTCCAATAGTTAAATGATAATCATTCTTATTACTACGTTTATTATTGCTGATACAAGCCTTTCTGATACATTTTAATAAATCTGTTTATTATTTTTAGAAGTTATGTATAGTACATACAACATGTATTCTCGCCACCGCCATCCTCAGCTATCATTTCTCCAGCAGCACCCAATTTTATTTTGGTACATATTTAAAAAGAAGTAACTTATTAAATGCCTAGTACTAATGCCGTCTTAAAAGAATAATAGTTCATTATTCTTATAGGATGTACCATGTTTCCTCGAAAATAAGACCCCATCTTACATTTTTTGAATCTTGAAATAAATAATACTTTGCATTTATGTGTTTTACTTTGTGGCTGTTCACCACCCTGAATCCTTTGGGAGTAGGGCAGTATATAAATCTAATAAAACAAACAAACAAACAAAAAATATTTTCGGGGATGTCTTATTATTTTGGGGCATGTGGAGCAAGACGGGGCTCCTCTTGCCATCTTACCTGATTTCCAGCTCTGTCTCCCTAACCCTAACCAGAGGCAATGGCGGGAACCGGCTGCACATGCAGTTAAATATTTTCGGGGAGGGCTTATTTTGGGGGGGGCTTATTTTAGCGCATGCTGATTGAGCTTATTATCAGAGGATGTCTTATTTAGGGGAAACAGGGTAGGTAACATCTGGAAGAAGTTTTAGTGTCTGCATAATATTAAGTTATCTCGTGGTAGAACAAAATCACTATAATGTTTCTCTATATGTATGATGACTTAATGCTTCTTTTTAAGCATGCATAACTATCCTTGGATGCTGTGGGTCTAATATCTTCTGTTTACAGTAGCCATAGGAATCAGATGATGAATCTTCAGTGCTGTGGAATTATTTTCCTATTACTGTCCATCCCTTTCCCCCAATTAACACCCACTCCCATCCCAGCTCCTGCTTGCTTTTTGCTTCATCTTTTATCTTATGAGGCAAATAGCAAGTTATAAGAGTGATTTTTATCAGAAAATCAGGCTCTGTCCATGTTGTTATTCCCTTTATGCCGGAACATTCTGGATGCATTGGAATTCTATTCACATCCGACTTTTTCTCCTGCATCACGTATAATTTGGCCCCAAATTAATCATCAAAGTCTTGAAATGCTACCAGAAAAGCTGCTTATTTCCCAACCTGTCTGAATTCTTTTTAAAGAACACTTAAAATGGATGTGTGTTGATTACCTTCTGATGTAGAACAAGAAACAAACACATCCCTTTGACGAAGTGACATGCTCTTTTCCTCCCTTCCTATCTGGTGGAGAAGAAAGATTCATTTCCAAGGCATGAGCAAAAAGGAAAAGGAAGACAAATATTTGAGGGCTTCTAAGGCTTCCAGCATTCTCTGCAATCATGACTAATAGTATCAGGTTGACATTTCTTTTTTTTTCCCCACCCTTCCTTTTTTAATTTCCAAACTCCAAGTCAGTGGACAAAGTTTCCAGCTGCAGGGACTATTTTAACTCTGCCAGAAATCTCTTTTCATTGGCTGACTTGAAACAGCATTAATAGTGCTATTGAAGAAAACAAATAAGTTTTATCAGATTTGTTGGCAAAGTCATGTCCCATATTACCACATCCTCAAATTATCAAGGGCTTATTTTACACCAAAGCCAGAATATACTTTCAAAAGTACTTTCATCTGGAAATGTTCTATGACCAGGACAATCAATGACAGGAGAGGACTGTAATGCAGATGGTGAGGTGCACGTATTTCAGCTAAAAAAAAAAAAAGACCACATTTCAGTCTCTGCCAATTTCAAAAGAATTCTGGTACTAGTAAAATGAACCACCCTGCCTAGAAACTGAAGAGACATGCCACTTGACAAAGCCTGGGGTAATCATTGGGCTGGTATAAAATTTCATGTATATACTTAGAGCTCTATAATCCTGGATTTTATTCTGGAAACAATTTTCAGTTGTTTGTTGGCCTGTATTATGTATTAACTGTTATTGGGATTTTTTTTTTTAATTTGATTTATATGCCGCCCTTCTCCGGAGACTCAGGGCGGCTTACAATGTGTTAAGCAATAGCCTTCATACTTTTGTATATTTTTACAAAGTCAGCTTATTGCCCCCACAAACTGGGTCCTCAATTTACCTACCTTAGAAAGGATGGAAGGCTGAGTCAACCTTGAGCCTGGTGAGATTCGAACTTACTAATTGCAGACAGCTGGAATTAAATTACAATGCATTAGTCTGCTGAGCTATCCAGGCTCCTAGTTTACATCACATTAAACTACCATGAAGTTTGTTTGGTTTTGATACTGTATACTGCATTAAACCAGCCATTGTGATTCGAACAGCATGATTTATGATTATCATATTATACAAACTCATCTGATTGATTAATTACATTCTGTTAAATAAAGCACAATGGTGTAGTGTGATGTATGAACAAAATCTGTATGTTGTTACTCTATAATGAATCACTGTCTATACCCAAAGATGTTATTCATAAATCCATATAAATAATATTGAGAGACTTAATATCTATTGCCTCTGAACCAAATAAAATACTGTGATAAAAATGTATTCTCTATTTTCTCTCCATGCTAACTCAACTTAATAGCCAAAACATTTTGATGAGATTTGCATAATACAAGCCTCCACTTATGAAGTAATCAAGGAATGAGTGAATATAGTCTTCTAATGGTTCTTTTATTCATTCTCCCAAGCTTCCTATCCTTCCATTGTATTTCATAAAGAGACACCATTTTGGAAGTATAGGAAATCAGGGAAGCATCACAATGAAGGAATAATGTGCAACGAACAAAAACATTGATGCACCTTACACCATTCTTCAAG
The DNA here is from genome assembly GCA_022577455.1 of Arizona elegans. Taxonomy (NCBI): domain Eukaryota; kingdom Metazoa; phylum Chordata; class Lepidosauria; order Squamata; family Colubridae; genus Arizona; species Arizona elegans. The sequence goes on along the minus strand of JAKOOJ010000002.1, from coordinate 27,411,721 downwards.
AATAAAGTAAGCTAAAAGAAATTCTAGAGAGATTTCTGAGCACAAGGTAGATAGAAATCTTTTTCTGCGGGAAAAGAACACTACTGAAAACTCCAGGACACATTTCAACATAGCAATAATTTTCTGCATTTTTATATTTCTAAGCAGATTGTGAAAATTTGAAAAGTTCTTTGTATTACCAGATTTCTTATCCAACCAGAACAATGCCTAATAATCAATATTGAACATCTTTCTGGATAATAGCTGTAGGAAATACTCATTTTTCTTCTATTAATATCTATCAAACAATTTCTAATGTCATTTACCTTCGGCCATATTTGACCGAACCATTAAATATTCCATCTTCAACAAATAATTATAAGATACACAGACAGAGGCACACACACCCACACACACACCACTAAAGGTAACATTTCAAACATGTTCTTTTAAACCATTTACACATACTTAATTAATGGAAATTAAAGAGAAATTTAATTGCTTTACTAGCTATATGGGAACAATTCTGCCCTTGTTAAGAGAAACCTGCTGGTTCAAAATGATTTGTTAATTGGCTTGTCAGTCAGCTGTGAATTAATTTTTCATATCTGTTCTAACAATAAACCTTTATTTCTCTTCTTGCTCCAAAGGAACATATAAAAGGGCAGCTTTACAGCTTTCAGAGAGGCATAAGAAATGTGGCTTAAAATCAGATTCAGAATTTCTTATGAACACTTGGTTAACATTTGGATTTGGTTTAAAAATAGGTTGCGGAGATAGATTTAGTTTATTTTATAGTATGTCTCAACTTGTTAGCACAATGACTATATTGACACATGGACTACAGTTTATTTTCTTCACTATTAGAAGACATTAAGCTCATCCCTAATACTAAGATGAATGGACTCATTCTCTGCCACCCTGGATGGCAGGACCAGAACGAGTAAATTGAAATTACAGGGAATATATTCAGGTTAGATATGAGGAAAAATTTTCTTATACTAGGAACCAGCGGTGGGATTTACTTACCTTCCCTACCAGTTCCCAAATGTGAGCGTGCTTGCACACACCTCATATGCGCATGCATAGTAGGTGCATGTTACGTCAGGTTGGCTGGGCGGGGCCTCCTGCCATTGCCGCTACCAGTTCGCGCAATCCAGAGAGGACCGGCTGAATCTCACCACTGGTAGGAACCCATCAACCAATGAAGTAGGTTGCCTCATGAAGTGGTAAGTTCCCTTTTATTGCAGGGATTCAGACAAGAAGCTAGAAAGCCATGTGCTCAAAACACAGATCAAGGACTTGGATGATATTTACATTGTTTTCATATAGCACATTACTCTTTCAGTATAATTTGCTTCATTTTGTATATATTTTGTTAACTCAGCCTCTGGAGTCTCTGAACCATGACCAATAGCTTAGCCTATGTAAACTCAGCCAGTTGTGGTTTATTCAATAAGACTTGGCATTGCATGTTGTTAAGTCATAATGTGATTTTGAACCATTAAAGAACATTAAATTGGCCAAGTTACCCATACCAAAGAGCCCTGCCAATATGAATTAGATTCCTCATAGCAGAGTAGGACTCTCTGGAGGTCCTTATCCAAAATATCAAGAACTATTTGTACACGAAGCAGAAATCTGGCTTTTCTGGAGAGGAGAGTAAAAGTCAGCTTGTTATTGTTTGAGATCTTGAGCCTGATGAGTCTGTTTGTTCCTAGAGAAATTTTGAAGCAGAAGGTTCACTTGTGGGATTGAACTGAAGATATTTACCTTAAACATCTTATACAGAACATTAAAAAATAGTCTTTTATATCAACAGATTATTTATTGCCTGTAAGATAACTCCAAGAGATCAAGAAATACTGAGCTTTCAAATTCTATTTATTTTAGCTTAACACATATACCATAAACAAGTTACATTATGTACTTCACTTGCCAATACTTACTCCTAAGTAAACTCCAGGGAATCCAGGGAAAGTAATGACTTGGTACTCTGCTAGCTATGTTCTGTGGAAGGCAAGCAGCATGATTCATCTCACTTAGAGAAGTTGGCATGTATCCACTCAAGTCCTGACATTCCATCTTACTTTAATGCATTTCTTTTTATACTTAAAGGTTTTACTAAATCTACTATAATTTGTAACAACAGAAAACCACTTTGTCCATTTATATTATTTTCTGCTTGACCACTGGACCAAATGGACCAGCTTTCAAATGGTTTACTTACCATAAACTGAAATTCATCATCGTCCAGCAACAACATGAATACAATGTAAATCAACACAAACCAACAACGTTAAAAAATACTGAAAATGTTTTGTGAATTTGTGTGATACCCATTTATATTCTACAAAAGATGGCGACTTATCACATTGCGTGCAGATAAATTTGGGACTGATCTTCCAGTTTTCTGATAAGCTTAACATTCTTACCACTCACAAATCATATTACCAATATATGATAATATCCATTAAGCTATTTTTATTGTAAACACAATGAAGCTCAACTCTGTGTCAATTTCATGGACACAACCATATAGTTATTTTGGAATCAGTATGGATGCAGCTAATAATCATTGCCTTCTTTCAGCATTTTTGTTTTACTCCCCAGTATAGTCTGTTATTTCCTGATGCTGTTCCGTTCAAATAATAACTTTTTCTCACAACTGACTGCATTGTACTAGTACAGCAACTTCATTGCCATTTTTCAGATCTTGTAGATAAAGTAGATAAATTATTGCAAAATTCTGAACAAGGGTTGAAGTCCCAAGTATTGGTCAATTTCCAGATTAAGTAATTAAAATTAAAAGCATGGCTGTGTAGAATTCTCCTGCTGTTTTAATTAATGAAATTAAATTTCACTTCCTTTCCTATTAAGTATGAAAGAGTGGAAGGAAAATGGAAGGAGCAGGTTAAGATTGCTTCAGTAGAATGATTGTTATGTTTCATCTCTGATTCTGCTTAATTTTGGCAAAATATGAAAAATAGTGTTCTTGTAAACCTGAAAGTTATGGGGAACAGATATCATCAGGGAGAAATCATTCAAGAAGGAAAGTATAAATCTCTTGTACAAAAAAGTGATTTTTTTTAAAAAAAAATTCTGTTTTGATTAATTATTCATAAACATTTTACTTAGATGCATTGAGGAATTTAATTTCATTTAATGTTACTCAGTAGAAAGTACTTTACATAGTTTCAGGACTTACCTTCAACAGGCACTGATGAAACAAGGGATTTTCCATTGGAACCAAAAGAAAAATATGTGTTCAAAGCCTTTTCTTTTATAAAAGTGTGTATGCAGTTTGCATCTTCCTTCAGTCCTTTAAACTTTTAAAACCAATGTTAAACTTGGCCTGCCAAATGTCAAGAAGTAGATACTATATGCCATAACTATGGCATATTTCATTAGGTAAGTTGTACTCCTGACATCATATTGCTTTATAAGAATGCACCCAGTGTGGCTTCCTCAAGTGAGTCACCACCATGATGCATTGGCCAGGATATTTATGGAGTCACTTTACTTAGGATCTATGATTAAAGAAATTGAATTTTTAAACTGAGAAGCTAAAATATGAAAATATTACTTAAAATTAAATCGTATTTTCCCTTCCTTTCCATCTTTTCCCTTTTGTTTCCCCTTTGTGTAATTAGCAATTCTATCATCCTATCAATGATTAAAATAAGCAATCCTTATAAAAGTAATATAGAAATTAAATATATCCTTGGAGCTGCAGCTATCAACTGATTCATCATTATGACTTCTATCTTGCCTTCACTGATACCTGCAGTCTAAATGGCTGCAACACAAGGGCTTGCCTACTATGTGAATATCTTAGTAAGATGTCTGCAGCTGCAAAATGCACATACTTCATTTTGGAGTATTGCATTATCAAAGTAGCAAAGATTAAATGCTACCATTGTGTTGAATCACAATATTGTTTGATTGCTTCACATATATAGGAACACAACCACTGTGGTTGGTAAAGCAGAGTTAAAGACTTAGCAAAGTCTGTGAATCTAATAAAAAAACCCCACATGCCAGAACTCATGAATCATATTTTCACCTCAACTAAATAATATAACTCACTTGCAATTGCCCTAGATATCTTTTTATTCTGTAAAAGTTTTGTCATTGATTTATTGAATAACAACATTGCATCTCTATGCTGAAATAAGCAAATTTTGATTATTTAGCTTTCCTGTGCAATTAATGAGGTTAACTGGTTAAACAACAGTAGCTATCATTGATATCTATCTATATATTTCTTCCCCAAATCCCCAAACCTTTAACCTTAGACTGTCTACTGTAGACCTCACCACATTCCTAAAAGGTCTGTAAGGGGCGTGCATAAGCGCACCAGCGTGCCTACTGTCCCTGTCCTAATGTTTTCTTTTATTTATATCCTTTTCATGTATTTATAATTATGTTTACACTTGTATCTGTCATAAAATACATGCTTGACGAAATAAAACAAATAAAAAAATAAGAAATAAATATGGCTGCCAAGAGTTGACAATGACTTGATGGCACATAATCAGTCAATCAGCTGTCATTGTCAATCAGTGAAATCCTGTCTGAAAGTCCCTAATATTGGCTATCTCTATTGGTCAATGAGTGATTCCACCTTGGTGGCCCTTCTTGACTCCCTTGGGCTCACCATTAATTTGTTCCTGTTTAGTGGGCAGCAGTTTGGAACTGGGAAAAGTTGCCTTGCCTTCTCTCAGTCAAGGGAAGAACCAGAGAAACAACCAAGAGCCTTGATAGTACAGTGGTTTACGCACCCTGTTATTAACACAGCTGCCTGCAATTTCTGCTGGTTCGAATCTCTCCAAGGCTCAAGGTTGACTCAGCCTTCCATCCTTTCTAAGGTAGGTGAAATGAGGACCCAGTTGTGGGGGCAATAAGCTGACTTTGTATAAAATATACAAAAGTATGAAGGCTATTGCTTAATGCACTGTAAGCTGCCCTGAGTCTCCGGAGAAGGGCGGCATATAAATCAAATTTTTTAAAAAAAGTGCTTTTCTAAAAGGCAATTGGACTCTCCTGAACTGAACTGACAAAGTTTCTTGGATGAAAAGCTGAAACATTTTCAAAGGAAAAAAAAAATAAGGACGTCCAATTGCCTTTTGGAAAAACACCTTTGGGACAACCATGACTTGGATGATTGAAAATCTCCATAAGCAACCAAAGGAAAGATTAGAGTGAATAGAAGAAGGAAAGAAAGCTGGAAAGAAGGAAGTGGGACATGTGGCTCTAGCATAGAGAAAGACATCACATCGAAGCAGTGGTGAAATCCAATTTTTTTTACTATCAGTTCTGTGGGCATGGCTTGGTGGGCATGGTGTGGCTTGGTGGGCATGGCAGGAGGATACTGCAAAATCTCCATTCCCTCCCCACTCCTGGGAAAGAATATTGCAAAATCTCCATTCCCACCCCACCCTGGAGCCAGCCAGAGGTGGTATTTGCTGGTTCTCTGAAGTACTCAAAATTTCCGCTACCGATTCTCTGAACTGCTCAAAATTTCCACCACTGGTTCTCCAGAACCTGCTGGATTTCACCCCTGCATCAAAGCTACCTCTTAGGGTTGGGAGCAGTCAATCAACTGGTAAATTCAGTTCAGTTTAAGTAATTATAATATGATGCACTTTGTGGCAATTCCCGCCCCCCCCCACACACACACTTTATTTATACTTTGTTTCATCTTATGAACAGCCTCCTACCAGAGATTTGAGTTATACCTACCTTGACGTCCTTCAGAAAGGCCTTGAATAAAGATGGAACTATACCTCAGGGCATTTGGAACTGGTTGGTTGATTGGTTGGTTTTCAATCAGTGCTTAGGATGGCATTTATAGTTTTGTAGCTATATTTTGTTGTTTCTTTATTATTCTAAAGTGCATATGATTATTTGGCAAACAACTAGGATTCAGTTGAACCCATGTTTTAATAAATAACTATATACATAGATACACCCACCAAAGGGGTCTGAGCAGTGTGGAACTAACCAAGAAAAAGGTATTCACATCATAGTGGATAGTCAATTTATGAACATGTCAATTCATTGTGTGGTAGCTGTGAAAAAGCAAATGCCATGCCTCAGATCATTAGGAAAAGAACTAAAAATAAACTGCCAACACTGTAATCCAGATTAAGGATGGGGGTTGACATACTTAGGACGTTGGGCTGATGACTGACAGGCTTGTATTCGAGACTCAGTTACTGCTGCAGGATGGGGTGAACTCCAATCACTTGCTCCAACTCCTGCCGACCCAGCAGCTTGAAAGAAGGCAACTGTGAGATGGGTACCATATCAGTGGTCAGATTAAAGGAGACATGAAAGGAGCCCACAACTGGGCATCCCCGGGCAACCGTGATGTTACTAGCAAATCCTTTCAACCTGGAAGCACTTGGGCATTCCCAACATAACTGTAGTAGTATCCAAATTAGGGAAACCAGAAGTTTGAGCAGAACTTTGAACACCTCTTAAAATTAAAATAGATTTTTAAAAATTGATATTCTTTCATTTGGGAGAAAAGGCATGATATAATCAAAGTGTGATTATATTATTTTCAAAGGGAACTGGATAAATTCAGGAAGGATAGTTCAATTAAAACTATTAGTCTCATATTATTTTCAGAATACACACAGGATCGCCAACATGATTGCCAACGTCCGATGACAGATATATCACAAGAAGAAGATACACAGCATGCTTCAATACAGTACCAATTGCAGGAGAACTGAGGCAAGAAAAGGTTATGCCTTCCCCTCCTCTTCAGAAGGACCACAGAACATCCAATAGGTCGTTGTGGAAAAGAAAATGCTGGGATAAAAAGAACCTTGCCTTAATCCACCAAAGCTATTTTTTAAAAAAACTAGTTCTAGACCCTGATGTTTATTTTTATTTTATTTTTTTTATTTTATTTTTATTTTATTTCAAATTTATATACCGCACCTTCTCCCAAAGGACTCAGGGCGGTGTACAGCCAGATAAAAACATACAATACAAACATTAAGAACAATTAAAAGAATATATATTAATTTGGCCCCAGTTTAAAATGGCAAACCAATTAAAAATTTAAAATTTAAAAATATGTTAAACCAGCCCGGCTTGATGAAAAAAGGAAAAAAAGAAAGTTTTAAGGGCACGCCGGAAGGCACCAAGGTCTTGGATTCTCCTTATCTCAGGGGGCAGCTGGTTCCATAGGGTAGGTGCCCCCACAGAGAAGGCCCTCCCCCTGGGGGTCACCAGCCTACATTGTTTGGCTGATGGCACCCCGAGGAGGCCCTCTCTGTGGGAGCGCACAGAACATGAATTTGCGCAAATTCCAGGAGACAGTGGAGAATAGGAGGGAACTGGGATGCCATGGTCCATGTGGTCACAAAGAGTTGGACATGACTTAGTGAGAATAAGAACAAAGTAGTTGAAGTCTAAAGACTTTCCCTGAAACAATGTTGCTGTGTCAAGTGGTCTGATTTCAGAAAAGTGCCCAGCTCGACCATCACAGATTTTGATGAAATTTCATTTTTACAAAAACCATCACCTTTACACTCAATTTGTGAACTATTGGAAAGCAGTAGGAGAATGAAATTTTATATTCAAAAACCTTGTGTTGCTAAGTTATTACGCACAAAGTTTCACGTTTCCATATCTTTCCTTCCAGAGATATAAAAAGTCAAACTTTACCCTTTTTTTTTGTGCCGCAGTCATTTTTGGCTAACTTTGCTCCAAATTATCTAGATGGAGATCACTCATGAGAATGTTTTTATTATTTTGTTTAATAGAGCACATCAAGTTGGAGAAGATGGCCAAATTTTGTTTCTCTCAACAAAATATTGCTGGAGATATTATGTCTCAAAGTTGCTGAAACCTCAGTGTCATACTGTAGAAGGCTGCGGTATGGGGTCAAACAAATGACTATATTTCTGCAAGTATTGCATCGGCAAGAGTAAGACTTTACCAATGTTCATTGGGGACATGTTCACATCAAATTTCATCGAAATCCATGATGGTCGAACGGGGAGCCCCAGACCACTTGACATGGAATGACCCTGTGTTCCAAAAAAAAGGGAAAGAAACAGGAATACATAAAGAATAATTTAGAATTGCTTCTTAGTAAGAGAAGCTTTTAGTATTAACTAGATAATGAAGCATTGGTTCTGCATCCTTATTGTTAGCAAATACTTTATGCTTAATGCTTTAACATAACTTGTAGGTTTAGAATGACTCTTTACCATTTTACTCTGTACCAAAATATTTCAGTGCTGTGAAATGATTAGCTCAAGGATTATCAAAATAATGGGCCCCACTAAAGATAAAACTATAGAAGCTTTGCACTAGAGGAATGACATCACTGGATGCAACTTAGATTCAAAACTCAAAACTGTGCATAGAAATATATTCATAGTTAACGCATGAGATTTCTTATGTATCTGTATTACAAATAGAGAGAACGCTCTAAGATATGAAATTACATTTAGGTTCTATTTATAGCTCAGAAGAAGCTTACATTGCAATTTACCAGGAAAAAAATTACAGTTAACAACTATACACAGTCAACTAGCAGGTGTTAATTCTAAATTAAGCTTTTAGAATTATTTTAAAAGTAACATATAAAACCCAAAAGCCCTAAATAAAAGGAGTGGTTTTTATTACAATTTAAAATACGAGTGGATTAGCTAGTTTTATGCTCCTAGTACAAAAAATAAAAGGAAATTAAGATCAGTCTGTCCTTTTCTATGTCTCCTTGAGTAAAGACACCACAATATCTCTCCACTGAGAAACACATAGCCTGTGGAAATATACCTGGGGCATTCCTTTCAATAGCTTGTGTATAAAATTACTGCCCAAAGTGTAGATATGTAGTTGACTCTGCTTCTTTATTCAACATTTCAATAGGCTTTCCTTTTTTGAGAAAAATGCTGTTATAAGGAGTGATCCTATACAATTCCAATCCTGGGGTGCACTAATCTAAATCAACTTCAAATTGGATTTCCAACTGATTTGGGAGTTGAAAAGGCACTATTCACCCAATGGGATTATTTATACCTACAGAAAAATATGGCAGTGAAATTGCTATCCATCTGATTCCTTCTGGACATGATTGATGATTTTCAGTATCAGCTACTGTCCAATATCTTCCCAGGCGAGCCATCTGGACAGGAGGCATCCAGTGATTTCATTTCTTATCTTGCAGACCAGTTCTATAAAATGAAGCATTGGTGTGTTAGATATTTTTAAAAAATCCTTCTGAAATACAGGTAGTCCTTGACTAAAAACCACAATTGGCCCTGGAATTTTGATAATAAGGAATAAGGTCATTAACTAAGTCATCACATGACCAGAACTGATTTTATAAACATTTTATCGTAAGGTCGTTAAATGAATCAAGTAATAGTTAAGTTAATCTGACTTCTTCAATTAACTTTGCTTGTTGGAAGCTGGCTGGGAAATAATTATGATCATGTGATTGCAAGACGTTGTAACCATCACAAATGTGAACCGGGTGCCAAGTACTTGAATTGTAATCACATCACTGTGAGGGTAGTGTGACAGTCGTATTATTGAGGATGGATCATAAGTCACTTTTTTTGAGGCCATTGTAACTTTGAATCATTGGTAAAGGAATGGCCATAGATTCAGGACTATATGTAAATGGAATTTATTTTCAGTCACTATTAACTTGTTATGTTTACGATTGTGTAGTCTAATCATTATTATGCCTGAATTCAATGAATTTGCTCTGCTTTAGAGATAGTGCAGTTACTATCAAACATATTTGGGGGCTAACTTGAAAATGTGATTTTAATTTTTTCACTTGTTCTAAACAGAGTTGATAGAATAAATGGGCCATATCTATAGAATATATTTCACCAATTCTACAACCATTTTATTTATTACCAATGTCCACTGGAGTACAACACAAAATGATGGGTTTAAGTCCCACATGGCATGCAACACAACCATGTAAAACTTGTATAATCAATATGATCTTTTCCCTTTAATGGTCTGGTCATTCTCCAAAACCTTTCTCTAGAAATCTCCTTCTAAAATTAGATTGGTGAGAACAGAAGGGTTTTTTTTTCCTGTTAGGAGAAATGGAACGATATCCCTATGAGGGTGGATTCTATAATGCCAACTTTCACATATTTTAATGTATTTTATACTCATTATTCCATTGAATATTTTAAGTATTAACTTCTTAGTTTAATCTTTGAATAGGAGTTGGTCTGGGATTCATAAATCTAGGATATAATATTAATGACTGCACATGAATATATAATTAGAACAACAAATATTTTGAGATACATAAGTATAAAGTTATAGAGGCATAAAAACTACAATAAAAAGGTCTAAATGTAATCATTTCAGAAAGTTCTAAGTTTAAAGTATTTGCCATAGACATTAGCTCCACCCCATGACATTTAAAGAGAGAACTATTAGTCAACTGATGTCGTTAACTAAACCTCATTATGTTTTTGGATGACACCAAAAATCTAATCGATCAGCCTTATTAAGCTAGCATCCATCATCTTAAAGACAAAAGGCAGTGTTCAGAAAGAAAAATCATCTATTCTAATCTAAGAAGCACTTCTTAAATCAGAAGTGATGGTTTCCTACATTTTAATTCTATTGCTCACTCAAAATTACTCTGAATTGCACCACTATGGGCTAGAATACTTTTAATAATTGGAAATGTTTGGATGTAGAAAGACTTGGCAGTATTCCAGTGATTTGAAATTTTGTTTGTATATCTACAGACTCAACCAATGAAATGATTAGCTGCCTCAAAAAATTGATAAGAGTTCTTCTCATATTCAAAAGAAACATTCTCAATTTTAAGGAGAGTATTTGTAATTGAGGGTTGAAATGAGGGGGTCCTTGGTGCTCTCTGAGCTTGGTTGTTTTCTGTACTTTAAATAAGCCTAATTCTGAAATAACTTTGCAGATGCAGAGCTTGTAGATAAAAAAGGATTCACAAGCCCAAGATTGGTCTCAATGAATGCAGTTGGAGGATCTTTTTATTATAAGGTTTACAATCAATTCTTGCATTTCATCATCTGGGACAGGAGACCATGATAAAGCATAACTAAGTCCAAGGGATAATATATTATGCTGCTTTTTTTATAGCAATAATGTGAAAAAAGAAGATTAGAATCTATTGATAGAACTCTGGGTGATTTGCAGTAATTGCTAGGAGCTTTCAAATTTTCAGCAGTTAACAAGAGCAGTTAAAATAATGACATTTTTCTACAGAAATAGAACTGTTGAAATAATGAATATATAATATATCTCAATATAATATTAAAATAAAGGATGTTTGGAATATCCAGAGGAGAACTTTTGAGTTCAAGGGCAGTGAGATTAGTTTAGTTCAAGCAATTTATATGTGTGTAATGTGCATTGCCCATTGCTTCATTCTAAACGTTTGTCTTTTGCAACTTATGTATGCATGCATGTATGTATTATGCACGTATGTGTGGGTGGGTGTGCTAGTTAACATCAGGCAAAGCATGGCATAAGGATGGGAACAGGAAGGAAGTCAGGTGAGACCAAATTTGCTTCTATTTTTTTAAAAAAATGTTTTATACAACATGGTAAAACATGGTAAAAAACACAGGAGTAAAATGTAGAAAACCAAAAAAAATAAGAGCATCAGAATATATAGAACTATTTTCTATCTGCACTTTTTGTTCTTTTGTGTATTTTTCTTGGTTTGTATTAATTTTTTATCCTTGTACTTTACACTTCAATAAAAATTATTATTACTTAAAACTATTAGCATTTTAACTGATAGACAAATAATCCTACTGTAATAAATTGAGCAGAAGAATTAGAATAATAACCTGCAAATGCATGTACTTGCTTTTAATTTTTATAATTGATGTACAACTTTCAATAATTTGCTTCATTTTCCCTCTCCAACAGATCTTAGATACATTAAATTTCAGATCCATACTCCTTGCTGATCATACAATTTATCTAACATTTATTGCAAACCATTCCATTTCTCAGTCAGCAACACAGTATTATCCCAAAGGTGCTTTTTCCAAAAGGCAACTAGATTTTCTTGATTTTTTTCTTCAAAAAGATTTCACTTGTCATCCACGAAGCTTCTTCAGTTCAGAACTGAAAAAGTTTCTTGGATATGAAGTGAAACATTTTCAATTAAAAAAAACCCAAGAAAGTCCAATTGCCCTTTGAAAAAAACACTTTTGGGACAACCACAACGTGGATGATTGAGAATCACCATAGACCACAGGGCATTATCTGCATACAAACATTCATGTCCCAAACAAACACTTCTAATGTCACCACAAGGATACCTAAATACATCAATCAATCAAAGAAATAACCTTGCTTTATTCCATCCACAATAATGAGATATTTGCTAAATATTCCATTTATTCTAATGAATGTATTACTTCCATCATTTATCAGCCTTAGCACATTTTGCAACCATCTTTCAACTCCATATTTGCACAAAGCATGCCTCTGTTCAATCCTATTCCTTTAATCATACACTTTCTTTAAATCAGCAAATTTACAATAAATTTTAAATCAAAAAGGATCTTGGGAGGCCTGCAGGCTTTGGCTCCTGCAGGGCTGAGAAAGAGGCTTACTGCTGCTCCTTGAAGAAAGATAGAGTTCCTTGATCCACAAAGAATTCTCACTTCAAGATCCCAATGGAAAGATCATAACAATCCTTAATAGGGACTCAGCAAAGACAAGTGTCTAGTGGGGAAGAAAGAACAAGCACAAAAATGACTTAATTGAGCTTTTAAAAGTCTGGCAATAAAGTATACTCAGATGTCGTCAAGGGAAAAGCCATTCAGTTTAAGTTCACATGCAAAAATACGAAAGGGAAGGGAGGGGAGGGGAGGGGAGGGGAGGGGAGGGGAGGGGAGGGGAGGGAGGGAGGGAGGGAGGAAGGAAGGAAGGAAGGAAGGAAGGAAGGAAGGAAGGAAGGAAGGAAGGAAGGAAGGAAGGAAGGAGAGTTGCCAAATACTTTCCCAGTCATGCTTAACAAACTGATTCCTCATAGTTTTGCATTCAATCTTTATACCTTTTCCAGTGTATAGCATAATAACATTATTCCAATCATCACAGACAGATGAAATCTTCCCAATCAACCAAATCAATATTTTAACATTTTTTTCAGTTACACACTTTGTTCTTACAGCTTTATTGTTTTTTCTATAGTGCTATAAAGCACTATGGAGAGGTATATAAGTCTAAGTGCTATTGCTATCCTCAGAGCATTTATGAATTACTTTAATTTTTTTCCCTACAAACTAAAATTTGTGGTCTTTGACATATCACCATCTTTCCTACCATATTCAAATCTCTAAAGTATTCCCAAATTCCCCACACTTCAGGTCCACTCAAATACACTCTTAATTTATCCCAATTCAGTCCACTGGAGGTCCCTTGTTGGCCCTCTTCATCTACTGAAGAAGGCTAAATAATGCAAAAAAATATTTCTATTGAACTCATTGCCTTTTCTTTGTCATTTTTACTCTTAGCCATGTCTTTGACAGCATTCTCTGCAGCTATTGTTTTCTTTCTACACTCTCTTTCTCGCAACATTCCTTACAGGAATTATTACAGCATGCATCATTCTCATCCACAGTCTCTTTCACATCATCATTCCACTGGGTACCCTTTTTCACTCTTCCCATTTCTATAACACCATGCAGTTCAACAGACCTCTAAAACGTAATTCTTTTCACTACCTTTTTATCTCCACTTTCCATGAGCCAATACACCATTATCCATATCTCATTAACTCAAAGAAGTTCAAAGTTATATGCAATGAAATACGCAACACTGAAGATATTAATATTCTAAAACAATACATCAATATATCTAATAGATCTCAAGTTCTGTTGTTGTCATGGCCATGTCATATTCCATTTGTGGGGAGAGAGCTAAATGCAGGAAGGAACACTATTGGCTATAGAGTTTATTCAAAGAGATCTTCCTACAAGTATAATTTGTGCAGAGCAGGGATGAAATCCAGCAAGTTCTGACAGGTTCTGGAGAACTGGTAGCGGAAATTTTGAGCAGTTCGGAGAACTGGCAGCGGAAATTTTGAGTAGTTCGTAGAACCGGCAAATACCACTTCTGGCTGGCCCCAGAGTGGGGTGGGAATGGGGATTTTGCAATATCATTCCCCTGGAGTGGGGTCAGAATGGGAATTTTGCAGTATCCTTCTCCTGCCACACCTAACAAGCCACACCACGCCCACCAAGCCACACCCACAGAACCGGTAAAAAATTTTGGATTTCACCACTGGTGCAATGCTTTATTTTCTTAGCTTTGATGGCCAGCCCATCTTGGGGCTAAGATTATACTGCCCATTTAATCAAAATATCCTGGAAGCAATTTTTTTAAAAAATTCCAGGTTAAATAAGGGCAGCTCTTGATAAGAGCAGCATCTATTGCTAACCAGTTTCCAAATTTTCTTGATATCTTTAGTTTTGAGGACTAATTGTTATATAAGAAACCTTGGTCAATTTAATTTTCACTTTCAAAAAGAAATATATAAACTTTTGATTTTTATTTTGAACAGAAAGCAAATTTGCCATAAAAGTAATATTTAATCTTCGTAGCAGATTGGTTGAGTTTTTTTATATCTACACTTTTAATCTTTCAATAGGTGATTATTGCTGTTGGAACTGAGTGTGCTAACCATCTGTTCCATGTTGCTGTGTATTTCTAGTTTAAGAGAATAGTCGTAATCATGTGGGGATGCAGCCCTGAAAGTGACTCATATGGTTTCTAGCCCAGCAGGCAATCTGTATGTAGATTACCCTCCCTGCAATTCGAAGTATGGTGTAGGAACAAAAGGCTAGGAAAAAGTCACCTATACAAATTTAGACTGGAGCTCAGTTTAATATATATATATATATATATATATATATATATATATATATATATATATTGCAGGTGTAAGATACTTTAACATGAACAAACACCCCTTTGGGTCGATTATGAACTTTGGTTCATTTATGAAAGTTATTTTCTTATTTTTAACATGGAAACATGAGCAATTATTGCTAAATAAAATCTAAGAATTGTTTATGGACAAGGAAGAACAGCACCAAATATCTGGTTTCACTATAGGCTCAAGGTCCCTTCTAACTCTGTTACTGTTAAAAAAAAAATATTTGGGCTTATTTGTAAGGTGACCAACATTTTTACAATGAGAAGGAGGACACAAATACATTGAAGAAAAAAAAAGAACTGAGTCTAATGCGTGCGTGTGTGCCGTGTCATGTTTCAGTAAGAAGTAAACAAAGCCAGTTGCACATGGCGCACTCTCTCAAAACAATTCTCCTGTGTGGAGCGCATGCATCTCATAATCGTGTCTCGCCGCACTGTACCGAGCCTTGATGAATCGTCATGTCAAATACAAATACGTCACATCACACGCAACGAATCGGATCGGCATCAACCGACTACAGAGATTTACAGATTAGTCTTCAAATATCGAAAAGGACATGTAGGAGGACACTTTTTGACAGAGGACAGAACTTACAAAAGAAGGACTGTCCTCCCTAAAGGAGGACGATTGGTCACCTTATTATTTGGGCATACTGAATTGTATTAAATTTCAGGTTAACGCTGCTAATATAATCTATGGGCAACAGAAGTCAAACTTGTATATAAACAAGGTGCAAAAAGTATGTAAAACATAGCTTCTGCAATTTTCCAAAATCCCTTTACCCCAATGGCTATAGAGCTGTCTATACATCTCATTTGTAACAAAATAATGTTTCTATGTGAGCACAAGTTAATTTTTTTTTTAATTTGATTTATATGCCGCCCTTCTCCGGAGACTCAGGGCATCTTACAATGTGTTAAGCAATAGCCTTCATACTTTTGTATATTTATACAAAGTCAGTTTATTGCCCCCACAAACTGGGTCCTCAATTTACCTACCTTAGAAAGGATGGAAGGCTGAGTCAATCTTGAGCCTGGTGAGATTCGAACTTACAGTAATTGCAGACAGCTGGTGTTAATCACAATGCTATCAGTCTGCTGAGCCACCAGGCTCTATTCGTCTTTCAAGTTGTGCCACTGTGTATGTGTGCCATGGGAGGCAAACGCTCCCATACCTTCTGTGACCCGCAGGCAGAAGAAAAGTGGCTTAGAATTTTGAGCCCCTAGCCGGATGCAGTCCATTTTCAAACTCCATCTTCCTTTTGCAAGCTTTTGCCCCCATCCCAAATTTGGTCGCATTTTGTTCTGTTTTCAGGAGATTATCCTATTGGTAGACAGATGGGTAGAGACCCAAGCTCCTTTGCACAACTTTTTTTCAACATTGTGGTAGGCTATAAAATATAGAAAAAGTGTTATAACTTTTGTTGAGGACTGGCTTTGGTATGTATGTATGTTTCTGAATGTAAAAGCATTTGTTACTCTAAACAAAAAAAATAATCAAATCAGTGACCTTTTGCTTAAAAAGAACTACTATATCTGTTAATGATTAAAAGATATTTGTTTTACTTGACCTTCCTACTTAGTTTGGAACTAAAGACTTTACTTTTGGGCATAAAGACTTTCAATAGTTATTTTGAAAAACTTTAAATGTTTGATTTCCAGCTGTTATGGCCAAGGCTAAGGCTTAGACTTTTCCTACTGAGGGCAGTAGTATATTGGCTTACAAGGTGATCTCTAGATTAAGAGGTCCTGGTTTACAGGTGTGTAAGGTGTGCATCTGTTTGGGGAAAAACTGAGCTTTAGCTGTCTTTAAGGAATGGTCAAATTGTGTCAATGTTGTCCCACTAGCAAGGAATATTACATGTGCACAGATTAATATAATTATGTCCGGGAATCTAAATCTACACTTCCTTATTTTACTAAAACAAAAAGATTTGATCAACCAAAGGCAAGGCAGATCATGAAGGTAATGTCTATGAGCCCATCCAATAATAATTGTGGCATACAATGTAATGTAAGAGAAATAAAACATATAAATTAACAAAGGAAAGGAAATAATTGTGTTGTGTGTTCTCTGAAAACATCTACATTGAATAGTGATAATACAATAAAGAGAAAAAAACCTAAATATGTTAGTTATGATATGATGGTTAAATGAACCAAATATAACAAGAAATTAACAGAAAGAAAAGAGCCATATGATAAACGTAGCTATCTACAGAAAATTAATTCAGTTGTTGAGCTTATTATTAATGGACAAGTAACCTGATTTATCACATATGTAATGCAGACTAAGCATTTCTGTTAGTCCAAAGAAAAATAGGTAACATTTATTTGCAAACCTTGTAATCTGCCAGTCCAACTGTTCTGGTTCATCAAAGTGCTAGACATTTCAATTATTCTTCTGCAGACCATTTTGGCTCCAAACAGTAAGACATTAATGCCAATTGCCAGTTTATAAATTGCAACTTGTAAGATCAAGCTCTGAAATAGCAACTCGCATACAGATATTGATTCTCCTTCCTTTTACAATTCAACCACGTACATATACCAATCCAGTTTACCTTATACAAAGTGATCAGAGGCTCAAATTATTATTCAGATCTCCAACTATCAGGTTCACCTGAAGAACATGTTCACTCTTATAACTTCTACCTCTCTTCTGACTAATAATTCTGCCTCTGCATAGCAAAATCAACCACTTTATAAGAGTTGCATATGCAGCAAAATCTTTGAATCTGGGTGCAAATAAACACTCATGTTGGGGTGGATAAATTGTGGATAGTCACAATTTACTCTGGTTCTTGTACCACATAAAATATTTCAATTTGTATGGATATTAATTTCTGCATACATTAATTCTCCGTATTAATAAATTGGCTATTCTTCAGAAGTTTGATGACTCAAGCCCTAGTCATCTCTCATCTGGATTACTGCAATGTGCTTTACCTGGGGCCACCCCTGAAATACATTCAGAAGCTTCAGCTAGTGGCAGCACAAGCAGTCTATGGGGCCTATAGAATAACCCGTTACATCACTGCTTTGCAAGCTGCACTGTCTGCCAGTTTTCTCCCAAGTGCAGTTCAAGGAGTTGGTTATGACCTTTAAAACTCTCCATGACATAGGTCCAGATTACTTGATGATGTGTCTCATACCACTAAGACAAATCCACCCTACTTGTGCCAGCAGAGAAAGCCTTCTGAAGATCCCATTGATCAAGGAACTCCAACTAGCAGATTCCAGGAGATGAGCCTTCTCTGCTATAATGCTGATCCTCTGGAACATCCTGTCCTCCAGGATGAGATTTGCCCCCATCTTCCTATCATTCTGCAAGGACCTTGAATACCTGGCTCTGCCGGTGGCCTGGGGACCCAACAGGGGAGTACCACACTGGAGGTGCTTACTGGACTAAATAGTTAACCCCACCTGACCTCTACCTCCTGATCCCCCTCCAGCCATCTTTTAATTCATATTATTGTATTTTCATTGTTTATTTTTATTGTTTCATTGCTTTGCTATTGTTATACTTATATTTTTTATCAATTGTTTTCTATTTTACTGTTGTAAGCTGTCCAGAGTAGCCCCATGGTAAGATGGGCAACAAATAAATTTCATTAATTAATTAATTCATACATGTGTGTATGTCTGTGTCTATGTATTTATATCTTACTGCATTCTTGTAAAATCATAAAATTACTGACTAACTTGTGGCCTAATAAAATTGGACTCTAAAAAAGAAAACATTGTATAATATGTTAGTAGCACTGGAATTCTCTCCAGAAAAACTCCATTTTTAACAAACTTTTCAAGGCCACCAAGGAAATGGCTAGCTCAACCTCTACATGGGAAACCTTCCATAGCATCAGCACTGCCATTGAGAAGGGGTGTCTTCTAACTTTGGCTCCCTCCCTCTGAGCCTGACTGGTGCAGCAGACTAATGCTACTGTTAAAGGTAGTATTTAGTTTCCAGCTGCCTGCAATTACTGCAAGTTCAATTCTCACCAGGCTCTAGGTTGACTCAGCCTTCCATCCTTTCTAAGGTAAAATGAGGACCCGGTTTGTGGGGGCAATAAGCTGACTTTGTATAAAATATATAAAAGTATGAAGGCTATTGCTTAACGCATTGTAAGCCGCCCTGAGTCTCTGGAGAAGGGCAGCATATAAATCAAAATAAATAAATAAAAAATAAAATAAAATTTCCTGGAAATGTGGAAGTGCAAAGAATGTGTCCCTCAAAGATCTAGTACAGTGATGGCGAACCTTTTCAGCACCGAGTGCTGAAAAGGGAGAGCGCGCGTGCGATACCAAATGCCGAAAAGGAAGCACTTTGCACGTACTCGTCAGGGCTGCGACCAGGAAGAGGAGCTGCCCAGGGGGCATGCACATGCCAGATAAGGTACTTCCAGTTTCCAGCACACACATGCATGCCAGTCAGCAAGTCTTCCGGTTACTGCCGTGCATGCACATGTGCCGATCAGCTGGCCGGTGCGCATACTCATACCAGAAGCCAAAAGAGCTGGTCTTCTGGTTTCCGGCACTTCCGCACGCACAAAGGCCAGCTGATCTGTGCGTGCAAATGCATGCCAGAAACCCAGAAGAAGAACGGGCGATGTTGTGCATACCAGGCGACATGGCTCCGTGTGCCACTTCAGGCATGCGTGCCGTAGGTTCGCCATCACGGATCTAGTAGAACAGGACAATACAGATTGGAAAGGGCAATTCTGCGGATACACAACTATCAAATTATAAAGGGATTTATGGATAAAAACAGCAT
The DNA here is from genome assembly GCA_022577455.1 of Arizona elegans. Classification (NCBI taxonomy): domain Eukaryota; kingdom Metazoa; phylum Chordata; class Lepidosauria; order Squamata; family Colubridae; genus Arizona; species Arizona elegans. The sequence continues at coordinate 27,392,016 of JAKOOJ010000002.1, read as the reverse complement.
TTTAAATTGAACTTGGAACTGAATTGGGAACCAGAGCAAGGTCCACAGTATTGGCATTACATGCCTTTTAGCCTTAAGTGCCAATTAACATAAGACCACTGAATTCTGACCTACCGTATTTTTCACACTATAAGACGCACTTTCCCCCCACAAAAAAGTGGGTGGAAATGTCTGTGTGTCTTATAGAGCGAATATTGTGACGGAGGGGAGGGGGTTAGTGTCACCACCACAGCTGCTTGTCACTGCCGCCATTCACCACCACCAGGGAACGCTGGAACCTTCACTACCGACCAACTGATTGGCGGTTGGATCAGCCTGGAATACTGCCAATCAGCTGTTCTAGGCGGCGGGGATTACCGCTGCCACCAATCACCACAGATTGCCAGTAGCAGTGATCAGTGTCAGCGACCAGTGGCGATTGGCAAATGGCGGCAGTGATTGGCAACAGTGGCAAACAGCAAAAACAGCTGCGGTGGCAATAGGCAGCAGCAATCCCCACCGCCTAGAACAGCTATTGGTGGTATTCCAGGAGGCTGATCCAACTGCCAATCAGCTGCTCGGCAGCAAAGGCTCCAGTATTCCCCTGTCTTGCACCAGGAAAAGTCACAATTGGTGCCCAGTTCAACCTACTATTCAAATAGGAGTCTTGATTCCAGAAGGACCCCCAAATCACAAACCTGCTTCTTCACAGCTCATGCCCGCCCATCCAGAAATAACAATTGATCAATATCCCCAATATACAAACTGCAACTTAGTCTTGTTGAGTTTGTAGTGCCCCATCTAGACCCTTAAAGCTTTCAAGCCCCAAGAAAGAACTTTAACAAGATTTCCCCTACAACCAGGGTAATGATGTATAACTATCATCATATAGATAATGCCACCTCCCAACAGTCAAATGGCTTGTCCCTGCAGCTTCATATAGATGTTAAAGAAAGGGAACCAATTAAAGCAACATAGGTAATTGGAATTGTTCACTGGGGGAAGGAGCAGAACCACTGCAAGACTGTGCCTCTTACATTTGAATGTTTTTGAATAGCAGCTTCAAATGCACCGACAAAAATGTTGACAGTCATAACAGGTATTATTTGAAAATGTCATCCAGTATTTTTTTTAGACCCTGAAGCAATGAAATACTGCCATTCTCCATTAACAGAGTTTACTTGCAGGTAATTGAATTCAATGAACCTAGTAAGATGGAATTAAACCTAAGAGGCTTCAAATCTTCTAATTTCATTTTGGTGTGATGCAAAAAAAAAGATATTTACAGAGGAATTCTACCAGGTCTACACCCTAATCATTCTCTCCTATTAAAAAGGAAATATGTTTTTTGTTTATTCTTTTCTTAATTATAAATGAATAAATGCAAAAAGTCAAAATTCCATTTGGAGAAGTAAAATATTAAAATCCCTATTCCTGATTTTAAATTTTAATGATCTTGAGTGATCATAGCGCAAAACGTATTCATAACAAAATTGGAAAAATGGATAAGAATGTTATTTATACTCCAAACTCATTTGTCTTCCTGCTCAGCTATTCATAATCCCTCAACATTATATCCAATATCTTTCTGGCAGTGTCATTTGTTCCAACATAAAACAGGAGAAATGGATAGTGGTCAGTAGGCCTAATTAGTCAGGTCAACTGCTCCATCGCACACTTCCTTTGATATCATGTTTGGTCAGCATACTGCTGACTCCCTTCTTCTCAGCACTGAATCACCCAACCCAAGAGAGATACATACATACATACATATATTCAAATTATATATACATACATACACACACACACACACACACACACACACACACATATATATATATATATGTTTTCTGAGGTTTTCACGGGTATTTGTATGTAGGTCTTTGGTTATTCGGGTTTTCTCCCACATAAAATTGGAAAATTTTACGTAAAACTTCCAATTTTACGCGGGAGAAAACCCGAATAACCAAAGACCTACACACACACACACACACACACATATAAATATATATACACATATACATACATACATACATATATATATATATATATATATATATATATATATATATATATACACACATATATAAAGATACAACAGCACTGAAAAAAGTGACATATGACCTGTTACAACTGTTGCAGCATCCCTATGGTCACATGATCAAAATTTTAGTACTGGGAAACTAAATGTATTTAAGAAGATTGCAGCATCTCATGGTCATGTGATTACCATTTGTAACCTTCAGCTGGCTTCCAACAAGCAAAGTCAGTGGGGAAAGCCAGACTCACTTTATAATTCTGTATAATTCGCTTAACAACTGCAGTGATTCGCTTAACAACTGTTGTAAAATGTTTGTAAAAATAGGGCAAAACTCATTTAACAACTGTCTTGCTTAGCAGCAGAAATGTTGGGCTTGATGAGGACTACCTGTATATGAATCTGCAAAGAACAATAAGTATAAAACACAACGATGGAAAACGCTATAGAAGAGGCATCCTATGGTCCCCGGAACTTCATAGAATTGCTTGTGCACATATTCAAGAGAATGAAAAATTTTCCAGATTATCAACCTTTCTGTTATCTAGTCATCTGATTTCACAATTGAAACTAAACATCATTTGAGTGAGCTCTTCTGACTGTTATATGACCAGGGCATTATAGGAATATATAGGAACAGCCAATATAATATCCATATGTGCCTGCAGCACACACAAAGAATGTACAGCCCATCAGAATATGCCATCACTTGCTAATGGATGAGTACAGAGATTGCCAAGCAATGCTTGGTTATTGTGCAGTTACTGATAGCTCAGACCGTTCTGTGCAATGCAAATTAATGAAATGCTGCTGCTTCTGCTATCTTTGGGAAGTGACCAAGTGACCAAGTTGCCCTACATTTCACATCTGCCCACAGAGAAAACCTGAGAAGAAGTTCAATGTCTATCAACAGCATCTACTGATCAGTAAGAGATTCAACTCACCTACAAGCAGACATGAATCTATAGCTAGTAATGCTCCATTGTGAGTTGAGCAATATATAGTGAAAAAAAGCAAGGTTCTAATGAGCCTTATTGCATCATGGTTCATCCTTATACAATCAGATGTAAATCATAAAACAAGACATAGAAGAAAAATATGTGAAAAAAACCAAGAGTAAAAATAAAAGAAGTTCAAGAATAGAAAATACAAGTATGAACAAGTATTAGAAGACAGAATGAATGAACAGTTGACAAAAGGAAAGAATAGTTCAACATTATTTGGAACCAAATGAAAAGGATTATTTTATGGAATGTTACCGAAGTGACATTAATGGTAAGAACGAAAAACAATGCTCAGTGAAATAGTGAAGTGAAAGTGGCTGTGGATGAGGAAAAATACATATAAGAGAATAATTACTACAAAAATGACACTGAGAAAAAGAGATAGGAAAATGTTCTTATATAAACAAGGGGATTGCAAAGGATACAGCCAAAATGAGCAAGGAATAGTTAACAGTGCAAGGAAAAGAGGAAATGCTGAGCAATTTTGTTAAAAATAAAAACACGTTTTAGAAATGGGTGAAGAAGAGGCTGAATCAGCATCTCCCACAGAACGAATGGAATTAATAATAAAAGTAATGAAATAATTTGGGATCAAACTAAAGTAGGGGAATGATAGAGGACTATTTTAAGAATTTGTATAAGAATAAATACTGATATATTAAATGCTATAAGTGTTAGTCACCCTCCCCCACAAAAAAAATCAATGAAGTAAGAAAATTATAACTGCTATGAGAACATTGAAATATGGTAAAGTTAAATGAATGGACAACATAGTTGAGAAATGTTACAAATGGACCTGATTTCCTTGTGGTGGCTGTCTAATTTGATTTAGTATGTGTGTGAAGACTACCTCTGTGTGTCAATTGGAAAAATGTTGTTATAGTTCTCCAATATAAAGGGAAAGGTAGCAAAAGTAAATGAAAACTTTACAGTGTATTAGTTTGTTAAGGCTCCCTAGGAAAGTACTTGGCAGGTTTCTGATATAGCATATAAATATGACAAAGTTTATTGTATATTTCTTGATTCAGAGAAATGTATAAAATATAACGAGGATACTTGAATTATGGAGTGTTATGCAAGAATATGGAGTCAAAGATTAGTTCCAGAATGCAGTAAGAGTGGCATAGAATGAACATAATATGTAGAATATGTGAAAATAAACGGGATACTTTGCAAATGCTTCATCGTTGAGCAAGCTGTAACACAAATAATATATTTATGAATAAAAGTAAAATAAATATTTGTGGTGACAAGTAGTACGGATGGCAACTGCAGTTATGTTTACATGCAGATGATCCCATATTTTTGACTGAACCTAAAATATAATTATACAATTCAATCCAAATCTAACAAAATTAGATTGCTTGATACAATGAGAAGCATAGATATGAAAATTAGTATCTCAAAGACCAAGGAGATTATATCTGATAGGGAAACTCAAGTTAATGATTGCAAGTAATATATAAGTGTTGAAGAACAATAGATGAACTTGCGTATTTTGGTGGAAAGTTTTCTAAAGATGTAAAATGGAGAAATTTAAGTTGTGCAAATGCTGGTAGAAAGTAGAAAGATAATGGGTAGTAAGTATACTAACTGCTGAAAGGAATGAATGTTTCTTGAAAGAAGAGAGTTCTTCTGTTTACTACATGCAGGTTGGGTATATCAGGAAAGACAAAAATAAATTTACTGCAGGGTTTTTAGGATGTAAATGTGATAAAATAAGAAGCAATAAAATTAAGAATAGATATGTACCAAATGAATGTTGATTTGAATACAAAAGTGACTGGTGTGATAGTAGTACATTGAAGTGGTCTGATCATATAAAGAGAACTAATAAGGACTGAATTGCAGAACAAATATATGATGAAGGAATGAATGATGGACAACATGTGCATCTGCAAAAAGGCAAGTGGGAAGTGTTGTCATGTATGTCATCCTGCAAATTAAGTACTGTATGTCATTTACATCATGATGCAGCTTGTGTAAATTAAGCAAATCGATGCCAAGGATGCATCATTGGCATGATAAAATTATGACATTTATGATGTACTCATAGCATCTGGTAGATTCCAATGATTAAGAGGAAGGGAAAGACAAGAAGAAGGTCATGGTTGGATGGAACTGATAAGATCTTCAAAAAGAAAGAAGTGAATAGTTTAAAGAACCAAAAGGAACAAAGGCACAGGGAAGTAAGGATTGCTTGCAAGCATAGAAAGATACAGACACATATATTGAAAGTATTAGTGTAAATATTTAGCCATGTTCCATTTTATTTTCTCTTAGTTCATGCCTTAATTTATTTGGATTGCTATTTCTTACTTATACTCTGTACAGTGAAAAGAAATAACAGAACAGGTCTGTTTGTCTATAAACAAATGATACTATTAACATAAAGAAAACATCCAGAGTTCCCTATAAAGAGATGATTCTATAGCATGTTATAATTCATGCTTTATTTGTGAAACTCCAATACTAACACTAGGACATTAATGTTGAAAGCTGCATTTCATAGTGGAGCTATTGATTATACAGGTAGTCCTAACTTAACAACCATTCATTCAGTGACTATTCAAAATTACAGTGACACTGAACAAATAGTAGTTATGCCCAGTCCCCAGAGTGACAGCTGTTGCAGCAGCCACATGATCAAAATTCCAACCCTTGGCAGCCCACCCATTTACCTCTCCCCAACTCTTACAACCCTGCCCTCTACTGCCCAAGCTGGCTCTGCCAGCTCTGCCATCCTGTGCTCCAGTAGCCCTGACCTTCATTGTCTTCCTCCTTCTGCTGCCAAGGCACCCCTGGCCTGGCCCTTCACAAAGTAGCTGCTGATCATGCATGCCCTTCTCCAAATAGAACATGCCCTTAACCAAATTGTGCTATTGTCCAATCTGAAAGCTTCATATTAAGGCTGCACATGATTTGGGCAATGCTGCGTGCAATTTGAAAGCCTTGCGCAAGGCCACATGCAATTTGGACAAGGGTGCACATGGCGATGGGAAGATGGCCTTGCATGGGCAGCAGATACCCCACGAAGGGCCAGGCTAGCTGCAGTTTGTTAGCAGTGGGAGGAAGAAGATGGTGCAGTCATCTGGAAGTGGTAGGCCCAGCACAGAGACAGTGCAGCACAAGGATAGCACAGTGCAGGGCAACAGGCCCAGGTTGTCAAAGCTAGCAGAGAACAGGGCAGCAGGCTGGCAGAAGCAGCAGAGTGCAGGGTGGCCAAAAGGACAGAGATGGACGAGAGACAGGAGGTGTGGGGAGTTGAAGAAGAGGCAGTCCTTCCTGGAGGACAAAATGTTGGAGAGCAGTTAAAACCAAACTGTGATCCAGCTAATAAATAAGGCTAGGAGTGGAGGAAAACATCCCTGGAAACCAGCTAACCAAGCTGCAATCCAGCCAAAAATAAACCTAGGAGGAGTGAAGGAGATATTTCTGAAAACAGTTACAGCCAAATTGATAGAAGTGGAGGAAAATATTGTTGGGGAATAGCTATATAAGTTATGAACCATTTAAACATCAGAATTAGCTGTAATGGAAAAGAAGCTTGTAATTAGCAAAAACAAAATATTTTGGGTATAAAAAAATTATAGGTGGAAATGTGGAATAAATTTTAAAGTGAATTGCTTTTGAAATGTTTTTAAGAGAGGAGTAAAATATTCTATGCTGGTGATTAGATGTGATTCAAAAGAAACATTGATTTGATTTGGGTCTTTGAAATAAGGAAAATATATGAAATACTGATTGTTAAAATGATAAATGAATATTATAAAAAGCTGTATAGATTTGGAGTTTAAGATTTGGGGTGATTACATAGTAGAATGTTAAATGCTAGAATAAGATGTCAGATGGAATGATAAAAATTGGATTTAGATTTGTTCTTTTTTTTCGTCTTTCTTTTCTTTAAGATGTTAATGGATTAAATTTGGAACTTATACTTTTTTTATACCGGATCCAACCCTTGCTCTAAAAAGATGTGTTTTATGTTTTATGTTTAAAAATAAATTTTAAAAAATTCAAAAAAAAAAAAAAAGAAGAAGAAGAAGAAGAGACAGTCCTTCATCTTACCAAGGCTCAGGGATGGAAGGGACCAAGCCAGGAATAGTTTGGATTGAGGAAAATTCTCACCTAGTAACTGAATAGGATTCCATTAATGAATGGACAGCTGGGATTGCCATTGCTAAGTAATGTATTCACATGACACCATGTTTTACGACTACATCATTTAGTGACAGTTCCAATTACCATGGTAACCCAAGGGCTACCTGTAATTTAATATGTCAGGGAAAAAGAGCAGAATGGTATTATAACCTAACCATTGCCTAACCATTTGTTCTGGGACAAAACAACCCCCTAGCTATATATTAGAACCTATACTAACCTGCGATCAATTGTGTATAGAAGGTTTACATCTTGTAAAGTTTACCCATTTTCCTCCTCAGCACTAAACAAAGTTACAAGGGCATAAAATAGTTGCTTCAACCCTTGAAGCCAAGGAGGAATCCCTTGCTTTATATTGCTACACAGATGAACAGAGACATTAAAAAGTCACAGTAGTTCTGCAGCATTCTCAACCACGAAGTACAGACTGATTGATAACACATGCTAACATCCAAAGCACTAGCAAACATATAAATAAGATGCATTATTCAATGCAAACTAGGGTTTACATTTGTTTGGAATGATGCCAATGTGAGTTTCGGTAATGAGTCTGAAGTTGCTATCAAAATGCCATCGCACTGCATGTGCAGAACACTTGTAATGTTACCAAGTTGCATTGAAGCATACTGATGCTGCTGCTGTTGAAGGACCTCTCCCAGCACTTAAATGTTAAAACAGAAGGGGCAAAATAAATAAATAAATAAATAAATAAATAAATAAATAAATAAATAAATAAATAAATAAATGACTTTATTGTCATTGTACGTATACAGTATACTCATACAACAAAATTCACTTAACACCCAAAGACCAGGTCCAACACACATAATAATCCCCAAACACACTCCCACCACAATTCCCCACCCATAAACCACCCAAACATCCACACAACAGACCAAGTAATACTGTCCAACAGCTCACTGATGGTGGCCCTTTAGTTCATTGTTGAGTGCAATTATAGCTCTGAGATAAAAACTATTCAGAAAACATGTGGTCCGAGTTTTAATTGTTCTGTATCTTCTGCCAGAAGGCAACAGTTCAAAAAGATTGTAAGCAGGATGAGAAGAGTCTCTGAAAATGTTATGCAACTTTCTCAAACAGCGAGATTCGAAGATGTCGTCCAGGGCTGGTAGCTGGAGCCCGATGATATTCTGGGCAGTTTTAATGGTTCTCTGTAGAGCATTTTTTGTCCGCTACAGAGCTGCTCCCATACCATGCAAGAATGCCGTATGTCAGGACACTCTCAATAGTGCTGCAATAATAGGACAGAAATATATGCTGAGATAGATTTATCTTCCTGAGCATTCTCAGGAAGTACAGCCTCTTCTGTGCCTTCTTCACAAGCATGTTAGCATTCATAGTCCATGAGAGGTCCTCCGAAATATAAATGCCCAGAAGCCCTGAGGCAGCCCTTATTGCAGGAGCCTCTTGCTCCAAATCCCACTGAGTGGAACTTGCCATAGAAGAAGGAGGAAAATCACAGTGACCCCAAGGGCCAGAAGGATACTATGGTTGATGGTATCAAACACTACTGAGAGATCTAGGAGGGCCAGAACAAATGCCCCAACCCAGTCCTTGGCCTTCCACATATCATTCACAAGTATGATCTGACTTACTATAACCTTTGTGCAAGCTTATACCTGACCTGATTTTATTTTGAATTTATTGCTTTCAGCTGGATAATTTTGCATTAAAAAAGAAACAGCATTCATTCCACTGAATGCTTCTGTACTGCAATTCATATTGTTTTACTTTAATTTTTGTATTTTACCTTTTTTTTTATAAACTGCCACATAAATTTTTCTACATGTAGTACATAAATACTTCGAACGAAGCAAAGTTTTTACAAATGAAATCTACATAGTGCAGTTATATGACCATGGGATTTACTCCTCTCAGTTGGAGAATTTGTCTTCCAAATTCCACAAATCCTGGAGGGAATACCAAGCAGGTCCTATGGGAAATATGGATAAGCCACTCAAACATTTAGCAGAAACTTTGCAAATCAAAGGCTGGAGTTTCCTGGAGCTGCTTGTCTGCTCTTACAAAATCAATAATTATCAGCGCAAGAACAGAAAATAAAAGAGAAAGACAGTTTCCAGTTGTCCTTTTGATCAGTCTCACTCTGGCAATAGTATTACACAGCTGCCTCCAGATGCAAGTAGTGCCAGGCAAAACATAAATGATAACAAACAGTAGCCAGTTGAGCAAGACATAAACAAGAGTAGCAATGTAGCATTCTATGTCTCAAAACAGAGTTGAAGCATTTTTAATCGTGTGCTTTATCCAATACATCCCAGTCAATAAGAGATCAGTTAATTAGACAAATGTTCAAACAACAAAATATTTTATCATAGGAATATTCTAGGAAAGCAATTAATATATTTTTTGTTTTCTACACAGAGATACACTACAGGTACATTGCAAACTTTACCCTAAATATAATTTTTTAAAAAGAGATTGTAATAGTTGATGATTCATATTATCTAAATTTAATATCAAAATGTAGCCAGTGTTTAGTTGACACCTCCTACACATCTACTGAAGCTTTGGATAACCTATAATATCCTAATTATTTTGAGACCATCTTCATGAAGGAAAACACAGTGGAAATTCTACACTATTATAAAAACAGGAGGCACTTTTAAACTAATTTAAATTCTAAGCATAACTCTCTTATAAAGGCTGAAGTAAGCCTACGTGAAACAAAAATTGCAGTATGTTTTTTTTCTCTCTTCATTTCACATATAAATTTATCATGAATATATGCAGAAATTTCTCAAATAACATACAAAGGAATGCACAAAATAATTTGAAACAGAAGTGCCATTCAAATTTTGCCACTCGGTTTCCTTTTTGCCAAGTTCATCCAAGTTCAGGACTAGTTAAAGAGTAAAAACTTATCTATAAATAGATTCAAATTCTATTGAAAGAAATCTGTGATATTCCAGTGTGACATTTAAGTTAGCAGCACAGAAAAATCCAGGTGCAAGAGTTGCTAAAAGACCAAATAGGAAAAGATACCATTCTAATATATAATCTCGGAATGAAAAAGGGCAAGGCAAGGAAATAGAAAACTCCCTATTTTGTTTTTATCCTCTCATAACTTTGACCATAACTACACTGGATTGAACTAAGTCTGACTGTCTTGTTTCCATTTCAATGATTTGACTTCATTATTCTTACTAAAGTTATCACAATTTTTAAATCCTCCTTCTGCATTTGACTGAACCATGAGCACTCAAACTGCAGAGAGAAATGGACTTGCTATCCTCATGTTCAGCATCCAAAATTTGGAGTGTTCTGTGATCACAGATTCTGTCAAGATTGGGCTGTTTGTTGCCTCCACTTCATAAAACTGACATTCTTCTGCTTCCCACCTTATTTTCAAAAGTGCAAAGAGGCAGTTACTCCACTGAAAATGCCTTTGATACCAACCTTGTACTAGTCCTGAAAGAGAAAAGTTTATTTTCGGATGAATTGCCTCCATCGCTCTGGTTTGGTTTCCCTTTTACCCAAGGCCATCAACAATACTTACCATCAACAATACTTTGCCAAATCTCTTATTTTGCCAAGAATGCAACACAGCAGCATTACAGTAAATAAAACCTTATGAAATAAAAATAAAAAAATCCTTGCAAGAGCATTATATTTTCATATGCTGAGGAGAAACATTAAGAAAAGGTCACAGGATCAATTTATTTTTTACCTTTTTTAAACTTTAAAGGAAAGAAAACTATATGGTGGGCTGATTTAAATTGTCCTGGGCAACATAAGGTAGCTTTGCTTCAAGCTATTACAATTTCAGCTAGCAAAAGTTAACTATTCTGTCAAATTTAAGGAGACATCTCTTTGCTGGAAAGAGAATAAGTTTGAATTTAGAATCATGGTGTTTCATATATGAGGGAAGGTTGCCTTAAAAGATGCCAAAATATTAAGATTTGAAAAGATGAATATTTTATTAGAATTTACACATTTTGTAGCGTAGGGTGCTATTTGTATCAGAAGTAAAAATGAGCAGATCTGGTAGCATCTGGAATTCAAGTGTGAAGGATTTTAAGGAAATTAACATTAAACAATCTCCTCTGTTCTTTTGAAGCACAATCATCACTATATTTTTATGCTTATGTTTATGTTTATGTTTATTTGATTTGTATATCGCCCTACTCCCGAAGGACTCAGGGCGGTGAACAGCCAAACAATAAAATACATAGATACAAAAAATTTAAAAAACCAGATAAAATCAAATTAAATCATTTTGGCCCAGACAGATTAAAACACCCCAATAATTTAAAAACAGATTAAAATTAACATATTTAAAAAAGGGAAGAGATTAGGCCAAGCCTGCTTGATGGAATAAAAAGGTCTTCACAGCGCGGCAGAAGGTGTGCAGATCCGGGATCCTCCGTATCTCCGGGGGGAGCTCATTCCAGATGGTAGGTGTCCCCACAGAGAAGGCTCTCCCCCTAGGGGCCGCCAGTCGACATTGTTTGGCTGACGGCACCCAGAGGAATCCCTCTCTATGAGAGCGTACTGGCCGGTGGGAGGCTATTGGTGGTAGTAGGCAGTCCCGTAGATAACCAGGTCCTAAGCCATGGAGCGCTTTAAAAGTGGTAACCAAAACCTTGAAGCGCACCCGGAAGACCACCGGGAGCCAGTGTAGCTCGCGCAGGAGAGGTGTTACATGGGACCGCCATGTCGCTCCCATTACCACCCGCGCGGCCACACTCTGTGCCAGTTGGAGCCTCCGGGTGCTCCTCAAGGGGAGCCCCATGTAGAGAGCATTGCAATAGTCCAGGCGGGAGTTGATGAGGGCATGAGTGACTGTGTGTAACGAGTCCCGATCCAGAAAGGGACGCAACTGGCGAATCAGGCGAACCTGATAAAAATCCTCCCGGTCACGGATTAACTAACACCAAATAGACAAAATACTAGAGAACAGATACAGAAATAGAGTTAAAGGAAAAAGGGAAAGATCAACATCAAAAAGTGATAAACAGTAATCATTCTTGTTATGTCCTTATAAGGACATCCGCCCGGATTGGCTGCCAGCCACCGGGCGGGAAAGTTTGAATCCCTGTCAGGGGGCGGTGCGTCTGCCGGAGCGAATATAAGGAGAGCTCCGGCAGCGCACGCTAGTCTTGCTACTGTTGCTGTTTAATAAAGTTACTCATGTAACGAGCTGGTCACGTCTTCATTCCTGCGCCGATCTAACACTGGCGACGAAGGACTAGAGAGAAGAAACGAACCTTTGTGGCACCAAGCCAACAAGACCAAGACTCCGACACCTGGAACCACAGTAGGCATTTCCAAAGGCATGGCATCCGCTGAAGTCACTTTGCCAGCCCTTGCCCCTTTCCGCCCAGGGAAGGACAAGTGGAAATCCTACGTGGTCAAATTTCGGCAATACCTGAGAGGCAACAACATCAGGGACGCTGACGATGACCGGAAGAAGGGCATCTTCCTGGCCAACTGCGGCTCCGAAGTCCTCGACATGGCAATCGATCTCGTAGCACCACGAGACATCGAGGAAGTGCCATGGGCAGACCTGCTGCAGATCCTGGAAGACCACTATGCCCCAACGGGAACACCAGTGGCGAACCGTTTCACCTTCCACCAGAGGGATCAGAAGGAAGGTGAGACCATCAAAGAATTCGTGGCCGCCCTACGCCAGATCGCAGCCAGCTGTGAGTTTGACCACGTGGACAACGCCATCGCTGACCGCGTGGTTTTCGGCATGAGGGACAGGGGCCTCCAAAAGAAATTCCTGAGCAGAAAGAAGCTCGTGCTCAAGGATGTGGTGGAGGAAGCCACCGCATCCGAAATCTCGGAGAAAGCAGCCGCCGCAGTAAGCAGAGCAAAGGGAATCCACAAGATTCGCTCCACAGCGCAATCGTCAACAGAGGATTCCACAGCTGGATCCGAATCGGAGGGAGAATCCACCATCCACAAGGTATCCAGACCCCCAAGGCGGGAAACCGCCCAACGGAACTACAAGGGGGAGCGCTGCGCCAGCTGCAGAGGGGACCATGCCAGAGCAACCTGCAAGTGGAGAGATGCGACCTGCCGACGCTGCAACAGAAGGGGTCACATCGCCGAAGCTTGCAGAGCTGAGGAACCAGCCCCAGAGCCCTCCAGCCACCGTCCCCGCGAGAATCGGAAGGATTACCAGAGGTCATCCAAACGGTCCTCTGGCCCTTCCAGACGCAGAGACGACGAATTTCCCCGGAGCGGAGCGGTCCACCAGACGACCATCGCTCACACGACATCAGACAATGCCACCAAGTTCCACGTGACCATCCACGTGGAAGGAGCACCCTGCAAAATGGAGGTAGACTCCGGCTCGGTCTACTCCATCATGGACTGGCAGCAGTTGAAGCGCCTGCAACCCAGCATCACCAAGCGAGAGCTGAAGCCACTACACTCCAAGCTCGTCGACCTTGGGGGAAACCCCATCGGAGTGTTAGGGAGAGCCGACATCCGGGTCACCTAGAAGGAGTTCGAAGGCAAGCTCCCCATCACCGTTGTGAAGGACAGCCGACCGAACCTGCTAGGAGTGGAGTGGTTCAAGCCGCTGGGGCTTTCAATCGAAGGCATCAACCAAATTCGCAGGGACGGACTCGACAACCTCATCGAAGAGTTCAAGGAAGTCTTCGATGGTAAGCTGGGGAAATTTGTGGGGAGGCCAATCTCTTTCAATCTGGACAAGGGAATCACCCCAATTAGGCTCAAGCCCCGCCGAGTTCCGTTTGCCCTGCGGCCCAAAGTAGACGAGCAGCTGGATAAGCTGATCGCCCAGGGCGTCCTGGAACCGATCGATCATGCTTCATGGGAGACCCCCATTGTGACCCCACTGAAGCATGATGGGTCTGTGCGCATCTGCGCTGACTACCGTTGTACCATCAACAAGGCGTTGGCACAGAGCGCATACCCAGTCCCAGTGGTGCAACACCTGCTGCATTCCCTGGGATCTGGATCAATCTTCGCGAAACTGGACCTGGCCCAGGCTTACCAGCAACTGCCAGTAGACGAAAAAACGGCGGAGGCTCAAACAATTGTCACGCACAGGGGGGCATTCAAATATAACCGCCTCCAATTTGGAGTCAGCGCTGCCCCCGGCATCTTCCAATCCATGATGGAACGCCTTCTCCAAGGCGTTCCAGGGGTGGTGCCTTACTTCGACGATGTGCTCATCTCCGGTGACTCAAGAGCTCAACTCCTTGAAAGGCTCAGGCTTGTCCTGCAGCGATTCAAGGCCAAGGGCTTGAGGGTCAGGCGGGACAAGTGCATCATAGGAGTACAGGAAGTCGAGTTCCTGGGCTACCTCATTGATAGCACAGGCATCCACCCCACCAAATCAAAAGTGGAAGCAATCCATGAAGCTCCAAGCCCAAAAAACAAAACGGAGCTTCAGGCATTCCTTGGGTTGCTCAACTTTTATGCAATCTTTCTAAAACAGAAAGCCACAGCTGCTGAGCCACTTCACCGCCTGCTGGGGAAATCGGCATCCTGGAAGTGGGGCCAGGAAGAGGAAGCGGCATTCCGAGCCATAAAAGGACTATTGACATCCAAAAGCGTCCTCATCCAATACAGCGAAACGCTCCCCATCAAGCTGACCTGTGATGCGTCGCCCTACGGGGTGGGGGCAGTCCTCAGCCATGAACTGCCCAACGGCACCGAAGCCCCAATCGCATATTTCTTGAAGACCATGTCCGGAGCAGAACGGAACTACAGTCAGCTGGACAAAGAAGCCCTGGCCATCGTGGCAGGAGTGAAGCGCTTCCACGAATATCTCTATGGAAGACGCTTCACCATAGTCACCGACCACAAGCCACTCCTGGGACTCCTCGCAGGCGACCAACCCACCCCGACCTTCATGTCCCCGCGGATGACGAGATGGGCCATCTTCCTGGCCGGCTACTCCTATAGGCTTGTGCACCAGCCAGGCACAGCCATAGGAAACGCCGACGCACTCAGCAGATGCCCATCGAAGAACCCGGTGGAAGACCCAGCCCCCACGCTCCATCTATTCCACATAGATGACGACGCCAGCTGTCCCGTCTCCTCCGCAGATGTGGCCGCGCACACCCAGAGAGACCCCACCCTCCACCAAGTAAGGTCCTGGATCCTCAGGGGGTGGCCAACGACACAGACGGAAGAGAGGTTCAGCCCGTTCACCAGGAAACAGACGGAGCTGTCCACCATAAAGGGCTGTCTGCTATGGGGAGACAGGGTGCTGATCCCAAGCACTCTACAACGGCGGACGCTGGAGACACTGCACAACGGGCACCCGGGCATCGTCCGCATGAAGGCCCTGGCACGGAGTTACGTCTGGTGGCCCTCACTGGACAGAGACATCGAACAATGGGTCTCCAGATGTGACCCGTGCCAAGAAGTCCGCCCCGCGCCGCCGCAATCTGAAGTCACGAACTGGGAGACCCCCAGCAACCTCTGGTCGAGGGTCCACATCGACTTCGCGGGCCCGATGCAGGGGCGACACCTCCTCATCGTGGTAGATGCCTTCTCCAAGTGGCTCGAGGTGATACCCATGGCATCTACCACAACAGAAGCGACGATCCGAGCCCTGCGCCGTCTGTTTGCCACACACGGACTACCGGCCCCCAGCTCACATCCCTGGCCATGGAGTCCTTCCTGGCAGGACTGGGCATCCGCCATGCCCTCTCCGCTCCGTACAGGCCGGCCGGAAACGGACAAGCGGAACGGATGGTCCGGCTCACAAAAGAAGCCCTCACCAAGATGGGCCCGGGAGACTGGCAAGAACGCATCGACAACTTCCTCCTCACCCAGCACATCACGCCACATGCCACCACCCACAAGAGCCCGGCCGAACTCCTCATGGGCAGAAGGTTGAGGTCACCCTTGGACCGGCTGCACCCCCAATACAGCCCGGAAGTGACCGCAACCGCCAGCTGGCCGCTTCGCGCCTTCAGCAAAGGAAATTCAGTTTTCGCGCTGAATTTCAACGGCTCTCCTAAGTGGCTGAAAGGGAAGATTGCCAGCACAACCGGCCCCAAATCCTACACCGTCGAGTTGGAAGATGGACAGGTCGTGGGACGTCACATCGACCAACTCCGGAAAAGATGGGGGGGAGCACACGAAAACCAGCCTGACGAGGGAGGCCTACAACACCCAGACGAGGTAGGCTTACAACACCCCAGCGAGGTAGACCTACCATACCCAGACAAGGTAGGCCCACCACACCCCTACGAGGCAGAGCAACGCCATCCCGACGAGGTCGGCCCAGCACACTACCAGGCACTGTCACGTCGGCAGTGCAGCGAGGTAGACCGGGGCCAACCGCACGGGGGATGGCCACACCAACCCGGCCAGGTGGGCACCCGGCACAACAAGCCCAGGGACCCCCGACCCAGCCCACAGGTAGACCAGGACCTGCCCAGAAGGGAAGCACCGCACCCCACCAGCGAAGGCAACCCACGGCAGCCCTACCAGGGAGACCTCAACGCAAGGCGAGTAGACCGGGGACCATCGCAGATGGGCACACCACAGCACATGGGCGAGGGTGGCACATGACTCCCTGGCGAGAGGGACCCCCGCCCAACGCAAGAAACAACCCGGCAACAACAACCCAACCCAGACGACCCCAACCACCAACTGGCGATAGACCAGGGACTAGGGGGAAGGGAAAGCCGACAACAACCCGGCCAGGGAGGCCTGCGCCAACCCGGCAGGGGAGACCTCCACCGACCCAAGGAGGCATCCCCACAACGACACCCCGACCAGGTCGACCACCACCAACCCGACGGGGAAGACCAACGCCTGCCCGGCCAAGGAGACCTGCGCCAACCCTGCAAGGTCGGACACCGCTACCCGAGCCAACACAACCCACAGCGGGCAGACCGGACCCAAGGGCACCGGACTGAACCACCCTCCAGACCACAGCGGGCCGGGCCACAGCAGAACCGCAGCCACCGGGAGACCGAGGAAGAGCAAGTGACAGCCGGGGTCTTACCGAGACTCAGACGCTCTTCCCGGGTCGGAACCGAACAGCACTGCCGAGGCGAAAGATCCACAGGCCAGGAGGAAGACCACCAGAACCAGCCATTCCAGGTCTGCGGTCCGGCCGGAGGCGCTGAGGGTGACCCCGCACACTCGCCAGCCGAACCGAGCCCGGTTCCGGGGAAGGATCCAGGAGCCGCAGAAACCCCGTCCGTCCAGGGCGGGGACACGGGAGAAATGAGACTGCGCAGGTCAAGTAGGGTGCCTAGGCGTCCTACGTACCTGCAGGACTACGTCACGTTTATTGACGAACACTGAACGTTTTTTTCTTTGGACTAGGGGGGAGGAGTGTTATGTCCTTATAAGGACATCCGCCCGGATTGGCTGCCAGCCACCGGGCGGGAAAGTTTGAATCCCTGTCAGGGGGCGGTGCGTCTGCCGGAGCGAATATAAGGAGAGCTCCGGCAGCGCACGCTAGTCTTGCTACTGTTGCTGTTTAATAAAGTTACTCATGTAACGAGCTGGTCACGTCTTCATTCCTGCGCCGATCTAACAATTCTCATTAGACATACAGATATGTTTTATGCCAGAAAGGATGGGAAAACGTTCAGAAAACAAAGGTTTGAGGATAATATTCTTGTAAATCTTCTGAATTGGCTGAAAGATTTTTCCTCCTCTACCAGGGACGAACAATATATCTATCTATAGAGCATCAGTCAGTCACCAAACTCTAGTCACATAATAGCTTGACCATTGTAACATGCTCTACATGGACTTGTCTTTGAAGACCACTCAGAAGCTTCAAATGATTCAAGATGCTGTGCTGGGCATGCCTCAATATGCTCACATGACACTTCTGCTTTGAGGCCTGCACTGATTGCAATTAAAATGCTGGCATTATATGACAAATTTCCATAGTTTCTACCCAGCTGGTATGTGCTCCAGTGCCATCGATCTAGGAGGCATGTTTTCTGCTGCAGCACTTGGTCTCTACAATGGGATTTTTCCTGTGATCTATGTGGCTTTCATCCTAATGGCGTTCTGGAAGGCCTGGAAGGCCTGGGGATTCTTTAAGGTCTTAGGTTAAAGTGATTGTTAAACCTGTTTCTTTTGCATTAAATGGTCAAATCCCATCTTCTTTATCTATTTTGTGTGGTGCTTTTGCCTTGCTTTTTACTATACTGTGAGCCATCCAGAATCATTTCAGAGTCAGGCAGCACGAAAATAATTTTTTTAAGATTTTTTAATTCTATGTGAAGACTTTTCTTTGAAGAAACTTTTGTTTGAAAAATGAGACAAATGACTTCAGTGAAACATTAGTAGAAAATGATGTAATTAAAAAGGAACACATTTAAACAGTCTCTAAATATTCATAATTAGAGCTGTCATCTTGCTAAGTAATTCACCTTTGACTTTTGCAGCTTTTTTTCAAACTGTATGTCAGAAACAATGAATTCAACAAAACCAGGTATGTGACACACCTAAATCTTTCAGAAACAATTGCAGGCAAATCAGATAATCTCCATTCAAGCTATCAATAGTGCAAAAACTCCAAACACATCCCACTGAAAAGATGTGCAAGAACTTAACTCATTATTTCATATAGCTTGCTGGAAATATTTTTTTTATGAGTTGTGCAATAAATCTCTGTGATTATGCTATGATAGTGTGTAGCATATAGTGTCAGCGTTCCAGAAAAACCCCAATTCCAAGTAAAGACGCGGAAGCAAACATTTTCCAAATAGAAATTTACTAGAATAGGCAAACTGGCACATCTGGGAAAACCCGAATCTGAAAAGCCCAGGTTTTCCTTCAGTAAGTCAAAGCTCCCAAAACCATCCCCTTTTCCCCCAGTCGGTCACATGCTCCAATCAACGTTCGTTCCATCTCAATCCAGCCCCCTGACCATTCCTTCTCCAGATGCTGGATCACCCTGACCTTGACCGACAGGAAGAATGCTATTATGTCTACTAACAACCCTTCTCCTTAATCCCCCCTCCTACTTTCCCACACACAAGAAGGTGGCAGCATTGGAGCTTCCGGCCTAATATGGCTTCCAAGGCTGACATATAGCTTTTAATGGTCCAGAATGGCTATTGTTTTTCTGTTTTAATTCAGAAAAGGAAAAGAGAAAAAAGGGGTGGGGGAAGACTCTCAATTTTGGTCTTGAAGTGTAGGCCTGCTGTCAGGAGGGCTGATGAGCTGACCTGACTGCTAGCCAGGGTTCTTATGAGTCAAACGGAGAGAACATTCTGTTGGACAGTCTTCTATACAGTGGTGGGTTACTACCGGTTCGCACTGGTTTGGGAGAATTTGTAGCGGCGGCGGCAAGAGGCTCTGCCCACCAACCCAGACATCATCAAAAACTCTCTGCGCATGCGCAGAAGCACCACGCGCTCCCAATAGCAAACCAGTAGCGAAGAAAATTGAAACTCACTACTGCTTCTATAGAAGGCTGGGACTGGAGCCCTGAGGGAGACACTTACTTCCTCAGTTGCTGAAGGCTAAAGTTGATGCTAGTGTGTGAACGGGTTTCTTTTGCATTAAATGGTCAAATCCCATCTTCTTTATCTATTGGTTCCTGGGTTGGAAAGGGAGAAGAAAAGTCAACAAGTGACTTCCCTGGAAAAAAGGAAATGAAGTCTCAGAGAGACAGAATGTTTATCCAAGGTCCAAAATGGGAAGCTCCAAGTAAGAACTGAAGCAGGGGTGGGTTCTAAAATTTTTTACTACCAGTTCTGTGGGCGTGGCTTATGTTGTGGGTGTGGCTTGATGGTCATGTGACAATTATTTAGGATTTAGCAGAGGTACTGGTCTACCAGGCTTTTAACTGCTTGCAGAGCTGTACTGATCTACCCATTTATTTTTGCAGGCACTGATCTACTCATGTATTTTTGCAGGCACTGATCTACTCATGTATTTTTGCAGGCACTGCTACCCATTTATTTTTGCAGGCACTGATCTACTCATGTATTTTTGCAGGCACTGATCTACTCATGTATTTTTGCAGGCACTGGTCTACCCATTTATTTTTGCAGGCACTGATCTACTCATGTATTTTTGCAGGCACTGATCTATTCATGTATTTTTGCAGGCACTGGTCTACCCATTTATTTTTGCAGGCAGTGATCTACTCATGTATTTTTGCAGGCACTGGTCTACTCATTTGTTTTCTTTTAACACTGATCAGCTGTAGGGCGGCCCTTTGAAGCCCCGTGGCAAGAGTTTAAACAGTTTTTTTCCCTCTAGCCATCAACTGGGACTCAGGAGGCAGCAATAGATTGGGGGTGGGACCAAATAAAAGGTAAGAATAACATGGGGGGGTGGGGGTGGGGGGGCAGAACCAGTTCAGTGACATCATATCATCACGGCTACCGGCTCGGGAGAACCGGGCTGAACGGGGAGGAACCCACCACTGAACTGAAGTCTTCCAAGGGAGGTTCTACCCCCAACAGATGAGATGCGAACAATAATTGGTTGAGAAGATCCAAGGAAAGGAGAAGATCAAAGCTGAGCACTCTTATCCATAAATCAGCATATTCCTTTCTTTACCCTCTCCTGATAATTTCCAAAACAAGGGAAGGAGATGAAATGAAGAAGGAAGATGTTAAGCATTTAGGAGAAGAATAGTTTCCAGAAGAGAGAACAAGGATCAGATACTGAGTAGAATCCACATATTTGTAAATAATTGTAAATACCTACTGTAAATAATTTTGTTATATATAATAGTAAAATTAAAGGAGCATAAAAGCCTTTACTTTCTGGGGTTTCTCTGTGCCTGCCCCATCCTTGTAACTCTAAGTACATATCCTGTTCTAAAAGAATCCAGTTACACCATCATATAGTGCTGTGATAAAAATTTCTGCTAATCACATAGCAGTAAGATTGAGCCAACAAGATAAATAAGTAGAAGTATGAAATCTCCTTTTTCAAAAAAAAAAAAAAAGCTCTGAATCTACATACTGTACCTACATTCCTAGCTTAGTAAAATACTTAGTAATTCTTAGTGACACCATCTATCATCTGGGGAGATGGCTTTATCTGACATGCACCCTACTAACCTTACCATGTGCTTTTCTCTCAAATAAAAGGGAGACACAAAAAAGAGAATATGTATCTACCTCCTGATCCTTAAATTAAGCATGTGACTAGGGAACTCAGCTCCTCCTCTTCTTCCTCCAGTGTGAGAAAAGAGGCCATTCTCACAAGGGACAAACAGAATCAAGCTTTAATAAAAAAAAAATCAGACAAGAGAAAAGGCAATCATTTATTTTTTAAGTTTAAGTGGTCACTTGCAAAACAATCAATGATACAGGAGATAAAAGTAGAGAATATAAAAATCACAGGCAATATTGTAATGAACATCAGTATAAAAATCACAGGAAATGCACAAAAATGTAAAGCTCTGAATAGACTATAAGATGGCATTGGTATAAAATCACTGAACTAGCATAGAAAAAATAAACATCAGAGACAACAAAGTAAACGAAAAAATTTAAAAAACACATAACAATCAAAATAAAAATAGTCACACATAGCTACTTACTCCTCAAAGGTAAACAGATTACCTGAAGCAAAAGTCTTCCCCTTTCTTCCTTCTTCATTTTTTAAAATATATTACAACCATTTTTTCAGAGGCTCAGGGGTGTTGCCTAACTACTTTACCTACCTTTACCTACTCCCCAGGACACAGCATTTGTTTCGGTTTTTAAAAGACACAAATACTATTCTTACTATAAAAAGGGAAGCATCTGGGTGAACTTCCTGCCTTTGCAACATGATCTTCAACCGTGCCTCAATCAGACAGAATTAAATGTATGAGACTACCTCCCAAGAGGATTGAAAGTGGGCTATTCTCACAATAGGTACTTGCCAGTTCTATATATTATTTAACTATGTAACTATGGTTATCAATGCAAAGAAAATTTAAGGGAGTCTCAGTTTAAGCAGAAAGTAAATCTTTTAATTTCTATTTCCTCCTTTGCTCGATCTGTATATTGGTAAGTAAAACTCAGATTATAAAGAACTATATTTTCAGGAGCACCATATATTTCCAATGGCTGCTCTGAGGGAAAGCAAACCACAGCATATGCTGAAGTCATGGAACTTTTCCGCACTTGGAGAAGTAGATGAATGCAACCGTATTTTAAGGTGAGCAATGTGTTTTTAGCCATATAAAGCTCCTTTTATTCAAATAGGATGTTTAGCTTCAACAAAGTTAATTGTGCAAATATTTGAGGAATAAGACTTTTCAACACAATCCAAGTTTACATTGCACTAAGCCATAATGTGGTTTGCATGATTTTGGTTGTTTAAAAAACTACACACATCCAGAGCTTCTGATTTAGTGTGATTTGTGAAGCAAGACAATAATAGGTACCTGCAGAATAACAGTAGGAAGTGAATTTATAGCAGCCATTTATCTTTGCTGTTTCACCAAAAATGAAGCACATTCTAGTCTTTTAAAATAATACAGCATTGGAACATCCTTACTTATTGAACAGTGCAATATTTTACTCCATCTTGACATAGTACAGTCACTCAATACTTTTTAATAAACAAACTATTACATTTGTTATTTACTAGTAACACTCCTTTGAAAACATCATCTTTTTTATGCTCCTATATTGTAGGAAGTTAAACTGTAGATCCGGCGGGTACTGTTTGTGCTTGCTTGTGCTCAAAAATCATTTTGACCAAAGGCCCTGAGAGAAGTGAAAAACTAATGTACTAATCAGAACAACACTGAAAATCCATGCCTCTCCACAAGCCATTACTTTACATGATTTTATATTTGAACATGGAACCCTATAAATATGGGGGGAGGCTACTCATTGGCTTAGCAGTTACCATGGATGACTCAAAACCATTGGTTAAAATCAACTTTACCAATTTGTTTACTGATTCTATGCCTAATATTCTGGAGACTATGAAAGCAGCAGTGATATAAAATACTTAATACTCCACATTATAACAGCGGCTAGATTAGCGTTAGCACAATATTGGAAAATAGATCGCTTGCCAACTGATCAGGAATTAATACAAAGAATCTATATATGCACAGAGATGGACAAATTAACTCTAGAGTTACAGGATAAGGAAGACTCAAAATACTTTAAAATATGGAATAGCTGGTACCAGTGGATAAATCAGAGGAGGGGGAATGGTTAAAGATGAAATTCAGAAGAAATCAATATAAATAAATAACTGCACTGTCAGAAAGATACAAAAGGAAATAAGCTACTGTGCGTATGTATATATGTATATATAATAATAGAAAGTAGTTAATAGATGAAGTTGAGTACTGTATATGTACTGTATATGTATATGTAATTTGTGTTTTTGATTAAGAGAAACTTGTTTGTTTTTCTTATATTTGTTTTAAATGTTTTTTTTTAAATACGAATAAAGTTTGTTTTTAAAATTAAAAAAAAAAAAGAAAGCAGCAGTGGGTCAATGCTTGGCAAGAAAACTAAGTAGCCAAGGATGACAGCTTTCAAATGGGGCATTGTGGGTATTAGGTCTATTCTCAATCTTATAGTATAGTTTTCAGGAAACAAATGGCAATTGTGCTGCTGATTTTCAATATTGATATAGTTGAAATTAAATGACATTCACAAAATATTGGGGGGGGGCACCAAAAACGTTTTCAGGACTGCATGTGGTCATGAGTAGGTTATTATATTTTGCAATCACTTTCTTTGGAGCCATCAGTCTATAGTTCTATAAGATGGTGTACCATATTGTAAGCAGGAGGAATTGACAGAAAACATGTGCTGACCTTCTTCCTGTATTGTCATTTAGAAATAATACTCTAAAAATATCTTCTCAAAGTAGATTTGAGACACACAGCAGAATCGGTTAAGAAAAGTGATCACTTTCAGCATTATAAATAATTTTCATCATTTTATGGTAATTTTCACTTAACAGCTGTGGCCTTTGATGCTGACAGTTAGGCTAGCAGCCAGAACTCTTGTTACATCATAAAACCTTGCACCTTAAAATACATTAATCCACTGTATCTCCTCAGAAGCTCAAAGACCATCAGAGCAAACAGGCTACCTTCACCCAATGAACAGATGTATCCATCTTATTAGGGAACTTAATGAAATCAACCTGAACAACAATGGCAAGACACAGAAAGAGTTGTGCTTGTAGATCTAAGCGCCAAAAGTCTCGGCGGCGTAAAAAGGGGCAGAAGAAAAAGAAATCGTGCAAAAAGCAACTAATCACTAAGAACAATGGTAACAACAGCATCCTTGTTCTTAATTTATACTATTTATTAACTTACTTTTGTATGATTTAGGTTATTCCCTCTGAATTGGCAGACTAGTTTGTGATTCATATATTTTAAGGATAAGATGTTACATTGAGGTTGGGTCACATGTGAATTGAAGAGATGCGCTATTATATCTCAAAGCAAATTTCATTATCAGTATCCATAATAAATGTTAGAATAGTTGCCAAAAATATTTCAGAATGTCATCATTTTGTGACAAATTCAGATTTTCCTTCTTTGTTCTAGAACCTCCGTGTTCCAGAACATAATGCTTATTCCTCATTTCAGAATAGCATGGTACACTTAGAACACTAAAGAATATGGTATTCTAAGCAAGATGTAGCATGATATGCTAAAGGCACTTCCCGATGAATATATATGGATTAGATAAGATGGCCAGGCATAGTTCACTTCCTCCACCCACCTTTGTGAAGGCAACCCAGAAACCTTTCCAGTGGATGGCTGGTAGCCATTTATTGTTATTTTGTGCAAGAAGTTAAGAACTTGAGCTGATGAAATGACATCACAAACTCAAGCCAAGCCATGATCAGAACTGTCATGACTAAGATGGAGAACAGTTATCCCTCCTTTACACCTTGTTTCCAAACAAAGTTGCTGCAAGGTCACAGGGGGTGAAAAAAATGGAGAACAGAAGGAGTTGCCTCTGCACAATTACACTTGCAGCTGTTCCTGTACCCTGTATTGTTTTCTGGAGGACTAATGGCTGCTTAACCATAAGCTAACCATTATTCCAGGTTCGGATGACATGCTAAGCCACGTCCAGAACTGCTTAACCATGGACAAAGCAAGATTACAGATTGTGATTAATGGGGTCTCAACTGACAATGAAGTGCCCAAGTTTCCAGGTTCAGATGAAACGGTAAGCCAAACTATAATATGGCTTAGCATGTCGTACGAATGTGGTCTATCACTACATATCAAAAGTATGTCTTGACTTGATATATAATAGGTGAATTCTCATCTCTGAGGAGTGCACAGATTTCTAGGGCAGAGACTATAAGAAAAAAACTAATTTCAAGCATGTATACACATCCTAAGGTATAGATACACCTTATCCTCCTTCCTCCTTTGTCCTCCTTCCTCTAAGCAATCTTGAATAATGGGGGGGGGTTGCGGGGGGGGGGAGAATCCAGAAAGGGATGCTATGGAGCAGCAAGCAGTTTCCCAAAATGCCAGTTGAGAAGCTAAAAGTAACATGTCAAAAAATTAAAAATCATCAACTATGATTTAATATTTAAAAATAAATAAAACTAAAACTAAAATGCCATTAACTAATTTAAACATGGAAAGGTACATCCAGGTAATCTTGTTTAGAAATAGCCAAGGGCTTTTAATACACAATTGCATCTAACTACATTCATCAGGATTCCTTAATTCAAGAAAGAATACGTTCTTATTTATTTAATTTCTATAACTGCCCATCTCAGTCAATGATTCTGGGTGGCTTATAATTCAAACAATATATTACAATCAAAATACTCAAAACATTTTAATAAAAACAATAGAAAAATGCAAATAAACTAGACATGGCAGCCGAGATACTTAGCCAATTAGCAATACAGCCAGGAAATGGGGCCCTTAACACATTCAGCACCTTAGGCTCAAGAACATAGCCAGGTGTTTAGGCCTTATGAAAGGCCTAACAGAGTTCGTACAGTAGATTATTGTTACCTCACTCTTACATAGAGCATCATTCTGGCAGAATCTAAACCAGAGATGTGCAACATTTTCTAAGTCAAGGGCCACACATGAAGGCCATGCAACAACTTAAAAGAAGTATACTTCCCTTCATATTATGAAAGCAGCTGTGGCTTTTTAAAAATGTGCTACAGAAGCTATTCCCAATTGTGTATATTTCATATGCATGTACATAAAGAACCTCTTTTGGACAATTTGTAGAATGTACCCCATGGTTTTGTCCTGGATAGCCATGGGTTGTACTCTAAAAAAGGTAGTGCGTGGCACCGTAAAGTTATCTATGTTGCATTAAGCCAAGAGGTTTCAGGCGGTGCTACTCTGTCCTACATTCTACACAGATCCAATGAGTAAAGTGGAAATAAGATCTATGAGCATTTCTTGAAAGATACCACATCCATATTGATAGCATCACCCTTCATGAATTTTTTGATTGTTAACCAAAAGTTTCAGACCATTGAGAATCTGTGTTTCATCTTACTGTCAATATCTGATAAGAAGCAAACTCCAAGGAGATGACTTTGGGGAAGCAGCCTTAAATGGAGAACAAAGTCCAAGTGTAGCTGTGCTGAGACTGACCTAAAAGAATGGGTGAAGAAAGTGAGGAGACATGAAGATGGACTATGGAAACAGTAGAGATTAGAGAGAGGGAGGGGGGAAAAGCAGGGGAGGAACTTGCGATGTCTGCATATGTACTTTGGGTATGATATGTATGCCTGTGATTGAGAATTAGGAGTTGGACTATGTATTGTAAGTGTGGAGAAAATTATATGGATGAGAGAAGAAGAAACACAGATGTTTGACAGGTTCCTTAAGCAAGAGAGACAATTATGGGTCTCAATGTGTGAATCTGTATTCTGTAGTCTGAGTCTCAGGGCACATTCACACATCCCCTGTCAGCAGCTAAAAAATGCCTCACTAACCATATTTGAAAGGCTCTTTCTCATGACTCAAAACTTCTTCTCATCCCAGCCCACAGCTGAGGCAAGTTAACTTTGCATTTAGCTGATGTGATGCTAAAGTGGTATTTACATCTATTCCCAACACAAGTTTTGCTAAAGTACATAATGCCGCTTAGGCAGCCATTGTGGCAATTATGTGGCAGGAGGCTGGATCTGCCCATCTCTTAATGGCTACTTTAAACTATTGTGATCATGCCCCTTATTTCCAGTGATTGCTGGCATATCATCATGGCTATTTTGATTTGTGGTGCTTGGCTGATGTGACATCAAGAAAGGAGAAGCAGCACCCAGCACATGAGAGAAAACCATAATCCAGGAACTCTCTAAAGTAACCAGTCTCTCAGACCTCAGACCAAAATAGTCACAATGCTCTGTGAATTTGCAAGTCACTCTATGGCATGGTGTTTCTATGCGTCTGACAGGCAGAGGTCCTCACCTAAATGCTCTTGCAAGAACAGTAGCAAGGATCCTTGAAAAAGCAGAGGACCAGAACATCTCCAAAGCGACTGCCATCAGAACCTATGCAGAAAAAAGTACCTCAGAGGCGACCTATCAGGCACTTCCTTCTCTGTTGCCTGAAGGCAAATCTCACAATGACCAATAGAAAATTACTTATATTCAAAGGTTCTGACAAATGACTAAACCTGAAGATCTAGCCATCTGTCTATCATCTTTTTCCCTAGCCCCAGCCAACTCTAGAAAGCACCAAAAAATTTTTTTACTGTCAGAAAAGAACAAAGAGCATATCTTTCCATTTACGGCATCTTAATTTGTCCCATAGTAAAATAGTTTTTTGTCAAGAAGGTAAAGGGTTAAATACAAAATCTTGGACATTGAATAAGCAAAAATTCTATTTTTTTTTTTACTGGATCCAGTAAAGTTTGGTGATTTTTCCCAGAATGCACGACCAAAGAGCTAATCGTTATTCCTCAGACAGGACTGACTTTAAAATATCCCTCTGATGCTCATTATTCATGTATTCAGATATTCCCATTTCTTTCACAGTCCCAAAATCGGCTCCAGAGATCTCTCTGAAATAGATTTCAGGAAATATTAACTTGTTCTTGGCTGCCTGATTAACAAAGCATAAATTGATTATGGAGGGAGAGCAGATTTATACTGGTATCCTTTGCATTGCCTCAGAGATTGGAGAAAAACATGTTAGTCTTTGATCTGGATGTGTCTCGACATCTATTTGCATTCTATTTTAGCATTACTTGTCTGCTATTATCCACAGTGTATATTTCTATGGGTTAAAAAATGAGTTTTTATTTTGAAGGTCAGAATCCCCATCTGTATTTTTATTGTGAGGCAAGTTGCATCTATCTTTCTGGGAAACAGATATTTTTTGACTGGTTACAATCACTCTGTATAAATTGTTCTTTACATTTGTGGTAATTTCTACACTAGTGATTTGTAGTATCTTCTAGGACAGTGATGGTTAACCTTTTCCAGACCGAGTGCCCAAAGCGCCTGAACCTCCAAAATGCAATGCACTCGCGACCCCCTGCATGCGCCGCACCCCCTGCATGTGCACATGCCCTCGCATGCACCCCACACTTCCACACATGCACACATGGCCCCCCGCATGTGGCCTGCCCCCCCCCACATGCACAGCAGAGACCCAAAGACCAGCTGGGCAGCAGGAGGCATGCACGCATGTGCAGCAGAGCTGAACTGGGGCGACAGCTCACATGCCATCAGGGAGGGCGCTGCGCGCCACCTCTGGCACACGTG
The DNA here is from genome assembly GCA_022577455.1 of Arizona elegans. NCBI lineage: Eukaryota > Metazoa > Chordata > Lepidosauria > Squamata > Colubridae > Arizona > Arizona elegans. Next base: position 27,363,162 of record JAKOOJ010000002.1, on the reverse strand, counting down.
CCACAGGTTTGCCATCATTTATTTATTTATTTATTGGTTCGATTTATATGCCGCCCTTATCCAGAGACTCAGGGCGGTTTACAATGCATTAACGGTTAAGCAATAGCTTCCATACTTTTGTATATACCTGCTTAGTAGGGCTTTCAGCACCCCCTAAGCGGTGTTCTTTTTTTATACAAAGTCAGCTTATTGCCCCCACAATCCGGATTCTCATTTTACCTACCTCAAAAGGATGGAAGGCTGAGACAACCTTGAGCCTGGTGAGATTTGAACTTGCAGTAATTGCAGGCAGCTGGTGCTATTTAACAGCACTTTAGTCTGCTGCGCCACCAAGGCTCTAGGATCATCAGACATCACTGAGATACTCTAACAATAATGGCAACAAGCTTATACTGTCTCAGTGGTGTCTTAGTGATGCCATAAGACAGTGTTTCTCAACCTTGATGACTAAGATAGTGGCCTTCAATTCTGGGACTTGAAGTACACCCATCTTAAAGTCATCAAGGTTGAGAAACACTGCTATAAGATGTTAAAATTCCTGGTCAAGGAAGTGTCTTGTGAAAATTCCAGATATATTTATTGACCTGAAAATTTTTACTTAATAAAACATTTATTCTACAAAGATTATTTTTAAACAAAATTATGACTATTGGGATTAGTCATGTGAATTTAACTTGGACAATTACTATTTATAATTGTAATGTATTACACATTTTAATAGGCCACAATCACCACCATGGAGAGAAATTTCTTTGTAATTTTTTGCATTCAGTGAAAGCTGAATGTTCCCACAACCATTAAAAAAATGAGGAATTTGAGTGGGGAATAAAGTGGTGACTGGATGAAAAGAGTAACATTCCACTCAAAATGTATTCCGATGATACAGGTCATAATCATTTTGCATATAAGAAACAAAACAAGGTATGTGGGTAGCAGGTACTAAGTGATGCAGTTTGTCTCAAAGTTTCTCAAAGCATGTTTTCTTAATGATAAAGCATTGTACTCATGTGTCAACAGGGTACGTACGTATCTCAACCACCTGCCATTACAAAAGAAAATAATCCCTGGTTTGTGACCCGCCTTGAAAACATCTGTTTCATTGCCATACCACACACGAAAACTCCACCTCCTTCGTGAAGGTGAACAGCAACCATTGGGAATCATCAACAGCAACATCTAAGGGACTAGAACATCAGAGAGTTGACAATGCAACAGCTGATTCTACTGATGGAAGTGATGGTAGCCTGTCAATACAATTGATAAATGCCTCTGTTCTGCAATATATTCCTCCAGATTATTGGGAAGAAGGGCATTTCATAGGACTAGCTATATCATTAAGCAGAACACCACCATCACTTTAGAGGCAGCTGATGTGGACTAGCAGAACATGTTATTTATTTATTGTTACTCACTGTGTATTCATTGTGTATTCACTGCAAGGAGGGAAGAAACTCTGGGAGTTTCTGTAACATTTGCTGTAATATTTTGATCAGTCTTGGGTAGCATGAACCTTGATCTGAAAGCCAGGGCACCATATGGGGTTGCGCCTCAAGCAACAGTTGCATTTATTGTATTGTTTTGAATACATTGAGTACACTTAAATATTAAATTTAATTACTTTTAATTAAGTGTTCAATATTTAAAATAGCTTTCTTTCAAGGCAAATTAGAATTAAAAAATGAGCTTTCTGCCATTATCCCATTTATTGTGGCACCAAAAAAAGCTTTGCAGTCTTGCCTTCTTTGATCCTTCACAGCCTTCTTCTCCACTAAGAATATGAGATAGTCTCTGTTTACAAGAAAGGAAGAAACATTCATGTTCCTTTCTTTCAGTTAATGACCAGCATAAAACAAAAACAAAACAAAAACAAAACAAAAACAGTGAAGCAATAAAAAAGAAATACAAAGCAGATCCATATGAGCTCTTGAACAACATTTGTGTTTTGTATTGTAGAAGTATAATATGCTGTAGTAAAACAGAATATCGCCAAGACTTAAACTCAGAACTAAAACTAATATTCGGAATCTAACCACAAAGAGAGGGTAAATAGTGGAAAGTACATTACTGGATAGTACATCTTCATAGTAAGAAATATATGAGTTATAAGCTGCATAGCCAATTAGGGAAAAAAAATTTTCAAAGATCCATGAGAAGAGTTAAAAATACAAATGTGAATAACACAGTCCCAGGAGAGAAGGAAAGGAAATTGGGCCTACAATAGGTTATTAGTAATAGTAACAGTTACATGCAGTACCGGTATATATTACAGGGACTAAAATAAATAGACTAAGATGTTGAAGTTCAGTATTAAAAAAATAAACCTGGAGACTTAAAGCAACAAGATTAACCTATATAATATCAACTTATCTGAAAGGAAATGGCTAAATTATTGGATCAAGAAATTGACCAGGATGAATTTAATTAAAGGAAGAGTGTTCAGTTAAAAATACTATTGATGATAATATTAATGATAAAGAATTTTTAAAAACTTGTTTTTTTATGTATATTTGCCCATGTTCTAGCCATTTGTGTGTTTTAATTGCCATATTATATCCACATATAGATACATTAAATGTAACGAAAAATACATTGGATACATTGGCAACCTTCAGTCTCAAAAGACTATGGTATCGTGCTCTGGAAAGAGGTCCTAAAACAGCATCTGGTGTGACTAAAAAGGCCAATTGGAGAGTGGCAATCCCTTCCACACTGAGGGCAGATACATTCTGTCCCCTGCCCAGCCCCCAGATTTCGCTGGTTCAGGGACTGCCTCTTTGCCTCAGCCTGCCGAATAAGTGTCTCTTTGAATTGGAGAAGGCCATGCTGCGTCTTTAGCCTCCAAACTGAACAATCAGAGATCAAGGTTTCCCAATCATTAATGTCCATTCTCAAGGCCTTTAGATCCCTCTTGCAGATATCCTTATATCGAAGCTGTGGTCTCCCTCTGAGGTGCTTTCCGTGCACTAGTTCACCATACAGGAAATCTTTTGGAATGAAAAATAACCTATCAAATAAGAGAAAATCCATAAAGCATACATTTTGACGTACAATATCTAGGTGGATTGGTGAAAGAAACATGGGAGAATGTACCTGAGTGAAAAATATTCCATCTTTTATTGAAAAATAGATAGAAACCTATTAACCAACATTCTGTGGAAAAACTTTCCATTTATACAATGGAACTTCCCCTTGCTCTCCTTTCTTTATTCCCCTGAACTGATTTGGAAAATGAAGGGTGAAGGGAGTGAGATAAGAGGAAAGAAAAAATGCTTTTTATTCCTGGATGTTGTTCCATCAGCTGTTGGAGAAAACTCATTGCTCATTGTTTTATAAAATGCATATTGTAACATAAAAATCAACTTGCAAACAGCTATAAATTTATAGCTGCTGCTACATATTCTAATGACATAGTATAAAATATAATACCTTTGCATCATAACAATTCTCAACATACGGGCAAGTCCTTGACTTATGACCATAACTGGGACCAGAATTTCTATTTGTAAGCAAGGTGGTTGTTAAGAAAGCTGCACCTAATTTTATGACCTTTCCTCCACAGTTGTTAAATGAATCACTGTGATCATTAAGCAAATCTGACTTCTCACATTTACTTTGCTTGGAAGCCAACTGGCAAGGTCACAAATGACAGTAGATACATGCTGATTGCCAAATGCCTGAATTTGAACATGTGATCATGGGGTGCTGCAACAGTCATATGAAAACTGGTTGTAAATCTCTTTTCTCAGTGTTGTTCTACATTTGAATGGGCACTAAATAAATGGTTGTAAACTAATGACTACCTGTATGGTAACTCCAGCTAAATTCTAAATGGACTCAAAAGCTCAGGGTTGGCTTAGATTAGTATATAGATGAGAAACCCAGGTAGGTCTGGGAGTGTAGGCTGAACTGGGAAATAAAAGCAAAAACCCCAAAAATCTTTTTTATACCAATACCAGTACCAGTACCAATTACATGAACATTAGCAATACAGCTTGATTTCAATGACCCTTGATACTTTTTTACTGTAATAACTGTACTCTCCAGTTATTCATTTTCTCACCATTTCTCAACTCAAGGGGCTACTTAAAAGATTATACAAGTTTGTGTATGTGATTTATGATCTTGATGATTAGACAAGATAGATTATAGAAAGAAGAGCAACATGATGCATCTTTAAAGAGAGAGAGGCCAAAATATATTTGCATTTACACATTAACTAACTGGTAAATATTGGAAGCTACGTTATATTTGTCTTCAACTTCTTTTCTTTTATTGTCTTGTTTTTTCTTTATTTTTTTATTCCTTACTGTGTGTTACTTTGTGTTAGCTTTTTGTTTATTAAAACTTTTAATAAAAAGTATATATAAAAAGGATTATGCAATTTTAAAAGAAGAATAAGCAATTGTAATTCTAATTCTTGAGCTATTGTTCTTTTTCGCATTATGCAGGAATAATAATAATCTTAATGGCCTGGTATGGTTGCTATTGAGTTGGCGTGATTCAGAAAAAGGTGAAAGAGAAAAAGGGGAGTAGTTCAATTCTGGCTTGAAGTGTAGGCGTATTGTGAGAATGGTGCTAGCCAAGTTTCTGTGGGTCAGAGGGAGAGAGCTGCTGCTTTCCTAACCCCAAATTGGAAAGAGAAAGGAGAGAAAAGAAAAAGAGAAAATTAAAAAGACTGTTGTAAAAGAGAGTGGTTAGAGGAAAAAAAATTGCAGACTAAGGTTGATGTGTGTGTGGAATAATGTTCAAACTGGAGAAGAAAAACTGACAGGTGGCTTCCCTGGAGGAAGAGAAGCAAATTCCCCACATGACAAAATTTTCACAAGACTAGAAAGAGACTGTCTTTGACAAAATTCTAGTCTTTGGGGTAAACTGGGCAGAGAGGTTCTTCCCCCAAGGAAGGAGACACAGAGGATGATCAGCTAAATGGATCCAAGGAAAGGAGAGAAGTGGACTGAGAACTCTCATTTGTCAGTCCAGCACTTTTCTTTTACTTTCTTTCTCTTCCCCGCCCTCCCCAGAAATGAGGCAGGAAATCTGAAAGAGACTTAAGAAACCAGGATCTTGTTGTAAACTACTATTGTAAATAGTTCTACTGTCTATAAAAAAGAAAGAAAACATAAAAGCATCCACTGTCTAGGTTTCTCTGTTTCAATTATCATTCTTGTAAACCTAAATATGCCTCCAGTTATTTTATATCTCTCTTCACTTTCCTTCTTTTGTGACATATAGAACATTTGTTTTGAATACTGTAAAACGTCTGTAATGTTTTCTTAATCAGTAAAACCAGAAAGGTTACCTGTAACCTGTATACCTTCAGTAAGCATTGAATGGATAGTCACAAAATCCTAGTGTTTCATCTAATACTTCAGCTATTCAGCACTACAACCAGTTTAATCATGCATACAAATATGTAAAGTTATGAAATCATGTCAGAAATTTTTAAAATGATTAAACTGAGAAAAAAAATATTCCGGGTAAAAAAAATGATGCATTCACATTTAAACAAAGTGAAGAAAAGATGCTGATTTTTTTTCATCTGATGTTGTTGTTTGTATTATACACAGTAGTAAAAATGTTGAAAATATTCCATGCATTGTGCTCCATTGCACAAACATGACACTTCATTCAGCTCCCATTCTAAAATAATACCATTATTATGAGTCAATAATATAACTTCAAAGTAAGTGTGATATCTCCTCCTTAGGCAATCAGAGATCACTTCAAGTCATCACAAAGATGTCTCTTAGTCATGCTTCAAAATGCATAAGATTTGTTCTTCTATTCAGTTGATATAGTTACTGGGAAGAATATATCATAATAAATTTGTTAATTTCTGAAGTGCCACACAAATTCTTTGTTGTTCTTCTGAGTTAATCATGAGTGAGAACCGTCTGAATGATGCAATAATAAGCACCATCCAATTTCAGAAAGCTATTCGAATTCTGTGATAGAAATTATCCTGGTTAGACTTTTCCGATTTTGCGCAACAAGGCTCATAATGAGCTAACATAAAAGGTGTCCTGCTGGATTGGTACTCTAGCCCCACTAGTCTAGAATTCTGTTCTCACACTAGCCAATCAATTGCACAAGCAAAGCCATTAGTCTTCCAGTGGGCACCTTCAAAACAGTCAAATTGCCATGAAGGCTAATAGCCACTGATACCAATTCCACATGCAAAAATTATAATGTCCATGATCCAGTATTATTGAGATACACACTGAACCATTTCAGATCACCTTAAGTAAAAAATTGGTATTGCTATTGCCCTCAAAGGGTAAAGGGCCACAAATAATATTCAACTGCTGTCAAGAATTGGAATATCTGGGAGAACTGCTCAGCTTGCTTATTCAGAGCAGTTTGCTCTGCAAGCTTGCTTCACTATGCTGAGAGATGAACCAGAAACAACTCCTTATTGCAACAGAGACAGAGTATCTCCGTTTTTTTCATGTAGGGTAAAGAATGATGACAGGTGCTCAATACGTTTTCCCATAAGTTGGTACTGAACGACCTTGAAGACTCCAACAAGCCAATAGACACATAGAGAATGTACCATTGTTGACTTCAAGAGAAGATGACCCTAACTGGCTGCTTTATGACTACCAATGACAGCTGCAAAAATAAGACTTGACTTTAATACTTAATGTTACTAAATATCCAACTCCTTGCATAGCCATATTTTTCTACTTTTCATAGTAATTTTCTGCTTTAGAAGTTGGTCAAACCGTGAATTGGCCCAACCAAATGCTGAATTTGTTTGTCCCTGGTGCAAAATAGCCAATTATCACATAAGGCTAGAAATGGCAACCTGTTTATTTTGAACAGCAGTCTCATGTGCTTTCAAGACTAAATCACAAATCCAAAGCCCCAGTACACAAATTAGCATAGCTTTTATACACTTTTGAAAAATAAAGACACATGATTATTAAAGCAACAAGCAACAAAGTATTCACACCCATGGTAGAGGATGGCCCTCCCAGAAGGTGGATTCATTAATAAAATATTACAGTGCTCACCTTTCTGTCTATAACTGATACGGCTGTTAATTTAATATTCAAAACTTTCTAGTTAGTTTATCTGCAACAGGAACTGCTGGCCTGGTATGAGTTCCTTGATAAAGCTATCACATAGCCTTCCAGGAATTTTAGGGCAAAAGGATGAGCAAAAAGGAGCGGCCTAAAGAGAAAATATCTAAAAGCAAAATGAAGGTTTGTCAACAAAATGAGGCATCTCTACCTAAAATTAGCTACACCAATCCTACAACGTCTAACACTTAATCTCAAATGTCAACATAGTAAAGATACTGCATAACTTAGTGACATACTGAAAAATACTTTGTAGAACATTATGAATTTGGTGAAGTACCAGAATTGCTAGATCACCAAGAAGTGGCAGAATTAAGTTAGAGAGAGAGTTTGGCAGCTTATCCTACCTCAAAGACTTGACTATTCAGACACCACCACCACAACCACACCACACAGCTGACACCAAACTCTCATATATATTATTGCTTGACTTTTAGTTGTGATTTCACCGATCCCAATAAAATGATTCCACAGTAGTATCAATACGTCTGCATCCTAGAATTTCTGAATAGCCAACGTTTGCTCCCATATCTATTTTACTAATCAGAAAAAAAATTATGTACTAGTCAGGGATGTTGTGCAGAGATTTGGACTGAAGGAAATGTAATAATTCAATTTGATCTATGAGATATCCTAGTCCTCATTCGCTTTTTAATCCTTTCAAAAGTTTTTTATGAAGTACTTTTCCCTGCCTCCTCTTTTTTCTGCTTTCCCAACCATGCATGTTTGCAATGATACTTATGTCATGAGCTTTTGAGAGTGGGCGTGTAGATAAGCAAGATTTTCTATTTTTACAAGAATATTTAAAGCATAGTTCATGGGCTGGGTTTATTTATTTCTCAGAATCTCTTTTTTTGAAGCTACTCAAGTTCTGGGGTGGTTTCACTTATTATAGTTCTAGGTTTCAGCCTGAAGAGAAACTATAGTGGATATGCCTGAATAAGCGGCAGATATGAACATTGAAGCCAAAATAGAAGAGGAAAGAATGCTAGGAATACCATAATAATAAAATAATTCCATAGAATAGGACAATTTCACTGGAGGAGGTCTGTTTCCATTTCTCCTGAAACTAATACTGCATCTACAACCTGCTGCTTCTGTGAAAATATAATTCATCACACACACACCCAGATCCCCTAAAAATGGTAGATTATGTCTCTATTGCATGCTGGCTGGGGAATTCTGGGAATTGAAGTCTATACATCGTTAAGCTGCTGATAATGAGAAACACTGTCCTGGTGAATAGATTTGACTCATCAAATTCTTCCTCTCTTCTTTGGAAAATGTATTTTAGCCTCTGGACAAGTCAGATATTGAACCAATTCTTAGTTTTACGAGACTGGTTCACACAAATCATGATTAGCAGAGAAATTGAAATATTAAAAAACTAGGATATTGGTTCCAAATAAATCTATTACAATGTTAACATTATAGTTAATATTATCCACAGTGGGAAGGTATGTAGCATTCCAGATCAAAATTACCATACATGATTTTTTTAAAATCATGTAAATTATGAACTGAATTTGGCCTTGATTGTATATGTATAATTGTGAATGAGTTAAGAACAATCCATCCATTAAATCTTTATACATAAAGAAGTACAAATAACCTCAGCAATATATATTGACTGGGATTATTCAGTGCTTAATGGCAAAAGGAGTAGAGGTACTAATGTAAAGTAACCCACTTGAATGAATAGATCTAATTTTAGGCTAAAAATGCTAGGCAACAAATGAGAAGGACTCTAAGAGGTTTTAGGTTGCTTTAGCTCCATTTGTCCCCTCCATTCCTTTGTGTTTGCATTCTGCAGGTAACCCACTTCTCAGCCTAGAGGAAGGACTTACATAACCTGGTTCTTTACAAAAACTAACATCAGTATTGTAAGTTATTTTGAATCAATCTTTCAAGATGAAATAGAAGACAAGCATTCAATTCTAGTTCAACATTTTGCTAAATACAGTTGGATTTAAACATGTATAAACTAGTCCCAAAAGGATACATTTGGCATTTTGCAAAAGACCATGAGGGCATATTGAGACAGGCAGCATTTTAACTATATACTGTCCATTAAACTGATCTGGCCAGAGGAATCTTTCAGTCTTCTTAAAATTTAATTAACTCCTTAAATTTAAAATATCAATTCTGTTAGTTGTAAAGAAAATATGAGTTATCAAGGCACAGTACCATCTTGTGGTAATTAACAGTATTATTCCAAAAACAAGCCTGAATAAAATACTAGAACTATCACCAAGACCACTTGAAACCGTGCACTTAAATCTATGACATATATATTTTTTCAGTTTTGTAAATTTGGAGGGGGTTGTTAAAAAAAATAATTGTTTCAAATCTTTCATGTGGGCAATGTTTTCAAATGTATTTATCTACCAATCTGGATGCTTTTCTGTGGGTATGACTTCTGGACAATATAAAAAACCTGAACAGTTGTCAGGATTTTGACATAATACTACTTACCCCAATTTATGTATTTATTACACAGAAATCAACCGTATAACTGTACTTTATAAATTTTAAATAAAGATTTTATATTCACTGGAGAAAAAAACCCTCTTATCCAATATCTTAAATACAAATTCAGTTACACAAATTCTCCAAATTCCATGAATTTGTCCCTTTAGGCATGATAGAAGTTCCAAAACCATATTACAAATTAGAGAAAACAGACAACATTCTTGTTGAGTTCTACCTCCATTTCAATTATTAGTGAAGAAAACCCATCCTGTGTTTTTTACATTATTATGAATTTTTGAGTTCACTAGAGTTCACCTTCTGAGCACTTCTAGCATCTAGTCCCTTTGAACCAGTTCTTATCAGAATGCACATTTTTGCTTCTGTTCTTATCAGAATCCAAATTCTTGCTTCTATTTACTTCAAAGAAATAGAAACATTAATCAAAGGCACTCCTTGTTACTGAAAATTTTGCCCAAAGAAGACTCTTTCTCCTCCTCCAATCAGGTAATTGCATGAGCTGAAGGAGTAATATTCTATAGGAAGACTAAACTTGCAAGATTTGAGTACACCATTGGGAGACTTGAAAGAACAGGTTAGGGATAGAAAACCTATGTAGTTATTAGAAATAAAAACAACTTCATGGCACATAATCAATCAATTTATATACCATATTTTTCGGACTATAAGATGCACCTATATTTAGAAGAGGAAAACAACAAAAAAGTTTTTTGCCTCCACACGCCCCATTTTTGGCCCTTTTTTCAGATCTTTTTTCGGCTCTTTTCCAGCCTTTTTTCTGCCCATTTTAGAAGCTTTTTTCAGCCCATTTTTTCAGCTTTATTTTGGCCCGTTTTGGGGGCTTTGGGGGCCCGTTTTTGAAGCCTTTTTTGGTCCATTTTTGAGGGGTTTTTTGGGGTCTGTTTTTGAGGCTTTTTTCACCCCATTTTTGAGGCCTTTTTCAGCCTGTTTTCGAGGCTTGTTTTGGTCCATTTTTGAAAACAGGCAAAAAAAAAAAAAAAGGCCAGAAAAAAGCCAGAAACGGGCCGTACGGAGGCCAAAAAATGGCCGGCAGGTGGGTGGGGCTTCGGCAATATTCGGTGTATAAGACTCACAGACATTTTCACCCTCTTTTGGGAGACAAAAAAATGTGTCCTATAGTCCAAAAAATATGGTAATGGGCAGGATCCTTACCAGCCTTTAAAAATACAGTGATATAATCTTCATAGTATGAAGCCAGTGGGGCCTTATATTCATAAGATGATCACACTTGTTCTGAAAGTTTTTTCTACTTCAAATGTATGTACCATTCTTCCTCTGTTCTAGGAACCTTTCTGTATCATTGTATCAATATTATCACAGATATTAAGGGTGCAGCAAATCTCTAAAATTCCTGAAAAATGAATTATGTTCAGACAACTCCAAAAATCCTGCAAGCTGTTAGTATAATATAGCATAATGAAATGTAGTGTACAAAATGAAGTGTTAATTCTTTTCAACACCTTTTTTAGGCTTTGTCATTCTGTATACTTAGAGTTCAGTAAGGCATTCAACAAAGTAGACCACAACCAGTGGTGGGATTCTACTAGTTCGCACCGGTTCGGTAGAACCGGTTGTTAAGTAGTTAGGAGAACTGGTTGTTAAAAGAAATCTCCTTTTGTTTTTTCCCACTTTACAGGGTTAATCCTGTAAAGAATTACAACATTCGGTGTTGTTTCCTAGCCTAATCTTTATTGTCCTGCTTATAGAAACTGCCGCTCCGGCAGTATACCTAGACTTACTGTCACTTCCGGTTACGGAGGGTTTTTTTTTTTTTTTCTTGACTTTCTTAAAGGGGAAGGGTTGTTTTAAGCATTTTACACCGGTGTTGGGAGGAAAAACTCCCCTGTTGGAGTTCTTCCAGCCGGGATGCAATGATCAGCACTTTGAAGAAATAATTGAATAACGGAGCAGAAGCTTTTAATGACAAGGAACCAAGATGAGTGACATTCAGCAAGGCTTCTTGGCTAGCTAGGAAGATTGACATTCAAACGTGAGTTTACATACCCTTTCTGACTTTTGGTCAAAACTGGTTTTTGCTGAAGTTTAATTCTGTGCTTGGTGATGTTTAATACTGTGTTTAGTGATGAGATAATTTTCCCTATTCAGCTTTGTTTGGAAGGAAAAATGTTAATCTCTGTTCCTGAAAAGAAGTAGCTTCGGAAATCTGACTAGTTCTGTGTCTATTTGTTCTGGTAATTGGTTTAACAAGCAACAGATACTCTGTTTGCTTCTTTGCTTCATTCTGGAGAGTTTAAATGACCTCTCTGCTAAAGGGTTTCACTTTATGAGCAAGAGTTGGCTGCTGATAGTTATCATTGCATTTTAATTATTTTAATTCCTCAAGGTGCTCTGGTACCCTCCCTGATTTGTAACTCCAGTTTGCAAATATTTCTAATCTAATGATTGGTATTTAGGGATTGGTATTCTTTGCTTTGCAAGCAAAGAAGCTTTTTGTATTTTTGTACAGGTAATCCTTAATTTACAACAGTTACAATGGCACTGGAAAAAGTGACGTATGACCATTTTTCACACTTATGACCAATGCAGCAAACTGTCATTAGGGCAAAGAAGCAATGCCACGGCCACCCGATCACATGAAGCACCGCAGTTGTGAAATGAGTGACATGGTTGTTAAGAATGCTGCAACAGGCATAAATGATGACCAGTCATAAGTGCGAGGACCGGTCAAAAGTGTGAGGACCTGTCAGAAATCACTTTTTCAGCCCTCTGGGTAGTCCTTTTGTGCATATGGACTACTCAGAGGGCTGAAAAAGTTATTTTTGACCGGTCCTCGCACTTACGACTGTCCTTACATTTTACGTTTTTCGCCCTATCTTGTCACCATGGTGAAGAGAAGCAGTTGTGAAATGAGTGACATGGTTGTTAAGAATGCTGCAACGGGCATAAATGTGAGGATGGTCATAAGTGTGAGGACCAGTCAAAAGTGCGAGGACTGGTCAGAAATGACTTTTTTCAGTCCCTATACACATAGCCACAGTCACCCAGTCACATGATCAGCTAGCCACGCCCACCCGGTCACATGATCACCAAACCATGCCCACCGAAATAAGCCACGCCCACAGAACCTGTTATTAAAAAAATTTAATCCCACCACTGACCACAACCTGCTTCTTGGTAAGCTAGAAAAAAGTGGGGTAGATGGCATTACTACCAGATGGATTTGTAACTGGCTGACAAACTATGCTCAACAAATAATCCTTAATGGTATTACATCTACATGGAGGAAAGTAAGCAGTTGGATACCACAAGATTCCATCTTAGGCCCAGTACTCTTCAATATCTTCATAAATGACTTAGATGAAGGAATAGAAGAAGAACTTATCAAATTTGCAGATGATAATAAACTGGCAGGAATAACCAACACCCTAGATGATAGGCTCAAGATCCAGATGGATCTCGACAGACAGGAACACTGGGCCCTATCTAACAAAACGAAATTCAACGTAGAGAAAAGTAAAGTTTGACACTTAGGCAAGAAAAACCAAAGTACACGTACAGACTAGGTGAAACCTGGTTTAATAGCAGTAACTGTGAGAGGGATCTTGGCGTCCTAGTGGACAGTCAATTAAATACAGTATGAGCCAGCAGTGTGTGGCAGCAGCCAAAAAAGCCAATGCAATCCTAAATTGCATTAATAGAGGGACTGAATTAAGATCATGTGAGGTACTAATACCACACTATAAAGCCTTAGTAAGACCACACCAGGGGTGGCTTTCGCTTACCTTTGCTACCGGTTCGCTCGTGTGCACCCCTTTTGTGTATGCGCAGAAGCTTCTGTGCATGCACAGAGTGTATTTGATGACGTCCGGGCAGGTGGGTGGAGATTTCCACCGCCGCTACTGGTTCACCTGAATTGGGGCGAACCAGTAGCAACCCACCACTGGACCACACCTAGAATACACTATAAAAAAAGATACTGAGACCAGGGGTGAAATTTACTTACCTTCCCTCCCCATTCGCCAATGTGCGTGCACCGTCATCTGCGCATGTGCAAAGCCTTCTGCACATGCCCAGAGGCTTAAAATGTCACAAAAAAGTGACATCATGATATCCATGCAGGTGGGCGGAGCCTCCCGCAGCCAGTACTACTGGTTCACTGGAGCCGGATAAAACCGGCTGAATCGAGACTCTAGGAAGAGTGCACAAGAAGAGAAACAAAGATGAATAGGGGCCTAAAGACTAAAACATATGAAGAACAGTTGCAAGAACTGGGCATGGCTAGCCTAATGAAGAGAAGGATGCAGGTGACATGCTAGCAGTGTCCCAATATTTGAGGGGCTGCCACAGAAAGAAGGGGGGAAATCTATTTTCCAAAGCTACTCGAAGGCCAGACAAGGAACAATGGATGGAAACGGATCAAGGAGATTCAGTATAGAAATAAGAAGAAATTTTCTGACGGTGAGAACAATCAACCAATGGAACAGCTTGCTTTCAGCAATTGCGGCTGCTGGAGGCTTTCAAGAAGAGACTGGACGAAATGGTGTAGGTAGGCTCTCCTGCTTGGGCAGGGGGTTGGACTACAAAGTCCCTTCCTACCAGGGGTGAAATGCTCCCAGTTCGGACCAGATCGCCCGATCCAGTAGCGATGGCGGCGGGTGGTTTGGAGGACCGGTAGCAAAAATCCCTGCGCCACCCCCCACCCCCCACCATGCCCAGCTGAGCCGCATGATCATCAGAGGCTTTTTTTTTTTACTTTTAAAAGCATTTTTTCTACCACCTCTTTCCACAAAAAAATGCTTTTAAAAGTTTAAAAAAAAAGCCTCTGATGATCATGCGGCTCAGCTGGGATCGTCAGAGGCTTTTCAAAGCATTTTTTTCTGCAACCTCTTAGCCGAAGAGGTGGTAAAAAAATGCTTTGAAAAGTCTCTGACGATCCCAGCTGAGTTGCCTGATCGGCAGAGAGGCTTTTCAAAGCATTAGAAGAAAAAAAAAGTTGGCCACGCCCACCTAGTCACATTACCCCCACCACCAAGCCACGCCCACAGAACTGGTAGTAATAAATTTTACATTTCACCCCTGCTTCCAACTCTGTTATTTTGTAAAGGAAAATCTGTTTAAAACAAATTACGAGAGCGACTAGGATACAGTAAACCCCTCGTTATATCTGGAACTACGAGAACCATTGAAAGAATGAGAAGCCATTCTTTTAGCAAACTTCCCGATCAATGGAGGACTACATCCCCCAGGATACCACGCACGCACCCACCCATACCCCACGAGACTATTATTAGTTGGGAGCCCTGGTTTCCGACGTTTGAAATACAAATGACGCCGCGGAAAGGGACAACCGGAACTTAATGTAGGCTCGCCCCGGAAGTAGTCTCCCTGACCCCTTCTTAGGAGCCGGCGCGAGGAAAAGGAGAGTGCTCTTCTTTTTTTTCCGCCACGTGGTAAGTCGCTCGTGGCTATGGCTACCCTCCTGGTTGAGGACTTGCTGGCGCGCGCCGAAGAGCGCGAGGCGGAGACCCACCGCAGCGTGGCGGTGCATAAGGAGCTGGAGTTGGAGTTCGACGTCGGCAACTTACTGGCGATGGATAAAAACCCGGCTCCGCGCGCCCTTGCGCGAGTCTCCTCGGAGCGCGAGCCCCTCCTGCGCGCTTTGGCCCGGGATAACACTCAGTTGCTGATGGGCCAGCTGTGGGCGCTGCCGTCAGAGCGGGCGGAAGGGGGCGCGGGGCCCGTGGTGGGCCGCCTGCCCGAACCCTCCACGCGGTTGCCCAGGGAAAAGCCGCTGCCCAAACCTCGGCCGCCCACCAAGTGGGAGCAATTCGCGCGCCTCAAAGGCATCCGCCCGACGCGGAAGAAGCGCGGCACGTTGGTCTGGGACGAAGCCGCCAAAGAGTGGCGGCGGCGCTGGGGTTACCAACGAGCCGGCGGGGATCCCTCCCGCGAATGGCTCTTGGAAGTGCCGGACTCGGCCGACCCGATGGAGGACCAGTTCGCCAAGCGGCGCCAGGAGAAGCGGGAGCGGGTGGCGCGCAACGAGCTCAACCGCCTGAGGAACCTGGCGCGCGCTCACCGGGGCCGGGCGGCGGCCGACCTGCACCCGACGGGCCACCAAGACCGGGCCGAGATGGGCCGCGTCTCCGTCGTTGCTCGCGTCTCCACCGCCTCCCGCGGCCGCTTCCAGCCTCGCCTTGCCAAGGAGCCCGCCGTCGCGCAGACCAACACAGCCCGCGGAAAGAAGCGTCGCTTCCAGCCGCTGCTGGGAGACCTTGAAGGAGAGAAGAAGCGGCACCTGGAGTTAGCCCGCAGCCTGAGTAGCAAGAAGCCGCCCCTGGACCTGACCCGAGCGGTCAACAAGCAGCTCCGCGAAGAGGAGGCCGAAGCTGCCAGAGGCAAAGGCAAAAAGCGCGACCAGCGGGGCAAGAGGGGTCGACGGCAGCAGCAGAGGTCCGGAAACGCCAGGGGCAAGAAAAGCACAGGAGCAGGTCGCAGAGGGAATCAGGGGGGATCTGGAAGCTTCAACAGCAAAAGGAAAAGAAAATGAGCTTTGGTTGCTATTTATCCCAGCTAAATAGCAGACAAGTGGTTTATTTTACACAATGCTGCAACAAAATGTGGACTTGCTAAGTTAAATTATTCTAACTTAACCTATTCTGACTTAACTTTAACACCCAAAGAACTTTGTGGGGCCTGACTAAAGAGTGTATACAGACATTGGAAATAAATAAAAATGATTTATAAAGAAAGGTTTATAAAAAAAGATTTATACAACTAAGGTGAAGAAACATCACCTTAGATGTACACTTCAGACAATGACTTTACTGGGGATTGGAGTGACTTCAAAGAATAAGACTTCAGAGGATTTGAAATATATAGAAGGACCTGCTTTGTTTATAATAAAGTTTTAATAAGCCTTTTTTATGAGAATTGAAATGGACACCTCTCAGGAGGTGAGCTGCAGTGTTAATTTTTTCTGTATTTCTTTTGCATGTATCTGAATTACAGTATCTCAATTGTCAGCCAGGTTGAAAGCAAATCACTAGAAGAATGTTGTGTTTATTTCATGGTAACGACTTAGTTTCCCCCAAAATAAGACATTCCCTGATAATAAGCACAATCAGGCTGATATATATGTTGAGATTATAAATCTGCATATAAAATGTCAAATTGTCTCCATCAAAATACTATTTTCATCATTTTGACACTATGAATCCCGATTTCAGTAAAACTAAATTCTGTATGGGGGTATGTATGTGGATATATGTACTTTATTTATTTATAAATAAATAAATATGTACTTGCCCACTGTTCTTACAGCAAGATTGAAAACATTAAATAAAAACCCTGTGGTTTTTTCTGTAAGTTGTTTTTCTGCTGCTCTTAGCAGCAGGGAGTCATAAAATCTTAAATTTAATCACCACAATGGAAACTTCTGATTCCCAACAAGCCCAACTTTATTAAAAATATGTATATGCTTTATATGTTAAAAATCCCAAAGTGATTCATAGGAATATAAAATCTATTAAAAACAAATGTTAGATGGAGTCAATGGTTGGGAAAGGTCAGCATAAAAAAAATTATATGTTTTTAAAAGATGTACTAAAGGTATGTATAATAGGACCTAGTGTATCACAGCAAATACGACACAGAAGGCTTGTTTCGCTATAATCGACAATTAGATTAGACCTGGCTAGTTTTATTTGAAAACAAATTGTGTGTGTGTGTGTTAAGAAATTCTATTCAGTAGTTTAGCCCAATTCCCCATCTTTCCGGCTTTGCATACCGGTGGTGGGGGTAGGAGGATGGTTTCGTGCGAGTGGCAAACATGTGCACACGTTGCTCCATTTGTGCAAGCGGACAGCAAGCATGCCCGCCCCTCACGCAAATGGAGTGCGCATGCACATGCTCGTCCACTGCTTAAGTAAGTGGGGATTCAAGTGAACCATAAGGTAACAAATACAGATATTTAAACTATTCATGCCCATTTTTATACTTCAAAATAGAATATTCTTTGGCCTTTAAAAATCCCATTTTGCAAATTAATCTTGACGCTTTTGGTGACCAGGGCCTAAAAGGATTTAAAAAAAAAAAAAAAATTAAATCTACGGTAGTTGTATCACTTTGTTGACATTACCTATCTGGATTTATTTTTCTCATTAAACATGAATCTAACATTGGTCATACATTTAAATACTAGTATTTAAACAAACAGGACACATTGTCTCAGTGAACATAAAAATATGCCACTTTATGTGATACTTTCCTTGGAGGGTGGGACCTAATTTTATTGGTTACAACACTACATTGTTATATGAGAAAGTGTTCTACGGAATTAAGAATGGTGTATGCTATTTTTTATATGTTGCTGTCACTGTGAAATTAGGCATTTTATAGAATGTCTAGGAAATCTATAGAATGCTAAAAATAGGACATCAAAATATGAAACACACATTTTTGCCAAAAGGCAAAGCAGCAAAGTATAAAATACTGCTAAAATGCCATTCTAACCTTCCTTGTTGCAACAAGTTTTAGTCTTTTTCTCTCTTTTTTTTCAGTAAGAAAGTCCTGTACTTTATTTTGTATTTCTTTTTTCATTTTCATATAAATGAAAATGAAGTCTTTTCAATAAAGGCTTAGGGTTAACCTAGAGAAAGTACAGTATATAGCAGTGATTCTCAAGGGCGTGGGGGGGGGACAATGTCATCATGGGGTCCGCAAAGGCCTGAAGAAATGTCATGATTTAAATTTTGAGTTAAGTATTGGGGATCTGTGGCTATGCTCCATGGGCACAAAAGGTATTGAAAAAGGGTCCGGAGTGAAGAAAAGGTTGAGAACAATTGGTATTTAGCATATTAAAATAACAGACATTTCATACTTTGCCTAAAAAGTCATGCATTCTATAGATTTCCTAGGAATACTATGCCAGCTTTTCATACACTGTTGGTAATATATAACGCAAGGCAGCAAATGTACCTGCAAAGTTAAGGGTACCAATAGCTTTTCTCATTTCTGTTTATATAAGGAAATTGGCGTTTTTAAAACTACATGTCCATTATTTATTTGATTTATATTCCACCTTTATACCCAAAAAGTATATGCCGTTTAAGCACAGTATACTTGAATACAGAGTGCTTAGCATTTACTGTAGAGATGCTAAAAGCACTGCACATCCCAAATAAGGACCAAGAAAACTAGCAATCCAATTTTCTGGCCTCTATTATCTTCATGCGAATCAACGCATTCTACCTATGCATAGACATAATTTTTTGCATGAGCTAAGAAACAGCCTATAACTCCAAAGAAAATAAGATTTTGTTAACAGCATTCATACCCATGCTTAACCATGGTTTATGCAATCCAATTTTGCTGTGGTCACACAGCATAATGAACCATAAACTAAACCAGCAGAGCTTATGAAAACAAGTTCATGTATGGCTGGCTAGTTTGTGATTCAATATGTGTCGTGGTACAGTAATGCAGTCAGCCTCGGACCCCGCACCTGTGGGAAAACGCTAGGATGAAGAAGTCAGGTAAGATATCCACCAACTAGGGCTAATGCTCTAAATTAATGTCCCAATAGCCTGAAAAAAGATAACGCATCGCTGTATTCTTCCGGACCTTGATCCCAAACCTATTCCCCTTGTCAGAGAGTTGCTGCAGCGGATTGCCCAACATAGGAACAGCCATTTCTTCCTTTCTCTTTACTCAATTTGTCCTAACTTTGCTTTCCCGTCGTCCCTTGCTATCTCAAACAGAGCTGCAGAAGTCATGGCAGGAGGAGGACGCGACAAGGTGGCTCGTTTGCTGAAGCAGCTGCAGCTGGCAGCGTGAGTTTGTGCCTTAGTTTCTTGCTTCTTATGGGAGCGCCTGGCAAAAGCAGCTTGGTTTACTTGCCACGAAATTGGAATCGGGCTTGGAAGCTTCGTTTGTTTAGCATTAGGAAAAACAAAACCGCAGCAATCCTTCCGTGTAAGAAAAGACTTGAGAATCCCACAGGTCCTAAAGCCAAGTTCGGGGATAATTACCTTTGGAAGCTGATAACCTTAATTTACTTATTTCCATCTAGCGTCCTGCTAAGAGAGAGACAAACAGAATGCTAGTCTCTGTTTCAGAAAATTATTTGCTCAAACTCAGAAATGGACTTTAGTTTATACATCTTATTTTTGAAGTAAATACAAAAAAAACAAGAAAAGAAAAGAAAAAGAAATGGACTTCGGTGCATAGTAAAACTGAGCAGCAACACAGAGAAAAGTTGTAATTTACAAATCAAATCAAAACTTATTTATTTAATACTATTCATGTACTGAATACTACCCTCTGCAGCATAGGCACTCTGGATAGAATTGCAATATTTGGGAAGGGAGTGAAATATTGAAATATAAAATATGGTAATTAAACATATAGTAATTTTAACATTTTTTTCACTGAAGAAAAATGAAACCAATTAGTAATTGTTTGGAATAAAGATGTATTTTCCTATGTAGTTTTCCCTTTTAAAAAATATAAATAAAACAATCCATGTAAACATATCCTTTGGAGGAGAGCAATTCATTTTTAACATGAATTGAATGATATTTCAAAAATGTGTAGATGTTAATTAATAGATGTAATAAATAACTGGGATTGAAATCTTACATTGCAAACGAATGTAAAATGCCTCATTTTAAGGCCTGTTTAAATTTAATTCAGATTAGATTGTGGTGTTATACAATTATTGACATTTCAATAAAAGGTAATTGCCACTAGGTGGCAGAATATGCTTGTGATTTAAAGCTATCAATTGTTTCTATTGACAAAGTTGATATTTCCTCTCAATACTTCGTTACAGTAATCATTTTCCTTTTTCTTTTCAATAGATGCATGTGTCCAGTTCATTCTCACACTTACAGTCAAGGTGAACTGTTATTTTGTGTGTGTATCTATGTCAGTACATTAATTATTCCATTAATGATTAAATGATCATTACAAACAGTAATTATTTTACCAAGTAAACTTGGTCAATATATTTTTCAAGAGTTAAAATCTAAGGATTGATGGACAGCATACTGTTAGCATATTGTCATGCTGTGTCTGGTGCTGTATCAGAACTTTTATGTCTGGGGACAACACTTGTATAGAAAGGCCTAGCCTGATTGGGAGAGAATGCTTTTCATTCCCCAAGGTCAATTATCTAATAGGTAGCAGATTTTAGATGAATTGCAAAGTATCTAAGAATTTGGAGGAGTGCAGGTTGGAATCTTAGAACATGTGTTTCTTTGAGTCAAAACAGAAGAAACAATCCCTCCTTGGTAACTCCTGATTGTATATTCATACGATGAAATACATGTAGGACGTACTAACTCTGTTTCCTCAAATGCTGTTATTTTTTAATTATATATAAAAATACTATGTTTTATGTATAACAATGTTACATGTAATAATAATAATATACAGGTAGTCCTGGATGACTATATAGTTGGGACCAGCAACTTCTTCATTAAGTGATGCAGGTGTTAAGTGAAAGATCACGTGATTGTGCTGAACTTACAACAGTTGTTAAGTGAGACGTCATGTCACTATGACTTGTGGTCTCCACTGACTTTGCTTGTTAGAAGTCAGCTGTGAAACTCTCAAATGCTGATCCCCTGATCCCGGGAGATACTGTGATAGCAGGGGTGAAATCCATCAGGTTCTGACAGGTTCTGGAGAACCAGTAGCGAAAAGTTTGAGTAGTTCAGAGAACCGGTAGCAGAAATTTTGAGTAGTTCAGAGAACCGGCAAATACTACCTCTGGCTGGTCCCAGACAGTGGTGGGTTCTAAAATATTTTACTACCAGTTCAGTGGGTGTGGTTAGGTGTGAGGGGCGCTGACTGATTGGGCGTGGCCAACATGACATCACTCACGCATTCAGTCACGACCCCCCCCAAGCCACACCCACCGAAAAGGTAGCTAAAATTTTTGGGACTTTTTGAAACTTTTTTTTTTGACACTCGGCACCATATGCAGGTCGGGACGCGTGGGGTGGCAGTGGTCATCTCCGCTTTCCCTCCGTTGCCTTCCTGGCCGAAAAGCGCTCCTTCTCGCCTCTGACGGGCCTTCCTCGTGATTGCAGCCGGAGCAACCCACTCCACCAGCTCAGACAGCGGACTCAGCTGCAGCCCAGACGAGCCAAGGAACTGCGGGGAGCCTCCCTCATGTTGCACCCCCTCCCAGCCTTCCCCCTGCGCCTCAGCACCATTTTGGGATACCCAGCTTACTGGGCTGCCCCCTTCCCTGTTGCGGCTCCAACGGCAGCAGCTTCGGGAGACGCTGGCGGCACGGAGGCGCAAGCGAAGGTGGGAGGGGGATGCAACACACAGGAGGCTCCCTGCAGTTCCTCAGCTCATCTGGGCTGTAGCTGATTGAGATGCTTTAGCAGCCATGAGCTGCACTTTCCTCCAAGTCTCACAGAGAGAAGCACCTGTTTCCCTCTGCCGCCCCCAGTACTTCGAGGAAAGCACAGCTCATGGCTGCTACCGAGCTGCCCCAGTCCCTATCGCGGCTCCAACGGCGGCAGCTTTGGGAGATGCTGGTGGCACAGAGGCACGGGTGAAGGCTGGGAGTGGGGTGCAACACGCAGAGGGCCAAGTCTGCTCACCTTTGCCTCCCCATACTTGTTTAACCTGTCCCAGAGAGCTGGGGCTATGCCTCCCTCCAACCCAGCCACCTTCCTTGCTGGCGTCGCTCCTCGGCTGTTGCGAAGAAGCGGCAGCTCTGGGTGCACCACGCCCGCTTTGTTCTCTTTGAGAGTCTCTTTGCACCTTCTTCGCAACAGCCGAGGACTTCTTCCATTTGGAGCTCCAAGCTGTGGGGAGGGGTGGCGGTGGCTGTAATGCCGGCAGCTTCGGTGGGCTCCTTCCTTCAGTGGTTTGTTTTCTTTTACCTCGTCTAGGCGACTTTGTCATTAAAGGCTGCTCCGCACCTTTTGATCTTTCTCGTGTGCGGAGAAAAGCGACCCTGTGTGAAGGGACTGAGCCTGCTGCTAAACTTGGAAGCCAAGAGGCTTCATTTACACCCAGCCACTGGCGCACAGCACCAGAAAGACCTCTGGTCACTGCCGCCATCTTCACGCATGCGCAGTTTTCTTCTCACTGGCTGAAGGACTTTTCGGCACCTGCGGCCAGGCGACTGAGAGGCTTCTTTGCTCCGGTCAGCTTCGGGTGGGTGAGCAAGCAGCGACCGGGGAATTGGTTCGGGGGCGTGGCCTGGCTGCCGTTACTACCGGTTCGGAGAACTACTTCCTAAAGTTACTACCTATTTGGTAGAACCGGGTCAAACCGGGAGCAACCCACCACTGGTCCCAGAGTGAGGTGGGAATGGAGATTTTGCAATATCCTTCCCCCAGGAGTGGGGAGGTAATGGGGATTTTGCAGTATTCTTCCCTTGCCATGCCCACCAAGCCATGCCCACCAAGTCACACCACGCCCACCAAGCCATGCCCACAGAACATGTAGTAAAAAAAAAAAAAGCTGCCTGGAGGAAGAGCAACACATATATATTACAATAACTCTTGTTTGATTCATGTATTGTTGAATTTAATAATTTATTTACTTGAAAAATTTCTATACAGCTTCCACTTAAAAATAAAACCTGAAAATAGGTTACAATTAAAACAGTTCAAGCAATAGGAGTAATTGAACCTGGTCATTTACAAAGCAAAACTTGCTGGTTATTTTATTTTAATTTTTTTTATCCTGTCTTTATTATTTATAAATAACTCAATTGGTGAATATACCACATACACCTTCCTCCTCCTATTTTCCACACAATAACAATCCTGTGAGGTGGGTTGGGCTGAGAGAGTGAAGGGTATTTTATTTTGCTTTTACTTTTCTTGCCACTTTGCATAATTTAATGAAAAAGAATTCTATATAAATTTCAAAAAAATAAACATTAAACCACAGTGATAAATGAAATGGTAAAAGAGTGGCTTTATTGCAAGTCCTCTTCAGAACCATTCTATGTTTCAAAAATACACATGTTCCAAAGAGAACAATACATATAATTTTGCAAGACCAATAAAGTCTTTAACAAAAGCTTAGCTCTGCCAGATAATATAACAGCAGGATTTCTATTGTACCATCCAAAGAAAATAGTAGAAGTGGCTTCGACATGTTGTTGGGATGTCAAATTAATCACAGAAATTATTGCAGATTCAGACATTAGAGGAAGTCAACCGTGAGCAGAACCGATGAGAGAGAGCATAACAAGCAACCCAAAGACAGCAGGTTTAAGCGCAGACAGAAAAAACAGAAATGTTTCTATATTAATTGTTGGGTGCATCACTGCATCCCAAGGCTTATTAGTAAACTTATTGTCATGGCTTAATTGCTTGGCCATAAATTCAGAAACTAAATATTGACTGCTGCTTCCAGACAGAAGTGGTTTGACTGAACAAGGGAACCAATGTCTCATTTTTTGTATAGGAAGGGATGGGTGGATGGATGGATGGATGGATATATGTGCTGCACTCTGGAAAAAAATATGGCTGGATTGGCTCTAGACTTAGCTAGATAGCAAAGCAATAACCTGGTTATTATAAAGGTGAGTACTATTTTTTTTCAATAGGCCTACTCTAAATGTTGCTAAGTCCAGAAATAATGCCATATTTGGAACGGAAGTGCAAATATGGAAGGGAAGGGGAGAGAAAAACGAATCTGTTCCCTGATCTTTCTAAAGATTCTTTTAAATTTAGATGAAATTAAACAGGAAGATGGCAGACTGCAAAGTGCCAGCCTTAGGCCTAGAGGTGTTCTTGAAATTAAAAATAGTACCTAAAAAAGTTGAACCCCAAGAGTATTAGAGTATCAGAAAATTTTTAAAAGATAGTAGAGAGTCATCATGCCAATTTTCTTTCTGATAAATGCTTGCTTTGTGATTGGAAATGCCTTTATGATAGCTGTTATATGTCTCTTCAGTTTCCATGACAAGGATGGCATTTTATAGATTTGCCTTCATCTCTATGGTGAAATTCTTAAAACATTACAGAACCCCAAATGCAATAACCATTCCTGTAGAATTTCTGTGGTTTTCCATAAACTAAACAGCAAGCTAACTTCATTGTTTTCATTCCAGGTACTAAAGACATTGCTTTGGGGAAAACAGACTATGCCTTTGAGGTAAAGACAGTAAACAAATTGCTACTTGTTGAAAGGCACACTTCCATTAGTTATATTAAAAAGTGACTTGTGTGCATACTTTCATAAACTATTTTTACTGAAATGTTTTTTTTTTTTTTACTTTTTCAGATGGCTGTTTCCAATATCCGATATGGAGAGGGAGTTACTAAAGAAGTGGGAATGGTATAGACTAGTTTCTAATATTTCAAAAAAGTGGTTACTTAATTCTTCTGTGAAATGTTACATGCATTATATCTATATCATATGAAACAGAATTATTATAAAATATCCTGCGTCTGCCATTGTTTTTGGTTAGGTCAGCTAAGGATTGCGAGATTTGAAATCGAATACATATGGAGAGACCCTGATTTGGAAAGACTTATTTTGGTTTTTGCAATGTTGCAGTCAAGGAATTAATTATTATACTCCTCCAACTGGATCCAATTGGAAAAGATGATACAATAGATATCTTTTGAGACTGTGTTAATCTGTTAATTGTTCTTTCCATTTCAGAAATCCACATAAAGATACAAGTTAGTGAGGGATAATTTGGGAGCCCTAGAATGGGCAGCCAACTACCAAATTGAATATCTGACGTTTTAGGATGGAACACCATTTTCAGATTGGTCTTTTCCCCGTTTCACTTTCTTTGTTTTAACTACATTTTCATTTACTATAGGACTTGAAGAATTGGGGTGCTAAAAAAGTTTGTGTGATGACAGATAAGAATCTTTGTCAGCTTCCTCCCATGACAGCAGTGTTAGATTCTCTGACAGTCAGTGGCATAAACTTCCAAATCTATGATGATGTGAGAGTGGAGCCCACAGACCAAAGGTATTTATCCTTTCCTACGTTTGTGTAGCCTACAGGAATAATTAGGCAGAGATGGAGAAGCTGTGCACTCTAGTTATTACTGTGACTCTTAGACACATTACAATATTTTATAAATTGTGAATTGGATAAGTATAAAATCAATTGAAATGATTTTTTTTTCATTTCAAGTTTCCTAGATGCCATTGAGTTTGCCAAAAAGGGGGAGTTTGACTCCTATGTTGCCGTAGGCGGGGGTTCAGTCATAGATACTTGTAAAGCTGCTGATCTCTATGCATCAAGTCCAAAATCAGATTTCTTAGATTACGTCAATGCTCCTATTGGAAAAGGCAAGCCTATTACAATCCAGCTCAAACCTCTGATAGCAGGTAAGGAAAATCTATGGACTGGGGTGGGGGGTGATTGTAAAACAATAGAGCTTGTGTGATAGGTTTAAGTTCTCTTTCTTGAATTGGTTTTGTAAACTAATTTGATTGGATCAGGGGTGAAATCCAGCAGGTTCTGGCAGGTTCTGGAGAACCAGTAGCAGAAATTTTGAGCAGTTCAGAGAACCAGTAGCGGAAATTTTGAGTAGTTCAGACAACCGGCAAATACCATCTCTGGCTGGCCCCAGAGTGGGGTGGGAATGGAGATTTTGCAATATCCTTCCCCTAGGAGTGGCGAGGGAATGGGGATTTTGCAGTATCCTTCCCCTGGAGTGGGGTGGAAATGGAGATTTTGCAGTATCCTTCCCCTGCCACGTCCACCAAGCTACACTCACCAAGTCACACTATGCCCACCAAGCCACGCCCACAGAACCGGTAGTAAAAAAAAATTGGATTTCACCACTGGATTGGAGCTGACTGGATCTCTGAGCTATTTGGGGAAATCACACCATGGAAATACTCGCATAGCTAGAGAACTTTTCTAACAATAACAGATATTTTTCATTATAATAGAGTCTACTCAAGTTTTTCTTCTCACTCTTGTTTTACAATTATTTTTTCCTAGTTTTCAACATTTTTCCCAGAATGATTCTACGTCATGACATTTTATTGCTCCTAAGGCAGATACTGGGATACAAGCAGCTGACAACCTTGTATAGGCTATTTGACAGTTCACAATAAATTGGTTGGTTTACTGATGAGTAAATAACTCATGATGAGTAATAAATTCATATATGTGCTACTGAATTCCAGATGAAGTTGCTACAGCTTTTGAAGTAAAGTTGCAATATAATAAGCCATCAGTAGCTGAGGGCAGCACATTCCCCACCTCTGATGAACGTTATTGTGTGTGTAATGATGTGTAGCTAAATGTACTATTGAATTTAATTTGCTCTTTTCAAAAGTTCCTACAACAGCTGGAACTGGAAGTGAAACCACTGGAGTTGCTATTTTTGATTACAAAGAACTAAAAGTAAAAACTGGTAAGGATTGTACATATGCATTTATTTTTATTTTATAATAACTCTTGGCTTTTTTTAAAAAAATTCTTTTCTGAAATTTTATTTAAATCTCAATAACATTCTTAATTATTTGAAAGGGTCTAATACTTTGCATAGTGTAAATCATTTTTAATCATTATTGCAAAATCTATTTAGAAAGTTCTCATTTCTAGATATACATACATATTTTTCTATATTTAGGAATTGCATCTAGATCCATTAAGCCTTCTTTGGGTATTATTGACCCATTACATACTCTCCATATGCCAGAGCGGGTGGCAGCTAATAGTGGTTTTGATGTGCTTTGGTAAGTACATTTTATACAACTTTTTTGGTATACATTAGATAACTTCACAATTTGGGATGATTCTGCATGTGGGAATGATGTTGGGAGACATGAGGAAGATATATAGCCTGGGCAATGGTCTGATAAGAGGCAGTTCCGTCCACAGGTAGGGGAAAAGCATAGGAAGCATTTCAAAAGAGAAGCAAAGCAGAGTCTCGGCTTGCGTTATCCTCCTCCGATCACCTCCCACACTTTCTGCTTATGCTTATGACCCAGTACTACCATCACCATCCGTATCACTGCCCCTATGAACACCGGTGTATCCTTGCCAAGCTCCGTATCCTAGCCGGCAGCTAAACATTGCCGGCTGGCGGGCCCGCGGGGGAGGGCCTTCTCTGTAGCTGCCCCAGCTCTCTGGAACCAGTTACCTCCTGAGGTCCGGACCATCCACCCGCCCGAGTCTTCCTTAGTTGCGGTTCGTGTGTTGAGCGCCAGACATGGCGGACGGGGCTCGACATAGAGTTTCAGTAAAATAGATTGGCTGTCCCTTGGGTATAGTTAGTACACCCAACAGGTTGTGGAATCCTGAAGTCTATTGCTTTTGCCTTACATACAGACAAATAAATTGGGAATGAGGTCTAGTTTTTGCCTCATTAGCTACAATTCCAACTGTAGTTCCCTGCTTTTCTATGCATTCAGCCAAAAGTCTCTCCGAGGACAAAAAGGTGGAATAAGTAATCCATTTGACCTCATCAGGACAAGCCCTAGTTATCTTTTATTGAAGCATAACGGTACTTCAATTTCTTTTGTTTAAATTGACCTTAATGAATTATAAGGGAATATTTTTGGTCCTGAGGAGGAATAAAAGAAGCATTAGGAGAACATTCATCCTCTCATAACCAAACCCTGTATGTAATTTATTGGTAGCTCAATATATTTGGGAAAAAGTTGCACTAACTCTAGGTACGAAGGTATTTTACCATTTTGAAAAGGTCAGGAACAGTAATTGACCTTCTGCTTTCCAAATAATATTGATTTGTAAATCCTTATAGGAAATAATCATAAAGTCAAATTCTTATATACCGTATTTCTCCCACTTCCCCATTCAACCTGCCAGCCATGCTCTTGAATCCTACACTGCTCTTCCCTACAACCAGCGCAGCCCTTGTCCTTCAAACCCAGTGAATCGGCCAGCTTATCAAGGAAGCAACCCCATCAGTGATGTCTGGGCTGTCCATGCATTACGGATTGTTTCTAAATACTTAAAGAGGTACAGGTCTTCAAATGACCTTTTATCCTTGTATTAATTTTTTTTCCCTTTCAGTATCCAAATTAATACTTAAACTTTAAAATATACAATCTGTGTTGTATGGGTTTTTAAGTCCTATTGGGTTAGGATTTGGGTTAATCAGGCTAATTCCTGAAATAAATTTATAAGGAACAAATAAAACAGTTTGCCATATGTTGTGTTCTGAGCATGCTCAAGAGAATTGGCCCCTGTTGGGATCCTTTGTAATGTGGAATGTTCCTATTGGTTAAGCCGTCTGACAGTTGGTATAAAAGAGCTGTCAGGCTGAGTTCGAGGTTCTTCGTATTGTACTTCTTCTGAATTGTGTTAGAGCTGTAGCTATGAGGTAAATAAATACTTACTGTTATAATCCACCTCTGTAATTCATCATCTGCTCGAGAACACACCACCATAAAATAGTGCTACCTGGATATGTTAGATTACAAATCCCATTGTTCCCAGCCAAATTTTTGAGGAATTGTGCAGGGCATCCCATTACTGAAAGACTGGCTATTACAAAGTCCAACTAAGGAAATCTGACACATCACAAAGTTTGGATACTCACAGTCCTCCTGTTATGGAAAGAAGGACTAGGGGTGACATGATAGCAGTGTTCCAATATCTCAGGGGTTGCCACAAAGAAGAGGGAGTCAAACTATTCTCCAAAGCACCTGAGGGCAGGACAAGAAGCAATGGGTGGAAACTAATCAAGGAGAGAAGCAACTAAGAGAACTAAGAGAAATTTCCTGACAGTTAGAACAATTAATCAGTGGAACAACCTGCCTCCAGAAGTTGTGAATGCTCCAACACTGGAAGTTTTTAAGAAGAGATTAGATAACCGTTTGTCTGAAGTGGTGTGGGGTTTCCTGCCTAAGCAAGGGGTTGGATTAGAAGACCTCCAAAGTCCCTTCCAACCCTGTTATTCTAAAGCAAGAACACAAAACCTTTATGATGCTAACTCGGAACAAATGCAATGCATCACACTCTTGATCAAGATAGTTTGAGTTTCTTTCCAACATGTACATTTTGAATATTGATATTGGTAGTTGTCATATCCTTTCTTCAGGGAACAAGGAATGTAAATGATCTTTCTTTCCAGTCCTCAAGGATTCCTCAAAAAATTCTATCAATATTTGTAGACAGATGAAGCAGCATCCTCAGTTTACTGTATATAAAAGAGATAGGATCTTTCTTTTATCCATTTTCTGATAAAATGAGAAACCAGGAAGATATTTCTGTAGATTAAACAAGTTGTCTGGATAGTCTGCTGCTGTCCATTCTATTTGCAGAGCATTTCCCATCATAAGCTATGGTACCTAACAGTCCTACAACAGTCACTTATCCTCGTTCCTACATAGCAAAGCTAGTAATAGAATTGTAGCATGATGAAGCTGGAAGCCACCAGATTGAGCAAACTGAAGCTGGGATTTTCTGCATGAAAAATAATACACTTTCTGCTAAAATACAAACAAAGGGTTTATTCTCTATGAAAAAATGAAGAGTAATAACTCGTTAACACTTAACATGCTACAAGAACTTATCTTCTACATACGAACATATCTGCTTTCTTGAATAAAATATTGTTATTATGGGCAGAGCCATAAAGAATCCAGAAGATCAAGAAGCAAGATTTAACATGCATCTGGCAAGTGCTTTTGCTGGCATTGGGTTTGGAAATGCTGGTGTACATCTTTGGTAAGTTAAGTAAGTCATTTTTATTTGCACTAACAAAACAAATGCTTGGTAAAAATCAAAAGGCTTCAAAATAAACAACGTAGGGAAATTCAGTTGGGTTTTGATTACTGTATTTTTCAGAGTATAAGACGCACCTAAATTTTCAGCCTCTTTTAGGAGGGAAAAAAGTGTGTCTTATACTCCGAAAAATACAGTATATCACTATTAGTAACAGTTCCTTTGTACAACTGAAATGAAAACACACTTTGGCTGAGAGAATTGGGAGGTGAGGCACTCACAAATACTTTTTCTGTAACCTTTTTCTGGACAATTACATTATTATTAACTTGTATCTATTCAAATTGTTTACATGATTTCTTTATTCCATAATTTTGGTACTAATTGAAGTTCTTTGTTCTTTCCAGCCATGGCATGTCTTATCCAATTTCCGGTTTGGTGAAGAATTATAAAGCAAAGGATTATAATGTGGATCATTCTTTAGTGGTAACAATTTAATATACCCATTAGTCCTTTGTCCATAATGATATAAGTTTGTTACTATGATTTTTCAGTGAATTCTGTTGATGATTATTGGTAATATGCAGTGGTGAAATCCGAACCGGTTTGCTACCGGTTGATACCGCTGGCATGCACAGTACGCGTCAAAAGGAGGCTTGGGAAGGTAAGTACAACAGCGAGGGGGGGTTCAGCTGTGGCGCGCGATTTAGCTTTGCTAGAAAGCAAGAAATCCTGTTTTCTAGCGAAGCTAAACCCCACACCACAGCTGATCGTCGGAAATACCAGTTCTAAGGAACCGGTAGCTTTTTTAAACTACCAGTTCAGCCTAACAGGTAGTTTTTATCACTACCGGTTCACCCAAAGCAGAGCAAACCAATAGCATTTCACCTCTGGTAATATGTCTAAATAAAATGTGCTGTGCTTTGTTTTGTTTTGCTTCAGCCACATGGCCTTTCGGTCATCCTCACCTCTCCAGCAGTGTTTACCTTCACAGCACCAATGTGTCCAGAGCGCCACTTGGAGGCTGCTCAAATCATGGGTATGAGTCTGTTGATAAAAGTCATACATTTTTAAAAAAAAATCTGCCAGAGAAGATGGAGACAATGTTTGCCCTTTCTGGCGATTTGACTTTGGAAACTGTCTAGGAAAAGAAAAAGCTGTTCTCATTTAACCTGTGGAGGTTACTGGAACTGATATAAAGAAGATCATTGATACTGAGTCTGGTAACAGAAGTTAGCCTGGTCAACTTTGATGTTATGTAAAAACATTCCACTCCTTTTGATTGCAATGCCTTAAGAATGTATGAATGGAATGGTTGGGTCAGCTCAATGGTTCATTTCATCCAGCTGAGAAAACCAGGTACCGGTATATTCCAGAAGCACACAAGTAAGACAGGAAGAGAGTAGCCCACTTTGATTGTGCTCCTTAGTGTTTCCCAAGCTTTTAAAATATGCTGCCCATATAAATCTATGTTGCATGTTACATTGCAATGTTAGCAGGTCAACCTCCATGGGTCTGACTAATTCACTTTTAAAATTCAAATAGCCTTGAACTTCATAATTTAATTCTATGCTATTCTTTTCAGGTGCATATCAGAAAGTTTAGTGTGAGTAAAGTACAGGAAACACAGGTTTCCATCTTGCTTTATATCAGCACTGAGCTTGCCTTAGCTTGCCTTGGGAAAGAAAAATAAGACATGAAAGAAGATAGGTCCAATAAGCAAGGGGGGAAAACATTAATTTGAGAATGTTGACAGGAGTTAGATTTCAATTAAATTAGAATTGAGTTGAATTCAATTACTTTAGAATTAAATTCTCTAAAGTGACAGAACAAAACCACAATGGAATGCTGAATGTGGTCCCTCTTCTAAACAAGACTTTGGCAGCTGTCCCTGCTCACCTGCCAGCTCCAGCTAGCATACCTGATTTAGAATGAAAATTCTAAATATCTGGGAAGTTTTAACTTGGGTTGGGCAGCTTCCAAATAATGGGTCTTACTAAATGCAAAAACAGCAAACAAACTATTTTTCACAGCAGCTAAGTTGATCTCTCATTTTGTTCCCCATTTTAGCTCAGACTATATTCTTTAAACCACTTTAATTCAGAAGTGATTTCATGAACTTTATGTTGATGTTGTTCTTAGTGAAATAACTGCTTTAATGTGTAAAGATATACATCAATAAGATATTCAATGTTATAATAAGTTACAACACTATTTCTTTAAAGACTTGATGTTTCTTTTTAGGAGCTAACATCAGTAATGCCAAGATGAAGGATGCTGGGTTTATTTTGGCAGACACTCTCCGAAAATTTTTATTTGATCTCAATGTTGATGATGGCTTATCTGCCCTTGGTTATTCAAAAGCTGATATTCCCGCTTTAGTCAAAGGCACCCTGCCTCAGGTAGGACAGATTGCAAGATCTGTTTCTCTGAAAATAACAACCAGATCTTAATTGGTCAGATTTCCATGCTGGCTCTGAGAATATTTTTTGTTTCTACTAGCAGCAGTGTATAAAGAACAAGTTGTTATAGGGCTTCTTCTTTTTTTCTTGCATAGAAGTTCTGTCTCAAAAAGAGAGTAAAAAGAAAAAAAGTAAACATTTGCTTATTCAGGAACATTTAATGATAATCACACTTATTCTCAGAAAATGGCTGTTCCATTGCAACATTTGATAACAAACAGCTGTGTATATGTATGCATGAGTTAAATGAAGTTATGAAAAAAAAAGGCATGAAG
Organism: Arizona elegans; assembly: GCA_022577455.1. Taxonomy (NCBI): domain Eukaryota; kingdom Metazoa; phylum Chordata; class Lepidosauria; order Squamata; family Colubridae; genus Arizona; species Arizona elegans. The sequence goes on along the minus strand of JAKOOJ010000002.1, from coordinate 27,330,201 downwards.
CTATTATTATTCTTTCCGGGTCACAAATGGGAAATCTATAGACCATCACTGCTGATCACTAGCAGTGTATCCTGGGATGTTGAGTGTTAGAAGTCACCAACCTCTGAAGGGCCTCAAATTCCCTAAACTGATTAGCTGCAGTGTGAGATTTTTTGTTGTTATTTTTGCATTTTCTCCTGTTCCAACACTCAGATTGATCATTAAATTTTGCTAATATGAGGCAAAATTTTCCTTAGGACATCTGAGATATTTTCTACACATATATTTTATGTCACAACTTACTTTTCAAACTTTCCAGAGTCTCAGAAAGTTCACAACACAGTCTGTATTTCTACTGAACATTCAGATTTGTTACATAGCCCTTTAGATCCAATGTAGGTGGCTGTTTGTTCAGCACATGGCTAAAAAAGAACAGTAATAAAGCTGCTGAACTATGGACATGCATCAGAATCTAATAATCAAAAAGAGCATTATATATACATACACATACACATATACATATACATATACATATACATATACATATACATATACATACACATACACATACACATATACATATTTATTTATTTATTTATTTACTTAGTAACCGCAACAAGCATTATGAGAAATTTAATGAAACATGCCCCAAATCGTCGTCTCCTCTCCAATGATCTCTTTTTCTCCAACTTTTGCATCATCTGCCATGACATCATAATAAGCCTGCTGAAAGCACAGAGTCCTGGCTTTTCTATTTACTCAAAACTTAATTAAAAAGGTCTTTATTCCAAAAGAAATAAGATTGCACCCTTAGTACTGAAATACTAACATTGTGTACCATAAAATTACTGAATGTATATTAGCACAAGGCAGGTTGCCTAGTAAAGTTTTCATTGTGCCAGATCTTATCTGTGATTTGTATTCTATCTAACTATTGGTTTTGCCTAGAACTTTATAGAATGTACTGTCTTTTTCTTCTTATAGGAAAGAGTGACTAAATTATCCCCTCGTCCTCAAACAGAAGAAGAGCTGTCAGCCCTGTTTGAAGCATCTATGAAATTATATTAATTTGTTTCTGATTTTCTTTTCTTTTTTTAACTTTAAGCAGTGTTTTATCATTTCAGGGGATGAATCAATTCAAAATATTATATGGGGATTATATGTAAATGTTATTTCCTATTAAGAGCTGTAGCATTCATGTTTATTTTTACACATGATTATAATTGGGAGATATTCAGATTTCATTCACTAGTGGTGATCACTGGAACTAATTATTGATAGTTTTATCATATGAGAACAATACATTAAAGAATTTTCTGGTTTGCCATTTCACTAGCTCCACACCAACTGGGTCAAGCAGGGATACAAGAATAAAACTTTTATAAGTTCAAAACATCCTGTTGTGTTTTTTATTATTATTGGTTGTCGCATATAGCAGTTTCTCTTCATAATTCCCATTTAAACAAGAATGCTTTGTAGTTTTTATAATTGCCTTGAACTCTTGGCTCTGTAATATTGCACGCTATTGATTTTGTACTAGGACTGTTTTACGGTAGTATTTTAAATGTGAGTCTGAAGGTCCTCTGATATTTATTGCTTGTAAAAGAAGATGGCAGAAGAAATCGTGGACAGCATTTATCTCCACTAAGGCTACTACATCTGATCTCCATACATTAGAGATTGATGATTGAAGAAACTCTTAATTCCTTGATGTCCTCTAGTGATTGTCTGGATTTTGTCTGGATCAACCCAGATCCAATCCAATTTTTTCAACCAAGATCCAATGCAGTTTCTATCCAGGATAATAAAATACTATAAGATGTGTGGTAATATGTCAATTTTTTTCTCTCTCACTCTCGATTTCCTTATCCCTCTTTTGTTCCTTTACTAGATTACCTGGCTAAGTCCCTGCAGTTTTCTTGACAAGATTTCAGAAGTGGACATTTAGGAATTATGGATTTTTTAACTGAATAGGCTGACCCACCTTGCAAAATTGCAATAATCAAAGCTCTTTAGGAGAAAAACATGCCTGCTGTATTGCTTGATGAGACATGGCATATATATTGTATTCTTCACTTATGGAGATGTGTTACTACAGATATACACATATACATCTTATCTATAATCTGTAACAAGGTATAGAGAGTTTTTCATGTATTATATTGCATACTATCAAACTAAAATTAACCGACTGTAATCTTTGTATAATTGATAATGGGTGCAAGTTGCATGAACAAGGTAGTGTTCCCAAAGCTGCAGTCACCAATTCCAGCTCCTTGATAAGAGTATTTGTTGACACATACTACAGATATAGTTTTTATAAAGAAGACATAATTAAAAAGTTCCTCTTAGCAGATAGAATACAGATGCGAATCTATGGCTCTCCAGATATTGGATTTCATCTCTTATTAGGCCAGAGCAGGGGAAGGAGCACTTCACAAAATGTTCAGCATATCAGACTTTGAAAAGTCATCAGGAACATAAACAAAAATTGAACATCTTTGTGATCAACAGATGTCATTTTTTTTCTGTAATGTTATTGTTTTATCATAAAAAGTAAAATACAAAACAAAAACAAAATGAAACAAAAGCATACAGTCAATCCTAACAAAGACAACAAAGTAAAAAAATAGTGTACCAAAAAAAGAGGAAAAAGTGATGTCATTCTTGTGGGAAAAGCTTTTATTCTTAAACAGAGTATTTCTCGTGTTTCTCTTAAATTTGCAGGGAATTAGAACATTTATTTAACCAAACATTTATCATGATAAAATCTGGGATTTGCCAGTAGAAAACCCTTTGGAATATAATAGCTTAATTACAGTACAAAAACTAACTTTTGTTTTAGGGTATGTGGATGTGTTACATGAAGCATTTTCTTTACTGAATATTTGAGAATGGCAATTGGGGAAAACAGATGAGATGCACTATAGCTTTCCATTTTTGTATATGCTTCAAAGCAGATTTTTATTATTTTGATTTCAGCAAAATAACTATCATCTCCCCTCCTCTGCTAATTGATGACCAGAAAGTGGTCTTTTTTAGTTTTTGTAATAAATTTCTTTTGATTGTTTGACACAAGAACAATGAAGGATTAACAATTCCATTTGTGGACACGAAATTCTCCATCTGTTTAGAGAGTTTGTGTTCAACAAAAAACTGGATGGAGACAGATGAACAAGCCAGCTGAGTCTAATGTTAATGACATCATTCATGGAAAAAAGAACATGTGGCATCATAAATCAAAAGCTAATTGAACTTTCTGTTGATTGTATTGACTACTAATTTTAAATATTCCAAAAGGCTCTAGAACAATAACTTTCTTTTCATTCCAATTTGTTGTCATAGGATTTGATGCCATAGTTTCAGGTTGCTCAAAGGAAAGTCAAGTAGTGCAAATGCTCTATTTTCTTCTTTTGTTTTAAGCCACAATGATTCAGGTATTAAAAGCAAGAGTTCTAGTTTTCAATTTAGGCTAATTCACAGAATGTTGATCTCCCATTTCTAGGGCACTTAAGTTATAATTCTATGATGTCAGTATTTCTGACCTAAAACTCCAAATCATAGAATATCAGAAGAAAAGCTCCCTAAAGCTTCTCTCTCTCTTGATTTGAGTGCTTTAAGCAAAATGTTTATATTTGAAAATATTGAATTTGGTACTCATCAGTTAAGAAATATAGAGCCATTAGCTCAGTAGTTTGGAAAATCTAACATGCTCAAATAATAATATGCTTTTTGGTCTCAACATGTATTAATTATATGCCTTTTTATTTGTTAATAACTTAATATTTCTGATTTCATTTTTCACTTAAAATGTCTCTAAAATACAAATAATTACACAAATACAGCCCAGCATTCCTTTAACTTCTACTTACTATGCCTGTGGGCAGCTGTAAATTATATAACAATAATCAGGGTTAGCAAATAAAATATTACTAGAATGGCACTGTAGTTTTAATGAATAGTAGAGCCAAAGTCTAGTAGAATTCATACCCAGGTAGATCGGAATAGAAAATAGAAAATGTTACAAGACTATGAAATCATAGCATTACTCTGTTTTGTGGACTTGGACATTCTGATCAAAACGTTTTGGTACTCATAATAGAGCCAGATGAGATTACCAAACCCTATTGATCAGAATGTGTATGGAGGTTCTCAGCCATCCAGGTCATGGTTGTCCCAAAAGGTGCTTTTTTCAAACAGACTTTCTTGTTTTTTTCTTGAAGACATTTCACTTCTCATCCAAGAAGCTTCTTCAGTTCTAACTGGTGGCAGGTGGAAGGACTTAAACTCTTTGCAGTCAATCAGTCATTATTAACTAGAAATTCAGAACTATTTCATGAAGGCAGCCAAAGGTGGATGAAATTGCACCAGATTTACAGTTTCAGTGATGAAAATTTAGAAGTGTTCAATGTGGATTCTTCCAAATCCGAATACCAGCCAGGTAGCCAATGTTGTGGGTGGGTTCTGTGGAATTGGAAGTTGAAGTCCACACATCTTAAAGTTGCCAAGGTTGAGAAACATTGGGCTAGGCCAGAAGTGTCAAACTCACGTAGTCACAGTGGCGTCACATGATGTATTGGGATTTTTTCCCCCTTTGGGAATGGGCATGGCCAGCACTTGATGCATCCAGCCCACGGGCCGGGAATTTGACAGCCCTGAACTAAGCTATTACCTGTAAAGAAAGCTGACAATTAATGCTGTGCCATGATCGGCTTGAAATTTCTCATAAGTTTTATTTCTGTGCAAGAGGCTTCTGGTTTTACTGCTTAATTAGGGGGTGCTTCAGGCATTCCTTCACATATCTCTTGAAGGTGAAGGTGAACTTATTACTATTGGACATGGAAAGTGCTATGGGAGCTTGTAATAAATAGAATGCTGTGATCTCAAGCTTGGGTTAAATATAGAATTCATGTTGTTCTATTTGTGCTGAAAGAAGGAAGTAAGACAAATGATTTTTCACAGTTCCTTCTTTCCTTTCCCTCTATTTTCCTGTAAACTTTTCTGAAGAGCTGTGGAACTATTTGGATCAGTATAAACGATGGAATATAGAACTACAGGAACCAAAAAAATTGGAACTTGAAATCTTCTGTCAACAGGAGGAACTTTTCTGTTGCTTGGGAGATTCGGTGCCAGATTGATTTGCTTTTGAATGGCTTTGGAGATATTTTTGGGGCAGCCACCTGCTGGGCTTGGATGCAATTAAGGTGAAAACGTCAATTTTAGTCAAAATGAGGCAGTGATTCAAGCTCTGGCAGGTGGAGACTCTCTAACATGCTGACATTAAGGTAGAGATACATGCCTCTTATTTCCAAGTCTCTTATGTTCAAAATAGTCTCTTTGTGTTTTTGCCCCTATTGTTCTGCAACCTGTCCACAATCCCTCTGTTGTACAGAAAAATATTATACCAAGACTATTTAATGGAATAGCTGGACTATTATTATACTTGCATTATTTATGTGCCTCTTTTTTAAAAAAGTGAAATCTACTTCATTTAAATAAAAATTGGAGAAAGCTCTTGGATACCCTTAGTAAAACTCAAGAGTACTGCAAATTTGAATGCTTTGTAGCAAAGAGAAATAACTTGTGACAAGCAACCTTGGAGTCCAAGGTTGCTTGTCACAAGTTCTTCCTTTAAAAGCACAACCCAGGTGGTATTTTCTTTCATTCTTGTTATGACAAGAGATGACTTGAAAACTATTCTTTGCACTGAACTGTTGTGCAGTGAACTTTCAATGTAAGGTCTGAATAGTCTATAAATAGTTCAACATTATATTTATGAGGGTGCACAGACATGTGCTATGTATTTAGATTTGTTCAATTTAATGTTTTTGATTCTCTAGTTAGGGAAAACACTATGTCATCCTAAATTCTTCTTCTTTGGTATAAATATTTCCTACCATTAACTGAGTAGAATGTTTGTATCTCAATGCTCATAAATTGTTCAGCTCAGCAGATATTGTTCATTAGATCTGTAAATGTTATTGGAAAATTGGACATATCTATTTTTCCACTTCTTGCATTTGCTGACCCTTTTTGAGGTGACCCATTAGTTGCTGTGGGGAAAGAGCTCACAAGATTATCTTCAGGGCCACTGAAGGTGGCTTCTAACAACTAAAGTCACTTAAATCCATTTGAATGTGGCAAATCTAGTTGAGTAAGGTTTGATCTTATCCTCTTACCTGGGAAATATTTCACTCTGTAACTCCTGAAAAAATGAATGGCTACTTGGGACTGTTAATTGCCTCTCTGTCCTGTAGATCCATGTCCCTCCTGTCTATATAAGGCCTGCTAAGATATGACATGTGGATACATCCATGAAATGAATTCATGTTTGGGAGGTGGTTCCGTCTGCATTGAGTAAAGTGGGGTGTCCCTCTCCTCAATAAACCATCACTAGACCTAACAGTTCTAGAAATTTTTACCCAGTTTCCACTCCCTTTCTTTCAAAACAGCAAGGTATTCTCTCACCAATTAATTTTGACCTGCATTTCTCTTCTGCTTTCCATCCTCACTGCAGTGTGACTTCAGCAAGTTGGTCCATATCTTTTTCCTTTGGCAAAGACAAATGTAAAATAGGACTTACTGTAAGTAGTTCAGCCTATTGTTCATTGCCATCTCATCATCTTCACCAACCATTACACTTACCAATTCTTTGGCTTTCCTCTTGTTCTGCACATATCCAAATAACACCTTTTGTTATTTTGGGCATTCATTGCAAGCTGCAGATCATTCTGAGCTTTAGCTTTCATGACCACATCCTTGAATATTTAGGCTATACCCTGTGCCCGTGATGGCAAACCTATGGCACGCCTGCCAGAGGTGGCATGCAGCGCCCTCTCTGTGGGTACGTGAGCCATCGCCCCAGTTCATCTCTGCCGCGCATGTGCACACACCTCCCACCGGCCAGCTGGTCTTTGGGTCTCTGCCACACATGCGCAAGGGTTGGGACGTGTGCATGGGGCCACACACGCATGTGCATATACTTAACAACCATATTACCAGCTTAACAACTGCAGTGATTGCAATTGCAACTGCAATTGTAACAAGAAAGATCGTAAAATGGACCAAAACTCACTTAACAACTTTCTCACTCAGCAACAAAATTTTGGGCTCAAGTGTAGTCCTAAATCAAAAACCACCTAGACTGTTTTCTTTAACACATAGGTTTAGAACTCTGGAAATTGCAGTCCAAACCAATTAAGAGTGTCAGATTGAGGAAGGCTGATATAAAACCCTTCCTAGTATGCAAAAATCTTTCTTGATTAGTATGAGCACTTATAAGCTTAAATGTTTTCTAAAAAGAATTATTTGAAAAGCAGCAAAGCTATCAAGATCTTTCCAATTCTTTTCTTTAATCAATTTTGTACAATGCATATACTCAGAAGCTTTTCATGGCTCTACCAGATAATTTTTTAAAAGGGAGGTGGTAGGCATCTGGTGAAACTCAATCACTGCATAAGGGATTTTCCCTCCTAAAAATACAAAAGGTTTTTTTTTTCGAGGCCAACAATTATGCAGTAGAAATAATCCCAGAGACCATGCCAGATGACCCGCTTGTTGCAGTTATAATGACACGCCATCTGGTGTCTAGAACAAATGATGCTTGGCCATTTGCCAAAGAGGACTCCTCCCAGACGTTGAGTCAATCTATTCTGTTGTGGCAAGCTTCGGGGAACTCTACTCTCCTACAACTGAATGCACTGCATTCACTTAGAAATGTCTGTTGAGTATTATTTATAAGTAAAGCCTACTCAATTCTAGACAGATTTTTCTGTTATGAATCAGACATCGATGAGACACTGGGGGACGGGAAATTTTGTGTTAATCTGTGTTAACTTCTGCATAATGGTTCTGTGACATGGTTAACAATCTATATAAGGCCTAAAGATTCAATGAAATAGTCTGTCTTCGACCCGTATAGCTTGCGACAAACATTTTTAAAATTCATTAAGATAAAAAGTAGTGCATCTTACTATATATATTATTTAAAAAATAATAGCTGCACCCAGAAAAATTATATTGGAATCAGTCTGTTTTCTACATCATCATATTGCAAATGCCAAATGTGTCCCTGCATACAAAATATAGTTAAAGACCAGTGTGGTACAGTTGTAATTAGAATGTTAGATTAAGCCTAGCAAAACCTAGATTCCGATCTCCACTTAAGGACAATCCATACCAATTATTTTCCATTGCACCTTGAATCCCACATCGAGCTCCTCAGAGGAAAAGCAATGGTATCATGTAGAAAAGGCAATTTACTTTTCTGTACACATTAAAGAAAGGAACAGCCACCTTTCCTTAACTTACAGGAATTTGTATAACCATCCTACTTCTACAAACATTTAAAGTGCTTAAATCAGTGACAAGAACAAATTAGCATCAGATTTATTAGTAAAACCAGTGATAGAAAAGAACCAAGGATCTCCATGGGGTGGGGAGACATTTTTGTGGGGAAATAATAAAAAATACATTACCACAGCTACTACAAAACTTTCACTTCCAGATATTTATGCTTCAAATTTGCTGAATTATATTGTGTATACATAATATCTTGGAACCTCTCCTACCTCCCTACTCCCTCCACACTTCTTCTCCTATGAATTCAAAAAGTTTGCTGAAATTTAAAGTTTGTTCTGGCTTTCATTTTTAGGTATCATACTCTGTCCAATCACATATAGGTTCTTCATTATATATTCCCATCTGCTAACTCTACTCCCACTCTTAGTAATACTGTAATTCTAATTCTAATTTCTCTTTATCTTTCAGGTCTTTCTCCAACATTGTCCCTTGATTTCATCCCCAAGTGTCCTTGTCTATCAACTTAGTTTCCCATCTTCTGTTCTCACCAAAGTAGTAAGGCAAAATTGTATTTCCAACAATTCCAGTATTTGGTTGTTCCAAAGACAGTAACTTAAATAGAGGATTATTGTAATGGACTTCCGGTGAAAAGATGGCCAACTAACAACATGCCTAGGGAAGGATCCCTGAAGAGTTTTCCCTGGACTTTAGCATTTTCAACTTACCAACAGAAGGAACTGGCATTCATTTAGTTTATATGACTCTCCTAGGACTTTCTAGGGAAAGTCCTAGAACTATTCCACAAGATCCTCCAATACAGCAAAGGTCTGCAAATAGTTTCAGAAACTGTGCTTCAAAGCAACCTGCATGTCGAAAGCTGGAGGGGAATAGGGCTACAATCAGTTCATTGTTGAAGAAGCAGCCGTTTTGGTATTTATTTTTCAAATGGGACAGTAAGTTGTTCCTTTCATTTCTTAATCTTTTTAGGACTATTAATTTTTATTAAGCTAAAAGAAGGTCTCTTTAGCCACAGCCTGTTAAAAGGTTAACGAGGGAGTTAAGAAGACAGAGGAGCAAATTATTAGAGATGCATTTGAAAAATCTTTGAATAAAATCCATCAGTTCATAAATCAGCTATGCTCCAAGAATGTTAAAAAACAAAGTTTTAAAAAGGATGTATAAAAGAAAAAAATATTCTATGAGGGTAATTTGAAGGAAGTGATTTAAATTTAATGAGTTAATTGGAGTTAGTTGGGATTTTATTGGTCTGAAAGTGAACTTTAAAGTATATATGTTAAGAGGAAGTTTTAAAAAGATATATTAGAATGTTTTGATTTTAGAAATGTTTTTAAAGAGAAGTTTAATGTTTTAAAATGGATTTCCACAGCAAGAAAGATAAAGCTGAAATTGTTAAATTTATTGTTTTATTCAAAGAGGAGAATATATTTAATTACGTTTTTTATTTGGATATCACTTCTGGATTTTGTGCTTGTGATGAAAAAGAATGAAACTTTGACTTTGGTTTTGCCAATTAGATAGATTTGTTGTTATAGAAATGGGTCGTTATATACCAATGTGTAAAAGTAAAAAGTTGAGGATGTAATGTACTGCACCAAAAAAAGTCAGAAGTCAACACTTTTTTCTTTCTTCCCTTATACCTCATATTTTCTTTCCCCCTCTCTTTTTCCTTCTCTTAATTTCCTGTTTTTATTTTTCTTTGTATTTTATACATTGATAAAAGAATAAAAGTCATGAGTAATGGTAATAATTTAGAGAAGGCAAATCATTGATTATGTGGGAAATAAATAGTACATCACACACTTCCTTCAAATAAAATAAATATCCATTAAGAATGTACATAAATGTTTTATTTATGGTGTTGATGTGGGACTGCATTTTATGCAAAATCTGTTTGGTGAAACCAAATGTATAGTAAATTAACAATAACAATCCCCAAACAATATCCCCAAACAGCACTTCATCAATATTTTAATCTTATAATTAAAGCTAAAACTTTAAAACACACATATTAATAAATGCTGTTACTCCCTAACATGCATGCTTGGCTCTTGCAGATATATTCCACTTAAACATAAAAATGCAAATGCGTCTAAAACTGAAAAAAGTACAAAAATGTCTAACACATCAATGGCTTAAAACGGGAAATGGGGAAGTGTTGTGCTAAAAGCAACAAACAAGCAATTAAATTAAATTGTCAACCAATATCAATACCTTTTTGTGCTACTAACCAGAGACCTATGTTAAGTCTTGACACTGGTGACTTTGGTACCATTAAAAAAACCCTACTTGTAAATGTACATACCTTGTGCGAAGCAGTATATATAGTTTAGATATAAAAAATAACATGGAATAGAATCCAAGAAACTGCAAGGCACTGTTAGTGTGGGTACTGCAAGATTTGTATCATCTTCACTCCTTTTCTCATCCCACCACTATACCTTTCTTCTAACATCCATTCCAAAAGAAAGAAAAAAGAAAAAACCCACCAGAGAATTCTTCAGAGTACTTCCAGAAGAATCCTGGAAGCTATAGTCTGAGAGGAAAAAAATCCAAAAAGCATGCTTAGGGCAACACAAATGCACACACTCCCTTTGGACCTTGGCATATTGATTGCAATTGAGACAGCCCATTTAAGTACAACTAAGAAACTACATATACCCAGCAGTAAAGGGATTCATACACGTGCACACTACTTTATGAATTCTCATCAAAGCTGAAACAGCTTACTTAGGGTTAGATTAATATGTTTTATAAGGAGAAAATGTTGGGCATGCTGGTACATAGTCATCTGGGTAATAGTCTCGCTATACAAATCATATTCACTGAGCTCCTTTGTATTTTAGGGAGTATTCTAAAAATCTTACTTAAAGAAAGAACAAAATGAACAATACCGAAGAGTATTCCAAACTGCTTTCTCACATGTTGATGAAGAAATCCATTTTCTACCAAATTATTCTGAAAAATTCTAACATTTTTTAAAACTGGCCTATGAAAGATAGCAAGATGAATATTCTATATATAAATATTGGTTTAGAATAAATAAATAACTATGGTATAGGGGTCTCCAGCTATTTTTTAAAGTATAGATTGTTTCACATACCACATACAATATTAAAATAAGGGGAAAATTCCTTTTTTGAGTTCTTGGTGGTATATGGTATCAAGTTTCTTTCTAATAATTGTGTTTCTCTCTGCACAGCAACAGTTGATATCAATATAACTTGAGAACATGCCATCATTCTATTTGTCATTTTACATACAGTGCATATGATGCTCGCTCTTTCCATCTCTCATAGCAGCAAGCAGATTCTGCTACTAGCTATAGCAGCACACCCAGAAGTGGAGAGGAAGAGTGTCAGATATATAAATAGCTAAAAACTATAGTATACAGTATACAACTCTACAGTATAGAATTCTATTTATCTGTCAGTATTTAGGTTGACAGCACACCATTATGTTCTATAAGAAATTCACTAAAAAAAAGGCTACAAGAAGAACAAAACCAAGACATTCCTTCAAATAGGACAAAAATAAGTGCAAGTGTCTAAAACAAGTAAATTGAAGCAACTCCCATAACCTGTGAAGATTAAAATCATGAACAACTCTTAAATTAAAAAAGACTATTTTGCTTTTTAAGCAGTTTTGTAACTATGTTATTAGAGCTCCCAAGAGCATCTATAAATTATTTTAGAGGCAATTCCAAATTTCAGAACAAGCAGTCATGGACACTCCCTCTTTAGCTTTGTATATGCCTAGGTATGGGGAAATGTTGAAGTGAGCTAAGCTACTATAGAAATAGACCAACAGCATGTGCCACAACTATGGCAGCAATTCATCAAGCATGATCACAGAGACAGCTGTAGCAGTTGCTCATCTATAAGTCAGTTAAGTTAAATTCTCCCCACATCAAAACAGACCCAAATGTAACAGGGCCCATGGCTGCTTGTGTCAAGAAAAGTAACTAAGTGAACCAGTTTTTTTTCCTTTCACATTTGTAATAAAATGCATTGGGATTCATGCCTTCATTAAAGCCACAAGAAGCCAAATTGTGTCTTATCACATTCTGTTTCTTCATAAAGATTTGTCCCTTTAATGTTCAGTTTATGGAGTATGTGAAATTAAAGGCAGGCGGATTTTAAAATGACTATGTAAACTACATGATTGAAAAGGGAATAGTGCAATCTTTAAATAGATGAAATGCAAATTAATGTACTTCACAGATTGTAATTTTGCTGTATTTCAATACACCAAGTTAACTCTTTCTTCCTTTCATGTCAACTGGAGCTATTTTATTACAAGCTCTGAAGACACTGTGTTTATGTGTACATACACATATATGCAAAGAGGCTGAAATTTTACTTATTGTTTGTGACCACATACCATTTCAGGTGTTGGTATTTGCAGAGCAGCCCTATCAAGTCAAACATCCTGTCACAGATATATTCCTCCATTACAATAGTTCAGTGAAAGTGCTCATCCTCTCTTCTTTCTTTTTTCATTTTCACAATGAAGTCTATGCTATCCTCAAAGAACAGCCCAAGTCCAGAACAAGTTCTCTTTGAGATCTGTTCTGGACTCATGTTTAAAAAATACCATTGTTCCGTCAACTAATTTAGGTATCACAACTTGTTCCATTATCTTTATGTGAATTGCCATGCGTTTATGGACAAGGAGCAAAATAGAGCATACTATGAACGACCAGCTGAATTGAAGCTCCTCCCCAGGTTTTTAGATTATTAACTTCTGCCATGAACATTCTACCAACTTTTCAAAATTGTTCTTATGCTGGCTTTCTTCTTTCCAACTGCCTAATGATAATTGTAGAATCAAGAGCCACAAGCAGTTTGTTTGTATATTCCCTAATGTTTGCCTCAATATTTATGGAATAGCAACACTCTCTCATAAACTGAGAATAAGCCATTAAAGAAAACAACCCTTCACTCCTATCTTAATGGCATAAAGATAACTTTTTTTCCCTTTCATAATGGCGTTCAGACAGGGTTGATCCATTTCTTTTGTTCCGATCTTCCAAAACCATACATCTTTTTTTCTTACTGCCTTTGGTATATTTTGCAAAGATCCATCAAAATGAATGGAATCCCAAAGCCTTAAAAGCCAAAGAATATAGGAGGCAGCATCAGATTTGTGTATCAAGTAACCTAGTAAAGACTGGCAGTAAAAAGCAAAGTGTAATGGTATATGGATGACAGGAACGCAAAAGGGGAATACAATTCATCTCCAAATGAACCAGACAGAACAGAACTGATATATTACTTAGGGCTCCACTAAACAAAGTAGGAGAGGCAAAATGCACATCTATATAATTTTTGAACAGAGGGTGGTAAATTACTATTGCTCCTTTCTCTATTGCAGCCAAGAGCAAGTTTATGTTGCTTTGCAAAACAGCAGGAATTATGTGGGCACTAGATGAAATTGCAGCCTCAAGCTTTAAAATGAAACTAAATTATACACAAACCGTCTCACAATTTACAAAAGCTATTCTGCTCCCACATGCTGTACAATACATTCAACAAAGGTCTCAGTTTGAGATTAATGAATACTGACGCTTTATCTTATTAAAAACTAAATTCATCTCTTTGTCTTCTCATACTAGAAGTACCATTCTCAAATAAATACATATAACACTGTAGTTAATTCTGTGCAGCATACCTTATACAAGTAGTGCAACTGTCTATTCTTCCTTTAGTCCCTTTCTTCATATTCAAAATTGCTACATTAGCAAAAGCATTCTCAAAGAGTATGTACATTTTTCTTTCATAGATTACCAAACACCTCTAAATCTAATCTATAGTAAAAGTTTCTTTAGAAGAAAATTAGATGTATATACTGAAGAATAATTTAGGAAACTGGTAGAAAAAATATGCAGTCATTTCTTTTACCATTTAGTTTAGTGGTCTTTCAAAAGACCATTTAAAGATTGCTTTTAAAAAAGGACGGGGGAGATATTTGCATCTTTGTATTTTTCAAAAAAAAAGGGGTATTACTGTCCCCTTAGAAGGCAGCTTCAAAAAAGTACTGCAAACATATTTCATCTTAAAGTCTGTAATAAAAAGAGGGGAAAGGTAGACCGATATGTTCTTAAAACAATCACAAGATGAGAGCCCTTGAAGTGCTGCCAGAAGCTGAATAGGTGCTCAGGTACCTTCTTGCTTGCTCAGTCATAATAAGTTGATCTTCTGTCTTCCCATAAACAACAGCTTCCCATTCACAATTCACCTGTTATACATAGTCCAGTTAATAATTACATTCAGAATCAAGTCAATTAAATATCTTAAAGCCAAGGGCCAACCATTAAAATAAAAAAGCAAGAACTCAACATTTCTTGGTTTCGCTTAATGATTTAAAAGACTGCCATCCTTAGTCCCATGCTATGAACTAGATATAGGAAAATAGTACTGGTTTCCTGACTAGCCTAAATAAACATGTATAAAATCATGTAAAGCACTTTGAACACCAGGATACTGAAGATGTAACACTCATGCTTAGAACCAGTTAACCCCTCCCAACGGAACTACATGGGCATGTATGTTCAGGCATTGCAAGAGACCATTAAGGTCTGTGTATGTTTTCCACAATTTATCCAATCTTCATTATCTAATTTACTCAGAAATTGGAAGACAGTGGGGGTGTAGTATGTATTATGTGTGTATGAAACTATGGAATGCATTAAATGAATTATGCAACCAACTGAACACTCAGCAACAGTGTTCTAAGGATGTGGTAAGGATATTTTACTGCAACAGCACTTTTTAACTTAAAGCATATTTCTCCAAATTTTGAGTCCTGAATCTGAAGGAGCAAGCATTTTGCAAACATAGGATATTCTAATACCAGAACCATTGATTTTTAATACATTAATAAATAATAGAAATATTATAATCTATAAAATTACCTTTCAAAGACAAAATAGAGTTAAATATTAAGATTTTGTAAATACTGACCTGAAGAGGTTTTTCTGCTTTAATATTCTTTGAAGTGTATGTATTCAGCTTTTTTTTCCATGCTACGTTCAGTTTTGTTGAATTGGAATCTTGTTTCTCTGGAGTTGTGTTGTCTCTATTGTCATGTATTTCCAATAACGGTATCATTAGAAGTGATGTAGTATAGATATTCTCTGACTATATTGCAAAAAAAAAAAAAAAAGCTTAATGCAACCTTTATCTTGCTGGAGAATTATAAGTGTATATGGCTAAAGCAGCTGAAGAATACCATCCTTCAGGCTTTTCATATTGAAATTCTGAGGCAAAGCTTTACAAGCATTCTTTAAAAACCAGCACAAAACATTAAAAATAGGCTTTCATTAATTAAGAGGCTTTGATTTAACTCCAAGAATTCAAACTTAAAATATTTAAAATTCTCGGTGAAACTATTCTAGCATCATTAACTTGAAACAGAAACTGAGAGCTTTTGTGCTGGAGACAAATTTCTTGTCTGTCTATTCACACTTAG
The DNA here is from genome assembly GCA_022577455.1 of Arizona elegans. Lineage (NCBI taxonomy): Eukaryota > Metazoa > Chordata > Lepidosauria > Squamata > Colubridae > Arizona > Arizona elegans. The sequence goes on along the minus strand of JAKOOJ010000002.1, from coordinate 27,314,430 downwards.
CCAAATAAAGCATTCCATTCCTATTCCATTGTATTCCCTTTCTTAGAGCAAAGCAGACTAGAATATAAATATAAAACTAGCTACAGGTAGTACTTGTTCAGCGACCACTCATTTAGCAACCATTCAAAATTATGATGGCACCGAACAAGGAGTCTTATAACTATTCCTAGTAGTTGCAGTTATTGCAAGGTTCTAATAGTCACATGATTGTGATTTGGGCAGTTGGAAATCAGTTTGCAATTATAACTATCAAGTGTTCTAAAAGTTTGCAAGAGATTGTCTTTTGCAAACTTCATTGCCAGCTTCCAACAAGCAAATTCAATGGGGAAGGCTGCAAGAAGTTACAAAATACTATCACATGACTATGGAATGCTGCGACTGTGTAGGATTCATCCAATAATGGCAACTGGAACTACTGCGACTGCCATTGTAAGTCAGTGCCATCACATGAAGTCATGCTTTATGATCGCATTGTTTAGCAATGTAATTGCCAGTCCCAATTTCCGTTTTTAAGCAAGGACTGCCAACATTACACTTGCTGAAATGAAAAAAGTTAGGCCACTGCTTATTCTTACAATTACTGATCATTATAGTTCTTAATATCTGTTCCTTTAAATACTAAAATCATGTTTTCTTGCAGTAATTGTTGACAGGAAAAACACTGGTTAAAGTTCATGTTGCTATAGCATATTCTAATCTGTTTCTATTTAATATGAAATATTTGAATTTCTGATATTATGGTACTGACCTGCATATCTGAAACATCATCTTCTGCAAAAAAAGGGTCACCAAGTTCTTCTTTTTCCCAAGGATCCAGGACCAATGATTTCCTGACTTTCTTTACAGAAGTGTTCTATGATGAATAATTTACAGAAAAAAGAAGCAATTAAAATTATTTCCATTGTTCCTGAAATTCTAGAGCTACATGCAGTATAATTTACCTCTAATTTGCATCCTTTATGGACAGACTCTTCCTCTTCCTTGAAGAATATATCTGTTCCAGTTTCCTCTTTTAAAACCTCTCGAATATCTTCTTCCAAAAAGGCAAGAGGCTGTGACTGAAATTAAATGATTAAAATAACAGAAAATAAAAAGTTCATCAATTTTCGTAACTGAAATCCATTGATATTAAGCTCACATTTTATATTTACACATTCAACTTTCAATATTCTGATTAAATGCTCAAGAGCAAGCAGCTAGATTTTATGATCTAAGTGGCCTCTTCCAACTCTGTTTCTAAGTATTACATTCAATTCTTCATTAATTAAGTAGACAGAATTCTGAGCCATAACTAATATGTAAACTCTGAATTAAATTTTCAATGGTCTAGTTTCACACTATTCATGTATGATTTCAAGGCAAAGATTTAGGTAAGTGGAGAACCACTACATTGTAGGGGTTAAGGTATTGTACTTTGACCAGAAAAACAAAGTTTTCATTTTCCCTTGACCTTGGAATACACTGGAAGACTTTGGGCTTTTATTATCTTTTAATCCAAATTACCTAAGTAGTTAAGGAACATAAAATGAGGGAACACCTCAATACAGGTAGTCCTCACTTAATCACAATTGGGACTGAGAACTCATTTGCTAAGCAACACAATAGTTAGATGAAGCATTACATGATTGCAAAGACTTATAATCTCATTTCTGCTGCAATCATCCTCAGTTGTTGAGCGAGACACTATGTGATTGCGATTTGCAATTTTACTGCCAGCTTCTCCACTGAAATTGTTTATTTTGGATTAGCTGTGAAGGGTGCAAATGGCAACCATATGCTTCTGGTATGCTGCAATGGTTGTAAATGTTCAAGGATTGTGAAGCACATGAATCTCAATCATGTGACCATGGAGACACTTGTGATGATGGTGTGAGGACCAGTCCTAAAATTACTTTTTTAGTGCCATTGGTCACAAAACAAGGCAGTTTTTAAATGAGCTACCTATAGTAGTAGTAATAATAGCTACCATTCAATATTTCTCTTGGAGACCAAAGTTTTAGAGTATAGTTTTAATGCCTTTAATGCGTAGGCTGCTCAGAGTCGCTTTGAAGTGAGATGGGCAGCAAACAAATTTAATTAATTAATATATGTAAAATATATAAAAGATACAAAATGTATTCAAGATACACATTGTTCAACTGTCCTTGCTTTGATTGACTGGTCTGTTACAGCTTGAAATAGATACAAACAAGGTATTATAACACGTCTGACCTTTTCCAAATGTAAATTATGTAGCATTGCTCAACCATCAATTTTTAATCCTAAAATCTGCTTGGTCACATTACATAAGGGATATGAATCAAAATGGTACATACTACAATTTTCAGAGGACCGTATTTCTTTTCTTGAGCAGCTAATGCATTCTTAAATGGAGTTGGAGTTCTTGGTGTTGTGCCCAGTAGTGATCTTCTAATAGTAGGTGTCCTAAAACTATATAAAATCCCGAAGATGTATAAGCAATTTTATATGATAAAATAAATTGTTCTGAATAAAAAAGCTTTATGCAGAATCTGTTATAACTTGTTACATTTTGGCAGTCATTTTTAGTTCACTTAGATTTACTTCCCTTTTTATTTCCTTTTATTTCAAAAAGCATATTTAATTCCTAATCCACATTAAATTATGTACCTACCCAGCATTTTCCTTTTGATCTTTGGGTGTTACATCTTTATTATGTAGGGGAGTTGTAATAAGAACTTTTTGGCTACAAATTGGAGTTGATGTAAATGGAGTATTTTCAAGATTAAACTGCTCATTTCCAGAACATGTATTGAAGAACTGTATAAAAAGCAAGAATATAAATTATACAATTTAACCCCAGCTGATTAATGTCTGCAGTATTTATGAACAGCTCTATAGCAAGATAATTATTCCCCATCTTACATTACAATTAAAAATGTTGTTCCATAGCTAAACAGGCACATGAGACCTTTGTAAAAAACACACATTAATACGATCAACTTTTCATGACATTATATACTTTAAAGCAGGGGTCCCCAAACCCCGACCCCTACTGGCCCTTGAGCTGTTTAGAACCAGGCCACGGAAGTGGTGGGCGAGCGTGCATGCACATCTCCACTTGCACAAGCAGTAGGCAAGCACCCACACACTCCATGTGCATGAATGTTTGCCCACCACCTGCACAGAATCATGCCCTTTCCCCCCCACCCTGGCTGGTCCATAAAGCCAGAAAGGTTGCGGAATTCTGCTTTAATGAGTTGCTTGTATAACTGCATATAGCATTTTCTCATAAAAACATTAATATTTATATAAAAGGAAATAATTTCCCTCAAATATTATTCAGAATCTTAGGACAATTTAATTTGTTTGTAGCAAAATTATCAATTGTCTTTATAATCAATATGATTTTTTTTTTCATTCTGTGTAGTTCTTTGTTTTTACATTTTCATATTCTTGTTTAAAGCCATGTGTAAGGTAGGGTAAAAGAATCTACAGTACACATTATACACACCATCAACAATACAGACAGCATTTCCAGATATTCAATATACTTTAAAGTGCATTGTAATCAGAAGAACTAAAAAGTTTTATTTTTTAAAACTGCATTTCTATCTAACTGCTTCCAATGAACTAATAGTTAAATCATTTTCTAGTTAAGTAGCTTTCTTCATTTTAAACTCTATGTCTGGTGTCCTCGGTTATTTGGATATCATTCTGCAGTTCTTTTATTTTATTTTAGATTTTATATTATGTTTTGCATTTGATGTTTTCCCTCTGATTTTAAAAAATTATTCCAAGAGCCTCAGCTAATTGTTAAAAAATAATACAATATACATACTCATCCATCATGCTATTCCACATCAGGATAAGCAACATTATGCACAGGACAGAAAGGAGCACAAAATAGTAAGTCAAAGAAATCAAAGACATAAGATAATAAAAAGAAATACAGCTAAATCTAGTTTAACCTCAATTTTCTATACCTTCTATCCTTGCAAAACATTCTGGCTTGTTACATTTCATATCTTCTGTTCTTTAAACTTTTCACACTATGCTTCTTGAGAATATCATCTTCCATCCAAACCATAATTCTTTGGTCTATTTCTTCCTCTGAACCCATTTATTTTTTCCTTCATACTTTTGTTTTGTGTTTTGATAAATAATAAATAAACTTACAAAACATCACTAGTTGCAATCAATATATTTATTTACCTGAGAAGGGGAAAAAGGTAGTGTTTTCACTGGTGTTTGTTTTAGCATAGTATTGTTGCTACAGAGTCCATCATTCTGTTCATAGGCTGGTGATTGACCAGTCCTAATTTTCTTCTTTTTGCGTAAAATTGTAGGAGTACTGAATTTGGCTGCATTTGGAGATCTTGATTCTTCTTCATCACGTATTTTTTTGCCATCAAGTACAACACTTACATTAAACTGGCACTCCATGGCCCCATCATTATGCTGAATACGCATTAATTTTACTGGAGCTTGATTGACAGGTGAAGGAGCCGCATCAGAAAGATCAAAGCTGGTGACATCACTCCATGCTACAGGATCCTCCAATATCCATCAACAGAAGAGAAAAAAATATATTCACATCTCTTTAAAATAAGAGTTATTTATCCCCAATTGAACTGGGGATATCAGTGATTCAGCTATATATTTATCATATTAATATATAAATACAGATCTTAATTTTAGTTCTCAGTACTTTTAATCCATTTTTATAATATTACAGATAGTACTTGCTTAACAATCATTCATTCGATGACCATTCAAAATTACGATGGCTCTGAATGAAGGGACCTATGACCTATGCTCAAAGTTCCTGGTGTTGCAGTGCCCCCACAATCACGTAATTGTGATCTGGAAACTTGGCAACCCATTCATACTTATGGCCGACTGCCAAGCACCCTGTGATCATGTGATCACCATTTTGAATCTTTCCTGCTGGCTTCATCAGTGGGAAACCTAGCAGGAAAGGTGCTGATGCCTTCCAAAATGACACCCTCTGGTTCCTGGAGTCTGGTTGAAAAGGTACATCCTGAAATCCAAGCAGAATGTTGGGATGGAGCGTTTGCAGCACAGTGCGTTTGCAGCACAGTGCGATTTCCTCTCATTTCTGGAGGCTGGCTGAAAAAGGTCCATTCCAAAACCCAAGCAGGATTTGGCAATGGAGATTTACTATAGATGACCATGTGGAAATGGTCAAACTCATCATCAGTCATGAGTTCCTGCACACCTTGAATTTTTTTCTTAACTTCCACTAATTCCCCTTGACCATTAGTAGTTCAGATTCTTAGAGACAGAGCGCTTAAGCTTCCAATAAATCTTTACACTCATTTAAACTGCCTGAATTTCCCGATTTCCTCAGTTCTTGACATTTACAGCCTCAAAGATGCAGCATGGTTAGGCAAGGAGAACAGGATGCCTTAGGGAGGTGAGGGAGAGGTCCGGCGCAGGCTGCTTAACTCTTTCCCCATTTGGGGGCTGGAAATCCTGCTTGGATTTTGACAGGGAGCATTTTCAGCTCCTAAGCAGACACTCGAGTGTGCCCTGCACTAGACCTCCCAGTCTTCCCCTCACCGAGGCAACCCATGTTCCTTATCAGAGACTCCATCTATTTCAGACCCACAAGATTGCTTAACAACTGGAACTAGGAGTGCCGAGATTGTAGTTGCTGACCGAAACAGTCATGGTATCTTGCTTAATTACCGTTTCACTCGATGACCAAGATTCCAGTCCGAGTTGTGTTTATTAAAGGAGAACCTGCACCTTCTCAGATAATCCCAACAATTCAGATGTTCACTATCTGTGTATTATTTCTCTCACAAAAATTAATAAACAGTTAATATCTCAGTTTTATTAAACGAAATTATTGCTACTAATAATCTTAGTAATTAAAAAATTATATTTTTTCTGATTTATTACATTAATTTTATGATTAAGACTTACAGACTCAATGAGTTCTAGTGTCTCTGCAAATTCAGGTATGGTCTGTAGAGATGACAGCACTGCATTTGCTTCCACAGCCAAATATTTGCTAGGTGAGGTTTGCTGATTTATTGAAGCTTGTGTATCATCTATATCATAAAAGTCATTTGTTTGCTCCCCAAGGCTATTTAAAGTATTTGCCATGTTATCTTCCATGATGAAGTTTCCAGACCAGTTAGAAAAGTTTCTGGCTTGCTAAGAACACAAAAAATGTTGCTGTTTTATTGAAAATAAAATAAGCATGAAAGATAATTCAAACTCACTATAGAAGATGTATGATTAATTAAACTCACTGGCAATTATGGAAGTTGTGATATAAAAATGGGCCAGAAAATCAATATAATGATTTTAATTAGTCTATAATGCACTTAACTGGAAGTAAGCCCCATTTAATAAAGTGGCTTATTTCTAAAAAAAAAAGGGAAAAAGAAAACTACAAAAGGTTATGCTGCTGATATAACTATGTGGCACATTCTTAAAAGTCACACTATTTTGTCAAAACATGAGTACTTCCGCCTACTTATTAAGCCATCTAAATCAGAGATACATATTTGAATCATTTCATACTGACCAATCTCACAAGAATGGCAGTTGTGTCTAATTTTAATCTGTCAACCATCTTTATTGTGGTCCAAGGAATCATACTGCTAAATTTCAGTGGCAACTATCAAAAACTAGAGGTGTTTCATTTCACTATTTTTAGGATATATACTCATTCCTTTAAACCAAAAATAAATGAAAATGAATTATCAAAAGCACCAGACAGACACTTGCATGACATCATGAAGTATTTCACCCCACCTGCTATGCCATTAACTTGACTTTTTTAATGGCTGCTAGCCATCAAAATATTGCTTGCCCCTTCCTAGAGAAGAAAAGCTGGCTTAATAATTTTGCCAAATGATAGAGAAAGCATGCAATATATAATCCTCTATTATGCAGAGTGATCCTCATGCTTCTCTCTCTCTACACTTGTTTAGCTTTCCCTGAGCCATCAAAGGAGATTTAAAAAGCACAGAAAGTAGTATGTAATCCTTTGTTCTAAACATCACAAGAAAAATATAAGCAATATTTTATGGCATCCAAACTTTCTCAGCTGCCCATAGCCCATTTGTTGAGAAGTGAAACATGATTTCTTCAATTATACTTCAAATACCATTACAGTGTATTTGTTCATTAATTAATTTTAAAGCTGTAGAAAGACTTAATTGCCAATCAGCAAAAATGTTACATTTATGCAAACAGCTCTTACTGAGGACACTCTCTTTCGCCTGATTTCATTTTCAGCTGACATAAGTAGCAATTCAAGTTCTTTAATTTTTTTCTCTTTGTCAGGATCATCATCAAATGGCTGCTAGAATGGACATTGAGGGGAAAAAGAACACACAAAGAGATAGAATTAAATTTAGGACACATCACTAGGAGATAATTTATAAGGAGCATTAGAATGAAATGATAACAGGACTTTTGTTATAATTAAAATGCTCAAGCAGTAAGTAAATAGTCTTACTAGTAGAAACACAGCTGGTAACATGTTCTTAAAATGAATTTAGCTACCTAATTTCCAACAATATGTTTCAGAATAATTTCAGAGCAAAGTTGAAATCCTGACAGACTTATAATAGAGTCCTTGGTGCTCTCTGAGCTTGGTTGTTTGCTGCAGACATTTCATTCCTGACTAGGTAATATCATCAGGGGTAGAAGAGAGTAGGGTTTGCATCCTTGGGTTTGCTGGCTTGAGTTAAATTTTAAAATTTTAAATTGATTTTAAATTGGGTTGTTTTAATTTATGGCCAAAATATTTAATTATTTTAAACTGCTTTTAAATTTTGTATGTATTGTTTTTTACTTTGGCTGTTCACCGCCCTGAGTCCTATTTGGAGAAGGGCGGTATAGAAATAAGAACAAATAAATAAAATAATAAATCCTGTTTATATACAAGTAGCTTGCCTTGCCATTGTTGGTGGAAGCCTATTATCACAATGATGAAACTGCCCTGAGGACTATCAAACCTGAACTGACACAGTATTTGAAACTGGACCTGATTATTATCAAACAGTGTGGAACTATTATTCTTTTAATTTACTGTCACTTTTTATCAGTCTGATTTAGCTTTGTACAGGCATATTTATATATTAGACTATAGGACTAACTTGCAGAATAACAATCAAAAAAGTAAACAGAATTTGGCAGTATTTTACAATACACATCAATTATGTAGACTAGTGTTGATACATAATTACAATAAGTAATTATTTTATTTCATAATTGCTCAGTGACAAAAATTATTCCTTGAATTCTTAAATACATTATTCTTTAGCAAGTATTACTGAAAACCAGTTTCCATCCAATCAAACTGATACATTAAAAAACAAAATAAGCTGAAATTTTGGAGAGGCAAGTAATGAAAATTTCATACAGTAGACCAATATATTTGATGCTACTTAAAAAAACCTCCCAGATTTATGCACATGGATTTTATCTGCTACCAAGATCTAAAAATAATTCAGCTGCATTAACATATGATTTTTAAAATCAGAATAGTTCCATTTTCTTCATGGAAAAAGTGCCATATGTCAATTCTTTCAAAATAACTGAATTTGATATTATTCCTGGTCATAAAGTCCCTATTAAGACTATTTTTTCATATAACAATTAAACAGAAATATTTTTGTGCTGTCATCATGATGTCAGAGAAAGAGTAAAAGGTGAATATAATTACCCAACAATTACCTGAATAAAGTTTGAAGGAGCTGCAACATCTAAACAGCTGTTTTCTGTTGAAACATATTGGTAACCTGGTATCTAACAAATCAATAGTTATTTACACAAATATAATCAATTATTTCTACAGAATAACTTAAAAACATTTAATTTTAGAAAAAAATAATTTGAACACGTGTTTCAAAGAATTACTACTTCGAGACAAAATAAGAATGTTAAGATGAACAAAATTGGATACCAAATATTTTCAGGACCATATATTTACAATGAAAAAGTATTTTAAGTTTAAAAATATATCAAAAATTAAATCAATATGAAAAGCTAAAACAATACTGAAGGTATTAATAAGTCTGGATTCCTTCAAGTATCTCACCTAAATTATTTTAAATTATATGCAGCATGAAGCTCTCACATATTCTCCTATAGTAAAAAATATGGTTATAAAAAATTGGGAACCTACATGTGTCTGAACTGGTATATAAAATTGATTTTGGGCATGCAGATGATCTGCAGATACACAAGTTTTGTGAGGAAGTTTGGATAAACAAGGGCGCTCTGTCTTGATTCCATCTTGTAAATATCCTTCTTGTTCAACTTTTCTTCGCATAGTAGAGTTCCAATGATTTTTTATTGAGTTGTCAGTCCTAAACAAATAATAGGACATAATCAAAAGTCAAGTTCTCCATAGTTACACTAGTTTCAGTGGAAAAGAATGAATTCTTTTTGAATAAGACAATAAGTATTTAAAAAGTTGTACTATGTCCATAAAGTAAACATTATATTTATTATGTATTGCATAGAATTGAAAATTAAACAGCAAGAAATAAGTTACAAATGTTAAAATGAAAAATTACTTTTCTAGAATTTTCTAAAATAAAATTTCCGTTTAAATGTTTCTAAAAGAGGTATTAAAATGTTATGATACTTTTATATTATCCCTTCTCAAAAATGTGGAAGGAGAAATCACAATAGTAATCTTCTAACAGAATGTTCCAGAAGCCAGGAGTGTTTCCTCAATTACGCCCAAACCCTAACCTTCTCACTTTCTAAATTGTCCTATGGCCTTTAGGTCTTTTTTAGTAGTTGAAGATGCCTTCTTCACTACCACTTGTTTCAGTTATCAAAGGCTCTGATTTTGAGGCAAAGAAAGTAAATATATCTTGCTTCTCATGTCCGGGGGGGCGGGGGAGGCAGCACTGGTCTGAAAAATGTCTGGTGAGCTTTTCAACATTCCTCTGTATCTGTGTCCTTTGAGCCTTTCAAGTCCTCTGTGTCCATGCTGCAGGATGGGGCAAGATTGCATAGGATCACTGAAATGTGGGCTGATGAAAACTAGGAAGAAAGGGTGAGTGTTCTTCATTTTGGGATCAATTAGATTTGAAGCACTGTTGCTGCCTTAGCAGTAATATTATAAAGCCCTGTCAGCACTTTCCTAGCATGGGACTGCCTGAAGAAAATGGGCAAAAACTCTCAAATTGAAGAATTAACCCAGTTAATTATGCTGGTTTTCTACCAGAATGAACAGTTATAAGTTCTAACTGGATTAATGGAAAAATTATTAGTATATTGTAAAAAAGGCCACATTTTTAAACGAACAGGCAATTAAAAAAAAAACTTACCTTCCAGGAAGCAATTTTGCAATTTCAGCCCATCGGTTTCCTAAACGTTTATGAGCTTCATAGATGATTCTGTCTTCCTCTTCCGTCCATGAAGATTTCTTTACCTCTGGATTAAGATGATTGTGCCATCTCTCTCGACATTGTTTCCCTATCCTTCCTTTTAAGTGCTTTGCAATCAAAGACCAGCGTTTGGGACCATATTTCTGAACAAGTTCAATCACCTGGAATACAAATTGAATGGCACATTTTCTCCAGCATTGTTTTAAGAAAAAATAGCACCCATGTAGTAGAAGCAAAGGATCTCATTCTATTTATTTAATTATTTAGCCACAAAATCATTCTGACTTCAAATGGCTTACATTTAGGACATTGGTGCTAAGGGGGAGTGTAAAAATACAATGGATAAGATCCCACATAATGCTAAACCAGGATTTTTTATAGCATACTTTGTTTAAAAAGCCATAGCAGCTCACATTATTCTGCAATAGGTTGACTGATCTAAGTACACACACATATACATCTCACATTATGATGTAGCATTATATATAAACCAGACCTAATATCACATTTAGAAGCTAGCTAGTGGAGTGCAGTATAAAATAGAATATCTAAAGGGTAGGATACAGAACATAGTTTGAAATAATGTTACAAAGCTAAATTATAACATTCTCTTCCAAATATATATTGGTGAAATGACACATTTAATGTAAGGAAATAAAATATTATATATATATATATATATATATATATATATATATATATATATATATATATATATATATATATATATATCCTTTACCTCCGGCATCTCAGGTATGTCCTCAAAGTGCCTACAAAGTCATAAAATTTGGCAGATAGCTGTAAGGAAGGAATGTCTTTTCTATAGAGACATGCCTGCCCCAGGCCAAAACATTCCTCTTTTCCCAAGTGTCTTTATAACTGCCCATACTATGCACATTTAGTGGCATTTGTGTCTTATATTATCTTCTTTATGCAGTTTCTAGTGCTATGCAGTACTTCAGACTTATTCCCCAAAATGTACTTCAGGATAGGCAATGACATATATACAGCATCAGACTACACCTTGTTAAAGCCACTGCATCCTTTCTGGGAATCCACAGCGTCTCTCCACAACTTCATACAATCCAGAGAAAAGACATGGGTCAGTTGTAAAAATATACTATAATATTATAATACTATAATATGCTACCTTTACAACAGTGAGTACCCCTAAAGAACCTATTTGGAATTAAACCCAAAATGTTCCACAGCCTTACTATTTATTGTACTTTACTGTTTTGCTTTTAAGTTGTAACTTTGCAACCCACTTAAGGAACATTTTAAATGTTGTTTTTGTCTTTTATTAATATTGTATTTCAAATTATATTATATTTATTATTATAAATTTATGAATAATGAAGAGGCTTAAAATATGAAAAAACAAATGATAGAAAATAGAATTAATTTGGGAAATCTTCATTTATATATAATTAATTTGGTATATATGTTAACATTTCTTTCCAAAAGGAACAATATTAACAATTCTGTGAGGGAATTGTGTTAATCAATATTTAAATTTTTGAACAATTATAGGCAATAACTACCCTATATAACGGAGCATAGGAATAAAATAATATTTGTAGCTCAGGGTTGAAATGAGGGGCCCTTGATGCTCTGAGCTTGGTTGTTTTCTTGCAGACGTTTCATTACTGATGATGTTACCTAGATTAGCTCATGAAACATCTGTAAGAAAATAACCAAGCTCACAGAGCACCAAGGATCCCTCAGAGCATAGGAATGTTAAGACATATCGGGTAAACATATTAAATAGGAATGTATTCTAATTAAAGGCCAAGCACAGCTCCTAAGCTTAAAAAAGAGATGAATCTCTATTTTAAGCAGCAAAGAATATGGATGCAAACATTTATAATGTTCTTATTTATATCCTACTTTGTATTGAACTACATATGGCAAAAGAGGACAATAGATACCTGAATAACAGTACTGTCCTTCCTGAAACAAAATTAGTACTTAGGAGCAATATAAATATAAATCCGATACCCTCTGATCTTCTTCCTTAGTCCAGGGGCCTTTAATAAGTTCTGGATTTAGGACCTTCTGCCATCGATGCTGACACTGAAAATCAGAACGATTCTGCAAAAAATGAAAAATAATTATTCTGTGTAGCTTGTCATCCTGATTGAAGATGCTATAGGATTCTAATATAGCATTTCTGTTATAAAACTAGGAATTCTAACAGATGTATATAGAGAGCTGTCTTTTTTTCTCTTATTGTTTATTCAGACAATGATGCTAAAACTTCTGAATAGTTGAATACTAAATAAGAATCCCCTAAATCATTTTCCACTTACTTGTAAATGACCAGAAATAAATGTCCAGTCACTTGTACCATGCTGTTCTACTAGTTTTTTAAGTTTTTCATCCTGTAATAAATGATAAAAATTTCCATGAATAATTTTTCAACACAAAACTCAAAACTGAATGGAAGATAAGCCATGTTACAGTTGAGCTCACCTCATCACGGGTCCATTTTACTCTGTTACATATCTTTTTTGCCCCTTTTTGTTGTGGTACTTCATAGTCATGATCTGCATAATGAAGTTCATCATCATCTTCCTCACTGCAAAGTGCAAACTATTATTACGTTAACATTGACAGTAAATTTATGCTCATGTCTGACATGCTTTAAAGACTTATAGTCAACATTTTAAACTAAAAGTTACCACAAACTTTTAGGCATTTGTTCATACACCATTACTGACTGAACAGCTAAAGTCTAAGTAAAACTTTAAGAAGCAACCAAATCAAATTCTTTAAATATTAATTAAATATTTCTTTAAATAAATTTGTGCTTTTAAAATACACAGGATCATAGTAGGCATAATGTGAATTACAGTATGTATAGGAACACTATGTTTACATGTCTCTACATTTTTTAAACAGAAAACAACCTGGGAAGAATGTCCTAATTGGAATATTTCTTAGTTGTCTTTTACTTTTACACTATTTTGTCTTTGAGGGCATGCCCAAATTACATCGTCCCCTATTTCACATTCTTGATTTATGTCAAGATAAAATTTTAGTGTTTTCAGGAAAATAGAGAATTTAAGCATACCCTGAAAGATGACTTTAGTTCCAACAATAACACAGTTTTCCCAGTATGCTTGACACCAATTGAAAGCAAATGTATCTGTATATAATATATCATATGTATTACACAGACAGTTCTCATATTGGCATAATCAAATAAAGTTTAGATTTGTGATAAAACCCATGAACTAGTGTAGTGAATCTTATTTTGAGATTGGCTCTCGCCAATTTCATGAATTGATTAAGGATAACTGGCAGAACACACAAGGGAAAATTTCTGTTAAGAACATTTGGGTCACATTATTGATACTCTTCAAAATTGGAAGAGTTCTGAAAGAAGGGTTCCTCACATGCTGGTTGCAGAAAACCTCAAGAGTTGAAATTTTCCAATTATTATTATCACATTACAAGAATGAAGAATTTCTTCACAGCATCATGATACTAAAGAAAACATAGGCCCATTCTTATAACCAAAAAATAAGCATTAGTTCATGGGGTATTATCACAAATCTTAACTGTGGAAAAAAGTTCAAAATTTGTGCTTTGGCAGAAAAAATGATTACAATTTTGGGCATTGCAAAAGGTACTATTCGACTGGAATTCCTTGAACTAGGCACCAATATCAGAGTGTTACACTACAATATTCAAAATTTTGAAATAATTATTAGAGTTTAGAAATTTAAGGAAATTTTGCTGCAACTTGATCACCCTAGGCCTCTAAAGTCACAAGTCACCCAAGAGGCACTTTATAAGCAGCATCTCATCATCTTAATCTATCCACCATAGTCCAGAGTTGGTGACATGCAACTTTTAACTTTTTCCAAAATTGAATAAACATCTTTCAATTTGAGTTTGTAACTCAAATGAAAAAGTAGAAAGGACTGTCAGAAGACAAAGCATGGAGTTCCTTCATGATGGTTTAAGAAGTTTGCCCATAATTGGCAGAAGTGTATAGCAAATAGTGGTGATTATGTGGAGAATACAAATACCAAAAGTGCTCATTTCAAGAATTATTTTCCAATTTATTTATTAAAATATCCTTATTTAAATTAAATTTTGGAAGTGAAGGCACTACTTTTCACTCATTGTATATTTGTACAAATGCCTAGGCTAGTTTATACATGGCATTTTCCTAGATCAAAATAATATATATAATGAAAAAAATATTTTTCTACAAGGAAGTTAATTCTATACAAATATTGAACATTAGGAAACAATAATTAAACAGCAGCATTCATTTTCAGAACTATTAATGAAAACAAGTAAGTTTTCACCTTTATGTTTCCTTTAGAACAGTCTGCCATCTACTGGCTTCATAGAGAACCATAGTAATATTTACCAAATTAGGTGTTTCATTTATAATTTTTTCAGTCTTTTTTGCAAATGGTTTAAGCAACATATTAAGTATTATCATATAAAACAGAGAACAGACAAATCCATTTTTTCACAGTCTTTTTGCTCAACTCCTTTACATTTATTTGTGTCCAGGAAAAAATCATATTAAAAAAGTATTTCTCAGTCATTAATATTTTCATTTTAAAATCTTCTAAGAGAATATATTGGTAAGATCACAGTCTACAGGACTACTATATTATTTTTTCAGTTGATTATCTCCCTTTGAATCAGACACAGCTGTCATGACTCTCCAAATATGGTTGATCTACAATTCCCAACTCTTTCAGTCAACTTAGATCAATTCTTGAATCCATTTCAATTCTTTATTTGGCAGTTCTCTAACTGCTTCTGGTTGGCACAATAGTGGGTTGGACATTATCATCTGTCATAACAAAACAAAGTTATATACACTATAATTAAAATGGATCAACTTCCCATATTATAATCTTCAAAAGCCCATCACATTAGTTCTATACCTTCTATTTATTTGGAAATAAATTCTGCCAATTTCCTATGATTTACAAAATTGTATTCACAATTCATAGTTGACAAAAGAAAAATTTAATTCAGATAAAGGAGACAAATCATAATGTAGGTAGGAATGTCCTTGAAGGTAAACTGAAAAATCCACCTAAGATACTGATTGGAACTGGACAAAATAATGATGTGATACCAATATTATATACTTCGGTTTCCACTTTAGGCTCAATTTAAAATCATGGAATTAACCAATGAAATTCATACTATATATTATCTATTCATTATAAGAGGCTTCAAGCCAAGTATCCTTGCTTGCTGAAGAATCATACATTGTTGCTTAGTAGCCAGCTGTTTCAATAATTCAGTAAAATGCCTTCTCTTGCTTTACTGTCTTTTTATTACTAATAAACTTTCTGTACCTTGGATCTTTTACTCCTCTGTATATTTTAGTGCTATGTTTTATCTTTTTTACCACAGTTTTAGATTGTTCTTTATTTATTATTTTCCTGCTTTTCTCCCTTTGCATTTAATATTATTTTTCTTTGTGTTTTTGCATGCTATCCTCTGAGAAATTGATTAAACCACAAGAAATGTATCCTGCAAATATGTCAGTTTGAAACAAATCACAACTATTAGCTATTTATTTTTCTAATAAATGAGTAGAGAAGCAAGAAAAGATTTCAATATTCAGGCAAAAACTGCTTGGTTTATGTGCAAGTTTTGACCGAGGGCCAATACTTTATTGTTCCCTTCTGCAATCCTTAAATATTATTTTTGCTTACATACGGCCATATTTAAATAATGTATAGGAGAAAACGAATTCAGCAAGAACCATACAAGGTTCTTACAAACATACATTACTCTCTTTCAGACTTTCCCTCTCACATACTTTTACTTATGGTACATACATAAAAACAGAGTAAAACAAGAAGCAAAAACGAAAGAAATGACATGACAGGATAGCAGGAATATTTTTCGGTACAGTACTTATACTTTTTTCCGCACAAAGATGTGGTTTGGCATCAAGTGAGGAAATAACCGAATATAAATGAAATAGGAATTTCACCCTGTGTAAAAGCAGCGTTAACAAAACCTTAAACCATCCCTAGAAAGATCCAGGCCGAGGCATAAGTCAGAACGGGTCAGAGCTGGCGGGGCACGTGGAAGCGGCGGCAGAAAAACTTCCATGATCCGTGGAGAGGAGAGGCGGGCTGGGTCAGAAGCCTTCGCCTAGAGTGGGTGGGGCTGGCACGGCCTGTTCCGCGGCAGAAAGAGAAGAAAACGCAGAGCCGGGCATGGAGGATGCCAAGGCGGCGAGCGGGAGAGTGTACGGGGCCACTCACCTGCGCGGCCTCTTCGCCATCCTTCGCGTGCACCATAAAGCAAGCAGAAAGGAACGGGGATGGCCCCGCCGACCAGGAGCGCTCGCTCAATCGAAGCCGCCGGGCGATGCCCGACAGGGGAGTCCGGGGAGCGGGGGCGCTGCTTTTTTAGCCTCGGCCCCGCTCCATTCCCCGCACCGGGGGCATGGCCCCACACCCAGCCCAAAACGGCAGGCGAAAGGATCGGGGACCAAGCGAGCGGAGCCCCTTGTCCGGCTGCCACTGCTCGGCCCTCCGCTTCGAACGCTTTCCAGAGGCGCCGCCGAGCTCGCGGGGTTTTTGTTGTTGTTGTGGGTTGGGTTTTTTTTTTCCCCCTTTCCCTTTTCGACTCTGCCGCCGAATCTCGCGCCCAGCCTCTGTCCGGAGCCACCGTTTGAATCTGCGCACGCGGACTGACACCCCATTGGCTGCTGTAGAAAGCACGCGACCAAACGGGGGAGCTTGGGCGAGGGAGGAAGGGGGAACGGCCAGTAAGAGGAGAAAGGTGGCGGGATACTGGAGAGGTTGGCGAGGGAGGAGGAGCTTCCCAGCAGCTCAAGGGCTGCTGGGAAGGCGAGTCCTTGCCTCACCGAGGGCGAGAGAACATGAGAGTTTTCCACGTGTTTCCATCGGGCAGCATTATTGCGTTAGCAATATTTTCCTTTTTTCCGCACTTTTTTTAAAAGAAAAAGGTGAGGCGCATTTTTGGTTTATTTTCGGACTGGCCTCTTACGCTGGATTGTATAAAGAGAACCGCTTCATTTTAAAGTATGCTTTCTCAATAAATGTTAATTTTAATCAGGGAGGATAACAAAAGTCTTACCCATCTGAAATGCCAGTTTAAAAATCAACAAATGGAAAGAAAGAAAAGTAAGCCTCCTTCGAGCCGGAATCGAACCAGCGACCTAAGGATTCCCGTGCGAAATTCCGCCACTACAGTCCTCCGCTCTACCAGCTGAGCTATCGAAGGGACGTGGAATTCGCTTGTTAATGCCTGGCATACAGATGTGCGTTGGCATTAATGACGTTGAGAATAAAAGTTTTAAGATAAGGCCATGGATACAGCTTTATCTTTAATCTCTGTTCTGTGGCACCTGAAAATATATTTCCTGACGAAAAGTATGTATCTTCCCTGTAAAGCTTTCAACTTTTCAATTCCAACATAGTGCTGATCAATCACTGAACTCGACAAGATTTGCTTTCCAGTGAGCGTATGACCCTAAATCTAAACATGTAAGCCGAAAAATTTATCCCTGGCTTTAATTCACCCTTTCCGTTTTTAAAACGGGGGGGGGGGGGGGTCAAATAAAGCAGCCTCAGATAAAGCACTCGATTTGGCTTCAAAACTGTACGGCACAATTCCCAGATCTATAATGTACATTTTAAAGAAGACCCGTTTTTTTGTCTTTCTAAAAGCAGATATATAAAACAAAAGGTGTCTTTACCAATAAATATGTCTGATATTCGTTGTTATTTAGGAACAAAAAAGTTTAATTGACATACACTACTACCTAAAGAAGAAGGAAGAAATCACCCATTAAAAATTACTGCTTTTTCTAAACCTATATTTAGAAACCCAGTTATCATTTAGTTGTGATTGAGCGGTTGCAATATTTCTAATATAAAGCATAGCCTTTTTAAAAAATATATTTTTTTCTGAGTTTTTAAAATGATCTCCCTATGTATGCCGGTAAATCTATAATGTTATGTACATTGTAAAAAATGTTGGTTAAGAATTATGCCCGATTAATCAATTAATGATTGTTACATCAATTTTGAGGCAATGGGGGAGATGGACATGAAATCTCTAACTAGGTCAGTGTTATCCACTTTGCAGGTATACTTTTCTATTTTAAGGAAGTATGTCAGTGATGCCAAAGTCAACATATATACAATGTTGAGTAGAGTAAACCTACATGTTTTCTTTACTGTTAGGATCTTTATTACACACTCACTAAGTGGTGGCCTTCGGGTCTACACAGAAATTGTTAGAAATTTTTTTTTAGTGAAGTGGCTACACATAATTGATATAAATATTAATTTTAAATATGATTTATACGGAATATTGATATTTGCCTTTGCTTCCAAAATAGAAGTTAGCAGTTCCTTCATTTGCTTTTTGATAGGATATCTTTTAATTTGCTACCCTAAAGACACTAATGACTTTCTATGTCTGAAATTAGATTTGAAAGCTAATTAAGTATTTTAATATTGCAGTATAATACCACTGACAAAATACCTTATTCTTCACAGAAAGCATCTGCTATTCCAGGGGTGTCAAACTCAAGGCCTGCGGGCCAGATGCGGCCCGCAGGTTGCTTAGTTCCGGCCTGCGGGGCTGGCCTAGAAATAGCAAAGGACAGGCTTGCAGTGCCTCTGCTAGCCAAAACAGGGCGCAAGGGGGCCATGTGCGGCCCTCTGCATCCTGTTTTGGCTGCCAGTGTTGCAGGAGGCCGTCCAGGCCCAAAATGGGGCACAGGTGGGGGATGCAATCATCCTAAAAACATATCAATTGCCCCAGTTTTGATCACGTGACTGTTGGGACACTGCAATGGTCATTAAGTGCAAGAACCAGCCATGTGACTTTTTTCAGTACTGTTGAAACTTTGAACGGTTGCTAAATGAAGGGTTGCAAGTTGAGGACTAGCTGTATGTATATTTTTTTCTTTGAGCTCAGGACATCATACTAAAAAAATTAAAAATTTGTTTAAAATTTAACAAATTTTAAAAAATATTATAAACCCCTCCCAAAAAAACTTCCACTCCAATTTCCACTAATAAGACGTTATACAATGGTAAATAAATAGCCCCTTAGCTCACAATCCTATAATTTCTCTCGCATATTCTTCATACATAGTATGAAGTACTCAGTAATACTGTATTATTATTGAATGTAGTTAAATTTAAGATCTGACAAGTATTTTATGGGTGGAGACAATCTAGAAATTCTTTTAGATATGTTTCTCCAAAAAGGAATGTAAAAAAGTAAAAATAAGTAAGCACATAAAATAGATCTCTAAAAGAGAAATAGAGGTGAAATAGAAAATAATCACCGATGCAACAGTTTTCTAGAAGTCAGCCAATAAGCTGAACCAATGTTAGTTGTTAGTTACTTTTTTTTCTATTGTCGTTATGTATACATGTTTGTAAGTATTTTTGTCTTATGTTTTTGTTTAATCAAAAAAATTTTTAAAAAAAGATCTGACAAGTACTTTATGGGTGGAGACGATCTAGAAATTCTTTTAGGTATGTTTCTCCAAAAAGGAAAAGTAGGATATACATCTAGATGAACAAATCCACAGGCCCATTTTTGACCACACATCAACAGTCCTCTGAAAAAGTTATTCTAATCCACCTAATTTCTATATGTATACCTGTGCTCTCCAATTTATAATGTATATGAATTTAAAATAATACATGTGATTGTATTGTCCAACTAATAAATTTCCAAATTAAAATGTCCCTAAATAACTGGCATTCTGAAACATAGAAACTGAAAAGTCTACTTAGGTCATTCCCATATACAAAGGAATTTGCCTTGGTGAAAGGCATGGAAAGTTGGCCTATAATAATCACCTCAGTAACAGTAACTTGATACAAGGACAAGGAAAAAATTGTTTGGCTTAGATTTTTAATTTTGCAATCAAAGAAAATTCAAAATACTGTACAGTAAAATGTAATATAATACACGGTTATAATACACTATTATTACATTACAAATTAAAAAAACAAATTAGTACAGCAATCACAAATAAAATTCAAATGTGCTGAATGGCCAGCATTGTGAACATGGTATCATTACTACTCTAGTTTAATTCAATATGTAAAGCACTTGCCATTTTAAAAGATATCCTAAATATATACAGTGCTAATGCTTAATATACATTTTTTAGAAATCCAATTACTTCCAAAAGTGCACTCTTTTCTGGCAATAATCCTCAATAAAATAAAATCTAAAAATATCAGTTACAGTTCAATCTTTTGCTACAATCATGGGGACAAAGCAAGAATTCTGACTTAAAGAATTTTAAATGCAGCACCTTAAAATGTAAAAGAATGTGAGATATCAATAAAATTGTTGGAAGAAATATTTTTGAATACACAACTCCACCTATCAGGCTACTGATGAAGTTCTAACAACCAGCATATCAAACTTATCTAAAAGAAAAATCAGTATAGATTGAGATCTTGTGTTGTACGCTGAGCTGAATATGGATATGGTGGAACAATCATCAAAACACTTTGCTAGACTTCTGTATCATAATTAAATTCTTTTCTGATGGGGAAAAATAGTCACTTTGATCTTCAAAAAGCTACATTTTCCATATAGAATTATTACAATAAAAGTATAACAATGCTCTTCTGTGTTCTTTACTAAAACAGTGAATAGAAAGCATAACTCAGGAAATCCTATATCCTATAACATACTGTTATTTTCAACCAAGTGACTAGAATTTTTATGTTTAAGGTTGCAGAAGAAAAATAGAACATAAGAAATATTTTGCATTTTTTAAAATCAGAATCTTCGTTACTTTTTTTAAATTTTGTAAATAATGAGTACAAATCTTCAAAAGTTAAAGAAGACATAGTCCGACTCCAGCACATAGGATGTTATTTTTAATTGCACATGGTCTATATTTTAAGTTTCCAACAAATACAGAAATGTAACAAGGGGATATAATGTATCATAAAATCATTTACATCTAAATTAAAACCTGCAAAATGCCTTAATGCCAGCAATTTCTAAAATGCATTTTATTTTTATTTGCATTTTTTCCTCTGGTAACACAGAGGCTATTCTCTTAGTAAACCAGTACATTGAATACTGCCAAGCTTCTGTTGTACTAATATTTATATTATTATTTACAGAGAAAGTTGCTTTGCTATTTAATAACAAATTTGTTTAACCTGAAAGGAACAGCAGTCTGACTTCAAAAAATCATGATCTTCCAATTATCAAACTGGACACCATTCCCTTCAAGAAAACTGTGATACACATATAGTTATGCTACTTATTTCTTAAGGAAATTCAGTTCAGACATCATTACTATTTCTTTTGCCAGATCCAACATTTTTCTCCATTAATTATTTTCGCATTTGATTAAATCATGAAACAGGCACTACTACAGCAAGTTATATGAACGTAAGCTTACTGAAATTCAGCAGTTTAGCTGCAACAAGATGCTATTACAGTCAATGGTTTTGAGCATATATTTGTGCACCTCAGTCTCATTAACTTTGATAGGAATCAGCCTACACTTTGTGTGCACAGTTGTAATATTAAACCTTAATATGTAATGTTTACCAAGCATTTACAGATGCAGCAGAAAAATTCACATAGCTCCTAAGTCTTTAATAGTTAATTTTTTAAAATTGGGAGTTTCAAAAATTTGTCGTCACACAAAGGAAAAGATACAAAACTGAAGAATGTATTCTCTGCCTACAAAAAAAATTAAGAGTATTCCCTAAAGAAAAGTTTCTACGGAAAGAATACTTAACTCTTAGTCAAACCAATCAGATTAAAATTAAAAAGCTACTTGTGCCTTTCCAGCTTCACAACTTATCTTATTCATACATGAATTTTCAGTAAGTGATACTGATGGTAGTTTATTCCCTAGAATCATTATTCTATTATTACCAAAAAAGTCACTAAACTGTCAAACCATTTCAACAATTTACATTCAAATCAATACAAAATTGCCAGTTTTTACTCAGTCCTAGAAATGTAAGCCCTATGGAAATGCTCATTGCCAAAAAGTATTTTCTTCACAACAGCTCTAGCACCATAATTCCAAGCATTATATAACAGAAGCCATATTTTTTAAAAAGGATATCCAGTGTTGATGTCCTGTTGCTCAAAAAAAGCGCTGCTGCTTTCTTGCTTATATCAGCCAGCTTTATATTCTGTTACATGCTAGTTTTGAAATTCATTATGAACTTAGCTGATGTCAGAAATACTTCTCACCCTATGAATCCCTTACGAATGCACAACTGGTTTCTTGGTGTCATGGCCACATGGTTGTGCATTTGCTAGCAGTTTGTAGTAGTTTTCTGATTATGCAGGCATCTTATTCTGTATGGTCTGGATCAATTTTAAAACTGTATGTTGACATATTTTACTTCTTAAAGAGCAAAATTATATATTTAAAATTACTCATTCATGGAAGTGTGGTTTGAAGGCTTTATACACAAATAGTGCAATACAAGATAAAATCTGGAGGATTCCCTCTTAGGAGAAAAGACAAATGGTATGTAAATGCATAAGATATTCAAGTGAAGTGAGGCAATTGTTATCTCTAAGTAACTTTCCCACATAAAAAAATAAGCCTTCCCTTTTTGGGGGTATTTAATCATAGCATTCCTTAGTAATTTTGTGTGATTGTAACTGCAAAAAGTTTAAACATACTTTAAGAGTACAAGTATTTATATTATAAACTTATAGACAGAAAAAAGTCATATGTGCCCAAGCCCTGGATAATAACTATGAACTTAAGATTTATTTCCTATACTTTTCTATATTGTCTTTCACCCTTTCAAGTTTATTTTTATCAGATGTAGTAGTAATAATGCACATAAATAGAAATATGCGAAGAGGCAAAAAGTGCAACATTAGTATCAACATAAACTTCTGCTTTACTGAAGCAAACAGTGTCTCTTTCTTAAAAAATAGATCTGGTGAACATGCTGCTTAAAGTGGATCCAGTTTAAGTAAAGTGATGTTTTACAATAAAAGCTTTAAGTATGTCTTAGGTGTAAGGAATTTAAAAGGAGTTTTTATTAATTCACTGCGAAACCCGATGAAAGTTCTGTTAAATTTGATTAATCCAACATAGGAAGGGATCACAGATAATCAGTGCCTACTTGTAAAATGTTCCTCAATCAAATCAAATTCTTATTATTCTGTTCTTAAAATGCTTGCATTTTATTGTCTTTGACCATGTAAAAACATACTATAGCATTTTAGCAACTCAAAACAAAACATACTATCACTTGCCAATAAAGCAAGGAATTATAGCTCAGATATCTTTATTTTATGTTTCTTATATACTATCTTCCATATCTTCCTTTACAATTTTAAAGAACTATCAGTAAATGTACTTCAGCATTTTGACTTATCTAACAGATATAAATTTGATTTCAAATGTCAAGTATAAGCAAATGTTGTTTAATGAAATATGGACCACTATCTGACAAACAAGTACATTGTCAGGTTTTATTTTCACATATCAAACTGAAAAAATATCTTAATGATTTCATAGGGGCTGAAGGATTAAGACTTTAATGGAATAAAAATTGCAAAAAAAAGAGAGAGATAATCCACAACTACAGCAGATATTTTTTTTTCTCAGTGCTTGTTCTAATAACTAACATACAGGTAACTGAGAGCTAACCTGGCAGCAGAATGTCAAATTAAAAGTTACTGTCTATCACACACTTGCTATCATGCAATGAGTAACATATAATCTTTGAAACATACAAGATTCAATGACTAAATTAATGTGGTCCAGCCAACAAACTACATTTGCACAGTAATCTATTGTTGATATCAGCTGTTAGACTTTTCATGAATGATCCATTGGCTCAGTTGTATTAGTGATTTCTGCATCTTGGCTATCCATCTCCTCAGGGTCTTCAACAGAATTTCCTTTTTGGGCTTTTGATCTTGTGGAGAATGATGCCGCTAATGCATTTGACATGTTACTATCAGTTATTTCTGTATTCAAACGACCACTGCCACTTGATAAAGTAAATGATTCAGTTAAACTCATTTGAGGGCTCTTTGTTTTAACTGAACTTGTTGCCTCTAATTTCTTTTGAGAAAAATCGTTTGTTGCTAATTGTTCTGTATTTTGATCTCGCAGATGTCTGTCCATTGATGCCTGAATTGAAGAAACCATTTCCTGCAATTTTTTCCGCTGTGCCTCAATTAAATTAGGATCAAGTTGTCTACTATCTCTCATTGTTCCTACTCCAGGAGCTATTCGTATAAGTTCACTATTTCCAGAATCACCTGTATAAATGGAAGGGTCCAATTTAGCAGAATTGGTATTGAAATCTGTACCTGTGTTTTGCTTTCTTCCAAGTGGAGTTTCCCTAACTTTTGGATGAAGCTGCTGGCTACTGGCTCCACTGCCTAGAGAATGGCCTTTTCCTTGAAATGCAGTTACATTGTGGAGTTGCTCTGATTTCTTTTTAACTACTCCACCACTACCTAATTTTAGCAGTCCATGTGAAGGACTTGCTTCCCTGCTTCTTGAAGAAGCCTCTGCTCGAACTTGATTTAGGGCCTCTTTAACCAAGTCTTCCACATCAGAACCTACAGGGAAATGACCAGCAGCATCCACACAAAGTTCCAATCTATCTTCCGTTGCATTGTATACAAACGTCTTGCCAGGCAAGTGTGGAAAAGTACAGTGTTCACCATCAGCCAGACCTGCAAGTGTAATAAAAAATGCATATTTATGACTTTTAATAAAACTTATCAAATTATGAAATATAAAAAGTAAGATATTATTTATATACCCCAAATACATTCAAAAAATACAAAATGAAAAAGAATAGAAGACTGGCTAAATAAGATTCAATGCCCTAGTGAAATGTGCATGCGGACTTTGCTCTTTAACATTCATTGACTTTAAATCTGGAAATTTTATATAGCCACAATAAAGAGTATATAAAAATACATACTTTGGTTAAATCCTTGGGTATTTTGCATACAAAGTACAGCACATAGCAGAACAAATATTAATAAATCTTAATAAAACAGATAAGTATGTCTTCTTGAGCAAATTACTATTTTACATTTTTCCTACTTTTTCAGAAAGAACACAATGATAGTCTAAACTTCAATAAGAGGCTATTAAGAATGTGTGATAGACAACCTCTACAAAACAATAACAATATGCAATATTGAAAATGGATAAATTTTAATTAATAAATTGTGTCCATTAAATTAAGGTGAAGATTATCAGAATAAAACATCTAAAAATTGATTCTTCATTTTTCTGAGCAGAGAAAAGATAGAGGGAGGAAAGTATCAGGGAAATCCAGTTCTAGCACCAAAGTGATTGGCGCAGCAGACTAATGCTACTGTTAAAGGTAGTATTTAGTTTCCAGCTGCCTACAATTACTCACCTTGAGCCTGGTGAGTTCAATTCTCACCAGGCTCAAGGTTGACTCAGCCTTCCATCCTTTCTAAGGTAGGTAAAATGAGGGCCCGGTTTGTGGGGACAATAAGCTGACTTTGTATAAAATATACAATAGTATGAAGGCTATTGCTTAACGCATTGTAAGCCGCCCTGAGTCTTCGGAGAAGGGTGGCATATAATCAAAAAAAAAAAAAAATCAGTTCCTGTTCTTCCCTTATAAAGTTTGTGGACAAATATATTTATGGGATAGGAAGCAATGTGGCTAAGGAAAGCAGACAATATTATCTTGCAGCTTATGCCATTTTGCACGTTAGAGAGAGATATAATGTCTCTCTCACCTTAGCAATAGCAGAAGTGACAGATAAATCTTATTACCAAATAATATTAGCACATCTAGTCTTCAGATCCTTAAGTTTTACAGTAAATTTCTCTTCCATTTTAATTCTATCACAATGTCCTTTTCCTTGACTTGAATTCATTTTTCAGATTTTGGTTCTAGATCAAGAACTTCAGCATTCAGATAATTAGACATATCAGTCTAAGGTAGTTAACACCAAAGTGTTAAATATATAAAGCACAGCATGGTAGAAAAGATACATTAACATAAAATTAGAAAGTATACCCATTGTTTTCTTCATTATATTGTAGAATACACCACCCTGCTGGAACAGATGAGGAAGCCCCTTTGCATAAGACCAAACATCTTCCCCTGTGAATACAAAGTAAAAATTGATTTAAGAAACAGAATACGGATAACTTTTTCAGTTATACCATGTTTTCTAAAAATCAGGATGATGTGCTCTCTTAATTCTTTATTAAAAAAAGAAGTAACATTGGAAATCGCGTCTTACACTGTATTTTAACTGCAAACTGCCTTCGAAAACCTTGCAAAAAGGAAGACATAAATATTTCAAATTAATGCATGATACAGATATGTAAAGAAGAATTCCACTTCTAAATGTCTTGATTAGGCACTTGCCCTCTTGATGTTTCCTCTGAGATCTGGACCCTACTCTGTTGTTATTCAGAACAAGTGTGAAATCTAGTTCTTCACTGAGGCATTTGGCAAGGGAAAAGAAGACCCTTTACTTCACCCCATCTCGCTGCTCTGTTTCACCTGTCACCTTTTGATTTTATTACAATTTCTTTATTTAATTGTTGCAAACTGCCCAGGATTGTTGGGAGTTCCAAATGCTGTCAAACATTATCCAGAAGTACAGTCCAGCTAAATTTCAGCATGGTTCAGAGACAGGACAGAACATTCTGTTGTTCTGCAGAACACTCCATTCTCTATCAGTGAACTTTGTAAATCCCAACACTCTACAGACACACTAGGACTGCAACCATAGTGCCACTTCTTGAAGGGTCATGGCTGCTATATCCTACTAAGGTTCAACATAGCTATTTCAGGCATGCCCAGGAGGCATTTGTAACAAGACCAGCAATTCCAGGAGAAGTATCTTTTGTATATTAACAGATTACCTGAGAAAATCCTTGAACTGCTTACTGTATGTGGCTGTCTCAAAGTTAGAAGATCAGCAGAACATGGTTCACTTTGTCTACTAGAGCTACAAGTTAGATAAGGAAATCAAGAAACATCCCAAAAGAGAATGGCAAATCATTTCTATATTGCTTCCAAGAAAACTGAATGACTATGTCCTTAAAATCATGAGTCCAATTTAAAGAGACACTACTTTTAATATACTCATACTCCATCACAATAAAGCCCATTTTAATTCTATCCTACCCCATTTCTCCTACTTTCACTATTTATATTTTAAAACTCACCACATACAGGGCTAAACAATAAGAACAATTTTCTGGAAAAAAAGTCAAGAAAAAAATTCAAGAAAAATTGATTACACTGGAATAAGTGTTTGTCTTCTATCACAGATAAGTAAGAATATTATTATCTTCTAACAGTGTTTTAAAACCAAACCATATCTTTGTCTTCAAATTATTGCCACTCTACACCATCAAGGTCTATGGCGGCAGTCAAAAATTCCATCTTTCTCTAGTTAGATTCTATGCTTGAAACTGCCTTCAAGATTACTTAACATGTCACAGTAAATGTAGACTATTCACAGGAAACAAAGCTTTACTAGTTGAAAAATGTCCCAGGCAATTTAACTAACAAGTTTTGTTAAAAGGCATAAGCTTCCAGAGTTTATGAAGGACTAACTATAGACTCTTCTCCTACAATGTCAGTCAATGTCAATTCAAGAATCTGTCAGAATATATAAACATCTGGAGATGAACCATTTTAATACCATATTTACTTGAAAGGAATATGATTCTGAATTTGAAACAAATTTCTCATTCCTCTAAAAATATTAAACAGAAGTTATTTTCCTGTCTCCATATTTCATTCACCCTCAATCTAAGATGACCTCTTATAAAATTCTTTTTCAGATACATATGGAACACTTTCACATCTGTAAGAGGAGATACTAATGATTAATCCAGGAAATAACCCTTGATAAAAAGGTCACAGTAATCCCTTCCATTGTTAGGCTATTCCCAATTCAATCTGTAGTGAAAACCAGATCAAGGGCATGGCTTGCCATTTCTGTGGCACAATGGTATTCCACTTAAAAAAATCATTGCCAAGCCTTCCACCAAGTCTTAAAACTCACATTTAAGTAACTTGACAACATTTTGTATGCAATTAGTTAACACAATTGACACAGTTCAGAAGTAATGAGAAAAGAATGTCAGCATGCCTGTATTTATTTCAAACTTAAGACCCTTTCTTGCCTTTTTCTTAGTTGATGCATACAAGGAGACATATAGTTTCTGCTTTTGAACAATTTCCTGTTTTGTCCAAACTTTAGTAAGTTAGCATTACTTGAAACTAGTTAACTAAATAATGGTTTGATAACATGATTTGTAATAATCCAATTTTAATAATCCAAAATTTAGATATAATTGGTCAATGTTGTTAGTTTGAATAATGAATAATAACAATAAGTCCTGTTCATATATAAAAAATAGAGCATACAAAATTGAGTTTTGTACAAGGTATTTACTTATGCTTGATTTGTAATGTTTGAGTCAGGCTACTCCAAAATATATCATTCGGTATAACATATACCAGTCTGATGCCTCCAGATGCATCGGACCCAACATAATAACCATTTGTCTGAAGTGGTGTAGGGTTTTCTGCCTAGACAGGAGGTTGGACTAGATGACCTCCAAGGTCCCTTCCAACTCTGTTATTCTATTTTTATTTCTATAATGATTATAAATGTTTCCAATTCTGACAGTAGTAAACCAGATTGGAAAAAACTATCATGGTACATTCACTTTTCATACATAGTCAAATGCATACAGCCACACATATATTAGATGCACTTATTTATCTTCCTCCTCTCCATTTTTTCTATCATATATCGAAGTATTGCAATTTATGTTAACCCAATTTTCAGACTTTTTTTGTTTCTCTCTTATCCACTTAGAGATATTAGGTTAAGGAAGAAACATTAGATACCATATTTAGAATAAGGAAGGATACCTGAGGGATTAACTTTTTCCAAGGGTCTCTATCCATCCAATTAAATTGAGCAGAATGGGCATGCTACAGATCCCATCAGCCAAAGAATGTCAGCTGGCAAAGATTAGAGACAAGCATTTTCTGCAGTGCCCTGCTGTATGAAATATCCTTCCTTCAGAGTTTAGAATGGCCCAACCTTATTAGACTTTTGTAAGACACCCAAACCTGTCTATGTTCCCCTGCCTGGGGTGTTAAGGGCCCCATTTCCAAGCTGTATTGCTAACTGGCCAAGTATCTTTGTTTTATGTATATTTAATCTCAATGTTTTTAGTGTTTTTATTGTTTTAAAAAGTTTTTAGTATTTTTAACTGTAATATATTCTTTGAATTTTTAGCCACCCACAGTCATTGGCTGAGATGGACAGTTATAGAAATTGAATGAATGAATGAATGAATGAATGAATGAATGAATGAATGGAGCAAGCTAGCAAGCAAGCAAGCAAACTACTTTCTCTTCCTTATATCTTTTCAACTTGCATTCAAGAGGAAAAGTTGATTACAGGAAAAGGACTGAATTTTTATTGACAATATGTCTATGGAGATTCTCAGTCATCCAGGTCATTGAAAATATGATTTTATTTGAAAGAATAAAATTGTTCTTCTCTCATACAAGACATATTGTTAAGCTTTCAATTCATTACACAATGAAGTTTCACTTAAAAAAATAATTGCACTGCTTTATTTATATTGGCTGGATTGGAAAGTCCATTTTAAATTAAAGAACACAGTGTCACAAGGGGGGTAATAAAAGGAAGAACATTCTTGGAGGGTTTTCTAGAAACCAGAGGCCATTCTAACATTATCCAAAGGTGTTTTTTTTATTGCAGTAATATAATGCTTAAGACACATATATCAATCAGCTTTCTATATCTCATGCAGCCTGCAACCAGTTATAACAGCTGCAAAACATTAAATTAATATGTTAACATCACCAATTAATTTAAGGGAAAAGATTTCTAAAACATAATTCCTAGTAGTTTTGGCCAAATAGCAGATAATGCTTAATACAACAAATAATTTATGTTAATATATCAATTTTGTGAATACAAATTTAAAGCAATTTTCAGATTTAAACACATATTTTAAGAACACTAATTCTTAATTCCCATGGAGTTGAATTCCCTATGAAAAAAATATAAACAATAAACATGCCCCATGTTGTACAATGTACAATAATGTACAATGTACATTAATATTATACTTTAAACAGAGAAAATTTGTGCTGAATATATCAGAAAATATTTCAACACCTGACATTTATGAGCATTATATCAGTGCTTCATAAACAGCATTCAAGAAAAAATGAAATAAAATAGGGGGTTTTGTCTAAATTTGCAACTAATAGTTTTTCAAAGTTTCATTAAGGCAGTCCTTCTCTAAACATCATTATTTCAATGAGTTCAATCAATACAGGATTGCCACATTACTTAATATTAAAATGCTCCTAACCTACAGTAACCGGTATGGTAAAAGACAGAAGTGTTTTTATTATCACTAAAGAATTTATGTGGACACTGAACATTTCTAGCTGTACAAATATTTTTATACTTATACTCTATACTTATAAAGAAGATTAGTATTGCCTTACCCATAAATGTTGCAAGAAGACACAAAGAGTACATTTCCTTGTCTATTTGCTCCTGAAGTTCCTTGGAAGAAATTTTGCTAGTAACAGCAATATCATCATGCTTCACAACATGAGCCGAGTGTACTGAACTAGCCTGGTTACTATCTTCCTTCCCTTTAAGAATCTCTATGGTTATTCTATCCCCATGTAGCAGAGGAACAGGTTCATTTTCTTGCCCTTCCTTAGGTGGCAGCAACTCCTTGGGAGGAAAGCCAAAGCGAATACATTGCAAATGTGGAGGAATATTAAATTCTCTAGCTATGCTTTCCTGCAATTCTAGAAATGTTGTAGTGGATTTCAAAGTGAGCATGGTCTGTCGCCCATCATTTGTTGTTATACGAATTTTCTTTTCTTTCGTAGATATTGGAGAATAAGGAGTCTTGGTGGGAGTAGCAGGTGCAGAGGATGACCCATCAGGAATAGTACCGGGAGACACAGTTCTAGCTGGGCCTTTTTGTACTTGCTTCCATTTTTCAGTTTTTCGTTTTTGCATTAGAGGTGCTTGTTCTGCAATGTTTTGTTGAATAGTTCTTTCAGTTTTACTCATATTCAGTTCTTCTTTGTGCAGTGTTTTTGTTTTCTGTCCAGTAAGAATAATTTTGGTTGGAAGCTGAGATGCCAAATCTTGTCCTTGTTGCATATCATCGGCTCTTCGGGCATGAGCACTATCAATGTTTACAGGAGTGTAATCATCAGGGTTCTTTTTGGCTGTTTGATGCAGAATTGTATTGACAACTTTCTGGACAAGAATCTCACTCCCAAACTCTCCAGGAAAGTGCTTAGTAACAAGCTTCATTGCAACATCATATACATTGCTGTTCAGAGATAGATCACTTTCATATTGGAACCAATACACTGTCTCTCTTACCACTCTCCCACCCCACTCTAAAGTAATAGGGAAAGCTTCAGGGAGATTGTCATATTCTTTGCCTTCCCAATAATGTTTGAATCCACAGCCACATTTTCCACCTGTTGATCTAGTATTAGTTCTGTCCCCATCCAAATATACAACAGAGCCATCACTTCTCACACGACGCACCAATGTGCCATGACACCAGTTACAGGCAGTCAGACTACTCAAACTGTAGTCTGGTACTAATACATCCTTTACAGGATTATAGGAACATACCAAACTGTTCAGAGGAAAACTGTAATTTTTATCAGGTCTTAACTGACCATGGGTACTTTTTGCAAGATTATACAGCTTCCCTCCTGGAGCTAGCCATTCTGGAGGAACATGAAGTTCTGAAAGAGCACAACAAATGAGACACTTGTGAAGTCGGTTGTCCATAACTGCCTTTTTAGCAGCTGCTGTAACATCTTCAGGCTGAACTCCTATCACACCAGTCCGCCGATAGAAGTACTGATGTACATCAGCTACTAAACTGGGATGAATGCCATGCTTATCCATAAAAACTTCCTCCATGGCTGCAACTAGCCTCATCAAGTATTTATCATGCAAACTTCTGTCTCCTCCAATCACACAGCTACCATCGTCTTCCAATTTGATATACTTTTTAATAAGGTCTTGAGGCACTCCCCAAGCTTTAGGAAGTAATTTCATAGGCAATTTAGGCAAAGCAGCACCTTTTATTCCAACCAGAGGAATATAATGATTACGCCCAGAACTACTCCAGGCAATACAAATTGGTTTGTTCAGCATGCCATCTTTCCCCATGCATTTTTCTTCTGGTATCAACCCAGGGAGGAATGTGGCAGAATAGTCCCCTGAGCTACGCATTCCACTCAAGGAATCCAAGAGAATGATGGGCCGATGTAAAACATTGGCTAGTCCAAAAATGTGGATGTTTCGAAGACCCATCGGTACACCCTCAGGAGGAATAAATAAGGGGTCACATTCATTGATTATGTCTTCCCATTCTGCCGCATCAATAAAATCATGAAAAAGGGCTTTATAGCGGCTGAGATTCTCCATAAAGTGCTTCTTGAGGTTCTCCCGCAAAGCATGCCAGAAGAGTTCCCTACCCACCAGTGCTCGGGAAATTGCATGGACTAAACAATGGCCATCACCATCCACATGGACTGGGATGAGGCACTCCTGGCTATTATTAGCCTTCTTAATATCCTCCAAGGTGTCCTGCAAGTACAGGAGGCTACCAGAGCGATCTTTGCCGTATCCTACAGTGTCAACATGCTCAGGCTCAATAAGAAAGGCACGGTCCCCAAGAAGAGCACAGTCAAAAACATCTCCTTGGTTCATCTCAGTTAGGAGTTTAGCTTTGCCCGTCTGTTTATCCATGCCGTAGCGGGCCAGAATGGGCGAGAGCAGCTTGCAGTGGTAGTTTGACAGGCCCATAACTTTCACCAGCTCGGTGTTCTTTCTAGGGGGCCCCGCCCCACTCACTCCTAGCAGTGCGTTCCGCAGCAAATTGTGCAGCACCAAGTCGGGATCCGTCACCTCCTCCACTCCCAGCAGCTGCCGCTGTTCATGACGCTGCCCACAGTCCGTGCACTCGATGCTCCCGCTGCTTAGAGGCCCGTGCGCCGGAAAAAACAGGCGCGCCTGACACTTGGGGTCAGGACAAGTGCCCGAGAAGATACGCCGGTCCTTCTTCTTCGGGACCAGCGCTGCCACCGGCTGCTGCTCCTGCTGAGGCGGCTGAGACATCGCTTCGCGCCTCCTCCTTTGCCTGCCTGCGGCTGGTCTCTTTTTTTCACTTCTTTCGGTACGCAGCCCCTCACAGCTTCATCCCCGTTTTTCCACCAGCACGCACAGAACCTGACAAAACTCGCCCTCTTCTTATTACTCGGGACAAATCCAGCAGCGAACGCGTAAACCTCCGGTACTACCGCTTACTGCCTCTTCACTACCGTGGCCGTTGCCCGCGACGTAACGGCCTTTCCCCTCCCTCCTTCCATGCAGACGGCGCAAACGCAATCGGCTAAGGCAGATTGGAATTGTAGTTTTCTTTTCCAAGGAAACCAAGCGGCGTGGTATCGAATGGGGGTAGTCGGAAACTACTACTACCGGCATGCAACACCGTACAGGAAAAACTCGAGGGGAGAAAGAGAGAGAGAAAGAAAATGTTTTTCAACAAAGATGACTGGGAAATGTAGTGTTTCCGTTTCAAAAAAAAAAAACATTGGAGCTTCTACGAGAATGGAAACTGAAATGAATGTTTCCTAGAATGCCTTGCTGTTGTCTCGTGACTTTTTTTCGTGAATCGTAATTTGACGTGAAAAAGTTGTCTAGCTAGTACGAAAAACATTTTTCTCTTCCTCAATCGATGTGAAGGGTATCTAAACCGGCTTAACTGTCTTACCAATCACTCAAGAACTGTTTACTGAATTCAGCAGCCACTATTAAGGCAAAGATAATTTTTGTACTACCTTTTGTGTGTTTTAGTTCCAGTATTTATTGCAGTTCCCATCAGAAATATATACTATAATACCGGTACTCAGGAAACAGTTGATGAAGTAGATGGTAGTCAGTCAAAGCATATGCAATAATATATTAATCCTGCCACAGAGATATTCCACAAAGCTGTTTATTAGATTGATAAGCAGTGTAGGGTAGAAATGAAGGCCTTAAAAAAGATATTTATTAATATCCCACCTTTATTATTTTTACAAATAACTCAAAAGCAGCGAACATTTCCAATACATTTTCCTCCTATTTTTCCCACAACAACGCTGAGTTGGGCTGAGACAAAGTGACTAGTCCAAGGTCACCCAGCTGGCTTTCATGGCTAAGGCAGGAGGGTTTCCCAGTTTCTAGCCCAGCAGCCCCCAACCTTTTGGGCACCAGGGACCAGTTCTGTGGAGAGAGATTTTTCCAGGGACCAGAGGGGGCGTGATTTCATGTGCTGCCTGCATCCCATGGATGGGGCTTCCCTTGTTTGTGTGGCCCAGTTTCTGGCATGCCACGGACCGGTGCTGGTCCATAGACTGGGGGTTTGAGGACACCTATTCTAGACTATTCCTTAACCACTAAACCAAACTGATTTCCTATTCACATGTCATAATGTGCCTATATTTACGAAGACCAGAATCATGCAGGCAATGGCTTTCTCTGTGCCATTATGGAAGTGAAAGTTGGATTTTGAAACAGGATAGAAAAAATATTGATGCTTTTGAATGTTGGTGTTAAAGAAACCTCTTAAGAAAATCACAGCTAGCCAGAAAATAAACATAGATTATGGAACAGGTCACTCTAGAGTACTCACTCAAGGCGTACATAATTATCATATTTTAGTGGCATTATGCACCCTTTGAGAAATCTATAAAGATAGGAAAAATGGGAGGATAGACAAAAGGAGAACCAAAATCAAGATTGAGGATTATAGTAGTAGTTGATGCACAGTGGAAGATTTGAAGGACCAGGCTGAAAAAAGATGGTTTTGGAAAAAAATCTATGAAGTTGCTAAGAGTTGACACCAGCTTGATGATACACATTCATCTCTGTTCAATTCAAAATTCTCAGCAAGCCTTGAAACTATAGATTTAGATGTTATTTGTTGAAACTGAATAATAAACAGTGAGTCATCCTTAAGACATTGTCTTTTTTGTGGACATTACTAAGTCAAAATAGTTTTTCTTTCAAATGCTGCCATTGGTGTCAGTGTTATGATGAATAAATTAGGTTAGGAATGGGCAACTTTCTTAGCCAGACAAACATCAGTGGAACCAGAAACAGTTTGATGGGATATATTTTTATAAAGTATTAACTACAAATAAAAAAGCCAATATCATACTTTAAGAAGGAATGGGAAAGTATTTTTTCAAAATAATTTAAAAAGGGATGTCATAAAATGGCTTTCAAAAATATTTCAGATGGAGTTGGGTTTTTTTTGCTTTTTCAGTTATGTTTCTCCATATATTTGACAAATCATACTGTTTTTCAGCAACATTGTGGTTTTTAGTTAGATGTATAGCTCCAGCTCAAGATTCAAAAAAATCCCATTTAAGCCTTTTTCCAGTTTCAGTATGTCTCCACCTCATTCCTGTGCAACACTCAGCAATGTAGAGTTACTGTTTGCATGCTATCCTTTTTAACCTGTTTTTTTGTTTCTTTTACTTAAATATTGTTTTACTTTTGCAAAAGTACTTTTACTTTTGTGTTAGTTCTTCAAAGTCTTTTGATTCATCCCTCTTATTGTGTATGTTAATATAATTTTATTAAAGACTGCCCTTCCCATCTGTGTCCACCACTAGTTGGCTGGGAATTATGAAAGTTTAACAGATTTGGAAGCATCATACTGAAGAAGACTCAGCTTAGTACAGGTAGTGTTACTTGTGATGTTATCCCTGGGTCCCCTTCAGCTTATTCTTTTTGTAAGAAGTGAGTGAATGCAAAATGACAGCAAAAATGTTTGTTTCCGTCGCTGCTGCTGCTGCTGCTTCTTGTGCCATATCCGTCAACGGACGTTGGCGATCATGTTGGCAATCTTATTTTTGTCAACAGCCATATGAAAAAATGCTGCTGAGTTTTGTCCAAACCAGTCCCTTAGGTTTTGAAGCCATGATGTTCTTCTTCTGCCTGGACCTTGTTTCAATCTTTCCCTGGAGGATTAAGTGAAAGATGCCGTATTTTTCTGGGTATCACATCACATGTCCAAAATATTCTAACTTTTGCTTTTTAATGGCTTTGATTATTTCCCTTTGCTTTCCCAGGCGGCTTCTTACCTCCTCATTTGTGATTTTGTTAACCCAGCTTATACATAACAGTCGTCTGTAAATCCACAAATGCTTCTAGTTTCTTCAAGTGGTTTTCTGTCAGAGACCAACTCTCTACTCTGTAGAGCAGGATAGAAAAGATGTAACATCTGAAAAGCCTGACTTTCAATCTTAGGCTTATGTCATGACTGCAGAAGACCTTTTTAATTCTGAAGAATGCTGTTTGAGCTTTCTCTATCCTTGTCTTTACTTCACTGATCATGTCCCAGCTTTCATGTAAATTAAAACCGAGGTACGTGATTCCTTCGCTTACAGGAAGCAATTGATCTATCATGAGGCATCTGAGTTTTTTACAAATGAAGCCAATTCACAGTATCATGGCAATGAGGCCATTTGCTTTGGCAGTATCTAGGCCAGTTTGCCTGGAAATAATATACAGATGTTTCTTTGTAGGATAGCAGAGATACAGTTCTAGATAACAGAAGGATTAGACGTAAGTGGCTATAAAACAGTTATAATCCATGCCATAGTGTTCATACTATGCACTTGATGGACTTCATTCTACTCCTTATTCACACACAGAAAAATAATGTTATTAACCTTATCAAGGCTACTTTAAGCACAATGTACAACCAACTGAGCATAGTGGTACTGTATTAAGAACAACAATAAGCCACAACATGTATCAATGCAAGTTACTTAATAGAAATATGACAAACATGAATATGGTATGTGCAGGAAGGGACATTATTATATTCCAAATTCTTTCTTAGAGGCAAATTAAATGTACTAATCAGCAGTCTGAAGTAGTAATCTTCAAAGTAATAATACAAATCTCTGTTTTGGGTTCTTTTGTGAATATATTCAGTGATCTCAAGAAATAAGGATTCTATTACCTTTGAATGACCTTGTTTGTTTTCATATAGATTATTTCTTTTCCTTCTCCTCCCAACTCCCACTCTGCTGCTTTTCTGTTTTACGCAATATAATCAAGAGAATTAGCTGGCAGATTCTGTTACCAGGACACAAAACAGCCAAGAATTCCATTAGGAAATTATGAAGAGTGGCTGAATCTTCTCCCATCCTCAAGAATGTAAATAAAGAAAAGTATTCTCAAAAGTGTGCTAAAGACAGGCCTCCAAATATTAGTTTCTCACTCTTGTGTCAAGTGTCCAGCAAGAGAAAAGGCAGTATCTTGAAGACGTAAAAATGACTCTATAAATATAAAGGAAGCCAGCACTCAATCATATTAAAAGTTATAACTGTGCTATGACAGATACAGTATTACCTTTGCCACTCAATTTGGATAGAAAAATCATCGTTATGTTTACTCTAACCCTGATATCTGGTGACACTGCATCAATAGAAGCCAAAGACAGAAAAGACTAAAATCTATTAGAGTCATAAAATCCTTGTTTAATTGTTAGGATGAGCTAAGCTACAAAAAATAACACATAACTTGTTAAAGAAGACACTGCACAGCTATTCCATATGTTGGGAATATGATTTCTCTATATAAATATATCTCAGGAGAACATATACCAATAGAGGTGTTTGAAACAAGAATATTTTAAATCTTGGAAAAGATTATATAATCTCAGGTTATGTGAAAAACAAGAGATATGAAAAATTATGTAAATATTAAGTTAGGAAGAATACCAAAAGGAGAACTCTTGCTGAAGCAACTTCTGCTATCCAAAATGGAGAAGCCCATTTTTCTGCACTGTTCAGACAGACCAATCAAAGAAATGCTTTACAAGCCTTGATACAGCCTTGTCTTCCAGGGCAAGGCAATTGCTATGCTATAATATGACACAGGATTGCACTCGTGGAGGTATTCAGCCCAAGTTTTCAAAGAGTAACTTTGGGAACCCTGATTGTGCTTCCAATGCTGCCCTGCTCTTGAGGCAGGATTATGGCAAGACTGATTGATGCTTTGAAAAGAGAAAAGCTTTTGCCCCAGCTAAATAATTGTATATTTTTGACATTGAAAAATACCATAGGATTTTCATTTTAGCAAGGTTTAGTGTTCTGTTTTCAGTCCTAAAAGAAGAAACATATCAACTTACTCCCTTTGCAGACAGGTTTTGCCCTTGCCATTTGGAAGCAGTTGAAACAATGTGTTGTGCACTGTTATACTGTCATTGTATTGCTTTCCAACTTGAGGTAAGTTTACTGTGGACTGGGTAATATCCTAATTCCAATTCAAGGTAACTTTGTTGTAAATCAGATAAATTATATATATCAATTTTCTTCACAATTTTAATCATGATAGTATTTTTATAGTTGCCAAACTCTGCTTTGTAGCCTGTATTACTAGCAAATAAATGATGAAACCTGGAAATTTATCGAATTCTTTTTATTATTTTCAATGTGTCTGCTATTGCTGTTGATTATTATCAAACTGTTTTCAGTTTATTAACTACCTGATACAAATTGCTTATAAGTTGGGATAATAAAATTCTTTAGGTTAATTTGCTTTTTGGTCATGGAATAAAATAAATGATCTGAACTGATCCAAAGTGATAAGGATGCTATATTCTAATTTATAAAATATATTTATACTTAGCTTTTACCCTATATTAACTGCCAGATTGGCACTTCACAATTAAATAAATGGCTCAGAGATATAGTAATTCAGATTCAGATATATGAATCTATTTTTTGCTTTATCATAGTTTATTAAACTATAGCTTATTGGTTTCACATAAAATGAATTGAGATGCTTAAGGGAAATGTTTTGTCCTTTGGGGAAAAAAGGACGTGCGAGTAGTAATGAAATGAAGAATCATCATGGCTCAAAGGATCAACATCCAGTTATACTGTACATATACAAAGCATTCCCCAAGGTTTCTAGATCCAAACTACTTGGTGATGAGTCTATATATAAAAATATATACTTTTCAGTTACTATCTAACATACCTCAAGCAGTCAGCATATAAACAGCAAGTAAACTCAACTCTCCCTCTCACTATGATGTTATCTACTAGCTTGGTAACAAAAACATCTGCAAGAAATCAGAGAGCATCAAGAATCCAGCGTTACCTCAAACTTTTTACCTGTATAAAAGAGACCATATTGAGAGGGTCAGAAAGTAAATTGGGGAAAGCTAGCACAGAGCGAAGAGGTATTATCTTAAGCTCTCTTTCCTGTTTTTCAGTTTACTAATTGAGACCATCTTCAAAAGCTTTCCTCTGTCTATCCCTACAACTAAGAAACCAGCTTTACCTTCGAGCAGTGGCACAGCTACTTTAGGCAGCTCATTTTGCATGGCATTAAACCATTATGTCTTAATTATTACTGTATCTTGCAAGAACAATAAATTGGGAAGAACGTTTGAATATTCTGCATCAGATGCTGAAGCACCCAAGTTAGGCTTATATATTATCCAGTTTGATTTAGGTAGAGAGAGTCCATCTCATAGTACAGATGTTCTTTGGTCAGCGCTTCTGAGCAAAGTAGGTGGGATGAAGAACTTGCAGAAATATAATATTTATGGGACTTTTCACCCAAGAGGCAGCTTGCCGTGTCTAGGCCTTGGACCTTAAGAAAGAGCAAATGAAAGTCTTTGCCATATGGATTCCAAGATAATAAGAGTACTATTAGTCAAGTCCTAGACAAAATGTTCAAGGAATGGTCAGCAAGCAAAACCCACATACTGTATTTTGGATACATGATGCCAGCAGAAGATGGTCTAGAAAAAATACGCTGGCAAGGTTGAGGGAATGACAATGGTTAAATTGGATGATATGGATCAAAGAGATTAATGTGTTGTCCTTGGAAGAGATACTAGCTATTATTAAAGATGAAACAAAATGGGGAGCATTTGCCAACAGGAGTTGATCCCAATTCAATGGTAATAAAACAAATGAATAAGTGCCTTTATTTGTTGTTTGCAATTTTGTTTTTAAATGATCTATCTGGATAATTATCAAGTTTTTTCTGGTGCTATTTAATGCAAACTGCCTTAAAATATATGTAAACGGATTAGGTGTTTATCAATGAAAATAAAAAACGTAAGACATGGAATTCTCTTTGTTATTTTTAAAATTTCTGCTGAGGCTCTTGCGCTTTTGACAATCATTGCTGATACTGTATGAAGCTATTCTACGAGGGATGACGGACTTTACTGCATTTTGCCTATGGGACGGTCCTTGACGGTGCTTACCGTACTAAAAACACACAGATTTTTTTTTTTTTTTAAGATACCAATTTCCCAGGCTCTGAACCTGAACTACTTCGCAGCAGTTTCTGCTTTTGCCAACAAAAGCAAGAGCTCCTTAATCGTGGCAGGTATCCGCTAGGGGGCGAAAGGTCCTGCCGAGCTCGTGTCAAAGTCACATGAATCCAACGTTGGAACGCGTCCTCGAGTGACCCTGGCGCGGCTCTTGTACTGGGAGAAAGAAACCTCATGGCGTCTCTGGCTGTTGTTCCCACAGCAGCCGGAGAAGGAGGAGCAGCCGCCACTTCCCGGCCCGGTGCAAGGAGAGAGAGGTTCGTACGCAGGGGCAGAATTTTGCTGGTCTTTTTTTTTTTTTTTTTTGTGTTCCCGCGCTGACCAGAAACCGCGGTGAGCGAAAGCTTGCCCCCCCCCCACTCCAAAGGGTGGAGAAAGCAAGGCTCCACCCTGCGCAGGCACGGGGCTAGGGAGCGATTGGGCGCGTCTCTCCTACAAACCAGCTAAGGGACGGCGCCCCGGGTTACGGCGGCTTTCTGACGACCGCGTGAGGGAGGGAAGGAACGTCTCTGCCTGGGGTCGGGAAGCCTCGTCAAGCCGAGAAGCTGCCGGACTCGCCTCGGGTGGTTTGTATTTGAGGCGCGCCCTCTCGGCTTACCACGTCAGTAGAGAAACAGCCCCAAGCGACCAGTCGCGCGCAGTAAAATAGAATCGGAACAAGGAAGCGAGAGCGATTTCAGCTTGAAAACGCTACAAGTCTCTTGCGGTAAACCAGCGTGCTTTGGGGCTGGGAAAGAGGAAAGAAGTTAGGTCGCAACCGAGTTACATGCAAGGTCTCGCAACCCTCCACCTCACCCTGTTTGCTTGCTTGCTTTTGAAGAAGCGAGTAAAAAGAATCCCGTTCAACACGGGACCGAGTTATTTTAATTTTCGCTGTGAATTAAGGATTTGAATTGTTCCAAATTTCCCGCACGCCGGTAAGGTCATTCCGTTGGTTGAAAAGAAGTAGAACTCTGTGTAAATGCCGAGTGATTCTTTTTTTTTTTACTGCTAAACAAGTCTCAGCAGTTAGTGATGCGAGGTGTTTGATTCTTTACTGACCCTAAAAACCCACTTAAGTATATATTTGACCCTACATCTCCCGAGTGTCCGTTTTTCTTATTTTATCCCTTCTTTTCTTTCAGCTGACGCTCTGTATAAAGAACTATTTCTAAAAAAAAAAAAGATACTACAAAATGGATTTTGAAAAGTTGCCAAGGTAAGAAAAAAAGAGAAGATCTGTCATAACAAGTCTGACGGGCTTTAACTGGGATATTTTTGTAGCCTTAGGAAATATATTTGTCTGTGTCAATATGACACTATTGCACTAGCATAAAGAAATTTAGTTTAGGTAAGAAAAAATATACAGTACTTTCTGTATGTGCAGTACAGAAAGGTGTATTGAAAATTATTTTGTAAATCTATTTCTACATTTATGCTTAATGTAGATTAAGCATAAATTGCTTAATTAATTGCCAGATAAAATTATCCTTGAATGAGATCTAGCTTTTTTATATAGGTTCTTTTTTGATAGTTCTTAGAAACAAATTAATATATTAATATATCAAGAGAATTCAAAAAGAAGCCAACTTTCTTATGAAGTATAAATGCATAATTATATTACTGATCTTTAGTTTTGAATTTCTTGTGTGTTTAAAATTATTCATGGGCATATTTTGACTTTTGAGACAGCCTATTTACAGAATGTGGCACTGTAATATTTTAGATACATTAAAATCAATAGTGCAGAAGCTATTCGTGATTTCGTTTTATTTTTTTACAATAGATTTTCTGAAATATTTCCGGTGATAATTATGCAGGTAGTAAAGTAGCAGGTACAGAGACAAGTTTCTTAAGACATATTTTAAAACAGATTTGTAATTGGGAATCGATAGGAAACTCTCTGTTGGAGTACTGTTTTATGCAGGTCTTAAATTAGATGTCAGTAATTTTGGGTTGTTT
The DNA here is from genome assembly GCA_022577455.1 of Arizona elegans. NCBI lineage: Eukaryota > Metazoa > Chordata > Lepidosauria > Squamata > Colubridae > Arizona > Arizona elegans. The sequence continues at coordinate 27,271,644 of JAKOOJ010000002.1, read as the reverse complement.
TTTTTAGAGACATAATAAAGTATGTCCTATTTCTTACTGACTGTATTTGTCATATTGAACTAAAGTATTCAGAAGCAAAATGTTTACATTTCTGCTGAGCTCTTTTTGAATTAATGTTGAAGATGTGGCAGCTGTAGATTAAAATACAATCTACAACTTTTAAGAACAGTTTAATCTTATTTTCATCACTCTCCAGTCCTTCAAAAACAATGAAATTAACTCACAGTCAGTATCATTACTGCCAGATTTAAAATGCTAAGAAATCCATAGCTGGCCAATCAAATTCTACAAAAACTGGTATCCATTCAATGCTCCACCATGATCCATTTTTAATTTCTTGTATCCCAAATATCTAAACAATTACTACTGTGGGGAAAGGGTGTAAAAGTTGCCAAGATACTATTACTCTGTTGCACTTTGAACTCCTGTAAAATAATGATACTTTGGGAAAATGTTAAATGGGATGGACCACTGCAGAAAATGGGAAGAGAAACTATGTCCAGAAATTGGGAGGAAGAAGAACAGATGAGTTTCACTAAGGGAAATTAGCCAATCCACAATTTCTCCAAAATTTCATTGTCTAGAAAGATTAAGTGTAATCAGAAATGCACTGTAACTAATAAATGAAGATAATAGTATGTAATTAAAAAAACCAAAACTGTAATGAGTAATGAACAAGCCTTCAGATTTTTTACAACTTTTCATCAAATAAAGAAGGCAAGTGAAAAAAAAGGAGGTAGCTGTGTCATTGATGTAGCAATAAATGATCCATTTGCAGATCACAATGACTCAAATTGCCATTGCTAAGTGACATGGTAGTAAAATGCAACATTATGGGTACCTTGACTGATGATCACGATTGAGCCCAAAATTTTTGTTGCTAAGCAAGACAGTTGTTAAGTGAGTTTTGCCTCATTTTACGATATTTCTTGCCATACTTGTTAAATGTACCACTGCAATTGTTAAATTGGTAACATGGTTATTAAATGAATCTGGCTTCCCCAGTACCACTTAATTCAGGGCCTTAGAAGTTCAAATTCTCACTGAATGAGAGGTTATGACATTGGACCATCTGTATAGTAGCTCTAAGACTGTCCAAGAGAAATTTGCAATCTATACTTCTATTACCTTGAAATAAGACCCATAATAGTATCAGCTCTTTAGCAGCTTCCTCAGATTATAAGTAATTATTTTCAAGCAACATTGTCATGAAAACATCCTTTACAACATGAATTGAGATGAAAAGAATTGGGTGACATAGAAAGAATAAAACTGCAACAACATATAACCCATGATGCATTTAGAACCAATTTAAGATTGAGAGTTTCTTTGATGTGGCAGGGAGGCAAGTCTCTTCACCGATAACAGAAAAGCTTGCAGCTGGGTGCCTACATATAATACCTATGTCCTAAATCTCACTAAATGGTTAGTGAGGGAACTAACCATTACAGAAAGCTATAGATTTTACTTTTGAATAAACCTATGTGGAATTATGAACAGTAAGTAAATGCATAGAAATTTTTAATAAGCTACTACATGTTATGATGCTTTCATGTTGCATCTAGTATTGATAGGATCAACAGTTATTTGTGGTTTTTTTCTCTTTCTGAACAATATGCAATTCAAAAATTACCTAGATCTGTAGATAATAAAGAATATGGGAGCCTTGTTAGGTAGAAAACAGAAATGCAGTAAAACATGATAGATTTTTAGTTGATCATATTCTCTCACCAAGTAAATCTAAAAATAATATATAAAAATGCTAATATGATAATCAAAACATTCTCAGTTTTAAAGTCTTCTAGAAAAAAGAATTGTTCAGTTAAAAGAAAAGGAAAATTATCTGTCCATCAGTTGCATGCAGTAATAAAATTGGAGATTAATTTTAGGTGATTTTGTGTGGGTGCACCTTCAAATAATTGTTGACTCCTGGTAACTACCTGGACTTGTCCTTGCAGTTTTCATAGCAAGATTTTAGAAGTGGGTTGCCATTGTCTGTTTCTTGGGGTTGAGAAAGAATAATTAGCCCAAAGTCACCCTGCTGACTTTGTGCTTAATGCAGGATTAGAACTCATAGTCTTCCAGTTTTTAGCATGGTGCCTTAATCACTATACCAAACTGACTATGTAAAATAGATCTCTAAAACAATACCATGTAAAAATGCACCTCTAGAACAACAGCATATTCATACAATCACATACTTTTAATACTATTTTACTTTTCATTTGTCTTTCATTGATTTTTAAATTTAAAATTTTAAATGTACTTTTAAATGGCTAACATTGGAATGTGATTGTATAAATATGGTATTATTCTAGAGATGTATTTTTACAGTGTCCTCCAACAAATTTACCATGTTCTTTCTTTTACTACCCAAGTACTTAAATGTGACTTGATTCATGATTCTGGAGTTCTGCACACATGATGTATACGACTTCTGTCAATTCAGTCATATGTACTGTATACATTCCATTAATGCTCAAAGCTACTGAGCCAGCAATAGCTACATCTGAGTATTCTAGGATGCAGCTCACTGTGCACAGGAGTGGGCTTTAGGAGAATGAAGTTACCTCAAGAGGTTATTGTGTAGTAGTGTATTATTTCTGCTCTGTTCTTGGAGGATGAGGCAATCTTTCAGTTCCCCTAGGAGTAAACAAAGTCTTTACCTCTTATTACCTTCCAAAGGACAACATGTAACTGACTAGTGATTTTCTGGGAAGTACAAAATTTTTTGTCATAAAAAATAAAATGGGAAAGGGGCATGTCTGCCTGTGATTTTTTAAAGATTAGAAAAACTAGTGACAGTTTAAGTTTCTTAGAACCAAATATTTCAGAAAGTCAGAAACTATATTTCATCCTTTTTTTTTTTTTATAAAGGATGACTGGGAAACTTTCAGCACACATAAAATAGAAGTAGAATTTGAAATAAGTTGAGAAATCTTTGTCCTGTTATATTGAAGTTACTATTCTCTTATATAATATTAGAGGGACGCGGTGGCTCAGTGGCTAAGATGTTGAGCTTGTCGATCGAAAGGTTGGCAGTTCAGTGGTTCGAATCCCTAGTGCTGCATAACAGGGTGAGCTCCCATTATTTGTCCCAGTTTCTGCCAACCTAGCAGTTTAAAAGCACATAAAAAATGCAAGTAGAAAAATAGGGACTACCTTTGGTGGGAAGGTAACAGCGTTCCGTGCGCCTTTGGCATTTAGTCATGCTGGGCAGATGACCACGGAGATGTCTTCGGCAGCACTGGCTCTTTGGTTTTGAAACGGAGATGAACACCACCCCTAGAGTCGGGAACAACTGGCACATAGGTGCGAGGGGAACCTTTTCCTTTATATAACATGACTCCTAGGACCTAAAGAAATCTAAGCTGACATGTCAATGTGGTCAATTGTGTTCTGATAGTAAAAGTTTCATTTTTATTTGAGCTGCGATTCAACTTTATCATTATTTGAGCTGCGATTCAACTTTATCATAGAACAGTCACTGTGGTTTTCTTTATATGGTGTTTCCCCGAAAATAAGACCCTGTCTTATATTTTTTTGAACCCTGAAATAAGCGCTTGGCCTTATTGCTATGCGCTCAAAAGCCCGACTGGGCTTATTATCAGGGGATGTCTTATTTTGGGGAAAACAGGGTAGATTATTGAGATTATTGTTATTAGTACTGAATTTTTGAAGTATTAAATGTTTTGCAGTTTTGTTGCTTGTGGGTTCATTTTCTCTTTAAAAAAATTGTGAAGTAATTACTAACCTAAGACTATTTACAAGTAAAGTTATTTTGATGTGAGGACTAATCATAAATTGGATTATAAGTACTCTGAATGCTGACTTTGAAATATGTTCTACTAAATATGGTGAAGCTTATTTATGATCAGGTTGGAGCTCTAAAAGAGAGCTTACATATAGGAGTAGGATAAATACATTAGGAGTTTAGATTTTCTACAGTCTTGCTCAATTTATGATATGGCCAGAGATAATTGCAACATTTTGCTTCTTTTTAAAGGGTGGTTGTGACATTTCTGGGAAGTGAAACAGCATTGAAACAAAGAAGTGACAGGAGTTAGATAAAAGACCCTTGAAAGTAGCACTAAGCATTCTTGCATTATAAAAGGAAATGGTGACTTAGCATTATTACATGCAAACAGAAAGGTTTTTAGTATATGAAGAACTAACCAAAGAATTTTTTAGTAACTGTATCATACAACTAAAGAATTTGTCTCACATTTGTTTTAATGTTTTTCTGTTCTTGTAAATTTATTTCTTTTGTTCAGATAATTGTTTTGGAGGCAGTGTCCCAAACATGTCAGAAACTGTGAGAACAACTCTGGAGGCAAGCTTTTGTCTTGTTCTTAGAATTCTTCATGCAGTTGAAAAATATGTAATAACATTCAGTAGGTTAATTTATAGTCACCTTAATGTGGGCACCTGTTGCTGCTGGTTTTGAAACTCAAATTCATTTATAAAGTAGGAGTTTGATTCAAATCATTAGAATTCACTGAATGAATTAGACTGATGACTCACATCAGGAAGTCAAGGTAAAACAAATTCCAACAGAGATACTAATTTGTAATGCTTGGTGTCTGAAGGTGGCTTTACAGGGATGTGACTGCTTTGTATCTCCAGAGCTGAAACATATCTCAAAGGACTCCACAGGAATGAATGACAAAGAAACTGAGCGTCAATAATTAGAATGATAGTGCTATTTTGAGACCCATCAAGACTGAAATATTTAATACAACAGTCTTAGTTTAAAATTCCATGTGGTGCTTATGGTGGTTTCCTTTCCCAAAAGGAAGATAACCTTAAATTTAACAAGTATTCACAAGGAAAAGTATATATGGACAGACAAAAATCTGGTGCAAAGCCATTTTTCGGCACCTTGCCAAATTAAGAGGGTAGCTTTTTCAGGAAGTTCACCTGCCATTAGGAAAGTCAGAAGAAAGGGAGAGTGATTAATTCAAGCTAGTTGTCTGTAAACAACATATCACACTTATAAACTGAATTCTTATCTGCAAATTTCACCTATTCTCTTTCCCATACACTTACACTACAGACATATACTGTACGTATGTTTGAAGGCACACATATAAACATAACACTTCCTCATTTCTTGCCAGAAACAGCAAAGAAAAAAAAACTTGAACCAAATGTTATATTGCATTTCAATTATAGGTGAGCTTGTGTTAAGAAAGAAATGTCCTTATTTTCAATCATTTGGGGGATGTTCAAAGTTGTAATGTTAGATGACTAGGATATTGCATGCCCATGCCTTCATTTATTGCCAAATACCACTGAATTTGAAAACAAAGCCTGTCTTCAGTCCAAGGTTTAGGCTAGCATGACTATGAATCCCAGAATTATTCTACGTGTGGGTGAAAACAGTGCTGTGTTTGTATTCATAAGAGTGGAAGAAAGCTGCTCATTGCAAAAGCTACCTCTCCTGAACAACGCTTTCTAATCTTGTTTTCAAATATATTATTATCCTTGGAAACCAAAAAGCAGGTGCTGGTGTAACACTACATTTGCAATAAAATCTATTTGAAAAGAAATTGTTGGAGGGTTGTAAGCTGGTCAGTGAGATCATTAAGTTTATTTATTTATATTTCATGTTTCATTTGTATTTAGGCTATTCCCCAACTGGCTCTGAAATCTTGAAATGGTTTGTTTGGAAAGAATGATGTAAATCTATAGAGTTCAATGAGGTGGGAAACACAAGTAAAATTTTGCCTCATCCTTAACATTTCCATTATATTAACATGAAGATGGGAAAGCAATTATTACACACAATTGAGACCACTTTTGGCAGTCTACATTATTCTGCCTGGCTTCATCTATTGATCCAAATTGCAAGAACTGGACCCTCTCTTGTATTTTATTAATTGCTTTCATGTGCAGAATAAATTTCCTAAAGATGCACCTACTTTCAAGGAGCTCTTTACCAGGGATATGAGAAAGTCTTTTGTGGATCATTCCTAAAACATGGAATGTTTTTATTTGGAACGTGTATGTTTATTTCCATTTGTCTATTTCTGTCCAACTTAGATGAATGTGCAAGGCATATTATTATTTGCAGGACAGATTCATGATTTAACTTGATAGCTTATATTTGAAAGATTTACAAGAGAAAACAGTCTAGGCATCTATTATATATTGGGATTAAGTGATGAAGCACCTGTTTAAATCACGTCTGTCCTGTAACATGGGAAGAAAATAGCACATGTGTTTAAAGACTCTTTCCTCTTTTGCTTTGTATATTAATAGCATACACACAAATAAATACATAGGTATATAACTGTATGTGATTTCAACATGTAATGTGTAATCCTGGAATTGAATTGTCGCGTGTTGTTTGCACTGAGTTCCATATTTTTGCATTCAAGGTTGGACAAATTGAAACTTCTTTTCTGCTCTGTCAGTGTATTTTTGTATGAGAATATTATAATTACATACCAGACTGTATGCCTATTCTTTATGAATTAGAAGTAATTTATTTTTGAAATATTTGGTTAGTTTTGCTCTTTGCAAGTTGGAAGTTTGGCTGCATAAAGAAATGAATTTCTCAATATCTTTTTCTTTCCCTGAACAGTTTGTTTTAGTTTCTTTTTAATCTGCCAAAATCATCAAATGTATTTCTTTGCCCATTATTTGATACTTACATTTCATCATTTGATGCTTAAATTTTAAATGCAGGAGGATTATTGCTTATATTTAGAGCAAAAGCTTATGTTTGTCAAAAATAAGCCTACTCCTGGGATAAAACAGAGGCCCTATAAATCTTTTTATAAATGAGATTATTTATTTATTTATTCCAACATGTTTGAACAGAATCTCCAAAATCTAAGCTTCTGGGTGCATCTGAAAGCCTAGCTTTCAGATGCACCCAGCCTATCTAGCTTTTCAAAGGAAAATCCCAAGCTCCTTTAAGATAACATATCATATTTTATATTAGGCAGAAATTAACTACTCTGAAAAGAATGTTCTGGTTCACATGTTATAGTAAACCATAGTGTGGTTTGTTTGGGGCTACTGTGTTGGCCAAGCTCAGCCATGGTGGTTTATAAACCATGTTCATAGTATAATGTTATACACAAATTCAACTATTATTTTGAATTACTATCTTAAGAATACAGCAAAAAATATATAGGCTGACAGTAATAGGCTGCAGCCAATCTCCTTTCATTAATGTTAGAAAACAACTCAGCTTGGTTGGTTGGCATTTTTTTGCCAGCAGAATAAGGAACAAGATGTGTTTTCACAGCATCTGAGTATGCACAGTGACAACATTATGCAAAGCCCACTCTATGTTCTAGCATCATTATATAAAAAAGAAATTTTTGCAGTGATTCACTGCAAGGTGATACCTGTCACATCCTATTTGCATTGGAAAATATGCAAATAGTCTTAATAACCCTTCTCCAAATTAAAGATATTGGGCTATGTGGGAAAGAACAGATAAGACAAGAAATAACATAAATATAGTTCTACATTTATCATTTTGGAATTATGTGAGATTCTATTTATTTATTGCTTGACCATAAAACCTCAAACATAAAAATCCACTTTCATTATTCTGTTCTTTACCTGCAATGGTATGACAATATGTGACTATATGTTATTCTTTCAATAGGGTTTGTGAGATTTGCCAAGAGCTAGTAGAGCAAATAAAATACATAATTATTTCATATTGCAGTTTACATACATGTAGTGACAGAAATATTTCAGAGTTCTAAATGTCTTCTATAGAATTTATAGTCAGATATTAAAAATATGTTTCTTGTGTCTGCATGCATAATCTCCAAGCCTTTTTAAAAAATGAATACTTTTGTTCCATATTTACTTTATAGAAATGTGGGCTGAGAGTGAATTTTTAAAAAGGGAAGTCAGATTTCATGAACCACATCAGTTCTTGTTGCTCCTTTCTAACATTTCATTTTGTTTAAGGTTTTCATGATGGAATTTAAGTTTACACAAGAACGACTATGTGTTTTAAGTCAATGCTGATGATACTTTCTACGTCCTGGTGTGGTGGTCTTGAGCTTTTGCTCGAAAGCAACATAAAATGGATCTGAAGGAAAGCTGTCCAAGTGTTAGCATCCCCAGCTCTGATGAACACAGAGTGAAGAAAAAAAGATTTACTGTAAGTATAGAAAGAGAAAGTGTACAGACAATTTCATATTCTCTTCCTTGTTCAGTTTGAGAAGACTTCAGTGCTACACAAATGAGAATAGGCCTAATTTAACCATCTCTCTCAGGGTCGTGCCACAGAGGGCTTTGGCTTCAATTCCAAATCAGCTATATATTCCTATAATCCCATTCTATTCTCCATTAGGCAGCTGGGACCATTCACTTCTGAGTCAACCGTGGTGCAGCATATATTACAAGGTTTGGTTTTAGCCTGCAGTACTGGAACTCCATATAGCTTGGGAATCCAGCTGCATTCTCACTAGCAGGAAACCCACCTCCTGGCTCCAAGGCACTGTCCAACATTTAGTTACCCTGTGAGCACCACAACTGTACTGAACAGGGAGGGGGTACTATGAATTGTGGCAGCTCCCTCCCATAATGATAGTGGTGATGTTTTAGAAATAACTAAGGTATGATATTTCAAATTTTTATTAGTTTATCAAAATACAAAGAAAAAATGAAAATAATGTAAGAAAAAGGAAGGAGGGAAAGTATAGGTATTGTGGCCTATCGGCTGCTGGCCTCTTCTGCAGCCAAGTCAGATGAGGAGGTGATGTGGTAGTCAGGGCCAACATCAAGGCAATCTGAGAGCTCCCAGGGGGAAGAGGGAATGGCGCTGTCAGAGATACAGAGGCGGAGCCTGGGCTATCCATCAACCCTCTGATGGAGAGTTAACAGCTCCCAAGTCTGGGGGTGGCTGATGAGGAAGAGGAGGAACAGCTGGGTCCAGTGCCTGACACACGGATGTGCAGAAGGCATAGAAAAGAAATCTATGGGCCGGTCCTTGGGATGGAAGAGCCACCTCTGCTAGCGAAGCTTCACCCTAGCTCTGGGGATAAAAGGCAGGGGGCAGAGATGAATAGGTGTGGCAGACAACAATTCATCTCCCTGCTGATAGCCTGCACTTCCGAATCCTGTCTGGAAATTATCAGAATTCTTCTTGGAATCTGCAGGCCTTCTAAGTAAGTGTGTGTGTGTGTGTGTGTGTGTGTCTGCTGCTGGAAGAAAGTGAGTGAGCACACCTTCCAGGACTTCCTTTGCAAGTGTAGGAAGAGAGAGAGAGACTTCTGGTGTGCCTTGGGCCAGTTCAGAGGGGAAGGGAGCGAGCGTCACTTTCCACAGGACTTAGAGACTTTGTAGCCTGCTGTGAGAGAGAGCGGCTACTGGCGCTCCTAATAAAGGGAACGTTTCATTAACTACAAAAGGCTTGTCATGTTTGGGAGCTGGGTCAGAACAATAGGGTAAAAGGAGAGAGAGAAAAGGAAAGTATTGACTTCCAACTTTTTTTAGCACGGTAGAGTAAGATAATAACATACAACTCAATTTTTTACTTTTACATAGTAATATATATTAGCCATTTCTATAACAATAAATCTATTTAATTAGTAAAACCCAAAATCTAAGTTTCATTTTTTTCCATCTTAAGCACGAAATCCAGAAGTGGTTTCCAAATTAAAACAAACTTAGTTGAATTTGTCTTTAATTAACCAGTCAATTTAGCCATCTATGCTAGCTCCATCAGCTTTTGCAGCCAGTTATCCATTGTAGGAATTAAAGTATCTTTCCATTTTTGTAGAGCATGTACAGCATTCTTGCTGCTGTCAGCATATATAACATTAAAGTTCCATTTTTTTCAAGTTCTTTGTCCATAAAAGAAAAATCTTTCATTTTTTCTTTAGATTCAGTTCTCAATACAAAATTTAAGAGATGTGAAACAAATTTGACCTGATGCAGAAATATTAGAATCAGAAATACTGGATAATAAAAGTATGTGATTTATAATACAGAGAAGGAAGCTAAAGTGGAAACACAAGTGACAGAGCAAGAGAATGACCTGGAAAAAGACTTTCTACTGGATATATAAAAGAAGTTGGCTAAACTTTTGAATATCAAAGTAGAAATACAAATGATAAACCAAAAGAATCATGTGGATATAGATAGTCTTTGACTTATGAACACAATTGGAACCAGAGTTTCTATTGCTAAGAAAGACAGTTAAATGAGTTTTTCCCAATTTTACAATCTTTTTTGCTGCAGTTAACTTAATCACTGCAGTTGTTAAGTGAAATTTACTCGTTAAATGAATCCGGTTTCCCCCATTGACTTTGTTTGTTGGAAGCTGGCTGAGAAAATTGCAGATGGCAGTCACAAGATTCCAGGATACTGCAACCATTGTAATACATGCTGTTTGCCAAGAATTTGAATTTTGATTCCTTGTCCATAAGGATGCTGTGACAATGATAAGTGCCATCAAAAGTGACTGGTTATAAGTCACTTTTTTGCTGTTGTAACTTTGGTCACTAAACAATTGGTTATAAGTCAAGGACCATCTGCATTGACTTTTTATTGGATTTACAAGTGAGGATGGCTAAAGCCATGAAAAAGCCTTTGGAATGGGAAAAGAAATGAGACCAAATCAGATGACAACATTTGATTAAAGATTAAAGATCAAATTTGATTAAAGATCAAGATTGCCAGAAATAAAAGGAAGGAATATAAAGTTGGTTTATTTGACCAATGTTAAAATAAGACATGTTTCTATAAAATTCTGCTAACCCTTTAAAGACATTTTGCTGAAACTAGGACTGAAAAGTTGATGTTTTATGGATTTCTATCTAGAAAAGGGATTATAAGTAAATATATTTGTTTGCAACTTTATAGGGCATAAAGAGCTGTTAAATTAGTTTATACCTGTCATGCAGATCAAAAATAACTTCTCTATGTAATTCTTTCCTATTTCTTTATCTTCTTTTTTTCCCTTCCTTTGAACTTTTTATTTTTATTTGTCCTTTCTCTGAGGTTACATTGTATTTGTTTTTACTATTGTAATTAAAACTTTCAATAAAAATTGTAATCTTTTTTTTTAAAAAAAACAGGTCATTTAAAACTTAGATCTGTTTCCATATGGACATGCCAAACAGAAAAGTTAATAACTTCAGAACTTCAGATTCACTTTTATGCCTTTACATATCTATAAACTGGGGTCCAGTCAAATCTATTAATATTTAGAATAACCCAGAACCATAAAAGGATTTCATGATTATGCATATGGCATGATGTAGTGTACATAAACAAATTCAGCGTAAAAATATTGTCATATATTTATATTTGCTTTAAGCATGTTGATATTCTATGTTGCATATCAAATTTACTTCATTGACTTTATTTAAAAATCAGAAAAAAACTCCTTTAAATACAAATACATTACATTAGACTATTTCCCTTCTTTGTTAGTCTTGGTATTTTATGCTTCTCTGTTCCTTTCATTGTTGCCTGTTCTTCCTTCCCCACCTCCTTTCACTAACTTGTATGGATCTGGTTTCTATTTTTCGTGTTTAATTTTGGCATTGGGTTTTCTTTTTAATTTCATCTATAGAGCAAATTAGTTTTATAGTGTCTATTGAGAGAATTTGTAAATATTTCAGGTTGTAAACATGACAACATAATGCTCACTTGTTATCACTGTATTTAACTGAATAGCTTCGTGAAGGATCATGATGGCAGTAACATTGCTTTTTCTGTTACTGCATTACAGCCCTTATCTGTCTGAAATTGGTTTTAGAATAAATCAGATAATTTTCTTAGTATTATAATTTTAAGGTAACTAGGAGAAGCAGTTGCAGTAATTTTGCTTGGAAAATATTGTCTTTTTTCCCCTTGCCCTATTTATCTTTGTATAATTAAGCTACATCTCGTTTTTTTCTCCCTTGCAAATCTTTACAATTGGAAGAGGATGAATAAAAATGATAGTATCAATAAAGTAGGCTAAATAATTTTTTTTTGAGAACCTGGAGCAAAATTCAGGTCCCATCATAAACAGTGTAAACACTTATAGCAAAGGAATATTACATTAATCAGTATTTCCTGCTCTGGAAAAAAAAACCCCACAAAAACCTGTACAGCAACAGGAGAAACTATTAGCATGTATGAAGGTGGTTAGATATTGGGCCCAGCTCTTAAAGGGCATGATATCAGTAATGCAGTTTGCTATAAACCCAAGCACAGTTCTATAGATAGAATTAGATTCAGATCAAACCTTAAATATCCTTTAAGATTTTAAGATTAAGGCCTATTATTATTGAGCAACGGTGATGCAGTGGTTAGAGTGCAGTACTGCAGGCTACTTCTGGATCGAGCATAGAGTATACTACTACCAGCTCCCTGCAAATTGGCAGTTCAAATCTCACCAGGCTCAAGGTTGATTCAGCCTTCCATCCTTCCGAAGTGGGTAAAATCAGGACCCAAATTGTTGGGGGCAATATGCTGACTCTGTAAACCGCTTAGAGAGGACTGTAAAGCAGTATATAAGTCTAAGTGCTATTGCTATTAACACTAGCACCATTCAAATTTTGCTTAAATGCTACTTCTGGAAAAAACCAGTAAGAGAAAAGGAGAAGATTCTGGATATGAGAAAGTAGTAAAAGCCTGAATAAGAAAAGGACATGGTTCCTACTGTCTTTAAATATGAAACTGTGCTGTGGTTATTAAAGAAAGCATTCTAATACCTTCCAGTTTATTAACTCCAGTAGAAAAGAATATCTGTAGCTCAGGGTTGATCTGTGGAGTCCTTGGTGCTCTTTGAGCCTGCTTATTGGTTTGCAATTGTTTTATTACCCTACTAGGTAACATCAGTGTTAGTGAGTATGGTGTTTGCTCCCTGTTTATATATAGTAGCTTGCTCTGCTAGTATTGGTAGAGGTATAGTTTTCTCTTTGTTTGCTGTTTGTTTGTTTATTTGTTTATTCAGGTGTTAATCCTTGTTTATCTGGGAATTGATTGCTGGTCTTTTTGTTTCCTTTTCAATATTTTTTGTGTCTTGAATGATGTGCAAATGTTGTTTTGCCTCTGTGTGCCTATTGATGGCTGATTTGTCTGAGTGCCAGTTGTGCCAATTGATCTAGTGGTAAAAGCACCAGGCTAGAAACTAGGAGATTGTGACTTTTAGTCCTCCCTTAGGCATGAAAGCCAACTGGCTGACTTTGGGTCAGTCATTCTCTTTCAGCTCAATCCACCTCATAGGGTTGTTGTGGGGAAAATAGGAAGAAGGAATATTAGATATGTTTGCAACCTTGAGTTATTTATAAAAATAATAAAGTTGGAATAAAGATAAATAAAATAAGCACTGACAGAGCAAGCTACTATATATAAACAGTGATTCCTGCACTCACGAGCATTGCTGAAGTTACTTTGTCGATTAATGAAACATCTGTGAACAATCAAACACAGAGCACCAAGGATTCCACATTTTATTAATCTTTGCTTAATCTAGATGGTTACTAATGTTTCTTAATGCAGTTGTTTGGAAAAAAAAAACTGATCACTTAATTCCATACCTGTATGAAATTTGCTCTCAGTTGGTTGACTAATTTATAGGAACTGTTTTTCCTAGATTTTATAAATTGATGAGTTCCTGCACATACCTCCGTTTCTTTCATAAAGCATGTCTATAAATCCATTTAGAAGAAAAATGAATGTGTTTAGAAGACCCATACTGGAGAATGCAAAAGTCTTTTGATGAAATATTAAATAGTAATTAAGCAAATGGGATGAGTATACAATAATCCCATACATTTTAATAAAATTTTTCATTAAAAATTGTTTGTATCAACAGGTCTACAAAGTCTTGGTCTCAGTTGGCACTAATGAATGGTTTGTCTTCAGGCGATATGCTGAGTTTGACAAGCTGTATAATACAGTAAGTAAAGAAGTTCTGCTCAAACTAATTTGGGAAATTCCTCTGAACCAATTTCTTCTGCTATATTGTTGGTACATCATGATTGAGAATTGAACTGATTTCTCATGTTAAATTATATCAAATGACTTATGTGTTTCAGCTAAGGAAACAATTTCCTACAATGAATTTGAGAATTCCTGCTAAGAGAATATTTGGAGATAATTTTGATCCTGGTAAGCAGATCTCATTTAGTTCTCATTTTATCTTTAAACTGTTCTTGCATCAATAATTTCAACTTGAATTAAGATTTTTTAAGGGTTTTTTTCCCTATATATCAATATGTATAAATTTACATAGAAGAGTATGTGGCTATAAATGTACAATAATGTGATTTATCATCTGAATCAATAGTAGGCAATCTAATTCCCTCCAAATGTTTACAATTCCAACTCCATTTTGTTGTAGCCAGTATGATCAGAGAAAAGGGATTGTGAAAACAGGTTTAAATCAAGGCATGGAACTCTGCAAACACAAGTGCATTAAGCATCAGACTTCTAAAAACAAGGAATGATGGTTACTTAGTATATTAAATTCTGCTTATGGTCATTAATGCCAATTAGGACATATTCTAATCAATTGCAAAGTTGTGTAATTCTGATAAATATGGATATAAATTCTCCATTAAAGTAATTCTGTCATCATCCAGAACATTTGTATTTGAACATTTTTCACTTGCATTAATAAGAGTTTTTGATTTATTTTTGATGGTTTTTTATTTGTTTGAATCTGATGTGCAGAATTTGATAATATCGGGGTGGTGGTGGTGGTTATATACAACATGCGTGGTTGCTGAGAGACATATTGCATTTTTTATTTTTATTTATTTATCTGTATCCCACTTTTATTATTTTTATAAATAATTCAAGATGGCAAACCCACCTTCCTGCTTCTATTTTTCCCACAACTCCACCCCGGTGAAGTGAGTTGGGCTGAGAGAGAGTGATTGGCCCAAAGTCACCCAGCTGGCTTTCATGGCTAAGGAATTAACAGACAGACTGAGTTGCATTCTGTGAATGATAAATTGTAATTACTGTAATCAAAGTTCAGAATAATTTGGTCTTTAAATGAATGAATTTGAATATAGATAGTCCGCTAAGGCAGATCTAGAACTCATGTTCTCCTGCTTTTTAGTCTGATGCCTTAATCAGTAGTCCAAACTGGTGTGTGTTGTGTTGTGCTGTGCTGTGCTGTACTGTACAAGTAGTCTTCAACTTAAATCCATTCGTTTAGCATTCGAAGTGACAATGACACTGAAAAAGTAACTTACATTTGGTCATTATACAACCATTGCACCACCCCGCACAGTCACACGATCAAAATTTGGATGCTTGGCAACTGGTATGTATTTAGGATAGTTGCAGCATGCTGGGATCATGTGATCATCATTTATAACCTTCCCAGTTGGCTTCCAATAAAAAAAAAAATGAATGGGGAAGCCAGATTCACTTAATGAACACATGATTCACTTAATCATGGTTTGCGCATGTCCAAGATGGCGCTTGGACCATCTGCCGTGCCCTCAAAACATTTTTATTCCAGCAGGCTGGTCTGGCTTGACTCTCCCTTTTAATTTGCTTTTAAGTTTTATACAAATTGGGTGTTTTTAAATTCGTTTTTTGGGCCAAAAATTATTTAATGTACTTTTAAATGGTTTTTAACTTTTGTATGATGTATTTTTATCTTGTGGCTGTTCACCGCCCTGAGTCCTTCGGGAGTAGGGCGGTATATAAATTAAAATTAAAAAAAAATTACGATAATTCATTTAACAATCATGGCAAAAAAGATCATAAAATTGGGTGTGACTCACTTAACAGTCACCTTGCTTAACAACAAACCTTGTAGTCTCAATTGTGGTCATAAAGTGAGGATTACCTGTATTGTAGTCCTCAATTTACAACCACAATTGAGACCAGAAGGTCTGTTAATACCTGTATTATATTGTATTTTACTGTCTTGCATTGCATTACATGCAATCTATTAGCAGTCATTGGAAAAAGTCTATATCTGTCAGTGCTAGTACATATAGATAATATGTTTTAAATTCTGACGGATTATATGTAGCATATAATTATATCCTAGATTTGGAGCATTTGTCCTCTGTAATTAAAGTCTTTCTTTTTTTTCCCGTTAGTCAGTTTAACATGCAAATATAAATAGACTGAATATGAATGCTTGTTTTGTACCATCCAAATGATGTAATAGGCTTACCAGTATTTACCAATCATATTCAAAGAAAAGCATTAGTTCAGCTAGAACAGCGGTTCTCAACCTGGGGGTCGCGACCCCTTTGGGGGTCGAACGGCCATTTCACAGGGGTCGCCAAAGCCCTCTCTCCCCCCCCCACGCCTTCACTCACCCTCACTCTCTGCTCTGTTGGATCACCGGCCGTTCGTTTACCCTGCCCACTCCCCATCTATTGCTGCCTCCGATGGCTAGAGGAAAAAAAACTGTTTAAATTCTTGCCGCGGGGCTTCAAAGGGCTGCCCTATAGCCAGTGGTGCAGCCGAACCGTTTGTTAAATTGCTGGCTTGCCCCACCCCTCTGCACCACTATTTATTGCCAATAAATAGTGGTGGGCTAGGGGCGGGGGAGCCAGCAATTTAAGAAATGGTTCGGTGTTTTTTTGTAATTTTATTGGCCCACGGAGCTTCAGCATAGGCTAATTAGCCCTTGCTTAGATCAGCTCCCGACCCCCAGCTGATTTGCTCTCAGCTGTTTTGCTCAGAGCTCTGCTGCTTGCTTGGAAAGAGTGCAGATTTTTTTCCCCCTACCTATACTGGAAAAATGAAAGAGAAAGTAAAGCAGGCTGTTGGCTTTGCACGTTGGAAAATTAGGCAGGCAGATTTCTTTTTCCTCACCAAAAAAGGTAGGTGCAAACAACGGGAAATTTAGGGAAAAAGAGGAGATTTTAAAACACAAAAGAAAAAAAGCTCTATTTAACTACGGAATTGTAATAATTGAGATACTGTTAATTGTATATTGTGTTGAAAGCAGAAATGGTTAAGTTGTGGTTTGGAGGAATATATGGGGGAAATTATTTGGTTTATTATTATTGGTAAATATAATTAATTGATTTTTAAGAAATTGGATTGCATGGAAATAATTGGAATATTCATGTTCATATTGATTAATATACAAAAAAGGTAGTTATATAACTAATTGATTTATATTAAAATGTTGAATTCATATTAAACAACTGTAATATTACATAATTAACCAATGTGAGGATGGATATAAAAATAGATGACAATGGGAAGGGGTATAATATAGAATAGAAGGGAAAAATTGAATTTGATTAAGATTAGAGATGAGGATGAAGGGTAATATTGGTTTTTTACAAAAATAGATGAGGAATAAATATGGCAAAAGGGAAATATAGAAATTGTAAATTTAATTGAAATGACTAAACACTGTTTAAATTTATGAACCGGCCAAATACTCTGTTCAAAGAAAATACATTGTATGTTTGTATGTGTGTTTCTAATTACTGTTATTTATTCATATTTGTTCTCTTTTATTCTTTAAAGTTTAACAATTCATTCTTTATCTTAATATCTTTATATTTGTTTGGGGTTGGCTTTCTTCCCTTTCATCTTTTTTATTGTACAGCAATCTTTCTCCTCAAACCTACCACCTCTCTCTTTTCTTTCCTTCTTACTTTCTCTTCCTCACCCTCTTCTCCTCCTCCCTACTACCTCTTCCTTTCTCCTTCTCCTCCTCTCTTCCTCCCTCTCTTACCCTCACTCCTACTCTAATTTCCCTTCCCTTCCTTCATCCCTCTCTATTGCTGTATCCTTTTATGCATATGGACTACTCAGAGGGCTGAAAAAGTTATTTCTGAATGGTCCTCGCACTTTTGACCAGTCCTCGAACTTAGACTGTCCTCACATTTTACGTTTTTGCCCTATCTTGTCACCATGGTGAAGAGAAGCAGTTGGGAAATGAGTGACATGGTTGTTAAGAATGCTGCACGGGCATAAATGTGAGGATGGTCATAAGTGTGAGGACCAGTCAAAAGTGCGAGGACCTGTCAGAAATGACTTTTTTCAGCCCTCTGAGTAGTCCCTATACACATAGCCACGGCCACCCGGTCACATGACCAGCTAGCCACACCCACCCGGTCACATGACCTCCAAGCCACGGCCACAAAATAAGCCACGCCCACAGAACCAGTAGTAAAAAAAATTAGAACCCACCCCTGGTTGGGGGTTACCACAACATGAGGAACTGTATTAAAGGGTCGCGGCATTAGGAAGGTTGGGAACCACTGAGCTAGAAGAAAATTTAAGCTAAAGCTAGGAAATATTACATAAGGAAATCTAAAATATTTGTATATTTATTCATAGAAAAGAATTCCAGTTTATCTCTGATTACATAGAACTTCTTTCACTGAATTCTATGTAGCCTAGGTAAAACATTATCTAGTTTCAAAGCCGCTTTTATATATTATTGTTTCCCTTATTATCAGTTTTTCCAAGTGTAATTTAGAACTGAGTTTAACAGAATAACTAGTTTCTGATTTGAGATAATCTGCCATCTTAGGTTTTCCTACTAGCTACTTTTACTTAGGTTGGTTTTCTATCTCTGATTTCCTACACAGAACAATGTATTACTGTGTAATTATTACATTATTATTAATGTAATTAATATTAATGTAATTAACTATTAATCAAAATGTGTGTGTATTTATCATATTCTCAGATAACAAGCTGTATAGGAATGATATTTTTTTTAAAAAAAATGTAAGTATTCAGAAGTATCCATTTCATCATATTCTTCTTTAAGTGACTGCAGCATTAAATCTATAGTTTAAAGGATTTGGAACCTAGAACCAAGGAGAAATCTCCTGACAATTAGAACGATCAGTGGAATGACTTGTCTCCAGAAATTATGGGTATTCCAACACAGGAGGTTTTTAAGAAGATATTGGAAAATCATTTGTCTGAAATGATATAGCGGGGGTTCGACTCTTCCAATTCTTGTTTTTCTGTTATTCTGGTAAAAAATAAGACTTTAAAATAAAAGGTATATTTATTATCTAATCTAATCTTTTACTTGTCCACTGCTGTTTATGGGATGCTGGAGAGCAGCCCTGTTTATAGATTCAAGAGCAATTTTTTTTACTATTTTTTAATGAGGTAATCTAAGAAATGTATATATTTAAATTTTGAAACAGGCATTCTAATATCTGATCTTTTCTCATTTGTTTTTCAGATTTTATTAAACAAAGAAGAGCAGGATTGAATGAATTCATTCAGAATTTAGTTCGACAGCCTGAGCTTTGCAATCAGTAAGTGAAACTTTGTTTTACCCTCAAGGGAATAAAATTATGTGGTAAACTATATACTGGAAACTACAATCCACATGTACCTTCTAAGTGATATACAGGTAGTTCTCAATTTACAGCCATTCATTTAGCAATCATTCAAAGTTACAACAGCAGTGAGAAAAATAATAACTGGTACTCACACTTAAAACCATCTTAGTGTCCCCATGGTCACATGATCAAAATTCAGGTGCTTGGCAATTGGCATGTATTTACGATGATTGCAGCATCCTGCATCATGTGATCAGCATTCATGACCTTCCCAGCCAGCTTCCAACAAGCAAAGTCATTGGAGGAAGCTGGATTTGCTTAATAACCATGTGATTCACTTGACTGTACTGATTCGCTTAACAAACATGACCAAAAAGGTTGTAAAATTGGGCCCAACTCACTTAACAACTGCTTTGCTTAACAATGAAAATTCTGGTCCCAGTTGTGATCGTAAATCAAGGACTATCTGTATTGTAAGAGAATGTCTATAACTTTTGATTACCAGATGCTGCACAAAATGACATGGAAAGTGATCACCCAGGCATGCTTTTGGCAGGTCAAGGTTAGAGTTCTCAGATGTGGTGTTTGATATTTTTTTAAACCACTGCAGAATTGTTGAAAAATTGTTGCTAAAATCATTACTTAAGCCTTTAATAATTGGTAGCCTGATCCTATGCTTTGATTCACACAAAGTTTGAGTTTTTCTGATTGAAGGAATGTATGGCTGATTAAAATAATTCTTCTGAATAATTCTTCCATAACTTATGACCAGTCACTTAGCAATCATTTGCTAAGACCAGTTGATTAGCAACCATTCAAAATTAAAACAGTCCCCCTACCTCAAAAGCTATTTATGACCCGGATTCAAAGTTGCGATGTCTGGGAGCTCCCATGGTTGCATTGCTGCATTTTGGGTGTTTGGCAGCTGGCCTATATTTACAGCATCCCACAATCACGTGTCCTTGATTTACAATGTTTTTGCTGGAAATTGGCGTTTACTTCGGTTTTCAAAATTCGCCCCATTGTAAATGGGTTCATTTATTGACTGAGGCTTTCACTTAACAACTGTAGCATTTACAACACCACATTCACTTAATGATTGCCACAAGAAATGTTAAGAAAATTCATAAAATTGGGTCTGGTCATTGAATGACCTGCTTTACAACTTTCACAACAACACCCAAAATTGTGGACTCAATTGTGGTCATAAGTTGAGGACTAGCTGTACTGGTGGCTCAGTGTGGCCTAATAAATTTGGCAGTTACAATTAGATAGAAAGTCGAACTACGCACCACGACCCTAGGGATTGGGAACTCTGGTGGTAGGTGATGTCCTGTCCACAAGGTAAGTAAGAGTAGTTCAGATTCAGGTTCTACTTATCCCATGGTTGTGTCTTCTCTGGAATACATAATCAGTGGTAAAGAGGTTGGCAGCTTCACTGTTGGTTTGCTATGGCTTATTAAATTGTGACTTTTTTTGGAAAATGTTTGGATTGTTAATTCCTTTGAAAATATTTTTAACTGATCAAATTTCTGCTGCTTTCATTCAGTGATATGTAATTGTGTAATTATTGTTATTAATACAAAATTAATAACAGTCTTCGGAGAGGGGCGGCATATAAATTGGATTAATTAAATTAAATTAAAATTTAACAAATTAAAAGTTAAAAATGGCAACAATATCAAAAGTGTTATAATGGAAATTGCTTCTTCCTGGTGGTGATCACAAGTGATCTAATTAGTATATATTGTATCAATGGAAATAGAAGTTTCATTTTAATTAGCTCTGATGTAATTTACCTAATTTCCTGTTTGATTTCAGTTTTCAGCTTAAGTCATGATCATAATTTCTTTTTTGTTTTGTTGTATATATTATTCACATTGAAAATATATAATAAAGCATTATATAATCAGATAATTATCTTTTCTAGTCCAGATGTAAGATCATTTCTTCAGATGGACAATCCAAAGCACCAATATGATCCATCTGAAGATGAGGATGAAAGAAATAGTCAAAAGGTAACTAATTTTTTGCATTCTGTGCTTAAATTACAGAAGTTATTTTATTTCATCAATCCTATTGGCCTTTTCCAATGTCTCTCTTGAATTATACTTCAGTGGAATATAAACCTATCTCTCTTCTCAAATATAGTAGCCTCACAATGTTGTTATTTCACATTATTCAAGGTTTGGAGTCCTTTAACCTGTATTCCTAAACTATTTTTAGAATATACCTAATCACTCTTCCTCTATTCAGGTGAAGATGTCAATCTTTATGTCAGTAAGCATAGGTTTTGGAATCTTTGTGCTTTCATCAGTGAAATTACAAGAACATCTACAATACTTTGTAATAAAGGAAAATATGTAAGAACAGCCACTATTCCTATAGTATCTCTGGCAATTAAAGCGGCATTAACTAATACTAATCACTACCATCAACTAGTTGACATAAAGTTCATGTCAACACTACCACCTACTTCATGCTGCAGTGCTCAAGCAAGCTGCATTGAGTGCTGACTCAGCCCTGGTCAGAGACTTCTGCAGTCTAATGATCAATAAAGCTTTGCATTCAAGCTGTAAGATACAACATGTCTCTAGGAAATGAGCCCAAATCCACCTCAGCTTTAATCCACATCTGATTTTGAACATAATTAAGGGTGTCTTGCCACATTTTATCTTTTTCATGTTTATATCATTCACAGATTTAATACTGTTGTCCTATTAGAAGATTTAATATGTCAAGACATGTTGTGTGGTTACCCTGCCAACAATCAGATAACTGTAATCTGATGAGTTGGTAGAGGAATGTTAATTTTCTTCAGTAATGTGATTTTGTCATGTCATAAGTGGAGTCTTTACTTGTAGACAATGCTGATTCTACTTGCCCAGACAATTTAAACAAGGCCAGGTTATAATATGTGCTCTGTAAATTAGTTGCTCTAGTTTTACACTAGTAAGTATACTTGCATAAGCAGTTTGTTCACAACATTTATTTGTTATTCATTTGAGATGAACAAGTTTATTTAATAATAAATATAACACAACCATTATTGTCTTCATAACAATAATTTATAACATATTAATCCATTAATCAAATAAATTCATTTATTACAACAGTAGAATGTGATAATTGCACAAAATATAGAAAATATTCTTCATATCCACCAAATGCAATTGTCATTTTACAAATTGAAATTTTTCATAGTAACATAGGCATGTTGGGTAGCAGCAGTGGTGAAATCCAAATTTTTTTACTACCGGTTCTGTGGGCGTGGCTTGGTGGGCGTGGCAGGAGGATGATACTGCAAAATCCCCATCCCCCCCCCCCCACTCCGGGGCCAGCCAGAGATAGTATTTGCTGTGAACTACTCAAAATTTCCGCGACCGGTTCTCCGAACTACTCAAAATTTCCACTACCGGTTCTCCAGAACCTGTCAGAACCTGCTGGATTTCACCCCTGAGTGGCAGCTATATTTTTCATTGGTAACAAGTTTACCCCTAGCTCTAGTATGTCACCTGGTCTTTACCACATCTATTCACCAAGCAGAAAAGAGTTTCTGTTTTCCTTCTGGACCAGATCCACTCAGCCCAAATTTTAATAATGCCCATCTTCTCTCCGTATAGAACTCTTTCCATTTGCATTTTAGTTCAGCAGGATTATTTGGTGTTCCAGGACTGGAATAGGGAGTAGTGTGAAAAGTGTATAGACATCATCAGTCAGTCTCTGACCCAGGCATTTGTTCTATCTTTCTATGGTAGGGTTGACAATCTATGGGTCATATTCATCCTTGCCATTCTTTTTTTCCCCCACCTCAGAGTCCTGGAGAATTCTACTGATAAAATTTGGTAGCAAAATGGCAAAAATTAATCCGTAAAATAGATGTCTTAAACATCTAGAAAGATTAATCCTATCAGTTGTACTTCTAAAATCTTTTAAAGGATCTGGAAAGTTTGATCCCAACAAAAGCTGTAGATATAGTAAGAACATGTCTAAAAGGATACACAGAGTTCAGTGTAGTCCCTTCCAAATACCCTTTCAGAGTTTAGTTTTTAATCACTGAGTTTCCTTTTTCAATCTCAAAGCTGTTTATGAAAACAGGGTGGATTTTTCTTTTGGACAGCACACAGAAATATGTGGGGAACGTAGACTTTGCTCATAAACATAGAAAACTGCCTGAGAAACATTTTTTTAAAAAAAGCAATTTATACTCACTGGTGTCAGGAATGTCTCTGTAGTGATAGGGATTACAGTAATTAACCTTTGTCCTTTTTAAACACAAAGTTACAAGAAAGACTTCTTTCCCCAAAAATACTTAATTTGAGTATACTACAATGCAATCTGAAATGTTATGATTAGACTTTTTTTCTAACTAATGAATTATCTATAATTATTATCTTGATTTGAGTTTAATTTATATTTTTATTTTTAAACAGCTAAATTCTACCTCACAGAACATCAACTTGGGGCCATCTGGAAATCCTCAGTAGGTTTTAGTTAAATATAAATTAGCCTTTGCAGTTACTTTGTTAAAGGGGGGCTGGGAGTAAAGAGCACCCTGCATGTAATATCAATTAGGGACAGGTTTAGAAAGAAATTGTTGTAATTTGGAACTAAGAGAATATTATCTTGCAAGTTATTAAGTACAAATAAAAAAGGGAAAAGGATGAATTTGTGGAAAGTCAGTAAAAGAAACAGGTGAAGGATAATGAGAATGCACATGCATAAAATAGGAAATACTATGTAGAATATTTGGTGCTCTAGAAGACTGAAATACTGCAGATATGTGATTGTTAAATTTGTACTGTGATGGAGAGCACAGTGAACACTGAAGGAATAATTATTGGGGGTGAAGAGAAATCTGGGAAGATAGGAAGAATATGTGGCATGACTGCCTTTCAGCTACTAAATAGCTACCTTTTATCATTTTGATTACCTGTTTTTCTTTTTCCTGAAACCACTCCAGTGCTAAACCAACAGACTTTGACTTCCTGAAAGTTATTGGGAAGGGCAGCTTTGGTAAGGTAGGTTTCCTTTTATTATTAAATACTCTTTGCTCATACCACTCCATTTGAGCATTTTTTTTATTCTATGGGTGGAATATATCTTTTTGTTGATAATATGAAAAGAAAACTTACAACTGCATGCCTTAGATATCAATCCCTGGAATCTCAAGGGTGATTTTTAAAAATTAGAAGTAATCTAACATCACTGCATTATCTCTATATAGTTGCTACTTGTAAGAACTGGGTGGGGGGGATTACTTGAATTCTTTAACAGGGTTGAACAGACTTTCTATGAAAATTCTTCTTTAGGTTCTTCTTGCAAAACGAAAATGGGATGGAAAGTTCTATGCTGTTAAAGTGCTGCAGAAGAAAATTGTCCTAAACAGGAAAGAGGTAAAAGGGAGATTTTGTTTTTCCTTCCAATTACAAAATTATTCCTACTTACTTATTGACCCTTCATTTCCTCATAGCAAAAACATATCATGGCTGAGCGCAATGTGCTCTTGAAAAATGTGAAACATCCATTCTTAGTTGGACTGCATTATTCATTCCAAACCACAGAGAAGCTGTACTTTGTTCTGGATTTTGTTAATGGAGGAGAGGTAGGTATATTTTTCAGTCTTTATATAGTAGTCAAATGTCATCAATTTTGGCCTGCAGTTTAAGAGAAATTGCAGTAACCAATTGTAGTGGCTCAACATATATTGATTCCCACATTGCAAATATAGACTCATTTGCTACTATGCTACTTTATTGCTTACTACTTTATGTATATGGAATATTTAGTGTAAAAGTATATTCATGATTTATATTAACCAAAAGTTAGTGAAACATGGGTAGCATTCACAAATAATCCGAAACCAAAATCTTCAAAATCATTTGCTGGTTGTGGTTATGTGTAAACTAGACCATTGTAATAGTATATTTAGCAATTGTAGTTGTAGTTTGCGAAGGCTACAGATGTGAAAAAATAAGGAAATGATTAAAGGAAGGATGTGAATATTATGCACAATGTTTTTTCACTGTTTTGATAGCTGTTGATAGACAACTGCAGAATATGTTAATCTTATTACTAAGAATAACACTGCTCCATGCATATTTACAGCTCTTCTTTCACTTACAAAAAGAACGCACCTTTCCTGAACACAGAGCCAAGTTTTATGCTGCTGAAATAGCCAGTGCACTGGGCTACTTGCACTCCATAAAAATTGTATACAGGTAATGACTTAGACTAAAAGGGAGAATGAAATAAATGCAGTCATTTTCTATTAATATATATTTGCTTTTTCATTTTATTATTTGTTGGTGTATTTCTTATTAATAGTTACACAAGAGCATGATTCTTGCTAGAGGTTTTACTTACAATGAATTTCCTTCTTTCTCATTTATGCCCAGGGATCTGAAGCCAGAAAATATTCTTCTAGATTCATTGGTAGGCTGTAAATATTTCTTTTTATTATCCAAGAAATTTTAAATAATACAATCACTAAAATTCTTCATTGTTTGACAGTAGATTTTCAATTTTCAATGCAGGGGCATGTTGTCTTAACAGATTTTGGACTCTGTAAAGAAGGAATTGCTACTTCAGATACTACCGCAACATTTTGTGGAACTCCGGAGGTAAGTTAATTTACTTGCTCACTCTCTCTCTCCTCTCTTTCTCAAAATAGAATAGAATAGAATAGAATTTTATTGGCTATGTGTGATTGGACACACAAGGAATTTGTCTTGGTGCATATGCTCTCAGTGTACATAAAAGAAAAGATATGTTCATCAAGAATCATAAGGTACAACACTTAATGATAGTCATAGGGTACAAATAAGCATTCAAATCATTAGGAAACAAGCAATATAAATCGTAAGGATACAAGCAACAAAATTACAGTTATTCAGTCATTAGTGGAAGGAGATGGGTGATGGGAATGATGAGAAGATTAATAGTAGTGCAGACTTAGTAAATAGTTTGACAGTGTTGAAAAAATTATTTGTTTAGCAGAGTGATGGCGTTCGGAAAAAACTGTTCTTGTGTCTAGTTGTTCTGGTGTGCAGTGCTCTATAGCGTCTACAAACCATAAAATCATAAAAGCAAAGTAAGTTTCAAGAATCTTGAAAATAATATATATATATATATATATATATATATATATATATATATATATATATATATATATATATATATATATATATATATATATGAAATCGATTTTGAACTCTTTTAACAGTTGAGAGTAGAAGGCGATAGGCCTATGCTTAGCATCATTCATACCAAAAGGATTTGTGCCTCATAGTGATTGGTATGAGTTATTTTTCCCTTACAGTACCTGGCTCCAGAGGTAATCCGAAAGCAACCCTATGATAACACTGTAGACTGGTGGTGTCTTGGAGCTGTTTTGTATGAAATGCTGTATGGTCTGGTAGGTAATCTCATTTTTCAAACTGCATATCTCAATCAATGCCTAAAAATATATACTAGATACTAGAAGGAAATAACTTCTTACAATACGTCTTAGTTCCTGCTGTTGGAAACAGGATACGGACTAAAATTATCCTTATTCTGAACTAGTAGAATTAAGTTCAAAATGAACTTAACTTTAATTAAGCTTAATTTAACTTTTAATTTTTGACATAAAAATAGTAACATCCACAATGCATATATGTGAATAGGCTACTTTATTCCCAGCCAAGTCTTGTGGTTTAGTCATTTGCTTCTGATGTTCTCTCAATTTCCTGGCTGTAATGGAACAGATTATGTCACCAAGCATAAAAGAATAAACAACTGAAATAGCAATGATAGTATTTGCTCCTAAAGTGAATGGAATCATTTAGAAAAAGCTGACAGTATCTAGGACATTTCTAACATCTTTTCATTTATCCTTTCATTCCTCATTGATAATAGGATAGCAGAGATCCTTTTTGGTTTTTGTAGTAATTATATTGAAATGTACTTTTTAGGTCTTTAGAAAAATGCCTGTTTCTTCATACCATCAGACTTGCTTCCTGTCTCAATTATGAAACATTTTGCTTATATCAATAAAGCATATATAATTATTTTGAGTGAGAATATTATTATTCATGTCACAAGCCATTTTTGTTTAAATATATTGGACAAAAATGGAATATAACATCCAATGCAATAAGATTTTGATCTGAGATCCTTAAAAGCATCATATGTCAGAATAATAGCAGCTATTGCCAATTAGAACCAAATTATTTTCCTCCTATGATCCAGAGAATCAATGTTTCTTACCAGTTCTATTTCAGATCTCTGAATGAGGTTGCTTTCTTAAAAACAGTTACCTGAGAATATGCTTCTTTGTGGTAAATCTTATACAATCGACCTATTTTTATAACATAATATCTATCAACAATTTTTATTTTCCTAAATTTTTAGATTAGGTTATCTTCAGGATCTGGTGTCCAATTTGAAACTATGGTATCTTCTAGATCAGATAGAGAAATTAAGTACCGCACTTTTCGCACTATAAGATGCACTTCGCCCCCCCAAAAGTGGGTGAAAGTATCTGCGCGTCTTATAGAGCGAATATTGTGGCGGGGGAGCGGTGGGTTGGTCATTGCCGCCGCCTGATACCACTGCCACCATTCGCTGCCACCAGGGAATGCTGGAGCCTTCGCTGATGAGCAGCTGACGGCAGTTGAATCGGCCTCTTGGAATACCACCGATCACCGCCAATTGACCCTGCAGCCTAGAACAGCCGATCGGCAGTAATTTGGGAGACTGATCCAACCGCCAATCACCTGCTCGGTAGCGAAGGCTTCAGGGTTGCCCACCGGCAGCAGTAGCTCAGCTTAGTTGACCGGCAGTGGGCACAACAGAGTGGAGCCCTGATGAGCCACGTGCTGGGGCTACGATAACATGCTGAGGCTGACTTTGCTGTTTGCTGCAAGGACGCTATCCAGATGAGTACCGGATAGATGCGGGGAGGCAGAGGCAGATTTTTTTTTTCTTGTTTTCCTCCTCTAAAGCTAATGTGTGTCTTATGGTTTGGTACGTCTTATAGTGCAAAAAATATGATATTTAATTTAAATGATCCCTTGTTTATTTAATCCTAGGTACTAAAAAGCTCTTGTGACAGTTTAGAAACTGTTCCGTTGCATGAGTACCAAGCAAATTCTAAAATGATGGTTGAAGTCCTAAAACAAATCATCTTTCATATCTTTATAACATGCATTTGTTAAGCAGTATATTGCTCTTCTCAGTGGTTCTCTGTGATCTTTGAGGATGAATATTCTGTAGAATGGGCGATCATTGCAATCTCTCTCTCTCCTTACATTTCTTGAACAAGTATACTATTAGCTTTGTTCTGTTATCTTTCCCTACAATCTCTCCAGCCGCCCTTTTACTGCCGTGATGTTGCTGAGATGTATGAAAACATTCTTCATAAACCGCTCCATTTAAGGCCAGGTGTCAGTTTTACAGCTTGGTCTATTCTGGAAGAACTCTTGGAGAAGGAGAGACAGAACAGACTTGGATCTAAAGAAGACTTTGTATGTAAAATACCTGATTTTAAATCAAGTAGTAAATAAAAAACATTTTGAAAAATTAATTTGTTACTATTTGAAATGCAAATATTTGTTCCTTCTTAAAAATATTATAGTTGACCTGAAAAATTTAAATAATCAAATTTGGGTACTGCATTTCATTCTAGCAAGAAGAATATATTTATTTATTAAATTCATTTGCCAGCCATTTTACAGCAAGATGACATTGAAGATTAACTCAATCTTCATTGCTTTGGATGGGATTTAATTTTCTTTGAATCGAGAGTTAACCAACATGAGGTGTTGCCAAATAAAAATGTTTATGTTTTAACAATTAAACTATTTATAGAAAGTTACCCATCTTCATTATAATTGTGTTTCATATAGAATCAGAGCTTTTATGGTACTGAATTTCATATATATGCTCATGAGTTTTTATAAACTCCATAGGATAGGTTGACATTATCCATTTTAGGGAGTTAGCCCAAGCCCAGGGCAGAAGACTCAAGCCTTCTGGGAGTGGTGGGGTAGGGGGAAGGCCTGCAAGCTAGTGGGCCTAGCTAGCCAAGGTCTCCCAGCTTGTGGCAGGTTTCTGTGTGCCAGTGGGCCTAGCCAACTTGCACCACTCCTGCAATTGTAAGGGCACATGTTCTGCCAAGTGACCAAAGTTTGGTCACATGACTATCTGGCTGCTGCAGTGGTTATAATTTCAGGAGGAAGATGCATTCGGGAAGAAGTTGCATTCAGCACTGTCAAAATTTTGAATTGTTCTAAATTAACAGTCGTAAATTGAGGACAACTTGTAAAATATACAGTAATTACACTGCAGTTTTTGAACTGTTGCCTTTTCCAGATTCCAAAAAGGGAAGGTTGGAAACCAGTGATAGCATCTTGAGGAAGTGTACATCATTACTTTCTTTATGCACGTAGTATGATCCTCTCACTTAAAGATAAATTAACCATTGTTTAACCTCCTGGGAACCATGACCAACCAGAAAGGGCATGGTGGAAGCACTGACATTCTCCAGAATACTGCCCACTTAAAATTCACAAACTCAGACTCCTGCCTCCTTCAAGGCAAGCACTATCTCCCCGTTTCTCAAGTAATTATCACCTCCCCATATTCATAGTGCCATGGAGGCCTTGAACTCCTGATATCCATACAGACAACACCTATGACATGCAAACTGAAGTTACCTGGCAGTAAAAGCCTAGGCAACCTCCCCACCAGACCATCAGACATGAGATCCAAGAGCTTTGGGCATTCTCTGCTGGACGGACAGCAGTGGGGTTAGCACCAGCTCTAGCTTTATTGTCTGCCCTGATATTTATGCACATATAAGCATTCACCTCTATTCACCGGTGGAGCAGTACCTCTGATTACTATAAGGGTCTCATAATAACTCATCATTACACTCCCTTCCCTTAGAGTTTTTTATAGCAACTCTAAAAAATATCTGGGCCATTTAATTTTCTTTCTGATTTTGCTTGCAGATTGCTTCTTTTTCTCCTTTTCTAAATTTATCTGTTTTAAGAATAAACTAAGCAATTTCTAAAATTGAAATAATTCAGTGAACAGAAAGTTGGCATGAGAAAGTTTTAAAGCAAGTTATTGTAAGACAGTTATGTCCATCCTATCCTTCCTTTTTGTACTCTGGCTTTGTTAGTAATGAATAGCACCTCGGGACAATTTACATTTACAGAGTATTAGAAGCACAATCTATTATCAAGGATACATGATTCTGCCCCTGTAACTTCAAAAATTAACACTGCTATGTGTTAATTCACAGTCACCAAAATGTTTAATATCATACATAGGAAATTCAGCAAAAGATCCATAATCTTTTGGAACCTGATTTTAATCAGAACAGGAATATTTGTTAACTTTTTGTGGTTGACACCAGTTTTCTGATACATTTAAGACAAATTATATAGCTTATATTAACCTTCATTTTGTATTTTAGCTTGAAATTCAAAGGCATCCCTTCTTTGAATCTGTCAGTTGGAATGACCTCTTACAAAAAAAGATTCCACCACCATTTAATCCTAATGTGGTAGGTCCAATTCCTACTCCTTATTCATTAAGTCATCATAGCTAAGATGAATGAAAAAAATCATGAAAGGAAGGGATGAATAGAAACTGAACATAGTATTGCATAATCTCAAGGAATTACCAGTATTATCCCTTGATTGTTGCATAATCACTAGAAACAAACAAGTGACTATGTAGTATATTGTGCATATTAGACTGTATACAACTATAACCATTTATTGATAGAATCAGAATGAATGAATTCCTGTTACCTTTCTCCACTGCCTTCAGAGCAGAGGGAATAACTAGAATATTATTGTACAAGTGGAGGATTCACTGCTTAACAAGATAGATTATAGTATCTGTATATGCTAAACTATTTTGTTGAAAAAAATCTTTAAAATCATTTTAAATTGATAATATATGGAAATATAGACTTCTTCCTTGCAATATTTTACATATGCTTTATTTTCTAGTTTGGTCCAGATGACATCAGGAATTTTGATGCAACATTTACAGAAGAGATAGTACCCTGCTCCGTTTGCATTTCTTCTGATTATAATATTGTAAATGCTAGTGTACTGGAAGCAGATGATGCATTCATTGGATTTTCTTATGCACCACCTTCTGAAGACTTATTTCATTAAGCTGAAGATTGGAACATTGGAAACTATCTCTAGAGGAGTGATGAAACTATATGATTATAAACAGTTTCTGAAATATATGCTACAAGTGCCTCATTTGATCTGCTGAAGAACAAACTTTTTCTGCTGTATTACGAGGATAATGGGCATTTTGCATTCCATTTTTAGACTGTTAAACATGCTGCACAAAAATATTTTTAAAAATGCATTTAAGTAAAAGTTCCTAACCTTGAAACTTTTAAAATAAAGATAATAGCTGTTTTTCATTCAGTTTACATTAACCTATCTATATCAGCTATCTTTATGATCAGCACACCCATTTAATGGGCTTTGTAATATATTGAATTTCTATGCTTGAAATACAGCTATGCAATTACTTTGGTAAACTTCTGTTTAAAAAATAAGCTTAACTACTTTACTTAACTGGCAATAATCATACTAGTTTACTAACTAGAGGATATATACAATATCACTTGGTTTAATGTAAACCTGTGCCACTGTAAATCATGATGGGCATATATAAATGAAGTCATTTATCACTTCACTTAAGAATTTGATTCATTCCAGTTACCAAACACAGGAATTTCTAAGTTAAATAATGGTGGAGCAAATTATCATTTAATATTTGTTGACAATACATCTCACAATGACCATTTCTCCTCTTCTTGTAGAAGAAACTAAGTATCTTTCTCCCCAAGAAATAAAAATTTAAGCATCACGCCATTTGTAGAAGAGAAACTCCTTCCTTCTATGTTGAAAGCTAATATATTACAATTTGATTATATTAAAATATTATTTCCTTGTTATCTGTATTTTAATTTCTGTTTCTTTTTATTTGGACAAACACTTGTACAATTTGCTCCCAAATAATGTACTAATGTATAACTTGTTCATTTTTGGACATGCCTGCACATTTATCCCAGTATAATCAGTGATTTGAGGGTGAAGGAATGAGCTTCAAAACAGTCTCTGTGAAATTTGAATAGTGAATACTTTTTTCTTGGCTTTAACAGCCTCTGGTTGAATATAAATCAAATCTTTGCTTTACAAATTAATTTCACTTTAAAATATAAATAAGTTTTTCTTTGGTTTAGTTGTCCCATTCAAAGTAAAAGGATGAACATATTTGAGACAATCAACATAAATTGTAATATTGTTACTGTTTATTTTTATCACTAATAAATGGAATTAATATTGACTAAGAAAATGCAAGTAATATCTTAAAAATACAAATTAAATATATATTTAAGATAAAAGAAGGATGTGTTATTTCAGGAAATCTGATTTGAATAACGCTAAAAAAATGGTAACCTGTGAAGATGTTTACAAGATGATGTATATACTCTCTATTATTACACTGATTAACAGTCTGACTGTAGCAAACATAATACAGGTAGTCCTCAACTTACAACCACAATTGAGCCCAAACTTTCTGTTAAGTGAGAAACATGTTAAGTGAGTTTTGCCCTATTTTATGACCTTTCTTGCCACAGTTAAGTGAATCACTGCAGTTGTTAAGTTATTAACACACTTGTTAAGTGAATCTGGCTTTCCTATTGACTTTGTCAGGTCACAAAAGGTGATCACATGACCCTGGGATGCTGTGACCGTCATACATATGAGTCAATTTGCCAAGTGTCTGAATTTTGATCATATGACCATGAGGATACTGCAACAATTGTAAATGTGAAAAATGATCATGTCACTTTTTTCAGTGCTGTTGTAATGGTTACTAAAGGAGCTGTTGTAAGATGAAGACTACCTGTAATGTATGGTGTATATTATACACAAGCCCACTTTTATCTTCACCATAGCATTCTTCATTGGAGTCCTAACATCAGTTATGTTCCTCATACAGGATTCAGTTTTCTCACACAAACCACATATCCGATGAAGTAGCTAGTCAGGTTCATAAAACCTTGGAGAATATAGATTATGTGGATCAATTTCAAACGTATTACTGGCCTAGTTTGGGTAGCAAAATTGCCTTGATCATCCAACAGATCACCTCTACCATGAGTATAACTTTGTTGATCCTCCTGGATCACTCAGCAAATATATGAAGCCATTTAGTAAAGTTGTGTTTGGTGCCATCAGTATGCTCACACCATCAATAATAGTATTCTGCTGAAATGACGTCTATATTAGAGTTAGAGTATGATGCATTATTCTTCAGTGATCCTATTCCATATTCCGGAGTTGGCATGAGAATGTGACTTCAGCAAACTTCTACTAAGCCAGCAATTTTGCTAATCTTGTTTAATTTCTATATTAATCCATTGAGTGAATTAATCAGGGGCTTTGGGATTAGAGACTGCCTATATGCTAATGATGTGTAGCCCTTTTTTTTTCCTCTGGCTTCGTGTGTTCACCCAGCGCTTGTGTGTTCGCCCGATACCGGGCTACGCCCCAGTCGTTGGGGACATCTGTTTTATGCCATTTTCTGAATTTGGTCCAGTGTCTCCCAAATATGGAACACTAAACTAGGCCTAATGCTCATGATGGAGTCTAACCAATACAGATCATCATTGATTTAGAAACTATTTGAAATGATACAGCCTAAAACTGCATTTGCCTTTTTTTTTTTTTTTTTTTGCTTTAATTTATATGCCGCCCTTCTCCGGAGACTCAGAGCGGCTTACAATGCATTAAGCAATACCCTTCATACTTTTGTATATTTATACAAAGTCAGCTTATTGCCCCCACAATCTGGGTCCTCATTTCACCTACCTTTGAAAGGATGGAAGGCTGAGTCAATCTTGAGCCTGGTGAGATTCGAACTTGTAATTGCAAGCAGCAGGTGTTAATAACAGTGCTTCAGTCCACTGTACTACAGGCTCGTGATTTTTGCAGTCAACCCCTGGCAATCCCTACTTAGTTTGTAATTCACTACTTTTCTAAAATCTTGTATTAAAAGGGGGTGAGTATATTGAACACATGGTAATGCTTCAGAAACAATAGTTGTGAATGGATAAAAGGCCAGTTAAACTAACAAACCGATAATTGTTAAATATTTTACTAAGAGCGGGGCTATGTACATAAGGAGTATTTGCTTTTTTCCATAGGTTTGCTTATAATGTGGCATTAATGCAACAGTAGCTAATCAATGAATGTCTCATGAATAAACTCGGTGTTTCTCAGCCTGAGCAACTTTAAACTGTGTGGACTTCAACTCCCAGAATTCCCAGGCCAGTATGCTGAAGTCCACACATCTAAGATTGAGAAATCCTGAATTAACTGATCTGAGGTAAATCTTACGCCTGAGTTTGTCAAGGCTGAAAATTTGTCAAGCACAACGTTTCTGTACAGCACTGTGAGACTGGCAATTGTATTACCAAGCACAGCGAGTTGGAAATCTGGTGTTGGGCTTTGGTCCTTCTGAGGAGAGAGGAAGATCTGTTGCTGCTGAATGAAAGGCGAACGAGGCAGTCTTGCCAGTGGCAGAAATACATGAAGGATAGGAGGGAAGCGGAAAGAAGGCCCAAGGAGGAGAAATAGGCATAAACTTTTAAGAGACGATACAGAAAGTTTATTAAAGAACAGTGTCCCATAATCCATGAGATGAGGGGGGAGGCAACATGTCAACATCATTCATTGGAATGATCATCTAAAGGGGCTTCTGGGTCCATTTACAAAATCCATTCAGCTTTATCTTTGTGACATGTTACAGGATTTTTTTTAACAAGTAGAATTAAACAGATCACAGGAAGCAGTAAGAATATCGTTTCCCTTACCCTACCCAATAGTTGGAGGTGTGATTTTGAATTTTTTTTTTTAATTAAGAGAATGAGTTGAGCTCAACTTCCACTTTACCTCGTTTTAAACCTACATTTTTGAGACCCATTTTAAGTTTTCAAAATACAAGCTGTTAATTGACTAGAGTAGTTGATGAATCTCTTGTAATCCCATTTCACACACAGCCTGGGTTTGAGGGTAGGTTAACACAGTATCTATAACTAAACTGTTGAACTGAGGTTACCACAGGTCTCAAATTATAGTAATTCCTTTAGCAACTGTTCTAAGTTACAATGGCACTGAAAAAAAATGACTTACAACCAGTCCTCACACTTACAACCATTGCAGCATCCCCATTGTCACATGTTTAAAATTTGGGTGCGATTCACTTAAGAACCACCTTGCTTAGCAATGGAAATTCTGATCTTAATTGTGGTCATAAGTTGAGGACTACCTGTATTCAGGCACACTTGACAAATATCATTATCCCACAATTATATTTTTTTATTCTTCACAGCAACATACATTTGTAATCTAAGGATTGGGTAGAGAAACAAGATTGGAGTAAATGAAGTTGGATCTTCTGAAAATGAAAGAAACTGCTTTAATTTATCTTGACAGGAGTGGTGGTCTTCAGAAATTTGTTAATGACTGCAAATTATATTGTAATGGTATTTACCTAAAATTATTATTAAGTAATCAGAATTATTTAGCTTAAAACAGTAAACAGGAAGTTTTAACATTTATTCATATCTGGCCTTACAGAATCTAGCCAAGCTTGTGCTGTTTTCCGGTTTCTTATATTGGTAAACCCATCTGATATTACTGAGTTGGATGCTACCCTTGGAAATTATATTTTGCATCAACCTGTGAAGGGTACTCAGATTTTTCAGTCAGTAAGGAATCTTTTACATTTTGATCAAATATTCTATGAGTATTCTGAGCCATAATTTTCTCATAAATTTTGAATTTTGAATTACAGGTATGTTTTACTGCAGTTAAAACATTGTCATTAATACAACAAATAGAGACTGAAGCTCAGGTGAGCATTCACCATTATTTCAGTCCTATTTTTTTCTAAAATAGTGGCAATAATTTATATTTTAATTACATTATGCTAGCATATGACAAAGATTTGTTTTAATTACCTAGCTTTCTACCCTCGTATTTATTTTTTTTCCTTGGTGTAATATTTTTTCTGAAATATAATTCTTAAGGAAAAATGCATTATTATAAATTTATATATGGTAACTAGATAAACAGGAAAAAACAGAATTCATCTACATGCCGACAAACTTTCATTCACACAGACAGTTCTTGTTGTGTAGTAACTTTTAACATTAATAGCAAAAGTAGCTTTCTATGTATCATCATCAGTCGCAGACTTGTTCCCAATCTATGATCAGTACAGAAACACTGTATGTAACTGGATATTTTGCCTGCACATGTATTTGTATATATCTCAGAAATAAAATTACCAAAAAAATGTGGAACTAAACTGATCTGTAGAAGTTTTAAAGTTTATACAAATAACCTACATTTTAAAGAACCTTTATTTATATAATGTAAGTCAACTAAAATAGTTAACTAGATGGGATACTGTAGTAGATGACACGGGACTCATCTTATTTTACTGAAAAAATTGTGCTTGCATTAAAAAAAGTTGCCATATAAAAATATACAGAATAGTTTGACATTTAAGCTTGTGGGTGAACTTTATATTTAGTTAAACTTTGGAAATAGAATGGTTTGATCAGTTAATATTTTAAAATACACCCTTTTTCCTATTTGCAAATGTCCTATTAAATGTCTCTTGTGTTATGTGGGTGTAATTTTTCTGTGTCTATGTTTCTGATTAATTTTGGGGGAAACAGACTTTATACTATATAGTATCATCTGCTCAGAATTCATGCCACTCTGCTAAACTTCTTGGGCATGTCTAATTGGCCATGGCCGGGAGTAATGCAGTTATTTTATTATTTTTCCCCATTTTGATGTCAATTTGGCCACATCATTGTTTTAATTAATTAGCATTGACAAACCACAGAACCTAAATGTGTCTCTTCGTTCAAACAGCATTACTTACCCCTGTTTTATTCCTGGAACTTATTTACTGTATTTTTTAGACTATAAAATGTTCCAGACTATAAGACACACATTAGTTTTAGAGGAGGAAAACAAGAAAAAAAAAATCTGCCTCCCAGCATCCATCCGGTATTCATCTGGCTGGCATCCTTGCATCAAACAGAAAACAGCCTGGTCAGCTTCAGCATGTTATCACAGCCCCAGCACATGGCTCATCAGGGCTCCACTCCGTTACGCTCACCATCGGTCAACTGAGCTAAGCTGCCATCACTGTCGGGAAACGCTGGAGCCTTTGCTACGAAGCAGCTGATTGGCGATTGGATTTGCCTCCCAGAATACCACTGATCAGCTGTTCTAGGTGCCGGGGTTGCCGCCGCACATTCACCGCCGATCGCAGCGAATGGGCGGTGGCAATCCCCGACACCTAGAACAGCTAATTGGCACTGCACCAATTATCCCCCTAATAAACCCCTCACCCCCGCTGCAATATTCGCTCTATAAGATGCACAGATATTTCAACCCACTTTTGGGGGGGGATGCGTCTTATAGTCTGAAAAATACAGTATATAATAATTATAACATTTTTAATAATGACAATATTTAAATGTCTGTCCTATTTGTAATCAGCTCAATCATTTTTTAATTCTCTTTTAGATGAACATAGTCCTGAAACTAACACATTTACCTTCCTTACCCTGTTACGTTCTCAGTCTTTGCAAATTTCCATTTGATTATAATACTCAGAGGTTTTATGTGGCAGAGGGAATAGTGATTGCAATGAGTATTATAACGAAGTATACACAGGGAGCAAAATTTATTTGTTCTGAAGAGACATGTCAATTTTCTGAAGGTATGCTAGTAAGCTTGAACTTAAATTCTTTCATTTTGAAGCCCAACTTTATAGTTTATAATTTTGTTTTGGATACTATATTTCATTAGTCAAGATTATTTTCCTACAGCATATAATAGAAAGCAAGAGGAAGCAGAAAATAATTATTTTCTTCAATATTCATCCTAACACAATTCCCCTTATGTAGACTAGATTCCAGATAGGTTGAGCTGTTACAAATTTTAACAAATTCAGAATGATTTCTTATATCAAACAATCAGAACCAAGATGTTTTAAAAAGCTACATGAAATTTGGGAAATATGTTTAAGTATGACATCGAAACATGCCTGTATTTCTACTACATTGACCCACAATGTAGGGTTCAATAAATAATTGTGGAGTTACAACTCTCCTCTGAAACGAACTTATTTTTGAAAGTTGAAAAAGTGCTTTCTAATTTTGTGTGTATGTAAAAAGTTAAAATCTCGGGTGTTTTCCTGCGTCATTTAAAAGTCTGTTAGTTAAAATGCTTAAAATCCTGGCTAAGATCTCAGTTCAAAATTTATTTATTTTTATTTAATTTCATTTCATTTATATGCTGCCCTTCTCCGGAGACTCAGGGCGGCTTACAATGCGCTAAGCAATAGCCTTCATCCTTTTGTATATTTATACAAAGTCAGTTTATTGCCCCCACAACTGGGTCCTCAATTTACCTACCTTAGAAAGGATGGAAGGCTGAGTCAACCTTGAGCCTGGCGAGATTCGAACCTGCAGTAATTGCAGGCAGCTGGTCTTAATAACAGGGTGCTTTAGACCACTGTACTACCAAGGCTCAAAATCTCAAAATCTGTCAACTTGCCAAAGAGCTTGTCGAAATGTTGCCAAACCTTTAAAGTGTTGGTTAGGATTTTAGCTAGAGTTTTAAAAGACCTTACAAAGTGTTTTGCTGGAATTTTGGAGGATTTTGAGCTGAGATTTTAGCCAGGATTTTAAGCATTTTAACTAACAGACTTTTAAATGACGCAAGAAAACACCAGAGATTTTAACTTTTTACACAGACACACACACACACACATATATATAATTTCTGAATGACTGGAAAGGGAGTGACAAGGAATAGGATAATAATTCCAATATAGTGTTGGCAATTAAAGTAATTGGGTATCTCAATTTGCATTTCTTGTAAATGCATTTATCCATATAGCAATAGCACTTAGACATATATACCACTTTACAGTGCTTTACAGCCCTCTCTAAGCAGTTTACAGAGTCAGCATATTGACCCCAACAATTTGGGTCCTCATTTTACCCACCTCAGAAGGATGGAAGGCTGAGTCAACCTTGAGCCTGGTGAGATTTGAACTGCCAAATTGCAGTCAGCTGG
The DNA here is from genome assembly GCA_022577455.1 of Arizona elegans. NCBI lineage: Eukaryota > Metazoa > Chordata > Lepidosauria > Squamata > Colubridae > Arizona > Arizona elegans. The sequence continues at coordinate 27,232,193 of JAKOOJ010000002.1, read as the reverse complement.
CAGTCAGCAGAAGTAGCCTGCAGTACTGCACTCTAACCATTGTACGACCGTGGCTCAGTAAAACTGTGGGCAAAGTAAGCACCCTAATAGCATTCAGGTGTTGTTGAACTACACTTCCCAGGATATTTCACTTTTGGCCATGCTTCTTAAGGATGCTGGTAATTATAGTTCAGCAATGTCTAGAAAGTCACAATGTCTTGATTCCTCTGTCAATTTATTGAGCGTATCATTTAGTATATGGCTAATGATATATAATTCATTATATTGGGATAGGTGTACTCAGAATTATCAGCAGCGAATTCCACATATAAAGTTCAAAAATGTTTCCTGTTTCTACTAATCTAACTTTGGTGGAGCATAAAACACAGATTGTAGCCAACCAAGGCAACCATATAAAGATACTATAATAGGGAACTATCTGGCTGGGGTTATAAGGGTTATAAAAAGGATGTCATGTTTTCAGCATGATATGGAAATATCCTGTTAAAGTGCATAGATTTTGAGCAGTTTTCTGATAAAAATACAATGAAAAAAATCTGCTTCTGAATTTTTAGAAAACTAAACCAATCTTTTGTATGATTCTAGGGTTTCAGTATATAAGAGTACATACTGCTGGAGCTACAGAATCTGCAACACTAAGAAATGATTTTGTATGCAGCTTATGTATGTCACCATTGAAAGAAGACAAGAAATATCGAGTACTTGGTGGTAAAAACTAAATAGCTGTTATTAATTCAACATGATACAATTTAAAGGGCTCCATACTACTGGTATATAAGGGGGATGGCTACTGGACAACATAGAAAAAAAGGAGAACACACAGTTGTGAACTCGGTTTAGAAAAGTACATGAATGGCGAAGTGTGCATACATCAGTAAAATAGATACAAGTGGAATCTTTTAAAAAAATAAACCATCCATTAAATTTGTTTTAGGACCAGTTCAGCAAATAGATTTATCTGAAACAAAAATTGTGTATTTGTGTGTTATTTATTTGTTTGTTTGTTTGTTTATTTTTAAGATAAACAAATGGTTGAAATGATTGACTCTAAAGCAGTGAATGTGTTTCAGGGATTTTCTGGAAGTAAAACACATTTCAGATTTCAATCATTTACAGTGATTCTAAGAGGTAAGTCATATGTTTCTTTGTTGGCTTTAAGCATTTGCATTGTTTTTCAGGGCAAAGCCTTCCCAAAATAGCCAGTAGAAGATACATATATACATAACAGGAACATTATATTTCCAAATATTTTACAAGCAAATCCATTTATAATGCATCCAGTCTAAACACCCAAAGATTATCTTCTTTTTCTCTATCCATCTGTGCTATATTTATGCTCTTAAGAATTTCCCAGCTCCTACACTTCCCACCCAGTCAACTCCATCCTTGGATGAACTGACACATCCCTATGAAATTCTGCTGTTACAATGGAAAGACTATAGCATCTCAGCATTGTTCCCTTTCAGAAAAGACTTTTAGACTATCCTTACTGTTTTCCAGAATTCTTCATATTTACATGATAGGGTACAATTCACAGGTCAGAAATTTGAATTTAAATCCAGGAATTTATTTTCAGCATTTGGTTTCAATATTTTCAACAATGTTATTTGTTAAATTCCTGGGAATGATACTTCCTGCATCAATTATAATTATATACTTTAAAATTATTGTATGAATGAGAAGTGAGGCATAATTACATGTTTTACTTTTGAAAATATTCAACAAGGATTTGATTAGAAGGGGAAAAGACATTCTACTTTCTTAGTGAATTTGTCTTGTAAATAAAATATAAATGTTATGATGTGATTATTTTAGATTTAATTTTTGTATAAGACATTAATGAAGAGGAAGTAATAAAAATAAAATCCAAGACTTCAATTAAATAAAGACAGCTACTTTAACTACTGCAGCAGTATCTTGTCTTGCTGGGATTTGATTTCTCTTTTCCATTTCTTATGACAAAATTGTTCTGTGATAATCTAACATATTTTAATATTCTTTAATTTAGCTGTTTCTCCTTGCCACTTCTTGTTTTTATGATCCAGTTGCATATATTTTTCTGAATAGAATTTAATCCCCTATTTAATTATATATTTATCTAATTATACAATCTCCCCTAAGCTAAATAATACGAACAAAATCTTTAATTCCTGATCAGTGATCGTGTTATTTATCTAAGAAGCAGTTTATTCACAAACATTTTTAAAAAAAATAATGTGAAAAGAATTTATTATTTATATGCACTCTAAACTGTCACGTCATCATAGTAAAAGTATATATGGTACAAAACTGGGGGAAAAAACAATTTAATTTTCTTGGCAGAATTTGTGATTAAATCACATCTGTTCGGACCTCTTTTAAGAATGTCTTCCCATATTAATTTCAAGAAGGCTAAAAGCTTTAGCAAAAAGCTTCTTCTCCTCTCCACCCTAGCTTGTATAAGCCCCCAAGTTTAGAGATATTGATATTACCCTGATTTAGAGTACTTTCTCATGGCTGTTATTGTGTATTGTTTCTGCTGTTGAATTGGAGAAAAGTTAACATAAATTGTACTGCCCCTCAACTGAATTTTACTGTGCTTTAGCAATGATACCAAAATATGGTGTTCTGCTTACAGAGTTCCTGAAGAAAAATCTCAGGACAGTAACTGATGTACTCTTGTGCTTTCTTTCCCATCCTGGTCACCAATTACTTTTTGTAATATGTAACAGAGCAGGGCTAGGAGACTAACAACATATAGGCATTCTCTTGGGGTGCAAGAGAAAATGGATAATTAGCTTCTGCAGAATATACCTGTAAGCCAGGGGTGGTATTCACTTACCTTCGCTACCGGTTCACAAATGGGAGCGCGCTCACTCGCTTTGCTCGCATGTGCCACCTCCGCACATGCGCAGGATCTTCTGCACATGCACAGAGCATCAAAAATGGGACATAATGATGTCCGGGCAGGTGGGTGGAACCTCCTGCAGTGGCTGCTACCAATTCGCCTGAACCGGATAGAACCGGCTGAATACCATCACTGCTGTAAGCCACATTTTTCTGGAAGGTGGGGGACTGGGACTATCTGCTGGCAGACAAACATTGTTGTTTAAATGACACACAAACAGAATCTGTCAGTTGGAAAGGTATGAGGGTTGCATTAGGATTATAGAACAATGGAAGAAATCAGCTATGGGAGATCAGTTGTCCTAGGGCAAACATTAAAATCCAGTTGATAGGATTATTATACACAAGATATAGGAATTCTGCAGCACAAGCCAAACTGAATGTAGAAGTCTATGCTTGGTGACAAGCCAGGAGATTGACAGTCCTATTTTTTTAAAAAAAACATAGATGTTACCAGTATTACAATAATTGTTAGCATTCCATATCATTATTCCCATTCAAAACAAATAAAAAGAATCATGAAAGTCACATGTCTAGTGTTTCATTACTCAAGTCATAATGCTATATAGATCAGTACCTAATGATTATATGGAAGGATGAGCATTCAAGAAATGGTCAAAAAGAACTCACTAGATTCCTGTCCTGAACTCATCATTGCCACTCTTCTCAAGACATTATGGATTTGTAATATTTGTATTATTATTCTTTAAATATATCTATCAGTATTCAACTAAGGGGGAACAATATATGTGTATGTTGCTTTTTTTGCACACTTTTTTGTCTCAATTTTTGCTTTGATAGTTGTTTCCCTTTTTTCCTGTTGAAGTTATATTTTAACTTTGGAAATAATATACAAATTATTTTAAAAAGTGGTTTTTATCTTTACATTGTTGAAAGGATATGAATATGAGTCCATAGAATTATTCTGCCCAATAGAAAATCCTCACCTACCTATTTGTATTTTTCCCAGATGAATTATCCAATGAAATGAAAATGGGAAATCAATATAAAGTTATAGGAATTCCTGTCTGTATGCAAAGCTGCTTACAAGCTACAATTTGTCTTGAAGCTAACAGCATATATCTTTATAATTCTACAGGTAGGACAAGAGGCCAGTGAAAATAGACAATAAAATATACTTGTTCCAATAATAGGCAACTCAAATGCAACTGTCTCTTTCTTTTCATTCCAATTTTCTTCTTCAGCAGTTCTCAAAATGTGATCTAGGGACTTCTGAAGATCCCTGGATCCCTTTCAGGGGGAATTTAAGACAAATATATAAATATTTTAAAATGTCTGTTTTAATTCTTATACAGTAAATACTGCTACATATAACCCACCTATTTGGGGTTTATTAACATTTTTAAGATGGGTACTAAAACCAAAATATTTGAGAAACACTGCTTTATTTAGTATATTTGCTGTGAAAAAAAATGTCTTAATTTTCAACACATTCATTCTTTCTCTGAGAGGCAGGGAGAGTAATCCCTGGTGAGTTCAGGAGCCAAAAGTTCCTGAGAAAGAATAACAATGTAGAGAAAGCATGCAAAGCATGGCTTCTAGAATTCTTTTCATCTCTTTAGTAATAACTCTCCTCTGGGTCAGCTAAAAGCAACATTGATTTCATGGCACATAATCCATCCATACTGAAACATGTAGGCAGCAGGAGGGAGGGGCTATGGAATGAGAACACTTGGCAACATTCTGAGACATTGCTCAACTGCCCTTCCAGTAGAGATGCACTGGGATTTTTTTTACTCTGCAGACCCAGAGCGGAATGGGCCAACTTGCTGCAGCCAATTCACCACATCAACAACTTGACACGGGAGAACTCACCACTATGGAACAATTTAACAATTCAATTTAATTTCTGGACCGGGATGCCTTGCGCACTGTCACTCATGCCCTCACTTCGGACTACTGTAATGCTCTCTACATGGGGCTCCCCTTGAAGAGCACTCGGAGGCTCCAACTGGTCCAGAATGCGGCCGCGTGGGTGATTATGGGAGCGACACGGCACACCCATGTAACACCTCTCCTGTGTGAGCTGCACTGGCTCCCGGTGGTCTTCCGGGTGCGATTCAAGGTGCTGGTTACCATCTTTAAAGCGTTCCATGGCTTAGGACCTTCTTCCCTACACAAAATTTGACTCCATCGTGTTCAGTTTCATTGGATTGGAAAGAATAAAAAATGACTAAATAACATTAATATTGATCTCTTCTTGCTTTGTACTGGAAGGGATATTAACATGAATTTCAATTTCAGAATCATAGTATCCCAATCTTATCTTCAAAAACAAAGACAATTATACCTAAATCTTTTTCTGCTCTAATTTTGTTATCTTAGCTATATTCATCTTGTATTCCCTGAAATTGAAATCTTTCAGGTCCACTCGTTTTCTTACTAGAATTCAAGAATTTATCTCCCTTTGAACTAGAATTCTGGAACCTGATATTCCTTTAATGCTATTTGTTTATATTGTTTCCTGATGTACCTACAATGAATTGAATCGAGTTGTATTCTAGTGGTAGCAGCAGATTCACTTATATCTTACCTTTACCAACCACCGAATTTCATCCTTGTAGTGCCTTCCGCCGTGCCCTTAAAACCCACTTTTTCCAGCAAGCCAGGCTGGCTTAAGAAGAAATTTTTAAATGTTTTAATTGGTTTGTGATTTTTAATTTTTGGGCCAAATTTATATAGATTTTAATTGTTTTTTAATATTTGTATTTCATGTTCTTAATTCTGGCTGTACACCGCCCTGAGTCCTCAGGGAGAAGGACGGTATATAAATTGGAAATAAAATAAAAATAAAATAAAAAATAGATGTTAAGGTATCTATTTTTCTTTTGTATCAGAGCCTTCTTGTATCAGTGAAAAATTTAAGTACCTGCTTTCTTTGACTTCAAATTCGTGTTGGAAATTTACAGCACTTCTGGCTGATAGCTTTGCTTCAAACGTTCTTCCATCTGGCATTTATAATATTCTGAAATTGTCCATATTGTTGAGTTTAGTACAGACGATTGATGGAGATGACAAAATAGCAGACTACTTAGATCTTCTGGTAATAACAAATGATTCTCTTATACTGGAGAGGTAATTATTCTTTTTCTTATGGTGATGTTATTAGTTTTCCCCAGTAGGAAAGTGCTCTCTCTCTCACACACACACACATACACATTTAATTTAGCAACCTGTGTTTTATTGTATCATCAGTAACAGATGTTGCTGTAATCTGAATTATGCATAACTCCCTTTTCTGCATATATAGATTTATTCAACTGAAATTCAATGCCATGGTGAAATACTGCAAATTCATTAGTGAATTATCTATTTTCCCCAATTATCTAGAATTATGAATTATAGTATATGTCTTGTGCCTCGAGGCATTCGGCACTTTCCATGTGGTGAAGTTTTTCCAACTGTATCAAAAGATAAACATGGGAGTGGAAGTGCTATTATTCAGGCTGGTAGTGCTTTAATGGCTAAAAATGGAATATGCTTCATTGGAGAGCTGACTTCATATAAGAAAGAGAAACTTGAACAACTACAAGCAGGTACGGCAATTAGCAAGTATTTGTAAAACCAAGGGTAACTTTAAATATTTCTGCTAGATTGCCTTGCAGCTTTGAAATTCTAGAGAAATCATTTTAATCACTAGCGATATTTCTATACCAGTCAATTTTAGTACTGTACAATCAATATTTTTCTATTACAAAGTTATATGTAAAATTTCCTTGGAAATATCATACTGTATGTTCATTCCACTATATTCTGGTTGACAGTTACAATGGACATACAAATAAGTTTTCATAGAGCTAAGAATGCCTCCTTGCAGCACTCTTAAAAATATGGCAATCTCCTTTATACCAATTTTTCAATCTGGTACCTGACATCTTCAGATATTAGGATGTATGTGTATCCTGGAAGCAATACTGGCAATGCCCCATATAAAACATGCAAAACATCTCACGATTTGATGATTTTTGTGAGATTTCAGACTTGAGACCGTGTCTGGGTTTTCATGTTGGATTATGATAGCACTTAAAATTGCTACTGCATGTTTGGCTGACAAGATCTCCAGGGTATGAGGCAGAGTTCTTTCACATTATTTATTTTTATTTTAAAATCAAGAATTGAGCTTGAGATTTCTTGCATGAAGGGTACATGCATACTGTGATTTTTGTATTGTCCTAATGAGATTATTGCAAAATGAAATACATTGGTGTAAGAGAGAAATGTCAAGCTCCATTGCCTGATACATAAATATACATATAAAACTACACATACAGTAGTTCAAAAGTGAGCCTAAACTAATCTTGTTTTCTCTAGATTCTGGCAGTTCCAGCAGAGCTGGGCTAAAATGATTTTCACTTGTAGAGATTGCTATTTTCACTACCAAAATAATCCCCATAATATCTGTTGAATTATCTGAAACAGAATGGGAAATACCCAATTTCTTTAACAGAAGCCCTCCATTCAATGCTTGTTCGTTTAGTAAATAGAATGAATTCTTCTATTCATCAAGAGACTGGATCCAATCCATGTAAACCTTTTGGATGATACTTTTGAGAGAGAAGCATTATCGAAAGAACATTTCTAAAATTGGGAAATATGCAATTAATATCCAAGTTCCTTTAAAAGCAATGATTTAACACATACAGTAAAGTAAGTTATATAAACCACCATATTTTGAGTAGCATTTTTCTTCTTGCTGTTTTGACTAGTACTAGAGAGCAGGACAATTACTAAATTCATTCCAGGAAAGAAATATGGAGAAACTAGCGATCAGCAAGTTATTTTTCCAATTCAGACAAGTTTCTGGTCATTTATTGATGTGGATTCATCTTCAAAAAAGCATATACAACTGGATAATACTGTAATTGGCCAGTTGGTGAGTCTATATTTAAAACAATATTGTACAATATTGATTAGGAACAGTAATACCTTTTAGAAAGGCACTATAGAAAAAATGCCAAGTTAGCATGCATTTTCTAAAACATGTTAATTTTCCCAGTCAAGAAACATATTTTCATCATTCTATAACACCTGGTATCACTCAAATACCATAAACAAATTAAATAAAAATCATGGTATAACAGCATAAATAACATCCAAGAAATTACTACCATAGCAATAAGTGCATCAAGTAATATTCTGAATGTTCCTTTGTGAAAAACACTGAATCTTGCATTTTTAGAATCTCTACTTTTAAATATTTTTAAAATATTAAGAGTTTATTCTAAATTACTTTTTAAAATTAGGATTTAAGCTTGATTTCAGCTACTCTTATAGATGCATTTGGACTTTTGATATACTGCAATGAAGCATCATGTTGTCAGTCTCCATTTCCTGTTACAAATTTCATTTTTAAAAAATCTATTGATTCAGAAGAGATTTATACTACCACCCAACAGTTCCAAACCCAAGATTATGAGGAAGTAAGTAGTTATTAGAAATTATAACAAAAAAGAAACAACTTTTTAATTAAAAACATTTTATTAAAATATTAATATTTAATTATTATACACTAAATATATTAGTGTTTTTTCATAAATCATAATTTATACTGTCATTTCAGTTTCTTGCTTTTTCAAAGAATTTGCATGTAGAATTATGTCCCGAATCAGAAAGGTTAATTCATGGCTACTATCTAGCAAGTCGAAGAGTCAGAACACAGCTCATGAACGGACCTAATCTCTCAGCAACTTCACTAAAAATCTTGTAAGTTGTAAATTGACACATGCTAATTAAATACTGCCCATTTTGGCTTTAAGTTGACTAATAGATGAAATTAAGAGATGCACTAATTAGCAACTCCTGATCTCATTCAAACATGTATCCATAAATGTGCTTCAGACTGCATAATAATCTTTATGCTTTCTCTATCCAGATATTAGTCCAAACATCAAAGCACTGTTGCTTAGAACATACATCAAAGGTGTGTCTAGTTTGTACAAGTGTGCTGTCCCATGCACTGGTCAAAAAAGATTTGTCCACTTTAATCCACATATTCAATGTCTTTTCAGATAGCATTTAGCTGTTTATCCCTAGTAACTGTTCAGATTCCGCTCAGCGAGTTTTTAAATTGAAGCAAATGAGTCATTTCACTGCAAGAAGTTCTGCTAGTGATCAGAGTAGACCCCTGGATTTTTCCTATCCAGTTTTCTAATAGTTACCATAAAAGGCCACTAGACAGACATATAATTCTTTTATCAGTTTATTTGTTCAGCAATTGGTTGTGTGTGTGTGTGTGTGTGTGTGTGTGTGTGTGTGAATGAAATAGTGGCTATACATGTATATTATGTACATGTTGGAGTCATAAAAGCAAGATTTTCAATGAGAAAATTACGTCATCTGAAATGTACAATGGATTTAAAAGTTTTATTTTTGTTTGTAGGATTTCGCTGTCTAAAGCGCATGCTAAGCTGAGTCTAAGGACAAAAGTACTCGAACAAGATGTTTTAATTGCAGTGTTATTATTTGAATCATCTCTTACTTTAAAATATGGTAAAAAAATTAAGCCAAGCAATTGCTCATAAATCCAAATAAGGTCACATAAGATCCTTAACAGGAGACTTCACACATATAGTTGAACACACAAGGCCGAAGATGCCAAATAGCAGACAATGCTACTCATGAGATTTCTATCCTCTTTCCTCTTATCAATTGGCTGAAATAATGTTATTGAAAAGTAATGGTAGGAAATATTTTACTATTTGTCTTCTAGTAGCATGTTTCAATTTTCAGAATTGATTCAACACAGCTTGTTATGTGTGGGGTTCTTTGGGGGGGGGGTTGGTTTGGAAAATTGAATCTGTTCTGCTATCGCTGAACTATTAACAATCTTTCTGGTTCAACTTTATGAAACCTGTAATACTTTAGCATCTGAATAGCTATTGAGCCCCTATTCTTGAGGTAGAAAGTAAATAAATGTTTATATTATTCTTAAATATAGTTATATAAGTAATCATTTTCCAAATTAATGACATAGGAAATTAAGCAAATGCAAAAACTTGAATCATCAAGCATTAAGATAACTTTTATTCCGTGGTTATAATAATAAATTTCCATTTCTAGGTACTATGTAATCCATATTACAGCTTTTTAAATAAGGTTTCTTTAAGGCATGATTTGGAACCTTTTTTCTGATGAAAAACATTCCCTGGGGGAGAATCCAAAACCAAGAGGGGATATCACCACTGTTCTCTCTTGGTATCCTCTCTTCCAAACAACAGGTTGCAGATTAGATAGCTTGGACCTTATTAGCAGTCTGAATTGATCTATTGCATAGAGAGATTGATATTAGGGTATAGGTAATTTTAAAGATAAATGGAAAGGCATTTTTCCAAAAGGCTAATTTTGCAATTATATTTCATATATAAAAGGTTATTTAACTAGCAACTTTTCAAATAACAAATTTATAATTTGCTTTTGCAAATTTATGCTCAAAAACAAATTCCTAGATAAACGTGTGATTTTAAAATGTTAATTAATTTAAAGATTTTCTTTATACAGGTGCTTCTGTATTTTGTGTGGCTCCTAATGCACTTTTTCCATATGAACTCAATTCTGAGAACTCCCTGAATCAAAGGGATATTTACTTGACGGAGTGCCACCAACAACTGAAACAATTCATTGCTACATATGGGCCTGTGACACATGTTCTCAGCAGTGAGATTTAACAATACACAATAGTGAATCCAATTCTCAGGAAAATTCATTCAATCATCTAGCCTATCTTTGCCCAAGTTATGTTATAGAATACATTAATGCTGTAATGACTCAATTAATGCTGTAATGCAGGGGTGTAAAACTCAATTTCATTGAGGGCTGCATCAGTTTTGTGTTTGACTTCAGGGGGCCAGGGTGGGCATGGCCAGGGTGAGCATTGCCAGCTCAATGTCACTCGTGTCGGGGGCACCTGTATTGGCCCAAGCGCTTTGCCAGAGAAAACAGGCTCTCCTCCTGCAAAACTCTGCCAGCGTGTGGTCTTCCCGAGCATCGTTTTCGCTGGCAGAGGCACTGCAGGCCAGTCCTTCACTGTTTCCAGGGTGGCCCCACAGGCCAGATCTAAGAACCCCGTGGACTGGATCAGGCCCCTGGACCTTGAGTTTGACACCCCTGCTGTAATGTTTCAAATTTAACCTTTTTTTAAAATAAAGTCTTGCATTTCAGCTAAAGCTAACATTCTATTCTTGCTGTACAGTAGTAGTTTTTTCTCCTATATCTTATTAGAGTTTTCTTATTTTGAATGTTATAACAAGCATAGGAAAATAGATACATTTGTTTTAGTTGTCTCATCAAATTTTCTGTTACTGAAATGTATTCAAATTCTTCACATAGGATTTTACTCTCACCCCCAAAAATTAAAATCACGTTCTATAATATAAAACAAGAAATGAACTTTAATGGAATTCAAAAATATACAGGCTGGTATTCAATCTCCCACATAGTATAAATAAATGACAGTTCATTAGTAAAGACTTCAATTTGATTCAGTGCTAAGGCTTACAATAACATTAAAAACGAAGATATACATATACAAAAGTCAACCATGGTTGTGAGATTGGATTTTACAAAGATGTAGGAAAATAATCTTTGTATAACCATGTTATCTATCATGGCAAGTCTGCTTTCCTCGCCCAATCTTCATGCAGAAACAAGAAAACAAGCTAACTGAAAAAAAGTTACCCTTTCCCGGAAATCTGAGAAAAAAATATGGTGAAAAATATCCTTAGGAAAATGCTGAAGTGGTAATTGTCCTATATATTTTTTAAATTTAGAATTACATCAACATCAAACTAAAGTATTTATTTAAAATTAATTTCATATTGGAAAATGATCACTCTTCCGTTTGTCTTGTCATATCCTGCAAAGAAATAGGGAGATTAGTATATCACATTAAACAACAGCACATTAAACAGCAGCAAATGTTATATTAAGGTAATATATTAAATAAAAAGGTTCATTCAAAGCTGTAATTTTTGTTTTCAAATTAGATAAAGCTATTTTCAAATTAGCAAATCTTTATAATTTTCAGTAAGGATCTCAAATGACAAGAATGTTAAGTCTGAACAGTAGTTCATGACTACTTGGGGAAATATGCCAATTAAATCACTTGGAAAGACATTTTAATATACAGTATTTAAATATTCTAAGTAAATACTTTACATGGTATAATTAAAGCTTTATTGGCACCTCAGAATTGGAAATACACATCACACATTCAGATGGGTAAACGGCTAAAGGAAATCATCATTGTGCCAGCGATAAAATATATTTCCCATTAATAAAAACATGTATTAAAATATTTTCCATTTTATCATTGATTTGCAAATATTTTTATTTATTTTAAAGGGGGAAAAATAAAACAAACAAGCATTCATGTAACTTTAATCTTCTAGAAATATGTATTCAACTTTCCAAATGCATTTATTAATCCAAATCACAATTCTTACTCTCTTTATATAGTAAGAGCAATACTCACCATTTAATATGGGATCCAGTGAGGCATACTGATTGCTCCAAAACAAAACAAAAACAAAAAAAGAAATCAAACAGTTGGCAATTTAAGTGTAATACTATTTTTCATGTAATAAAATGGAAGCATCTAGGATTTTTAAAATTTTGCATTTATGAATAAAATATATTTATGAATAAAAGCATTTTATTGCTTATAATTGCTTGGTATGCAAGTATGTAGGAGATCTCATTCTATACTATCCTTAAAAAACAAAAACAAAGCACAGCTAAAACACTGGATCATCTCCTTGAATGTACTTTGAAACTTTTTCTCTTAAAAGAATGCATTATTAACATTACTCTCTAAATTTACTATTCCTATGTTGCCACTTCATAAGGGAGTTAATGAAAATACACATCCATGGATTGTAGGAGCAGCGCACTGGAAAATAGTCATGAGCTGGCTACACTGTACAAGGAGCTTACTAAAACTGGGCAACAGCAGCTGAATGCCCCATGACTTTAAAACACCCAAAATGCCCAAAGAAGTGCTGAGATGAAACATCTCAGTTGCAAAGACAATAATTGAAAATAACTTGCAGTATGTTGAAGTAGTTATAAAATTCTGAAAAGGCCTTTATTCTACAAATGGACTGATTTGGGCTGTTGCTGTTCCAAAACTTATGGGAAAACTACAAAGGAAGAGTTAAACGAAACTACAAAGGAAGAGTTAACCCAGAATTAAACTATTTTATTCATTCACTATTCTAATGAATGAATCTTACAGTTACTCTTGTTTAATAAGAATGAAATTAAGGTTAAGGTTTACAATTTCCACTCTTTGGGACTCTAGCTATCTGAACTAGTAAAACATATTCCCTACAGACTTAGTTCAGGCTGTGAGCTAAGTACGCTCCCACTCCACCCCCTCCAAAAAAACCCATCAAAGTCTCAATAAGATGGTATTCCTTGGGTTAAATTTACTGTTACAGAGTAAAGAGGGCAGAAGTCATGGCTCCAAGATGACTCTCTAGCTAATCCCTGCACTGACAAAGAAGCAATTAATCATTAGAACAGGGACATCTTAGCTGATGCTACTGATTTATGAAGACATCAACTGCAGTAATGATCACTACTTGCACAATTCATCATAATTCAGACAGCTTGGCAGGGTGGAAATAACTCAAAATAATCAATACTCGAAGTATATTTTCTCTAGTTTCTTGAAAATCTTAATTAAAAGCCACCAAATTCTAGAAAATATACACAAATGGAACCAGGAATTAGCAATTTTATACACAACTAAAAGACAGATGCATTAAAATGCCTATTACACATAGACATATATATGCTTCAAAAATGAAATTTATTGTCTGATCTAGGGGTTGTAAAACTTTAATGTATTTTATGTCCAACCAAAAAACCCCAGGTCCTATGTATTATAATGGGCACTTTTTTTGGAAAGGATTTTTTATTCTTGTAGGCATTTTTTTATTATATTTATCATATATTATGAATTTTATGAAACTGCTGTAGTTTACAATACATCACACAATATCTCATGCACAGCAAACACTTTATTTTTTGTTTTGGGGAAATGAAAATAATTTGGAAATGGTTTGTTACATTTACAAGGATAGCAGATTCCTGTCATTTTTCTGCCTGAATCAAATCAGCAAAAAGCACTATTGTCCAAATAAAAAAAAAATTAGAAAGCTCAACATAAACACAACACATTAAACTTCAAGTAAGGGTAGTGACCACAATTAAGACTAACTTGGTCATTAAGCAACGCTGTCATTAAACAAAACAGTTACTGTCCTTATGATCTTTCTTTCTACTTACTGCTTTGCTTTACAGACCTGGAAAGGTCATAAATGTGAGGATGTGAGTACCATGGTAACAAGTTACAATGGAACTATGAATGGTCCCTATCTATATAGCATGATAGATAGACAAAGACTCTGAGAATACCGTGGACACTCAAGAAAACAATCTGATATATCATTGAACAAATCAACCCAGAGTTCTCACTCAAGGCACAAATGACCAAGCTCAAATTATCTTTCTGCAGACATATTAGCAGAAGAGGACAACCAGCAGCAAGATGCATAAGTCTTACAATGGCAATGAATGCACCATTGGCAGACTTGAAAGAACAACTTAGAGACAGATTGTTGTAGAGAAAATCTATGTGGTCAGTAATAATTGAAAATAACTTGGCACATAATCAACTTCACAGCATGATAGCAGGTCTGGGTCAAGAAAAATGGGACAAAATAAATTCCTAGGAAGATCTAAATAAGCTGGATATGATTTTAAAAGAGGATAGCAACAAAACAAGAAGTGTTACAGCTATTTTAAGCTTCTGAAAGGGAAGCTCTATTCTATAGTCTTTCTCTGCACTAAGCAGATGGAAAACAATAGCCACAGGCTATCTTGAAATCAGTCAACTTAGAAGCTATCACCAAACTTGTTTCCTAGTGAATGTCTATTTCAATCAGGGTGGATAAAAATCAATGATTTTTTTTTTAAAAATCAAAAAAATCAGATTTTTTAAATTTAAATTGGATTTTTTTTATTTTTATCGAATTTATTCTATCAATACTGGTGCAGCTATTTGTGTTGTCACAAGATCCTTTCTTGCATTAGTTATGTAAATCTTTCAATGGAGGTGATTCACCACACACAGAAATGCAACATGCAGAAAGCTGGGAAAGCATTCTTATACAATAAACCTGAAAGATGTATCAGCTTTAACAATTTCAAAAACTCTCCTATAAAAATATTCCTGTGAATTCCAAATCAATTCTTCTGAAGAATCTGTAAACTCTTTCTAGTTTTTATTAATTTTAGTTTGGAGAAACCAAGTTATGCACTAGAAGTAATTACAAGGAGTGTAAGAAGTATGCCTAAAATAATATTTTTAAAAAATATGATTATCTTCTTTGCACAGATATATTTCAAAATATCCTTTTGTCTACCAAAATATATTTGGAAAATGCTTTCAAATTACTGTTTCACAATTTAGCACAACTAGAAAGTTTTTTATTGCTTCACACTCATAGTGTGAGTTTTCAGGTTTAGTTTTATATGTGTTTTTTTTTAATATTGTGTAACGTTCCAAATTTAATTCTGTATCTTTTCTGTAGTTCCTCATTTGACATAATAGCACAGCCAAGAATTTGGTTACCATTTGTATTATGTATAGGTTTATGACAAGCTCAACTTGTACTTCAGGATCAAAATCAATTACAGAGAAAGATCTTCCTAATTACTATCAATACGTTTCTCTGCTAAAATCTATGTAGTTGTTCAGAACTCTTTATCTGACTTGTAACACTAGAGATATGTTGTTTCATCAAACTATTTTACTGCTTCTGTAATAGCAAGATTACTTATGTGTAATTATGTAATATGTTATGCCATCACATATAAAAATCTGAAAGTGAATATTTTTTTCCAAATAATCATTCTAATAATGATAATCACATCCATTTTTCTATGTACACTACCATAAGAATATAATTTACCTTAACTATAATACATTATAGCATCATATATTATTGCTGGATAACCTGTACTGCTTTTGCACAACAGCTCCATCTTGTGACAGTTGGAGGCTTTGAAGCAAACCAAGGTACTATTTAAGAACTTTCCTGCCTTTATATTTTGTAAATAATTCAAGGTGGCGAGCACACACAATACTTCTTCCTTCTATTTAATTAGCTGATGGATAGAACCATGTAAATATATTCAATTGTACTAACAACTTCACTAAATTCAGAAGTAGTATCTGATTATTAAACAAAATATAAAGGTTCTAGACAAAAAAAAAGCTTGAGACCTTCAGTGTTGCCGCCATGTTTTATATTGTCATTCTTTCATGTAGGTTCAATTATTCTAAGCTATCCTTTCATATTCAGTACCGCAGTTCTGATTTTTCCCCTTCTTTCTCCCCAAAGTCTATCATCTCAGCCTCTGTCCTATAATGTAGTCAATAAATTCTGGAAACACTTCAGCATTCATCACTGGCATAAAAAAATTGTGCTACTTTGCAAATTTACAGTAGCACTATACTAGAAAATGCACTATTAATTTGTTCAGTATGGCAAATATAAAAATGTAATCCAGCATAATTCAGTAATATTTTGCAGATTCCAGCACTGTCAAAGTCAGTCTGTTTCAAATTTTGTTGGATTAAATAAATTTCACTTTTAAGTGTTTTTAAATAATCACTCAAGATTAGATAGCTATTTTTCTTAGATTCTTTTGAAGTTACAATTAAATTATCATATCTGTTCTCCTGGAATTGATTATCACTATTTGACATGAGAAACTGATCTGTAGTCCCATGTGGTAGATTTAATAGCTACTAGCCCCAATAGTCACTGCCCCAACCTCGAAGGTTTTAAAGGAGCAGCTGCTTCATTCCCAATCATTTTTCCATTCAATCCCAATAGCATATCACAACAAAGCAGATTCAGCTCAGCAAATCCAATCTTCCCGGCCATGTTATTAGACAGAAAGTACAATCAGCAAATTAGTTAATAGTCCAGTAAGGAGCTGACATTGTAAACTCCATAAAAGAAGTTTTGAGATTCTGCAGGCCAGTAATGATAGAAGCAAGTACAATATGCAAAAGCGATTAAAGCTTAAACTCCTCTATTCATATTAGGCAGAAAGTCTCCCCGGGGGAGCCTAGTGATTTTAAGGGCGAATTATTAAAAAGAGCATCAAGCCCTTTTTTTCTAAACCTTGGCGAACAACTAATTCAGTGCTCCTCCTTACACAGCAGTATTCTCCTAAAGAGACGACTTGGTCTCTGACGAGCTCGGGAGGCTTAGCCCCTCCGCCGAGATGGACAAAATGGCGCAAAACTCGGTCTATTTTTAAGAACAAGGAGGAGTGCTGTGGTTTCTTGAGGAGGGCGCCATCGTCTTTCTTTTTTCGTTCGACCACCCACATCAGACCGAGAGGCTCCGAAGAATCTCCCGCCCAAGACCCATTTCCCGGCGTAGCAACCGTTTGAGGAAAACGCGAAGCGATCGCGCCTCTGCCAAAATGTCTACCTCTCAAGCCCTCGGCGCCGTCCGCTAGAAGGTCGTCGGAGCTTATCTTTGCTTCATCACATTTCTCGGGTCAGAAAAACGGAGGAGCCCAGCGGTTCCGGGGACGAACCTGCCAAAACGGAGGGAATATGAGGCCTACCCGGTCGTCCTTGAGGGCACTCTCAACCGCAGCCGACTCTAAGCGAAGCGGGCGCGCGGGGCTCCCTCACCACGCGGCGAAGTCACACGTCAAGTCTCGCGAGGAGCGGGAGCCACAACGGTCCTTTTGAAGGTCACGTGATTCGGGTCGCCTTCGGGCCTGGGTGGGCCGAATTTTTTTTTTCCCTCATCGATTTGGTAGATCCATATAGCACCGAAGTTTAATGCCGTCCAGGACGAGTTTACAAACACAAATGAAATGGGATACTTTCCGAGATTTCTTTTAGGCCGCTTTTAACGAACAAACCAACCACTCGTTTCTTCTTGAAAACGGCGCGACCTCTCGCGGTAGGATCGGCCCTGAAAATATACAGGCTCGCGATGCATTGTGGAACTTGTAGTTCCAGAGGCGGCCAGTTTGGGCTCGTAAAGGTAGCAAGCTGGAACTCCACGAGCTGGTAGCCGATGCTAGGAAGGCAAACGCATCTCGGAACAGCATCTTATTACTACTATATTAATTGTTATAGCCGCCTACTCCAGATTACAAAATCCAGCAAAAATATTTAAAAATACAACACAGGAAAAAAAAACCCTCAACAGGGCCTTGGCAAATACAGTAACCTCTCTCAAGGGCAAACATTTACGGTCCGGCTCAGCAATATTACTGACTTGAGCCATGCTAGCAATGGATGAATTAGGCCAGTTGATCTAGTTATAGCGCTTTCCTACTGCTGTCCACTCTTCACTGATTTGGGGGGGGGGGGAACTAGAGGTAGTTCTTGACCATAACCACAACTGAGCCCAAACTTTTGTTGGGGGCAATAGGCTGACTCTAAACTATTTAGAAAGGGCTGTAAAGTATTTTTCGCTCCATAAGACACACTCCCCCCTCCCAAAGTGGGTGGAAATCACTGTGCGTCTTTGGTGAATAGCAGCTGGGCCACGGCGGGGTCCTTTTACAGTGCTGAACCCCACCTCTTCTGTCTCTTTTCCGCAGTACAGGAGAGCTGGCACATGAGAAGTCACCTATCTGTGATCCTCTCGGGCTCTGCCTGAAATTTTTTTGTCTTGTTTTCCTCCTCTAAACCGAGGTGCCTCTTATGGTCAGGTGCATTTTATGGAGCAAAACATATGTTAAGTCTAAGTGCTATTGCTATTTTTGTTGATAAGCAAGACAATTGTTAAGCGAGTTTTGCTCCATTTACCACTTTTTTTGCCACAGTTGTTCAGTGAATCACTGCGGTTGTTAAGTTAGTAACACAGTTGTTAAGTGAATCTGGCTTCCCCATTTTTTTTTTTTTTGCTTTAATTTATATGCCGCCCTTCAACCTTGAGCCTGGTGAGATTTGAACTTGCAGTAATTGCAAGAAGCAGTTGTTAATAACAGTGCTTTAGTCCACTGTACTACAGGCTCTTTTTGACTTTGCTTGTCACATGTCCCCACGACATTGTAGCCATCATAAATATAGACAAGTTGTCAAGTGCCCAAATCTTGTTCAGGTTACCATTCAGTTGTTTTAAGTGTGAAAAATGGTTAGAAGTCACTTTTTTCAGTGCCATTGTAACTTTGAACCATCACTATAAACAGATCGTTGTAAGTCAAGGATACGTGTATCAGCATGAAATTTCCTGTCCTAATTGCCAATCTCTAGCCTGCCACTTTCTCTACCTCCAATTATTACTGACTGCTTGTTTCTCTCTAGGATGGGTGTGAAACTCAGGTCAGCACGTTGGCATTGGCAACTTCTTTCCCCTTCACTAAACCGGGCGTGGGTGTGGCCAGTGCATGATGCATCCAGCCCACGGGGCCGGGAGTTTGACAGCCCTGCTCTAGGATGATGGATGACAAAGGCTAATAATTACTTAGATGGTGGGTGAATAAAGAGAAATACTATTTTAACACTATCTTGCCCTCCTTATGCTGGTTTAGGACTATAATAAAGATTTGATTGATAGATACTTAAGCACAATGGCTTAAGCTTTTTCACTCATGGGCTTGGAATAGTGAAGGTCCAGTAGAAAATAAAGATACAGCCAGGACATGTTTATGCCATGTGCCAGCAAATGTGGAAAGGCCCTATAATTTGTTCACAGGTTTATTTGATATCATTGTGATCTCAGGGACATTCAGAAGCAGGATATGATTTAAAATTACCCCGAAGAGGGAAAATAAAAATATTTCCATTTCTATTGTGAATTTGAAGAGTGCTTCAGCAGCTAGGAAGAGAGGCTGAGGAGTTGTAAAGTTGAGATCTTTGTGAGGTGGGAGACAGATGTGGGTATCACTTTTTAGTACTGTATAATTGTGGGAAGCCGCTCCCCCCCTCCTAAAAGAATGAAATATTTTGGGAAATATTAAAAAGGCAGAATATTATATTTCCCCAAAAGGAGAAATGGAAAAACATGCCCTTAAAGACAGAAAGCAGACTCAGTCTTTCTTAATAGCACCCCCCCCAGCAGATATTTTGTGCCCATTAAGAAAGACTGGGCCAGCGTACCTACAAAACAAAAGACCTTCAGCTCCAGGGTGATGGGATTAAGAACAGGGCATGATCCTTCAAGACATAATAGGATTAACCCATTACCAATAACAGAAGTCACAGAGCTCACTACACTGCATAATCTCATAAAAGGATTTCAGACATTGCACAACCCCACTAGCAGCATCTCTGAAATTTATAAAAATCCATGTACTCATCAAACCAATTGGTCAGCTCTACCAGAACCACAAACCCTGGTGGTTCTGTTCATCCATAAATGGACCTTTCTTTCCAATCAGCCTCTATTTTATTTCTAGCATCTTTCTCCTAGTTTGGAACTGAACCAGATGGATTTTTCTTTCAACACTGTGTTCCTCCTATTCCTTTTCTTGTGCATGTTAATGGTAAAGGTACACCAGTATAGATCTGCCCGCCCTTATCCATCGGGATTTTTATGTTAGTGTTCCTGCTATGGGATTACTTTCTGAATTCATGTGTCCTCTAACAATTGTTTCCATTCATTGTAAGTACTGCATAAAACACTAATGCCTAATACTGTTTCCTATCCTTTTCTTTGCCATTCTTTTTTTCATATATGTTAAATCGTTCAGATTATTGCTCTTTAGGAATGGACTGTTTTGTTTATGATATGTGTGCAACATGTTTTAGATTACATTTAAATTTGAAATAACATAGCAGGTCTCCAACATTACATCACATTGCATATTTTGGGGAAAACATTTGTGTTTTCTTAGAATGCATAGCATTTAGCATAGAGAGCCAATTTAGTATAGTAGTTAAGGCAACAGGTTACAAATCAGAACTGTGAGCTCTGGTTCTGCCTTAGGCAGAATGGGATGACTTTGGGCTGGTCACTCACTCTGAGTCCAATTCACTTCATTGGGATATAATTATGGGGAAAATAGAAGAAGGAAATAGCATTAGTTATGTTTGCCATCTGAATTATTTAAAAATAATAAATTGGATAAAAAATTAAATAAATATAAAGACTTTAAAGCAAATATGAACTATGTAGAATAATTACATCCATTGAAGAGTATTTATTTCCATATTTTCTGATGCAAAAATGTTAATTACACACACAAAATACATACATGAGCCAAGGAAAATTATTCTAAATAGTGTAAGCAATGTGTTTGTCCTGATGTTTATAATTACAATATCATATCCTCAAGTTAAATATGTTTTGGATTAATATATGATTTCCCAGTCTCCATTTGTTTTTTAGAGATAACTTAGAACAGACACTGTGTAGAGTAAAGCCTTGAAGTATGTGAGGAAGGGGTGGGGTGGGGGAAATAAAATGGAAAGAAAATGATACTAAAATTATTATTTCTCAGATTATAAAGTATTGTAAAAATACAAAGTATATTTTTATCTGTATGCATGCCAACAAATCGCAATGTAACCTAATTTTGAACTATTTATACATATTTTGGTGGAATCAAAGTTAATTGTTGGAACAACTAAAGAATAAATTATTGCTAAAAAATACGACTTTTCACAAGGACTGTAAAAATAATTCTTTTTAAGAGCTATGTTGGGAATAGAAAATAAAGCTGTTTCAGAATTCAGTGGTCAACCTTTAAACATATTCAGGACAAAATTACAAGAATCTTAGGCTACAGTTAGTCCCTCTGAAAATTAGGATTGTTTCTTGAGTTATAGAATAGCAATACGTAGGGTAACGTTTGTTCTCTCTTGTATTATGCTGTCACAATGCTAGAAATTCAAATAAAACTACAGCACTACTGTTTTTAACCAGTTTTCTTTCTTTCGCTTACAATCATCTGGTAAAAAAAATCACTGAATATGTACAGTTGACTAGAGTTTTCCTGAAGAAAAAAATAATACATGATATAAAATTTTGTTAGAAGGTAATTCTATCACCCTGAATGAAAGATCTTCAACATTTATTAGCCAATGAACACATCTGAGATTTTAAGAGAATGAGTGCCATGAAGACAGGCTACAGTATGTCAATTATGTATTGCCACCATCAAGAAAAAAAATAAATAAATTAGTGGGTAGCCTGGCCATTTTGCCATCATGGCAGGATCAAATTCGGAGGGTGGGTCAGTCGAAACCGATCCACCAGGATTCCCTCCTCCCATGGAGGGCCTGCAGTTGATCCAGCAGGGAGCCGAAGCCCGTCTGTATCGGGGCCAATTCTTAGGCAGGCCGACCGTGATGAAACTCCGGTTCCCGAAATGTTACTGGCACCCAACAATGGATGAGAGGCTCAGCCACAAGTGAACGGCACAGGAGGCCCGTTCATTGCTACACTGTCGATGGGCAGGGATTTCTGCACCTGTTGTGTACTTTGTGCACTATGTTGTCAACTGTATATATCTTGAAGACATTGTAGAATCAACTACTGTTCGGGACTATATAATCTCCCAGCAGCAATCTGGTGAAGGTATCAACAGTCTTATTCAATTAGCTGAAAAGATAGGAGAGATATTGGCACGAATGCATGATGAAGACCTCATACATGGGAATCTTACAACTTCTAACATGCTTTTGCGACCACCCGTGGAGAAGCTGGAGTTGACATTAATAGATTTTGGACTAAGTTTTATTTCTGGCCTTCCTGAGGATAAAGGTGTTGATTTATATGTCTTAGAGAAAGCCTTTTTGAGTACCCATCCAAACACAGAAGCTCTGTTTGAAGCACTGTTGAAGAAATACTCAGCTGCATCTAAAAAATAAATTCCAGTGATAAAAAAGCTGGATGAAGTACGATTAAGAGGAAGAAAAAGATCTATGGTTGGATAAAGAATGCAGACAACACAGGGAGAAAAAGAAGAGGAACTTAAATTTTATATGTCCTTTAAATATTTTCAGTTATGTCTAATAAAATTGAATTTGGTTGTTAACAACAAAAAAAAAAAAAATAGTGAAAGGAACCTGGAAGATGCAAGTGAAAAAGCATCGTCCTCTATTTGGAGGGAAAAAATTCCAAAGGTAATATTTCTGGATCCCATTATATCTAAGGAAAAATGGTCTATTAGAGGAAGTGCGAGAAGTAAAAATTCATCCTGAGCAGCAGTTAAAATTATTCTCAAAATTTAACTGATTTTCAGTAACAGATAATACTATTTTACGGTAGATTTGGAAAACTGTAATAGGATTTAATAGTTATACAACTATTCCATGCTTTATTACTTTGAAACATCAAATAAATTTACTTTAAAAAAATATGAGATTCTCAGATCTTGAGTTTTAGTATAACATTTGACTTAGTGATGATTTTTTATAACATGTGATTGTAATATGCAGCCCTCTTTCCACCTTGCTATATTTCTTTTATTTTTGTGTGCATATACATATATGTATAATATACTGAAAAGGTCAACGTAATTCAGTACTGCTTAACATATATACCAAATATTGCTAAAAGTTTATGAAGAGTTTCATGTAAAAAAACCTTATTCTAATAACCTAAAGACAATGTGCAATTATTCCTTGTGAACTAATAGCGTGTGAAAGTGTGATGTGTATAAAAAAAAGAGGGAAGCAACTTTCAGGAAATGCTAATGTTAGGAATGGTAAACAGCACCTACAAAACTCATACATGAGCTAAGAATATTTTTTAAGAAATGCCAAAACAAAATAGACAACTTGATGGCATGTAATTGTCATCATTGCATTTCAGATAAAGCTTTACTTCAACAATGGAGATGTGAGTTTTTAATACTAAAAAAAAAATACATTGCCATAACTGGATTGATCCATAATGATAATTTACTTAAAACCCCAACTTTACTAAAAGATGTACAATCCCTTAAAAACCTTTAATCTGATTTTCTTCCCTTCCCAGGAAATGTTTGCATTTTTTAAAAAAAAATTCAAGGTAGTTTTAAAAAGTACATAACAATAAACATTATTTGTGAGAGAATTTTGCAAATAATTTATTCATACAATAAGAAGAATTGTCTGTACTTGTAATCATTTATTAAATCTAATTAACCAAATATGCAAGCTTCATATTCTGTGGTGAGCATCCTTTGTAAAGCATATGTATATGCTGAAGCAGAAGTAAGCTCTTTCCCAAAATAATTCGTACTTTTAAGATACAGATAAACACAACCAATAGCAAATTATACTATAGGGTTAATAGCCATATTTAATCTACAAAGCTGCATTCATTATTTTTATGCCACACTTGTGTTTTGGAATAACTTTTGTTTCTGCTTTAGCTAGTTAACAAAACAGCATGTAAGTAATATTTCCAGTGGGACAGCTGTCTTGATTTGCGAGAGCAAGAGCAAAGAATCTTCAGGTACTCTACAAACTGAAATAAAGATAGGGCATACATTTCTCAGGATCAGTTTCATTAGTTGTATGAATTGTTATAAATTGAAAAGTGATTATATATACACAATATAAATAAAATGATCAAGTATTTATGAAAAATTAATAGATGTACAGTTTATAACAATACATTGTAAAAAGAATTTTGAACATATTTTTAAGAAAATGTGAAAGCTTTAACTTATTCTTCAAAGTAACATTTTTTTGCTGAGATACTCTAACATCAACAGAATTTCATGTCTAAAATTTGTACATCCAGTTTTGCAGTATTTCTTGGATTAATTCTTCAAAACACCAACTACCTTAATATTGAGGGCTTGAACTGACATCTTAATAGTTATTGAACACAATTGCAGTTTAGATTTGTCTTGCTTACCTTTGAGCATGACAAATGTTAAGGACAACCTGTGAGAAAAATATTGCCTTATGTCATCTATCACAATTCTGTGACACATATGGCAAATTATGAATAAATATATCTGAGTATATGACATGGATCACTGGAATACTTGAAATAGTTATGCAGAGCTTTTCTCAGTTAAAAGTCCCCAAAGCTTGGATGCATTATTTATTTTATTTATTTATCAAATTTATTTCCGCCCATCCCACAGTTCAAGGTGACCGTGTGGCTCAGCTTTTAAACATTAGCTTAAAAATCAACTACAGTATTTGGTTATCTCATTTAATTTTTTTGGAATTGGTGTACATCAATCCACATTTCATAAATTATCAACAAAGGTTGTAGAATGCCTGTAAATTATCCACTACATTACATTCAGCCATTTCTTCACAAAGAAAAGGATATGTTCTCATAAACAAGATGACACATGAGCTGGTATCTTATGGATTTCAATAGTAGCAACTATTCACACAATGAAAAGTATATTTTGCCTTTTGAGAAATAATAGCTATGTAAGAAACAAATGAATTATACTGCACAACTCAGATGAACACGTTGTCCCTGGCTGTGAAGAAAGCAATCCAAACAAATATGCTGAATTTCAAGTCTACCATCTAAGGATGCTGGTCAATTGGAAGAAATATCACAGATATTGGAAGACTCAATTTAAATATATCTGGAATAATAAATATAACAGCATTTAAGAAGAAAACAGGATTAAATTTGAGAATTTGTTGAGGTTTCTCCTTGATTTACATTTTCTGCTTGCACTGAGGGATTCAAAAATTGTCCTGATGCTCCAATGTATAGGCGTGATCTCATTGGCCATTTCTAGAAGATGAAGATGCAAGATAATTAGTATTGCTTGCACAAATGCAGGAAACCAGCAGCTTTATTAGCAATTACATGAATTAAGCCAGTTCATTTAAGAATACATTTATCAGTTATGGAACTAAACATTCTTCCATTTTTTATAACCTGCTGTTTGCATTGGACCAATGCAAATAGTAAGCATGTGTAAATGGTATGTGGGAATGCTCTTCGGAGACAGAGAAAAACCACAGCCAGGGGAACAGCTGAATAAGAAGTAGCTGAGCTTGCAGCAAAAATGTGGGTGTGACAAACTCAGAAGGGACACTCCCTAAGTTTTTTGGGTTGTAAAAACAATGGGGGAAAATATACTTTCAGACTTACAAGATCTGTTAATGAAACTTTACAATAATAATCGAGATAGCTCATCAGGGTGTGTTTCTTGTCTGGATCACCTTGCAAGACTGACATCATGAGAGGGAGAGCTATGGAGATTAGTATGGAGAAGGAAGAAGATCTTGCTACCTCATTAGATACTGTACCTTTAGATTGAGCTCTTACACCCATTTAATTTTATTGTGGCGCATGTCTACAATTACTGACAGCTTATCTCTACAAAAGATTTGCAAACTGGTGGCAGAAGGTAAAAAATATAGGCCAGCACATTTATTAGGTTTAAATCATCATAAACTACTGTCCTACATTAGATACTATTGCTCATATATTCTGCTTGAAGAATATCATGTGTGTTTTCATCCATGTGTGTTTTCACACCAGATTTTCTTACAAAATAAGTTTTCATAAAAGTACACCACATCCAATATGAGATTAGTAAATACGTCTGTAAATTTTATATTTAGAAAAAATGCAAAGTTTAATAGCACTTATGTAATCCTACACACACACACACACAAGCACTTTGATCCTGTGTTTGCTTATTTCAGATAAACACAACTATATGGAATTTATTTTCTCATATACACATATCAGAAAATAAATCCCATTGATTTAGTTGTGTTTATCTAAAACAACCAAGCAAAGTGCTCATGTCACAATTATATACGAGCACAGGTTTCCAACAGTGTGATTTATTAAAATAGAAATAATTGCTGGTGCTATTTACTTCTCAGTGTTATTAGCCAGACCTAATGTAAAATCATAAATTCCATTAATCTGTGAAGAAATGGGGAATGAGCACTTCTGATTTTATAAACTAATTTCAAAAAATTAGAAAGGCACTAAATGATGATAAAGAGATACAGAGAAACATTGCAATGCCATCCAGTTTTGCAGTTTTGCCTGCTGCCTTGCCAAATGGGATAATCTGGTAGATGATATCTAAACAGAACTTCATATTGCAAGTAAAGTGGCATTGTGAAGAAGACATTATGAAAAAAATCTTTTTCCAGAACTTCTGTGATGTGTCTCTAAAATAAATTATTTATAATATTTTTCAAAAGTTTACCTGACATAATATACAGCCTATTGAATAAAAACATACAATTCAGAAACCTTCAGTAGTTAAATATACTGTAATGCAGAATCAATTGGACCATGTTTATGGCATGTCTCTTGGTCGTGACTAACACCCGGTTTCTTGACAATGATTTGAAAATGCTCCTGAGATGTCAATGCTGTTTCAATTATTTTAAGACAATGCTTTACTTCTGCTCTACATTATCATTTCTGCTGTATGTACTCCTATATTATAGCCAGAATGAGTTTTTAAAAACAATTCAAACTATAATTATTTTTTGCTAGAGGACAAATGCGTAACTAATTCTATATCAAGCCCATCATTGGTTTACATTTCAATAAAACTATTTTTAAAAAGTGTATACAGCTTCATTCAAGATTACGGTTAGATAATGTTAGTTTTGGAAACAAATAATGAAAGGACTACTTATATCAAGATCCATTTAGTTTGGTTTAAGGTAATTTTTAATTACTAGGTCTTTAACTAGTAGTTTCTTGAATTAAGCTAAGTATAATTTATTAAAGAAATTACTTATTAACGAGCTAGTAGTAAGGGGAAGTCCTTTTGTAGTTTGAACTTGCAATATGAACTAAAGATGTTTCATAAGACAGTGGATTTTACATTGGGGTAATTACTCCCCAATGGGATATATTTGGACATATCTTGGGGGAAATAGGGCAATTTACAATAACATGTTTGTGAACTGAGTAACCAGTTTGGGATTGTCACTGTCAAAGTGCTTGTGTAAAAGAACAGAATCTATTTTTTGGTGGGAATAATGACATTATTTGAGACCAGGAAAAGGGATATCTGGCTCAAACAGTTTACAAGTCACTGTCATAAGACATAAACTGCTTTGTAATAAAATCTTAAAACCTTGTCCCTGGTGTTGGGCATAATGATTATGGTACACAGAGGTTTAATGCTGTATCTATCTGAAGTGTCATATGTAATTACATCAATGAATTGTGGTTCAGTTGGTTCTAATTGATTCTGCTGATTCTGTAATGCTAAAGCTTTCTTGTATAGACTAGTGTACTTGTATATTAGTATGCCCTTTTGCCTGAAAATTTCTGCACAATGGAAAGGTTTTCAAACAATGCTATGATTGGACCATCTAGGGAAAAAAAATTACTTGTTTTGTCTTGCTTACCTTAACAGGGTGTAGGTAGCCATCCCCTCTCAGGGTTCCCAAGCCCTTGCCAGGCAATTCTTCTTCATCCTGCAAGCTGCGGGTGAGATGGGCAATGTAGGTGGTGGCTAGAAGCAATACATCCAACTTGGAGAGCTTAGTGTCAGGTGGTACAGAGGGCAGAGTTCTCTGTAACTCCAAGAAGGCATGTCGTAGGGTCTGCACTCGGCTACGCTCTCGGGCAGCGTTGGCTGCTGCAGGTCTCCCCAAAGTTGCCCCATTCTGATGTCCTAAGGAGTTAGTGCCAGATGTGGAGGGTGGGAGGGAGGCATTTGAGCTTGGACTATTGACCTTGATGTTCTCGGGTGCATTTTTATAGTCCATTGATAAGACCAAACCTGTAACCAACATGATGCAAATTCCCAGCTTATACCTTGAATTGTCACAACTATATTTTCTTTTTTAGAACTATATTGCTATCTAATTTTTAAGAACTTTTTGTTACAATTTTCAGTATGCTGCAATATATTCTGTTAATGTGGTACCCTGTGCCAGCAACCTTGCAGTTTTATTTTCAAGATAGGAGAATTCAGCTGAAAAATCATCAGCACATAATTCTAACAAATGATTCACAATTCTAATGCATTCTCAGAAAATAATGACCACATTTAAACACTATATTAGGACATATTTTTAAGCATCTTAACGTGAAATATATTTGGCGCCAATATTTATTATCTTTGAGAAGTGAATCCCAGTGAATATGACTTAGTATCTAGCAGAAACGATTAGTGTTGAAATGTTAATAAAGTGTTCCGATAAACATAAAAAGTCAAGCCGTGCACAGCTCCCAATTACTTTATAAATATATAAAGTACATTTCTTTATAGTAATGTGGAAGTGATTTTCTTCCTGGATTTTTAGATATTTTTATGCATTTATTTTTTACCTCCCAGTAGTCCCCAAACTACAAACTGGGATTTTCTGATGGTTCTACAAGTAAATACTAAAGAGATCCAATTCCACCCATTTATTTGGATGATTATTTAAGATTAAAGGCTTCTACCACACTAAAATAAATAAATATGCAAGAATATAAGCCTCAATTGTGAACTCATTTATTGAACTGCTTTTCTCTTTGGTACTGATACATGCTGACTTTAAAAGATAAAGATTAAATAGATTTGGAATATCATTTGGAATTCTTTTAAAAATGAGTGCTTTTGCAATCTGTAACCCATAAAGTACATTGAATCTAACTTGTATTTGCATTCAGTAAATCTTATATTTATTGAGGACTGTATTCACCTGGACTGTGCTTTATGAATTATAATCTAGTCTCTATAGTTATCAATAGTGGTTTTTGTTAGCAAAACTAGCAATTAATTAATAAAAGCACATTAAATTTGTGTGCTCCCCAACTTTATTATTTAACTTTAATAAAACAATTTTTCTCAGTTACAGACTTTTCTATTCAGCTGAAGAGGCTTTTCTGAAATCAAGCAATGGAGGAGAGGAGACATAAAGGGATAAAAAGAAGGTAGGATTGGAAATAATTGCTCTCTATGAAGTTTTTCCTGGTCAGCTTGAGAACTGCCTCAATTTCAGTTTCAAGTTTCTAAATTTAAAATGGATTATTGAATAATAAATTATTTTAAACAAAATACTGGTAGATTTTTCCCTGAGTTAACATGGTTACATGGTTGCCCTACAATTATGCCTTTTGTAAGGACCTAATAGGTTTTCAAATGTATCCAATTCTTTTTTGTTTTAAAATATTTATTAGCATAATTATTCATTAGTTCTGATTTAAATTTTAGTATTTAACACTTAGCTTATTAAAACTATACATTAAAACTATTTTATAATTGGGCTATTTTACTGCAAAAGATTGTATTTAAGTTGTATTAAGTTGTATTAAGATTGTATTTAAATTGACTGAGTTTTTCAATTAAAGCTGCATTTGTGCAGGTCAATGAATTTATTGTATATTTAAAATTTCTTTATACAGTATATGGTTTTATTTATTTAGTATTCATTCATATACGAGGAAAGAAAGCTTTTGGTGTAGAACATTATTCTACATATTTATCTGAATTGCACATAGATGGAAAATATTTCTGGGGCTTATTTCCACATACATATTTAACACCTGAACCATCAGACTAAATAGTCCGTATAACATTGGCATCTCAATTCAAAATGTGAGACCAGTGGGGAAAATCCCACCGATTTGAAAGTCATATATATCTAAGTTCACACTATTTTTATTCACAGCCCTATTTCACTTAGAATTTGTCTATGTATTTTTAAAAACTAAGTATACGTATTTACATGCACATTAACCATATAAGAACGGTCATTGGACGCATTTAAAGTTTTCAAATCTATTGTACTTCTAAAGTAAATAATCAGAGCAAACCAAAACTCATATTAGCGCTCCTCGCTACAGATTACAGAGGCTAAATAAATCCTTTAAAATGATTTGGATTGCCTTTTGCACCGGAGAGTATTGCAATGCTTAAGTAACCTGTTCTCTAAGATTGCCTCCCTTGCATAATATTTTCTTATGACGATATTGAATTGGAAACAATTCAAAGAGGAATAGCAGGATACGAGCGAATAAATGGTGGTTACTCTGCAAGAAAGTTTAGGAAAATGAGAGGGATCCACACACGACTTGCAATTCAAACTGCTTTGAGGATCTTTAATTCCAGAAAGGCACGCCCTACCGTAAGCCTGTTGGCAAGATCGCACAACTGCGGCGCACGGAGGGGTTGTATAGAATTAGGGAGCGACCAAATTCGTGTATCTACCCAAAGAGCGCGAGGGAGCACTGCCAGAGTATTAAAAAGTTGCCTCAGAAAGAACTTACTTGATCTCCTGGGGGCCCCGATCAGGGAGACTGAGCGCCGCCGCTCTCCCGTTGCAGATCTAGTCCAGGACGGGTGTGGGGAAGCCCCAGGCTTTTATAAGGGTTGGGGAGCGCGCCCACCAGCGCTCGGCTTTCGCTGACGCCTCTCCCCCACCCCCCTATCGCGTCGCCCTCTGCCCTTCCCGGCCGGCTCTCTCGCCTGCGGGGAATCGAGGCTGCTGCGCGCGAGGGCGGAACTGCCTCTCGCAAAGCCGCAACGGGTGCGTCCCCATCTTCGTACGCGCTCCGTCCTCCGAGATCCAGCCGCCACTTCGCGACAGTCGAGTCGGATCGCCTTCGAATGACTTACCAGGTTGAAGATCTACGCAATTTTCCTGGCGTCCTGAAACCTCACTGGTTTCCCATTGCTTTTCCAACCGAGTGTCTCAGAGAGGCTTATTGGTGTGGCCTTCACAGATAGCCCACTGCCCAGATCGACAAAAGAAGAGCCTCGCATCATCTCGCAAAAAGTATGAAATATTAAGAACTCCTTCCTAAGCAACACGGGTTGGGGGCAAGGACCCACTCAGACACTTTGGGGATGATCTCTCAGCCAACCTAATTCACAACCTGTTGTAAATGGGGCTTAGGTGTACTGTTGCATATTACAGGTAGGAAGAAATAAATAGAAATAAGAACATATGTTTTTATAAATGATACATGTATAATATGAAATTAATAGAAAGATAACCATTCCATAAAGGGTTTCTTTGGCAGCTGTTGAATCCAGGGGTGTGTTAAAATACTGAAGATCTGGGCAGTAGAATAAGCAGGCACATAAGTCACTTTGCATAACCTTCTCTGTACTGTGGAACACTGGATTGTTTTAATATTAGTCACTATTTTTAAATTCAATTTATACATACTAATGTAAAACTGTGCCATTAGGAAGGCCTATGCACTTTCCCACAAATGCTATGAGACTTCAAAGTGATCATAGATCCTGTCATAGTGAAGCCAGAGATCTCTGCTTTGTAAATCAAGACATTTGTCCATTTAATATATGTGTTGGACTTCAACTCTCACAATCTGACCACCTTCTATTCTGTTTGAAGATTATGAATGCTCACAACCAATACAGCTGGAGGATACCAGTTTAGGAAAAGATAAATTAAATACACATCTATTAATGGCATAACACAACATCTGTGAAAAGTTGTTAGCTGGCTGATCTTTTTCATTTCCTCTGAATATCAATAGAAAGGTTTAGGGATTTTGCTTCTCTCTCCCTCCATAAATGAATATATGTACAGAAAGTAATTCATTGGAATTAGAATTCCAAATAGCTACTTATTTTTGAAATGCACAAAATGCATTTACCAGATGCTTGATAACATCTACAACTGTAATTCATTGGATTTTCAGTAATTGAACTTATATATTTTTCACACTATTTTATTTAAGATGGAGAACATATTGATTTTGTTATAAGCTATAGATTAACACTATTTATCCAGTAGTTACCCAGTAACTACATTTATTGAGCAGCATTTGTTTCTAATTATAACTGCAATTATAATGAGTTGAAACAAAGCCACAGAATCTGTGCTCCTGTTGATTGCCTGGTAGGGTGCAATGATTATTGCTGCAATGTAATAGCACCTTTAAGCCCATGAAAGACAAAGCAAAGCAGATCTCATTGTAGAATAAGATAGTGGCAGCAGAAAGAATTTAGATTTATCAAGCACCTGATGAAATTAGCTTCCCCGAAAATTTTAAAAACTTAGCATGTGTTGTTTTACTTCACTTCTGTCTTCAGAAAAACCTTGGTACAGTGAAAACAAATGCAATGGGTCCCCTCAGGCAGGACTTGGCAGCAGCAACGTACATTTTCAGGCATGTTGCCAAAGTTTAATGGTGGATGAAGGAGTGTCATTTCACAATCAACAGACAGCTAAATGAGTAGCTCCCCCCAATCCCATACAAACCCCCAGCACATCACACAATAGATAGAAAGCACACACTGGAGTACCCGAGAGGAGGATTCTAGATTTGTTGTAACACTGAATGACAACACTTCTATGAACATTGCATTGGAGCCTCTCTGGAAGGAACAAACACTTTGCATTATAATAGAAGAAGGGAGGTCAACACAATTGGGGACGGAGCAAAGTACATAATTATGAGTCAACAGAATCTGTATCCAACATATCTTCCACTGTTAAAGTAGCCTGCTAACCAGCTTTAGTCTTACAATAGGGACTGTAAGAAGACTAGCTTCTTCGGTGCAACAGGTGGCAGCATTAGCAAACATGGTGAATCTTGTAAAAGCACCTTATTGGAACAGAGATCTTCAGGAAATTCTTGACATAAGATGAAAACTAAAAAAAAAGCAGTAGTGAATCATGTTGATATTGTTGTCAAGATAATATGTAATGCTACCTATACCTACCAGTAGCATACAATATTTTTTCTTCTCTGGATAAAGCTTACTGTAGTGTAATACAACTTCACAGAATTGGTATACAGGTGTCTTATTTCATTCAATAATTCTTATTTTAAAAAATTAAATAATTCTTATTTAAAAAAAGATAAGGTACACATGTAGGCATGTAGCATTATACCTCGGACTATACATTGAATAAATTAAACATTAATAATAATAATAAATTAATAGTATTTGGGGAGATTTACAAGGCTTTTGATTATTATGGCATGAAGCAACTGGGGAATTACATACAAGTGGTAACATGTATTTTGACCACTACACTGTGTGTACAGTTATTAGGCAAGTGAGTATTTTGACATATCATCTTTTGTATGCATATTTTCCACCTCCAAGCTGTATAAACTTGAATGCTTAGTGGATATAAACAGATAAGGTGATGTGTATTTGTGTAGTGAGGGAGGGTGGGTGGGCCTAAGGAGATCAACATCCTATATCAAGGTGTGCATAATTATTAGGCAGCTTCTTTTCCTCAGGCAAAATGGGCTAAAAAAGAGATTTAACTGACTCTGAAAAGGCAAAAATTGTAAAAGGGTCACCATGGTCACAAGAATCATTTTGGGATAATTTTCAAAAGGTTGTGATTCAACATTCACCTTTTTTATTGCTGGTCAGATAAACAGCATATAATATTTAGGTGATAGTATCATAGAATACACATTTGATATTCACAGCAAATAATTGAAATTTAAATTTAATTCACTTCATTCTTGTAAGTATAATTTCCTTCCATTTAGTTTCTATTTTCTAAAGTGTTTCCTTTTATAGACAATGGTATCAAAATAGACAAAAGTATTATATTCATTGCTACAAATGAAATAACTATCTTTCTATTTCATCTGTGTATTTTACCTTTGTGTTTTAATGAATTATACTAAATATATAAAAAGTTTGCATTTATTGTCCACAGTTGCCTATTCATTTGAAAGAAAAGCCACTGAAATGGGATCAGCAAAATTCCAGTTTCATGAAGTATAATTGCTTGCATGTAAATCAGTGATAAGGTAAATCAGTGATAAGAAAAACTAATAAGAGTAGAAATTAATCTAATTTTGAGATTACTGAGCTGAAATTTGTTATCTAAATATTTATTGGAATATCAGAACAAAGTTATTAAAATAACCAAGCAAGTATTGCAATCATTCAAATCATGGACACTTTGACACAATTCAACCAGTTAAATATTTTTCCATCTCATTGATTTCAGTGAAAACTTCCTAATATACTTAATAGCATAACTCCATGCATGCCTAAAATAAGCGAATAATGCTAAACTCCTGTGACTTTATGGATATACAATATATAGTGGATATAGAAAATCTATATACATTTTTGTTAAAATGTCAGGTTTTTGAAAATAAATCACTTCAGGAAAAAAACACCAGAGTTTAAACTCTGAACACAAAGTTACATAAATGTTATGATTTATTTCCATAGCAGATAACAAATAGTCACTCTTATATGGCTCAATTTCTGCTTGTAATAATATATTACAAAAAAAGATATATCTTCCAGTTTAGACTATTTGAGTTTTCTGTTGAGAAAGTCTATTTATTCCTGGTTAGACAACTGCTAGACAACTGAGTTATACTGCTGAACTCAGCTTCTTTAAAGAGTTGCTGATAAACCAGATGTGCATCCTCATATATGCTGCTTCTTTGAACTCAAATTGCCAGTTTTGATGTCAGTTTTGGTCCATTTTGGCCACTGTCCCTGAAGCAGAATCATACTCTACCTTTATCTCACATGTCCTCATACTATTCTATCTAGGGAAAAAGATGTTTTGCAAGCTAATGTCCCACCTATGAGGTACATACAGTGTTCTGACACACTTGCTATAAATTAAAAAACTGACAATAAGCCAGGCTTCCTAATCATGCAAAACAAGATGTGAATTGACTCTCTCAATAATGGACGCTCTCAATAAGCCATTAACCGGCACTTTATTTCACTTTCCACTAGGAAATAGTTGCAAGGACTGTGAATTAATCATCTTCCTAGCAGAGGCCTGGAAGGCATTTGCACAATGGAAGCAATGCTTATGCAGTATTCTCTAGATACCAATATTAAAATTACTCTTCAGGAAAATTGTTTAGGTTAGGATGTAGTAACCTTTTGCTGGAGGGAAGTAATTTAAAGATTGGACTCAAGAGGTTAAACAATTAGTGTTTTTTCCCTATTATTATTTTCAGAATTTGCTAATATTGACCTTTGTTTTGTCAAACTGCAAAGCCATAGTTTTTTTCTGGTTCTTTCAAATTTTCACTTCTTTATCCATAATTAAATAAAAATAATATCAAAATACCCAATAATGAGTTAGCTATAGTTTAATACATATCATCCATCTCATAGTGAATGTTAGTAAACTTAATCACAGGCCAGCCAATTTTAGTGATTCCCTATTCATATCTGAATGAACAGTGAATATTGTGCAAATTTTACAGGATTCATAGAACATAGATTTAGGATTCTGCCATTAATGCACACACACATGTAAATGTTCCACAACCAAATATATTTATGAGGATATCTGACAATAAGAAAAATTACATTTGGTTGGCTGGGAATTACAGATCAAAGACATTAATGAGAAGAGACATTCAAAATAAATAGGCAGGGTGTAGAGTTATATCAACCAAGCACTGGGAATGAATTTTTGATTGTGAGATAACATAGATACAATAAATCAATTCTTTGTCTTAGGAAGGCAGAAAAATAAGGGCTGAATTATTAGCTACCCTTTATGCTAGCCAAGAAAATGGAAAGTTTAAACTTGCAGTATAATTTCTAAGTTTCTGGAGAAAAAAGGTATAGTGCAAAGTGCAGAATACTGTTAAAATATTATGATCCTAAAGACACAGTGTTCTTATGTTAATTCCTCCTAAAGTACATGCTGGTTTCAACAGCAAACAACAAAACTTTAAGTACTGGAAATTTAATTCCTTCAAAACAAATAATATTGGGACTTATAATTTGAGATAAGTCAAATTATATTTTATATTCAAGCCAATTAGTACACCATTAGTACATTTATTTGGTATCATGTCTCTTTAAAATAATTGAATTATGTTTTCAAAGCACACTGAGGACTGTGATACAAATCAATATGAATTCAGGATAATTTAAACTGTTAGTCATGTTAAATAATTTGTGTACATGCCTTTGAGTCAGTGTTGATTCCTAATGACTGGACTAACTTCTGCAGTTTTCTTGGCAAGATTTCAGAAGCCACTGCTTCCCTTCCAGGGCTGAGAGGGAGAGACTAGCCTGAGTCTCCTACAAGACTTCATGGCTAAACCAAGATTATAACTCAGACTTTTGGTTTCTAGCCTGATCCCTTAACCATTTCATCAAATTGATTCTATTAGATAACTTGCATTTTCTTTTGTTTGCATTTTACTGAAATAAAGTTATGGAAGGCTGGAAATTTCACATTAAAATACAGATCCTATTTTTTCTCATTCAATGAAAAAAGAATTAGGGAATGTTTTCTTTTTTTCGTAATTGCAGTCTATAGGAAAGTAAGATTAATCTAAAACTTAGATTTAAGTTTTAAGACCAGATGTTTACAAGAACTTCTTGTATTAGGGGTGTCAAACTCGTGGCCTGCGGGTTGGATGCGTCATGCGCTGGCAATGCCCACCACTGTTTTAGCAAAGGGGGGGGAAGTCACAATATGTCATGTGATGCCGTGAATGTACACCCATGAATTAAAGTAATAAAATGAAGTTCATACTTATATACTGTATAAAGCAGACACTAATAAAATCAAGTATAGGTTTAGAGCTGGTAATAGCGGATTCCACAAACATAGGGTATCTTAGATTTTGTTCTTGAGATAAATGGAGATGGAACAAGTCTTTCAAGTTGCTATAATACTAGCATTATTATTAACTAATGATCTAATTCCATTATGTGATGGACTAATATGCAAAATAAAACCATAGCAAAATAACATGTAACATAGAATTTTTTTAATTTAGCAACAAGCTAACCTGCATAACAAACCAAGTTTTCAGATACTTTTCCATTTTTTTCTGATCCTCATTAATTAAGGAGTCAGAATTCATCCAATTCCCATTGTTTAGTTGTTCTCACTAACGTAACTCTTTGAACTGCTATGTGTATTTCTAAATCTTAGCGTTACATAGTCATATATTCCAAAATCATATTTTTGTCTACATGTTATGATTTTGGCTACGCAAATATGGTACTTAAAAATGAGTTCATTATTCATATGTAGGATGAAGGTTCTACTTCTTTAGATCATGAATGGGAAACATTTTTAATCCCAAAGTTCTGAAAACTCGCTCACTGATGGTTAAAAATTGATACCAACTCATAGTTGCATGTATCTTTTGTGGCTGTACACATAGACCCAGGCACTATGTGAAAGAATGGCGGAAATAAGTACCATCTTTCAACTGACATATAAACTGTACTAGATAGTAGCTGGAATCTGGAAAAAGAATCAGATAAAAAGTTTTCACACAGAAAGAGTAGCAGTGGTGGTGAGGGAAATTGGTCAAGAAGAAAAAATATAGATGGGTAGTATGCAAAACTAGAAATTGGAATGCTGAAGAGAGACAGATTCCAAGGAGACTCAAAGAGGAATTGGCATCCAGGTTACTATGTAAGATGGGCAATACATAGATGTCTCTACCTTGCACAGATTGATTTGAGCTCTAAAGACACACAAAAGAAGATACAAGTTTTCTAATTGGGAGAGGTGGCCAGCTATATTTTAATTGGAGATTTGATTAAGCCTTTCTAGAAATTAATAGGAATTAAATTTTGGCATATTACAATAGGCTTCCTTTGATTTTAAAACAGCAATTGCTAATGCCAGCAGGGAGATAGTTAATCTAGCTAAGGTAAAGCAATTAGACCATAAAGAAATTGGCTACATTCCATCCATCTTTGAAGGCAGATATCAAAGTGAGGCAAAGGCAGAGAGAGGACTGTTTGTATGCATTAGATCTGCTTGTATGCATTAGCTGAATTCCATTTGTGAATTACGACTGGAAAAGTCAAACTTTGAACGAAAATGATCTCTTTGTACCCTTGTTATTCTAAGAATAGAGGAAAAAGTTGATATATTTTCCAATATGACCATTGTATGTTGTATTTTGTCTGATCAATCCAGAGAATAGATAATAATATATATATATATATATATAATATATAATTATGTCCTAAATTCCATAGACCCTTCCCATTTCCAGTGCAATAGTACCATATCAAATCATTGGCTATAAACTCTTATTAATCTGCTGGGCCCTAGTAAACGTAGTTAAAATTTCATGATTGTCCACCAATACCTTAGATAAAATGATAGTTTAATCAGTGGTTTAATTAAGATGGCTACTACTTTTAATATCAAAACATACTTGCATAAGGTCAACTTATTTTAACCCTTTTTTTAAACTTAAACTTACATTGGATCTATAATACAAAATATTTTAGACTGTGCAATATCACTTCGTTTGCAGTAAAAAACAATTTTTCTTCATGTTTGGCTCTGAAGCATATCTTTTGTTCTGATGATAATATAGAACCTTTCTAGTAGCTGCTTAGAGAGGCATTTGTCTAAGGAGATGAGGTTCAAATAGGTCTTTCTGTTCATTTTGAGAAGCTTTCAAGGCTGAATGGCTGTGTGGCAAAATGTTATAAAAGAGTACTTTAAGGATAAAATATTTAGTTACAATAATAACTTTTATAGACCTCTATTAACATGTCAAAATGTTTCTGTTAATTTCTACATACACTGGAAAATAATAACGACATATTAACATGTGAGAAAAAAATTAAGGTTACCATCCTACAATTTTCATAAGTTTATCCCCCAGACCTTCAAAGAGTTAAAGGAGCCAAATATTTTGCATACTTTGGATCAAACTGTCAGAACTGATTTCCCAATTTAAAAACTACAGAAATAAATTTCATCTAGTTATCCCTTAAATAATGTTTCAAAAACATACTATAGTATAGTCTTCAGCTTACGGTGGCAATTGAGGGCAATGTCATATGACTGCATTGCTTAATGACAACAATTCTGGCATTCCTTGTTGCTGTCATTAAGGAAGGATTGCATACAACTTTAAGTGAAGTCATATTACTATGATTTCCAACTTCTTGCTGGTGTCTCATTGATTTGTTCATGGGAAATTAGCTGAGAATATTAGAAATCGCATGATCGTAGCTCACAGTAATGTCATAATCACGAGCTGAGGCCTGAATCACAATCACATGACTACAGGAATGCTATGATAGCTGGAACTACAAGGATATTTATGTACCAATATTTTAGTACCATGGTAATTTTAAATGGATGCTGAACAAATTGTTGTAACCCGAGAACTATCTGTAACATAAATGAAAAAAGGTTTTGAACACCACTGTAATATATAGGAAGGTGGAATATATAGCTTCCTCTACATTGCAGTAGGATACAGAGCTTTTTTGATACTCTTAAAAGCAATTCTTATTTCTACAGTTATTCTATTTCTTACACACAGACACACACGAGAACCATTTTGCAAAACTGTAAGCAAAACATTAAAGCAGCTGCATTCTTTGAAAGGCTAGCAAGTGTTTTAAAACCTGATTCACTATAATTGCCGATTGCTCCATAAGTGATTCCAATAGAAATGCTCCCTATGTGTAGACCCACATTCAGGTAGAGAAACAGAGGCAGTTACAGCTGAGCAGCTGAGTGAGCTGTCCAGAGCTTCTGCCTCCACATGTTGACACTTTGCAAAGCAACACTTTTGAATAATTCCCACACAAATACATTAACATATATGGTGTGCATTCTTTTTAATATTTGTGTTTTGTTTTAAACACAACAATTTTTAATTTCAAATATCTGTCTAATTTCACTACAGTAGTTATTTAACACAATGACATGGACTTGAGGTTGGATTCCAGTGGTATTTTACAGAAATCATACCTGATTTTTTCACTATTTCTGTTTTCTTCATATACTGGCTGAGATTCTTTATTATAAGGAGTTCTGTGTACCTCTCTGGAGACTGGGAAGTGGTAAATAGGAAAATGTGTATGTTCTGTATCATTATCATCTAGAGGATGTAAAGATACAAAATCGTGTATTATTCAATTTTACTCAAAGTATACAAAATAATTAACACAGGGGGCACATTCAAATCTTACATTCAAATCTTAGTAAATTGCAACAGCTAACTTCGTACATTTATAACTGGTATATAAAAATACAGCATATAAATGTTCTGTTGCAAAAGTTACCAATCTGCATATTTTATGTCACAAGGTCCCTGAGAATATTATTCCAGCACAGCAGCATAATCAATAAAAATGGAAGAAACAGAAAAATTACTGGAAAAAAGGCCTTTGTTACTGATTTTATCAATTAAATTGTCAAAACTGAGATGAATTTTTAAATCGGGGGAAAAACCATTTAAAAAGTGTTTATGCAATAACTAAATGTATGATTCACCACCAATGAAATTATTTAAAAGCATGCAACCATACTCCATACACTTTTATAATACTCTATTTATTTCAAAATGTTTGCTATTCATTCATCTTTATACTATTTTTATAGTATTATAGTATTGTGAAATAATGCTTTTATTCTACATTAAAACATTCTGAAAATGTTCATAACGTAATTGTCTTATGACAAATTTATTGGAGCTTGTTTTTGTCTTAATGTTGATGCTGTAATTGATTAAAAAGATATAGTTTGTTTTACCAAAATGTGAATATGATGCATGCTCATTAATGAAGCTTTCTACTTTGTTTTTCTTCCTGGCATCTCTGGAGGCTTTCCAATTTGTCAGGAACTGTCTTTCCATTTCTTTTATTTCTTTTCCATCCAGCAGTTCTGAGGAAATGTTGTAATATATAAATTAACAGACAGCTTTATATTTTTAGGAAGGCAAAAGAGCGTTTTTGTTGTCAAAGATATTGCTCATTTTCTATGATCAATGCTATTATACCTGAAAAATCACCAAATTGTTGATCATTTGGCTTTAATACTACTGTACTAGTAGGTATGAGCTGGACAACTGATGAATAGCTTGTTATAGTACAATAGTGAAAAGGATAGACCTTAAAACTGTAAAATAGTTGCTACAATAACAAAAAGACAGAGAAGCAAAACAATCTCTCTGCTGCTCACTTAGGCTGAAATCTATAATTACCATGCAGGGTAAATGATATATATGTGGTCTATGCCCTATATAATTTTAGTTATATAACTCAATTGTTATATATAAGCCATCTGGGAAAGCCAAAATAATCAAAACCATAAAAAAGCAAAAGTTAGAATATTTTGGACAACACCCAGAAAAGTACAGCATACTTCACTTAATCCTCCAAGGAAAGATTGAAGGCAGAAGAACAACATCATGACTTCAAAATCTAAGGGACTGGTTTGGAGAAAACTCAACAGCACTTTTTTGTGCGGCTGTTGATAAAAATAGGATCGTCAACATGATCGCCAATGTCCGATGACGGATGTGGCACAAGAAGAAGAAGAACCCAATTATTTAATAATATAGCATTAATGGAAAGAAAGATGACTCTGAATTTAAGGTACTCCCCCACAAAGAAAGCTATTAAAAATAATTAAATGCAGTCAAAAATTTTGGTATCAACTAATTGTCATCCTAGAATTATCAATTTAAGTTCTGAAGATTTCCCCAAAACATACACACCGTAAATGTAAATAATATGCTTGCATACACATAGGCAACGTCTCTTTCTGACTCTGTCTCTCTGTATGTACTGTATGTATGTTATGGGTTTGCCAGAAACCACACGCCAAGGGAAAACCCGTGACAAAAAGTATACTATTTATTGAATTAATCCAGGTAATCCTCCATTTATGACTAAAGGGCTCAAAATCTTGATTGTTGAGCAAAGTAGTTATTAAATGAGATGCCATGTAACCGATTCACTCAATGACCGCAGTCCTGGCTCTATTTATTTATTAGATTTATATTTATTTATTTATTTGTTTGTTTATAAGATTTATATGGCTGTCCACTCACCCTCAGTTATTCTGGACAGCTTACAAACAATAAAAACTCAATATAAAAAGAATAAAGCAATAACCTCCCACCCCCCTGGTGACAACAAAAATCAAATAAGCCACTTGATGGGCTCCATTACTCTGGGTTCCCCAGGCTCATTGGCCGAACTATGCGTTTAAGGCCTTCCAAAAGAGTGTCAAAGTGGGGGCCACTCTAATCTCTGTGAGGACGATGTTCCAAAAAATGGGGAAGGTTCTTCTTCTTGGTTCTACCAAATGTACCTCCTTAAGAGATGGGACCCGCAACGTTCCCTGCCTCCCCGCTCTAGTGGGTCAGGTGGATGTAACTGGGAAGAGACGGTCTTTCAGATAACTTGGTCATAACCCAAGAAGGGCTTTAAAAGTGACAACCAGCACCTTGAATTGCACCCGGAAGCTAATCAGCAACCAGTGCAGCTCCCCAGGAGAAGTGGCATATCTGCAGTCCTAGGTCTGCACAAACTATGCGGGCCGCTGCGTTTTGAACAAACTGGAGCTTCCAGATGTTTTTCAAGGGCAGCCCCATCTAGAGCGCATTGCAATAGTCAAGATGGGAGGTGACTACAATCATTAAGCGGCTATGTGGGTTGTTAAATGGAGTGCCGTGGAGAGGACCTCAGCCTTCTAGATATGTTGGGGCAATGAGAGGGCTTGGGCATTCTACCCAAATAGAATGATCATGGGAATCATGGCATTTGCTAGCATTTTCATTAGATTAGAGGTCTGTTCTTCCAGCACATTGAGAGATTTCTAGAACAGCGGTCACCAACTGGTGGTCCGTGGAGCACTGGTGGTCCGCAACAAAATGTTGGTGATCTGCAGAAAAATTATTTGCATTTTTTATATTGCATTAAATCAGGGGTCCTCAAGCTATGGCCCCTGGGGCGGATACGTGCAATGAATGTTTGTGGTGCTACAGAGAATCTCCCCCTTCAGGGTCTTCTTGTGTGAGTCGGAGGAGGGCAGAAATTCTAACTTGGGATCTGCTTCAGCCTCCTTGTGTGGGGCTTTGGGTGAAGGCTGGAGGGAAGCACCGCTGGTGGCGAAGAGCCGGAGGGCCTTGTTCCAGTGGGATTGCAAAAGAAGGAAAAAAGGGGTTGAAATTTATCGGGCAACCTTCCAAGTAAAGCTGATCTTCAAAAGCAACAATTTTTTGCAGCACAGAAGTTTTCCTCTATTGGTACCTTCTGCTAATTCTTTTATATTCACAATTTCTGTTCTTAGTATTGTAATGATGTAGTCTTCCTCAATTCATAGGAAATTATTTTGAAACAACATTTTTTTTCGTAAAATTCAATGTATTTTCTAGTTTATCTTCTGACACATTATAATTCTACTAATTCTACTCATTATTTATAATCTTAAAAACAGCTTTAATTATACAAATTGTACAAATACATGAAAGTAAAAGCTGACGGAGCAATTATATTAGTAACAATCAGCACTGAGGGATAGCATTCTTTGATTTATATCCTGCCTTTGTTCAGGAGCTCAGGCAGCAGACATAGCATAGCATCCCTCCTACCTATGTCGCAACAACCACCCTATGATACAGACTGAGTTGAGAAGAAATAAAGTCATCCAGCAAGCTTCTCAGGCTGACCACACAAGACACGACACTTGACCAGATACAGATACATCATGATCAGACGTAGAAAGCTAGATCTTATTCTTGGAGATTCAAACCCTCTATTGTGAATTTAATTCATGGATCATTATGTTTTAGATTACTGCACTGCATTAGGTTTAGAAATCACTTCAATTTGAGAAGGGGGGAGGTATCTTATTTCAAGCTCCTATATACAACTCTTTATATTACTTCCACCTACCCCTTTCTCTATTTTTAAACAATGTATAATGAAACAAACAAAATGTTAAAAAGTTATATTTATGTAGTTACTCACATCTAAATTATATTAAAGTAATCAATCTTTACAATCTCCAAAGCATTTTTTGAGCACCCTAATGTTTGGAAATTGAAAGTTGAAAATTTTAACCTGCCCTAAATATCCTGTGTAG
This sequence comes from Arizona elegans, assembly GCA_022577455.1. Classification (NCBI taxonomy): domain Eukaryota; kingdom Metazoa; phylum Chordata; class Lepidosauria; order Squamata; family Colubridae; genus Arizona; species Arizona elegans. Next base: position 27,187,558 of record JAKOOJ010000002.1, on the reverse strand, counting down.
TATTTCAGTTACATTAACTACCAGGAGGCATTACATTTAACTGGTTTTATCTTTATTAGGAATTTAATAAGGAACTATTACTAGGAATTTTATTAGATCCTATATCTTATGGAATATTTCAAACTCTGTCTCAATGATGCCTGTCCAATTTTAATCATGAGAATATGCTGGCTCTCACAGATAATTTGTGAAGCCCTCGATAAATGTCTTTTTCTGTTAACTTGTCCAAGACCTAGAACAGTCTTCTGAGGGAATTTTGTTTCATATTCAGTGGAAGATTTTGGGCACAAAAGTTGAGTAATGTAATATACCAAAAAGGTGTTATCGATGTCTGTGATAACTATGCTGGGTACCCTGCAGTAACACATTTTATTATTGCCCTCTTTTATGATTGTTTTAATTCTAGTTTGGTCCAGAACTGCATACAACAGAACTTTATGAAGAAGGAGAACTGGAGAGACAAGCTTGATTAATTCTTTCTTCTTAAAGATCTCTAAATCTGATCTTGGAAGGACATTCTAAAACTGGCTCTGTTTTGATCCTGACCCCATCTGTGAAGAGATGTTTCATTCTATGGAAGTTCAAATGGACTGACTCCCCTCATTTTAAGATATAGTTTATCAAAGTGCAGGATATACAATAATATACAGCTTTCAGATAACTTTAAAAGCATGTCTGATAATTGGACAGATTATAATTTGCACGCTAGGTAATAAGCATGAAATATGATAAAATTGCTTCTGTTTTTGTAATTTGGATGGCCTCAGAATTGATGGGAAGCAGAACTGAGTGCAAGTGGGATTAGATGGCTTCAACTGGAGAAAATATTGCGCAACAGATTCACAGGAAGACAGTGGAATTTAACATGAGTAATGACCTTGACTCCTGGGTAATATCCCTATGTATCAATGGCTTAATAAATCAATAAATATGAAATAAAAGAAGAACAATCTCTGAAGTTTAGATATTTTTACCAAGAGATTTTGACTGCAGTATTACTTTGTCTCGGTATTTTGGCTTATGACAAACAGGATTCCCATTCAGCTCCATTTTGTACAACTTAGTCCATATACTCAGAATAAATTCCAAGTCCTGGAAGTAACAAAGAAAAACATCACGTATCTAGTCCAAATATTACCATTAAATTTATAAATCTTTCTTTGATTAGTTGTAACATGTTCCATTTATTTCAAAAGATGTTATACATTTAATAACACAATCAAATATCTGTGTAGTTAAAAATACATTTTATCCACAATATTTATAAATGATATTTTGATAGCTATTTTACTTCTTTATTTATAACTAGTCTATTTTTGTGTTTTCACTATCTCATGAAAGTTTAAATATAAATGTAAACCAGAAAAAACACAAATGTTAACTACACTGTTCTGTGGCCTCCCTAAGTTTTGCAAAAATATATTTGTAAATATTGGAAGCTAATAGCATTTAATATAGGACAATTATTCAGAACTTTTGGCTGTAAATAAAAATTATTATTAAATCAAGCTAAACAAATTCAAGAAAAAGCATACGTGGGATACTTTTTGTATCACAAATTGTAATAATGCCATGTATGACAGAAACCATAGCATATATGGAACTATGGAAACTATGGTAACAGTGTTAGAAACAGGAAACCAATGTTTGGGAAACAATTTCTCTTCCTTTTCCTTCTTAAAATGGTACATTTGTAATACTTTATCAGTATAATTTTGTCTAGATTTTGAAAGAAATTGATGGAACAGAAAGGTAAAAGATTATTCTCTTAATCTCTGTTGCCCCCTATAGTCCTCCAGTTTTTTATTCTAACTCCATCCCACTGGCATTCAACCACTGTATATAATTATCACATCTGTCTACTATATATATATATATGTATATATATGTATGTATATATGTAGGTCTTTGGTTATTCGGGTCTTCTCCCACGTAAAATTGGAAGTGTCTTGGCGACATTTCGACGAAGTCTCATTCGTCATCTTCAGGCTGGTGTTCTCGGCTTCGTGCTTCCTGGAAGCACGAAGCCGAGAACACCAGCCTGAAGATGACGAATGAGACTTCGTCGAAACGTCGCCAAGACACTTCCAATTTTACGTGGGAGAAGACCTGAATAACCAAAGACCTACATACAAACACCCGCGAAAACCTGAGAAAACATATCTATCTATCTATCTATCTATCTATCTATCTATCTATCTATCTATCTATCTATCTATCTATCTATCTCTGCATCCTATCTATCTATCTATCTATCTATCTATCTATCTATCTATCTATTTATCATCTATCTATCTACCCATCTACCCATCCATCCATCCATCCATCCATCCATCCATTTGATATCCCATCAGTCCTCTAAGAGCACAGGCAATCAGACATAATACTCCCTCCTTCAATTCCTATTCCAAACAACATCCCTGAAATACATTCAAGTCTATTAGCCCAAGTCAGCCAATAGTTTTTTATGTTTGGGGTAAATTTGAACTTAGATCTTTCTAACACTTTAGCCACATACTATGCTCTATCTGTCCAGATATTTGATATAGAAGGTTATCAAGTATTTGGCAAAGACAATGAGGGAAAACTGAATTATTCTTTTTTCCTTCTGTGACAAAGATCGAATAATACAATTTCAATTTAAATGCATCATTAAAAGGAATTATGCAACACTGGTTTGTACATTATCTCCAATCCAGTTACGCATAGATAGGTATACAGTATAGTATAAACTATACAGTATCTGAAATGCTGGAATACTCATATGAATGTACCGTACATAATTTATTCTGAAATAATTTCTATATTGTATCTTTTCCTAAATTCACCTTGTTATGAAACCTACAAAATTCAAGGAAGTATTATAAATAAAACTGAATGTTCAAAAGAATAAAACTTGATATTCATTAATTTTCAATTTGAAGAAGCCAAAAATGAAAACTCAAAAGGATTTTAGTGCTACTTGTCAAGTTTACTATAGAAGACATTCCGTAATCTATTTTCTTTCTATATAATTAATTTTCTGCAAAAGAATAAAGTCTCCTTTGAGTTTGATTCCTGGTAAATTCATGGATGTATGAAATAGCTATTTTTGTCAATAAAAATCTTAATTAATAAGCAAATTAAATTTATTATAATTAATATTTATAACATTAGATAGAACTACATACTTTCCCCTGTATATTTAGGTTTAAAATTGTATGTTTGAGCAATTTAGCTTTTAATGGCTAAAATTAAAGCAAAGTTTATAAACATGCAAATAGTGTCTTTGCTCACAATCATCCCTCTTTTTTTATTTTTACAAATTTATCCAGACCTATGAAATAGAGCCTTTGTTAAACGCATAATAGTATCATCTTCACTTTGTACATTTGATTTAAAAATGTACTTAAAAATTATTCAATTAAATTTGTGGAATACAAATATAATGTCACTCGGGGGGGTTTTATACAAAGAGGTTCTTTTTACAGATGCGGGCAGATGGCAGCTGAAGACATTACAGACACTGTTGGCTGAAGGGATTAATTTAACTTGGTTACAATATAATCAATTGCAATTGAGATGGAAAGAGGACCAAAGAACTGGTATTATGTTGCATGAGGAAGAATTGGTTAGACATATAAAAGAGAAAGGTCCAATGCATATTAAAAGGCTTTATAATGTTTTGTTAGAAAGGGATTCGGAAACTGAATTAGTTAAAGATTGTATGATTAAGTGGGCACAAAATTTTGAAGAACCAGTGATGTTGGAAACATGGGAAAAAATTTGGGTTCAGAATGTTAAATTTACACAGTCGCAGAATTTGAGGGAAAATTTTTACAAAATGTTTTATAGATGGCATTTAGATCCTAAGAAATTGTCGTGTATGTACCCTAATGTTCAGCCAAAATGTTGGAGGTGTGATTGTTTAGATGCTACATATTATCATATTTGGTGGACTTGTAAGAAAGTTAAGGCTTTTTGGATAAAAATTTGGTGGGTCATGCAGAATGTTTTAAAGAAAAAAATCCAATTTTCTCCACAATTGCTTTTATTGGGTATAGTTGAGGGTTTTACAGTGGATGAAACAAAGTTGATTTTGTATATGATTACAGCAGCGAGATTGTTGATAGGTAAATATTGGAAAAATGAAGCTCTGCCCACCGTAGAAGAATGGATTTTGAAGATGGCCAGCTTCGCGGAGATGGCGAAGATTTCAGCATACTTAAAAGATCGCTCACAAGAGACTTATGAATGTGGATGGAAAAAGTGGATAGATTATGTGCAGAACAAATACCAAACTAAGAAGTATCAAATAGTTTTGTATTGATAGTATTATATTATATTAAGATAGAAATAGTCGAACTATGTGAAGATGAAAAATGACATGGGGGTTGGGGGGGTTCAAGGTTTTCGTATAGGGGATAATGATATTCTATGGAAGTCCGGGGGGAGGGGAGGGTTAGGGGGGGTTGGGGAGGGGGGGGTTGGGGAGTTTGGGGAGGGTTAGGGGGGTGAAAATGGGGTGAAAATGTAATTGTAAAACTTTTACAATAAAAAAAAATTATTCAATTAAATATTATTTTGAAAATTCAAAACAGTATATTTCTTGGAATTCTGAAAACCATTTATTTTTGAAGAATGCATAGAATTTTTAGGTTTTCATTAATTAAGCTTGGTTTTTTGTTTTTTTTTTTTATTGAAAAAGTTTTCAAATACAAGTTTTTCCCCCTTTTTTCCCCCCCCCTCTTCCCTAACCCACCCTTTCCACCCAACCCCCCCGTGACTTCTTCACAACAATAGGCTATTTCATAACTAGTTACATACATAATATCTTCCCTTTCCCTTAATCCCTTCTCGGAATACTGACCCTTAACTTGTTAATCTTATAACTCCCATTTTTACGGTAATCTGCCCTTTTTCTCCTCCCCTAAACTTATTGAGTATTATTACAAATTAACCTTTAATCTTTTATATATATTAATATAACATTTTAAATCGGCCTTCTCCCTGCAACCAAATTTATTCAATTCTGTCCACTTCCTCCACTCCTCTAAATATATGACTTGAAATCAGACAATACAATTCTAAATATAATCCACTACCCACTTTACTAGAATATACACATATCTATATATGCATCCCATTTTATAACAATCAGTAAACTAACCTATTTCAGCCCTTCAATTCCTACAAAATCATGCAATACGATTCTAAATATAATCAACTGCCCACTTTACTAAGATATACACATATCTATATATGCATTTCATTATGTAAAAAGAGAAAAGACAATAACTTTAAGTTTATGATCCATATAATATCTTCTTTGATGTCTTTCCACTAGATTGTTAAATCCATCACCCATAATAGGGTAAAATAACATGCTGGTGCAACAGTTTGTTCAAAATCTTCAGTCATCTTCTGCCCCCATCAGTAGTAGATATCCTCACACCTGTATAAAAGTAAAAACAACCACCCGAGTGACATTATAATTATGAATATATCCGTATGGTTATAGTTGTGGTATTCATCAGGATTGTTAATTCCCGTCATCCTACTGAGTAACATCCAGATCTTCTGCATGCCCCAGCAAAACTCTCCTGCCTTATAACTCAAAGTAGTTATAATATATTTCCAAGAGAAAAAAAAAGTAAATAAGAAAAAATTAGATGATTCAAATCCAACAAAGTGAGGCTCTTTCCACTTCCCAAAATCATGGCCTTGCAGAGATCTGCCACAATCCTCAGGATAGTATCAGACAATTGTTCGTCACCACTGTCTTTTCTAATATTCATTCATTTTTTAAAGCGCCTGGCTTCACTGTTGCTTAGTTTGGAAATTGCTGTTTCTATAAGATCTGTTTCTTTTCTTTTTCTTTTTCGGGTTGAATTTCCATCCTCTTTTCTTGCTTACCAATTGTATATCTGCTGGTTGATTTTCATTCTGCTTTGTGGATTGTTCTTGTTGGGTTAATTTTATCATCTCATCTTTCTTCTCCATCACTTGTATATCAACTGATTGATTTGCGCACTTGTCTGTGACTTGATGATTCATCACCTTGGGTTCGGATGACACTGCTCTCTTATTTATAAACAGTCCAGCTGGGGTCTCCAAGGAGTCCAAAGACAATTTATCCATCACAGCCTCTGTAATTTGATGTTTTCCTTTTATTTCCAACTCCTTTTGCTTATCCTGTATTATGCCTAAAGGTGTTAAATTCATTTTTAGAATTTTTTGATAAAAATCTTCCGCTTTTTCAACAGTGTGCAATTGATATCTTACGCCTTGATATCTCAATATTAAACCAACTGGGATGTCCCACCTGAATAGGATATTTCTTTTTTTTAATTCAGTCACTAAAAAGCCAAATTTCTTCCTCTCCATTAACATCTTGGGCGGGAGCTCCTTGAAAATCCAAATCTTTCTTCCATGAAATTGCAAATTGGAATTAAAAGAGTTCTGCACAATATTATTCCTAATTTCTTTATCTGTAAAATAGATCACCACATCTCTAGGCAGTTGCCTTTGCTTTGCCCACCAGGAGTTTATTCTATAAATTCTATCAATCCTGCAATACACTTCATCAGGTTGAACTTTTAAGATCCCAGCCAGAATTTCAGAAGATACTTTCCTTAAATCATCTCTATTATTTTCCTGCAGACCTCTCAATCTAATTGCATATTCTGTAAAATTATATTGAATCATTAAAACTTCTCTTTCAATCCTCTGTTGTACATTTTCCTCATTACCAATCTTTTGGTCAGTCTCCATTTTAGATTTGTCTTCCAAGCTATTATCCTGAATGTTTATCAAATCCTTTTTAATTTTTTGAGTCATGTCATCCAAATTCTCCTCGACTTCCTTCATTTTAGTCTCTAATAATTCAGTCTTTGCCTCCATCCGAATCAGAAAGCCTGATAAACCATTAGCAACTTTTGAAATCTTTTTATTCAAGAAGTCAGACTCTGATTTCACCAATTCACCAATTTCTTTAATTTCCTGCTTAAATTTTTCAAGTTGCTGATTCACAATCTCATCCCTTCTTACAATCTCTTCAAGGATAAATTCTAATATATTAAAATCGGGTTTCTGACGCTGGAGAGTTGAAATTTGTTGGCGCAATTTCTTAAGGGGGGAAATTCCCCCCCCCTGTTTATCCAGCTGTATAAGTCCTGATGCCATTTCCCACACAGACAAGATTTAGCAAAAATAAGAGAAGAAATAGAAAACAAAAAGACTTTCCCTCATTAAAAAAAACTTCTGAGCAGCACAGGAGCGAGGTTTCTCTAGAAATGTAGCCAATGATATTTATTCCGCTACATTGTAATAATGAAAAACGGAAGGACTTTCCCTTTTAGCCCTTCTCCAGCCACAGCAGACGCCATTTTAGAAGGCTCTTTTTCCCTCTTTTCCTCTGCTCTTTTCTTTTAAATAGTTTTTGAAAGGGTGAGATACTTGCGGTTCAGTATTAAGGGTCCAGTTCTTCATTTCTTTAATTATTCTTTTAGATTCACAGGCTTGCTCTTGACGCCTGGCTCTGCATAGGCAGAGGTCTCCCAAAGCCCGGAGCAGCGGCAGGGGATATGGGGCTTCTCATCCGCTCCGTCCCAAAAGTTAAAAAAAAAACTTTTGGGACTCTGCGGGGAGTTCTACCCACCCCTGCCGGCTCTCTCTCCGTTTCCTCTTGGAAACGGAGTTTTTTCGAGCCGCCATCCGCTGTAACGGCGGCTCTATACAGGCAGAGGGAGCTGACGATCCCAGAGGAACGTCTGGCGGCGGCCAGCAGCAAACCGGAAGTTTGGGGAGGGTTAGGGGGGTGAAAATGGGGTGAAAATGTAATTGTAAAACTTTTACAATAAAAAAAAATTATTCAATTAAATATTATTTTGAAAATTCAAAACAGTATATTTCTTGGAATTCTGAAAACCATTTATTTTTGAAGAATGCATAGAATTTTTAGGTTTTCATTAATTAAGCTTGGTTGATCAATTATTCAGAATATCTTTACTCTCGTTTATCTAAGAATGCACTTATCCATGCTGAAATATTACTTTTGGATATTCCCTACTTGTTCACTGCCTTCCTGTCTCCAATAAACTGCTTTCACTTTACATCCTTTCAATAAGCTATACTAAAGGGACTAGATAGTTTTTTGGGCAGTCTCTATTTGATAAATGATCATGTCATGTTATCACTTAGAGGTCTGCTACAAAATACTAAAAAGCAAATTGTATTCTAGACTCATGATGGGGGTGGGGGGATATAAAAGCCTCAGATGTCATTCATAGCACAAACTATAGCCTTCTTCCCAATTAGTGATAGTCATTTAAAAACCTACATTTGACCAATGCACTCCAATTTTTATTGGCTGTGTCTAGCTCAAATAGCCTAACTACATCTGCAGATAGCAATTTGTCATCATTCTGACGGTCTGTCATTATCTCTTTCAAAAAATCTATATATTTTTTCTTGTACCTGACTGAATTGTGAAGTGAAGGAATCCATCTTTTTGATATCTAGTGTCATAATCAATAATGGCAAAGGTTGAATACATTAAATATTTACAGCCAAATCTTCAAAATACCGAAGCCTTCTGAAATAAATAGGACTTGTATTGCTGAATGTATTATAAAATAATCTGGATTTATGAGATATAGATGGACAATCTCCTAATACATAGGACATGTCATTGCTTTCATCCTGTCCTCTGGTACATATGATGTAATAAGAAGCACTATATGTTACATCATAGTGAATGGAATTAAGAGAAAATTAAAAAATGGAACCTTCTCCAAGGATTGCAAAATGTCACTTCTTTAAAAATTCAATTCCTTAAACATCACATCATTTTTCTGAAGCATCAGAAAAGAAGCTTCAGAAAAGAAGCCCCCAAACAGAACTTCAGAGGCTTTTTTACTGAAGCTCTGTTTCGGAGGCTTTCAGAGGCAGGAAAAAAAGTTTTTTTCTGAAACAGTTTCAGAAGTTTCAGAGGTAGAAAAAAAAGCAAAAAAAAAAGTAAGGCACAGAGCTCACAGCCAAGGAACCTGTTACTAAAATTCACCTCTGGGAACAGCTGATTGGGGGTATTCTGGGAGGCCAATCCACCTGCCAATCAGCTTTTTTCTTATTTTCCTCCCCAAAAACTAAGGTGCATCTTATATTCCGGTGTCTTATACTCCGAAAAATATGGTTATTTTCAAAGCTTATAGAATTAGCAAGAAGGTCTATTGTTCAACACTTCCAAAACAAACCAGATTTTTTTTAAAAAAATTGAAAGACAAAAATATATATTCTATTCAAAGTCAATTTTAGCACTTAGCTTTAGTCCAATTTGTTTGAAGTTTTGTAACTTTTTTGTTCCTGTTTAGGTTATAAATTTAAAAGCTTAATTTTATATATGAAGTTAAAATTAGTATCTATTCATTTCAATGAAATGCTTCTAATCTATTGAAAAGGGGGATTTAAATTAATGTAATTATATAGGTATATTTTAATCCATGAAGTAATATATAAAATAGATTATTACAATATTTACAGAGTCTTTTTATATTTACAATGTTCTAGTCTGTGTGAAAGGTTTTCTCCAATTTTCTTTGTTAGAAATCTCTATAATCCAAATGTATTAAAATTTAAGACCGTCAACTTTGTAAGCTTCATCTATCATAAAACTGTCTGCTCATAAATTTGTAAGTAAAAATTTGCACAATAAAAGGACATCATTATTCAAAAGGCGATGGACAAGAATTTTAACAATTGACAAATTATTGAAAAATACTTACTTCCATTTATGTAATTTATCAGTTTGCATTGCTTTTATTACCTTTATGTGATGAAGTTGGTTGTCAACAGCTATAAGATGGGAAATATTTTCCAGAATAGATAAGTCACTTAATTCATCAATATTATTATTGCTGATATTCAAAACTGATAAAGATTTCTGTAATGAATCAAAACATATATTTATTCCAAATACAAAACAATATTCAAGTGCAGCAATTGTATGCAGTTAACTTGAGAGAAAACCTGATTAAAATGTAAAATTTTCTTAAATGTACAAAATCTTAAACAGTATAACAAAAATACTTATAATTTTGGTTCGAAACAATCTTGAAACTCATAGTTAATAATTTGTTAAAATGGAGTAAATAACTATTAAAAGGTCTATTAAAATCAATACAATTCAATACACAATCCTCTTCCAACTGTTTTATGTAACCTATTTTGATGTGCATGGTAAGGGGAAGACAGTGCTATCTTTCCATTTTTAGAAAGGAAGTTAGGTAAAGTAATACGATATACTCTAAATGCTTTGATTCAGTTATTTAAACCTCAGAAAAAATACCAGTAATATAAAATAAAATATAACTTTTCAAATAAAAATATTATATCTTCCAATTATCAGTATATTGTTTGAAAAGTAAGAGATGGCAAAATGTTTTTTTCCAATAAATACTGATATTTCTGCAGATAAATATCCAAAGAAAAGAATTATATTGTATAAGAGTTAACATATTCTTTTAATTAAGACTCAAAGAACAATTGCATCCATATTATATACCTGTAGATACTTTGAAATTTTGTTTGCTTAAGAAAGGTAAAGTATACAAGACAACCTGATTTTGAAAAAATATATGTATGGTGCACTTTATGCTATGGTATTAGAGATAGATATCTGTAGATATTGCACAGAAACTTTAGCGTGTGGATCGAAAAAACCTTGTTGAATCTAAAGCAGTATTTTTTTTTTTACAGTGTGGATATAAATTCTCCAAGCTTTATCATCCATATATGTCTACACTAGCTAATTGTTCATAAGCACAATGGTAGTAATAAAATGAAACCATTAAAAAATTCTAAGAATTTACAATACTTATAAAGTATTGTAATTGTCAAGTTGATTGGGTTAAATCATCTGTCACAGGCAAGTAAAGCATGGGTGGGTTCTAAATTTTTTTACTCTTGGTTCTGTGGGCGTGGCTTATTTTGTGGGCGTGGTTTGATGGTCATGTGACAATTCTTTAGGATTTAGCAGAGGTACTGGTCTACCAGGCTTTTAACTGCTTGCAGAGCTGTACCAGTCTACCCATTTATTTTTGCAGGCACTGTTCTACTCATTTATTTTTGCAGGCACTGGTCTACCCATTTATTTTTGCAGACACCGGTCTACTCATTTGTTTTTGGAGGCACTGGTCTACCACCAAACTGCCTTTTACCACTGATCAGCTGTAGGGCGGCCCTTTGAAGCCCCGCAGCAAGAGTTTAAACAGTTTTTTTCCTTATAGCTCATCAGGTGGGACTCAGGAGGCAGCAATAGATTGGGGGTGGGGCCAAATAAAAGTAAGAATAACGCAGGTAGCGGGTGGATGGGGGCGGCAGAACCGGTTCGGTGATGTCATATTGTCGCCACTACCGGTTCAGTAGAACTGGGACAAACCGGGAGGAACCCACCACTGAAGTGAAGTACTGCAAATAAAAGCTATAAAAACAAACAAATGAATTTTGATGGGAGAAAATAAAAGTTATAGTTAGGGCAAGTTAAAATTTGAGATAGGTTTTGTAGAAAATTACTTTTTAAATACATATGCTAGTAGTATGATGTTCATAAAGCTGCAAGACTCATGTAACAGAATGCTAAAATGTTACAATATTCTGCACTTTTATTTTCATAATTTCTTCTGAATATAGAAAGCATAATAAAGCTTTGTTATTAAAACTGAGGAATAAATATAGTATATACCAGATTACTTTACGAAAAATAATTTTAAAATTTACTATTAATATGTTTTAAAAATATTTTAAATAAAATAAATGACACATTAACCTGTTTTATCCAATATCAGGATACATATACAATAGAAGCTGTTAGCAGTTTTTAACGATTAATGTCTGTCACCAAATAAATTTCAGGTACAGTGTTCTTACGGATAATGAATGAAGACTTCTTGGGTCAAACAAGAGCTTTTCTCCTAAGGGAAGCTGCTGGCTTTCAACATGCAATTCTCTCAATTCCTCTAAAGTCTCCAAGCCTTCCACTACAGTGATACAGTTGCCACCCAAATATCTGGAAATAGAACAAAATAGAAAGGCCTTTCATTTTACAATTTCTTTTAAAATGCATATTTTCTGGAAAATAAAAAAAAAATTATTTACTGAATAATTTCACTATTTCAGAAGTAAAATCAATAAAGCATAACATATTGCACCAATAATCAAATACAAATTAATTAATTTCTACGTGGAAAATGTGATTATATCTTATATGTTAAAGTTTATCAAATTTCGGTTCTTGAATGCAGAGTTTGTATGAAGCTTGTGCAATATAGCATCATATAAAATATATACTCATTCCATTTTATTAGTTTAAAATTTAGATTATTAACCGTGAATCAATAAAAATAGAAACATAATTTTTCACTTACAATTTTTCAAGTCTTATCAATGATTCTAGATTTTCAATTCGTATAATGCAGTTGTTCTGCAGGTACAGATGTCTTAGATTTGTCGCAAAGTCCAAGTTATGTATCTGTCTAATATTATTATCATATAAATATAGGACATTAAGATTTTTACACAAAGAAAGATCATCCTACAAGAAAAAATTGACATATGTTACTTGGTAGAATTTACTGACAAGCAACAGCTTCAGCAAGATTTCAAAAGCCCTAAAATTATGTTAAACCTGCAATTTTAAGTATAGTCATAAATACATGAATAAGGTTGAATAAGCTTGGGATGCATGATAAAGATTCCACATAACCTAATGATGCATTAAATATATGATCCTTGAATAGCTGTGTTGCACATCACTTTTGTATACAATAAATTATTTTAAGCACAGTGTGCTGGTTCATTTGAAAGAAAAAGAAATCTTACTCAATGTGCCAAAATTTTACTCATGCTGAAAATAATTATTTTGTAATTGTACAATAACCCATTTCTGGAGAACATTTAACTTAACAACACTGAACATTACCTTATATATAACCATATGTCTGTCCAAAACTATTTTCCTGCAAATAATTAAATAGCTCAACAAGAAAAGACAAATCAAATATATATTATTTAAATTAAACTAATTAAGGCAAGGGCATGAAATAGAATCAGAAATTTATTTCCAACTAGAAACTTATATTAAAACAAAATATAAAATAGCATTAATACTGGCTAATTCTTAAATATAAAATAAAAGATATATTTTTACATAATGAAAGATTTCTTACAATGACATCTATATTTTTATTAGATAATTTCAGATGTGTTAGTTTTCTCAGATGTTGAGCCAAAGATTCATCTCTGCGATTCTTTTGATTAAGGCTTCTAGCAATAAGCTCCAACGTTAATCGCACCATAACTTTGTGATAAAGTTAGTTTTCCACTGCCTTAAAATAGAAATAAACAGTTGTAAACTATGCTGCCACATCATTATCACATATTATCTACAACATGCACTATTAAAACATGTCTTAACATGTCCTTTAAAACATTTCCTTTACACGATCTTAGCCATTTTCTACATAAATCAAATAATGCATTCTAGTGAACATTAGACTAATTTGCATTACATTTTTATATGCTCCTGATGGCAGGAATTGTATTTGATATTTTTGCCAGCCGACTTGTGGCTCTATCAAGGGCTATTACTATATGCTTCCCCTAGAATCAAAAACAGCATGCCCAGTAAAAAGAGCTAGGGTATAACAGTGGAAGATGGATATCACTCCCATGTCTTGCTTCTGCTTTTAAATTTCCATGATGTATCTGGATTAACTAAATATGAAAAATAATACTATTATATAGTCCTTTGGCCTGATCTATTATTTTTTTTGGTATATCTAATTACTTAAATATTATTTCCAACCTGTACTTCTTAGGATTCATTTGTTGTCCCTAATCTTACTTGGATGGATAATCATATTATTATAGATGATTATATGAGGACCCAGATTGTTGGGAGCAATATGCTGACTCTGTAAACCACTTAGAAAGGGCTGTAAAGCCCTGTGAAGTGGTATGTAAGTCTAAGTGTTATTGCTATTATAGTTACAATAGTGCAAAGTCATATTTTTATTAGACTATACATCAATGTACAGAAAAATAAATTTCAATTCTACAAGTATTTTGATTTTGTTTCTTTAGGTTTAATAAGGTACATATTTGCCTAAGTAAGTTTAAATAAATTCAGTTAAGTTTATTTCTGCATAGACATACACAAGATTGCACTATAAAGTAAATAATTTCCTGATACACAATTCTCACCATCCTGATTTTTCCCATAATCTAAACATTAGGGAAATACATACATACTGAACCACAAAAGCTTAATATTTTTTTGCTAAACTACTGTTATGAGTAATTTGTAGTTTACTAAATGCTGATGAAAGGGTATTATGGGGGGGGTGGGTGTTGGAATGGAATGGCTTGATGAGCCATTTTCCCATTATTCCGATAATGCTTTTTTTTCTTACTAAGACAGTTTTCTGAAATTCTATTAGGCATTCTAAAGCATTTTAAAGCAACTAATACAATTTGTACTGCATGAATCTTAGTCCAGTTTCAGATCTGTTATCCCACTACCCCATTATGAATGCAGGAAGCCTTAGTGTGAACAGAAAAAAGCCCAAGTTAATATTTCTGTATATATTCCAGTGCTTGAAACAGTTGAATAAGCTAAAGAAAATCAAAGGTTAATGGCATGGAAGATACCAGGATGGAGAACTGTTTTGATTATATTTGAGGGGGAGAGCTTATTTGCTTTAAGGAAAAGCTAAGCAGAAAAAGTTCCAAAACAAGACAGAGAATTGTGTTTTAATGTTTTTTCAAGGCTGCATTAAATGAATAGATGCCAAACGCTATGTTTTCTCACTGACCAAACAGCCTGACCAATATTCACACTCCTTTTAGAAAACTCCTTTTGGTTAAGGTTGATGCATAGGCAAATTATCAATGAGAGAACAGGATTTTGTTTGTACTGTCATGTGTCAGACAAATCTGAGCGCATGCAAGCAACATGTAGGCAAAGAGACTGAATGGAGGGACCCAATTTTAGAACAAAAACAAAAATGTAATAAACGTAAAGGGAAGGCATCCCTCCGCAGCTCTTCTCCCCTGCTTTTTCTCCAGAACATCGCTTCAGAGGTGAGCTACGACTGGGAGAAATGCTTAGGAAAAAAAAAAACAGCACACAGCAAACCGGTTCACCAGTTTCGGCATGGTCGTACTGTACAGACACCCGCCTTCCCCCGCTTCTGTGATCAGAAAGTTCGGCGGTTCGAATCCTTAGTATAGGTCTCCTGCGTGAGCAAGGGGTTGGACTAGATGACCTCCAAGGTCCCTTCCAACTCTACTGTTACTTGTTACCTTTCGGAAAAGAATGAAAAAGAGTTTATAAAGCTCGCGAGGCGGCCTGTCTTCCCCTCACCGCCCCCTCCCCCACCCAACCCGGGCCCTCAGGTGGATATTGCTTCAGAGCAGGCCAGGGATGGAGGCGGCTATAGCACTGTTTGTTCCGTGAAGTTTGCTCCTAACAACCTAGACTTCATCCCACCGCGGCCTCATTTTCCACACCTGCGAGCCCCCCACCGCGTCTGAGCCAACCACCTACATAAGCGCGCCCCTCCTCGCTCCTCAGCCTCAAGGGGGGGATGGGCGGTTCCTCGGCTCGGAAAGACAGAGAAGCAAAAGGAAAACAGAAGCCGGCAAACGGGTTGCTATAGAGATAGAAAGCCTCTAGAAGGAGCTACCTATCAAAAACCTTCTGCGAGAGGCGGGACAAGTGGAGCACCCTTGTGACAAAGGCGGCGTGCGAGGCGGAATTAGGCCTTGGTTTGGAATGGTCTTCCCTTGTCTCTTCTGTGGCGGGGGCGGTTTGTTCCGTTCGGATGAAGCCCCGAATTCGCAGCGTGATGATTTAGGCTCACCAAGGAGATTGCGTCTATTTTGCTTTTCTTTTTGCGAATCCCTGTTTTTTTGTTAACGTCCTGAGCTCGCTTCGAAAATAATAATAGAAAAAGAACTACAAGTCTAACACATATAATAGATACTGGCATTAATATTTTATAATATTATATGATAGCTGGCATTAATACTTTACATACTGTTAATAATTGTCATTCAAACATAAGTAAAAAAAGACTGATTTTCTGTTGATTAGGACTTACTACGAATATGACACACACACACACACACACACACACACACACACACACACACACGTGTGTTATAGACAGGTCAAAGTTTAGTCCTCACAAAGACTTTCACTTTTAGGGCTGAACTTGATGGGGTAAAATAATGAGCCAAATGTGTGTTATACACAAAATTAGACTATACATGTTTTTCAGTTCAGTTGTGCTTGGATTAGCCCTTTGGAGCCAGGATAAGACCATGCAAGGTTTTTCTCTGAGGATCTCTTGGTGGATGAGAAAAAAAAATGGCTCTTTTAATTCAAAGAAGGATACTTGTTTCTAAGAACAAAAGCATATTCTTAAAAGTAGGCAAAGCAGCGCTTCTGGAATTCTTTCCAAGTTCTTCATTCATAGTAGTCACAGAAGGCACCTGTATCTTCTGGCTAAAATGTTATGTGTTGCTCTTGTAGATGGAGTCCTGTGGATGGAAGCACAGAGATGGGGTTTGTTCAAGAATAGGGAAAGCGGCGATACTGTAGTACAGTATAAAACAGGATCTCTTCAGGGGACTGCAGGATTATGGGTGGAAGATCAGGGATGCTCATGGGAATGAGGGGCCCAAAAAATTACATATCAGGTTGGTTAGTTGTTATAGTTATGCTATTGGTTTTTCATATTTTATTCTGTTTAAAGCAAGCTGCTTAGAATCATTGGAGGTAAGTATCATGTAAGTTGAATTTATAAATAAGTAGTCATGCATAATGACATTGGCATCCACTCATGTTCATTGAACTTCCTCCATTAATTGGCATCACACACGGACCTTTTTCATTGTTTCCTTGAATAGTAGGCAGAACTCTCATCAATGAAGATGAAGATAGTAATAAAGCATGATCCTAAATTAAGACCAAGTTCACTTATATTCAAATAAATCCAAACAACCTGCTACCTTCATATGGCAGGTTGTTGTCACATTCATTACATCCCCCAATGTAATAAAATTGAATGATCAGGGCCATTTCTCAATTGCATGACTCTGGTTCATGTAAAAACTGATTTTCTGTCTGCTAAGAAGGAATGTTCTGCTAAATCAGGCAATATATAGTCCAAGGTATATATAGTCCAAGGTCTGATCTCGTGGTGGCCAATTAGATGCCTATAGAAACTTTTCAGCACTTGAACACCATCATATTCTTGTGTTTCCCATACATACACACAATACATACCTTATTAAAAAGTATACTTCAGTATACAATATAACTTTGTGTATCTTGATAATTCATAAACTATTATAATTAAGGAACTATTGGTCATTTTTTTTCCTTTTTCACAACCTAAGTTTGGGAGAATATTTAAAATTTGTTGTAAAGATCTTTTGTGTGAATTTCTCCTGTGCATTTGCCCACATTTGTATCATCCATACATTTTTGCTAGTATATATTGATACATTTCAAATGAGAATGGGTTTTTAGTTGAATCCACAGTCTGTACTGTGTCTAAAATTATTATATAAACTTAAAACATGTTTATCTTTTGTCATTCTTCTATAGTTGTGGATTATTTAAAAGTTGGTTAAAATGCAATGGTACTGTTTGTGAACAAGATTAATGGGGTGGAGCTAAGTAAGAACAAAACAGAACATTTTGAAATACCAATAGAGCGATTCATATTGATTCATATTCTATGTTAAGGATTCATATTTATATTCTATGGACCTGGGTAGAGCAGACAGGTCCTGTTGGGTTATTGAGTGGAACAGACAGGTTCTGTTGGATCCAATATATTTTAAAGGAATTACTTCAGTCTAGAAAAATGTACCATAAAACTGTAGTTCTTTTTATGTAATGTTCCAATCAAATTGTACTTAATATTACACTTTCAAGTAATACTGATTAGTCATTTAATAAAACAACAGATTTTACCAGTCAGTAAGACAAACTAATTTTTTGAACCCTCAATATAGTAGTTTTATATTAGGAAATGACTCTTCCCATTTTCATTAAGCAAAACAGAGCTCAAAGAAAAGACTGGATTTTACTTGCCCTAAACCAAAAAATATTTTTTCCTTTAAACATTTCTTTAGGAAAGGCTAGATTTTCTGTGCTGAAAGAGTATCCTGCACCAATGACTTTAGGTTCTGAAATTACTTTATGTAACTTCATGGTGTGCTAAAGGCAAAAAATACATTGATAGCTTGATCAGTGTGGGAATGATTACAGCATTAGAATCATTCTAATGCTACATCTCTTCAAAGGATGGAATTCATCAGATGTGACTAAATGCTATCCTACAGATTCTAGCCTAGGATAATGCATTAAGCTTACAAGGAAAATCACAACTAAAAACGAAAAACATTCACAAATTTAGCACCTATATTTTGTGTGCATAGCCTAAGATGCCCTCAATTTGAGTTTGATTCATGTTATTGCATCCATGCAGTTTCCTCCAAATATTATGCATTCTTCCAGGATGATTTTTTTAAACTTCTCACTCCAGTTAAGAGCCCTGGAATTCTTCGGCACTTTTTTCTCTTTTCCAACCAGCCATTCAATTTCCAAGATAAGCCACAATCAAGTATGTGCTGCCACCTGTATAAATTAGAAAGATCTGACTTTAAGAAAGAATTGTGAACCAAACCATGGATTCATTGACAGAGAAGCATTTCCACTGCAGGAGAGATTGTGTAGATGGGTAGGCACAGTTCAGAAAAAATGGTTTTGGCTCAGCACAAAATTTACCACGAAGAATGAAAATCACATAACATTAAAGTGAAAAGGAAAAGAGCAGCTGACCATTTTAAGAGATCTTTATTGCAGACTGTCACAGATAAATTCTAAACTTCTACAACCTATTTATTTATTTTGAAGCAATCAACAAAATGTTAGGGTAAAGAACAGAGCTACAATAAACTTTGAATTTGTTCTTAAAACTAGGCAAAGAAGTGGGAAAGAATGATTTAAAGTACTACAAATCAATTGAAAATTTGGCTCAAGTTCCACTTCTGAAATTAGTCCAAATTGGCATGTCTTCTCTATCTTGGATATAAGTATGAGTTGATGATATTCTTCAGCCAATGTTAATTTGATTAAAAAGCTTGTCCTTAATAACTTGAGACATCAGTCCATGTATTGCTTCTATTGTGGTTTTGCAGCTGAAAGAAAAATAAAAACATAAATGGCTAAATGCAACTTTCTGTCTTTATATTGCAAGTTAGTCAAATGTCCTAGTAGTAGTCTCCATAATTGCATAAATGTTATCAAGGCAAATACAGTATTTTATAATCAAAAGGAATTAAAAGATAAACTCAATGTTCTCTGTAAGTAGCCATTTGACTACAAATTATGGACCTAAATTACAACATAGAAAACATTCTATGGAATATGCTATTGGGCGGTGTGGTGGCTCAGTTGTTAAGATGCTGGGCTTGTTGGCTGAAAAGCCAGCAGCCCAGGTTTGAGGCCTGAGTGCCATGCGATGGGGTGAGCTCCTGTCCTCATTCCAGCTCCTGCCAACGTAGCAGTTCAAAAGCATGCAAATGCAAGTAGATAAATAGGTACCATTTTGGTGGGAAGGTAACAGCTCTCTGCAACATCATGCTGGCCACATAATCGTGGAAATGACTTTGAACAGCACTGGCTCAATGGCCTTGAAATGAAGATGAGCACTGTCCCCTATAGTTGGCAATGACTAGCAGAGTAAAATCTGCAGGGACTCCTTACTATGCTTTATAGTAATAATATAGTACTTCGTGTAGATTCATTAATCTACACAATTCAGTATTGTCTCAACAAATTTCTGTAATTAAACTTTTGAATACATGTAACCAACAATCATATTCTGCAGTCATTCCTCTATTTTCCTAGAAGTTCCTTTGTCAGTCATTTGGAATGACTAATAATGAGGCATATTCCTATTATATGCAAAACACTATACATTGTCTAGGTACACTGTGCTAAGTCACTGTAACTATATATCTCAAATAATGGTTAACGAATTACACTGGCAGGTTCACATATAATGCCAAACTAAAACCCAGCAAGTCACATTATGGTTTAGTGAAAAACTACTTAAAATGTCAAATATTTTCTTCTCATTATAATCTCTACACATTCTATATTCCAGAGAAGATCTGTAAGGCTATAATTCAGATACTAAACACATGTGCTGCATTTAAAAAACTTCAGGTTCAATTACTTTTTTTTTTTTTTTAAATTTGATTTATATGCCGCCCTTCTCCGAAGACTCAGGGCGGCTTACAATGTGCTCAGCAATAGCCTTCATCCTTTTGTATATTTATACAAAATCAGCTTATTGCCCCCACAACTGGGTCCTCATTTCACCTACCTTAGAAAGGATGGAAGGCTGAGTCAACCTTGAGCCTTGGCGAGATTCGAACCCTGCAGTAATTGCAGGCAGCTGGCCTTAATAACCAGCTTAATAACAGGGTGCCTTAAACCCCTGTACTACCAAGGCTCTTCCTTTTCCTGTCAAGACTAAGAAAAACATTTTAATTCTAGAGAGCTGCTGCTAGACCATGGATAATACTAAGCTAAAGCAAGCCAGAATTTCATTCTATACATTAGTCATCCATGTTTTTTAAATGGGTAATGCAAACACACAAGTGGCTAGTATATGGAATGAAAATCTTACTTTATCTAGCTTAGTACTGTCCATGGTCTAGCAGCAGTTCTCTTAAAACCAGTGATTGTATGGAATACATACATTGGCTGCCTTGAGGCAAATTAGTTCCCCTTTTGGATTAACAATCAGCTTTCCGCTCAAAAGCTCATTAAACAGACTATTGTCAAATGGAAAAATGGCTCAATTTTCCCAATATCCAAGCATACTTTCATATATTACATAACATACATTAAAATTATTTTATCATTTCTCTTCATATATATTTGATGCTGTTCAGCGTCACTTATACAGGGGGATGGGCAGTTTATACATTTGGTTAATAAAAAATAAAAATATTTAGCTTCATAACCCATGCTGATATGAAAAAAAAATGAAAGAGTCATATCTATGAGCTCTAAATGCTGGCAAAGAAAAATAATCAATGTATCTTAAATATTAAAGAGTATGAAATCTTCATACAATTAACAATAAGTATTTTATTCTTAATCCAAAACCTCAAATGAAGATGACCTTACCTGTCCCTTGTTGCTTTGGCTAGTTTGTCCTCTGATTTTCTATCATGAGATTCTAAACCCAGCATGAAGCTTCCTCGTCCCAGCTGAGCTTCTGACTGCTCTAATTTTTCTGACAGATCAAATACTTGTCCCGTTGTATAATCAGCATTCTGCATTTGAAAAAGATTTATCATGAACACAATTTCCACACGTGCTGCTATTTTATACAATCCATACTACAGAAGCTAATGAAATTTAAAATCTACAATATATCCATGTAGAGGGTTTTTTTTCTGGCAATAGGGATTTGACACTGCTTTCTTTCAGTGTACTTTTCAATTTCACCATCTAGTCTACAACCCTCTTTAGTCTGATTGTCTCCCATCCAAATACTACAGAGGTCCACCCTCAAATAATTTTTTGCAAGATCTACCAAAATAGATTAAGTGCTGCTAGGCTGAGCAAGTAGCCAATTTTAAACACAGAATTTACATGGTTTAGTGCAGTTGTTTAGATACAATGTAGAAATGTACTTTGGAGGAGACATAGAGTACCCACTCCAATACAGGGCACCTCTTTAAAGAAGCATAGTGTTGACAGGTGAAGCAAGCACACCCCTACCCCACCTGAAACACCTTTTCTACTGTGGATCCAAACTGTTGCATATCTCTAGTTAATGGTAACTGCAAAAGTGCTAAGACCCATGCTATTAAAATGTGTGTGTGTGTGCGTGTGCGTGTGCGTGTGTGTGTGTGTGTACAATTAAGAAATTAAGATGATATTGAAAAAATTAAGCATATGATTTGATTTAGTTGATGGCTATGGAATAAGTAATTTAATTTCAGGCTGAAAAGATAATGTTTGTTATTTTCTATCACAGAGTAGGGTTAAATTACAGAATTATTCAACAGCCTTACTTTGCTTCAGGGCAGTGTTTTTGTCTATAGCTTCACTTTGCTTCAGAACAGTGTTAACATTTGGCAACTTTAAGATGTGTGTCCTTCAACTCACAGAATTCCCCAAGATTTCTACTTAAACATCTGTTTTATTTGTTTTATTTGAACATATGATCTGATTTTTTTTCTCACAACTTTCAAGTTCCTACAAAATCTGCCCTACTGGGTCTCCTATCCAGAGTATTTTTTGTGAGCTGCAGAGAGTTACTGAAAAAGTATTGGATGGAAATCTCTCTGCAGGCAGATGGTATCTATTATAGATGGACAAAACAGGATTTTTAATCTTAAATAATTTTTTTAAAGAAGGATATAGCAATAGCAATAATACTTAAGACTTATATACAGCCCTCTCTAAGCGGTTTACAGCCCTCTCTAAGCAATTTACAGAGCCAGCATATTGCCCGCAACAATTTGGGTCCTCATTTTACCCACCTCGGAAGGATGGAAGGCTGAGTCAACCAATATAGTATGTTAGAAAGGAAGGAAGTTGTTCAATACGAAAATGGTCTCCAGAGCTCTCTCTATAATTGGTACTTTTTAGTGTTAAACTGAAGAATATATGACCTGTGTCCTGCAACACCCCAACCCTTAGTATATTTTGTAATCCATTTTATGAAATCCCTCCTCTTGACCTTTTATCTTTCTGCCTACAGGCACAAATGAGTCTTTCAAAGACTATGTGTTAAATTTGTTAGTAATCTACATTTGTATGTTCAGGTGTTCCACAATACTTACAGTAAGCAAACTAGATGAACTAAGAGTGTTCACCCAATATTTATTCCACAAAAGCTCAAGCAGCTTGCGATCCAAAGAGGATTTGAAATAGGATACTTCTAAGGCATAATACCTGTTTCATTAAAAAAAATGTTTATATAGAGACATACAGAACATTTTTCAAAGTAAGCTCATGAATGGATGGTAATTTAATATATTTAAGAATGCTTTTATACACACAAATATTGAGTAATATACATTAATACAATCAAGAAAAGATGTTAATAAAATTTTATGAGATTCTAGAAAATTAGGTAAAACAGGAAAGAAAGTAGAGAAAAAATATTTCAGGGTCTGGAATACTGTATCTCAAAATACAAAGAAATTTTGTACCATCAAACAGTAGAGAATGAAACAGAACTTTTTCTCCTATGTTTTGTAATTTTCACTTCAGGTTGCATAAAGCTCTGTTCACTAGCTTATATTCAAAATCACACACACACATATCTGAAGAATGATATTAAAGTGGCATCATATCCAGATTAATAGTGTATATGCATGTGCACAGTTACTCAATTATAATTACAGAAAAATGGGGAGGGTGGGATGTGAACAAGTTAATTTGCTTGACGCATAGGAATCGTGGGCAAACTAGTCATTGAGGAAGATATTAAATGCTTTTTCATCAAAACTGTTTGGGTCAAATTTTCTACTATACCTCAGCAAATTAGATTTGCCTAGACAAAAGAGCTTCATTGAAATCCATATCAATTATGCATATCTGTTCTCTTTTTGTTCCAAAGCAAAGACAAAGCAATGCACACACCTACAACGCAATATATTTGTATGATTTGGATAATTTCAAGTACCGGTAGCTGTAATTTTTTTTTCCAAACTGGAAAACATTCCAAAGCTGCCAGGGGTGAAATCCAGCAGGTTCTAGAGAACCGGGAGCGGAAATTTTGAGTAGTTCAGAGAACCGGCAAATACCATCTCTGGCTGGCCCCAGAGTGGGGTGGGAATGGATATTTTGCAATATCCTTCCCCTGGAGTGGGGTGGGAATGGAGATTTTGTAATATCCTTCCCTTGCCACGCCCACCAAGCCACGCCCACAGAACCGATAGGGAAAAATTTTGGCTTTCACCCCTGAAAGCCGCTATATTAAAAGATAATATCTTACTGTTTACAGTGCACTCCAAAATCTTCTATTTTATTAAGTGGGATAGTCTGATATTCAGAAGGGCCCTCATCAGGAGGTTTATAGCCCTGAAAGACAAAACATACTAGTACAAGGAATGGAAATATAGCAACTTCCTATCAATTAAATGTATTTATTTTTGTTCAATTTCAATTTCATCTGGAAGTTTATAAATTTTCAGGAAGCAACCTGAATGATATAATTAAAACACCCTGATGCATACATAGAAATTTTCACTCTACTTTTTCTGACAAAAGTATAAGGGACACACTACATTATTTTTTGTACAAAAGTTCTGCTATAATCCCCAGTTCTTGCAACTGTCCTCAACAAAGGAGTGCTTCCATAAGTAATTTGTGATTTCTGCATTAGCCTTTGTTAGTAATTCATTGACAAAGTGCTTTCCCTCAAGAAAACCATATGCCTCTGAAAGGCTAAAGAGACATACTTTTAACACAGGAAATCCTAAATTCGTAAGATACATTTCCTATCAGCTTGTTCAATCTGTCTTTTCTCTAAGGAAGACATCTTTGTTTTCCCTGTGTAAAATTTAAAAGACTTTTGATACAGGATTGAATTTCCTAAATCAGACTAGATAATCTCAACAGAAAAAGCCAAGAACAGAGAATGGTCACTTTCAGCTATGACTGTCTCACTATTCACATACCACTGACATGTATTGGGATCACAAACAGATTATCCTGTGAAAATATTCTATGTAATGAAAATACAGTATTCTATGTAATTATCTCCTGCTGCAATATAATGCTATATTTTTGGAAGCCTGAGAATAACCACAATTTCTTATTACGAACTACGTCCAAGCAAAATGTCATTTCTTTAGTTAATTCCAATTTTATGTTATATAACTTTGATTATAGTGTTGTTACCTTAGGATATGTCCTAAAAGCTCCAAGATTTACTTTTCCTGCAGATATTGTCCTTGTTGGATCAATCTGTAAAATGTATTCAGAGTTAACATATACAATACATTCCTAAAAAGCAGTTAAATATTATTATTATGATTTTATTATGCAATCATACATGACTTATTTTAGGGACTTCCCATCTCTGGTAAACCTTTGTTTATGCTTGCTGTTCTCCTGCTAAACTGGCATGTGAGTACATATATGATATGCATATATGGACTCTAATGCCTGGTTTAAACTACACACAAATAGACATATTCTTCCAGCATTAGTAATTTAAAAACACTGTACTAAACTGCATACAATTAGTTTGAAGTTTCTAGTTCTTATACTAATTTAACTTGAAAGGCTCCACTTAATTTTTAAAATAACATTCAGACGATCACATAAGCAAGTAGCAAAACCAAAACCAAACCCCTGTTCATACAATACTGCAGAAATTGGCTCTCAGGCGTACTTTAATGCTTAGTTCACAAATTCTAATATTATACTTACAACCACAGCTACAAAGGGTTCTTGAAATTGTTGATTAAGCATCTGTGTACTGACATCAATTCCTGAAAGCCAACAACCATAGCCAGGATGGCTGTGATACCAGCCTATTGCATTTTCTAGACGACCAACCTAACCAAAACCACAAGAAGGGAGAGGAAAGAAAGCACATTGTTCACAAGACAATTAATTAATATAAGCACTCCATTTTTTGGGATTGTTAGCAAACTGCAATTTTATTTACACAGAATATTCAGAATCACAATGTGATATATTGTGAATATACAGGTAGCCCTCAACTTAACCATTGAGTAATAACCATTCATCGTTATGACAACACTGAAAAAAGTGACTTATGACCAGTTATATGACTGTCACAGTGTCTTCGTGGTACAGTGAACAGAAATTTTGCTGCTTGGCAATCAGCATTTATTTACAATCTTTGCAGCATCCTGGGTTCACATGATGAACATCTGCAACCTTTCCAGAGGGTTTCTGACAAGCAAAGTCAGTGGGGGAAGGCGGATTCATTTAACTACTGCATTATTGGTTTAACAACCGCCTGTGGTGATTTGCTTAATGATCACAGCAAAATGTGATCATTGTAAAATCAAGTTCATCTCACTTAAGATCAAGGGCAAAGCATACTCAATTTAAAGATTATCATCTAAGTGTCTCTGGATCCACAACTGAATTCTGATAATTTTAGTTAATGTTAAATTGCTAAAATAGAAGCTTATCTTCTTGTTTTACCTGCTTTGCATTTTCAATATATGCAGCCATATATTCATATGCAGCAGCCTGAGCATTAACTCTGGTTTCAGTGCCTTCCACTGGTAAAGCAAAACTGTCCATTATGATCATCGTTTCGCCATCTACTTTTCCAAGCATTAAGCCCATCACTTCCAAGTTGCCTCCTGATCTAGCATGCATGACCATCTTCAGAAGAGCCAAAGCAGAGATCTTGCAGTACTTGAAATAATGGTGGCTGCAAGGGAAAGACCAAATATCTTTATAATGCTACTAAATTATTATAGAAAGGAAAACAGGAAAAATACACATACATTATTTAAGCATAATGGCTCTATTAGACATAAAATCACTAGGCTATTTTTAGATCATAAGAAAAATATAAAAATCTACCATTAAGATTTAAGAGAACAAAAATATACTAAAGTTTTTGAAATATCAAAGGATCTTAAATGTTTTGATAATTGAGATGTTACAAAAAGTGTAACTGGAGGTAGACACTCAGGAAAGAAAAATTGACAATTCTGAAATTATAAACATGATAAATATCCAACACCATACGATGGCACTTAAGACTTAAGATGAGAATCTATCTACCAAAAAGCAGGGAATCAATTACGGTATATTTGTTTGTTCCAAAAGCTCTTGGTATAACCTGAAATTTGGCATACAATAGAATGGCATCTACTAAAACTTTGTCTAATGTACATATAAGCCTTTCTTATGTGGCCCGTCAGGAATCTCACAGCCTACTATGGATTTCCCAACAAAAGTGGGGCCTGGTTAGCCATTAGTCAGGTTGTATTGAACATATTCTGGAAGCTCCTAACTGCTCATATATTATTATTTTTAAAAAATGAGTGAAGCCTTTCAAATTAAATTAAAAGCCTTGAACTCTATGACAGGTGGTATGGTACTAGCTGGGGCAGTGAAGATGCAAGGCTTGGGCAAGAAATATTGAGCCAGAAGGCTCAAACTGATTTAGGGAAAAAAGGATGAGGTAAAAGAAGAGACAGAAGGGTGTTGCTGCCCCTCAGCAAGGGTCTCTATGCTGGGCAAGGAGAGGAAAAGATCTCTTTGCTAGGCAAAGAAATGAAGAATTCTCAAAGCAGTGAAAGAGAAAGAAACACAAATGAGAAGAACTCTGATGACCTCTCTCCTCAGGTAGGAGAGAAAGAGAAAAGTGGGATTTGGGCATTCTTAATAGACTGATTTTCTATATTATATCATGCTGGATAATTTGAAAACAGTATTATAAAAACAGTATCATGACTGATATTAGTGCTCCAATGAATGATACTGTCAACCGTCAAAGTGAAATGTTTTTGTTTCACAATAACATATTTTTATTTAATTAATTTATATCTAATGTCATGTTGCAGTATTCTTTATTTTCCTTATTTTTGAGTTAAGTAGAGGCATTTATATGAATGTAGAAAATGGCTTCAGTGATATGCCCTTGGGCTAATTCAGCATTCATGGCTATTTAAGAAAGAATCACGCTAATGAGAAATAGTAGGCTGTGCAGATTTGAAACTTTGAAAGAGCCTCTCCCTGTGGATCATCTGATGCTCTGCAGACAGAATCAGCAGCAAACTACATCACATTTTTTATACTTTAAAACTGTTGTAGGTTGCTGTTGGCTAAAGAAAGAAAACAATACTTTATAACTGGGAAAGAGGTAAGAGATGAGATAAAGACAATGTTGTGGAATCACAGCAGAAAAAAAAGGTTGCCAGGACATGTTTGCATCATGGTTACAAGCAAGAAGAGAAAGACCCAAATACATGGGTTAACTATATTGTTAAAACGCAGTAGACATGTCATTAGTTATCAGTATTTGCTTGACAGGAACTACAATCCTCTAATAAGCATGCCTCTCTTCACCCAATTTAATTCCATCTTCACTTTTCTTAGTTTCATCTCTGATGTCATTTTCTACTTTTTGTTAAGATTTGTTAAGATACTTTTTGTTAAGATGTGTGCGCCAAATCCCATTATTTCTACCTCCCTAAAATCTGCAAAATCTATACTTCCATCTCTGTTCTTAAATTTAAATCCTTCACCCCTATTATCCAATTGGTCACTTGCCCTGAGAAATGCAATCTCTCCCTGGTCCCGTTTTGGGATCTCCCCATTCTCTCCAGATCCGCCTTGCATCAGGCTACCTCTGGGGCAAGTGCACCATCGCTGCTGCATCGGCCCCTTTTCCTGGCCACGGGACCCGGCAGCGACCTCGGCAGCCGGCAGAACTCTCTGAACCAAGGCAGAGAACGAGGAACGTAGAGGCAGCGGCGGTTTTCCCTGTCGCCCAGACACCACTTACTCCTTGGTCCATGGCTTGGCCGCCAGGATCTCCTGCTGCTGCTTGCGGTCATACTTGTATATCTCGTCGATGCTTTGTGCCTCCTGCATGTTGTTAGCCAGCTCCCACGTCTTCTGGGCCATCCCGCTCCCCGAAGGGCCGGCAGTCGCCATTTCACCGGCTTGTCAGGCCGAGCCAAAGCAGGCTCTGCTTCCCGGTGAACTGCCTCGGGCAGGAGGAACCTCCCGGTCCGCTGTCGGACAGCGCAAACCGGAAGTCAGGGGAGAACAGTCGTTCCTAGCGAATGGTTCCGGCCGCTCCGCGAAGCCTCCAGCTTGCCCCCTAATGGCAAGTGATGAGATTAGTCTCCCAAGAACCTGTCGGTTTACTCAGCGCGCCAGGGAGACCCAGGCCATCCAAGACAGTGTTTCTGAATCTCAGCAATTTTAATATGTACGGACTTCAATTCCCAGAATTCCCCAACCAGTATGCCACTTCCCAGAAATATTGGCACTTGAAGTCCAAATTGCTGAGTTCGAGAAACACAGATATAAGAGGTGTGTGTGTGCTGCTAGCAGCCTTTCTCCATTGTATTTAAATATGGACTATGGATGATGACTGCATCTCTGCGAAGAAAGGACACATGCAGAACAGACTTTGAAAGTTTATATCATTGAAAAGCTGGGGCAAATGTGATTTGGTAATTGTTATGCATTTTAGATATATTGATAGCTAAATGAGACAAGAATCTTCCCTAATTTGGTGCCCTCCAGATATGTTGGGAATTGAAGAATTGAAGAATTGAAGAAGGCCATGGCTGGATAGGAATTTGTGCATTAGTTACCACCTATGGAGTGAACTTGGACTGTAGCATTAACAGAATGTTTCCAGTTATTTTCCTCTAAAATATTTCTGATCCTTATCCCAGATAATTATTTAGCTTTGTTTTTTGTAATAGTGATCAAAATATCTTAGCCTTTTTGATATAATAAGCTAGCAACCTTTTACAATAACTGTCATATTTTGACTTAAGTTTTCATGTCTGTCAGTCTTTGCAACTACTGTAGTTAGTGATTGTATTCACACATTTATTTTAAGGTTAAAAAAAAACCTGGACACTCTCACACATGGCTTTTAGCTGCTTACCAAGGAACCAGTTTGCTTTTATTTAGGTTTGTTAACAAAATCAACATATTTCTTCATACCAGCTGGTTACAACTTTGAAAGATCTCAGCACCTGATCAGAATCTAAGCTGCACGCTTGCAGTTCACTCTCACATCATTGCAGCACTTTTGAGATGTCAGACCCTAGACTGAACATCAGCTGCTCCCCTTCTCAAAGTCCTTAGCTAATGAAGTGTCCAGAAAAACTGGGATGTGTGTGTGTGTTTCACTTTGATGTAGTCTAAAAAGAGCCATGATAAACCATTTCTGAATTTTTGCCAAGAAAACTGCAGGGACTCATCCAGGCAGTCCCCAGAAGTCAAGATCCAAAAAAAAAAAAAAAAAAAAAGTGTTTGAATTTCTGTTATGCCTGTTGGCAAGGGGGTTTCTGAGCTTCCACAGAGGAGTGCCAGACAGCTGCAAACGGATTAAAGGCTGCCCAAAAGACGTTATCATTTCCACAACGCAGCCCAGGACCAAAAGGTTCTCTCACAAATCCGGATGCGCTTTTGACTCCAGGCAGCAGAGGCCGCCCGCAGCCTATTTCCACCTCCTCCGCCCCCCACTTTTTTTCGGTTCCTCCCCGAGAAGGCGGAGCGCTGTGAGAAGCTTCGGTTGAGACTGAGGAAAATCGGCGGGAGCCGCTGCTAGACCACCCGCCGGCGCCTGGGCCTTTTCCGGAGCGAGCGGCAGGGGAGGTGAGCTTCGGGCAACGACGGTTCCAAAGGGCTGGTCGCTGCAACTCCAAAGGAGGCTCATGCGGACTAGGGCTAATCCGGTACAAGCGCGCGCCGAGAAAGCTCGTTTCTTCTTTCCTCCCCCTCCTCCCCCTGCCCCCTCCCCCGGTGGGGAAGGTTTACAAATGGACCCGAAGCGGCAAGCAGGGGGGCCGGGTGAAGGGAGCTCCCTTGCATATCTCGCAGGGGTTTGGAGAAGGCTGGCAGAAGGGTCGGGGGTTGGCCGTAGAATTGTCTTTTTAAATCCAGATGTTCGCCTCAGAAAGTCGGGCGCTTATGGAGTCGCTGCGTGGCTGGTCGGCTTTCGCTAAAGCTCCTCGGAGGCCGCAGGTTTTGTTGTACTTCGGTTGCCTAACAACGCCGTCCGGCTTCTTAAAGCGACAGGGCTGGCGGAAACTTCAAGCTGCTTTTTTTGCGCTTCTGTCTCAACTGCGAGCGGCTCGCTTTGTTCGGTGTCGTTTTCTCGGGATTGAGAAGATGTTTCGGATATCCGTAGCTTCTGGTTATCTGCTTAGTGTGGCTCTTGGCTGCTGGAATCTTATCCTAGCGATTGACATCATGAAACTATAAAAGATTCAGCCATAAGATGCCATCAGAATGATGTAAAAATCAGGTGTAAAAATACAAGTTAATGCAAATGGAGAAAAAAAATGCAAACATAGTGGTGATTCATTCTCCAACAAATGTTCTCTTTTGCGGAAATCCATTCTTCATTTCCCGAAGGCTAACAGTGAATTTGTTAACCCAGCCTTGAAAGGGAAACACTCCCATAATATGGCAGCTGCAATTGGAAATATTGGTTTTTTTTGGGGGGGGGAGGTGTCTCTGCCTCTTTCATCTCATGGTCCTGTGGCTTCATCAAAACATTTTGAAGGAATATTTGTACTTTTGTACTTAGAGAAGTTGGATAGGCCACTTTTATGTGATGTTTGAGCCATCGGTTTAAAGAAGAAAAATAACATAAGATAGTTTATGAAGTGAGGGAACTTTGTTGATGAAGCAAACCTCTGTTCACTATCTTTGAAAAATTCTGGAAAACGGATAAAATATGAGAGTACAGTACTAGAGAAAGGAAAATATTACCCTTAGGAAGCTACAGATCATTCAGCAATCCATTACTTGAAAGACTCTAGAGGAGATCACCCAATAGTTAATCTACAAATTTACTGAAAACAGTGGAATATTTAGTAAAATCCTTATGAGTTTGTCAAGAATGCATCATAATAAACTAATTTTACTTCATGTTTTGATTAGGTGTCTTCTGTAAATATAGGGGTTATCTCAAAGTGCGCAGTAGTGTGATCTAAAATAATACATCTTTGTTTTATGAATAAAACTAAAAAAGAAAACTATTGTGATTGGCAGATAGCTCTGACAGAAGGTAGACCTCTTTAAGCCTAGCCATCTCTTAAAATTTGCTTTAGGCTTTACTCCATATTTTATATGAACAGACCCACAGTAGATGTGTCCAGACAGCACAAACAAGTTTTAAAGCACTCCCACTTTGTTTGCACAAACTTGATCAGCATTTTTTTTTTAAATGCAATTCTTCTAAATTACGTGTGACCTCTGGAGATTGCAACCCACAATTTGAGAACCCCAGACTTGGTAGCACCAAAGGTGCTTTTTTTTTCAAGAGGCAACTGGATTTTCTGGCTTTTCTTTGAAGACATTTCGCTTCTCATCCAAGAAGCTTCTTCAGCTCTGACTAGATGTTGGGGAATGGAAGGATTTATACTCCTTGCAGACAGCTGGTCATTTGCATTCTTTTAGCGGGTCATTAAGTTACCTGGAGGTTTATCTGTGTCATCAGGGTCACCTGAGTGGTGCAAATTGGTGAGGAGCCTTCTTGGAACTGTTGAAAGGACTGTGTTGTAGATTGGAGGTAGATGATATTGTATCCCTTCCCCTCTGTTGAGAGAGGGCTTTTCAATTCTGACATAAATGGCCTCTTTAACCCCTCTTTCAAACCAGCAATCCTCTCTGTCCAAGAGGGGTTAAAGAGGGGTTTAAGGGGTTTCTTTCAAATTACTATGGGATTCAAAAAACCAAACAGACTGTATATTGATTAAGCAGATTTAGGCATCTAATAAAATAGTGTTTCTTTTATTTATCCATTAGGTACTATATTCAGTTAGATTATCATTTCCAGAAGTAAACAATGATGGCTGAGAATCTAGACAAGTTCCTTGAAGATCACAAAGCCAGGTTGTTACAGGACAAGGCAAAACTTGAAAATGATTCCCCATACATGGAGATGCAGGTAAGATTTTATTTTAAAACAAATAAATTAACACAATTCTGCTTCTGTAGTTCAGGTTAAAGACTCTTACAGATCTTTCTGTCCAAATGATTATATAAATTGTGATTTAATCCATATTAGACCATCATACCTACAAACTTCACAGAGGGGAGGAACAATATATAATATACATACTCCTCTTTTCTATACAGTTAGCTGACTACCTCTTCTTATGATTCAAAATTATGCAGTTCAAAAGCTTACATTGTTAATGCATTTGGGGGGGGGGAAACCTGATATATCAAGAAAACAGGACTATCTTGCTCTATTAGATCAATCTCCTTTTCAAAAATATGTGAATGACTGAACTTGTTTTCCCCACTTCTCCATTAACCCTAGCTATCAAGCCAAAACTTGGAAGGGTGGGGGATGAAGAATCACTCGAAAGCTAGTTCTATGATTTTTATGCTTTTTCTTACTCCAAATAGCACTTTTTATACTTTTTGCATACATTTGTTAGTTGTACCTTATCATTTTTTTCTTTTTCAGAATAAAAGTGCAGAGAAACTTTCAAAGGCTAGTGAATTATTAATCTCCATGGCTAAAGAAAACATCCCACCGAATAGTCAACATATTGCTTTGCATGGTATTATTTTTTTCTAATGGTTATTGTGTTGCAGTCAACGGGAAATGATTACATTGATCTAAAGGTTGAATTTATCCTAGTATCCTTGTTACATTATCATAGGTTCAAAATATTTGAAGCTAAATTTTTAAATATATGGTGATAAGCCAGAATGGCATGTCATACTTCTTGCGTAATAGATAGCCTTGCAGTGCAAGATGTTTAATGCCTTTTTTTGAGGGAAAGTGTGATGTCACTTGGTTTTTAAAAAGGCCACTATGCACCCTGTTCCAATCTTATCAAGCAGATTGTTCCAGTCTGCAGTCATTGCAGGAAGAGCAGTTGGTTCAATATGAGACTGCAGGACTTGTTTATCCTTCCCATGTTAACTAATGCCTGTCTGCAACTGCTGGTCATTTATTCTTTGGAGTAAAATATCCTTAGTATACTGATGATGTTTAGCCATATATTGCCACTTCAGGTCAGAGGTTTAAGGGATTGAATGTTCAGATTAGGCTGTAGCAAGATGGAAGTGTTTGTAGTTTGTAAACATCTTGACAGAAATATCGGTTTCAGTGGCTGCTCTAAGATGAAGATAGGGTCCCCCAAAAGAACAGGTCTATGTCTTGACTTACGGCTCCATCTGGAATAGCAATGGAAACTATAGCAAGGGAGGCTTGGCAATGGTAACTCAGACTTGATCATCATACAGCAAAATTGCACATGGTGTTGCTTTAAAAATGATTCAGAGGCTGTATTTGATTCTGATTCTTGAAACTAGACTGTTATCAGAGAAAACCTCTTTTGGGGGTCACTGCACTGGATTTCTGTTTGCAATTTCGCATGCTTATTATTATCTAGAAGGCCCTATAATGTATTTCTAGGTTTTATCAGGAAGGTATTAACATGACTTACTAACATGATCCTGCCTGTCCTATAGGGACACCTGGAAATTTACATTTTATTCAAAATTTCTGGGTTTAAGTAGAATATGAATTCTATAAAACAAATAAAAGATAAATAAAAAAATAACTCTACGATATACTGTGGTGTATGAACTGTGGCTTTAATATTATGAGAGCTGGGCAAGTCCTTTTAAAATGATGATTTACAACTGCAGGTGTGCCAGTTAAGTCAAGCAGTTCAATTTTTCCAGGTTTATTTGCTACTTTTGGCCATTCTATGTGCACAACTACTTCATTTTACCATATTCTTTGGGGTACTTCAATTTTTGTCTATATATGCTCCAGGTTCTTTTTCAACCTGGGCTTAGTGATAGATATTATCACAGAGGGTTAGTTGTTACTTAGCAACAGCAGTTCCCTATACATGTGCCTTTCTTCTGTTTAAATTTAATTTATTCTGCTATATGCTATTTTTTGTAGCTGCCATTTGTGATGAATTTTTTTTTTGTGAATGACATTTGAGATTATTACAGGAATTATTTTGGAAACCTGTACTAAATTAATTACAAAGTAAATATGGAAAATACATTTTTTAGAATTAATGTTAAAGTAAACTGTGGCTTTAAATTTTGAATTTAAAGACAAATTTTGAATTTGTCCATTTCTTTCAGAAAGAATGTAATTTTGAAATTGGAATAGATATTAATACGAACAAAGTAGCTCACGAAAAAATATCTAAGCTCATTTTGTAAAAAGAAGTGCTACCATAGTTGTATGTTAATCTTAGCTCCTCAAAATGCAGGCTGATTTCAATGTATAGGATGCTTAGTAATAAATTTTATATTTTGTTTTCTGACAAATCAGTAATGCACTTTAGGTACATAGAACCTACATACATTTTCCTTGCAGTTCTTTAGAAGGAAAGGTGTAGCTGCTGTTTGTCTAAAGCCAGGTTTAGAAAATGGTCTAATACAGATAGTTCTCAACTTACAACCATAATTGACCCCAGAATTTCTGTTGTTGAGTGAGACATTTGTTAAGTGAATTTTGCTCCATTTTACAACTTTCCACAGCTCTTTGGTGAATCACTGCAGTTGTTAAGCTAGTAAAATGGTTGTTACGTGAATCTGGCTTCCCCATTGATTTTGCTTGTCAGAAAGTTGCAAACGGTGATTCCATGACCCTTGGACACTGTAACCATCATAAACACGAGTTAGTTGCCAAGTGTTTGAATTTTGATCATATGACCAATGGGATACCGCAATGGTTATAAGTGTGAAAGATGGTCATAAATCACTTTTTTCGATGCCGTTGTAATTTCAAATAATCACTAAATGAACTGTTGTAAGTGGAGGACTGCCTGTAGTTGGTACTTAGACTCATAACATATATACATGCTCCATGTAGCAAGCAATTATGTCAATGTCAATATTCAATAGCATGGATTGTGGAGTTTTCTGCTCATATCGACATTCTTGGATTCACTAAGTATGGCTATTTACAAATTACTGTTTCTCTCAATTTCAGTTCATCATCTGATAAAATGATAAAATGCTGGTCTATCTGGCAGAATGTTAAAGCAAAAATCTATATATATTTCAGAAATTAAAAATTCTAGATAAATAATACTTGTCCAAAGTTTGTTTCATGAATACAAAAACATATAGGAACGTAGGCTACTGAAAAGGCATAAAATTTGCTGCCAGGTCAAAATAATCGCATATGATGTTTTTGCACATGGATTAAGATCAGGAAACAAGTTGTCCAAGAGTTCTTTCCCTTTTATCTACCCTGTCTTTTCCAATTTAATAATCATTAATTTTAATACAAATGACAGGAATATTGATTATATTATATTAATTACATTTTATTTATATAATTTATGTAACAAAATTGGAAAGAAAAAAACAGTGACAAAAAATTAAATGGAAGAGGCTGGATTTCTTAATAAAACAGTGGTTGGGAAAAGAGCCTGTTAATTTTTCATCTAATACCACTTTTTTGCTCTGCCATTTCTACTTCCTCTTCATCCAGCCCTTTCTCTTTGCCAGAAAATGTGTACATTCTTACATTTTAGCAGATTGAAACAATGTCCATCTGTTGATACAGTATTCATGATAAAACTTCTGTTTGGTTTTTAATTAAAATCAGAGCAATTCTCTTGTTTACTTCTTCTCCTTAAAAAACTTCGATAATTTAAAGGATCAGGAAGAATACATATATGAACTGTTCTCTTTTCTATACCAAAAGATCACAAATGCACACTTACTTTTGCAATTTACCATTGCTGAACATATGTATGCTTAAAAGTATTTGGTGTTGTCAGTAGTCTGGCAGTGGTAAAAATGACATCACTAGAAGTGACCTAAAATAACAATTAAATGTAGTTTACCCTCAGAGGCCTCCTGGGAAAACACCATGACAGCACCAAAAAGAGTATGTGTTCCATATTTGGATTTTGATTTGTAAATGTTTTGATCTTAGAAGGTAAAAATCACCTTGTTCAGATAAACTAGCTGTAGTCTAACATACTAGCTGTTACAAGCTTGATGAATTTGGAAATTTCATAAATAAGGATAATTTAGTGAACATTTTTCCTGGTTACATTATTATTTGAAAAAATATATATCAACAAAAGTTCCCTTTTTGCGTAGTAGTAGCTATTGCTGTACCTGCATACTGTAAACCTCTTATTAACCTATTTAGCATATAAAATTTAGCATATTTTATTTACCAAAACAGGACTGTGGCTGTCAGGTTAAATTAACTAATACATATAGTATTGGTCATTAAGACATACTCCATAGTTGCAATATATTGAAAATAGTACAAAAGAGGCCATTAGTATTTAGGAAGATATTTGTATATACAGTATTACCAAGCAATTGATCATGAAATTTATGAAATCCAACTGCCATTGAAAAGAAACCAGTGTATTTAGAAAAGTGTATTTAGCTATCTGCTTTCCAGTAAGCTGTAGAGGTTTCTCTTATAGTTATCCTTGTTAAAAATATTTCCATGATGTCATAGAGGGCCAATGCTCATAAGCTGCTGTTATGTTATATGCTTATCATGGTATATAATGCATTATGAAGTTCAAGCAACCTCCCAAATAAATAGTCTCAGTTGTATATTTTTTTTTAATAAGCTATAGCTCATGCCCAATGTTGTGCGACCTTGGAGATACTCTGTATTTTCTTGTCATATTAAACTGATAAGCATCTTATTCCTCTCGTACTTTTTTATACCAGAAAAGTTTCTTTGCTTCTTAAAAATATCATTCAACATTAACATTATAAAGTCTAATCAAACTCATACTGATGTGCAAGACAGATCCACTAAGTTTAATGGAGCTAAAGGAGTATAATCTATTTAATTATGTAAACATGCACAATGTTTATTTCTATTTATGTTTAAAAGCTTTTAATGTTTTAATTGTTTTAACAAGTTGCTTTCTGAATGCTGCCCAGAATCACACTGTGAGATTGGCAGCTATATAAATCCAACAGATACAGATTGTCTTTATGACTAGTTCCATAGCTTTACATCTGAGGTTCTGATATTAGGGTTTGTTCTTGTTAATTGTGGCTTTTGTTTTTATATTTAAATAGCTGGATTACATGGAATCTATTCTTAAAGCCAGCTGGATGATTCGACCAAAATATGTTTATTTTTATTTTTCTGATTCCTTTTGGAGAAGAAAATCCAAACAAAATAGGAGAAATTGTTATTTTGAATATCTAAACAGAGAGCCAGTTTGCTATAGTTGGTTAATTCATCAGGTTAGAAATTAGGAGACCATGAGTTCTGCATTAGGCCCTAAGCCAACTGGATGACCCTGGGCCAGTTTATCTTAGCTTTAAGAAGGAAGCAGTAGCAAATCACTTGTGAAAAATCTTGCCAAGAAAACTGCAGGGACTGGCTCCAGGCAGTCTCCAAGAATCGGACAAAATTGAACAGAAGAAAAAAAAAGAGCTAGATGCAGTAGGTATTTATTAATTCCTTCAGCCCAGCTGCTTGTAACAGATGCAAATTGATTACTAGTTTCAGTGATGTCCCGAAGGCAACTGGCCTTCGTTTTTTGCTTGAAGACATTTTGCTTCTCATCCAAGAAGCTTTTTCAGCTTGATCTGAAGAAGCTTCTTGGATGAGAAGCGAAACTTCTTCAAGGAAAAAAAAACGAAGTACAGTTGCCTTTTGGAAAAAAAGCACTTTTGGGACAAACACACTTAGATGACTGAGAATCTTCATCGACATTTAATTTCAGTGATAATTATCTGACCCATACTACCAATATGGCTCAACTCTCTTTGCAACTGGTTGTTGATAAATAGAATTGTAGCAGGTCAGCAGGATATTTGGCACAGATATTTAACATCAAATTCTGGCAGGGATTGAGCATAGAACTTTTTACAAGGTATGTGCTTTGCTACTGAGTTGCAATCCACTCTGTAGAATATGTGCAAGGGCACTGGAGGAATAAGGTGAAGAACCCTGTGACCTTTGGAATTGTATTGCATTGGAACTTTATTGCTTCCAGTCATTATATCCTATTTCAATTTTGTAATCCCAAAAATTAGTTGAC
The DNA here is from genome assembly GCA_022577455.1 of Arizona elegans. Classification (NCBI taxonomy): domain Eukaryota; kingdom Metazoa; phylum Chordata; class Lepidosauria; order Squamata; family Colubridae; genus Arizona; species Arizona elegans. The sequence goes on along the minus strand of JAKOOJ010000002.1, from coordinate 27,148,717 downwards.
CGAAGATCCTTTATATCTACAATGATTAAAAAGCTTTCTGAACACACTGTAGAAAATACACACGTTGGATCTTTCATTGGCAACCTTCAGTTTCAAAAGACTATGGTATCGTGTTCTGGAAAGAGGTCCTAAAACAGCATCTGGTGTGACTAAAAAGACCAATTCAAGAGTGGCAATCCCTTCCACACTGAGAGCAGATACATTCTGTCCCCCGCCCAGCCCCCAGATTTTGCTGGTTGCGGGACTGCCTCTGCCTCAGCCTGCCAACAAGTGTCTCTTCGGATTGGAGAAGGCCATGCTGCGTCTTTAGCCTCCAAGCTGAATGATCAGAGGTCAAGGTTTTCCAGTCATTAATGTCCATTCCCAAGGCCTTTAGATCCCTCTTGCAGATATCCTTATATCGCAACTGTGGTCTCTCTCTAAGGCACTAATTCTCCATGCATGTTGGATATAGTTTGGAAATTGTGTCGGATACATCTTCGCAATGAAGTAAGTCTACATGATGGTTATATACAATATTGTATTGCTCAAGAAGCTCTTATTGATCTTCTTTCCTGTTTTAAAATGTTTAAAGGCTATGTTTATATCCTTAAGAACACACTGTAGTAAGAGTGCATTTTAAATTCCTGATCATAATTTTTAAAACTGGAACTTTTTCAATTGAGTTTCCTTTATAGGGTAATAGAAATATTAAATTACCTTTATTTGAATAAATTCTGAAGTTTGTTACACTGGAATATTGTTTGCACAGACCATTGATAAGAAATGCCTTGTATTTTGTAGACTATGGCTTAAGCTTGCCTCTGGGGGAGGATTATGAACAGAAAAAACACAAATTAAAGGAAGAACTTCGACAGGACTACAGACAATACCTTTCACAAGTAAGAAACTATCTTATTAAAACTTAAGTCCTGGTTTGTGAAACAAAAATACAATAAAACTAAATTTCCTAAGAACTGAACACATTCATTTCTAAAATTTGTTGCTATGTAGCGTCATGTAGATTAGATGCCATATAAAATACCTATGTCAATAAATAAGAGACATAAAAAGAGGAAATGTTAAAGCTGAGAGTTGTTAAAGAAGATAAATGTTAAGTATTACTGCTATTATATTATCAATATTATTGTGAAGAATACTATAACAAATATGTGGATTATGACCGCTGAAAACAATGTACCCAGATCACACACTGTTTGATGGAAATTGAATTTTTATATTTATATTATATTATATTATATAATATAATTTATATTTATATTATAAATTACTTTATATTATAAAATAAATAAAAGATGAAAAAAAATGATTGGAAGCTGCTTTGAAAGGAGTTTGGTTGGAAGATCAAAGGGAGAAATTGTATTTTGAACAGATGAATACTTAGTTTAATTTAATCAAAAACTAGCCAAACACATTTTAGGCCAATGTCTACTGTAAGCCTATATTTTATATGAGTTTATGGTACATTGTATTGTAACCCATAAAATAGCCTTCCAAACCACTGTGAAAATGATGCATTTACTAGTGTTTTCTCCTCTGGAGAGGAAACCCTAGTGAATCTTGCATTCTGAAAGGCTTGGAGCCTCACTGTTTCAGAATGCTGAGGCTGATCAGGGGCTTTTAACGTTTTCCCCTCCGGAATTCCACCTCTCAGTAGCAACCTTTCTCATCTTCATGTTCTGAAACTTGATCATTTTGTCCTTCAGAGAAATGCTGAGACACAGAGCCTTTAGCATTTTCTCCTCCAGAAAGGAGAAGAATACTAGTGAAAGAGGTGGACTGAAATGCTGAGCCTGTCAGAATGTTGCAAAGCCTTTCAGAATGCTGGCTTTGCTAGCATTTTTGCCAGATTGAGGTCCATTCCTTCAATGGATGCTTCCCCTTTCCAGCTGAGGGACTAGAGGAAATTTCTGGTGGAATGGACCTCAAATCCCCACTTACAACCTCCCCTACAGGCTTCCCAAGAACCTGCAAAGAAGATTCAAATGATCACATGATCACAGGTCACTTGAAAAATGCAGGCATGTTGAGGGCAATGTAACCTTTTATTATGTCTGGACATGCTTTATGAACCTTAAAGCACCATGGCTGGCCCGACTGCAAATGGCTGTTAAACAGCCAATCACTATATGTAAGACTTTTAAAAACATTGCTGGTGGTAGTTATGTTTGGATATATTTTTGGTGTATATGAAACGTGACCCTAACTTTTAAATATTTTAAATATTTTATTTACCGACACCAGAAGTAGAAGGAACCTCTACCTCAAATTTTCATTTATGTTTAGTTAACATTGCTGTGATGTGTTATTTGACAATATTTAAGGAACTGCAGGCCAATCAGCATTATTCAGACAAATGAAAACGGACTGAGTGATATATCTATCTAAATTAATATGTTAGAGGGATTTTACTTATAGATAAATGAAAGATAAAAATATTAAAGAAGCAGCTGGAAATAGAAGGGAACAAGAGAAGATAATGTCTGGCTTCCGGTTTGACTTCCGTCGCCACCAGACGGTCCTTTGAGACCGCCAGCCCCGTAGCTCGTAAAGAGCCGCCTTTACATCTGAAAGGCGGCTCGAAAAACTCCATTTCCATAAGGAAATGTGAGATAGAGCAGGCGAGGGCAGGTAGAGCCCTCTGCGAAGTCCCCAGAGTTTTTTCTTTACTCTTGGGGACGAAGCAGGATGACGCTCCCTATTTCCCTCGCCGCTGCTCCGGGCTTCGGGAGACCTCTGCTTCTTGCAGAGCCAGGTGACGAGATCAAGCCTTTTAATGAAAACAACAGATTGCTTAATTAAAGAGAATGAGATCTGGACTTGGGACCCTAAATTGCAAGTATTTTTAATGATTTTATAAGCGTTTCTAAGCAAGGGAAAAAAAAAAAGCTTAAAATGGCGACTGCTGAGGCTTGAGAAGTAGCTGAAAGTGAAAGTCCTTCCGTAATAAGTTACAAAGTAGCGGAGCAAACAGTGCTGGCTAGAATAGAGAAAAGAAAAGAAAAAATTTCTACTCTAAGTTTCTTTTTTTTCTTGGAGATCTGATATTGATCTTGAAGAGAAGTCCTCTTTCTTCAAAAAGAGTTTGTCTGTGTGGCAGGATGGCGTTAAAATTAACAAAGCCAGACAAACAAGCAGCGGGGGGGGGGTTCCCCCATTTACAATTGTGTGAGTAAGTTTCGAGTTTACAGACTCAGAAGGATGGTTTTAATTTAAAAGAATTTGTTTTGAAGGAAATGGCAAGACATGACGAGATTGTGAACCAGAATTTTGAAAAATTTAAGCAGGAAATTAAAGAATTCATACAATTAAAGTATGATAACTTACAAAGAAAGATTGTAACAGTGACTAATGCTTTTTCAGAAATTGTTATTAAGATGGATACAAATATCAAGTTATTAGAGTCTAAATGGAGGAAGTTGATGATAAGATTTATAATTTGAACAATAAAATACAAAGAATGGAAAATGATTTAATAAATATTCAAGACAATAGCTCTGAAGTAAAGTTTTAAAAAGGAAGCTGATCATGAGACTTACAATACAGAAAATATAAAACAAGGGATTGAAAGAGAAGTTACAATGATGCAATACAAGCTCACAGAATTTGCGGTTAGAATGAGAGGGTTACAGGAAAACAATAGAGATGATTTAAGAAAAATATCTGCTGAAGTTCTGGCTGGGATTTTAAAGATTCATCCAGAGGAGGTATCTTGTAAGATCGACAAGGCCTATAGACTAAATTCTTGGATTGCAAAACAAAGGCAATTGCCTAGAGATGTGGTGATTTACTTTACAGATAAAGAAATAAGAAATGATATTGTGCAAAAATCTTTTAATTCTACTCTACAATTGTATGGAAGAAAGATCTGGATATATAAAGAGTTGCCGCCTAAGATTCTAAAAGATAGAAAGAAATTTGGATTTTTGGTGACTGAGTTTAAGAAACAAAATATTTCATTCAGGTGGGACGTTCCAGTTGGTATAATATTGAGATATCAAGGAGAAAGATATCAGCTAAATACTGTTGAAAAAGTGGAAGAATTTTACTACAAGGTTTTCCAAAAGCAAAATTAACAAGAGATAGAAATTCAAGATAAACAAAAGGAGGTGGAAGTGATAGAAAAACAACAAGTTACAGAGGTCCTTGTAGATGAGCCGCTTCTGGATTCTCCTTCAGAGGTCTCAGCTGGACTATTTATAAATACAAGAGAGACGGCTCTGGATTCTAAAGTGATGACTTATCAAGTTACAGATCAGGATGGAAATCAATCAATTGATATAAAACTCATAGAACCAGAATGGAGATTTAAGCCACAAAAGCAAAACCAGCAAGATCAAGTTATTGATCAGCATGAAAACCAAACAGTTGATATACAATTTATAGCGAAATCAGGATGGAGATCTAACCCACAAAAAGTCAAGAAAAGAAGAAGCAGATCACACAAAAACAAAAACTTTTAAACCAAACAACAGTGTAATGCCAGTTATTTAAGAGATGATTAAATACATGAAAAGATAGTTGAGGCGAAGTATTGGTTTATATTATCCTGAGGAGAATGACAGACTTCTGCAGTGCTGTATTTTTGGGATGTGAAAAGGGCCTTAAACTGAAATGATTGGATCTATCTTTTTTTTTGGACTCTTTGATAAATATACTGCGTTTATGCTGAGCTACAAGGCGAGTTATGGAATTGGAGCACGCAGATGATCTGGCTGTTACCCTATTACGGTGGTTGGAATTAATAATTTGGATAAAAGACACCTCTACAGACACTATATGGAATATAAATATAAAGTCACTTGGGTGGTGGTTGTTTTTTTTTTATGAAGATATTTGCTATTGATGGGGGCAGATGGTAATTGAAGATACCGAACATACTGTTGGAATTAGGATGTGATGTTACCCTATCATGGGTGATGGTGTTTACAATCCAGCTGAAAGACATTACAGAAGATATTATATTGATTACAAGCTTAAAGTTTTTTTTAAGAGGATTTTATTTACATAAGGGAATATTTTTTAGTGGTGTGGGCAGAAGAATAAAGATATTATGAATTATTAAGTATGGTAGTTTTGTAGGAAAGTGGGTGGAGACAGGTTAGTTTATTGATTGTTTAGTTTAAGAAAAGGGATATTATGTTTAGATATGAATATATGTAAAAGATTTGAGTTAAGAGATATAACAATGGGGGTGAAGGAAATGGGTAGACTATGAATTGAATAAATGTTAAATTAGGATTTATTATATAGTTTTATGGCGGAAGGTTGCTTTGAAATGTTATATTAATATACATAAAAGATTTGATTCAAGAGATATATGTATGGGCGGGTAGAAAAAGAGTAGATTATGAGTAGAAATCGCTAAACTGGGAGATATAATAATATTATTATGCTAAATTAGGAGTTATTATATAATGTTATAGTAGAATGTCATTTTGAAATGTATAGTATAAGGGGGATATGATAATATTATTAGAAAGAAAGGGTCAGCATATGGGGATTGAGTAAGGGGATGGTAAAGTATTATATAATCTGTTATGAATTTGGGTTTTATTATGAAGAAGCCACAGGGGGAAGGGAGAGGGAGGGGGGGTTAGGGAGGAGGGGGAGGAAAAAAAGGGGGAAAAATTTGTATTTGAAAAAACTTTTTTAATAAAAAAAAAAAAAGAGAAGATAATGTCTGAAAAATAGAGGCAGTTGAAAAAAAACCCAGAAGAATATTTATATATCAGTAAAAAAAAAAAGTGAGATGAATTTGGATTAGAGAAATAGAAAAATAACTTTAGTATATAATTAACATTAACATCAAAAGATGAATTAGCAGAAAATTATGTTTTACATCATATCTAATATCATATATATATGATAGTTCATAAGGTAATGGCAGGAAGAACAAACTTGGTTAACAACTAGTTTTTAAAAAATCTACTTCCAGATGTTTTAAATCCTTTTGTGCTGAATTTTCAGTATGTGCTTGTCTTTGTGTGAAGATACGGTAGTAAAGATAATAACTCCAATATGTATAGAAGAATTTCCAGTGACAGTTTTCCAAAACATTGAAAATGTTTTTAGAAATAGTTAAATTTAATAGTGTAAATTAATATATTAGAAACCTGTTTCCCCCAAAATAAGACATCCCCTGATAATAAACCCAATCAGGCTTTTGAGCGCATGGCAATAAGGCCAAGTGCTTATTTCAGGGTTCAAAAAATATAAGACAGGGTCTTATTTTCGGGGAAACACGGTATTATTTACTGCACTTTTAAAGAATCAGCTTCTTTAAATTGTTTTCAATTTGCCCATGTCTGTCTAAAAAAGGAAAAATGATTCAGAACTATTGTCAGAATATTCTTTAAGATGAAATCTGTTTTCCAAACTTTTAGGGTATATCACAGGCAAAAAGAAAGGTATGATACTTGCATTATGCTACTCTTCAAATTAATATCTCACTTTATTTGAATGTGCTATTAAAAAGTCTTGGGTGAAAAATCAGTCTTTGTGCTTGGCTTGGCTTTGCGACTGTCCCATCATTAAAAAATTGATTTTCACATGTTATTCACTGTTTTCTGTTCATATCATCTTATCTGTACTGATGCTCCATCTTGTATTTGATTTCACTGCAAAATTGATAATTCTGTATTACCTAAATATAATCAATACAGAATATACAAATTGATTAGCAGTTTATATTAGCTTTAAATTATTTCTACAACATATAAAGATAATTTGATTTAAATAAATATTTATTTCATTTTTTATAGAAAAGATATTTAACATCAGGTGAAGTTGACCCATATACTCAGGGACTTTCTCTTCCTATTTGCGACAGAAGATCAGCTAAGGTAAATTCTTAGGAATTTAAACAATTTGCAGAACTGTTGTGATTTGCAAATATATATTTTGATATATTTTAACTTGTAAATTAGAAAATAAAAAGTTTAATAGTCAAAACTAACGTTGCAATGAGTGGTGTAAAGTAAGATTTAAGTTCAAATTCTTTTGGTGCCATTTTTTTTAAAAACTAGTCGTATTATTTCACCAACTTCCAATTTCAAAATAATTTCCCCATGTGTTTGGATATTTAATTACAGTATTGTATTCCTGCTGGTATGTATAAATGATCGAATAGTCAAGTTTCAGGAAAAATGTTCAGAGTACTACCTTCTGATTTTATATTGTTAATGCTAAAAAAAAATAGCAGCTTTGTACTTTCAAAAATGAATATCAAATTATGATTTCCTTGTTCAGGTGAAGTTTTGTTTTGCTTTGACAAAATGCATTTTGCATTATAGTGATCCCCTAGAATATGAAATTCTAAATAAACCTCAGAACCTTGATTTAATTATATGTGGAGTCTCCGTGTTTTTATATGCTAACAGATCATCCATATAAAATTGAAATCTGAGCTTTTTTGCGATCTTGCTTCATATATAGAAAAATCATGTCCCTATGGTTTAAAACCTTTTGTTGCTTCTGTGCAATTTCTGATATTTGTTCTAGGACAGGTTAAGACTTGAAAGAAACAAGGAATACAATCAGTATCTCAGGGAAAAGGAAGAATGGAATGAAAGGTTAAGAAGAGTAGGGAAGAAACAAATAGAGGTAAAAGATGGATTCTTTTGCAATCATACTGGAAACAATGGAATGATACCAATGATTAAGCTGCAAGAAAGATTAATTGGGGATTGATGATCTTTTTTTCTATTCCTTTATATAAATCCATTATCTTATAATTATAGACTTCTGTGTACTTATGAGACAATGGTGGACTAACATAGGTTGAGGCAATATAATATTGGCTGGTGTTTTTCTAGATTTTTATCAGAAAATGTTTATATGACATCATATAAACCCGCTCTTTTAACCTCTTTTACTTTTGCTTGCCATTTGTAAATATGTGAATGAGAGGGAAAAGTAATGATAATATTTTTGGCATATCTTTTCTTTGTATTTAGTTTAAAAATACCTAGACTACCTATCACCACACACACACACACACACACACACACACACACACACACACACACATATATATATATATATATATATATATATATATATATATATATATATATATATATACACATACAAATAAAATGGCATGTCAACTGTCTCAAAATTATACAATATTCCCCATAAAAGTGGACCGGGGGTTGGGGGGAACCTGAAATATAAAGCCATTTCAACCAGGTACCAGATTAAATTTATGAAAGGTTAAATGGCTAGAAAAATATAAAAAGTTTAAGTTGATGCCCAAACAAATACAGGGGTCTAATCTGAGCTTTGTTGACAGAATATTTTAAAATTATGGCATTACCAAACATAAGACTTCTTCCACTTTGTATCTTGCATTGCATGTCTTATACTGAAAGCAGTTCATTGTGGTTATTTAACGTGCCATTACATTTCTTCTTGCTTTTTGAGTGTTTGTGAAAATGGCTAATTAAAATTAAAATGTGACTTAAAATTGAAACAAATAAAACCAATATAATTTTATTTTATTTAGTCTTTAAATATTTGTCTTGTATTAACAGCATGACACAGATATCCATAAGCAAAATTTTGCTGTTAGCAGAATCCAATCAGAATTATATGCTCCAAATGTGTCTTTTCAAAAAGATGAAGAATCCAGCAAAAAAGATGCTTATACATCTACAGATACCTATGATGGGTTATCAAATATAAGATTATTGTTAGACCAACAACATAAACAAGATATTGAACCTGGTTTTGGGGATTCATTACTGAATAAAACACTTGATGAAAAACTGAACATTTCCAGTCGAAAGCAAGGAAAGCCGGATGGCAAACCGGATAACTATTCCCAAAGACATCACAAGTGTGAGGATCATGATCCTGAAATAAATGATGAAATGGATCCCAGGTTTCGATATGAAAGTGACTATGACAAAAAACCATTGCGGGTCTTTCATGCCGAAAGGTAAATTTACTTTTCTTATTAGTATACTTTGAGGTGAATGATGGTAAGCCTCTTTGTCCCTGAGTTCAGTGTCCCATATTAGCCCTTCCTATCCTAGATAATTATCTTAAAGCTAGCAATTCTTCTATACCACTGTACTTCAGCTACCTTGTTTCATATTCAGAACATTATTGTATCATACTTATTCCATATTCATAATGTTGAGTACAGTTTCCAGAAATTAGAAGGAAATTTATACATATATATTTAATGTAATATGAACAAACACCAATCTTGAATGTGTGCTCCTGAGATTATTTCACTCTGATACCTAGAATTTTTTCCAAAATCTAAAAATCATGAAATCAGAATATTAAGTATCAATATTTATAAGAGCATTAGAATGCCTTAAAGTCAGTATTTACATGAGTCTCCAAATTGCATGTTGCCTTCTCACAGTGCCTCTTGGCAATGTTTCTTGCGATGCTTCTGAGGCCTTCAAAAGTATTGTGATTAACTAACAACCATAACTTCAGGGACCAGGAGTAAGTACCATTTGTTCAGTGCTGTTGTAACTGCAAATAGTTGCTGAATAAATCATTAATTGAGCACCAGCTGTATTACAATTCATTTCCTGTAGAAGAATGATTAGATGATGTGTGTGCCCCTGAGACTAGCACAATTTTAATCAGCATTTGTTTTGACACTTTTGCAACTTTGTCAGTTATACCTTTAAATAATATTTTGGATACTTTAGGATTTACCATTAAATCCTATTCTAAGTTGGCTTAAACCTTCTATATTTTAAAAAAAATGATTCAGTGGCCAATTTTTCATCTTTCATTTCAGAAGTCAACGATATTCTCCTATCGAGCATGTACAGACTGCTGTTGATAGAGTTCCATATGCCACAGGACTAATACTTGGTATGTTTGAAAAATTGGGATACTGAAATATTTTGATACTGCATGTAATTATTATTCAGTTGTTTCATTATCCTTAACTCCTAATTAAACCAAGGACCTAATTAGGATTGATGACTGGGAAAAGGTCCACTGGAGCAACCTCCTCAGGCATTCTAGCCAGCAGCTGCGATTCAGGAGATGTAGAGGCCATTGTCAAGGAGATAGATAGTTGGTATCCCAGTAGCAGCCTCAGCTTGTCAAAACAGCCCAATTTCATGCACATATTCTCCAGTCAAGTTATTTCAAAAAATTTTTTTTCCTGATCCTGGCATCACAATAGCTGTAGGATCTAAAACTCAATTTACCAGATTTTTGATAAGCCCATCTTTATCATTGTGCAGCCATGTCTCAATTATACACACATGAGGTTCACAACCTTTATCAATTTATGAGCAGACAGAGTATTATTGCACATAGACCTGGCATTTATCAACAGCAGTTAGAGACCAGTTCAGTCACTTGGACTCAGGGTGGGGCAACTGACTTAGGAGGAGGGAATTGTACTTATATGCAAGTGAGATGGAGTGCTATATAAATTCAGTAAACTGAATGTGACCATACCAGTTTATAATGGTAGTTCTGGCAATCCCAGTTGGCATTGTTAGGCAAATCCCACACAATCAGTGTCCTGATCGCCATTTGTGATCTGCCTTTGCTTCTGACAAGCAAAATCAATAAGCTGGTAGTAAATGTCATAAATGGTGAGAATATGACTTTGGGACCCTACAATATCATCATTACAAGCTGGTTGCCAAGAGCCCGAATTTTGTGACTGTGGGGACTTTGTGATGGCTGCAACTATGAGGACTCGTTCCCCTCGTTTAGCATAGTTAGAATACTTGCTGGACCTTAAATGAGAATACACATATTTCAAATACACAAGTCCAGCTGCTGTTTTCTGCATTTCATCTCTGATGTCAATGTCAGCAGCAACTTTTTCTCCTCAAGGAGCTGTCCGTGTTGGGAGCACCATCCACATAGATACCTGCCACTGCTAATGTAGCCTCTATGTAGCAGATGTCTGGCAAATTGTTGCTTATTTCAGAAATATTTTCGGATTTCACCAGTCCAAAATTTATTGCATTTCACTGTCCAGTTCACTGTTTTCCTCATTCTCAGATCTTCTAACTTGTCCTTATTCAAACAGTAATTTTCTTACTTTTATTTCCTCATGCTTCCAGTATTTTCTAACATTCTCTCTTTAACTATATTCAAGAAAACCTCTATACTGACGGACGAATTTAAAATATTAAGATACCTTAAAAATATTACAATATATAATCTTGTTTCTTCTACTTTCTCATTCTCCCAAAAAATAATATGAGGTACTTTAGATAAAGCTGATCAAACATTTCATTATTCTGCACTACTTTTATTGGTTGATGCATTTGAAATTTGAAAAAAAAATCAATCCTGCAGGCTGACATACAGGAGATTGGATTTCCTGAATTTTTTCTTGTTTGACTTTAGAGATCAGATATGTAGATATGACTCCTAGTTAAGTAAGATCTAATTGCTGTACTATTATTTCTCTGAAAATTGTTATTACTGATTTTTCAGTCATATGAATGGTTCACTAAAAATGGCAGAGTGCCACTTAATTATTAATTCCAGTGGGAGTTCAGAACCATTTTATTGTTTGTTATCTAGTGCATAAGGTGTAATTCAGTTTTTGGATGTAAATAATATTTCTTATTATGGTTACAATGTTAATGGAGCTATGTAAGTAGGAATAAATATGGCATAGTTTTGGCTAAAGAGAAAGATATTTGCTTCTGTGTTTATTTCCTTTTTAGGAAGTCAAGACAGAGACTTTGTTCAGAAAAGAAAAGAACAATACAGGCAAGAATTAATAGAGCAAATGGCTGAGCAGCAAAGAAATAAGAGACGGTAATAGAAGACTGATGGTTAAAAATTATTTCATGACTGATTAGTAATAACACTTTTATTTTTACAGGTATATTGCAATTAGTTTGAATAGTGCAATATCAGATTTGGTGCAAATTATAAATTGATCATCTTAAGGCAATCCAGAATTCAGTTAGTGCAAGGCTAATGTGAATTTGGGGCAAGTGCATGCACAGTTGGGGGTTTAGATGCTAAACATTTTGTGTGGGAAATGAAAGAAAGAAAGGTTCCGCTCAAGGAAAGCTCAGAAAAAAAGAGGTTAATTTTGTAAAACTACAACATAATATACAAGATAAGCACATATATTTTGTAGATGGGTTTTCCCTCTTTTACTGTTATACTGTACAGTACTTCATTAACAAACACATAAAATCTTATATTAATTGCCTATTTCTATTGAGCTGAAACCAATTAATCATAGATAGATAAACTTCAAATAGTGTGAATTCAAATACAGTAATGTGATCATTATTGTTACATAGGATTCATCTGTGTTAGTTCTTACATAAAATTATATATATACATGATAATTGTATAACTTCTTTTTCTGTCAGAATAGTATTTTAATCTTTGAATTGCATATTGGAAAAAAATATTCTCTATAAAGTATATACATAACTACAGTATGTAGCTTTTAAAGCAACACTTTTGTAGATAATATAGTTGGATGAGTTTTCACAAATCTGATTGTAACAGCTTTGGATATACACAGGAATTATAGGAATTTTAAATTTTTGCAGTATTTTGAAAATAATTTTCATAAGTATGAAACAGGGTCTAATGCAAAATACAAGAACCATATTTTTCGCTCCATCAGACATACTTTTTTGTCCCCCAAAAGTGGGTGGAAATGTCTGCGCATCTTATGGAGTGAATATTATGTCACAGACTGGGCCACAGGGGCAGGGGGGAGGGGGTTGGTGCAGCGGCGACAGGCAGGAATGTTAAATTGCCTGTTGCTGCCACCTATCACTGCCACCTATCGCCACCTCTGCCTATTGGTGGCTGGATCAGCCTCCCGGAATATCACCACCAATCAGCTGTTCCAGGTGGCGGCGATTCCTGCCTCCTGGAACAGAGAGCTGATTGGCAGTATTCCGGGAGGTTGATCCAACTGCCGATAGGTGGCAGCGAGTGGCGGTGGCAATAGGTAACGGTGGTGGCGAGCATTGATGGCGAGCGGCATCGATAGATGGCAACGATAGGTCGCGGCAACAACTGAATAGACCCCAGGAGAAAAAATCCATTGTGGGGACAACCTGACCTACGGGAAATTTCTTCCATAGCTTCAAGAGCTTTTGGCTGAAACATTATAGTTTTTCCTGCCTGAGCAGGGGGTTGGATTAGAAGATCTCCAAGGTCCCTTCCAACTCTGTTATTCTGCTATTCTTCCTCCCTCCCTCCCTTTTCTCCCTCCCTCCCTCCCTTCCTTCCCTCTCTCCCTCCCTCCCTCCCTCCCGTCCTTCTCCAACATGAGTTGTTGTTTTTTTTAAAAAAGAGATGGGAGAAGCATTTGTCTGAAATGCTATAGGGTTTCCTGCCTGAGCAAAGAGTTGGACTAGAAGACCTCCAAGATCCCTTCCAGCTCTGTTATTCTGTATAACAGCATGTTACAAGAGGCAACCGAAGATAAGTCTTAAAAGGTTTAGACAAATCCATGCAAGATTTTTGTGCCCAAAACAAAACAATTTTTTGTTTTCTTGTTTTCCTCCCCAAAAGCTAATTGCGTCTTATAGTCTGGAGCATCTTATGGAGGAAAAAATATGGTATTCATGTGCTGGTTTGTGTAACTTTGTTTTATAACAAAAAGAAATTTGACTCAATATTTTTGTTCTACATTTTATAATAATGTTGTTTTAAATTGGTCAAAATTTATAGTAAAATACTGTATGCTTTTTTAAAAAGCTATAGTAGTTTTGGGTTGAGATGAAGGAAATATCTAAAATACAAGCCTAATGATTAAAAACTTTTGTGGTAAGTTTTGGACATTCTTGAGTCTTTCCTTCCTTTGAGATCTGTCTGCTGACATCTTTTGGAAAATGTTGATCTTTTTAATTCCTTTTTATTAGTTCTAACAGAAGTATCTGATTTCTGAATTGAGGGATTTAGTTTATATGATGGATCTATGGCTCGCTATGGATCATTAGGAGGAACCTGTTGGCCTTTGTCGTATCAGAGTACTGATTACAATGTGTTGAGCAGATGAAGCTACAGCTTTCCCAATGGGGTTGGTTGTTCAGCTTGAATCTGAAAGATCTGGATTATTATGCTGAATTACCTTAGATAAATAAAATATCTCAAGATAATATGTGTCTTAATCCTCAGTGAAAGTGGGTTTCTCCCTTTTTATTTTAATAGTGAAAAGGAGCTTGAACTCTCTGTTGCTGCATCGGGAGTTGTAGATCCTGAGAAAAAGGTGAGTTAATTATTCAGTTCTTTTCCAACCCCAAAGTGTAATGTTGCCACCACCATGCTACGTTACGGATATGGTGTACCTTTGGTGACACACATGTTGTTTTTGCAGCATACATACGTTTTGGAATTATGGCCCAAAAGTTCAACCTTTGTTTCATCAGACCATAACACATGTTTTTTGATTTCATGTAGCTTTGTAAATGTAGTCAAGGTTGGATGTTTTTCTTTGTAAGAAAAGATTTTGTTCTTGCCACCCTAACCCTCAGCCCAGACATGTGAAGACTACAGGAGATTGTTGTCACATGTAGTCACAATCAATACTTGCCAAAATTTCCTGCAGCTCCTTTAATGTTGCTGTAGATCTCTTGGCAGCCTCTCAGACCAGTTTTCTTCTTGTTCATTCATCAGTTTTGGAGGTACATCCAGTTCTTGTAATATGACTGTTGTGCCATATTTTCTCCACCCGTTGATGACTGTCTTCACTGTGTTCCATGGTATAATCAATGCTTGGAAATTTTTTTATACCCTTCTCTGACCAACACCATCCAACAATGAGATCCATTAGATGCTTTGTAGCACTTTGCAGACCATGAATTTTGCTGTAAGAAGCAACTGGGTAAATACCAGAAAAATCCAATTAGGACAACTGAACTTTATATGGGTTTGATCAGAGTCACTTTAATTGATGGCAGGTATATACTGACCACTGCTTAATATCAGTTTGTGATTGATTAATTTTGAACACAGCCATATCCCTACTTATAAGAGGATGTACATACTTATGCAATCACATTATTGTAAGATTTTTATTTTTCTCCCTAAAATATTTCAGTTTTTTTTCTATTGAATTGTATAGCTTATAGGTTATATTAAAGGTGGAAAAAATTTTGAAGTGATTTAGTTTGGTCTGATGTTTTTACTTCTCAAATACCTGGCATTTTAACAGATTTGTAAACTTTTTATTTTCACTGTACACAGTGGACTAAAGATTGCTTATCTCTGTTATGTCCAGACTTGATCACTGTATTAGATAATATCTTTTTAGAAAACCTGAAGATGGTGAAAGCTGTTTGTACAGCTAAATTTATTATCTCATTTTTGTGAAATATAACAGGTATTTATGCTGAATTACCACTTGGAACTGATTTGCTGGTCTTTTTACTTCCTTTGGTTGGCTTAAGTTAATAGAGGATAAATATCTCCAGTATTCTTTGAATCACTCCTGTAGTGAAATAGATCTTCTAATCTCACTATTGTTTTCTGTTTTGGTGCAACAGTACAATTTTGTTGGTAAAGCTGCAGTTGTTAAAATCTTGATTTGAAAAAAAAAAGATTGATATAAAGATGTAAGCAGACAAAGAAGTTGCAAAAGATGTAAGTGCCCAATATATTGTGGATGAAGAAACAATAATTAAAGTTAGTGAGGTGTTGATTATTGGTTCATTTGAAGGTGAAATTAGAATCAATGAGATGATAATTAGATGTGACAGTGTGTGTGTGTGTGTGTCTTGTTTAAAAAACAGAATTCTGGGTATTCACAATTAAAGTCTAATTTTTACAAATTAAGGACGTGGCAATATGTCATGGCTCAAACAAAGAACATGTCTGAGGATATCTGAAAAATATTTATTAGTACTCACCAGCCTGGAAAAGATTACAAAACAATTTCCAAAGAGTTTGCATTCTACAAGTCTGCAGTCAGACTGAGTGTGTATAAATGGAAGCAATTCAATGCTATTCTTACCTTTCTCAGAAACGGTTGAGTAACCAAAATAACTCCAAGAGCAAGGTGCATAATACTCTGCAAAATATATAACTTCTGATCAATTTCCTCAAATAAGTGAGTCATTTGTTTCGTTGGGTGCTCTTTATAGTTTTAGGACGTGTTCAGAACAATTATGTTTTAGGTCATATTTATGCAGAAATATTGAACATTCAAAAGGGCTCACAAATCTACAGTCATCACTGTATGTAAATTGTGGTATTTTTGATATTTGTTTCTGTTCCCCATCCCATCCAATCCATGACCTTAATAGAATGTCTGCTATAAGCTTGTTGCTGGGTAGAATATTATATATAAATGTCATAAATTCTTACTAGATAGTGCTCTGTTACATCATTAATAGTGTCATTATGTAATGGAATCTATTTTTTTTAAAGAAAGAATACGCTGCATTGCCTTATCAAAAATAGCTATAATCTTCAGGTATCTTAATTTGATGATTATTGGCAAATAAATTATTAAATTCTGGGTCAGGATAATCTGGAAATACCTCTGTTCTCAGTGATATGTATACACAAGAGATAGATCATATGACTGTCTTGGTACATAGGATACAATATAGTTACCTTGGAAAATGTATAGTGGGACAATCTGTATCTCAAAATAAGCTATAACAGAAGAACAAATGAATGTAGGTATAGCTAATATTTTAAGGGAAAAAACTGTATTAACAATGAATTAGTTGGCTGAAAACTGATAATTTTCATAATTTAATCTCTTGAGAATACTATCTACTTGCGTATTTTCTCAATTTCAAAATATGAACTGGTTAAAGAAACAGTACTTAAGAAA
The DNA here is from genome assembly GCA_022577455.1 of Arizona elegans. Classification (NCBI taxonomy): domain Eukaryota; kingdom Metazoa; phylum Chordata; class Lepidosauria; order Squamata; family Colubridae; genus Arizona; species Arizona elegans. Next base: position 27,131,931 of record JAKOOJ010000002.1, on the reverse strand, counting down.
ATTGAAATCATTTTTTAAATTTATTTCTCAACTGAGATTTAGAGAATTGCCATTGTTTTAATATTATACATGGTTATAGCCCAGTGAAATAAGGAGACCATAACATAGAGAAAGCAGTTGAAGAGTTTGAAAGTACCAATGTATTTATGTTTGTCTTTTAAGCTATCCCATTCTGTCTCCTCAACTCTAAGTCCAACTTTCGAACTTTTAGTATACGTGTCTAACTCAGAAATAAATCTGACTAAATGCAGCAGAACTTACTCCAGATAATACGTTAGATAAGATTGTATTCTGAATTGGCAAAATGGGAAACCAAGGGTGCTTTTCAAAATGTTCTTCAATTCTAACCAAAATTGAAACCAACTACACAACCTTATAAATGTGTAACAACTTGAGGGTAATAATTTGTATGTGATCTAGTTCTGTAGTTGTGTACTAACATTATTGTATATATACTGTATATTGTACATGCATTATTGTATACAGCCTAACCTTTCTTTCATTGTACATTTTGTACATTCTTTTGAAGTGTATTTTTAAAGCCTAGCATCCAGTCCTTTTTTGCTGTACTCTGTTCCTTACAAACGCCTAATGCTGTTCAAAACAAGTATTTTGCAACCTGATATTGTGCATTGGAAGCCTAGGTCCTCCAGACTGAGCACAGATAATGGGCTTGTGCCCATTATTGTGACACCCTTATGTTTTCAGGAGAAAAGGAAAAGCCTTTTTTTTTTTTTTTGGCTTATGCCTATATTTTTAGTTGAAAGGAGGAGTAGAAGATGTTGGCAAATGCGGAATAATTCTGTATCATGCAGGATTACCTTGATTGGATAAGCAGATGTGGTAGAGGCACCTTTTACCTTTAGGCATCACATTGGTTTTGCATATCTTGTTGTGAAATGCTTTCTTTCGCTAAAAAGAAAATGCAATATTGAGTACTTACTATGAAAGCTCCTTTTGGTTTGTTCTGGTGGAAGTATTTTAATCACGTTCTAGTCAGATTAACTGACTTCACAATATATGCCAACAATGTTCCACTGCTTAGTTTTGTTTTGTTTTGTTTTGTTTTGTTTTGTTTTGTTTTGTTTTGTTTTGTTTTTACACAAGCTAATATAATACACAGGTTGCATTTTATTATGTTATTTTATTTGTCTGAAGCTGCCCACCAAGGAGAAGGAGTCATGTAACATAGAATCTTGTATTGAAAGTTATACATGATACTTTCTCTCTGAGTAGTATGATGACATTACTTTATGGTGGCTGCAAATAAAATGAAACTTCATGGTTAGTGTCCAATATTCCCTCCAACCTGAGTGTTCCTAAACCTGAAACAATTTGAGCCATTTAAGAAACTAAGCAATAAATAAATCAACTTTCTTTCATAGCCCAACAGACTAAAAGAGTTGGGATTAAAGCCTGAAGAGAAAATACCACCTGAAAGGCCAAGACCAGCTTTCTATACTCCTTCTCCTGGAATTACTTCTGTATCTGCACCTCCTGTGTCACCAGTGAATGAAGATTTCCATAGAGGCTTGTCCAGTGCTCTTGGAGAAGTGTTGGCTCCCAGGTGATTTTCAGTAGTGTTCACTTTAAAATTGGATAATGATTAGAAATGGGAATGGGTTTTGTCCATAAACCTCATCTTCACATTGCTGATTTTGGGTGACTATAATTAGCTGAAGAGGTTCTTGGTTAATCCTACTTTTCCAATGCATGCAGATTGACATGATATAATTAACTAGGGTTAGAAAAAAACATCAATTTCTCAAAACATGTGGACCCTTTTTGAAGAAGTTGATTTCTGCATGCTTGACACTAGGAATGAAGCAGTGTTCAAAGGACAAAATGTCTAGGAAACTGGGTATTGAGTTAGATTTGTATATCTGAACTGGACATTCCATTGGGTTAATGGAATGGTCCAGTTCAGATATAGAAAAATGAATAATTGCTCTCTTTGTAGGAATTGCTTTCAAAGAAAAAAATGGGAGAAACTGGTATTCTGTGTTTCTTTTAATGTGAAATGTGATTTGGGTAACCATTAACAGGTTTAAATTAGGGTTTCCATACGTTCATTTTATAAATCTCATGTATTTTCCATTAAATGTAATTGATTACAGATCACTTTCTTGCAGTCATTTGTTCTAGATCAAACATTGGATTGTACTATATTGATTCTGATTGCTTCATGCCAAAGAAATGAATGTACCTTTTATACACATTTTCCTGGAATCTCATGCCATAAATAAATATCAGAAGTTAGATTAGAGTGGAAAATGCTGTTTCAGATAGCACTTCAGTTTAATATCTTTTTGCAATAATAATTTATTCAATCACTAACTTTTTGAGATGAATCTTTTGTGCAATATAACTATTTTTGGATAATGATATTAATAAATGCTGTAAATTCAATTTCAATTAATCCTAAACTAAACATCCAGTGCATGTCACTTACATTTTAAGAACAGAATATACTCTTTTTCTAAAGGATACTTACATCTCCATACTTCTGAAAATTATATGGTCTAGGACATTTTTGGACATTATCAGATTTATGACGATTCTCAAGAAAACATATTCATATCAGATCAAAATATCTCCCCTTGTAATTTGAAGTAATGTGTAAACCCTTTTTTCTATAGTATTTGTTTCTATAGTATTTTGTAATTTACAGTATAAATTAAAGGAATTGTAATTTTCCTATATTCTGTTAAAATTATAATTATAAAATCTATTTACTTTATCTTTCATCTGTTTTTCCAAATTCTATAATAGTTCTGGTGTATGTAACTACTCCATTCTTTCCTCCACATTTTTACTTAAATGTTTTATGTTCTATTACCATTTTCATATGTGTTTCTTTTCTATTTTTTTACAAGTTTTTTATATATTTATTTTTTACAAACATATCAATGTGTGAACTGTGTGGCACCTGGGTGTCATACATTCGGTAGTAGAATTAATCATAGTTATTACATTCAGTCAACTTACATATTTCTAATAACAATACACATTTATATTAAGTTGCAATCTGTCATTATTCAATTATTCCATATTTTCTCTTGTTATTACTTTTATTTTATTATATAAAAGTGTATACACTTATATTCCCCCTTCTCTTATTTCTATCACTTATTCTAACTTTTAATCATGTCACCCTTTATTAAAAGGGCTATTATTATTATTATTAAGCTTTATTAAGGCTATTGCTTAATGCATTGTAAGCCACCCTGAGTTTCCGGAGAAGGGCGGCATATAAATCAAATTAAAAAAAAAAAAAAAGACGTTTTCTTTCTATCCTACCTAACTTCTACTCATGTCACCTACCTAAAAAGAAAAGAGAGAGAAAAGGAAAAGCAAATAGAACAACAACTTGCATACTTCAATACTTTAATTGCTATGCTTTTTTTGACTTGCCTCCCAGATTCCTCTCTTGGATCGCTGTCTGCATCTGCTTCTTGGCTATTCAATCTAGGTATTTCTCCCACCTCTTCCACTGCCTACTTTCCAAAATTTCTGCCCAGGCCCCTATCTTCCTATCAAACATACCTTCCAACTCTCTTAATATATTTCCCCCCTGATTTAATTCATCAGTTACTATTATTTTCATTGTTGTCTCCTCTTTGTCTTCTTCTTCCTTCATTTTGTCAAATTCTTCTGTTGACGCCTCCCTTTCCTGGGCGTCTTGGTCTGTACTCATCATCCCTTGTATGGTGATTTCCATTTTTCCACAATCTCCTTAAATCCTTTCTCCATGATGTCTTTTGTGTTTTGAAAAAGTAACGCCATCTCCTTCGAAGTTCCACTCATTTCTTCCTTATAAAGCATCTTACTTTGTTTTTTAAAATTCAACTTTTGTCCAGCAGTCCAAGAACTATTTATTCAGTCCATACGTTGCCCTTCAAGGAGTGCACTAGTTCCAGTTCTTTTTATCCCATACGTAAACAATGAGTTCCATTTAGATAATCTCAGAAGTTATCAAAAGCCTCTTTGTGTCCCCTTTACAGGTTCAGTCTTCTAACATAACATTCAGGGGTCCCTTTAATTAAATAGCTTCCTTATTTTCATATTTGGGTCTCCAGTAGTCATGGGGTAGTTAAAAATAATCCAATAGGTATTTTCACAATCGTTCATATAGGCCCGTGATGGTGAACCTATGGCACCTGTGCCACAGGCGGCATGTGTAGCCATATCAGTGGGCATGCGAGCTCAGCTCTGGCGCACATGTGTGCGCCGGCCAGCTGATTTTCGGGCCTTTTGGGCCCACCAGAAGTAGGGAAACAGGTTGTTTCCTGCCTCTGGAGGGCCTTGGGATGGTGGTGGGGAAGGCCCGTTTTTCTCTCTCACCTGCCTCCAGACCCTTTCTAGGAGTCTGGGGAGGGCGAAAATGGCCTTACCATCCCAGAGGTCCAGAGGTCGAAAATGGACCCTGGAAGTTGGCAAACAGGCTGTTTTTGGTCTCTGGAGGGACTCTGGGGGGGTGGGGAAGGCCATTTTCGCCCTCCCCAGACTCATAGAGAGGCTCTGGAGCCAGGTGAGAGAGAAAAACAGGCCTACTGGGCCATTGTGTGCCAGGAGCAGGGGGAGCACGGGGGTCGCATGCGTGGGGGTGGGGCGCATAGAATTATGGGTTTGGGCACACACACACACACACACACATGACCTCCCCCACCTTCCCTCCTGGCACGCAATGGCAAAAAGTTTAGCCATCATAGATATAGGTATTCCCAGACTTTTTCCTTTTGTCAGCAGGTGGCATACTCAACTTAAATTTCAGTATTGCCACTAGTCAATTGTCATTTTAGCTGTAAAACAATTATAAAAGCAGAATAAGTTTTGTAAGCATTTTAAATACCTTCCCAGTACCACATCTTCCCAGTTTAAGAGTCCAATTTTTTGTATATTTCAAAATTTATTATTTTTCTCTCTTGCACCTTTAACTTCCGGTCTGGTATTTTCTCAGAATGCTTAAACACCACTTTAACAAATAATTCTGAGCAGATAGTTCTAAATTCCGATTGACATCGCGGCAATATCAGACACAGGAAACAGGTCTCGACGTTCCCTGTGCTGACTTCTCCTTGTTTGTGGGCTCTGAGAGGAGCCAAAGAAGCCAAAAAGGGCACCCTGTGAGGTCGAGGAGAGTCGCAGCTCTCCTGTCTGACCCGGGGTTCTTTTTCCCTCTCAGCCACGGCAAGAAAAAGAGGCAGCCTAAAGATGGCTGCCACAAAGCTGGGACAACCGAGGAACAACTAAGACTGGTGCTGGAGCAAAGTAGGTGCTGGAACTGGGGGAAAGGATTCCCTTTTGCTTTAAATTCATACGTGTTTCTTGAGGGCCTATAATATCTGCATTTTTGTTGATTAACTTCAAAAATATCTCTGTTTTTGAATATGGATATTCGTTAATATTTGTTGGGAATATTTTGATTTGTTCCATGAGGTCAGTTATAGAGCCTGGATAGCTCTGCAGACAAAGCACTGTAATTTAACACCAGCTGTCTGCAATTAAAGTAAGTTCAAATCTTGTCAGACTCAAGGTTGACTCAGCCTTCCATCCTTTCTAAGGTAGGTAAATTGAGGACCCAGTTTGTGGGGGCAATAAGCTTTGTATAAAATATACAAAAGTATGAAGGCTATTGCTTAACGCACTGTAAGCCGCCCTGAGTCTCCGGAGAAGGGCGGCATATAAATCAAATTAAAAAATAATAATAATAATTTTATGGAAAAATAACTGCTGCTTAATTTAGTGCTTTATCTTCTGTATTATTTCTCTTAGTAAATCAATCTACTGCTGCATTCTATCAGCTATAGCTTCCAAGTCATCTTCAACAGCAGTCCCATTACAGGAGTCAGATCATGTGATATTGAGGTCATTGCTCCCCATCATCAGAATTTCCTGCCCCTGACAGAAGCACAAGTGGCTTAGTAGACTAAGCTGGGCAAAACCATCCTAGCCATGGCCTCTATTTTCTCTTCTAACAGTAATGGCCTATCTGGAAGAATACCCAATACACCAATTTGTTTGAGATAGTGCCGCCTCAACTAGAGCTAACTGGAACATGTTTATGGATGAAGAGTTCCTTTGTATTATTTTAAAAAGTTGCCTCATGTTTTTTGTCTAGAATTGCCCCCCTTCGTCCATCCCATCCACCACCAATTTTGACTGATAGTTATAGAACTCCATATGATGATGCCTACTACTTCTATGGTACCAGAAATCCTTTGGATCCCAGCCTCGCATATTGTAAGTTTTATTTTATTCCTTTCTTTAGAGTGATAAGATATAGCTTGCCTTTCATGGATAAATGTTACTGAATTGATGAATTATGGAAATATAGAAATGCAAGTTGGGTTCAAAAATTCCCAAGCAATGCTTACCTCATCCCAAATCTTTGTAGTGGCTTTGATGATAATTCTTTCAGCTTTCTCTTTTACCCTTCTTCCCACACCATGGGAGAAGAAAAACAGCTATTTCAAGCTGTTCCTCTATTTACAATTATTTCTGCCAGTGTGCTTTCTGAGAAGTATTTCTTCTGATTCATTTAACTTTGAGGAATTAAAAAATAGTATAAGTAGTCCTTGGGTTATGATGGCAATTGGGATCAGGATTGCTGTCACTAAGTGATGCAGTTGTAAAGTGTGACATTGTCACTGCATCACTTAGCTAACAATCATAATCCCAATTAGCTAACAAACATAATCCTGGTGTAACCCAGGACGCACAGGTTGTTAAGCAGGAAGAGGCAGAAGTCCCAAATAATGGGCATGGATGCTGTCGTGAAGGCAGGGGGAAGGCTTTGGGGAGTGGGTGGGTTATAGTTTTAGAGGCCTTCAGCTTCTCTTTGTATGGCACATTTTAATCCCCATATCTGTATCTTTGTAATCTGCCAATATCCTTTTGGACATGTGGTACCTAGAATCACAAATTACTGCAGATATGGTTTTAATAGTAAAGAGTACAAGGTAATGAGAACTTCATATGTCTCTGATACAGTGCTGCTTCTGATATAGTCTGAAATTATATTGGCTCTTCTAATAGCTCATAGTGTTGACTCATATTTTCCTTGTCAGTGGCCACACCCAAGTCCTTCTCTGACATGGTGCTGCTAAACCCCATATCCCTCATTTTGTATGGATGCCTTGTCTTTTTTCTCTGTAAATGTAATACCTTTCATTTCTCCTTATTGAAAGATTTCTTATTCCTCTTAATCCAATCTTCCAATGTCTAAATTAGATTTCAATCTCATTCTGTTTTGGATGGCGTTGAACAGTAGTTTCTAGTGTCACCTGCAAATTTGATAAGCAACTAATTAGTGTTGCTATACAGGCTATTAATTACAATGTTGAATAATACTGAAACCAAGACTAGATCCCTGTAGGATCACCTAGGATTTATAAAGCCATTAATGCTTGTCAAGTGACTGAAGTTATAATGGTGCTGAATAAAGGGATGTATGATCCATACCCAAAATTACAGATGTTGCAGCACCACTCCCACCACTCCCAGTCACAAGTTCAAAATTCAGGCACTTGACAGCCTACCAGCACTTATGACCATAGAGCACTTCATCTTCTCCCATCTCTCTCCCCTGCCCCTGCCCCCCCTGCCCCCGATCTGTGCTCTATCACCTGGCTATTGGGTAGAGCTAGGTCTGGGATTCGGCTGTAAAAAAATAAAAATGAAGCCAAAAGCAACTCAAAGCTGTGGTGTTCCAAAATGCTCATTTGTATCACACTCCTGGACCAGGTTGAGCCATGCTTCAGCTGCAGAAAAAAAAGCTAAACCTGCCGCTCTCACAGCAACAAAATGCCCCTTTGTGCTGCAAAAAAAAAAAAAGGAAAAAAGAAAGGTGAGGCTTTACAGGAGTGTGAAAGGGCATTTTGGCATGCTGAAGCTCTGGTGCTGCTTTTGACTTCATTTTTTTTTTTTGCAGCCCAACCTCACCCAGGAGCGATGCAAAAGAGCCTTCACTATTGCTCTTGGGCTTTTTGTTTTTATTACAGCCAAAGCCCAGTCCCAGCCTGGCCTGCCAGCCATTCCAGGCATGCCTCATCAAAAGCAGGAACAAGAAGATGGCAAAAAAACCCAGCAGAAGCAGTGGAGGGCGTCGGGAGTTATGAAGTTTAGGGTGGTGAAGGCAGCTGCAGCTTTCTGGAGCATGACAAGCATCCTCAGAGCCTTATCGCTCTGGGTCTGCTTGCCAACTCATAAGGCAGGTTGCAGACAGCCAAAAGGGCAGAGATGGGGGGAGGGTAGATGCATGGGAGACATTGGAAGCAGTCTCTTACCTTACTGAGACGGGGCTGGAAGGGATGAAGCCTAGAATGGTTTGGATTTGGGGTGGGTGCTTGGCTAACAAACAGTTGCATTTGTTTAATGACATCAATGGAAAGTGCCGGTATAGCGGTTGCTAAGCGATACAGTCATGTGATATCTTGCTTTATAACCAATCACTTAGCGATGAAAATTCCAGTCCTACTTTTAGTCGTAAATTGAGGACTACCTATAATCCTAGCAGCGTTTACCAGCCGATTAACAGTATCACTATGCTTCTGATGATAATCATTTGATATTTATTATTTCAGAATATGTATATTATGTTTTGCTATACATCTGAAATTTACATTTTGGATATTTTTTGCTATTTTAGATGGTGCAGGTGGGACACAGCCTTCATCTGCACCACCCCCTTTTGATACTACTCAAAAACTTCCTGTGCCCATGTAAGTACAAAAAAGTACAAAATAAACAATAGTTTATATTATTTATTTATTTCCAGATATGAATATAATTTTGAAATGATTGCCAGCTTTCAGAACTTAACATAATATATAAAACAGACCACTTTTGTAGCTGACAAGATTATACAGGAAAATTATGAAAACGTCACTTAAAATACACTTTCTTTAAATCTTTTTGATGCAGCAATAACATTGGCGCAAACATTGCAAGTACCAGACCAAAAGGTTTGGGAATATTTCCTGAGGAAAAACCAAAACCCACAAGAGAGGCTACCTTAGCTTATCAGCAAGAATTACAACAGCAGGTAGGAAGGTGAAATCTGTCCAGAAATTATTTTTGTATTTTCAATTGAGGTGTTAGTTTTTAAAAGAAATTTTGATAAGAGCAAATAATATAGATAAACACTGGCATCAGTGCATTTAAAACAGACAGCTTGATCCACTCTACCTTGGGTATGTTGCCAAAACAGACAGCCTTCTAACCTCTCCCTCTCTCTTCTTCCTCCTCTTGTCCACCCGTTTTGTAATTTGTGTATATAGAAGTATTATACAGGATGATAAGATTTCAAAGGACCAGAATGGTACAGTGGTATTTAAGAGTTTGTGACAATTTATATCTTCAGTATTCATATAAGGACTTTATTTAGACAAGCCCAAACACACTTCAACAACCAGGAATTGCAGTAAATGGAAATAGAGCATCCTTACAACATATTTCAGGAAAATGGATATCCATGCAACTTTATCAAAAAGTCCCTGAACACTCAACCCAAACCACACAACCAACACAAGCCCTAAAAAGAATTACACTGCCATACATCAACAATATCTCAGAAACCACCAACAGTCTACTACAACTACATGGAATCAGCATAGCACACAAGCCAACTAAAGCCCTTCAAAACATTCTAAGCAGACCAAAACCCAACAACCCCAGGAGAAAAAACAGGAGTCATCTACAACATACAATGTAAGGACTGCAACAACCACTATGTAGGACAAACAGCCGGACTTGCAGAACACATCCATGAACACCAACTAGCAGTCAGAAGACATGATGAAAATTCTTTAATTTCACCACATATAGACAGATTTAACCATATCTTCAATTGGGAAAATTTGACTATCCTAGACCAAAAACACCAGGCAATTTCTAGAAGCCTGGCACCCATAACAAATTAGCCATTGATAGGCACATAGACATAAACAATATCTATAGATTATTCAAAAGAGACAATCAACTAGCCATAAAGGGAACAAATAGAACTAAGCACCTCTTCATCAGCAATCAGCACCCAGTTGAGCATAGATTAACTCCAAGAATAACATCAGACACACAGTCAAGTAAACAATACCCTAATCAAGAAACTGTCGAAGAAGCCAACAGCAAACAGCCCAACCAAAGAATCTCTAAGATTATCCCCATCAACACTGACAAGCAAGCCACTAGAATATAAACTGACAGCAAATGCACTCCTTACTAGTATTGATTATATTACCTAGTTTGGATAATGAAATGTCTGCAAGAAAACAAGCAAGCTCAGAGAGCACCAAGGACCCTCCTGAGGTCTACAGCAGGATTGTCAAACTGGTGGCCTGAGAGTTGGATGCATAATGCACAGGCCATGCCCACCCCAGCTCTGAAAAGGCAAAAAGTTGTGATATGTCATAATACATCATATGATGTGATCGAGTTTGACACCCATGGTCTGCAGTATATTTCCAACTTTAATATATTATTTACATCATTATTACAAGATCAAACTCCTGCAATACTTATAAAATATGATTATTGAAATAGCTTTCTAAAAATGCCATGTGATTTGTAATAAGTATAAATACATCATGGTTATTTTTTTAAGTGCTGGTTTAGGTATTACTGATTATTCTTTTATACACCATTTAAAAAACTGGACATTTTTGTTTAACCTAATTTGTAATTATATATCACAATAGGATGTCAGTATTTTTAAATTCAGTATTTGTTAAAAATAAGTGCTGTTTCATGTATATTTTATATAGATAAGGGAAAGAGAAGAACGCCGTAGGCAAGAAAAGGAAGAAAAAGAACGCTATGAAGCCAAATTAGAAGCTGAAATGAGAAATTACAACCCTTGGGGAAAAGGAGGGGGCGGAGCTCCTCTCAGAGACAAAAAGGGAAATCTTATAAGTATGTTTGAAAATCTAATTATCTTCCTTTTAGTTCTTCAGACTTGTAGCTGTTTATATATACTATCTTCTAAAGGGCATCTTGATACACAAGAAAAATGGATGTACTACAGCGAATTTACAGCATAGAAGGATTTTTTTTCTGATTAAATAATGTGGTTGAAAAATATTTGCCTTTATGTCAAGAAGAACTGTGTTTATAACAGGATTTTTAAAAAGTTGATTTGACAGAATTGCATTAAGAAAATGATGGTTGGAGCAAGAAAGGGAGTCCTGTGATACCTGAAACATCTGGACCAAGATTTTTTTTTTGTAGGCCTTTCTATATTCTCAACAAAGAGGCAATCGAATTACAGTATTCTTATAAAAATTGAAGGATCATTTCTTAGTTCTGTTAAGAAATTCTGCTTTTTCAAAATAAATAACAACTCAGTTAATGTTAACGGTTATCTAAAGAAGTTGTATGTGTCCTTTTGGAGCATGTGTACATGCAGTAGAGATTTTAATTTGTATAATATTTTAATCATATTTTAATCAGAATTATAAACATCACATTGACTGTTTAACAATGTTAGGCTGGAGCCATTGCTTCTTTTCACTGAGGAAAACAGCTTTCTAGGCAGAATTCTGTTCATTGTGCTCAAGTTAGGTAGAAGGGATAAAAACCAGTTTTGTTAATTCTCTTTTTCCTTCACTTTCCACATCTGAAATACTGTATTTGAAGCAGATTGTCAGAAACAAAAAAATACAGGAGATTAACTAGAATTTACTTCTCTCCATTTTTTGAAAATGCTGTTGAATTAAAAGCCTTCTTGTAAAGAGAAGACATCAATCTCTCACAAGAAGAGTTTGTCAATTCAATCCTTCATATATAAAGTTTTAAAATATCTATGTTTTAAAGTAAATCTTGCAGGAATCCTTTAATACTATTAGGTAAAAGTAAAATGTAATAACAAAATTGAAATAAAAGTACTACAAATTGAGTGACCTGAACTCTTATAGCTAAACTGGATGATAATATTTTTAATTTTAAAAAGTTTTTTAAAAATTACTTGACTTATAGTAGAGTTTGAAATAAAGAATATTGTACACAGTGCACATAATTCTGTTTTAGATTGAGGCCCTCATGCATCCTTTTAACTGTAATTCTGAAATAATATTTCTTGAAACTGTTATAAACATGCCATATTGGAATAAAATTTCCCCCTTTTCTTCAGCGGACTTGAATATTATGCACAAGCAAAATGAAGATGCATACCATAATCCAGAGGCACGAGTATATGAAGATAAAAGAGCTATAGTATCTGTTGACCTAAGTTTGGCCTCACCAAGACTTGAAAATACAGATGAATCTACAAATAAAACAGCAGGTTTAAATGCTAATATATTTTCAGTTGCAACCGTGTTGTGTCATTAGTCACAATTATTGTTCATTTTTCCTATGCTGTACTTTCCACTGAAGGCAATCCTATATATTTTTTCAATCCTCTTAAAGCATATAAAGCGAAGTAGTAGACCTGTATTATTACGTTATGAAAGTTGTTACATCCCTGTTGACTTCTGATCTGCATCAAAATGGACTTTGTGCACATGCAAATATTTTTTCCACTCATTTACAAGCTGGATTCACATTTTGGGAATGTAGTGAGGTTTCTTTTATTTTGCTTAGTGTGGTACATTAATGGAATCAGTGAATAATCATTGTTTTAAGGCAATAAACAGTTAAATAATGATTTTTTAAAAAAATAGGTCATTGCAAAGGTAGTCCAGCACAATAGGCAAATGGGGATAGTTAGACTTAGGAATAACTTTATTGTCACTTTGAATGTACACTAATTGGCTACATTAAAACGAAATTACGTTGCATACATCTCTCAGTTGGGTTGTTCATGGTTTCTGATTTATTTCTGGTTTGCATTTTAAGCCCAATTCACTTTGTTTATCTTTTTCCTTTTATATGGGCATTTATTTTGTATGAGTGACTCTGAGGAATGATCACAATTAAAATGTCAATATAATACAAAATGAAATTGAAAAATTACAACCATCGTCAAGAAGCTTTTGAGCAGTTATAGAGGCAAGACAAATACCTAAAATAAGAAAAAAATCAAAGCAGGAATTTGTTCAACTGGAAGATTGAGTAACATATTCATAAATTACAATAAAAAAATCTCGCTTGATGGAATATTATAATTTCCACCATATTGTCTTATTTGAAAACAAACCCTCAACCTATCTAGGGTCATATACGGGACTCTTCTTCAGGAAAGTATTTGGACATGCCTCTTTCATCGTTTTTAAACATTTTTTACACCAGCAATCCCCAAACGTTGCAGCTTGGCGGCCCGGCTGGGTGGAGAGGGGAGCCGGGATTCACGAGCAGCAGACAGATGCACACATGCATACATACGCAGCTCAACTGCAAGTTGAGTTGTGCACATAGGCACATGCACACTGGCTCACCATTCACATGAGTTGAGTCTTGCTCATGTGTGCACCAGCCCATGGCTGATTGCGAATAGACCATGGGCCGGTAGTGAGCTGTGGCCCGGGGCTTGGGGAACCCTGTTTTACAGAACTCCCATTTTAGCAAACTGGACTCGATTTAGTTTCAGGGCCTTTGTATGATTTGGGGTGAAGAAATGGAAATTATTGCTTTTTAAAGTATGATTTGAAGGGGGAAAAGTGGATATTATGAAAACTGAGAAGTTTGGTTATTTTGATGTATATAATTGCAATCAATGCATAAACGTTTGAAGAAAACTCGAGTAGCTCAGGTGTATATAGATACCAGTATGCAGTGGATGCAGAAGGCTGCTTTTGATCTACAAGAATCTGGGAAATGAGAAAAAATATTAGCAATGTAATGGATTTTTAGTTTTTTGAGAAAAAATTGTCAGAATACTAAACTTCTCTTCAAGATTTTCACATTCTCAAAACTGACCACATAGAAATAATAGATGTATTGATTTTAACATTTTTTGTTTTGTAATATTTTTTTTAAAAAATGCAATTGCCTTTTTAATTTAAAACAAATCAGAAAGGAAATGGTGAAACTAATTTCAAGTATTGCCAGATATACGGTATTTTTCTGTCTATAAGATGCACTCCCCCCCCCAAAGTGGGTGGAAATGTCTGTGCATCTTATAGAGCGAATGTTCCCAAAGCCCTGCCCACTCACTAGACCCACCTGCTGGCCTCTGCCTTCCAGCAATTTGCCTCCTTGCAGCAAACAGCAAAAAGCATGATCAGCTTCAGCATAGCCTGATTTAGTACGAGCAGCTGATTAGCAGTTGGATCTGCCTCCTGGAATACCGTGGATCAGCTGTTCCAGGCTGCAGGGATCACTGCCGCCGCCTATTGCCACCTCTGCATGCCCCATTTTCGGCCTCCGCACATCCCGTTTTCAGCCTCTGCACATCCTGTTTTCGGCCCAGACCAAGTGGCGGTGATAGGTGACGGCAGCAATGGGCGGCTATGGTAACAATGGGCAGCTATGGTGACGATGAGCAGCAGCAATCCCCACAGCCTGGAGCAGCTGATCAGTGGTATTCTGGGAGGCTGATCCAGCCACCAATCAGCTGTTTGTGCTAAATCAGTCTGTGCTGAAGCTGACCAGGCTGTTTACTGTTTGCTGCAAGGAGGCAAATTGCTGGGAGGCAGAGGCAGATTTTTTTTCTTGTTTTCCTCCCCAAATGCTTGGTACTTCTTATAGTCTGGAGCATTTTGTAATCTGAAAAATACGGTAGTCCTGAAAATCCACCCCATCATATTAAATTATTTAATTTAAAAAATTCTAATTCTTGGTATATGATTGCTAAAGCACAATTCAGACCATCACAGTAAAGCCTTTGAATGCAAAAAAATGTTGATTAATTAAAGGCTTGGGGTTTTTTTTCTATTTCTTTTCTCTTATCAGTGTGTCCATGCATATTAAAGAAATGGTTGAAGGGTGTGCATATCCATGTTTCTATTTAGCAGTCATTTTCTCTCTCCTTTCCCTTTTGTAAGGTTCTTATTTTGAAGAGTATATATATTATGTCTGGACTTCCAGTTCCCTTAGTCATCTGTATTGCAATCTTTATTAGTATTGGTAATGGAAAATTGAGTCCTTTCAAATTTGTAGCTTTTGTTTTTGCTTCCAGTAGAGGTAGGTAGTGCCTTCTATAGAAAAATCCAATTGATTTTTTAAAAGCTTTTTAAAAATACTTTTGCATTGTTAATTGTAAATATATCTTAAGTTGGGTAATAGCAGTACATTCAATTACAGCATAATTATAGATTATTTAGCGTAAGATACCTAGCATCAGCTTAAGAGCATTTGTGATAGGACGTATTACCAATGCTTACCACTTCCCTCCTTTTCTTTTTTAAATTAGGCTTTACATATACACAAACATCCCCTTTTGCACGGGGTAATATTTTTGGAGAGCACCCAAGTCCAGAACAACTAAGGAGACAAGAGTCATATAAGAACTTCCTTCGTTTTCAGGTAAGTATATTTGTAACAATATTAAACAATATTTCTGATTTAGCTTATTTCCATTTTCTAAATGCTGCTGTAGATCTGGGCTTTCTACAGATTAAATAGTAGTGTTTTTATTTAGTAGTAGCAAATTTCAAATACTGAACACAATCCCCAAAAGACTGGTACGCTCTCATAGAGAGGGTCTCCTCTGGGTGCCGTCAGCCAAGCAATGTCGACTGGCGGCCCCCAGGTTGAGGGCCTTCTCTGTGGGGGCACCCACTATCTGGAACGAGCTCCCCCTGGAGATACGGAGGATCCCGGATCTGCGCACCTTCCGCCGTGATCTTAAGACCCTTTTATTCCAGCAAGCCGGCCTGGCCTAATTTTTCTCCCCTTTCTTTTAAATTTTAAATTGAAATTTTAATTTGTTTTAAATTTATTGGGATTTTAATTGTCGTGGGCCAATATTATTTAATTTGGTTTTAAATTGTTTTTTACTTTTGTATTTCTGTATTTTATGCTGTGCCTGTTCACCACCCTGAGTCCTTCGGGAGAAGGGCGGTATACAAATTTAATAAAACTAAACTAAACTATGCACCATAATTCATGAGGCTAAAATAAGAAAATTTAGGTTTATTAAAAAGTTGCAAATGTATCATCCCATCATAATTTCTAAGTAACACTTTTTGAAAAATCTTAGGATAAATTTGTGTAGACATCACAGAATGTTCAGTGTTAGGGAATATGAAAACTGACTAGTGGGGAAGTGGACAGAATACAATGAAGTATGCTCAAAAAGAGTCAAAACCCTGAGTACTTCAACACTTCAGTTGCAACATGTTGTAAATTTCTGCTTGGGAGAAATTTTCATTTTCATTATTACCTGCAACCATTACATGCAGCACTAGTGAATTATATACAATCAAAAATTCTGTACTTCTTGGAGGAGTTATGAGAAGATACAGATCATCACCCTGGGGCTAATTCCTTTCTATGAGAACATCTCCTTTATCCTTGAAGTGATATTCTCTACCACAATCCTCATTCTCCATTACAGTGTAGGAAACTGCATCCTGGGAATGGAATCAAGCTGTTACATTCTAGAAATTAGAGGCAGTGCTTAATTTATGATCACAATTGAGCCCAACATTTATGTTGCTAAGTGAGAAATTTGCTAAGTGAATTTTGCCCCATTTTACAACTTTTCTTGCCACAGTTGCTAAGTGAATCACAACAGTTGTTAAATTAATAACATGGTTGTTAAATGAATCTAGCTTCCCCATTGACTTTGCTTGTCAGAAGGTCACAAAGGCTGATCACATGACCCCAGGACACTGCAACCGTTATAAAAATGAACCAGTAGTCAGGCATCCAATTGTTAAATCACATGACCTTGGGGATGCTGCAATGGTGTGAAAAATGGTCACAAGTTACTTTTTTTTAGTGCTGTTGTAACTTTGAACGTTCACTAAATGAACTGTTGTAAGTCAAGGACTACTTGTATTGTCAGTGTAGCTTACTGGTTGTCTGAGCACATATTGTTTAGGATTCTGGTCTCAATAAAAAGGGCTGTTCTCTGATAGCTTAATACATTGAGGATAAATGTATAACTTGTACACAATAAGCAGCTAGTCACATACTTTTAGTATATTGGGACCACTCCTTTCCGAATTGGCTTTCATCTTCATACTAGCTACTGTTGCTACATTTGTACTCTTTAGGGATTGTTGTATTTTCATCATTTAGAGCTCTGGTTTCTTTTCACCTAACTAACCTTGATGTGATCAGTGTATTCTTTCCTTGCCTTTTTCCTCCATTAATCTTCCTCACGAAATTCCACAATTCCTGATCATGAGATTCCAATTGCTTCCCCTCTTCTTTATTAGAATATTCAAGGTTAGTCTACTATAACTACTAACCTTCATAAAAAATACTAAGATATGCAATGGTTTTCATAGTATAGATGCATGTATTGACACAGTCCAGTGATTAAGATTGCTGGGGAGAGAAAAGACTTCCATTGATCAGTAGTTGGTCATAATGATCTAGCCAGTCTAATTAGTTTTATGAAAACAGCAGTACATACATACATATATATATATATATATATATATATATATATATATATATATATATTGTTTCCAGATAGATGAAAAAAAAAAAAGAGAAGATGAAGAACGTGAAAAACGAAGGATTGAAGAAGAAAGGGAAGAAAGAAAGTTAGCTGAGCAGAGAGCTAGAATACAGAGAGAATATGAAGAGGAACTGGAAAAGAGGCGAAAGAAAGAAGATGAGGTATGATTATAAATTAATTTGATTGATTTTTGCCATGAAGTGAACAGTTACTTCCTTTTATTATCCCAAAAATGAGACAATAAATTACTACTTGTGTAATATATTCCTTACATCAGGAATTTTTTTAAAAAGTCAAATTCCATATTTTTTTGTCATAGGAAGTTGCTAAAAGACATCTTCCTTGATTGTATATTTCTGTCTGATTAATAAACAGGTAAAATGTACTTATTTTTCACTAGTACTCCAACTTCGCTTTAATTAATATGCCAGCAAAGAAAATGTGTATTTCTATTCTTTAATTGGAGGACTCCTGTTAAGTGGGGAACAGCAAGTAATTTAGTTAATTAATATATGTAATGCAATTTATGTAAAATGAAAGTATTTTAAATATATCAGTTTGATTTACAAATCTCTCACATAAATATTCAAGTGGACACTTGGTAATATTACAAATGGATAGGCTTTCCCATTCTTTGTAGTGCAAGAAAAGACTTAAGAGATGCAGTTTGGTCAATTGTTATCTCATCAACATTAGATTTAGTTTGTATCATTTCCATTTTTATCTTTATAGCAAAGATTAAAAAATGAAGAATTATATAAAATAGCTGAAGAAAGAAGAAAAGAAGCTGAAAGGAGAAAGATAGAAGAAGAAGAAGAAAAGAATAAACAGGATATTGAAACTGAAAAATATTTGATTGATGAGAAGGTAATTTAAAAAGAAAATCTTAAAGTCTGCCTTATTAGCTTAGATCTAAGTAGAGTCATCTCCGTAGAACTCAAATCTGCAGTTCTAAGCACATCCCAAAATGCTTCAGTCTCAAAACCCATGGTCTTTCAGGAGATCAATAAGAATAGCTCCTAGTTTGATGTTTGAATCCAAAGCACCGCTAATTATTGTAAAACAAATTGCTAAACATAGTATTAAAAAAATATCTTAATGGCATAGAACATTGTTTATGGAATGTTTAAAGTTGGGCACCCCAAAGGTGCTATTTCAAAAGGCAACTGGACTTTCTTTATTTTTCCTTGAAGACATTTCACTTCTCATCCAAAAAGCTTCTTCAGTTCACTGTGTGCTGGTTTGCCTGAAATATGATCATGAGGCTGCAGGAGAAGACTCTTATGTTTTATAATGGCTGGAAGTGCTTTATAGCCCATAAAGCATCCTTTCCGAGGCTGTCATAACTTTAAAATGTTGTTAAATGACCAGTTGTAAATTGAAGATTACCGGTAGACATTCCCTAGATTATGATCTGAATATTTAAATTCAACTTCATGCAAATGTTTCCTTAAATCACATTCTAAAATGTTTAACAGCATAATTCGTAAGAGTTCAAAGTAGTATAGAACATTGGTAAATATATTAAACAGACTTAGCTTTCATTGGGTTGTGCTGTTGAGGCTTAGCTGATCACAGCATAACTAATGGAATTTCGTTTTGTAATGGGCCAGATTCTGTTTGGTAGTTGTCACATCAGAGCATTTGTTTTTCTTTCAATACTGTGTTAATTGAACGTCAGGTTTACATATACACTTCACAAATACAATTTGTATGGATAAAGAATAGGGCAGGGAGAACTTTTAAGTCTCTCTGTTAGTGAGAATTTGTTCCCAATGGTCTGGGCAATGGATTATTGGATCCCACACAGCCACTGTTTATGTATTGATCAAAATTTGCAAGATAGATGCAAAACACAAAAGAAACGTTCATTTATATTTCTGCTTCCTCTTTTCCTCCTTTTCCTACGTGCTCAGAGCTAAGGATAGTGATGTCCATTTGTTTTGTTAGTATTATAGACTACATTTGTGTTAAGAAAAATAATAATTGACTTAACTTATGCTAAATTTCAGTTATTATTTTCATTTCATAGTGTGAGAGAGATTTATTTTGGGAAAATGTATATATAAAATAGAATGATAGCAGGACAAGCCCCTTTCTGAAAGAGTGGTCTCAAGAGAACACAGATTTTGCAGTGTTAGGTTTCTGATGATATTATGTCCTAATTGTGTATTGTTCTATTCATGTTCAAATTAACATGACCAGTATTACACACTGACAGTCTGAAAAATTTGGGGGCTGAGACTATAAGAAAAGTATTATATGGCTCTGTCACCTCTACATAAATGTATTTACCTTCATTGAGTTTTATGCTAGAACAGGGTTTCTGCCACACTCTTCCTTTTTGTGTATTCTAATTTTTAATACAATGTTTATTTTTTTAAATACAATTGAATTCACTTTATCCAAAACTAGAACTTCTGATAGTATTAGCAAGATAGAATATCAGTAATATCAGAATATCACTATCATTAGCAAGATAGAACATCAGTCAATATTGTTTTTTGCTTCCAAAAATGTAAATTCTATATATTATTTGACAATGAGTTTTCATAAATATGTTCCAAACCCCCCCTTGTTCTCACTTTAAAAATAAATATAGCCAAATCAGAACATTAATTAATATATATTGAATCAAAAGAAAATTATAATGATCTTTTAATTGATAGTTTAACTATTATATTTGTTGAGGTCAGTTTTAGAAGTGCACATTTTCATCTGCCCATTTTGTTGTTTATCAGATTTCTAGACACCCTTCTCCTCTTATACCAACTCTTCAGAGTAAACCATTAGTAAAAGAAGAAAGAACACTTCTGATGAACAGTCGTTTGTCTTATTACACACAGGTATGTTTGATTATTATACAGATGTAATTCAAGAATTATTGTTAGTGTTGTATTTCCTAATTGTGTTCTTGAAAGATTGTAAGTTACTTGGAGTAAGGGCACATCAACATATTAATTTATATATTTATTCTCCTTAGTAATGTTTAATAATTCTATTGACATTACTTTAGTCACAGTTTAGAGCACTATTTTCCAAACCTGGCAACTTTAAGTCTAATTTTGCTTTCTTCAGCTTGTAGCATATATTTCATGACTTAGAGGTTCTAAGAATGTGTAATTCTACTGTGTGGTTAATAATAATTTTAAAAATTAAATGGCAGATAGGATAGCTGATATAAGGTAAAGGTAAAGATTTCCCCACACATGTGTGCTAGTCGTTTCCAATTCTAGGGGGCAGTGCTCATCTCCGTTTCAAAGCCGAAGAGCCAGCACTATCCGAAGACATCTCTGTGGTCATGTGGCCAGCATGACTAAAGGCCAAAGGCACACGGACAACTGTTACCTTCCCATCAAAGTGGTCCCTATTTTTCTACTTGCATTTTTTACGTGCTTTCAAATTGCTAGATTGGCAGAAGCTGGAACAAGTAACGGGAGCTCACTCAGTTACGCAGCGCTAGGGATTTCAACCACTGAACTGCCGATCTTCTGATCAACAAGCTCAGCATCTTAGCCACTGAGCCACCGTGTCCCTGATGATATACATGGACATATTTTTTTTTAAAAAAGAACATTCTTCCTGTGCAGCATTTCAAATTAAGGAAATATCTATCATTAAAACCAATGGATTATTCTTTCTTAAAACTAAATGTTATGGGAAAGATTGAGTGATGGTTATTGATAATGTAATTGAGAAAGGAAGGATTATATCTCTTTTCCCTGGTTGTAGTTTCCACCTTCAATATTTAATTTAACAATTACTTGAACATAAGTTATATTGTTAGTATTATATGTAATCAGGCCTTAGAATGCATGACACCAAAGCCAGTAAAAGTGAGCTATTTTTCTTTGTATAGATGCCATATAAATTTAAGTTTTTTTCTAGGATGTCCCCAGAGCTCAGTCCCCGCCAGTGCCAGCTAGAAGAAATCAATTACGTGCATATGGTAGGAAATCTATAACTCTTCTTACTTTGGTTGTGTTAATGACCAGAATATATATTTCTAAAGGAAAATGAATATTGGGCATTCTGTACCTAATTATTGTTATACTGAATTTGCAGAAGAAAAAAAGAATGTAATAAATGAACTTTCGGAGATGAGAAAGCAGCTCCGCAGTGAAGAGCGACGACTACAGGAACAGTTGTTAAAAGTACATAGTGATGAAGATGATGAAATGCCAGGGAAAGGGTAAGGAGTTTGGTTTGTCACAAATCATTTGATAAAATACACATTTCTTCTTGGGAAAGTGATGAATACTTTAATTCAGCAGGTCCTGACCTTTCCATCTGGGGGTGGGGAGAGGGGATGGTTCCGTGTGAGCAGTGGGTGGGTGCATGTACAGCTCCATTTGCACAAGCACACCTGCCCACTGCTCATGCAAGTGGACCTGTGCGGTGTGTGCTCTCCTGCCACTTCCACAGCCCAATTCCAAACAGGCCACGGCCTGATACTGGGCCGCGGCCCAGAGGTTGGGGCCCCTGCTTTAATTAGCAGTAAAGATACTTGTATGGAGTTAAACATTTTAGAATGAAAAAGTACCTGAAGACAATATTGGGTCTTTTGGTTTTCTACGTTTTGTTACCACAGATGCCTTACCGTATATACTTTGCCACACAAGTTCTTTCTTCTGGAGCTGCCCCATAGTGAAATATCAGATAAGGCTGTGATGAATATGGTTCCGAAATTGTTTATGATCTAAAGAAATTCTGCTTTATAGTTAAGCAATAACAACCAAACAAACCCATATTGTCAGAGTGAGGGCTAACTGATTCAATGACTGTGTTGTGGGTTCAAGTAGACATTCCTGGATTTAAGCAATTGCTTAATTTAGTTCATTGTTAATCATTTGTATTTAGGTTGGAAATTTGAGTTTTTTCTAAGACATATTATAATCAAAATAGTTTCATCCCTGGCTGCTTTATTTAATGAAATACTTGATATATTTAACTTCTTCATCTTGGAGATTATTTGTAGTTCTTAATTTATAGCCACCATTAATAACTAAACTTTAATGGAAACTATTTGCCTAAAATAACCTAAAACCTAAAATAATGCATGGCAATGCATATTGTCACAGGTGTTACTGCATGTAGCATTTGTAATTAGTAAATTGTAAAAAATGGCTTCTCCATGTCTTTTCTAATTGGCTTTCTAGAATTCACAAAATTGGAACATTTTTTCATTTTGTTTTAGACCCATTTTTATCATCTTCAGAAGAATTCTCTTCTTTTAAGTGAACTTATATATTTTTGAAATTTCGATTATCTTTTTGCATGATTTTGGTAACTTTCATAGGAAAAAAGATAAACAGAATTTGGATGTATTTGAAATGGCCAGACTCCGCATGCAAGCTCCAGTAAGGCGACCATCTTCAAAGGAGATTGCTGATCCTATTAATCTACAGAATATCCGTGAATTTAATGAACTTAAATATAAAGGTTAGTTGGCAAACTCTGAAATGATGTCAAAGAACTAAGCAACAAGCACCAAAATCAATTTCTCAGCATTTATGTGTGTACCACAGAAAAAAAAACAATAACCCATGGTGTTCTTAGTTTTCTAAATGCTATTCTATATGTAGTTAAAATGATGCTAATAACATACAGAGAAAATTTATCAGCACACATAGGAACTTGGAGCTTGCAAAGTATAATATATTTTTATAACTCCCACCCAGTGTAACAAGAACAAACAAAAGCAGAGTCCAATTGGAATTACAGTAGGTATGGAATATTGCCTGATGGTTGACAAAGAAAAAAGAATGGTAGTGTTGGGATCAAGGAAAAGAACAGAATAGACTGGCTGAAATCGTAAACAAGGAAAACAAACTGAAATATTTATTTCAGCTATCAAAAACAAGTAGTCCAAACAGGATTAAGAGCAAGAAATCTCCAAACTTTGCAAAACAGGCAAACACCAAAAAACTGAGCTACTTGAGAAAACTAACTAACTTGAGAGAACTAACCTAGGGTTTGGGAACTCATTGTTTAGCCTCTGCTTTTTAAAATAATTGCAAATGCACATAAAAAAGTAAGACAAATTATCTCAAATAGTAATTGTTTAATAAAGTCATTGAGTATATAGATCATTTGTATTTAGTCTCCCCCTTTGCCA
The DNA here is from genome assembly GCA_022577455.1 of Arizona elegans. Lineage (NCBI taxonomy): Eukaryota > Metazoa > Chordata > Lepidosauria > Squamata > Colubridae > Arizona > Arizona elegans. The sequence goes on along the minus strand of JAKOOJ010000002.1, from coordinate 27,108,301 downwards.
AATTTTTCTGTTCAAATCTGTTATCAACTTTGGCAGATAATTATTTAAACAAGTTATGTATGTTTGAAGAAAAAGATATGAGACTTCTAAATGCTTTATTTTATGTTATAGATTCAGAAACACGAGTAGAAACAAGACATTTGTATCCTGATCCTCCCACCAATGATGATACTCTGGACATTCAGCAGCTAGCATTGCTAAGAGAGCAAAAAAAGAAACTTAAAAAAATGAGGAAAAATGCAGAAGGTAAGCTAGGGCTCCTCAAACTAGGTGTGTCTTTCATGGCTTTAATTTAGCTCTGTAATCTTTATTTTGGTCTTTGCACATACCCACTTATACCCCAAATATAAATATTTATGTCAAGCGTGGGAAAATCAGATGTGCAGGCAGTTCAAATGAATATAAAGGTTTATTACAAGCTTATGCTCTATATGAGAATCTGAGCTACTAATGGTCAAAGCTAATTGGTGGCAGATAAGAGTTAATGGAATTCAAAGTGGGCTGGACTTAGATCTCTTGTGGCGTGAAGGGACTCAAGACTGATGACTTGTTTGACCCCTCCCTCAGGCTCAGCCTGGTCATCTCCTATGATTTATTATCTTATATAAGATCAGTGGATACCTATTGCTATTAGCTTTGAGTTCTGTCATATCAGTTGGCTAATTGCTGCAGTATTTTTCTGCCATTGATGCTTGTGGGTTTTCTCCTACCTCTCTACAGGACATCTCCATCTTCTGCGATTGGGCAGAAGTCTGGCATTCTAGTTCCTCATAGTTACAGTATTCAAATTCTATTAAATCAGATTCCTGGGAGATTCCATCTTGGCGATGATTTTGGGATATCAAAATTAACAACAAGGGGAATTTTCAATTGAGGTTTTTAGATCTTGTGTTATAGAATTGCACAAAGTATAAAAAAATTAATAAAGTTGTTTCACTGTAAAACAAAATATGTTAACAATACAGTACCCATATTTTGGGGGTTTGCAAATTGTCTGAATATTGATCAAGAACTTATTTAAAAAGGAAACCTTTTGGGAAATTCATAAGAAAAATCCTATTTGTACATAAGTTCTTCAATAAATGTCTAATAAATTGCAGGATTTGGTGATAACTTATTCAATTTTCTACTTTATTCCTGTTCCATTATCAATTTTTTTTATTTGCATGTAATTATAATTATTAACATTACTATTTCTCCGTAAAATTCTATTGCTATTGGTGTGATTTTGAATGCATGGCTTTGATAATATTTATTACATTCATTACATACAATTCTAGTGTTGTGGAACACTGTCAGGGTCCTTTGGTTTTTAATTCTATTTTTCTTCTCAATATATTTGCTTTATTAGGTTCCCTAGATTTTGATGAGCCGGTATCTAGCATTAGATTAAGAGACAAAAGATTGGTGAGTAATAATACAATTAACTTACTCATTTTTTTATTTCTTATGCGAAATAATAACTTTGTGAACTCATATACATATACTAATTCATATTCCTTGAACCTTTGCCTTTTATATTCAGTTTTCATTAGAGATTTCACTTTTTTATATGGGGATTATAGCTCCAGGTTTTTCTGTGCAGGTTCCACCTAGTTATCTCTATGACTTCTTTAATTTGTCTAAGTTAAAATGGTATCATGGGTTACATGTATAATTTTCAAAGGCTTCTGGAAACAGTATCTTTGAAAAGCAACAATGAGGTCAGTGTGGGCTGGGATTCATATTGTGAATGCTTATTAACAGTATTGTATAGTCGTGTAATTGTTACACATTTCACTATAATTTGAAGGCTGAAACTTGGAACAGTATTCTAAAGGGTCTTTAGTTATCTTTTAAAAAACAATTTCTCAAAAGTGAGAGAGAGTTTAAAATATTTCCTTAGTAGTGAGAGTTGGATATGTTTAAGTTTTATGTTTGATCAAAATGAATTTGATCATTATTGATAACATTATTTTGTATTTTTTTGCAAACTGGAGGTGTGAATATCAGATAAGCTGACACATAGAAAATTAAAGATATCTCACTTTGAAATAAATATAGTGGAGCAGGAAAAGCTGCACAAAGGAGAACCAAAATGATCTATGAGCTGAAGTAGATCCATTGTTAGGAAAGTTTCAACTATTGAAATTTTTTCAAATCTTGGATTAAGGCACTAAAAGACCACTTCCATATTGTTCCCAAGAAAACCAAAGGGAGATATTCATAGTACATTGACTTCAGTTGAAATGAAATTTTACTTTTAATGAGGAGACACAGAAAAAGATTAAATTATGGAGGCAGGGATGACGTTGTGGCGGTACGGTAATGACTTAGCGGGGCTCCACTAAGCCAGCTGAATGCTACCTGTCAGGAGGCCCCCAGGGGGTCAAAAGACACCCCGGAGAGGTGACAAAGTAGAGGGGACGCTCCATGGATCGCGAGAAGAAAGTAGCCCCTCTCAGGTCCGGAGGAAGCCCTCAAACCGACAGGAGAAGAAGACGGTCATTATGGCCATAACAAGCTGGTACAGCCCCATGGAAGAAGTGTCTTTGTGTTTTTCCACATTTCAACACCTTGGGATTATAAATATACTCAACAGTGAATTGAGATTTATAAAGTCTTGGGGAATTGGTAGGCCTTGTGGATTACAAATATTTACTACTAAGAGAAGAAGGAAGCAACCGTGAAGCAGCTGTGAACTTTGAAGAGTGAACTGAGAGTTGCAACATCCAGAAGTATTGATGGGCCTTGTGGATTACAGATGCTAGTTATTGAGAGAAGAAGAAAGGAAAATAATTATTTGCAAAGAAGTACTCCACTCTACTACAGGATAAATTTTTGGACTGATCTGGTGGATTATAAAATTTACAAGATTATGATACAGGTGGGAAATAGGAAGAGAAAAGAGTGTCCTTTCCGTGGTTTAAAACAGGGGGGTTAGAAGTTGGTTGGGGGCTAAGAGATTATTGTGGTGTATTTTACTAAATTAAGGTCCCATTTAACCTGGTTAATAGACATAAGTAGATACAAGCAGAAATGGCAACCAATCTAAATTTAAGCAAGTTAGGAAAGAAAACAACATCTGCACCATCATCTGCAGTATCATCTGTAGCATCAAGTCCATCAAGTCAAAGTTCGATAGAGAGCATGTTACAAGCAGAGAAATCAAATTCATTTCAAAAAGATGTGATGACAATGTTCCAATCCTTACAGGAGGCGATAATGAAGAATCATGAGGTGAAGATTGAATTGGGAGAGGTAAAAGAAACGGCACATGACATGAATGAAAAAATAGGAAGTTCCCAACATACGATAGAAAAAAAATGAACAAAGGATTCAGGTAATAGAGGAAAAATCAGAACAAGCTGAGAAAAAAAATAGAGGAAATGAATCAAAGGCTTACACAGGAAAATAAAGAATTGGAGGAAAACGTGATTTCATTGCAAATGGAAAAGGCTGCTTACTTCTTGAGATTCCAAAACATAGAAGAGGAAAAAAGAGAAGACCCTACCTGATATAATGATAGAATTGCTGGCAAATGCCTTACAAATTACAAAGCAGGAAATGCAAGCAGAAATAGATGAAATATTCTGAATACACACAACCTATGCAAGAAGACATAATCTCCCAAGAGAAGTTCTTGTCAGATTTATCAAGATGATAAGAGTTGAAATACTTAAAAAAGCGAGAGATGAACCTCCGCAATATAAAGGCAAAGAAATTGGGGTGTTGAAACATGTGACAAGAAGAGTAAGAAACCTAAGAAGACAATATAAATTTTTGACAGATAGCTGATTAAATACAATGTAAATTTTAGAAGGCTGACACCAGAGGAAATTTGGTAACTTGGAATGAAAAAAAGATATAGATTGGATTCATTGGATAAAGCATATGAATTTTATGAATGTCACTTTGGAACTACGAGAATTAGTGGGATAGAAACTGTAAATTAACAATGTCAATGGCCTATAAGGAAAATCTATACAAAATGTTTTATAGATGGCATTTACCACCAGCGAGGCTAGCAAAGATGTTTGAAAACTTATCAGCTAAATGTTGGAAGTATAATCAGATACCAGGTTCATATTATCATATGTGATGGACATGCCCAAAGGCAAAAAAAATATTGGACTAAAATACATACTTGGTTAGAAAAAATGATAAAACAACACACAGATTTGAAACCAGAAATATTTCTTCTGGGGATACTACCAGAACAGTATAATAAAGGGAGTATATATTTAATTTTGCATGTAGTAACAGCAGCAAGAATAGTGTTTGCACAACATTGGAAAAATGGAGAAGTCCCGACAGATGAAAGTGTAATAAAAAAAATATTAGAATGTGCTGAGATGGATAGATTGACACTTAAGATAAAAGAAAAGGAAGAAACAGAATACTTTTTAACATGGGATATATTTTATCAATGGTTAACTAACAAAAACAGAGGTTAGAATTTAAAAAGAATTCTATTGAAAGAATTGTATTGAAAATATTGTAAGATGAACAAACTAATTGTTTTATTATTTTATGTTTAATATTGATATGTTTATTAAGATTACTAGTATGATTATGGTTATTTTTGTACCTTTACTCAAAATTAATTATGCCCAGACAGCACGCTGTTCAGATAGACATGGAATTTTTTGTTTTTAAAGAAAAAAATGTACCAATAATATATATCTTTTTTAAAAAAGAAAAAGATTAAATTATAATATTAGAGAAATCAGATAGAAATCTTTCTCGCTATACTGTATTTCAGTGTTGTGTGTGCCTAGAATGGTAATGAAAAGGAAGTAGTTCTTTAACTTTTTGTAGTTAAATTGAAATTTATTACAAAACATGATAGTTGCCAATTAGGCAAGAGATTAGATAAATTAATCCTTTAAAAGAGGTACATGACTAGTGGCTAGTAGTCTTGATAGTTATTAATGACCTTCACTATTAGGGTTTTTCCTCTTTCAGTGCCAGGTGAACATGAACAGATTCTATCGCACTTCCACCCTGCTTGTGGCTATACAGAGGCATCTTGTTGATTGGACTAGATAAATACATCTTTGCTGTGCTTCATTGGGACTTTATTTTATTCCTTCATTTAATAAAATTTATTCTGGATGAATAGTTATTTCCATGGTAGATTATATACGTGCAGAATGAAAGATATATGGAAATGAAATTGTGGATTGCTTTTTAAAAAGTAATTTTTCAATACTGCATTACATTTATTCAGTAATATATTAAGTCAAGATCCAGATTACTGGATCTTGACTTAATATATTGAAAGGCTGTTGTAGGAACAAGTAGGAATAATAGAAAAATGTTATCAATGTTAAACAAAATAGACTGTTGATTTAACTTGAATTTTCTGTTGCTTTTTATTTGTAGATTAGAGATGCAGACTCAGATGGATTTATGAAAACCTCACTCCTGGAATCTGAGAGTGCTTTTATTGGTGAATTTATCTTTTTAGTATTTCTATATTTGGCAGACTACTTATCAAGAAGAGCTATCTTGTATGTATGCTGCATTCCCTTCAGGTTTATGCAGCATTTTAGTTATAGCTAATGTTTATTGTTTGTTTGAAAGGTGTATACCATCCTATATTTGTAGGAATAAAATCAATTGATTTTCAGCTATTTCAGTTTTCTGGGTTTGTATAGATACATTTAATAGTTTTCCATTATTCAGAAATACAGCAATAACAGTTTGAATGTAGTGTATTGAAGCATCTTCTAAATCACAGCTCTTCAATGAATGAAGTTACTGGAGACTTTTTTGGTCTAGTTTTTCCATAATGCAGTAGCCCTCAACTTATGACCACAATTGAACCCAACATTTCTGTTGGTAAGTAAAACAGTTGTTAGGTGGGTTTTGCTCCACTTGATGACCTTTCTTGCCACAGTTGTTAAGGTCGCAAAAGGTGATCACAGGACCTCAGGACACTGCAACCATCCTAAATATGAACCAGTTGCCAAGCATCGAAATTTTGATCACATGACCATGGGTATGCTGAAATGGTTGTAAGTGTGAAAAATGGTCATTAGTCACTTTTTTCAGTGCCATTACAACTTTGAATGGTCACTAAATGAATGGTCATAAGTTGAGGGTTACCTGTTTATGATTAACTAATATAGTTCAGAAACTATATTTGCAATTTGAATACTGGATTTGCTTAAAAATCCAGTATGAATTTATATTTTGACACTTGCTTCTCCTAGATACGGATGGTGAAACTTACCCAATTTTAGAAGAGCATAACTACAATATGAATATAACTCCTTCACCCCCTGTATCAGCAAGAGAAAGAAGGAGAGAGAAGAAGGTAAAGGAATTTATTGTATTTTTTCCCCATTGAAGCTTTGCACACTTAAGTCTAACTGAAGTCAAATTCTACCATCTGTTTATTTTAACAAACCTTATTCAATTAAATTCTCTCTCTCTCTCTTTCTCCCTTGATGAGGTAATTAGCTTTTTCTTTATAATGTTTCTGTGTGATATGCAAATTTTTGAGTTGAATATGTGGTTATTTTGGCAATTCCAATAATTTTGACTTGACAAGCATTTCATAATAATTCAATCATAATTCTCTGTATCTTCAGGATGATGCTTTTCATAGGCTGACTCCACCACCACAGTTGGACAACAGCTCTCTCCACTCGAATTCTAGTCTCAATATAGATCTATTAAAAGCCAGAAATGAAGAAAGGCTACAAAGATTAAACGAACTACATAAGGATGCCGTTCATATAGGTATGATCTTTTTATTGAATATTAGAACAGAAATTAAAAAGGGACTCGGTTGCTCAGTGGCTAAGATGCTGAGCTTGTTGATCAAAAGGTCGGCAGTTTAGCGGTTGAATCCCTAGTGCCGTGTAATGGGATGAGCTCCCGTTACTTGTCCCAGCTTCTGCCAACCTAGCAGTTCGAAAGCATAAAAATATAAGTAGAAAAATAGGGACCACCTTGTTGGGACGGTAACAGCGTTCTGTGCACCTTTGGCATTTAGTCATGCCAGTCACATGACCATGGAGATGTCTTTGGACAGTGCTGGCTCTTCAGCTTTGAAACGGAGATGAGCACCGTCCCCTAAAGTTGGGAACGACTAGCAAATACGTGTGAGGGGAACCTTTACCTTTTACCTTTAGGACATAAATTATTGAAGAATTAAACATTTTGTTAGATTTGGAAGAACTGATGGATACAGTGTGAGCAAACTTTACCCAGAGCAACTTTTCCCAAACTTGGTAGCTTTCAGATGTTTGCAGCTCATTTTGCAGGATTCTCAAAAATGGCTGAGAAACTAGAAACTAGCTATGTATTCCTGGAAGATGACCTGCACATTTGGTACCTATAGGATGGGAAAGGCTAGCCAAGGGCAAAGTATTGCATATATGCTGTACACCCAGCATACATGGCTAATATGCCACCAAGGTTAAACTACTGCACAGAAGACAAGAGTGCTGCACTGTACTACACTGCACTGCCCTGTCATTACTCTTCCTTCCCACATTCAGATTTTTAACAAATGCAAGTACATTAACATTTAAAATGGAGGGGGGGGTAATTGTTCTGGATTTTCTTTGTAGCCTTATAATTAAAAGAAGAAAAGACTAAAGCAGAAAAAATCAGGAGGTAGCTACAGATCAGCTTAGATAGCAAGTTAGTTGTAGCCTTCTTTCACCTTGTTGGATTCATCTGAATGTAGCCCTATAGTTATATCACAGACAGACTTACCAAGTTTTAAGAGGTCTTTAAGTCAATTGTATGAAGGTAATTGCTGTTACTGTTAAGAGATTTCTTAATAGTCGTCATCTGAAATATATTTTCCTTCATTTAAACTTATTAGATTGAGTCTTCACCTCTAAGTAACCATACACAAATATTTCAGGTCTTACGCATAAGATATTTAAGTGCTATGAAGAGTAGTTCCACCATGTTTTCCTGCAGTCCTTTTTTTCTTGAGGCAAGAGACACTCAATCCCATGACTTTTGTCCTTGTATGCCTTGTTTTTTATGCCAGTCATATATTTTAGTTTTAAGCCCCTCAAAGTGCGATGCTCAGAGTTGGATACAGTTCACATTTAGTCCATATTCTGATAACATTTCCACACAGAACTTGAGTATAATCTCTGCTGTGGTATTAATTGGAGTGGTTTCCATGAGCATATTTTCTTCAGTTTTGCAGCCCTTACTTTCAATTTTTCAATTTGAGATTATAGATGTCAGACTGCCAACCTTAGCTGGCTCATACTTGGTTTCCCAGACACTTATGACCTGGCCCATGGCTGTTTGTTTTTGTTTTTAAAATAAGTGCTCAAATAAAAAAAGGAAAGGACAAGGATCAGGGGAGAAGAACAGGATGTACGGGTATGTGGGAATCGCCTTGGGAGATGGATAAAATTTGAGTGCAAAGGTAGACAAGTGGCAGAACCATCCCTAGATTTGGGAGCCTAAAAAATGAAGGAAATAAGGAGTACTTCCAAACTTGCCAGATTCTGTTAATGTAATCCTGTAATAACCTTGTAATACTGTAATATTACTACTACCACCAGCGTGGTTGCACAGTGGTTAGAATGCAATATTGCAGGCTAACTCTGCCAACAGCCAGGAATTTGATTTTGATCAGTTCAAGGTTGACTCAGCCTTCCATCCTTTCAAGGGCAATAAAATGAGGACCCAGATTGTTTGGGACAATATGCTGCACTGTAAACTACTTAGTGCTGTAAAGCACTATGGAGCAGAATATACTGTAAATTTAAGTGCTATTGCTATTTCTATTGATAATAAAGATAGATCTAGTACTTCTTGTTTAGACCACATTGCAAAACTGACATCAGTCTTGCAAGCATGAAAGTAACCCTACCTATGTTCATTGTTATTCTCCCCAAAAGCAGGAAGAGTCCCTTCTGAGATGCTTTCACCACTCCTCTTCCCTCAGACTCAAATTTTGTTTATCAGACTGTAGGCTGTGGCTCTTCCTGTTTTCCAAGGACATTTCCACATTCCATTACATAGAGTGCCTGCAGTAATACAGTTTTGGAACTATTTCACTGGCCAGCTTGAGAAAAGCTAATTGGCTCTGATGAATGTTAATAATTGCTATGATGGAGCTAGCCTTACACTGTTGTGCAATTCAATCTGAGGTTTTGAGGATTAGAAAGACTAATGATGCAGAATATACAGGATGCATACGATCAGTAGAACTATTATTTTTCAGGATTTAAAAAAAAGGGGGGATTGAAATAATAATAATAATGGATGAAATTCAAAGTCATCTGAGTTGACGCCTGCTTGCACAATAGAACGTTCTTCCCTGTTGCTCTCTAGAGTTCTCAAATCTCCTTAACACAATTTTCCATGATGAAAGATATATACAGTATAGGAGGCTTCAGGAAAGTAGGGGAATTGCCTCCTTTCCTCCACTACCATTAGTGGAACTGTAAATTGAATTTCTCACTGGAATTCTGTGATCAAGCAGTCAACATTATCTTAATCCTTTTTTGCAGCATGCATCTGATTTATAATCAATTTATCATTGATTGCATTAAAAGTAGCATTAACTACTTAACTCAGGCTACTGAGCCAGATACGTCACATGCAGGCCACACCCACCCCAGCTCAGCAAAGGCAAAAAATGTCACGATACATCGCATGACATCAATGTGACGTGGCAAGTTTGACACCATGACTTAACTTGCTCTTTAAATTTCCTGACTGCCCTCCACCATTCAGTATGCAAATTGGCTTTTCTCAAATTTATATGTCTTTATTTGAAATTCCATCCGGGATTTTTCTGAGCCAGATTTACCATTCTTCCAAGATAATTTTGATCTCCCCCTCCCCTGCTTTATGCAGTCTACAAATGTGTTGAAATTTCCCTTCACCAGGAAGCATTATATAGCAGGTACTATCACCATAAAGAAACTAATGAGGTGTTGAAAAATATTTTTCTGCAAATATCATATATTCTTTCTTGATAGGTTAGCATATTCCATCACCAAAATCTGGACTGATTTTTGACATTTTCTTTGTAGAAAGGAAGTGATAGTCAGGGTGAGTAACTGACCAAATTTAGTTTCTTTTAGTTATCTTTTAGATAGACTCATAGATATTTGAAGATCTTTTTTGAATTCCAGTTTCTCAATGCAGCAAATGCCAAAAAAGATTTCAGTTCATAGAGAAGCTCTTCTGGGTGCATAGAGCAGCTTTTTTTGGTGAATGCTACCATGTGATATTCAAACATTTGATTTTTCCATATCATTTAAAAAAAAAACCCAGCTTCTGCACACCATTTTACTCTTTCTTTGGAACCTCAATGATGTGTTGACATATTGCTCCTAGGTGCAGTTCTGTATAGTATGGAGTCCTTAAATTTTCCTAAGACTTTATATTGGGTTGGACCTATTATCAAATCTGACATAATTATTTTTTGCTGAAGCTGCGATTTCAAGAAGAATCTTTATTGTAGTTTGACTTTTTTATTATTAAGATTGGCTTGATTAAAATTAATTTATTCATCCCTCTTTACGAATTAGATATGAAACTGTAGACCCAAAAATACTCAAATGTGATACTTGTCTTTCGTATACACAGATTGGTGCTCAGAACTTCCACCTATGTTTTAGAAAGGATTGAATTTATCTGGAAAAGTATCCACTGTTTGATGCATATGCAGATTTTTAATACAGCTTCCCCTGTGATTAATTTTCTTTAAATTTTACACTTAGGAATTTATTAGTTAGTAATAATTTGTTTTATATAGATACCTTTATATATAGTTAAATCTATTCTTCCCTCCGTGCATACAATATTTCCTGTATCCTTGGCTGCTGTACAATCCCTGAGCATCATAGAGCCTCCTGTATATTTTGTTGGCAAGGTATTTTTTCTTCAAACGCTTCATCTCGTTTTTTCCAAAAGTCTCTTATGATGTTGTTGTGGTCAAAAACTTTATCTCAGTAATCCAAAGCACTACGCTCCAAAAGATTGGAGATTTGTAAGTTTTCTTTTGCATACCTAAGATGTTGACTTTTATGATGAGGTTGAAGAAAAGTATTGTTTTGATAACTTTCCCATGCAAAACCATTGTTGTATAAACAATGTTCTTCTACGGACAGGGACTCCAATGTCAACTAAATGTCAGTAGGTTATTCGTGCTGATTTCTGGTTTCTGTTTTGTACCTCTGATTAATTTTCAGGCCATTCTAGCAGAATTTTTTTCTTAGTCTTCACCACAGTCAGCAAGTAATTGAAACCTGAAGAGAGATTGGTTATTTCAGCAAGTCAACCTGAAACCATCTTCTAAATTGATCAATAAAGTCCCTATGTGACCAGGAGCGCCTAAAGTTTTGGATACAGGTGTATATAAGAAATATGGCGAAAAGGGGAGTTGGATCCTCCAGTGCAGTTTTAAGGCATAGTATGCAGTTGCTTTTGATCATCTTCATACTTACCTTAGAAACGCCATTTCTCATCCTTCTGTGTCAGATAACATTATTTGACCAGTTACTCCAGAATAAGGAAATATTGAAAATCTGAAGTACCCCGATTGGACAACAGTTGTGCTGACCTTGCTGCATTTTTATTCCGCAGAAGTCCTCTGTAATACTGCAGAATGAATAATTTGGTCACTGAAATATATGGTAGGATACCAAGTATGACTATCATATATTAAAGTTTATTTGTTTTTCCTCAAGATGATGACATATCATTGGGGAATGGTGATGACATCCTGAAGGAATTACTTCCTAGAGATGGCAGAAGACCCAGTTCGATTGATTCTGTGGCAACTGAGCCATGGCTTAGACCTGGGACATCAGAAACACTTAAAAGACTAATGGCTGAGCAGTCAAGTCAAGCTAAACCAACTTCTGAGAAGAGCATAACATTCAATTGGCAGGGGCTGTCAACTGCCCACGGCTAAATAAATTTGTGTTAAAGCTGTTTGTGCCTTTCAAAAGTTTCACTATTGCACTTTTATATTCATACTTGATTGTGTAAACAATGCCTACTTTGTTCAATTATTGATAATTACTGATGACCACTAAATTTGGGAATATATTACCACAGTAAATTTTCATAACAGCTTCAGAGTACAGCTAAATGTACAATTTAGCGTACATTTAATGGTACTGAGGCAAAATTTATTTTTGGATTATTATTATTCTCTGAAAAATTACCTCAGACTTCTGCAAGATTGAGAAATATGACCTGAATGTAATCAAATAAAATACTGTGGCTTATTGTTCTTAGACATGTAATAGACGTTTAGGGACTACCCAAGATTTAAATTCATTGCTGCTTTACTTCTAGCCCACAAATCTTATCCAATCATTTGTTCTAAAATGCTGAAGTGTTGTTTTATATGTATATATGTGTGTTCAAATGTAAATTGTGAATTCTATAAATGTATTTATGTTCATGACTTAAGATGACAAAAATTTATATTTTTATCAAGATACTAATGAAGTATTTGTGAAGATGGATATTTTGTGAAATGAATAAATTGTCTTTAATAATTAAAGCTCTGGAGTTTCCTTGATGATGCTTCTTTCTCATTGCAGTAGAAATGGCATGTGCATTGAATTTCATTATGGAACTAAATTCTGACTGAACTGTATTAAGTCTAGTACAAATTTGTTGATTTGTATCCTTCCAAAGGGTTTTTCCCTTTGGAAGGGAAAAAAATACAAATGTTACTGGGTGAAGGCAAAGCTGCAGGGCTTGATCAATACAAGTTCCTTTTTGTGTAATTGCAAGGTGTTTGCAGTATGTTACACATACTATTTAATATTTAATAGTATGTGTAATATACCATTAAAATGGACTGTTTCCAAAAAGAATCAGTTTCCCAACTATAAAACCTGGAAGGCTGGGTGGGTAGAAAAAGATACCTTTGAAGAATTTTCTTATCACCTAAATATAATTTTTTCCTTGTCCTTCACCTGGATGTAGTTCTCCTTTATTGAACATTTAATTGTAACAAAAAAAAAAAGTTGCTTTTAGGCAAATATACAGGCGAAGAGAAGCTATAATAGCAAAATACAGTAATTTGTAATGTCAGTCATTGGCAATGTCATTTGGTTACTAACCCTTTTCCCTCCAAATAGGGAGGGATTATTGAGTCTCTTATTTGGGGTTCAAAAAGTACTTCATAATACTTCCGAGCTGAAGCAGCTTCTTGGATGACAAGCAAAACGTCTTAAAGAAAAATCAGAAAGTCCAGTTGCCTCTTGAAAAAGCACCTTTGGTACTTCATTGTAAATTTATCTCCTGTCCTTAACTTCCTAGAGCAAAAAGAGATGTGGTACACTGGTTTTCCCAAGGGAATAGTATTTTCTCAGAGTAGGGTTAATCTTCTGCCTCATTTGAAATCGTTGATTTTTACAGCTACTCTATAGCTATAAGGTAGTAAAGATCCAGCAGTCTTGTTCTCATCACAGGCTGGGAAGCTGCTGCTTGCCTTTTTTGCTCTGAATTGATCAACTATCCGACATTTGCAGTATGTCTTGCTTTTTGTCTGGCTATTGGAAAGACTTTTGCATGGGGGCCACTTCAAGGCAGCCTTCAGTTCTGCCGTTCTGTATGTGGGACAGAATACTGTCCTAAATGTTGATTTAGCTACAACTTTTCCAAAATAGGAAGATTTGAACTGAAAAATAGAAGGAATGATACTTGACTTAAGTTAAATTCTTTAATCACTTGCAAACATGCTGAAGGCAGTTTGCTTCAGCACTGTTAACCATCATTGTTAAACTTTTAAGTTTCTTGAAACATTAAAACAAGTAGTTTTACATTGCATTGGTTTTCATTGCACCGATGAAAGAATTCAAAAACTTTATTGACTTATAACCTGATTAGAATATGCCAGATGAGAACCAATATTGTACAGAAAGTTGTACAGAATTTACATAGAAAACTTTACAGAGCTGTACCATATACATTTTTCCATCTGAAAAAATTTTCTACATCCACTGTAAGACAGAATGCTTGACAATCTTTTCTTTAACCATCAGAGCACAATTCACAGTATGAATACATTTCCAATAAATTTAAAACCGTCCCTAAACCATGCCAGATTTGTTACTTGAATATATTTAACATTACATTCTGTACACAGAGTGAAATCTACATCAAACAACCCCCCCAAAAGGTGACATAAGATAAAACCTAGACTCATTTGCAGTGATTCAAGTTCCAGCCCAGAAGGATCGTTGCAATGGCTTATTATATTTAAAAGCCCTATCACAGGTATATTACAAACAGTTAAGCCAGTTGTGACTTTTTCAATCTTTGCCCTTCACTAAAGTTAGCAAGACTAACTTAGGATACAGACCAAATCAATCACAACATAAACTCAGACTAGTGCATTTGGTAAACAAATGTATGGGTTTCTATGAAATCATAAAAGAATGCAGGAAGAACTATATAGTGTTTGTAATTTTATATTACAGACCTGCACTCTATGTTTTTTCATTGAAGAATGATTACCTATATCTCAGCTTGAGTGTGCAGATTTTTTTTCAGAATAAAAATTCCATAAAGTTGCTAGATCTCTTACCTAGTGTTTTCCTGTGCTCTCAGTACAAACCATTCTTTCAAATACAGTTCTCCTGAGTTGTACTCTATGGAAGTTCAAACTTTTTAAGTGTTAGTTCTTTGGGTACATATCTTAAGTTCACAGCCATCATAAACATACACACGCACACACACATAATATGTATGCATGTCTGAATAAGAGGACATCACAGTCCAAGCTGACAATAAGACTGTTTAAAACTGGCTCAATGCTCAGCATAAGCCAGGAAAGGGAGGAAGAAAAATCCACTGGAGAATTAAAAGTTTTGCAAGCCTAAGTTACAGCTTTACTCTATACTGTGAACTCGTAGATGCACACACTGCCATATAGAGACCCTCATTATGAACATCTAGTGCAAGTTGATTTGGTTCTTAGTTTCCTTAGTTATACTTTTACTGCTTGGCTACAACTTCCTCTTCATCTGCTGGTTGAGATATTTGGAAAACAACTCCAATTCGTAGAAAAAATCTTCTCAAAACAGCCCGGAGTTCAGGAATCAGATCAAATTGCATTATTTCACACAAAAGAGGATAGTAGAAAGATGCATGAGCTTTGAACTAAGGGAAAAAAAGAATTCTATTAGACATTAAGTTCTTGCACTAATTCAAACATTACAATAAGAATTATCAAGGTGTCAGATCCCTTCATCCCATTTTCTGAAGAAACAAATGTGCATGGTCTTATTGACACTGAAATACTGACACCAGGAAAGGGGAAAAAAGGCAAATGGCAACATGACATGAATGTATTGGAATGTTTTTATTCCTCAACAATGGAAGGGAATCTATCCTAAAACTGGTTTATGAGAATTATGCTCTCCTGTTTGTAAGGAAAAAAACATGGGTTCAATCCCTAACGATTCTGAATGCTTACTTACCCGATCATCACTTATCTTCAAAACCTTTGTTAAGAATAAAAGTAACAGGCTAGTCCAAGCTTCCCGATGACTCTCTGAGGTCAAAGTGAGAAAGTAGCTGAGAGCTTCCCTGCAGACACTACAAGCAACATGCAACATAAAACCAAAGTTTAGTTGTTTATTTTCAAAACAGAATCCTTATCAGAAAAAGTGCATATTCAGAAAGATAATTCAATAATCCCATCCTACACCAACACAATAAAAGGGATGTCAGTAAGCCCAAGCATACTTAAAAGTTAGACAAAACACTTCCGCATATTGTAAAGCTGTCAAGGGGCAGCTGCGATGGAATGTTTCACTGATTACTGAATGGATGGTCTCATCTCAAAGATGCTTACAGTTGGCAGTCAATTTTTCAGGTATTGGTAAGTAGTAATGGGAGAAGGCAGGAGTGAGATCATAGGCCTGTTTACTGAACCACTGAACAGCAATAATAGAAAACATTCCCAATAAGCAAAAAGTTAGATCTAGAGAAATGCTGATAGACAATACTCTTTCCTTTACTGTCTTCTCAAGACTCTTCTTTTGAAGAACTTTGCTAAATGGAATCACCTGTGTCATGAGGTTAATTGCCGAATTCAGTTTGTCTTCAAATTTTTAACTACTATTATGAAACCAGGTAAAAGCTGTGAACAAGCCTTACTTTAGTAATCGTTGTTGCACTTCTTCCCAGGCATTTTTGCGACTTTCATCCATGTACATGCGGAATAGTATACGTAACCCACAGGCAAGACTGCTAGTCTCCTGTTTTAAAAGATTGGGCTTCGATTTCCCTTTGAAACCTGCCAAAACAATATCTGTTATTTAGATTTTATTGCCTATCTAAAAATTAGCACTTGAATAAAAAAAATGGACAAAAATGGCTATTGCATAGGCTATTCATGGCATCCAGATTCTCTAATCAGGATGCTCCTAAAATTCTACAAGAGTGGGAGTTGGATTTGTATTAATACCTTTTTTAAAGCAAAATATTATACTCCATATGGAGCAGCAGCTTTGCACCATGCTATCGTGCCAGGCCAGGGTGGTTGAGGCTTTCTGGGGCAAGGTGGCTTTACACCACATTGTAACTCAAGGGATTCTTACAGCCCCAGAACTGCAATGGACCAAGAAGCTCCTGAACCATGCTGGCACAGTATATTCTTTCCCATCTCTATACATAAACACACCCAGGACACTCTTTCCCTGGCCTTCCAGAACATACTCAGTTCAGTTGAACAATGGTGGTTAACTGCAGCACTCCCATCCCAACTCAATGTGGCCGGTGTTAAGCCTCCCAGGGCCTCTTTCACCACCACCACCACCCGTGGCACTTCTGCACTCTTTATCTGGGACTCCTTCTGCTTCTCAGTGAATCGGACATCTTGAGTTATGATAGCAACTGGGCCTGTCAGGATTGCTGTTGCTAAGTGATGCAGTCATGTGTTGTGCTGCATCATTCAGCAGCAGAAATTCTTGCCTAATTGTAGTCATCAGCCGAGGACTACATTTTGGTATTCATGGGATCCTCTCTCTTCATAGCATGCCTCTTAACGCCTGCAGAGTTCCTGCTCATCAAACAATACATTTTGTAAATTAAAAAGAAAAACTATCATTCTGTTAAATCACTAACCTCTAACAAAAACTTTAGATATAAGAATATATCTGGGCTAAATATTAAGTAGAATATTCTAAGTATTGTTAGACTACACAAAGCTGTAGCCCACTATCTTATTTGAACAAATCCATGGCTGTCCAGGGGGGGAAAAAGTGAGGTGACGGTAGCAGGAAGCATTTTGAGGTTTTGCATGGATTGGAAGGAAATCTGACATTTGTTAAACAGAAGTTTTGTGATTGGTTATATAAATGGGTGCAACTATGTTGTGAATGAACAGACTCCTCCTCCCTCATATCCATTTTGGGGCTATGGAATCTCAAAATTCCATGCATGCACAAGTGATCAAAAATGCTAGTGACACAGCACAACATTCAGTATTTATATATCATTTTTATTGTTAAAAATTATGGTTACCCATCTGAAAATATTTAACTCTTTAAAGAATTACTGAATTATAGGATCATAGTCATTGAAGAAATGATAAGTGAATAACAAAGGCAAATCCAGAATTCATATTCCTACAAGCAAAGATAACGCAGAAGCCAACAGGAAGTTGGAATGCATTCCTGCCACTTTTTCACCAACCTATGCTTTGTACCTTCTGCTTGCGCCTGCCTGTGGCAACTCCTGCTTGCCTGGAGCTCTCACATGCAGCCGCTTGTCTGGGCTCTCATCTCTTTCCATATAACAAATTGCATGGTTCTGGGTTAATAATGGCAATTGTGACTAAGGGATTGCAGTTGTTAAGCAAAGTGGTCATGTTAGGTTGCACTTTACAATAACACTGCTTAGTGATAGAAAATTAAGTCCTAATTGCTGCTGTAACCTGAGGACTACCCAAACAGTATTTTTCTGTAATGTTCATCATTTAAAGTCCTTACAATTGGCAAGAAAGACTTACCTGCTTTCCAAAGTGCAGTTCTTTGCTCATTATTTGAGTTGAAAGCCTTAGCAAATTTATGAGATTCTAATAAACAATCCAGCAGTTTGAAAAGCTGCTGTGATGTTAAAAAACGATACATTCCTTGATCTTGTGTGTCCACATGAACATTAAAGTCTACTGCATCCCTCTGGAAGGAAGGAAGGAAGGAAGGAAGGAAGGAAGGAAGGAAGGAAGGAAATATTAAGTTTTATTATAGTTAGCTTTTTGGATGTCACAATGAATCTCAATATGGTTTCCAGCTGTTGAGAACAAACTAATTTCATCAAGATATAACAAAATAAATCTCAAATATTAAATCTGAATTTATGACATTAGCTAATTATATTAGGACATAAGTTAATGCAACATGCACAAATAATGTAAAAAGATGCAATTGACCTTACTTAGTTACTTAGCCTTCAGAATAAATCAGATATAAGAAATGTTGTTCATTATTTTGAGGTGATGTCTGCATGCAGATTTTGCCCACTGTATCTGAAGTCTGCTAAATGAGGAATCTATTAAATTGACATTTTACTCTAAGTAAATCTACAACTATGTGGTAAAATATATTTACGCTATACAAGTGTACTCTATATGAATTCTAAACTATGTTGTTACTTACTTGGATATTACCCATATCCAAAGGACAAGAAAACAACATCCTTCAGGAGCAGCTGCTATCCAGGAGCAGCTGCTTCTTATGTAGCTACAGTGATGAGGCAAATCATATGCTTTTCCCCTAAAAATCTGTACCATTGTCTCCAAAATTATTTAAGAGAAAGGTATATGGAAACACTTACAAATAATAAGGAAATCTGCATCAGATGTGAAGCTTGTTTGTATCTAAAAGCTATTCTCTATGTAACTGTTTGTCTAAACAGGATGTACTTAAATGGTTTACAGAAGAAACAAGAAACTAAATCTCATTTTCAATATGTAAATTTTTTTGGTATTTAAATAAGAAGTGTTCTAAGGATTTTAGGGGTCAAGAAAGCAAACAACAAAACATACTTTGTGATAACACAATGTACCACAATGACCAAATCTGACATACTTGCATCTAAACCCTGGCACTCAATTAAAAAAGGCCAGAGTTGATGTTATGATGCAGGCCTAATTTTTCCATTATCATCGTTTATTCTGGATGCTTATTTAAATGTTTGGAAATCCAGGAATTTTCCTCCAGAAATTACAAAAGTTATGAAACAGCATTTGGCTCAAGACTGGAAGAAGAAAACACTTATATGAATATGCCTAGTAGTGGACTCTACCTTACCTGCGCTGCAGCTAGATTCTCTGCATCTTCTTTTTTGCTGGTTGCTGGGAAAAATACAATGTTGTCTATTGTTTGAATAAGTTCCAGCTGTACCACACATTTGATTAACAGCGCACCAAACAGTTTCTGATCTGGAAATTCTTTTAAAACAAGAAAAAAGTAAAATAAATTTGGGAACTGAAATAATCATGCAAACTACGAACAATCTATGTGTGTTAGAAACTTTCTACTGTCTGTCAAATTATTTGCATTGAATATACACCAATACAATTGCCAAATGTATTACCCTAAATTACGTATATAAAATATCTACAATACTTGTAAAATTGATGGTAATTAATATAAACTTTAAGTGTTGAACTCAAAATCCCAGGAACCCTAGCCACAAAAGGTAATGAAAGATTATTGAAATGCAATCCAATAATTTCTGAAGAGTTAAATATTGTCCATCTGTAGCTTTAACACAAATATCATAGAAATGTATTGTTTAATTAAACATCAAAGCTGTACAAATAAAATGAACTGTGTTAAATTTCACCTGAAAATTTAAATTGAAAAATAGATTAACACTAAAATATCTAGAATAAAATTTAAAAGTTTGTTATCTAAAAATGTAACACTCTTTTGGGGAATGAGAGCATATTGTCATTTTAAATAAGCATGGCCCAGACGCAAAAGGTGCTGAGAGAAGTTTGGAATATTTATTGTAGGTCACTTCCATACCATAGTTTCTACTCTCCAGCACATAACTGTCTTCTGCCAACCTCAAAATGTTGAAAATAATACCATGGTGGCTTTATGATGAAATATGGGAGTGTAGGGCGGTAAGAGTTCCTACCCAAAGGAGAACAAATGGTTTATAATTTCTGCAGAATTACAGTGACTCTAGGAAAAAGAAACATATACAGTTTTGCCGTGATTTTAGTTATGCCACAGTTCACCCAGCAATAAATCAACTCAACTTCCTAGATGTAGTTGTCATTGTAAAACTGAATGGCTTCAAAGCCATTTCAAATTCATATGAAAGTGTGTTGAATTACTTTTAACACTGTTGTTGTATGACCTTTTTCCCCAGAAACTTTTAAAGCAATACAAAAATGTACAAAAGATTGAAAACAATAACTCACTGAAAAGAACTTAGAAGATAGGAAATTTTTATTGTAGTGTCTTTTCTAAAAACCTGAAAGTGGGAAGCAATCATAAACAGCAGGAAAGAATGTACACCCACAATTAGAAATGTAAAGAGTATCACAGGTGAGACTCTTTTCTTAACTTCCAGGAATCTTAGCAATTAGGTTACTGAGGCATTTAAAATAAGAGAGTAGGTCCTAAGAAAGCCAAACTGTTTTTGTAATATTCATTCTCAATGCTTCTAGAATTTCAAGAATTATTTCTGACACAAACAGCAACCTGTCAGAAGGAAAAACTCACAAACATAGAAACAAATGCAGATTATCAAATAATTGTTTAGAAACATTTCTTCTTACTTGCTATAGGTTTGTTTTTGCTGACCTCCTCATTTGCAGGCAAACCTACAATAGGTTGAAACTGACGTCTATCTACCGATCTTGGTTGCACAGAATCATGAATATCTACAGATTTTTGTGATATGGCATCCTGAAAATAAAAGACAAAAATTATCTCATATGGCTTTGGCAAACAAATAAACTTCTTAGGAGCACCTCAATACAACAAAGTGAACTTGCTTTGAAGTAGGATTTTTGGTTAATTTAGCTGGTAAGCACAGAACACTATGAAATGTGTAGTTGTATCTTTAATTATAATATATGCAAAATATATTTATTTTCCATTTACCAAAGCAACAAGTACTAATGGAACAAATCCTTTTGGCCCTTCCATTTGTACCGATTCCAACTCAGCTCTGGAAGACCAGATTAGCCGGCCATGTAAATTTAAGGCACCCATGGAATGTGTGCAATGGGGAAAAGAGAAAGGGGGAAAAATTTCTGGAACTGAGAATTTTTACAACAATTTATAAATCAATCAACCAATCAATAAACAAACAACCCAACAAATAAATAGTCTATTTTAGTGAACAAAAAGGATCTAAGTAAATAGGTTAATTGCAAGGAAGTTAAGCAATATAATTTCAGTTTTGATTTCTTTACAATGACATGACATATTGTGTAAGGGACTAACTTGTCTTCTAACCTGGTAAATTTATTTATTATATTTATGTGACTTCCATCTCACAGTTTGAGATATAGGTGATTTTCTTCTTCTTTTAGGTGTACATGAAATCTATGTCACATAGAATATACAATACTACATATCTCTCTTTATTCTGCATGATGTGATATCTCAACATGTGATCTTTTTCAATATTACTTTTAAATAAGGACAAAAAGGAGTATTCCAAAATATTTTCCCTGACATTTTTAGTTTCAAACATACCAGCTGTTTCTCTCTTCCAGAAGATGGAGATGGAGGAGCAGTATCGCCTCCCACTGGTCGCCAAGTTAAAAGCCTTGAAAAAAGAAAGCAACTTTCTTTAATTGTAAAATAGAAATATTTCAACATTTTAAGATAAAAACAATTATAAATCGGTAATAGTGTTCTCAACAAAAATGAGCCCAAAACTTATATTTAAAAAACCTTTCCTGGGTTATAAATAAATATAGCATATTTTCTTATATTTTCACCTCTTTTATTTAATTTACAGTTTATTTTAGCAGAGGAGAAAAAAAAAGCATGATCATTAGATTTGGAAATGTTATCTTAATGCTCCTCAATTAGTAGAAGCTGTTTAGGAATGAAAGGACTTAATTAGTTTATTAGGCAACAACGTTATACAAGGTTACCAGTCATTACACATATCTGAACAGTTCAGATGACTAAGAAAAAGCAGAAGAGAAGCCCAAACCATCTCACTCTATTATTTTAAAAAATCATAAGCAAGTGAGGGATTAGAGCTGCTCTGAGCATGAATTAGTTAAGAATCTGACAGATAGGGATAAGAATTCCAAGATTCTTATGTGTGACTAAACCCAATATAGAGGCTATATAGATGTCACATAAAACAAATACACACATATTCATTATATCAAGACAAGCATAGCTAATGCATGTTCAATATTTCATACATATGAATTTGTTTGCAACTTGCTCCCAAATATTTACAAAAGGAAAAATATCTTACGCATGGGGAATAGTGGTTTTGAAGATATCCAACATACAGTTGCAAGTCTTATCCCAGATTTCAAGGGTAAACTTTTCCCCATTCAGAATGACAACATTCTCTAAACAGTTTGTACCAGACCGTGCTAGTTGCTCATTGTCTGAAATGCAAACAAGGCATTAGCTTGTTCATATTATACAGAATAAATTGCAAGCATTGTGTGTAACAAATGGATGCAATCTTACCTTGCTGAACACACCAGTACAGCTGAGCAAATATATCATCCAAAAGAACATCACTAAGTACTTCTAAATACTGTGTGAATACATCACAAATTGCATAAAGTGCATGATTGCAAGTTGTTGTCATCCACTCCGCTTTCTAGAGAAAAAAGCAGAGAGACCTTCTCAATAATAATTGTATTAATTATACTGAACAGCAGCCAGGAGAATCAAAGTCCTTCAGGAAGCTTGGAGAATATTTAAAAAAAACAACTCTGTACCAGCAGCCTAAACAGAGTGTTGAGAAGAGATTAGAGAAGGCCAAAGAGGATCGTCATGTAACAGCAACATAAAGAAAATTATGAGAACAAGGCAGATTTCTTTTACATTTTTAACCACTGATTTTAGATCACTACTATCTCCAAAGAACTATAAAAATGTTTTTCACTTAACATGTGTAATTTTCTTTGAAAATGTGCTAATTATTCATATGAAAGTTTAATATCATTTGGGTTATTAGATATCAACTAAAGTATGCAAAGCAATGAAACACTCTGAACCAAGGTGAAAATTTTATTCAACACCACCACAGCAACTTTGCTGTTAAATTGTTAGACAAAGCAGGAAGTGTGAGCCATTTAGTATTTTCTAATACTATATATATTCAGGATATTTTTGGCTCAAAGAAAAGCATAAACAGTTATGAAGCTTCAGACTTCATTGGAACGATCAACCTTAAGTTAAAATTTTAATTTCTATTAAATGCGCAGCTATTATAAAAAGACAGTTACACATTGAAGTTTTGCCAAATAATAAGCATCCAGTTGTAAAATAGCATACTATTTATGAAATAATTCAGGAGGGCATTTCAAGTATCTCTTCAAAATATCATTTTTATCAAATTCCAACTCAACACTTTAGTCAACTTTTAACTGACACGGCCTAACAATAAAAATCAACACCTCTTTACCACTGGCCCTTGTTAACCTGGTCTGTATTCATTCTTCACACTTCCTTTTAAAGTCTTGATGCTAAAAGATCCTGATGATTCCTTTTGCCTGATATTCTTAAAAATATCTAAGCTGGTTGCATGAGTAACTAATCATAACAGAAGAAATCAGGAATTGCACAAGGATTAACACAATGTAGAAAGAAAGTGATAATTCCTATAACAATTTAATCTACAAAAAGCTTTAGTACATGACTATGTACTCAAAATAGTTCATTATGCAGAAAAGAACTTTATATAAAGCATACCAATAAAGTTAGCATGAAGTAGAATTTAACAATGGATATCATACAGATAGTTCCCTGCTCAGTTTATGGGTATAAAATGCAATATGAACATAAAGCTGTAATAGTAGTAAAAAATGAACTGCTCTCATGTTATTTTTACCTCTGTTTGCTGTTCTGGTAACTTCATATTGTCAAATATTCGGAAAACTATCCGAAACAAATCCTGCCACCAATGCTTTTCATATGTGTGACCATATGTTTTCATTATTTCAAACATAACTGTTAAACCTCTGAAATAAAAAGGAGTATAAGAAACAATTACCAACTAGCTCTTTCAGCTCTTCCTTTTAAACTATCATTAAACATAAATTGATTCACTCAGAATATATAAGCAAATATCTTATAGGTAATATTTTACAGTCATAGATCAAGGACTACCTGTATACAACTCTAGTTATATAAACCTTCTAAACAACAATTACAAAAAAGAGGCTGAAAAGGTTAAAAGCCTGATAGAAGCATTTTATGTGGGCAAGACTGCTTCATTCAATACAAAATTCAGATGATATATGAAACTTTCTCTAATGAAAGTTAGTAGAACAGTCCCTAATATATTGGATTCTTGTATGTAATCCGTAAAAATATTATTGGTCAATATACTCATAGAAACTACACGATGATTCAGGCATTTTCTGTCATAATTACCAGACTACTAGTAAAGTGATTATTATATATGGTGCTTATGAATTTGGATACATATTACTTTGTCTAAGTCAACTGTAGTTTTCTGTGTGGACACACAATTTTGGTAATTTGACCTATCCTCTCACCTCATATAGGTTATTGCTGAGTTGGCAACATTTCTATTCCAAAACATTATGTGCAAAGGAAATCGGAAAGCCAATGGAAGTTCATAATAATGGATTGATTAAGTTTTAGTAGTGGATTTTTCAAATCCCAATTATTGTCCACTTCATAATGTGCTACTTATATTTTGGTTTGACCGGCTTACATTGCTGATTAAATGCCACATGCATGAGAAAATGTTGCTTCAGAAATTTAGCTTTTTAGATTAAATTATGAAGTTCACCTTAATGATTCTCTGGCAGTCTGACTATATTATCTTGTTCAATACTACCAACCCTAGTTTTAAAGTACTATTGCATGATTTAGGTTTAGATTTAAATTTAAAGATAACCCTGACTTTTTTATATAAACAACTAGACAGCCACACCCACACATTATATAATCACAATATTAAATACTACATTCTCACCCACACATTTCACCTCTCTCTCTCTTTCTCCCCATCTCTCTCTCTCTCTCTCTCTCTCTCTCTCTCTCTCTCTCTCCCAGACCAATATTCAATAGAGTACTAACAATTTACAAAAATAACAATATCTTTAAAGCAAATACATGAACTATTATATATGAACTATAATGGTGGGATAAAAATATACTAAATTCTGCATGTATTCCCATTATTTTGTTTCTTTGCAAGATGCAGTCTCTTGCTGACAGTCAGATTACTTATAAATAATGTAGCAGTAATAATATTTCTCAGCTAGCACTTTCCAGGAGCTTACAACTAAAATATATACTTTATAACGTTGAATGACAAATATGAATTGTTACCTGGTTCTTACATCTAATTTGCATCTATTGATAATACAGGATAGCTCAAAGAGAATTGGAAACCAGCCTCTGACCCACACCCTGTCTTCTGGAGCGACATTCATGTCATCACTAGTATATTCTCTAAAAGCCTTTAAAAGTAAAGACAAGTTTATAACATTAGTTCTCTTTAGTTGTAACAGCATTTCTATGTGAATAGACAACATGGTTCAAACTTTACACACAAGAAGTCTATTTCTAAACATAGAAGTATGATGGACCAGACTAATAAATTAAGAAAAAAAATAGAAGTTTATGCAATGGAAGTTTTCAAAATAGATTTTATTATTTCAGGGAAAATTCAAATACATACGCCATTTTATAATCTGCTGAAATTTAGTTTTCAGTACAGAATTTAATCAACCCCTGACTCATGTAATAATATTCTGACACAGAATAAACTGTACCTGAGGTCTTTCCGATACGTATTTTGCACAATGACGAATAAGGCGAATAGCTTCCATACTTGTGTCAGGAAAAGCTGCATTGCATGCAAATTCAGACAAGCATTTCACTGCATCCTGGAAGGAATCTATGGTTGCTGGGAAATGTTTTTCAAACACAATTGCTAAAAGAAAGAATATGTGTAATGTTCCAAAAAGTTCATTTTTAAAGCAAGGTATAATCACTACTACAACAAAATAATGAAATATTGATAGCATATAAGATAAATATAAGAAATCAAATATCAATAACATAACTATTATTTTTAAGATCCCCTAAAACTAAAAATTATTATTGTGCCTTTGATTCAGCACTGACTCTTAACTACTACCTGGACAAGTCTCTGCAGTATTCTTTTCAGCCCATCCCATCTCACAGGATTGTTGTTGTGGGGAAAAAGAGGAGCAGAAAGGAGTATTATATATATCCCTTGCCTTGAGTTACTTATAAAGCAATCAAGACAGGATAAACATCTAATAAATAAATAAATTTTGGAAATGGTTTGCCACTGCCTCCTTCCCAAGGATGAGAGAGAATTATTGTTCCATGGAGCTTTGTGCCTAAGGCAGTGGAAGAAGCCATAGTGTCCCAATTTCTAGGGACAAAATGTTATACCTCTTGGGACTATTCTATAAATATAATTAGTACTCACTGACAATGTGGCCGGTAGTCTGAAATGCCAGTTCCACTATACTTTCGTCCTGATCAGATGCAGCCAAGTGAAAAACTGAGAAAATGTTCTTCCAGCCTGATCGTATATTTGCTGCTTGGGAATTTACCATCTGGGCTATGCAACGGACAACCATGTCACGAATAGTTGGTGATCTAAAATGAATTTCACAAATAAATACATTTATTGGTTAAAATTGACTTAATTCTAATACTTTGATGTAATCTGCAGGAATTTGTTTTTTCTACTTTTGTATGAAAAAGGGCAAATATGTCTGTAATATAAATATCTTAAATGTAATTAGTATTGATATACTATTTCTTTCTTTTATTTTCAGTATTCCAAGTTATCTAAACAATAAATCATTTTAATTAATACTGTACAATATATTGAATCAAATATATCAAAAATTATAACAATATAACAAAAAAGGAAGAAAAAGAAGAAATTGATTCATTCCTTGTGTTTAAATTCCAGAATGATTTTAAATACCTATTTCTCTTCATGATGTGTTCAAATGGTCTTAAGAAATCCTTTTGGAATCGGAAATTAGCAAGTTCCCCTTTTTCTAAGAACTTCATTGATAATTGCCTTAAGGAATCTACGGCAAAAATAGCTACATCTTCATTGGGATTACAGCCAACCTAGCAAAGCCAAATTAACACAATGAAATACAACATTATCTATAAAAAAATAAAAACAGCCTACTATAATAAAAACAACCTACAAGTTAAATCTACATTTGACAAAAACACTATAAAATTATTTAAAATTATTCTTTCCAGCAACAATGTTTAGTAGAATAATTTTATTGCTGTCTAAAACTTGAGTATGTAATTGTAGTTCACAATGCAGCAACCCACATCCTAAAAGGGACAGGAAGGGTTAGCATAATATGGATGCACTTGGCAGACTGATTGCCAATACGATTCTAAGACCAACTGAAAGTGTTTGCTTTCCTATATATAAAATTGTCTCTTCCAATTTGAGAGGTACAGGTATAGCCTAATACTGAAGGTCTCTTACCCTATATGGACTGGGGAGGGTGGGTGCTCTTTTTTGATGGCAAGCTCATGTCATAGAACAATTTTCCTGAGGTGCGGAGCCTTCAACTCTGCTTAGCTCTTGTGGGCTACTAGCAATAGTAATAGCACTTAGACTTATATACCGCTTCATAGTGCTTTACAGCCTTCTCTAAGCATATTGAGTCAGCATATTGCCCCCAACAATCTGGGTCCTCACTTTACCGACCTTGGAAGGATGGAAGGCTGAGTCAACCTTGAGCCTGATGAGAACTGCTGACAGCCGGTGATCGGCAGAAGTAGCCTGCAGTAGTGCACTCTAAACATTGCACCACCGCAGCTCATCTAAACATCATACTAAACATCTATCTGTTCCAGTGGGCTCTGAGGACTACTAGTATGGATGGACTATGAAGGTAGCATGTTTTGATTATTTATATTTCCTGATTATCTTCATTTTTGGTTATATTTGTTGGATGTGAGGGTTAATAAACAAGTAACAAAAATAATAAATAATATACTCTGACATACCTTGTTGAAATGATCTCCAATAACTTCCCATATTCTAGACCACTGTAGCCTTATTCGTCCCATGTTATAGTAAGAAATCTCTACTATTTTTTGTAGGCTGAACATCCGGGGATGAGTTGCAGATAATAATTCATCCATAGAAACAGCACATAGCCATCTGACAAAATCCACTGTTAAATCCAAACACAATCTACTTATTATTATTTCCAAAATGTCAATTAATTTATTCTTTATTTCAGAATTTATGTCCCACCATATCTAAACTAATGCTTACCAATAGCATTTCCATCTAGTCTGGTAGATCCTGTAAATATTCTGCAAATAAAAGAAAATTGTACAATAATTTTTGTGACATGTTTTCTTTAATACAAATTAGGTTACAAAAGAATTCTACCAGTAAATATGAATGGAATATTACAATTTCTACCTCTGAAAATAGGTATGGTGTTCAAAGAAACATGAAGAGATAAGGATATTTTCACTTCACCACTCTCATAAGCATGCAAACATACAGGTAAACCACCCAAATGATTTAGTTTTCCTTTCCTTTTAATTCTTTTACACTGCTTTATAAAAAATGAATATGGTACCACTTGTACTAATGAACAAAGAATACTATTTTCTAGATAGCAAGTTCTGATGCTACATAAATTACCTGTCTACAGCAACAACAACACTTTGTGAACTAGTTTCTCCAATAGATTCTTGAATACTTGCAATCTGCTTCCAGTCCATATTTCCTCCAACTATAAAACACATAATTAAAAAAAGGATATGGGTTGTAAGAAAGAAAAATTACTCTGTAAATAATTAAAGATATGTTTACTACATTACTAAAATAGCATTAACAAAATGACTGCTACCCAAAAATTGTTTACAAAAGAGAGGATATATTTGAATATGCATGTTAATCCCATATTGTCCATTTATTGCTAGATGCAGCTACCTCGCTATACTATGAATAAAGACTAAAAGGATATATTGAACTTATTTCCATCTAATTTATCATTATTTAAAAATTAAACAGTAGCAGAGCAGAAGAAATGAGTCACTGATGGAAATAAGTAGACTGATCAATGATAAAGCATTTTGAACTCTAACAAATAAAGGCTATTTCTATTGCTGGTCTAAGTGAAGAGCAAGCAATAACAGAATCGGAATAACAGAACTATTAGAACACCAATGCAGCTAGCTGTCAAAAGCAAGGGAAATTATGCCAGCCACCATTCACACTAATTAAATATCTTCTGTCCCTTGCAGTGATACAGGGACCCGTTATGCTATGAAGGTTTACAGGATACACAATTCTGATCAGCACCAAAACTCCCAGCAATATATTAAAGTTTTCTGTGAAATGCAGTGCTTGGCGTTGACGAAATTTTCAGCTTGCAAACAGGGAGGGGTGACTGACTACTTCATCCAAGGTTGATGCATAAGAATCTAAACTACGACCCTTAGGACAGTTTGTTAGCTGGTAATGTGCTTGGTGCTTAGGACTACATAATGTAATTTAACAGCAGAGGAGAATAAAAATATGTAGTTATTCCATCTATATCTAAAAATGATTTCTTTATGAAATATTTACATTACTTTTTACCAAATACTTTTTATATTATGGAGATGTTCCTACATGATCTCAAATCATTTTTCCTTGAACATTTTGTCTGTACAATCATTCCTCAGTATTTCCTAATAGTCTCAACTGTTGAATTATTTTAGTGGATTAAAGCTAAACTGTACATGCAAAGGACATGTCATGACATATCTACAGACCCCTCACATCCTGGACATAAATTGTTTCAACTTCTACCCTCAAAATGACGCTATAGGGCACTGCACACCAGAACAACTAGTCACAAAACAGCTTTTTCCCGAATGCCATCACTCTGCTAAACAACTAATTTCCACAATACTGTCAAATTATTTACTAAGATTGTATTACTATTCTTCTTCTCATCCTTCCCATTACCTGTCTCTTCCCACTTATAACTATAACCTTGTTGCTTGTATCTTTATGATTTATATTGTTTTATTTAGTTTTCTTGTATGATTTGATTGCTTATTGGTAACCTATGAGTATCACCAAGTGTTGTATCTTATGATTTTTGATGAATGTATTTTAGTTTTCTTTATGTACACTGAGAGCATATGCACCAAAGACAAATTCCTTGTGTGTCCAATCACACTTGGCCAATAAAGAATTCTATTCTATTCTATTTTTGAAGCAGTAAAAGTGAACTGGCTCCTATTCACCCTTTTCTAAATAAGACCTAGACATGGAGATTCTAGCAATATTTCCCTCTTGTTATAGAACCAAAATGAAATGCCAATAATAAAGCTATTTAGAGACTAAAAAGATGCATTTTTAAGCATCATAATGCTTCCACTTTTTATTCTTTCAAAGAAAATACACTGACATATTTATGTCATAAATAGGTATTATGTTGTTAAAGGAATTGTTCCACTCAATTAGTAGTTACAATACGTACCAAGTCCTAGGCTTGCAAATTCATCAGAAGTCTGATCCTTTGTTCCTGTAAATGAACCTTCTCGGCCTCTCACAGTCCCAGATATGTAACGTGGTTTTACTCCAGTACCTATTAATTGTGCTAATTCAAGCTGACTGATGCATTTCAAAATCTTGAATTAAGAAAAGAATGCTAAAAATTAACTAAACAATTCATGAAGGCTCATGTTTTAGAAATAATTTTACTACAGCCTAAAAGCACTACAGGTAGTCCTCAGTTAACATCAGTAATTGGTACCAAAATTTCTGTTGCTGAGCTATTGGTCATAAAGTGTGATGTCACATGACCTTATTGCTTAGCGATAGCAATCCTGGCAACCCCTACTGCCATCATTAAAAGAGGATTGAGTCATTAACTGAGTCCCAGGTGGCTTTCAAGCAGGCTGGCAGGCAGGTAAAGCATGGTGCAAGAATGGCAGGGCCAAGATTAGCTGTTGCTGGGCAGGGGAAGCTATGTGAATGGCTTGCAAGGCTCGATATGAGCATGTTGGGATCTGGGGTGGCTGTTGTCCAGCAGGCATATGAGAGTAGCCCACAAGTGTGGGGGGGGGGTTGCTGGGCGGCGGGGGGCAAAGGAGTGGTTGAGTGGCCTGTGAGCTGCAATGTAAGAGCAGCAGGGTCGCAGTAGCTGTTGCCAGGCCAAAGAGGGTGTGAAGAACTTATTGGAACCACCTGCGACCTTCCCAGCCCGCTTCCCCATTGACTTTGCTTGTAAGAAGGTAGCGGGGAAGGTTGCAAATGGCAATTATGTGATTGGGGGAAGCTGGAAATATCATAAGTGTGAGCCAGTTGCCAAGTGTCCAGATTGCAATCATGTGACTGAGGGGTGCTGTTTTGCCTGGAATTCCAAGGTCTCTTTTTCAGCATTGTCATAACTTTGAACAATTTCTAAAGAAATAGTCGATAAGCAAGTAGTTAACCGTCCAGTTTCCTTTTGGAGTTTGTTCTCCAATATGCAATATTAAGCAAACATATGACATTAGTGTAATCTTATGTAATTTAATTAATTTTATGTAATTTAATTTTATAATAGATGTTGCATTTAATATTACATAATTTCAATTATTATATATATTTGAAAAGATAATCTACCTCATGCCAAGAATTTCCCAGATAATTTCCATCAGTGTGAGCCACAGTAATTAGTGTTTTTATTGTGTCAATATTCTTCTGCTTCATTTCAGTAATACCAGAACTCACAGTAAGTAAAGTAAATCTTGCTAGTGCTTGGACATAAGCATCCCTTTCAAGCTATAGGAAGAAAGAAATAATCTGTTTCAGTTCGTTAATATTTATTCCATGTTATAATTTTTAAATATAATAGTTCTGCATACACAGAAATCAAAGAGAAAACTAAAGCAATCAAATTAAGAAAAGTGGATGAACTAAAACTGGCGGCTCACTTTTTATACTAAAATGCATTATAAATAGTACTTGTGTCACAACCACAACTGAACCCCAAATTTCTATTGCTACATAAGATAGTTGTTAAGTGAATTTTGCTCTATTTTATCTCCTTTCTTGTCCCAGCTGTTAAGTGAATAATTGAAGTTGCTAAATTAGAACAATGGTTGTTAAGTGAATCTGATTCCCCATTGACTTTGCTTTGCTCACAAAAGGTGATCATATGACCCCAGGACACTGTAACTGTCATAAATCAAGTGTAGTATGTAGTATAAATACATGCCAGCTGCCAAGCATCCAAATTTTGAACACATAACCATGTGAATGCTGCAACAGTTTCAAAAATGGCCATAAGTCACTTTTTTCGAGATCCTACTGTATCTTCAAACACTCACGAAACAAATAGTTGTAAATCAAGGACTACGTGTGTATATTTTATCTATTTATTTAAAACATCTTCTCAAATTTTATATCTTATTTCATTTCAGTTCTTTCTCTTTCAGTTCTCTCCCAATTTCTTTGTTATTATCTGCAATTCATTGAATTAACCTCATTTAATTCACAAGTTACCTCACTGCCAAAATTAAATGTTTTCTATAGCATTTAATATGACATCTCAACTTTTAATTCAAATTAAATATTTGAAATATTTTTTTATCATCTGCAGCCCCCTATTTTTATTCACAATTTTCTTTATCCCTAGGTAATAAGTTACTTAATATTTTGAAAGATAAAAGCTTGTCTTCTTTTCTGGATTAGAGTATATGATTAAAAAGTCAGAGCAGTTGTTGGAATTCACAAAATCTCCCATAGCAACTTCTGTCATGCTCAAAATAGTGGTGGGTTGCCCCCGATTTGGACCAGTTCTATAGAACTGGTAGTAAAATAGGCGGGAGGCTTCGCCCACTGACCCTGACATCATCAGAAAGCTTCTGTGCATGCGCAGAAGCGCACACGTGAGCAAAACAAGCACACGCGTGCAGCCCTGTTGCGAACCGGTAGTATAGGTAAGTAGAACCCATCCCTGGCTCAAATGTTTCTTCTGGTATACTTAATTGATTGTATCAATTCTGATTGATATAAACTCTAGTAACAATGAGAACCTTGCTTAGTATGATTAAATGCGGATTGAGAAAAGACAAAAAATCCTGTAAGAATAGTTAATACAGGTAGTCATCAACTTACGATAACAACTGACCCCAAAATTTATGTTGGTAAATGAAAAATTTGTTATGTGAATTCTGCTCCATTTTATGACTTTTCTTGCCTCATTTATTAAGTAAATCACTGCTGTTCTTAAATTAATAACACAGTTGTTAAGTGAATCTGGTTTCCCCATTGACTTTGTCAAAAGGTCGCAAAGGGGATTATATGACTCTGGGACACTGCACCCATCATAAATGTGTCGGTTGTCAAGCATCCAAATATAAATTATATGACCATGGGGATGCTGCAATGATCATAAGTGTGAAAAATAGTCGTAAGTAACTTTTTTCAGTGTCGTTGTAATTTTGAACAGTCAGTAAATGAACTGTTGTAAGTTGAAGACTACCTGTATAGCAGATCATATGGCCGCACAGAATACTCTTGATATTTTGATTATGTTTAGGTTATTCCACATGTACAGGATCTGTAGTGACTGTTGCAGAGAATTTGAGGGATGAGCACAATACTTTGGCAAAGGTAATATAATCCTCAAGGAACTTATAAACTAAATAAGAAAAAGATAATTCATAGAAGAAATGCAGCTGGATATGTTCTCTTACTCTAATTTTGTTACTTCTTTCAAGTTCCATACATTTAATAAATGATCTTGAGATATAAGTACAAATATCAACATTTCAATATGGAGCAAATACTGCATGCAATATTTGGGTTTTTCTCAAAAAACTTACTTTCATCAGTTATTGTCTACTGAGTCTTTTTCCCTAATGAACAAGTACAAAACCTGGAAAGGTAATCAAAAGTATGGTTTTTCTCTAATTAACTGAAAATATTTTTGGACATATGTGCATCCATATAATGCTAGTATGATTTCACTTAGAAAGTAAAGATTTCCCCTATCCAGTTGCGTCTAACTTTACGGGGCCGTGCTCATCTCCGTTTCTTAGCTGAAGGAGCCAGCATTGTCCAAAGACATTTTCATGGTCATGTGGCTGGCATGATTATATGCTGAGATACAGAGAACACTGTTCCCTTCCCATGAAAGTGGTACCTATTTATCTACTCACATTTTCATTCACTACTCGCTCACTGCAGGGGCCGGGGCAAGTAATGGGAGCTCACCCTGCTTCATGGCATTCAGGTCTTGAACCCAGGCTGTCAGCTTTCCAGCTAACAAGCTCAGTGTCTTTAACCTCTGAGCCACCATGCCCCCATATGATTTCACTTACATCAGATTATAAGGAAAATAAGCTTCTTCAGAAGCTGCATGTGACCACTTCTTAAAAAATACAATGCACATTTATTCTGTACTTATTAAAATAAGTTTTAAATTTTTTACAGCTAATAAAATAAATACTAATATATTTAACAGGACATTTTTTTCCTGTAAAATGTAAGAAAGGTTCAATTAATTTTAAAATTAAGTTTCAAATACCACTTTCTATTTGATCTAATTATGAGGAATATACTAATAATATAGCACAAGCAATACAAAATTATGCTGTTGCCTAAATTTAACCTTGTTATTACTTTGAAATTGGTACACAAAATTTATCTGGTTAGAAATTAAAGATTGCTTTCAATTTGCAAAATTACTTTTAATACTGCTTACTATTCTTAGAACCAATACTTGTTCTATGAAATTTTAGAATTTAGTATTTACCTGGATACTGAAAATGCATGCTATCCTGATTGCACATCGAATTCCTTCCAGGCAAAGAGAGGCAACTTCTGTGTCATCACAATCTTGCAAACCCACACTGAATGCAGCTAAGAATGGTGTCCAGGCTAGCTAAAACACAGAATTTTTAAAAATGGTATATCACATTTTAATAGTCAACAAAATATATAAAGCTAAGTATGGAAATGACATAATTTAAAATTTCTTTCACTTTTAATATATATTCTATTCAGCTGTATTTTCTGTTTTTTTAACTCATGACATTTATTTATTTGACTTACTGTTTCTTATTCTTTTTCTGGGCTTATTCTGGGCATTATGCTATTTACCGCAAAAGAAAACAGTGAGATGGCTGTCAATGGTGATAATGTGAGGTCTCTCATTCATTGAATTCCTAAAGGATTCTGGAGATAAACTGGCTGCTACTGACCTTCATAGTAAGGGAATATTTGCAACTGGGTATGCCCAGTCCTAATTCAATATCCTATTCATTGTACAACTCATATCTTAAATTTTCTTCTATATAAGAAGAAAAAGAAACATGTTTGCTGACTCAAATAAAAAAGGTAGAGTGTTAGGGGGTTTATTCAGGGGTGAAATGCTCCTGGTTCGGACCGGATCACGTGATCTGGTAGCGATGGCGGCGGGTGGTTCAGAGAACCGGTAGCAAAAATCCCTGCCCGCCCCCCCACGCGCAATCATCAGAGGCTTTTTTTTTTACTTTTAAAAGCATTTTTTTCTACAACCTCTTTGGCTGAAAAAATGCCTTTAAGGGTAAAAAAAAAAAAGCCGAAGAGGTTGTAGGAAAAAAAATGCCTTTAAAAGCCTCTGACGATCCCAGCTGAGTTGCCTGATCGTCAGAGGCTTTTAAAAGCATTTTTTTCTGCAACCTCTTAAGGTTGTAAAAAAAATGCTTTTAAAAGTAAAAAAAAAAGTTGGCCACATCCACCCAGTCACATTACCACCCCCCCACCAAGCCACGCCCACAGAACCGGCAATAACAAATTTTACATTTCACCACTGGGTTTATTATATCTTATTACACAAGTTGCCACTCCTTTGTGGGCATAAATTATCTCTTTCACCACTACTAGAATGACTGACACTTGTTTTCCTGGTGAGCTTTCACAGTGAATTGGAAGTTGGAAGTGATTATTTCAATAGTTAGAGGATATCACTAAGTAATGGATTATGTTAACAGATGGAATTTTGCTCCTGAACTCACTATTTCATAATCAAAACCAATTTAGTAATATGTAAAAGATTTAGAGAAGTTATGAGCCTCTAGCCAGGCCATGATGGGAAGGTCTCATCCAACGCACATGTTTAGAGATTCATATATCTGTGCATGTGAGTATGTATGTGTCTGTGTGTTTGTATGAATGACAAGGTTGATAAAAATGTAAGCTTCTCTAACTCATATTATTAAAAATACAATCTAACTTACATTATCAAATGTATAATACTGTATTGTTAACACATTTTGATTTGCCTAAAATTGTAATGCTAACATTAGAAAAATGATTAAGAACCAAAAAGATCTATTCTTCAGATGATTTGAAACTAACAAATGTTAACTTCCCCATATGAAATAAGCAACAATGAGAAACTTGAAAAGATTTACCTTGAACATGGGTCTTACATGTTCCAAGTGTGTTGCGCTTGTAAAAGGAGCTTGAACATGGCTTACTGCTTCCATCAAAGCTTTAGCTGTTTTAGCCATTTGCTCCATTTCTAAATTATAAAGTAGTCTTCTCTGCTTTTCACTAGCTACACCTGCAAGTGAATTATTCTAATGAAATTATTCACCATCTACATCACAAAGAATATTGAAGTCATTTAACTATATTCACATCCAAATACTTTAAAGAAAGATAAACTTTTGTCGTAAACTACATTAAATATTTTGCTATTTGATTTTTTATTTAACATTCTTTTGGTAGCTATTTTTGTTATCAATAATAAAAGAAGCTGTTCTTGAATATGTGGAGGCTAGAGCTGATACAACATGCAGTGGCCTAGATAGTTATCAGTATATCAAGGTTTGCCCATTTAAGACTACTACTACTGGACTGGCTGCCAGTTAGTTTCTGGATGCAATTAAGGTCATCAGAGTTCCATCCAGAAAGAACTAGCAATTATCCTATGAATAATAGGCTTCTCTAGATACTTACTTTGTTTACTTGTTTTTGTGGGTATTGTTAGTTCTTTTGTTTCCTTCATTGAGATCTTCTTTCCTGCTATTTCATTATAAATAGCTGACAGATATTCTTCAGGGAGATCTTTACTATCATTGATACCTCTGTTCATCTTAATGTATTGTTCTTTGGTCATTTTATTCTTTACCTAAAAGTTAGGAATAACATTCCAGTATTATGGGTAAAAGAAAAAGTTTTATTAAATTAGAATTTATGAATGCTAATCAGAATCTAGTAAAAGATAAATCAGGTTTGAGACTAATTTGATCTAAAGAAAGAGGTTGCTAATCTACACATTTCAGTATTAATTTTATTTATCACATCATGCCATATTTTGTGTTTTATCTTCTATGTTACAATGATAGTGGCTATACAGTTAGTATATTTATGGCAGTACCCACAACTTTTTAGTTTGTATTTAAAGACATTCTGATTCAATCTGGACAAAATGTTTGTATTAGTGAAGCTGTCAGAAAAGATCTTTTTCAATCCTGATGGTCAGATTTAAGAATTCCTGCTTCCAGAGATTTGCTTTGCAATTCTGCTGTGATCTTTTTGGTACCAGTTGAATATTTCATTCTTCTTTCATGTTTTTTATTCTTTCAATTTTAAAAACATTTTATGCTTTTTAGAGCTTGGCAATTTTGGTGTCCTTTCTGTTCATTTTACTTGGATTTTGCTCTTTATACATTTTTTATTATTTAGGAATTTTGGGATATAAACCTTGAACTTTGCGAACTGCCACAAGAGGCTACTGAACCATATAGAAACGTAATGAATACATAAATACTAGGAGAGCATCTGACTGTCTATGCACCAAATTCTTTTAGCTAGAATGGAGTTTCCAACTATTTGTACCTAATTCCCCATTTTTGACAATCTGCTTAGAATTTGTTGATAAAAATAATGGAAAGCAGAGGTAATTGAACACATAGAAAACAGAACTGAAACTTCAGAAGCAGAGATTATTTGCTACTGAAAATGTGCACCAATTAAGGAAGGGGGAAATGCAGGTGTGAAATCCAGCAGGTCCAAGCCACACCATGCCCAAGCCATGCCCACAGAACCAGTAGTAAAAAAAAATGGATTTCACCACTGGGAAAATGGGATAAGACACAACAGAAATACTTGTCTAAAGGCAGCATTAATGACTAAGGTGAAAAGGAAAGAGTAGTAACTGAAATGTCTATACATTTAATTCTTCATTTAAAGGCATTTTAAGATATTTATGAAACATACCTGTGGGCTATGGAGATCTGTTGTCAACATAATAATTGAATAAGCCAAGACATATGCAGTGTCTGCACTAGCGAACAGAGTTTGCCTGTAAAAAATAGGTGCAGAAAGAGAGTGTGAGAGAAAAAAATATTTTTCCCGTTATCTGATTTTAAGAAACATTTTCCCATTAACTAGTTTAAAAAAAGAAGAAGAGAAAAATGCTCACCCTTGATTACATTCCAAGTATCTAGCAGCAAATTTCTCCATTAATCTATCTATTTTCTGAGCCTCTCCTGGAAGACGGAAGCCTTCCAAAAACATACGCAGAGCAGAAACAAAATCCTTTGCAGAAAAGTCATGCTGGTCCACATATGCATACATAACTTCCTTGTTAAATTTATCATTGTCTCCTAGAAACTCTCCAACTTGAGTCTAAAAGGAAAGAAAAACAATGAATTCAATATAGCTACAGACAGACGGACAGACATAGAGTATATAAGTCTTAGACCCTTCAGGTTCTATATTACAGGCAGTACTTGACTTACAAACATTTGTTATTGACCATTTGAAGTTACAACAGAAATGAAATAAGTAATTTATGACTGTTTTTCACACTTACGACCATTGCAGCATCCCAGTGCTCATGTGATCAAAGTTCCACACACTTAGCACTTGGCATGTATTTAGGACGGTGCAGTGTCCTGGGGTCATGTGATCACTTTTTGACACCTTCTGACAAGCAAAGTCAATGGGGAAGCCAGATTCACTTAACAACTGTGAAAAGAAAGGTCATAAAATGGGGCAAAACTCACTTAACTGTCTTGCTTAGCAACAGAAACTTTGGTCAATCGTTGTTGTAAGTCAAGAACTACCTGTATTTCTTCAGTTAACTACAGGCATGAATTCTGATTTAAGAAACATGTACTGTAAGACAGTAATATATTTTTGTTTTTGACAAAAAGAGCATTGTAGCTAATTCTGGTTAATATTCTTTGCTTTCAAAGAGTGGTTGCTATCTTTTCTTCTTAAATGTTCAGCATTTTCTGGAACAGGGACAGAATTTGTTAAATAACACAATAAAAAGAGGTAAGTTTTATTCAGAAGGAATCCCTTAAAAATAGAGAACAAGTGCATGTTCCATAGCCAATAAGGCCTTTTTTCTATACAGCAGAATGCTTTTACAATTCAGAGAAGGTTTCAAAGCAGGGGACATTTAGCATAGAGGGCAAATGCTTCCATTTGTTCTGTCACAAATTGGAATAAGTAGTCACCTTGAATATATCTGCATAGTCTTTGAATTATAGGAATAAGGCAATAATTGGACTCTAAGATTACTCATTAGTCTAGATCAAATAATGCTAATTAGGTTTATAAAGATAATTTTATTGAAAATAGACTAGTTTTCTTACAGAGTCTAATCTTTCTTCTTGATGCAAGAACTGGGCAATATCTTCAGAAGTAATACCAAGCATTCCTTGTTCTTGTAGATACTGAATTCCTCTCTTTGGCTTCTTATTAAATCTGCACAGAAAATATGTTAATTAAATGCTGATAGAAAATGTACATTTTCATATAAAAAGAGCATTCAGAATAGCATAATTATTTTAAAATAATATAAATATCAAATTAACTTTTTCTTGCATCTCAAAGTGGAAGTTTATGATAGCGGCAGTTTCCATTTTTCTTATTTTAAAATTTTTGAATATATTTGGGATGTTTTACATGAAGGACATAAAAGATCAGAAATGTGTAGATCTACATAGAAAATTTGAATGCCAAGCTAAAACCTTTCCATCATAGGATGCTTTGCCGTTTATCTGTTTCCATACCGCACAGAATCAAATATAACAGCACTTAGGATTCTTGCATAGTAAAAAAATAATTACCAGAAATCAAGTAATTATACTTCATTTAATCCAATTGGGCATGGCCTACAAGAGGCTATATCTGAAAATGATCCTGATGTGTCTATATAGTTAGTATGACAACTCACTATAACCATGTAATACTGATCCTTAAAATTTTTATTTAGATCCCCAAGAGCTTCAGGGCCCAATTCAAATGCTGACATTAACTGATAAAGCCCCAAATGAATTAGATCACAAGTTTTTAGAAAACTGCTTCCCCTAATATATCAAATGCCTGTATCATCCGGGGGAGATGTACTGCTCTTAGTCTCTCAAAACTGATCTGCTTTGATCATCTTTGTGATAGCAAGGAGTGTAAGATTCTTGATGGGGCTGTC
This sequence comes from Arizona elegans, assembly GCA_022577455.1. Lineage (NCBI taxonomy): Eukaryota > Metazoa > Chordata > Lepidosauria > Squamata > Colubridae > Arizona > Arizona elegans. The sequence goes on along the minus strand of JAKOOJ010000002.1, from coordinate 27,067,653 downwards.
TCAGCTGTGACACTCTTTGCCAGGAAAAATACAACTAAACTTTAGGCAATCTAGTTTTTGAAATAATTGAAATTTCTCACTTGGGGAACTTTAGAGTAACAACTGCTCCAAAATCAGATTGTCATTTGTCTTATTTTAAATAATAAACATCCACTGTTAAGAAACAAGCACCATAATTGACCATTACAATTGAACTGAGAATGAGCAAAGCCCTCCTCACTTTCTCCAGGGCTCAAAGTCTCCATCTTCACAAATAAAGCCTCATATTGGAAAAATATAGGGCAGAAAAGTGCAGCAAAAAATTTTTTCTTAAAGTGAAAGGAATTTACACACTTACATTTTTCTATTTCTCTCCTTTAGTTGTCTAACTTGCCCAAAATCTACTCTGGAAGACCTTCCACCCATCCAAACAGCAATGAATAATTTTAATTAATGAACATTAACTATTGTAGCATAATGTCTAGAGTTATATTAAGGGGCTAGGCATTCAAAACAGCATGTACCCTCCTTCAAACATAAACATACAAATAAATCAACCCACTGTTTGAAATGGATCCCTATGCATTGTATACAGAGAAAAACAGAGCAGTTCTGAAGTCTTTTACTGAGAAAAAACCAACCTCAGTGAAAGAGATAAATCACTGTTTTTGTAAAAGGGCAAAAATAGAACAGTTTTAACTTTCACTGAGATAATAGGCAGATTTGTGGCTTGCAATTTTATCCCAGGAAAATGGTTTAAAATCTTTGGCATTTGTTGCTAATTACAGAGATTTTGTGTTCTTTTCACTGGCACTGTCTTCTCCCTACTTTCTTCTTCTTTCCTAAGACCCCTTACACTCAATTGTGTTGTCTCCTCCACTAATTTGCTGCCACTGACAATAGTTTACCTTCTTTTTCATACAGTCAAAGGATGCATTTACAGACTGTAGCTACATTAGATTTTATTTCTTAAATATAACAAACAACTGAACCAATTAGCTGTTGTAGGATTGAAAAAATAAACTTTAGTAAATTTTAAAATGGCATGAAGAGTATTCTCTTGCATTTTATAACCTGTTGGGGACATGGATGAGAGCCTTGACTGCATGGCTGCATGGTACATTTTCAATGCTCCTTCAGGAACCATATTACTGAATTAGGATCTTTGTTTTGTTTTTTTTTTTGAATACAATTTTTATTGTTTTTTTTTTTTACACAAGTAAAATATAGTCACGATTCTATTTAACATCGGATTCTCAGTGTTTTTACATATATACATAAGTAAGTGTCTGGTGTCATTTATACTGCACATTTCTAATTAATCTCTGCACCGTTTATTCCTTTCTTAATTCTATCATTTATCCATTCGTACCATCTTCCCCACACAGTATCATAATCAGAGTTTTCGTCATCATTTATCTCGTATGTTAATTTACTTATCTCTGCACACTCTAATATTTTATTAATTATAAGGTCATCTGGTGGTAGGTCTTTCTTTTTCCAATATTGAGCGTATGCTAGTCTGGCAGCTGTAGCTATGTGTATTAGGAGATGGACCTTTTCCTTTCCATGCCCTTTCTTTGCCATTCCCAGGAGAAATATTTCTGGATTCAAATCAATTTCTTCTTTGAGTATATCTTTCAACCATCTCCGAATTTTGCTCCAATACCTTTTTGCTTCGGGGCATGTCCACCACATATGAAAGAAGGTGCCATGATCATGGCCACATTTCCAACAATTTGGCTGTGCATTGGGGAACATCTTTGCTAATCTTGCAGGTGCTAAATACCACCTGTGAAGCATTTTGTAATGGTTTTCCTTATACGTGGCTGCTCTAGTTAATTTATAATTTTTGTTCCAGGCTTCTTCCCATTCATTAAGGTCCAAACTGTGTCCAATATTTCTCTCCCATGCTCTCAATTGGTTTCTAATTATATCCTCATCTCTATCTTCATCCGATAAATAGTTATACAGCTTGGCCAACGCTTTATTCCCTTGTCCCATCAAAATTTTGTCTAATCCATTATATCCTGATTCTAAGCCATACTCATCTTTATCTTTCTGGTATCTTGATTTTATTTGTAGGTAGGTCCACCAGTCTAAGGTTATACCTTGATCTCTCAGAACTTCATTTGATTTAATGTTTCCCCCTCCATCGACAATGTCTTTGTATCTGTACAGTTTCTCCATTCCCCACCTGTTGGGGTAAATCATTGCCTCTACCGTGGAAAGCCAAATTGGGACCTTGGTATAGTATCTCTGCCTGATCCCCACCCACGTTTGTATTAGGGAGTCCCTGATTTTATGCCTGTGGAAATAAGTTTTCTTTTTATTGTCTTTGTCCCATAGATATGCATGCCACCCTTTCTGTAGGTCATGACCTTCTAACACTAAAATTCTCTTATTCTCCAAGGTGATCCAATCCTTTATCCATATCAACTTTGCCGCTCTATAATACGTTTCCCAATTTGGGAGTCCAAATCCTCCCACGTTCCTTTTTTCCTGTAGCATTTTAAGTGAGATCCTTGATTTTTTCCCTTCCCAAACAAATTCCCTAATGGTCTTATTTAATTCTAAAAAAATTTTTTTCTCTAAAATTACTGGTAGGTTTTGGTATAAAAATAAAATCTTGGGGAGAATGTTCATCTTGATTGCCGCAATTTTGCCTATAAGTGATAATTTAATCTTTTTTCATCTATCCAAATCTTGTTTTAATTTATTAATTAGTGGGGAATAATGATCTTCTTTTAGGGAAGAACACCTTTTGGTTAACCAAATTCCTAGGTATTTTATTTTTGGGACTACTTGTAGGCCCAAAGTTTCTTCTATCTCTTTCTTCTGTGACTCAGTTACATTTTTAGTAAGTATTTTGGTTTTAGATTTATTCAGTTTAAGGCCTGCCACCTCTCCATATTTACCCAGTTCCTCTAGTACTTTTTGTCCAGATATCAATGGATCTTCTAATATTAGCGCCACGTCGTCCGCGAAGGCTTGTGTTTTATAAGTCTCTTTTCTAATTCTCAGGCCTTTGATTTCCTCGTTGTTTCTAATGTTTCGTAGCAAAACTTCCAGGGCCAAAATGAATAGTAGCGGTGACAAGGCTGTCGCCTTGCCTTACTCCTTTCTTAATTTGGAAGGTTCTTGTCCTGTCTCCATTTACTAAAATGCTCGCCCTCTGATTGTCATAGATAGTTTTTATCATTTTTTCGAAGTTTTGCCCAAATCCTATTATTTTAATTTGTTTGGTCATAAAATTCCAATTTAGGTTGTCGAATGCCTTTTGGGCATCCAAAAAGACTAAGGCCAACTGCTTTTCTGGGTGTTCTTCATAGTATTCTAGAGTGTCTAGTACAATTCTCAAATTATCCCTAATTTGTCGTCCCGGGAGAAAATCATTTTGATCTTTGTGAATCCAATTATTTAATATTTTTTTAGTTCTTTCTGCCATTATACACATAAATAATTTATAGTCGGTGTTTAGAAGTGAGATTGGTCTGTAGTTTTGAATTTTTTTGGGGTCGGCACCTTCTTTCGGCAGCAGTGTAACATGGGCTTCCCTCCATGAATCAGGAATTTTGGAGCCCGTCAAAACCTTGTTAAAAATTTCCATTAATTTTGGTTGTAGAATTTCTTCCAGTTTTTTGTATATTTCTCCTGGGAATCCGTCTGGGCCAGGTGATTTGTTGTTTTTAAGTTTGGACAGGGCTTTTTTGAACTCTTCGGTTGTTATCTTAGCATTGAGCATCTCCTTCTCTTCCTCTGTTATTTGCGAGAGCTCCGCCTCTGCCAAATATTGATCTATTTTTCCCTCCGAGGTCTCCTCTTCTTTATATAGGGATTCATAGTACTCTCTCGCTCTTTCTAATTTATCTTCTTCTTTATTTAAGAGATTTCCCTCCGCATCTTCTAATGTCTGGATTGTCCCTTTTTCATTTTCCTTTTTTAATTTATAGGCCAGCCACCTGCCCGATTTATTAGCGTTCTCAAAATAGTGCTGTTTTGTTCTTTTTATTTTTTGGGCTAGCTCTTCTTGGTCTAGAATGTTTAATTTATGTCTCCACACCATCCAATTTTCCTTTGCTACAGTGTCACCAGGCATTTTTTGGAGTTTCCTTTCTGCTTCATCTAGCTGTTTGATGAGATCTTCCCTGGATTTTCTTTTTAGTTTGTTTTTATATGCGGAGTAGGATATTATTACCCCTCTCAGGTATGCCTTCAATGTATCCCATACTATTTCGCTGGGTGTCTTTGACCTGTCTTCCAAGTCAGAGTTCCCCAACCTTTCCAGCTTTGTGGACTGGTGTGTGTGTGGCGGAAAGGGGATGATTCTGCGTGAGCAGTGGCAAGGGCCCGCATGCTAGTGCAAATGGAGTGTGCATACTTGCCCACTGCTTCAGGCAGACCAGTTCTGAACAGCTCATGGCCTAGTAGTAGGCTGTGGCCCAGGGGGTTTGGGTACCCTTATTCTAAGTGGAATTCTAGTAATGGAAAATTTGTGTTACACTTCTCCACAGTCCTTGAAGTGTTAATGTTAATGATGTTTATTTTTAAGATTAGTGTTGTGCTATCTGCGAAGATATTTAAAAGTAGCAAAATGAAGAGGAGATTGCTCAAAAAACAAAGTTCTTAAAATTCATCATACAGTGAAAAAAATAAAACGTACAAATCTATTCCTTGTTCTATTATTTCTTTCTGTTGCTTTAGAACCTCAAATTGCTCTGGATTGTCTGTACCAGACATCTGGGTGCTATAGCTACCAATTCCAGAGGAGGCTGTGGAATCTAGGGAATTCAAGCTTCCGTATCTGTTAATTGTCTCAGGATGTTTGGTTTCAGTACTTTCTTGCTCAGTGGGTTTTTCCTGTCCTGTGCAAGAGAAGAAAAATAAAAGTATGTTTCTGAAGTATATTTATTGGCTAACAGCATACTAAATGTTATTAGCGGTAATGTTAAATATGTGTGAAGTAAAAGATTTTACATAGTTCCAATAGCATAAATTTACATTTAACATTTTGTAGAATGCATATAAAATAAATTCTAAAGTGTTGCTCTTCTATATTTGCATCGCTTAAAGCAGGAGTTTTCAAATTTTTAAAGATTTTTTTAAAAAAATCCCTAAGAGAAGTTTTAGTGATAGAGAAATGGCTGTGAAACTTCTTCAGAATGAATAATTAACATAGTTCAGCAAAATATGATGGAAATTCTAGAAAACAGTTTTATTTATGATCATTATAATAAATAAAGTAATAATTTACCTAAGGTTGTTTGAGAGTTGGGATTTACATATTGATCCTTACTCCATTCCACCATGCACTTCAGTATTGATACTAAGCATTCAAGACCCTTCTTTCTCAAACTTAGTTCCTGTAAGAGGTTGTGTGTATAAAAATATTAAGATTGTTAGCAATTTTTAATCATTATTAATTTTTACAACTGAAAAATATGGCATGGTTCTTACCTGAATGCTAGTCATGCCAAGTTCTTGGCTGCCTCTTCCTTGAGCAATCTTAGATAGATCATTAACTAGTCTTTCAAAAATATTTGCAGCATTTAAATCACAGTCATAATTTACATAAATGTCTACTACACTCTGGGCATCTGTAAACAAAATAGAATTTACATTGAAATGCTTTTATCAAGTACAGAAATAAGTATAATAGTGGAAACCGTCAAGCAAGCAAGATATCTGAACAGCCATGTTAAAGTCTATAACACGCCCAATGGAGTAATACCTGCGCATATCCGCGTCAATGTTTGAATAACCATCCATTTATGGTCGAAGGAGCTAGTGGAAGTTTCTAAAATATATAGAAAAATCTCTTTGAAGAAAACCTAGGAAAAATAGAAATGTTATCTGCTTATTTGAAAAATTTCTGCCTTCTGTACTTTTCATTATAAATATCAGATATACAGTATAGAAAACTACCTATGAGCTTTTCTCTGAAAGACAGTGTGACTTCCTCCCCATCCCCAAACAGGCTCCACCATTAGATCTTTATTCTATTTTTCTTGGGGAAAATGTAAACTGCTATTTAAGTTTCCTGGCTTCATAACTTTATAATCATGTACAATGAAAATTATTCTATCAAAGTAATAAACAACCATGTCTGGTAAAGTTATATTTTGATTTAAACAAATGATTCATACAGAAGCTTGTAATTAAACATTGCCATGGAGCACCCAGCATCTGATTTTAAACAGTAATTTGATTTACTTAAATATCTAATGCATTTAAATTCTGTTCAATTGATTTGGATGTCTTGCTAAATAAAATTGAAGAAGATACACTGAACATAAGCCTGCAAAAATAAGCCTAAAACAACTACTTTCAATATAGTTTTCTGGATGGTGGACAGATCAATATACATTTTTAGGATCAATTATCTGTGTTTCTTGGCTGGATTCTAAAGATATAGAAAACCTTGCACACCTCTGATAGTTAGACACATAAATAAATCACTTATGTCACAAATTGAATTAAGAACTTTTTTCAATTTCAAAACAACTTGCTATATTGAATAAGAAATTGTGATTTAAGACTCAGACTTAAATCAATCCTCTTCATGACTTTTTCAAATATTCAAAAGTTCTAAACATTTTTTGCTTTTAGAATATATTTACAAAATCAAAATCTGGCATTCTTCTATCATTACTGCTGCTAAATAAATTTAATGCACAACCTGCTACGTAACCGAAGACAAATTACTGTATTTGGGGTGCCAACAGCAAGTGCTTTACCATTTTAAATTATTTATTTATAAATAATTTAAAGTATCTCACTTTCTCCAGAAATAAAACACAGAATACAAAATGTTGTAAATTTACAACTGCATCATTTTTTTTAAAAAGGAAAAAAATAGTAACAAATAGCCTTTTCTAACATTCCTATATTAGATTTCCAATTTGCACAAATTTCTACAAAGAAATTGCCATTTAGGTACCCCGGAGCATATATATTAGATCCATATAGTGGAAGTAGGCCAATAATACCAGATATACTGATCTGTATACAAGAAGACTCTAACCAAATTTAAATTCAAATGTCAGGAGAACAAAGAGCAGAATAATGCTTCATTCTGCGTAGTATCTGAATGGTTATCCAAGATAACATATCTACTTATTTAATGATATATTAAATAAGCATTAGTTTATTGTTCTTATAATAGTAATAATTTGGGAACAATTTACATTATTTATTATTGATTCAGGATAATGTTTTGAATGCAAACAAGTCCAATCAATTGAAACTATATTAGATGTTCTTAATTTTTTTATACTTCAAGCCTCTCAATGATATTGGTTTATAGTACAATAAGTACACTCTTTAAATTACATTACCTAAATATACATTACCTCAATTTGCATCTTCAAATGTGTCTTAAAATTTGAAAGTAAAGTCAGGAATATAGAAAGGGAAAGTTCAAATACTTCTGGAACAGATGAGACTCCATTTTTAGACAATGCTACACAAAGGTACTGCTTAATAGCATTAATAAACATTTCATTTGTCCTAAAAACTGGTCCTGCATTTTGCAAAATAGATAGCAGCAATTGCAGCGAAAGGATTTTTGACCGCAATTCGTGCGACCTAGAAAGATATAATCTTAGTATGAGAAACAATTTATGGAGACATATCTCTTTTTGACAAATAAAAAGAAAAAATAATTATTCCAAATTCTCTAACCATTGGTAAAGACCAGATAATAATAAATATTAATTAACAATAGAAATTAACTAAACAATAAACTATGACTAAATTAGCTTAGATTGATATTCTTGTGTTTGTTGCTGTAGCGGATAATGTAGTTTGTGTATAAAATCTCAAATTAATATAATATACAGTTATATAGCTGATTGATTCATATAGAACAACCCTTTTTAAAATAATTGTATAAAGTACATTAATAGAATATTTGTAGCTCAGGGTTAAAATCTCTGAGAGTACCAAGGACCCTACAAATACAACATTCCATAATAATATATTGTACTACACTGGAAATGGAAGAAGAATCTATAACTACTGCTGATTTATACTTTTATTTCTTGAATATTTCATAGAAAAAATGGTGCCAACTCACTTTGGATCAGGTGGTCCATCTGACAAAGGCTTCATAGACAGTTTACACAGTGACCTGAATACTAGAAAGGCATCCTTTTGTAAAATATGGGAAAATTTAGCACCAGGTGTAGGTCCTGAAGAATTTCCAGATTCCTGAAGTTAAAATATTTTCATTTTCAATTTATATAATAAAAATACAATGTAATTATTTTACATGAGAAAAAACAGGCTATACAAAATTACAATGAAACTTTGATTAACAGTATTTATAGACTGCCTTAATCTATATGGATTAAGGTGTAAATATATTTCTAGAAATCATTATTACTTAACATTTAACTTTAAAAAATAAACATATTCCTATAACTGCAAGTTTAATATTTTAGTTATTTTGTTAAAATTGGTCAGCATGATATATTTATATACTAACGATCAGACAGAAATTATTATGGCTTCCAGAGCTCTGAATTTAACAAACCACAAACCAGCCTCGCAATTATATAGTCTTCTACTTCAAAGTCTTCTTTTTTCTCTATTTTAAAAGCACAACTACTCTTTTATGGGATTAATATTTCCAATAATTAACAAACCTTTTCTTCCTGACCTGAAACAAATTGAAAACGATCCCAGGTTTTTTTTTCAATTTTTTTTAAAACCCTCAGATTATTTTCAACTCATTTCAGATCACAAATTAAATCACAAATTGGTGATCACATTTAATACAGAAAAAATCTCAGTAATGCTAGGATACTTATCACTAATTACTATTTTGCAATAGTTCACGTGTTAATTTTTATCTATATATATTTAAGTTTAATAAGCATATTTGTCATATGCTATATCTCTTTCATTTTACTGCAATTCTACTATGCACATTATTTTCTTTTTATAACATTATATATTATCTAAGTAATGCATTCCTGTATGCTTATGCTTATTTCGTTAATTCATTTCACAAACATATGTAACTGATGAAGGTAACCATGCATGTCAAGAACTGATTTTCAAAATATTCAGTCATCTATTAAAATAAATCTGTGATAAGAATAGAATGAGCATTTCCCAAGGCACCATTCTGCTTGCCAACTGTGCTAGTGCTACATCTGTTCTAGGAAGAAACGTGATAATTACCTATCCTAACATGACCCTGAATATCAAGCATTGGTCATATTGGTAATTTTATCGATAGAATATTTATCTTAGAAATCATATATTTGCAGAATAGGAACAGATTTTCAAACAATACAATGAATGCATTGTAATGCATTGTTAGTGTTGTTTTCACATGTGCCAAACAATTGTGAAAGCAAATGTTTGCCAGTTATTAGTGTAAAAGACATTAACTCCAGTAAAAACATCAGTATTTTACCACATACTAACAAAACAACTGAAAGGAAAGAGAAACCCTACTAAACATATACACTTGGAATATATGTTTTTACATTAGCAAGCAGCAATGAATTTCATATAGAGCTTTAAATCCATATGTAGAGCACAAAGGAAGTTGTAAAAGTACAGAAATAGCTTAAGGAACAAATGTTCATTCACGCATATGAATCTTTTGACACTGCTGTGAAAATAGAAAAAACATTAAAACTGTACTGTTTTTCAACAACATCATATATAATACCGGTTTACAGCATATAAATTGTCCTATGCTTCTTATTGATTCACATAATTCCGAATCAAAGCACTTGTACTAAAGATGCTAAAGATGCTGCCTTACAAGCTAGGTGCATCAGTTGACTGTAAATATCTCTCAAATCAGTTTAAAACTATAGTTTCCCACATTTTCAAAGCATAATCATTCATTCTTGTACCTGAGTATCATTGGAAGAGACAGATAACCTGTCATCAGGTAATGATGGCGTATACACAACAGAAATAGGTGTCCCTGGAATTCCATTTGCCTGGATATTTTCACTATCACTACCATCCTCTAAAGTACCTATTGGTCCATCAACCACAATCTTTTCAGTCAATCTCTCACCTATATCTAAAAGAAAAAAATTACGGCATACAGTAAAATTATGGCATTTAAAGGTAATTAGTTATACAATTAGGAGTACATTGGGTAATATTACACAAAAAACAACTCAAAATATATTGCACAAATGAGTTCTGAGTATTACCAGTTTGCTATTCTTGATGCCATATCAACATTTGTTCAGCATTTCTTTAAAAATTAGTGTAAATACTGTATGATTAACATTCTACATCATGATTGTTTACTAGGTAACTCACAACAGAACCATTATGATCTTAATTAAAATATATTTAGCTCCATCTGGGATACCAAGATGAATTGTCTAGAACTGTTTTATAATGTTCATTGAGTTATTCACAATCAATTTATAAATTACTTATAGGTTTTTACAATAAATGCTTAATTTTTTAGCTTTATCTTGAGCCAGATAAAAAATCCAAACAGGATTTTTTTCACAGGTTTGACAAAACATTTCATAGGGTACCTGAAAACACACACACACACACACACACACACACAGAGAGAGAGAGAGAGAGAGAGAGAGAGAGAGAGAGAGAGAGAGAGAGAGAGAGAGAGAGAGAGAGAGAGAGACTACTGTAATTATTTTAGAACAGAATCTGCTGTGAAAGGGCTTATGCATAAAAGAAAAGCCTAGCAATGAAAAAAAAAGTAGCAAATTCTCAAATCCTATTAACTCAGACTAGGCTGTCTTGTTTGTTTAAACACTATTCAACTTCCCTTTAAGTTTATAAAGGTCTGTTACCAGTTTCAACTGTATTTCTTAATTTTACTTTATCATCCATGTTTCAGGAATCAGTAATTGATAAACTAACAGCAACTCTCAAGGCTGATTTTAGTATCTTATAAGTAACAACATTTGTATTACTTTAAACAAATAATAAATCCAGGTTTGCTCTATAGCCAATTATCTTCATATCTTTCTCTAGGGAAAAACAGAAAAGCCCTTAGGCTCCCAATTCTCTTCCTTCAAGAGAAAAGAATTCAGCGATCCTCTTATGGCTCTCTGAACTGCACTAACTGCTTCTGGGGGTTGAAAACAGCCCAATCTGTATCTATTTTTCTTTTTAAAAAATAACCATAAAATTATTGCTTTATCTAATATTCTTTCCCATATTCGTACATACAAAACTTTACCATTAACTCCTCCTATAAAATCTATAATTTGAAGTAATTTCTACCTCAAATCAGCAATATGGTTTGATGAAAGTATATTACCTCTTACTACTATGTTAACCATTTCCTGGACTATACTCTGTACAACATCCTGAGCTGTTTCTTCACATTGATTACTTTCTCCATCATATGACCCTGCATCATTTTTAGTTAGAGCTACAAAAGAAAAACAAATATATCATTTAAAATTATCAGGAATTCAGTCTGGTCAATGTATTTCTAAACTATAAATGCTATATAAATATTTTTTTATGATTGTTCGTAACATTTACTGTATCTGAGCTTTTAGCAAATACATTTTAAAAAGCAATATGAAATTGCTGCAAAGTTTATAAGTTTATAAAAAAGAAAATCATAACCATAATATTCAAGCCTGCTGATAACTGTTTATAGTTTTTAACCAAATGAACTTTTTATAGAAAAAAGCAACTCAATGTGACATTTCTTCCTCCCAGCTCAATTTTTTGTAGCACCTCAAAGCACCCAGAATACTTCAAAATAGCAATAGTAAAATATAAAGCAAATCTGCCAATTTTCAGCAACATACATATTGCAAAATAGAATGGTTAAACCTCTAAAAAGCTTCCATTTTACTCATTAAAATTGCCCGAGCCCTTTCTCCAGAGACATCATACGGTATATCACCTGGAATTTCAAAAACAACAAACAAGCAGAAAGCAAAATTCCTAACTGGGAAAACCACTTCCAGTTTAAGACAATTTGACAATAAGATAACAACATGCCCTCTACCATCCCATTCTGATTATTACTTTCTGCCGCTGTTGCTTGATCAGCTTCTGTTTGTTCATTTTCTGCACTAGAAATATCAGACCCATTTTCTCCTTCTGTATCTTCTTGAAGGCCTTTGTCCACATCATTTGTATGATGTTCCAAATCCCTTTCATGATCCTGGGATAATTGATCAACAGTCTCCTCTGAAAGATGCCTTAATTGAGGTGATTCGGGCTCATGATGGCTTAAAGGAGATTGCTGCAGGTGATACTGTTGTCGATGTCTCTCTTTCTCCATTTGCTTGGCTTCTTGAAGCTATAAATTGTATTTATTTATATGAAAAATAAAACATGTTATTAATGAATACATGTTATATTTGACAGACATGATGCTATTTTGTATACTTGGAGCCCTTCAAAATTTGCATGGAGCTGAAATTTTATTATAAATTTTATATTATAATAAATATTTTATATTATAATAAAAATATTTTAAAATAACCATAAAACATAAATATAACATGAGGGAATATGTAAAACCATATATATTATAAAAGCCTCTTGCAGGCTCCTTGTTCCCTAGGAATACCCACATCTACTGGAAAAAATGTCTTGAGAGATCTCTGGAAGGCCAATACGTTTGGGGCCAATCTCACTTTAGGGAGAATGATGTTCCAAATGATGGGTGCTACAGCAGAAAAGACTTGCTTTTGGGTTCTGTAATATGGAATTCCTTAGGAGGTGGGACTATAACATATATTTCCTGATTGTATGGGTAGATGGAATCAGAGAAATGGTCCCTCAAATAATCTGGCCCCAAAGCCATGTAGAATTTTAAATCTTCTCATATGAACTCCTGCAGTCTCCAGGCACTAAGGCAGGACATCAATAGCACTCCTTAGTTTACAAGGGGTGGAGATGTACAACTAAGTGTACTCATGATACTTCACTCCATGTGGAAGACGATCTCATCTAAAGGCTTGATGTTGATATTAAACAGGAGTGTAAAGCATTCCAAGGCCTGCAGAACCTCACATAGCTTGAGTTGAGGATAGGATCTCTCACGCTCAATCAACACCAGTACCAGCCCCACAGGAAGGAAGGGAACCAGCACAATACAGTATTGTTGACTCCCACTCTACAGAGTCAATCCAGAAGAATACCATGGTTGATAATATTGGAAGGCTGCTGAGACGTCAAGTAGAACAAGGATGAATGCACTAACCCCATCCTGGTTATCCAAAAGCATGACCAATTCCTTTTCTGCCTTTAAGGTAAAGGTTCCCCCGCACATGTGTGCTAGTCGTTTCCGGCTCTAGGGACGGTGCTCATCTCCATTTCTAAGCCAGCATTGTCTGAAGCTGTCTCCGTGATCATGTGGTTGGATGACTCAACACTGAAGACACACGGAGCACTGTTACCTTCCCACCAAAGTGGTCCCTATTTTTCTACTTGCATTTTTTACGTGTTTTTGAACTGCTAGGTTGGCAGAAGCTGGGACAAGTAATGGAAGCTCACCCCATTATGAAGCACTAGGGATTCAAACCGCTGAACTGCTGACTTTCTAATCAACAAGCTCAGCGTCTTAGCCACTGAGCCACCACATCCCTTTCTTAGCCACCACATCCCTTTCTGCCTATATCTAGGCCTAAATCCTGACTAAAAGGGATCCAAATACGGGATCCAGATAATCAGCTTCATCTAGGATTTGCTGAAGCTATTGTATGACCATTGACATTGGATGAAAATTGTCCAGTGTGATGGGATCCAGCAATGGCTTGAGGGGGTGAAACAGTGCCTCCTTAAAAAATGGAAGAACCCCATATTTCAAGGAAAGACTCACCACTGCTAGAACCCAACCACCTCAAACTCCAGACTGCCTTTGCTAGTTGGGAGGGGCATAGATCTAAGAAGGAGGTTATTGACCCCACATACATATTGACCCCACAACCTCAGTCCCAGACCTTTAGTTATTCTGGTGGTGCAGTGGTTAGAATGCAGTATTGTAGGCTAACTCTGCCCACAGCCTGAAATTCAATCCTTATGGGCTTAAGTATTGACTCAGTCTTCCATCATTCTGAGGTTGGTAAAATGAGGACCCAGATTGTTGGAGGCAATATACTGACATTGTAAATCGCCCAGAGAGTGTTGTAAAAGCACTATAGGGTGATATATATGTCTAAGAGCTAATGATTTTTAGATGAAACAAGTAATGTCTGGCAAATGGGTATTTTGTTATTTTAAGGTCAAAGCCAAAAGTCAGAGCACATATGATAAAATTCAACTTCTTCATATGTGGCCAAATGATTTCCAGTGTTTTTGGAAGGCTTGTTCCAACATTGGAACACACATAGTAAGGTTGGAATGGGATGTTTCAGAGTTGGAACATTTTTCCCTTATACCTCTTGTACAATTCAATTGGCAAACAAATCTAAATGTTTGCTATTCCTAGAGCTGAAAGGGATTTTTGGAACAACTCTTTATACAGTACAAAGAAACTTACCGCTTGGTTTTCCATACGTGCAAATATTACATTCAACATTTGTGTGAGAGTGGCCTTGGCTGTGGTTTGATTTATGAGATTCTTGCTTGCAAGATAAATATTGTAGCATGTTCTCACAGCTTGCAACACGGTCCCTTCATGTATCTCTATGTGTTGAGATGTTACTGCTGTTAATAGAGCCTAAAAATACATTACATTTATTTACAAAGTTAGACCTGCAGTTATTTAGAAATCTTGTATATATATATCTCCCAGTTCTTTTATGTGTAATTGGCACATGCTCAATTCATGAATATACTTTGTAAATGGTGAGCCGTATATGTACTTACATAATGTATAGAGTTAATCTGCCAATCATATTATGTATTCCAATCTACAGGCACCAAAACTTTAAAGGAGATAGGAGCTGCATAGAAATGACTTTTTTACTAAAAGTCCATAATGCATTTAAATTATAGAATATGAATCTATAACTCAATAGAAAATAGTGATATTTTTAGATATGAATAAAAAATATTTATTAGACTCATAATTTCTGTTCACTATAAACCAGGGATGAAATCTAATTTTTTTTGCTACCGGTTCTGTGGGTGTGGCTTGGTGTGGCGTGACTTGGTGGTCATGTGACTGGGTGGGCATGGCCAGTTTGATGTCATTCACGTCACTCACCATTAGAGCCAGGAGCTCCACATTCTGACACAGAACAGCAGCACATTCTGTCTTCCACAAAATGTCACAGAAGCCAGGAGCTGCACAAAAGCACATTCTTCTTTTCTGAAGCCCCCAACACTTTGAGTTTCCCTCTGGCTTGAATGTCCAGGCAAACCTCGGAGCCTTCTCTTGCCCTGCTCTTCATTCCGGAGGGCCGCGCATCCCCTCCCCCACCAATCCTCCGTACAAACCGCCCACCCCGTTTCTGCAAAGGCAGAGCCTCCCCTTTGCAGGGCGATCCAAAGAGGGAAGGGGGATGCTGCTGAAAAAGCCGCCTTCCACATGGGCCTCCTCCTGCAGCCAAACGTGCCCAGCCTTGCTTGCCCTTTCCTCAAATGGGCTGTGGATGGGGCGCTTGGAGAGAGAGCGAGCAAGACAGCTCTCCAACCTCTGTTTGTGTGTGTGTGTGTGTGCGGGGGCAGCTTCTGAACAGCCAGCTCCACCTGACCTACTCCCTGAGTCTCGCCGTTCTCCTCGCCCCCACCCCCACCCCCACCCAAGCAGCGGCTTCCCTGCTTAGGCCCAACAAGCTATGCATCCATGGTATCTGCACCAGCATCCCGAGAGAAGCAGAGAAGATCATCGCTTGCAAGCAGACAAGCAGAGGTAGCAAGCATACGCCGTGCTGTGGGAAAAATGAGAGGTCCTGTTGTCCCGCAGAGCCTGCCGCTGCTTGAGTGGGGGGGGGGAGGGGGAGGAGAACAGCGAGACTTAGGGAGTAGGTCAGGTGGAGATGGCTGACTCAGGGCTGCTCAGAAGCCGCCCGTGCCGCTGCCAGAAGTTGGGTGCCTCAGCTTCAGATCACTCCCTCCCTCCCTCCCTCCCTCTCTCTCTCACACACACATACACAAAAACAGAGGTTGGAGAACTCTCTTGCTCGCTCCCTCTCCAAGCGCCCCATGCACAGCCCATTTGAGGAAAGGGCACACACGGCTGGGCGTGTTTGCCTGCAGAAGGAGGCGCAGCGCAATGGGGTTGTTTTGTTCACAGAGGTGGTACTTCGGGTGGGCAGGCGGACGTCTGCAGCTGACAACTATAATGAATATGTCCACCTGCCCTCCTGAAGCACCACCGCGGCGAACAAAATAACCCCATTGCTATGGATGCATAGTTTGTTGGGGCTGAGCAGGGAAGCCGCTGCTTGAATGATGGGGGGGGGGGGCAAGCAAGCTGCTAGCTCCTTCCCCGCAGCCCTGCCATGCTTTCCTGCCTTCCATGTGGGCTTCTGCTTGCCTCCCTTTGCAAGCTGGCCACTGGGACGCCAGGAAGGCAGCATGGAAGGCAGGCAAGCATGGCAGGACTGCAGGCCGTGGACCGGTTCGGGGGCGTGGCCAGCCAGCCATTGCTCCCGGTTCGGCGAACTAGCCTCAATCTCTGCTACCTACTTGCCCAAGCCGGTCCGAACTGGGAACATTTCACCCCTGCTATGAACTGTTTTTGAAAAATCAAACTTAACCATGGAGAACTTCTCAAATTCAGTAAAATACAATTGTTTATCAATAATTTTAACCTTACTTTTATAATTTGTAGTTGAACACCTTCGTCTGTCTGTGGACCTTGAAAGCAGCCACATATTGTTTCAATAATTCTATCAATCAACTTTTTCCCAGGAGCAGTGCTATCTGGAGCATTACCAGTCAAATGCCCGTAGGCTATAAGTTTCTGGAAATAAAGCAAGTAAACAACAATGAACAAGCAAAGTTAATATATTATACATTATGTTTTTCAGCCAGGGAAATCCTCATCTAAAAATCACAGTAAATTTCAAGTTTAAATAAATACCAGAGCCATTTAGGAATAAACATCCTTTATCCTTATTCCTGCAAAGAAAAGATTGGACACCATTTGGATACATTTTCACAAGGCCCTGAAGACATGGCCTTGAAATTGGTGTGGGGACCCCAGAATGAGATGGAACCCATCAAGTGATTCGTTTGATTGTTGTCACCAAGCAGGTTGGGGAATGGGTATATTTTTCTCTCTATTGTTTTTATACTGAGATTTTATCCTTGTAAACTGCCTAGAGATACTGAGAGTGAGTTGGGAGGCCATATAAATTTTCTTAAATAAATAAATAAGATCTTGGGGTATTTTCTTCTCCCCAGTTCACAGTGATTGCCTTTTTCAGACAATTGAACTATGGCTTATTAATGATTTGGATATTGGCTTGAAATGGGTTTTGTGACTAGCTGGAAAACAAAATTATGATTAACAGTAATAATTTATCTGATTTTTTGACATCACAGGAAAAGTAACAAATCATAAAGTCACTATCATAATGGGGAAAAAAGTGTTGCTTCACCATGAATTAGACCTGTGATGGTGAACCTATGGCACGTGACCAGCTGGTCTTCGGGTCTCTGCCGCCCATCCGCGGGGGCAGGGTATGTGTGGGGGCAGGGCGCATGTGGAGGCAGGGCACATGCAGGGGCCATGGGCACATGTGTGGGGGCGCATGCACAGGGGCTGCACGTGCATTGCATTTTGGAAGTTAAAGCGCATGCACGGGCTTTGGGCGCTTGGTCCAGAAAAGGTTAGCCATCATTGAACTAGACAATTATGTTTATAGATCCCAATTATACCACTCAATTCATAAGATTTTTTTAAAAAACAAAAGCATCTCCTTTTGACCAAATTTAATTTTTATAAAATATTTAAATCAGATTTTTTTACATTGATAATTGGATAAAATCAAGAAAAAACTTCCTTAAAAAAGAACATTAAAAGTAGGCAATAATAGCATATATTTCAGGAAATATAGATTCATACAGACCTGCAAACAATCTAACGATGTACTAACAATTCTGGGACACTTGGATTGACATGCCAATTCAAATGGTAAGAAGTACTTGTCTGCTTCAATAAAGCTAGTCTTTGATTTCACTGGTGGAAGAGTGCTTGAACCAGGTTTTGCTTCTCCATGAGGTGGACTAAATAAAATGGCAGTAAAATAAATGAGTTAAATATGAATTCAGAAATAGCTAGGGCTGTTATTATATACTTGCTTTATCTTTAGTTGTATATTTAAGTTGTAAAACATTTATCATTGAAACTGATAATTCAAGTCATACTTAACTTACATAGCTGATTTTTTCTACTGAATGATGTGAATGCTTCTGTTTTTGAAATCCCGATAAAGCAAAATAAATGCTTCGACTTGTAAAGAAATGTTTTTTAACAGAATTAAATGTGTGTTATATTAATAATTATGACCTAGTACAAAATTAATAAATAAGAAATCCTCTTTAAAAAGTAGACTGCAGTTTCATATGTTCAAGAAACTAGTAAAAATGAATGGAACATTTAGTTCACTGTAAAAATAAAAATGATTTTTATGATGATCAGTACCTATAGGCATTAGGAGACATTATTTCTGCCTTAAGTAACTTTACAAAGGAAAAAAATGAATGAGGACAAGAAAGGATTCCTTTCATTAGAGGGATCCTTTTAAAAAATTATGTTTTCTCAAGTGATATTCTGATAGATAGATGGGGAATGGTTACAGCTTTCCTTTGTTTTTAACCATGCTTCTTTTTTTTGTGCAAAAATGCAAAAAGTTTAAAATTTCTGTGCTTCTTAACTGGGACATTCAGAGATGACATACTTGATCATTTTTTTGAACTAATTTGAAGCCAAAGCTATTACCGTGTTTCCCTGAAAATAAGACCCTGTCTTATATTTTTTTGAACCCAGAAATAAGGGCTTGGCCTTATTTTCGGGGGGTCTTATTATTTTGGGGCACAATTTGAGGGTGGCAGGTGGGGAGGGGTGGGGTGGGGGAGAAGTGAGAGGCAGGAAGCCCTGCCATGCCTGGTGAGGGGTTGGGGAGAAGAGATGGCAAGAATCACGGCTGCTTTTGCAACCAATTGAGGCTGCAAAAGCAGCAGGTGGCCCCACACATCTTGTGCCCTCTTCGTCTTACCTCAATTGGTTGCCAAGAGCTTGGCCCCAGTTGAGGCTCCCTGCGGTGGAGCCTGCAGCCTGGCACTTGAGAGGGTCTTGGGAGGGAAAGCTCCTTTACGCAATCCAGCCTCTCTTTCAGGTGAACAGGAAGCCCCCTCCTACCATGCAGCTGGCTGGTTGAGAATCAGGCAGTCCTGGGAACCACTCCACGGCTGGACACTGAACTCCAGCAGGAAGGCATCTCCTTTGGGCTACTGAGCACCAGTCTGGACGCCTACTTGGTGTTGCTGGTGCCAGGCTACAAACCTGGGTCTGGTTGGTGCTGCAGCTCTCAGGCCAGCTGTGCGCAGAGCTGGCACGAGAGTTGCAGCGGCCACCAGGGCCAGGGCCCGAAAAGCATCTGGCTCAGCGTAACTGTAGCCCGGCCCCTGCAGCACCGAATAGGTGTACAGGGCGGTGCTCAGCAGCCCAAACATTTGACAATGCAGGCCGGTGCCTATCAGGTAGCCAAACACTTTTCACCTGCTTCGTCTCCCTCTGGGTGAAAAGTGCTCAGCAGTTCAAGAGATCAAATCTGTGTGTGTGTGTGTGTGAGCGACAGAGAGAGAGAAAAGAGAAACAGTGGTGGGGAACTGGGTAAGAGGACCAAGCCTCCCGTGCCCAGAAACAATGTGCAGCTTCTCACAGTAACGAGAATTGCCTGCAATTCTCCTTACTCTTAGAGGCTGCACGTTGCAAAGAAGAATGAAGCAAGACGGTGGGGGGATGGAGGACAAAGCAAGGCATAGGCTGCGAAGCTGCCTCAAGGCCCTGCATCGGCTTACCTGAAGGCTCTTCAGCCAGGCCATCCATGCCAAACCCTCCCCCTCCCCCCCAGGGCAGCCACATCCCTTCACTAACCTGCTTTCCAACTCTGTTCTCCACTGCCTGTTCAGGAAAAGAGAAGGGTACGAGGGTAAAAAATGAGGGTAAAAAAAATGCCAGTAGTTCAGACCTTCCAACTTCTCATAAAGAAAAAAAAAATCTCGCGAAGTTGGAAGGTGTTTTTACCGTATTCTCATAGACTACTTTTCTTGCCTGCATATGATGGTGGAGAATGGAGCTGGAAAGCAGGTTAGTGAAGGGTTAGTGGCTGCCTTGGGAGGTTTGGGTGGGTGGGTGAGGGACCTCTGTGTGTGTGTGTGTGAGTGAGAGAGAGAGGGAGGAGGGGACACAGAGAACATTGCTGCCAGCCCTGGAAAGCTCTCCAAGGTTGGATCGGATCTCTCTCTCTTACACACATACTGTTCTTTCTTTGGGATCACAGCACAGACACCCGTGCCAGGATTGCAAGGCTGAAGGCTTCGGATGGAGCATTTTGGGGATGTGCGTCTGTGCTGCAATCCCAAGTAAAGAACAATTGGCAGGAAAAGGGGGGGGGATTTTCCTGCAGTCTGTCCTTTCTTTGGGATCCCAAGTAAAGAAAGATAGGCAGGAAAAGAGGAAGGAGGCCAACAGCTGGTGAGGTACTCTGGAGATCTGGGCTGAGTTGCACAGCCCTTGCTGGCTCAGCTGATCAGTGGGCAGCAATTATGGGGCTGAACCTCCAGGAGGTGACCGGGGAAGGGAAGGGCTGCCTCCTATGCTGGCTATGCCCACCCCTTCACTAGGGCTTATTTTCAGGGGAGGGTGTATATCTATGCCCACCCCAAAAATCAGGCTTGGCCTTATTTTCAGGACATGTCGTATTTTCGAGGAAACACAATAGAAATTATATAGAATTAATAGAAATTAGCTATGAAATTTTAAATTTCTTCGTTTTTACAAAACTGGAGTTTCTTATAGAACTTTTTTTAACTTATAGAACACTAATATATAAACTATATGGTTTATAAAATAAGCCATAGAATCTAACCTATTATTGGTTGACATGCATATCATACAGCAGCAGAAAAAATATATACTATGGATAAATCTTTATGTATGAACTAGGCCAGGATGTCTTATGATGTTTCTGCATTTCACACATGATAAAGTGCTAAAAAGGTAGTTTATAAATCATTCTCTCTAAAAAATAGAATGAATGGCAGATTTAATCGCCATATAGTCAGATATTTGTGCTTATAATCATCTCACGAACTTAAACATTCATACTTAATATGAACAAAATTACCTTTGTTTTCCTGTTTCTGTTTTTATTTCCTCTGGAAAAAAGCAAATAAAACCTTTTTTTATAAGAATGATTAAAACGATAAAATAAAACTATTTCCCACATCTCATATATAACATTTCAAATGAAGAAGCTGAACTTCCTCCCCCCCAATTACTAAATAAATATAAATAGCAAATTCTCCTATAATATAAAATATGGGGAAAGCATGTCAATCCAATAACATCCATGGTATTATTCCTTGTATTGTTTTCACATATTTGTGGGGAGATCTAGGAATACATGATAAATGGTTTTAAAGTTTGCAAACATCTAAAGATGCTTCTGCAATCTGGGATACTTATACAGTTTGGGATTTTCTGTGTTCACAAATGACATAATTTGAAGAGATACATTTGATAGTAACAAATAAAACAGCAAAAAGCATAAAACATAAAGCAGTCACCTACAAATGTTAATTAATAATAAATCCCTAGAATTATCAACAACAGGTCTATTGTATATTATGCTTGATCCTATTTACACAGTTTTGGGCAACAACATCAAAAGGTGCAAAAATTTGCCTGGTCAACTAAAAATGTGTGGTTATTAGGCTGACTCTCTTTTATGGGGCAATTGCATGTCTCATACTTAATGCTTCACTTCTAAAATGCAAATCAAAGTCACAATCTCTTACTCCTTTAATCATCTTAAAGCCTGGAACAAGGACTAAGATTCTTCAGTGCTCAAGAAAGAGCAATTTCAATACCTTTTCAGCTGAGATTGAATCCAATTCAAATGTTAAGCCTTTTTCCCAAATCTTGAAGATTTCTACTTCATGAAGGAACTCATTCTATTTTTGTATCTATTTAATCTTATTATTAACCATACTGAGTATGTACATTAAACACACTTATATCTTTCCCTAATATTTGGCACATTTTTGGCTTTAAACAATCATATTTCATAAAACTTAAAACACCTACAAATGTCCAGTAATAAAAGTTACAATAGAAGATAAGCACCCCAAGCCTGAAAGCTCTTAGTTGAAGTCATCTTTCTGCATTTTACATTGTACTGAATTCTTGTTTATTATTTATATTGTCCTCATTTGAAAGGAAGAGGGTTATATAAATACTGTGCATTTAAGATGATACTTATTATTACAGTTTATTCATCATCAGGAAATCCCTGAGATATAGACTGGACTCAGGAACTTGGGGAAAAATAACTGAAGGCAGCAGTGCCAAGCCATTCCCAAAACATCTCCCAAAAAACATCTCAGGGACTGGTTTGAAGCAAAGGAAACTTATAGTTACTAATATTAAGAATAAATTTGGGAGTTAGGCAGTAAATTAATATGTGTAAATAAATTTTCCCTAGGGATTGTCACACATAAAATTTTCAGATCTTACTGGCATTAGATTTACTGCCCAACTCAAATTTATTACATTATTGGTTTTTCAACTGCTTTTTAAAATGAGACATTTTCAATGGATAAAAAATAGTGAAAAATTCCCATCTTTTATAATTGATTCAAAACAATATATTAGAGGACATAATATTTAAAATATACAAACTCAGAATGAAAAATCTTTTGAAGTACCGGTATCATACATCAATTTCCTTCCTTTTATCATTATAAATATGTTATAAATTTGATAAGTCATGATGAATGAACCAGTTAGAATTTCCTTAAATATATATAGAGATTTTAAATGTGCCCACATTAAAGTATTATCTGGCTTCGATAATACAATATAGTCCTACAGAATAATTTTGCCAACATGCACTTTCTTGTTGAAAAGATATTTTATGCAATTACTTCTGATACTTTGTTTAATGCCTGGTATTATTCTACAGTTTTATACATGAAAAAAATTACAGGGGTTATACGTTTTGCAGAAGAGAAATTGTGGGCATTTTTAAAATAAAGATATCATAGTGTTAATATTAATAGTATTTCACAATGTTTGGAAAACAGAAATGAAGAACCAGAAACGAAATGATCACAAAAGCTAATATAAAAAGGGATTATAGGACTATAGAATTTCAGCTATTCTTCAGCAGAGAACAAAATACTGAATTTGCAAGTAAATTCTCTGCGTGCGTGTGCATGTGTGTGTATACATGCATGGGTACACACACATACACATAATGAGACATCAATAAACCACTCCATAATCCATATTAAGATTATCTGACTTGAATGTTCTGTGCATTTTTAAGACAAGGCTAGTCTTTTACACAAATATGCTACAGTACCTCATTTACTGACTATTTGTTTAGCAATAAAATTATGATGATCCTGGGAAAGGAGACTTCCAACCTGTCTTCAAAGTTGAAGCTGCTTGTGGTCAGGTGATTCCAATTTACAACAGTTGCAGCATCCCAGTCATTTGATCACTATTTGCAACCTTCATAGCCAGCTTCTGCTAAGTCAATGGGAAAGCCGGCAGGAAGTTGCAAATCATGATTAGGTGATGTGGCATTTAACCACCACAGCCAGAACTATTATCATAAGTCAATATGGTCACATGATTTTGTGCTTACTGACTGCACTACTTAGTGACAGAGTTGCCAGCCCCAAATGTGGTCAGTAAGTGAACACTACTTGAAATCCAGATTTCAGGGTTTTTTACTTATTGAGGAACTGCCAGAAGGCATACATTTGAGCATAATGAGCTGAGGAATGCCTGAAATATATTCCTTCTGTAACATATAGGAAAAGAAAAAAGAACCAATCAACCTAAATTACATTTCCCCAGAACTTTTCTGCAGTAATGAAGTATGAGATGTATGTGTCTGAGAACAAACTATAATCAGTCTAAACTTCAAAGTTTTTAATAATGAAATGATCAAAACAATGATCTGCAGAAAAGCCTACCAGAAAAATACCTGGACATAAACTGTCACAAATTAATCTGGTTAATTTAACTCAAATGCTTATAAGTATTAAATGCCAGATCAGGAAACAAACTTATAGAGCTTTTATCTATGAAAATAGCTCCCTGCTATTTGACAAGTTGCAATTATCTACAGCAGGGTGGATAAAAATCAATGATTTTTTTAAAAAAATCAAAAAAATCAGATTTTTTTGAGTTAAATCGGATTTTTAAAAATAAAATGCTTTTTGAGGAAAATATATTGCCATCCAAAGGTTATTCCATCATGAAATAAAGATTAGTTTTTTAATTATGTAGAATAAGGCTGTATATGTTTAATTTTTTTGGTAAATAAATTCCATTAATCCATTCACAATGTCATGCTCTTCCAGAGGTTTTTGTAAGATTATTGGGCAGTTTCTCTGCCTACAAGATATTATCACAGATGTTTGGTTTACTTTTGCAGTTCTCAAAACTGAATTTGACTCAGCAGAGATCATATGCCTCTTCTTCACAGCAAAAATGTTATAACATGAACAGAGTTGAGAAAAAGACCTTAATCCTATTGTTCTACAAACCTATGAATACAGAATCAACCCCTTCAGTGCTAAGTTTCAAGAAGTTCAGTGAACAGAATAGAAACAATATTTTTCTGATTGTTTGGAGTGGAATAGATCTGCACA
Organism: Arizona elegans; assembly: GCA_022577455.1. Lineage (NCBI taxonomy): Eukaryota > Metazoa > Chordata > Lepidosauria > Squamata > Colubridae > Arizona > Arizona elegans. The sequence continues at coordinate 27,042,891 of JAKOOJ010000002.1, read as the reverse complement.
AGAAGAAAGTGAAACTAAGTGTGAGGAGGAAGGGGCAAGCAGACAAGCAGTACAAAATGAAAGTGAAACTTTCTGAGCACAATGCTGCACAGCCACAGACAGACAAGTCTTTGGATCTTTTTGTGTATATGATCTGAGGTTTATCACATTCTTTCCTTGGAGGAAAAAACCTATAATGGCAGCAGGCCGTAAAAGAGACCCAGTTTGGCAATATTTTAATGAAGTTCCTTTACCTATTGGTAAGGCAGGCATGCGTGCAAACTGCAAACACTGCAACAAAGAAATGCAAGGCCTGGTGGCCCGAATGAGGCAATATCATGAGAAGTGCTGTGATGAAGATGACCAAAGAAACACATTTGAACAGGCAGGATCTTCAGGTTGGTAAACATTTTTATTGAATCATATTTCTAAAGACTGCCTTGAACTGCCATGTTTGAGCAAAATTATATTTCTTATTATTACTGCATGTTACTGTCATTTGGTACAGTTATGAAGAAAAGCAAATATTCCTTTTGGGGCAGTGCTGTGTACAATAAGCAGAAATTGTATAAACAATAAAATAACAGCATTGACTTTTTTATTTAGGGGAATTCATGGATTCTGGAAACTATCCACCTTCAAGATCACCATCCTCCTGTTCTACAGTTTCAGAGTTATCCATCCAGGATAGTGCTTCATTAGCATCATCATCATCAGACACCCACAGCCACATATCACTATCACCTAAAAGAAAGAAAAAATCCTTCCCTCCTGGAACCACCATAGATAAGTTTGTGATAAAAACTAGATGATTAGAAAAAGAGTTAATTGATGAAAAAATTGCCCAGTTTGTTTATGCAACGAACTCTTCTTTCCAGCTGACTGAGAACCCACATTTCATTAATATGGTTCAGTCACTGAGACCAGGATACATTCCACCCAGCAGAGCAGATGTTGCAGGGAAACTGCTGGATAAAGTGTATGACAGAGAAATGGAGCAATGTGTAACAGCTCTGGACAGTAGAATTGTTAACCTAAGTATTGATGGGTGGAGTAATGTCCACAATTATCCTATTGTATGTGCTTGTATAACAACAGAAGAAGGGAAAGTCTTCCTTGCACAAACAATTGATACGTCAGGAAATGCACACACAGCAAAATACTTACAAGAAGTGGCAGTAAAAGCTATAATAACATGTGAACAAAAATTCAAATGTCTAGTACCCAGTTTGTTCACAGACAATGCTGCAAATGTATCCAAGATGAGAAGAAATTTAGAAGAGCAGGAAGGGAATACAAAGCTAATAACATATGGCTGCAGTGCTCATTTGCTGCACCTCTTAGCCAAAGACTTAAGTGTTCCAGAAATAAAGACTAATGTTGTTGAAATTGCTGAATACTTCCGTAACAATCATTTTGCTGCAGCAGCTCTGAAAAGGATGGGTGGAACCAAGCTAACGCTCCCACAAGATGTTAGATGGAACTCTGTGGTGGACTGTTTTGAGCAGTATATCAAGAACTGGCCTATTTTGATGACAGTTTGTGAAAAAAATCGAGATAAAATAGATGGCACTGTCACGGCCAAAATCCTCAACATTGGGCTTAAGAGAAATGTTGAACATATGCTGAGCATCCTGAAACCCATCTCTGAAGCTTTAAACAAAATACAGAAAAATAGCTGTTTTATTGCTGATGCTGTTGTAATTTGGAAGGAACTGAGTGAATACTTAAAAACAGAACTACATGTGGACAGAATTAAATTACAAGCATTAAAAAAAACGAAAGGGACAAGTACTGTCTCCAGCTCATTTTTTGGCAAATATTGTCAATATCCAGCATCAGGGTCAAAACTTAAGTGCTGAGGAAGAGGAGTTAGCTATGACATGGGTATCCAGCAATCATCCATCTGTAATGCCAACTATAATAAACTTCAAAGCTAAGGGGGAACCATTCAAGAAATATATGTTTGCTGAAGATATTTTAAAGAAAGTCACACCAGTGAACTGGTGGAAGACACTTAAGCACTTGAATTTAGAGACTGTTCAAGTAATTATTTCATTTTTAACAGCAGTAGCTTCTTCAGCAGGTGTTAAAAGAATATTCTCTTCCTTTGGACTCATTCATTCTAAATTGAGAAATCGTTTGGGACCCGATAAAGCAAGAAAGCTTGTTTTTCTTTTCCAGATTATGAACAAAGAAGAAGATGAAGATGACAAGTGAGCTACAGAGGACAGTATTTAAGTTTTTCATGTGTAGGCTGGGCTGACAGTCTAAGTTTCTTAAAATATATATATATTGTTTAGCCAAATTAGTTAATAAACATGGATGTTTGTTTAAGCAAATAACATATGCTGTAATGTTATTGTTTCAGTTGAATAAATCTATTTAAATTGTTATTATTAAGGTAATGATTATTTTTCTCCTTCCTAAGTACAACAGAAAAGTTGTCCAAATATGAATGATTAACCTATTAAACTGGGGATAAAAAAACGAATATGAAAAGTTGTTATTCTAAAAATCTTCATCTACTTGCATATTAAAGTTATACCAGCAAGAATTAGTCTTTATGTAGAAAACTATGATTTAAATCAAGCCTTACTGACTAGTGATTTAAATTGTGATTTAAATCAGTTTGATTTAAATCAAATCCACCCTGATCTACACCAGAATCATGTAGTAACTAATCAGTGGTAAAATCCAAATTTTTATACTACCAGTTCTGCGGGCGTGGCTTGGTGGACCTGGCAGGGGAAGGATACTGCAAAATCTCCATTCCCACCCCACTCCAGGGGAAGGATACTGCAAAATCTCCATTCTCACCACACTCCAGGGGAAGGATACTGCAAAATCCCCATTCCCTCCCCATTCCTGGGGGAAGGATATTGCAAAATCTCCATTCCCACCTGACTCTGGGGCCAGCCAGAGGTGGTATTTGCCGGTTCTCTGAACTGCTCAAAATTTCCACTACCTGTTCTCCAGAACCTGTCAGAACCTGCTGGATTTCACCCGTGACTAATGTAGAAACATAACCTTTAAGAAACAAGAGTATCACTGGGGGAAATTCAAAGTTTATACAACTAAACAAATCTAAAAATTAGCAGAGATTCCTTTTTCCTCAAGACTGCAATAATGATGGGGCATGTTCAATACACAAAGAACTACCCATTTAAAAAATTGAATATTACAGTAATGTAATTAAGAGAGCAATCATTGGCATGATTTTTATACTTTAAATCTGCAAGCGACTAGGTTACAGCCTGAGATTCTTTGGAATGGCTTGGAAATGATGCAAGAGGATTGCACTAATGTTACCAAAAACAGATGTGGTGGTATGATTAAAAGTGTTGGATTGCCACCAGGGAAATCCTGGCTCAAGTCCATACTCAGCCACAGAAGCTTCAGAAATTTTGGAAAGATCACTCTTCCCCAAGCTACTTCAGATGGCTCCTGTGATGGGTAAGAAATATAACGAACGAACACTGTGTACAATACCTTGACCTTCTGAAAGACAGACAAGATATATTAAATAAATTAATCTTAAAAATAATTCAGATGCTGATTCTTGCAACAATTAAATATATGAGATCAGGAAATAAAGTTCCAGGCTTTTATTTAGTTAATTTGCTTCATCCTGACATAAAAAACGGTACAATTAAATTCTGTATGACAAGTATAGTTATACAAGTAAAACTTGTATAAATATACAAAATATATAAAAATAAGGATAACCTCCTTTCCCCTCAAAAATCTAAGGGGGACTGCATATACATAGCATATATAAAATAATCAGTATAAAATATGGAAAATTAGGGATGGTTTTTAAATGTTACCTGGGGACAGTTTGCTACAGGTTCACAAGTAATAGGAAATTATTTCAGTCCACTTAACATTCATGCCAGCAATTATTCGTTATTTATTCATGCTAACTCAATATTTTTTTAATTTATTATTTATTCATGCTAACTCAAGATTTGTTTTAATCCATCTGATTAAACTGCAGCAGTCTATTTTGTATATAATCCTAAAACAAAAACAATTCATATATTGCACCAGGCTAAATACAAATCAAATATATTACAGGTAGTCCTCGAATTGTGATAGTAATTGGGACCCGTATTTCCATCACTAAGCGATACAGTCGTAAAGCACAATGTCATGCAACCACATTGCTTAGCAATAGCAACTTTGTCACTCCCCGTTGCCATCATTATCCAAATTCTGCCAGTCATTACTCAAAAACCCATCCAAATCCAAGCCATTCTGGGCTCAGTCCCTCCCAACTCCATGGCTCGTTTCTTCCAAGGTAAAGGACTGCCTCCCCTTCAATTATCCCTTTTTGGCCACCCTGTACTCTGCTTTGTGGAGTGGCAAACAGCCCCAGACCTACATAGCTCTAACTAACTTAGTACTATTATTTGATAAACTGTTCTTCTTTCCTTCCTTGACGTTGCTTTTCTCTCAATTTGTGACAGATTGCAAGATTTAAGACCTTTTCTAGCTCAGGGTCTGGATTAGCTGACTCAGCCTGTTCCTCTGCCACTTCATCTGTGTGCTCTCTTCATCTGATTTCTGTGGTGGCTGAGTGTTAGACTGGTGAAGTCGTTATTTGCATAAATTCACTTCTTTAAGCTTTAAGAGCTTTTAGAATGATAAGCAACTTCACATATGTTTGTAAGAGGAGATATGTATTACTTTATAGTGGCAAAAATTCAGGAGGAGTCTGATAGCACCTTTTCTGATTAAAAAGGTGTTAAGCTTTCATGAGCTGCAGCTCCCATCATCTCTATGCATCTGATGAGATGAGCTGCAACTCATAACATGTATGCCTTTTTAATATTTTGTTATCTAGAAAAAGTGATATCGGACTCCTGATTTTTTTTGTCCAAACACCTTTTTTTCCTGTGTGACTAGAATAATACATTCAGGTTTAGACCACACTTCAGCTTTAGCTTCAGAGAAAGAGGGAATGATATCAGCTTTTTCTTAACTTTGGACCAGTAGTTTATCAATCCAAAGTACTAATTTAAACAAAAGCAGGCACATTTTTGCATATCAATTAAGCAACAGAGTAAAAGAAGATGAGGGTAATAAACAAATGGAGATGTGAGATCATAAATCAGAACATTATCATGCTAATTGGAAACTTTCACTAAATTTAATTAAATTTTTGAGAAATCAAATACAGCTAGTCCTCCACTTACAGTTTGTTTAGTGACTGTTCAAAGTTACAATCACTGAAAAAAAACTTATGACCATTCTTCACACTTATGACCATTGCAGCATTCCCATGATCACATGATGAAAATTTCCAACTGACTCATATTTATAACGGTTGCAGTGCCCTGGGATCATGTGATCATCTGTTGCGACCTTCTGACGAGCAACATCAATGGGGAAGCCAGATTCACTTAATAGCCATGTTACTAACTTAACAACTGCAGTGATTCACTTAACAACTGTGTCAAGAAAGATAGTAAAATGGGGCAAAACTCACTTAACAAATGTCTCACTTAGCAACATAAATTTTGGGGCTCAATTGTGGTCATAAATTGAGGACTAGATGTAGGACTAACTGAGTTATGGCCAACTGGGGGAGAGCCTATTTAACTCAAACTGCAAACATTTAGTTTGATTTTCTCATTGTTGTTGAACTGAGTGCTATCACACACCTAGATTAAGAGAGTTCCACAAGGCCTTCAGAAAGAAAGAATGAAAGTAATGGAAGATAGGAATGAGCACCTTACCCCTCCAAAATGACATTTTAAAGTACATTCTATAATTCATTACTTTTATTGTTTTATTGCAGAAGCAACAACAAAATACAGATAGTCTTCAATTTATGATTGATTGCTTATCGACAATGTTGCAATGTTACTACAAAGTTACGATGGAGTTCCCAAAAGATACTTACAACCCGGCTTATGTTATCTGCCCCTTGTGGTTCATATGATGGCATTTTGGCTGTTTGCATTATCTTGCAGTCACTTGATCACAATTCATAACATTTTGCTGAAAACCAGTTTACTTCTGGTTTTCAACAAAAGTACCTTATAGGGAACAATGGGTTCGTTTAACGACTGTTGCAAAAAAGGTTGTAAAATTGGGGCCAGTCATGTGATGACCTACTTTATGACTATCACAACTGACTACCATAACGGATAGGCTCCATTACAGTCATAAGTCAAGAATTACCTGCAGTATTTTATACAGGTCAGAGCCCTATGCCACAATTGTGTTGAAAGGACAGAGGTAGAATTATCTATGTCATTTGTTGATGAAAATTCTCAGTCATCCACATACAGTTGTCTGGAAGTTGAATCATGGCAAGTAGACGTCTTTTCTTTTTCGTTTCAAACATCTCACTGTTTATCAGCTTATAAGACTGAGGACTGATGGATGTTTCAAACAAAAAAGAAAAGTCCACTTGCCAAGATTCAAATTTCCAGATGTAATTTGGTTCCTAAACAATTGTTTCTTATTCTGAACAACCTGAAAAATGCATTAATATTTTGAACACTATTTCCTCAATGCAGAAGGAAAACATCTATTATATTGGGTATCTTGATAGTATCTGCAGGTAGCATGCCCCATCAGTTTATATGGAATATATTGATTCCAAATTGGTAATAGCTCAGTTGCTGGAATTCTTGTTAAGTCCATCCCATTTATCTCAGCAAATCTTTTTCAAGAGAACTCTGGAAAAATCGGGTTTGGGAAAGAATCTATGGTTTTAAGCAGCTGCCAAAGAGCCTGACACCATATGTGCAAACAGACAACATGTAACTGGATACATCTGTTGATCATCACAGATCAAGCCTTGGTAATTAGAAATTTCATTAGGCATCTAAATTATACCAATAAAACCTCAGATGGCACAGTAAAATCATCATTCCTACAGACTTTAGATTTTTTTTTACATGGCCAATTTTATAGTCTAAAGAGCAGCTAGTCAGGACTGGACTAAAAACGTTTTATCATGGCCTTTTAAAAAAGGACTGCAAGAGCAAATGATCACAAATGCTAAGGAAAACATTTAATAACTATATAAAAATAGTAGGCAAAAGTCCTATTCTGAAAAATAAAACACTTTTACTTGAGAATAATAAGTAAAGGGATTATCTTTAAGAACAAAAATAGATTGCCATTAAAGCAAGCTGCAACAACATCTTGGTTACAGAAAAGCATCTGATATTCTATCCCATTCTTTTTAGCAAGCAAGTGTGCACAGAATGGCAAAACATAGTGATACATAGTTGACTTGAAAACTGTACTTGAGTACTTATTGTTTTCTCATTAAATTGGAATAAAGTACTATTTAAGATACCACAAAGTTCTCTTCTGAACCTTTATTCTTCAGTAATTTTATTCATTATAGATAGTCTTTGTTTAATGACCATTTGTTCAGCAACTATTCAAGTAATGGCAGCACTGAACTAACGATAATTACAACAGGTCCTTGAAGGTATGGTTGTCACAGCACCAATGTGGTCAAATGATCAAAATTCGGGCACTTGGAAGCCCAAGTGCACTTTCGACTGCAAGGCCGTTTCAATACACATGCACACACCCACTACTGCCATCACCAGCTGATTCTTTGCTGTCTTCTTCCTCTGCTGCTGGCCCAGAATCCAGATACTGGGTGAGCTTGCAGCCGGTGGCTGTATGCACTGAGCATGACATGGTGGCAGAGTTTCATCTGCTATAGGGAGCTTGTAGTCCTGGCCTGGAAGGAGGCCGTGGGACAGGATGGTGAACTGCAGCACTCTTGATCACCAGGTGAGGAAGGAAAGGAGGTGGCTCCCCAGAGGAAACTGTGCCTGAGGCATTATTCAGGGTGGCAGCAGAATTGGAGGAAAGGTAGGGAAGTTACCTTTTCAGAGGTGAAGTGCAGGCTCTGCAGCTCACATTGGAAATGCACCTGGAGGCCCAGCCTGCAGGGCTTTAGCGAGAGTGTAGGCAAGCCCAGTGCCAAAAAACCTATCTGCAGGCCCTCTGCTCACTCTTAGCCCAGCCTTCCTTTTGTAAAGCCTTGTGAAGAGCCAGCAGATTCTAATACATTGAAGCCAGCAGGCTGGTTCCCCAAGGGCACTTTCAGCAAAGGTCAGTTGGGGGTAGTGGGGTAGGTGGTAGAGTGCAGAAAAGCAAAAGAAGTCAGATATGGGAACAGGGAGAGACAGGTGTGTCAAGAAGTTGAAGTGGAGGCAAACACAGATCAGGAGAAGCATGAAGTCCTGGACTAACAACAGTGTGGGCCTGGCCTGACAACAAAAACTGGAACTACAGGAACTACCATCACTAAGTGGTGCAATCATATTTCACTTAACAACCACTTCCAATAGTGATAGAAATTCCAGTCCCAATTAGGGTCATTAAGTGAGGACTACCTGCAAGAGCATTAAGAGGAAAAACTAATGCTTACGAAAGATAAATATAATAGAAAATTGGGTGGAATGGCTAATAATCTAAAAGATAGGAATAAAATGTAAAATTAGATTAAGGAAATAGATTTAAACCATCAGAGAAAAATGCCAAGTTGTTCATTTGAGTAACAGAAATAAAGTGCAGAGATATAGAATGTGAGACCTTTCTTATTAACTGAACTTGTAAAAAAAGATGATGGAATAATACTTGATCGCAAACTGAGTATGAGTCAGCTGTAAAATATGGCTGAGAAAAATGGAAATGCAAATTTAGACTGCATCATCAAAACAATTCCCAAATCTCCAAGTTGTACTTTATTCTACAAGGATCACAAATCACATCAAGTGCCATATGCAATCCTAAGAATTTGGAGATACTGGAGCAAATTCAGAGAATGGGAATGATCAGGAGACTAGACACATATAGCTATGAAGAAAGTCTAAAGGAACTAAGTGTTTTAGCCTTGAGGAGAAAAGACTAAAAGAACTCTTAATACCTGAAAAGATGTTATATGGAGTCCCAAAAGTGCTTTTCCAAAAATCAATTGGTCTTTCACAGTGTCTTACTTCTCATCCAAGAAACTTCTTTAAAACTGAAAAAGTTTCTTGGAAGAGAGGTGAAATGTTTTCAAAGAAAAAAACCCAAGAAAGTCCAATTACTTTTGAAAAAAGTACTTCAAGACAACCATGACCTGGATGATTGAGAATCTCCATAGACATGTTATATGGAGAGATCACCAAATTCTGTTTCTATTATACCATATGCAGAACATGAAATAAAGGATTTAATTTAACGAAAAACAGATTCCAACTGAATCTTTAAAAAATTTTTTAGCATTTCAAACAGTATTTTAATTACTTAAAGTACTGGTAGGTTTTTCTTCACCCAATTGTGTTCAAGATCAAGGTTTGTTTGTTTCATGGGAATGCTTTTTTATTGACTGTTGATCCAGTTTTCAGGTAACTGTAAAACACGAAGATTGGAACAGCATACAGATTAAAATGAATATTTAAAGTAATAGGAACAAAGGAGAGTACATAATCTATACCCTTTCTACATTCTAAACACAGTCAATATCTTTCCTCTAACATGAAAAAGTGAAGCTAGTCTGAAGGTATAAACGAACTGGTTTTGTAAGATTTATACCTTAACCTATACATGTAGGATGAGTTATGCAGCCTAATTCTATAAATGTGCTTATTACCTTTTTATTAGATTGTCATAATGATTTGTATACTCAATAAATTTATATACGAATTTACTATGTGCATTCATTTCTACATTTCTAGTAATCATTATGATCTTGATTTTTCTCCATAGGCAAAAATATAACACTTTATTTTTACATATCATTTAGCAAAGTCAGCCTAGTAATTCCCCCTCTCCCCCATAATTTTAACATAGTATTTTATTTGATTTATATCCTGCATTTTATTGAGGACCTTGAGTTGGCAGATATAGTACTTCTTCCTATTTTCCTCTATAACAATACCCTTTGAGACAGTCTAGAGTGAGAATGAATGGTCCAGAGCCACTCAGTAAACCTTTGGGTCAGAATGTGTAGGTGGGTCAGAACGTCAAGTGTTTTTAGTTATAAATTTAAGTACTTCTTGGATTAATCTTGCCTCCATTAGAACTTGCTTTTATATAGTTAAGTAACAAGGCTGGCATTGGAAGGCAAAAGCAAAAGAGCACAAAATATCGTTGAAAATTAGGATATTATACTAATTAGGATATTATCTAATGTTAAGAATCTAATGAAAAACAAGATGATTCATCCTACAAACTGGAGGAAGAATTTTTCCTTTTTCATCACAGTACAAGTAAGGATTGCCCAACAGCAAAATATACACAAATGCTTTACTACATTTACTATTCCTTCACTTTATTATCCAATTTTAAGGAAGAATCATAGTGGTAGTCCTTCTTAACGAACTGGAAATAGACAATTCCTTAGAATGCTCATGTCTGCTTGCTGTCCTGTACACATAAAAAGCAATGCAACTGCACCACAACTTGGGGTTGTAAGCCACAGTCACACTACAAAAACATCTTATTCTCATGAAATCCCTTTCTCTCCAATCTCTCCAAGGAGGAGAAAGAATGGTATGGCAAAAGAGAGAAACTACTCTCCCCCCTTTGCAAAGCAGAGAGATTGGATAGAAAACTAAAGCCAAGAAAGAAAGAAAAAGATCTCAGCAAGGAACTTGACAAAAAATTTTTAACAGAGCTATTTGAAGTGACAAAAGCAGTATTACAAGATTTGCAAAACTACCGAAGATGGAAATGGACACAGAAAAACAAGAAATGACTCCAAGTCAGGAAGAAGTCCCAGCCTTCAATTAGCATGCTAAAAATGTTAATGGACAGATAATAATTGTCTCAAATAAGATTACAGATGGAAGGAGCGTACTGAAAATGTGTACGTATATCATCATCCATGATACTTTAGAAGATATTCCATTTACAGGAATATATGACAGATTGAAAGAGATCTGTTAAGTAACTAATCAAAGAAAGAACACTTAACAGAATGTTCGAATAACTGCATAATATCTTTAATGCTAGCAAAATAATTCTTAGGACCATCCAATGCAAATTAGAGCTCTATAAAGAAAGAGAGATGCCAGATATTTACTATGTTTTATAAAAGTCTGCAAACCAAAGACATTACTGCTAATGTATGCTGGATATTTGAAAAAACCTAAAAATCTAATAAGTGTTTAATTGACCATAGAAAGGCTTCACTTCTTTCAAACTGTGTCAAGCTGTGAATGCCCTTAAGAAAATGAGAATCTCAGAATATCTCTCTGTCCTCACATAAAACCTATGCATAGGACAAGAAGTCATGGGCTGGGGAGAATATGGCAAAATATTTTAGGTCAGCATAGGAATGAGGAAAAGGCTGTGTACTTTCTCTTATTTATTAACCTATGTGGTGAATATATTTTGAGATAGGATACATTGGAATTAGACGAGTTTTGTGTTAAAACTGGAGGAAAAACTTTCAATTATCTGCATTATGCTGATACTACTCTCAGCTGCAAATCTAAGTAAAATCTAATAGAAAATGATTAGATTTTACAGTGCTAATCTGCAAATTCTAGTAATGAAAGTCTAAAAGCATAATGAAAAAATTGTACTATTATATATAATAAAGATCAAAGTGATACAGCAACCAGATTCAGAACTGACAACCAAGTGATAGATAATTTCTGCCTTTCCAAATCAACTATTACCCAAAAAGGAATGCAAAGGCTCTTATGAGAATCAATTTTAACTGTCAAGTTAATGACATCAATACTGTACCTTAATACTCTCATTGCTAACTATGATTTTTTAATATATATATAGGTTCCTGGTACTGTAAACTATTATGCTACTGAGGTATGCTGGATCCACTCTATTATTTAGTATTTGTCCCAGTATTTAAAGCAGACATCATTTAACATGGTAAGATCTAATCATTTTCTATTAAATTTTATTTTTGAAATGGGATACCATTAAAAAAGAACCTGGATACTTTTTAAAAAAAGTTATATTTATTTCTTCTGAGAAGTTTAAAGCTAAAATACTGAATCTCAATAGCTTTGACAATATGGAAGATAAAAAGGAATGTATTGAAAATATTTTACAATTATATTTAGATTAGAAATGTGCATAAAGTAATGCAATTTGGTCAAAAGCAAAGAACAAGTTATTTTTCCCCCAAATTATAAAAGTATTTAATAACATGTAAGCAACAAAAATATCAATTGTCTGATCTAGGTCTAATTGCATAGTTTTAAATAATCATCTATAAACTAGTTAACCCACTGGGTTCCACTACTTTTATATAAGAAGTGAAACCCAGTGCGTATAAGCTATTTTATATGTCTCAAAGTATATCACAATGAAAGGAAATGATAAAGATGAATATCCACATTTATACATATATCCATAAAACATTTCAATAAATACCTTCTTTTGGGCCAGAAGCCTTAAGTAGAGATATGTAGATATGATTTCCTTTAGTAGTTCAAGTAAGATTTAAATCCATATTTAATAAATATCAGTTTCATATTTCCTTCCATAGTGACTTAAGTAAACAGGTAAGACAAGAAACACTAATCCTCCCAAACAACACATTTTTTAAAAAAACCATCTCTGTATGCTACAATAGATGCCCTCTTCCATCACTGCCTCCTTTTCTGATGTTATGCATTTTCCTTACACAACAGCCTCTCAAATCAGGTATCAAATGTTGCCAGGGTGTCACTGTCCCTTGTTTTTCCATCATCTTCTTGTCTTCAGCTTCTGTTCTCTTCCCGCGCCCCCCCCCACCTCTCCTTGTTGCCCATCACCTGCTCCCCCTCCCAGACGGCCTTGTTCTTCCAGGTCAACTCTTTACACACCTTCCCTTGCTTATTCATGCAGGGTGTGTTTATGAGCGAGGGAGGAGGTTAAAAAGAAAGAAAGAAAGAAAGCCATGTCAAGGCAACCGATATTTCGCCGTCGACGCAAGGAGGAGGGGGAGGGGGAAGAGGCGGATGGTTAATTCATAATTAATATTCTTCCTGTTCACGCTCAAGGTTCTTTCCCAAGACTGGTACAAAACACGCACGAACAGCCTTACGGGGGTCCCCCGCCTGTCTCCCATCCCCGTATCCACCTCGAGAGTGACTCGCCGCATTGCTAGATCACAAAGGCCCGGCCTCACGTATCTGGAGGGCCACGGCAGCTCATCCTCTCCCTTCCCGGCTCCGGATCCAGGCGAAAACTGACCGCGGCGCACCTCTGCCGCCCCACTCCGCGCACGCAGCAGCCCTTTCACCCTAAACGACCCTCACACACACACACACACCCCACCCACCTCTATCGCCTTTCCTTTCCCAGGCCGGCCTCTCCCTACAATGACAGCCGCCCTATTCAATTCTAAGGCCCAACCTGCCTGCCGCAGGTACCCGGTTTCATCCCCCCCACACTTCCTTCGCTTCCCCCCCCCTCCGTCTCCCCTTCCTATTTACCTAAAGCCACCTCGCAGGCTTTGCGCAGCTGGGAATGATGCGCCTTCTTCACCTCCTTGTCGGCCAGGATCTTCTCCAAAGCCCGTGTCAGGAACATATTCTTCGTTTTCTTCCCCTCATACATGAGGGCGCGCTGAAAGTGAGGGGAAAGGGGAGGATGAGCGGGGGGGTGACTCTCAGGGCTCCACCGGCTGAGACCCGAAGAGACTTCCCGGGAAAGCGTCTCTTTCCCCTCTTCGGACGAAAACGAAACCCGGCTCTGACCAGGCGGCTACCGCAGCCCCTGCTCGACGCTGAGGAGGGACGAATCGGGTCTCACAAGAACGCAGCGCTCCCCGTTTGCCTCAGCCTCCATTAGAAGCAGCTGCAGAAGCGAGAGCGGCAGCAGCAGCGGCGGCGGCGGCGAAAGCAGCAGCCTCCCGTCCTCGCCATGTTGGAAGGAAACGACGTCAAGGCCGGAGCCGAGTGGGTTACAGAGGGAGGAAGCGGCAGCGGCGTCGAGGTTGCTACAGCTGCTGTTGCTTCAAGGCCGGGAAAAGAAGGCGCAGCCGCAAGCGGGCTGGGTGGAGGTGGGGGGGGGGGGAGAGCGAGCGAGCAAATAGCGGCGCTACCAGTCGCGCAAGGTAGCGAAGGGGAGCTGGGACTGGCTGCTGGCCGCGCGCAACAGGTGCGAGAAGGGAGGGGCCTGGGATTCCTCTTCAGAGAGAAGGGATGGAGGAAGCGATCCGCCTTCTCCCGCCATATTTGATTCCTCTGAAGACTCCGTCGCCCAGGCCGGCTCTTCTCTCTGGCGACTGAGAAGCGGTTGGAGCTTCACTTTCTTTGCGCCTATTCGCCCCACGATGGAAAAGAATTTACCGGCGTCTGGGACACCACTCGACTCGACCAGGGTGGGATTTTTCCCTCCTCATTCATTTGGGCTGTAAAAAGAATATTAATATTTCGGGAAAATCGTTTCTGTGATCAAGTGCTTCCTTCGAGGAACGGCTACGGAGCTGGTTTGTAGTTTAGATGCCTGGCGGACTGTAGGCGGGATGCCTTTTCTAGTCCTTTGTGTTCCGTTTTAATATTTTGAATCCTTATTCGCAATACTTCAGAATTTTTGAATACTTATTCTCAAGTATGTGTACATAAATTCCCGCAGAAGGGTGTGAGGGCATCTTTAGTATTCACAAGATTGATTAAACTTTGGAATATTGTGGACTCGATGCCGGTCCTCAAATGCAAACTTCATGTGTTAAACATATTGTGAAGTTTTTCGAGCTAGTTTTGTTTTGTGTTATATAGAAAGACAGTGATAGAATTCTATATCCTGTAGTGGAGTTACTAACACAACTACTTGAATGTTAAAAGTAAAATGTTTCCACCTACTTCAGAGGGTTGCATCCTTTTATTTGCAACAGAATAGACAATTTGTATCTGGAAATTTTATGAACAAAGAGTGAAGGAGATCACTTTTTTTTTTTTTTGCTAAATTGAGCTACCTAGAAGAAAAAGTTTGGGAATTGGCTAGGTAAGACTTTTGTAACGACCAGCTTTTCTTGCTCAATCCTATTTATCCTTTGAAAACTTGAATAGATTCTTATTCTAAAGTTATTCACAAGGCAGAATGGACATGGAATATGATGGGATTTTAAAAAAAATTGTTTTCTAACATTTGCTCTAGCTTAGAACCGATATCTGAAGTGAGAAGCATATTTTCAGTACAATACATCCTTAGTTCAGTTTTAGTTTAAACATCTGCTGGATGATAATGACAACTATTCTTTGCCTGAAACACTGAAAAGTTGATGTCATTTGAAGTGTACAGTTAACCGCTTTTGTCTGTGCTATATGTATATTGTATATAAAGAAGCTTTTTTATTATACAAGGAAGAAAATTACTTTGACTTTTTCCCTACATTACATTGGTACCTATTGGTTCTGAAAAGATTATCAACTATCATTGATGTAGTTGCAGAATATGGTTATTCAACATGAATCAGTGTGCAGACAATTTTTGAGATTAATTGAAACCTCTGGCTGAATATCCAATTTTGTCCAGTCAACCCGACTCTACTATAAGTTTTTCTCTTCCCTTGGAAATTGACTGTAGAGCAGAAGCTGGCATTATATGGATTTTTTGTACCATTCCTAATTTCTTTACAGTATGAACAAGCCAAACAACTCACAAAAAAGAAAAAGAGATATGAAGTTTCAGATTGAAGTTAATAGGCTGCCCCAACATGGCAGAAATTGAATAAAAAAGGACACTTGGGATATAGCAAGATATTTATAAAATCTAACTTTCCCTAAACGGAAGATAGCATTTTTTAAAGCCAAACACATCATGTTACCAAATACTGTGAAACCCCATTAACCAAGCATGCCCTTGTGATTGAATTTATTTCTCACTTATTATGTTGTAAATTTTACAGGGATGCTAAATGTGCTATTTTGCTCCTAATATGTAAATGCCCAGAAAGGTTATGTGAATCTTCTAGCAGATTCAGAGCACTTTAAAACTTGTGCTGAAGCCAAATTCTGTGTTGCCACATTAAAAACGAGGTCTAACTGGTCACAGAAATAGTTTTGTTTTAATCATCACTTCAGGTTTAATGCATGTTATCTATTTTGTTTTGGGTGATATGTATACTTACCTCATAGATTATAATATTTTATATATTCACTGGTAACCAACTCACTATTATAATGTAAGTTACATTTTTAGGGTAGAGATCTCTTGTATTTTATCTTACCCATTTGATTTTATTGTTGTGTGGTATATTTTTACGTTTTGCTGATCTTTGAATAAACAGTATGTCAGTTCATTTTTGTTTGTGCATTAGCACATGCAAGTTATTAGCTAATTGATTGTGTGCTCTTGGAACATATATGCAGAGCACACTGTATTAAACAATCTTTATTTTTTTTAAAAAATCATTCTAAACTATTCATAAATTGAATTGCTTGCAATAGCCATGGAATAAGCTATTTTCTGAGGCAGAAGGGTGGTTAAGAAATGAAAGAAAAGAAAGAAAAGAAGAGTAGAAATACTGCTTTTGAAAAGTATTTTGGAGTTTCCTTTTAAAAATGAACTAATTAAATGATATACTTGACTTTTGTAACTTTTGGAAAGTATCTTCATCTCATATTGCTCATAAATAAATATGATTATGTTTATTGGTAAAACCTGTCTTCCAAGTGTTAATTATCAATTGACTTTCAACTGCCTTCACTCAAAAAGTTGGGATACATTTGTCTGCCTTAAAAATAGGTCATCAGCACAGGATATGCTTTATGACATTTTATATTAAGTCATTATTTTATAATAAAAAAATTTATAAAATTTGCCACAAAAACCTTGGGTTCCAGATTTTGGACAAATTCTGTAAGTTAGTCCATTTGAGGTTCCTTGGTTCAAACATTGTTGCTGTATGATGCACCATTTTGACCAGTTAAAATTTATGGGAACAGGAGTTTTAGTATTAGGTAGATAGCTTTTGGTTGTATTCATATAACTCGGTTAATCTAGCTGATTTATTTTCTGTTATGTCCATTAGATAGAACCATAAACTAACTAGACATTCAAACAATAGCTGAAACACAAAATCTAATCACAGTTAACATTAACCAAGCTTAATGTATTTATGCATTTATATCTGGTACATTTTTTTCTAATCCAGGGTTGAATTGGCACAGCTACTGAAATACAACAATAACAGAATAGTTTACCATAGTAGAAATATGTATAATTTCTAATAGGGCACACCAGAAGAAAGATGCAGTTTGCTCTCTATTTTAAAATCCAGCCTATTTCTTTCAGATGTGAGATTTGCAAATCATTCCATCATGCTGTAATCCAACTCATGATTTATCCAGTTTGCCTCACCGTTTGTATTTCCAAAACATATTTAGTATAAAACTAGAGCTCATCCAAAAATTTTTAAAAAACAATCACTTTCCTCATCTTACCAATCTAGAGTACTCACATAGAAATTACTTATATACAGTATTCAGATGTATTTCCCTTCCTCTTCTAATAGAAATAGCAAAAAAAATATGAAAAATAAAAATAAAAAATAGAGGCAGGGGGTGGCAGTATAGCTGTATTGGGAAGGAAAAAGAAAAGGGGAAAACAATAAGATAGAGATGGTGAAAGGTGGAGATAGCTAGACAAGGAGGGATGGGGGAGGAAGAAAAGCCCAGGCATTAAAAAGGGGGTTAATTTTCCAAGTGAGGAGTTTTCTAAGCAACAATCAGTTTTCAATGGCAGCTATATTTTCAGAGAACTATAACTGAAAAATTCTCTTAATATCAAACTCAGTAAATATTGCCAGACAAAATGCCAAGATATGAAATAGTCCCAATTTTTATATTTACTTTTAGCTATGTGCAAACATAAATATAGTGGTCAATTAGTAACAGTCATCTATAAGTGGAAAGCTAATCGTTGTTGAAATTGAAGGTTCTAGCACAGAAGTGAAGTTATATATCCTTGATCATTTTTCATATACTATTTATATCTGAAATGGTTGTCCACTTCCACCAAGTATGCATCTCTTGGGGGAATATACATGGAAGAACAAAGAAAGGAATTTGAAAGCTTCATTGGTCAAATCAACCCTGGCCATCAACAGATTAATAGCACACCTTTATATCCAAAATTGAACAATATTTTTACAGCTGCATATGTACCATGTTTCCCCAAAAATAAGACCCTGTCATATTTTTTTGATCCCTGAAATAAGCACTTGGCCTTATTGCCATGCGCTCAAAAGCCTGATTGGGCTCATTATCAGGGGATGTCTTATTTTGGGGGAAACAGGGTACCAGTTTTAAAAAGATTAACCCTACCTGATGCAGAATGCCAAAATACACATTTACTATGTGAGGTGTTCTTTTATACGCTCAATTTACCTTCAGCGTAGCATCTATGTTGCCATTTTAGGAGAGATGTCTATGGAGATTCTCAATCATCTAGGACTAGGTCATGGTTGTCCTAAAGGTGCTTTTCCAAAAGGCAATTGGACTTTCTTGGTTTATTTCTTGAAAACATTTCACTTCTTATCCAAGAAGCTTCTTTAGTTCTAAGTGAATGGTAGGGAATGGAAAGATTTATATTTCTGGTCATTAGCACTCTGAAGTTTGTCATTAGCTTTCTGAGAGTTCTTGAGGCCACTTGGGGTTGATCTGTATCCTCAGTCACCTGAATCAGAGTGCAAATAGGTGTAGAAACTTCTTGGGACTGCAGTCTCATCCAAGAAGCGAAACATTTTCAAGGAATCAACCAAGAAAGTCCAGTTACCTTTTGGAAAAGCACCTTTGGGATTTTAGAACGTATTTATTCAATTTATATAACCACCCATTATTGTACATATTTATTATAAGATAGTCAATACTTGCATACTATAGAAATACTATATTTAGAAAATGGTACATGATTGAAACCCAGCCAGACTGACAAGAATGCCTTACTTTCTTCATCACTTAGTATCTTGCAGGGAGAAGGGCTATAATTTCTGCAGCTATGCAGTGCCATGCTGCAAATGACCAAAAGTTTACACTTTTTCAATACATGTGATCCGAGAAGCCAATTGATTCTTATCCAGATACTTATATAATAGCTGTTTCTGTCCTGGTTTCAGAGGTTGAGATTGCCTTCTCTGCTTTGGCTGTTATTTACTTATTTTCCATATAGCAGTAGATCTTCCATTTCACTGTGCCTGGGGAAATGCAATACTTATTGGGTGAGTTGACCCTTTGATTACATCTTACACTATCCATTTTCTACACTGAATCAAATGACTTCATACTGACATTTCCAAGGTGATAGCAATAAAGGTTATTCAATCTCTAGCTATGAAGGAGAGTTCTAAAATATAATTTAAATGAAATAGGTTCCCTGGAGTTCAAAGCACAATAGTAAAAATAAATGCTATTATTCCTCTACAATTGGAACATGAAAAAATAGAGTATATAATGAATGCAATAGGTAAGATAGAACATTATTCCATCAGTATGTTTCCAATCTTAAGGTTAATTTTGGGAATGTAGCTCTTTGGTGACATTCAAAAAGGAATATATTGTATCCTCTATTCTCAGCATATTCCTCCCATGAGGTTAATACACAGGTCTTGCCAATGTTTTTGCTGCATGATGTATTTTATTCCAATGTTAATAAACATATGATCCTAACTCTGGCAGTAAAATAGCTTTATTATTGCAAAAGGTTTAGGTTATACATATTAGAACTATGACTAACTTTCAGTGGTTCAAAAATCAACATTTTGAGCAAATTCTGATTCTTTGGGCCAAGCTGAGATTCATAACATATAAATTCGGCAAATAAAGCACATTTGAACAAAGATTTCACATAATTTATCGTTTTTCTTGCTAGACCTGAATTTGAATAAAGCCTTGATGCTTCTTTCTCACTTGAAATTTTTCTTTTTACTTTTTCTCATTTCCACCCTTCATAATTTCATCAATAATCATTTAGATACACGCAAGGATTTCTGCCTGCATATGTCCTGATACCACATGCATGGCCTAGAATATGTATCAAAGATTTGAATATCTCTTATCTGTAGAAAATTTCATTTCTTTTTTCAATGGGTTCCACTAGTGGAAAATGCTATATTCTATATTTGAGTGACTTCACGCTGTATTCTTAAGAAAAATTAAAAAATTAAAACTTGGCTGCAACACTTAAATGACACTTTTTAAGGAGGTGCATGGTTATATTTTTAACAGCCAGCATGGTCTCTATACAGGTTGGCTTGATTAGGTTCTCAGGCAATAAAAATCCAAAATGACCTGTATCACGCAATTCAAAGGCAAATGAATAGTGGATTCCAGTTTTATAGGCCCAATCCATTGAACTCCCAGAACTCACATCTGGAAAAAAAGAAAAACATGTTTGGTTTAGGAAACAATTTGCTAATACATGGATCTACAACATTTGATGGGTGATCTCAGTTTCCCAATCTTCTGCAAAGGTAAGATGGGAAACCTATAAATTTTATAAATAAAATAAAAGGCCTTCACGTAGTGGGGTAACTGCACTGAAAAGAGCAGGGCTAATAGCTTCTTAATCACGTATGGTTTGTTGCACGGTCAGCTAGATATTCAGCCTGGATTTAGCCTTTTCATCCACCTATCAGGTTCTTCCCAAGGACCTGGGATAGGCAGATGTGGATGTTTGAGGGTAATAAATTATTCGTATTATTATGGTGCATTGCATTGTCAGTAGGATATTCAGACTGGATTTGACATTTTTATCTACTTATTGAGTCCTTCCCAAGGACCTGAGATAGGTAGATATTGATGTTTGATGTTAGAGGTTACAGAATGTAAGCTGTTCCAAGTAAAAACTGATTTTTGCGATTGACTGATAGTGAATTTGTCAGTGCTGAAGGTATTCAAGTGGTGTCCAGTTGTTTTGGGATTGCACCCAGGGGCTTATTACTATTGGTCCTATTTTTGCTTTCTTTTGCCACAGTCTGTTTTCAGGTCTTTGTATATTATTATTTTCTTTCTCTTCTATTCTGCTGTCTCCAGGTCCTGCCACATTCACTATCCAGACATTTTTGTCTTTCTTATTGACAATTGTTAAGTCTTGAGGTCTTATGTGGCAGGTGTCTGTTGATTTGAATTCCAAAGTCCCGCAGCACTTTAGCTTCTTATTATTTTAGGGTTAGAAAATGCCACACCCTCATCTTTAATCCCCCCAACCCCCCAAAACAGCAGTATTTTGTCTTGGGGCAATTTTTAGGGCTCGAAGACTGAATTGTGGAAATGGAATGAGAAGCTTTCCAGAGACCTCCATCTGGGGAAAAACAACAATACAGTGGCAAAATTTGGCACTGAATTGCAAGGTTATTAGAAGGCAGCAAATGGAGCAATGAAAGTGTCATATGTGGCTTTCTCATCAGCAATATCATTCTAAGATTGTATTTAAGTTGCATTTTTAAAAGAAAGATGGAAAAAATCTCGGTATCTTCAACCCCAACAATATTTTGTTTAATTCCAACCCAATAAGTTTAATTGCTCCTCACATTGTTTTATAAGTGTATAATATTGTTCAAAACAGGTAGCTACAGCAACACTCCAAACAGGATTCTGCACTAAAGACTATACTTGGTTTAAGACTAGCTGAAGGCCAGATTTCAAATATTCATGTTTGGGGCAAGGACAAAATAAATACAACTTTATTTCATTTACTGTAAATGTAATTCTAATTTGATTATTCTTCAGCCATATATTTAATATTATAGTATTTCTACACATTTATAAATCTGCAGTTCAGTAACAACTTTTGGATGTTTCTATAGATTGCACTCAAGGCTTCTTCAAATATTTTTGAATATTTTGAAGGCCAGGCCAAAAAAAGCAAAAAGGAAGATAAATTTAAAAGAGAAGCATTTCTGTATTAAATTGTGCAATCCAAGCCATGTCTGTTTGGACTGTGAGGTAAATATATATGGAATTATGTGAGCATTAGTCATATCTTTTGCATAAAACAGCAATGCTCAATTTGTGGATGATGGAAAAATTTTTCTCCAAACATATTGAATATATGAGCTGCAATTTTATACTAATTACTTGTTTATCTTTCCAGCATTAAACAGTACTCCTTGTTACATATTGGTACAAAAAGCTAAAAGCATAACTACTCAGAGTTCAGAAGTAATTTATAGTTGGTATTTATTAAATTTATGTGCTGCCCATCTCCTCGAAAACAACTCTGAGCAACTTACAAACATTAAAACTGGGGTACAATATTATGTTCTTCATTTAATATGATTTTAGATTTTAAAACCTTTTCTCTATCACAGTATCATTAACAGAAGTTATTTTTTAAAAATCCAATTTGTCAGAGACACTCACACAAAGTTCTGGAAGCAGGACCGTATCGATACCTTATTCCATAAACAGACTGCAAGGCATTTACAGCATTAACAGCTGCGGATTCCTGGAAGGTGACAAGGAAAAAAGAAAAATCAACCCAATGCATATTAATTATTATCTTCATAATGAATGATATAGGACAAAGATTTTTTTTTAAATTTGATTTATATGCCGCCCTTCTCTGGAGACTCAGGGCGGCTTACAATGCATTAAGCAATAGCCTTCATACTTTTGTATATTTATACAAAGTCAGCTTATTGCCCCCACAAACTGGGTCCTCATTTCACCTACCTTAGAAAGGATGGAAGGCTGAGTCAACCTTGAGCCTTGGAGAGATTCGAACCAGCAGTAATTGCAGGCAGCTGTGTTAATAACAGGGTGCTTAGACCACTGTACTATCAAGGCTCAAGATTACCCATTTTTTAATTTTATCCTTAACAACTTATTGCATCTTGTGCCCTCTACCGCTAGCTTTGTTACCATAGATGAATTATTTTCATGAATATCCTTGCATAAAGTTATACCTTTCTGATTATGTGCATATCACTCATTATAAAGAGCTGTATATGAGAATATTATTACTTCAACACCAGCATAATAGAAATATTGGATAGGCCATTTCATGCTCTATTGCCACGTATAAGAAGAAACTAGATCCCAATTAGACTGTGTTGTCTCCGTGTCATATATGTGGATATATACATAATTTGTATTTATTTATTATTGTGTCATATTTATGTAGTGTTTATTGGAGGTGGAGACCCTTTGAGAGCTGTATGCAACAAAATTTCATTTTAATGAATGCCGATTAGTGTACATTCAAAGTGACAATAAAGTTATTCTAAGTCTAAGTCTAAGCTTTTCTATCCTCTCTTTTAGATTACATTAAAATGACTGCCCCACACTGCCAAGGACATTCAATTGGTTTGACTAAAGGGGAAGGTGGCTACTTGTTTTAAGGTTCCAGCTCACTTTTAAATGTTATCTCCTAACCAAGTTTAACAAGAGTATCACTCTGCCTATGAGAACAAGTTTAGGATGTTATCTCATGCAATAATTTGTTTTCAGAATGTTGTATATACCTCAGCAATCAATCAATCACTCCAGCCTGAAAAACAGGTCCTCTGTTCTTTTCTCTGGTGCCATGAAGATATATATACATACAGTATATAGATAAAGTTATGTATGGGAACTTTTTAGCTAGCTTTTTGTGCCAAACTCTAGAACTGGAAACAATATGAAAGCCAGTTTGATCTAGTCTAGTGGTTAAGGCACCAGGCTAGAAACTGGGACACTGTGAGTTCAAATCCCACCTTAATCATGAAAGCCACCTACCCGTAGGTGACCTTGGACCTGTCACTCTCAGCCTAACTCACCTCACAGGATTGTTGATGTGGGGAAAATAGGAGGAGGAAAGAATATTAGATGTGTTTGCCCCATTGATTAATTTGCAAAAATAATAAAGGTGGGATACAAACAAACATATGGTATTCCAGGATGCAGGTCTTTTAATATGCAGGTTTATTGCAAACAAACAATGAAGCATTTACAAAAGAAATCCAGTGACTGCTATATATCAAATATAAATGTTTGTAAATACAAATGTTTGCATCTTTTTTCTCCTGTAAATGCAGTGCATTTGGTTTGAAGCTCCTCTTTTGATTATAGAGATGCTTGCTACCTGTCCCTTGTTATTATATTTTTCAGGCTGTTTATTTCTGAGTTGTCTTTTATACTTCAGTTTTGATTATGGGTATGTACATTATTTTACTAGAGTTTAATGTATTTACAATGGACTATATCTAAAAATGAGAAAATAGAATTGTTTAAAAGCAAAGAGAAATATTTGCAGAGAAATATGTTACAGAATTTGCTTTTTAAAATTTTATTTTATTTATGTATCAAATTTATGTAACTGCCCATCTCAAGGAAAGTTACTGTGGGCAGCATGTCAAATAGTTAAAATTATAAGCTGCTAGACAATTCAAAATGGTAATTTGTATAGCATGATGCTCTAATTATGCAATATATGTTACTTAAAAGAATTAACATTGTAAAAATACATATGCTGGCTTTTATATTTAAAAAAAATCACTAGAAATATGCAAAGATTGTACAAGTGCAAAATGGTGATTTACTTTGTAACTGGTTGTACCATTAAACAGTCTTCTACTTCTTAGTATTGATCTGAGAGGATGCTTACATTTGCTTCACTTTAAAAACTGAAAAATATTGCATCGTATGCTAAAATTAATTAGGAAGAACCAATATTATTAATGTTTCATAATATTTATTATTATAAGCTTTGAACACTTATTTGAATATGAATTCCTGTCAAAAAGATTCTTAATTCTGTTCATTTTAGAGGGAATTTGTCTGTTTTAAGAATAGTAACTTTATGTGCATATTATACTCCATTTAATATTTATACATTGTCATGTGAAGGCTCATAGTTTTGAAATATGCTGACAAAAGCATATAAAATATAAATCTTAACATTTTCTATTTATGATAATCAATTTATTTTGTATAACGTTTCCTCCTAAATCACTCAGTATGTAGCACTGTTATGCTGTAATTACTGTTATGAAGTAATTATTAAGATTGTTCTTTTGTTACTCTTTTTAGAAGCAAAATTATATTTCCTACATTTGAATCACTGGGTAATCCTAATGTTAAAAAATCTTTTTCTACTGCTCATAAAACAATGTGACAGCAAACGAATGGATACAAAATATAATTGGGTGAATACACATAATTAGGGTAAATACACACTTTGTTACAATATTCTGTTGGGTAAGTTTCATTGGCTCAGTTGCTGCACAAATAACCCATATGGCATGGTTTGGAAACCTGAAGACTATTTGCATATGCCATATTAAGAAAAATAAAATACTATACAATTTCTTAGTTAAAATATGTGAAATCAATCTATGCAGCAGTGTCTAATCACAACGCATTTGTTCAATCCCTAATTATTCCAATTGGCCAATACAGTCTCTTAACTCAAAAAGATTTCCCAGCCTGTTCAACTATATCTTAAAATGCAGTCCCTCACTCCTGCTCTGAAAATTTTTTCACTGAATTCAGTTCATATACACAAAGATCAATGAATGAAAAACTGCAGCAATAACCTGTAACTATAGCAACTATAGATTGCTACCCTATTTCTCATCTCTGCTTTCCCCTTCCTCTATTTCCTTTTTACTAAATTATAAACTCAGGGCAAAGATATGAGTTCTTAAACTTTATAAAGTACAATATGCTGATGTAGCTATATAAACAATTAGGGGGACTAAAATGTAGATATAATAGGAAGTGAAATAGCACATGACTTATTTTTTTTTTTACTAACCATGACTATGCTGCAGGGAGACACTTTTGTTCTCAAGAAGAGATATATTCTAGGCTTCTAAATGGAGATTTGCCTGCAGTTCCACATCTGTGGGATGAGAAGTGCACTAAAAATTACTGACCTAAATGCAAAATTCAGTTTTAATTTGGACACATTCCTTCAGTGGTTATACTGAAGGAATGTTACTGATTGATGAGCTCAGCAGTCGTTCTGAATCCCAGGTCTTTGTAAAGGGGAGTTGAGAGCTATGCAGCTTTGGGCTTCATATTTTGATACTGATACTATATAGCAAAAACAAAAAAAAAAAAAACTTGTTTTTCAGTTTTGACTTATCCAAGTTTTTATTTTGAGGAAACAGCTTTTTGTGCTATATTTAACAAAGAGATAACTTTTTAATGTTGCAGGGCCTCAGAAATACCTTTGCTGCTGATTCTTTGCCAGGCTCTTATCTCAGATGATACTGTATATACAAATTGGCAACAAGCTCTAGTACAATCCTTTTTTAAATTGCACTACACAGAATGACTTCACATATTGGCTATGCAATGGTTTACTTTAACCATAGTTTAGTGAATTGGCTTACAGTCACAATGACTGCATTGATATGGCACATTAAATCTCATTAAATACACTGTATGAAATAGATCAGAGTAACTTTATATAATATGACTGTAGCAAATGAATGAAAACTTCCAAATAACTAAAAACTGAAATAAATAAAAGAATATGTCTGCACTAGATAACATGTATACTGAGAATTGTATATCCCTTTCTCCAGTTCCCAGACCTAAATAATTTAACACATTAATTCAGAGAGTGACTGGCAGCACAATTCTGTGTTGTAAGGTGGATAGAAGCCTGTTTGTCTTCAACTCACAAATTATTAAAGAATCCTCTCCTTGCTAGATGGTAATGTCCATGGAAAAGCTTTTGTCTCCTGGCCAACATCGACATAAAATAAATCTGAGGAACTTGTGAAATTGGTCCCAAAGGAAGCAATAGGAAAAAAAAAATCTTTATGCTCTTGCTTTGCTGTTCAATGCAGGTCGCTGCATACTGTATATGAGCTGAAACTGTATTTTGTTGAGTTGCCTGTATAAGTGCGTTGTCAGTTAGGGATTTCTTATTCGTTCAAACGTTCTCAATATTTGATTGTGACTTATTCTCTATTATCGTGTTCCTTCTGTCTGCCCAAAGGCTTAATAACAAGCTCTTGTGGCTTGTTTTTTTAATGTTTGAGCTTTGCTTTCCTGCTGCAGGCTACATATGCATAGTGAGGTACTGTTTAGCTCCTGGAGAGTAGTACTTTAAAAAAATGTTGGTATATAAGGATTTCATTGATTTGCACATTGTTGATTATTCTGACGAGACCCATCTCTGGAAAGGGAATTTTCTGTTGATTTTGCAAAGAAGGTGAAAATAGTGTACACACTGAGCAGGTGATCTTCTGTCAAGCCATGGAAAGTCTTGAAATGGGAATAAGAATGTTGTTTTCTTACCCTTTCTTTCCTTACTCCGTACAAATTATGGGAGTTCCCAACTATACAGTTCTCCAGGCTTGAGAGAACATTTAAGAAATACATTGCTTCTTCCAACTTCACAATTGAAAAGGAGGTCAAAGGATCATAGTGGCTATGAGTAAATTCTCATAATATGTGCTTTTTCTCCATCGAAAGAGTCAGAATTATGGATGTTTGTGTATTTGTGTGAATATATACTGTGTATGTGTGTATTTATTAATAATACAAATGAAATAATACAAATTTGCAAGATACACTTTCTTTCTGCAGGGTATCTCCTTACATGTTTTAGAATGCTCCAGTTGCCTCTAACCTTTTATACAGCCCAATGGACATCTATATGGTAGACATATTGGCCATTACACAGAATAAGATTCCTCTTTCTCCTTCACTTTATTTCTCTCACTGTAATCCTGCAAATTTACAGTGACTGAATTTACATATTTAATTTAATTAAATTTAATTAATTCAATTTATATGCCGCCCCTCTCCGAAGACTCAGGGCGGCTCACAATACATTTTAACAAATCATTATAAAAAAAACATTTAAAAATTAAAAACATTAAAAACATTAAAAACTCATTCACACCATTCATCGCTCGATCTCGCCAGATCACAAGAGCGAGATCAACGGCCCCAGGCCTGCCGGAAAAGCCAGGTCTTCACCGCTTTTCATAAGGCCAATAGGGTGGGGATGGTCCGGACGTCAGGAGGTAACTGGTTCCAGAGAGCTGGGGTGGCCACAGAAGGCCAACTCCTGTGGGCCTGCCAGCCAACATTGTTTAGCTGACGGGACCCAGAGCAGACCAACTCTGTGGAATCTTAACGGTTGCTGAGAGCTATGGGGCAGAAGGCGGTCTTGAAGATAAGCTGGCCCTGAGCCATTATTTTTAAGTAAGCAACAATACGCTATATCAGTGATGGCTAATCTTTTTGGCATCGCGTGCCAGGAGGGGGCGTGGGGGGGTTTCACGTGCATGCATGCCCACAGACATAATTCTATGTGCCTCATGCATGCACGTGCAACCCCCCCCTCCCCTGCTCCTGGCATGCGATGGCCCAGTAGGCCCTTTTTTCTCTCCCACCTGGCTCTAGAGCCTTTCTAGGAGTCTAGGGAGAGCGAAAACAGCCTTCTCCCCTGGAGGCCCTCCGGAGGCCAGAAACAGCCCATTTGCCAACTTCTGGTGGGAACGGAAGTTGGCAAGCGGGCCATTTTTGGCCTCTGGAGGGCCTTCGGGAAGGGGGAAAGTCCGGTTTCGCCCCACCCAGACACCTAGAGAGGCTCTGGAGGCTGGGGACAGCAAAAAATGGGC
This sequence comes from Arizona elegans, assembly GCA_022577455.1. Classification (NCBI taxonomy): domain Eukaryota; kingdom Metazoa; phylum Chordata; class Lepidosauria; order Squamata; family Colubridae; genus Arizona; species Arizona elegans. Next base: position 27,014,405 of record JAKOOJ010000002.1, on the reverse strand, counting down.
CCTCTGGTCCCAGGTGAGAGAGTAAAATGGGTCTTCCCCACCACCCCCTGAGGCCCTCCGGAGGCAGGAAACAGTCTTTTTCCCTACTTCTCGTGGGCCCACGCGTGCCATAGTTTTGCCATCACGGGGCTATACTATACAATAAGCTGGAGCTAAAATCAAAGTATACAAACCATGATACTGTAATTGGATTATAGTGTCTTGTATTACAACCAAAATCAATCCAACCATATATAGTATTGACATAAAGCAATGTGTGAACTAACCATTATATGTCAATGCCATTGTTATAATATATTCACTTGTCCTGCCTCCCTGAAATATGATTTGTTTTTTTCAAAACAACTATCCCTTAAATCATTATGGAATGTATGTGTTGGAAAAATTAATAACTAATACAGTCATTTGAAAAACCTAATTTCCAATATTTTTGGCTCAGCTAAAAATAGCTGTGTTTTTCCTCTCCTCCACACCAACTCTGTTCCCTTATTTTGGATAGGACAACATAAATTTGAATTCTTATGAAGTTTCTAATTATTCACTTGCAAAGGAGTGAGACTCAGAAGCATATTCTCTTCACTAAAACAAAAAGCATAACTGGCATGCAAACATGCAGAATTCTTTGAATTCTATACTTACCACACAACTAAAATTTGGAATATCTGCATGCTTGTAAGAGTATGGATACAATAGCATTTGGGCATACGCATGAAAGGACAAATAGGCTTTCATCTGAGTCTGGTGTTTGCGAAGAAAATGAGCAACAGCTTTCACTTCTGGTTCAGATTCAGGGAATGGACCACAGTATGTATCATCACAGGGATGAAGGGAAGCACCTTCATCTATATGTTAGAAGGAAACAAAATGATGATCTCCACAAAGTTAAACCTAACAAAAACATGGTCACAGGGCACACATATAGTACCAGACTGAGATTCTGTCTTTTGAACATATTAAGGAATTAAAATAATCCAGCTGGGACCAATGACAATAGATATAATCCCTATAGTACAGAAAATATTTTGATTCCAGGGTGGCCAGTTTTGTTAATAACAATGACAGGATGAGGCAGAATAACATTTCATAGGAATAGAGAATATTTTAATCTGAAGTGTAGAAGGCTTTTAAAGATGAATTAGTTGTACTACAGCACAACACAATTATTTTTCTAATTTTGCTACCAAAAAGTCATGCAAAGTTACATTCCTCTTATTTAGTTTATTGCCTAATTCCATTGATACAATTATTCAGGAACCAGAAAAAGATACTTCAAGGTTATATCAATTGTCTACCATTGTTCTAATTGGACAAATTGGGCTGACACAGTTCAAGTATTAAATCTGACTCGCTTATAATTTTTTGAGCAGAAGAAAGGCATTCTGAATGAGTCAAAAGTTATTTTCCCAGCGGGCCAAAACATAATTTAAGTGGACTTGGATATTGTTTAAAACTTTGATTACAGCTTCACCACTCATGTAAATTAAGAGTAGAAGTGGATAGACTTTTTATTTGAGCCAACATGATTCTTTTTTATGAATGATTTGGTGATGAGAAAAATGTAATCTAGTTTCTGATCAACAATTTAGGAATATCCTTAATCATAATCAGTAATGGATCTGCTTCACATTGGAAATACACATGCATAATAGTACACCAGAAAATTTTCTTGTGTTTTGACAATTGTTAAACATTCTTGTCAAAATATTCCTCACATATCTTCAGTATTTGAAAAAATGAGATGAAACACTCCACAATTTACCTAAAAACTGGAAATATTATGTAACTATTATTACCAAGTAATAATAACTAAATAACTAAAGTAACTAAAGATGTAGATTTGCTGTCCCATATGTATTATTCACAAAAAGGGCTCTATTCAGGAATAAGGAGACCCTGACCTCTAGATTTTATTGTGTAGAGCAGCTCTAACCAACAGAAGAAATGGAGAAATATAGTTTTCCTTTCCTGATAAAAAGAAATGGGAGATTTGGAAGTTTGTCAAACCATTGATATTTTGTTAATTTATTGCTAATTGGTTTGTCCTTGATTATATGTATTTATTTTGTATTTGTATTCTATGCTACTCTAGCCAGAAAAAGAAAGAAAACAGAATTGCCAGAAAAATGCTGCCTTAAAAATTTAAAAAAGCAAAACAATTTTTTTAAAAAAAAAAACATCATGGTTTTGAGTCCTTTACTTCTCCAGAAATGGATTCTCATTTCTTTTTCTGTGTTGTGCTAAAATGTCACTGCCTCATACTCTTATTTGTCTGTGCAAGCTCTGAACTGTAATTAATTGGAGCTTGGGACTTACTTCAGGCTGTGTTCTGAAATTATTTATTATTAATTTGGAACTCCCCATCTGTTTATCTAGATCCATCGACTTCCACATGAACCTGTTTGTTAAGCTCTTTCTTGGAGCTTATGGATAGGTCTGTTGAGAGGATACTCAAGAATGAATGATTTTGAATGATTTTCAAAGTCATATTTCTCTAGTGTTTTCATTACTATATTTTACAAGCTAGCAAAAGTCCATCTTGTTTTTAAGATTTAATCATTGTTCTCCCTAAAAATAAAAATTATTTTTAACTATTTCTAGTTTTAGCATTTAATATTCTTATTCTTATATTTGCTTTTTTAGCTGCTTCCAAGTCTCAATAATTAGGTGGGATATGAATAAATATTTGTAAACACACCAAAGTTTGGATGTTTGTTTGTATTGGGAAGCCAGGATGGTCATATAATAATAGTCTGGTCAAAAATCAATGCCAGAACAGACAAAGAGGGACTTCATAGTCAAAAGTAAAAAGAGGGATTTGATCCTGAAATAATTCCAACCTTATCATCAGAGTGCCATTACCTGAATTATAGACACATCATTAATTTAATTGGCTAATGAGAAAAAAACATATTATTTCTAGACTTACCACACCATTTTACTTTCCAGTTACGATTAGCATCTACTCCATGGCAGTGGAACTTTGAATTCTTTGATCTTGTTTTCCTCCAAAATCGATCCTAGGCATAGATTTTTAAATATGAAAATACAACATATACACAGATAAAAGCACTATGTTATGCTTGTAACAAATCTTTTCACAGAGAGTGAAGTTAAATATTTAAACCTTTTTTTCCAAAACACATTTCTTTAATATTAATATTCTTAGTATTTTTCATTAATACCTTAATGTTGAATTATTTCTTACCTGAGTCCAGCTAAAATGATATCCATCCACATTAAAAATAGGCATGATAAAGAAATGCAATTGATTTAGCATTCTTCTCATGGCTGAGTCATTTTGATATGTCTGAAGAGCCTGGTACATAAAAATAGTTGAAATAATATGTGTAGTTCAGAAATTTTGTAATGTGATGTTTTCAGAGATCCTAGCCCACTTTTAACCTAATAATATAACTGTCAATGAAAGCTTAGACAACAATCAATTGATTAGTTTCCTATTTCCCAAAACATTCTTTGTCCTTATGGTTTTTATTTCCACAAAAGATTACTACTGAACTTCTGACACTAGCTAATCTCCTTCTTTGGGTACCAGTGAGCAACCAAAATTAAAGAGATCCAGACACTTTCCCTTGCTAAAGGCCAGGTTAAAGAGATAGGACTTCACAACTCTTCTGAATAACAGCAGCCTAGGGACCATCTGGCTCTCAGGGAGAAACTTGTTCCCAAACACAGGTGCTGCTACTGAGAAGGTGCACTTCCAAGGTTCTTAGAGGTAACATTTATTTGAAGGAACCCAGAGCACACCAATCTTGGCCATTTACTTTTTAAAAAAATATTCTAACTTTTCTAAAAACATGTATTAGTTTTTATTGTTGTTATGAAAATCTTTATAAAATTACTATTAAGAAAAAGGAATATTGGTTGGCAGCTGTAGGAGAGAGACTGGCAGAGCCAGAGGGAGGACTCCAAAATGATGGCTCATTTAAGTCTTCCCCCTGGCTCTCCTACAGCAGCTTGGCCAATGAGAAAAGAAAGAAGCTGGCAGTTTCATCAATGAGAAAATTGCTGACTTGTCTAGGGGCTGTCTCAAGCCTCAAAACTAAACAGAAGGAAGAAGCAGCCTGGATTTATACAGGCCAAGTTGGATGAGTTACTGTATAGTCCATGACAAGGAATTGAGCATCCAAGACAAAGACAAGACAACCAGAGAAATTGCTACATGAAATTTAATTTCTAACCACAATAAAATACCTTATGCCACCAGACTCCAAATTTTGGGCTTAGACAATTTAGAACTACGCCGACTTCAGTCTGACCTAAGCATAGTACATAAAATTATCTGCCACAATGTCCTTCCTGTCAATGTCTACTTCAGCTTCAACCACAACAATATACCAGCAAATAATAGATACAAACTCAAGGTAAACCGCTTGAACTCGACTACAGAAAATATGACTTCAGTAACAGAGTGGTCAATGCCTGGAATGCACTACCTGACTCTGTAGTTTCTTCCCCAAACCCCCAAAACTTTAACCTTAAACTGTCTACTGTTGACCTCACCCCCTTTCTAAGAGGTCTGTAAGGGGCGTGCATAAGTGCACCAGCATGCCTACCGTCCCTGTCCTAATATTCCTTTTTACTTACTCTTTTCATGTATTCAAATTATTTTTATACTTTTACCTGTTATCTTATATATGCTTGACAAATAAATAAATAAATAAATAAATAAATAAATAAATAAATAAATAAATAAAAATAAAATTTTTGCAGTCAGAACTGTTGCTGTGGGCAATTGGCAAGGCAGGAGCAGAATTGGTTTGAGTCAAATAGCAGGGAGCTTTTGAAATCTCATGCACACATTTAAGGAGACTGTGCAGTCTCTTGCATACAAATTGAATAAGCCTTTCTAGAAGACACGGGGAGATTCATCCCCCACTTCAATAACTTGCTATCATTTAACATTATTTACATATCCACGTGACATGTAAATAATGTTAAATGTCCATCTTAGTGTTTTTCTAATGCAAGCAATGAAATTTTTGGATTTTTCTTTATTGTGGTGCCCAAGGATGGAAGGAGGAAGTACCCCCCCCACACACACATCTGTTTGGAAATATGGCAGCAAGTGTGTTTAAAGTAAATGGTACTGATGGAGTAACACTTAGGAACCTCTGAAAGACTGTAATGGTATTTGGAAATGACCTGGAGAGACAGGAGGGAAAACTGCAGACTGGAAAACTGGCATGTAAAAGATATTTTAGTCCTCAGAAGAAAGGAGGATGTGGGAAACATTTCAGAAGGGACCCTCCTTATTTTCTGGAGAGTAAAAGGAAAGGAGGTGAGAAATATTTTCAGTCTTGCGCTATAAGATTAACATAAGCGTATAATAAAGATAGTACTCCTGGTTGTGTTTCTTGCTTGGACAATCTCACAGGGCTAACAGGGATCCAGTTTCTTTAAAAAACAGCTGTACATGTATTTTATGCTGTCTTTTCTAAAAATCCCAAATAGCTGAGAATAAAACATGTTATATTCAAACATGTTCAAACAAAATGAAGTATATCAAGTCAATTCAGAACTAAAATAAAACTACTGCTCCCAGCATGCTTCTAATTTCACTCTTCACCCTGAGGCTTGTTAGAAAACCATAGGCTTCACTGCTTTATAAAATTATAACTGTAAAGGGATATGTTATTCAAAAATGAGGAGACCAAGAAGGCCTGTTTCCATCTCCCTTCCCCTTCACTTCTTATGCAGAAGGAATTCTCAATCTGCTCATTTATCCAGCACAGACTGGACAAACAGCATCTGTCTCAGACTGTCCCAAATGGAATGAGGATCTAAGTCATAAAGAATCATTGCTAAAGAATAATAACCAGCACTTCGACTTGGATATGGGAGCTTTTGGCAATCAATGGACTTCCAGCAAAGTAGGTATACCTCTGCTATATTTCTGTCCATATAAGTTTTATTTATTTATCACATTTATATGGCTGCCCATCTCACAAAAAGTGACTCTGGACAGCATTAACAAGCATATTTTAAAAGATTAAATTGGTGAAGGTACTTTCTGAACTTTCCATAATTTTATGGTAATAGTATAATATTGTAGTTTCTGCAGTTTCAGAAACTAACACTGCAACATTCTTCATCCAGTGAAAAGCAGGAATGAACTATTTTTAAGGAGTTATGAAAGCAGGAAGGAACTATTTTAAGAATTTACAGTTTTATTCTTTTAGTTTGCTAAAAGAACAATGCTTGCCTTGAAGCCAACAAATCACTTATCTTGATAGAAGATAATGTAATTTAATGTACTTATTAGTTACAGTATCTGGGCTCATTATTTCAGACATCCAATTAGTATCTTGCACAAACTCCAAATTTCATTTAAGTAAGCTATTACTCAAAGGCACTGCAAGCATCTGTAGTTATATAGATAAACATGACTAGCATGCCTCCTTGTGGTGGTGATAATATTGTACTGCACCCTGATTTTGAAGACTATGCATAATAAATTAACATACTATAAGCATATAATGTGTCTATATCAAGAAAGTCAAGGGGATATGTATGGCTCTGCCCTTCTCTATTGTTTACAGTTACTTTGAAATAAGGATCACCAGTCAACAGTAGAAATGTGTATCTCCATTTCCTTTATACTAAACTAAACACATGAAAAGGACTAAAAAGTGAACAACAGCACCCACCTTCCTTGGCAGGAACTTAGGCACATTAGTCAAAGAAGAACAAGATCTAAATGACTAACTAACTAAAATAACAAACAAACCATAAAATGTACAAAATGGAAATACAATGAATCCAGGTAAAACATAAATGAGTTATGTATTATATTTTCTTCAAAGAATATTTTTTCTTAAGTGCTTGAGATTTTTTTATAGGCCATAGTCAATTATTTTCCAAAGAAAATATTATTGAGCGATAGATAGATAGATAGATAGATAGATAGATAGATAGATACATAGATAGATACATAGATAGATATAGATATAGATATATCCTCCACATCTAATATATTTACATCTTTGTAAAATTCTTGAAATCTTTATAATTGAGAGTAAACAATAATATTGAACTATGCAATATCAAAGCCACTGCTTTTCTTAGTTCTCAACAACTTTTATCTTTCCAAATGCAAGACATATTAAGAAAAAACATAGGCAGACTATCCTCAAGTAATGGAATGCTTCTAAATAAAAAATAATTATAAGAAAAAACAAAAGATACTTCTTAATCCCAATTGCTCCTAATCCTTTAAAACATGTTTATATTATACTTCACAAGAGAACACCTTGCAGCTTCTCATTTATATTATAATACCTTCTAGAATTTCCTAACTTCAAAAATAGGTTTCTGCTGTAGTTAGACCCTGTACCACATCTATTCATTTTTGTGAAAAGATAGGATATAAATATAGTAAATGAAATCCTTAATAAACAGAGAGATTTATGCTGCTGCAAATCTCTGCACTGTCCAACCCATGCCAAGCAATTACACAAAAGAAAATTAAGCTTATAAATTTATTTGACTGAAGTTGGGAACTCATTTCATCAGCACAACAATATGATATTATTTTTATGCTCTTTATTATCTTTATTCTCTGTGAATTTGTCAACAATACTTTGTCAAATTAGAGATTTATCAATAGTTGTCATTAAGACAGGGAAACTATAGATTGCACAATTTTATTCTTATTTAGCAAAGACTCTTTAAATTCAGCAGAGCTATGGTGCTAACAACATTTTCACCACCTGGAAGTTGAAATATCACAGATATAGATATATAAAACCTAGTTAAATATTATAACAATTCACCTCTGCTTTCATAACATACTTTGCATAATAGACAGAACCTTTTCTGATTTCAAAATATAACGATAGTTTTTAAAAAATTATCCTTACTTCTTTCACAAACCACTGGCAAAAAGCTGGACTGATCCATTCTCTTGCATGAATTCCACAGTCAATCCACACAGCTTTCTTATAAACTCTTGTTCTTTTGCCTAGCTGCAATTGTAAAAACACATACATGAGAAAAAGAAAACTATGAGTGGATGTGTTCTGCCAATGACAGACGGCAACTTAGTGAATATGGAACAGAAACAGAATGTGGAAATACTGTAGTAGAAGAAGTACGTCCCCTTTAGCTTAATGTAGTTTCTTATGTCTTTGGTTTATGAGTTTATTATCTAACAAAAATATGTACTTTCATTTCACAATAGTTCCAAGAGAACAACGTACTATATTACTAACTTATTTGACCTGTATTTTTTGTATATGTTTTCCTCTCTCTTGCTAAGTGGAGAGATTGCTTAAACAAGCTCTCTCTTCCTCAGTGGATTTTTTCTGTGGTGCCTCCCTAATAAGCACTAACTGGAAGCTAACAGGCTCCATTCCATGACATTAATAAATAAATTAGTTACTCTAGCCTGGCTCAGGCTACTGGCAAATCTCTGCTTTGACCTTGGTAAGTTAATAAGTGACAGCTTTCCCCTCCAGATTTGAAGAAGCATGCACGTAGCATCAAAAAGACTTGGTGCAGCCAGCATCTGCCTTATAGATGGCAAAGGTCAGCTGGGGCAGCAGGGCCAGAACACAGGTTGGAGTTCTGGCCCTGGAGTTCAGATGGAGGCACTTGGTGTTATGTATTGATACTTTTCACCGGGAGTTTCAAACCTGCCTGAGTTTCTGATTGGCTGACAGTCCCTCCAGGATTGTATATAAGGAGGGCTGCAGCCCCTGAGTTTTTGCTGAAGTCTCACTGTATATTAAAGAGCTGTTGTCATTAGCCTGCTTGTGCCTCTCGTTATTCCCGAACCACTTCATTGGCGACGAAGGTGGGATAGAGGCCACAAGAGGTAAACCAGTGAGACCACGAGCTTCAGCTAGGCGACAAGGCAAACCACAGGAGGCATACCGAACATGTCTGCCTACGTTCCGCCCAAGCCTTTTGATCCGACCCACGAAAAATGGGTCTCGTACCTAACGAGGTTAGAATGCTCGCTCAAAGCCAGCGACATGCAAGGGCTCTCCGCTAATCGGAAGAGAGCCCTCTTCCTAATCCACTGCGGACCGGACGTGTTCGAAATGGCAGAGTCACTTTGTGAGCCAACGCCGGCCCAGACCGTTTCCTGGGATACCCTGATGGCAACTCTCCGGGCTCACTACGCTCCCGTGCCCTCCAGGTTCGTGCAACGATACCAACTAAGACAGCGCGTACAACGAGAGGGAGAACTGGTCAGCGCGTACATGGCGAACCTGCGAAAAGCCGCAACCCACTGCGACTATAGGGACTTGGACGATGCGTTGCTTGAGCAACTAATCTGTGGGGTTCGAGATATAAGGCTACAAAGGCATTTGCTCGCCAAGCCTGACTTAACGCTTGCTGGAACCCTAGACGAGGCCAGGGCTCATGAAGCTTCAACAAAAGCCGCAGAAACGCAGCGTCCGCTGACCAGCAAAGACAGCCCCAAGTCCACACCAGTGCACAGGGAAGATGCCGGATCCAGCTCGGAGTCCGAGTCTGATGAGGACATCTTCCGAACAGAGCACCACAGAAAAGACGCAGGCAGCCCTCAGGGAAACTGCCCCAGCTGTGGCGGGCACCATGATAGACTGTCCTGCAAATACAGAGAGGCTATTTGCAGGTGTTGCGAGAAAAAAGGGCACTTGGCGCGAGTCTGTAGAGCCATTCTGCCCAGAAAACACCAACCACGTGAGCGCCGTAGCCAACCAGAATCAACGCATCAGAAGCATCCAATGAGAGAAGGTGGCGCGAAGAAACGGCGCGAATTTGAACCGCGAGATGGCCGCAGCGTATACATAGACCAGGCCAGCACAGCGATTGAGGACAAAGTCAGCATGGTGGTCGAAATCAACGGCAAGCCATGCTCGATGGAGATCGACACCGGATCAGCTCTCTCCATAATGTCGTGGGCAACCCTGAAGACCCTCCTGCTGTCGTTCTGGAAGGACCAGCTATCCAAGCAAAGACTACGCATCCTAGACTACCAGGGAAACCGGGTCCCCCTTGAAGGCGTGGGCATGTTCCGAGTCACCTACGGAGACTACGAAAAAGACCTGCCGCTGAACATCGTGTCAAAGCAGCTATCCAGTCTTCTAGGCATGGGGTGGTTTCGAGCCCTTGGCATGGGCTTCACCGGCGTCCACCGAATGTCCGAGCCGTCACTGAAGGACAGCCTCCTGAACGAGTTCCAAGACGTCTTCAGGGACATGTTGGGCAAGTATGTGGGGACCCCTATCTCCCTAAACCTAGACCCCAACGTAGCCCAAATAAGACTTAAAGCCAGATGGGTGCCTTTCGCATTAAAACCAAAGATCGATGCGGAACTGGACAAATTAATTAAACAAGGGGTGTTGGTCCCCGTTGACCACATGAAATGGGAGACCCCCATAGTGACCCCAGTTAAATCTGACAGCTCAATCAGAATTTGCGCCGACTACAAGTGCACGATCAACAAGGCTTTGCAGCCAAGCGCCTATCCGGTGCCGATCGTGCATCATCTACTACACTCCCTGGGGCCCGGCAAAATTTTTGCGAAATTAGACCTAGCTCAGGCCTACCAACAATTGCCAGTTGACAATGTCATGGCAGAGGCACAGACAATTGTAACTCATAGGGGTGCATTCAAATGCACCAGGCTCCAATTTGGGGTGAGCGTCGCACCCGGCCTTTTTCAAAGCACCATGGAGCGCCTCTTGCAAGGGCTCCCGGGGGTGGTGCCCTATTTTGACGACGTTTTAATCAGCGCTCAGGATGAACGTCAACTAGGGGACAGAGTGAGGAATGTCCTATCCAGATTTAGGGAAGCGGGACTTAAATTAAAGAAAAACAAATGCATGATCGCTGTCCCCTCCGTCGAATTTTTGGGGTACAGGGTGGATGGCACAGGCATCCACCCCACCGAAAGTAAAGTGAGAGCAATCAAAAACGCACCAGCCCCCAAAACCAAAGCGAAGCTCCAAGCCTTCCTTGGACTGCTCAATTTTTATTCAATGTTTTTGAGGGACAAGGCCACAGTTGCAGATCCTTTACACAAACTTTTAGGTAAAAATGTACCTTGGGTTTGGGGAAAAGCCCAAGCAGCCGCTTTTGAGGTTGTAAAGAGACTTCTATCCGAAGATAGCTTCTTAATACAATACAATGCGGCGCTACCACTTGTATTGGTTTGTGACGCCTCCCCCATAGGAGTTGGTGCCGTCCTAGGCCATAGACTACCAAACGGCCTAGAGGCGCCTATTGCATTTTACTCTCGCACCCTGTCAAGCGCAGAGCGGAACTATAGTCAGTTGGACAGAGAGGCTCTGGCTGCAATTGCGGGGGTTAAAAAATTCCATGAATATCTCTATGGCCGCCAATTCGAACTTGTGACTGACCACTGGCCTCTGCTTGGACTCTTGGCTGGTGACAAGCCCACCCCCGCCGCCCTGTCCCCACGGTTGACCAGGTGGGCCATTTTCCTGTCAGCCTATTCATACCAGCTTGTCCATCGACCTGGACGGACCTTGGGCCACGCGGATGCCCTCAGCCACTGCCCCCTCCCCGACTTACTGGTCAACCCCACGCCGGAGACCCCCATTCTACTGATCGACACCATGACTTTGGGACCTATCTCCTCTTGCGAGGTGGCGAAAGCCTCTGCTAGGGACCCTGTAATTCGTACTGTAATGGGTTGGGTCCTTAAGGGGTAGCCAGTCAAGGCGGTCGGTGGGGAGTACCAGGGCTATGTTAACAAACGTAACGAATTATTTATGCAAGGGGGTTGTTTGTTGTGGGGTGATAGGGTGGTAATACCAACGAAACTGAGAACGAGGGTCCTGGAGTTACTGCACGAGGGGCATCCAGGGATTGTCCGAATGAAAAGTTTAGCCCGCAGTTATGTCTGGTGGCCCAACATGGACGAAGTCATATCCGAGTGGGTGGGGAAGTGCAGACCCTGTCAGGAGTCTCGGCCCGATCCCCCGATAGCGCCCATCCGAGAGTGGGAGAAACCAAAAGGACCATGGGGGAGGATCCATATTGATTTTGCCAGCCCCTTCCATGGGCAAACATTTTTAATCGTAGTCGATGCCTTTTCGAAATGGCTCGAAATAATTCTAATGCCCTCTACCACAGCCGAGGCAGTCATCAAAGTCCTTCGTAAGCTATTTGCCACACATGGCCTACCGGATACTTTAGTATCTGACAACGGCCCTCAATTCACAGCGACCCTGTTTGAGGGCTACCTGGCCGGGCTGGGCATCCACCATGCCCTATTGGCCCCGTTCCATCCGGCTTCTAATGGCTTGGTTGAACGTTTCGTAAGAACGGCCAAAGAAGCATTGTCCAGGCTAGATAACGGGGACTGGCAGGCCAGGATAGACCAATTTCTAGCCGTCCAGCATGCCACACCATGCACGGCCACAGGGAGAAGCCCAGCCGAACTCCTCATGGGCAGGAAGCTTCGGTGCGTGTTAGACAGGCTTCACCCCAATTACACACACCAGAATTTCAAGGGAGAGACCACCGGATTTAGACAATTCCAGGTGGGGTCCCCGGTGTTCGCTCGCAATTATGCTAGCGGACCTCTATGGGTTGCAGGAACCATAGTGGGCATAACGGGCCCAAAATCATACACGGTAGACGTAGGGGTGGACAGACTCTGGAAACGCCACATAGACCAACTTAGAAAAAGAATAGTCGGCGAAGCAAACATCAATTTAGACATCTCCGAACCTAACTACAACTTTCCCAAAACAGCTAACTCAAGCCTGGGTTCGAGAGAATACTTAGCTGACAAGCCCTGGTTCCAGCGCTGCCCCAGTGAGTCGCCATTCCCAACCGGGGATAACCACGCCCCAGACAAAATCCAGGAGGTTCCATTGGCGGAGCCGGGAGAGACAGAAAGTCCCTCTGACCAGCTCGACGCCCCACCAAACACTGAACTGCGCAGGTCAACTAGGACGAGAACTCGGCCGGGGCACCTGCGAGATTTTGTGTGTACTTATGTAAATATTTGCGTGTTATGGAAGCGATTTTGCTTCCATAAGTATTTCCTTATTCATTTATCTTGATACTACCTCATTGCACCAATAATGTTTTGTCAAAATTTACCTTTAGCACAAAAAGTGGTCTTCCCTCATATGACTTGCCAATAGAGAACATGTAAATAAGTTCAGAATGAGTTTTGTTCAAAGAATACATCCAATTTTGAATCTGGGCGGGGAAAAGAAAAAGATACATAAATGTATGATTTTCTTTTGTCACTGAATAAAATAAATATAACTATATACAATAAGCACAACAGAAAATAAAAGTTCTCATTTTCTGTCTCTTACTAGGTTTTCCAATATATAAATTTTAAAATCTTATATCAAAGATTAATTTTTGTTAAGGAAGCAAAGAAAAATGTTATTTTGCTATTTCCCTGGGTTTTTCTTATAGAAGAATAAAAACACGAGAGTGCAAAAATATATAATACATACTTCTTCCAGGGAATGATATATTTCATAACTATATTCTGGCAATGATCTACGATTCCTGGGTGGCTTTGAATCACTTTGTTTTTCTATAGTTTTTTGCAAATCAGATATGAGGACTCTATGAAACAGAAAACAAAAAAGAAAAGAACACTTTAAATAAATGCATGGTATAATACAAAAGAATGGAAAGTTACAATATATAGCTAAAGTAAACATTTTAACACTGTACAGACTATTTATGACATTTAATAAACCCAGGGAAATTGACTGTAAGAACATAAATATAGCATGTTGTAAAGCAAATATTGTGTATTGGAATGCAGTAATAAATTGAAAAAGACAAACCCAAAAAACAAAACAACAACAGCAACAGAGAAATGTGGTTTAATTGATTGAAGAAACAAATAAAAACTAATTAACCAGCATTTAAAAGATATTTTCTTCATCTATGAATGGTAATAAAATACATGCTCAAATGAAACAATAACTACACTGCAGAATCCAGTCTTTTTAAAACTCTGGTCCCGGTGGCCGATCCAGGTTAGATCCTGCAACATTATCTTGGGACATGTATATTCGCCTTCATTTGTAATAACTACAGTATTTACCTAAAGGAATATGGGTAATTTATTCTCCCAATAAGTAGCTAAAAGCTGAGGAGGTGCAAATGCCCTCAAGGCACTGCTGCTGAAAACAATGAGTACTTTTGAAATTTAAAGATTACCTGGATTGCTTGGGAAGGCTGTTTGCCGATTTATTTTCCCCCCTAAAACTTAAACAGGGATTCATAACCCTTTCTTGAATCCTTCTATAGTTATAAAGCCGAGGTGGCGCAATGGTTAGAGTGCAGCCCTGCAGTTCGGCAGTTCAAATCTGACCTGCTCAAGGTTGACTCAGCCTTCCATCCTTCCGAGGTGGGTAAAATGAGGACCAGATTGTCGGGGGCAATATGCTGACTCTGTAAACTGCTTAGAGAGGGCTGTAAAGCACTATGAAGCAGTATATAAGTCTAAGTGCTATTGCTATTGCTACTCCTGTTATCTTCATCAGCCAAGTAACTGGACAGGTTCATACTGGGAAGTCAATCCCTCAGCTAGCCTCCTTGGTTTGCAGATGACAAGTTTCATTTTTTAAACATTTCATTTTCTTAATACAAAAACCTGCTGGCGCTTGTTGTCAAGAAAGAAGTGCCAGCAGTGTGTCAGGAATACTTTAAGTACCCCGGAATTAGCTGCTATGCTCAGGTTTTGCTAAAATCTTGCCAATTTCATGTGTTCAAAGGTGATTCTTTTAGCCATGAGATCTTTAGAAAGATTGAATATATAATGTCAAGAAAAGTACAGTATGGAAAAGTTACGAACCTGTATGTCAGCTTTCTGAATAAAGTAAGATTTATTTACCCATTATAATTTCCTTGACAGACAAATCCTTATCCTTTCCATCTAAGAGAGAAATTTGATAAGTGCTTGTTAAGCCGCGCCACTAATTGTTATAATGTGACAGGTGTTGGCTGGCATTGTGCACCATAATAAATGTACATTCAAGCACATAATTTAAAAACATGTGGATACTTGAAGTTACAATATGCCTGTATTAGTGACAATTACTGCTTTTTTAACAAACAAAAGGAGGCCCCTGCACTAAGGAGACACTAGTCTACAATATAAAGAAGACTCTATAATTGGATGTTTATCGCAGGAACTCTTTCCGACTTCTCTTCAAATAGCACTTAAAGGATACTCTCAAATTATTTAATTACAAGGACATGCTAGTGTATTGATTATTGCTTCTAATAAAACTTAGGAAGAAGATTTTAAAATGTAATACAAAAGACTTTCTGCCACTAAAATCCATGCTTACGTATATTGGATGTTTGCTTGCTCTAAGGAGAACTGAAGAATCTGTGAACTATTTCTTGACAGATGTAGATCTGTAACTGCACCCTTGGAGATGAGAGACAGGCTGCTTGGTTGCCACAGGTCCACCTGTAGTGCAGCAACCAACCTGTAATTCACATTTGTTCAGTATAGATTGGAAACACCCCTGATATTAAGAGATCGAAGAGAATATCCTCTTAAAATTTTCAATAAATAGCAGAGATTATTGCTGAATCATTAGTAAACAATTTGTTGAGGTTTTCTGCACATTGAGAAATACACATATTTAGAGTATTAGGGCTTGTATTTTCATTTTCAATGGAAAAAAACCCAATCCAAATTTGAATTATTTTAACCCAGTCCTGTATCTTATTTTACCTTAAAAATATTGAAATAAATCCTGTAAATAAGCACTGCATAACATGGATTTGTTTTAGCTTTCAAGTGTGTTTTTAATCTTAGCACATCAGACTTTCCCACTTAGCAAACTCCAGGTGTGTTTGCATTGCTGGTTTAATTCTAACAACTCTTGTTCCAATACAGCTCTTTGCAAAAAAGTATGTCTTCCACTGAGGATGATAATTTTTCACAAAATATTCTGCTAGAAAAGTAGCTAGATTACGATATGACTACATATAGGTACTACTCATAAAGAAAGTTGCTCAAATACAGTTTGAGGGTGGCTTGTCACGTCACAATATAAATAGTTCAAAAACATGGCAACCATTTAGTACTCAAGTAAACACAGCAATTCTTCAGGGCCAAATGGTCTGTTTGCAAAATGTCCTATAGCAAGTGCTTTGCACCATGCAGTAAAAAAAAAAAAAAAAAAATCTGGAGAGATCAAAGCTCAATGGTAGTTTTAATAGTGTTTTGCATCAAAAGAATTATGCTTTAAATAATGTGAAGACTTGGCCATGGTTCCTAGATTAGAGCAATCTAATTAGAATAGTACCAGGGTAAACAAGACAAATAATCTAAGATAATTTTCTACGGATTCCTTTTAATCAAAGGTTGCTTGTTTCCATCAGCTCTTTCAACTAGTTAAATATTATTAGGAGCCTTGGTAGTGCAGTGGTTTAATGCACCCTATTAACACAGCTGCCTGCAAGTTCTGCAGGTTCGAATCTTACCAGGCTCAAGGTTGACTCAGCCTTCCATCCTTTCTAAGGTAGGTAAAATGAGGACCCAGTTTGTGGGGGCAATAAGCTGACTTTGTATAAATATACAAAAGTATGAAGGCTATTGCTTAATGCATTGTAAGCCGCCCTGAGTCTCCGGAGAAGGGTGGCATATAAATCAAATTAAAATAAAAATAAAAAAATAAAAATTATAATTGGTTAACCAGAACCGTAAGAATTCAAGATCCTTCAGCTTTTGGTGGCATATATCATAGTAATCCTTTACACCATATATTGAGAACTTGTAGTCTTGCAAATGTTTGCAAACTATATCCTCCAGTATCCTTCATCAGCAGTCATGCCGGTTACTGCTGTTGGGAGTTGTACTTCTGTAATGTTTGCAGATCCACAACCATCCCTGATGAAAATCTCATTTCAGATAATTTGATTTATATAGGCAGAAAGCGCTATACTTCTTATGATACAGTACACAGCAATGCAAAGCACACACTCACTTTAAGTTGTTGAGAAAGAATCTTCAACGTCTCTGCCATTTGGTCATTCTCTGGTATAATCCGTATCACCTTATGCCTGTAAAATAATATTAAAATGAAATTCTAAATAGGATACTATTATAGTGTTGGAAGAAATATCCTTCTGGGTTCTGCTCCAAGTGGGGAAAAAGACACTGGAAACATGGAGACTGCTTGGAAAGATGGTTTAATGGTGGACAGGATCACATGGTTTGAGTTCCTGAACAGAAAAGGGCCGAGATACAGCAAGTCCCCAGGTTTTATGCTCTCTCTGGCTTTGAACTTCCTGGGGTCCCGAAAGAGTATCCTGATTGGTTGTCAGACTCCCAGGGGGTGGGGGTCTTAGCTAGCCTTGCTGGCTGCTGTAATCTTCCCAGATGCCATGTGGTGAGTTTCTGTCCTAGATGGGCCCTATTGTGTTGCAGATATGGCCCATTAACAAAGGTGTGTGTGTGAGGGGGGGGGACAGGAAGCTGCTTGTCTTTTAAAACATGTTTCTCCATTTCTCATACAGGGAAACATAATATTCTGCCTTTTTAATATTTCCCAAAATATTTCATTCCTCTACCAAAGGGGTGGGTGCTAACTTCCTACAATAGCAAGAAAATAAAATATTAAAATGATGTAACCCTGAAGCAGAAATAAAATTCTTTAATCTATATTAAACTTTCTTAACCTGGTATGCTCCAGATGGGTTGATCTTCAACTACCGTAATTCCCAGCAAGCTTGATCAAAGGCAAATACTAACATTGAATTTCAGCACATGTTGAGTAGTTCTGAAACAGACTGAGCAATGGAAATGCTTTCTTCTGGCATGTATTATTTATTATGAAGCATTTATGCTAACCTGGATTAACTAGATCAGCTCATTTTGGCACAAGAGAGCAAGGACCAGGAAATCCAGCCTTGTGTCAGCTGCTAACATACTTATTTGCACTGAGCTTTTCCCTAATACAAGAATCTTTCAGCTGTGCTGTACACTTTGATGTGTTCCTTTGCTCTGATTCACCGGAACTCTGAACCTGCTGAAACCAGGTTGAGGAAAGCTTTCATGTGTATCTAAAAAGGAAATGTAAAGCAACAACCCCTAAAAACAATTTCAGTAACATAATGGCCATTTTACACTTGATAAGCTGCTCAATAATAAGCTGTAGCTTATTAATAAGCTACAACCCATACTAGACAATGAACTGCAGATATGCTATACAGGTATGCCTTTTCCCTTACATGCTCTCATACTAGAGAGCTTTGTGGTTTCTATTAATCAGAGTCCATTTCAGATCAAAAAAGGATTACCAACTCATGTCACATTACAACCCATGTATGACACTGTTGCTTGTCAGCTATATTGAACACCACTATACGCATGCAAAATATTCAAAGAGACTTGGTCTGAGATTTATAATACTAAAATTTGAACTCCCCTAGATTAAATGAAAATTTGAAAAAAGGAGTGATGTCTGTAGCTAACATAATCTAATGGACAAATTATTGAACTTATCTATTTTACCATTCTGTGTAAAATATATAACAAATACATTATTTTTATTGAGGTAAGGTTACATTTCATTGTATACCTATACATTTCTTACTTCCCATTTTGAATTGTCTAACAGGTTATAATTTTAATGATTTTACATTTTGTTGTACGCTGCCCAGAATATTTAGAATTCAATTAGTTTAACAGCCTCTGAGCTGGTTTATATAGATAATGGGGGTGTGGACATAAAAGAACCCTTTTTCAGTTAGATTTCAGTCCCCTTAGTTTCTGTTTTGTCCATTAAAGGTTCAGGCCATTCTGTTCCCACGGTTAACAGAACTGCACTGCACAAAACTAAGCTATATGAAGACAACTGAAAAGCCAAAAGGATTAAAAAGGGCTGTGAAAAATGGCAAAATACGGTAACCAATCAGAAAATGATGGACAATTAATAAAACACCAAAATTTAAAAAATCAAAATAAACATAAGGAAAATTAAGTAATACATTCTGATCAATATCATCATCAGTGTCCAAGCCTTCCTTTGCCATAATTCATATGACAATGTAGTGAATTTCGCATACTTTTAAGGGAGCTCACCTTTGAATAAAAATGCTAATGATTACTCTGACTAGGCTAGAAATTATTCAAAAAAAAATATATTTTTTTTTACCACACTAAAATGTACAACTACTTCTCCAAGTCTGGGTTAATATAGTCCCACAAACACAATTCTGCTTGCTCATTATTTTATTATTTATTCATTTATTTATTTTCCTGGGCTTGCATGTCACACTAATGGACATTGACTCTGAACACTTTACACACCCATTATCTGTAAATACTATTAACAAATGCAACTATCCCTGTACACTTCCTCTTACAGGTCCAGGCTCCTTTGTTTCATTTGTCCTACTGGAGCAGCCAGATTTTTAAAAGTTTCCTAAATCCCAGGAGGAGAGACCATGCTGTGCCAAAAAAGTAATACTAAAGGATAACATTATTTCATTAAAAAGCCCAATACTACTGTATTCAATTATACTTATCCCGATAATAAATATAGCAATAAGGACATGTTGTCTCTAATAAGCAAGAACTTGGTTTAAACACCAGTTAACAAATGTGAGTGATAAATTAAAGCAGATTTACCCAGCATAGCGGTTGTCGTAAAGGTAACTTTGTCCGGGCATCTCAGCCCGCTGCTGGACGAGGAGCAGCCCAAAGGATAGGAAAGAAAGCACCGGCTGGGGAAGTTTCATAGTTGCTGCCTCCGCCGCAGGATCCCGAGAGAAGACGGGACAGGACCTTCGCCTCTCTTGCGTGGAAAACGGAGCAGCTACTCCGACGGACGAGGTTTGGAACTGGGAGGGAGGAGCAGAGGGTGGGACTGGGATTTCTTCTTTTGAGAGAAGGGTGTGTGTGTGTGTGTGTGTGTGTGTGTGTGTGAGAGAGAGAGAGAGAGAGAGAGAGAGAGAGAGAGAGAGAGAGAGAGAGAGAAAGAGAGAGAGAGAGAGAACAGGAGTTCGGAATAGGAGTTCTTGTCGGTTGGATACTTTCCATAAATTAATTCAAAGTAATGAGCATCTTCGAATGGACTGTAACTCCATCATTCCCAGCATTGGTTAAGCTAGCTGGCGATGATGAGAGTGGTACTCCAACAATGAACGCACCAAGCTTGTGCAAAAGGGAGGAAGGGAGAAACAATGGATGGAAACTAATCAAGGAGAGAAACAACCTAGATCTAAGGACAAACTTCTTAACAATGAAGACAATTAACCAGTAGGACAGCTTGCCTTCAGAAGTTGTGAGTGCTTCATCATTGGAGGTTTTTAAAAAGAGCCTGGACAGCCACCTGTCTGAAATGGTAGAGGGTCTCCTGCTTAAGCAGGGGGTTGGACTAGAAGACCTCCAAGGTCCCTTCCAGCTCTATTCTGATTGAAGTTTCAAAGTGCAATATTGCAGGAAAACTCTGCCCACAGCCTGGAGTTTGATCTTGATGGGGCTTGAAGTTGACTCAGCTTTTCATTCTTCCAAGGTTGGTGGGGGCAATGAGGACCCAGATTGTGTGTGTGTGGGGGGGGCAATTTGTAAATAATGCTTCTACTTCGTAAATCACCCAGAGTGCTATAAAGTGCTAAGGAGCAGTATACAAGCCTAAATGCTATTGTTATTCCTGTTATCAGAATCAAAGAGCAGCATAATTGTACCAGTGATTGCATAAATCATTCTGTGCCCTTACAAAAAAAAAAAAAATGCAGATTATATCTATCTTCAGTACAGACAACATGAGATGGTTGCTCACTCCTGTAAAAATATCTGAAGATATGGGCCTTGGTTTCTTTGGTATTCAGAGTAGCTGAAAATAAAGATTTCCTGATTGCAAGAAAATGAAAGCTTTACCATCAGACTGACATATTGCTTTCTCTTGCCATTTGACAGTTTAATTGGCAGTGCCTTGTGTGGTGGGTGCCTGTGTGCCGGCAGGGTTAATCCAGGGTAGCACATGTTCATGCTTTGCAAAGCCTTTGTAGAGAAACAATAATAAATAGCTGGAGGCAAGTGGCCAACAAAAGAATGTGCTTTCCATTAACAACAATTTTTTAAAAATGGCATCTTGGCTTTTTTCAGTTTCCAAACAACATAAGCTGGATGGCAAAACATCTTATCTGTTTTCATCCAACAGAGATGAAACTGTTTTTATTTATATTACACAGAGTTCATCAGTTCAGAATCTTGAAGTATTGCAAAAAAAATAAGCATAATATAACTTAGCCATGATTTAAGTAAAAATTATTTCTCTTACCGTACTACTGAACATTGCTCCTCCTTTTGGGGGGGGGAAACAACTCCAAGCAAATAGGACATTAAATGAAATGGGAGTCCCTAGCCAATTTGTATGGGGTTAACTGTTTCCCAGGATAATACTATTGTATATGAGGAATAAAAATTTTCTGCAGTAGGCATTCTCAAACAGTGTATTACTCATAAGGAAGGCTGAAGTGCCAAAGAATTTATGCTTTTGAATTGTGGTGTTGGAGAAGACTGTTGAGAGCCCCTTGGACTGCAAGGAGATTGAATCAGTCAATCTTTAAGGTAATCAACCCTCACTTCTTCTTTGGAAGGACAGATGCTAAAGAAAGACAGATGCTAAAGCTGAAGCTCAAATATTTTGGCCACCAAATGAAAAAGGAGGACTTATTGGAAAAGACCCTGATAGTGTGAAAAATTGAGGGCAAAAGGAGAGGAGCAACTTGGTGTAGTTTACATGGAAGAATAGGTATTTCAGGCATGTTTTTTTTGGGAATTAACCTAATAATTTGTGGGACTGCCTCTCCTTAAAGACATCTGCCCATTCTACCAGGACATCTGACCATAGGGCAGACATGCTCCTAGTTCCCTTCCCTTAATGTTATCTTATGGGACTGAGGAAGCATGTCTTTTTTTAGTGGTGGCTCTGCCCTATGGAATACCCCTTCCCTGACATTCAGCACCCCCCCACCCATACTTTTAACCTTTCAAAAGGCACTCAAGACCTGACTTTTCCCTCAAGTGCTGGGATAGAGTGAGATTAATTTATTGTGAATTGCATGGGTAAGTTTAGCTATGGTGCCAGGTCTTTTGGTTTTAATATTTTTTATTGTAAATAGATGTTTATTTTTTGATTGTACACAGCCCAGAGTTTGGTACAAGATGGGCAACTATATGAACATAAATAATACAATAAAATAAAATGCAGAATTAATAGTAGATAGTGAAGTTCAAATTAAACTATGGATTAGAAAGACAAGTACTGTGCCCCTTCTCTGTCCTAAATTTACTTGGAGCCTTTGTGAAATTATTGATTCAAAATATTATTCTTGCTTCAATTATATGGGATAATATAATTGATTTACCTTTCAGATTTATTCAACTTTTTCCCATTTAAAATATTTATTACAGAAAAATCAATAAGGAACATTTGTAGGAAGAGCGGTTCGGTGAAATGATTAAGGCACCAGGCTAGAAACTGGGGGACAAGAAATAATTGACAAGCCAGTTTTGAGAATCATGCCTAGAAAATTAGTCTAGGCAGTTGCCAAGCATCAGCATTGACTCAGATGCGTGCATATGTGTGTGTGCATGTGCACACACAGAAACACATACACAGGAACAAAGATTCATTTATAGGACAATGTTATAGGAGGGGGGTCAGCAACCCGGGGCTCCGGAGCTGCATGCGGCTCTTTCGTCCCCCTGCTGTGGCTCCCTATCAGCTGAACCCACCACTGGCTGGCCGCACCCCTCACCCTTCCCTTCCAGTCACTCCTCGCCTGGCCTGACAGAGAGGAGAGGGAGAGAGAGAGAGAGACACCCACACCCACACACAGAGAGAGATTCCTGTTTCCCACAGAAAACATTAGGAGCCACAAAACCTGGGTAGGCATGACTGGGGTGTCATGTGATTGGGTGGGAGTGTGTGACATCGAGTTGGTCACACCCACCCAGGTTTTGTGGCTCTCGGTGTTTTATTTTCTGTGGGAAATGGGTCCAAATGGCTCTTTGAGTGTTTAAGGTTGCAGACCCCTGTTATAGGACATGTCTTCTAACAACAGATTAGCCAGGTGCTGACCTTTGCACATGGTTTTTTAATAGTAAATGTAGTTAATAGTGTTTCTGAGTCAACCAATTTTTATCTTTTTCTCATTTGAATGTAATATAAACTATTAATTCCATTTTAACTATTATTTAGTAGTGTAGTTTTTTAGCTAACTAAATTCTAAATTCTAACTAAATTTTAGAATTTAGTTGCTAAATTCTATGCATGAATGCAGTTAAGATACAATAAATTGATAGCACATGCCACGTTTTATCACAACTGAAGCAAAGATGTGTTGCAAAAACAAGGGGATATAATTAATTGTTCCTCTTTTGCTGACAATTGGCTTTCATCTCTGAAAATCACAAGAGGCTACTGGTCCTCTGTATGATGTCCTACAAATATCTTTAAAAGTATTATTTGATATGCCCAAGCAAGTATGAGGGGAAAAAACCCTTCTCTTCCACTAAGCAGTGGTTTATTGCTCATTATTGAATTATATCCAGTAGGAGATTATGAGCAGGTTTTCTTTAATTTTAGAAGCATGAAATTAGAATCAAGTTAGAAACAGTGTAATTTTCTGCCATCTAGTGTCAGAAAAAAAGATATTGGGTTTGCAGAATTAATTGAGTTCATACTCAATTGTACCCATCAATAAACTTGTTTGGGGGAAACACTTCACCCCAGTCAGTAATATCAGTTTAAGTAAACTGTTGATTAAATGAACCATTTGTGAGAAACCATGTGAAAAATAACAAGCTTTTAAGAATATTTTTTATAAAGATCCCAGTTTCTGATTCCTGTTTTTAAATACAAGGTTGGTCTGTAATAAGGCCTCAGATTCATCTTACGTGCAACTTACACCCATTTTCAGACTGGGAGGCCTAGGAGGAGGAGTCCCAAATTGCACATCAACTGTGATCGTGGAGATGCTGTGATGGTTGTGAATGTGAGTGTCAGGGTTCCAAGTAATACCCCCAACAGAAATAAAACCTCAAGGCAGGCATTTTCCTCAAAGTCCCATTTTATTAGAGGTATCATATTGGCACATCTGGGAAAACCTGAATCTGAAGTCCCCCGGGTTTTCTCCACCCAAAGCAGGGGTGAAATCTAAAATTTTTTGCTACCGGTTCTGTGGGCATGGCTTAATTAGTGGACGTGGTTTGGTGGTAAGGTGATTGGGTGGGCATGGCTTGTTGGTCAGGTGGGCGTAGCCAAGTCAATGTCACTTCTTTGCCCTTTGTTAACCTAAAAAACACAACACAACACAACTGGCTCATCCACAATGTAAAAGCAGCTGTGCTAGACCCAAAATGGTCCCTTCAACAAGCAGGAACCTCACACAGCCACAAAAAGCCCAAAAAAACAACTTTCACACTTTACACACACAAAATTCCACATACAGCTTTGTGAGATTTTGTGTGTTTGTGTAGTTAGAGTGAAACACTACAGAAACACACTAAATCTCAGAAAGCTGCACAAATATTATTTTATTTTATTTTTATTTTTATATAAAAGCAGCTAAATTTAAAACTTCCTAAACTTTAAATGGCTAGGTCTAAAAAAAGAACAACTAAAAAAACCCCCCCAATTAACTATTTTTTTAAAGCTCCCAAAGGGAAAAAAAAAACTTACCCAATAGAACAGGGGTCTCCAACCTTGGCAACTTTAAGACTTGTGGACTTCAACTCCCAGAATTCCTCAGCCAGCCATGCTCACCGATGAGCTTTATTGCAGGCAGGGAGATACAGTTGCTTGCTGATGCAATGGATTGCAGGGATTACAGCAAGGCGTTGCGACCAGCAGCTAAGGTAAGCAAGCGGGAGGCTGGAGGCTGGAGGCTGGAGTGGGGGGGAGGGATTTTTGCTACCGGTTAGCAGGCAACTCAACTAGGATCATCAGAGCTTGGCTCGTCAGAATCATTTAAAAGAAAAAAAAAGGCTCTGATGATCGCGCAGCTCAGCCAAGCATGGGGGGGCGGGGGCAGGGATTTTTGCTACTGGTTGTCCAAACTGCCCGCCGCCATTGCTACCTACTCGCCCGTGCCGGTCCGAACTGGGAGCATTTCACCTTTGACCCAAAGGAAAGCCAAAGCCCTGTCCCCTGCACCCACATGTCCATCACATGGTCCAATCAAACCCCCATCCCAACTGGAGATGTCCCCCAGTCACGCCTCTCCAGGTGCTGGCCGAACGCCCTTGACTCCCAGAGAAAAGAATATTGTTATGGCTATATATCTCACTCCAACTCACTCCAACTCCCCTTCTGTTTCCCACAGCATGCCCATCCACTAAGTGTGGCAGTCTTCAATATCCCAAGTAAAAGATGGCCTCCAGGGCTGACAGGCTGCCCCCCCCCATCTGATGAGCGTGTCCTGAAATGAGATGAATGTAGGAGGTTATTTAAGTCAGTTCCTAACCACCTCCCCCCCCAGGAGGACCCTTTGGTTTATCAGGGAATTTATCATGAAATTGCTTCACTAGTCTATTTGCTTTCACATCCCAGCTCTTAACTCAGGTAGCTTCAAACAAAGGGTATCCTTTCCAATGGATCAAATACTGCAATTGACCCCTATGTAATCTAGAATCCAAAATTTTCTTAACTTCATAATGGGTCTCCTCTTTTACTACCGTCAGTATGGGTGCTGGGCACTCCTGGGGTCTTAGTCTCCCAAGAGTCCCCCCATATGCTCTGTTTTGGATTCCAGGTTAGTGCAGAAGGCCTTCCAGGCCCAAAACGGGGTGTGGGGTGAGTCGCAAGCCCCCCCCCCCCCCGTATCTCATTTTGGCTTCCAGGGTGGTGCAGGAAAATAGTTGGGACTTTTGCATGATAGTTGTTGTGGGGTGAGTTTGAAATGGGGATTTTGCATGATTATTACTGTGGGGTGAGTTTTAAATGGGGAGGCTGGCTCTGAGGCTCTCTACAGCCTCAGGTAGAGAAGGGCTATTCTGCACACCTCCCTCAAATGTCCTTTAAAATACAGTATCCCAGCATTCCTTTAGGAACCTCTAACATGCAAACTGTGGTTACTCATCCTAAAATGAATCCTTTTTACTTGGAGCTTCAAAATTTGCTGGTTGCTGGGGAGGTGTGTAGCTAAAAGTCAGTCTACATTTAGTGTATATCTGACTTTGGGGATATTTCTTCATAACCAAACAAAAGTGTATTTTCTATACAGTTCACTCACCTTGCTCGCTGGATCTGAATGTCACAAAGCAAAGCCCACATTTTGTGATTAACCCCCGCACCCCGTTTTGGCTGGCAGAGTGCTGCAGGAGGCTGAGTGCTGTCACGCTCCCTGACCACACCCACTTGGCCACACCTACCCAGCTGGTCATTAGTGCAGAGAACCGGTTGTTAAATTATTTGAAGCCCACCACTGGCCCAAATTCATGTATATTAATGAAAAAAAATTGACAGCTTTCCAGTAATATGGCTCCATCTGCATCAATACATTTGATTATTTTTTTACACATTCTGTTTGCTTCAGGCTTCATAAGCAAATGCCAATACAAGCTTAATCTTCACTTACAAATGCAAACAACAAAATAATATTGCTGAGTTTGCATTCATGTTTTGCACTGAAATGGCTTAAACTCTATTGTTCATATTCTTCAAGATGGCTGCTCACAGAAATTTAAGATTACAAAAGATAGAGAAATATTTACTTATTTTCCTTATCTACTAAGTTGTCTGTAACAGTATCATAATTTTAAATATTTGATTTTTTAAATAAATCTCTGAGTATATAGAAGGGTAGGGTTAAGTGATACTCTAATTTTGATAATATACTTAAACAACATAAACATTATATGTAAACAAAATAATTGTACATCTGAGAGATTTATATGTGAATTCAAACTACTTGCAATTCGTGATAACAAAAATGTGGAATAAATACTGCAAGATGAAGATTTAAAAATTTCAAATATTCCATTTCCTTCCCTCTTTCGTGCTTTTTTCCCCTTCCCCAACTGTAGCTATTTACTAAATTCCTTACTGCACTATTTTACTGTGTATTGAGGGGAAGGTTTTTCCCTCATTTTCAATAATTGTTCTCTCTTGTTCTTAGCCCTCCTGAGTTTACATTCTCCTGAGTTTGTTCATCTCTGTCACTTTTCTTTCCCTGCATGAATGTTTGCTACTGTGGTCTCATGAACAATCTCAGATAAGTGGAATGAGCAAGAAAACTGGAACATTGGTCTTTGTTATCTTTTGGATAGTGTTCATTTATAAATGTTTGCTCTGAAAGTCCTGTTGAACTAAAATGTACTGTACCTATCAATAATTATGTGTTGTGTTGTTTCAATATAATTTAAACTCCATTTTTAACTGAAGTATTTTAAGAAGAATTGATTTGCAGTCAAGGTACAATTAATAGCAGTAAGATTTTCATAGTGATCAATCTTATTCCTTATGACTTAGACAAGCTTTGACTTTTTCCTAGTTTAGAGCCTTGAGATATGTAAGATTTATTTACTGTTTATTTACTCCAATTTGCATTACAATAAACCAGGCTG
Organism: Arizona elegans; assembly: GCA_022577455.1. NCBI lineage: Eukaryota > Metazoa > Chordata > Lepidosauria > Squamata > Colubridae > Arizona > Arizona elegans. The sequence goes on along the minus strand of JAKOOJ010000002.1, from coordinate 26,986,837 downwards.
ATTAGGATATCTGGATGGATGTCCCAAGTAATCTCTGTCCTTAGAATATGCATTGTTTTACTTTTTATTTATAGTACCATTTCAGCATAAGAAGCACTACATTTCCTTTGAAAAGTAGGGCAGCTGTTTCACTCCTTGTTAGAAGGAACTTGTATTATTAGGGAGCAAGAGGAGAAATTTTAGGTGGAGTTTATAGGAAAACCTTAATTCTTTTACAGGCACCAGTCTCAATTTAGTTGAGTCAATTCAAGCTCAATTCAGAGGTTTCTTTAAGGCTTTTAAAAAGTTGTGTAGAAAAGGATGCAAATATATATGAGAAGATTTTGAGGATATTACATTCAACAGACCACAGTGTAAGCTCTTTTTTCTTTTTATCTGTCACTTTCAATCCAACTAAGTAGGATATGGAAGAATCCATCTAGCCAAATAGATACAGTTAGTGCTTGGATGTTAATTATTGTTTTGATAGTTAAGTATGCCTATGGATGTCTCTAAGTTTACTGTCATACTATTTAGTAGTAAAATGATTTGTTGAACAGCCATTGAGGTCTATGGAAAAAAAATTCAATATGGAGGACACAAGCAAGGCTGGGGAGTCTATGATACTCCCTCTGATGAAGAAAGGCATTTTAATAGAGTAGAGTAGAGTAGAGTAGAGTAGAGTAGAGTAGAATAGAATAGAATAGAATAGAATAGAATAGAATAGAATAGAATTCTTTATTGGCCAAATGTGATTGGACACACAAGAAATTTGTCTTTGGTGCATATGCCCTCAGTGTACATAAAAAGACAAGATACATTCATCAAGAATCATAAGGTATAACACAATGATAGTCATAGAGTACAAATAAGCGATCAACTCATACTAGGAAACAATCAGTATCAATATAAATCGTAAGGATACAAGCAACAAAGTTACAGTCATGCAGTCATAAGTGGGAGGAGATGGGTGATAGGAATGATGATAAGACTAATAATAATAGTAATGCATGATTAATTCCTGATCCATGAATATGTTATTCCGTTTTACATTTTTTTGCCAATTGTTTTGATCAATGGTTATTATTTGGATCTTTTTTCTTTTAAAGAAAAAAGGGGTATTGGGGTATTGCATACCATTTAGAATTGGCTTTGGTTGGAGTGACATAGATGCCTCTAAAACAAATTTTAAAAAATAAAAGAGGAAATGTGTCTTCTAGTACAGCCTTAAAGAATAATTTGGTCAATTGGACTGTCTGATATCTATAGCTTAGAATAACCCACCTAGTAAATAAGAAGTGAGAGCATTTTGCACTCTGTCTTAAGATTCTTGAAGAAAACAGAGTACAAATAATAATGCGTATTTGACTTCAATTTTTCTTTGTTACTTTCCAGTGTGTAAATTTGATATAATAAAAATGTATATATGCTTTCAGTATGTATCTGCCCTTGTTTTGATCACTGTTTTGCTTTCTATTTGTTTAGTATTTTGTAATTATTAAAAATAAATTTAAGTTATAAGTATATTCTTTTAAATTTTATATCATATTCCATTAATAACCATTTTAAATTTATGTTTATTTTTTTTCGTTTCCTATTTTCATCAAGCTGGGACCAATTACTATTTCCCATGCATATATCACTTTGAATAGTGTGACTTTTTCACACTATTCACACATTATTATATTCGCAATAGTGTGAATATAATAATGTGTGAAAATAGTGTGAATAATGCCACAATTTTGTGTGATTTATTAATCACACTAAATGAGATGTACCTTTAATTAATCAATGAATAGGTTGAACCCTGGATGTATTAGGATAATGAGGTGAAAGAGTGGGTAAATTCAGACTGAGTGAAACATAAATGTCACTTGAAAAAGAATGTTAGAAATGTTACTAGTCTAATATAATTTTGGAATTAATTGCTTGCAATCCAGGCTATTACCAGAAGTGTGACAGACCTGTCGATAAGGAGAAATCTGAATTTGGTGATTGAAGTGAAGCCACTTTTGAATGAGGTAAAGAGCAGGTTGCCATTTTGGAAATGGCCTTGACCAGCAGCTGTCACAGTTGACAGCTGTGGCAAAAAAATATGTTTCCATAACTATAGGTAGTATGCCAACAATGCCTGTTCCTGAGTCAGGCAATCTAAGCCTTTATTATATCTCTTTGTGACTATCAAATGTGCTTTATGTGGGCTGGCCTTTGAAAAGTGTCTGGCAATTGCAACTGCAATTGATGCAAAATATGATAGCTAGGCTGCTAACTGATGCAAGGTTCAAGAATTGTATGATGCCACTATTCAAAGATCTGCATGGGTTGCCAGTTCCCTTCAATTCCCTTCAGATAAAATTTAAAGCCCTTTAAAACTTAGGGTGTGGTCTTCCTGAGGGATAGTTCCAGTGGTGGGTTGCCCCAGTTTGCACCGGTTCTATAGAACCGGTAGTAAAACTGGTGGGAGGCTCTACCCACTGACCCCAACATCATCAGAACGCTTCTGTGCATGCGCAGAAGAGTGCGTGCGTGGCCCTGTTGCGAACCAGTAGTAAAGGTAAGTAGAACCCACCCCTGGATAGCTCCACTATAAACCTACATGCCTGATAGAACAGGCTCTTTGGAAAACCCCTCCTCACTGCTAGAATCCCTTTTAATTCATTAGAGGGCATTTTTCTATCCTCGGGTTATGAAATTCAGCTTCTGCTCTTCCAACATTTGAGAAAAATGATGAAAACCCATCCATCACAGAAAAATCCATTAAGGAAAAGGACTAATTATATAATGTCTTCTATTTTGGTTGCTTTTATGGAAGAATGAATAAGTTGCATTTGAAATAATGCTAGTGCCTTATTTTTTTTTCTGACAAGCACCCACTAGAGAGCAGTATATAGACAACATACAGTATTGCTGCAGCCTTACTTTGCTTCTATGCTTCAAATGTTCTGATTTCAGATAAAGAATCTGGGAAGAAATGGCATTAAATAAGCCAAAATTCATTTTACACTCTGTGGAATTAAATAGCGTGTTACAAAAATATCCCTTTTTTGTTTGTACAGCAAAGCAATGTACTTATTCAGAATTCCTGATTTCATTCAATATTGAAGTTCAACTTTAGTTTCCAGAAATATGAAACAAGCAAGTTGCTAAAATTTAACAAAATATTACATTTTAGACTTGAAAAACAAATGATCCAACCTATCAACAGCTCTTTTAATTATCTTTAATTGGAAATGGGTTCACATCTGTTACGATAATCAGAGACCGAATGCAGTAAATCAATTTTGCATGATGTATAATTAAAGATAATTTCTTTTTGAGATAATTATTTTCAATTCTGAACATTCATGGAGACTATGAACAATAAACTTATATATACTGGTATGAGTGTGTATGTGTATATACTGTGTATATATATGTGTGAATGTGTGTGTGTATATAATATGTGTGTATAAGTGTGTTTGTATACTAATTCAAGCTATATTTTTAAACTTTCATGTGTGGTAATAATCTCAACTGAAATCAGTGAGTGTTATTGTATTTATGTATATAAGGTGTGGAGACTTTAGGAATTCAATTCTGTATGAGTTAAATTAAAAATAAATTCCTCTGAATTTAATTTAATTAGTTCATTAGTTCAATTTATATGCCGCCTTTGTCCGCCTTTCTCCGAAGACTCAGGGCGGCTGAATTTAGGTTTATTCACATTGATTGTGCATAGGATTAGACTAAATAGAATGAATGGAAGTTCAGAAGTTAATAGATCTCTGTGGAATTTGCAGTGGATATCATGATAAAAAGGCTTATTTTGTTCCTTTCAGTTTAGACTGCTGAAAAGAACTTGGAGTATGGAGCATGTAAACAATTTGTGAACTTTGTTATGATCGCTATTTCCTGGCGGAATGTTTCTCCAATGCCATGTTGCTTCTTAATTCTTAGTAAATGTCCACCCACGAGAATCGCTATGTTGCTTATGGCTTTGGTTGATGGATGGATGTTTTTTAGTAAACAGAAAGTTGATCTTCAAATCTGGAGTAAGCCTCAGACTGACTTTTCAAAGAATGTTTAGAAAACATCTTATTCTCTTTCAGGACATCCTGTAATAGAGAAAAATGCGTATTTTGCTTTACTGAAAGGCATCATGTGTTTTATTACTTGAACATTCTTGCTTTGTATAATTATCCAAATTCCATGTTGCCACTTTAGTGGTTTTGAAGTTTAGTTTATATCTATTTCCACATTTATTTTAGGATGACTGGAATTAATGTACATATTCATGTCCTACATTGCTAAAATAACCATGTTTTATGCATATTTATTAATCCTTAGTCCATTCAATTATCTGCTGCCTTTTATATAAACAGAAATTCTTTAGCCTATATACCGTATTAAAAATATAAAAATATGAGAAAATGAGGTTAAATTGTTATGCATTCAACTAGCTGTTAATGAAATCTCGTTGAAAATGACCCATTTAAAATGTTCAAATTATCTTTTTATAAATTAAGTAAAGAATTGAGTGGAAATCTCTGTATGCTGAAACAGTATAGTAATGAAAAAATATGGTGGCTCTAATTAGATTATATTACTTGTCTTTTAGAGATTAGTAAAATCACTTCAGACAAATATTTTATTGTGTGGAAGAGCAATTGTTTTTGTACTGTCTTGCTAGTCAAGCACTTTCATAGTTCCTGTCCATTTTAGAAACTAAGTCTGGATTCTTATTCCAGGAAGAAGAATTTTACATTTATAGTCACCCTTTTTTGATTTTTGCATGCTCTATTGTGGAATAATAGTCTTCTTTTTTGGAACAAGAGAGAGAGGAATGAAGGAGGGGAGGAATGTTACACTGAATTGTAGTTTATTTTTTACGTAGTTGATTGTGTTAATCTAATCATTGTGGTCTGTATAAATTGAACCACTTATGTTACGGCTTATAGTATTCAACAAACCTTGGTTATATAAATTATCTTTGCTGTCCATCCATGAGCTGGCAGCAAAGCGATTTCTACTTTAGCTACTACATGTTCTAGAGGAGCTTTTATATAATCAGCTCTGGAAATGAATGACCTGCAAAGATCCTTAAGTCACTGATTTCTATATCCTTATAACACCCCATTGGTGTTTATGCCCTATTGCCTGCCATAGGAAAATGTGAAGAATTGTATAGTGGCGTATTTTGATTGATAGCACCAGGGTCTATCCATCTGGAATCATTCTCATATCGTATGAATAATTTTGTTTTTTTATATGATAAAAAAAAAATACAGTGAGCAGTTCAAGAAGGAAAGTTGTATGCTGTCCATATAAATAAGATGATCTTATTAGTAAATTAGAAAATTAATGTGTTAAATTAATCTACCAAAAATACACATTTGAACACCTTCAACAATTTGCAGTGAAAAATTTGTGGAACTACAAGTTATTACAATAGCAGATAAAAGTTGAACCTAGGTGCTTTTGTCCAATAATTATATATCAAAACCAGAGCTGTGCTTTTGGAATTAGGCTATCCAACCGCAACTATTTATGGAAGCAAGCTTTCAAAATACTAAATAATATGGTGAGTACACAATATATTCTATGTAACTTACTAATAAATACCTCTGTTTTCTTTAAAAGCGTATTCTCCAGATAAATACACTCCAAATAAAATAAACAAGAGAGAACATTGATTATAAGAGGAAATAAGAATAATATATAAATGAAAAAGTGCCAAAAAAAATCACATCTTACCAAAGAAAAATCCCATCTTTAATATAAGGTATTAAATTTTGGGGGTTCTGAAAAGTCATAGGCAAGATTTAATTTAAATAGAAAGCATTTAATAAAGATAAGTACATTTTAGGGCTTAGACTAAAGACTCACAAAGCTCAATGAAATTGATCTGGATCAGATCAATTTTTGAATGAGGAATGCACTTGGCAAGAGTTTCATGCAAAAATACTGCATTGAAAGGAAATATTTCTTTTATTATATTTATTTGCTGCCTACCCCTAGCAGCTTAAGATATTGTAAATTAAACTCCTCCACAGTTTTCTTTTCCTGTATGTTGTGTTGACAGGTAGGAATTACTTAAAATTATCCAGGTGAGTTCCATAGATAAGACTACACTTGAACTCAGGCATTTCTGATCCTAATTCAAAACCTTAAACACTATACTATTTTGTTGTTAGTAGCAAAGTTGTCTCTGACCCATCATGACCCCGTGGACAACGTTCCTCCAGGCCTTCCTCTCCTCTACCATCCCCCGTAGTCCATTTAAGCTCACACCAACTGCTTCAGTGACTCCATCCAGCAACCTCATTCTCTGCCATCCCGTTCTTCTTTTTCCCTCAGTTGTTCCCAGCATTAGGCTCTTCTCCAGCGAGTCCTTCCTTCTCATTAGATGGCCAAAGTATTTGAATATACTATTTGAGTATACTATTTTAACTGAATGCAAATGCCACTTACTTCGATCAATTAGCTGATTGTATTATAATAGATACAATATTAGCTGCTTTTGTCTTTTCACTTGAGTAATTTCCATTTAGAAAAAGAGCTGTGATTCATCAGGAATGAATCTTGACCAGTGTAATTGTGCATTCAAAATATAGCCTAAAGCAGTGATGGGCAGCTGTAATTGAGTCCTTCTACCATGCTGCTGGTAAACCTCTTCTCTTTCTAAATTTCCCAGTATTGCAGACTTCTCAAGAAAGCTAAATCTGATCCAAAATATGATAATTTGAATTTAGTCATTTGCAACTCAAGTTAGACTTCTGGATTGATCTGTTTTGTACAGTCTTTGGATATCTAATGTTTTGTAATCTTTTTGTTTGCTTTCTTGGCTATCCATTGTATTCCCAGGAGTCTTCCAGAACACCGTCGTCCAAAGTGCCAGTGCTCTTTTTATCATGCTACTTCAAAGTCTAATTTTTACTTCCATAGAATATTGCAAGGAAATAAATTGCTTGCATGATCCCAATCTTTAGATTCATCACTGTATTATTTTTTATAATATCTTTCATTGCTGATCTTCCATGTGCTCTCTGTGGTATATTTACTGACTATTATTGATGGTTACTATTGATCGTTGATCCTAAAAGCCAGAAGTTAATACTAAAATGCAGAATTACTATTTTGTAATCTTCATTACCAATTCTAAAGCTGTCTGTTGTAGCTATTGTCATTAATTTGTCTTCTGTATATTTAATTTTAATTCCATTTTTCCACTGTGCTTCCACAGTGGTTTCAGCAGCATAGCATAGCACAGCATTATTATTATTTCTTCAGTTTTAAAACCATACTCATTGTCTTCCAATACAGCTTCTGTTAATATATGTATTCAGCATATAAAGTGACAAAATAAGGGAAGAATGCATAACCTTGTGCAACTTTTTTGCAAGTCTGTTTCACTAAATTCTGTCTGCACTATGGCTACTTGATGTGTATATAAGTTCCCCATTTTTCTAAGTACACTCCATACCTTGACATGATCAACACAATCAAAAAGCCTTTCTGTAATCAATGAAGAACATAGTGGCTTCTGTTTGATATACTTTGACTTTCTCAATTAACCAGTAAGCAGAAGCAATGTCTAATGTTCCTCTGCCTTCTTTAAAGCTCGATTGAATACTTGGCATCTCCTTTTCCATGTAGGCTCTATATGCATTGGATGATCTTAAACATTATTTTTTGGCATGTGAAATTAAAGATATTGTGTGACTGTCTGTACACTCTGATGAATTACCTTTTTTGGTATTGAAATGTATATTGAAATCTTTCTCCAGATTTCCTGGCATAGTTTGGTTAGAAACTTTATGATTCTTTATGTTCCTGTAGTCTTTTAACTTGGTAAGGAGCTGAGTGTTGATGTAACTTCATCTTCTATTACTAGAGATTCCTGTAGGTAAGGAATACAGTATCTTTCTTCCATCTTTCTTTGATTTTCTCTGAATCTGTTACTACCGTATTTATCCATTGGCCTTCTTTAGCATACCAATCTGAAATTGTATCTTCCTTTTTGAGGTCAGAGATCTTTTGAATGATTTTTTTCCCCCATGATTGTCTCCATCTGCAGTGGCTTTACAGAAATTGTAAAGTTGTAATATTGTTTCTTATCTCTTCCAAGAGTTCATAGCATCTTTTGTTAAGTTTCTTGCTGAGATATTTGTCTATCTTGCTTTCACTGTTCTTCTGTTCTCTTCTGAGATCCAGTTAGCTTTCTTCTGTTCTTTTGGTCTTTGGTAGTCCCTTTTCACATTCCTCCTTGGTGATTTCTTTGATTTTAGTCCATAATTCCTCTGCTTTCCTGTCAATGAGACTTAGTACTTCAAAGCAACTTACGATGTTTTCCTTGAAATGGTAGTATATATTCAAGATCTTAGTGTGGAAACTGAATAGTTTTCTTCTTCCATTTTGGCTTGACTTGGAACTTACACATCAGCAGTTTGGTATCTGTTCCACAGTCAACTCCTGGCTACCTCTTTATTGCTCTGAGGACCTGAACTCTGACTTAAATCCCTTTTCTGGATTCCATATAAAATTCAATATAGAAGCTAAGTTTACATACAGTATTACATTAGTCACTTACCTGTATACCTGTTTAATAAGAAACTTTTCAATATTTTGCAGACTCAATCTAGAAATGAATTAATAATAAATAGAAGTTTTGGACACATACAGTGGGCACTGAAATACATTCAAAAACTGTTGTTAAGTGAGAATAAGAATAAGGTTAATAATGTTATGCTGGTAATGTGGCAGATTCTAGAAATGAAAAATGAGAAATGCCTTACCCACAAATCTTGTGAAGAAAAAGAAATGAAACTGAGTGAATGTTTTTTTAACCAGGAAATCTCATTATAACAAGAATTCAGATGTCAAAATAGCAATGCAATAAGTGTCAAGAGAAAAAGAATAAGTGCATATTTTATTTTGTAGAACTGAACAAATAAAAATAGTATTAATGGTTTTGTGATTGTTTTTCATCCAACAAATTTATTTCTCATTTAAAATACAGCTATTAGATTGTAAGAAATAAAAAGTACATAATATTAAAAATCTTATACCTAAACCATCTTTATAATTGTATTTATTTCTGAGTACAAATGAATAGAATAGAATAGAATAGAATAGAATAGAATAGAATAGAATAGAATGGAATGGAATGGAATGGAATGGAATGGAATGGAATGGAATGGAATGGAAGACAAGAGAAGAAAAGAGAAGAGAAGAGAAGAGAAGAGAAGAGAAGAGAAGAGAAGAGAAGAGAAGAGAAGAGAATTCTTTATTGGCCAAGTGTGATTAGACACACAAGGAATTTGTCTTTTTAACATTGCCCAATTAACATTTAATTAACATGCCCAAATAACATAACAATTAACATTGCCCAAATTTAAATATGGAATAACACATTCTGTAATAATTACAGAGGCAGATTTTATACCTGTGTTTTGCCATAAGAACATACATTTAACTTTGTGGTTCAGGCTTTTATGTCAGATGGTTGCCATTTAAGTGCATTTAGGAAACTCACAGACATTGATGATAGTTCTCTTTTGCTGTTGCACTCTAGCAGCTGGAAGAATAAGTACTGTAAGTCATTCATAAGATCTCTGATCTCAAAAGGACATTTCAGCCTCAACATGGCCTGGGGCCAGGTTTTTGAAGAACCATCATTTCCCAGTTACATCTACCCAACTCATCAGAGCAAAGAAACGGGATGTTATGGATCCCTTCTGCTAAGGAGGTCCATCTTCTAGTAGGACCAAGAAGGAACTTCTCTGTGGTAGTTTCCTTCTATGGAACATCATCCCTGTGGAAATAAGGTTGGCTCCCATCTTGAGAATCTTTCAAAAGGTCCTGAAGACATGGTTTTGCCAGCAAGCCTGAGGACCCCAGGTTGCTATAGATCCCATCAAGTGGTTAGTTTGATTGTTATCACCAGGGGGAAGATAATTTATTGGATTTTGTACTCACATTTTATTTCTGTAATCCAATCTGAGTCTCTGGGAATGAGTTGGGTGGCCATAGAAATTTTCTAAACAAACAAATTAAAGGTATGCTACCTTTAATTCAAGAGAAAGTACACAACCAATATACAATCATTAAACTAATAATTGGTTTAGGCACAGTCCTTCATTAATTTGTCTAGACATTTTAAAAATTAGATAAATTGGTGTCAATTATCACATTGATGGCTGTGAATTTGTAAGGAGCTCCTGTGTATAATACAGATTCTTAGGTATGTCCTGTTATATTGCCACTGTTTTATTATTCTTCTCATAAAACTAAAACAATCTGCTGTCATAAGATAGGGAGTCAATAGCACCAGTTGATTTTCCCATAAAGACATGGAAGAAGAAAAATAACATTTCACTAGAACTAGAAATCTAGAAAGATCCACAGATCATTAACTTCATTTCCATAAGGAAAAACAGAACTAGCAGATTGTGTTGGAAAGTTTTTGCAGAAACTAATTTCAATGTTGTCCATATATTGTGAGATTTAGTGTAGCTGATGACTTGTGGTAGTAGAGTAGAATAAACAACATTCTGTATAGAACTGCTAACTGAAGCTGAGAGAATACATTGGTATATTTAAACTAGGACTTGTAATTTGGCAGGCAGTGCCATACGTGTCCTATTCTGCTAAAAATAATAATTCCTAGAATTCCTTATATTTTGGTTTAAAGAAAGAATAGAGTACCATAATATTCAGAGATATTGATCTTTGGTGTGGTGAGAATAAAAGTTGCTGGTAGGAGTGATAGATATTAATATATGCAGGTAAGTGTTTAGTTACTCTATTTGTATTGGTTCTATTTGTATTTTATGTAATAAACTCCATTGCCTTCCCCTCCCCCCCTTAGGTAAAGGAGTGTTGGAACAGTTCTTTCAGCAGTTCCAAGAAGGTTCCACATCCATTTGCATTATTCAGGCGATCCTGAGGGCATAGGTAAACCTCCAAGTGGCCTCAACAACTTTCAGGAAGAGTGCTGACAACAAGATGACTGTAAGGAATATAAATCCTTCCATCCTTCACCATACAGTCAGAATTGAAGAAGCTTCTTGGATGAGAAGCTAAAGGTCTTCAAGGAAAAAACAAAGTACACTTGCCTTTGAAAAAACACTTCGGGGATAGATAGAAGTCAGTTCAAACTTCTGATTTGTTAATATAATTTTGGAAGATTAACATGAAATCTAATGATTGCGTGGTACATGAATTCATCCTTATTTCTAAGTTTAAAAGCATATAATTTTCTAAGTTGCCTATATTTTCTAGCATTGAGTAAGGAAAATAGTTTTTATGCATTTTGAATTCACTGCTTAATCAAGTGTTCCAAATGCAATAAATATGAATCATGTTGATAATTATTGCAGATGGCCAATTAGGGATGCTAATTTTGATATGTAATAATTATTCCAAATGGCAAATAATGTCAGGAATAAATTATTCTGTACACATTTTTCAAGATATATTCTGTATGCAAGTTAGTAAATACGACGACAACATTCAATTTTGGTATTCTCCCCCCTCATCATTTTTTTTTAGTGCCTTTGAGTCAGTTTTGCAGGACAAGGTGCTGCAGGTTCAGAAGTGATTTCCCATTCCTGCTTCCTAGGGCTAAGAGAGAGTGGCTGACTTCCAGCTCCATTGTGCCTAAGGCAAGACTAGATAGAACTCATCATCTCCTGGTTTCTAGCCTGTTGCCTAAGCCTTACACCAATAACAATGTGGTGGAGTCACCGGCAAAATGAGAGGGGCAGTAAAGAAGCATGCCAGCTTGGAATCATTCTTGGGGAGGAAATGTCAAAGACCAGAGTAGTGAAGCATGATCTACTGGTTCTTAAAAGAATACCACCTTCTGGTGAGATAATAGGTGATCAACAATAATGAAACTGCTTTGGTCTATTCATGAAGTTGTTCTGGTGCCTTCTGCCTGACATAAATCTCACCAGACTCATTGTTCCTGGGAAGGAGAAAACCATGGAAAGGGCAACAGACTGCTATGTCACCCCAGGAAATGGTGTAAGCCTTGCTCCTACATTGAGAGGAGATGGAAACAGAAGTGAGGAATTTAGGATTGACAGTCCTTCAATTGGTTCAGCAACAAGTTCAGAATGCCCAGCCGCTGTCTGTTCCACTGTTGCCAGTAGCACAACCAGTCTTGTTGCATTCCCATGGTGGCGTGCCAAAAAAGTTTGGAGGAGTAGCAGACCAGAAGAGAACCTTTGTCGCTCAGTCTGAGTTGTTTATGGAAATCTGAGCTATGGAGTTTCCAACAGACTGCACAAGAGTATCCTTTATATTGAGTTTATTAAAGGAGTCTGTGGCCAAGTGGACACTGCCAATAATAAATGATTGTGACCTGATCATGGACAAATAATCAGAACTTCATGGAGAGATTCAGAGTGCCCTCTGGAAACCAGATCCGAAAAAAATTGAGATTTGACAGGGTAACAAGAGAATATGATTCTATATTGAAGATTTTAAACAGCACTTTAAAATCCTCAGTGTAGTCATACTCTCTACATTGGAATAATGGAGTCTTGATTGACCAATTGAGGCATGGTTTGCACAATGACATTCAGAATGAGCTGGTGAAAAAGAGAGGTCCACAGAGTCTAGAGGAGTCCTCCCAATGTTGCATGCTCATAGACATCTGTTTGGAAGAGTAACAGCAAGACCTGTATGTGCAGAACGGGATGGATGATCTCAAGGGAATCCAACAAGGTATAGTATCTATTTTTGGTGGAAGAGGGAAATCCATGGCATAAGGGCAGGATCTTCATGCCTGTGCCTTTAAGGGAAGAAGTGCTGCAATGTTACTTTGACATTAAAATGGTTGGGCATGAGGGAGCCTTCGAGACCTTACACAAAAGGTTAAGGGACTTTTAGTGGCCTAGGATAGCAGCAGACCTCAAAGGCTACTTAATGTTATACCAGGAATGCTGCCAGGCCAAGCTGTAATGTGGGAAGCTGGCAGGACTTTTACAGCCCCTAGAAATGGTCTTGGCATGCAGTGTTATTGGCTGTAACATAATCTTTTTAGTTTTACTAAACTTTTCCAGCTTTCAGACAAGCTATCAAGTTTTTAATCTCAGCAATTGAAACAGCTGACCACTTCATTAAGGAAGACTCATATAGACATTACAGGCTTATGTGAGAGTGATAAAGTGAATATTAAAAACATTATATAACTGTAATAAGCTCTAAATAGACTTAAATTAATCATAGCAAACCAAAGAAGTTAAATCAGAAGTTGGCATTAATAATAAAATATCAGGTACTGTACAGTACCAAGTTGACTGTTTGAAAGCACCAAATAAGATTATGAAATCAGTTATAATAAATTTTAAGGTATAATCAGTTACAATAAATTTTAAGGTAGAAGATGTCAGGCTTTTTAGATGTAAAACACTACATTCTTGCAAGTCCCAAGTTTGCGTGAGCTTTTCTGACTTCCCTTTAACTCAGATGTAAGGATGGAATCACTTGTGCTCAGTTCCTGCTTTAAGACAATCAGTTTGTTATTTACTTGGGGTAAATTATAAAGGTTTAAAACAACAGTGAGGGAGTTTTGAGCCACAGAGTTGCATTCTTTTTTTTGTTTACAGCAGTTTGGCTTGAAAAAGTGTCTGATAAATTATTATAGCTTTTTTACTGTAGGATTGGTTTCTATGTCACTAGTTAATACAGACTGAAATTAATAAACCTCACTCAAATACAGTTAAGCAAAGGTCTTTGCAAACAAAGGAAATGTTAGCAATCTGGTCTTAACATATATGATAATTACTAATTTGGGTTAAATACTCAAGGTTATATTTAATTAGAAAAAAAAGTTTATAATGTCTTCGGTCTACATACTCTGAATTTCCAGATAGGAGTGGACAGAATGTCTATTGGTATGTTATTTGGCACTTCTGAAGCTCCCTGCCCTACTTAATTTGATTTTTTTTAAAAAAAAACTCTTAATTGAAAAAGGAACAGCTTCAATACTGTCCTCTAGCATAACTCTTATATCCAGCACTGCTTCTGGACCCCACATAGATTTTGTAGGTATTCTTATGAAAAAAGAAATGGTGAGTAGCTACAACCAAATGCTTTGTCTTCTGGTATGAGGGTGTTCTGTGATCACCCACACTCACCATGGTAACTATTTTGTTAGTACCCATAATGTGCTCTCAAAATTCCAAAGGTACTCACTGGACCCAAAGGTTTGGTAGCCCAGTTTTACTGTCTAAAGAATGAAGGTTTTTTTTTCCCACAAGCATGATTAAAGGAACTTGGATAAGTATTGCTGAATGCATTTTCTTCCCTACACATGTGTATACATATGCACATCATCTTTGTATCTTATATAACTTTCTTTTCACAGGAAATAATTGCTTTTCTACATCCTGGCTCCTGACACAATTTGTGGTGTGGTTTTTCCTAAACTATACACATTAAAATTAAGAAAACAGAGGATTGACTGTTCTTGTTCTTTGCCTTTTCTCTAGTGGCTCACAAGCTGTCTTTGAATGAACTCTCGTTTATTTGCTATTGAGAGAGGCATTGGTGTTTTGGCTCACCAAGTACATGTGAGAGAGGAAAAGCACATTGGAATGCACTTCATTGTAACTGTCTCAATGAAAACATGAATCTGATATTCTGGTAGCATACTCAGCGCACCACAAACATTTATCCCATAATATTAATAAGTGCTAATGCTTTTCAATGCTATATTTGATAGGTGACAAAATCCCTAGCAAGACTGAATCTTCAATCACGGTGCCATGGCTATTACTTTGCATCACAGATTCATTTATTTTACCCTGCCAGTATTAAACACCTTTAGAAGCAAGTAAAACGTCTTTTGGTTTTTACTCCTTTTGTTTATCACAAGACATCCATTAGATCTCTACTTAAATCAGGATTTGGAATACTGCAGACATCCTGAAGTTGTTGAATTACCACAACATACAACTCCAACAAACATAAGCAGTGGTCAGGGATGGTGGGAATTATAATTCAGTACCTAAATGGTCTCAGCAGCATGTGCTGTGCTGAAAGTAGAAATAAGTTCTCATATCTATTCAAAATTAGATGGAAACCATGACACCATTTTTATTTCCCTAGGCTGCAGTACTGAGTTTACTTTCTGCAGCATTTCAGTGTTAGAGAAATTGTTAGCAGCATATTTGATACAGGAATACAGCCTTGACTACCGGTTGTATTTTTTTTTCCTTAGTGGTGTTGCTTTCTCACTTAAAGTCAGCTTAGAACTGATAGTTATTTAGGTCTAGCTTAGAATTGTGATAACAATATTCTGTAGAACTACTCTGAAGTAGTTTAGTTTCACAACATATGGCTATCTAACCTTTGCATGACTACATCCACTGAAATTGAGGCTGTAATAACTCTGAAAAATCACTTGGTCTTTCCAAGCTGCCAGGAAATGTTTTGTGGTTGAAAGACAAGGTAGAAGTGCATTATATAAACAAATAATTATGCACCAATGAAGCATATAAATAATAAGGAGGGAACATGT
Organism: Arizona elegans; assembly: GCA_022577455.1. NCBI lineage: Eukaryota > Metazoa > Chordata > Lepidosauria > Squamata > Colubridae > Arizona > Arizona elegans. Next base: position 26,971,344 of record JAKOOJ010000002.1, on the reverse strand, counting down.
ATATTTGGGTGCATTTGCTTTGTGTCTGTGCAGATATTAACTCAAAGGTATAGAGATCTGGAATGTTAGAAAGCTTGCAGGATGGATTTAATTTTCATTTTTTGTTGATTGTTTGATAGGACATTACTACAACAGAGTTACCACCATTATAAATGCCTCTCTCTTGACTTTTTTGGGAAGGTTGGGAGTATGGCTTTTGCTGTAAATACATTCAGTAGTATAAATTGTTGAATAACTTTGGTGCCATAGGTGGTGTGTATGATATAGTACTTTATGTAATTATGCAAACTAATTACTGTATTGGGCTTTGTGATAGGACGCCCTCCCCTTTTTTTTCTATTTGCCATTGCATGCTTTTTTACATAATACTTGAGACAAGTAAGAATATGTGGGTAGGCGGCACGACCTATAGATCACTTAAAACACCAAGAATACATTCAGAGCCAGAATTCAGAATTTAATTCTGGATTAGGACACTTTAAAGTTGCAGGTCTTCAGCTGAGAGATCTCCAATTAGGGGAGAACAAACTCCAGCGCACACAGGCTTGTGTTTCAAACAAGCCACTGTTGGCACACAACCATTCCCAAGGTTGGGCTTCCTTTCCTTTTTCCTGAGATTTGGCGCGAGCGACGGAAGGGCTCGAAGTCACATGGAGGCAACGCGTTTGATTAATGTCCAAGGGCTGCTCCTGCTGTGATCCTCCAAACCTCTCTGCTCTACCGAGGAGGCCGCTCATTTCCTACAGGCAGGGTCCCTCTACCTTACTGGAAAAAGAGCTCTTGCTGGTGGGCGGGAAGAGGAAAGTTGCCGCAGAGCCGGGGAGCCTGTCTTAGTCCCTTAGATGCCCTCTCCTTAAAGGAAGCGCGCGGGCGCTTGGATTGTTTTCTTTTCTGAACTTCGTCCGGGGAGGAGGTGGGGGGGGGGGAGGGCATTTCCCGAGTCCTGCCGGCCGCCTTAAGGAGAAAAGAGAAAAGTTTTGTTTTTTTTTTTCCTAGCGGCGCTTCTTTTGGGAAGGAGAGAAATAATGACAGAGGAAAGCAAAGGCGATGGGAAAGGCGAGAGCGGGAAGGATCCGGAGAAGCAGCTACGCCTGCGGGTGTGCGTTTTGAACGAGTTGCTGAAGACGGAGCGCGACTATGTGAACACCTTGGAGTTTTTGGTGTCGGTGAGTTACATCTCTCTCCCCCCACCCCGGGTTCCCGGCCTTTTCCTAGCTTGCTTTATGCACAAAGAATTGCCCTGTCTCCCCTCCCCCCCTTCTCCCCTTTGCCAAGCTTCTCAGCCTAGAGCGGGATAATGCGAAGGTAATAAATCTGCAAGGGCTGCTAATGTGAAATGAAAAGATGCCGCTCTTTGAGGCGTCGAGGTCAGCAGCGTTTGGAAAGGAGCGCATATCTTAAAAGCGCATCTTGGATTCCTGGTGGCCCTGGACAAGTCTTACTTGATGTGTAAACAGGAAGGGAAAAAAAAGTAACGTTTGGGAGCAAACAAGCTGAAATCTGGGCTTCCTACTAAAGGCCATTTCCGACCTAGCAGATAACTTCGGAGCGTTCAGGCGGTGAAAAAGAAAATCGCGTTTGATGAGTTTATGTTTGCAGAGGTGTTAACTGTCGAAGTTTCGTCGTTTCAACTTTAAAGTCTCTATATTGTCCTGTGTTCTGGAAAGGGATAACCAGAGAAAGAGTAAAAGTACAAAGGTGGGGGTGGGGGGGTTTGATCTACAGCATCTGTGTAATATTAAAGCCACATGTACTATAGCATTTACCCTTTTTTCACTTATTCCCCTTTGAAATCCTTCTACTCAAATCTTGTTTTGGTAATGATTGGTGACTGATTATTGAGAAAAAAAAAACATGGCAGGGAACTTAATTTACTGAATCCATTTAAGTGAATGCCACTTTTAAGATGGCCCTTTGTACTTAAGTGATACTTAAAGAATGATACTTAAAAAATACTATTTCAATAAGTCTACTTTGATTAAGACTGGGTCCAACGCTGGGGCTTAGATCAGAGGTGGTATTCAACAGGTTCTGACCAGTTCTGGAGAACCGGTAGCGAAACTTTTGAGTAGTTCAGAGAACCAGTAAATACCATCTCTGACTGGCCCTCCCCCATCTATTCTCTGCCTCCTGAGTCCCAGCTGATCGGGAGGAAATAAATAGGGACTTTGCAGTAACCTTCCCCTGGAGTGGGGAGGGAATGGAGATTTTACAGTATCCTTCCCCTGCCATGCCCACCAAGCCACGCCCACCAAGCCATACCATGCCCACCAAGCCATGCCACGCCTACCAAGCCACGCCTACAGAACCGGCAGTAAAAAAAATTTAATCCCACCACTGGCTTAGTTGCACACATCACAGTAACCCAAAATTTATGTTTTAAAGTTTTGGATTAATGTATGAATTTAGACACTGTATTTTACACTTGCAATTTAATCATATATAAATCAGTTCACTTATTTGATTTACTGTGTGAATAAGTCTGAGTAAGTGTTAAAAAATAAAATATATAATTTTAAAAACATTGATTTTATGTACTTCCTGGACAGAAGTTTGTTTTTCTAGAATCAATATAATAGAGTATGGTTTTGCATATGGATAAAGTTGTCTATTTCATGGAACAAAGATAATTTCAGGATTATATAAACAACTACATTATCTTCCAACTACAATATCTGCAGGATTTATTAGCTGCATAATTAAGAAGTAATCAAGTATCTGGCTGGTTCTGTAGAGTGCTTGCCATAATAGGTTTCACATTTTTTCTCCTCTTCCTCTCCTCTTCATCCTGTCTGAAAGGGAAATATTTTAAATAGCAAACTTCCTGTTTAGTTTTCTGATGTATGTGAACTTTCTGCTGATTATCATGTGAGAGAAAATGCTTAGCTTGTCTGCTGAAAATAACATGAAGCAAAATATGATCTATAAAGTAACTTGTGTATACTTCAATACACATCGATACATCTAATTGAAAGCATTAAGATTTGTCCTTTGGTTTTACATGAAAGTTACTTGGGGGGGGGGTTGTTTCTACTGGGATGAACATCAAAGCCCAGCTTGTTTTCACTGGATTTACATATTACACATCCTGATCTATTTCTTCGCATTGTTTCTCTCATTTCATAGCTCTGTATCATGGGTTATATGTGGTCCACCAGCTCCAATTTTGTAGCTCCTGGTTCTTTGAAACCACACAAATGAAATTTGGCACAGAAAGTGTGCCAAACACTTCCTCAACTTTTTAATGCAAAATACCAAATATGTATAAGACTTAGTGCAACTATTTTACCATTCAAACTGTTCAGCCTTGCCCCAAACAGGGCAACTCTTTCATCCCTCTAGACTAGAAACATGAGCGCTCATGCCCTCTTCAGCCACTTAGAGGACAAACTGAATTACAATGCAGATGCCATGCCCTTTTCCATCCCATGCCCTCTTCCCTCATTTTGACCAGTCCATCCATTATTACTTTCTGCTCATTTTGTTTATCAGCTTTTTTTTCATTTTCCATCCTCCATGAAATAATCAGACCCATTTTCTTTTATGAAATCTCTTGAAATCTCTTGCCCATGTCACAAAACACGTACAAACCATAATTTGTTTTAGGTTTGGAATGTTTGCTATGTTATGTGAACCCAAGCACTGTGATTTCTAAACCATAGTTTATGGATTAATGCACAAGTTTTCAAAATTTATGCCGTTTGGATGCCCTCAAACTAATACATATATGTCTAATAGTACTACTGCAATTATGACTACTACCAATATTTATATGGATAGCAATAGCTCTTGGAAGAAATACACTTTCTCCAAATGTGTGAACTTTTTGGCACTGTACTCTAGAAGGCTCAGATGCCAATTCCCATCAGTTCCAGTCAGTTGGCTGGAGATGATGGGATTTGAACTCGTTCCCATACCAGGCAGCAAGCCAATGAAAGGAAAAAACTACTGCTGAAGCCTTGTTCCTGGAGAGGCCAGTTAGCATGTAATGATTGGCTTCTGCTTTGCCTTCTTACATTCTCTCTGTTTGTGTGTTTGGTGTCACTCCCCCACATCCCGTAGTCCTGCTGGGACTTGGACCCCCCAAACCATTGAGTACCTTGAGGCAGGTGTGGTTAGGGATGACTGAGTTCCTGATGGGTCTTACTGAGTTATAGAGGAATTGTCTTGTTGTGATGGTGGTGGCGAGATCAGAGATTTGTGTCTGGACCTGGAAGAAAGCATAGCAGAGTAAGGTGGGAAGAGGGGAGCTGAGTGGAGCAAGCAGGGACAACTTGAGGATGGGCCATGTGCAGGGATATCAGACTGCTGTTTAAAAGCAGTCCTGCCATCTGGCACTCAGTTTCTACCCTCGGTGCCTGCCCCTGGCAATCAGATCTTCAATGATCCTGGACTTCAGCTGTTGCTTTTGAATGCCAGTTCAGTGAGTACGAAAGCTGCCCTTACCCATGATTTTATTTTGGAGGAGAGTGCCAATTTGGCATATTTTACTGTTATCTGATTGGGCCCTCTTGGAAATGTGCCCTCCTAGATTTAGAGCTCTGTACTGGCAGAGAACTCGGGAAGAGCAGGATAAGAGGGAGTGAATGTTGTTATCTGTGAGTTTCAGATGCTTTCAGAGATAACCTGATGGGAGGCACTCTGGTTGAAGTTGGGATTCTGGTGATCTATCACCCTTCATGCTGCCCCTAGCAGCATCTTGCCTGACTGCTGGATTTTGTTCCTGGCTTGGCCATAGTCCTCTAGGTTATTGGTGCTTGAACTTGCCATCTGGGGCAAGCTCAGAAGTTTATGCAGTCTATGCAACCATAGACCAGTCCTAAAACACATGTAGCCAGATCCACATGGAAGGCCATACAATTACCGTATTTTTTGGAGTATAAGACGCACCAGAGTATAAGACGCAACTTAGTTTTTGGGGAGGAAAATAGGAAAAAAAAAATCTGCCTACCTGGTATTCATCTGACTAGCGTCCTTAGTCTGGTCAGCTTCAGGACATTAGTTTTCTGTTTTTTATCCCCTGCTTGGGGATAAAACCAGATTCTAAAGCACAACTGATCTTTGGAGAGAGAAGCAATGAGAAAAGCAGGCAAACCACGTAGATCGGCTTTACTTGCTAGCGCCTCGTTAGGGCTTTAAAAAATCTTCACAGCTGAGAGTTGGAGGGAACAGGCAAAGCAGGGAAGATCCTTCACTGAAAAAAAGCTTAGCACTGAGATCGCTTCACTCGCTAGGGCCTTGTTAGGGCTGAAAAAAAGCTTCAAAAAAGCTACATTTGGAGTATAAGACGCACCCAAATTTTCAGCCAAGAGGGAAAAATGTGCATGTTAGACTCCGAAAAATACGGTATATCTGGTTTTTGTGTTGGGACAGTTGAGATGTAATCTGGCAGTGGATGATATTAGCATTAGTCTTTTGTCATAAACAGATCACCTTCTGGCTGCTTTCAGCATCCTTCGCCCCTTCCTTCAGGAAGGCAGGGTCACAGGGCCCATTTGATCAGTCCACCCCAGGAGATTCCTTGATCCAATAGGATTCCAGAATAAGGTTGTAATTTTCCCTTAAGATCTGGTGGATGATTTGGTTGAAGCCTTAGTTACTGCCAGAAATGGGTGGGTAGCTGGGGCTGTGGATCATACATTGCTTCTGTAGCCCTTCTCTATTCATCAATCCTTGAATGCACCTTGGTTTACCAAGGGGCTCTAGGAAATGAAGTACTGGAAAAGATGTCTGGAACACCATTGGAGGAAGATTGAAAGTAAGTATGACTAGACACTAATAAAAGTCCATATTAGGCATTACCTCATGGCCATAATGGCAGCCAAATGTCAGTATTTTTCTGTCCTTATTGTGTCCGCCGATAGCCATCCTAAACAAATTTTGTTTAGGTTAACTTAAACCCTATTTGGGTCATTCTGGAGATTATTTAAGATGTCTGATGGATAATGTCATTCAGATTTATTTTGATTTGGATTCTGACTAGGCAGGGCAGGCTGAGGTACCGGGGCATAGTTTGATGGTGTGATGAGTTTGAGCCTGTGATTCCTGAGGAAGTGGAGAGATTTTTTTTTGTGGTCAGCCCAGCCACTTGTTTACTGAATTTGGGCCTGTCTTGGTTTGCAAAAGTGGCCAGGGAGGGGACTCACAGTTGGGTCCAGACTGTGGTGTATCAGCCTCTAAAGGCTGGCAATGATTCACCCTCTTCTCAAGATGCTGCCCTTGGACCTAGTTCAATTACCACTGGGGGAATTACCTTTTTGGGAAAGAGGAAGATTATTGGGAAGTTGGTCAGTCTGCAGCTAAGGAGAACCCTGGAGGAAATGGATTATTTAGGCCAGTTTCAATCAGGTTTCAGGCTGAAATTTTGTACTGAGCCAACTCTTATTGATCACCTCTGGCAGTTGGGATGGAGATGGTGCCTTGATACTTGATCTCCTTGATCATTGGCCTGAAGTACCATCAACCATGGTACTCTTTTGAGCCACTCCATGGGTTTGGAAATGGAGGTACTGTTTTCATTAGTTCTCTTCTCTGTGGCCAGTTACAGTGGGTGTTGGTTGGGAGAGCAGCAATCACTCTGTAGGTCTGTCCTTTGTGGAATGCTGTAAATTTCTAGTCTCTTTCTCCACTCCTTTTCAATATCTACATGAAACCATAGGGTAAAGTCATACTGTGTTTTGGATTTGGTATCATCAGTATACTGGTGATATCCAAGTACATCTTTCAACCCTGGGCCAGAATCTTAAAGCTGTCAAGATTCTGTCCAAGATTCTGGAGGTTATGTAGGTTTGGATGGAAGGAATTTTATCCAATTAATTTGATTGTTGTAAACCATCCAAATTTGTTGAAAGTGGGACAGCATATAATGCATCATCATCCTGTTGACACCAATGTTTTCAAGAGGCAATGGTTGAGGCATTTTTCTTCCTGTGCACAATTCATCCTATGAAATTCCTTCTTCCCAACTTAACAAGAGCAAATGTTTCAGGGAGGAGAAGGTAGGGGATGGGGAGAGCATTCTGAAGGGGAAGTAGCAAAGGAAGGAGTGATGGAAGGGACCGGAAGGTAGCCCAAGGAAGCTGAGAAAACTGAAGGTTGGGAATTTGTAACTTGCTTTCTTCCTGATATTCTGATCGTTCTAGTAGATTCAAGGCATAGCAAATGATCAAGCAGGTGCAATGACCTTCTTGAGAGGGAATGGGATTTAGCTCTTGTAATTTCTTGGGACAAATTAGGGAGTCTGCCACAGTGGAAATGGACTTCCTGAAATAAAGATATGCATGCCCTTTGCTATATAAGGAAAATGGCTATATCCCCTTTGGAAATTCTGAGGCTCTTGAAGAACTCTGAAACTTGTATGGGTGGCTGTGGAAGAGAAATTGAGAGATGTGTGTCTAGTATGAGAAGTAATAAAACTGGAGGAAGTTGAAGTACCAAGACAGGAGGGGAAAAAAAGAGACCTTCTGTTGGCTTATGGGCTGTCTGGTGATATGGAGATTGTGTATGTTTGGGCCCTAAACATATTCTGTCTGTTGCTTCTGCCCTCTAGGACTTCATGCTGCTGAAAGCTGCTGACAGTAATGCTAAGCAAATGTGCCATTTTTGGCAGCAGTTACAAAAAGTGGAGACTTTAGTGCTTTACTTTCTTCTCAGCTCTGAGGAAGTGCTTCTCAGAGCGCTCCTCATTCTTCTCTCCTCATTTCCTTTATATTGGCCATGTGCCACATGCTATTGTCTCTCACCTTTTTTCGGATTAGAGTTCTGCAGAACCTGCAATCTCTGTCTCTTCCCTTCTGACCCATCTGAAAACCTAGAAATTCACAATCCCTCTGGGGGCCATATGACCTTCCCCCAGAAGATCATGTTCCACAGTTTGAGAATCCCTGGAATAGTATAATATGAATCCAGACAATTATAGCTTATTCAATTAATTATACTTATGAAATCATAGCTAATTTGTCTACATTTTAGTGCAGTGCTTGCCATTGTGTAATGAAGCTATTGAGCTGATATTTCCATTCTGGTGGTGATGGTAGTAGTAGTAAAGGTAAAGGTTCCCCTCGCACATATGTGCTAGTTCCTGACTCTAGGGGGCAGTGCTCATCTCTGTTTCAAAGCCGAAGAGCCACTGCTGTCCGAAGATGTCAAACTTGTGGCCCATGCACTGGCCACGCCCATGCCTGGTTTAGTGAAGAAGAAAAAAGTCACGATTTGTCCCGTGATGAGGCGAGTTTAACATTCTGAGCTAGTGGATACCTAAGTAGTTAATGGTCAAGATGACTTCTGCCACCCACAAGTTTATGTGAGCCACATAAATATTTATATTAAATTAAATGTAAGAAGCATGTTGCTTTCTGTCAGTATCATTTGCATCATTCACATTTTCTGCCCTGAATATTTCTTTGAAAGGTAGATATAAATCAAATGAATAAAATGTCCTAGAGCAGGCAAGATAAGCTTTCAATCATTCTTTGTGCTTCCCAGACTATTTTATTGCCTCTATTTGTGATTCATATTAAAAGCTATTCCTCGCAGCTCCTCTGAAATACTGTCTACAAGTCTTGGAATCTTTTGCAAAGCTATACTAACATTAAAAAAAATGTGGCGCTCATTGTTGATTATTATCTTGCCACAGGAAGTATGCTGTCAAAATGTGGCACCCTCATATACAAAGGAAGTTAAGGAAAAGGGCTGATGAATTGTCGCAATTTATTTCTCTCTCCTTGCACCAAATGTCATGAGACAGGAGGAAAACCTCTACCAATCACTGTCTTTAATGTGGGATGGTGGGAAGATAAATTTAAGGGACGTTTAAGTTTTTGAAAACTTCAAAGTATGTAGATAAAAAAGAGAAACAAGAGATTTTACATTTCTAATTTTTATTATAGGATCTAATTACAGTGCACCAGAGATGGGTTTCAGCAGGTTCTGATCAGTTCTGGAGAACCGGTAGCGGAAATTTTGAGTAGGTCGGAGAACCGGTACTAAAAATTCTGACTGGCCACGCCCCCATCTATTCTCTGCCTCCCAAGTCCCAGCTGATTGGGAGGAAATGGAAATTTTTCAGTAACCTTCCCCTGGATTGGGGAGGGAATGGAGATTTTACAGTATACTTCCCCTGGAGTGGGGTGGGAATGGAGATTTTACAGTATCCTTTACCTGCCACACCCACCAAGCCATGTCACGCCCACCAACTCACACCCACAGGACCGGTAGTAAAAAAAATTGAAACCCACCACTGCAGTGCACCCTTGCAGCCTGGAGTCTGACATTTAGAAACTTTGATTCAAAACAAATCACTACTTCTACTTCTTCAGCTCCAGTAGCCCATTCTGCTTGTTCAACCAAAAGTTCTGTTCTTCTTTCCCTGAACTGCAGGCAGAAATACTGTAGTTGTGTCAAGTCCCTATCAGCGGAATATGACCCAGAAAAAAAGATTTGCAATGAAATTGAGTTTCATTAATTAAGCTTATTGACAAGTAGGTAAGGGGTTAGTTAATATAAGAATCTTGGAAGTTGAATTAGCCAATACGGGTAGTCCTTGATTTACAACCACAATTGAGTCCAAAATTTCTGTTGCTAAGTGAGACATTTCTTAAGTGAATTTTGCCCCGTGTTATGATCTTTCTTGTCACAGTGGTTAAGTGAATCACTGCACTTGTTAAATTAGTAACACGGTTGTTAATTGAGTACAGCTTCCCCATTGACTTTGTCAGAAGGTTGCAAAAGTTGATTACGTGAACCTGGGACACTGCAACCATCATAAATATGAGTCAGTTGCCAAGCATCTGAATTTTGATCACATGACTGTGGGGATGCTGCAGTGGTCGTAAGTGTGAAAAATGCTGCAATGGTCGTAAGTGTGAAAAATGCTCATAAGTCACTTTTTTCACATTGTGACTTGGTCACTAAATGAATTGTAAATTGAGGACTACCTGTAGTCTAGCAGTCATTGATTAATGAATTCCTTCAGGCAGAATATCTTAAGAGCAATGTGAACTTCTTTTCCAGAATGTAAATTCAAAGGACCAAACATTTTTTTCTCAGGCAAGACTGATATTGAAACAGGGTTTTTTGGGGAAATATTTAATAGTATTAAGTGTTATAGTTTAATTTAGATTAGTTTGTAATATTTACATCATTATTTTTGATATCTGAACAAGAGATTATTATTTCTGGTAATGTTTAAAAGCTTTTAAAACTTTTGCAATGTTTAATTGTTCAGGGAGTGATGAAGCAAATTTGGGTTAAATGGAAAGGGGAATTATATAAGTATGTTGATAGATATTATAGTTAAATTTTTACTTCACCTTTAATAAAAATTATTGGAAAAAAGACTGATAATTAAAATTTGAAAATATTTGGGTTCTTTTCCTAACCAGAGAGTCAGCCCTGGACATCAGGGAGAGAAATTTGCAGCAAATCTTTTGCATTCTGGGTGATTCAAAAACTTGCATTTTTTAAAATTTGTTTAAAACATAAACCCATCCAGCAATAGCCTGTTTGCTTTATGTTTCTCAGATGCTGCCGAGATGTTGATTGTTTGTGTGAGCATCTGTATTGTATATTGTTGCCAGCCAGGTGCTGCTATAGTTCATGTAGCAATGGTTTTGCATTTTAGAGGATCTTGTTGATCCCTGCTTCAGTTTGATGAAACGGCTGCCTTCCTTGGGATTTTCCACATATGACTAAATGTTAGGAAAGTTAGAGCAGAAGGCTGGAACTTCCACTGCTATTTGGCATGTTCAGCAGAAACGACCCACCATGACAATTGGGAGTGTTCAGGAGGGTGCTGAGTTACTGTTTTCTGCAGGAGAGCAACTTTGCTTGCCTCCTTTAGGTTTCAGCTCTCATCCTTTCTAGACAATAGATATGTTGAGCCCATTGAGGAAAGAGTGACTTGCAAACAATGCACTGTCTTTTCCCTCCCTGGCCTGAGAGACAGGCGTTGGCTTTTACTGCACCAAATGAGGCAGTTGTCTGGTTTCCTGGCATTAGCTATGTCATCTTTGTTACCTTGCTGGTGACCATAGTGGACAAGGAAACTGAGTTGTACAAACTGGCCAAGGAACTATAACAGGAACAAGATCAGCTCTCCAAGATTTATCTCATGGTGTAATGGATGAAAGAGGATAGATGGCAACTTGTCCTTCCCTTGTCCACCCTTGGAAGGGACAGGTTTGGCTCTATTCCAAATGCACATGGGAGGCATTCACCAAGTCCATGATTAAAAAAAGCTTGACAAATAGGCTAGTACCGTGATGGTGAACCTATGGCACGTGTGCCAGAGGTGGCACACAGTGCTCTCTCTGTGGGCACACGAGCCGCCACCCCAGCTCAGCTCCGCCGCATATGCGTGCGCACCTCCTGCCGGCCAGCTGGTCTTCGGGCCTCTGCAGTGCATGTGCAGGGGTAGGGCGCATGTGGGGGGCTGCATGCACATGTGTGGGGGTGGGGCTCATGTGGGCTGTGCATGCATGTGGGGTACATGCTGGGAGTGCATGCACAGGGCGCATGCGCAGGGGCCATGCACACATTGCATTTTGGGGGTTTGCATGAGTGCTTTGGGCACTCGGTCCGGAAAAGGTTAGCCATCACTGGACTAGTGGGTGAACAATGAAGTCCAGATTGAAGGGCTGTTTCTAAGAAAATAAATAATGATTTCCATTGTTTTACATTGGGAAAAATATTTTAGGTTGCATAAGTCCAAGTTGTTGACCTATGAGAATTTTGCTCATCAATAGATTTGGAAAGTACAGTAGATGGTATTGTAGCTGATTTGCAGATTCAGATTCAGGAGATAATTTTGCAAGCAATTAAGCTCTCCATTATCAACGAAAATAACTGCTTCCTAGCTGGATCATGGAAAGGCTGTTAAAAAAATTAGAAAATCTCTATTTTAATGTAGATGGGCATATGCTAAGAGATAGGCTGTTCAATACAACTCTTAATAACAGGGTCAGGATCAGTAATGAAGTCCACAGATGATAGCACACCAGAGACAAGATACATTATTCCATGACAGTATGAGAGCTGATCTGTAAAACAAATGTATTTGTATTGATGGGGTTATTCTGAAAAACAGATGTTTTGAGAGAGCGTTATCAAGAGAATAATAAATAACACCTTTGTGAACAGAAGCATTTTTCCCTTTGCAACATGAATTATTATGGACACATAGGTTTCCAAATAACACAGAAATGGAGGACCAAATTTTGTTATGTTAGTACATAACAAGTATGCATTTTTTAATCTATCAAGCCTTTTTCCTAATTTAAGACAGAAGGTAACCTGGAATTAAATTGACATTGTATATATTATTTATGTGTGTATATGTTCCATATCCTCATAATATAAACATTGTTCAGAAAAATATGAATAATTTGTATGATGACTACATCATAGTTTTCAAAACTTCATCGTGTTTGTGACTGTTTTAAATGGAGAGGAAGAACTTCAGATGGCTGTGCTATTTGATAAGGTTGTGTGATTTCCTTTTCCTTTGCTCCATAACATGCCATTTGTATGGCAGATGCATCTTGTAAATATAACGGAAGTTGAGGCACAATGACCATAGAAAGTCAAAATCTCTTCCATTTGCTTCTAGTTTGTACTGTTCTTAATTTGTCTATTGTGTGTGTGGGAAAAATATGAATGAATATTTGGTGACTCAGAATTAAGTTTCAGTAGCACCACCTGTTTTCTGTATCAAATTAGAATTAGTTGTTTTTCTTCCTTAAAATAAAATAAAATTAATTTTATGCAAAAGAAAGTCCTTTTATTCTTAACTTTGAGCTGTAGTTCAACTAGAAACTGACAAACATTAGACTGAACCAGTGATAGTCTGTAATAATAATTTTGCATATTTCTTTCAAATTCTCTCTCTTTGTCTGTATTTCCAGTGTGACCAGAATGCAAGTGTGCGTGTCTCTGTGTGGTTTTTTTAAAAACACTGTTTGCAGGTAGTAAACCTGAGCCATTAGTTCAGCGGCTGTTCAAAGTTGAGACAATATTGAATGAGTGGTGCTTATGACCAATTCTTGAAGTTCCAGTTAGTGCAGCACCCCATGGTCATATGATACCAATCTGGGTGTTCGGAAACTGGCTTATACTTTTGACATTGTAGCAGTTATGTGATCTCCACCTTAGGCCTCAAATCATTCTTATGTGCAACTATATATGCATCCTTCCCCACCTGGCACCAGCCATCTCCAGACTCCTTGCTTGTGTGTGCCGCTTACCTGCCTGCTGGCTGCTTGTGAACCACCTGGGACTTGCAACTTTCTGCCACCTTCACCAATGACTTTGGTGTTGCATGCCGCCAGAAATTGTGAGATAGTCCTTGCTTAATGACCCACGATTCTTGCTTAACAATGGCAGCAGGGATTGCCAGGATTGCCATTGGTATGTAATAAGATCATGTGATATGGCACATTATGACTTCATTGCTTAGCAACAGATATTCCAATTACCATTATTAAGTGAGGATTATCTGCCCAAATACCCAGCATTAAAATCTACTACATAATACTGCACTTGAGATTTAAATTATTATAGTAGTCTTGATACAGTAAAAGAAAGTAGAGAGTTTGATACATTGGAATGAGTAAATGTATTTTCAGGACATAGCAAGTCTATTGACTAAATTATTGTAAAATGGGTTAGTGGATTAGGGAATTAATTAGAAAGGATGTAACTTTTACGTAGTGCTCAAGATGTAATTTGCATTCTACAGCAGGGCTGTCAAATTTGTGGCCAGATATGTCATAGTTAGTTGGTTTATTATATTTATATACCGCCCTTCTCCCGAAGGACTCAGGGCGGTGAACAGCCATGGTAAAAACAATATACAACAAAAATTTAAAAACTTAATTAAAATAATTCAATCATTGGCCGAATTTAAAACACCCAACTAAAATCATTTTAAAACCCCTATGAAAACCTAATTTAAAATCCTTTATCCCATCAGACCAGCTTGCTGGAATAATAGGGTCTTCAGAGCACGATGGAACTCGCGTAGGTCGGGGATCCTTCGTATGTCCGGGGGCAGTTCGTTCCATAGGGCTGGTTCATCATGCGCTGGCCATGCCCACACCCAGTTTAGTGAAGGGGGGAAAAAGTCGTGATATGTCATATGATGCCGCCATGAGTACACAAGTTTGACATCCCTGTTCTACAGCTTCATTGAGAGAAATTTCAAATTGTAAGAGAGAACGATATCTCCCAAACTGTTGAAAAATCTGTAGTTTTTTCTAGCCTTATGCAACTACTAATCCTTGCTGCCTTCCAGCCATGAAAGCCTGGGGCTCCTTTAACGAGTTGAAAAGAGATGCTTTAAGAAATACTTAAAATAGTTTAGAGTGGTTGAAACATAAGCATAGATTTTCCAAACTTTGATGATGTTGTTTTATGTTATATTTTCCAAAACCTTTATGTTTTTATTTGAAACATAAACATAGATTTTCCAATGTTCAAGAATGGGTATTATAAAGGTAACTGCTATTCAGTTTAAAAAGCATAATGTAACTGACACTTGGCAAGCAGTCTTAATTTCATACATACAAGGATAAGATCTGAACTGGTATCTTGGTGTCAAGCAGGGGTGAAATCCAGCAGGTTCTAACAAGTTCTGGAGAACCGGTAGCAGAAATTTTGAGTAGTTTGGAGAACCGGCAACGACCACTTCTGGTTGGCCCCAGAGTGGGGTGGGAATGGAGAATTTGCAATATCCTTCTCCCAGGAGGGGAGGGAATGGAGATTTTGCAGATCCTTCCCCTGGAGTGGGGTGGGAATGGAGATTTTGCAATATCCTTCCCCTGCCATGCCTACCAAGCCACACCCACAGAACTGGTAGGGAAAAAATTTGGATTTCACCTGTGGTGTCAAGTTTCAACTTTGGCATCAAATAACAATTGTTATCTTCAAACTTCGGTGGTTTGTGAATCATGATTGATGGTTCAAAATCAAATAATTTTCCCCCCCACATGGACCTTATGGAATTTCCATTGAGGACAGTAAAGATGAAACCAACCTGCTCGTGAAGTGAGTAAATCCAACCCTTACCACAACTTTCCCATTGACTTTGTTTGATGGAAGCTAGCTAATTACAAATAGCTGTGGGACTCTGTAACTGTTGTAAATGTGTGCTGGTTGCCAAGCTCCTGAATCTCAATCACATGACTGCAGGGATGCTGTGACAGCTGCAACTTGAATGACCAGTCATAAGTCTCCTTTTTTAGTGCCATTGTAACTTCAGGCGATTGCTGAATGTATGGCTCTAGATGTGGACTACTATAATACACACATATTTACATAGAAATACACATCCAGACATGTTGCATTAGGTGAGGAATCCTTGTAAACAATCTTTTTAGAATGTAAAATACATTTCTAAGCTAAGAAACAATTTTTAATTAAGCAGGTAGAAGGAAATGAGGTACATGTCATGTACAATTTAATTCATACATCTGAATTAAAACTGTATCAAGACTCGGCAATCAACCGAGACTTGTTTCTTTTGGTTGCAGAACAACCTTTTTCCAAATTCATGCATGATTAGATGTGGCATTCTTTTTTAAAATTTATTTACAGCAACTGATTTATTTCACTGATGAAAGAACAATTATATCAAATGTAGCATCCAGTATCGTACAGTTTTTGAAGAATGTTTTAAAATACCATTTTTTATTAATTTCTCAACATGGTTTATTGAGATACAATGATACAGTGAGAATCTTAGTAAGGATTTGATAAAATCTGAATATTTTTATTTATATTAACTTATGTGATTTGTTTTGGAATGAAGATGAAGTATCCAGAATAAACATGTAAAATGAGCTGTATAACAGACTGAGTGGTGAATAATACAGCTTTCAGTTAAACATTTTCAGCCTAAAAAGTATTTGTTTTTGATATGCAGATGTTTTAAATAATTTTTTAATTATAAATGCATTTCTTCATCTGCCCGTATGTTAATAACTGAATATTTCTAATATAATTATATTACTTTTTAAAATAAAATTCAGCTAAACAAATTGTAAGAGAAAACCATCTATATTCCAATATGTATTGTAATCCTCTATAAATTATGCAATTCTTCATTCAGATTATTATTTAAGAAAGGGTTGTATTTTGCTTCACTATATCATTGCTAATAGAAACCTTTATGTCAGGCAGGTGCATTTAAAATGTTTGCTTGCTTTCCAAATAATTAACCTGTGTAAAAATTAAATTCAAGGAAGAAATTAGTGCTGTTCATTAATCAAAATACAAAAAATAAAGTAAATTTTCTTGTTTGTAGAGGAATGAGTGACTCAGCAGCATTTCCCAAACATATTTTTATGCCAGTTGAATTATTTTATAGTAGTAAAATTGCATAAGAAGGATGTCTATGGTCAGGATGGTATCTGTTTATAAAATCAGATTGCTTAGGTTTAAAATAGGAGTGCATTGGTAAATAATAACTAAAACTGTAAGGTATTTTAGCTTTCCCTTTTTGGATCTCGGGGAATAAGAAAAGTAATGCTGTCAGTCACTAATGGGCTATCAAAGCTACATTGGTGCATAAATTCTTTAATATCAAACTGTTCCCTTATAGTAATTTGTATATTGAGAGATTTAACAGAATAGCAGAAGGGACCTTGGAGGTCCACTCTAGTTTAACCCCCTGCTTAAGCAGGAAACTCTATAGTATCATTTCAGACAAATGGTTGTCCAATCTCTTCTTTAAAATTTCCAGTATTGGAGCACCCACAATTTCTGGAGACAAGTCATTCCACTGATTAATTGTTCTAACTGTCAGGAAATTTCTCCTTAGTTTTACCTTGGATCTCTCCTTGATTAGTTTCCATCCTTCTTGTCCTGCCTTCAGATGCTTTGGAGAATAGGTTGATCCCCTTCTTCTTTGTGGCAGCCCCTTAAATATTGGAACACTGCTATCATTCACCCCTAGTCTTTCTTTTCATTAAACTAGACATATCCAATTCTTGCAACTGTTCATCATATGTTTTGGCCTTCCGTCCCCTAATTGTTTTTGTTGATCTTCTTTGTACTCTTTCTAGAGTCTCAACATCTTTGTTATATTGTGATGACCAAAACTGCAATATTCCAATATTTTGTGGCCTACATGCTTGTGGTCAGCGTATTATCATATCTTTGTTGAAAAAAGAACTCAATGACCACTAGAAGGCAGCAAAAATTACAGTTTTCTATACAGTATCACTTTGCTGCTGTCTAGTGGTGATACAGATTTTTTTCCAACCCAGTCTGGTAAGTCTAATAGTGGCTAGTGTTTGGACAGCTGTTAGCTTGACTTAAGAGATAGTGGCTGTTTCTCATCACTGACAACTGGATAGAGAAGGGAAGAACAGTTTTTATCCAAGGTAAACAAGTACCATAATGCTGCCTTGTTCCCAATAATAGCGCAACCTTTGAGAATTGATTTACCATTTAAAGAAGAAATTGTATCTCTATTTTAGTGTAATGTAAGAAGCAGAGCATGCTGCTCTTTGAATATTATAGCCCAACAATGTGGAGACTACCATTTGGCAGCATTTTATCATTGGTGGGAAGTGAAGTCTAAAACATAAGGTCCTGGAAAAAAGCAACCATTGATGCATGAATGAATGAATAAGTAAGAACAGGAGCTCACATTGCAATTTTAGGCATTACACAATATATAAAATTGAACAGTTAAAAAAATAGATCTGAATAAAACAGAATTTTTTATTGACATTATCAGGCCATTGACTCATTCGCTGTGTTGAAGTTTAGAGTTATATCAATCTATCTATGTCAACAATCTTATCTTCCCATATTAGCCAATGAATCAGTGAAGATATTTGCTGGTTTACTATGTCTAAATTATAGCAACCGATTAAATTTAATTATGACTAAACAATTCAACTTCAGCATTAGTTTAGTTTATAATGCATTAAAGTTAAAATTATGTATCACAAATCCAGGCTGACCAAGACACTAGAAGGGTGATTTCTGAGGAAAACGTGAGAAGTTCACATAAAAATTCAGGGAGGTCCTGAAAAAAATCCCAAATGTTGAAATGAAAATTTCAGCAGAGTTACCAGACCTGGGTTACAGAACTTCAAATAATTACTAGATGTCAGGAAAGAGAAACAGAACTCTCAATTTGTTGCCATCTAATTTTTCTTTATGGTCCTAAATTCTAGTAGCCCTCAAATTCTCTAAATTTAAGAAAAGTTTTTGATTGTTTGAAATATGTGAACCTTCCTTGCCTTCCCTTTGAGTTAAATCAACTCGATTTAAATCCCAATTTAAATCATGATTTAAATCACTAGTAAAAAGGCTTGATTTAAATCAACTTGATTTAAATCATAATTTTTAAAGAGCAACTGTCATCTCTGTCCCACAGCGGCTCCTCCTCTGACCTGCTGTTGACTCAGACAGTCCCATTCATTTTAATGGGATAGCTGGTGATGCGGCAGTGACACAACAAGGTGAGGGATGTGGCGGGCAGCAGGTGACTGGATGCCTGCTAACAGGCGCTGCCATGATGGATCTGAAATGACAGGTGCTCTTTAAATGTAAGGACTCCTTCTTGCTTGTAGTTAGAATCTTTATTATTATTACTTGTAAACAAAATGAAGCTTTCCTATTCAGCTTGCAGAGCTTGGATTCATTGAAGGAGTTTACCAAAAATGTAAATATTGCAGAATATACAGTCTCATACTACATAACTAAGCTTGATTTCATGCTGACTAAACTAAATTATTAATGTATCTTAAATAGAAAACTATATTTAGATTTTTACTCCAAAAGCATTTTATTATAATAAATTTGATAGAAATAAAAAAAAATCCGATTTAAGTTAAAAACATCATTGATTTTTATTCACCCTGAAGCAATAGTATACTGTTACATTCAAACAAGTTCAGATTTTTAGGTCTTGTGAGTAGATCATAATGGCACTAAAATTGGATGGGAATAAACAACCTACTAATAAAAAAATAAAACTGGAATAAAATGAAAGAAGCCAAGAGTTATACTAAATAGAAAGTGATCTGAAATATTTCTAGGTTCAATTATAGTTCAATATGCATAAATTAGCAAAATAAAGAGTTTTGGTCATATTTATTTTTGAATAAATAGATGTACCATGTCTGGAGAAGAACTGGGCTACATACATACTAGTGGTATGAAGGTTGAGTGATAGGGGGAGTCCCATTTGTATATACAATGAAGGAGGAAATCCTGCTATTTCTTCTAAATTTGTGTGGAGAAAAAAAATCTACTTTTCCTCCAAGCCTGTTGGACAGTGAAACAAAGGATTTTTTTCCTTGAATTGTCTTCAAAAAAGGCCTTGACATAATTAAAGTTACTCAATGCATTTTAGATAGGTGACCCTTTTTCAAGGATTCCAAAAGCGTAGATGTTTTTCTAAGGATAGGCCACTTTCATTTCCCCATATATATATTAGCTATTCAGTATAAGTTATTTACATGTTGAATATAGCAGACCTTCTGTTTTACATAATAATGAGTAGCTGCAAGAGTCAGTACCTGTAGGTTAATTGCAAGGGATGAATATGTCTTTTTTCCATTGCGCTGCTCCTCCAATCCATGGATGGTAGTATCTCCTAGTTGCTGGGCAGAACTGAGTGCTAAACCTTCCCATTGTCAGGCCACGCCCACCTCCACCAATCAGCTTCAGTCTTTCTCACTCAGTTGCTGTGAGAACTTGGCAATTTGAGTGCTCTCTAATTGTAATTACCTTCCCTTCGTATTACTTTGTTATTTTAATTTCTTATTTTGTTTTTTATCAACTTTAAAATTTACTGAGGAGCTGCCACGTGGGAATTTCCTTATTGCTGCGTGCCTTGGGCGAGCTTGGGGCTCCAAGCTGCCTGGCCTATCTCCCCACCGATCGGGGCTGCAGCACGCCGGATTCTGACCCGGCTGGGCGGACCCGTGCTTCTCTGGCCGCTGGCAAAGAGCTAGCCTACCGCTGAGGTGTTAGAGCTGCCCTCGCCTCAGCTCCATCCATCGAGCGGCTCCGGAGTGCCTACCTTGTCCTCGGGCGGCCTCTGATGATTGCAGATCAGCTGTAGAGCGCTAAGAGTGTGCGGCACTAAAGGAGGCGAGCGCTGACTGACGGACGCCTTCGGTGCCGTTTTCTGGAGAGCGCTGGGAGCGCGGTGCTGAAGGAGGCAAGCAGACACCTTCGGCACTGTTTATCAGGCTGAGTGGTGGCACCCAACGACCAGACAGCTTCGGTTGGTCTTCGGAGGTGCCGTTTCTTTGAAAAGCAAGCTCCACGCCTCAGAAGGTAATCTGCTGAGTGACGGCCTCCATTTTGTTTCGGGACTTTGCCAGCGTGGCGGCCGCCATTTTGGAGGCCTAATAAAAAAAAAAAAGGAGTGAGAGACAGTGACCTGCTAGCGGTGGGGTGGAATTTGGACCTTAATTACCACCCTTATTGACTTGTGTCCCTGACTTCTGACCAGGGCATTTCATCTTTATCCCTCCTTTGCCTCATTGGATTGACTGTATTTACATTGGGAGTTTTGAGCTCAGCAGCTTCTGAGCCTATTTTGCCCCTGCTCAACTGTATCTTCACTGTGGGCATTTTCCTTGAGAGGAGCCTCGGTGCTGATCTCTGGTGGTCTTGGCCTACCACCAGCGCTATACTGCCTTCATTCAGCATGGCAGACATTGCCTTATCTTCTGATTCAGCGGGCGCCTGTGATTACCCTGCCCCCCAACCCAAGTCAGGCAGTAAGAAATCAAAATCCAAGTCTCGCAAATCCAAATTAGCCTCTAAATCTTCCACTACGAATAAGGCAGAGCAGAGGCGCCATGAAGCCTTAGAGAAACAATTTGAGAGGGCCCAACAACAACAGGTGACTCTGTCAAGACAGTTTTCTGCTTCTGAGGACTGGGCGGATCCTTCTGGGAATTTGCAAGCTGGATCCTCATCTGTATCATCAATCAGACTTGCTGCTTCCAATTTACAATGCTCCAAGGGAGTTTCAATGTCATTGCCTGATGTTTCCAGCCAATCGGACGCTTCATTGGGCCGTAGACATCTGCCTGAGGCTACATTTACACCTACTGCGGCGGGGCTCTGCCCAGAGGTCCTTGACACATCTGTGAGTTTTCAATCTATGTTGTCAGATGCGCTGGCGAAGATCTTGGCAGCCGGCATACAGCAAGATGTAGCTCGGCCAGTTAACACCTGTCAACCTTCTCCGGCTCCGGCCCCTGTTACTGAAGCAGTTCCGAGTACCAGTCGGCAGCGTCCAGTTGAATCATCTTCAGAGGAATCTGAAGAAGGGGAAATTTGTCCGGAGGATGTCGAATTCTCGGAGGATGAGGACCTTCCTCCCGAGAAGCCCACCTTCACAAACTTGTTCCGGCCTTCTATCTTCAAATCTTTACTTCATAAAGCCAAGGTCGCTACTAAGTTTGGTATTGCAGAAGGGACCGCTGAGAGATCTTCTGACTCTCAACACCTGCACGATGCTCTATTTCACGTTTCTAAACAAGATCAGGACGTGATTCCTTGTCCTCCCTTGTTTTCCAATGTCATTACATCTGCTTTTGGCCAACCAGGTTCCCTGACTGCTCCGAGTGGCCTGGACAAATGTCTTTATTCTGCTGAGTCACAGCTGGAGGAGCTTCTTGCCGTACCCTCAGTTGACTCCCCGGTCGCTGCCTTGTCTATTTCTTCGATGCTGACTTCAGATGTTGTGGATGGCCTCAAGGCGGAGGACCGCAAGATGAAATGGGGTTCTGTAAAGTGCACCAAGCAGTGGCCTGGGCTATCAAGGCAGCCACTGCTACGTCGTTTTTCAATAGGGCTTCTCTGATCTGGCTACGCCAGCTCCAGGAGAGGTTGCTTCCCACTGATACCAGGCTGCACCAGGACATTAATAAACTCGTGGCAGCAATGGAATACTCCGCAGATGCCTCTTTGACGGCGACAAAATTTGCTTCACGAGCTATGGCGGCAACGGTGACCAACAGACACCTCTTCTGGCTATGAAATTGGCGCGCAGACAACAAAGCTAAGTGGAAATTGGCATCAGCACCATTTACGGCCCCAGCACTATTCGGTCCCTGTCTGGAGCCTATCTTGATAGAAGATAAAGACAAGTGCAAAGTGCTGCCGTCCTCCTTCCGCCGTTCTGAGCGGAGATACACCCCTTATACACAGCGCTAGTCCTTTCGATCCTCCTCGGGGTCGAGCGGCCCATACTACCAGCGCTCTTATTCCCAGATGTCTGACCGAGCATCAGACAGACAGCCATTTCGTGACAGAACCAGGAACCAATCCCAAGCGAAGCGTCCCTTCAGAGGCTCCTCTTACCGACCTCCACGCAGAGGGAAGTGACTCGTTGATCCCGGGCCCTATTGGAGGTCGACTCCAGCAATTCTACCTTCAGTGGGGCCTCTCAACAACTGACACTTGGATCCGCATGACCATCCAACAGGGGCTTTGCCTCGAGTTCCACACTCTACCACCCAACACCTTTCGTCGTTGCCCCATCTCTCAGTGCAGGGTCCAGAGGGAGCTCATGGAAGCAGAGATCTCACACCTCCTCTCCATCAACGCCATGGAGCCGGTGCCCCAGGGCCAGGAGAGAACTGGATTCTACGCTACCTTATTTCTGGTGCCCAAGTCATTGGGGGGCCACAGGGGCATCTTGAACCTGAAACGCCTCAATCAGTACATTCTGCATCGCAGGTTCAAGATGCACTCCCTCAGGACAATTCTGGCATCCATCAGGCAAGGGGACTATCTTCAATCTGTAGATCTGCGCGAAGCATACCTGCATGTTCCCATCCACCCATTGCATCGTCGCTATCTTCGCTTCGAATACAACAACATGCATTTTCAATATCGTGCGATGCCTTTCGGTCTGTCCTTGGCTCCCAGGACCTTCACGAAATTAGTGACGGTGGTAGCGGCTTCCATCCGATCTCGCTCCATACGTCTCAGCTGTTACCTCGACGATTTGCTGGTGATGTCAACGTCCCCATCGCAGGTGCGGTAAGACATGGAGGTGGTCCTCCAGGCGTTCCAGAACCACGGTTTCTCCATCAACTGGCAGAAGAGCCATCTGACACCTACGACGTGGCTCCAACATTTGGGTGCAGTGATCGATTCTCAGTTGGGTCAGGTGTTTCTCTCCCCGGAGCGCATTCGTGACATCGAAACTATGGTGCGGCACGTTCAGTCCATCAGGAAGGTGCCTCTGCTCCAGTTGAATCAGTTGTTGGAGAAGTTAATATCCTGCATTCACGTCATTCCGTGGGCATGCAGACATTCCCGTCCACTTCAGTGGCTGTTGCTTCCCTTCCAGAAAGTGAAACGCAGCTCGTCGACCCATCCGATTGTCTTACCTCCTCAAACTCGACTGTCACTCACGTGGTGGAGGTTCCCCGCACTACAAAGAGGTTGTGTTTTTCTCGAACCAGACCGGGTTGTTCTGGTTACCGACGCCAGTCTCTCGGGTTGGGAAGCCCATCTGTAGAATGCAGTGATTCAAGGTCAGTGGTCTCCGGTGGAGCAGACGAACAGCATCAATTTGCTGGAGTTGAGGGATGTTCGGCTCGCATTGTCCAAGCCTTGGAGGGACAACATGTGTTGGTCCAGACGGACGTCACCACCAAGGCGCACATAAATCGGGAGGGAGGCACATGCTCCAGGTCCCTGATGTTGGAGTCGGAGAGCTTGTTGGCTTGGGCGGAGCGACACACTGCATCTCTGGTGGCGGATCACATCTCGGGGCAGGACAACATCATGGCGGACTGGCTCAGCAGGGAGCACTTGGACCTTGCAGAGTGGTCTCTCAAGCCTGCCCTCTTCGATCAGATAGTGAACCATTTTGGCCGTCCTCAGGTGGACCTCTTCGCCACGTCCCAGAACGCCCAACTACCGAGGTTCTACACACATTACCCAACCACCGGAGCAGAAGGCTACGACGTTCTACACTGTCAGTGGCCTCCAGGGCTCCTCTATGCCTTCCCTCCCTTTCTGCTGATTCCAAGACTGATTCGGAAGGTGTTGTTGGAGGGAGCCGAGTTGATTCTGATTGCACCTCAGTGGCTTCGCCGGCCCTGGTATGCAGACCTAGTGGGATTGTCCACCTCTCCTCCGTGCGCAATACCACTGGAGGAGGAGATGCTCAGCCAGGTGGCCATCTTCCACCCCGATCCAGGGTGGATTCGATTGGCCGCTTGGCACTTGAGCGGCTCCAGCTGCAGAAGGACAGGCTGTCTTCTGATGTCATAAAGGTGATTCAAGCTGCCAGACACCCTTCCACCACGAGAATTTATGAGGCTACTTGGTGAGCATTTTCTTCCTGGTGTGTGGTTCATCACGTGGACCCGACCTCTGCGGATATCCCGGATGTACTGGACTTCTTACACGATGGTTTAGCCAAAGGTCTTGCTCCTGCCACGCTTTGGCGCCAGGTGGCCGCCTTATCCACGGTCGTCAGGTGCGAGGAATACCGTATTCTTTTGCATAATCCTAGGATTAAGAGTTTCCTGCATGGGGCATCCAACATCTCGCCTCCGATGATACATAGTACCCATCCTGGGATCTTCCATTAGTCCTTCAAGCGTTGATGACCTCGCCATTTGTGCCTTTGGCTTCAGTGTCTCTAAAATTTCTGACGCTTAAAGTCACCTTTCTACTGGCCATTACGTCCGCTAGACGCGTATCGGAACTCACCGCGTTATCCGTCCACAAGGACCTTTGTATTTTTCATAGTGACAGAGTGGTCCTATGCTTAGACCCCTCCTTCTTATCAAAGATAAACTCACGATTTCACCGCGCTCAAGAGTTGGTTCTGCCTAACTTTTGTCCGAATCCTCGTCATCAGACTGAGTCCTTATGGCATACTTTGGACGTTAGGCGTGCACTCCGGCGTTATATCAAACGTACCGAGTCTTTTAGACAGACTGAATCCTTGCTTGTGTCTTTCACCCCTTCCTCAATGGGAAAGAAGGTATCGTCTGCTACAATTGCCAGGTGGATTAAGGCTTGCATCACAAAGGCCTACGATGTGCGAACCCGCCCTCGTCCAGCTAAGATCTACGCACATTCAACACGCAATGCGGCTACGTCAGCGGCTTGGTCTACGAATGCCTCTGTGTCCGAAATCTGTAGTGCAGCCTCTTGGGCTTCTGACACTTCCTTTATCCGGCACTACAAAATTGATCAGTACGCCTCGTCTGATGCTGCATTTGGGCGTAGAGTATTACAACAAGTGGCCACGTCTCAGAGTGAGGGTTCCAGTCAGCCTCCCGCCCTGAACTCTTGAACTTGGGTATATCCCATCCATGGATTGGAGGATCAGCGCAATGGAAAACGGACATTGTGTTCCTGAACGTCCATTTTCGGGGCGCTGCGACTCCAATCCATACCCACCCATTCGGCTTCCTGTTCTGTTTTGTACCTTGGTTAATGTGTTTGGGGTTTTTTTATGGTTGACCATGTTCCTGCGCCTTCATGAGGAAAGACTGAAGCTGATTGGTGGAGGTGGGCGTGGCCTGACAATGGGAAGGTTTAGCACTCAGTTC
Source organism: Arizona elegans (assembly GCA_022577455.1). NCBI lineage: Eukaryota > Metazoa > Chordata > Lepidosauria > Squamata > Colubridae > Arizona > Arizona elegans. The sequence continues at coordinate 26,945,776 of JAKOOJ010000002.1, read as the reverse complement.
TGCCCAGCAACTAGGAGATACTACCATCCATGGATTGGAGTCGCAGGGCCCCGAAAATGGATGTTCAGGAACACAACGTCCGTTCTCTGGTCACTCAGTTTTATGTTCAGTCTATTTCTAGCCAGTTATTCTTGCCACATATAGACAAAGAACTTGTTTAGTTTGCTAGTATATGCTTGCCAAAAATTGTTCAATTAGATTTTTTTAATAATGACCAAGAATACTTACTGGTAAATATATTATAATTATTTTGAGTTACAAGGCAAGAGAGTCACGCTGGGGCATGCAGAAGATCTGGATGTTACCCATTAGGATGATGGGAATCAACAATCCTGATGAATACCACAACTATAACTATATGGATATAATTATAATGTCACTCGGGTGGTTGTTTTTACTTTTATATATATACGAGGATATCTACTACTGATGGGGGCAGAAGATGATTGAAGATTTTGAACAAACTGTTGCACCAGCATGTTATTTTACCCTATTATGGGTGATGGATTTAACAATCCAGTGGAAAGACACCAAAGAAGATATTATATGGATTATAAATTTAAAGTTATTGTCTTTTTTCTTTTTACAAAATGGAATGCATATATAGATATGTGTATATCTTAGTAAAGTGGGCAGTGGATTATATTTAGAATTGTATTGCATGATTTTGTAGGAATTGAAGGGTTGAAATAGGTTAGTTTACTGATTGATTAGTCTAAGAAAAAGGATCTTTAAGTCATATATTTAGGGGAGTGAAGGAATTGGATAGAACTGAATAAATGTTAAATTTGGATGTAGGGAGAAGGCCGCTTTAAAATGTTATATTAATATATATAAAAGATTAAATGTTAAATTGTAATAATACACTATAAGTTTAGGGGAGGAGAAAAAGGGCAGATTATCGTAAAAATGGGAGTTATAAGAATAATATGCTAAGGGTCAGTATTCTGAGGAGAGAGTAAGGGAAAGGAAAGATATTATGTATGTAATTAGTTATGAAATAGCCTATTGTTGTGAAGAAGTCACAGGGGGGGATGGGTGGTGAGGGGGGTGTTAGGGAAGAGGGGGGGAAAAAGGGGGAAAAACTTGTATTTGAAAACTTTTTCAATAAAAAATAAAAAAAAAATAAAAAAAAATAAAAAAAAATAAAAAAAAATAATGACCAAGAAAGGTCTTTTGAGCATTTAATGTATTGTTTATGATATGATATTCCAGGCTCTTTCCTGCCCCCCCTTTTAAAAATCAGGTTATATTAACCTGATTTTATTAATACAGTTTAAAATTTACATTATCAGTTTTATTAAGTATTATAATTTTAGAAATTGGTCAAGAAAATAGCATTTTCAGAATTTTCAGATGAATATTAGAGTGCTGGATTTGTTTCCTAGTGGTGATTTATATTGTTGAAGAATTCAAGGAGAAAATATAAGCAATCGTTTTGCTAAAACCTAATGATCTTTGAAGTTAATCTAATTACTGATTACTGAGAAGTGGATACTACAGAAATTTATTATAGTTACATTGATAGATTCTAAAGTCAACATTTATTTAATAGAAATAAAAAAACACATTTGAATGAAGTTTGGGAAATGGAATATATCAATAAAGTTAGCAATAATTTTAAACATTTGAAGAAAAAAATGTTGATTGTTGTTGATGAAAAATTGTTTGATTGAAAAAGCAGGGACTAATTGCTTCTATCTACCATTGCTTGTAGTCACAAGCAAAGCTTTTATTTATTCATTTATAAAATTTATATGTTGACCATCTTTCTGTCCAAATTACTTTTGATAATTCCCAAGAGTTGTTTCACTGTAGTTAAAAGCTGAGTGCACATCTATACATGCTTGTGCTAATTGGATGTATTCGTGCTGATGTAAGTGCAAAAATCTCTAGTCTTAGCAAATTGGAATGACAACTTCTGAAGACAGACTAGACAATGCTGACTCTATGAAAAATAATCTGATGGTATTTATATCTAAGGAAATATCCTGTATATCTAAGGAAATGTTTTAGTAGACAAGGCTATTGCTATTTGCTATTTATGATTGCCAAAAAATAATTGGAGAAATACACCTTTTTCCTAACTGTTTTGCCAACTTATCCATTAATACTACACTAGATGTAATGTAAGAATCACAGGAGGTATATTCTCAGATAATTCAATGCTTAACATAGTTTTTGTGAGGGAAGAATCTATAGTAAGTTTTTTGGAGTTAGGCTTCAAAAAAATAGATCTGTAGTTTCCTACTGTAGTAATATATTTTTGGTCAGATTAAATATTCCTTCAAATTTTGTCTCTCTTGCTTGGACTCTATATGTGGCTTTCTTACTCTTTCTTACTCTTTTTGATTGTTGGTGATTGGAGATACATTTAATTGTCAAAAATCGTGTGTTGTATACTCAAGTCGTTCTCTAGAAAGAAGCTTAGCTTTTCAAAAACAATACATAAATCCAGATGGTTTGTGGCTATTTAAGTTTCTTGTATATTGTAGAAACAAAAGAAATCTCCACCTTCTTCTGTTAAAGTATTAACTCTATTCTTTTTTTAAAAAAAATCATAAAACTATATTTGCTTGCTTTTTGCATATACCACAAAAATAACAGAGAAAGAAAAAATATTGTGCTGTTTGTAGTTAATACCTGTCAAATGTATTAGATTTTACAGCATTCTTTATATGGTTGGATAAATTTTACTCTAGTCTGCAAAATGATCATCTCACAAAACGGTATCTCAATGCATATTAAAAAAAAAAGAGTAAAAGAAATAGCTGGATGCTATTCTTGGCTTTATATAAACAAAACAAAGCTATATAGTTATTGTGGAAATCTCTAGCTGAGGACTGAGCTATGCTGCGTTATAAAATGTGCTGTTCAGTAACATAATGTACAATGGTCTTTGGGTATAAAGACTAACAGAACAGAATAACAGAAGTTGGAAGGGACCTTGGAAGTCTACTAGTCCAACCCCCTGTTCAGGCATTTCAGACAAATGGTTGTCCAATCTCTTCTTAAAAACTTCCATAACTTCTGGAGGCAAGTTGTTCCACTGATTGATTGTTCTAACTGTCTCCTTGGTTCTAGGTTGCTTCTCTTCTTGATTAGTTTCCATCCATTGCTTCTTGTCCTGCCTTCATGTGCTTTGGAGAATAAGTTGACTCCCTCTTCTTTGTGGCAACCCCTTAGATATTGGAACACTGCTATCATGTCACCCCTAGTCCTTCTTTTCATTAAACTAGACATTCCAGCAACTGTCCTTTATATGTTTTATCATCCAGACCTCTAAAAATCTTTTCATCTTTAAACGTAAAAAACATCCAAATACAGACAATGCTTAAGATATATAAGTTCCCTCTGAGTATATTTTCTCAGATGAAAATATATCTATTGTGTCAACATCAGTTGGCTTTCCCCAAGAATATATATTATTTGCGGTCTCTTTTGTTATGTTTTTTTCCATGTTGTGCTTAATATATTAGCAAATAAAAACTTAGCAGCTGTGCATTGAATTGAAGGTTTTTGAACTGAATTTGTGACAAGTGAATGCCATCCTGAGCTGCTGGAATAACTTTAGATATTTGCAGATAACTTTTTTTTGGCTTCAGGATGTATTATGTATTTCTTCTTTTAACTATGATAAAGTATCATCTACATTCAATGATTTCATAGACCAGAGATGAACAGAATGATACTTATCTGACCTACGGTAAGTATTCTGAAATTTTATGAAATCACAAAATCTTACATCATTCCATAAGATGTCTTAATAATTTGAGAGCTCATAATTTGGTGAGTCTGAGATCTTTGCTAATTTTGTGTGTGTGTGTGTGTGTGTGTGTGTGTGTGTCATTGCAAAAAGATGCTGACCCTCATGTCATATTTATTTATTTAGCTGTTCTGGGCTACATGTCTGACATTTTAATGTCTAATTTCTTTATTTTTCTTTTGCCTTCTATCCAGGCATTCCTTCAAAGAATAATGCAATGGGCTATTACTAAGATTGATAAAAATGTAACAGAGGAAACGGTTAAGGTTAGTATTTATTTGTTTTCACTTCCTTTTCATTGTTTCTCAAATTGATTTATTTATACTCTTGGTTTCTTACTTACAGACATTGTTCTCAAATATTGAAGATATTCTAGAAGTTCACAAGAACTTCCTATCTAGGATTGAAGAATGTCTGCATCCTGAACCTAATTCGCAACAAGAAGTGGGATCCTGCTTTCTCCACTTTGTATGTCAAATCCAGTAATATAAGCTTTATGTAATTGATTATATTCTTTTCTCCAGTACTGCCTTTTTTAAAAAAAATAATTGCTGGCATGGTAGTTCATGTATACTCCACTTAGAGGACAAAATGATCTTGATTGCATAATTTATGAGATCTTTTAAGGACGCTTGGAAGCTGAATTTGCAGCCTATTCAGTAGAAAGTGTAGGCGTCATCATGATTTTCATGAATCAGGCCTAACATATTTGAACAATAATCACTTTTTTTACATTTGTCTTGAATAACTTTCTCCTCCAGTAATACACAGATAACATTTTTTTACACTAGAACATATTGGATATGTACGTGAACAGCAATAATTTCACTGACTTTAAAATGCACAGTTTTGTAAAATTACACTAGATATTCATTGTGCTATAGGTACCATATGGGAGCCTGATCTTAACCATGAGAAGATACAAACACTTCCTTGAACCTAATTATAAAACTAAAACAAAAAAATAAAAAATTGATTTGTATTGATTTTTTATAAATTGATTTGTTAACATGTAAATATTTGTTGTAAACCAATTGTATTTTATATTAGCTCACAGACACTGTATTTTTATTTTTATTTACATTATTCCTTTAAAAATATCTGTTAAAATATGACCAAAATAACTAATCTAAAAACTTTTTATTCAGAGAGACAGATTTCGTATCTATGACGATTACTGCAGCAATCATGAAAAAGCACAAAAGCTTCTGCTTGAACTTAATAAAATAAAAACAGTACGGACATTTTTACTGGTAAATAAATATTTTTTTTTGTATTCTATATCTCTATCTTCTGGTTTGTGCAGTAATTTGATTGCAATTCACTTCTAAGGAAAGCCAGTTTGGTTAATGCATTGGGCTAGAAACCAGGAGTCTGTGAGTTCTAGTCCCACTTTAGGCATAAAGCCCACTTGTGACCTTGAGCCAATCACTTTTCTCAGCCCTAGGAAGGATGGAAAGGCAAATCACTTAAGAAGTGTTGCCAAGAAAATTTCAGATACTAATCCAGGCAGTTTCCAGGAGTCAGCAATGATTCAAAGGTGTGCAGATGTGTGTGTGTGTGTGTGTTTGTGTGTGTGTGTGCACACACATACATTTCCAAGTGATATGTAAGCTTTTGAAAGCTAAATAAATAAAGAGAGTTCTGCTGGATAAGAATAAGTGCCCACTCTATTCATCACCCTACTTCCCAGAACTTACAGCTACTCAAATGTTATTAACTTTTAAATTAGCATGGTGAACAGAAATGAAGTGTTGTTTTCAGGTAGTGCAACTTTGTCCTCTGCTCAGTACATTCTTTTTCTATTTCTACCCCACAACAGGTATTGCACTAAAGCTTAATGAGGATGTTACATATTGACAATGTGGCTAATAGCTATGAATAAAATGGCTTAGACCAGAGGTGTCAAATTCAATTTCATTGAGGGCCGCATCAGGATTATGTTTGACCTCAGGAGGCCAGAGTGGGCATGGCCAGGGTGGGCATCACCAGCTTGACATTGCTTGTGTCAGGGATGCCTATAGTGGCCCGAGTGCTCTGCCAGTGAAAATGGGCTCCCAATCTCCATTTTCGGCTGAGGCGGCCTCCTGCAACCCTCTGCCAATGAAAACAAAGCTCTGTTTTCACTGGCAGAGGTTTGCAGGAGGCTATCCCAGCTGAAAATGGAGATTGGGAGGCTGTTTTCACTGGCAGAGACACCACGGCCGATCCTTCTCTCTTTCCAGGGTGGCTCTAAGAACGCCCTGGGCCGGATCTGGCCCCCGGGCCTTGAGTTTGACACCCTGGCTTAAACCAATAAAATGGCATATAATTACCTGATCCTATAATTGTGAATCCTATAAATTCATTATGTGCTAAGAGATGCATTGTCCATTGTTCTGAATTTGAGTTGATAATTTTGACTTGTATCAGTGCTGAACAGCAGTTTACCTTTGGCTTTAAAAGCAAAGGATGATTAAGTCAGAACTTTATCATAATATATATATATATATATATATATATATATATATATATATATATATATATATATATATATATAAAATGATACAAAGTTTTGCTCTGCAGTTAATTAAAATTTCACTGTTTTATTATACACAAATACTGGTTACATCATATTATCAAGTATAAATTATATTTCCCCCGGTACTATGTAAGGTCTGCTCTATTTCATTTTATCTGTGTCTGTGAAAGATACTAAGGAAGTATGCCCAGGCAAAAACCTACCAAATCTCAATTATATTTTTGCTTCACAAATTATTTCTAAGTGATGTATATAGCTAAAACAGACAAATACATATGATTTAATTCCTTTCTTAGAACTGCATGCTGTTAGGAGGACGAAAGAGTACAGAAGTACCTTTAGAAGGTTACTTGGTAACACCAATCCAGAGAATATGCAAGTATCCTCTTCTTTTGAAGGTATATATTTTTGTTTGAAGAAGTGTGAAAATATGTTCTTCTTCTGAATATATTATATTTTACGTGGAAATTGTTTTATTTTCTGAATTTTGTTTGTCATTTGGAAATAAAAATCTGTTTGCACAAACAAATGAGATTATTGTTTACTGAAGGGTATAATCATATCCATTATGCAGAGAAACAAATGATGGAACCTAGTATGCCAACACTATTGAGATCCTTCCTATGAAATAAAAATCCCTGGACAGAGATTTTTTGGGGAAAGAACTTGGCCATTGCTAGGAAGAAACTTCTTTGTGCCTATAAGTTTTCTTTTTTCGACTGGAAAAATAGCTGGACCCTGTTTTGGGACTTGTTTAGGGGACCACACTTCTACTTAACTCCTTTCATGTATAATAGTGCCTACAATTATCCAATTGTGAGGTGACATGGAGATGAGTGTTGCTGTATAATGCTTCCAGGTCTAGAATGAGTCGCGGTGATGCACAAGAAGTAATATACAAAGGTTTTCTTTGTCACTAACTACATCTGCTGCTAAAGTAGGAGCTGTGAGTCTAGGAAAAGAGGCAGTTCCATATGGGGAAGTACAACGTATTTGTTTGTTTGACTAATTTATATAGCTGTCCATTTCATCCATTTCACTAAACAAGTAACTCTGAGAAGTGTTTATAAATGGAATCCTGTCCAGAACTACGAAATGGAATAGAATGGAAAAATGGAATTCTGTCCGCATGTATGGATGGACCATTTCTGGAGTCATTGTATTTCTATATAGTAGTCCGCTTCAGATCTCCTCCATTTTTACCACTGAATAATTTTGAATAAAGTTCCTGGTTGACTATTTGCAGATGCAGTAATAACATAAATCGTATGGAGGCATAAATGCCCCTCTTCATTGCATGGCTTCTGATGATATAAAATATTAGAACTGAATATTTTGGTGTTTGATTATAGCTGTTATAAAAATAGTGAAAATATGAATCCAAATGAAACAGGATTCAAATATGATCCAGCATCTTAAAGACTGGAATTGGAAACTATGCATTTAATGAAAATGGATAATATTGCTAATGCTAACTCATGATTTGTTTGATATCACAATCTTAAAGTGCCTACCCATGTTTCCCTGAAAATAAGACCCTGTCTTATATGTTTTTGAACCCTGAAATAAGTGCTTGGCCTTATTGCCATGCGCACAAAAGCCCGATTGGACTTATTATCAGGGGATGTCTTATTTTGGGGAAAACAGGATATAAATTTAACAGAATTTATTTCCAAATGAATAGGCATGGTTTTATAGCTTTATCATGAAAGTGAAATTTTAAGAAGTGACTTCCATTTTGAGAAGAGTATAAGAATTGATTTTATTATTCTTTTTTAAAAACAGGAATTGTTAAAGCGTACTCCCAAAAAGCACAGTGACTATTCTATCTTAATGGAGGCTCTCCAAACAATGAAAGCTGTTTGTTCCAACATAAATGAAGCCAAGAGACAGATGGAAAAATTAGAGGTTTTAGAGGAATGGCAATCTCATATTGAAGGATGGGAGGTAAATGTATTATATTAGCAAATGTGGAAGAAACAAGAACTCTGTACAATTATTCTTATATTCTGCACAGGACATTATCATACACAATTAGAATACATAATTGTTCTTTGTTTTACTTAGTAGATTGTTATCTTTGTGACACCTGATCAATCCACATCTGGTTTATTAATAACAGACATTTCAAATGAAGAGTTTTTGGTGCCAAGCCTCCAGGAATTTCCTAGCATTTTTGGACTTAGCTTGGTTTATACATTCACAGTTATTTAGCTGAAAGTATGATTAAATATACATATAAACAACCTTTACACACCATTCAAAAGAGACAATGAAAAAGCTCAAAAGGAATCATTTGATCCTGCTAGACTTGAGGAAGTGGACAGGTCCTCAGTCCTGTCAGTGCAACCACCTGCCAAGTAGATCTTTGTCCCTCTTGCTAGGTTGACTAGCAGGTGGGCTCAGATGGCGATCAATTCTTTACTGCTGGAGGGGATTTTTGGAGGGCCTTTTAAGGAGTAACTAGTTTGCCTCCTCAAAAAACCATCACCAGTCTGAACAATTTTTATCCAGTTTCTCTTCCCTTTTTAGAGAAGGTGGTAGAAAAGTGATTGCTTGGCAACTTCAGAGACTCCTGAATGAACTGGATTATATGGACCCTTTCAGTCAGGCTTCAGTCCAGTTACAGCCTCAGTCACACTTGTGATGATCTCTGGTAAGAGCAGAATAAGAGTAGTGCAACCATCCTTGTTCCCCTTGAGCTCTCAGCAGCCTTTGATACCATCAACAATGGTATTCTATGAGGTCTGGACTGGGAAGCACAATTTTGTGCTGGTTCGGCTCCTTTCTCCAAGGCCGGTCCCAATCAGTGTTGATAGAAATGAAAGATTGAGGTGTATGCCAGTTGTGGCCTTTCCTGGATCAGCAGTCCCTTTTTATCTCATCTTTGGACTATTACAATTATATGGGCTTGCCTTTGAAGAGAATTCGGAAACTTCAACTGTTGCAGAGTGCCAGAATGCTGAATTAGAAATATTCTCCTCTATTGGTAGAAATTTCAAGACTGAGCAAGTGGAAAATGGAAAAATGACAGCCACAGTTTGTAAGTTTCCCTTACAAACTATATTTTCTATTGAGCGGAGGGCAGGAATTTTAAATAATGTGAATTTCCTTTTCAAATAATTTCCTTTCAGAATAGAGAAGCATACATTGAGGAAAAATTGTTTCTTTCTTGCCTCTTTCTCAAAATGATTGCTTATAGGACATGACTCCTAAAAATCCTTATATTAGTTAGGAATTTTTGAATTAGGTTTTTTGGGGGAATCTTTTTTCAGTTCAGTTTTCACAGTTTTCACTGTGGTAGTAGAAACAAGAATGGTGCAAAGTTTTTAAAAAATGGCTAAAATGGAAGCACATGCCTTTCCAAGAAGAAAAGCAAAAAACTTTATGGTAAGTAAGTTCCTGATGCAATCATTGCATTGGTTTCTGTACTATGACAGAAGTATGAAGTAAATTCAAAAGACTGGAGATAAAAATAACTGATCTAGAAGAAATTACTTCAAAGAAGATACAAAATAGGTCTGAATATTTTTGGATGAGAATATAAAAGAAGATTCAGCAGAAGAGTATAATAGATGAAGCAAATCATAGTACCTGATCAAATAGAAGTTTAATGAAAGCAGAAAAGAAATAATCTGTATTGGCCAGAGAATGAAACTATAGAGCTTTTTCTCATATGCTGCTAAACAATGTTTATTAGATTTTAGCTTAGTATTAACCCAAACCCAGTCAATACTGATTTTATAATGAAATTGCACTTCAGCAAACTATGCCTTTGTATGATATATGAACTCAGTCACCATCAGCTTGGCTTCTCTTTAGCTGGGTCTGTGAATGAATGAACAGTTAGTCTGTTTTCCACCAAGATGAATACAATTCATGTGCTGTTTTCTCCTCCTTTTTCTCATTTCACTTATTATTCTATATTGAGTACACGAAACAAAATCAGTAGGCAATAAACATGTAATCAACTTAATACTGTATATTAGTGATAAATAGTTAAAATATCATTATAAGACTATGATCTGTCAATCATTTTGAATGCAGATTTCCCAATTAATCAAATAGATGGAAATAAAATGACATATTGACGCCTGATAATGATATCAGTAGCTTAGAATAGGTTTTGTGTGGAACAACATTCAGTACATCATCAGAGTTTTCATATGATAAAGGGACAATAGCTTAGTAGCTAAAGAATTGCTTTGCATATCAAAGTTCCTGGTTCAATTCTTGGCATCTTAAATTTTTCTTTTTAAAATATAATATAATTGTTTAGCAATTGGAATTGGCAATTAATTAAATGGTTGCTAAGTAAAATGACAACTGTGCTTATGATCTTACTTCAGCCTTCCTTTACTTTACAGACCTGCAGAAGTCATAAATGCAAGGAATGGCCAAAAAATTACTTTTTGCAGCATCGTCATAACTGCAAACACTTGTAGAAGGTGGTCGCTAAATGAGGATTACTTGTAATGAGGTTTCTGGAATGTCCATTGTGACTCCAAATAGCTGGTACTAGTTAAAGTCAATCATTATTACAGATAGCTAGATAAATATATATATGGTAACACTGTTCTATACTGAAAACATATTACCAGATAATTATGAATTACTAGTGAAGGCCTGTTACATTACACCTTCATAAATACCTTCTTAAGCAAAGTATATTTTAGTTACAATTTAGTTGCTAAATGTTTAAGAGTCAACTTTCTTCTAATGAGAGATAATGATCTCATTTAAAAAAATCTACCACATTTATGAGGCATTTCTTTAGTAAACCTTTCTGTACTAAAACAGCAGCTTTAATTAACAGAACATCTGGTTTGCTATAAGGCTTAAGAACAGAGAAATATACTTGTTAGAGATTTTCTGTCAGAAGAAAATGTTTAGTGTGTTGCTTACTTAGGAAAAAGCTATTTTTAACATCTGATGGAAGATCAAAGCATGACTTGAATTCCAATGCAAAAGTGTCATAAATTGAGCTTGGTTAATGATTATAATTAGTCAATTGTAGAAAAGCAGACAACTTGAAAAATACATTTTAAAATTTATTTTTTTCTTCTTTAATGGTACACTCTCCAAATGCAGTTTTATTGAGTGGGTGTTTTTATTGTAGAATCATAATTGTTAAAATAACTTGCTTTTTTGTTTTGACTTCATGACAGAAAAAAATAGGATATTTTAAATTAATGCAAGCTGATAGCTTTCTTCACGCCAGCGGATGATTTCACCCATGGTTCTAAGCAGATGTTAAAGAGGAGTGGGGAGAGGGTGGTGCTCCTCTGAGGAACTTCACAACCCCCCCCCTTAACTTGGCAATGGCGGCGGGTGGTTCGCAGAACCGGTAGCAAAAATCCATGCACCCCCCCCTCCACCATGTCCAGCTGAGCTGCACGATCATCAGAGACTTTTTTTTTAACTTTTAAAAGCATTTTTTCTACAACCTCTTCCAATGAAAAAATGCTTTTAAAAGAAAAAAAAAGCCTCTGATGATTGCGCGGCTTAGCTGGGATTGTCAGAGGCTTTTCAAAGCATTTTTTTCTGCAACCTCTTGGCCAAAGAGGTGGTAAAAAAATGCTTTGAAAAGTCTCTGACGATCCCAGCTGAGTTGCCTGATCGGCAGAGGCTTTTCAAAGCATTAGAAAAAATGCTTTAAAAAGTTTTTTTAAAAAAAAGTTGGCCATGCCCACCCAGTCATATTACCCTCCCCCCCCAAGCCATGCCCACAGAACCGGTAGTAACAAATTTTACATTTCACCCCTGCATATAACTGATACATTTCTAAGGGGACTGAGGGCCAGAACACTTAAATGAGAAAAATTGTATGGAAGACTGAACCTTTTTTCTATAAATAATAACACATGATGCTCTTACTTTTATCCTTTGCAGGCATTTTATTGATTGCTTATGCTTCATAAATTAATAATAAACCATACTTAATTGCATTTCTACTTAAAGGATCTCAAATAGCAAAGGAAATTGATACTTGTTATATTAACACAAGGAACTTGGGCAGAATCAGAATGAAATTATTTCTCTAATTTTGATTTGGCAGAATCACTAAACCATTATTTGGCAGCTGGGATATAAAGATAAACTATTAGGTGATAGGCATTATATCACATTAGATATAATGTGAATAAGTATGTATGCAGTGATATGAGTACAGAAAAGCCAAATTTGATTAGTTATGCTAATGATTTCACTCATAGCATCCTATAAGTCGTATATGATACTACAGTATTTTGTGCTGCAGCAAAGCAGTATGAAATAGTTAACATGTTTAAATAAGCCTCCAAGAAAGCACTAAGAAACATACTGCCTGCAGCAAACCTTTTCTCTAGAGAGCCTATTAAAAATATATTTGCAATTACATCAATGAAAAATGTTAGCCATTATTTTTAGAATGTCATAATCCTTAAATCAGCAAAATTCTACTTTCTTCAGAATGAACCTACTTCTTCATTCTGATCTAAGCACATACGGTGAATATTTTGCTTAACCCTTTTTATTTTAAAGCAAGTTTCAGCGATTTTGAGAATGTTTATTTAATGTTTATTGCTTAACGCATTGTAAGCCGCCCTGAGTCTCCGGAGAAGGGCGGCATATAAATCAAATTTAAAAAAAAAATCAAATTATTTAGATGTGCAGTCAACATTTTCCTATATCCAAATTGTTATGGTTTCAGTTCCAAAGCATACACAGTTCTTTGAAACCATCTCTTCAAAAGATGTCTCCAAGAACAAAGCTAAAACCCATCTTAAGACAGTTTCCAGATTTTTTGGTAGGGCAGCGATTGAACACATGCTTTGGGTACAAAAATTCCTATTGGTATATAAAAATATCAGGAGCAATTGGAATGAAAAAGTACCTGTTACCCTAATGGTAACAAGGAAAACTTTTCTTCCTCCAGTGACATTGAATTCATTTCTTTGTTCTCTCTGATTGGGAATAAGTGATTTAAAATTTCTTTATGAGAGGAGTTTAAAGGGATCCTCTGAAAAATTTAGTTTCCTGGTTTTAAAAGGATCTTTTTATTAAGACGGTATTTCCAGATAATGCAACATTAGTCTGCATAATAAACCAGTTTTTAGTTTAGTTTAATTTACTTTATTATCTTTGCACCTCGTACAATGAAATTAAATGGTATCTTCAGTGTACATTATAACTATAAAAATAAAACACAAACATACATCCTTCACATTCTATACAATTGAATTGAAAACCCGATATTGCATTAGTATTGCACGATACAGAGGAATTCAATATAGTTACTGGGATAGAAGCTCTTTTTCAGCCTATTTGTCCTTGTTTTTATTATCTTGTACTGTCTGGCAGATGGTAAAAGTTCAGAAAAAGAGTGCCCAGGATGAGATGGATCTTTAAGAACGTTTTGAACTTACTTAAGGCAGCGGGAGCTATAAAGCTCTTCCAAAGAAGGGATAGGGCAACCAGTGATCCTCTGGGTAATGACATTAACCCTCTGGAGTGCTATCTTATCTTCTACTGTGCAATTGGCAAACCATACACAGATACAGTAAGTAACTCTCTATGGTGCAGCGGTAGAAGGACATCAGCAGTTTTCCATTCAGTTGTTGTTTCCTGAGAAGTCTCAGGTAGTATAATTCTGCTGGGCCCTTATGATCAGTGCTGCAATGTGAGTACCCCAGGTCAGGTCCTCTTTTAAGATAACACTCAAAAACTTAAAACTGGCCACTTGCTTCACTCGGTCTCCATTGATAAGCAAGGGCTGGATGTCTGATCTATTCCTTCTATAGTCCAAGCTCCTTGGTCTTATTGGTGTTAAGGACCAAGTTATTGTCTCCACACCACGAAAGCAACTGGTCCATCTCATTTTTAAATCAAGATAGGTAGATAAGGTGAATAAGAATTTGTGATTAAGATAGCTTTCTAAATACTAAATCCACTTTGATGTTTTAGCTAAATGCATTATGTTTGTAGAGAACTGAGTATTTCTTCGGTTTGTCTGTTAAATTTTGGGTCCACATAACTGTTATTTTCATGTTTCTTTGCTAGGGGTCTAACATCACCGACACTTGCACAGAAATGCTGATGTGTGGTGTTTTGTTGAAAATCTCAGCAGGAAATATACAAGAACGAGTGTTCTTTCTTTTTGACAATCTTTTGGTCTATTGCAAAAGAAAGCATAGGTGAGACACAATTATTGATTTATGCTTTTAAGACTGAACATATATAAATTATCTGAATTTAAATGTTTAAAAATATATTTGAATATTTTAACTACTATAATACTCAGATAATGACAATTCTAGAAGTACGAGGTTTCATTGAATGCAAAACAATAATTATTTTAGAATAAAAGTTTAAGGCTACAAAGCATGCTTTTTTTGCATTGCAACCAAATTTTCTTATTAAAATGATATTGATTTATTTATAATTATTACTAAATTATAAAATTATCTGCAACAGCGTTAAATAAAATGAGGTCTGGATAGTACTCATTTTTTGGTGTATAAATAATTGCTAATACTAATAAACAACCTGAAGTGACCTGAAGTGCAGCTAATACTTTTAATATTTGTACAATACTTTTCTTTAATTAGACGACTGAAAAACAGCAAAGCATCTTCAGAAAGTCATCGATACCTTTTCCGAGGCAGAATAAATACAGAGTTGATGGAAGTTGAGAATGTTGATGATGGCACAGGTATATGAATATACATCACTTTCTTAACTATTGTTATCTATTGGATGCTGACTTTGTGTCTCATATAATAATACAAGTAATCCTCGCTTAAAGATGGTAATTGAGACTAGCAACTCTGTCACTAAGTGATGCGGTTGTAAAGTGTGATGTCATATGACTGCACTAATGTACAACAAAGATTGCACCAGTTCCAGTTGCCATGGTTCAGCAAATGCTGCAGAGCTGTGAAGTGCAACATCACATCATCACTATTTGCGACCTCCTGCTGGCTTCCCCATTGACTTTGCTTGTTGAAGGCATTAAAGGTAACCCAATGGCAATCACATGATACTGGGATGCTGAGACTGTTGTAAATTAAATCAGGTTGCCAAGCAACAGAGACATTATGACAGTCTCAACTAGTCTTAAGTCTCCTTTTTCAGTGCTGTTCAGTGCTATGATAACTTTGAATGGTTGCTGAATGAGTGGTTGTTAAACGAGGACTATCTGTAACAATTTCAATAACTTATGCAGTTATTTTATGTAAATAAATTTGGCATAAATGGAAGACCAAAGGTTATACAAATAGAAGAATTATGTTCCTATTTATAAACAATGGCCCCTGATTTTTATTAGGTCCTAATTGTGTGAAACTGTAATGAAGCAGCGTATTCCAAGGATCCATCTAACCTGCCCGATCCAATTGGTTTGGCAGATACTATAAACAAGCAGCATCTTGAATTGCAGCACCATGTAGAACACATTGCAGAAGGCAGATTGTGAGGTGTCCAAGGCATGAATGACTCTCTTTTTTAATAGAAACTGTCATTTCTGTTCCAATGTTATTTAGGACATGTTTTGTTTTTGTTTGTTTTATTTTAATCTTTTGGTAAATCATGGATTTTCCTAAGCCTAGCATTGCTGTTTAGATAACATAAAGAAATTTGATTTGGTTTGGCTAGGCAGGATTCATAATTTTGAGTGGGCAGTCAAAAATTAAATGAATTATAACTTCCTCCCAATTCTTAAACCATTTTAAAATTTTCATAAAACATAGAAGGAAGCACACAGATGCTAGCATTTATCTGGGGAAGTTTTGCTTTAAGTAAGAGCACATTGTAATGCTTAGGGTAAGTTCAGAAGCCATTTTGTACAGTTCAGAGCATTTAGTAGCCATTGGATGGGAAGTACATCTCAGATTTTCCTTTCTGTGATCATTTTTCAGCTGATTATCACAGCAGTGGCCACATTGTTCTCAATGGTTGGAAGATACACAACACAGCAAAGAATAAATGGTTTGTGTGTATGGCCAAAACATCTGAAGAAAAGCATGAATGGCTTGAAGCTATCCTAAAAGAAAGGGAAAGAAGAAAAGGTGAGAACATGAATTTTATTTCTATACACTCTCACACCTGGAGTGTCAAGAGAAATTTCCTGACAGTGAAAACAATTAGTCAGTGGAATAGCTTGCCTTCAGAAGTTGTGGGTGCTCCATCAGTGGAGGCTTTTAAGAAGAGACTAGACAGTCTAAAATGGTATAGGGTCAATTGCTTGAGCAGGGAGTTGGACTAGAAGACCTCAAAAGACCTTTCAGCTCTGTTATTCTGTTAATTCCTTTCCCTTACATTTCTCATCTGAAGGATGTAGAACAACAATAGCTTGGAACCTCTGTTCCTATACCTCCTGGCAACACCAACTACTTTTCCCAGCAAGATCTAGTAAGTGAATAAGATCCTTAAGTGTTATGATCCTGCTGGATATTCCTCTGATGAGAAGGATAGAAAAGAAGTGGAGTTAGACATCTAGGGATATGATGTGTGTGTCTCTAGTAATGATGAAGCCAATGACCTCTCTCTGGTTGAGTTAGATCAGGGGTCTGCAACCTTAAACACTCAAAGAGCCATTTGGACCCATTTCCCACAGAAAAGAAAACACCGGGAGCCACAAAAACCTTCCCGTGCCTGACTATTTCTTGAGCGGCCACAAAACTAGCATATGTAGTTGAATTAAACGTTCTGTTTTCTTCTGAAAATTTCTTTTCTTGGATTTATCCATGGTTGGCCTATCGGGAGTTGAAAAGCTCAATAAATCGTATGCCGGTAGGAGTCACACATTGGCTTTTGTGACACATATTTTGTTCTCTCCCCCAAATAATTTTTAAAAAATCCTATACAGGTTATTGCTTAATGTTTACAAAGCAAGTATATCTATATTAGTCTTGGAACTACTTACTCTTTCTATACATTACTTGCAAGCAAAAAACCAACAACCCTCAGACTCTTCATCTTTGGGCAGTTAATGTTGATATAAACTGGCAAAGTTTTATAAAAAGAATTCTTACTTGAAATTCATTCTTTCTCTATTTCCATCCCCTACTCCTCTCTAACATATAATTGTGGAGTTTTACATGAATCAAAGTTTGTGCAGATGAATCAAATTTGTAGTAACATTATTCAGCAAGGAACAATAATTGGTGAGAGCACCAGAATAATCCAGGGCATTGAAGCTGGGGTGGGAGAATGTAATTTTGATCCCACACGAAGATTTTTACATTGTTTTAATTTGATAAGCAAAGTAGGTTTTCAGGCACTATAGAAAATTATAGCCAACAATGAGGGAACCAAAATAAGAGCAAGAATCAAGTTATTCATCACATTAGTTCTCAAAATGAAAGCTTCTGAAACATTTATATAGGGATTCTCTTTCGATAATCTATGTATATAGCTCAGTCATCCCATCTCCACAACATCTGTGTAAACATATATTTTACAAATCAGGATGCACTGACTTAATTACGCATGGAATAACAAATGATTCATAGATAAAACAGTTTGCAGAATTCAAATGCCTTCACTAAAAGTAGTTGTAAACAACATTCCATTCACCCTGAATAAAAAGGAGCTTTGGTTTATTTTACAATTCTATTCATGTTCATGAATATAAAGCAATTGAAAAACTTTACATAAGTGTAAGTGAAAAGGAAATTTAGCTGACTACTTTCTGAAGTAGTGAGATTATGATCTTAAAAGATATTATTAGCTTTCTTTCTTCATAGATTTTGAGCATTGTGTGTATTCTCTGCCTCTGCAGTCACAATAGCCTCGAAATGGGTGGCCTGTAAAGCATTTATGGCTGTTGTAAAACATTGGGCCACCCCTCACATGACTGCACGACTGATCTCATTTGCCTAATAACTGCAATGCTGATGTAATTTGCTAAACCAAAACCAAACAAACCTTATAGTTTACCATAATATGCACTAAACCAGTGCAAATAAAACCCTTGCTCTTTCTAGAAAACTGTAAATTGAACCCAACC